>OZ018351.1:12533232-15315732 GCA_963969515.1 Yponomeuta evonymella
TTTTTTTACAACTTCAATGGACTGTAGACTTGAGTAGGTATATGGTTTTAATTTCAACTCGATACCTCCACGCGTTCTTGAGATAAAGGGTCTTGACAGACAGACGGACGGACGGACATACATATATACGATATGTTCGTTGTTGCTGGTTCAAACAAAAAAAGGGTTGTCGGAAAAAGGCTGGAGAGTCGGAAATATTTGACATTTTATCATAATAAACGCAATCGAAAAATAGGTACCTGGCCATATCTTTTGATTACGTTTATTTGGAATCTTTTAATTTTTTAATGTGCAATTCCTGAAAAATATCAATTAGTGTTTGTCATTTAGAGAATAACTTTTGTTCCACGAAATTTTGAAAACTCCTTAAATTTTCCAGATTTTCAATTGTGGTTCGTGGTTTTACGATTTTCCTACTTTGTGGCGGCGCTGTTTGACAGATAATGCTTAAAACCATCTGTGATACATAGAAAGTTCATACTTCTATGTAGCATTGATTCACCGGAGGCTGCAACACTAGGGGACCTTGAAAATAACAATTTAGAACCATTGTTATTCAAGGTCGGGACTGAGGAGGTTAATATCAATCAATCAGCATGTATTGGATATACCCCTCCCCCAACGCATGCTGTCTCTTTCATTTTTTCTTTCTTTCTTTCCATCCTCGGCAATCCTCATCAATTTTCGAAAAATATAATGAAAACTGAGAAAAAAATCTCAAAACAAATGTTATTTATACAATACAGTCTCTAAGTAGCGTCGGGTAGTACAATGGCACGAGTCGCGCGTTTTGTGACGCTAAAATTTCAGAATTTGACAATTAATGTACTGCAAAGTCGCGACTTATGACATTTTAAATGCACCACCAGCGTCGTCGCAATACCCATGCAGGAATTTTAAATTTTAGAAGTAGAATGAGATTGAGACCATACATACGTGTTGTACATTATCATGGACGATACCAGTAATTTTGGAAATTTCAATTTAGTGGATTCGATTCCCACTAGGGGCCGTAGTACTTTTGTGAAAATGGCCTCAGTCTGGGTGTATTTCATAAACATGATGTCCTTGCCTGGTTACCACAGCACAGGGTTGGTCACGTCCTAGTTGGAGACCAGGACAAGTGATTGTGTTGTGTAGAAGTTATTGTTATTACTGGTTTCTGTAAGCAATATTTAAAAATGATTGTGATTTTCACCAATTAACTTGCAAACACAGGTACTTAACAATCTCCTTAATTTTCAGATGCAGAGATAAGAGAGTTTAGAAAGAAAATGATGGAAAAACGAGAGCAGATGCTGAAGGCTGGACTGTGCAAATTATTAGAAATTGCATATCCCACCGTCATTCATAACATCAGAGCGGCAGCGAAGTTATTGCCAAAGACCGCCTTCTTTAAAAATATTAATTCATAAATCGCCAATTGCATTGAACTGTAGCAATATCTGTAAAATTAATCACACCAAAACATAAGTGTAAAAAAAACTGGCCAATTTCTAGTCTCAAATAAACACATGATATGTAGGAACTTGCCAAGTGTCTTGCTTTGCCTTTTGATAAACACACAAAAAAGTGGCACTTTGAAACAGATACTTGGCAAATTTTCATTATAAAACTAATTTAATATCCTCTAAAAACTTGCCAAGTTTGGTTAAAGTTTGGCTAATTTCATGAAGGCAAGTAACTTGGCTAGTCAGTTTTTTTACATTTATATTTTGGTGGGATTTCACGACTTTTTGTTAAGAATGTTAGTCTGTGAAATGGGTAGTAGCTTAGAGACGGGTAATATGATCAATTATTGCCATAAAGGTTTTATTTAATTTTCTGTAAATGTAGTCAAGCGTAACTTTAAGCTCCCCGGTCTTACGCCGTCCGCATCCAGCGACTCCTTGCCACCGAAACCAAATCGTCAGACCGTTTGGTGGGGGGCCTGCCCACGTCGTCCGGTCCAAGGTAACCACCCCCTAAATGTAGGGGCATAATTTCAGCCCCTAAATTTAAGGCGCACCAAATCCCCAAATCCTGAACGTTTCCAGTCGTCTAGCTGTCAAATTAGTATGGAATTTGACAGTTAGTCGATTGGAGTCGCGCAGAATTTGGTGCGCATAAACATGTCACAGGTCAGAACTTGGACCAAAAACCGGGAAGCTTGGAAAACAGTGAGGGAGGCCTATGTCCTGCAGTGGGCGTCAAATGGCTGATGATGATGATGATGATAACTTTAATAGTTAGGGCAGGCCTCCTAATAAAGCTTTTCTCTCTCTACAACTGATTAGATAATTGCGCATAATACGCCGTCTCAAATTATACTTCCTAATGTATATGTCTTAACAAATTGTTTGTGACGAAAAAGATGAACAAATTTTTTTTAAAGTAAACAGCGTTTATTTTTTGCTGACATTGCTTTATCTTTTTAATTTGTAAATGCAGGGATACATATCTTTAATAATTAGGAGAGATTTCTTGAGAAAGTGTTTCTCTACTGTGATAGTTCCTCTTATACCTACGCTGTTTAAAATTACGACTAAAATATTTCATTACCAACTTAAAGTTAATTTTATACTGTGGCCTTGATACGTATTCCTATATGCTCTTGTTTATTTTTAATCGTTTTCGAGATTTTTCCGTAGCCTACTCATTAAACAATATTCACGTTCCACAATGTTCAATTGAAGTACCCTAAATGGACTTTTGATGATCCATCAGTGCGTGCCGAAAAGTGAAATCTTTAGACCCCATACTGTCTTGTAAACTATTCTGGTTCCATGAACTTTAGAAGAATGTTTCTGTACGGTAACCTTTATCCCTCTGTAAATCTTCAGTCCTGTGACACAACTGGCTTAACTGGCTTCGAAGATAAATGAATCGTGTGATTTTAAAACGACACATGTCCTTTCATTACAACTTTGCAGGAAATAGAAAAAACTGTTTTATTCAAATACTAATATCTACAACAGCAATATTTTAGCATATTATATTGATTTCTGTATGAATAAGTTACAATTTTTTTTTTCTAATGTAAATCAATATGTAGGTGTAAATAATTTAATAAAAAAAAATGGACAAGTGTTATTTTAAAAACAGATGTGACTTGTGTTGTTTTAAAATCACACGATTCAAATAGGATCAAAAGAATGTATATTTTATGGTTGGAATAGTTGGTTTTTGTGTCAAGTATGAGTCGATTTTGGGTCGGACGTCACTATTTTAACACCCTACAGGCTGATTATACAGGGAATGCTCCTTTATACACATAGAAGATTGTAACTCTGCAATCGAATATTCAACGGTAATTGGAATGTAATAAATGTAATAAATGTGCTTTGTTAAAAGTTACGAACAGATTTTAAAATTACTATAATTAAGTACCCACCAATTTACTTAGAAGAAATAATTAAACACGTTCTACGTGGGTAATTGTGCACTAACAAACATAAGGTCAAGCCTTCCCTCTGGCCCTTATGTAGAACAGAGAGATATTCTTAGGGGCCTACCTACTTAGACAATTAAACTGCTCAAAAATCCCTCTCACATTATGAAAAATTACAAAGAAGACAAACGTAAATAGTTTATTTTAATCGATAATAAAACCATTGGTAACACGGTATTCGTCAAAGGCAATTTATTTACTTGATTCTAAATCCCTTTGTATAAACAACGTTATGCAAACTTTCTAAGTTAATTCCCAACTAATAACTTGAACAAATAACTTTGACTTCGCATGGACGCACTGATCTTTTTAGCAGTAACGTGAACATAGTCACAGATCGTTTGCACATCGCTTGTTGTCTTTATAGTGTATGTGTGAGTAATTGACGTAGTGTGATGCGTAGCTAATTATTATTACTCAATTACTAAAGTAGTCATTTACTCACACATACACTGTAAAGACAGTAAGAGATGTGCAAACGATCTGTGACAATGTTCACGTTACCGTCAAAAAGATTTGTGCGGACTTTACTACAGGTCTTATTGGCCACGTATGTGAGTGAAAATTCTCCGTCATTTAGGTCAAATTAACAAATAATTAAAAAGAAGTGCTATTTCGAGTCAATGGCGAACTCTTCCCGACTTCGCGGATTTTCGTTCAATTTAACTGTCCGGCATTATACCTAAGCCTTCTGGCTGATTATTATCATGCAGTTTCAGTAGGCAGACCGATACAAATGTCACACTGTCAGCATTTTGTCATCCATCTAAATGCATATCAACCCGTCGCGGGAATTATCGTTTCCAAAATGCATTTAAGCTATTGTCCAAATATTCGCACGGACACAGTTTACACATTTTGTTATCTTATGCAACGTTTGTTTCGAATACTTACTCAAATAATAAAAGGCGCAGGTTATTGCCCTGGAGCCCTGGAGCTTCATAAAGTTAACATTCAGATTTTTTAGGGGTCCGTAGAGCCGATGTCAAAATAGAACCTCCTAATTCTAAATTTAAATCTATATCTATACATGAAGACGACAGGCACTTTTTATTAACGGGAAAATTTATTTCAAGTATAATTATTTCGTCAAAATATCGAGCTTATAAAATAGTATTGTACATTCTAAATATATGTCAAATAATGAAAATGACAAATAATCTTAATTTGTATGGTTCCGTACCCAGAGGGTAAGATTAGTAAGACTCCGCTGTCAGTCCCTCTGTCTGTCACCAGGCTGTCTCATGAACCGTGATAGTTAGACAGTTGAAATTTTTACAGATGATGTATGTCTGTGGCTGCTATAATAACAAATACTAAAAACCGAATAAAATAAATAGGTACTTAAGGGCAGCTCCAATACAACAAACTTTTTTTTTCTCGATAACGGCAACGACGCTCGAAATTCAAATGTTAAACTATAAACAGCTTTAAGAGGATATTCGGAGCTAAGTAGAAAAAAAAATTCTCTAACAAACATTTTTGCCAAATACGCTTATTTTCAGCGGAAATCGATTAAAGTTATTGAGCCTAAGTTTTAGGCTGTATATTCTAAAATAGTTTATATAGTTTTTGAGGTGTACAAATTTTTTGCAGAAGTATTAAAAATAAGATTTTTTCATTTGCTAGTTAGCAGAGGGTCACCCTTTAAGATCATCATCATCGTCATCATCATCATCATTCAGCCACAAGAAGTCCACTGCTGGACATAGGCCTCCTCCATGGATTTCCAAAAAGACCGGTTGGAAGCGGTCTGTATTCAGCGCCTTCCTGCCACTTGGATGAGGTCATCTGTCCATCTTGTGGCTGATCGTCCTACGCTGCGCTTGCCGATATGTGGTCTCCATTCGAGAACTTTTTGGCCCCATTGGCTATCAGTTCTGCGTGCTATGTGCCCCGCCCACTGCCCCTTTAAGATACTAGTTTGAAAATCATGACACAATTTTATTATAGAGGCTGCCGTGGTGTGAGAAAGGTTCGTCATTCCAAGAACCTATATGTTGAACTCAATTTTATGGGTGAACAAATACATTTAATGGGTCTAATCGCGATCTGGTCTTATCAGGTTTACCTAATAAGCAATCGCGATTAGATCCGTTAAATGTTAAACTATAAACTTGCTTATTTTTAGAATTCCATACCCGAAGAGCGCCAAACGGGTACCTTTTAATATGTCCAGCGACGCGGACGTATTGAAGCTTCACGGACTGCTTCACGAGTCCCTGTTTTGTCAGCCACCGCCACTGGTATAATCATCATCATCATCATTCAGCCACACGAAGTCCACTGCTGGACATAGGCCTCCTCCACGGATTTCCAAAAAGACCGGTTGGAAGCGGCTTGCATCCAGCGTCTTCCTGCTACTTGGATGAGGTCATCTGTCCATCGTGTGGCTGGTCGTCCTACGCTGCGCTGGTATAATAGGTAATGGTAAATTATTTGTTGTGGTGGATCGTCCATCGAATAATAAAAAATGAAGGTGGTCAATGAAACATGTTTTTAGTGGAAATTGGTAAGGTTGCAGTACATTCCCTACAGTACCTGTAACATCAAACATTGAAAATCAGGATTGTGAATTGTTCTTCCAGTACCGTCATCGGTGGAACAACTCACACTTTCATCATTTAGTTCGGGACAGTTCCTGAAAGAAAACACATTTTTTCTAAGAATCACAATAAATATATTTTCTTATTATTATTTATTACTAGCTTTGGCCCGTGACTTCGTCCGCATGGAATGAGTAATTTCTGGTATGAAAAAGTAACTCCATACCAAATTTCATCTAAATCCGTTCAGCCGTTATTGCGTGATTGAGTAACAAACATCCAAACATCTTCACAAACTTTCACATTTATAATATTAGTAGGATAGTAGGATTATACATTACATATAGTTATATACGGAATCCTGAGTGCACGAGTCTGGCTAGCACTTGACCGCCATGTACACTCATACACAAGCATAAAACCGTCGAAGGACGGGCCGGACCTTTAGTCAAAAACCACCATGGATTTGTGGAGCATGAACATGATGCTCTTGTTATTTAATTTGTTTCTACCTAGATTTTGCGCCGGACAGTATTTTTCCTTTCAAAATATCTATGGACCAAGTAAGTAACAATTCTTTACTACACATAAATTAATGTAGCAATTCCTAGATTTTGCCGAAACCGGCGTACGTGCATGAAGCGATTTAATAATCTATATCTATTCTATCTATCTATCTATACTAATAATAAATCTGTAAGGGTCGGTCATGGAGTAAGTTAGTTTGTTTTCAGAGATATTGTGTTTATAGGCTCAATATATGATACTGAAACTAATTTCACGATTTTTAGAATTTTTTTCTGTATGTGTGTATGTATGTATGTATGTTCCTCCATAACTCTTAAACCAATTATCCGAATTTGATGAAATTTGGTATAAAAACATATAGACATCTGGGACACAGGATAGGCTATTTAAATTCTAGCTCCAGTTATGATAAGACGTGGCCCCCATACAAATGCTTCGTAAAAATCGAAATGTACGCGAACGGAGTCGCGGGCACAGCTAGTAATGAATAAACATGATTTGATATGATTTTAATATATGATTTGAAGTGGAAGAGGTTTGTCAGCATGGTAAGTGGCAAACCCTGTTCTCTGCCTGCCCATCTGGGATACAGGCGTGATTCTTTTCGGTACACTAACCCGTGCTGAGGACAATTTTTAATAATCTATTTAGAGGCTAAAAATTCCACCCATGCCGGGACTTGAACCCGCGACTTCTGGCTCACCGTGCCAGGGCTCTCCCAACTGAGCATTAGCTAATGCTCCCAACTGGCAAGTGCAAGCATCGATGAAATTTCGAGCCTCTTTACAAACTTCTCTGTACGTACAGGCAGCGACATATGACCATATGGCACGGTGAGCCAGAGGTCGCGGGTTCAAGTCACGGTATGGGTGGAATTTTTAGCCTCTAAATAGGTTTTTAAAAATACAAGCGTGAGTTTATGTACTGACATTTAATTTTAGAATAGATGTAAAATAATCTCACATTGGGGCACATGCTCCTAAGTAGGTTCCATAAAAGAAAATGAATTGCTATCAGAATCTTTTGTGAAATGCGATTCATTGTCTGTTAATAGGTAACTCGTTTCTATGTAATACTAAATGTAGCTATATTGTATAGGTAGGTACATGAGAGCGCACCCGAGTATCTTTGTGATTTAGTTTCAAATCCAATTGTTTACGATTCAATTTCCAGATCCAATCTAAGCCGATTATTGATTGCCTTTGACTGTTTGTTACCGATGTAAAGCTCGTTAAAATAAGAAAGACTAAACATGTTACTTATATGCTGGCGGTTACGTTAAGGATCACTAGTAAATAGACGCATCGTTGACTAGAGTCACGATCTTCATATTAAAATTAAGAAAATGTTATGTGAGGGAAATCTCACATACAAAATGTTCATCACGGGTAGTTAAGTTGTGCGTGAGTCACGCACGAGTCACGACGCATCTTGCTGCCCCGGATCTTGTTTCTATCAAGATTGTGTATAGGTACCTACTAGGTAAGGATGCGACCTTGCACACAGGTATTTAAAAACAATAAAAATATCTTCCACACAACATAATCACAACACAAATCAACACACCAATTCTAAATAAATGGTCATGCAATTCCGGTCCAAACAAATGCTCATGAAGCTGCATGATAATTGCGTGAATAGATTAGTTGATTGCCAACGTTCAGTGCTCGTAGCATGACAACGCGTGACTTCGTTTTACGGCGTGTGCAGTCGACAGAACATCAACCTTTACATCTGTGCACTCTAATCAGGTACGCTAAGGACGACTTTGAAACAAAAATGTAAAGAGTGATCTACTGTCGGATGTACCAGCACAGACAGTATCGTCACACTCGCATCGTCATGTGAGTTATGCAGTCTACTGTACTCGAATGTCAAAATCCGCGGCTTTTTAGTACATTAGAAAGTTATCAAAGTCCGAACATAATATTAGGGGTTAAAGTATGAAATTGCCGTTTTATTGCAATAGGTTCTTTGAATTGACATAGAATCTTCATGGTTTGAGGTTTTCGAATTAAATTTTTTTCAAATGGTTTCTATGATGTTCTTTTTTTAAAAAATGTGAAACATTTGAATATCAACGTTCAATTGTTTTTGTTATTCAATTTAGACAAGAAAGGTGGATACTGCGAAAATTCGAGTGATTTTTGAATACGAGTTCCGACGTGGAACTAACGCGGCAGAAACAGCCCGCAATATCAATGCTGCGTTTGGAGAGGGGTCTACTAATGAACGCACCGTGCGATTTTGGTTTAAACGCTTTCGTGATGGAAATTTCGACTTAAAGAACGAGCCACGAGGAAGACCGCCCACACAGGTGAATAACGATGAATTAAGAGAGATAGTCGAAGCCGACCCTAGTCAAACTACCCAGGAATTAGCGGCATGGTTTAACGTTACCTTACCCACAATATTGACTCACTTGCGTCAAATCAATAAAATAAAAAAATACGAAAAATGGGTGCCTCATAATCACTCGAATTTTCGCAGTATCCATCTTTGATTGTTCACATTTTTGATGTTTCACATTTTTTAAAAAAAGAACATCATAGAAACCATTTGAAAAAAGTTTCATTCGAAAACCTCAAGCCATGAAGATTCTATGTCAATTCAAAGAACCAAATGGTTTCATTTGAAAAGTTTCATTCGAAAACCTCAAACCATGAAGATTCTATGTCAACTCAAAGAACCTATTGCAATAAAACGGCAATTTCATACTTTAACCCCTATTAAAATAAAATTCTGACATCCCTAATAGTAATCGTTCCTAAATTCCTACCATTCCTAAAACTAAAACTTTCGTAAGCACTACACATTATTAAAAAACTTACTGCCGGATTCACTTACTCAATTTTTTGTCAGAGGAGTCCGACCAGATTAGGCTCTGATTCGCAGAGCTTAATCATGGTGAGTAGAGACAGAGCTGACGTCATCAGAGATGGGCAACAAACGACGAGAGTTCCGTCTCTACTCACCAAGATTAAGCTCTGCGAATCAAAGCGAAACCTGGTTAGGCTCTTCGGACAAAAAAATCAAGTACCTAAGTGAATCCGGAAGTAAGTTACTAATGAGTAGTGCTTACAAAAGTTTTAGTTCCCTCCTAAATGTTAAGATTCGTTAACGCTATCACAATACAAAGCAATGGAGGGGGCAGGGGGAGGAGGGTCTGCGCACGAATTATTAATTAAACCATGAACTCAACTAATTTTCATAATATCAATTTTAAAAAGAACCCTCCGTTTCAATCCGCATATTTTAACGGCCAACTACAGAACCCCAAAATGCGCGTGACCCGACACGCACTTGGCCGGTTTTTTTCCATCACAGATACTGTGTCGCGTTAAAACTTATGACAAACGAAGTTGCACGTGTTCATGCTAAGAGAGCTGATCTGAATGGCGTGAATTGAAAATTAATCAAAAATCTGTTCTAATTCCCTTTGATTCCGCGCGAATTAATTGATTCTTACCTACCTACATATTTCAAAGCGCTTTCATACTGTGACTAATATAATGCAACATAGAATAGATATGTTAATGCTTGAAGTATAATTCCCGACAAATAACTTAAACAGATGACTTTGACTTCGCAGCATGGACGTACTTTGGGTCTGATTGACGGAGGACGCGGGGTGACTTACAATTCATCGGACTTTAGTTTAGTCAAATTAACAATTAATTAGAAAAAATAATTTACGTACTAAAACTTTTGTAAGCATAAGGCGCCGTCCTATTACTGCCTAGTGCGTGCGATGAAACGATGGTGCGACCAAGCATTCAAACATACTGATATCTATTTAATGTCATATTGAAGGTCGTGCGGTCCTGCGATGTGAAAAAAATTGTCTAGTTTTCGTCGCGCGACCATCGACGCATCGTATTGATCGGATTAGTACTGAATGTCCTAAGGCGCTGGTGCGACCAAGCGCTGATTTTATAATGTGTTCCACGTTTCCTTTTTTTAATGCTATTTACGATTAAAGAAATATTTCCCGACAGCAAAAACTGTGCATCTCTGTTAAGAGCCACATCGTGTGTGATCGCATCGCTCCAAAACAGGACACACGATTACTTCTCGCGCGAGCCGTTTCATGGCGATGACAATAAGACGGCGCCTTAGACTCTGGCCTCACAGAAGGGACGTGGGGCGTGGGCGCGGAACAGAATACAGAGTTCACGCCCTCGCTCTGTCTCTTTCTCGTCCTTTCAGTACAAAGATATTGTATGAAAGTGAATTGGAAGGACGACACATCTTTTTCGCGCCTTCACCCCACTTCCCTTCTATGTGTCTCAGGCCTATTAACATTATTTACTTAACTCCGGAATTCGTCAGAGACGAGCAACCGTCGACACGAGCTCCGTCTCTACTCACCATGATTAAGCTCTGCGAATCAGAGCGAAACCATCTTCCGACACAAAAATCAAGTTAGTGAATCCGGAGTTAAATTAATAATAAATTTCGTGGGTTTTTGTCCAGGTTATCTGTCGGGCACTATAACTAGCGAAACTGTGTAAGTAGAGCTTGCCAAAATAAATACAGTGATAAGTACTAAAAGTATTAAAATCAACACATAATATCATGTTCTTATGAAATAGTACTTACATAACGGTCTTATTTATAAAAACACGATTCCTTAAAACACTTCTCAGAGACAGTTTAATAGTCTGTGGTAAATCGAAAGACGTAATGACAGATTGGTTAAAATACCTCTGAACCTCTCAAAAGACTGAGCAGTCTTATTTATAGTTTATTTAATCTGTGGTTACGTCTTTTCCTTGTAAAATCTCCACCACAGACTATTTTAATTCGCGTTCATGGAGTGCTTTAAGGAATCTAGTTCTTTCTTATAAATAAGACCGTGACTCTTTAATTTCCACACACAATAATGCACTTAACGGTCATTTACAGCGACGACACCTCTGCCGTTTCCTACGTGCCAAGCGTTAGACGTAGACTGTCAGCGCCGCGGCCTACGCACCTTTTTCTTTCTCATGGATTCTGGCCACCTTGGCATGAAGGCCATCGATCCGGTCCTGCTAAACAGCGTGGCTTTGGTATTTCCCGACCAACAAGTTACCTGCCTCTTAAGGAGACTCAACGTTACAGGGGCACGTTGGACCAAACTTGTCGAACGGAAGTAAGTTTAAATGGCCCCCCATTACCCTACTTAATCTTGTATAGGGTTACCTATCTCAAAATGCGCAAGTCCTGAAACTCGTCAGTTAAAGTCTGTTTTTACAACAACTTTTGTGCTCCTTATTTTTTTTTAACTATCACGATTGTGTCAATTGGCAGACCCTCCGGGATACAGGCGTGAGTTTATGTTGTGTTATGTGTTCATTTCAAACTGACTTCAAAAAAGGAGGAGGTTATCAATTCGACGCGTAAATTATTTATTTTTACTTTTTATTTGGCTATGTTCACGCACAACACAACTCTATCAAATCTTAACTAATTTCGACAATTCTTTTTTGTTCGAATGGATGTAACGTCCCATTGGTCCCATTTTAATTTAGTGAGGACCTGATGAAGACTTTCAGAAATGGAGAACTGAACTCTTCAATGGACAGCAGTAACTAAGGCCTAATGGAGCCCACCCTTTTGTAATGCATATGTTTCATAAAATTTGACGTAAAAGTCGTTCCAGGGTATGTAATTGGTAATAGGTAATTTAGTGAGGTTCCGGTGAATAATTTCGGAGATGGAAATTGAGAAGTTCAAATTTGAAAGCAGAGTAGGGTAAATTATGCTTATAATACTCCCCCACAAAAAATAAAAAATAAATACAATTTAATTAAAAAAAACCGACTTAAAGTGACACTGCAGAACTAAAAAGTTAGAAATAATTTAAAAGAATATCTTTTTATAAATTAGAAGTACGTAAATATACCTACATGTAGGTATTGTAGAAGTATACATAATTTGAAGTCGGTGCCTAAAATATATGCGCTGGTCATGAAACTTGACACCGACTACAAATTATACTACATTTCTAACCGCAGTATGGACCCGACTGAAAATCAGCGTTGCAACTGATCTCTCGGTTGCGACATTATGCTGAGTTGGGCCCAATACTTTGTTCTGGCGACTCAATACTTTAAAACTTTCCGATATTTTATTATTATTGTTGGTTTTCGTGTTTTTTATATTTTTACCTCTACCCACGGTAGGTATTGTGTTTTCTGTTGACTGTTATATTTTGATGTGTGATTTTATGTGTTTGAGTATTGTGTCATCAAGTTAATATATTTTTCTTTCTTTCTAATTTAAAGGTTCTTTTAAATTATTTCTAACTTTTTAGTGTTGTATTGTTTTGAAGTCGGTTTTATTTATTGTTGATTTTGGTCTTTCAGTGGCGCTGTTTGATAGATAATGCCTTAATGTTGTTCTATACAGAAGAATGATTTACTAAGAGCCGCGTTTCAATAAAACAATTATAATTCATTAGGTACTTGCTTTATCACTAAAAGTGATTTCTTCCGGACAACCTTTGGATAGACTGGACTAATACATTGGAGAAGGAAGTAGATATAGAAAAACAGAAAATAATTTATTTCTGTACGAATTATTAATCTGTGGGTTAATCGACTTTACAACTTACATCGAACTGTCATGGTAAAACGTGAATTTTAGTTCCATGAAATAGAGAAAGACAATACGACGTAGACGACGACGACGACGACGACGTATAAAGAAATAGAGAACGACAATAGTAAGACAATAGTAAAAATGGCAGAGCGCTCAAGGCGCGAAGTGAATCAAAATGTAAACATAAACAGAAAAAAATCATGACACAAGATTTGTTCTAAAATCTACACTCTAATTGGGGTGTCTTAGGAATTGCAGTCACCCTGTAGACCAGTTTCGAGGCGACAGAAAACTTTTGCAATTGTGGTAAGAGTTTTCTCTTATCCGAAACGGTTCGGCCGAAGACAGTGTGAATGAAGATCTGACGCCTATCTCACAAAACTACAATTCATGGTTTACTATGATAATTCGATGTACATTGCAAAGTTGATTAAACCATTAAACCACAGATTAACAAGTAGACTCAATTCAATTCAATTCAAATATTTTTTTTTATTCATTGTAAAAACAGAATGTTTACTTAATGAACGTCAAAGTTGCTAGTTTCACAATTAATGGATTATGTGGAGAAGAAACTAACAAAGAAACTCCACATTTATTCTTTTCAAAACACGTTTTAACTTAATTAACAGAGTTTTCAACTTAAAATATTAGTCATGAATGTGTTGAACACTAGTCACAATCGTCCTTTAAATAATATTAATCTACTGTTTAATGCCAAACATCTTTGTCTTCTAAATAATCCTTGATGTTATAGTAAGCCTTTTTGCACAGAATGTGCTTAACACATTTTTTAAATCGCGTTGGAGGTAACTCTAATATATCTTGAGGAATTTTGTTGTAGAACCTTATACAGTGCCCCATAAAGGATGTGTTAACTTTTGCAAGTCTAAATAGTGGAAATGACAATTTATGTTTATTTCTAGTATTAACATTATGGTGGCCACCAACATTTTCGAAGTCTTTGATATTTTTTCTAACGTACATAATATTTTCATAAATGTATTGACATGCAACTGTTAAGATGTTGGTTTCTTTGAAGAAATCTCTTAGCGAATCCCTACTACCTAACTTGTAAATAAATCGGATGGCTCTCTTCTGCAAGATGAAGATAGTCTCAATGTCTGCTGCCCGGCCCCATAGTAGTATACCGTAGGACATAATACTATGGAAGTAACTAAAATAAACAAGCCTAGCAGTTGCAACGTCAGTGAGTTCCCTAATTCTTTTCACTGCATATGCTGCAGAGCTAAGTCTGTGTGCTAATTTTACAATATGTGGACCCCATTGTAGTTTTGCATCGATTGTGATGCCCAGAAATACAGTATCATCTACAAATTCTAATTTTTCATGTCCAATTACTATGTTGTTCTCAACTACTCGTACGTTAGGTAAGGAAAACTTTATACATTTTGTCTTTTTAGAATTTAGCAGCAGATTATTTGCTGTGAACCAATCTAGTACTTGCGAGAGAGCATTATTTGCATCGTCAAGATTATTTTCTTGTCTCCTTATTTTAAAAATAAGTGACGTGTCATCAGCAAATAACACTATCTCAGACATTTTTTGTACCATAAACGGTAAATCATTTATATAGACTAGGAAAAGGAGCGGCCCTAAGATAGATCCCTGCGGGACTCCTATTTTTACAAGTGAACCCGAGGATTTAATACGATTTACGTCTGCTTTTTGGACCCTTCCTTCTAAATACGATCTTAAAAGATCTAAACCTGCACCCTTTATTCCGTAGTGTTTTAACTTTAGGAGTAGCGTTTCTGCTACGCAATGTACATCGAATTGTAATAATAATCTGCAAATTGTAGTTTTATGAAACACGGCCCAGGGTACTTGTATGTACAGTCGTCAGCACATCAACCTTTACATACTTACGTGCACTCTAATCAGTTACATCAAGGGTGACTTTGCAACAAAACTGTAAAGTTCGTGGTTTACTATGACAGTGAAAAATTTATTCACCCACAAATTAAAAGGTGGGAAGACTATGTAATAATTTTACTAATCCGCTATGCAATTTAGGTACATTGAATTGTCATAATAAACTATAAGTTGTAGTTTTTTGAAACTCGGCCTTGCTGTCGACTGTACCGGCTACCGGCTAATGCAAATGAGCACGGATAATTTCTACCTGGAATTTATTTATAATTAGGTACAATTGTTGACTGAGCTCGGCGTTTATATAGCTACTGTAAATTCTGCTAAAACATTTACTCTATGTTACGATATCGTAACGAGAAAAAGAAATAGCCATAAATAATTACACGATTCAATTTCATGGAACCGCCCTTTTGAGATCCTTGCCACCTTCTTAGAAGGGTCAAGGAGCGTGGTTCAAGTGTTTTTAACACTTAAAGTACGGTCATAAAATGTGCCTTAGAAGAAGGAATAATAAAACTGAATGAGCGGTGGTAGCGGAGCGGTAGAACGCCGGCCTCAGATTCGGGAGGTGGTGGGTTTGAATCCAATAAATAACGCTGTTTTCAGAGTAACGTACATTTTTGAAATTTTGTTGCAACAAAAATTATTAATGTCATCAAAAACATAACTTGTAATAAAACCAAGTCTCGTAACTCAATTCTGCCAAAAAAAATTGTGAGATCCATGTAATACAAAGTCGGTTAATTTAAGGGTCCTTCTGTCTTAAGTTATTACGTAATTAGCTAACGTAGCAACATCTTATAGTGACCATATCAATATTAAAAATCTTTTATGTTTTACATATATAAATGTTCAAATAGTTAGTGTTCACATACGTCACCGCTTAAAATTGCCAATCCGCGGAAGGCACCGGTGGTAATAAAGCCCATATTCTGTCTCTGAGGGAAGGCATGTCCCCTGCAGTAGGATGTAAGAATACATAGGCTACATAAAAAAAAAACTTCCACACAACATGTTCACTTGTCCTGTGACACGCCATGACCTTTTTTGCTTCTTTTTAGGGTTCCGTAGCTCAAAAGGAAAAAAAGAACCCTTATAGGATCACTTTGTTGTCCGTCCGTCCGTTCGTCCGTCTGTCAAGACCTTTTACCTTAGAAACGCGTGCAGTTATCGAGTTGAAATTAAAACAATATACTCAGGTTTACAGTCCCTTAAAGCTGTGAAAAAATCAAACTTGTAAGTTAACGTGAAAAAATTATGCAGCCGTTTATGCCGCAAAAAACGTATATTTCGACACTCAAGGGAATCAAAATTTATAGGGTACTTACCGTTGACCTAGAAACTATGAAATTTGGCAATTAATATCGTCTTATACTACGTGTATCAGGAAAAGTCTGAAAACTATACATTAATATTTTGTAATTAAATCATAAAAAAATGTCTTTGAAGTTCGGGAAAAGCTCGGAAAAATCTGCGAGATTCGATTCCTGAACTAATTAAAATATAATTGATATGTAAGTACCCATGATTTTGTACGAAACCCTCGGTGGGTGAGTCCAACTCGCACTTGTCCGGTTTATTTTTAGAATAATTTTTATGTATAGTATTTATTTTTGGTTTTGTTTTGTTACTGTGGCGTGAGTACTGTTTTTATAATGTAAATGCTTTTTCTCCTTCTTCTTCAGGTTTAATTTGCTGGACAACCGAAGCGGTGTCGAATTCAAGACGGACCTTCATGTGACGGCCGAGTTCATACTAGTCATCGCTGAAAGATACGAACCCTACAGAGCGCATATAACAATGGATATACGTAAGGGAACGTACCCATACCACGTGACCGGTTTCAGGGGGGAGGGAGTCTTCAAAATACCACGCTTCGTCACAGGGACGGGGGCGGGGGGGCTGGTTTTCGTCACGTAGTCAATATCTTGTAGAAAAATCTCGAGGTTTCTCGAGCTTTATACAAATTATAGCGCGCAGCTTTCAGCGCTTTTTACCCATAGGTGGCACGGTACAGCACATGTACCGGTACGCCAGCAAATTTAAAACTGCTAGTTTGAATACTTTTTTGTAATTATGGTGAGCCAGTTTTTTTAACTTGTTTTTTGCAACTAAGTTATTGAATTAAAACCATATTTATGAATTACTACGTCAATACTAGATGGGTATTAGCATATACTACAGATATGTACAGCATAGCCACCTAGGAGGGAGGGGGGTAAAAAATTGTAAAAAGTGGGTCACGTAGTATGGGTACGTTCCCTAAGTCCAGACGGTAGCTTCCAACTTGTAGCTCTCCTCGGCGGAGAGCGGTAACTCATTGTGGATTTCCCGAAGACACGGCTAGAAAATTCTCCGCGGCGGAACCAGCGACAGTTGAAAGGATTACCTTGGAAACAAATGCCTTGACCTATTTGCACCGTCCCCAAGAGTGTGACTCTGTGGCTGTCGTATTAAGAAAAAATTTATTATAAAACAAAAAACTCGACTGATGAAAAGTCTTAAACAAAGCCCTAATGAGGCCATTGAATTTTTAACCTCAGCAGGCGCGACCGCTCGTTTTCATTCTAAATTTTTCAGAGATTATCATTATTATCATGTTGGTACAGCGATATCATTCCGATGTAAAAACCTAACTGCAAAGTGGGTTACTCGGGGCTGCAAGTGATGTAAATTGCTTCGGCAAGATGTCGCTGCCTGCACGTAATACAGCAAAAGTTTGTAAAGAGGCTCGAAATTTCGCCGATGCCTGCACTTACCCATTAGCCCAGTTGGGAGAGCGCTGGCACGGTTAGCCAAAGGTCGCGGGTTCAAGTCCCGGCATGGGTGGAATTTTTAGCCTCTAAATAGGTTTTTAAAATTGTCCTCAGCATGGGTTAGTGCAACAAAAAGAATATTTTCAGAGATTTTAAATGTACAGAATTTAGGCGGTGTCTAAGACTTTTTAGCAGCCGAGTTTTTTTGTTTTATAATAACTTTTTTCTTTTTCTTTGACGACAGCCACAGAGTCGCAGTCTTGGGGACGGTGTGGGGAAATTTCTAGCTGTCGAGTTTCTTTAATTAAAAAAATAAGAGATTTTTTAATTAAGGAAGAAAGAAAGGAAAACCTTATACCAACAAGACACATCACAGAAACAAAATAAACATAATAATAATTTATGCTTTTTAGATCTTTCTTTACTAAGAATATGGCAATTGACATCCGCAATTTTGTTTTCTCGAGACGTTATATAGCCATTAACACGTCATCAATATACGTTTCACTGGACAAATCTTAAGCCCGGGTAATCATAGCGAGCTGTAATCATAGCGAGCTGGAACCGTAACATGCGTGACAGCATACAGTACGAGGTTCTAGTGTGTACGCTTGTTACAGTTTAGGCTCACGACGTCGCCGGAACGCTTTCACTGAGCGTAGCCATTTCGCGAGCTGTAACTGTAACCAAATAGATACAAAAACGAGGTTCTAGTGTGTACGAGAAGGCCACTAACAAGCCGGATCTGCACAGTGTTGCAATGCGAGTGCCCTTAAATTCGCGGAAAAAACCGACAATCGTCGGCTCGCTGCGAGTCGCTCGTGTAGCGTTTGTTGCAGGCTCGCGAACCACGTACACACTATGTTTTTGGTAACAGTAACGGTTACAATTACGTGCAACGTTACGGGTTCAGAAAACGTCGCAAACGTTGTAAACGTCGGCTCGCTGCAAACCGCTCGCGTACCGCTCGCAGCAGGTTAGCGAACCACGTACACATTATGTTTTTTGGTTACAGTGCATGCAACGGTTACGGTTACAGCTCGCTAATGAGTACCCGACTTTAGTTGTCATAATCAGTCTAACCGCACACGCGCTCTATGCATAAAGAAACGTAGGTACATTTATACATACGCGCGAGCAACATAACCGCTTTGCTTTCGCAGTCGGATAAAAGGACCTATTGTTCTCGCCAAGATACCCCTTCCTTGCTTATTTTTTTCTAGCTTAGTGAGGGTATTTTTTCTCCAGTTAACGTGCTTTCGCGTACTAGACGCCAAGCATGGAAAGCTCTTAAAACTTGTATTGTGAGGCCTACAGAAAGACAGACTAAAAAACTGGCCAAGTGCGAGTCGGACTCGTCCACGGGTTTCGTATGCTTCCTTTCATTCAGTTTGGTTTGGGACACATAACTTGAACAATTTCTGTTATTACTGTTACCTACATACCTAATTATGTATATAGGTAGGTATATCTACACTCCACACTAGTTTAAAACGTTAAGAATGGGTTAAAGTTTTTACGATAGAGCAAAAACAAAAATTTCACGGGAACCCACCTTATATTCTTATTTTTTATGGGACAATTCCCCTTAATAGCACATTTTCCGTGAATATAAACTAACTAGGTACCGATAACGGCTCGAGAAATACATAATACCATAAAGTCCATACAGAAAGTCTGTCGTACCCATTTGGCACCCTTCGCCTACGGAGCCCTAAAAATTGCCGTCTAGCACTCTCGAAATCATTGTTGGTTTACCTGCGGCTGCTCAAATTTTTGAAGTTGAAAATAAGACAAGTTCAATGAATTTACATTTTATATTCTGCAGAGGACGTCGAGAGCAATATTACGTACAAGTGGGATGGGCAACGGGGCTCCGATAATGAAGATTACTTAATCATTGGACAAGAAAGAATTGCTGTACGGAACGCGAGGATACCTCTGTATTTTCTGCAACCACCAGGTAAATGAGAGCTCTGGGCAGACAGGTAATAAATACAATTAGCTCGTAGGTACGCTCGAACTCGAACTTTTATGGGCAAAAAAGCCAATAGGATATTTGAGACTAGCGTGTCCTATTTCACGTTGGAAGATCCGTATGAAAACGATTTTTTTTAATAAATTTTTATTTGTTTCCGTCGAAATTCCACGAGTAGAAAATCAGTGCTGCGGGCAACACCGGAGCATATTTTATCGCTGCATGGACATTCCCTTACTTTTGTTTTGGTGTTATTCCACCCGTCTGGGGGCTGTTTTATGGAACTACAAAATTAAATCATGGTTTACTATAACAATTCGGTATAGGTACATTGCGTTGCTGATAAACCCACAGATTTACAAGTAGGAAGACTGCTACGCAATGTATATCGAACTGTCATAATAAGCTATGAATTGTAGTTTTATGAAACGCGGCCCTGACTGTCTTGCTGTTTTATGTCACCTGTACCATATGTCCATAAATTGTTTTTCGAATCGTCTTCTTCATTCACTCGTTCCTTAATAAAGAATCTTCCCACTGAACCACGGACCCATGGCGATGAGCTTTTTTCGAAAGGGGTTAACCTTAAAATATGAGCACCCCCTTGCGCCCCCATGGCAGAAAAAACCTACATAAGTAGGTACCTAGATTTTTCTTTTTTTAAGTTACTGTTTGAATAAAAACTGAAGACGTCTAGGTTGCCGTCCTTAAAAGTTATGTCAGCGACGCCCGTGGGAGCAGCAGTTACCTGCACTCGCAGCTGCAGGTGCTGAATGTGCGGCTGAGACACTTGCCCCGACCACCTTCTCCGGGGGCTTCTACACCCGGGTCACTTTGCCATTCGCGATGTTGCTCCGACCTGTTGGAGCTAGGGCGTGAGGAACACAGGAAGGATGTGGGGCGAGGGCGCGGAAAAGACGCGACGCGTTCTATAGAGTTCGCGCCCTCGCCCCGTCTCTTCTGTGTGGGCTTCGTGCCATCCCTTCAGCACATTTTGTATGAAAAATGGCGATGCGTCTTTTCCGCGCCCTTGCCCCACGTCCTCTCCGTGTGTCCAAGTGCAACACCTAACAGCTCGAGGAGCTCCCGCGGATATGGACATCCTTCGTCTGGCCGGTTGTGGTTGGAGGCGATGTGGTAGAGATGCTGGTGCGGCCTGTTGTCAGCACAGTAAAACCTAACGCCATATAGGTACGAACCACGAACTCTACAGTTCATTTGCAACGCGTTAATCCCTAGGACTATTCCTAAAATAATAAGGCCTTGTTTGAAGGCTGTGTTGAAGGGCAGCAAGAGTCGTACTTAACCCCGGTTTCTCGTACACTATGACGCTGTTAATCTACTGTTAGCTGCTGTCAGTTGTTTTTTATATGGACTTTAGCCAACTGACAGTTCATTAATGATTGTACGAGAAACAGGATGTAAGTATTTTTCAACGATTTTTTTTTTGATATTTTTAAAACTAAAATAACTCTCCAGTCGTTGATTTTGGAACCCCTATTCAAGGGACTTATTAAGCAAATTTTTTACAAAAATTGAAGATAAAGGCGCGACTTACACAGATGGGACGTGAGGCGAGGGAGCGGTTAGATGTATAGTCACAGACTACAGTCCTTGCTTTGCGGATGCTCTTGGCTCTAACAGATTTACCCCTGTTGATAAACACCCAAACGAATGAATCGAATAACCAATTAGGGAGGTATCTATAGAGATACCTACCTGTATAATTAATCTGTCAGTAAACCCCCAAAATTTATGGGACGAAAAAGCATTATCAGCTAATTTTACCCAACTATGCGCATAAGGAGGCTAAGTGAGTCACATTTGATTTATTAATCAATCAGTAGTGAGTGGTAAAAACTCTCATTCCCCTAGAGCGTCCCGGCACGCCTTCCGTGACGTCACTAGTGTCGCCATTTATCATTTTGCTTCTGTCAGTGATGGTAACAAATGGCTTATTTCACTTTGGCGTAATTACCCACCCAGACGCTTTCATTCAGGTGACCTGGCGTAACCTAGGGGACCCTATTACGGAGGCGTCTGACCGTGATTTTGAATTATCGCCTTTGAATTCGCCCCGCGTCGCAGTACTCGCTGACTCCAGTTCGGCTTTGTGATGTATTATATCAATGTGTGGGGAAGCTGAAGGTTTAATGTGACGGTTTAATCGATACATTCCCTGAGGGAGGTGATTATTCAGCAAATTTGCAACGAATTTTTTTCCGGGGAATTTTGGACCAGGGGTCCAAAATCGATGGTTGGGGATTATTCTGTTTTTGGATATTAGGTATAGTTTTTTTTTTATTTAGAAAAAAGGCGTACCTAACCAATTGCGTGACCAATCACGTGTAGAATAAAACATTGATGCAACAACTAAAGCATATGAACGGCTGTTGCCCATCCATACTTAGTACAATTAGTACAGACCCTAATAGTTTTATTTACATTAAAAAAAACCGGCCAAGTACGAGTCAGACTCGCGCACGAAGGGTACCATTATCTATACAACACTAGACAAAGATCGAGACAAGATAGATTAGATACATTGAGAGCAGCGCCATCTATAGAAACAAACAAGAAGCGTTTAACATTGACATCGGCCCTGTGAAGGTTATATAGATTGCCGCTACATGGCGAGCGCTGTCTTTAGACAACGTTTGTTGTATGGGAGCCCCCCTCAAATATGTATTTTCTTCTGTTTTTAGTATTTGTTGTTATAGGGGCAACAGAAATACATCATCTGTGAAAATTTCAATTGTCTAGCTATCACGCTTCATGAGATACAGCCTGGTGACAGACAGACAGACAGTGGAGTCTTAGAGTAACAATTCTCCAGTGTAGTTTAAATAGCTTGTGGTAAAGGGAAAAACATACCTAACCACAGATTATTTAAACTGCCTCTGAGGATTGTTTTAGAGGAATCTTGTTTGTATAAATATGACCATTAGAGATCTAGTCACAAACTGATCAACTATAGCAAAACATTTTTTGCAAAGTTGCCTGTTACGAATCTGACTTGAGTGCACGCACGTAAAGTTGATTGATGGAAACTGTACTGTAAAAAACTTACCTATCTTTATACTCTTTTTTTGCAGATACTGAAGATACAAGAATAATTAACAGAGCCTTAATAAAGAAGCCAACAATACTAGAATACATCGCAAATGAGATTGTTGCAGATGTCATGCGTTCAGTTGTTGATAACTTTAGGCTGTTCACCAGCACAACACCAGTCAAGTATTATTACACGCTTTAACCAAAATATTTTTTTTTTCATTTTTATTTTATCTACCATCAGCATCACATTGTGCCTTTATCAGATTTTATCGCTTGAGTTAAACTTCATTGAATTTATAAAATTTATTATAATCATGAAATAATTGTATAATTAATTTCTCAATTATGATTCCAGATTATTCTTTTTTTAGGCGCACTTCATTGTTGTTTAAGCGCAGTAGCTCTTGCACCAACAGGTTTTGATGGCTTTGTATTCGGGTTTTGTATTTGGTGACTTGGGCCAGTATTTTTTTTTAATACCTAGTTGGTATTTCCAGATAGTCGTGGATCTCTTCATTGCGAGGAAACCACGGTGCAGCACAGATGGTGTGCTGCACCACTCATTAAAATATAAGTAAGAAAAATTGTCCTATATAGGGCAAGGCTATGGAGTTTAATTTCATTCGGCCTTTGTCTAAGGAGCAGTGGAAACACAACAGTAGATAGCCTTTATTTTAACTTTGAATCAGTATACAGTAAGTAAAGTACTCTGTGGTTTGAATCCCAGCATTTAGCAATGACTTTGTTTTCTCAGTTACATACATTTGTGCAGTAGCAATACCACTCATTAACGGTGAAGGAAAACATTGTGAGGAAACCCATTTACTGAAATAATGAGATGAATTAATGACCTTGTACGAGCAAATGACTCTATAAACATTATTGCTTTCCAGATTTTGACAACTTTTATCAAAAGCTATTTACATGTTGACAAAAGCTAAATAAAGTCAAATACTAATATACTTACGCTATGTGATATGTAAAAAACAGAAATATAAACTGCATTTTATTTGAAATGGCATAGTTTACTTCATAGTTACAAATTCACAAGAGTACAAAACAATATTCAGAAAGCATCACCCAGCGACTCTTCCACAAACTTTTTATAAACAGCCATGAATTTGGCAACAAAAGCTTCTAAGTGAAATATTGGTTTATTTCCCAATCTCATTCTGTGTTCATATCTCGCTGCGTGACTCGACACCTGGCATTTCATGGCCATATCACAGTTACGCACCAACTCATGGAGCAAACCAGAAAATATCATATCGGGAGGGACCCCATGAATGATCAATTCATAAAGTTTCTGTCTGACCTCGCCTAGCTTTTTCGGAGATTGTTCAGAAAGTATCATAGATGCTGTATCTCTTATGAATTGCTGCCAATCTGGTTCTGGAACTTTCTGATCCACTGTGAAGGGGTATTGCTGGACTTTACACGCCTCACACATGAGCAAGGCTCTTCGCAAGTTGCGATCAGAGCACTTAGCTATTCTCATGGCTAGTTCTGATGGTAAATTCAGACCTTCTTTCTTGCAAACTGCATGAAGAACTGATGCGACTTCTGTTTCAGTAGGGGCTGGTACTCTAATAGTTAAACATCGTGACCTTATAGCTGGTATGACGCGCGATATGGAGTTAGCGATGAGAATTAGGCGACAAGTTGAAACATACTTTTCCATCGTTCGGCGTAACGCATGCTGGGCATCTTTTGTTAGATCGTCTACTTCATTTAGAATCACTACTTTGAACTCGCGTTGACCAGATGAATCAATCTGGTGAGTTTGTGCAACGTTCTTTACCAAATCCATGATAACAACGCGGTCGTGGACACCAACGTCAGTCGGGTTAACCTCAATGTGATAGTTACTGCTAATGGTCATGATTTCTATTTTCTTATTGGACGGCGTTGTGAAATTCATGGTTTCCTGCCTCAAACGCTCCACACCGGAGCCATACAGTTCCCTCAGTAAACACATGATGCGTGTCTTCTTACCGGCGCCCGAGGGCCCATAGATTAGGAGATGAGGGAAGTCGCTCTGCTGGACGAGGCTCTTCAATCGCGTGGCTTGATCTTTGTGAAAGTCCAACTTCATTAGGTCCCGAGGGCGATGTTTGTCTACCCAAAGACTCATGATCGTAGGTTCTAGCGAATAAAAACAACAGCAGAAAATGTAAACAACGCGGAGACTAAAGAAAGAACGAACGTCATGTCTTGTAAATAAAATAAATGTCAAAAGGCGCGCCAATTTGCCGCGTTCAAAAATCAATAATCAACACCACCAACAGCAACACCACTACACAATCAATCGTCTTTTGTAGTATCCACATGATGGGATGGGTTAGATAGTTTCATATCATGACAAAGTATCATCGTCATCAGCCATTTGACGTCCACTGCAGGACATAGGCCTCCATCATGGTTTTACAAACCGTGAAGGGTTTTGCCATAATCGCCACGCTTGGCAGGCGGGTTGGCGATTAATTTAAAATATAAATTTCAAAAAGTATAAATGTTATTAATAAAAGGCAGTGCCTCCGCAGCCACCCAAGGTTTCCGCTTTGTCTGCCTACTGCGGCTTGTGTAACGGTAACCAGAGCTTGCTTCATCCATTAATTCACTGGAAAAAAATTGTGCTTTGGTGAATGAATGGATGAAGTGTCTATAGCCTGTGTATCCATAAATAAGGTATTGGATGGATAATTATGTAATTATATTATTGTTGGTATTAAAGGAAGGATAGCTAAATACAGGTATCTTAAATACGTGTGAATCGAATAAAATAGAGAGCTAGATATTCGTCTATCCTTGTTTTTAGTATTTTTTTTTTTATTTGAACAGAACGAACGGTGTCAGAACGGTGGCTAACAATATTAGTAGTCGTTTCATAATTTAAGAATTAGGTACCCTAGACTTTTGATGATCCATCAGTCAAGTGAGTGAGTCAGTCACTTAGGTAGGCCTCGTCGTCCCGTCCCTTCACTACATTTTGTACGAAAGTGAATTTTAAAGACGATGCGTCTTTTCCGAATCCTCGACCCATGTCCTTTTTGTGTATCCAAGGATAATTATATAATATCTTGGCTGTGACACCGCCCCCCACTGCAACCACGGTAATGTTGCAGACTGTTGTGTATCTACCGTCATTAAATTTGTTAATTGGTTTTTGTATCATACCCTCTTGGCAGTAATAAAAGTCAGTCTCGAATCGAATGTCTTTCATTGAGTTTACGTTACAACATTGGCGACGAGGATGGGACATTAAGGTGACTATTAATGGTACAGAGATCATGATGGAAGGCGACACAGGCTCAGCTGTGAGTATTATTTCACTCAAAACTTACAATTCATACTTTCAAAATTGTAACTTACTGCGATGCCAATCTAAACTGAAAATGTACAGTGGCCACAAAGTGGAACCAAAAGGTGAAATATTGTGTTCAGTTGTAGTCGACGGGAAACAGATAAATAATTTGCGTTTAATTGTTATTGATAATTTACACAGTCCGTCCCTGTTCGGTCGAAATTGGATGCGAGCGTTTAAAGTTCCATTTCCGAACCTAAATAATGCCGCGCGATGTGCGTTCAGTGTTGATAAAACAGGTATTCGTGATCAGCTGATGAGTCGTTTTCCAAACGTGTTTGCCCCGGGCATAGGCGCATTCAATAAGGGCGTAGTTAGCTTGGAGCTGTGCGCGGGCGCGTCACCGGTGTGGCGGCGCACGCGCTCGGTGCCGCACGCGCTGCGGCCGGCTGTCGAGGCTGAGCTCGACCGGCTTCAGCGCGAGGACATCATCTCTCCAGTCGAGTGGAGTGAATGGGGAACTCCGTTGGTACCAGTTATTAAAAATTCGGGCGAAGTTCGCCTTTGTGGCGACTATAAGATTACACTAAACCCAGTGCTTGTGGACGACAAATATCCGATACCCAGGATCGAGGATGTTTTCGTTTCCCTGCAGGGTGGAAGAACGTTCAGCAAGGTAGACTTGTCGAGAGCGTATCAACAACTAATTTTAGATGAGCGATCAAGGTTACTTTGCACTATAGTGACTCACCGTGGCATGTTTACCTACAATAGATTACCGTTCGGTATTAAATGCGCGCCGTCGAAATTTCAACGGATTATGGAAAAAATGTTTCGTATTCCATTCGTGGCAGTGTATCTGGATGACGTGGTCATCACTGGTAAAGATGACCAGGATCATTTGCAAAGACTTTATGAGGTGTTTAAAATTTTAAATACTTGTGGGCTTAGAGTCGAATCAAAAAAAATGTTCTTTTTTCAAAAAATCGATTTCCTATCTGGGATATGTTATAGATGCAAATGGGTTGAAAACGGAGATAGAAAAGGTTGACGCTATCAACAATACTCCGGCACCTAGTAGTGTCACGGAGTTGAAAGCATTCTTGGGACTCGTGAACTATTACGGGAAATTCGTTCCCAAATTAAGTGATGTTTTAAGCCCATTATATGAACTATTGAAGAGCAAGAATAGTTTCAGTTGGTCAAAGGCGTGTAATGAGGCTTTTAAAAAAATTAAGGAATTGCTGATGAGAGCGCCTGTGCTGGCGCATTACGACCCGGCGCTGGATATCACTGTGACGTGCGACGCGTCGCCGCACGGGGTGTCGGCCGTGCTGGCGCAGCGGCACGCGAGCGGCGAGCGGCCGGTGCTGCACGCCTCACGGACACTCAGCGCAGCTGAACGAAACTACGCACAGATATGTCGCGAGGGTCTGGCCGTCATTTTCGCGGTTAGTAAATTCCATAACTATTTATATGGGAGGCATTTTACGCTTGTAACGGATTGCAAGCCTTTGGCCTCTATTTTCAGCGAAAAAAAAGGGATACCATCGATGGCGGCTAGCCGTTTACAAAGGTGGGCCGTGATTTTGAGCGCGTATGACTATAAAGTTAAGTGTATAAGTTCCGAACAAAACTGCGTCGCGGATAGTCTGTCCCGCATACCGGTTTTCGAAGGATTAAAACACACACGAACCGAGTCCTACTTAAATTTTGTTACGGAAGAGTCACCGGTCGATCATAAGCTTATAGCGGAGCATACGTCTAAAGATGTTATTTTAAAAAAGGTCATACATGCCATAAAGTCAAATTGGCAGTATTGCACCGAGGTTGATTTGAAGCCCTATCACAAGCTGAGGCAATATTTAAGTATCGAGTGTGGGTGCCTTTTGTACGGGCACCGCGTGGTGGTGCCGAGCGCGCTGCGCAGCGCTGTGCTGCGGCAGCTGCACACCACGCATCAGGGCATGGTCAAGTGCAAGGCGCTGGCGCGCGGCTACGTGTACTGGCCGGGCGTGGACGCCGACATTGAGAGCGAGTGTCGCGCATGTGAGACGTGTGCCAGCATGCGACCCGCACCGCCCGCCGCGCCGTTGCACCCCTGGGCATGGCCTCAGGAACCGTGGCACCGATTGCACGTTGATTTTTTTTCATTGGCGAATAACACGGTGTATTATTTTGTTATTGTCGATGCTCACTCCAAATGGATTGAAGCTATTCGTACTAAAGGTACGTCGGCGAATAACACTATTGAGATTCTACGAAAAGTATTTGGCCGTTTTGGCCTACCTCGTGAGATTGTATCTGATAACGGACCGCCATTCGGTAGCGTGGAGTGGAGAGACCTTATGAGGAATTGTGGGACAAAGCACATTTTGGTCAGCCCAACCAAGCAGTAATGGCGCAGCAGAAAGTGCCGTGAAAGTAGTAAAAGGCTGCCTAAAAAAGGCAATTCAAGAAAAAATTAATTTAGAGGATGCACTTGATAGGTTTTTGTTTATTTATCGAGCGACTCCACATAGCACCACCGGTAAAACGCCGGCCGAGTTGCTGTTGGGACGCGCTTTGCGCACACCGCTAGATCTCTTGCGCCCGAGTGTAGCGGACGTAGTCAGGGCAAAACAAAATAAACAAATTGATCTTCACGGCGGACGCATGCGTATTCTTCCAAAGGGTATAAAAGTTATATTTAAAGCATTTAAAAAGAACAAGTTTTAATGGGTGAAAGGAGTTATAAAACGCCAAACAGGACCAGTTTCTTATTTAATAGAAGCAGATGGTCGGGTGTTCAGGAAACACATTGACCACATTCTGTGTGACGGCTCACAGTCCGTCAGGGGGGAAGGTGAGGCGGAACTGGCGTTCGAAGCATGCGACGCGGCGGAAGCAGCGAGCCCGGCCACGGCCACTCCGCCGCGCAGCATGCAGCGGACTCAAACCGCGGCCTCTGCTGTCGGCTCGCCGCGCGCTCAACCCGAAACCGACTCAGCAGCGCAATCGTCTGTATTTGTTCCTAATATTCAAAACAGATCTAGACGCACCCGCAGGCCAGTTGATCGTCTGGGCTTTACATAAGTAACCTCTTGTTTATGTTGATCGGATATTTAGTTGTACTTTTGAAGCCGAGTAGCTAATTTCAAATTGTATATTATTATATTAGTTTAAGATTAATCATAACAACTAGTTAGAGACTATAAGAATGATCAGATACATTAAATCTACATTGTATTACTTGATACTGTTTGAACATGTGTACGTTCTATGTATAAAAGGAATGTACCATCATTTAGGAGGGAAGGAAGGATTTGTTAATTGGTTTTTGTATCATACCCTCTTGGCAGTAATAAAAGTCAGTCTCGAATCGAATGTCTTTCATTGAGTTTACGTTACAACACAGACCTCTTTACTAAACACATTGACCAAGGTGTAGATGTGACGTAGATTGTATGGACAGTGTGACGGATGCGCGGAGAGCGTTTTGTCATGGCCTAACGTCTGATCTTAAAACGCAACTATTTTGAAATATTCACCGTCAACGTCAACGTCAATCTACCTCTTAGCCGTCAATAAATTATTGTTGGATTTCGCACCCAAAATATAGGTTGCGAAATACCGAAAATGTGCAACTGACCGCAAACGCTGGAGTTCAATGCTGTTTTTATTTATTATTGACATAGGTGCCTATTTATTGACATGCCCATAAATTGAGTACACACATTTGTTTATTAGGTAGATACCTATATTTAGATTTTTTTTAAATAATGCTTCAACATGACATTCAAGTGGATAAACGCTTCATTATTTGTATTAGTTTTTGTTGGTACAATCGTGGGAGAAGAATATAATCTGTTCGGGTTTCCTGGACAAGGATACATTGTTGAGGTGAATTTGGGCCATCCTCGTCAAAAGGTTAGTTTTCCATCTTCATTTCGCTTCCATTCCTTAATGAAACGATAAAAATATGAAGCATCATAGCGTTTTAAATGTTACAGAGTTGAAAGTAATACCCAAATCCCTTCTTTTCCAGCTCAATGTACTTTTGGACACAGGCAGTAGTAGCCTAGCAGTTGCATCAATACCTCGGTCTGATGTAACTTCCTATTTCAAGGCTGAAGACTCAAAGAGTCTGTATGATACAGGGTCTGTGGTAAGAGCAGTAATTTTTAATCCGGTTTCAGTTGGTTCAAAGTCTAGCTTAAACAATATTACTCACAAATACTTATTCATATTCTGAAACACATTTTATGGTGGTTTTATATGGGGAACTATGTATCATATACTCATCTCCTTATTTGACTGAGCATGATCAAGGCACTGGTGTATACTATTCATAGTAGTGGTTTATTTATTTCATAGAATTACATAGTTAACAAACTGATTACAGAATCTGTCTAAATGAACTAATTTCCACACCTAGCCTCATATTGGACCATTGTTTGTGGCCAGGCTCTGAGATCATTCTAGCCACCCTATCTCTTTGAGAATTACATAGTCTTAGTAATTAAACTTGAAGGTGTGTAACCAGCAAATGGCTGGAGCAGACTGGGGGGAGGCGGTACAATATTGTATAGTTGGCCCATGCAGTAACATAATTGTACTAAACTTAAGGGGTTCCAGGGAGCACCACCGAGGAAAAAAATGATATCTTTGGTACAGATCGAATTTGTAAAAAGTGTCTGTACAATCTCTCAATCACATTAATAGTGATTTTTAGGACCCATGCCTGTAAATCTAAGGCAAAAAACGTAGGACTATATAGCATTCATGCCAAAATTGGCCGTTTACATGATTGAGGGATTTACAGACACTTTTTGTAAATACTATCTGTAAAAAAACACATGATTTTTTTCATTGGTACTTAGCCCACTGGATCCCCTTAAGTTTTCATTTACTTTCCTATTGGAAGTAGCAATTTAGTTTCATTTCATTTAGTACGGACTATGTGACTAAAAACCTGGGCCTGTGTTAGCTAATAAAGGAGTTGGCTACATAAAGCCAACTCAGTTACTTTTAGCAACAAAACAATAGTTTTTTTTTTCAAACAGAAATTTCTCAGCGAATCTAAATAATTGTACAATATTCCAGGTGCATGCTAGGTTCACAGAAGGAGAATGGTTTGCGCGCTTGGTCACAGACTACATCCAGTTTCCTTCTCTCCCTCTAGCTGGGGAAGTGAGCTCTGACATAGCCCTGATAACTAGCGCCCGGGACTTCTTTATGAACGGGTCAGGGTGGCAGGTAAATCAATCATTGACCAGTATATTAAATTTAGATTTCTTAACGAGTATGTAAACTATTTTTTAAGTTTGTTGTATAATTTGTAGTTGGTGCCCAGTTTCATGACCAGCACATATATTTTGGGCACCGACTTCAAATTATATTTCTACAATACCTACATGTATACATATTTCTAATTATTTAAATTATGTCTAACTTTTTAGTGCTGTAGTGTTTTGAAGTCGGTTTTTATTTTAAAAAAAATTCTCATCCAATTCCAGGGCATATTTGGCCTTGCATACCCGGTGGTGGCGGCCCGAAGCCCACAAGGAGCGGCGGCCCAACCCTGGCTGGAGGCAGTGGAACATGAGCTTGGGAAGGCTCTCGTCTTCTCACTAAAACTTTGTGGCGTGCGGAGCGCTACGAATGCCACACATTATGGGAGCTTCAAGCTTTTTGGTGAGCAAAAAGTGTCACCCGGCAAAATTTTCCTTACCCACCTTTATGTGAATCATTGCTTTCAAACTTCACTTTCCATTTTTAGGCTTTATTAACTTTCTTTTGGAACTCTGCAAACATAGCAAGATTTACTAGAGTGAAAACATACACAGAATGTGTAACATGCCATGTGCAATAAGTTGGCGAAAATTAGTTAGTTTGAATTTAAGCTCCTGCAGTCTTTAGTTTCCCATAGTCACAGTCTGTCACTGTCAGCCAAGTGATTGTAGATGAACTATAAGCACTTTTCTCGTGTTTCAGATGACACAAAATCAAACAAAAACACAAACAAAACCTACCGCACACCAATCTTACGCGAGAGATGGTTCGAAATAGGCATTCTGTCAGTCAGAGTATTATCCAATAACTCCGAAACAGCTTCGCAAATATTGCCTGCAAAACCAGTGGACACAGTGGATTTAAAAAATAAATCTACTATAGAAGAAGTAATTACAGGACCCAGTCAAAATTCGTGTCGTAAGCTGAATGACGTGAAGAGTATTCTTGATAGCGGTACAACGAACATTAGACTTCCTCGGCGAGTATTCAGAAAGGTATTATAGATTTAATTCTTCAGCAGAACACAACTAAGAAAACTAACAGTTAATGCTTTCAAAAAGACGCCTGTCACCTCAGTCTACCGAGACCACGGCAGTTGCAAAAGTCCCGAAACGTCGGAAAATTGGAAAATGGAAAAGTAAACAAGTAAATATCCGTTAAAATTCAGTTTTATTGCGTATGTTCTGAGTTCGATTCTAAAAAAAAAACCGGATAAATTCGAGTCGGAATCGCCCACCGAGAGTTCCGTACGAATTTGTAGGCACTTACATATTATAAATCGTTCAGGAATCGAGTCTCGCTGTTTTTTCCGATCTTTTCCGGAACTTCAAAGACAATTTTTTTTATGATCTAATTACAAATGTATAGTTTTCATATTTTTTCCTGTACTGGTAGTATAAGACGATATTACTGCCAAACTTTATAGTTCTTTATAGTTTAGTTTCAACTCGATACCTCTACGCTTGACAGACAAACGGACGGACGGACAACAGAGTGATCCTATAAGGGTTCCTTTGTTTCCTTGTGAGGTACGGAACCCTAAAAAATGGCCAAGTGCGAGTCGGCTCGCGCACTGAGAGATCCACACCTGTTATATTTACATATTGTTTACACACGTTTTATGTGTTATTAATATATTATATATTAATATATTATATTATAACCTGTGAAAAACTCATTTAAATCCTCGTATCCTTGCTTAGCAAAATTCTGGTTACTTTCATTCAGTTCGGGAACGGCCAACACGCACTTGGCTGGTTTTTTTTTTAGTTTCGTGTGTTCTACTCGCTTTGTTTTTTTGTTGACTTTTTGACCCGAACCAAAGGTATATCTTCAGTTCTACAGCCAAAAATATGCTATCAATCTGGTTCTACGCCACCGCTTCAGAGATAGTCAATCGAAATAAACAATCGAAAGCTCATCAAGGTGGACATTCTTGTTTCAAAGTCCCCTGTTACGTAAGTTAGCCGCCTATACGCGTGTAAATATTGAAGGCGGCACGCTGCACTTAAAACTGTTTAGTTTAAGGGGATCCGTGAGGCTAACTAGCGCCACCAATAAAAAATATATCTTTTACAAATCGTTTTTGCGGAAAGTGTCAGATCAATCTCTCAATCGTTATATTAACAAATAGTGATTTTTAAGACCCCAAGGCCGTGAACCTAAGGCGAAAAACCTAGGGCTAGATAGCATTAACGCCAAAAACGTCCGATAAATGCTGTCTAGTCCCAGGATCGTGATCTCGGCAGTGGGTCCTAAAAATCACTATTAACATGAGTAAGAGATTGATCTGACATTTTTTGAAAACAATGTGTGAATAAAAAACTGACCAACAACCCGACTGCTGAGCATTAACTACTAAGCAGGCGGGTTCAACCTAAGTAGTAAGTATATTGTTAAATTTTGGTCTCGCCTGCTTAGTAGTTAATGCTCAGTATTGGAGTTGTTGGTTATTTATTATTCCAGTCTTTTTAGCGATTTTTTATTTGTTTCTGGGATTCATCATCATCAGCCATTCGACGCCCACTGCAGGACATAGGCCTCCTTCGTGGTTTTCATAACCAAGAGGGGTTTTACCCGTTCTGGGATTCATGCTGATTTCATATAGCCTATGACACAAACACGACGAATCGATTGAGATATTGTTTGTCAAAATCTGACCATTGGTTAAGGAGTTATGAGGGAACAAAGGAATGGACATACATTCATAGCGAGCCAAACACATTACCTTCCTTTTGGGTTCCACGTGGGCAAAGCCGTGGGGCAAACACTAGTAAGTTAATAAACCTGTAAAATGTTAGTTCGCTCACGAAAATTACAAAAGTAAATGTGTGTTTGCACATCACAATGTCACATTTACCCCCGGTTTCTCGTACGCTAACAAGCTGTTAATCTACTGCTAACCGCTGTCAGTGGTTTTTTTTGTATGCACTTTGGTCAATTGACAGCTGTTGACAGTAGATTAACAGCGTGTTAGTGTACGAGAAACTGAGTCATAGACTCTTAACTTCAGAACCAATTTTGAAAAAAAAAAAAAATATCTTTTTTTCTTATTTGTTTCGGTAGTCTATTAGGGTTGTGGGCATGCTCGTCGTGCCCAGAACGGTGGATCCGCGCTTGGGCCAAGCTAGATGATGTGACCGAAAACGGGAGAAAAAAATGTACTTTTATTTTGTCGGGGTACACATGAATTATAATGTTGTGTTTAATGGCTCTTTGTAGCTTTCAAGTGCGGTGGTTGCCAGGTGGGTAGAAAAATGGTCTCGGAAGCGAGAGACCCAGGGTTGGTTCCCAGTGGTGCGGGCATGTACCTACCTGTGACTTTGGTTATTTTCAAAGTTACGTACATCTGCGAATTTGTAGTAGCAATACCATACGCTGACAATGAAGTAAAACATCCTGAGGAAACCCACGGCTGCTTGGCTCCGCACGCATTGACTTGTCCTTCCTGGCCGACTAAGCTGTCAGGTGCTGGGCAAGCCTACTACATCTAAAAAAACCATGTCCCATCTAGTATAAGTGAAGGTGCCACTGGACGCTGTATGAATCATCTTATTACGTAGATACAAAGGCCAAAGTTTTATCTGTGAGATTATGACCTTGAAAAGGACAACTAAAAACCATTGTTATGGTGGCTCGAGCGGGTCCTTTAGAATTCTACACATTACTGGCTCTTTATAATAATTTTAACTTTTCCAGGTCGTAGATGAACTAAAACGTGCGGCGAGGGATGCCAATATTTTAATATTGGACGAATTCTGGGACCATAGTGAGGCGAGTACGAATATTATATTCTGTTCTATGATGTTTCATAATCGTTTTCAAAATGTTTGGTGTTTATATTATGGGCTGTAGACGCGGAATCAATATCAATGGCGAGTACATCACTCACCTTCGATTTACCGATGATATAGTAGTCGTGGTTGAAACGATGGAAGACCTCGGCATAGTGCTCGGAGACCTCAGTCGAGTTTCCCAACCGGTGGGCCTTAAAATGAACATGGACAAAACGAAGGTCATGTCGAACACCCGTGTTGCGCCCACCCCAATAACATTGGTAAACTCGACTCTCGAAGTTGTAGACGAATACGTCTACTTACGACAAACAGTCCAACGTTGGACCGGCCCAACTTCGTGAAAGAGGTCAATCGTCGAATCCAACTCGGCTGGGCAGCATTCGGGAAACTTAGAAAAGTCTTTTTGTCTAATATACCTCAACCGCTCAAAACAAAATTATACAACCAGTGTGTGTTACTAGTGATGACGTATGGCACTGAAACGTGGTCTCTCACTATGGGCCTCATAAGAACGCTCAAGGTCACGCAACTAGCTATGGAAAGGGCTATGCTTGGAATTTCTCTACGAGATCGAATCAGAAATTATGAGATCCGTAGACGAACGGAAGTCGTCGACATAGCCCAGCGGATTAGTAAGTTGAAGTGGCAGTGGGCGGGGCACATAGTACGCAGAACTGATGGCCGAAAAGTACCCGAAAAGGCCTCCAAGGAGGAGGCCTATGTCCAGCAGTGGGCTTCTTGTGGCTGAATGATGATGATGATATAAATCTCTTTCACATGTTGTATCTACAAGGGAACACGGGAAACAACATTCGCGGAATCAAGAAAAAAACGGAATGTTTGAAAATAAATTACATCTTTATGAATGTGTCAAATCTCAAACCCAAGGTTATCAACATCCAAGTGTTGCCAGTACGTAAAAAGCTAATATTCCCATTTTACTCCCAAATAAATATTGTTTGAGTTACAATAGTGTTTTTTTAAATACTTTTCTTTTATGAGTAGTGACTAAACATTAATGTCTTTGATGCAATAAGGTATTTGGTCACGCGAGTCAAATTTTTTACAGTAAAACAAAAATCTTCCGAGTATAACGATATATTTTATATTGGTAACACTGCCTCTTTTTTTGCATCAAATTAAAAAACAGACTAGATGTAAAGCATTTTTTTTTCTTACTATATGTACTCAAGCTGCACGCAGCGTGTAATGAGTTTATGAAGCGAAAGAGGTTTGTAATAAACGTAGAAATGGGCAAATCCTGGACTTTCTCTACCCCTCCGGGATACAGGCGTTGAGTTGTTGACTCACTTGTAATTTTGACAAATTAATCTAATCAGTGATCATCAGTATATTTCCATGAAAATAAAGTATCTTAAGAAAATAAAGTGTTGATCTAGACTAATACCTGAACTAATTACACAAATACAAATTAGTACAAATGGCCTCAGTCTGGGTGTATTTTCATATTTGTGACGTACTTGCCTGATTACCATAGTACAGGGTATCCTAGTTTGGGACCAGGTCAAGTGATTGGACTGTGTGGAAGTTATTATGTGTGTGGAAGTTATTTATTCGTGTTTTAATAATTTTCCAGGCAGCCTGCTGGCCGGAGCCTCGGGAATGGCCTCTGCCCTGGCTGGCGATTGATTTGCTGGGTGAAGATGATCACCAGTATTTTACCATAGAACTTCCGCCAAAGGTGAGTTTGTGAGACAGCAATACAATATCAAGGGTGGCTATGACAATTCAATTACCATATTCTAGAAAACGGCAGGAGTTACCAAGCTATATAGCACGCTATGCAACCTTATGTAGAAGCGGTGTTAGCGGAGCGGTAGAACGCCGGCTTCTCATTCGGGAGGTCGTAGGTTCAAATCCCGGCATGAACCAATGACTTGGTTTTCTAAGTTATGTACATTTGTGAATTTGGTGTGTCAACACCACTCGCTAACAGTGAAGGAAAACATTGCAAGGAAACCCTAGTGTCTGAGGTATTTACATACATCAGCGCTTGCTACGTACAATGGCCCAACTATGAGGCTAAGGACCAGTTTCTGAATTGAGAATTTCGCTAAGTAAATAGTTAACCGTAGCACTGCCGTCTCTTCGAATTTCTCAGAGAAGAGCGTGACAGAAAGTTACTTAAGTATTTACTTAGTTAAATTCTCAATTCAGAAATGTCAAGTTTAACTAGAACTAGAAGTAAGGGAGTTGATAGGCAAGCGGATAGGGGGGCGAGTCTCTAAAATACATCGTTTTTAGGGTTCCGTACCCGCAGGGTAAATTACTAAGACTCCGCTGTCCGTCCGTCCGTCTCTCACCAGGCTGTATCTCGTGAACCGTGATAGTTAGACAATTGAAAGTTTTCCGGGTGATGTATTTCTGTTCCCGCTTTAATAACAGACGTGATTTTTTTGACGTTTTTTGCTCGATATTAATAACGGCAACAGGTAGATGCTTGAAATATTCAAATGTTGTATAGATAATGGTACGGAACCCTTAGTGCGCGAGTCCGACTCGCACGTGGCCGGTTTTAAATAGAGTAATGTTAGTGCAGTAATGGTTGTTTCATTGATACTATTGGTAGTTTAGTAAGCAATTGCTTTCCTATGGTATAACCCGAGCAACTTAACTCGGCGCCTCACGACCTGAGCAACTTAACTTGGCGCCTCGCGCAATTCGATATTCTTCGCGAGATTTGCTTAATTAATTTAAGCGGCTTATATAATTGGAATGCCATTGTACTGCTATTGCTTAGTAGAATACCAATTACAGGCGAATAACAGCTATTGTTGTGCTTATTTTATTCTTTTGAAAAATTTTTTTTTTAGTATTTTATTCTGTGGCCAGGTCGCGTTTAAAAAAACAGGTAGGATTCAAATGTATAGATTTCTATGGAACTTGTGTGGGCGCGCGTTGGGAGCTTATTGTATTGTATAGAGTTCCATACACTTTCGTGGAACAACGCTTTGTTCGCTTGCTATATTAATTCCCTAAGAGGTTGCATTACGGGTTACCTTATTTTAGCTACAGCATAACGCGCTATACAGTTTTAAAAAAATATATGCTTGACCTGAAAGCTACCTACAGCTAAATACCTACTGGTTATTGGTTACCAAAATGAATTGTTGCTGTTCGTGAAATGAATGGGTGCTGTTCATGTGTCTGGCCACAGCATTAATGCTTTTCCTACTTTTGTACGACAATTAACGAATGTTTTGGCATTTAAAGTTATTGACGGCAATCATGGAATCGTATCATATAGGTAGCAATTTATTTTTTTTTACTTTATTAATTGAATTTGTTTTAATTCTTTGACTGCACCACGGCACGCACTCCGTAGTACAATTATGGGTTACCGTAGGCACTGACTGAAAATCAGCGCTGAGGGATCACTTCCTCAGCACGACGCTGAGTCAGCTGCCTTTTGTGGCAATGTAGATACACCACAGGCTACATCTATGGTCCTGTTTTATTTATTCATTTTGTCTGTTGTGTATTAAGTTTTCTTTCTGTTGTTGTGCATATTATGTTGCTTGTGTGCTTGTTTTGTTTCTGTGATGTATCTTGTTGGTATAATAAATGTCTTTCTTCTTCTTCTTCTTCTTCTTCTTCAGGTGTAAGATGATTTGAGAAAAGATGGTCAGAGTGGAGTTTGTTTTTCCCGCTGCGTTTTTCTCCACTACAAGTACCTACGGCCCAAAGGCAGCGGCTTACATTGTACATTGACATTCAGCAAACAGAATGTAAATTCGTTACGTCAAAATGAAATTTTTGATTTGATTTGATTTGATTTTTCCGTAAAAAGTTGCTGGGAAATCAATGGTTTTTTTTGGTTATTAAAATATCAAAAATGTTAGCACGCAATCAACGTAACCTATAGCGTTCTTATGGCACGGAAAGAATAAAAGAGCGCTGATTGAGATCCTGTGGTTTTGAATACATTACGCGTTGAAATAGTAACTAAATTGAATAACAAAAACAATTGAAAGTCGATATTCAAATGTTTCACATTTTTTAAAAAAAGAACATCATAGAAACCATTTGAAAAAAGTTTCATTCGAAAACCTCAAACCATGAAGATTATATGTCAATTCAAAGAACCGATTGCAATAAAACGGCAATTTCATACTTTAACCCCTAATATTAAATTCGTTCTTACGGAAAAAGTGCGACTTCAAACTTTGTATTGCCTTTTATTTCCCAGTCATGTTTCAGTTGCCTAGGAAACCATCTACAATATTAGTTTTGTGATGTCTATACGATAAATGCTATATCGTATCGGGTTCGTTTGATACTTGTCTGTACAGCTGTAACAACAAAAATATGGGTATCTACTTTATACTTTATCTTTATACTCTTTAATTTAAACAATTTTTACGGATTAGCAATGCATAATTACAACGTGTTATGGAAATAACTTAACACACGAAGAACGTTTCTTGTATTTTTTAATTATCAATCATTATTTTTCGTTGAATCGCTCGTAGCCCCGGCTGCCTGAGTGATCTTAAACGATCACGAAGGTTAAGCAACACAGGGCGCGTTCAGTGCATGGATGGGTCGCCGTCTATGCCTAACGCTAGTGGCATTTTTCCGAGCGGTTCCGTGCTTCGCAAGGCACGGTAAGCTGTTGGTGCCGGCTGCCGTCGATAGATGGCAGTCGTTAAGCCAAGTCAGAGGCCTTAGGGCGGCTTGACAACTTCTGACAGTAGACGAGCCACTAGTCTACAAGCCTCCACCAATCCGGACTTGGCCCCCGTGGTGGAGTATGGCCTAGTGCCCCTCGGTGGGGACATAATGGGTTGATGATGATGATTTTTCGTACAAGATTTAACGCGGTTGAATTGGTTGAAAAATTAAAAAATGAGGTTGAGAATCATACTTTTTTATTGGAAGTGGTTTGATTTATTGATACTGAATAACTTTTGTGCTAGGTTATAAGGAGGTAAGCTAGGGTTCGACTTTCAGAGACCGACGGGAACAAAAGTATACAAAATAAGAAACCTACTTAAAATCCTACCAGTTTCTAGGTTTTGGGTCGTTTAAATTTCCCATATAACACTGATAATTAAAGAAAGCTACCGGTTTAACCACTAGCTTCTCGCTTTTACAATAATGGCGTCCTTTTTTGTGAGAGCGTGAGGCAAATAGTTATTCAATCGGTTTAATGATCCGATAGATGTAAAACTATATAGTTATTCAGTCCTCTCACACTTAACAGTGCTATAACACTTTGGTTAGCACGAATTTGGTACAAATATGCTACCTTTCTGCTTACAGAGCTACATGCGGTTAGAATCAGCACACAGCGGCGGCGGCACCGTCTCGGAGTTATGCTACAAGCTGGGGCTCGAAGCAGGTTCCGACACCGTGCTAGGGGTCGTGGCTTTCGAGGGATTACAGGTCTGTATGCATTGTATGCTGCCCCTAGATTTGTTCATTTCTTTGTGAATGCTGTTCAAAGTGTCCTGATCCTGAGTTCAATGAGCGAGCTTGTCCTGACCTTGAAAGTAACAATGGTTTTCAATTGTTATTTTCAAGGTCAGTACTGAGAAGATTAAGGCTGCTTTTCCTTTTGGCGTCGCTGTTACGACTGCCAGTGCTCGGTCACTCTGTGACTGCCTTCGGCCACCATCCGTCTTCCCGTCCCACCCATTTTCACTTAAGTTCCGTCATTCGTGTGCCCACATTTACCACTTTGGGCCTACCCGATCGGTCGATAACAATAAGACTGTTCCTATGTGGAGCATGCTGTCTCGTTCGCACAATTTAACATTTTTAAATATCTATATATATATATATATATATATATATATATATATATATATATATATATATATATATATATATATATATATATATATATATATATATATATATATATATATATAATATTTGTCTCTGTCTGATGTATGTCTCACTCTGTTTCTTTGTGCGCGCATCATCACGCAAAAACCACTGAAGGGAATTGAATAAAACTTGCCATGATTACAGCTTAGATTCCCGCGTAACATATAAGCTATATAACATCACGCTTAAGTCCACTGGGGGCGAAAAAATCACTATAAATATCTTCATAAACTGGTTAATTGTATCTGTCACTGTGGAAAAACACATACTCGATGAGCTCAGCCTTCAGGGCGGAGTTTCATAACACTACAATTTGTAGTTTATTATGACAGGTCGAGGTACATTGCGGGGCAATTTTTTTTTTTATCTGTGTATCAATCGACTTTGCAGTGTATATCGAATTGTAATAGTAAACATGACTTTTAGTTCTATCCAACTTAAACTTGACGACCTGAGGCAGATTGCTAGCAGCGGCTGGATGCGGATGGCCTAGGATAGAAAGAAGTGATGATCTTCTATGGAAGCCTGTGTCCAGCAGTGGACGAAAACGAGCCTATTAATTTTGTAAAATTACATATATTTTCGTTATCCTATACTTACTACTTTCGTCAATACTATAAAGTAATTTAATTTACTTTCTGTTAATTAAGTAATTTTAAAATACCTTAATCATTTACAGGTAACATTCAATAAGCAAGCCGGCTACATCGTCTTCCAAACGTCTGACTGCGGACCCGAAGCCCGCATAACGGGCCCACACAACTCTAACGTCTCACTCCGAGACCTGTGTAAATTAGCTTCGCCTACACGCAACACAGCGGTGGAGACCATAAGGGTAGCACAGTGGATAGTGGCCGGCGCCCTCACTGTTGCTATGACGTTGCTTGTGTACTTGCTAGCACCGTGCGTAAGAGCGCGCTGCGTGCGCACCCTTACGCGCGCTCATACGCAGATATCGCTATCGCGCGCTTCGTTAGTCGACGAGGCCGCGTAAAATGTCCGTAAAAATGGATTGTACGAAAAACCGCGCAATTGCGCCCCATTGGGAATTACAATTGTAGTAAGATTATGCCAAGGGAAGTCTATGAAAATATTCAGGGTGTATCAAAATCCCTATGAATGGGGTCTACACGTCAATACCAACAACTTTGACTAAGAATCTCATCTTCGGATGTAATGTAGATTTTGTTACACACTGTTCTTATTATTTTACGTACGGTAAAAATATATGACACAAGCAAATTTATTGTATTTGTCTGACAATTTGTTGGGCATCGAGTTATGCCCAGATGACAGGGAAAAGTTTACCTCTCTAATGACATTATGGCCGAGGCAAAAAGTACGTGCGCAAGTGCGCCCTATTTTTTGTGTTTGTGAAAAACAAATTAGCGTTTTTTTTAAATAGGTGTGATACCTTCAAATTTGCTAGGTGAATTTGACTTGTCGTTTCATAGTAAGTAGGTTTTAAGAGATTTTCAACCAATTCGTGTTTAAAAAAGTCATATAGGTATATATTGTACACTGAAGCGCTGACCCGCGCGTACATAGTTTATATGTAAAATGTTAATATTTAAGTTTTATAATAAGTATATTCGAACTATGGTGAATCTCACTGTTGGCTATCAGAAAGCAGCTCTTATCTCGCGCTGCATAAGGGTGGGCCGACTTAACCTTTTTTCGGAACCCCCCTAACAGTTGCGTATTATTATGTAGATAACAGGTGTAATAAAAAAAAGTCCATGATATAAGTTTTAGCCCTCTACCAGCGATTGAATTGAGAAAACATTTTCGTGATTTTTTTGTGAACTAATGTAGGGATTCTACATATTATTTGATAGTTTTTTTTTTGCTTTTACTACTATATTTAGCATTCAGCTTTAACACTTTGAAATTAAGTTTTGACATATTACAAACTTAGATAAAGAACTTGGTTTCACGCGCTATTTTCGCTGAAATGGCCCTAAACCAAAAATCTAAACCAAAGGTGCGAAAGTCGGAAAATTCATAATTTCCGGAGAAAAAATATTTTAACTGTATTCAATGACAAGGAAACCATTTAATAAAAATTGAAAAAAGTGTATCAAGTCAAATCATAATAGGGAAAATGGAGTTACTGAGAAGTTAACAAGTATGTATCCTTATTTTGTTTCATTTCCAATTAAATTGAGTGCTATGAGTACTTGAAGGCGATTTATAGCTTTTTGTCACTAACAATATACTCACAATAAAAACGCTCAAAATGTTGAAACAGGAGAAAACGACATGCGCTCATATTTTCACGACTCTTTGAGTCGCAAAATACAATTCGTATAGTAAAAATCATGTGTTCCATCTGTGTCACAGGAATGTGTAAAATAATTGCTGAAATTCTAATAAGATGAACACCTCCCACTAACATCATACCCTACTAGAAATAAAGCTGAAAATAACACGGTAACATGATATAAACGATATTTTCTCCTGGTTGTGCAATAAAGTGTTCCCTATCTATCAATCTATCTAAATCGTAACGTTTGGTTCAAACATCGTTTTATATAAATGAAGGTTACGTACCAGATTGTTTTTTTATAAGCTACGATTCAACTAACAACATTGAAAGTCAATTCAAATTCATTGAACATTGAAAGAAAGAAAATTCTTAGAATTCGGTATTTGACACGATCAACAATAAATTATTTCATATCCTCGATTAAAACAAAAATTACAAAATATCTTGGAAAATTTATCTCTTTTAGTCAATTACTAGTTATTTAAAATTTTAAATAGATTAAACATAAAAAGAGTGCTCTGAAATGTGACCTCATAAGCAAGTATTTTCATACAAAATTCCGTTTTAAAAGTAACTCATTTGATATTTTGTCAAATACCCAATTGATAAACTTGACATGAGTTAGCCTAAAATTGTGAGGACCATCATTGTTTTAGCCATACAAAGAACACTTGTGTCTAAGCAACGAGCTGAGACAGAAAACGTGTTCCTAGTAATGTTAATGACCTATTTAGAGGCTAAAAATTCCACCCATGCCGAGACTTAAGCCCGCGACCTCTGGCTAACCGTGCCCTCAGCACGGGCTAGTACAACAAAAAGGATATAATCATGTAGGTACAGCGATATCATTCCGATGTTAAAACCTAACTGCAAAGTGGGTTACTCGAGGCTGCAAGTGATGTAAATCGCTTCGGCCAGATGTCGCTGCCTGTACGTAATACAGAGAAGTTTTTAAAGAGGCTCGAAATTTCACTGATGCCTTCACTTGCCCATTAGCTCAGTTTGGAGAGTTCTGGCACGGTTAGCCAAAGGTCGCGAGTTCAAGTCCCGGCATGGGTGGAATTTATAGCCTCTAAATAGGTTTTTAAATTGTCCTCGTTGGAATTTATAGCCTCTAAATAGGTTTTTAAATTGTCCTCAGCACGGGTTAGTGCAACAAAAAGAATATAACTACAATTAATGGTTCTACAACTCAAAGCCTGGTCTTCAAGCCCCCAAAGATAAAATTTTTGGCTTTGGATAAAGTATATTGATAATTATAGTACATTGGGAACATCCTAACCTCAGCTCTCCAATGATTTTTTTGCATTCTATTTAAGACAAGATCGTCTCAACGGTCTCAACGCGACCAAGCTTACCACAAGCAAGCTATAGTAAAATCATTCAAACTGGTGTCAAAACCTACTCAGAGATGAATTGATTTTTTTACTGGAGGGATTAATTATTGCCAAAAGTATGAAAATTGATAACATTACGACGAAAATGGTCATTTTATGAAATACAAGAAAAAACTTACATAAAAAACAAAAAACTAAACTTATACACATTTGAAGAATGAGTAAAATTTTCAAGAACAGCAATATTTGATAACCTCCTCCTTTTTGAAGTCTGTTAAAAACCCGACTCTTTAACGGCTGGTAGAGGGCTCAAGATGAAATATATTTTAAAATGTTATTAGACTGTTTAAATCAGCGTTTCATAACGCAACTTCTAACACCTCTTACGTACCAAAGTTCGACCAAAAAAATTTTCCCATACAAAATCGGCCCACCCTTCTGCATAAGCGTGAGTATCGGTCAAATACGAGAAGACTGACGTTGAGCAGACTTTACCTGACCTGCTATTTGTAATATTCGTTTGACGGGTCTAATCGTGTTGGATTTATTATGGTAAAGTATTTTACTACAGACTATTTATACTGCGTTTATGGAGTGTTTTAATGATCGTGTATAAATAACACCGGTAGGCTATAAGTCTGGCAATTCTTTAAGATGGCCCAAGATACAGCATGAAATTGATCAATATTTTAAGCTGTGACATGTCGTGCACGCTTATCTTGAATTTGTGGACATGTATATAATGTTTATTTAGACCAGGCCTTAAACATGAATTTAGTGTATTTTGAAGTGAATTAAGTTAGCTATTAACTTGTGTCAGCTATTTGTCAGCTTCTTAAAATCTGGTCAAAACCTCATAGAATAAAAGTTGTTGTAAACATAAACTCTAATTGGACTGTTTCAGGTATTGCGAATTTCAGAACGTACCCTGTATTATTTCTGAATTTAGTCATTAATTATAGTAAAGTACTTAAGTTTAAGACCGTGTGCTTCTAGTGAGTAGTTTATTTCAATTATCATTAAGCTCTAGCTCTTTCAATAGTTTATTACTAAACAATGAAATCATTGAACTTCCTCACGGAATGGGCTCCAAAAGTAATCAAAGTTTTCCAGTAATCACCTATTATTAAATTATCTTAGCCACCATTTAAAGAAATATACATACATTCTTTAAACTCACGCCTGTATCCTAGAGGGGTAGGTAGCCAGGCTTTGCCACTTGCCACGATCTTAAAAAACATCTCCGGCTTCACTCTGAAAATATAAATGAATTACACTGCCTAATTAAAACATTACATTACAAAATTAGCTCCAATATCATCATAAGCAGCCTAAATACGTCCCACTGTAGGGCACAGGCCTTCTCTCAGGGAGAGAGTATGGGCTTAATCGCCACGCGTGCCCAACGCGGATGGGCGATATCAAGCGCTGAGGGATGTGAATATCTCAGGCACTCATGTTTCCTCACAGTGTTTGTTATCGAACTCCTCCGAAACGGCTTCACCGATTTTTATGTTTTTTTTTTTGTGTATGTTTGGTAGGTCTGAGAATAGGTCATAGGCTAATTAATATGGCAAAACAACGTTTGCCGAATCAACTACAGTAAACAATAAAATTGATTGTCTTCGACCTAAATCCCAGAGCAGCTTAGGCTTGTCTCTCTTGTTTCTCAGACTTCTGAGCACGTTATTGATGTATAATAGAGGTGTGTTTATTTGTAAATCATGCATACGTTTGCGGTTTTATTTATAAAAAAGAATACGATTCCTTCAAACACTCCATAAACGACATATAAATAGTCTGTGGTAGAGACTAGACAAGGTAAAGACTACCACAGACTATACTGCGTTTATGGAGTGTTTTAAGGGAATCTTGTTTTAAATAACACCGCTAATGTGTAGGTATGATAGAGAGGGAACGCTATCTAAACCAACTACCAATAGCCCTATCCTCTCTGTATGGTTGAATAGACCGTTTCACTTAGTGATATTGTTTTAAGTATTTATGTGTCTTGACTGAAAGTTTCTCTAAGGCCTGAGACACAGAAAGGACGTGGGGCGAGGGTGCGGAAAAGACGCGTTGTCTTTCCAATTCTATTCATACTACATGCACTTAAGGGACGGGACGAAGGCCACACAGAAGAGGCGGGTTGAGGGCGCGTACTCTATACAACGCGTCGCGTCTTCTCCGCGCCCTCGCCCCACGTCCTTCCTATGTACCCCAGGCCAGAGGACAGTATTTGTTTGGCTCATTGAAAGTGTTTTTACGATTTTTGGACCAATGTAGGCGACAAGGTTTTTCCTCAAAAATGTTATTAAATCAAATTATGAACAAATATGTTATTTACAAATAAATTGTATTGAGTACAAATTACTAATAATATTTTTTTATTTCAGAAAACATTGAGCCGTTCAATTAGTAGGCACAATATTATGTACACACAGTTTGGTTAGTGGGCGTAGAAACAAAACAAAACATACATAAAGTCACGCCTGTATTCCAGAGGGGTAGGCAGAGACCAGGGACTGCCACTTGCCACGATCCTGACACTTTCACTTCCTCAACATTCATTAGTCTTTGGGTGCCAAACGGGACCCTATTACTAAGACTTCACTGTCCGTCTGTCTCTCTGTCTGTCACATGAACCGTGATAGCTAGGCAGTTGAAATTTTCACAGGTGATGTATTTTTGTTGCCGCTATAACAACAAATACTTACTAAAAACAAAATAAAATAATTATTTAAGGGGGTTGACTAAAGACAGCGCTCGCCATCTATGTAAACTTCATAGTGCCGATGTCATGTCTTTAAATGTCAAACGTTTCTTGTTGGTTTCTATATATGGCGCTGTTCTCAAATTCGATCTTCTGATGTTGTATAGATAATGGTACGGAACCCTTCGTGCGCGAGTCCGCCTCGCACTTGGCTGGTTTTTTTTTAAAAAAGAAAACAAAAATAAAAAATTATTAATTATATCTGATTATTAACGAATTTTTTTACATGTGATCGGCGCCACTGTTTTGAAAAACGCGTATCATGTCGATGAGCCATCACTCTCAGTATGCTGTTGGTGCTGGCGCGCAACCCGCTCAGCGTGGACGCACTGCGCTTGCGGAAGATGGTATAGAAGCAGTCCGTCCGTTTGAATTTCATCTAAGCCGTTGAATTTCTTTGAAACCCCATTGTGCCCGGTTGTGCTCTGGTTACCCGGAGTTCACTGGGTCCTTATATTCACTATTAACATGATAGAGAGATTGGTCTGACACTTTTTGCAAAAGCGAAACTTTTGCAAAACTTTTTCCATTGGTGGCGCTAGAGTTAACTGCATAGCGATATTGAACTCAGATTAATGGATATACTAATGCGAGATATTGAATAAAGCGGACCATAAAGACAAACGCTCTCAAAAAAAACCGGCCAAGTGCGTGTGCCACGCGCAGTGGAGGCTACCGTAGAAAGAGGGGGTTTTATCTGCTTTACTGAACTAAAAACTTACCAACGTAATTTTCAATGGATTTTATACGAAGTTTTCCTTTTATAAGTTGGTCGCCTATTACTCGTTAACTTGTAAAACCTACTTAGCTGTGATAGTTTTCCTTTTAAGGTCATTATATGTGCATTCTTTGAGGTGTAGGCGAAAAAAAAATTGCATTGCTAATTTAGGTGTACCTAGGTAGCCTAAAAAATTTTGGAAAGATTTTATTCTGCCGTTTTATCGGCGTGATTAATATGTATGTCTATGCCAAATTTCCACTTTCTCGTAGGTAGGTACTAATAAACTGAGCTAGGCCGCGGACAGACAGATGGACGGATCATGGCGAAACTATAAGGGTTCCTTGTCGACTACGGAACCCTAAAACGCGATTGCTTAAAACAATCCTCGGAGGCAATTTATTTAATCCGCGGTTTCGTCTTTTTCTTCTAAAATCTCCGCCTCTTTTAATTGGCGTTTATTGACTGTATAAGAAATCGTGGTTTCATAAATAAGACCGTAAGTCGCTGTCATAGGACGAAATAATTACGGAACTGCTCGTGCTTGGCCATTGCATTGTCTTCTAGGGATCATCTATAAAGAACGTTACACTATTTTCGTGATTTGGTTGTCTTTATCACAGTTGGTCACATTTGTGAGACCCTCTCCCCCTCCCTAGTGTAATCCCTAGCTGCGGATTACACCCAGAAATTATTAAATTAAAACTGCAGTTCAGAAAATTTGGTTTATATCCATATAAATTACTTTTTAATAAAATTATTATCAACATAAATCATTTGAAAAAATTTACGAAACAATAAACTTTATGCCGGATTCGCTTGATTTTTTGTCGCAAGACTCCGACCAGTGTCCTAATTACGCTCACCAAATCCTGAGCGATTCCAATCGTCTAACTGTCAAATTCCATACTAATTTGACAGTTAAACGATTGGAATCGCTCAGGATTTGGTGAGCGTAATATAGGGGCAGGTTTGGCAAAAATAAAGAACGAAAAACAATAAATTATTAATTCCATTTTTGAAATGTTGTGTCACGAATCTTAGGACCCCTTCTACCCCTTGTCACACAATGTCACACATTGTCGACCCCTGTGGTCGACCTCCATTAATGTGTATGGATCTGCCACCAATGGAATAAATCATATCTTTTTTAGAGATCGTTTTTGGAAAAAGTGTCAGGCCAGTCTCTCCATCATGCTAATAGTGATTTTGAGGAACCTAGGTACAAATAAAAAGCCATAGAAGTATTTCTTCCCACAAAATTCACATTCAAAAACTGCCCCAGTCCTCTCGATTAGTCTTTACCAATGAAATGAGCGCAAGATGTGATATAGAGTTAATCACTCTGTGATTGGTTCATTCTGTGCGCCATGCGTGACGTGAATGTTGATTGGGCGTTGGCAGATAGATAGATAGAGAACACTTTATTGAAAAAAATGAAAATGTATTGCACAACCACGAGAAAAAATAGTAAGTGATATATATAGTTACTGATGTTTGGTTTTGTACAAAAACGTCAAAATATATTTGACTCGCATTTTTATTTTAAAAACTAGCGCCATAGGTACATGTTTCTAAATCATTGTTAGAATGTCTTAAAATTTGTCGACAGAATCCGAAGCCACTATGTAAGTTGCATTTATGCCAGAAACGGCCGTCTTATACCTACTATATTACCATATTTTGCTCAACTCTTGAAGTGGTATAGGCAAACAAAGACAAAGGTATGCCACTGGCTACGATCTTGGCATACCTCTCTTTATCAATGTTCTCTAATCATACCTACTGTGGCTTATCCTGCAAGGTAAACGGACCAATCGGCAATGTGCGGCCGCCATTGGGTTTTAAACTTATTTACCCACTAGATTCACCTGTCGCGGGTGTCGCTTGCAATTTTCCAACACATTTGCATACAAATGGAGCGTGGAAAAGTACACTCATCTTGTTGAACGCTAACGCCAATACAGCGCTTCCTCTTTCCAACATAAGGACGAAATTGGAGCTGAATTAACTGGCTTGCTTGTGACTGAATGTAGTGTTACAGGGCTAACGATTTTTCTATCCAATTCATCCAACTTTGACCAGTCGATTGGTTGCAAGTATTTTGGAACGTCGCCCGGTTTTATGTCACCTACGAATTGGCTGTCTCGATTTTAGGAGATAGGTAACTGCGTAGCGGTCCCTATCAATCACGTTATCAGCCACCACACCACATTTTATGGAACAACAATACATAAGAATCGTACTTATAAGTAGGAGTTTTTCGTTTAAAAGTCGAGTAGGAAATCTACAAGGAGACTTTGAATTCGTTCACCGTATTTTAAGGGGACTTACTAACCATGATTTACAAACATGGTGCGAATTTTGAAAATAATTAGAGGTCAAAAAATTTTATTTTTGTTACTACTTAAAATTACCTCACTTATAGTCGGCGCCGGCCAACTCATTTATTTTTTTAATTGTTTACGCGTATAACATAATAGAAAAAAAATTTCAACGTTACGTTACTTCCTACCACTTCGAATTTGGATCCATAGTCTGTAGACACAGGACGGAAAGCACAAATATTTACAAATAATATGTTGTACCTACAATTGCTGATAAATAATTGATAATACTGTTTTTCGCAATAAAAAGAACATACCCTCAAAGTACGGTGAACGAATTCAAAGCCACCCTGTAGAATCAGGAAATCGAAGAGCTGATTTCCGAACCCTTGGCGATGAACAACATCATCGGAGAGAAAAAATCCCACCGAATCCTTTGGCTCGGTCACTTAGAAAGGATGGGTTAAGATCGGGCGGTGAAGAGGACGTACCTGGGGGTACCAAGCGGCCGAAGACCGGTTGGCCGCCACAGATATCGCTGGAAGGATGAATTGTCCAAGGACCTGCGTGAGCTCTGACCAAGGACAGAGACAAGTGACGACTTCTTGTGTCGGAGGCCAAGACCGACACAAGAAGTCGTCACGGGTCGCTGAGCCAGCGGAGTATGTAAGCTACCTAGAGTGCACGTTACGTAAAGGCCATTGTGTTTTTGACTGAACAATTCAGTACCTACAATTCAGCTCCATCAGAAAGTGGGTAGGTAGCTAGCTTCCTGCCGACGTAAACCTAAGACGGAATCCGGGAGCTTTCCATTTCCATACGGATATTGCTATACGTACCTACCTATAAACTGTGACCTGCGTCTGCCATTAGCCAAGGAAATTGCGAGCAAAGTGAATTTATTAATGAGGTTTAGGTTCTTCTTTGAACACTTACGAAAGTATCAGTACTTAGTAAGTATTTGATTTTCTGAATGTAAATAAAAAAAATCTTAGTATGTATTTAAACATAGAGGGCCTCCATGCGCTTCAGTAGTACCACCGATGATTAATTATACCTTCTTTTAGAGGTACCTAGTGTTTGGGAAAATTGGCTTTACAAATCTCTCAATCATGTATAGAAGAAGAAGAAGAAAGACATTTATTATACCAACAAGATACATCACAGAAACAAAATAAGCACATAAGTAACATAATATGCACACACAGAAAGAAAACTAAATACACAACAGACAAAACGAATAAATAAAACAGGACCATAGATGTATCTAAGCATCATTAATATAGTTATTAAAGGATTACCTACTTAGTTGAAGCTTTTTCTTAGAATATAAGTTCTTAAAATGCTCCCAACTTTTCTTTGTACTAGGATTCAATCCCGGAATTTTGCAAAAAAAAGAAACAGTTTTCCCGGTGACCAAGAATTTGCTATCATGTACTAATGAAATCTATCATTACGATTCATGACCGAGCGAGAACCTAAGGCCAAAAATCTTCTGATAGGATTTCCTATAAAAATGTCTGTTTTGGCATAGATGGTTTCTAGTCCCAAGTCCTGACCGTACCTAGGTTCGTGTCGATCTTAGGTCGTAAAAGGCACAATTTACCTGATTGAAATAATAGGCTTTTTTCATTGGTGAGCATCGCAGAGCTCCAGAAGATCCTTACCGGACATTAATACCTAATGGCAATAAAGTCTATATTAGAAGCGTAGCAAAATATCTGGAGACAAAATAACCCTCCTTCTCAAGTCGGGTCAAAATATAAGCACTTACTTTTTTTTACTCATGAAACGTATGCACACCAACGGCTGTCCTAGATAATATTATAGAATTAAATATTAGGTTACGGTGCAGCCAGTATCCGCCAATTATAGGCGCGCCACTGTATACGAATTAGCGATGGGCCGAGTCAAATATTTTTCAACCCGAGTTTGCATAAGGGCTGACTCGAGAAGCAACTCGAGTCAGCGCTGTCGCAGCGCGCACACCGCCGCCGCCGTCAAGTTGCATGAGTCGGTCGGATCAGACACACCAACGCGGTGACGGTAGCGGTCCATACAGACGTGTCTCTTACTCTGACCCACAGCTTGGTCGCATAGTACTGACTCACTCAGCCACACTCGCGAGTCAGCTCGCTCGCGCACACCCGCCGAGTAAACTCGGTGGACGAAATTTTCAACTCGAGTTTACTCGCTGGCAGCCTAACTCGAGTAACTCGAGTAAATTGACTCGAGTCGCCCATCGCTAATACGAATACACCTTTATTAAAAAGAGTAAAAATAGGTAAGATTAGATTAATACTCTTTATTGCACACCATACATTTTAACACATACATAAAAATCTTAAATATCTAAGTTAAGTACATAGCATACAACTGGCGGCCTAAAGCCGGGTTTTGACGGTCTTAGTATGCTCGGACCGTGTGCGTACAGTTTTAGTTGATTATGACGACGCACTCGGTCCAAGTGGTCAGTGCACTTGGACCGAGTGCGTCGTCATAATCAACTAAAACTGTACGCACACGGTCCGAGCGTACCAAGACCATCTAAACCCGGCTTAAAGGCGGTCTAAATACAAAAATTCATATAATGAATAAGAATTTGACTAAATTATGTACCTACCTTAAGTAATGGAAAGTACTTACAGTCGACAGCTCATCAATCTTAATGTTTGTTGTAATGACCGCCCCTAATGAGTCGAGCGCATGCATGTAAAGTTTTATGTAGGTACCTACTACCGAATATGCACTATGACGCCTTTGTTTTTGAGCTTCTTAAACGAAGTTAAAAATAGTCCATTTCGGCGCGCCAACGTGAAAGAAATTTTTATCACTTTAATTTAAACCTGTATCTTAAACCTAAGATACAGATCGTTTGATCTAGTTTATGCTCCAGTCTTTCCACAAATAGTACATTCTTTTGCTATATTGTATCATTTACCTATTCAATGTTGTTTTCTTATGTGAATGTATTTTGTGGACAGAAAAAAAACAAAAAAAAAAAACAAAAACAAATAAAATTTCGACCGACGCAGACTGAAGTGTGGGGCAGTGTAGAGCTCATATCGCTCATGATACGGTCCGAACTGCGAACTGTCGAGTGTTTTACATAAACTGAACTCGGAGTTTGCAAAACCTATAATATTTATGGGTTTTGGGCTTGTAACTGTTTCGTAGTCTTTTTGTTGCTGTTTCTACGGGGTCATTTCTAAAATGCGCTATTTCTGAAAGCACTCCAATGTTTTGTCTCTCTTTTTCTTTTCCAATTTGTTTTTCAACAACTTTTTTCTGTTTTTCTTTTTATTTATGTTTTTTGAAACATCAGGGCTTTTTTTAAGCAGCCTCACTGCTGTCCCACTGCTAGGCAAAGGCTTCCCTTTAGTTCTTACATAATTTTATTAAATTCGCGCTTTAGACGCTCTATGTTGCAAAGTTCAGTAAAGCGTTATGCTACATAAAAGAATGTCCAGTAGGGTACGGCTATGGTTTTAAGCATTACTACGAAGCAGTAAAAACATGGTTTTTTTTTCAATAGTCGTAGAACAAAAGATTTTGTAAAGAAAAAAATTGTCACACTTCAGAAATTGCTCATTTTAGAGATAAAATTACTAATTTATCGACTAAAATTCCGCTTATATGTATAATAATTGAATGGCCGCTAAAGGACGGCATAGACCTATGAATAAAAGGAATCGATATTGTATTGTTGATATTGTATTTATATGTACCGAGTATGTTGTAGGGCTAGCCGCTACCGAATCACTCTTTTTATTTAATAAAAAAAAGTGTAACTCTTTACAATGATGCTTTTCGTATACTCATGAGAGAACCAAGATTATGTGGCGCGTCGAGCATGTTTGCGGAGACATGGTTTCTGACTTCATTGCTATCTTACGGTCACGAATCGCCTCTTTATCGAATCGGTCTAGGCTATGTGAGACCAAGAATGCAATCCTACAAGCCGTTTATGACGATCTCACAAGTCCTATATACAGACACTGGATCTCTGTGCAGATGAGCGCGAACCGCAAGTAATTTGCCGACATAGGTAATTTTTTATACCTACTCATAATTTGTTATTTATTTAGTTTTTATTTCAGTTATCTGTAAAAAGAAAAAAACTTAATTGTTGCATTTTTTGTATTTGTATGTGGGTGCCTATGCCTGAAATAAATAACTATTTTTATTATTTACTAACTCTACACTCGACAGAAATTCTATTATAATGATACATTTTATATATTGTTTAAAGAATTTACTTTATTCTTACCTAGGATGTAAGTAAGTAGGTACCTTAGAGTACCCAGAGAGTAAAATTAGGTAACGTACGGACATCAGAGTAAAGAAAATATTATATCTTTTACTACCTTCGGCTTCTTAAAAAATAGGAAATTACCTACCTGTAGCAATGTTTTTCATCCAGATTCACATAGAGAGGAGTAGGCTCCTGCAGCTTCGACTTAATAAATCTGCAGTGAATTTCCTTCTCCAAGATTTAATTTGATCAAAAAAACACTCGTTGAATAGGACACACTGTCGCCGACTGTTCAGCCAAGTAAACTCGAGTCAAGTCAACGATATCGTTGAGTCAAGTACTTAGATCGGGTTCTCGATTCACTAACTTTCGATGCTCTAATGAGGGAAGTATTCTAGACTATTATAAGCCACTTATTTTTGCAAATTTTATGTTTCTGTGTCTTTCACTTTCCTTGTTTGGCGATGAAAAGAAAAGTGCACTAAGTACACTTGAAAAATCCATTGCCCAAAGTAAGGTATATTTTGAAGTCACCGACTCCAACCAAAATTTAGTCACAGACTCCAAAAATCCTCATATACTCTTCGAATGTAAAGGTCATGTTAATTTAAATTTGTGATTTTAATGTCGTATTATTTCGACGCCGGTTTCTGTGTTTAAAAAACATTTTTTGCAGCAATTTTTACGCCCGATCAAGAGAAAGTACCTATATGTATACAGCTCACCAGCTATGTTGTACCTAAAGATTAATTTTTAGCTCCTATACCTATTATGCGCATCAAATCTTGAAATCCAATCGTCTGTCATATTAGTATGGAATTTGACAGTTAGGCGAGTCTAATCGCTCAGGCAAATCCTGATTTGCTGCGCGTAATATAGGTGCGCATAATTTGACCCCTGTTTCCTTCTCCATCGCTGAACGTCTTCATCAGATCATCACCAAATTACCTTGGGACTACCTTGATTACTAATTTTATAAAACACACACAATTTATTAAAGCATTAGCCCGATTAGGCCTAATTTGATTTTATATTTCCGAAAATCGGCATCTAATCTTCTTTAAATTAAAATGAGGCTCATGGGCCGGTACGCCTTTTTGATTTTTAGGGTCCGTACACCGTATAAAAAAAAACGGAACCCTTATAGGATCACTCGTGTCTGTCCGTCCGTCTGTCACAGTCATTTGCTCCGAATCTACTGGACCAAATCACGTGAAATTTGGTAGAATGGTGTAATCCAAACATAGATGTGCAAAGTTTATTTTCGGGGGACTAAGTAAGTCCTCCACTGTGTGGAGTTATCTGATTAAGCCTACTACGAACTATCAAATATCTACATATTTTGACACTTTGAAGTCGTCAAATGGTTAACCCGATAGAGTGGATTCGTACGTGAGAGAAGGGCTCGACAAGTGATTGTGTTGTGTGGAAGTAATTAGTAATATTCAGTGTCACCGACCCGAGGTATCATCCGGTTCAGTTTTGTTCACTGCTCAGAAAAAGTCCACTTTAAATATATTACACGTCAAATTGAGAATCTTAGAAGTCGTTTAAAAGGCAGTGAATCGGCGAGCCCTAAGGAACAGTTTTTATTTTAGCGATTTACATTGAAACGAGACAAAGAAATCGAAGACGCGACTGAAATTAAATTCAGATTGCAGGGTTATTGAATAGAGCGCATCTTCTAATACTTGGAACGAACAAATTTAATTTTCCACATGATTGTACCTACTTACTTACTTCCTTTCAGTAAGAAATGGAGTGAAATAGTCATAAAACTCCTTTGTAGCTTTATACTTATCTGTAGTGAACTGAAATTCATCATAAGCAGCCTTTATACGTCCCACTAGCCTTCTCTCTGAGAGAGAGAGAGAGAGAGTATGTGCTTAATCACCACGCGTGCCTACCGTGGATTGGTGATTTCAAGCGCTGAGGTACGCGAATAGCTCAGGCACTCAGGTTTGCTCACGATGTTTTCCTTCACATTTAGCGAGAGCTATTGCTACTATAACTTCACAAATGTACATAACTTAGAAAACAAAGTCATAGGTACATGCCCCCACTGGGATCAAACCTGGGTCTCTCGTTTCCGAGTCCAATGCTCTACCCACTAGGCTACCACCGCCGAAGTGAAATTACGCGCTCTATATTGCAAGCCCCCCACCAGTTATGGACGTAATGGACGATCCTTAAGACATTGTTAAACATCTTATTGAAATTTCTTAAACGTTCTAACGTTGAAAATATAACAGCGGTAGGTTAGCGGTAGGTACAAACAGACACGTTTAGAGAAAATACATTTATTTTCACACGTTCGCTTCATAATTAAAGCTATCACAGATAGTAATTCTATATGAAGTGATGATGTTTCTGTTGGTAACATTACAAATTTATGTAATCACAACAAAACTCAACCTTTCAACAGTGCACTTAAAATAATTCAGATTAGTTTTCATTTCACTCAATTGAAGCTATATATTCTATCAAAAATTACGACGTCACTAACTCTGCCGGTTCCCGAATTGAGAATTTAGTTGATAAAATAATCTTCAAATTTATCAACAAAACAACGAGACGGATAGAAATTTAATTTGCTAAAATTCTCACCGGCCTTTAAAATAATAATTTGGGTAAGTGTCTATTTAATCTTAACACTGCGTGCTTAAACTTACAGAACAAACATTTCGTCCATAGGAACTTTAGCGTATAGGTGGTTAATGATATCGTGGACCTTGTTGGAGATGGCTCTGGTGTGTGGTGGACCAACCTCTTTGAACAGCTCACGCCAGTTGTCGTTCAAGACTTGGTTGATTGTGTTACCTAGGAACAAATAACAAGCTTTGTATTTGAGTTCGTCTACAATCTACAAAAGTTGGCGTGCGCAGCTGTTACTGGCGATGCAGTCAGTTGCTTTAGTTTGTTTGAGTTTGAGGTATTTGTGGTCACTAGTTTACTGATGTCACCGTCTGTTACTGACACGTGACAACCCATCGATCATGACGTCACAAATATATATAGTTTGGCTTTTTTTATAAGCTTTGAAAACCAACCAACCAATTTCATAGTATTAAATACCTATTTAGGGGCTAAAAAATCCACCCATGCCGGGACTTGAACCCGCGATCTCTGGCTAACCGAGCCAGCGCTCTCCCATTAATGGGCAAGTGCAGGCATCGGCGAAATTTCGAACCTCTTTACAAACTTCTCTGTATTATGTACAGGCAGCGACATCTGGCTGAAGTAATTAAGATCACTTGCAGCCCCGAGTACCCAATTTGCAGTTAGGTTTTACATCATCATCATACAGCGATATCATTCCGATGTTCAAGTCTTGGCATGGGTGGAATTTTTAGCCTCTGAAGAGGTTTTTAAAATTGTCCTTAGCTCGGATTAGTGCAACAAGGAATATAATCAATTTTAGTGTTGTAAGAAAATATGTCCAATTCCAAAGCTACATTCAAATTTTTTTAAACAACTACTCATGTCCACATCTTCCTTCGCGTGCCCGTTCTGGTTCGCATGTAACTACTATATAGAAATCAATTTTGTTGGGAAGTGGTAACATTGGGACTATAAAATGGAAAACAAACCTTGCATAACACTCAACAGTCCTACGTCTAGGACGTGACCAGAAATCGTAATTTTCCTTAAAAGTTGGTAGTTAAATTTATTCAACACCTTCGGATGTGCATAATACCCGAAATTTTGCTCTAAGTTCCTTCCTAAGTATGTTGAATACTGTGTCAACTGGCTTATGTATTTTTTAACATCACTTATATTCAAGTAGTGTCATTGACCAAAGCGCCACTTACCTACATAATAATTTGGCGGTTTTGGATCTCAGACCGCTAATTTGACTATTTGGACAATGTCATAATTTCCACAGGGCTATTCTTGCCATTATTTTACCTTATTGTACTTTGATGCCATTTTAGATGTAACTTAAAATAAAAACGGCCAGGTGCGTTGGTTTGTTGGTGCGTTGGTAAGGTTTGTTGTATGGGAGCTCCCCTTAAATATTAATTTTAATTTAATTATTAATTTTTGAAGCGCATATAGAACTAAATATTCTGTGAATATTTCAAGCGTCTACCTGTTCCCGTTATTAATATCGAGCCCCCTTAAATATTTATTTTATTCTGCTTTTTGTATTTTTTGTTATAGCCGCAACATAAATACATCATCTGTGAAAATTTCAACTGCCTAGCTGTCACGGTTCATGAGATACAACCTGGTGACAGATAGACAGACACATAGACAGACAAACAAATAGACAGACAAACAGACAGACAGATGGACATACGGACGGACGGACGGACGGACGGACGGACAGACAGATAGACAGACAGACAGACAGACAGACAGACAGACAGACGGACAGTGAAGTCTTAGTAATAAGGTCCCGTTTGGCACCCTTCGGGTACGGAACCCTAAAAAGTAATGTAAATTGTACTATCCATACTCTATCGATGTATGATATCAACTCGTACAAACACTTCTAAACCAAATGCAGTCAACTAAGATGTTGACGTTGCTCGACATAGTAATTTTGAAGGATCAGGAAAATAAAAAAATAGCTAATTGAAAAAGTACTTAACTTCACAGAAAATTTTGATACAGACTGACTTTGAAACTTTTAACTATCTAAACTTTAAGTTACTCGGTCGTGCATACATAACCCTTAGACTTAGATTTAAATAGACGAATCACCAATTCAGAACTAACGAGTAGTCTAGAACTACTCGTAGTAATCTAGTAAAAATAATGTTAACATACATACACATACATAAACTCACGTCTGTATCCCAAAGGGGTAGGCAGAGACCAGGGACTGCCATTTGTCACGATCCTGACAGATCACTTTCGCTTCCTCAAAATTCATTCGGTTTCGGGTACTTTTTATCTTGCCCTTTGCTAATACCTACATCCCCTATTTGGTCGAAGTATGTCCGCCTGAGTCGTCCTTTACTGGCCCTTCTGCCCACATTGGCTATTAAAAATAATGTTCAAAAATGTTATATTCCTTAAAATGGTGATATTTTTTGGTACTAGGTACTACTACATGAGAGTCAAAGTATGAAATGTGAATCCTGTATATACTAGAACTGTGAAAGTATTTTTATTCGCAGAAAAGTATATACGGAATAAAATGTCTATCTAGACCATAAAATGATGCGAAAATCGTTGATCGAATCTTTGAAAAAAAAAATCGTTGATCGATTTGATGAGTCTCAGTTTGCTGTCAGGGTGTAATTTGTGTATCGCTAGCCATAAGAAGCTTACCAATCGCGGAACCTCCAAGGATGTTGGATAGATGTAGCTTGACGTTGCCATATGTCTGCGTCGGCTTCAGTTCGTAAGTGACGATGTGGTCGCGGCCGTCCTCCCCTTTCACTATCTTGATCTTGTACTTGAGAATGATCTCTGTGTTATCTGAAAGGGTAGACATAGCCGCTGGTATTATTATTTATCAGATGCGGAATGCCCAATTCTCGAGTCTACAATGGACTAATTCTTAAACTGGCTTACGAGTCTACAAGGGACTAATTCTGAAAATGGCTTACGAGTCTACAAAGGACTAATTCTCAAAATGGCTTGCGAGTCTACAACTGAGTAATTCTCAAAATGGGTTACAAGTCAGCAAAGGATTAATTCTTAAATTGGCATACGAGTCTACAACGGACTTATTCTGAAAATGGTTAACGATTCTACAATGGACTAATTATTATAATCTCCTGCGCGTTTGCAACGGACAAATTCTCAAAATGGCTTGGGAGTCTGCAAAGAACTAATTTTCAAAATGGCTTACTAGTCTACAACGGACTAATTTTCCAAATCGCTTACGAGTCTACAACAGACTAATCCTCAAAATAACTTACGAGTCTACGAGGGGCAAATTCTCAAAATGGCTTACGAGTCAACAATGGACTAATTCTCATAATGGCTTACGAGTTTACAACGGACTAAATCTCAAAATTACCTATGCGTTTAAAACAAAACATATAGAGCGCAGAGCGGGTGGAGCGCAGTAGACCGATTACTTGCTGTACATTCGTATGGTCCTGGGTTCAAATCTCGGCATAGATATCTTGAAAATCGAGTCATGCCATTCTAATACATTTGTGAATTTGCAGTAGCCATGCACCTATTGTCTTCTCTCCTTCTTCTAACCTCCGAAGGAAAACATTGCGAGAAAAACCGCGGCTTGTAAAGGAAGACTCCTCCAAGAATATTTTTGAATGCCTGTTTAATTTCGATATATTTTTGGGTTTCTATCGAAGGGCGTCGGAAAGCAATAAAACTTACACATTTTCACGGTCATCTTTCCGGCACCGCTTATGGGGACGATGAGAACTCTTCCGTCTGATTCATAGTCACTTAGCATCGTTAGATTACCGAATAGCTTCATGATTCCCGTGTTCTTTTCTAAATCCCACCTGAAATATAAGCATTTAATTACAGCCAACTGCAAAATTTATGTTTTGGGACTACAGTTAATTTAGCGGCTATAATTTTCAATCCCGTTCTTTCTAAAATAAATCACTTGAAAAAATGTAACAATTATTGCTAGGATTAATAGAAACAGCTCATCGTAGTACCTATACCGAACGATATTGTAGATTTATATTTATTAAAATTATATTTTAAATAATCTACCAGCGTCTATTAATTTCAGTGCCCTGACTTTCTTCCCTTTCGTTCGTATCCACACCGACAGTGATAGAAGAACATGGACTTGTGTGTCAGCCTCATAGATAGATAGAGAACACTTTATTGTACATAAAAATGGAAATTACACAGATATAATAACAAAATATCTTACTTCAATTCTCTAATCTCCATTTTCTTCAGGCCCTTCAGAATTCCGTTCTTCTCCTTGATCGTGAAGCTACCCGTCTGCGCAGTCAAGTCGCCAACTGTCATGGGGTCCATGCGTTCTATCCCGTACTCCGGTAGACCATCAGCGAAGTGCGGCAAAGCGATCTTCGCCTGCTGCAGGATACATGCTGCCAACGCTTCCTTCGATAAACTCCTCTGGCATGGTTTGTTGAAGGATGCTGCGGAAAACGTATGGAACTTGCCTCAACATTTGATTGGGGCGCCTTTGTATTTATACTATAGAGGACATAGAAAAATACGCAAAGAAACACCATAAAAATATTTTGTTCAGGGTGTCAAAAAATAAAAAAAAAAACCCGCCAAGTGCAAGTTGGACTCACGCACGAAGGGTTACGTACCACAACATTTGAATATTTCAAGCTTACCTTCTGCCGTTATTAATATGGAGCAAAAAACGGAAAAAAATCACGTTTGTTGTATAGGAGCCCACCTTAAATATTTATTTTATTCTGTTTTTAGTATTTATTGATATAGCGGCAACATCATCTGTGACAACTTCAACTGTCTGATACAGCCTGGCGACAGACGGACGGACGAACGGGCGGGCAGCGGTGTCTTAGTAATAGGGTCCCTTACCCTTTGGGTACGGAACCCTAAAAATCAAGTAATCATAAAAACTTTTTTTGAACCTATTATTAGATTAGATTAGATTAATATTCTTTATTGCACACCATACATTATAAAGATACATGAAAAATCTTAAATATCTAAATTACATAAAATATTATAAGATGTATGGCGTGACGGCATAGTTTACGACCGATTTGTATAGCGCGGTTTTGTACATATTGTATTGCGCCACTAGAGTTATTTTTCGACGCGTTATATTATGAAAAGTGTAGTCGCAGCGCAGCTACCATTCCATAAAATTGTGTTATTACATAATACTGCAACTACAACTGCATAATAGCGGTGGTAGTCTAGCGGGTAGAACATTGGACTCGGAAGCGGAAGACGCCCAGGTTCGATTCCCAGTACGGGCATGTACCTATGACTTAGTTTTCTAAGTTATGTACATTTGTGAAGTTATAGTAGCAATACCACTCGCTAACGGTGAAGGAAAACATCGTGAGGAAACCTGAGTGTCTGAGCTATTCATATACCTCAGCGCTTGAAATCGCCAATCCGCGGTGGGCACGCGTGGTGATTAAGCCCATACTCTCTCCCTGAGAGAAGGCCTGTGCCCTACAGTGGGACGTATATAGGCTGCTTATGCTTATGCTACACTGTATCCGGGAGGGGCAGGCAGAGACCAGGTTTTGCCACTTGCTTCTATTGGTTTGTGAATTGAAAAAGTTGAAAACAAGAAAAACTTGTTTTGTTATCGAATCCGCTATAACACCTAATTGTTATTCTTTATGACTGTATGACTGTTCAGAGCCTAATTTATGACTGTAGGTTTACCTTGTAACGGAAAACGTTACTTTGTTAATGGTTCCCTATTTTTATTCCATTTATTATTTACCATTTATTTCCAAAGCGTTGGTAGCCTAGTGGGTAGAACATCGGACTCGGAAGCGAGAGACCCAGGCTCGATCCCCAGTGCAAGCATGTACCTATGACTTGGTTTTCTAAGTTATGTTATGTTACATTTTGTGAAGTTATATTAGTAACAATACCACTCGCTAACGGTGAAGGAAAAACATCGTGATGAAACCTAAGTGTCTAAGCTATGCACATTCCTCAGCGCTTCAAATCGCCAATCCGCGGTGGGCACGCGTGGCGATTAAGCCACGTATATAGGCTGCTTATGTTATGTTATGTATTTATTTCCATTTCCATTTATCCACTATCTTTATTCCATTCTGATTATAAACATGAAATCATCATAATTATACGTCCCACTGTAGGGCACAGGCCTTCTCTCAGAGAAAGAGTATGGGATCTCCACACGTGCCCACCGCGGATTGGCGATTTCAAGCGCTGAGGTATGTGAATAGCTCAGACACTCAGGTTTCTTCACAATGTCTTCACAATCATGGCTTATGATCATTCATGCCTACATCAGTACAAACCGACTTGCAGCTGCGTTCCACTAGAATTAGTTGAACAGCACATGTATCTTGGACAAACCTATTGATAAAAACTTTAACTGGGCACCCCACATTGAAAAAGTCTGTAATAAACTCAGGGCTATTCTGTGCAAACTGTCTGTACTTAAATATAAAACGCCCCATAACATATTGAGAAAGATGTACTTACATGTCATTGGCCGATTTTTTTTTATCATACGGTATAAGTAGCTATGGTCAGACGTTAAAAAAATATAAAATCTCAGTACTTAAACGATGACGCCGGTTTATTAAAACAATATAAAGTATGTAACAAATGTTTTTGATAAAGTCAAGATGGCCATTGTAGGAGAGGGAAACGGCAGAATGGACTCCCTGACGAAACGAACTCGTCTTAAACAACTTCGTAACCTACAATACCTTCCTACCTACACTTTACAACAATTATTATGGAACGCATACAGCGGAGTACATTCTTCCCATGATATTAAACGACCTACCCACCGAACTTGTTGAAAAAATCTTGTGTGAACCAATTAAGTGCCGAAATGTCTTAAAACAACATTTCTTAAGCTAATTTTAAGCAAAGGGTACCTAAGTCACCTCATAGATAAACCTATGCACCTCATATTTGAGTGAGGGTGTGCTGTATTAAATATGTACTTTGTGAAATTTCTTCAATAAATAACTATATAAAAAAAATCCTTCACCGTTAGCGAGTGTTATTGCTACTATAACTTCACAAATGTATAACAATTAGAAAACAAATTCATAGGCACATTCCCGCACTGAGAATCGAAACTGGGTCTCTCGCTTTTAAATCTTAATATAAAATTCTAAATAAAAAATAATTGCGGTCAATATTTTGATCCACTTCGTTATAAAATTTTAAACAGGCAAGACAGATAGGCGGCACCGGCTGGTTGGCAACACAATAAGCAGGAGAAATTTCAAAAATTAATTCAGAAAGGAATTTCAAATTTCATTGTATTATTTTAGAAATCTATAATACTTGTAATGTATTATTTTTTATGCAAGAAGAATAGTGAAAACACCCATAATCAATGTCATGTTTATTTGTAGAGTTATAATTCCGGTTTCAGGCACATCAAAAATATGTTAACCACTGTTAACAGCCGTCAGTTTTTTTTTGTGGAATTTGATCAACTGTTAACAGTAGATTAACAAATTGTTAATGTACGAGATACAGGGGGTAACTTTGCCCTACTCTCTGGCTGTTGTGACCGTGAGAACCGAATACCAAATAGAGTCTCTACAGGGTGACATCAGTCATTAGCAAATTTTTTAAATTGCATTATACGATTTAGAAGGTAAAGTTCTATGGAACTTTGTTAAAAGAAATGTAGATAAAAAAAAAATATCCCAAAAATTGCCTTACTTAAACAAACCCAACGGAAAGTCAAAAATTTTAGAAAGTACTAGTACAAAGGAAAGTGATTACTCACCCCCAATCGGTTTAAAATTTACAAATCAACACAGTGTATGCTCACCATCACTCCTCGTCCGTAATCCGTAATACATTTTTCATGCGAGGGCTATTATTATGGTAAATACTAACAAAAATGCCCCTGCCCTTCCTCTTATTGTTCACAAAACCACTAAACATCTAAACTTAAGCGACAACTTCGAGAGTATAAACAGTTAAGGCTGGTTTTTATTCAGAGTAGTGCAGAAACAGCCACTTCATAAAGGTCATGAGTTGAAACTTGGTGTCAATTTCAAGAGCTGGTCAAAACTACTTTAAACTTACATAGCCTTTCAAGTTTTGGTCTCTAACTAACAGAGTTACAATTATTATTATTTAAAAAGCTAGACGTCATGCATCGAATTGGCCGTGGTTGTCGGATTTGAGAACTGAGAATGATCCACCTTGTTTGTAAAATTGATGCATGTAAAGTGATATTTATAAGTGAGTATACACTACGAGAATTTATACCTATCTGTCTTGTTATTTAAAAATGGAACGATCTTTTACTCCGAACAATGACAACCAAGGAGGTAACTTATCAGAGGTTTTATTTAAATTTCGAACTGGCTTGCGATAGAACGCTGGATATACCTATTGAAAAAAAGAACACTTTAATTTAACGCGGCAAAAATTATTGTTGTTCGTTCGTGGTTCGTCTGATTTTGAAAGTTTATTGAATTTTTCAAATAAAACGTTCTGCCTTAGTACTATTTAGTTTTAATTTCAGCGCATTATTTGAGAAAAATCATATACAAGCCTTGGCCACAACTAGGCATTGATGGACTCACGTATGTGTGCCTTGGCTTCGCCTCGGCCCACATTTCCACGTTCGTCCATCAATGCCTCTTTTGCTGACCGCTGCAGTAATGTACTATATTTGGCCGCAAAACACGACAGTTAAGAATTTTCATAGAACTTTTTCCGGCCACTGCTCGCGTGTAATTGGCCAGTACAGAAATTTCTATTTATCTCGAAGAAGGTTGTCGAAATAATGCTCAAATTTCCAAGCATGTTTGAGAAAAGATATATATTCTGTATAATTTACTTTTTGTGTTTGATAATGTGTTTTCTGTGTATATAACTTTTCTTTTGTGAAATATTTGAGTTGGATTACTGCTTTTATCATACTGACGTTGACTCTTGAAGAGATTCGCAACTGTCTATGAAAAGTGAATAATTTCTACTGTCACATGATCACCTCTCTAGCATAAATATCAATACTCTAGACCATTAGTCAGTGTAATACGTCATCAGGGTCGAGTTTCATAAAATTACAATAGTTTATTATGGCAATGCGAGGTACATTGCGTAGCAGAGTTATTTTTTTTAATCTGTGGGTTAATCGACTTTGTAATGTACATCGATTTGTAATAAGTGTTAGTTTTAGAGGAATACACGAGTATTTTTTTTTGTACCAATACCACTCGCTAACTGTGAAGAAAAACATCGTGAGGGAACCTGAGTGTCTGGAGTATTGGCATACCTCAGCGCTTGAAATCGTCAATCCGCGGTGGGCACGCGTGGTGATTAAGCCCATGCTCATTCTCTCTGAGAGATGGCCTGTCCCCTGTAATGGGACGTATCGATATGTTGATTATTACTTTATTTAAAATATTTATTATCTGTGCCTGTATTTTCTTCAAATAAATAAATAAACAAATAAATTTATAAAACAATAAATAATTAAATAGGGGATGACTAATGAATGTTGAGGAAGCGAAAGTGATCTGCCAGGATCGTGGCAAGTGGTAGTCCCTGGTCTCTGCCTACCCCTCTGGGATACAGGCATGAGTTTTTGTATGTATGTATGTAAATAAATTAAGTTTAATTAATATAGTGAAAATTGCTACCTAAGTTAATTACTAAAAAAGCGTCAAGTCCAAAGGTTTCGTTGTTTGTCTCTTCGCTGTGTTGACAACAGCTGTCAAGCTGAACGCGAATGATAGCGTTTGCATATTGCGCCAGAGAAACGGACATTTCATTCTTTATGAGTCTTGTTTGCAGAGGCACATTGCGTCAAGCTCAACGACATCTGTCGCTTGGGCTATTTTGTGTTGATACATATTTTTGTTAAATATGTAAAAAAAACTGGTCAAGTGCGAGTAGGACTCGCTCACAAAGGGTTTCGTACCATTATCTAGACAAAATTAGACAAAAAGATAGAGGAGAAGGTTCGAGATTTCGTGTGGTGCCGGATTAAGAATAGCGTCACTCCATTTCCTTCCGTGGATGTCGTTGAAGACGACCAAGGAAATCAATTACCAGGAGGCGGGCAGCAGCGTCTTCCTGAGATTCCAACCGAATACTGCAATCGCCAACCCGCCTGCCAAGCGTGGCGATTATGGCAAAACCCCTCATGGTTATGAAAACCACGAAGGAGACCTGCAGTGGGTGTCAAATGGCTGATGATGATGATGATGATGATGATGATCGAGGAAAACCCCACAAAAAATCACGTTTGTTGTATGGTAGCCCCCCTTAAATGTTTATTTTATTTAAATTTTATCATTTATGGTTGAAGCGAAATATAGAACTAAATATTCTGTGAATATTTGAAGCATCTACCTGTTGCTGTTATTAATAACGGCAAAAAACGGCAAAAGAAAATACTTTTGTTGTATGGGTCTTAAATATTTATTTTCATAGTCTTTACATAGTCTTAGTAATAGGGTCCCGTTGGGCACCTTTCGGGTGCGGAACCCTAAAAATACTTCACAAATATGATTTCATGTTGTATGTCAAAATATTTGACTTAACTATGGTGAACGATGTCTTTGTCTGTAAATTTGTTTTTTCAATTACCTGTATCACAGTTTGACTTTTAGCAGCTATAAAAATATCCCAAATAGGGGATGTTAGCAAAGGGCGTGACAAAAATTACCCGAAACCGGTGAGCGTGCATGCAATGACTCATCAGCTTGATGAAGCGAAAGAGGTATGCCAGGATCGCGCGATCGTGGCAAGTGGCAAACCCTAGTCTCTGCCTACCCCTGCGAAATGCAGGTGTGAGTTTATGCAATGTAATCTAAAAATATCCATAAAGTAAACCAAAAGCGAATATAGAAATCCCTAAAGTAAACTATTAACCCTTTCCCACTAAGTAAATAGGTAGTACATTACTGCAGCGGCCAGCAAAAGAGGCATTGATGGACGAACGTGGAAATGTGGGCCGAGGCGAAGCCGAGGCCATCAATGCCTAGTTGTGACCAAGGCTTGTATATGATTTTTCTCAATTAATGCGCGGAAATTAAAAGTAAGTAGTAGGTACTAAGGTAGAACTTTGTATTTGAAAAATTCAATAAAGTTTCAAAATCAGACGAACCACGAACGAACAACAATAATTTTTGCCGCGTTAAATGAAAGTGTTCTTTTTTTCAATAGGTATATCTAGCTTTCTATCGCAAGCCAGTTCGAAATTTAAATAAAACCTCTGATAAGTTACCTCCTTGGTTGTTGTTATTGTTCGGAGTAAAAGATCGTTCCATTTTTAAATAACACGATAGTACGTAATTTATTTGGCCGCAAAACACGACAGCTATACATTTTCATAGAACTTTTTCCAGCCGCTGCTCGCTTGTAATTGGCCAATACAGCAATTTCGAATCTCGAAGAAGGTTGTCGAAATAATGCTCTTGCAAGCATTAAAAAAAAATGTCAAGAACTTAAAACGTAAGTAGTAGTCAAATTTCCAAGCATGTTTGAGAAAAAATACGTTAAGAACTTCAAACCTGAGAAGTAGATTAAAGCAAAGAACTTACGCAAACCAGCGGAGTCAGTGAAGCTCCCAACTGTTGCACAAAATATTAATATTACGATTTTGAAATGAGCCATCTTATTCAAGTGCGTGTTATCTGCGCTACGAAATCTTGGAACTAAACCGGCGGTGTGCTTGCGTAACAATATATAGGAGTTAGTATGAAAATACTTTGACGTTCCACACCGGTTATAAGTTTGAGTCGTTTGACCCGACCAAGGTTGATCATACATGATGGTTGTTTTTTTGTTGGAGACAGCGTTTGTGCTGTCTCTTTGCAAGAAGAGGGTAATCCGGTTTTGAATAAATTAACGTTAACTTAACTTCTTCCCCACAACAGAATCACTTATCCTGGTCCCAAACTGGGATACCCTGTGCTATGGTAGCCAATCAAGAACATCACAAACAGGGAAATACACCCAGACTGTACATGTACGACGTGGTACTAGTGGAAATCGAACCCACGACCTCCGGCAAGGTAATCAGACGTGATACCGCTAGATCAACGAGGCAGTCGTAATTAAATTCAATAATAAACAGTCCACATTCGCCCCGCTGCGTGTCACAGGCCTACTCTCAAAGAGAGTAAGGACTTAATCACCACGCGCACCCACCGCGGATTGACGATTTCAAGCGCTAAGGAATGCCAACTCCTATATAGTTGTCGAAATGCAAGAAGCCCGATTTGACAGCTACACAAAAATGTATTTTACTTTGGATTTACTTGAACGAATACATAAAAAGACATAAAATATACTCTGGCATATTATTTAACGCTCGAAAGAAAAAACAGATTTTGTAGCCCGACAAGTTACTCATAGTTTAGATTTTTAATGTTTTTGATCTCAAACTAGGTTAGATTCTATGGTTTTTGTAGCTGTCAATACGGGCTTCTTATATTTTGACGACTTTAGTGGCTACTATACGTGTACAGTCGGCAGCACGTCAACCTTTACACACTCTACTACTAAAAACCCTAATCGGCATGAATAATACTAAACTCGAACTAAAACGCAGTAACAGCCACGATATTTTGGAATTAATATGTCACATTGTCTTTACTGACTTAAAACCTGTCTTTCAGTTACCAACGACTCTATCACAAAAACTCGATTTGAGAGACAAGAATAGTATATACGAGACAAAAAAATTATTGGCTACTTATCCTATTCAAAATCATCAATGCCGATTGTTTGAAATTATTGAAGTTATCTATTTTTAACCGACTTCAAAAACGGCGGAGGTTATCAATTCGAATATTTTTTTTGCTATATTTTCGCGTAACTCCGTCAAATCTTAACCGATTTTGTCAAAATTTTTTTTGTTCGAATAGATATAACGTCCCATTAGTCCTATTTTAATTTGGTGAAGATTTGATGAAGACTTTTATTCATTTATTCATTTATTCAATGCATTTCATGAACAATCTCGAAAAGATACAGAAGTTACTTAACTAGTTGAACATGAACCCTGTAAGGGTATAGCAGATTGACATGTGTGGCGTATACAATTGTAGAACATGCATGTACTTAAATAAATCAAAATTTACAGCTAAGATATTAAGCTAGTTTTCTTTTTATACCTAGGTTGTTATAATTCTTTATCACCTATATATTCATCTATGGAGTAATAGCACTTTTTCATTAGTAGATTTTTAAGTTGAATGTTAAATCTTGTGTATTTTTTTTCATTTTTAAGACTGTCCGGTAGTTTATTGTAAATGAGTATGCATCTATACTGTGGGCTATTCTTGAAAATTTCTAATTTGGGTGGGGGAAGGACCAATTTGTTTTTACGACGTTCATTTTTATTTTGCTCGAAGAGATTCATATTTTTGTGTACAAATAGAGCGGCTTCTAGAATATATATTGACGGTAATGTAAGTATATTTTCTTGTATAAAGTAGGGTTTACAGCTCTGTCGTTGTGCGATGTTCACAATAATGCGTAGACATTTCTTTTGTAGTATAAACAAATCCTGAGCATCAGTACTGTGGCCCCATAAAATTATTGCGTACCTCAGCCAAGCATATGCATAGGCGTAATATGCAGATAAGGCGCAATCTTTTCTGGTGTTACATTTTAATACCCTAAGCGCGAATGTAAACTGGGCTAGTTTTGATTTGGTTTTCTCGATATGTTTTTAGCGTTACTCCCAGCAGGGTAAATTCATTTACTTCTTCAATATTTAGGGAATACGTAATTGATTTTAAGTAAATTTCTTGTTTTTGGTAGGGTTTAAACTGTATTATTTTTGTTTTTTTATTGTTCTTTTCGAGGTTGTGGTGGGAGAGCCAAAGTTTTATTTTGTTAAAAGTTTCTATTATATTTGAGTCATTTTCCCGGTCATTACTTTTAGGGCATTTGAATAGCAAAGAGACATCATCTGCGAATAAGATAGAATACGTGTTACATATAGCTGGTAAGTCGTTGATGTATATGATAAAAAGAACACACCCAATTACGCTACTTGGGGTATCGACCAATTTGTTGTTTCTAGGAGGGAAATTTCGTTTTTTATTTCATTTGTTTGTTTTTCTATGAATTCTATTTCTATGTACTGTTTTCTATTACAAAGGTAAGATTTTAGCCACTCTAGTGCATTTCCTCTGATGCCTACGCCATGAAGCTTACTGAGTAGGACTTCGTGTGACACTTTATCATAGGCTTTGGTCATGTCAAGAAGAAGTCCGACAGCGTAATTTTTATTCCTAATGTAGTTTATTATTTCTTGTACGTAGTTATATAAAGCCAAAGTAAAAACTTTCAGAGATGGAGAACAGAACTCTTCAGTGGAAAGCATTAAATAAGGCCTAGTGGCCTATAGTTACTAATATACGTATGTTTCATAAAATAGCATAAAAGTAGTCCCAAAGTAATTTGGTGATGTTCTGGTGAAGACTTTGGGAGATGGAAATTGAGAATGTCTTTTAAAGCAACGAATTAAGTAAGGTAAATTATGGTCGTAAGGGACATGTTTATTTTTCTCCTGCTCCCCCACTAAATATTGATAAAATAAAAATAAATAAAAAGCCGACTTCGAAACATTACAGCACAAAAAAGTTAAAAATAAGTGTCGGTTTTTATTTTCTATTTAAATTTTTATTATCTTCAACTTACCATTTAATATTAAATCGTGAGTTCGAATCCCAAGCATGAACCAATGACTTTCTTATCTAAGTTCCGTACCTTTGTGACTTTGTAGTAGCAATGCCACTTGCTAACAGTGAAGGAAAACATCGTGAGGAAACCTGAGTGTCTGAGGAGTCCACATACCTCAACGCTTGAGATTGCCAATTCGCGGTGGGCACGCGTTGTGATTAAGCCCATACTATCTCTCTAAGAGAAGGCATGTGCCCTACAGTGAAACGAATAAAGGCTGCATTATAAACATTTAGGTACTAACGGACTTGGCAAACGCCGTTTTGCCATATTAATTAGCCCACAACCTATTCTCATGCCACTTCTTTAAACTCACGTTTGGCGCCGGCATCAGATCTACCAAATACACACAAAAAAAAACCGGCCAGGTGCGAGTCGGAGTCGCGCGCGAAGGGTTCCGTATAATTATCTATACAACATTAGACACAATGATCGAGGAAAAACGGCAAAAAATCACGTTTGTTAAATATTTGCCCCCCTTAAATATTTATTTTATTTCAATTTAATAATTAATTTTCAGAGCAATATATACTATATATATATATATACAATATATACTATATACTATATATAAAACTAAATATTCTGTGAATATTTCAAGCCTCTACCTCTTGCCGTTATTAATGTCGAGCAAAAAACGGCAAAAAAATTACATTTGTTGTACAGGAGCCCCCCTTAAGTATTTATTTTATTCTGTTTTTAGTATTTTTTGTTATAGAAGCAACAGAAATACATCATCTGTGAAAATTTCATTTGCCTAGCTATCACGGTTCATGAGATACAGCCTGGTGACAGACAGGCAGACAGACGGACAGACAGACAGACGGACAGTGAAGTCTTAGTAATAGGGTCCCGTTTGGCACATCGGTGAAGCAGTGGAAAATCGGTGAAGCAGTTTTGGACTTCGACAACATTAATTCATTATGGGTCTAGTTATACGTATTTAAATCCGAGAATATGGCGCCAAAAATTACTTTTGTCATTACTTGAAATCTTACCAAATAATTACCTATGCTTATTTTTTCTTTTGAACACAAATTTTCAATAATCAAGTCTTCAAGCCTTGTTAAAATGAGTAATTCCAGTAGACAAGCCCGCAGTGTCTAACGAGTAAGACTGACCCGGCTTGTGAATTGAGAATTCCACCTCTTTTTTCTAGAAACCTGAAGAGACAGAGCAACAGGAAGATTCATAAGTATTTACTTGTCAAATTCTCAATTCAGAAACCGGCGGTAACCCTTTAATTTTGTTTTCTTTAATTTGTTTTTTATAACATTCTTTTTATGCGTTGTATGCAAAATAATCTCGCTAATCTAAGCCATCTAACCTTCCTGTCTCAAACTGGAATTCAACTTTAACCTAAGTTAAACAAATTCGCAGTTAGCTGATGCCATTAGTTCATTAAAAATCACAGGGTCTTCCTAAGTTCCGTGGCAATATCTCGAAATAAAGTATAGCAAAACTAGTGTTTTTTATACATTTTTTCATTATAAATAGAGCCCTTTTTATCTCCACAAAGATTTTTTTTGAAAAGGACGCCTATGTATAATTTGTAACGTTAAGTCGCAGTTTTTGCGCTACATTGAATAAATAAAGTTGCCTTTGACGGAGAATAAGTTGTAGTAAGTAAACGAAACCGCGGAGTGGAAAATATTAATCAAAATATTCCACTGTTTACCCACTTTGCTAGAAATAGCTATATACTACCAACGGAAACAATGCTGGTTATTTTTTTCTTTTTAATGAATCACTTTTATATTTTTTGTATTTACCAGCGCTGTATTGAGAATTTCGCTCAGGCGGCTTACCACAATCTCAAAGTTAGCAGGACACAAGCAGGGCAGTTTATTTTCAATGTTCAAAATAAACTGCTGCTATAGTGTACCATGAGCCGAAGTAAGTAGGCCTGCAATAAACCTGCTAAAAAAAAGGTTGTCTCTGGCCTGTTTGCCTTAAATGTTGCGTGCGTTCGAAAACCAAATATGATAATTTGCCGGTAAATACCGTTTTTATTAAGAAATAAAAATAAAACATTTTGATTGTGAAAAATGTAATAAAAAAACATTTGTAGCAGCACTGCTCACTGTGCGGATAAAAGTTGAAAACAAGTTATGGAAAAATAAAATAAACTGCTGCGGAAAAAAAAGTTGTCTTAAGATCTAAATTACTTAAAAATTACGTTTTTTAACGTGTCTCGAAAGTTATATTTGTTTACGTCAAAATATGTTTGAAGAAGTTTGAAGAAGTTTTTGAATTGATAAAAAAGGTTTTTGCTAAACTACGATTTTGAAGAAAATGAAGTGGTGTCGCGGTGTCGGTTTAGACTACTTTTAGCAATCCTAAAGAGTTACGAGGTTATAAATTACCGAGAGGCGGGCAGCAGCGTCTTCCTGAGATTCCAACCTCATACTGCGATCGCCAACCCGCCTGCTAAGCGTGGCGATTATGGCAAAACCCCTCATGGTTATCTTGCAGTGGGTGTCAAAAGGCTGATGATGATGAAAGAGTTTCAATACTTAAAACAAATATTTGCAATGCGACTAAAGTTTCTATGACTGGATATAGGATCATATACCCAGCAATGGGCAGAGTTGGGCTGACTGAATTATGATGAAATATAACTTATTTTTTATTATGAATAAGATAAGATAAGATAACATATTTGTTTATTTTCTGTCCACAAAATACATAGAGGAGTAGAGCTCATCTTCGTCTCCACGGATAAATCTGTGGATTTCGTTGGCACCGGTAACAAAGCTCTCATGTCTTCGCACAGATTTTCCACTAAAACCTTAGAAAGTCGATACCTCCGAACATAATACAATTCATCGTAAACTTCGAATGCATTACTCTGCAGTCGTATAATTTTACGCCACGCTTTTTTCTCTCTATTGCGAAAAACGTATCATCCTCCAAAACCATAAGATTTCTTTATCACTCGTTTTAATACGTAAATTAAACAATCATTCGCTTAGCAGGGTTTTAGAAGCTGCTCAAGAGTAACATATAAATAACTGCTAAGAATGACAGTTCAGCAGCGCTGCGAGCGCGCAAAATTGAGCTTATAGTACGGTAGCAGCGTTGATTAGACGGTGAACGTCTTATAGTTAACAGCGCTGCGATTGTATGGCTCATGGTACCATTAAGCAGGGCAGTTTTTTATAAGGCTTAAAAATAACTTCGAATAGTGCTTGTGGTAAGCCTCCAGGAAACATTTAAGTATAGAATAAGCTATCTCGTTCTTTTTCCAGAAATGTAAAGAAACAGAACGGCTCTTTATTTACTTTGTGAAATTCTTAACTAAAAACCCGGGGGTTACTCTATTTATTTTTACAATACCTAAACATATAAAAATAACTTCCACACAACACAATCACTTGTCCTGGTCGGAAACTAGGATACCCTGTGCTATGGTAACCAGGCAAGGACATCACATTCATGGAACTACACCCAGACTGAGGCTTTTTGTACGAATGTACGGTGCCCCCCAGTGGGAATCGAACCCGCGATCTCCGGCATGGCAATCAAACGTGATACCGCTAGAGGAACGAGGCTGTATTTGCGATAAGTCAATCTATCTATCCAGCAGAGAGAGTCGGTAGCGTAGCACTGAAAGACTTTCTTCATACGCATCCAGAAGTCTTATGTTGTCGATTCCGGAATACACCAATATCTTTGTTTTCTATGTTACGTACATTTCATAATTTTTAGTAGTAATACCAAGCGCTGCCGGCAGAGGGAAATATTACCAGACGCCTATTATGCGCACGAAATCCTGTCGTTTGCGATAGGAATTTGTATGGAATTTAACATTTAGACGTGGTCAGACGATTGGAATAGCTCAGGTTTTGGTGCGTGTAATATAGCGGGAGAGGCCTAATTATGCGCGCCAAACCCTGTCGGAATCCTCCCGTTTGCGATAGAAATTAGTATGGAATTAGACAGAGAATTTGACTCGTTCAGGATTTTGTGCTCAAAATATAGGAGCAGTTAACACTATCAATCTGAGTGGTTTACGTTCTTCAGCGATTGAAATTGCCAATCCTCTGGGCATCATCATCATCATCATCAGCCATTTGACGCCCACTGCAGGACATAGGCCTCCTTCGTGGTTTTCATAACCATGAGGGATTTTGCCTTAATCGCCACGCGTGGCGGGTTGGCGATCGCAGTATGCGGGTGGAATCTCAGGAAGACGCTGCTGCCCGTCTCCTGTTAATTGATTTCCTTAGTCGCCGTCTACGACATCCACGGAAGGAAATGGAGCATGGGCATGCGTCTCTCTATATGTCTTAGGCCTGTAGGACATAATATAATGTGTTATAAGCCAGGACCGAAACTAAGATTTTTATAATAAAAGCACGGTACTTCTGCACTAAGCTCTTCAAAACGTGTGCTCATTTGCATAGAACGGTTATTAATTATTTCTCATAAGACGCCGTGCATGAGCGGGGTTCCGGATAGCTCCTTTATCCCGCAAAAGCACGTAGAGTTGGGATTGGATCGCGGTCAGAGGCCTAATTATTTACCAAATTCTATCGGAATTCGGGCGTTTGCGTTAGCAAAGTATGGAGTTTGACAGCTAGATGATTGGAATCGTTCAGTATTTGGTGCGAGTAATATCTAAGAAGCTGGGGGCGAGTCTCTAAAACGTATAGTTGTTCAATAGAGTCATATTAGTACAGTAATAGTTGTTTCATTGACACTATTTGGTAGTCTAGTAACCAATCCCATTCCAATGCTATAACCCGTGCAACTTAACTTGACGTCTCGCGCGATTCGATCTTCTTCGCGAGAGATGCCTGTTTAATTTGCGCGGGTTATGCTTTTTTTTAAAACCTATTTAGAGGCTAAAAATTCCACCCATGTCGGGACTTGAACCTGCGAACTCTGGCTAACCGTGCCGGGTTATACTTACTATTAGTATGACATTTTACTGCTATTGCTTAGTAGACTACCAAATTGAGGCGAATAACAGCTGCTATTGTCGTACTTATATAATTTTATTGATAAACTATGTGTGTATTGGACTCTAGAGCGTGATCTTAAACATACCTGCAGGATATTAAAATATTGATGCCCGACCCTAAGGCCACGTCAATATATAAAAATCGCCAATCCGAGGTGATAAAGGGCCGGTTTCTTAATAGAGAATTTCACTAAGTAAATACTTAAATAACGTTCTGTCTCGCTCTTGTCTGAGAAATTCGAAGAGACAGCACTACAGTTAATTGTTTACTTAACGAAATTCTCAATTCAGAAACTGGCCCTAAGTCTCTCTTTTAAAAAAGATCTATGCCTCGCTGTGGGACGTAATAACATAGAAAAAAAACTGAAACAAAAGATAGCCAACAACCCGACGGCTGAGCATTCACTGCTAAGCAGGCGGGACCAACTTAGGTACCTCGCAATGAGTTACATTGTTGAATTTGGGTCCCGCCTGCTTAGTAGTTAATGCTCAGCTGCCGGGTTGTTTGTTGCTTTTTATTTCAGTTTTTACTTTTGTGTTTGCCTCTTCCCAGGTCCTTTGACAATCGAATTTAGAATGAGGCGTTCTATTAAAACATACGACAATAGGTGCTCCTACTTCAGGCAAGCTCCTCTAAGCAAGCGGCGTCAACTCCAAGACCTTCTGTACCTGCATAAGATAATGAATAATAAAGTTGCCACGACCGCCCTACCCGACATTTACCTTAGCGTACCCACAAGGTCAGTCCGCCTCGCGCGGCACTTTGCTATCCCACCTTGCCGGCTAAATATGACTGCTAACAGCCCGATTCGGCGCATATGTTCTACTTACAATAACATCATATTGAGAAATCCGGAGAGCGTGGCTGACACTGCTCATGACTCCCTTGTATATTTTGAATTCGAAAAGGCAATTAAATTAAAAAAGTTGCCTCCGATGATAATTAAGTAACTTCAATATATCTATTAAAAAATGTAAACGTAACTTTAATCGTAACTTTATTTGTTCTTCCTTTTATGAAAAAAAAATTGTAATGGAATTTATCATGCTGTATGCACATGTCTTGGTGTTATGGTTTGATTTGAGCTTTTTTATGTCATTTAATGTTTATAATTTATGTGCGTAACAGTGTTTTGTTCATCTAATAAATAAATAAAAAAAATTGAATTGCGCAATCATTATATAAAGCTTCGTTAGCTAGTCTATAATAGCAGTGGTAGCGCAGAGGTAGAACGACCCCTCACAAATGGGAGGTCGTGGGTTCGAATCCCGGAATGTACCAGTGAATTGGTTTTCTAAGTTAAGTACATTTATGGAGTTGTAGTAGCAATACCACTCGCTAATTGTGAAGGAAAACATTGTGAAGAAACTCTAGTGTCTGAGGTGTTTACATACCTCAGTTCTTGCTACTTACAATGGCTCAACTATGAGGCTAAGAGCGGAAATCTCAGGTCTAACTAGAACTAGACTAGCTAGTCTATAGAGCAAAGCCAGTAAGCTAAACTTGTAAGACAACCTGTCTTTGCAACGGACCAGCAAAAAAATTGAATCGATAATTTTCCTTGTATCCTTGTTTTTCTAAGAAATCATCAGTTATTCAGATTAAGACAAATAAAACGGATATTGACTGTTGTTTTTATTAGGGTTCCGTACCCAAAGGGCATGGGACCCTATTACTGAGACTCTAGTATTCGTCTGTCAGTCACCAAGCTATATCTCATGCATTTTGATAGCTAGACGGTTGAAATTTTCCTAAATGATGCTATAACAAAAAACAGAATACATACAACAAACGTGATTTTTTTCCGTTGTTTGCTTGATATTAATAGACGCTTGAAATATTCACAGAATATTTAGTTATAGTTAGTTAGTTCACTTCAAAAATAAATAATAAAATTAAAATTTAATAAATATTTAAGTGGGGCTCCCGTACAACAAACTTGATTTTTTTGCGGTTTTTTGCTCTTTTTTGCTTGCTATATTAATAACGGCAACAAGTAGACGTTTGAAATATTCAAATGTTGTATAATGGTACAGAACCCTGCGTGCGTGAGTCTGCCTCACACTTGGCCGGTTTTTTTTTGCTAACACCACATTATCCTTTATTTTCGACATACTTCAAAAAGGGCGTTTTTCAGTGGATCTGTATTTTTATGAATGTTCATCATTTATTTATGGATATAACCATGCCGTCAGTTCCAACTAATATTAAAATTAGCGAATTATAGTTTCTGTTTAGTGCGTATTTTGAAGGAAGTTTTTTGGCTGTATCGACTTGTTGAATTTTTAAACCGAGTATCGGGCAAAACGTGTCTCACTGGACTTTACTCGAATACTAAAAACCGGCCAAGTGCGTGTAGGGCCATGCGCAGTGGGTCACATAATGAGGAGTACGATCTCACGAAAAATGTAGACAGCAAAAGACCTCGCCGTAGAAGAACTTACTGGCTACAAAACCGGGCTGAATTATTTCAGATGGGCACCATAGATTTGTTCTGTACCGCCAAAATTATAGCCAACCTCCGATAGGAGATGGTACCACAAGAAGGAGAAAAGGGTATGTAATGTTACTTAGAGACGTTTGTGTTGCATGGACGTTCATCATCATCATTCAGCCACAAGAAGTCCACTGCTGGACTAGGCCTCCTCCATGGATTTCCAAAAAGACCGGTTGGAATCGGCTTCCTGCCACTTGGATGAGGTCATCTTTCCATCTTGTGGCTGGTTGTCCTGGACGTTACTTCTTTTATTTACCTTTCCAACCAACATTTTTGCCGGCTCGGCGACTCAACGTGGCCTCTACACTACAGCCAAAAGTCAATGCCATAGAGGCGCGCACAGTGCGCCAGGCCAACTTCCTGACTGGCCCGCGCCTAAATATTTAAGTTAAGCGAATCCATTCGAGCCCTTTTCAATCTCCTTCTATTTTTGAATCTAGTTACAAGACAAAAAATCGTTTATCACAATTTCGTGCATCCAGCTAGTAAAATTGTCACGATCTGGGGATTAATTAATCGCAATACTTGGCACTCGCTGACTTACCAATTACTGATTCACCTTTAGTAGATCAAAAATATACGGTACCTCTACTTTAGGTGAAGCTTTCTTTGGACCATGTTTAGCTAAAGTGTTTGTAGTGCCAACCGTGGGCTCTGTCTACCCCTTCGGGATATAGGAATGCGAGAGACTGAAAATATCTTAATAGACATCAAAAACAAAAAAAAAACGTTCATTATAATATGCCGAACTTCGGCAAGTTCCTTGCTCACTTGAAATTTGTGTTTTCAAAAAACATAATTATCGTATATTTTTCGGGACGAGAAGTTGGTCGTTTTTTTTCACATGTATGTTGTTGTGAGATACAACAAAAAAGATCTTTTAAAACCTGCCGTGGAATCTAGACGTAAGAATTAGCACATAAATTTGATTATTGACGCAAGCAGCCGCATTAGCATCTTAATAAAAAGTTATTTTCAAATTCAAAGATGTGTCAAGTGGTCACGTCTGTGCGAGCGTTAGGTTCTCCCAGAAACCGTTTCTTGACCTGCACATTTCAACATTCAAAACTTTTTCATAGGATTATCGTGTTATGTCTTGTAGGTGGGTTTAATCGAGAACTTTGGTTTAATGCCCGGCAGATAACTTAGATGGAAATCCGGGTTAAGTTAGCGATGGACACGTAAGTGCTAATTTCTAATTCTTTCTTATTTTGCTCCAATAAAATTCCAAGACGTTTAAGTTCTTGAGAAGTAAGTGATGAGAAATGATACAGCGTCTTAGTTCACAATAGGGTTCTGTATATTTCTCGGTTTTTTATAATTATGATGTGCACCTTGACATGGGATTTTTTACACATCATAATTATAAAAAACCGAGAAATATACAGAACCCTATTGTGAACTAAGACGCTGTATCATTTCTCATCATATGGCGACCGTGAGGTTATCTAAACCTGAAATTTCAAACATGGAGGAACTAAAAAGGAAGAGGACGCAGTTACGTAGGGCCTTCACCAAAATGGCAGATGCCCTTGAGAAGGCTCTATCAGAACCTGTGACTGCGGAGGCGGAGCTCTCCATAACAACCGATTGTGCTGACGAGCTGTTCGAGATGGAAGCTGCTATCCGGGACTTGTGGTGCTCTGGTGAACTCTTTAACGAACATGAATTCACCGAAGACCAAGATAGAGCACTAGAATATAAAGTCCGGTGGTCAAAACTCCAAACAAGAGCCAGACAGGCTGAAAGGCAGCGTGAGGAAGCAGAATCTACGACAGCAAAGACGATAAAGTCCTGTCACGGTCGCCATATGATGAGAAATGATACAGCGTCTTAGTTCACAATAGGGTTCTGTATATTTCTCGGTTTTTTATAATTATGATGTGCACCTTGACATGGGATTTTTTACACACACTTTTTGTTGCCTAGGAAACCCAGACATCTTTCATGACAGTAAGAACCATTTGGTTAAGTTATTTGTCGGTCATTATACTTAATAATAATAATAATAAAGCCTTTATTTCCAAACTTATTTAAATATTTACAAATAATACAAAATTAACAATATCATCTATGTTTTCTAACACTAATACATTTATTAAGGACATCAAAATGACAATAAATATAAAAATTGTACAAAAATTTTATAAAACTTATTTGGAATTTATGTTGACATTAATAAAATTTCATTCAATAATTAAATCAAAACTGGTTTCATCTAAAAAATTAAATACATAGGATAAAATAAAATTACAAAAAATATAAATAATTATTTTAAAATCTGTTTGATGTCCAAAAATATAAAAATTAAAATCTCTCCATAATAAATAAATTAATTAACCTATTACTATAAAATATATGTAAAATAAATTATAAAATTAGTGCTTAACAAAAAATAAAACATTAATACCTAGATATCATTGTTAAGTTTGAAAACCCATTTGCGGGTGAAGGCCTCCTCCATCTCATGCCATGCAGATCGGTCTTGTGCGAGCCTTGTCCAGGTTTGGCCGGCTAGTGCTACGATGTCATCACACCAGCGGGTTCTTGGTCTGCCGACGGGGCGTGTGTAGTCTCGAGGGTACCAGTGAAGAACTCTTTCGCTCCACCGTCCGTCTTTCGCTCTAGCGACATGTCCAGCCCATCTCCACTTCAGTTTACATGCTAGCTCGGCAGCGTCGATTATTTTAGTAGTTTTCCTGATATCTCTATTTCGTTTTCTATCTTTTAGTTTTAGGCCTAGCATGCTTCTTTCTGTGGCTCTCTGAAATACCTGTAGTTTATTTATTATTTCTTTAGTTAAAGCCCAGGTTTGGCATCCATATAGTAGGGTTGGAAGTATAATAGTATCCATGGCTTTCTTTTTAAGGCGTATGGGTATATTGGATTTAAACACCTCCTTTATAGACCAGTATTTTTTCCATGCGCTTTTGATTCTGCGGCCGACCTCTTCCACAGTTAGATTACCGAAGCAGATGCTTTGGCCTAGGTACACATATCTGTCTACATATTCGATTTCTTTTGACTCTATTTTTATTTGTATTCTGTCTCTATTTGTCATCAAGCATGTTTTATTCGTATTCATGTGTAAACCGCATTGGCGACTCTGCTCATCAAGGGTCTTTAACATGTATTTCAGCTCATAATGGTTACTGGTTACTAGCACTATATCGTCTGCGAAACGTAGATGATTAAGATATTCGCCGTTTATTTTAATGCCCATACCTTGCCAATCCAGTTGATTGAAAATGTGTTGCAGAACCGCGTTGAATAAACTTGGTGAGATCGGATCTCCCTGTCGAACTCCTTTATTCACACTAAAAGGCTTTCCTTTACTTTCTAGTTTGACAAGGGATTTGCTTTTACTGTAGATTTCTTTCATTATCTTTACGTACTTTTTGTGTATTCCTTGTTCTTGAAGTGATAGCCATAGAGCTTCATGTGATATAGAGTCGAAAGCTTTTGAATAATCCACAAATGCAATGTAGAGTCCCATATCGTATTCCATGTATCTCTCGATTATCTGTGTTAGCGTGAACATGTGGTCTGTGGTAGAGAAGCCAGCTCTGAAACCGGCCTGTTCTTTCGGTTGATTTTCTTCGAGAGTCTTCATAGTTCTTTTCAGAATAAGACTGGTAAACACCTTGTATAAGGTCTGCAGCAGGCTAATTGGACGGTAGTTTCCCATATCCGCCGGATCTCCTTTTTTATACAACAGGGTTATGACAGCAGTTTCCCAGTCGGATGGTATAGTTTCTTGCATAAGAATCAGATTAAAGATATCTGTCAATATAGGGGTGGCCGGCTCTACAATGGCTTTCAGAATATCGTTTGAAATTTGGTCTTCTCCAGGACTTTTCATTGTTTTCAAGCAATCGATAGCATGTCGTATTTCACTTTGTAAGAATGGTGGCACAGGTTCTGAAGTCTCTATATTTTGTGGTGTTCGGTTGTGAATAGAAGGAACGGGTGCCCCATACAACTTTGCATAATATTCTGATGCTATGTTCAGTAGCTCTCGCCTGTTAGACACCATCAAATTATTTCGTTTTAGTGCTGGAATCCATGTTTTACTTGCATTCAGCCTCCTATGGGCGTTTTTGACTGACGCTCTTCTATCTAGCTCTTCTTCTATGATTTTATATCTATGCTCTCTTGAATGACGCTCTAACTGCTTTTTAATTATTTTGTATAAATTTGACAGTCTATTTCTTTCTGTAGGAGTTTTGCTCTGTTTTTCTTTTAGACTTTGTCTTTCCATTATAAGTATTTGGACTTCTTTTTGTATGGCTGATGTACATTTATTTGTTCGCTTCGTAAGCAAGGCGACGCTTTTCTTAATTTTTTTAACACAACTTTTATATGACTTTTCTACATCCGTGATGTTTATATTTTCGTTTTCCATCTCCAAACTGAATATATTTTTTAAAGACTCTTTCTCAATAGGGGTAAAACCAGCATTGAGAGTATTGCTGAAGTTTTTTCGTGACGTTATGCGTTTTTCTGCTAATGATAGAGACACTCGAACTAGTTTGTGGTCGGTGGGATGTAGTGTAGATATCACATCGATGTTTTGTATGATGGCTTTATTTTTCGAAAGAATGTAGTCAATTTCGTTACGTGTGATTCCATTTGGGTGTTGCCACGTCCATTTGTTTTTTGGTTTCTTTTTGAAGTGACTATTTGCTACGTAGAGATTTTGTTCGAAGCAGAAGTCAATAAGAACCCGTCCTCTAGGACTTCTTTCTCCGTAACCCCACGGACCCATAACATCCTTATCTTCTTTGTTTGGATAGCCAATTTGCGCGTTGAAGTCGCCTATTACAAGAGTGTCTCTATTTGTGTCTTTTAGGGCTCGTCTTAGGTCAGAGTAGAATGTGTCTATATCTTCTTTGGGTGATTTCTCTGTCGGTGCATATACTTGGACAATATTATAGTTCTTGTATTCTATTTCTATAACTAAACTCGCCACTCTATCTGAAATTGGTATGAAGTTTATAATTTTATCTTTGAGTTCTTTTTTAACCAGAAATCCCACACCATTTCTGTTATGTATTCGTCCGTAGTATAAAAATATGTAATCTTCTTTTTCTATTATTTCTTTCCCTTCTACTCGTACTTCTGAGAGGCCTATTATATGCCAATTAAATTTTTGTAGAGCATGATTTAATTGAATATGTCTTGAAGGAGTAATTAAAGATCGTACGTTCAGCGTTCCTATATACAGTTTGTTTTTATTTGTTATACTTAGAGATATGATATTATAGCTATGCGAGAGATAGGTTTGGTGCGATTTTGAAGGAAACCTTCTTTGGCTGCATGCAGGTAGGTAAGTGATTGATTAGTTACTAGTTTCACAATACCTTGTTCAGTTTCAGTCAGCCTTCTGAAAGAAAATTTCTTACAAATTGCATCTTACTCTCCAGAGCAATAAATACGGATCACTGGTGAAATCGTTCTACATAAATATAATAAGAACAATAGTAAATACAATTTATTGTTACATATTTATTTCACTAATGTAATCATAAATGGCCCACACTTTTTATTTTATTACGTTAATAATATTGGTTGCTGAGATATCAAGCGTTTGGTCAGTGACCCTTATTCTTTGCACTAACGTGTAGCTTGAAGTATAAAAGTTTTGATGATTGAATCTTTTTGGAAATTGCAAGAAAATACATTTTCACTGTTAAGGAGGCAAACAAGTTTCCAATACAAGTGGAGGTCTACGCCGCACTTCATGAAACTACAATCATAGTTTATTATGACAATTCGATGTACGATCATAGCCAATTAGTGCAATTAGGCTTCCTACTCGGTGATCTGAGGTTAGTCGGTTATGCAATGTACTATACATCCAATTGTCATAGTAAACCATAGTGCGAAGTAGATTTATTAGATTAGATTGGAGCTCACAGTGTTATGAAATGGAGCCTTGAAAGCCTCATCATCATCAGCCTATGCTTGTCCACTGCTGGACATAGGCCTCTCCTATTGCACGCCACTGAGCACGGTCCTCGGCTACTCTCATCCAGCTCTTGCCAGCCGCTGAGTTTGTCACTGACCCCTAGAGCTACGAAACTATTGTTTTACAAGACAATAGTTGAATAGGTCTAAGCACTAGTAAACAATAAAAGTGCGAGATAGTCTCAAATACCATTACAAAAGCTAGGTGAATATGGGAAAACCTCCGCATAACTTGTCTGTAACCGCAAATCTCGAGGTAGCACGAAGATTTCCATCGAGCGCAATAGCACAATGCAAATATTTGTATGCGTACGCTCGAAAGCACATCAACCTTTATATGCGTGCACTCTAATCAGTTCAGTTAAAAACAACTTTGCAACAGAAATATAAAGGCTCACCTTCGGTCAACTGTACATACATCAAACTTTAGATGCCTGCACTCTACGTACCTAGTTATGTTATAGGTGATTTTGCAACAAACATGTAAAGGTCGATCGATTGCACTTACAGGTAAAAGATAACACACACCAACACAGTGGCGGTGGCGGTGGCAGGCCATACATACATCATTTATGGCAGTAGTATTTTGTATGGACCGCCATCGCCACCGCGTTGGTGTGTTTTATCCTTAAGACATTCGGTTTTCTTGCGCAAAAAAATTTCGTTGCTAGGACAAGCCAAACAAATACAAAGTACTTATTGCGCATTGAAAACTGATTGTTTTTTGTAATGCTTCGAATGTTAATGTTTGTTACCCGACACCCGGCTTTAAAATGGCAGCGGTCAATGTTTTCACGAGGAGAGGGCTATGTTAGGAGTTTCACTGCCTGATCGAAACAGGAATGAGGAGATCCGCAGAAGAACCCGAGTTACTAATATAACTTGAAGAATTTCTCACTTGAAGTGGCAGTGGGCGGGGCACATAGCTGGGAGAACTGATAGCCGTTGGAACAGAAAAGTTCTGACCTAGCGACCGCGGACCGGACGACGCAGCGTGGGCAGGCCTTCCACCAGTGTCCTAATTAAGCGCACCAAATCCTAAGCGATCCATCGTCTAACTGTCAAATTCCATACTAACTTGGGCAGATGTTGCGGTGGCAAGGAGTCGCTGGATGCGTGCGGCACAAGACCGGGAAGCTTGAAAAACCATGAGGGCCTAAGTTCTGCAGTGGTCGTTAAATGGCTGATGATGAATGTTTTTATTATGGATTTCGGTCTAGAAACTAAAAAAAGTGTAATTAAAATTGTCAAAAAATTACAAAAGCCGTAAAAGTGCTGAAATATCTTTCTATGTATGAGGTATCGAGCAAGCTTAATGTTGAAATATTGATAGTATCTACGTATACTGATTTAGACAGATCTATGTAGGCTACGACCATTGTGGCGCCGGATTAAGAATAGCGTCACTCCATTTCCTTCCGTGGATGTCGTAGAAGGCGACTAAGTAAATCAATTACCAGGAGACGGGCAGCAGCGTCTTCCTGAGATTCCAACCTCATACTGCGATCGCCAACCCGCCTGCCAAGCGTGGCGATTATGGCAAAACTCTTCATGGTTAGGAAAACCACGAGGGAGGCCTATGCCCTGTAGTGGGTGTCAAATGGCTGATGATGATGAGGGCTACGCTGATGAGATTAACTTTATTAAATCATATTTATTTACAAAATACAAAATATTTTATTAAAAATAAAAGTTTGCGTTGACTACCGCACTAGACGTAAATCTGTGCGGTGATAACCAGGTGAAGGTTTGACATTATGATTACTTGGCGCTTACCGTTAATATTAGGGGTTAAAGTATGAAATTGCCGTTTTATTGTTTTGACATAGAATCTTCATGGTTTGAGGTTTTCGAATGAAACTTTTTTCAAATGGTTTCTATGATGTTCTTTTTTTAAAAAATGTGAAACATTTGAATATCGACTTTCAATTGTTTTTGTTATTCAATTTAGACAAGAAAGATGGATACATGAAAAAAGTCTACGAATGATTTATAATTTAATCCATCGTCATACAGTGGCAAAATATGTTTTTCAGATAAGCTACAAGGGGGGTGGCAAAATTCAAAATGGAGGATGTCTCGTTTTGTTAATTATTTGTATGCTAAAAGCACAATATTTGTAATTATATAAGAGATATTTGTAATGTATTTTTTCAAAAAAATCAGTGCCTACGCATTTACTGCTCAGTTTGCAATAGAAAAACTGTGGCTCCTAAACCATTTGGAGGAAATAAATCGATTAAAAAGAAGTTAATAGGTTATAATTCTAGTAGATAAATACCAAAAAAATATTTCTATGCATGAAAATATAATTAATACTAATGAAATACATTCAGAATCATAGTTAAAAGTTATGTTTTATCATTCTTGTTTGTTTTCAGGTCCGCATGTTTCACACTCGTTAAAAACGGAGGCAGTGTTTAGGTACCTAGACTGTTAAACCTCAAACTAACTAAAAACGAGAAATGCAAACCTTGATATCAATGATTCAACCCATTTAGCAAATACAAAGCCAGCTATTATTACTGCAATTGTAAGTGAAGTAAAACAATGTTCCTGGGTACGTGTAGACATCGGTTTTATTTAATAAAAACATAATCATACATTGTAACACGCATTTCTTTGGGCTTAAGCCCGTATATCGAAATAGGTAAGCAGCAGCACTTAATTAACCAGAGCCAGCCCATAGCAATGAACTGGGCAGACAATTTAGTTGTTGGTGATAGGTACCTTCAAGTGGTAGTCCCCCCCGTAGCATCATTTTACGCTCATATGAAATTGAAATTGAAAAAAAATTTTATTTATCGCATCAAATTACATTTAAGAAATCATAATAATATAAATAATTCTAAGCTTAGGGATATTGATAAAAAGGGATTTGCTCAGCATAGGTGTTGTGTTAGACACAACGCTGATTTTCAGCAAGTCCCTGTTAAATTTTCGATTTAATAAAATTAAATAATAACAATTACCATTACAGTTACAATAAAATTAGAATTAGAGTTGGACGTGTCTATAAAATTGAATAAATTACAAATACACTAAAGAATTCATTAAATTAAATAATTGATATATTAATAAGTGTTACGTTAAAATGAGGATAACCATCAATACAACTTGATCCTCCACAGGACAGAACAGAATTCAAACTATAATAAATCAATAAATTACGAACGTAGCAACTCCTGAATTATTTAAATCAATAAAAGTACCAATACGAAATGAGTATTTGAAATTGTCATAAGATTTGAATATAATAAAAAATTGGAAATAGAACAGAAATATGGCAAATTATTTAAATTATCAATAAATAAATCAATCATCATAAGTATTACTTTGTCATATTAGGGCAAATTTTTATTTTATATATGTATACCTACTATATTAGTCGCTCCTTTGTATGTAGGATAGACTCAATTTAAATTTAAATGTTACGCCATTTGGGTCTGCTGCTACGATCTTTGATCCAATTTATTTTACACAAGCAACACCAAACCGCTAATTGTATACTATGTAACTTTGATTATTTAAGATTTTTCATGTATCTTTATAATGTATGGTATGCAGTAGAGAGTATCTTATCGAATCTCAACAACACTTATGTCTACAACTTTATTAGGTTTACATTTATAATCAACATCTACATCAGAATCCATTTACAATTTATTTAGTTAAATAATATTATTTATTTGCTTATCGAAAAGGACTTTTTTTAAATTACTTTTAAAGGTTAAAGATGTCATATAAACCCTCAGGGGAGGCGGTAGATCATTCCAAATCTTTGTCGCAGCGTATTTAAAGCTACTTCTATAGTGCGACGTTTTATGCTTTGGAATTATCATAAGATTAAGCTGCCTTATTCGATGATTGCGAATGTATGTATCGTTGGCCCAGACAAATTTGGTGTAAAGATAGAGGGGTCTCTTTCTATAAACCACTTTATGCACAAGGTTAGATAGGTGAAGTTGCCGTCGCGCTTTCATTTTAAGTATGCCCCTTTCATTTAAGAACGGGGTTACGTGGGCCCTTTTTGGGATAGTAAAACAGAATCTAGCGCATGCGTTCTGGACTCTCTGTATGGCCCGTTCCGTTTTGGCCAGTATCCTGGGACCATAAACTACGTCACCAAAATTGAGTAGGGATAGGACTAAGGTTTCGGTTAGTAGTATGCGATTTTTTTCTGTTAGATATGCTCTGATGTTGTACAGTACCTTCAGTCTGTAGAAAGCATTCCTTATTTTACCGTCAATGTGTTCAGCAAATTGCATCTCAGAGTCCATGAGCAATCCCAGATTGCGCGCTTTTGTCACTCTCTCAATAACCTTGCCAGAAACCATAATCCTCGGTTGACACTCTATAATTCCTTGACACTGGCGCTTGGTACCCATCACCATGTACTTAGATTTTAGTGGGTTGAGTACCAGACAATTTCTTAAAGCCCATTCCTGTATTACGCTGAGGTCTTCGTTGATTTTAGCCACTGCTGTTTCCACTTCGCGGGGCTTGAATGAGTAATAAAACTGTGTGTCGTCCGCGTACAAGTGTACTTGACAGTAGGTAATCTTGCTGATTAGGTCTGCTGTGTACAGCACAAACATCAACGGACTAAGGATTGAGCCTTGCGGGCAACCACGAGTTATGGGTCTAAGTTCCGATTTAACCGTGCTACCCTCATCGCCATTCACCTCCACGTATTGCATTCGGTTTTCAAGGAATGAGAGAAACCATTTGCATGCCGAATCGGAGAAACCGTAGTAACTTAGTTTCTCTATGAGCAGGTTCTGGTTTATGCAGTCGAAGGCTCGAGAAAAATCAAGGAGAACCAAAATGCTGCCCTCTCCCTTATCTGAAGCCTCTATTATCTCATCAGTAACGTGTGCAAGGGCTGTCTCTATTCCGTGACCACCGCGGAACCCTGATTGTACCAAAGGGATGATATTTTCTCTCTCGGCATAGGCTGTGAGTTGGCTGTGAACTATACGCTCCAGGACTTTTGACAGGACGGGCAATATGCTTATGGGTCGAAGATCCTTATAGTCGTTGATTGACGCGCTTTTCGGTATTGGTTTTACCTTTGCCAGCTTCCAGTCATTCGGGAAGGAGGAAGAGATAATGGATTGATTAATTATTGCTGTTATTATTGGTAAAGTGATAGGTAGTGTTCTGCGGATCATGCTTATTGTTATATCGTCGAAACCAGACGCATTGGTGCCTATGCTGTATCTTGTTTACTTGTTCTTCTGTACATGTCTCAACATAAAACTGCTTCGTCTCCAAACTGGAATAAAATTAAGAGAGTTCATGTAGAAATAGTATGATTTTATGAGTACGTTTATGTGGTACATACTGTGGATAATTTTACAACGATTTTCGATGTTTCTGAGTAACTTTCTTAAGTAAATTTGACATTTTACACTTTATAATCAATAAATCAGTCAGTGAAGAGGTATTTAATTAAAGGTATGCGATTATTTCTGCAAGAAATGTTTAGTAAATATATTTGAGGTTACCTTTGTATTACGGTCTGTATTCCTTCCTCGGTATACAAAACTTTGCTTTTTCAGTTTGGGTATAAACTATAGCTTTCCTTTTTTTTAGTAAAAAGCATTTCATGGCGTTGTTATGTTGAATTTCCATAAAAAAATGCGAAAATAAGCAATACTTATAAAACAAAACAAACATTGTCGGGGCAAATCTCAGTGGCGCCATCTATAATTAGTTTTGTGTTGCCATCCTCATTCTTTACACATGTATCAATCACGTTTTTTGCGTTCTGTACATCAAAAATAAAAATAAACACCAACCTAGGATCACTTTTTTGTCCATCTGTACGTCAGTCAAGAGTCAAGATGATTTTTTCTCAGGAGCGGGTTGAACTATCAAGTTAAAATTAATGCCAAACACTAACGCCCTTGATTTTTTGCAGGTGTAAAAAATGCTTCAAGCTACAAGCTTCATCGCTACAATGGGGAACTTGCGTCTAACTTAGATTGGAGTGACTTTGCTTTAATATCTTAGAAAAAATACCATACCATAATTCCATACCATGGAAACCATTAAAAATAAAACAATAAACAAATATACGAAAAATCAAGTTAAGGGAAACTTCGTTTTGTCAATGAATTCTGAACGTTTTCATATAAGTGTACAGTACATGCATAAAAACATAATTTTACGAGATAATTATCTCAAATATTGATAAGCGCTTCATACATTATAAGCGTTACGTTAGGGAGTGACTTCATAGTTTAAGGTCGATTTGTATGGCGCGTTTTAGTACCAAGTGACTATATTGAATTTGCCTGATTATATTATAAAAAGTATTAGTCGCAGAGAAAAAAAAAAATTAACGTGTCCTCTCCATTCTATTAAAACATGTTTAAGTGTAAGTTCTCCATTGGCGTCAAGTTAATGCTATCAAAAGACATTTATGTCAGATTTTTTCATACTATTAAAATGGGCACTTCCCGTCAAGCCTATATCTCATGAATTTTGGTAACAAGAAGGTCTTCAAGTAAAAGTAATGAAACAGTTCCGTAAATTAGAAAATGTCACTTTTTTACAAATGAATATACCAAATAATAATAATAATTCATTATACCATCGTCAAATGATTCAATAGAATCATTTTAAAAGTAAAAATTACATATAAGCAGCCTATATACGTCCCACTGTAGGGCACAGGCCTTCTCTCAGAGAGAAAATATGGGCTTAATTACCACGCGTGCCCACCGTGGACTGGCGATTTCAAGCGCTGAGATATGTAAATAGCTCAGACACTCAGGTTTCCTCACGATGTTTTCCTTCACATTTAACGAGTGGTATTGCTACTATAACTTCACAAATGTACATAACTTAGAAAACCAAGTCATAGTTACATGCCCGCACTGGGAATCGAACCTAGGCTCTCGCACTAGGCTACCAACTATAGTTCAATTTAAATAAAACAAATTGCGTCTACTCGCTACTTATGTACCCATAGGGAGAACATTTTTTTCAAGCACAAAGTTGATTTTCCAATGGTATGTTCGGAATTCCTAGCGCACGAGTCTTACTCGCGCTTGTCCAGTTTTATTCCAAGTTATGATGTACTCGAATTGTTAAACGTGCTTGATATCAAGTTTTAAGAACTAGTTTTTGCTGACGTATTTCACAAAAAGCCACCATTCGATGTTTAGAACTGGTTCAGCTCTGCAAAACATGAATGGGCAATTCCCATCGGGGATGTAAATACACCTATACAGACCGTATTCTCTAAGCAGTAATAATTAATAAACAAACTTTTTTTTTATTTTTTTTATTCCGGAACTCATTATATGTGTTATTTACATGGCAAATGTTATTAGTATTACTTCACCCAAAGAGGGGTCCGAAACTCTGAAGACACGAAGAACGCTAACACAAACTTATAATAAGCAAACCTACTTACAATCATCATCATCATTCAGCCACAAGAAGTCCACTGCTGGACATAGGCCTCCTCCATGGATTTCCAAAAAGACCGGTTGGAAGCGGCTTGCATCCAGCGTCTTCATGCCACTTGGATGAGGTCATCTGTCCATCTTGTGGCTTGTCCTACGCTGCGCTAGCCGATATGTGGTCTCCATTCGAGAACTTTTCGGCCCCATGCGCGACCCCATGTGCCCCGCCCACTGCCACTTCAACTTACTAATCCAACTTACTACTTACAATGCTAATAACATTTGCCATGTAGCAGTATACATTACATTACATAAATTCACGCCCGTGTCTCGGAGGAGTAGACAGATAGCAGGGTTGCCACTTCCCACGATATTGATAACACCATAGTGATAGTGTAACACCATTTGTTATTCTTTCACCTGGTTGTGCAATAAAGTTATCTCTATCTATCTATCTATTGAGGGCGGTTGCTGACCGTATGAACGGTTTATTTCTGAGACATTGAATGAACTAATAACGTAATAATTTGCGTGGTATTTGTTTGTGTACTTGTTCCGTTTATTTTTTATTATTTTATTTATTTATTTTGGGGCTCTCCCCCTAGTCTTAATGATAATAATATAAAGTTACTATAACGCAAATTACAGATTGGTGTGCAGTAATTTTTTTCCGGTAACAATGTCGAGAATCGGAGTGCACGTCTAAAGTGCTAATGAATTTATTGTAGAGGTTGCACAGATGTGGAATCGGTGAGTTTCGTCCCATCACAATTCTTCGATACGGAGCTGATAGTGGATTAGGAATTACTTTACGGGGGTATGTGCAAGGAACTTCGAGCATAAATTTATTGAGAAGTCTATCAATCAGCCTACTTGTCCACTGCTGCACATAGGCACCCCACCTCCTTCCGTTTATATGTAGTGTGTTTTATGTCTTTTTATGTGTGATTGTGTACATGGGTTTAAATTTATCTGAAATAAATATTATTACTATTATTATAAAACACACCAGCTACGTTAGGCTGGGATCTCGTCAGTCCATATCGTTGGTTGTCTGCCCATGTTTCCGCGCCCATCTCTCTGGTATATCTGCTAAGTTGACCTAGTTCAGCATTTTATTTTTTACATTGACATACAAATGATGAGGATGAAAAAGCCCGCCCCCATTCACGTAAAAAATGATGGTGTCGAGACGAATCGCCGAAGCCTTTTATGCACTCGTGCCATATTGAAATACAGTCACATTTATCGTCAAAGCCCAATAAAGATACGTCAAGCAGTCAAGCGATAAGAAGAAAAACACTAACCGTCCGATCAAGAAGCCAGGTTAAAGATTTACAATGATATAAAACTAATATTATAAGTGTGAAAGTTTATGAAGATGTTTGGATGTTTGTTACTCAATCACGCAATGACGGCTGAATGGATTTAGATGAAATTTGGTATGGAGGTAGTTTTAGTCCCGGGAAAGGACATAGGATACTTTTAATCCCGGAAATTACTCATTCCATGGGAGCGAAATCGCACAGGCAATCGAAAGGCACAGACCTTCTGAGAGAAGGACTGTGCCCTACAGTGGGACGCCATTTGACGCCCACTGCAGGACATGGCCTCCCGCGTGGTTTTCATTGAGGGGTTTTGCCATAATCATCACGCTTGGCAGGCGGGTCGGCGATCGCAGTATGCTGTTGTAATCTCAGGAAGACGCTGCTGCCCGTCCCCTGGTAATTGATTTCCTTAGTGGGACGCTTATAGGCTGCTTCCCGCGTTCGCGTGCGCGTCGCGGGTTCAAGTCCAGGCATAGGTGGAATTTTAGCCTCTAAATAGGTTTTTAAAAAACTAAATATTTTTAAATCTCTCTCTGACATTTCCTAAACACTTGTTTAAATAAACGGTTTGCGTGTTAAAGTATACAAAGGATATGGCTTTTCACTATCATTAAAATAATGACAATTTAGTTTTTAATTTTTTCTGCGTGTCGTATTCTTAAATTGGCCATACACTTGTCTTACGTCATCAACTCGTCACATAAATGTTAGATGTGCAATAAAAGTAACTAGGTACCTACTTTTTTACTACAAGCTTTGCATCGGACAAAATATATTGAATGGATCGACTGAGTGCAACTGTGAACCTACAATACAAAGTTCACGAGCTGGCAAATAAACAAAATAACACCTTTAATCATTGTGTGACGTCAATGGAAACGGAATTTTTAGCCATAAAATTATTTCCGATTCGTAAGTTTCCGCATTGAATTTAAAGTAACTTATAAAAGGAAAATTTAATATTAAAATGATTTTCAATGGATATTGTCGTACAAAATCACTCTGATAAAGTTGTTAGTTCTGTAAAGCAGCTAAAACCCCCTCTTTCTACGGAAACCTACACTGCGCGTCTCTGATCGTCTGAGCTAGGCCACTGATAGACAGACGGGCAGACGGACAGACCGACGGACGGGCATGGTGAAACTATAAGGGTTTCTTGTCGGCTAAGGAACCCTAAAATTAACCGAACAAGTGCGAGTCAGACTCGCCCACTGAGGATTTTTCCAAGCTTTTCCCGAACTTCAAAGACTATTTTTTTATGATTCAAGTACAAATGTACAGTTTTCAGATTCTTCCCTGTACTTGTATTATACAACAATATTACTCGCCAAATTTTAATAGTTTTAGGTCAACGGAAAGTACCCTATAAATTTTGATTCCCTTGAGAGTGTCGAAATATACGTTTTTTGGAGCATAAACAGCCGTAACTTCTTTTTATAAGTTATTGTTTACAACACTAAAAAGTTCTTACTTTTGACAGACAATAAAGTTTTACTCGATGGTTTTCCTGTTTGATTTTGTTTAATATGCTAAAAGCTAGACGCTATTCTTTGCTAAAAGCATAAAAATATAACAAACATAAACCATGCTTTACGCGGACTTAATAAATATGAAAATTTTCACAATCTTTCTTTAATTTTTTCGTTACGTACTACCACAGAGGAAGAAGGGTACTACCACAGAGGAAGAAGGAAGTACTACACAGTTCAACAGAGTTTACTTTTTTATAGTAATAGACTCCTGTTTTTTACATCAGAGCAAATTCACAACTACACACATTGGTGATTTTTACTTTGTCAGGCGTTGTATGCACTTTAAGCAAAGAAACTAGCAACAGTAGTAATGTTTATGTCATTACATTAGTTTACGTTAAAACTATTATGATTTCTTGTCCAATTAAAAAATGGAGTACATTTTTCGATCAACGATATAAATAAAACATGCAACGCTTCAAGAAAACTCGTCTACCAACAATGACAAAATCACAAACCTGCATGTTGATTCATTACGAAATATTTTGGCGCCATGTGCTTCACAAGCCACTACCGAATTTAAGGATTCGATGCCACTGAGATCTGAGAGTTGATTTGAAAACCCGAACGATACATGTTTAATTGTTTATACAATAACGTTAACTTCAAACTTATTCTACGAAATAACTCTTGCTAACCTAAGTTAGTAACTACCCAACTAAATAAACCTTGTGAACAATCTACTTTCCTAAGTCTTTCTGTAATAAAATTATGAGCACTCCATTTTGACAGGACATATTCTTGAAACACTCCTATACCTAATGGTGTGTATTTTACAAATAATTTTTTTCTACGAGACTTCTTCATATGTTTTGTTCTACGTTGTTTCTGAAAATAACATGAGGGCTGACATAATTTTGATAGATTTTCGCTTGACGCACTCTACCGAAGTCGCCTTCGGTAAAGCATTATCCTATACTGAAAAAGTCCACACTCTATAATCTAAAAGATATCGTAGGATGATACGATAAATTGAATTTTCGTAAGTAGGGATATTGCGAAAACACGGATAATTAGATAATGATCATGACATTTTCCAATCTTACTGAAGAAATATAGCGTTTTTCAAATACGCGAGTCGCTTTTGTAAGATTGAATATCCTCACCCTGATTGGCTTGTTTACTTGCTGGCCAACTCTTATTCTGATTAGTTCTCGCGTAGCGTTGCGGTATTATATCATAGAATTGTAAAGGGTAAGAAATACTAATGCCTATTTATAGAAACTTTACGTTTTATTGAACATTTTAGTTGTACAAATATAGGACCCTTTAGGAGGTAAATATAAATCAGAGAAAGTTTAAAAAATGGGGCGTATAACAATTCCTGTTCTGGGACAAACTGCTGACTTGCTTACAAAAACACAATCACAAACAAAACAATGGATTGACTTTTTAAATTTCAAGTCGTCAAGCAATCAGAGAAGATACTGTTTTGGGTGCTTCGTCCGGCCAATCTGTGTTCTTATTTTATTTAAGCTTACGATTCTTTTCGCGACGACTCGCGTTTTTGTCTTACCAATGACTCGCGTTTATAAAAGCATCAATCCGCCGTAGGCACGATTAGTAATTAAGTCGATATTCTCTCTCTGATAGAAGACCGTGCCCTGCAGTGAGACGTATAGGTACAGTCTACTTCAATAATATATATATATATACACACACACACAACATCACTCTGGTTCTCCTTACATATTCGAAACTATATTCTGTTATTTCTGCAATCGTCCATAGTTCGCAGTGGAATTTTATCCCAAATGTTGAAAGTGTACGGAACTGACATTGGCCCCAACGAGACAAGAACAAGCATTTTACCGGTTTTACAAATAAAATCGAATGCATTTAGTAAGCGTGTATACCTTGACATCCATTTACGAAAACAAGTTGAAAAGGTAGCTAATAGCACAGGCAAATAGTCAAAGCAAGAAGCATGCTAACTTTGTCATGTTATATCGACGTTAGGTAAAGGTAAAGATGCAAGAGTTAACATCCGATTCTTTTTTAACCGCTTTGTGCGGTCAATAGAGGATACTGTTTTGTGGTTTTGTGTCTTTTTTATGTTAAAGTTCTAAAACGATACCAAAATGTATGAAAGATTCGATAAGTCAGATGCTTGGTTAGTAATAGATTTTCTTAGTCATCATCATCATTCAGCCACAAGAAGTCCACTACTGGCCTCCTCCATGGATTTCCAAAAAGACCGGCTGGAAGCGGCTTGCATCCAGTGTCTTCCTGCCACTTGGATGAGGTCAGATTTTCTAAGTAATGAGAATAGTCCACCGATTTTGGACAAACAAAGTATTTCCATACAACTACTTTGATCTTTATTGTTTTAAATAAATTGTTAATGGGATTATGATTCTGTTATAAAGTAATATAATATTGTTATCTGCTGGCTAAAAAAATATCAGGTACCTAAGTATTTGCTTAGGTACGGCAGAGACAGTTTCAATAGTCTACGGTAAATGGAAAATCATATATTGCTTAGGCGCACTCTTAAGAGTGTTTCAGAGGAATCGCTTTTTTTTACAAATAAGACCGTAAGTACAAACAATTTTTTTAGGACTTTCAGTGCAGTTTTTTACATTTTGTTTTTATTACTTGATATCAACAAAAAGATGGTATTGAGTTGAGCAATATGGTGTAGCTGTGTCGGGTTGAGACATAAATTTCACTCTTAGTAGGTACATCTTGTACGCTGTATTTTTTTGCTGCCGGTTTTTAAGTGAATGTTTATTTTATTTTTGTGGAGTTTACTTGTGAAATGCGTTTGTTGCAATGCAATACACCGAAGACCTTAAGATTGTCTGGTTTTAGAAACACGCTGTAGTTTCGCAAGAGAGTTGTCAGTTGTTCATAGATATAAAATGCAAAAATGGGCCAAGTCCGGTTCAAAATGATTGGAAGTGAAATAGAGAAGCAAAAACAGTTGCGTAACGTTCTTGTCAAGCTCTTAACTCAATCCAAATTAAGTTTAGGAAATGTCAGAGAGAGATTTAAAAATATTTAGTTTTTTAAAAACCTATTTAGAGGCTAAAATTCCACCCATGCCTGGACTTGAACCCGCGACGCGCACGCGAACGCGAGAAGCAGCCTATATGCGTCCCACTAAGGAAATCAATTACCAGGGGACGGGCAGCAGCGTCTTCCTGAGATTACAACAGCATACTGCGATCGCCAACCCGCCTGCCAAGCGTGACGATTATGGCAAAACCCCTCAATGAAAACCACGAGGAAGGCCATGTCCTGCAGTCAAATGGCTGATGATGATGATGCGTCCCACTGTAGGGCACAGTCCTTCACTCAGAGATATAGTATAGGCTTAATCTCCACGTGTGCCCACTGCGGATTGGCGATTTCAAGCGCTGAGGTATGTGAATAGCTCAGACACTCAGGTTTCCTCACGATTTCCTCATTCCTTCACAGTTAGCAAGTGGTATTGCTATTATATAACTTCACAAATGTACATAACTTAGAAAACTAAGTCATAGGTACATGCCCGCACTGGGAATCAAACCTGGGTCTCTTGCCACTAGGCTACCACTGAAGGCCTGTGCCTTTCGATTGCCTGTGCGATTTCGCTCCCATGGAATGAGTAATTTCCGGGATTAAAAGTATCCTATGTAAGGACATAGGATGGTATGGAGGTAGTTTTAGTCCCGGGAAAGGTCCCGGGACTAAAACTACCTCCATACCAAATTTCATCTAAATCCATTCAGCCGTCATTGCGTGATTGAGTAACAAACATTCAAACATCTTCACAAACTTTCACACTTATAATATTAGTTTTATATCATTGTAAATCTTTAACCTGACTTCTTGATCGGACGGTTAGTGTTTTTCTTCTTACCGCTTGACTGCTTGACGTATCTTTATTGGGCTTTGACGATAAATGTGACTGTATTTCAATATGGCATGAGTGCATAAAAGGCTTCGGCGATTCGTTTCGACACCATCATTTTTTACGTGAATGGGGGCGGGCTTTTTCATCCTCATCATTTGTATGTCAATGTAAAAAATAAAGTGCTGAACTAGGTCAACTTAGCAGATATACCAGAGAGATGGGCGCGGAAACATGGGCAGACAACCAACGATATGGACTGACGAGATCCCAGCCTAACGTAGCAGGTGTGTTTTATAATAATAGTAATAATATTTATTTCAGATAAATTTAAACCCATGTACACAATCACACATAAAAAGACATAAAACACACTACATATAAACAGAAGGAGGTGGGGTGCCTGTGTGCAGCAGTGGACAAGTAGGCTGATTGATAGACTTCTCAATAAATTTATGCTCGAAGTTCCTTGCACATACCCCCGTAAAGTAATTCCTAATCCACTATCCGTATCGAAGTACTGTGATGGGACGAAACTCGTCTGTGCAACCTCTACAATAAATTCAGTAGCACTTTAGACGTGCACTCCGATTCTCGACATTGTTACCGGAAAAAAATTACTGCACACCTTATGTCAAACAATGTGTAATTTGCGTTATAGTAACTTTATATTATTAATATTAAGACTAGGGGGAGAGCCCCCTGCGTGCTTACACGCGCCGACCCCCAGTAAAGATGATCAGTCAGTCTATATATATTAGTAAAGTAATACTAGCTAAAGGTACTTGTTTATTTTCTATGCAAGCGGTGTTTATGTGTAATTATCATTTCTCATTTAGCATGTAAGGATGTCGCAACTGTTGATAAACCAAATAAATAAATAAAATAATAAAAAAATAAACGGGACAAGTACACAAACAAATACCACGCAAATTATTACGTTATTAGTTCATTCAATGTCTCAGAAATAAACCGTTCATACGGTCAGCAACCGCCCTCCTTAGATAGATAGATAGAGAAAACTTTATTGCACAACCAGGTGAAAGAATAACAAATGGTGTTACACTATCACTATGGTGTTATCAATATCGTGGGAAGTGGCAACCCTGCTATCTGTCTACTCCTCCAAGACACGGGCGTGAATTTATGTAATGTAATGTATACTGCTACATGGCAAATGTTATTAGCATTGTAAGTAGTAAGTTGGATTAGTAAGTTGAAGTGGCAGTGGGCGGGGCACATAGTACGCATGGGGCCGAAAAGTTCTCGAATGGAGACCACATATCGGCAAGCGCAGCGTAGGACGACCAGCCACAAGATGGACAGATGACCTCATCCAAGTGGCAGGAAGACGCTGGATGCAAGCCGCTTTCAACCGGTCTTTTTGGAAATCCATGGAGGAGGCCTATGTCCAGCAGTGGACTTCTTGTGGCTGAATGATGATGATGATTGTAAGTGGGTTTGCTTATTATAAGTTTGTGTTAGCGTTCTTCGTATCTTCAGAGTTTTGGACCCCTCTTTGGGTGAAGTAATACTAATAATATTTTCCATGTAAATAACACATATAATGAGTTCCGGAATAAAAAATAAATAAAAGAAAGTTTGTTTATTAATTATTACTGCTTAGAGAATACGGCCTGTATAGGTGTATTTACATGCCCGATGGGAATTGCCCATTCATGTTTTGCAGAGCTGAACCAGTTCTAAACATCGAATGGTGGCTTTTTGTGAAATACGTCAGCAAAAAACTAGTTCTTAAATCTTGATAAGAAGCACGTTTAACAATTCGAGTACATCATAACTTGGAATAAAACTGGACAAGCGCGAGTAGGACTCGTGCGCTAGGAATTCCGAACATACCATTGGAAAATCAACTTTGTGCTTGAAAAAAAATGTTCTCCCTATGGGTACATAAGTAGCGAGTAGACGCAATTTGTTTTATTTAAATTGAACTATAGTTGGTAGCCTAGTGCGAGAGCCTAGATTCGATTCCCAGTGCGGGCATGTAACTATGACTTGGTTTTCTAAGTTATGTACATTTGTGAAGTTATAGTAGCAATACCACTCGTTAACTGTGAAGGAAACATCGTGAGGAAACGCTTGAAATCGCCAGTCCACGGTGGGCACGCGTGGTGATTAAGCCCATATTCTCTCTCTGAGAGAAGGCCTGTGCCCTGCAGTGGCTGCTTATATGTAATTTTTACTTTTAAAATGATTCTATTGAATCATTTGACGATGCTATAATGAATTATATTTGTTAGCGAGTGGCATTGCTACTACAAAGACACAAAGGTACGGAACTTAGATAACAAAGTCATTGGTTCATGCTTGGGATTCGAACTCACGATTTAATATTAAATGGTAAGTTGAAGATAATAAAAATTTAAATAAAAAATAAAAACCGACACTTATTTTTAACTTCTTTGTGGTGTAATGTTTCGAAGTCGGCTTTTTATTTATTTTTATTTTATCAATATTTAGTGGGGGAGCAGGAGAAAAATAAACATGTCCCTTACGACCATAATTTACCATACTTAATTCCTTGCTTTAAAATTTGACATTCTCAATTTCCATCTCCCAAAGTCTTCACCAGAACATCACCAAATTACCTTGGGACTACTTTTATGCTATTTTATGAAACATACGTATATTAGTAACGGATGGGCCCCACTAGGCCTTATTTAATGCTTGGAATAGGGTTTTTAGTAGTAGAGTGTGTAAAGGTTGACGTGCTGCCGACTGTACACGTATTAGCCACTAAAGTCTTCAAAATATAAGAAGCCCGTTTTGACAGCTACAAAAACCATAGAATCTAACCTAGTTTGACATCAAAAACATTAAAAATCTAAACTATGAGTAACTTGTCGGGCTACAAAATCTGTTTTTTCTTTCGAGCGTTAAATAATATGCCAGAGTATATGTCTTTTTATGTATTTGTTCGAGTAAATCCAAAGAAAAATGCATTTTTGTGCAACTGTCAAATCGGGCTTCTTGCATTTCGACAACTATAGGAGTTGGCATTCCTTAGCGCTTGAAATCGTCAATCCGCGGTGGGTGCGCGTGGTGATTAAGTCCTTACTCTCTTTGAGAGTAGGCCTGTGACACGCAGCGGGGCGAATGTGGACTGTTTATTATTGAATTTAATTACGACTGCCTCGTTGGTCTAGCGGTATCACGTCTGATTACCTTGCCGGAGGTCGTGGGGTCGATTTCCACTAGGCGCCGTCGTACATGTACAGTATGGGTGTATTTCCCTGTTTGTGATGTTCTTGATTGGCTACCATAGCACAGGGTATTTTAGTTTGGGACCAGGATAAGTGATTCTGTTGTGGGGAAGAAGTTAATTTATTCAAAACCGGATTACCCTCTTCTTGCAAAGAAAAAAACCATCATGTATGATCAACCTTGGTCGGATCAAACGACTCAAACTTATAACCGGTGTGGAACGTCAAAGTATTTTCATACTAACTCCTATATATTGTTACGCAAGCACACCGCCGGTTTAATTCCAAGATTTCGTAGCGCAGATAACACGCACTTGAATAAGATGGCTCATTTCAAAATCGTAATATTAATATTTTGTGCAACATTTGGGAGCTTCACTGACTCCGCTGGTTTGCGTAAGTTCTTTGCTTTAATCTACTTCTCAGGTTTGAAGTTCTTAACGTATTTTTTCTCAAACAGTCTTGGAAATTTGACTACTAATTACGTTTGAAGTTCTTAACATTTTTTTTTAAATGCTTGGAAGAGCATTATTTCGACAACCTTCGTCGAGATAAATCGAAATTGCTGTATTGACCATTTACACGCGAGCAGCGGCCGGAAAAAGTTCCATGAAAATTTATAGCTGTCGTGTTTTAAGGCCAAATAAATAATAAAATATACTAAACTCATATGTGTCGTGTTATTTAAAAATGGAACGATTTACTCCGAACAATAACAACCAAGGAGGTAACTTATCAGAGGTTTTATTTAAATTTCGAACTGGCTTGCGATAGAAAGCTAGAGATATACCTATTAAAAAAAAGAACACTTTAATTTAACGCGGTAAAAAATATTGTTGTTCGTTCGTGGTTCATCTGATTTTGAAACTTTATTGAATTTTTCAAATAAAAAGTTTTGCCGTAGTACTACTTACCTTTTAATTTCCGCGCATTAATTGAGAAAAATCATACACAAGCCTTGGCCACAAATAGGCATTGATGGGCTCACGTATGTGTGCCTCGGCTTCGCCTCGCCTCGGCTTTCCACGTTCGTCCATCAATGCCTCTTTTGCTGGCCGCCGCAGTAATGTACTACCTATTTACTTAGTGGGTAAGGGTTAATGGTTTACTTTAGGGATTTCTATATTGGCTTCTGGTTTACTTTACGGATATTTTTAGATTACGTTGCATAAACTCACGCCTGCATCCCGCAGGGGTAGGCAGAGACTAGGGTTTGCCACTTGCCACGATCGCGCGATCCTGGCATACCTCTTTCGCTTCATCAAGCTTCATCAGTCATTGCATGCACGCTCACCGGTTTCGGGTAATTTTTGTCGCGCCTTTTGCTAACATCCCCTATTTCGGATATTTTTATAGCTGCTAAAAGTCAAAACTGTGATACAGGTAATTGAAAAAACAATTCTACAGATAAAGGCATCGTTCACCATAGTTAAGTTAAATCTTTTGACATACAACATGAAATCATATTTGTAAAGTATTGTTAGGGCTCCGCACTCGAAAGATGCCAAACGGGATCCTATTACTAAGACTATGTAAAAACTATGAAAATAAATATTTAGGGGGGGCTCCCATACAACAAAAGTATTTTCTTTTGCCGTTTTTTGTTCGTTATTTATAACAGCAACAGGTAGATGCTTGAAATATTCACAAAATATTTAGTTCTATACGTATTTCGCTTCAACCATAAATGATAAAATTTAAATAAAATAAACATTTAAGGGGGGCTCCCATGCAACAAACATGATTTTTTGTGGGGTTTTCCTTGATCATCATCATCATCATCATCATCATCATCAGCCATTTGACACCCACTTCAGGACATAGGTCTCCTTCGTGGTTTTCATAACCATGAGGGGTCTTGCCATAGTCGCCACGCTTGGCAGGCCGGTTGGCGATCGCAGTATGCAGTTGGAATCTCAGGAAGACGCTGCTGCCCGTCTTCTGGTAACTGATTTCCTTGGTTGTCTTCTACCACATCCACGGAAGGAAATGGAGTGACGCTATTCTTAATCCGGCACCACACGAAATCTCGACCCTCTTCCTCTATCTCTGTGTCTAATTTTGTCTAGATAATGGTACGAAACCCTTTGTGAGCGAGTCCGACTCGCACTTGGCCAGTTTTTTTACATATTTAACAAAAATGTGTATCAACAAAAAATAGCCCAAGCGACAGATGTCGTTGAGCTTGACGCAATGTGCCTCTGCAAACAAGACTCATAAAGCAATGAAATTTCCGTTTCTCTGGCGCAATATGCAAACGCTATCATTCGCGTTCAGTTTGACAGCTGCTGTCAACACAGCGAAGAGAGGAACAACGAAACCTTTGGACTTGACGCTTTTTTAGGAATTAACTTAGGTAGCAATTTTCAATATATTCATTTAACTTAATTTATTTACAAACATACATACAAAACTCATGCCTGTATCCCAGAGGGGTAGGCAGAGACCAGGGACTACCACTTGCCACGATCCTGGCAGATCACTTTCGCTTCCTCAACATTCATTAGTCATCCCCTATTTAATTATTTATAGTTTTATAAATTTATTTGTTATTTTATTTATTTGAAGAAAATACAGGCACAGATAATAAATATTTTACGTTTTACAAAAGTAATAATCAACATATCGATACGTCCCATTACAGGGGACAGGCCATCTCTCAGAGAGGATGAGCATGGGCTTAATCACCACGCGTACCCACCACACTCAGGTGTGGTGACAATACCCCAGACACTCAGGTTCCCTCACGATGTTTTCCTTCACCGTTAGCGAGTGGTATTGGTACAAAAAAAATACGGCCTTATTTGTTTTAGTTTTAGAATAATCGTGTATTCCTCTAAAACTAACACTTATTGCAAATCGATGTACAATACAAAGTCGATTAACCAACAGATAAAAAAAAATAACTCTGCTACGCAATGTACCTCGCATTGCCATGATAAACTATTGTAATTTTACGAAACTCGACCCTGATGACGTATTACACTGACTAATAGTCTAGAGTATTGATATTTATGCTAGAGAGGTGATCATGTGACAGTAAAAATTATTCACTTTTCATAGTCAGTTGCGAATCTCTTCAAGAATCAACGTCAGTATGATTAAAGCAGTAATCTAACTCAAAAATTTCACAAAAGAAAAGTTACATACACAGAAAACACATTATCGAACACAAAAAGTAAACTTACACAGAATATAATATATCTTAACCTAAAAGTACAGACGACTGGCTAATAGTGATCTCTACTTTATAGGTACCTATAAATTCTCGTATTGTACCCACTTGTAAATATCACTGAAAAAACACTTTATATGCATCAATTTTACAAACAAGTCTCTCTGAATTCTCAAATCCGACAATCACGGCAAATTCAATGCATGACGTCTAGCTTTTTAAATAATAATAGTAACTCTGTTAATTAGAGACCAAAACTTAAAAGGCTACGTAAATTTAAAGTAGTTTTGACCAGCTCTTGAAATTGACACCAAGGTTCAACTCGTAACCTTAATGAAGTGGCAGTTTCTGCACTACTCTGAATAAAAACCAGCTTTAACTGTTTAAAATCTCGAAGTTGTCGCTTAAGTTTAGATGTTTAGTGGTTATGTGAACAATAAGAGGAAGGGAAGAGGTATATTTGTTAGTATTTACCATAATAATAACCCTCGCATGAAAAATGTATTACGGATATTTGCTAATGACTTTGATGTCACCCTGTAGAGACTCTATATTTTGGTATTCGGTTCTCACGGTCACAACAGCCAGAGAGTAGGGCAAACTTACCCCCTGTTTCTCGTACATTAAGAATCTGTTAATCTACTGTTAACAGTTGATCAAATTCCACACAAAAAAACTGACGGCTGTTAACAGTGGTTAACATATTGTTGATGTGCCTGAAACCGGAATTATAACTCTACAAATAAACATGACATTGATTATGGGTGTATTCACTATAACTAACTTCTTGCTATAATACATTACAAATATTGTAGATTTCTAAAATAATACAATGAAATTTGAAATTCTTGCCTGAATAAATTTTTGAGATTTCTCTGTTTGAAATTCCAATGAAATTGTTATTGTGATGCCAACCAGCCGGTGCCGCCTATCTGTCTTGCCTGTTTAAAATTTCAAAATTAAGTGGATCAAAATATTGACCGCAATTTTTTTTATTTAGAATACCTAATATATTAAGATTTAAAAGCGAGAGACCCAGTTTCGATTCTCAGTGCGGGAATGTGCCTATGAATTTGTTTTCTAATTGTTGTACATTTGTGAAGTTATAGTAGCAATAACACTCGCTAACGGTGAAGGATTTTTTTTTGTTTTTTATAGTTATTTATTGAAGAAATTACACAAAGTACATATTTAATACAGCACACCCTCACTCAAACCTGTATAGGTTTATCTATGAGGTGAGTTAGGTTAGGCCTTTGCTTAAAATTCGGTGGGTATGTCGTTTAATATCTTGGGAAGAATTACTCCGCTGTACGCGTTCCATAATAATTGTTGTGTTGTGACGTGGTAAAGTGTGGGTAGGAAGGTATTGTAGGTTATGAAGTTGTTTAGGTCGAGTTCATTTCGTTAGGGAGTCCATTCTGCCGGTTCCCTAACTTACAATGGCCATCTTGACTTTATCTTTATCAAAAACATTTATTATTTTATATTGTTTTAATAAACCGGCGTCATCGTTTAAGTACTGAGATTTTATATTTTTTGGCACGATAGTTTTGATTAACCTTAATTGCAATTTATAAATGTTTTCAATATATTATGTCTTGAATGTCCCACCATAGCTACTTATGCCGTATGATATAATAGAATCGGCCAATGACATGTAAGTACATCTTTCTCAATATGTTATGGGGCATTTTGTATTTAAGTACCTATAGACAGTTTAAGTTTAAGCATAGGAATTTCTACCAACGCTTTGGAAATAAATGGTAAATAATAAATGGAATAAAGATAGGGAACCATTAACAAAGTAACGTTTTCCGTTACAAGGTAAACCTACAGTCATAAATTAGGCTCTGAACAGTCATACAGTCATAAAGAATATCAATTAGTTGTTATAGCGGATTCAATAACAAAACAACTCTACTCGCGGCAGTTCCTTGTAAATATTCTTTCGATAGAAAAGCCGATTGATCCGTAAAATATTTTAATAAGACTTTGTTATTTACAACTTTTGTAGGTATTATTGAACGTGATAACTCTTTACAGTGGTTTTATAATGATAAATAATAATTAACTGAATGCAGGATCAGTCAATACAAAGACTGCCTAGTGCCTTATTTTAACATCGCGTTACAAAAATAAATGATTTCCCATTGTTAGTTTGGGTTTTTAGATATGCATAAATAAAAATAAAATAAAAGTTGTTATTAATATCACCTACATACTAACCATGACTGACAATACATAATTATGATTAATACTTCAATAACTATAAAGCTTTCATTTATGAAATTTGGTATTTAAGATAACTGTTACCTTAAAAAGCACACATAATCGCAGCTTTGCAGGTCCAATAGGCTTAGGGGTTGATGCAGCTCTTCATATAGTCTTAAACTTGGCTTGAAACACTGCCGTGTCGGTTGTCCGTTTTAAAGCACGTGCACCGCATGCTTATGCAAATTCAATAAATTTAATGAACAGAGTCACTACCCGGCGTTTTAACCTTGCCGGTTTGATTAGGAAACACTACTATTTATAATATTAACGACTTATTTTTTTGTCGGCAGCTAATCACTAATCTAGGGTTCAGCTCACAGTAACAATAATACTGGTACTGGTACTGGAGTAATTTTACGAGAATATTGACTCCCTTTTTTCACACGGCATATAGCAAAATGAAATAGTGTCTTTAATACCTGAAACTACTATGTAATAATAAGTTATACCCCTCCGAGATACAGTACATAATATACAATACAATATGTAAGAATACATCAACTCAAGCCTATGCTTGAGTTGATGTATTCTTATATATTGTATGTAGGGTGAATTCATTAACAACTAATAAAAACAAAAATTAGGTCGGTCCACATACAAGAAACGTTTGTTTTTATTCTATTATCAAGATGCATACTACAAGCGGAAAACTTGTTGTGATTAGTGTGAACTCCATAGTACCTAATACGACAAATTTTATGAAAATTGGCTAATGTGAGTTATATCATGTTTGGTGGTAGTCCAAAACCTTCGATTCGCGAGTCTGCCATACACTTGGCCAGTTTATACCCATTTCTGAAAAAATAAGGAATTATTTTCTGCGCTCAGGCAGAAAAATATTCAAATGATCCTCCGGTGTAATTTGACTTCTCAATTTAAGGTCCACACAACGACTATGCAACTAAGCAGTTTCAATAACCTACGAAAATGAAATAAGCATGCAATAAAAAAGGATACGCTGAAAAATAGCGCCACTAGTTTTTTATTACTAAATAAAGTGGTGAAGAGGGAAAATTAGTAAGAAAAAAGAAGACATTTATTCAAATTGTCACCGAAATACAAAGTAAACACGAAGGTGATCAGACAAATAGGTGGCCCAGGACCGAAAACTCTGGACTGCGTGCGGGAGGCCTTCGCCCAGCAGTCAGAGACAAACATAGCTCGCTACGTAAATAAAAAAACCGGCTAAGTACGAGTCGAACTCAGTACACGTACGAATTTTACTATGGTGAAAACAAAATAAAAAAAAACAGCTTTAAAGAAATTTCATATAGAAAGAAAAAACCGGCCAAGTGCGAACCGGACACGAAGAGTTCCGTACCATTATTTATGCAACATTAGACACAAAAATCGAGAAAAAACGGCAAAAGATCACGTTTGTGGTATGCGAGCCCCCCCTAAATATTTATTTTATTTTAATTTAACTGTTTATTTTTAAAGCGAATATACACTAAATAGTTTGTGAATATTTTAAGCGTCTACCTGTAGCCCTTATCAATGTCGAGCAAATAACAGCAAAAATACGTTTTTGGTATGGGAGCCCCCCTTAAATATTTATTTTATTCTGTTTTCAGTATTTTTTGTTATAGCAGCAACAGAAATACATCATCTGTGAAATTTTCAACTGCCTAGCTATCACGGTTCATGAGATAGAGCCTGGTGACAGACAGACAGACAGACGGATGGATGAACGGACAGACAGAGAGACAGACAGACGGACAGACGGACAGTGAAGTCTTAGGAGTAGGGTCCCGTTTGGCACCCTTCGGGCAAGGAACCATAAAAAACCGGCCAAGAAGTTTCTTCTAGTGAAAAAGCCGCCAATTGTACTTAGCTGTATCGTTGCAATTTCTTATGTTATGGGCTCTGTTGCAACTGTGATGAAAAATATTATTATCTTCTTATATTAATTCTTAAGAGCTTCTTATAATATTTCGTAAGCAATTAGCTAAGAGCTTTGGACTTCGCTATGACTGTCGACTCAGCGTTGGTTCGCCATCCTTAGCGGCCACGAATTTTTCTTTCTATGTGAATTTTATTTTATCAAGCTTAAGATGGGTCTCATAATGAAAATAAATTAAAAATGTGTCGTGGGAACCAGAAACAACGACATCACAAACATGTGATGTTTGTGATGTCGTTGTTTCACACAACATCCGGTTCATCATCGGTTTTTTTTTGTCCCCAGCCGGGATTCGAACCCGGGACCTCTCGCATTTATTGAATAAATTAACCGACTTGGTATTACGTGGATCTTACAACTTTTTACGATAGAAAAACTGACTTGCGAGACTTGGTTTTTTTACAAGTTATGTTTTTAGTGGCATTTTAATGTACAGCTTAATTTTTTTTGTTGTTTTGAAGTTTTCACTACATAAAATTTTTTGGATAAGCATTGGGCTTTTTTTACACCCCGTATAGACCCTGTCTAAGGAAGATGACATCAGGAGCAATCAGTAAAGGAACAGTCAAGGGCCTTCATCTTTAACATACCATCATTAATCATCACAATCGGTTGTCATCACAGTTGGAGGGCTCCAACTAAGTTCTTGCCTCCAACCGATAAATCATTCTTATGTTTTCACTAACTTTGGTCTCAACATTTTTAACGTTGGATTAAGATAAAAAGTATAATGCTCGACCAAAAACTTGCACAAATTACTTTGACCTCGCAACGTATTTCAGGACTCATCCGCGGGGGACACCGAATGTGACTTAGAATTTTTCGGATTTTATTATTTTATGCAAATTGGTATACTATGCCGATATGGAGACCACATATCGGCAAGCGCAGCGTAGGACGACCAGCCACAAGATAGACAGATGACCTCATCCAAGTGGCAGGAAGGCGGTGGATGCAGGCCGCTTCCAACGGTTCTTTTTGGAAATCCATGGAGGAGGCCTATGTCCAGCAGTGGACTTCTTGTGGCTGAATGATGATGATGATGCAAATTTATGTTTTTGATTTTTATGTGTCCATCGCAACTAATCCTGACGGCGCGGATTTTTGTTCAAGTTATTTGTCGGGCATTATATGTTATGGTTTAGCCTGACATCTATTCTTCTTTTCGGCGTATTGATGGCAAATGAGTGTGATCTGCAAACTTAATAATTTTGCGTTATCACTTGCGGCTAAAAACCAGTCTGAGAAGAGAAAAACACTTTTTAGAGGCACTTTCCAATAATATCTCGACACAGACTCAATTCTACTAGAACCATTAGTAGCCAGACAGAGAGATGCGTGTGTCCGCGGGTTGTCCGCGGGCGGTACTAATCGTTCGCGCATTTTTGTAAACAAGATTTGAGAAATCTCGAGAGAAGAATTCGAAACAAAATTTCTCACTTTTTTTATTTACGTCTTTACTTAAAAGCAATAGTCTAAATAGATGCCATTTTTAACTTCTCATTATATAAACGCGGCTGTCAAACCACAGAGATTGTAAAAAAGTTTTTTTTTAATAACAAATAAAAACCGACCTCAAAACACAATTTAAAACAAATTTTTATTTCACAATTTTTTGTGAAATTTACCGCGCAGCTTAGCAGAGTCGTAATGAGAAAACATTTCCCGAAAGCAAATGCACGAGTCACTATAAAAAAAACACCCAAGTCATTTCAAGTGTGCCTTTTAAATTTGAACAGTTCTCTCGATTTCTCAAGGAAATCAATCAAACAAACAAACAAAACAATTTTCCAATCGTTCCAGAGTCCAGGCGGTGCATCGGGGTACATATAAAAAAAGATTTGAACGCTTTGAGAACGTCCTCCTATTTCAGAGTCGATTAAAAATCACGCATAAAAATTTTAATCGTTCAGCAACATGCGTGCACTCAACGCCACAAATGCGCAACTTTTGTACAGAATGGAATTAACTGTTGACTGTACAACAACAAACGCTTAAATTATCTTTGTATCCATTCACAAGATATTTGGTCAAACTTTAACATTGGATGTTGGACATGAGTTTGAATAGATATTTATTCAACACGAAGGAATCACATGACTTTTAGTAACTTTAAAGTTATTTAGACCAGACTTCAATTGATGGTCTTGTGAATAGTTGCTTTCAGGCAACTATTGAATAGATTTTGCCGGAGGAAAGATCGTGACGTACGATCGTGCGAACCCGTTGAACTCTTTTACTCTATATCTAACTTCATAATTTGCAGTATTTCTATGATGATATTTTCTCACTCTCTATCTTACCCCTGATTTTTCGTGCGCTAATAAGCTGTTAAGAGGCTGTTGATGGCTGTCAGTTGACCAAGGGGATACAAAAAATCTACCGATAACTATCAACAGCCTGGTAATGGCTTCGACTGTCAAGACTATTCAGCCAGGCAAGGACTTGTGGCCAGGACAAATAGGTAGGTCTTCAAAGTCGATACTAATTGCGCAACTACCTTGACACTGAGAGTGTGATGACGCCCCGCAGTTTATATATAAAAGTTAACACCAAGGTGTCCCAATAAGTCGGGTAGCTTTCGCGCTGTGAACAGCGGTGTGCAACTTAATCCGATTAACTTATTTGTTCAATAATAGTCTGCAAAAATGAGTGCACTGTTTAGTATAATGCTTTTGACGGCGCAGTCGACGGTTTTATTAGCTGCTTGTGAGTTCTTTTTCACAATATTTTTTTAATTAAAATAGTGTGGTGGTGTTGTGTATGTTTGTTACTCGATTAAAGAGAAAACTGCTTGATGGATTTGGGTGAAATGAACAGAGATTAACAATTTAAACACTATCATCAATGATTCTCTGGAACTTACTACAAGTAAAATTATGACAGAACATCATTTTTATTAAATTCCATTCGAACAAAGTCACGAAAGCAGCGAGGACGTTCTAAAAATATATTTAAGTTGTTTGAAAAATATTGTGATACTCATGAATATTGATGAGGTGCTGAATGATTTGTGCACCTAATGGCAACTCCTACTTAATAAGTAAAGTGGCCACACAGACGCTGAGCTAAGAAAGATGCTGTCAGAACCATGACTCGACCAACGAGGCTCGACTGCCTGGTTGCTCTAGCGGTATCACGTCTGATTAACATGCCGGAGGTCGTGGGTTCAATTCCCACCGGGGGCCGCCGTACATTTGTACAAACGGCCTCAGTCTGGGTGTGTTTCCATGTTTGTGATGTCCTAACCCATCTAGCACAGTGAAGGGTATTCTAGTTTGGGACCAGGACAGTGATTGCATTGAGTGTTATTAGATGTTATTATTATTGTTACCAAAGCTGCTGATAGACTTGAGCATTCGCTTGTTATCAGCATTCTAGCGATTGTTCATCACAGGTAAACAAATTCACAAAACAAACAGGAGCGTTTTAGCGAGCATTCTAGCAAAACGTCAGTAAATTTGCTTCGAGCTTTTTGCCGATCGGAGCAGTTTTGTCACTGTTCCGCCGTCTGACATCTTAACACAAATGAGTACCGATGTTTGGCTCTATGCTTGGCTCTGTTCGTTCTTCAGTCCGATAACAAAAATTATGAAACAGCCAATGCTCGATATTACACGTGAATGCTCAGGTCTATCAAGACTTTATATTTCTCAGGCGATGTGTCGTTTCTATCAAGAAACGATACATCGCCTTTCTGGTCTACGGCCAATGATTGTTTGGTAAATTAGTCCTCAAGGACCAACTTGAGAACTGATTCGAAATTAATCAACCTAGTTTAGGTTATTAATACTTCAAGTTATTTTCAACATTTTTCGTTGTCTCCAGCCTTACATTATTTAAGGTTTATTTTACTTTGTATCGCAACCTGAGATCGCAACGCTCGCACGTCGCACGTCATTGTAACGTGGACAGATGTTTAGATAATATTTTACAGAGGTTGTTGTCGCGCTTGCGAACGTCAAAGAGGCAAAGAAAAGATGAATGTACAATATTAACATTATTTAATTTACAAAAAAAAAATACAGAAGTGGGTTTGGAAAAGAATGGGTTCGTGCCCTACATCAGGTTAAGTGGTTCAGCTCGGGAATGCTGACGATAGGTCTGATGACTCCCCTAGGATGGGATGACGCGCCGTGTCGCCTCAATTAAGACGTTGAATGCCGGCGCCGATCGCTCCGGCAAGACACCGCGAGGACTAGAAGAAAGCGTCAGGAATGGTAGGCCGGTGCGTAATGGTAGAAAGCCGGGCTACGTGAAAAAATGAGTCCGGAATTAGTTCATCCGGACTCTGGGCCCTGGAATCGTTTTCCAGCATTAAAATAGAGCCATCAAAATGCCCCTGTGCATCGCCACTCAAACCGGAACACCAGAAGGAAGTTTGAAAGTGGCGGGCGGTACACTTAAATAGGCAGAACGGTGGAAAATTAGGTACCTAGATAGTAAAACATGCAAAGCCCATTTAGCAATAGATATTTACACAGTCAATTGCAAGAAATAGATACTTATTATAATAAACGGTACAACTTTTAGTAATAATCACATCCAGATAATTGTTCAAACTTACCCAAAAGCAGGGGCAATCGTCGCAGACTATAATATATTAATTTTAATAAAAATACATAAGAAATAGTCGCTAGGGTGGTTGGAGAGAGGCAGCGTAGCAGAGCGCACGTCCAACTCCTTTCGTGATCATTATTACAATGGATTGCGAGAGCCGAGTTGAGTTAATGGAAGAATATTTGAATGAACGTATCGAATGAGCGATTGCCACAGGCAGAGCGTCAAAAATAAAGGCCAAGCACGAGTTCAATTTTAGGCGGGAAAATAAAATAAAAAATTATAAATAGCTGAGAAAAAAAACTGAAGTCCGAAATTATAGAAAAATATATATTTTAACATACCGCATACTGCGATCGCCAACCCGCCTGCCAAGCGTGGCGATTATGGCAAAACCCCTAATGGTTATGAAAACCACGAAGGAGGCCTATGTCCTGCAGTGGGCGTCAAATGGCTGATGATGATGATGATATATTTTAACAGCGTTGTTGAAATAAGAGAAATAATGCTACATTGTTCAGAATACTAGTGCACCTCGAGAAGTGAAAACAGCGTCTGATGCTAGACACGCGTCACGTACGTAGGGCAAGTATGCACGCCGACCTTCCGACTTTGCATCGCTTGCATTCCGTATGTTAGCCCGTCCTAATCCCATAGCGAACATTTATGTCCAGTAGGCATCTTGATTTTGGATGCCGTTGTATCCTACGAGCGCTATGTCGCCAAATATTGCGCACCTAATCTTGTCGGAATCCTGACGTTTGCGATAATATCTAGTACGGAATTGGACAGTTAGAAGATTGGCATCGTTTAGGATCTGGCGCGCGTAATATAAGAGATGATATAATAATAATGATAATAATAATAACTTCCACACAATACAATCACTTGACCTGGTCCCAAACTAGGATATCCTGTGCTATGGTAACCAGGCAAGGACGTCACAAACATGAAAATACACTCAGACTATAGAATAGCGTGCGTGAGTGTAAACCTAGGCTATGCTATACCGTGCTATATAATATAACGCGCGTGTCACGCGTGATGACGCGTGTGTCATGCGCGTTCTGACATGCATAGGCATGCATCTATATCATCTACATAGGGCCGAGAGGACAAGGACAAACGATTAATTGAATTGAAAGTCGCAAGTTCAGCTAAGGCTCCGTACACAAAACTGAGAATTGGCGCGATGCGTATTCGCAACGCAGAAAACTGCGACACGAATTGCTGCGATACTATTTCGTGTGACAAGGCATATCCCTTCCACGATTCGGGTGACCGACGACCGTCCACCGTACTGGACGTAGGTATTTTGTAAACTAGGTCGTGACATGGATCGTAAAAAGAAGTGCTGACTTCTATTATTGCTAAGAAGATACAGGAAAAAGATACAAAGAAGATTTTGGGTTCATCCATTTATTACTAGGTATTATGAACGCCAATACGAATCACTTCGCAGGTTCTTGCGTCGCGCGAGCTCGCAGATTTTTGCGATGCGACGTCGCACCGCAGTTTTGGGTACGGGCCCTAAATAATCACGGATCTTAATCAAATTATATATTTCTCATAGTCTAGGCTTCACTTAATCAAACATTTTTCTCGGAAAATTATTTATTTGCTAAGAACAATGTAACACTTATATGTCGTGCATCGGTTAACTAGATCTTATTATCCTGACTAATTATTCACTTGTGTTATATTAAACGTTGCAAAATTATACTTAATAATAATAAAGTACATAATTTGACACTGTAGGTAGGTATCTAACTACATTTAGATACGTGCGGTAGATGTACGCATGCAAACTTATTAAAAGTTGTTTAAATACTTACCTATTCATTTATAACGGCATTGTTTTATTCAGAGTGTCAATTACGATACCATATACATATTTCAATTAGGCCTGCTGGCACCGTTTTATTAAATTGGGCTTAAGTAGCATTAAAATAAAATTCTTCATACAAAATCCAATAAAAGGTCACGATAGTGATATTTAAGAAGTGGTACAAGTCGGTTTTGGTCTTGTCTGTTACAGCGTTTGTTATCAAACTCCTCTGAATGGCTTCACCTATTATTATGAATTTTTTTGTATATATTATATTATAACAACGTTTGCTAGATCAGCTAGTAATTAGTAGATTATGCATTAAGGGGATAAAGCAGTGTATTATGTCTCGGGCGATATTTTGAGCCCCAAGGACGAGGGATCCTAGGGTTAACTCACGAGCGAAGCGAGGGAGTTACAGAGTTAACTCCCGAGCGAAGCGAGGGAGTTAAAGCTAGAATCCCGAGGCCGAGGGGTTCAAAAACGCCCGAGACAAATACACTGCTTTATCCCCAAAATGCATACTCTACTTTATATAAACACTGCGAGGCAATAAAACATAATACAATTAAAAAGAAAGTACTTACTTTATTAATTTTACAATAATGAAAGAAGACAAATACAAAATAACACAAAGATTTGCAGTTTAGCGCCTTTCCGTTCTATTTGTTTTTTTTTTTTGTAGTGGCAAATTCTTCTTCATGCAGGTTTCTATGAAAAGTTTCATTCTAATTTTGAATACATTCTCCTTGATTTAGGGCTCTATGAAAAGTTTTCATTCTAATTTTGAATAAATTCTTCTTGGTGTAGGGCTCTATGAAAAGTTTATATTCTAATTTTGACGTTTGGTCATGGATTGCAAGGAGCTCGTATATTCAATGTTGATTGCATTCCAAATTCAAATGTCATAATTCCCTAGGGGATTATGAAATTCAGTACATTTATAATGACCCGGCTAGACCATAGGACACAAATGACTTGCTTTAAGTTGAGTTTGCATGACACATAATATGCCATTGACGAGCAGGTGTTATATAAAATATATTAAGTCAGTGTCGGTAATGATTACGCTAGTTGCCAAAAATATATATTTAGTTAAAAGCTATGCTAAAAGATAATAATCCTGATAAAGATTTTTCTGACCACAAAACTAGCGAAAAATGCCTTATTTTATTTCTAATTGCAGTCTCTAACTTCATTAATATTTAAGTTATATTTTCGTTTGTTTCATTGGACCCCTACGTCTCAGGCTCGTTGTAACGTGGCTCTTTCTAGACCTTTACTCCTAGACCAGCAGGACTCATTTTCCGATATTTAAGTCCATTATTCCCAACGCCTCGTCCCACCAATCTCAATACATACACCGCAGCGTTAATACCGGTCCTAAATTTTTTTTATTCAATCTAAATCACTCTCTTAAGCTCACAACATTTTCGCACCAAATTTTCAGTAACACCAGTCGAAAAATGCAGCCTCTCGGACTCAGCGTGTCTCAAGAAGACAGCCCAAAGCTTCGTGTCAAAATTCGTCGAAGGGATCCCGGAACTCAATGTGGAAGTCCTGGACGTTATGCAAATTGACCACATCAAGTTTGAGCTGGCTGGGCTGATCCTGAACATGAAAAATGTCAAAGTCAAGGGGCTTAAGAGCTGCGTCATCAACAAGTTGAGGTCAGTTTTTTGTTTTTGGCTGTATAAATCATCCAACGGCCATATTGGGTTAGTTTATATTAGGGGTTAAAGTATGAAATTGCCGTTTTATTGCAATAGGTTCTTTGAATTAACATAGAATCTTCATGGTTTGAGGTTTTCGAATGAAACTTTTTTCAAATGGTTTCTATGATGTTCTTTTTTTAAAAATGTGATACATTTGAATATCGACTTTCAATTGTTTTTGTTATTCAATTTAGACAAGAAAGATGGATACTGCGAAAATTCGAGTGATTTTTGAATACGAGTTCCGACGCGGAACTTGGGTATCAATTTCTTGACACAGTTAACTGTTAACAGTTAATAAAGAGACACTTACGTGATAAGCAAGAAAAATATAACTAAGAGAAGGGTATCAAATAATATTTCGCGATTAAATTATCTGTACGTACAATAGATAATAACGTAAACATGCAACTTAGCTGCGGTCGGTAATCGTAAACGCCCCAGAGAGACAAGATCGAGACTCGGTTAGCCTCAATGCCCGCCACCAGCGAGAGAGTGACGACGACTATTTGCTTTGGCCAAGTAGAAATTTCAGATAACTTACAACCCTTCAAGTTATGTTTTATTGGTTTATATATTTTATTTATGTTGGGAGGTGGTCTCTTGCTTTTAATGTTATTTGAGGGACTGGGTTTCATTTACAGTACCCACGCCTATGAATATGAACAAACCTTTAAACAAAAGCCTCATTACTATCATGTCAATCCGGTTGGTTTTCTGCCAACGTCATCGCTCGGCTTCAGTTTATTTTACGGAAAAAAACAGTTTACCTACGTGGAAATTCAATAAGTACAGACAGCACTTGAGTCATAATTCGTACGCTCTATCTAGTTGCGGTACGGTTGCATTCAAAATGTTTAAGCTTGATTGACTGTACAAGCTTTAATCTATGTAATCTATGTATTATGAACTGGACGACTTTAAACGCGCAGACGAGCGTTGAATGCAGCTAATACGCATTAGGAACGTGATAAAAATACCACCCGTGTAATTTTTATGACGTTTTGGTTGCATTATGACAAAGCACCAGGAATTGTATCTTTGGCAAAATCGCTAAATAACGGTTGGAATAATTGAGAATGAATTCTGTAGTTTCCAATTATTCATACATTAGCAAACTTCTTAGCATACCCCTGTATTCCGGAGGGGGAGGCAGATACCAGGGTTTGCCACTTTCCACGATCCTGAAAAGCCCGTTTCGCTTGATCAACATTCATTAGTCGTTGCATGCACGCACGCCGGTTTCGGTTACTTTTTATCTTCCTAGCATTTTCGCATAAATCCAACCCTCTCAATCGGGAAATCGGATCGAATGAACATCCCACAACGTATAAAATACACCCTGTTCACTGTTTTTTATCTCGCGTAATTTTGGTGCGACAATACACTCGAAAAGATTAGCCCGCGGCAAGGCAGGTACGGTACAGTCTATAGCACTTCAGCCTTTACATCAGTACTCCCTGCTATGCAACAAAAAGGTAAACGTAAGATGCATATCGATTGTACAGTCAACAGATGATAAACTTTTAAATGTTTATAGTAATTTCACTCAAGGCGCAACTGAGTACATTGTATTCGTGTAAAGGTTGTTGTACCGTCGATTATATTTAGGTACAGCTACAATTTCATGGAGACCAACTACTTGGAATGAACCTGTACTATTTTTGCCGCGACGAAAAACATCGTGAGGAAACCTGGGTGGCGGCGGTGCTTATATACCTCAGCGATGGAAATTGCCAATCCGCGGTGGGCACGCGTGGTAATTAAGCCCTTAGGCTCTCTTTGAGAGAAGGCATGGTCTACAGAGGGGCGTATATAGGCTTCATAAAAAAAAATTGTTGTACTGTATTTTAAATTTTCAATCAAACCAAAGAACCAGCTCATATTTCGTTTTTCACTTTTAGCACTGTGTTTAAATTCTCAATGATTATCCTCTCTGCGAGAGGTTTCACGGTTTTTTATTTCCTTTACTAGCTGTGCCCGCGACTCCGTTCGCGTACATTTCGATTTTTACGAAGCATTTGTATGGGGGCCACGTCTTATCATAACTGGAGCTAGAATTTAAATAGCTTATCCTGTGTCCCAGATGTCTATATGTTTTTATACCAAATTTCATCAAATTCGGATAATTGGTTTAAGAGTTATGGAGGAACATACATACATACATACACACATACAGAAAAAAATTCTAAAAATCGTGAAATTAGTTTCAGTATCATATATTGAGCCTATAAACACCATATCTCTGAAAATAAACTAACTTACTCCATGACCGACCCTTACAGATTTATTATTAGTATAGATATAGATGATTTACGTCGTTAATCATAAATATCAACTAATAGCTTAAAAATCACTTATTTGCCACTGCAAAAATGCAAAATTTGCTTCGGAAAGAGTATTATTTTCGCCATAATATTTTGAATACAACGTTGTAATTTTATATTGACTACTTTGATTTGTATAAAACATTATTAAAATTTAAAATAATTTATTATTATTTTAACCAGGGTAACATATTCACAGGACTATTATTTATTTATTTATACATTCAGATTGGAGAATACTCAGCTTACAAATATTATAGTTGATCTTACAATAAGTAACTAAGAGCTAATAACAGATTCTCACCTATAGATACAACATAACGAAAAATGTATGGACTACATGCTTCATCAAACAGTCTACTAAAACGTTATATGAGTTTTGGCCTTTAAAAACAGCGACATTTCAGTTTTTATTTCGTGATTTCTGTCATCTCTTGACGGATAAGCCTTTCTTCTTGTTAGTTATACAAAATTTGCTATTTGCTAACAGAGTTATCGCTTGCAGTCATAAGCTATTTAACTTTCAACGGCTCTCTGTTAGCCTCCTCATCTCAGTCCTTACCTTGAACATAACAATTGAAAACCACTGTTATTTTCAAGATCAGGACTGAGGTTACGATTTTGAATGAATCTATGTATAAAAGAAACTATAACTTGGTTCTCAGCGTCGACATGGCGAAGAAGCAGATACAGATGGTCTATTACTGTGACACCACACTCACGTCTAAGTACAAGGCCAGCGGCCGGCTGCTCATTCTGCCAATCTCCGGTGATGGTGATGCTACCATCAAACTCGGTAAGTACCTACAACTCATTTTTAACTTAAGTCCGGATTCACTTTTCGTCCGAAGAGTGAGACCAGGTTTCGCTCTGATTCGCAGAGCTTCAATATTACACGGTTCAATTTCGGTGCAACATTGCTTTTAATTTCATTGCTTCAATGGCATTGAAACGTCAAGCTGTATTACACGATTCAATTACGGTGCAATATTGCTTACAATTTCATAGCTTCAATGGAATTGAAACGTCTAAATATTATTGCGCAATTTCATTGAAAGCTAAATCTCGGCGAACGCTTTCAATGCGATTGGCGCAGACAATCATTCAATGCGATTGAAAACTGTAAGCACGGAGATTGAACGATCAGGCGCATTTTTAGGGTTCCGTACCCGAAGGGTGCCAAACGGGATCCTATTACTAAGACTTCACTGTCCATCTGTCTCCGTCTGTCTGTCCGTCTGTCTGTCTGTCTGTCACCAAGCTGCATCTCATGAAACGTAATAGCTAGGTAGTTGAATTTTTTACAGATGATGTATTTCTGTTGCCGCTATAACAAAAAATACTACAAACAGAATAAAATAAATATTTAAGGGGGGCTCCCATACAACAAACGTTGTCTAAGGACAGCGCTCGCCATCTTGCGGTCATTGATGTAACCTTCACAGCGCCGATGTTATGTCGTTAAATGTCAATGTTAAAAGCTTCTTATTGGTTTCTATAAATGGCGCTATTCCCAAAGTCGATCTTTGTCTAATGTTGTATAGATAATGTTACGGAACCCTTCGTGCGCGAGTCTGACTCGCACTTGGCCGGTTTTTTTTGTTTTTATTAATGCAGATGTTCAATGCTTTTCAATGGCATTGCTTCAATGTGATTGAACCGTGTGAATAGCTAAAGTTGTTCAATGTCCAATGTTCAATGGCATTGCTTCAATGTGATTGAACCGTGTGAATAGCTAAAGTGGTTCAATGTCCAATGTTCAATGGCATTGCTTCAATGTGATTGAACCGTGTAAATAGGCAAAGTCGTTCAATGTTCAATGCCTCTCAATGGCATTGCTTTAATGTGATTGAACCGTGTAATATCGATGATGATGAGCAGAGTTCCTACTTTAGTCACCACGATTAAGTTGCGAATCTGTACTCAAGTTAAAAATAATTTTAAATGATGACACACGTCGTTGTCTGAGTCAGGCAGAATAATTGTTTCAGCTAACTGTTCTATCAATTGTTTGTTTGTTGTGCTGCACATAAATCCAATATTGTGAACTTTAGATGCATGCATTGGAAAGCACGTTTTGGTGCAGATCACTTTGGGGCACTACCTAAGAGGTCACTTCACCTATCCTAGTGCAGGTAGGAGTTGCCACTAAAGTCTGTTTTTATAATTCGATGCAAAAAAAAAGATGAAGAAAGAAGAAAATACATTAATTTGACGACACAATACTAAAAAATATAAGATCACACATCAAAATACAACAGTTAACGGAAAACACAATATCAGATAAAATCTGGGTAACATCAAAAGTATGTCACGAAAACAAACAATATAATAATAATATTAAAGTGTCGGAACTTTTCAGTATTGAGTCCCCAAAATGGACCCAACTCAGCATAATGTTGCAACTGAGTGATTAGTTGCAACGCTGATTTTCAGTTGGGTCCAAGCTGCGGTTAGCGGTGGTACATGTATCATTTGACTTAAAAAAGGTACCCATGATGTAAAAAAAAATATTATATATTTACTTTAATTATACTACAAACTTTGGCTTCTGCATCTACGTAATGAGATGATTTATGTAGCTTCCAATAGCACCTTCCGTCACACAGCGGATGCTGCAGAAGAGAAGTCGATACGTGCGGAGCCAACCAAGCCGCGGGTTTTCTCACGATGTTTTCCTTCACAGTTAGCGTGTGGTATTGCTACTACAAATTCGCAGATGTCCGTAACCTTGAAAATAAACGAAGTAACAGGTACATGCCCGCACTGGGAATTGTACCTGGGTCTCTCGCTTCCGAGTCCATTGTTCTACCCACTGGGCTACTACTGATTAAATACTACAAGAGAGGCAAAAAAGAGGCAGTATTACCATTATAAAATATATAGTTATACTTGGTAGATTTTTTTACTGTAAAAAGTAGACTCGGTGTGCCCGAAAACGTTATTGCATCTAAGAAATTAATATTTCATTACTCATAAAAGAAAAGTGGGTATTTCAAAAAACACCAACGTAGCACACACAATTGTTACTTGGAAGGAAAATGCGACTATTAGTTCTTTACGTATTGGTAACACTTGGGTGTTGACAACCTTGGGTTTGAGGCTTAACACATTCATCAAGACGTCATTTATTTTCAAACATTCCGTTTCTTTTTGGCGCGAATGTTGTGTTCCTGTGATTTCCACAATTTTGGCTTGTTTTTCGGACCGATTCTTGCTTATATGTGACATTGGCTGTTGTTTACCTGGACTTCGTTCTCCACTCACCTGTTTACGTCGGTTTTGTCACGGTTATGGTTACAAAACATATTACAATTATGTTCACGATGAAAGTGAAGACTATGATGATGAGAACAATATATTTGACGAGTCCACATGAGTAGATGCAACATGTGAATTTGTTTTAAGTAAAGGATATATAATCACCATCATCATCAGCCACTTGACGCCCACTGCAGGACACAGTCCTCCTTCGTGGTTTTCATAACCATGAGGGGTTTTGCCATGAGTATAGCCTAATGTAATCTTTTAATATAATAAAAAGTACTTAGGTATTTATTTTTACTTTTATCATCATTGACTTCTATCTTATAACTGAGATTATATTTTCGTTTTCTTCATACGTTTTTTTGATAAATGTTTATGCTTTATTTGTTTATAAGGACAAATGTGATGGAATGTGACGGTTTACGATCCGGGCTCATGTCAAAGTAACAGTTTTTTTAACCGATTTAAAAAACAGACTTTAGACTGTATAAATCATCTAGCATAGCTATAGAATGTGGGTATAAAATGCCTGAATTCTGTCACTAGAACTTCAAGATAAGAACTCGAAGTTGTTAATGAGTTTTTACAAAAAAATAATCTTGACTTTAGTAACCATGATAAAACTTTTTATGGTTTGGATTTGGTTTAGTTCCTTCCTGGGTGAAATTTAATTTATTCAGCAGTATTAAAAGTTTTGCTTTGTCGTAACTTTGGACTCTTTTTATTTTATTCTAGGCAAACACTTAAGTTGAACTTAGATTTAGTTATAAAATCTATTTAGTTTAATTAATTATGTAAGTGCTGCCAAGTATGCAAATGTTTCTGAATCCTGCATTCTCATTATTTCTTCACTGTTGTGACATTGTCATCTTGGAGGCGTAACAACGTCAAGTGAATTTTATTGTTGAATGTACTGATGTGTTACTGTTAATCTACAGAAAATATGACAATTGACATAACAATGCCGTTTGAGATCAAAAAGGACAGCAATGGCAAAAACGTTATTGCTCTGAGCAGCTACAAATACAAGTATGACGTGAAGGACGGAGCTCATTACCTCTTGACGAACCTGTTTAATGGAAACAAACAACTGAGTAAGCAGAAACTGTTTTTCAATTGTACACTGAACAATGTTATATTTGCATTGGGTTACTAGATACATAGATAATAATTTATTTGCACCTTTTGACACACACATATAGACATTTATGCTACTCTATTAAGTACTACATACAAACATACATACGTAAAGTCACGACTGTATCCAAGAGGGGTAGACAGAGACCAGTGACTGCCACTTGCCACGATCCTGACAGATCACTATCATCAAATCATGATGATGTCAAATAAGGAATCAAACTTTCTCAATCAAAATCCCTCAGAACACATTTATCAAAAGTGTACTCACTTTATTACAATCATTAAAACTGTTAAATTGTGCGAGCGAGACGGAATGCTCGACGTAAGAACAGCCTTACAGAAGCTATTATTAAAGTATTTCATTGACTTTGACTTGGAGTCAAACCAAAATGAAGATCAATTTCACTGGCTAGTTTGTTTACGCTGCTGCTAGCTCGCCAGAGGCACAATTCAATTTCACATTGCAGAATTTGTACATATTTTTGTACAAATTCTGCAGTGTGAAATTAATTGGAAACGTCAAACCTTTTAGAGAACTTTAAGCTCAGTTCATCAGATAATGTTTAATCTCAGTTCAGTAGTTTGATTGTTTACGTCTGGATGGATGAAGATTTGGAAGAAGAGAGTAGACACTGGTTAAGTCTGAACTGAAAATTATATGACAAGTATAAATTACTTTTATTTTAGGTGCAGCGATGCTATCGTTCATGAACCAGAACTGGAAAATGCTGACCCAAGAATTCGGGGGGCCTATCTTGGAGACCACGATCAAGAAGACGTACAGCGCCATCAAGAATTACCTTCTTGGACAACCTCTGGACGAGATCATCAACGAGTGAAACCAAATATTTAATTACTTCTCTTGAATTTAAGATTATGCAGTAATTTATTCCTAAACTGATGATCTAAGGCTTAGATAAGCTAAGCTATGAGCGGTTCATCTCATTGGGGTTGTGTAGTGGCGAGAAGCAAAATTTTAATTATAGACAACTATTAGGAAAAAATATAATAAGGCAATATCGCCAATAGGTTGCCCCGTTTATTCACGTTTATGATGGTGAAATCGGGACCTAAAGTGTGTAAAGTCTCTATTAGATTAACGGAAGATATGTAATTTCATGGGCAACCCGGAGCTAACTGACAAAAATGCCGTGTATGGCAAAAATTTATTAAAATCCTAGCTTCCTGGCATTGGGTTCTAGGTTTTAAGTTTTCATCTTTTAAGGAAAAACGATGAAAAATCTTTTTATCGGCAGCACTAATTAGTACCGGGTCATTTCGAAACATAAAAAATACAGATTAAAAGTTCTTCTAAGAATCTGAGACAAACTCTAATTAGGGCGTCTTAAAATTTGCGCATTTTAAAAGTAAGTCTGTGTAAATAAACTCACGCCTGTATCCTGGAGGGGTAGGCAGGGACTAGGGATTGCAACTTGCCACGATCCTAACAAACCTCTTTCGCTACATCAACATACAGTACCTGGATGATCGGTTTTTTTTGGTTGTGTTTTTTTTGATATTATATTTAGATACGATGAAAAAAAAGGGGAAAAAAAGGGAAACGAATAATTGGACACTGAACTCGAAACGGGGTCTTCTGGTTTCGGGACCGCCCGACTTCCCACTTGAGCTATTACAACTTTTTCGATCGTGGTGAAATTTACGTTCGTAGCAGTTCTTCATTGCCTGAAAACACGGATAAAACAACGTTTTTTAAAAATGAAACCTAACTAGATCAATTTATCGCCACCGAAACTCCCTGCATACTAAATTTCATGAAAATCGTTAAAGCCGTTTCCGAGATTCAGATTATAATATATACAAGAATTGCTCGTTCAAAGGTATTAAAATATTAGGGGTTAAAGTATGAAATTGCCGTTTTATTGCAATAGGTTCTTTGAATTGACATAGAATCTTCATGGTTTGAGGTTTTCGAATGAAACTTTTTTCAAACGGTTTCTATGATGTTCTTTTTTTAAAAAATGTGAAACATTTGAATATCGACTTTCAATTGTTTTTGTTATTCAATTTAGACAAGAAAGATGGATACTGTGAAAATTCGAGTGATTGTGAGGCACCCATTTTTCGTATTTTTTTATTTTATTGATTTGACGCAAGTGAGTCAATATTGTGGGTAAGGTAACGTTAAACCATGCCGCTAATTCCTGGGTAGTTCGACTAGGGTCGGCTTCCACTATCTCTCTTAATTCATCGTTATTCACCTGTGTGGGCGGTCTTCCTCGTGGCTCGTTCTTTAAGTCGAAATTTCCATCACGAAAGCGTTTAAACCAAAATCGCACGGTGCGTTCATTAGTAGACCCCTCTCCAAACGCAGCATTGATATTGCGGGCTGTTTCTGCCGCGTTAGTTCCGCGTCGGAACTCGTATTCAAAAATCACTCGAATTTTCGCAGTATCCATCTTTCTTGTCTAAATTGAATAACAAAAACAATTGAAAGTCGATATTCAAATGTTTCACATTTTTAAAAAAAGAACATCATAGAAACCATTTGAAAAAAGTTTCATTCGAAAACCTCAAACCATGAAGATTCTATGTCAATTCAAAGAACCTATTGCAATAAAACGGCAATTTCATACTTTAACCCCTATTATATATAGATTAGACGCTGCATGCACGCACGCCAGTCCAGGGTACGTTTTATCTGGCTTTTCGCTAATGCATCCCCGACATTGAATCGACAACTGATCAATTTATTACAGAGGTTGATCTAAATTTTATTGGTGGTATATGTTTGTATTTGTCCTTTGGTTTTAGGTCCCCTATTAATGTTTAAGCTAGAAATTACTTATGTTTATCGGAGACAATAAGCAAGGAACTTCTTCACAACACAATCGCCTGACCTGGTCCCAAACTAGGATACCCAAGTAGTTACTGTGGGAATCAGGTAAAGATAACACACAAACTTAGCCCCTTAATGGAATCAAGGTGGCCTCCAGTTGGAATAGAACTCACGTCCTCTGGTTTGCTAGTGTTAACCACTATACCAACAAGCGTGCTTACCGCTGAACCAACGAGGCAGTCGTAAATAGTACTAGCCCATCTAAATTAGGAACGGCTTTGAAGTTTTTCTTTCCGTTCACTAATAAATTAACAGATTTTTCTTCCATTTTATGTTTTTGTGGTAAAAGGGTATCAAGGAAAAACTATGTTTTGTTATCATTGAGTGCTCGTAAATTAGTTTATAAAAAAAATGTCACAAACGCGACATGCCGACTGAGATCTATGTATAGAGTACATTTTATAATCAAGGTACGTACTTAATTAAATTAAGATTCGTTATTAGTTGTAACCAAAGGGAATAAGGCGTAACGTGAAAATACAAAGACAAATTATTTATTAGTATTTTATTGACTTCCTAAGCCTGGAGATGAAGCATGACGGTGCGAGTCACGCGTTTTACTGTAAAAGCTTTGCCGTGGTGAAATTGAGTATAATGTGACGTCATATGATGACGTCGCAAAAAATCTTAATCGCACCAAATCCTGTCGGAGTCCCGAAGTTTTCGATAGTAATTAGTACGGAATTTGACCGCTACACTTTAGGAATCCTTCAGAATTTGGTTCGCGTGTTATAGAGCCAGTTCTCACATTGTCAGTTAAAAACATAATATTTGTATTATATTGTTTTTGTTGCACTAATCCGTGCTGAGGACAACTTTAAAAACCTATTAAGAGGCTACGAATTCCACCCATGCCGGGACTTATACCCAAACCTCGGTTAGCCAGAGGTCACGGGTTCAAGTCCCCGGAATTTTTCGCCTCTATTTAGGTTTTTGTTTATTTTATAGGGCGGCGGTCAGTGGGAAGACTAGGGCGCGAAACATACAGATGGGACGTAGGGCGAGGGCGCGGTAATAAGTATAGAGTCACAGACCAGAGTCCTTGCTTTGGGGTCGCTCTTAGTCTGTGACTCTATACAGATGTAAGATTACCGTGCCCTCGCCCCACGTCCCATCTGTGTGTTTCGCGCCTAACAATCGTATAGTAGGCAGGGGGCTCCTGGATGCGAATCGCGAGAGACCGCGAAAGATGGCGTGATGGGCCCAGCACTGGGCAGAGATGGGCCGATGATGATGATAATGATTACATATTTTTACTTTGCCTCTTTCTTATCTCTCCATTAGCTGAGCCTCAGCCAAAAAATATGAAAACCTGGTGGCAAAATCCCTTTTACTAGGCTTAGAGAAGTCCGTTGATTTTTTCTCCTTTTAGCCTCGCTGGACGGACTCCTATAACTCTGGGTTAAGACTTTTAAAGAATCTGTGTTTTATAATATACGGAACGTCGCTTGTAACTTATACTCCGTTCCACGAGTCGAACTCCTAGGGAAACAAATACTCGCATCTCATTGGTCAATGCGCGGGCCTAGAGATAGAAATAATTTAAACGATAAGCGAAGACGGTCCGCTTCATAGGGTAGGTTTACTTAATGCAGTGGCTGTTGAAGGTCACGCGCATTAACTCATGGGCGCACATGGATGACTTTTTTTGGGAGCTCGTTTCGTGGAATGGAGAATAGTAGAGTTTACGCGAGTTAAGACTATACATTATAAATAATACTTAGTTATAAGCCTAAAATGCTTCTAGGCTTTTATTTTTTTGGTACGTTTTAAGAGCTTATTTACATCTGCAAATGCATAATACCGCAACCGTTCATACCGTTCTCTTTATTCAAGAATAATAAACGGTCTGAACTCAAGTGAAATAAATAAGCAGCACTACGACGCTGTCAAATATCGGCATATATTGCCTAGGTTTCGCTTCAGCCTGCAAATTCATCTCAGTGCCTGGCTAAGCGATCGCAAATCTTATTGCTGAATACTCAAAAAACCCGTGATATACGCTTGTCCTGAAATGGAAGGCGGAGTAACAGGGTTGGTTGGTGTATCTTTGGTGTGTTTCTGGAGAGATTTAAAGGAGGAGATTTGAGTTAGGACTGTTTGTCCTAATAAATTCATACTAAAAAGCACCAATTGTTTGAAAATTTTATTAGTCTGTTTTTCACAACGACAACCTACGTTTTTACAATTTTTTTGGATAGTCTTGCGCATGAACTCTGTCGCTCCTATTATTACATGAAGACGATGCCTTAGAGCTTAGATTTTACGTGCTTTCTTGTTAGGTGTGGCTTCAACCAATATCACTAACCCCCGGTTTCTCGTACACTAACAAGCTGTTAATCTACTGTTAACAGCTGTTAGTGGTTTTTTTTGTATGCACTTAGGTCAATTGACAGCTGTTAACAGTAGATTAACAGCGTGTCAGTGTACGAGAAACTGGGGGTAAGTGACACGGCAAATTTTTTCGGCGTGTCTGAGTCTTCCGCGGCTTAGGTCTACCTCTAGCAATGCTTCTTATTTGGCACCACCCAGGTATTACATCTATCATTCTTCATAGCACATGAAAGACGCTCATCGTGGGTCGTAGGCTTCGTCACCGTCACGCCAACTACCCCGGTACCCTGACAATCTTGTCCATTGCCCTCTTACCGCCTTCTTAATGTCATCCACGAATTGAGCAAGCGGCCTACCTACGGAACGACCAGTTCTCGGAAAAACTGTGACCGTCATCTTTGGTAATAAGGGTAACAAGAGTAAATCTCCGTTGGTAACAATGGTAAACTTCAACACAATAACATATAATACATATGCAGCTACTAGATACACATACGGCCTGTGGGCCTTGCTGTGGCAAGGCGCAAGCTTTCTTTCAAAGAGAGAGTTAAGTTGATTGCAAGCAAAGCCGCCTTAAGAGCTTGTAAAAAACTATAAACTAGCAACGACAGAGCATAACGACTCACATGTTCCAAGATTACACACCGTTGTAAAACTATGCATTGGCAGACATCACGTAGCTATTAAGTACATTGAAACGATTTTTACTATTTACCTAAGCTTGGAAACCATCCAAATGTTAAACGGATCAAACTAAACTTCGCACAGCGAAAAAAACGATGTAATATGACGTATACAACCACATAGAAAATTCTTCTGATCATTTAAAACTAGACAAAAAAACCATAGTGGTAAGTTTGAAAATCTCAAGTTAAAAGCAAGTATTTTGAGATTTGTTATTCAAACTGGGTAAATAAATTATAATTAAATTTATTTATAATTTTTTACACCTTTATTTTGTGATGCCAATTACAGTGACTATTTGTTGGCCGGTGGAAATAATTTTGTACAATTTTGTCTGTGTCTAAAACTTCTGCAGTGGTGCAAATCTTTCACACGACAATGTAATTTTCATTGAAAAAGATAGTGTAATTTTATGCCGACAACCCTGAAATATGTTATGATACGGAAGGGAGTTAGAAAAGAAAAAGCTTGAAAATGGATTTCTATTCTTCAAAACTTGTGCCTGTGTCACGGTGATAGTGGTCGAATTTTAGGGAAAAGAAAGGAATTCACTGAATAAGGATACTTTCAACACGTAGTTGCCCTTTTTAGGATCAGCGTTTGAATTATGATACATTGCTGTGGAATTCTCTTATGTATATGTGTCTTACTTGGCCTTGGCAACTTTTCCTAGGATTAAGTTTTCACAGGCGACGGATTAAGAATAGCGTCACTCCATTTCCTTCCGTGGATGTCGTAGAAGGTGACTAAGGAAATCAATTACCAGAAAACGGGCAGCAGCGTCTTCCTGAGATTCCAACCGCATACTGCGATCGCCAATCCGCCTGCCAAGCGTGGCCATTATGGCAAATCCGCTCATGGTTATGAAAACCACGAAGGAGGCCTATGCCCTGCAGTGGGCGTCGAATGGCTGATGATGAAGTTTTTATGATTAATTACAGTCACAATCGTTGGTGTCATATATACAACAGTTGTCGAGAAATAAGAAAACATGCAAAGTTACATAAGTTAGAAAAGTGCAAAACAACCCTACTTTTACATGCGGGGCTTCGATTCTGTTAGTGTATTATTATAGTGCAATAAATAATTATTTGTATGTAATTTCTGGTGTAATTAAAATTAAAAAAATATTCTATCTACCTACAGTTGACAGTAGGTCAACCTTTTTATTTTAGTTGGAGCCATCGCAGCATAACCGAGCAGGTCCTAGATTCTGTTGAAGCAAAAGTGCAAGTCACTATTGTCGAGCCACTGTCTTTCACGGATCTTTTATCGCATTTCCGCTATAAATTCGGTCGCACAAATACGTCAAGTCAGTATGTCACAAGGTCATTGGTTTTTTATCTTAACAGAATAAGCTCCCAGTATGCACGCGTGTGAACTCGTGCCGAACTGTACAATAAACGACAGATCCACGTTCGAGTCACGTGACATGTTTTTCCATTCCATCTACGTCTAGAACGTTTGATACATGTGCGGTGCGCGCGTAGACTTGAACCGACAATGGCAATGATATGAAATCGACGCGTTCATGTTATTTCCTCTACAATGCGATACAGAATTACAGAATCCAGGTTATGCTTTAAGAAATCTCCATAGAACTTTGTGTGTAGACTCTCAATCATGTTAATAGTGTTTTTAAGGACCCACGGCCGTGAACCTCCTGCTTGTATTATTATGGGGGAATACAAAAGGATAATAGTCTCGTCTGACCAAAATGGCCAGACGGACACCCTCCGGCTGAGGAGTCCAAGCGGCCGGAGGTCAGGGTGACAACGAGAGAAAACGTCGGACTATCCGGGCCGTATCAAGCAGCACCGCCTTCTGCATGATGGCCGGAAGCATGTCCACACGAAGTTCCAACCGCCTCAGATGGTCAGCGAGACTGGTTAGAATTAACCCATTCGCAGACAGGACTATAGGGACGATTTCGGTGGACACCACCCCCCACATATCGGTAACCTCGTGCGCCAGGTCCAGATACTTGGTTTCCTTATCCGTTTCGGCTTTCACGAGGTTCTCATCACATGGGACAGTGATGTCGACCAAAAACGCCCTATTCTGAGCCCGGTCCACCACCACACTATCAGGCTTATTCGAGAGAATAGTCCTGTCCGCGATAATGGGCCGGTTCCAGTAGAGCTTGGCGCGGTTGTTTTCGAGCACGGCTTCTGGTGTGTACTTATAATACGGTAGTCTCTGTGCAACGAGGCCATATTTCAGAACGAACGCCTGATGGAGAATCCTGGCTACAAGGTTGTGTCTGTGCAGATACTCAGTGCAAGCAAGCGCCGAATAACCGGAAATAACATGCCTGAGTGACTTACCGGGACGGCGACACGCCCGGCAAATATCAGCAGTGCCGTCCTTCAGGATGTATTTCCTATAGCTGTTGGTCTTGATAACCTGATCTTGTATTGCACAGACAAAACCCTCGGTTTCCCCGAACAGGTCACCGAAACGTAAGGAGGCCTTCGTATCCACGTGGAGCTCGTGTAGAGCCTTGAAGAACCTCCCATGCAGCTCCTTCTCCTTCCATATGTCCTCCCGCCCAGAGACACTCAGTACCATCGGGTCTTGCCATTGCTCGTTGGCTAAGGCCAGAGGGGTAAGTCCTTTATCACATCTTATGACATCTCTATGCATCGGACTGTCCGTCATCGTCAGGAAATAGTTTCGGAGGTTGCTAACCTCCCGATTGTGCATGGTCTGGGCACTCAATAGCCCACGACCACCATGCTTTCGCGGCAAGTACAACCTCATCACTGACGATTTCGGGTGATGCATTCTATGGAGAGTCATAGCTGTGCGGACTTTCCTATCCAGGGCTTGAAGTTCAGTCTGATTTCACCTGAGTATGCCGAACGTATACATGATGGTGGGCATGACCCAGCCATTATAAGTGCGTATCTTGTTCACGCCTGACGAATAGCTCGTAAGCACTTTTGTCCGACGCGAAAAGAAGACGCTGCAAACCAATGGTAAAGAGGTTCGGGAGCGCCTTCTGCTCGAGGCATCCTGGAACTGGCGAGCAAGAGACCTTGAGATTTCTTATGAGGCCCATAGTGAGAGACCACGTTTCAGTGCCATAAGTCATCCCTGGTAACACACGAGAATATTGTCGGAGAATAATATTCCCTCTGGCCCGTCTCTATTAGTGTGAAGTTATGGGTGCCTTAGAAGAAGAGTCTCAATGTTTTCTGCTACCTAGGCGTCGGTTTTCGAGCGCTTTATTTTTAGTAACACAGAGACGCGCCAAAAGCCTTTCATACGTCGTGACAATGCCCTTGATCTTCACGATAAAGAAACCTTTCATGAAAAGAACTAAAGTGTCTCAGAGGGATATTAGTGCTATAGTATTGGGCTATTGTCCATACGCCGACAGAGTGTGTCTTTGTATAGCGTTGGTCATTATCTTATTTATAAGATCTGTTGAAATAACGAACGGTACTCCCTATTACGAGTCGAACTCCTAGGGAACAAAATACTCGCAACTCATTGGTCAATGTGCGCGGCTAGAGATAAGCGAAACAATAAGCAAAGACGCTTCGTAGGGTAGGTTAGTGACTATTGAAAGTCAAGTGCAATAACCAATGGGCGCACATGGACGATTTTCTTTGGGACCTCGTTTCGTGGAATAGAGTATAGTTACAAATATTCAAAACCTACGAAGTTTATAATCGTGATTTCACGAGTGTTTCAAAAACATCAACGGCTTGTTAAGTAGGTAGTCAAGTGTTTCGGGAGCCGGAGGACGTTTTTAAAAATACAAAATTTTAATCAATTACATGTATTGACTCTACAATGGTTCCCTTAAGACTAAAGAATAATCCACTTAAGCTAACTGCCCTGAGCACCGCAAGTACTCGAGCTTATCTACTTCCGTCTGATGACTCAGCGTCTAGGTTCTGGGAATATAGAGCTGACTCCGGGTTTAGAGGCTGGGTCGCCAGGCGTAACTCCTCCCTCCTTAAGATCGAAGTTCTCTTCTTTAGGAGCAGAACTTCGATTACAGGTCTTCAACAATTTAAGGTGATACTTATAAGCTAACACACACAGAAATACAATTAACGCTATATAGAGAACAATTGTCCAGACACTAATTTCTTTCACCGTAATGATTGCCTTTTCACTTTCACTGTCACTTTTCTTCAGGGCGTATGACAGGAATTTGATGTCGGTCAAGTCGATGCCCTCCAGGTTTACCGGTTTCGATGGTACTGTTTTTGCAGGAGGTTTCACCACAGGTAAGTTTACTATGGGCATCGCTGGGTACTTGATATCCGCGATGTCGGTAGAGTGCATTTTCAGAAGGACCTCTCCGATACGTACTTCACACGGGTCGTCTAAAGTAAGTATGTAGGTGCCATGGACCTTCTGGCGGAATATTTCATTGGTGCAGGTTCTGGAGAGCAACTTTTCTTCTCTACTGTAGAGTATCCATCTGTTGGGTTGTATTATCTGGACCTTTACTGGTTCTATGGAGACTTGGACTTGAGTGCATGACGTCACGTTTTCAGCATAAGTCATCAGCTGGGTGACGCAAGAATCTTGAATGTAGTGGGAAGTGTCGTCATCGATGCAGAGAAAGCTGGACTCTTCAACTTCTCGGCATGGGTAAGTTAACAGTCTGATCTTCGACCCTTTCACTAGGGTGTAGGGATACTTGGGTATGATGACTACGGTGTGGTCATGGGATAGCACGGGTAATGGCAGGAGTTTATAATAGATATAGGTGTCTCCAGATACAAGCGGTATTTCCAACAGATATGTTATTTGGTTTCCCTTAAAGTAGGCTTTGAGTGTCATGGTTTGCTCTATCTTAACTAAATTTTCTAAGCTAGGTGGGTATACTAACGTTTCCACACTATTAATCCTTTCGAGAAGGTTAAGCAACTTAGAAGACTCTATTATAGACTGATGTAAAGCTCCTAATCTACTTATCGCTAAGGTAGTTTCAATCTCATTCAATTTAATGTGGATTGTTTGAAAGTTATGAATCAGCAAATCGTAGGTATTAATAATTTGGGTTTCCACGTGATTTAGATATTCCTTTCTTTGTATATCATCGAGTTTTTCTGATAGTTTCCGGATTTCTTCATTAATTTGTATGAGATTGTCATTTAACTTAAATGTAGAGTTGGCCAGGGAATGCACCATTTCAGTGATCAGTGTTAATTTCCGTCTATTGCTATTCTGATTTAATTTAACTTCACTAATAAGTTTTTCATATCGAATGGCATCGTCGTTATCCAGATTTCCTGTAATTACTTTAATTAGTGATCCAAGGGGGTTAATTAGGCCACGTTTTACACGGATAGAAGGTGCTACTTGCTGGAACTTCTCTACAGTCAGATTTTTAACGTATTCTGTCTGTATCCTTATATCTATAAAATTATATGTAAAATTCTTATCAAATGTCTTAACTAACTTATCTAATGCGGATGCTAGAATGCTGTTAGTCTTCAAATCGTCAACGATGGGTTTGAAGTCAAGCATCTTAGCGATGATCCACTTGTCCTTGCTAAGGACAGCGACGCCTTGCTTCACGGGAAGGATACCAGGATTACTACTTAGGTCCTGAATTTGAAGGGCCTGGAGTTGGGTCACCATGGTCGCTGCCAGGATGAGCAGGCGTCTGCGAATGACGTTTAACGTGTTTTACTGGAACCTTAGTGACTCTTTTTCCAATACGTATAGGGACTACGTTTCTATTTGTTTCACCTATCACCTCAGCTCGTAAGTATCGGGGCTTATCCTTGCTACTTCTTTTGTTAGTGTCTTTTGTAAATATGACGTTACCGGGTTCAATCGGAAAACTGCTTTCGCCACCTCTTTTCTGAACTATCTTCTCCTTCTTTTTGATGGTCTGCTCTGCTAAGTGTTTGTAAAGGTACTTTGTACGTTTTGCGTGTTCTTTGACTAACTGCTGGGTGTATTGTTTTTCAAAGTCTGAGTCAAATGTGTGTCTCGAATCAGTATGTCCTAGCAACACTTCAAAAGGGGTCATACCAGTAGTGCTATGTATGCTATGGTTGTATGCCATTACGGAATAAGTCATGATTGAAGCAGCATCTGTATACTTTTGTTCATATTTTGCTAATCTGTATATCTCTATTATTGTAGAGTGGAACCTCTCAATGAGTCCCATTGAATTTGGGTTGTTTGGGGTACCAATATGAAGGTCTACTTTGTAGAGGGAGAGAAGCTCTTTCATCAAAGCGTTGTTGAATTCTGAACCAGAGTCTGCGCTTATTTTTAGGGGTACGCCATAAAAAGAAAAGTATTTTATTAGGGCTCGAACTACCTCAGGGGTAGAGCGGTTAGGAATTTCGAAGGCCTGTCCAAGTTTGCTGAAGGCATCGATTATTGTCAGGTAGTAACGACCTTCTATGGAAAATAGGTCGATAAAAATTTCCTGTAACGGTTTAGTTTGGGTCTGGGTTATTTGTAATGCAGGTTTTAGGGGATTTCTGTCGTATTTGGCCTTTTGGCAGAGTTCGCAAGAGTTTATTATACTTGATATAATTGGTTCCATGTTATGCCAAAAATATGTGCGTTTTATGTGAGCTAATGTTTCCCTAATACCTCTATGGCACGTTTTGCCAATGTGGTACTTTTTGACGATGCTCTGTTGTTCTGTTTCATCGTCTACAAAAATGACTCTTTGGGTGCACTCATAAAATTTTACAAGTTCCTTTTTAAACAGGAATATTACTGCTTCTGTGAATTGTCGGCGGTGTTCGTCATCTTCAAAGTAGATAAAGTACTTTGACTTGTTCTTGATATACTCTTTGAGAAACTGCTTAACAAGATCAGGTCGATTCGTAGGTAGATGTACTTCTAGAATACGCTGCTTCTCTCTAGACAAGTCTTTAACTGAAAGTTTATCAATGAACCAGGTGAAGACTAAAATTTGGTTGGGCTTTGTGTCAATGGCTTCCTGTAAAATGGGAATACCTTCGGATTCAGTGTCTAAAGCTGAATGAGCTGTTGCAGTACCTGAAGATTTTTCTGATGCTGTCACAGTGTCACTAGAAGGGCTAGGTATAGAGTATGGGGATCTACGTCCTAATCGCATCGTTACGTCAGAGTCTGAATCTGGGATGGTGATTGGATGGTCAGAGTCACTGTCGGAAATAGTCATTGGTTGTTCAGGTACTGGCTGTGCCAAAGTTTTCCGCTGGGCTCTACCTAACTCTTCGATCTCTTTGGTCAGCTGCTCTATGGACTGCTCTCTGTCTTCACTCTTATCAACATTTACTTTTACTGATCTTTTGTCATCTTTACCTAGTGCGTTAAGTCGAATCCGTGATAAGGCGTCAGCGTTAGAGTTTAATTTACCCTTTTTGTAAACTGCGTCAAAGTCATATTCCGATAAACGTAAGCGCCAGCGTGTGAGCCTACTATTGGTGTCTGTTAGGGACTTAAGCCACTGAAGAGGCTTATGGTCTGTAATAACAATGAACTTTTTACCATAGAGATATGGGCGGAAATGTTTTACAGCCCATACGATGGCAAGCAACTCCTTTTCCGTTACGCTGTACCTGGTTTCAGCGTCATTGAGGGTCCTACTAGCGTAAGCCACTGGCTTATCACTGCCTATTGGTCCCTGCGAAAGTACGGCACCAAGGGCGAAGTCTGAAGCGTCTGTGGTCAGGATGTAAGGTTTGTCAGGATCAGGATATTGCAGAATCGGGGCGTTTACCAGAAGCTCCTTACATTTCTGAAAGGCTTCTACGTACTTCTCATCACTGCTTGACATAGACCGCTTCTTCTTCAAACGAGCTGTCATGGGTTGAGTGATTTTAGCAAAGTCCTTGATGAACCTTCTGTAATAACCTATAAGACCTAAGAAGCTCTTTATTTCTGTAGTTGTACGGGGTAGGGGGTAGTTGAGTATAGCTTTTATTTTGTCATTGTTGGGTTTAAGTCCTGCACTGGTTATATTGTGTCCGAGGTATAAGACCTCTTTTCTCAAAAATTCGGACTTGTCTAATTGCACTTTGAGGTTAGTTTTTCTGAGTCTCTCAAACACTGTCCTTAATTTAAATAGGTGTTCCTGTAAGCTGGAAGAGTACACGATTATGTCATCTAGGTACACTAGGCAGTGAATACCCTGTAGACCTCGGAGTACGTTGTCTATTGTCCGTTGGAAGGTCGCAGGAGCGGTCTTCAAGCCGAAGGGCATACGGGTAAATTCAAAATGCCCTGCTTGGGTCGAAAAGGCTGTCTTCTGGCGGTCTTCCGGAGCTACCTCCACTTGGTGGTATCCACTGGCCAGGTCTAATGTGGTGAAGTAAGTACTTCGCCCTAGCTTGTCAAAAAGATCAGTAATATTCGGTAACGGGTATTTGTCGTCGATGGTAATCTCATTTAGTTTTCTAAAGTCTATTACTAACCTGTATTTCTTTTCGCCTGATGCATCTGCCTTCTTGGGCACCAGGTGCACGGGGGCACTCCAGGGAGAGTGCGACTCCTTCACTATGTTGTTCTCTAACATTTTTTTTACTTGTTTATTAATCTCCTGGTTAATTACTTGGGGTTGTCTATAAGGGCGGATAAAGATAGGGTCTTCATTACGAGTCCTGATATGGTGTTTAACGTCATTAGTGAAAGTTAAGGGTAGTTTTTCCGAATAAAAAATGTCTTTGAACTCTTCGCAAAGTTTTTGGATGCTTTCCCGTTCCTCGTTGTTCATATGGTCTAAACGCAACTTACTAAGGTTTTCAGTAAGGATGTCGTCAATGTCTGTGTCTCTGTGGTGAGTCATGCTGTTTAATTCACATTTTTGGTTGTCGTATTTAGTCACCATAAAGGGTCTATTGATGGTCAGTGTCATTTCATGTTGTAGCGTGTTCTGAATGATAGTTTTCGCGTAACCGTTTTCGCATTTTACAATAGCGCTAGGCATTCTTACGCCTTCACAAAATGAAACATAGTTCAATATAGCGTCACCGTCTTGTAAGTCTGTCGGTAGGCTCACTCGTTGTTCACATCTAGGGGCAAGTTTGATCGTAACACTGGGGTTGTAAATCATTGGGATAGTTGCCGATTTTGTATATAGCAGATTATTTTTCATGTCTATTTTTGCATCAATTTGTTTCAGAAGGTCACTACCAATTAAACCATCGTAGCGTCCGTCTACGTCATAAACATAGAATTTATGGAACTCGCAACTGTTAAATGTCGGGAATAGTGGTACTTCTATAACTTCACTATGCTGGCTGGACGCGTGAGTGCTTATCACCTCGAACGGTTCGTATTGTTTACAGTTATTGAAGTACTCGCTTGCTTTGGCTGGGCTAATGAATGAACGCGCGCTACCTGTGTCTATCATGAACCTTGACTGAATTTCAGGTAACTCTACGTAAGGTAACTGCAATTTTAGGCTGCAATTAAGTTCTATTATTTCGGGTTTTTGTTGGAGGCACCTGTGTGAAAATCCTCATTAGTCTCGCACTGGTCAACGGGCTCGAGCTCACTTTCGGGGGTTTCGCCGCTCTCCACATTGTTTGCGTTTTCATAGGTGTCGTAGTCATAGTATGGGCTAGGGGCATATAAGTCAATCATATCACACGTTTCATCTACCTCATTAATAGCGTTCATGCGAAAGCCTTGGGGCTTCGCCGGGGCGACTGTTCGCATGCTAACGTCGGTATTTCCTTGACCTTGGTTCGGTGATGGTCGATAGCCAAACTGTTGTTGACCAAACTGGGGTTTATAACCTGTCGGTTGCTGGGTTAATTGGGGCCTAAAGCCAAGAGGCTGTTGGGTAAACTGGGGTTTGTACCCGAATTGTTGGGGTTGCTGCGCTAACTGGGGTCTATACCCAAATTGTTGGGGTTGTGACGGTAACTGGGGCCTGAACCCTAATTGAGGTCTGTAACCAAATTGTTGCGGTTGTTGTGCATGCATTTGTTTACTTTGGGGTATGCCAAACTGAAATCTTTGTTGCGGTTGTTGTAGAGTTTGGGGTTGGTACATAGGCTTTTGTACGTTAGGGGTTGTTTGAGGGATTCCGAACTTAAATCCTTGAGGGTTTTGCGAGAAGAATGGCTTGATGCCCATTTTGTCAAGGAAAGGGTTCTGTGCTGCTGGTTGGGGTCTTGCCTGCAGGCTAGGTACCTTAAGCATTTTGTTCCGAGTATTGTACTGGTACAAGAAGTTCACTTCTTCCAGCACTATACTGAGAGCATCTTCTAGAGATCGTGAACCTTTCAGGCGCACGATTCGCAGCAGGTCTTCTGGCAGATTGTAAAGAAAGACATTCATTGCCATATTATCGTAAATAGTGATTTTACTCGCGCGAAGGTTAGCGTCCAGTACTCTGTTTACCTTGGCAATCAATGTGCTTCTTACGTGTTGTATTCTATTGCAGAAATCGAGATAAGTCTCGCCATTATTAATTTTCAGTGTTTCTAATTCAATAGCAATACACTCCTCACTGCGAGGATCACCGAAATGTTGCTCAAGAGCGATTTTAAGCTCTGGCCACGTATCAAGATCCTGTCGCTCACTTATCAGCGCTGCGGCTCTTCCAGTCAACTTCGACGTTACGACATGGAATACATACAAGTCCTGGGCCGCATTGCCTTCTACTCTACAGTTATTTATTACATACTCGCACTTTCTAATGAATAAATTAAGTAATTTTTCGTCACCGTCGAATCTGGGGATGACGTCAGCGATTTCGCGAGGAATTTGCTTAATTTGATCCATTTTTAACTGCTTTAAACTTATCTAACACTGCTATTAATATTCAAGTTTACTTAAAAATACACTTTTTGTTTAATTTAGTTAACTACTTAAAACACAGTTTAAAATTACGTCTTTCTGAAACCAAATAACCCACTTCAATTTTTGGAAATAGCGCTATCGATCTCCAGACACATACATCTAAAATGGAATAGGAATGGTTATAGGAGAATGGAATAGCGATAGGGTCTACTCACAGACTGTCCATGTCCCTCCGTTGAGTCTCAGGGGCGTCCTCCAAATTCTCGTACTGTAGGCGACGGAGTAGGGTCACTAATGTGAAGCTCACCCACACAGTCTATGCCACTTTTAGAGAGTCCTTGACTTATTTATTTGGTTCGTATGGATTTCCGTTTAAAACGTAAGAAAACGTTCGTCGTTTTTCACTGATTTTTAGTTTACGCGACGCGGAAATCCTACCGGCTGCGCCAGTCAAGTGTTTCGGGAGCCGGAGGACGTTTTTAAAAATACAAAATTTTAATCAATTACATGTATTGACTCTACAATGGTTCCCTTAAGACTAAAGAATAATCCACTTAAGCTAACTGCCCTGAGCACCGCAAGTACTCGAGCTTATCTACTTCCGTCTGATGACTCAGCGTCTAGGTTCTGGGAATATAGAGCTGACTCCGGGTTTAGAGGCTGGGTCGCCAGGCGTAACTAGGTACCTAAATATTGAATGTTTATGAACGCATCCTTATTTGAAGGGTATAAATATTTGTGCAGTCTAACCACGTCCACCTTAACATGTGTACAAAGTACAGTTGACAGCACATCAAGCTTTCAACATATGTGCACTCTAATCAGTTAAGTTAAGGACGACTTTGAAAAAAATGTTTATGTTAATCTGCTGTCGACTGTACTAATTTTCGTTACAGACGAACGACTGTGAAACGATAAATATACTTAAATGTTGGTCAGCAGTCGATTAAAGGATAAAACACACCAACGCGGTGGCGGTGACCGTCCGTACATACGTCCATATAAATACTGCTGCAGTAAATGATGTATGTATGGAGCGTAATTTTCATCCTTTAGCCCTAGCCACACAGAAGGGACGTGGGGCGGGGGCGCGGATAAGTCGCGACGCGTTGCATAGAAATCGCGCTCTCGCCCCGTCTGTTCTGTGTGGGCTTCGTCCGGTCCCTTCAGTACATTTTGTACGAAAGTATTTTCCGCACTCTCGCCCCACGTCCCTTCTGTGTGGCTAGGGCGTTACGGTGCTCCGTGACGTTCACTAGCGCCACCAATACAAAAAAAAAATGCAAATAGTGTCTCAATCATGTATACAACGTGTTTATTTGTAATGTAACGCCCGACTCAGGGCACTTTCTACTCATCAACACGAATGGGTCAAGTCGACCTCGAAATCGCGAGATAAAAGGGCTGTGCCATACTAAAACTCCGTAGGTACTGAACAAAATCTTTGGAACAGCTGATTTTCTTAAGGATTTTAGAGTTGGACACATAGTAAAAGTATTGATGAGTAGAAAGTACCCTGAGTCTTACGGTACTTTAAATTTGTAAAGTTTTTATACATTTGACATTTGTCAGACACTTTTTTATACGAACCACCATCAAGAACCTAGGATTAAAGGCTTGGAATCAGGTTGCATTCTTACGTTTTTGGCCTTAGGTTCTTGGTTGTGGATCTGGAAAATTTTAAAACTTGAAAACAATGAGCCGTTTTCAGTACAAATTCATAAAGCAATTCATAGATGGCGCTTACAGGCGTGGCCATAGAAGAACCGAAATACGGCTGTCAAAATTAATCTGCGCTAAGCAAAATTTGACAGACGTATTCCGGTTCTTCTATGGCCACGCCTGTAAGCGCCATCTATGAATTGCTTTGTGAATTTGTACCGAAAACGGCTCATTTAGAAGATATTTTTAAGACACAAAAACAGTATGTAAAAAAAAATATGTTTTTTTTATTGGTGGCGCTAGAGGCTCCTTAAATGTATGAGCAAAGACCCTATGCTTAGATAAAGGAGACCCTTGACATTGACTGGGTCGCAATTTAAAAGACAAAAGCACAATGCAGATAGCGAGATAAAGTATTTCATATTCATATCACAAAAGCACAATTTGCATTTTTCACTTTGCTCGGACTTCCCGCGTGTTCCATTTTATGAAAAATCCATTGAATTATTGTGCCCAGTTCTTCTTATTCCGCATTAAAATTTGAAATCAAATATTTTAATATATTATTTATGCTTCGCATCATCCTCATAGTATGCACGAACATTTTATATAAAGAAAACCGTGTTCAATATTCTGTACGAAATGCATTATTAAGTTATGACGATAACATTTTAATTCTACTTAATAATGAAAAGGCCAGTGCAAAGCATGAAAATAAATGAACGTGTTTGTCCTGAGATAATATTCTCTTTGAATAAGTTTAGTACGTCACGGCATCTTTGACAATTACCTTCTTCATTTCGGTAAGTCTTGTCTGAAACATCGCCTTTGTGAAGGAGTTTAGGTAATTTTATATGGAGGTTAGCTCTCTTTTCTTCCACAACTAAATGAATTTCAACAATGTGTACTAAGATTAGTAAAAAACAATTAAAATTTTGACGTCAGTATTATAGAGTCTGAGACATAGTGTCAAAGTTGGGAAAATATATTGTCTTATAGCCTTAACGGCTTGACCAATTCTGATGCACGAGACAAAAATAAAACCTACTGTAGCATTAGCATCTTTAAAGACTATATAACGTTACGGATAAAATAATGTGGCGGATAAACAAATGTTTTATTTTTATTTCTGACTTTTTTGGCAATATAAACGTAATTTGCATGTACACTTTTAAAAAACTCTTTCGGTAAAGGTCAAATTAATGCGAGTCTTAGTATCTGTTCTCGCGTGCGACGAAATTTCGAGTATGATAGAGAGATTTTCATAGTTTTCTTTGTTACATCCCTTTAATAGTTTTTCACTACTGAAGACAGTAAAATACCTGAAAGGCTATCCTTGCTCTGCGAACCTCTCACCGAACAAAAGAACACTAAAACAGAATACCGTTTTAGTCTAGTTTGTAAGCGCACACTTACAAGAACAGCAAACAACTGTAATCAGCTTAAAGCTGACTCTACGAACTAGGCGATTTTATCATCACGCCAACCCGCCCACGGTCTGTAGAGACCGGCTAGCACTTTATTGGGGTTATTTTCGATATATTACTTTCAAAACCATAAAATTTTATACAATAACAATCGTTCAAAGCGAAAAAGTACCGCTGACTCAAAAAAACTAAAGTACAGTGCCTGACAGATAACTTGAACAAAAATCCGCGCAGTCGGGAAATCACACCCCGCACCCCCATAATAAATACGTCCATGCGAAGTCAAAGTCATTCATTCAAATTATTCATCGGATATTATATTATGTAGGAACGTGTAGATATCATCCCCTAAATCTGTTTGAAGAAAGAACGCAAATATCTAAAATGAATCCCTCTTAAAAGTGAAAGCGGAGTTGAATACGGAATGATGGCCTGAAGTGACCCCACATTTCACGCTCTCTGAAAATCTCTGCCTTCGCTCCAGTCTCGATTTGGCCAGGAATAAGGTAGGCCGCGCATCAACGCTCCCAACACCGACTTGTCTCCGCAACATATGAACAGCCTCTGAATATTACGTGCAATTTCAAAGAAAAGGACAACTTTGTGACAAGTTTATACAGTCAGCATCCACGTGTTAGGAATATTAAAAACTTGAGACTGAAAGAAGCAAAGTCTTTTTCCGACGTTTCCTTTTCGCGTTTTCTTTTAGGTCAAGATTTGTGTTGTATCGTGTTTGTGTGGGACTTATGTTGACTTAACAGGCGAGATATGTGAGGTAAGTGATTCTGTGCATTCAGTAGTCCGGTCTAAAAACGCAGTGGAAAGTAGAACATACATGTCGAATGAGTTGGCAACTTTTTACTAAGATTTACTTTTCTTCATAACTCTTTTGCCCTCTTCTATTGAAGTCTTTTCTTTTTATAAATGTAAAGCATGTTTTAACAAGTAGCGTAAAAAACTACGAGAAAAAGTCCCGTGCCGGCAGTATTTTCTCAAATAGACTAGACATTTTAGTTGGAAAACTTCTAATTTCATTAAACTTGATAACAAGGTTGTGAGGCTTTTAATTTAAAAAGAAAAAGGAATAAATGTACCGCGCAGTGAATAGTATACAGCGCGCAATTTCAAATTCATTTTAAAAGATTAAGTAATGAGACATCAACCAAAGTCGGGAGGGTCAAATAAAATTAAACTGGAGGGTAGACATGTTGCAAGAAAAAACACAGTTTAAATAATAATCACAATAATTACACCTTTTTAAAGCATCTGTACCACAAAATATGGGTGAAAGTGGTTCATATAATAATGACTTACTTGACTTAACGTCCTATATCTCCTAGATGGGGCAGAGGGCGTCCTCGGGATGTCCTCCATCATGACCGGTCTTGAGCTTCACGGTTTACCTCGCTCCACGTCATTCCGATGCTCGCCGCTTCTGCCAACACAGTAATAATGGTTAGGCAATTTTTATATTCAAGTAGTATATAATTTCTGGAGCGGTGGTTCAGTCGTATCCGTTTTTGTTAAAAGCTATTGCTAAAAGAACCCAACGAATTCAACAAACAATTACAGCGATCCAAGCGAAGCTCAGCAATACGCATAAAAGCATCACAGGGAAATCCTCGATTCATAAAAAGGAAACAATAAACACATTTCTCAATTAAAAGTCGGTGCTACAGAGATTTAAACTGAAAAGCAACGTAATTTCATGCCCACCGTGCGTATTCGCGAGTGGGGGAGGAAAAAAAGCGGGGAATAAAAGTAATACAAGAAAGACAATAAAAAGGCTGGAAAAAAATCCTGGCTGAATACACGCAGGCATTTAACCAGCGGGACAGCGAAACATTGCTCGATATCAGACTATTAGCAGAATTAACCGCACTTCCTGTTAAGCCCTATTAATTATTTACACTCATCTACTTCCAGACAAATGGAGTTTGGAGATAAAAATTAGATAATATACGATAAGATGAAAATACCTTTTGCCGTATTATATCAGGTAATTTAAATAAGTACCATCTAACTAACTGACATGACGATAGAAAAATAAATTTTTTAATCTAGTTCAGTTTCCATCGGTGTAGATTTTTATTCAGATTGCTTGTAAAACGACTCTTCAATACATAATGAGGTTCAGGACGAATGCCAAGAATCTTGCCTTGATGTGTGAACTACGTGCTTTGTGTTTGCAAGTGCGTTAATGTTTAACGTAAATCAGCTATATTTACTTTGTGACCGGAACGCTGATGGAGCAACCCCCCTTTTCACACGCGTTTGTACTGCAAATTGTGTGAAACCCAACTAAATTGTATCAGTCTTGGTTAGAATCACAATAGAACAAATTGCTACATCGGATCTCCTTTCAAATAGTTTAGCGGAGTCCTATTATAGATTATCTTAAGCTTTTACTCGTATGTAAATTGAATTACTGAACCAACAACGTCGCAGAGAGGAGTATCTAGTAGACGAGATAGATTTTTTTTGACTCTTTGCTTTAGAACGATTTCTGTGAGACTCGTAAACCTTTTTTTCGAGCAGGGATTTCAGGTTTTTTTATTTATATACGAATATGAAAAATTATTGTTTAGGGTTTTTTACCTCAAAAGGAAAAAAACGGGACCCTTATAGAATCACTTTGTTGTCGATCCGTCCGTCCGTCTGTCTGTGAAGACAGACGGACGGACGGATCGACAACAAAGTGAGTTACTCGTATCTCGGGAACGCGTGGACGTATCGAGCTAAAATTAAAATTCACTCAGGTCTACAGAACCTTCAAGCTGTGAAAAATCTAACTTCTAAGTAAACGTAAAAAAATACGGCCGTTTATACCGCAAAAAACGTATATTTTGGCACTCAAGGGAATTAAAATGTATTATTGGGTACTTGCCGTTGACCCAGAACTATGAAATTTGGCAAGTTATATCGTCTTATACTACACGTAGTTACAGGAAAAAATCTGAAACTATACAGTTGTAATTAAATCATAAAAAATAGTCTTTGAAGTTCGGGAAAAGCTCGGAAAAACCGGCATGACTCAGTTCCTGAACTACGTATAAAATATAAGTACCTACAATTTTGCACGGAACCCTCATAGGCGAGTCCGACTCGCATTAGTCCGTTTTTATTTTATTTATTATTGTAGAATCCTAAATAAATGTATTTAATCGTTTGACACTAAGTTATTCAATTAATTCCTGAGAGTTTCCAAGCCTCAAATCTCTGGGGTCTGCACGCCGTTTCACACCGGGTACCGGCAGAATTTCAGTGCGGAAGTTTTCTTTTAAGCTTTCAGCTGATGCTGTGTGTGATACTTATTTGCATTTGCCCACTTTTTCACGTTTAGATCTTGTTTCAACAAAAGGTGCTTGCGTACCGCATATAGCAAGTTGCTACGATTTTGTCATCTAAGTATGCTTTTGTCTCGTCATTTGTCTTTTTTTGTTTGCTCTATACCTACTGGGTGTGTCTTTTTATATAAGTTATTTATCTACCTTTAAATGGAACGACGTCGTAAAAGTTAAACACTTTTCGGATTGTCAACTTTTATCTTTATAGCAACAGCTTACAATAAAATAAATTCGCAGATTATAGCGTTGATAAAACCCTTGTACCCGAGGTGTCGAGATACTAACCTAGTTCGGTTGGCGGCGTGCAAATCCGTTTTGTTGGGATAATCTCGAGACTTAAGCGTATCGGGATTCGTTGGCCTATTCTGCATAATTCAGGCAGAACTATTGAATTGATTTTGATCAGTAGATAAACCTGAACTTGTCACTCTTAGGGCCGGTTTCTGAATTGAGAATTTCACTAAGTAAATACTTAAGTAACTTTCTGTCACGCTCTTTTCCGAGAAATTCGAAGAGACAACACTACAGTTAACTATTTACTTAGCGAAATTCTCAATTCAGAAACTGGCCCTTATTCTTGGCGTATCGATGCTATACGAGGTTCGCCATTACCTCGCGAAAAATCCATTCCCGGGCAAAGACGTACATAACTACTTTGGTATTTGCCTACCCTTCTGGAATACAGGAGGGGTGCACGAAAATATCCTTCCCAAATGCCCTACCTACTGAGCCCTGTATGGCGCACTTGGAATTGCTCTATCCTGCGGTCTTGACCAGATGGAGTGACTCCTGACTATAAAAAAGCCTTTCTTGAGGCGCCGCCAGTCAATAAATCAGTCGATATATTGCAAGTCAATACATTTATGAAAACATATTATATATTTGAAAAAAAATCAGCAATTTCGAAAATATTGGTAATTTTCTAAATTGCTAATTATTTTTCAATAGTCATCATAGCATAGGACTAAACATAAATTATTGTCATTTCCACGTTTTAGACTTGCAAAAGTTAATACATCGTTTATGGGGCACTGTATACGGTTATACAATAAAATTCCTCAAAATATATTAGACTTACCACCGACGCGGTTCAAAAAATATGTTAAACATACACATCATTAAAGATTATTTGGAAGACAAATATGTCTGATATTTAAATAATGTTAACGGGGACGATTGCATCTAGTGAAATGTAACGTTAAGTTGAACTCTCTGTTAATTAAGCAAACTTTTCGTGAAAAGAATAAATGTGGAGATTCTTTGTTAGCTTCTTTTCCGCATAATCTATTGTGAAACTAACAGCCTTGACGTTCATTAAGTAAACATTTTGTTTTTACAGTGAATAAAATTTTTCACTTTTACCTTGCGTACTGGGTTCATGCGTGAACTGGTGCAAGAGTTTGTTTATCAGCGTTAGGTGTACAGGGCTCAGTAGGTACGGCCTTTGCAATGGATATTTTCATGCACCCGTCTGTATCCCGGAGGGGCAGGCAAACACAATTTTTTGCCACTTGCCATGATCCTCTTTCGCTTCAGGAACATCCATTAGTCGCTAGACGCTATATCATGCCCATTTTATATCAGAAGTGGACAATTTCATGGAGTCTTTATTTTTTTTTATTTGAAAGGAGCTCTGTTTTGCTTTGATAAATCGAACGGTTAGTGGGGGAAATGGCTTGGGAAGAAACTTGGGAAACTTGTTACTTCTTAGGGTTCCATAGTCAACAAGGAACCCTTTTAATTTCAACATATCAATCCGCCTGGCTGTCTGTCTGTCCGCGGCTTAGCACAGAGACGACAGGTACGAAAAAGCTGAAATTCGGCATTGATATACTCGTACATATAAATCACGCCGAATAAAATGGTAGGATAAAATCTTAAAAAAAAATTATAGAGTACCTCCGCTGCACCTAAATTAGGGATGCAATTTTTTTTTCACCTACAGTATAGTGTTGAGTATCATTGGATTGGCCATTTAAAAATATTACTAGTGTAGGACAACCTCAGGACAACCATTTTTCGATTTAGGGATCCGTTTGCAAAATATTAAGCTTTAAAGCGCAAATTTTTGCTAGAGTAATGAACCACCCCCTCTCTTAGCTAAGCGGTTGATTGTAGAGACGTGAAAAAACTCAGGGCCGTAGCACATATAATGAACTTAAAAGGACAACTATCACGGCTAAGTGGGCTTTACAAGTTAACGAGTAATGGGCGACCTTAGAAAAGGAAAACTTCGTACAAATTCCATTGAAAATTACGTTGTTAGTTCTGTAAAGTAGGTAGAACTCCCTCCTTCTACGGAACCCTACACCGCACGTGAGCTGACACGCACTTGGCTGGTTTTACTTTTTATACTCTATTTGAACTAAAGCATATTCCTTGAAAAGAAAGAAGGAAAATGAGGCTTTAATTTTTCTGACTTCAAAAAAGGTTCAAGAAGTGAGCTTTTACAAAGAAATTTTCTAAATAGCTGAAGCAGCCACAAGATGGACAGATGAACTCATCGAAGTGGCAGGAAGGTGCTGGATGCAGGCCGCTCCCAACCGGTCTTTTTGGAAATCCATGGAGGAGGCCTATATCCAGCAGTGGACCTCTTGTGACTGAATGATGATGATGAAATAGCTGAATATTGTCGTCACCTAATAAAGAAGGAAAACCTCGAGAATTGTTAAAGTACTATAAAACCCTCAAAGTAACCGGAAATCCCAAGTTCTTACCACAAAAGCCCGAAAGCCAAGTCGGTCAAAGATAAGGCGTCTATTCAGCAGAAACGACGTTGCAAACGAAATATTTTCAATGTCCTTGGATATTATACCGTCGCGCTACATCACTTAAGATACAATCCCTTTGTCAATATTTGCAGCGAATCTAAGGGGCCCAACAATAAAGATATTTACTTTATTGCCGCAAAAACGAGACAGAGAAGATAACTAAAAAACCATGTAAAAAGGGGAGTTTCCTGCAAACCTTGGGGGCTTTATTACTAACAGTAATTACTTCCCAATAACCATTGACGGAAAAAACGCTAAATGATCGCTAAATGATAATATACGAGTAAATACCTATCCAAATAGTTACATTCGCGATAACTAGTCATATCGCTGGTTAGAGACTGGACACTCAACAACTATTTGCCTCTCGCTCATACAATATTGCCGTCTATAATGTGTGAGCGAGAGGCAATTACTAACGCAGTCCCTTTCTTAAATTCTCCGTGCTTTGACAGGATACGCATTAGTTTGATTCGAGAACGTTGTTCACTGAAAGAGGATGTAGTGACTAGAATTGAAACAGGAATGTTGCGTTGCTTAGTAATAGGGGTTAAAGTATGAAATTGCCGTTTTATTGCAATAGGTTCTTTAAATTGACATAGAATCTTCATGGTTTGAGGTTTTCGAATGAAACTTTTTTCAAATGGTTTCTATGATGTTCTTTTTTTAAAAAATGTGAAACATTTGAATATCGACTTTCAATTGTTTTTGTTATTCAATTTAGACAAGAAAGATGGATACTGCGAAAATTTGAGTGATTTTTGAATACGAGTTCCGACGCGGAACTAACGCGGCAGAAACAGCCCGCAATATCAATGTTGCGTTTGGAGAGGGGTCTACTAATGAACGCACCGTGCGATTTTGGTTTAAACGCTTTCGTGATGGAAATTTCGACTTAAAGAACGAGCCACGAGGAAGACCGCCCACACAGGTGAATAACGATGAATTAAGAGAGATAGTGGAAGCCGACCCTAGTCAAACTACCCAGGAATTAGCGGCATGGTTTAACGTTACCTTACCCACAATATTGACTCACTTGCGTCAAATCAATAAAATAAAAAAAATACGAAAAATGGATGCCTCATGATTTGACTGATCTGCAGAAAGAAACGCGTGTTGAAACTTGTGTTGCCTTGTTGAACCGGTACAGAAATGAAGGAATATTGGATCGAATTGTAACATGTGATGAAAAGTGGATTCTTTATGATAACCGGAAAAGAAAAATGCAATGGCTGACCCCAGGTCAAATGCCACAACAGTGTCCTAAAGCAAAACTTACCAATAAAAAGGTAATGGTAACTGTTTGGTGGTCTCAGCATGGTGTTATTCACTATAGTTTTCTCCGATCTGGTCAAGCAATAACGGCAGATGTCTATTGTGCCGAACTCCGAACCATGTTGACAAAACTAGCAGTAAAACAGCCCCGACTCATGAATCGATCTTCACCATTATTGCTCCACGACAACGTTGAAACCAACTGCAGTTAGAAACCATTCGTCATCCTCCGTATTCACCAGACCTTGCTCCAACGGATTGCCATTTTTTTCGTGATTTGGACAATTATCTACGTGACAAGAAGTTTTCTTCCCAGGAGGCAGTACAAAATGCTTTCACACAGTTTGTGCAGTCTAGATCGTCGGAGTTCTATCGCAAAGGCATTAATGACCTTCCCATTAGATGGCAGCAATGTATAGATAATAATGGCAACTATTTCGATTAAATAAATTTGTTAAAAATTTAAAAAATAAACAATTTAGATTTTCAGTACAAATCGGCAATTTCATACTTTAACCCCTGATATATATGATGGGGGTGAAATGAGAAAGAATGACGCAAAAATATATCAAGCGAAGCACGCCTGAGAAGGTTTTTGTGTAGAGGAAAAAATATTTCAGAGCAAAATCCTAAAGAAAGTGGCTTAGAAAGCAAAGTTTTTGAAATAGGTACCTACAATGAATGATTTTTCTTTGATCTATCAACTTCTTCGCTTCCAGTAGGGATAGACCAGTAGGGATATGCGGAACAGGGGGAAAATGTACGTAAAAACTTTTTTTTGTTATGATGTAGACGTAATTCATCGTTGGCAGCCTTTATCGCAGAATGTCACATACAACTGTGTAACATTCTGTCCATAATATGTACCTAAGTCCTTAGTTGAATGTCCCCACAAGAAACTTAATATTGTTTCATGTGGGCCTCGCCCTCTTATTCGATGAGCCTTCCCTAAATGAGCTTTCTCCGTTATTGATTTCATTACCTCCAATACAATTTCTTCCTATTTCATTCTCATGGCGTTCGTTGCTTCTAATACAAAATCCGGACTCTGTGCCACGTAGTAAGTTATAATACAAATTTTAAAGGCCAATAAGTGGAATGAATTTACACGTATTGGCCTTTTTACCATTCTGGGGCTACATAAACAATATGCATAAAACAAATAGTAACTTATAAACAATAAAAAACCGGCTAAGTACGTTCGGACCACGCGCAATGTAGGGTCCGTAGAAAGAGGATTTTTAACTGCTTTTCAGAACTAACAGCTTCATCGAAGTCATTTTCAATGGAATGGATTTTATACGAAATTTTACTTTTATAATTTTGTTGCCTATTACTCGTTAACTATTAAAGCCTAGTTAGCCGTGATCCTTTTCCTTTCGAGCTCATTATATGTGCTACTACCCTGAATTTTTTCACGTTTCTACAATCAACCGTTTAGCCAGGAGAGGGGGGGGGGCACCCTACTCGGACAAAAATTTGCGCTTCAAAGCTTAATAATAGGGGTTAAAGTATGAAATTGCCGTTTTATTGCAATAGGTTCTTTGAATTGTCTATGTCTATGTAATATAGACCCCTCTCCAAAATGCAGCATTGATGTTGCGGGCTGTTTCTGCCGCGTTAGTTCCGCGTCGGAACTCGTATTCAAAAATCACTCGAATTTTCGCAGTATCCATCTTTCTTGTCTAAATTGAATAACAAAAACAATTGAAAGTCGATATTCAAATGTTTCACATTTTTTAAAAAGGAACATCATAGAAACCATTTGAAAAAAGTTTCATTCGAAAACCTCAAACCATGAAGATTCTATGTCAATTCAAAGAACTTATTGCAATAAAACGGCAATTTCATACTTTAACCCCTAATATTTCGCAAACTGAATTCTAAATCGGAAAATGGCTTCCTACACCCACCATATTTTTAACGACAATCCAACGATACCCTACATGATGGAGTAGACGAGAAAAAAAATCATCCGCACTTTTCATGTTACATGTTTCATGGAAGGTACCTACTCGTACAGTAAAAAAATATAATTCTCAATATTTTATTGTTTAACTTTGTCGGCGTGATAAATATGTACACACACACATCAAATTACAGTTTTCTAGTACCACCGGTCTTTGCGCTAGGCCGCGGACAGACAGACAGACGGACATGGCGAAACTATAAGGTTTCCTTGTCGAACTACGGAACCCTAACAAAAAAGGTATAAAGTGTTTGCTTAGTAAATTTCAAGCTAAATAAGTCACAGGTACAGCAGCAAAGAATATTCTAGGTGCTAAGTGGTAAGTGAAAAAAACTGACATAAAAATCCCAACCCAACTGCTGCTCATTAAGGAGTGATTCAGTGCTAATTAACAAGCTAACTAACACCACTAACAATGTCCCAGGCACTGCAGCATCCAAGTGGTCCCTTCACCCATCTAGTTTAAGTAAAGGTGCCACTAGACGCTGTATAAATCATCTCATTACGTAGATGCAAAGGCCAAAATTTAACACCACTAATGGAAAAAATATGTTTTTGTGTAATACGTTTCTACAAAAAGTCAAATTCATAAGTCTCATAATAGTGATAGCAACTTTGCAACCTTGCATCAATAAGCTAGGACTGATCGATTTCCGCTAAAAGTCCGAACATAAACACAAACATACTAGCCAATCACATTACCGCCTTTTGGGATCTGCCGCTGCAGTCGATTAATTCTTATTAATCCAAATAAAGAAGTTTTCCAGTTTTACTAATGAACAGTGCTTCCATCCATGTTAAAAAATGCCTCCGTCCATATAAAACTCCCACGGGAGAAAATAGCTAGTCGTTACCAATTTCATCGAGGTCGGGTAATTATTGCGGGCGTTTTTTTTTCAGAAACTCAAATAATGAACAAAATAGTAACTCTCATAGGAGTACGAGAAGCTTGTTACAAAATGTGAAGTGTTTATTAAAATTCAGCATTTCTACTATTAATAAAATTTCTAAAAGGAACTCTATTTGCGGATTGTATGTAGCTTCCTACATGTGTATCAAAATGTGAAATATTTACAGTTATAGCAGTTCAGCGTTTATGGTTTACGTTTTTGGGGAATGTTTGTCTTTAAATTGTATACAAGAGGCAAAATTAGCTGGTTATTATAATTAATTTTCATCTCCACATGCTCTAAAATCTGTTTGAACAATTGAGCACACAACTTCCAGTTAGTCAATTAAACTGTCGACTAAATCTTTATCGGCATAAGCTGCTTAGTAAACTTCCTTCATTATAATATGCTAATGAGTGGACTTAGCAATGTGCGTTACGTTTACCCTTATCACGGAATGATATATCCTGACTTTGTGGCAAACTCTGATAGAGTTTGTAACATAGAGTATGCTACTAAATAAAACAAAATATTAGGTAGTTACCTCAAGACATCGTGTCTTTAAAAAACATTAGTTTTTCTGCGAGTACCGAATACGTATACTATATTTAATCATCAAAGCGCGTTCCATAGCACTATAAGCGTCTATTAATCGGTTCTACCGTCAGTGTCCACGTTTTGGTTTCGCAGGTCTCTTTTCTTGTGATAAATTATACAAATCAACATGTTACATTGATTGGGGACCAACACCTCGGCATATATTATTTTTTATCCTATATGCCGCGATGCTGTGTTAATACATTGGGGACCAACACCTCGGCATATATTATTTTTTATCCCATATGCCGCGATGCTGTGTTAATACATAAAATTATTTATTATTCTGTATCAATTTCTCGTTTGAACCTCTATGTTAGCCATTATCCCATTTTTGTGCTAATGGCTAACTTAGAGGTTCAAACTACTTGGGTAATGGGACAATTAGTGCCACTTCAACTGAGCAATTCTTCGAGCTATATCAGTAACTCGGGTTCTTCTGCGGATCTCCTCATTCCTGATTCGATCACGCAGTGAACCTCCTAACATAGCTCTCTCGATTGCTCGTTGGGCGACCTTGAGCCTTCTTATGAGGCCCATGGTCAGCGACCAGGTCTCACATCCATAGATAGGGTATAGTTAAATGGAATAGGCTACACTGCATAGCCACTCAATTGAGCTGACCGGCCTGCCAAATTAATTTAGTTACAACTATGCTGAATAACCTCTTTAGGAGACCACGATCGTAACAAAAAATCCGCAGATAGTGATTGAATACAATAGTGGGTACCTATCATCATCATCATCATCATTCAGCCACAAGAAGTCCACTGTTGGACATTGGCCTCCTCCATGGGTACCTAATTAACTAAATTATGTCGCTACATTTTTGTTACTACCCAACTAAAGCAGACTTTCTATTTGCTTTATTTTCATGCTTTTAAAGCAGATTATTTTACCGAAGCTTAAATTGAAGTGCGCTAAACTGAAGCACTCCTTTACGCTGGTTTAAATTTGTTTTTGTTTCTAAATGCTGTTTACTTGACAATTTCTCGGAATATTTCCAATATCTCTATTTTGTTTTAATATAATAATATACATTTTTAAGTAGAACAGTAGACATTCAAAAGGCACACATTTCTAGTATCTGGTCCACAAGTATTATTATTATTATACTTTATTGCACACAAGACTTTTAACAGGACATTACATAAGAAATTACATGTACAAAGGCGAGCTTATCTCTGTAAGAGATTTCTTCCAGCAAACCTTCGGGTATAGGAGAAGCAGTAGAAAAACGGGTCTATATATGTGCACAAAATAAACTACAAAAAGCCTAAATAACACAAAGTAAAAAGGAAAACAAAAACTACATAAACTAGATATCAGAATAAAATACATAGGTACCTACTTAGATATACATATATATATATATATATATATATATATATCCTCCTAGCCGTGTTCGGCCATAGCGACCGCATACAGGACTCTCATTTCTTTATGGTTGAGGGTTTCGCTGGTGTGCCCTCAGGTGACTGGTGTAGCCGATCTTGGCTCGGAAAGTGCGAGCACATTGGGCGCACGTCAAGACACCATTGACGTAGTTATATTGTATGGCCGCCGGTGGTCGGGCCTTTAGCTCGTCGCGCTTGGCATCTAAGTCGAGCAGTCTCCTCCCTTCAAACTCGTCTACACTGCCCTGCACCAGTAGTCTCCACGCTGGGCGATCTTCCGCTTTACGCTCCCACTGAGAGGGCTCAATGTTAAATTGTTATATACATAATATATATATATATATATAGATAATGCTCTTTCAACCGCTTCTTGAAGGTACCAATAGTGGGACTGGTATTATTTTTCTGTTAAAGAATTTTCGCAAACAAAGCCTAGCAACAGAGCAGCTAGTATTTCTCCGTTATTAAATAAAATTCGGGTCATTTCGGTATTCGTGGAGCAAAATGTGCTTACCACTAACTGGATTGCCCATGTCAGCAGTTTATCTGGCCAGAGGCCAATTTCACGCCCATGTTTTCTATCGTCCCTTAGCTAGATAATCAGAAAAGCTGGTAGGGTCTTAGATAAAACTCAGGGCTCCAGGGAAACCTACACAGGCTGGCGGGGTGAAGTGCTCAGCTAACTGTTAGATATCCAAGTACCTATACAACATTGAAGGAAAATTGGTAAACTTACCACTGGATTTTCGTACGTTAACATTTGTTTACAAGTTTTTGACTGTGGAAATTTGGCAATTTTGGTACAAAAAGAAACAACGGACATGACATTACATAAACTCACGCCTGTATTCCTGAGGTACCCCTCAGGAATACATGCGTGAGTTTGTGTGGAGAGTAGGGTTTGCCTCTTACCACGATCCTGAACTCTTTCGCCTCATCAACATTCATTAGTCGTTGCATGCACGCACGCCGGTTTCAGATGGTACTTTTTATCTTTTCATTTTCTAATACATCCTATATTTGGTCAAGGTATGTCTACCTAGGACATCCCGCACCGGTCTTTCCACCCACATTCGCTCGATATATTTCTTTCGTCAATCATTCTTTCTTCATCCTCTCTATATTACGTCCAAACCAATGCAATTTCCTTTCTGAATTCTAGTCACTACATCAAACTATTCAAACAATCAAACTATTGCGTATCCGGTCGTTCAAAGTAACACCACATACAGTTCTCACGGACATCATTTCTACTGAATTAATCCTACTGACATGCGGGAGTTATATGTATAATGTAACGTGCCTATCTCTTTTTTAAACGTTATGATTAAACAGTCGGCGCGATCATTGAAAGCTCTTTATCCCCACGCAATATGAATATTATGTGAATGATATATGAATTGTATGAATTATGATCTGTTTTACACACTACATAAACACCTATTTAGAGGCTAAAAATTTCACCCATGCCGGGACTTGAACCCGCGACCTCTGGCTCACCGTGTGTGATGTAAATTGCTTCGGCCAGATGTCGCTGTAATACAGAGAAGTTTGTAAAGAGGCTCTAAATTTCATCGATCCTTTCACTTGCCCATTAGCTCAGTTGGGAGAGCGCTGGCACGATGAGCCAGAGGTCGCGGGTTCAAGTCCCGGCATGGGTGGAATTTTTAGCCTCTAAATAGCTTTTTGGGTGACATGGTTACATTGTGTACCAAACCCTAAAATAAAGATATAAAAAAAAATAGCTTTTTAATTTGTCCTCAGCACGGGTAAGTGCAACAAAAAGAATATAAACACCACATAAATCTCAGACATAGTAATAGAAAAAATAAAGTATAATATAACCCATCGAGTGACAATTCAAATAACGCAAACAACTTTCAAAATTAATACCGTATGTTACTTCTAATTGCATAAATGAGTGAATAATTAGTGGGCTGTTCCAAAAATAGTCAGTGAAATGAAAAATAGAATATTAAGAAAAAATACTTAAAGCTTTTCAAAATATTCTCCTCCAACCCCAATGCACTTATGCATTCGGGTGAAACGTAGATAGGTAGGTACGTTTTTTAAATGTTTTGAAAGCTGGTTGACCCGAATGCATACAAGATTGTGGGAGATCGAATAATAACCGCCGAAATTCTTCGACGGCCTCGTCTGCAGTGTTGAATTTTCGCCCACGAAGCATTTGTTTTACCGTGGAAAATAAAGAAAAGTCTCATGGAGCTAAATCTGGGCTGAACGGAGGATGGGGTAACATTGTACCTACCCCCGAAATTGTTAAATAGTCCATGGTTCTAACAGCTGTGTGAGCGGGCGCGTTATCTTGATGAAAAAGAATGCCACGGACGCCGCTGCTTGGGCGGTCGCTATTCAACTCCCCAAAAGCTTTAGGCAGGCAAACTTCGCAGTACCATTAATTAGTAACGGTTCTACGGTCTTGTAGCGGAATTACTGCTACTGGTCCACTCCGTCGAAAAAAACCGCTATATTTTTTTTATTAACGCTCCGACCGCGGACAACTTTTGTGGGCAACTGGTCCTCTTGAAATATCAATTGTGTGGATTGCTGCTTCGTGAGAGGATCGTAGCTGTAGATCCAAGATTCGTCAGTTGTAAGGATGTAGGATACGTTTTGCGAAGTCCCTCCGTTGAACTTTTACCAGCATAAATTTGCACCAACCAACACGACGGGATTTTTGCTCTTTGGCGCGAGAATGAAGTATCAATCGCGAAGCAAGTTTCCTAACTTTAAGGAGTTCATGCGGGTTGGCGAAAACTACTTGTGATCCAATCTTTCAGCCTCAATCTCCCGATGTGTCAGGTGTCTATTCTCCCGCAATAGCCACTGTACCCTGATCACATTTTCATGACTTACTGCAATTGGTGGTCGGCTGGGTCCTCAGAACAGGTTCTCTCGACCACGTTTAAATTCACGAAACCAATAGGTAACTGTTATTACAGATAATTTTTAAAAATATTTAATAAAAGAACTACACATAGGTGGCCAATGATTTTCACCAAAGAGATTTGTATTGAAATTAGCCGTCAATTCAAGTTGTTTCAAAAAAGAGATTGTATTTATTCTGTAGCTAACAATTTTCGGAACTACCTACGTATATAAAAATCTCGTGTCATTGTGTTTATTATTAAACTCCTCCGAAACGACTTCACCGATTATTATGATTTTTTTTGTGCATATTTGCTATGACCTACGACCTATTCTCGCGCATGCCAGCTTTTGGATGCATTTCTTCTATCGTTCTCACAACGTACATACACAAATACACTCACACAATCGCATACGCATACACACGTCCCTCACACACACATCATGTACACACAATACACACAAACTCATGCACACACACACTAGGTGTTTTCAATAAAAATACAATTAATATTAAAATCTTTCAGAATACTGCTGAAAATTCCGTGTGTTAGTTTGTATTTAGGATTAGGAACTAGTTTGCAGTTAGTTTTTTTAAGCAGGTGAGAGCTGAAAAACAGCGCAGTCAACAAGCATGTCTTGACTCTGTCGGCACATGCTGAGCTCACACCTTATGTTCTCTTATTCTTACAGAGTATTGTACAATGTTTGTTTTCCTTTTTTGTGTGTAATAAAGTATCCTTTATTTATTAATAATTTTAAACCCTCTCCTAAACTATTCTACTGAAAATTTACGTAAATTATAATTTTTATTGTTCAAAAAAGTAATAGGTAGATAAATAATTATTTATAATAGATAAATAAATAGAGAACATTTTATTGTTCATAAAAAAAGAATTTAGACAGATATTATCCTGAGATCCTGGTCACCGATTTTTATCACAATGCTCATTAAGCTCGACTTAATAAGCTGAAACTCGAAGAATTTGCTTTTATCCGTCGAGAAATTTTAGTATCTACCTTCTACATTGTTTTAATTTTCCTTGTAGTTCAATGGTCATCTTAGGCCCTGGTCACCAAATTTCACCAAAGTCCTCATTAATACTGATCGAGGAAGCTTAAATTCGAAGGGTCTCCTAGTGTCCGTTACGTGTACATGTACCGGCGTACAAGTAATAGCGCAAAAGCCAGATGGGACAAACTTGCGAGGCCGAAGGCCGAGCTCCGCTAAGCGGGCACGTGGAACCCCGCCGCGGCGACGCTGAAGGCCGAGCTCTGTCCAGGGAGAAACTTGCGAGGCCGAAGGTCGAGCTTCGCGAAGCGAGCTTGCCGCAGTGAGCCCGAAGGCCGAGCTCCGTCCAGGCCGAGATTCGATTACGATTAACGGTTTGTATATCCATTGAATCTATTGAACTTCAAGTAATCACAACGAAGACACAAATCTCTTAAGTCGTTTCGTTATTAAAAGCATTGACAGTTGGCACCATAGAATTCCGAGCTCGAATCAAAGACCGTTTTGTGACTTTTAAGTGATCCGGAAAGCAATCTAATCGAACTAAAGAGCCGACTAGTGCCCAGTGGGACCATTAACTAAGGTTCAGTGGTCACTGTGATATAAGTGTTTGCTTAGGCAAGATTATTAAGAGCTGAGGGATTATTTGAAAGGTTTTGGAATCAGTTTTATGCACTTGCTTACTCGGCAAACGTAGTTTTGCCATATTAATTAGCCTAAGACATATTCTCAGATCTACCAAATATACAAAAAAAGTCATAAAAATCGGTGATGTCGTTTCGGGGGAATTCGATAACAAACACTGTGACATGAGATTTTTATATACACTTATAAATACACGATTCCACTAAAACCTTCCCCAAACACAGTTTAAGTAGTCTGTGGTAAGGAGAAAAAACACCTCACACTGCATCAGAAAAGTAATTTAAGAAATCGTGTTTACATAAATAACACTGTTGACTTTGTGCAATAAAGTGTAACAACCAAACAAACTGTTACAGTTTCATTTATAAAAATACGATTCCTTAAAGCACTCCTCAAATGCAGTCTAAAATAGCTTTTTCCCTTACGCAAGATTATCTAAAATGCATTCAAGATGTGTTTTAGACAGATCGCGTTTTATAGATGACACCGTATAACTTTAAGTCCCGGAAAAATGTGGTATTATTTGATAATGGCCTACAAACAGTATAAAATACAAAAAAGAGATCGAGTTAAGATGCAAAGTGTACTTGTATTCTATCATTGATCTTTTGTTATTAGTCCCATGATAATCAATCGACCTCAAATGCAATAAAGGACGAAACTCCAAATACATAAGAAAACGAAATCAAAAGGCCTTTTGCCCTCTCTCAAATTCTCATTGGAATACGGGGGATCGTGATACGAATTCTAAATACAAACGGATTGTGAAGACAATGATACTACTCCCAAAGTACTGGAATATGTACCAATTTCAGCGCAATTCATACTTGCGTCTTCCGATATTATTAGGTTCGCCCTTCGTACACTTTCAATAATAATAATACCAAAGACAAAAATTATAAAAAAAACCGGAAAAGTGCGAGTAGGATCACGCACTTAGGCTTCTAAATAAACTAAGTTTATCAAAATTAACTATGCCGTCGAAATAAATGTTTTTCCGTACCATTTTTCTGCCAAATTAACTTAAAAAATAACAAAAATACATTTTTTTTTATTTCACGATTCTACCTCACCGGGAAACTCGCAAACACTTTTTCAAAAAACGTCCTAAACAAAAAAAAATTGAGCTCGAGATATTTGACTATATATTTTGATTGCGTTGACATAGATGCTTGATATTTTCACACCCAAGAGGGATCGTTGACTGGAGTAGGTAATTGATTTTAATTAAGGGTCTTGAGAGACGGACATATCGACCGCCGGATGGAGAAGGTGCCTTTTTCCATTTGAGGTACCTACGTAGCTGGAAGTGGTATAATTTGAACGCTCATCATAGTTTATTTTTCGACCTTAGTGCCTTCTTAATACCAAATAATATAAATATGAATGAAATCAACACTTAAATAATATTTTGCTTTTCAAAGTGGCAAATTGAATAAATGGTCTCCAAAACGTACGCGGATAAGAACATAAGGAGTTACAAACATTCATAATTTTTTAATTTTTTCGTGAACACAATTTATTCGTAATTCATAACTTTATTGCGACCATGTATAGTTGTTTAGTCGTCAGAATGTATCCGTTTTGGCAGGCATTTCGATTTTTGAAGTCCAATAGGTACTTTCTCCTTGAGGAAAGGCCTGTGCCCTACAGTGGACGTAGGTAAATAGGCGGCTTATGTTTTTTTTTTTTTCATTTTTTTAATACAAAACCCACAGCACAAGTTAACTTCTAAAGTATAGTTACGTTAAATGTTATACAAAAATTTGTATATTTGCAAAAATGGTGTAAAATTGAATTAATGAATCGTGATATACATTAACTGTCAATGAAAACAATTTTTTAAAATATTCGTAATTTCGCAATCAAATTCAGATGGTTTACGAAAAGAAAGGAAAGAAATTAATAACTGCTGGAACATTAATTATTCAAATAATTATCAAAGAGGCGACAGATTTTAGATTTTGATCTACATTTATAATGCCCCTAGAGACAAGCCAGGGAGATTATTATTTTAATCATTCGAAATATTCACCTCCCTTTACTTTCATTAAAATCAAAGTAAAATTTTGGTCGCTTTCATTCTTGGTTTTGATGAATTCTTTGTTATAATGAAAACTGCTAATGATTTCAAGTGAGGCTAAACAAACTAAACACTTAGATACAATACGCCTAAGACTTATCACAGAGCAATATGAAAACCAGTAAGTTTGTGCTAATTCTATTTTTTCTTAAGTCTGTCAGTATGCGGTAGTTGGCTGTAACTTTACTTAAATTACAGCCTGTAAGTTAAATATGTTATTTTGTTAACTGATATTAACAATATTTGTTTGTATGGCTTGGTCGTTTTTAGGGTTCCGTATCCAAAGGGTAAGAGACCCTATTATTAAGACTCCGCTGTCCGAGCCGTCCAGCCAGTCCGAGCTGTATCTCATGAACCGTGATAGTTAGACAGTTGGAATGTTCATAGATGATGTATTTCTGTTGCCGCTATAACAAGAAATAGCTAAAAACAGATTAAAAGAAATATTTATGGGGGCTCCCATACAACAAACGTGATTAGTCAAGAACAAAAAACGAAAACTTTTTATAATTATTAAAGTGGGCATGGTGAGATCTAATGTATGAAGATTTACAAAGGTTGTCATTGTGCTACCGATTGAATTGAAATGATATAAAAGTAACAAAGTACGATAGTGGGCATCGTGCTATCAAACCGATTTTTTTGCCGTTTTTTGCTCGATATTAATAGCGGCAAAAGGTAGACGCTTGAAATATTTGAATGTTGTATAGATAATGATACGGAACCCTCGGTGCGCGAGTGCGATTCGCACTTGGCCGGTTTTTTCTGCCCGTGACATCCTGGCTTTTACTTTTGGAATGGGAGAGAGAGGATATCTTGGAACCACGTGGAGACATTACGAATATTTTAAAACATTGGTTTCATTGACAGTAATAGATTGTGGCACGTGAAAAAAATTGAGTTAATTTAATGATGATTCATTAATTTAATGTTACTCGACAAATATACAATTTTTTCTGTAGCGTTGTCAATTTAAATTATTTTTCTAAGCTTATTTTAATTAATCACTTAGTTTTACTTTTGGAACGAAAGAGAGAGGATATCCTGGAACCACCTGGAGACGCTAAGTTCAGCGGGACGCGACTAATATCGAAACCAATATCCATGAGCTTGAATTCAAGGCGCACAATCTATTTTTATATGCCCCTGATGATGAATAAATGATTATTGTTATTGGATTCGTTTGTGATATTATTATGTGATATTTAGGTATTAAATAAACAACTAGGTACCTTAATCTCATTCACTTAAATACATAGTCAGCCTAAATCGTACTAACACGCATGTATCACGAAGGGGTTCTGACAAATTTATTGCGTTTCCTCAAAATTAATAACTTTATTTCGGGTTTTCTTTTCGCTTTTTGGTCAACAAACTTATACATATGGCCGTTTCATCGCCATAATTAAAACAAACTTTGTAGTATGTAGTTGTATAAAAAACCGGCCAAGTGCGTGTCGGGAAACGTGCAGTGTAGGGTTCCGTAGAAAGAGAAGGTTTTATCTGCTTTACAGAACCAACAACTGCATCAACGTCATAATCTATGAATTTTGTTCGAAGTTTTCCTTTTATAAGTTTACTCATTAAATTGTAAAGCCTACTTAGCCATGATAGTTTTCTTTTAAGTTCATTACATGCGCTACTATCCTGAATTTTTTCACGTTCCTACACTCAACCGTTTGGCCAACAAATGTTGATGCCCTACTCGAACAAAAAAATGCGCTATATAGCTTAAATCTTTCGCAAATGAAACCCTGAATCAAAAAACTATCTTCCTACTCCCACCATATTTTTAAACGACTAATCCAATGATACTCCACACTATGGCGTAAGCGAGAAAAAAAATTGCATCCCTAATTTAGGTGTTATTACCCCAAAAAAAAATTATTTTATTTTTTATTCTGCCGTTTTATCGGCGTGATTGTATGTCTATGTCAAATTTAAGCTTTCTCGTACTAATCGTCTCTGAGCTAGGCCGTGGATAGACAGACGGACAGACATGGCGAAACTATAAGGGCTCCTTGTCGATTACGGAACCTTAAAAAGTACCATTTAAAAGTGATTATCATAGACTTTGCGCACCTACTGTATTGTATCTATATGGTAAGGCATTGATAAGTAAACATCACAACGTCAATTAATTTCCAAGGGTCATAGAGCTTAATGAGTCCCTTGTTAGACCTAAAGGAACATACGTCCCGTGTGAATTAGCAATCTCCCTGATTGATACAACCATAGCGTTTGTAGGTATAACGTATATTCTTGAATATGAAACCACGTTTGAATAGCATTATTATAAGATGGAACGTAAAATTTAATGTACTTCGCATTGAAACTACTAATTGTTCTCATTGGATATAGTAATTAAGTCGGTTCACCATAGATATTTTCATTGCGGGAAAACCTTAGCTACTACAGTCTGGCCATCCGTATTATCTAGTGTTTGACGTGAAACGTCTTTCAGTTCGGTAGTAGGGCGTCACTTACTAAAACCACATGCAACGAAGATATGTCGCCTTGGTGAGGGTTGTTACTCTGTAACTACGTGTCGTGTGCAATTCATTTATGTATCGTTGAGTAGAGCCAAATAGCCAATACTCAGATCCACTTGACGCATGCCGCTAGATGGCTCCAGTGCCGCGTAACACATTGGGCATACAATGAACGCTTTCTTATAGACGTTTCGCTTTAAACCGACGGCCGTATAAGAAAGAAAGAAAGAAAGAAAGAAAGAAGACATTTATTTAAATTGTCACAGAAACACAAAGCTAACACGAAGGTACACAAACAAAATACACGAACGTCAAAAAAACAAAAATAAAACCAAAATAGACGTGAAGAGAACTCTATGAGAGAGACATATAGACTCTATCCCTACACAGTCCCATCCGCTTTTTCCTGTAAATAAGTTTAGTGAAAAAAAGCATTATGTTCAGATTTCAGACTAGACACTGAATAATCAAACAAGTTTATGTCAATGCTGCTTACCAATTTATTGAAGTTATTTGGGACTCTCCACAAATATTTCTGCACTTTGTTGAACACTCTTACAGCATAATATCGAATATTTTTTCCTGGGGCCTTTAGAGGATGGTCGTATATTTAGTGCATTCACACACCAGTTACATTTTGTGGAGCGAAGTTCTGCAACGTGAAACATAATATGAAAATTAGTTAATTTAACGTAACAAAGGACCAAACAATAACGTCAAACTTTTGCTCTACAAAAGAAACCAAACTGCGGTATGGATATATACCATTATGTTCGTTTGTCATGTGTGTTATACTGTTAAAAAATTGGTACAGGGGTCTAAAATTATAATATTAGAGAAACATTACATAACCCAGCCTAGTTCGTAACGACAAGCGACAAAAAAAAATCTACCAACAAAGTCTTAGGTACCTTAAATACCCGTTGGTGAATTCCAAGAATGCTACTGTTTTAGTTACGTTTGGTGATTAGCACCGAACACATCTTATATTTTGATTTACCTTACTCTGTTCTACCTGGCACCACGCCGGTTATAAGAACAGGCCCTACAGGTTTTGTGTACACACGACAGCAGATCAACATACTCTAGGCGGTAACATCCTTGCAGTGAAGACCTAGGTACCGTTGAATGCAGATAGTGTGATGTGTTATCATCTGTACGTGTCAAAACGGATCAATGGCAGTATCAGGAAGCGATGACAGACACACACGACGGACGCCTATTGTTAGTATTTAGGTCAGATGCATATAACTGTTATTGTTAAAACTAACGGTTATGTTTGATATTTCGATGAAAAGATATGGTTGTTGCCGGGACGGAATATTGGTTATTGCGTCGTCGTGGCAAAAGGCAATAAATATTTGCTGGTTGGATTTTGATATTCGGCCTGTAGGTAAATGGAGATTAAACCATTAATTGTACATTCCAAAGTTAATCCACGCAGGTACCTGCTATATGAAGTTGAATAAAATGTTGGTATTTTAAAATGTTTTTCAGGAACAGCTCACGCGTTTATATTCTTTGTTGCACTGATCCTTGCTGAGGACAATTTTAATTTAATTTTTTTATTTATATATAGAAAGAGAGGATATTCTAACAGAGATAAAGACAACACGGTCTTATTTATAAAAAAGTTGATTCCACTAAAACACTGTTAAGATGGAGTTAAAGCTAGTTTATGGGACGAGTTTCTGTTATGAACCAACTTTAACTCCTTCTTAAGAGTGTTTTAATGGAATCTACTTCTTATAAATAATACCGAGAGAATGTTGATTTATGGAATGTTGCGTTGGTTTGGATATATGGATAGATTGACTTAAGACATATACCTATGGAGCGAATGTGGGTGAAGGACAGGGACGTCCCAGGCGTCCCTGAGACGTCCTTCGACCACATAGTTCGACCACATAGGAGATGTAATAGCAAATGGCAAGATAAAAGTATCCGAAACTGGCGTCCGTGGATGCAATGAATGTCGATGAAGCGAAAGATGTCTGTCAGGATCGTGGCAAGTGGCAAACCCTAGTCTCTGCCTACCCGTCTGGGATACAGGCGTGAGTTTATGTAATGTAAATAAAGACTAAGATTGATTGTGATTGTGTTGTGTGAACTTGTGTGGAATGGTTTTTTATAAAAGTATAAATTATAACTTTTAAAAACCTATTTAGGGGCTAAATTGTCCTCAGTACGGGTTAGTGCAACAAAAAGAATATAATAATAACTTTTACTTCGATAAATTAACTTCACATAAAAACTAATCAACATGAAATTCAACTAGTAAATGAATTAAGCATTTGTGAAGGCAGCCATATATTATTTAAACAAACTTGTTTGGAACAAATAAAAAGCCTAGACAAAACAGATATTACCCAACGCCCGTATGAAAAGTTTCCGGAACAACTCTTTGAAGAAACAACTATATTTGCCTCACCTATTTACTTCCATGTCTTCCGTATAACAACTCAATGGAAAAAGACACATTTGGAAAATAATGTAGGTATAAATTTTGTCTTGCTTGTACTTTGTCAAGGCACGAAAATAGGGACAGGATTGGATTTATCCATCTGAACTTATATATTTCATTACATTAAGCTTTTCTTTAGATGTGAACAAACTGTCTATCAAGTTGTTTGCTCAACCTAGGTCATTCCCTTATCTTATTAATTCATTAAGGTATCAAACTTCATTGTGAATTTCTAGAATAAAAATATTTTACCCGCAGGAAAGCTGAATGAAATAAAATGTAGACTTATCTAGTTGGTTTTTCAAGAAAAATATAGAGTATGGAGATTGCTTAACCGTCTACGCGAAGGTCCTGCAGTGAGCGTCAAATGGCTGATGATGATGATGATTATGTTCTCTATCTATTGCTTAATTTAAAATTATGAATCCGGATTCACTAACTTACGTTGCGGATCAGACCAAAACGGAGTCTAAACATTCACAATGAAATCTGACTTGTAATCATCATCATCACCCATTTGACGCCCACTGCAGGACATAGGCCTCCCTCGTTTTTATAAGCATGAGGGGTTTTGCCGTAATCGTCACTCAGGAAGATGCTGCTGCCCATCTCCTGGTAATTTATTCCCTTAGTCGCCTTCTACGACATCCACGGGAGGAAATGGAGTGACGCTATTCTTAATCCGGTGCCACACGGCTGACTGAATGAATTCTGACTTGTACCAATACTTAAATATCAATTAAGTTGCCATTTCAATTGAAGAATATTAGTCAAATAGGTACATTTTAAGTCCCATTTAAGAAAGTGATACAAATCGACCTATGTGAGTCCGGATTTAAAGTAATTTGCAGTGTTTATGAAAGTTTTAGTTCAAAAATAAACTTCTTGTAAACGTATTGGTCCTTCAGAAGTAATCTTTACAAAACAACTGACAGTAAGTAGGTGATATTAGCTAAAGTGCATATCAATTAGTGCAAAGTAATTAGTAGGTGGAGCACACAGATTACAAACTGCAGCAGGAAACTAACCCTGTAATTCAATTTATTGACTGGCTAAGTCCTAGCTTTCGTCATTATCCATCTGTCTCCTTAAACAACGTCCATTAAGCGAAAGTGGATCCATTTGAACACATTACGCTGCGCTTGGCTCAATTGTGATTTCATCTACTGTGCTAAAACAATCGCCATGATCAGGCGTTCGGCTTAGTCTTTTGTATAAGCCTGTCAATAGGCAATCCAGTCTTTGTTTTATCGAAATTGGTCAGTCTTTACAAGAGCAACTTATTTCGTTTGGGTTATTAAATTATATTGGAAATACTAATTATTTAAAATATTACAAGGATTAGTTGACTTAAAAGTTTACAGTATCAAGCTCGCCTTTGTACAAATATTTTTTCACCTCACTAGCTCGTAAAAGCTCTGTTTATCATTCGAAATCTGCGTGGAAAATCGCACTTTATCCGCTAGCGTGGAAAGTGTTTTGAAAATTCGAATATTTTTATTCAATAAAGGTTTCGTACAATAAATTACATATATATAGAACCTCATTGGTTTCGTAATAGTTTATATTCTCTGCAGCCAGTCCATTGATGATTGAAATGCAAATACTTATTTCATGTCATGCGCCAGCCTCATTTAAAGAATCGCACTGGCCGGCAAGAAAATTTGATTTAAAAAAAAACTTTAAAATTTTCTTCTCTTTATTGAATTCACTTTACTTCCATAATTTTGGTTTGTTTTTTGATAAAATCGAAATAAATCATAAAATATGAGCGAAGCTAGCAGCGACGAAGATATAAATTTAACACCTGCAGAATTAGTGCAAGCGGTACATAATGCCGAGTTGAGTTTTCTTCCGGAAAAATCGCGCGAAAAATACATAAAAGCGTACGATTTGTTCAATGCATGGAGACATTCCAAAGGCGCGAAAACGTTTTCGGAGACAATAATGCTATCATACTTCATTAAACTCTCTGAAACAAGAAAATCAAGCACACTTTGGAGTATTTACTCGATGCTTAAAGCCACAATAAAAACAAAAAATGATGTTCACATAGAAAAATATTCCAAACTGCTGGCGTTTTTAAAGCAAAAGGCAAGCAGCCACAAACCAAAGAAATCCAAGATTTTCACCGCTTCTAACATTGAAGAGTTTCTCAACGAAGCGCCTGACTCCAAATTTCTTGCTACAAAAGTACGTATTTCGCTTTTTTAATGTAACATCTTTGTTCAAAGTAGGTACTTTTACGTGCAAGTATGTATTGCCGTAAAACTTATTTTCTTCCTTTGCGTTACAGGTTGTCCTCATTATTGGCATAAGTGGGGCGTGCCGGACTAATGAACTCACGTATCTTACAACGAAAAACATTGAGAAGCATTCAAAAAAGTTGCTGTTGGTTAAGTTATCAAATACGAAGACCAATATTGATAACTTCGTAATTCGTGACGAATATGTCAAAATTGTAGATAAATATCAAGCCTTGCGCCCTGCTAATACACCAATCGATCGATTTTTTTTGCAATATCGCAAAGGAAAATGTGTAAGACAGCCTATGGGAAGTAGTACAATTGGTGGTTTGCCATGAGAAATTGCCACTTTCCTTGGACTACAGGAACCAGAGCAATACACGGGGCATTGTTTTAGGAGGACGTCGGCCACACTTTTGGCTGATTCGGGCGCTGATCTGACCACGCTTAAGCGTCACGGCGGCTGGAAGTCCAGTACCGTGGCAGAAGGATACATAGAGGATTCTATAGAAAACAAGTCAAAAATATGCAAAGGCATCGTTGGAGGTATATCTTTAAAACAGTCTTGCCCAGATCCTTGGACTTGTCCTTCAACTTCCAAAGACAGCGCAATAAAAAATCGTTCTGAATCGCCTGCCAATCCGTCTGTGTCTCCAACATTCACAATGGAATCCAATGAAATTGAGCAGTGTTCCGCAAATTTGCCAAATAATTTACCTAGTAACAGTACACAAGTTACAAACACAAACATATCAATCAGTTCAAAAAAAAAAATTTAACTTTCAATATTACCAATTGTAGTAATTTTACTTTTAATTTTTGAAATAAATAAACAGTAATTTAATATTTATTAAAACTGTTTTTCTTGCACCTAACATTTTCCTCGCTTTAGTGAGCTGAAAAGTTGTGTGTTGCGCTCGGCAGCAAAGTTATTTAGCGTCTCGTACCTTTGAAACCCTCGCTACGCTCAGGATTCTATATTTGAACCACTCGCTTCGCTCGTGGCTCAATCCTAGAATCCTTTGCTTGCTCAGGTTTCAATACAAGGTACTCGCGCCAAAAATTAACTTTGCAGCCTTGCATAACAAATAACTATTATTATGCGAGAATCTTCAATCAATTTTCAAACAAAAACGCGGCGCATTCTTGTGCGTATAGACTGAGCTCAGCGGTTTAAGCAATATATCACGTTAGTAACATCTTCCATCTACATCGCAAAGGCACTTACGGCCATTGCGCTGCCATTAGTCAGACACATTTTGCGTCGAAGCAATACGTCCTTTGTTGCAGCGCGGCGCGCGATGTGATTACCGCACAAGTAAAGTACTCTACGAACGACACGCTCTGATATAGTTCAGTATATGAGACGTTGCAACGTATATATTTGATTTTCTTTATTGCGTTACACAACAGATGAATGGCATGTTATGACAATATCATGGTTGCAGCTCTATCACAATGGCGATTTACGAGCGATTTGAAAGCGATACGATTGCGCAGCGAGTCAACGAGGAATCTGGGAGAATTCATTATCGACTGGGAGAGAGCGACTTGTATCCCATGTAACGGGATGATTTTGAATTTTAGTAAAATAACTTTGTATCCATCGTATCAATGGCGATTGTACCTCTACTAAACGATGCATGCTACTTACACACGTATCTTTAATATAACTCAAGTTGTAACGCGCACCCCCTCACCCTCTAGTCTGCTCTCTGCTACTTACTTACACTGCTTACACTGATCCCTAAGTCCCCTCAATACTTGCTCTTGCCACTGATGCCCGCTGGTTCCTGAAGAAGAAGTCCTCTGGAGTCCTCTGCAGCGCTCCATCTATGCCTCCATAGAATGTCTAAGATATGGTACTTCCACATTACTAAGTAAAGTATGAGTACCTAGGCTTCCTACCTACTATTTTAGCTCAGTGTAAGTTAAGTGTGTACTATGTAAAAGAGCAAATTGTGAGTACCTAAAATCACAGAAAAATCAAATCTTTGGCCAAAATGTGATCGTCTAGATAGCCTAACAGGACCCTTTGTTGTGAAATAGTAACCAGGATCTTTTCAGGGAGTCGAGGTTTCAAAAAGCAATTAAACAACTAGAAAGAGTTAAAAAATAATCTATTTATTTATCAAGATTTGTAGAAATATTAACATTTGAGATTTAAAACAGGTTTTTGTAAATACAGTTTAACACAAATTAGAATATTAACAGTAATCGTTAATCTTAGTTTGATTTAAGTAATATTTGAGACAAATATTATTTTAGTTTAGTTTTGTACATAGAATTTTATTGAATGTAGATTTTACACTCACAATTTTAGTTAGGCTCTGTGCCCGGTTATTGGTTTATTAGATAGATTCAAGTTTTCATTAGTTTTGTTTATTTTGGATTGGTTTTTAATTGATTGTTTTAGACTCTACCTAACAAGTTTACTTTATTATGTAAATGACTTCAACTGCTTGCAAATACTACTGCAAAACTGTCTGTTTGCTGGTTTTCTACCACGCCAAACACCAGTTCCTAACAAATGTGCGTGCCATGTTCAAGACCTGACCCATAGTGAGAAAAGAACATGGCAAAGAAACTCACCGTTCGATCAGATATAGACCTATTCCATCAAATTGATCAAATGTTCGAAATTGATGCAAGCAAGTTGATTTATCAAGAACAAATGCAAACACAAATTCTAATCAACCTTGGAACACAAGTATGTAGGTGAAGCCTACACCGAAGTATGGTTCTGTAGACTACAACAACATTCCAAGATGCAAATCAGACTTTACCACATTTACTGTTGATACCTGAGAATGATTTAGGGAGCTACCTTGATCAAATCGTTGTAGTCAGATCCAATCCACTGGTATGAATCGTACCACGGCCTGCATTGCTTCAGCCATGATTTGCCCAAGCCATCTCACCAAAACATTTCTCAAGCTATACCACTTTCACAGCTAAACTACACAATACTTGCTGCTGTAGCCACATTACCGACACACTGTAGTATACTTTAGTTTGATAATCAGGTTGCTAACTCACCCTAATCCTAATTTAGACCGGCCGGTCAGCCCCGCAAAGAAAAGATGCCCAAGAAAAAATCACCGCCCCGGTTCCCCGCCAAAATCCCAAGTTTCAGAGCGCGTCTCTTCCTCCCCCCTCGCCCCCACACCCCGTTGCCGTCCACCCCTCTTGGATTCCCTTGTCTTTTCAATGAAACCCTTTCAGGAATATTTTACATAATTTTAAATATTTTTCTATCTGTAAAATAAGCATTTTGAATTCTTTACTGAAACTATATTTAATATTTTTGCTAAATTATGCCTTTCCATAATATTCATTGACTGCATTATTAGGTTTTTGATGGATAACATTATCAGACTCCTACGGGTCCCTCCTTGTTCTATTTACAGATTGCCATTGACCTGACTTTCTTGTTTACTTTTTTTTCTGCCGATACATTGGCATAGACAACTTTGCATACAGCCAACTTTTATGAACATGGTTTTGTTTATTTTAGAACCAATTGAGCAAACGTTGTTAAATTGTTGTAAAAATATTAAATAGTTTATTGGTTGAGAAACCAACGTTTTATTTCTTTATTTTGTAATGTGAAAGTAATGGACATTATTGCCCGAAATAATAAATATTTATTATTATTTATTGCAAAAAGGCGCCATCTAGCGAATATCTAATATTTCAGCAAAATTTGTTTAATTTTATTGATTATTGTACAACGCAAAGGATTATTATGTTCCCCTACATTTGTGAATAAGTGGCGGTCGAATTGCATAGGCAGTGCGGACCGTCACAGCGCCCCCTGAAGTTTTTGCAAGTTAGATACTGAAAGAAACTTCACCTATACTTATTCACAAATGTTTCACGACCGAGATTATAAGCACCTTTCCCAGAGTGAAATTTTGAGTGTATTGTGTTTTAAAATCACAATAAGAAACGGATTCAACAATTGAAAATCCAACTTGCTGACTCATCGGTAATGGACAACATACAATCGCACAAGATGCCTGAATGCCAAAGTCCTACGGGAAAGATGGGTTGTGAATCCACTCCAGTCCTAGTGATCCTCGCATTGTCTGTTCCGAAACATTCCAATTTTTCGAACGTTCGAAACCTACAAATACGCCCACATGACATAAAGCACATCCTTAGAGTTTGGAAGCCAATTGTGCATTACAATTCGTCCCTTGTTTAGATTTTCGTTCGCTGAATCAATTGGTTAATGGACGGAGAATGTTAACCATTGGCCAAAGCACTCTCTATAATAGTACTGGTCAAGCTTAAGTTCTTCTGCACAATTGTTTTATTATTAATTTAAATAAATTAAAAAACTGTAGGTAAGGCGTTACGCCGACCAATCCTATAAGCAGATTCGCACCCATAGTAGTGTCCAGATCAGTTTAGTCTTTCCTCCGTGTGGAGTATAGACCTCACTTTAGTTTCGCCTTGCGAAGAAACGATTGCCATCTGGCCTACCCCTAACACCAAGTTTCGTCTAAAGCGAGATCTCTGTTAAGTGTTGTGTTTCTGGGATTGAATGCTTATAATCTTATTCTTCCCTTTTGGTTTCTTTTAATTCGCAAAGCCCTTCACTCCAAATAAAACTCGAATTTTATTCAGCATTTATCCATTCTTCTCATCCTTCTATATACCAAATAACAGAAGTACTCTTAAGAAGACAATCTACATTGTCTTCCATCATCTTTCATTTCAAAATATATGAAACAAATTTTAGGTATTTAGAAAATTCTTCCTTCTCTTGCAATTCTTCCCTTTCAAACTCCCCCCCTCCCCATTTCACGCTGCTAAACGAATCACAAGTCCAGTCCGGGAAGATGATGTCAAAATCGACCTAGATCAGATACTTTATTTAAAACATTTGTTAATAAAATGTTTTAAATTTTCTGTTTAAATATACCCCATTTACAATACCTATGCTCTTAACCCAATTTAATTTAAAAAAGTTAACACTATTTATTAATTTTATTTTATAAAATAGAAATTAACATTTTTGTAACAATTTGTGTTCCACTGCTGGGTAAAACATATAATTTTGAAATTATTATATTATTTTTGTAGTTGGTTTTAAATATCAATTGACATATCTTTAGATATTCACTCCTTGAATTTAACTAATATTTAGTCCTATAACTAAATCTAAGTTCCATAACTAATTATAAACTCAGACTAAAGTGCAATAGCAATTTTAACCAACAATGTTTTCCTAAACACAATATAAACTTTCGCCAGTGTCCCGGAGGGAAATAGTTCCTATCCTCTTTAATAAATTCCATTTAAAAATATTACACTTTTATTTTTGACATCTCAGTCATATAACAAAAGATACAAATTCTCTGAATTGCGTTTAGGTACTTTATTTATTTTTGGAACTATAGCACCTGTAATAGCAACTTTGTCATCATCATCATTCGGCCACAAGAAGTCCACTGGTGGACATAGGCCTCCTCCAAGGATTTCCAAAAAAAAAAAACCGGTTAGAAGCGGCCTGCATCCAGCGTCTTCCTGCCACTTGGATCAACTTTGTAATCTTTATCAAACAATTATGTAACTTCAATTTTTTTCCATCACCTTTAATATCTGTGTAGCCATTTTGTATCTCACTGCTGGATTTAACTTGTTTTACGTGAAATGTTATATTGATTTAATAAAATTATTTAAAATTTAAAAATGTTGTTTCTGGAGACCAATTTGAATAACGGTGTTTCCCTTCCTTCACTTAATAATTTAACGAAATAATAATAGCAATAAATTATTGAGTTTATAAGGATTTTAACCCTGATAAAATTTCGTGACATAGATCTACCTATGGCTGTCTCACATAAAATATTCAAACCATTTACATTAAGGTTATTAAAAATATTCTTAAAAAATGTATTTTACAATCCAATAATATACACTATAGTATATCTTTTAATTCCGCTAAAACTTCCCAAAGGTTGTGCCACTCTAGCAACTCCTACCACAACACATTGTGATAAAATGAAGACTCTCTCTCTGAAGTGATCCCGCCCTTTAGTCAAGAATGTGGAAGATAAGATAAAAATATTCTTTATTATACACCAGAGTACCAAGACATAAAAAGATGTAAGGTACAAGTACTATTGGTAATTTAGTTTTTCTTTTCCCTTCCTGCGAGAATGCCCGCAAGCATACACAAAATCTTTTACAATTAGATTCAGGATCTACTTTAAATATTATTATTTTTCTCGCCCCCTAAACTGAAATACTCTAAAATCACATAACCTCCCTAGTTAGGATGTCTACAGAATTTACAAAATGAATTCCTCCCTACCACCACACTAGGTGCCATAATGAAGACTCTCTCTCTGAAATGATCCTGCCCTTAGTCAATAATGTCGAAGATAAGATAAAAATATTCTTTATTATACACCAGAGTACATGACACAAAAACATGTAAAGGGACAAAATACTATTGGTAATTTAGATTTTTTTCCTTCCTACGAGAATGCCTCCAAGCACACACAAGATCTTTTACAATGAAATTTAGAAGTTATAAAAATATTATTATTTTTCTCGCCCCCCAAACTGAAATATCCTAAAATCACATTAACTCATTTTAAGCTTAGCATGGCTACATGGGTTTTATTTACCTCTCTAGTTTGTATGTCTACAGAATTTACTAAATGAATTCCTCACTATGAAGACTCTCTCTTTGAAATGATGCTGCCCTTTATTCGGAAACGTTGTAGAGTATTTCGTTTCAGCGATAAAGATTTTTCTCTTACTTGAATGTCTCAAACACACACAAGATATTTTACAATTTTATTGAGTTTTATTTACTTTATTATTTTTTTTTGTTGTCGCCCCCAAACTGAAATACCCTAAGAACACGTTTATGAACTTAACTTGATTATTTGAATTTTATTTCCCTTCCTAGTTAGGTTGTCTAGGGAATTTACAAAATAGTTTGTGAGCAAAATTTGAGAAACATTTATTAAAGTAATTTATTTTAATTTTGTTTGAATGTACTATTTACATTTAATTTGTTTTAAAACAATGAGTACAGATGATTTTTTTTTTATTACGCCCCATATCTATATTATATTATACTAGTCTGTTAACCATAAATTAATATTTCATTCCCTTTATTCGTTTATTTCGCTTTTAGGTTTTAATTTATTTGTAGAGTTTAAAACATTTGAGAATTTGAGTTCATCAAAAATACATGCCTGAGATTCACACACCTTTTTATCGGTAAAGCACAACTGTGCTGATTAATGATACATTCACCCTATTATGATGATGTCATGTTAGACATTACTCAACCTTGTTACAACCTCCTAATAGTATCAATTCCTAGCTTATGTATTATAATTTATTACAGTATGCTGTTTAACATTAGGATATTTAACTTAAATTCCGATTTTATTCCTAGTAGGTAGATATTTCTTTTATTTGGCTTTTAGGTTTTTGTTTCTTTGAAGAGAGTCCAAGAATTGCAAATTCAATTTAATTTTATACTGAAAACTTATAATTATCTGAGTTTCACACACCTTTTTATCAAAGCATTGATGACTGTGCTGATTATTGGTACATACACCCTATTTTGATGTAACGTCTAATTTAAACTCCCGTTAGATTAAAAATTAGATCAAACCTCTTTATTGCACACCATACATACCTAATAAAAGTAACGAATTTCTTAATGTCAACGTTAGTTACAATCTGCTAATAGTATTCATTACTAGCTGATATGGTATAATCTAGCTTAACAACCAGTTACAGACGTGCAAAAACACTCTGACTGACAGTTGCTATATAACTTACTATCATTATCAACAGAATTTAATCATGTAGACCCATAACTCTCACTCTATTATTGTTGTTAATTCTTTATTGCACAGTGTACAAAAGGTGGACTTAATGCTAATGGCATTTTCTATCAAGCAATCTATCTATTCTAACACAGCATATCTAAACAGGTCACCTACTAAATGTGACACCAATTTATTTTATAAATCAGCAATTTTGAATTTATTATTATCTTAATATTAATACTAGGAATAAACATAGCCTGTCATTTCCACAATTTAGACTCGTACATCCGTTATGGGCTCTGTGCCTTTACGGTTCTACAATAACATTCCTCAAAATATATTAGAGTTACCACACACATGGTTTAAAAAAGTTTTAAATGTACTCTATGCAAAACTTAGTATAACATTAAGGATTATTTGGGAAGATAAAATGTCTGGTATTTAATTAGTGCTGATGGGGACAATTGTGCTTAGTGCACTAGTTTAATTTTAAGGTGAACCTCTGTTAATAAAGCTAAGCCCTGTTTAAAAAGAATAATTATTAAATTTCTTTGTTGACCTTTCCTTCACATATCTATTAATGATGTGATGAGACTAACAGTTTTGATATTCATTAAGTAAATCCTTTTTGTTTTTATAGTGAATAAAATTCCTGAATTTGAGTTTAGATAGATAGGTAAATAGAGAACACTTTATTGCACAACCAGAGAAAGAATTTACTTACAGTTTACTTGAGAGCTTCTAGATAATGAAGTTACTGTTGCCCGTCAAAATGTTTCATGAAACGTACATAATTGAAATATTATCAAGTGAGAACTTGATTTATGACAAATCTCTTAGGACCTTATGGATGCAATTGATAAAATGTAATACTTTTATACGAAATTTAATAAAATTATTCCTTTATTGACTTTTACCTTTTAGTATCTTTCATGGGGAAAGTTCTGCTATGCTAAGTTACGACAATATTAACTATTTTACTAATTTATTTATTGAGTTGAATGTATTGGAAACGACATTTAGGTTGGTGGGTAAAGTTGAAATAAACTACCTGTATATACTCTTGCCTACTGCTTCCTACTGTTTGATTGAATGCCTTTGCAAATCTTTTGATTTAATAAGTACCTACAAGGTTAACAAGATTTATCTGAATTAGTACTTTCTAAGGTTGGTGGGTAAAGTTGGGATAAACTTTATCACTGCATCTACTGAACTTATGTAGCTTTGATTCTCTGATTTCATACATACATACTTATCCTTACGCCTATATTCCAGAAGGGTAGGCAGAGACCAGGGAGTGCCACTTGCCATGATCCTGACAGATCACTTTCGCTTCCCTGATTCACTGATTTCCTACGAAATTTAATGATTTAGTAACTAATTAAAAGTTTTGTTAGATTATAATTGAATGTCACTTTTGTACTTCCCCTTGCAGTTTATCTATGGTGCACCTTTCGCAAATTAGAGTTGCAAGAACAAGTTACATGATGAAATTTAGTTTTATAGGATACTTAGGTTTTAAACTTTTGAAAGAAGATTTACTTTTGTTTATAACCAAATTGCAAACTCACATAAAGTTGGACTAACCTTCAAGACTCATAATTTATAGACAGTCCCTCTACATAATTTAAGATACGCTTACACTATGCAATAACATTAATTTCTGAACGCCGCTAAACTTCTTAAGTTGAGCTGATTATTTCATTTCCCCTTTATATTCGCATTTAAAATTAACTTTCTTAGTGAAATAGATTTTCTAAGACATTGAATTCAACCAATTATTACATTTAACTTAGTTTTGTATTTATTTATTTATTTAATAAAATCAACTCCCTTTTAAAATCCGTAACAAACAAACACACATTTATGTGGATAAATTTGGATACCTATGGAAATTTTCAACAGAATTATAATACAATACACTGTCTAGATTAACACCTTGAGACAAGATTGTAATTAACTTAATGGTTCTCTATTATTTTAATTCCCGATATTTTAAATCTACAATTCACCATCAGCAATTTAAAAAGCAAAATCCGTTAGAGTTGAACCAATTCCCAAACATCAATGAATTTCTAAGAACACGGTATTGCCACAATTATTATTCTTCCATTGTAATATAACTTCATTAATCCTTGGAAAAACTATACGAAATTCCTTTCAGTGCGTATTTTTTTATCATTAACTACCAAATATCTTCTAACACAAGACTAAAGTTAGATTATTAAATTCACCGTTAATGTTCTTGACTTGAGTCAATTCTTTCCAAAAGTTATTTTGACCAATAAGTGTAATTACACCTAATACACGATAACATGCAATTTATGCTTAATCACTATTTTCGCAAATCACTATTTCAGAAAGTGTGTGTTCACCCTTGGCCATTGACAAAGTCACAGAAACTTGACTAGAGGGTTGCCAGATGAGGCGATTTATCGCCATCTGGGCTATCTCGGAACGTGAATTGGCGAAAATTGCAATCAGCGATCAGACGACAATAGGCATGATGACAGTACTGGAAAATCACTAAAATAATATTTACTATGCACGCGTTTATTTATTAAGAGCGGGATTGATAATTATTCCGATAGTTAAAATCTACAAAAATCCTACGTCCGCCATTTTAGGTGAATAGCGAATGACGTCACTTTCAGGAACACGCGAGTAAACATAGAATAGTGAACTGAACATACTACTTTATAATCTGTGACATAGGTCACAATCTCTTAAACGTCTTTGGTAGTAAATAACAACAGATTCTCTGGTTTTAAATAGGATCTTTCTTATTATTATTTTTATTATTTATTTGCATTTCATTTAAATCCTGAGTGAAACAATAGGCAAAGGTTTACTAAGGCAGACAGTGGTAGTTTGCCTAAAATAGACGTGTTGATGGTGAGAGAATTTTTAGCATCAAGTAAAGACTTGTTCAGCAGAATTTAGAAACGTAACTTCCATGTGGGTATTAAATTGCGTTTTACACAACAGACTAATTTTACACTTTTGCACTGTGACGTCACTAGCGACCCAGGACATTAAGCGCGCGTTTCAGTGGGAATTTTTAAATCTAAAAACTAAAATGTCTATTTTTATCATTTAACCGTAACTTTACTGTAACCAAAAATATGAAATACATTGTAAATAATGTAGGTTTTGAGACATTAAGTATACGAGTTTTTTCAAATTTGTCATCAAGCTCATTGACTATGTCGCGACCCTTGGGCTACTTGGGAATCCAGAAAAAAGTATGTATTTAACATTTTATAATGCTCGGCAGACAACCCGAACAAAAATTCGCGTTAACGGGATGAGGTTGCGATGTAAGGGCAATTGTTTTAATTAGATAGGTATATGCTAATTCACTAACTGTAAAGGAAAACATCGTGAGGAAATCCGAATGTCTTGGGTTATTCACATACCTCAACGCTTGAAATCGCCAGTCCGCGGTGGGCGTGCGCGGTGATTAAGCCCATACTCTCTCCCTGAGAGAAGGCTTGTGGCCTACAGTGGGACCTATTATTTATGCTAATTTGACTAACCTAAACTCCGAAATATTCTAAATCATCCGGCGTCCCCAGCAAATGGGACCCGAAATAGAGATACCTATTTAGAGAACACTTTATTGTACATCAAAATGGAAATCACATACATATTCCTTAACCTAAGAGTACAGATGGCGGACTTATCACTAACAGTGATCTCTTCCAGACAACCTTTGGACGGACCGGACTAATACATTGGGAGGAAGTAGATGTACAAACATAAAATGATAGTTTCAGAGCTATATGAGTTATACATGGCTAAATAACCGAGTACTTATACGAAGTACAACCATGCGAAGTCAAAGTAATTTGATCAAGTTATCTATCGGGCACTATATATATTTCTAACTTTTGGCGACATTGACCGATCAGCATCTGGCAACACTGATTGACAAATGAATTACCTATTTATTTTACTCCCTAAAACGTCTAATCGGCTTCGTACCTAACCTGTTAATTAAAAGCTGAAGAACAGAAGCAACAAAGATTGTTGTTGACTATCTAAACCTCGTCCTCATCTCGTTTCAATTGTAAGAATTGACTTCATACTAATTCTAATTAATTTTATCATTTTCGAACTAAAACTTTGGTAAACACTACACATCAAAACAAAAACCCAAGTAAGTTTATCCGGTATTATTAATGATTTTATAGGTACCTAGATACTTCATTCTTGTGGCTACCTAATTCCTACAGACTATTGAAAAAGGTTTAGTTTAAATAAACATTTCATTTACCTATAATGTTTTGTTTTTTTAGGTTATATGTGTGCCAATAGCAATAGATGAGTCTACAACAAGGATTTGAAAGTTCTTCAATGAAACTAAACCAGAGAAGAAAAGGAACCTAAACTCTTGGCTTGGCAAAAGAACACAAGAAAAAAGACTTCTACACTATCTACAGTGTTCACACAAGGATTTTGTATAACTTACAACCTACAAAAGGTTTGTTTTATTGTTCTATCTATTTATTTTTAATTAGATAGAATTTACAAAGTTAGTTTGACGTCCATATACAATATAAGTTGCCTTCTGATTGAGTTTGTAATAGAAGTTAATCTAGATTGCAATGTAGTTAGTTAAATCATACATATTGCATAAATTGATACCTACATAAAATTCCATGAATGCCTTCAACAACTTAAAATGCTGACCATTAGATACTTTTCTTACAATAGGAAAACATTAATACTGCGGCCTAAATCATGAACAGCTCCCATTAATAAGTTTAATTTATTTACCAATTTTTCAGAATTGACAAGTCGAAGAGGAAATACAACCCGTCCGGAAGCACATTAAAATTTATTCTCCTAAGACCCTATCTAATGCAGACTAACCATGGCCTACCTAAAAGTGCTAGCAAAATATCTAATTTGAAGACCAAATCTACTTTTAGTTTTATTGCTTGGGAGTAAACCTTATCTTGAAAATTTAATTCTGCTATTATGTATAAGTGAAAAATTCTAAGATTTATGCATAAATGAGTGATTGACTAAGTAAGTACTTAAGTAAATAACTGAAATCTCCACAATTAAGTGGTAATGTTGAATGTATGCATTATAATTTCAATAAATCACTGTCATTGCTTTAATTATTTCTCTCTTCTGCCTAATTACTCTTGCTTTAAGTTACTATCTCTTTGCTTTACATAATGATAACCTTATATTTAATAATAGAGAACTTAAATATCTTTGCAATCTTGCTGCCCTTAAACCCTCACTGTAAATCTCAAGTATAATCATAAAAAAGAAAAGTTAAGCTTTAACACTGCTTGCTGTCAAAATAGCCACATAGCCTTATGCTGAATCTCAAAATGAATGATCAATCTAAACCAACCCACACCTAAACTAGCTTCTTCTCAGAATAGATTACTTTTCACTTGATATAGCTCAATCTTTCTCTCCGATTAAATTTGTCTTTGAAACCATTTTTAAACAAAAGCATTTTCTCAAAACAAGGAAAACCATACTAATTTGAATTCTATGTAACTAAGCTTCTCCCTGAGATCAAATAGTTACTTGGCAATGTTTATTAAACCAAAACACTTCCTCAAGTTGTCTCAGAAGGAAAAAAACTTTAATTAATTAGTTAAACTTCTTCATTCAGATAACACAGACTCACTTTTTAAAAGTAATAGGAGGCAAAAACCAATTAATTTACAATAATTTAAGATACCTAATAGAATCAGTCAATAACTATAACTTTGATTTAATTACATTGGTAAAAAGTTATTTTATTTATTTACTTCTTTGATTGTCCTACACGCCCCCACAATTTTAATTATTTAGTTAAATGATAATTTTGCGTGCTAGATTTTCACTGTTAAACGACTTACCTACCTAATAGTTAAAGATAATTTTGGTTTTAGTTAAAATTACCACAGGACAATAAATAGGCATGTGAATCCAGTCAAGCATTATAAGATTAGTTAGTTAAAAAGGTTAAAACGCTAAAATACACAATAGGCAAATGATCTAATAATTGCTTTGGAAAATCTCAACTCCCCTATCCATTTCACAACAACATTTGTGGCATAAGGCCAGATAAGATACATACATAAATATCTTGGTCACGGTGTACCATTTGTAACGCGCACCCCCTCACCCTCTAGTCTGCTCTCTGCTACTTACTTACACTGCTTACACTGATCCCTAAGTCCCCTCAATACTTGCTCTTGCCACTGATGCCCGCTGGTTCCTGAAGAAGAAGTCCTCTGGAGTCCTCTGCAGCGCTCCATCTATGCCTCCATAGAATGTCTAAGATATGGTACTTCCACATTACTAAGTAAAGTATGAGTACCTAGGCTTCCTACCTACTATTTTAGCTCAGTGTAAGTTAAGTGTGTACTATGTAAAAGAGCAAATTGTGAGTACCTAAAATCACAGAAAAATCAAATCTTTGGCCAAAATGTGATCGTCTAGATAGCCTAACAGGACCCTTTGTTGTGAAATAGTAACCAGGATCTTTTCAGGGAGTCGAGGTTTCAAAAAGCAATTAAACAACTAGAAAGAGTTAAAAAATAATCTATTTATTTATCAAGATTTGTAGAAATATTAACATTTGAGATTTAAAACAGGTTTTTGTAAATACAGTTTAACACAAATTAGAATATTAACAGTAATCGTTAATCTTAGTTTGATTTAAGTAATATTTGAGACAAATATTATTTTAGTTTAGTTTTGTACATAGAATTTTATTGAATGTAGATTTTACACTCACAATTTTAGTTAGGCTCTGTGCCCGGTTATTGGTTTATTAGATAGATTCAAGTTTTCATTAGTTTTGTTTATTTTGGATTGGTTTTTAATTGATTGTTTTAGACTCTACCTAACAAGTTTACTTTATTATGTAAATGACTTCAACTGCTTGCAAATACTACTGCAAAACTGTCTGTTTGCTGGTTTTCTACCACGCCAAACACCAGTTCCTAACAAATGTGCGTGCCATGTTCAAGACCTGACCCATAGTGAGAAAAGAACATGGCAAAGAAACTCACCGTTCGATCAGATATAGACCTATTCCATCAAATTGATCAAATGTTCGAAATTGATGCAAGCAAGTTGATTTATCAAGAACAAATGCAAACACAAATTCTAATCAACCTTGGAACACAAGTATGTAGGTGAAGCCTACACCGAAGTATGGTTCTGTAGACTACAACAACATTCCAAGATGCAAATCAGACTTTACCACATTTACTGTTGATACCTGAGAATGATTTAGGGAGCTACCTTGATCAAATCGTTGTAGTCAGATCCAATCCACTGGTATGAATCGTACCACGGCCTGCATTGCTTCAGCCATGATTTGCCCAAGCCATCTCACCAAAACATTTCTCAAGCTATACCACTTTCACAGCTAAACTACACAATACTTGCTGCTGTAGCCACATTACCGACACACTGTAGTATACTTTAGTTTGATAATCAGGTTGCTAACTCACCCTAATCCTAATTTAGACCGGCCGGTCAGCCCCGCAAAGAAAAGATGCCCAAGAAAAAATCACCGCCCCGGTTCCCCGCCAAAATCCCAAGTTTCAGAGCGCGTCTCTTCCTCCCCCCTCGCCCCCACACCCCGTTGCCGTCCACCCCTCTTGGATTCCCTTGTCTTTTCAATGAAACCCTTTCAGGAATATTTTACATAATTTTAAATATTTTTCTATCTGTAAAATAAGCATTTTGAATTCTTTACTGAAACTATATTTAATATTTTTGCTAAATTATGCCTTTCCATAATATTCATTGACTGCATTATTAGGTTTTTGATGGATAACATTATCAGACTCCTACGGGTCCCTCCTTGTTCTATTTACAGATTGCCATTGACCTGACTTTCTTGTTTACTTTTTTTTCTGCCGATACATTGGCATAGACAACTTTGCATACAGCCAACTTTTATGAACATGGTTTTGTTTATTTTAGAACCAATTGAGCAAACGTTGTTAAATTGTTGTAAAAATATTAAATAGTTTATTGGTTGAGAAACCAACGTTTTATTTCTTTATTTTGTAATGTGAAAGTAATGGACATTATTGCCCGAAATAATAAATATTTATTATTATTTATTGCAAAAAGGCGCCATCTAGCGAATATCTAATATTTCAGCAAAATTTGTTTAATTTTATTGATTATTGTACAACGCAAAGGATTATTATGTTCCCCTACATTTGTGAATAAGTGGCGGTCGAATTGCATAGGCAGTGCGGACCGTCACAAAGTGGGGCGGGTCGGACTGTTGAGCGCGATTGTACAAAATTATAATCGCGGCGACATCGCCGCAATTGCGTAGCGTCGTCGCGGCGTGGTAGCGGCGTGCTCGCTGCGCAATCGCATCGCTTTCAAATCGCTTGCAAATCGCTAGTTTGGTAGGGCTCTTATTACTTATAATCTTGTTACACATCCTTTGAGGCCTGTTAACTGCGACCAATTATTTTATTAAATAAATATTTTTTTTTATGTTTATGTTTAATTATTATTATGAAGAAACTTAATATATACTCCATTCCACAAAAAGAGCTCTCGAAGAAAATCGCCCATGTGCGCCCATTGGTTAATGCGAGTGATCTTCAATAGCCACTGTATTCATATAAACCTACCCTATGAAGCGGACCGTCTTCGCTTATAGTTTCGCTTATCTCTAGCCGCGCACATTGACCAAAGAGATGCGAGTATTTGTTCCCTAGGAGTTCGACTCGTGGGACAGAGTATAGATACTAGACTTATTCTATAACTAGACCTATCTTAGAAAAAACGGGCCAAGTGCGTGTCGGGCCACGCGCCGTATAAAGTTCCGTAGAAGGAGGCGTTTTTACCTGCTTTAAAGAACTGACAAATTTATGAAACTAATTTTTAATGGAATTTATACCAAGTTTTCGAACCCTCAATCGGGCACGGTGAGCCAGAGGTCGTGGCTTCAAGTCCCGGCATGGGTGGAATTTTTAGCCTCTAAATAGGTTTTTAAAAATTGTTCTAAATTTAGTGGACATTCTAAGATCGTAGGTTATTAATTTCGTTAAATTTTCCAGTAAACATTTTGAATTTTGCGCAAGTAAAATAGCGAAATTCCGCGTTCTAATAATTATTGTGAAGGCAAAAGCGTTAAAGGGCTCCAAAGAGTAAAGCTAGCGCCGCCGAAGAAAAAAATCATATCTTATTTTACAGATCAAATTTGCAAAAGGTGTCTGTACAACCTCTCCATCATGTTGATTTTCAGGACCCGTGGCCGTGAACCTTCCAAACGCATACTGCGATCGCCAACCCGCCTGCCAAGCGTGGCGATTATGGCAAAACCCTTCATGGTTAAAAAACCATGAGGGAGGCCTATGTCCTGCAGTGAACGTCAAATAGCTGATGATGATGGCCGTAAACCTGAGGCAAAAAACCTGGGACTAGATAGCATTAAGGCCAGAAACGGCCGTTTTTGGCATAAATTATATCTAGTCCCAGGTTTGTGATACTAGGTTCTTTGTCGTGGGTCTTAAAAATAACTGTTAACGTGATTGAGAGATCGTACAGACACTTTTTTCGAATACGATCTGTAAAAGAAGAAATGATTTCTTTTCATAGGTGGCGCTAGTTAGCTCACTGGATCCCTTTAAGAATGCTTTATTTACATATATTTGATGCCCCATTTTATAGATATCCAATTACATAAAGGCTACTGCCTCCCGCTGGTTTATGAAATGAAAAATTAAATCATAATTTATTTGCACTAAATGTTTACGTGAATAGTGAAATTTATACTTACGCTCTATGCGATAATAGTGCTGAAAGATACGTGGTCATTATTATCAATGTTGCTATTTTTAACCGACTTCAAAAAAGGAGGGGGTTATATTTTTACTTTTAATTTTTTTTATATTCTTACTTATATTTTGAGCACCGACTACACATTATACTTCTTCATGTATACATACATCCAATTTAAAGGTATTCTTTTTAAATTATTTGTAAGTTTTTAGTGCTCTAGTCTTTTGAAGTCGGTTTTTATTTTTACCATACTACAGGGCACATACCTTGTCTCACAGAAAGATAGCATGAGCTTAATCACCATGCAAATAAAGTGGTTGACGTTTAATAGAGTCCATATTTATATACAATTTATATAATAGTTATTAAATATTAATCAGTTTATTTGCATGGTGATTAAGCTTATGATATCTTTATCTGAGACCAATGTCACGTAATGTAATTTTAATTTCAGAAAAATTCTAAATATAATAACTATATTGAATGTAAGTAAGAATGTGTATAGTTCGTAATTTTCAAGAGGCTTTATGAAGTTGAAGAAAACTGAATGAAGTTTGCTCAAATGCAATAATTTGTATGGCTTTAAGTAGTGAGTCTCTATCGATTGATTCTGTATGTACACCTTTTGGTGTATACAAATAAAAATTAGTACTCATAGGATACTTTTTTGCGGAAAAAGTTTAGGATTTTTCTTGTTTTACATGCAGAAATCTGGATCTGTACACACTGAGTTGGCCGAATATACAAATAATACATTTATTGCCCATCAGCGCGTCAAAGATACAGTATCTATGACATCCGCCCTAGACGTTAACGCCAATATGTGTACATTACGCCCGGGATTGCGGTTGGAATTAGATTTCATAGTGTGTTCGTGCCTTAACCACGATCTATACAGTTCGTGGTTCTCTAAAAGATAGGTGTACTTACATGCCAAAGTTAGTCAGAGCGGAGGCAGCGCTTCGGTAGAATGTTGGTCTAACATTTGCCTCAGTTTGTTTTCTTTGTTAGTAGCAATGCTACTCGCTAACCATGAAGGAAATCATAGCGAGCCAACCCGAGGGTCTTAGGTGCTCATACCCTGCTCTCCAGAGTTTCTTTTCTCCACGCTAAAGATAATCTTACCGGCAATATAAAAAGGATAAATAAGTTAAAAACTTTTATCCACAAAATGGTTTGTTGTGCAAGTGAATCTATTAAATTTTACTTTTAAATATCTCATAGAACAAAAAGGGTTCATGTGCTGCAATGTGTGGGAAACGTTTTTGAGGTCCTTATTTATGGTATATACATAATTTTACTCCAATTAACCTGTAAAGCATGTTCCATACTTGAAAAATTATTAGCAAATAGAAACGCCTCAACTCTAAGCCACTGAAATTAAATAAAAATACAGAATGATCAGTTTTTAGATAAAAGCGCAGTACTTTTGGATTTTGGGTGAGCTCGGCACTCCGAACTATGCATCTACATTACGTTTAATGTTACTTTGGGTGACTGTATGGGGTGAATTGCATTAAATTAAACCTGTTAAATTTTCGGTGGTGGGTAACGTAAGATTTTTCAAAACTGGTATTAATCAGTGGTATTTATATGAAAACCTGTAATTAGCTTACAGTTATTACTTAGAAGTTACTAAGAAAGTTTAAAGCTGTTGGTTTTCCATGTAAGTATTCGTAAATAAATAAATAAATTGTTTGAATTGAAATATGTATTCATTTTATATTCATTTAGAAATCCGTTTCTTCAGTATCGTTAACTAAACCACTTCCAATAAAAAAAGCTAAGAATTCTCATTAATTTGTTCTTACTTTTCACACATACCTATTGTATGAATTTAAAAAAAAAAAAAATTTCAAACTTTTGTTTAGAGTTCAATTGAAAATGGTAACTTCTTTATTCATTTATTTGGTTTATACTTATTGATACCGAAGAAAAGGCCCCTATATAGCTTTTGCGTTGAGCTAGGCTCTTACATAAGCGTCAACCTGGAAACAATATTTATTACGTCTGTAGATCCCTTTTAGAGTGTTGAGAAAACGACAGAATCTTCTCCGAAAAATATGCAAAACATTTTTAAGGAAAACCGACACGTTTACTTTACCCCATCAGCCCATAAATCTCAGCAAGAGGCAAGGATAAAACTCCGTAATAATAAGAAACAAATTCACCCACTCCAGCCTTGCCATCGCCACGGCTCCAGGGCTCTTGTACGATGGCCTAGTTGGGTTCCAGTCCTTCAAAATTGATTTGCCGTCTTCGGGTGGCCCGAACGACCTTTTCTATTTATTTAAGGACGCTTAGGATCCTTCTGAGTATACAAGAAAACAGAAAGTCCTCGCAAATTCGATTTCCATGGTTTTACGTGACATTGAAACACGTGGATCTTACATCCCGAGTACAGTTGACAGCACATCAACCTTTACATGCGTGCACTCATTTGCAACTAAAATGCAAAGGTTTATGTGCCATCGACTGTACTCTAGTTAGTTATGTTGTCAATGGCTTGGCAACGAAAGTACTTGTATAAAAGTTGATCAGCCGTCGAGTATTATGAGATAGAGATTACTTCGGTTTTCGTGTATGGTTTGCCTTCATCCTTAAGTTTTCTCGGTCGGTTTTCGGTCCTGCTGGTAAACCAGTAGTTTTAGGACTGTTTGACAGATTATTGTGTCCTAAATCGCCCAGAGCAAATTATCAGTACCTTCATGATAGTCAAACCAAAAAGGCAAAAATTGTTTGGTTGAATTGTGTTTAAGAGCCGCGACCGGCGCGACACTGTAAGATGTGATGAAACCGGATGCTATTATGTTAAAACAAGTTAAAAAAAATTGTATCATGGAAAAAGGGGCCTTTTTTTCTCTGCATTATGAGTTTCCAATAAAAATGGTCTACAAAAAACATTTTTACAGTTTTGATAAAATTTAAGTTACTTTGAACAGTTTGTCATAGGCACTATAAAAAGATTAATTCTTCTAAATCTTATTGTAGTATTATGACGAGAACCTAATTTAGACAACACATGCCTATGCATCTGATGTGTAAGTTCGGAGTATTAAAACGATTCGTTTACAATAATTTTTGTCATTTTGTCAGAATCGTTCTGAATATAATTGTTAATGAATCGTTTTCAACACTCGGATTTAATTACAATTCAATTAGCAACGTAACAAAAAAGGCGCAAGCGGAGTTGAATTAAAAGTTGCTCAAAGATAAATTGGACCTTGTATTTTTCCCTTCTTGTGACCTAAAGAAGCACTCGACTGTTTAGTACTCTAGCTGCGTACGGAATCCGGCGGTTTGTTTGCTCAGTGCCGTGCGGGACTGATTTGGATCAAAGAGTGGAAGGGATTGTGTCTTGATTGTGTCAATAGCTCTCTTTCACTCGATCTGTTCTAACTAAAGTCACCTTGTATTGCCCCAAACGAGTATTTGGAGTGTGTGTTTCGGCGCTTTTGTGCAGGGGATATAATGGGGAATAAATGTGGGTTTCTTTGTTAGTTTCTTCTCCACATAATCTATTTATTGTGAAACTAATTACTTTAACAATAACGACTTTGACGTTCATTAAGTAAACATTCTGTTTATATAATGAATAAAAATATCTGAATTAAATTGATATCCTAGATTTGTTGGGACAATGCTGACTCAGCTTCTTTTAGTGTGGGGTGCTCCAGTGGATATTTCTATCTACGATATTTTCTGGTTTTGTGTTACGTTGAATGTTTTGTTTTTAAACAATTGTCTTTTCAACGCCCGTGTTTGCTAAACGAGGATTGTCATATGTTTGATGCCTATGCCAAACATATTACAAGCCTGCGGATGAACCGATTTCAAAGCGTTTTTTTAATGAACCTTCAATCAGTTCCTTCAATCTTAATTATATAAGAGTGGTTCTTATCTATGTCTAGTGGACATTTAGTGAATTTTAGTGTATGTGTTTGGCTGTTCTGTGTTTGTGTCGTCTGTGTTCTATTTTGATTAATTTTACAAATTTATTTAAGAATATCATACAAAATGGCAAGTGGCAAATGGCAGTCCCTGGTCTCTGCCTACCCCTCTGGAATACAGGCGTGAGTTTATGTATGTATGTATCATACAAAATCTTAAAGCTGAAACTGACGTATACACGGGTCTTGCAACCTCAAGTACCTATATATACTTTAATTTATTCTTCATCATTAGCCATTTGACGCCCACTGCAGGACATAGGCCTCCCTCATGGTTTTCCAAGCGTCAAACATAACCATGAGGGGTTATGCCATAATCACCACGCTTGGCAGGCGGGTTGGTGATCGCACAAGCGTGAGTTTATGTATGTTTGTATCATACAAAATCTTTAAGCCGAAACTAACGTAAATACGGGTCTTGTAACCTTATTTATTTTACTTTATTTTATTATTATTGGATTAATTTTCAAGATGTTTGCTGTAGTTTGAGCAGTACACAGCTGATTTCATATACTGGAAGGCTCTTTCTGATGATGACTAGTATAAGAATGACTGAATCTCTAACACCCGTTTCAACTATAAACCTATAATTTGAGATCAATTATCGTTGTTTGTTTCTACATCCTAAGACTTGAAAGACTGATGTTAACCAGCTTAAAACACTTAGATTTGAGAGACTTTAAAACTAATGAAATATATTTTTATAATAACTGCAGGTTACAGGACTTGAAACAGACTGTTGAATACATTTTTTAATTTCTTCTTTAAGGTATTTGAGAATAAATGCTACCTAAGCTAGTTTTTAGCTAGGAAACACGATGACTTTTGAAGTAGTGATAATCACTGTACCTACTTCAGATGAGGGCAGCCAGTGGCGTAGCATGGGGGGGGCGGAGGGTGCGGTCCGCACCGGGCGGCACTTTGCCGGGGGCGGCGCTGCGGAGGTGGCAGTTAGAAAAAAAAATTAAAATAAAAAAAAAAAAAAAATCTTTCAGTGTTTTTTTCGTCTTTTTTTTATGTTTCGTTACGTAATGTTACGTTTTATGTAATGGAGGCAATTTCTCCATTATTCTATTACGTTTTCTCTGTAATTTTTCTGTGATATTCTACCTATGTCAAAAAATGTTAATTTCACTTTTCAATTCAATAAATCATTCAATAAAACTAATAAAAGTACTCTTTTTACCATGCTCAAATTTTTTATAATGGATTACAAAAATAAGAGGGCGGCAAATTTGGAATCCGCACCGGGTACTAGTGACCTATGCTACGCCACTGGGGCAGACTCCATACATACACTATAACTAGTGATTATGCATAATTTAATTTAGGTACCAACAACGACTTACACCATTATATTTGGAAACTTACACTGAAAAGACTTAACTTAAATCATACTCTGGACGTTTGTTAACTACCTGAAAACGCTTGCAATCAATCTAACGCTCCATTTGCATAGTTTAGCCTCAAATTCAGCGCTATCGAGGACGGTACTTCTCTAATTCCCTTAATACTACATGGTATATGGCAGCACATAGTCCAGTAGCCAACGGTTATAGTACGGCCGCTACCCTATCCACACACGGACATACGGGCCGCTATCCACGCATCCGATCGCTATAATTCATCCCCAGCGTCATCGTATTCAGATAAAATAAGCTTAGTTTCAGCTTGAAGTCACGTAGCGCTGGGAATATTGGGGTGGATGATTGTGGAAGTTGTTCGCTTTAGGTGGGGTAGATGCAGCAGAGGCGTGGAAGATGTTGTTTTTGATTTAAAGAACAGTGTTTAGGGAACGAACAGCCTAAACATATTTCGCTTACTCAGCTGGAGATCCCCTTGTTGTAGCCTAAATTTATCCATGAATCGGCCCCAGACGTCGTCAAGGAATGAAGATAATAAACGATAAGAAGATAAATTCAATTTTGACCTGTAGTTCAGTACGGGAACAATCTCAATGACAATTTTTATGTCATGTGTACAATATTAGTATATTATGACACAAATGTGCTAAGTTGGTCATTACACACGAGGCATTATCGTGAGCACGAACCATAGGCTAGCGTGGTAAGAAAGCTGAGTGTGTAATGATCTATGCACACGAGTTGCATACGACGTTTTTCAATATAATTGCGAGGAAAAAAACAAACATGTATTTTAAAAACCTGTTTAGAGGCTAAAAATTCCACCCACACCGGGACTTGAACCCGCGACCTCTGGCTCACCATGTCGCGGGTTCAAGTCCCGGAATTTTTAGCCTCTAAATAGGTTTTTAAAATCGTCCTCAGCACGGATTAGTGCAACAAAAAGAATATATACTTGTATTGCTAGGTTCGATAAAGGACTAGGTTCGACTTGGACGCGTAGGTTCAATAAAGGCACAGGGACACCGGCTGTGCAGCCGGAGCTGCAGCAATATATAAAATAAATAAACTATAAATTAATGTTTCTAAATAAGTTAACTAAGTTAGTTTGTGTACAACTAAAATACAATTAATAATGAATAAATATACAATTTGATGAAAAGAAATGTTAAATGTTCGTAAAATTATTTAATGATCGTAAAAATTTATTCAATGACAAAAACTTTTGCTAAAATTTAAAAAACAGTTTATATTACTGTAATTTTTTTATAGCACAAGTATACTAGTATGCTGAATTATCAATCAATCAATCAATCATATATTTATTGTCGTAAATTACATGTGCAGGGTTGTTCATGTGTACATGAAAGTTTCAATGTAATTTTGCCAATATGGTGTGACAATATCGAAACATAAATTATAAACTAAATCATGCATGTTACAAAGAAAATTAAATGTGTATTGAAATTTTAGTTCAACATTAAGTCGCAACAGTTGTCAATTTTATCGGACAATTTTAATGCACGCTTATCCAGAAATGCAGTTATTTTATAATAGCTTTTGGATATAATTAAATTAAACAAATCACGTTTAAAAGTTGGTAGATCGTCGACATCCCGTAGTTTTTTTGGTAGTTTTTTAAAGATTTTTGATGCCATCCCGAAAAAACTTTTATGCTGTTTTATGTGGTAAGGCTCTTATGTTGTTTTGGTTTCGTCTGCATATTTGTCGCTCGAACAGTGCGGGGTTACTCTTGATGAATACTGCTACTCCATAAATGTACAGGCATGGAAATGGGATGATTGTCAGTGTTTCAAAAAAGTTTTTGCAACTATCTGTTTGGCGTAAGTTGCAGTTGCACATTGTCCGTAAACACCTTTTTGTGATTTGAAGACGGCTTCTCTGTCGGTGGCGTTGCCCCAAAATATAACTCCATATCGCGGATTGGCGATTTCAAGCGCTGAGGTATGTGAATAGCTCAGACACTCAGGATTCCTCACGATGTTTTCCTTCACCGTTAGCGAGTAGTATTTCTACTTACATAACTTAGAAAACAAAGTCATAAGTACATGCCCGCACTGGGGATCGAACCTGGGTCTCCCAGTCCGAGGTTCTACCCACTAGGCTACCACCGCTACTGTGTATAGTATAGTTCCTGTTGCCTAATTCGAAACGAATATTAGTAATAAAATGAAATATATTCCTCATTGGTCTATCAGGTCAGTAGATTCCTTAATGGCACCCTGCGGTTTGAGTCTCGTAGCGAATTAGGTTATTCCAGATCACGATCAGCCTCCCTTATCTATATCGTACATCCTAAATAATATTACTTTCTTATTTCCCTCTCTTTTTGTTTGGGATCAGAATACGAGTATATCTACCCACTTAAGAACAAGCATAAAATTCACTGCGTTGAAGGCGGATAAATAACACGCCCTGAATTGACACGTTGGCGAGGCCCAAAAAGGGCATCAAACCGAAAATAATATAAGATTCAGATGAGGCAAGCACCGTGAAGGGAAATGCGGCTACGTATAAATAAAACAGGGCTGTCAATATTATATTACCGTCGCAAGCCGTAACAGCGTAACTGCTTTCGATCTCTAAGACTCTGGGAACACTGGAGCCGTGGGTCGAGGGCGCGGAAAAGACGCAACCCGTTGTATAGAGTTCGCGCCCGTAGCCGTCTCTTCGGTGCGGGCTTCATCCAAAGATGTTTCTTGGCTTCATCCCGTCCCTTCGGTATGAAAGTGAATTGAAAAAACGACGCGTCTTTTGCGCGCTTTTCGTCTCACGAAGTCTCAGGCCTTACAGCACTGTACCTCCGGAGCCCGATTCGTTGCGCTTGCTTGCTTTTTGTCTCTCTCCATTAAACCATGTAGAGCGAGACAGACTGAAATATATCGCGGAATCATGCCTCACCAAGAATAAAAGTTACATCCGTCCCTAAAGTTATAAACCGGTGTGATGAGAGAAAATCTTATGCATTGCCTCTTCAGCTTTTTCTTATAACGCTCCGTTATATTGTATTACTGAATTAAATGAATACATTTTGTGAGTACCTGAGAGAAGTAATGTGCAAGAAAGGGAAGGAGAATGAGCAGTCTTTGATCAACTTTATTATGACAATTCGATGTACATTGCATAGCTGATTAACTCACAAATTATTAAGTAAAAAGACTAATTGTGGTTAAAAGGAAATAAATGAAAATATTATTCATAACTTATTTTCACTGATTTATCAGATGTCGACAAGACGTGCATGATTTGATGGACATGACATGACGGTCTACAGAGGGGGTCGTGACTCGGTCACATCGGTAACTTATCCTTAACAAGCGTCCCGTAACTTGAATAGCTGGTTGATGTTTAAAAAATGTTAGGAACTTTACAAAGTTTTACCTCCATACATTTATCATACGGTACGTTATTCGAAATTGTTTTATGAGGAACACTTAAGTAGACATTTTAACCATCCGTAATATAGATAAAGGGTCATAGCGGCTCCTTGGGCAATGATGCTGCGGATGAACTCGCTAGAAGAGGCTCAGAAACTACAGAGGAAGGACCCGATCCTCTGCTCCCAATACCATACAACCAGTTTAGGAAATGGTTGAGGTTGCGAACAGAAAGCCAGCATGCTGAACTTTGGAGAACAGAAACCAAATGCAAATAAGCCAGGGAGGCCCTACCAGTAATCTTGAAACTTCTTTCACGTAGCCTGCTGCTTCTGAGAAGCGATAATTTGTGCAAAGCTGTGGCAATCCTAACAGGCCACTGCTCACTGAATAGACATTTCTACAACATGGGCCTAACCGACAGCCCGCTTTGCCGGGGATGCCTCAAAGAAGAGGAAACACACGCCCACGGGACAATTCACCGTGAAGGCGTGGAAAAGCAACGGACCGCCATAATGATGGCCCAATGGGGAAGCTGGGATCCCTTCAGGAGGCCTGCAGTGACATCAGAGCACTGCTGGCCTTCTGGAAAGAGATAGGCTGGCTGGAGTAAACTCACAGCTTTGCTACGTACAACGGCCCAACCATGAGGCTAAGTGCGGAAATCTCAGGTCTAACTGAGTAACTAACCACCCGTAAGCAAAACGAGTCGTTCTTGAATATAGGACCCAGGCATAAGTCACTACGTAAATAACCATCTGTAGTTCCTACTGGCGCCCTCGAGTCCTCGGCCGATGCGGTTGGCGGAGAAAAGAGGAATCAACAAATAAATGCTGACCCATCGTCTTTGTTGCTAATTCGGAAAGTTTTCCTTTTATTGGCTTGTTATGAAGGTAAACGTGTTCATTGAGGAAGTATTTTATCTGCAAGCTGCAGGGAAATGGCTCCCCTAACGATGTTTTTAACGTTGCAAGGCGTATAATGGTACTAATGGTTCAGTGAGCGTTATTGTTTGTGCGTACTTACAGATGCACGATTATACACTTAGTTTGAATAGTGGTAGAATATTAAATTTATTAAGGCTGGGCTGCATTTAAAATAATGTAAGTGGAATTACGATGTCATACAGTATCAATTGACATCAATCCTTCCATGTGTGCACTCTACTCAGTTGCATTAGGGGAGACTTTGCAAAAAAATGTAACAAGGTCTGAAACCGTACTTTCGACGTTAACCGGGCCGAATTGAGCTACATATAAGTCTTCGCCTTTGTTTATTAATTGACCATTAACATTCTTTACATTTCCGAAGCTTTCAACAGTGTGAATAAGTTTTAAGCTATTTATTATCATTAAAACTTTTATTAGGTAGTTGTTTGTGACATATTATTGCACTTAATTGCGCAATTTGGAGCAAAATAACTTCGACAGTTACTATTGGGGGTTTAAACTTATGATTTATTTATGAACTTTCGTTCCTATGTAGTGAAATAATTATTTTCTCAAGCTCAAAATGAAAATATTATGTAGGTACTCTTTTACGTATCCGCGGTAGGTACTTTGGTCTATGATACGGCTCTGTGGCATACTCTTTAAGGCTTCGAAGAGAAGAAGGCTTGTGCCCTGTCTGCCTATAGACTGTGGTTTGTTGAGTCTTTACTTTTATTTACTAATTTAGAAAAACTCTGCGGACACATTCTACAGTTTCAATAAGTTTTATGTTACTGCTTATATCAGGTTATGTTGTTTTGCGTGCATCTTCGGTCACGTTCTATTTCAATAATTGCCCTGTGTTTGCAGTCAAAATCAACCACTTTTTACATCATTGATTGTAAATTGCTTCAACGGCCCTACACTACATCGTCAGGCGCCGTAAGTGCACGTGTTTAAGAGTAGAATTCATGCGCATTACTTCGGACTTCAGAGTAATCCAATATGAATTTAGCTTATTATGTAGTTTATATTATATTGTATTTATTATACCTACGTACTACTTCTTGTATAAAAGACTAAACTTAGCATACATAACATACATAAGCAGCCTAAATACGTGCCATTGTAGGGGACAGGCCTTCTCTCAGGGAGAGAGTATGGGCTTAATCACCACGCGTACCCACCGCGGATTGGCGATTTCAAGCGCTGAGGTATGTGAATAGCTCAGACACTCAGGTTTCCTCACGATGTTTTTCTTTACCGTTAGCGAGTGGTATTGCTACTATATCTTCACAAATGTACATAACTTAGAAAACCAAGTCATGGGTTACATGCCCGCAGGGGATAGAACCTGGGTCTCCCACTTCCGAGTCCGAGGTTCTACCCACTAGGCTACCGCCGCCTAGCAGTTATATTGATTATTAAGTAATAGTTTAAGTAGGATTATACATTATTTGTTTACTTAGTAAGTATTTTGTGTATTATAGGCGTTTTATGTATATATAGTTACATGTGTGTCATGTTTATATAATTACTACCTAGTCTTAATAATTTTCCCAATAAATATCTCCCAGCACTACCCCATCCATTATCCCCATCACCAAAGGTTAGCTGGAAGAAAATACTTATTAGTATTAAGCTCGCCTATGTACAAATGTTTTTGCAATAAATGTACGTATTAAGTATTAGTAATAATATAATTATTATTAAGTTATGTACCTAGTTATCAATAGTTCTCCCTTCTTCCCGTTATCTCAGTTTAAAAACCCTATGCTGCAGTACCGGGGATACTGTTTTTTTTTAGGTGGAGCAGGCTTGCTCAGCACCTATACCATCCTGACAGCTTAGTCGGCCCTGGCACACAAGAAAGACAAGTCAATACGTGCGGAGCCAATCAAGCCCCAGGTTTCTTCACGATGTTTTCCTTCACCGTTAGCGTGTAGTATTACTTCCATAAATTCGCAGATGTACGTAACTATGAAAATAACAAAGTTAACATGCCCGCACTGGGAATCGAACCTGGGTCTCTCGCTTACGAGTCCATTGTTCTACTCACTGGGCTGCTACCGCATTACTTGCTACTTACTATGCAAATAAACACTTACTCAAAACCGTAAAATGTCAAGAAAGCGTGGTGGTGCTATAAAAACCGAAATATAAAGGCAAAATAAAGCTTTACACACTATTACAGCCATGTGTTCGTATCTAAAATACGAGTACAGTACTTTACACTGAATGTACGGAATAGCCGACGAACTCCGTTTCGACAAAACCCTATCTAAAAAATGTGACTCCGAGAGACGCGTTTCTACATCAGCGTTCCTAATTTAGTTTTTCGTCTTATACTTTTCTACGTTTCCTCTGTAGGTAACATCATTACAAGATGAGACAAAATTCTTATATATACGTATTATTACGTATACAAAGTATAGAGCAAATTTATATTCCGTACCTACTGAATATTTTCACACCGTTAGGCAATTTTCACTCATTTTGTATCTCATGTTTTTTCATGATATTCCGTAATTATTAAGATGAATATTCATCACCTTGACGCAGTCACTGACAGTGGCTAATGGAGCTGTAGGTCCAACTCTGAACATAAGCGAATAAAATAACATCCAGTCCAGTACGGAACAGGTGATATTTTTGGCAATTTTAAAGTGTTCTTAATAAATGTTCTTTGTATTGATGAGTATCTATAATTATCCCATAAAGTTCCACCGGACCTTAAACGTACGTAAAATTGCACTCGAACAATGCAATAACCGCTCTATAAGGTTCCGATTCCAGGGCCAGCTATTGCGTTACTTCTTACGCGTCATGGTCATGGATAAGCAGCTTGAAAACCCCTTTTTAAGCCCTTTTCAATCTCCATTACCTTTTCAAGCTGAAGAATAACCACCTCGTTCAAAATTAACGGTTGAACAGGTCTGGATTGTTGCTTTTCCCAAAATTTTCTGACTTTATTTGTGAGTCATTCAGTTTCTTAATTTCATGAATATGTAATAACCATGTAGAGTAACACCCCAGCCGATGATTGTGACTACAAGTTTGTTACAAAATAGCTAAAGAAAATTCTATGCATTCGTAGACAGGATAAAGATAAAGCAGAGCTAACAAGGTTGCTTGTAGTATTCTGCTTCGGGTCTTCCGCGAGCGACCCGGGTCACAATTGGCGCGAAAGCCAAGTTCACGTCACATTTGTAGCCAAGTGGATTGTATCTGTGACCTAGAAACAGCTTTTCTTTGGCCGTTTCTCCACTTTTGGTGCCTTATATTTACGGTTGGTTTGTTGGTTGGTATTCATTGCCTTGTGCCGCTGTTATTAGTTTCTGTACGTGGGAATTGTTATTGTACATGGAGGCCTTGGAGGCTTTCTCAAGAATAAATTGTTTTGGCTCCTAGGAAATACACATAATTTTGAAGAACGTATCCACTTATTCGAACTAAAAATTTCCTCAGAATTGCTGCAGAAATACATGGAAGTCTGGCCTTGCCACTGAACATTAAATTAACTAGGTGGGAATTGCTATGGTACATGAAGGCCTCGGAGGCTTTCTCAAGAATAAATTGTTTTGGCTCCTAGGAAATACAAATAATGTTGAAGAACGTACCCACTTATTCGAACCAAAAATTTCCTCAGAATTGCTGCAGAAATACATGGAAGTCTGGCCTTGCCACTGAACATTAAATTAAATAGGTAGGTAAAATATTTTCTGCATTTTCATTACGTGCGTTATCGACAAAAGTATTTTTTTAATTTTACCCGACTGCGGCGAAACCCAAAAGGAGGATAATGTATATGGCTCGTATGTGTGTATTTAGGTATGCCCGATTCTATTTTCCCTCATAACTCCTTAACCAAAGGTCAGTTTTTAACAAATAAGATCTCAATTGATTCGCTGTATTTGCGCGAATGTCATATGTTGTATAAAATCAGTATAAATACAAAAACAATATTTAAAAATATCACTAAGAGACACGAATGAAAAACTGAAATAAAAAATTATTAACAACCCCACTGCTTAAGCATTAAGAAGATGAAGATAAAGAGCAAAATTACGAAGTACCTAGGTTGGTTCCGCCTGTTTGGTAGTTAATGCTAACTGCCTGTTGACTGCCTGCTTGGTCTAGCGGCGTCTGATTACTTTACCGAAGGTTGTGCGTTTGATTCTCACTGGGGGCCGGCGTACACTTGTACTACTTTGCCCTCAGTCTGGGTGTATTTCCATGTTTGTGATGTCCTTGCCTAGTTACCATAGCCCGGCTCTAAAACTAAGCTATACACCAAAACAAGCTACTTTATCCATAAAGTGCATATACATTTTTTGAGTTATTTAAATATCTAGTTTAATAAATAGTTTGCATGTCATGGATGCGTAACTGTAAGGCTGGGGTCTTCGACGTTACCCCTAAATCAGGTGTTTTAAAATACATTTTACTCTCTAATGGTTAGTAGGTATTTAAAATCTGAAAAAAAAATGTATATTACTTTTCATTTTTTTCGTTTTTCCCCTCTGGAGAAACATAAACTCACACCTGATACGTTTTAAGTAACTTTTCAACGTCCTATCTAGGGCCGTCGGTCATATTTTTTATGATTTTTTAAATCTTTAGATAGTAGGTATTATATAGTTTTATTTGAGCTATACCGAGTTTTGGATAAAAAAATACACCAAAATGACTATCACTGAATGTGTTAGTGACGTCAGTCGTCAAAATTATATTAATAGGATTTGTGTTTCTGTAATTTCAAAAATGCCTATTTTTGTCCCCCAACTATTCGTTCGCGCAGCAGCAGTACCATATCACAAATCCGTATGCTCCGAAAACTCAGCTAAAGCCCGTCACAGACGTAGCGATAATTTACATCATAACTCAACATATCTCGATATATTACGATAAATTTTCCATAGTAATCTGCGAAAGACCACAGACGGATAGGTATTTCTATGACGTCACCAAAATATGTCGAGATACATCTCGATATAATTTGGCGTAGTTATTAATATGTATTTTGATAATTTTGAGGCAATTTCAAGCGCTGAGGTGTGTGAACACCTCAGACACTCAGGTTTCCTCACGATGTTTTCCTTGATGGTTAGCGAGTGGTATTGGCTTGAAATTGCCAATCCGCGGTGGGCACGCGCGAAGCCCACTCTCTCTCTTTTAGAGAAGGCCTGTGCCCTGAAGTGGGACGTTTATAGACTACATAAAAACAAAATACATATTTTGAGGATACGGGATGTTCTATTTTTCACTATGTCCACCAAACGCCTGCCCGACGTCCGTGCTCGATGCACACGAGCATTTCTCCCCCGCCCGCTTCAACTATACAACGCCTACCTATCTATTGTTTGTGTCTCGTCTGTATGCGAGCCAAATCCGCATCGCCATCGGCATCGGAATCATCCTTTGAGGAACTTTCAATTAGATCTAATAGTCGTGCTCTTGCCGAATTCATTAAGGTTAATTTATATTGATTATAGTGTTATTTCATAATTTTAACACCCTATATAGAAAATAAGCTTTAAAAGACCGCAGACCGATTGAGGGCAAATATGTATATTATAGTATAGCTCCCGTGTGTGGTCGCTTGCTATACTATAATATAAAGCATAAACTGTTAAAAAATGAAATTAATATTTTTTTTTATTATTAAAAACTAGAACTACAAAAATTACCAGGGGTCCTTGCACTAGGCTAAGCCTGTATCGCGAGGAACCAACTTAAATTTAATAACATAATTTGTTATGGTAAACAGCAAGTATAAAAAAATTAATAATAGGCTTATGGAAAAATTAATAATAGTACATGTTTCCATAACCTTATGGAAACATGTACTAAAATTAACCTAATATCGTCTCTTCTTTATAGGTACAAGATATTTTCTGTGCATGTGTAATCCAGGCTTAAAAGTAATTTTGTTATAGTGGCTCTTCCTTTTGTTTCAGATCCTGATTTTTCGAATCAATTACGTTTTGATATTTAAAACTCCTTTTCTATAAGAAAGCTTCATAAGTCACGGTCTAAGACACTTTGAACTTCCATGTCGCCTAAGTCGTTGATTTCTCATGAAAAAAATAAATACAATAATGATGAATAAACACACATGTTTCGGCAAGTAAAGGGGATTAGCAAATTAACTATGTGCTCGCTTATAACTCGCTTGTACGATAAATAACATTCAAATATAGGTATCTGGCACAAGGAGAGATAGAAAGCAGGAGGGGAGGTATTTGCCCGCAGAGACACAAAAGAGCCTAAGTAAAAACAAAAGGGCTGGCACGGCTGCTAAGTACGTAGGTACCCTAAATAAATAAAACTTTCACCACAACACTATCGCTTGATCTGGTCCCAAACTAGGAGATGGAACAGCAATTTTCAACTTCTCAAGAGTGAAGAGTGAGAATACCTTAACCTCCTCAGTCCTGACCTTGAAAATAACAATGGTATTCAATTGTTATTTTCAAGGTCGGGACTGAGGAGGTTAACAAAATATTGCCTGGTAAAGCGCACATTTGAATTTCACACTGAGACAGGGATTAAATTGCATAGGATAAACTTTTCCCTGACAATCCTTTTATCCACATATTATGTGCGCTCTACCAAGTTAGGTATGTTACGGGCGACACGCCGCCGGTTTCTGAATTAGAACTGTCACTAAATCTCGTTTTTTTGGACTGACCGACAGACTGGTAATATTTCATTTTTCATTTTCATGTTTGAGCACTTATGTTGTATCAATTCCCCGGCGTAAGTATGTTTTTGTATAATATAAATAATTTCACTCATGATTTTATGTCACTTATATTGTATGAGCGTGTGATATCTAGCCACATATACTTGACAAACAATACAATATAAATATATTTATAAACAAGCAGCACGAATGAATTTCACCACAAAAGCCGAGCCTCGGCATACGAAAAAGATAGTGTCAAGGGGAACCAGTTAAATGGCTCGTGTAAACCAGATAAGTCATAAGGTGCCCAGCGGGATGGCCCAATAATGCCAGATGGCATATCGCAAACTAAATGAAATCATAACGATAGAAAAAAAGATTGTTTCCAATCCAATCCATCTGGGGCCTATTTCATAGAACATACAATTTGATGTACATTGCAAAGTCAATGTAACCCATAGCTTAATAAGTATGAAGACTCAGCTACGCAATGTACATCGAATGATCATAATAAACTATGAATTGTAGTTTTATGAAACGCGGCCTTGCATAACATCCACACATCACAATCACTAATTCTGGTCCCAAACTAGGATATCCTGTGCTTTTGTAATTTATTTTATCTTTATAATTTATTTAAAATAACATCGCAATAGGACCAGATAAGGATATCGCAAATATGGAAAAACACCGAGGTAGAAATTAAAGTATATCGTCTCCCAGCGGGAATATCTGACCCACGATCTCTGGCATGATAGTCAAACATGTTACCGCTATACAAACGGGGCAGTCAAATTTTTGCCCATTGCTGGACGTCTGTCAACTTCACCAGCCTATATTCACTCGTAACTGGACCTATGTCTAGTAATGGACGAATGTGAACTGGTAGATTAGATTCCCCAGGGCACGCTACTTTTTTTGGGTTCCGTTCCATCAACTTTGGTCTTTGCATGTACATAATGAGATGATTTATACAGCGTGCAGTAGCACTTTCACTCACACTAGATGAGTGAAGAGACCATTCGGACGCTGCAGGGCCTGGGACATTTTTTAGATAGAGTAGGCTTGCCCAGCACCACCAGCACTACACCACCTGTACCTGATTTAATATTTCACAGAATATGTGTTCTGCGGAATGCGATATTTTGTTGCAATATTATGTGCGTTTCGAGAATAAGCACCCTTACGGCTGGATCACACGGAGTCAGTCACTGACATCAGTGCAATACCAAGACAGTGCTGACCTGGTACTTACCTGATACTGACCCCGTGTAAATGTATTTCAAAGTCAGTTCAGCGCTGTCACGCAGTACTGACTCGTTTACTGACCTTCACTGCCTCGGTAAGCGGAAGAAGTCAGTTCCAATCGTCAGCACAGCAGTGAGTGACTTCGTGTGATCCAGCCATTAAGTATTTTTATTAGCAGATTTCTGTATTTTCGAACTGAAACTTTTGTGTAATTTGTTTTATTTGAAATGTTGATCCAGATTAATGTAATAGTAATTTTATCGAATGACGATGAAGAATAGCAAAACTTAATTCTCCTAAAACTCCATGATTACGCTTTGCGGATTAAAGCAAAACCAAGCCAGATTTTTGTTGACTTTCGAAGTAAAACCACTTAATTAATTAATCTAATAAGGAGTGAGGTGTAAACTCCTTAGATAGAGAAAAAGGAAATTCTGGCAGGCATCGCCCACTTATTTGTCGTCATAATAAAATAAGAAAGTCTGATGTTCTTCAGTTTTTTCAATTATAGAAGGTTTTTACTTATGTTTTGTTGCAACAGGTGATCGAAAATGGAGAAAATTTAAGTTCGCGCGGTAATTAAATATTTATGTTTGAAAAATTTTACTACGGAAGAAGTAAATCAAGACTTGCAAGATACGTTAGGGGTTCATGCTCCTCCTTATTCTACGGTTACGCGTTGGTGTGCTGAGTTTAAGAGGGGAAGAACATCCACTAATGACGACTGTCGCTCTGAGCGCCCTACGACTACTGCAGTAACTAAAAAAATTATAAAAAATGTTGAAAAAATAGTCTTGGTGGATCGTCGTACTACTGTTCGTTTTCTAGCTGAAGAACCAAAGATTTTAATTGGGATTATTAATAATATATTACATGACCATTTGGGAATGAAAGAATTACCAGCGCGTTGAGTGCCTAGAATGCTAACGTGCGAACAAAAACGAACCAGGCTGAGAATTTCACAAAGCTGTTTGGAAGTTTTACAACAAGTTCCTGGCCAGTTTTTGGGTCGGTTTCTTACTATGGATGAAACATGCCTTCACCATTACGATCCTAAAACAAAAAAACAATCCATGACTTGGAAGAGACCATCATCCCTGACCCCTAAAGGCCGTTCCATCCGCCGGCATCCGATCCGATCAAGGGTTCTCTTTTTTGGGACAGCCAAGGTGTAGTGGTGATTGAATACCTCAGTCATAGAGCTACTATTATGGGTAATATGTACATAAAACAAATCAAAAATATGTCGCGAAAAACGGCGTGGGAAACTTGCAAAACTCCAAAGTTGCGATGGCTGCCATCAATTAAATTAGTAGAACATCTTCTATTCTCCAGACCTTGCTCCTAGTGATATTTTAACTATTTCCGAGATTGAAAGAATGTATAACATTCCAGAAATTCGACAATGATGATGCAGTACGCAGCACTAGGTTTTTTTAGAGAGTCAAAATTAAGATTTTTTAAGAAAGGAATTTTAGGTTTATGATGTTGAAAAGTAAAATAACATTTGATTATGAGTTAATTGCATCTTATTCATTCTCACTACTTATTAAAGCCCCCTGGTACAATAACATGATATTGAGGTCAAGTAAGTATTCACTGCAAAATTATCATTAAGGTCTCGAGGATAAAAATACTTCAAATATTGAAGATCTAAATTTCTTTTGGGTTTCTTTCAGATAAAGTATAGTAGGTACCTATTAATAAAATCATACATTTTCCCGTAATCGTTGCATTTGGTTTGCTATAAGCCCTCAGATAGATTAACGCTTCCGACCCAACTGCGTTGGCGCCGAAACGGCTACGAAAGAATTTCTCGATAATTACATTTTATACGAGAGTTTTTTTTACTTGTCGGGGCCAATGTACGCGTATGGCGGTTGCAGAAAGACGTTGAGTGTTAGAGCGTGCCAAATGCGTAAATTCTGGAGATATTTTACACTGTGGGGAAGCTGTCACTGCACTGAAAAAGGTTTTAAAATTATCTACACCTAGAAGCTACGAGTACATAATTGTAATTCTATAACTTCTTAAGCGTGAAAAGCGCCAATTACAAAACCGCACGTTTTGTAATAGGTTAAGAGGTCAAAGTCAGAAATCCAGATCCTTTTAGGGAAACAATGGCCAAAAAACTACAAAGGTAGCCTTTTCAAATTGAGTCCTTGTAGAGTTTAAATTCTTGTTCTAAGACCTAGAACTTATGGGTTGAACTGGCTTTCTTATATACATTTTGGTCATTTAAATAATGTTAAATACCACAGCAGCCCTTTTTGCACAAAGTATGCTTAAGGCCCTGGCCACAGAGAAGGGACGTGGGACAGGGGCGCGGAAAAGACGCGATGCGTTGTATGGAGTCCGCGCCCTCGCCTCGTCTCTTCTGTGTGGGCTTCGCCCGTCCCTTCACTACATTTCGTATGAAAATGAATTGGGAAAGCGATGCGTCCGCGCCCCATAGCCCTACGTCCCTTCTGTGTGGCCAGGGCCTTACATAGATTTTGGATCCGCTGAAAATAATGCCGTTAATCTCAAATCGTTGAATTGTAATTAAAACTAGTCGTACAATCATGAAAAAAATGGTCTTTCCTCCCGACGTTTTGAGTTTTAAAAGTATTTGTTTTAAATTAACTAAGAATTTACCAAGATTGTAATAATAATAATAACTTCCACACAATACAACCACTCGACCTGGTTCCAAACTAGGATACCCTATGCTATGGTCACCAGGGATGGAAAAAAAGTCTCAAATTAAAAATATCCAACAACCCGACTGCTGAGTATTAGGTAACTACTAAGAAGGCGGGACCAACCTAGATTCCTCGCAGTGAGTTAAATTATTTAATGTGGGTCCCGCCTGCTTAGTAGTAAATGCACAGCAGTCGGGTTGTTGGCTATTTTTTATTTCAGTTTTTTATTTTTTTATTTCTTTAGTGATTTTTTTTGTTGTCTTTGTGGTGAATTCATATAAACTATGACACTCGCGCAAACACGACGAATCGATTGAGATATTATTTGTCAAAATCTGTCACAAGCACATAATATAAATATCTACGTACAGAGTACAACTCTCGAAAATTATACCACAGTATAATGAACACCCAGCAGGCCATCTTGGCCGTCCGCCGGATTTTATTACCTACGCTCGCTCGATCGGAGTAGGCGCGACAGGGTTGACCCGCTTATGTTTCGAATTCGATACTGCCACATTTAAATATTGTCGTCTCATTTACCAGGTATTTCGAGAGTTGTACTCTGTACGTAGATATTTATATTATGTTCTTGTTTAGTATGAATGAAGTCTAATAAGTTGATAGGAAATAATATGTCTAGTTTCTACTCACAATGTAACAGAAAGTCGAAGTTTGTAATACATTCTAATGGACAGAAGAGAGAAACGAAACAATAGATTGATGAAAGAAATTTAGACAAGTGAGCAGCGCGCGGTAATTCCCCTACTCGCTTCCAATCGAGTACATAAACGTATTTATTATTTGTGGGAATCCCCGAAAACCTTTAGTCGGCTAACCTTTATTCTCGAATCGCTAAGGTTCAAAGTAGATCCAAGCGAGCTCGTAACTTGTAAGAATAATGTTATGTTACAGTCTTACCTTTCAGACTGAGCAGGAAATTTAAAAAAAGTTAACTCTAGTCTTGATACTCTCGAGTTCAGACATCCGTTCACCGAGCAATATAGTCTACTCGATTTCGACATTTTTGTCTAGCTAGCCGATCCGACGCGTCGCCCGTCTGCACTCACGCGCGGTGAACACCGGTCTGCCACCGAACCGGAGCGGACCGATATCCTCGCGTTTCATAGTTATGTATAATAACCTTAATTGTAATATTAATTTCAGACTATTTCCTAACCGTCGCCTAAGTTAAAATGCTAAACCTACTTGACCAGTCCCCCACTATACAGACTTATAGTCTAGTGTGGGGGTCGCCGGTAAACATTGTCGGTTTATTCTTAACATAAACCAATTTATTTTCAACCTTCTCATACCCTTTGTAACTTGTGTAAAGTGGTTTTAAAATAAATATTTTTATATTTTATATTTTATTTTTTTTGTATAGGCGCGTTTCGGACGTTGGTATGAAGATGGGTAACCGTTCTTATTTAAACTGTGATTATACTATGTCTGCATTGTCAAAAAAACGTTCGGTTTTTTTTTCTATCATAAAGCCACCAAAAAATTACTTTAGGCGATTTAGGACAAGATAATTTGTGAAACATAGCCTATGACTGGTTTAATGACAAGAGTTGCCGCTAGATGCCGCATAAATCATCTATCATGGATGCAAAAGGATTTTCAAGTAGGTTTTTTGACTCGATTAGAAATAACAAAAGCGTAAAGGCGATGGATCTAAATCTTCATATTTATCTTACAACCAAAGCAAGTCATCGCCTTTAGTAGACCAGTTGCGCATTCGAAGTAAACAGAGAGGGGAATTTCACTCGTCCGCAATTTATTCGTAAATTTTACGTATTTCGGTGGAAATGCTATGATGGGAACGTGGAGGGTGACGCATTTACGACTGCCTACACTCCCCGTGTGAGCCGGAGTGAACCCTGAAGTAATAAAATATTTATTCGGGGACGAAAACATGGCTTAAATTAAATATTCTGAAAACTGTTTGAATGGAAAACTTGCACAAAATTACACGTTTTAATATAATCGGTAGGCTATGTTGAAAGATAAATAAACGATTTTTTCTGCACGACTAATACTTTTCAAAATATGACCTGTCGAAAAGTCAATATAGTCACGTGCTACAAAAACGCGCCATGAAATTGGACTCAAACCATGACGTCACACCTTGCACGTAACGCCTTGTAATGTATGAAGCGTTTAGATATCTACATCCTTATTAGAACTAAATTTAGAATTAAATGAAAAGACAAAATCTAATAAGTTTTTATTACTACAGTAACTTGATTTTTCGCAATTTTTGAGACCCCGAAAACCTCAAAAATATGTTTTTATGGTTTTGTTTTTAATTTTTGCTGAGTTTGTATGTTTCTTCTATGGTATCAAAGCAATGTCACTCCAATCTAAGTTAGAAGCCAGTTACCCAATGTTCCACTGTCTATGGATCTCATTGGTCTTGTCTATGATCTTTTCCTGTTGATGGCTTTTATTCTACCACTGCTTTACACCACGAGTTGGTCTTTCAGGCTATATTTCCTACTCAATGTCTCTTAAAGCTCATTGACATTGTCCTTTCATTGTCTATTAATAGAAGTGTCTACTATTCTAGATCCAGTTATCGCCTCAAAAAGCCAAATAAAAGGGAAGAAAACTCCAGTTCAATGGTTAGGAAAGCACAGAGAAAAAAATTGCTAAATCAAATCAGGAGCCCGTGCGAGTGTTCGTGGTTGTGTCTATTTCCGGCGAGACTCTTTGTCGCCGAACGCGACATTAACTTTGTCAGTTTTTTACGCGGGGCCGGAGCTGCGTGTATTTATTGGGCAATTTATTGTTTATCGCCCATCAGAATTTACTATATTGTAATATCGTATCACTTTCGTACCTATATTGATAAATGCCTAGGTCGACCTTGAATTGGGTTAGGTGTGAAGGTTTTGAAAACTTTTCCATGTATGAAAATACTTGAAATTGTGAAGTTATTTACAGTGTCATTTGAAATCATCATAAACACTTATTGGAGCTTAGCACCAACAGATTAAACCTTGTATTATACAGAAAGTTCTTACATTTAAAAATATTGTTACTTTGCTCGGTTATCATAGAATATTGTTACATAGCACTCTGTTTCATAATGAACTGATCAATCTATCAGCTATATAATGCGGCCTATAAATGTCCCACTTTAAGGCACAAGCCTTCTTTCAAAGAAAGATTATTGGGGTTACCAACGCGTGCCCACCGTGGATTGGCAATTACAAGCGCTAAGGTATGTAAACACCGCAGACACTAAGGTTTCCTCACGATGTTTTCCTTCATAGTTTGCTATTGGTATTGCTACTATAACTTTACAAATGTATGTAACTTAAAAAAACAAAGTCATTGGTACATGCCGGGACTCGAACCCACGACCTCTCGAACGAGAAGCCGGCGTTCTACCGCTGCGCTATCATCGCTATCCACTTTAAAATACGGGGGCGAAATAGGTAGCTGAAGTATAGACTACTTGTATAGATAGTGTGTTTTATACAAATGATTTTGCAACTGCAAAAAAAGTAACTACTTTCAGTGATTCTGCACATCCCATTGATAATCAGAAGTGCATTTCAATTTTAAGTTTTATCTGACGTCTAAAACGAGAGCGCCTTAACAATGACACTCAAACTACGACTGCGGCAGCGAAAAACAAAACTTCTTGAAAGATCCCGGCGGGAACGTATTTAACGCTTGGAGGAAAATCACGTGCGTCCGTTGTTAAGCTTTCTGTGAAAATTCGCATCATAAGGGTAGTAGAAACGAAGCACATACGGATGAATGAGAGTCTTTTGCCCCGATATCGTATGTGAATGGCGATTGCAAAGAGGCAATTTAAATGATTATCCACATTAAAACAATCCGGCGATATGCGGGCTCAACATAAAAAACTAAAATAAACCTAACACCTACTTTTAAGGTTAGAGAATATAGTTCTAGCGCAAAAAAATCCCGGGCAAGCGCGGCCGACGTGCATGACACTTTCTTTTGCACTTGTATTCTATTGTATTGTATTGTATTGTATTGTATTGTATTGTATTGTATTGTATTGTATTGTGTTGTGTTGTGTTGTGTTGTGTTGTGTTGTGTTGTGTTGTGTTGTGTTGTGCTGTGCTGTGCTGTGCTGTGCTGTGCTGTGCTGTGCTGCGCTGCGCTGCGCTGCGCTGTGCTGTGCTGTGCTGTGCTGTGCTGTGCTGTGTTGTGCTGTGCTGTGCTGTGCTGCGTATCTTACAATACAATACTCTACTGTATTGTATTACATAAGCAGCCTATATACGTCCCACTGTAGGGCACAGGCCTTCTCTCAGGGAGAGAGTGTGGGCTTAATCACCACGCGTGCCCACCACGGATTGGAGATTTCAGGCGCTGAGGTATGTAAATAGCTCAGACACTCAGGTTTCCTCACGATGTTTTCCTTCACCGTTAGCGAGTGGTATTGCTACTGTAACGTAACTTAGAAAACCAAGTCATAGGTACATGCCCGCACCGGGGAGCGAACCTGGGTCTCCCACTTCCAAGTCCGAGGTTCTACCCACTAGGCTACCACCGCTGGCTATCACCACTTTTATCGTAAACAGCTTAAACTTTGGCCTTTGCATCTACGTGATGAGATGATTTTTACAGTGTCCAGTGGCACCTTCACTCACACTAGACACTCTTTTAGATGGAGTACGTGCCCAGCACCTATACCATCCTGACAGCTTAGTCTGCCTCGCCTACAGGAACGACAAGTCAATATGTGCGGAGCCCATCAAGCTGCGGGTTTCCTCACAATGTTTTCCTTTACAGTGTGTGGTATTGCTACTACAAATTCGCAGATGTACGTAACTTTGAAAATAAACAAAGTACGTGCCAATCGAACCTAGATCTCTCGCTTCCGAGTCCATTGTTCTACCCACTTGGCTACTACCGCTTAAGATTAGCAGCTATACCTATTTATTACTCATTACGATTAATTCAAATTTACAATCACAATTACTTTCATCCTTTAATTATGCGAAAAGTTTAATGGTCCTTTAATAAAACGGTGGCTACCCGAGTATTTGGTTTCCATTATGCTGAAGTTGAAATGAGCACTTGAGAGCAGATTTTATTAAATGCGCGATGCTTTGTTATCCAACATGGGGGTCCTGGAATCCTGGAAAAGGCCCCCCGCTTATTTATCTCTTATCTGTTGAAGAAGGAACGACTTTGATCTATTATTTTCATTATAATATCGTTGTTTACTCTTTTGTTTTCATAGAAAAAAAAAATTTTTCGCCCCAATACAATCACTTGTCCAAACAAAGTAGGATGCTCTGTGCGAAGTAATTCAGGCAAGGAGATAAGAAATATGAAGCAATTAGTACAAATTGAGTACGGCAGTGTCCAGCGAGAATTGAAACCTTTGTTTTGGTAGTCATGTGGAATAGCGCTATACCAACGGGACATTTAGGGCATAAGTACTGAGGGTTTGGTATATATACATTGCGACCAAGTAACTCTCAGTGCAAGACACTTTGCTTAACTAACTTAAAACTAAACAAAACATACAATTTTCCGTTTTCAAACTTCTGACTTTAATATTATAAAAAAAACAAATATTGTACAAAATGTGCAAAATTTGTCGACTTCATGCCAAAACCGTTAATACTTTGTATGGCAAACAGTTAATACCTGTACAAGATAAGTACTTCGTACAAGTAAATAAGGGTGCAATGCTGATTTCATAAAATATGCAGTGACAAAGTGCCTACACTATTATATTCTAGGTTGCGAAACCGCTTTTATTTATAAAAATGTGTCTATTCGCTTAGGTCGCAAAAGCTACACGGTCCATTCTTTATTCAAAGTCAAGACTGTATTCTCACGATTCAAGTACTTTTTTGCTCCATCTTATTCAAGGATCCAACAACAGACAATTTATTACGCAAATCCGGGAACAGAAAAGTGAAATTTATACATTATCCAGAGGGCTTACGGACATTTTTCTCGTTCCTTTTGGGCCCTTTTTTCATTCCCAGCAACGCAACAAGAATATTTTATGACCTCTGACCAAAGACGCGACCCGAAACCAAACACTAATGGCCTAATGTATTTTATAACTTTTTTTTACAGATTCACAGGCGAGTGGCAAAAAGGGAGAACATCAAAGGAAACTTTCGATGGCGTCTCAGAAACCTTACAAACAACAACGATGCTGATTGAGAAAACTGATCTGAAAAGAACACAGATCAAATTACAGCCTTCATGACTACAGCTTAGAAGTGAAACTCTTGTGCTTGTGAGCTTATCTCAATGCCTGATCCAAGAAGTGCGCTGATGTGTTCGCGCGCCGACTATGTTCGACTCGACCAAAGGCACAGTGCTTGTGGCGCCCTCTCTGGCTAACAGTTCGTGTTGGATAAACGGCAAGGGGTTGCCTTCCACATTTCCCGCGCCTTCGGACGTCCTGAAAGCTTTCTTCATATTTGCTTTGACGACGGCCATTGTGTTAGGCAATCTGGTGCTGATCTGTGTACTCAATAATCGGCGGTACATCAAATACATTGACAACCAGGTACGCAAAATGTGTTCTTTTGTATTTTCTTCTTTTTAATAAAGTACCTCTGTTTCTTTTGACTGATTATTTAGGGTAGGTAAGCAAGGAAGTGGCGCACCTTGGAGGAGGCCTATGTCCAGGAGTGGACGAGTATGGGGTGATTGATTAATTTTATTGGGGTATGTAGGGTGATAAATTATACACGCTGCTTACTAATTAAAGTGTTTGCTAGCGTATTGAGTTGAATCGGGTATCTCCGGTTTCCTTTTGAACTTAGATAGCTGATTTATTAAGTGAAATTTTACTTGGTTAAATTAGGTATTAATTAAAACTTTCGTAGGCACTATACATTAATCTGGACGCTTATTGGAATTTTTCTCGAGTAAGTGAATTTGGGGATAAGGTTAATAATATGCCAATTTGTTGCAGCCGAGATATCTCTTGACATCGCTAGCGTTAAACGCTCTCTTTGCTGGAGTGTTGATAGCTCCTGTGGCATTGCTTCCCGCCTTGTATCGTTGCTGGCCGTACGGGGAGATATTCTGTCAGATACAGGTAAGCTATCATAATATAGTTATTTACCGAGGTAACTTAATCTTAAACTTATTCTCCGATAACTTAATCCTAGTGTAGTGTATTGTAGTGTTAATGTATTGTAGTGTACCGTTAAATTACTCTTAACGGCTGTTAGTTGGCTAAAGTGCATCCAAAAATAACAATTGACAGCTGTTAAATAGTAAACCAGTGAACCTAGAGATTTGAAATTATCGTTTTTGTGTTTTCAAGAAAATATTCCTCGAGATTTTGGGAAAATGTTCCAAAGATTGTACGACAAAATCGATATTTACGCGGATGAAATCTCTGGCAAAAGCTAATTGTGTATTATTAAAAAACGGCATTAAGTTGTCTGTCAACATTACATGTAATGTGTTGTTTCTGCCAACGGTTTATGGTCCAGGGGAAAAGTTGACGAGTTCTCGTCTAATCTAATTATTTTAATGAAGTCTTACAAAGTTGAAATTAAATGAACACCCAAAGATCCAAGCAGAGACCAAAAAGTTACCTCACAAATGAACTGAAGGTTAAAACGAAAAAGGCAATCAAAAGGGTGAGCGAGGGGTATGAAAACAAGAAAATTAATTCTCCATCAAAATTTCGCGAGAGTTTGAAAATCAAGTTAAAAGCTAGGCAAAGCTATGAAGTTGACAACTCACTTCAAACAAGAGATGGAAAGAAATGAGTAAAGTTACGTCAGAGAAAAATACAACTTCCTTAGTAGTAAAAGTTTTGGGGCAAATTAAATGTCCCTTGTACGTTCTGTACTCTTAGGAGGAGGAATAACGCTCCACAAGGTCTTTAGCGTAGGGTCACTAAAATGCATTGATAAGCTGAGGTTTATTGTGAATGGCAAAAAAAAGTATGTTTGCCAGAAAATTTGGGAAGGAGGTCTTTTCACGTAGTTAAAGGTAATATTAAAAATATTAAATATTAGCTGTTGCCCGCGACTTCGTTCGCGTGGTAATTTTGATGTGTATTTTTCTGGGATAAAAAATAGCCTATGTGCTAATCCAGACTATGATCTATCTCTGCGCAAAATTTCATCCGGATCCGTTCAGCCGTTTTTTCGTCAAAGAGTAACAAACATCCATCCATATATACAAACTTTCGCGTTTATAATATTAGTAAGGATAAGGATTTAGAGCGACGGCGATCATTATAAGTATGATACTTGTTGACATACTTTTGGTGATCGCCTTTGGACAAAACTTTCTTATAACACAAGCTATTCAAGAATGAAAAATGTTTAATTTCAGTAAATCTTATTTTTTTTTATAACCTCATTAATATCTATCAAAAACATATCAAACTATGAAGGTAAACAATATTCTAATTCTTGTGTAACTTACAGACCAAAAACTGGCAGTGAAAACCATTTTTGTTCTGAGAGAAAACCGATTAAAGCGATGCCTGCAAGGACCATCAATCACCAAAATTGATTGACAATATCACAATGACAAACAATTTGCTGTTTCGAAGTGTAATTTAAAATCGAGTGATCAGCAAACAATATAACTGCCAGAACTTATCAGGATTATGACGCCAGCGGTTATGACAGCAATAATTATAACGCTGTTGGCTAATGGTCGTTTTCGGTGACCGAGCAGAAAGTCCTCAATAGGTTGTTAAGAGGAAGCGTCACTCGAAATTCTCTGCTCTCTGCATTTTTTTTCGTAAATTATGGATATCGAATGGTATTTGTTCAAATATTCAAAAAGCTTGCTTATGAAAAAAATGCTTTTCTATGCGATTCACTGATGTTAAAACTGAAATTTTGCTTACATTCTCGGATATAAAATTATTACAAAGTAGATAATGTGTTAAATTGCAAGACGTTGCATTTTGGTATACTTGGTACAGAAGCGAAACAGAAGTAAAATTGTTAGTTATATTTTTAATATTACGCTCATCTTCATATTAGAGCAGTGGCAGCCTAATGGATAAAACATTGGACTCGGAAACGAGAGACCCAGTTTCGGTTTCCAGTGTGGGCATGTACTTTTAACTTTGATTTCTAAGTTATGTACATTTGTGAATTTATAGTAGCAATATCAGTGAAGGAAAACATCGGGAGGAAACCTGAGTGTTCGAGCTATTTACATACCTCAGCGCATGAAATAGCCAATCCGCGGTGGGCACGCGTGGTGATTAAGCCCATACTGTCTCCCTGAGAGTAGGAATAGTGCCCTATAGTGGGACGTATATAGGCTGCTTAAAATCCTCATCTTCTCTCAAAGCATATCGCAACCGACATCGTTTTGGGACAACTATACCTACCAAAAATTTTACAATTGTCATTACCATGACAATAGTGATTGACAGGTGAAATCTGACAATCGTTGCCTTTAAACGAGTTTTAGTCTGATAATTTGTCAATGTTTTACCTATCCCATTTGGAAATAATAATGTCATCTTTATTAAACGACACCTTATCGTAACAATTCGACTTATTTGTCAAAAAGTGACAAAATTGTTGTGTTGTTACGTTTATTAAATAATCTTAGTACTTTTTGTAGAACTACCTATCAGTTTAGAGAAACTCCTATAAAAATAACATGTTTAATTTCATTATAACAGCTTTTAAAAATTACTCCGTATCTGATTTAAGGTTAAATATTGCCCATGCACCTACTTCTATTTACCCTTTGCATGGCCTTAAATGTTCTAAAGTTTGATCTTTGTAACTCACGCCCGCTGAGTCGGCCTACAAGAGGCTGAAGCGTACTTCCTCCAGCGATCCCCTCTTCACTAAACTTCTCTTTAATTTGCAAAAGGCCCTTTCCATGCTCAAAAGTAGCTCAGTTCTCAAGCCTTTGTTCCTTGATTGCAGAGACATTATTATTCTTCAGGAGTATCGCTGTACCGTGTGTTCTGCCGCAACTTCCGAGGATTTATAATGATATAGTCGGAGACAGGAAATCTAGAGTAATGTAATTTTTCCATTTGCATTCCGTGTGAGTGTTTAACGAAGATTTTGTTTCAGGCGTTATTGAAAGGGGCTTTGAATCAGCAGAGTGCTGTTGTACTTGTGTGCATGGCGATAGACAGATACGTTTACATGTTACACCCGAACACGTATCAGAAGCATTCCAGTAAGAAGGTAAAGTAAAGCTGTTTGCATTTGAACGGATGTGACGTGAAAGTTATGATAATCACCTTTCTGAAATGCCAAACCTCTCCCTTCATTCTTAAGCTGTTAAGTCTACAAACATCGGATGGAAATATGGACGGTTTACTTTCCTTTTAATTTATTTACTCCAACATCTCTTCTCATCCTGATGGAACTTATATTTCTTTGTATTGTTTTTATTTTATCTTTATTTTATTCTCCGATATGATTGTTAAGAGACTAGCTGACTGACGTTGTCTTTTCAAATTACGTTAAATTTTTCTGGAAACTTTTTAAACTTTTATTTCTTCTTAAACCAAAAAAAAAATTAAAATTTCGTCTAACTGTTCTTAAGTAATGCGCTTACCAACGGCTAGCATTTAAATTTTACTTGTATTGATTATTGCGTAATGATTGTTAAACATCGTGAGGAAAACTGAGTGGTCACGTATCTCAGCCCTTCAAATTGCCAATTCACAGTGGGCTCGCACGATGATTAGGCAAGCGTACTTTCTCGTTGAGACAGAGAGAAACTGCTTTTCTTTTCACCAACGATCTCAATTTCATCATTCATCATTATACCTACTTAGCAGTTAGACACTTGTCGGTACAGCATCTTCCACGCACCAAAAATCAAATACAAAAATTCTGCTTATCGAATAAGTATATTCTTTGATTGGTATTTCTATTTCTTTAAATATTAATAAATTTTTTCAGGGTTGTGTATTAGTAATCAGTATTACTTGGATAATATCAATATCGCTATTTGCGATGATGGTACTACCTCGATCCGGATACTATTTCAATTCTACAGGGCTTATGGCATGTGATGTTTTCCATAGCAGAGTTGCTTATAGGTAAGTCTACTTGAAGTAGAAGTGCCGAACTATTGAAAGCTTGGTTTATCTCTGGCGTACGTACGTACATACCTAAAAACTAAACGTACTTATCTAAACGTACGTATCGACCCTCAAATCACAAGGAAAATATTTCATCCATATTGCAGCATAATTCGTATCGGTGGTGGCAGCAGGTTGCGACAAAGGATTTTTTACACTTTTAGGTGGTGTCAGACTAGCATTTAAAATCTAGAACGTTAATTCGGAACTGTGATAATAGGCATGATGACAGTAATTAAAAATCGCTAAAATTATGTATTTATTTAACAAGAATTGAATTGTGGAATACGAAACACGCATTTATTTTCTTAATTAAAATCTACACAAATCCTATGTCCACCATATTAAGTGGAATAGCAAATGAAGTCACTCTGAGGAACACGCGAGTAAACATAGAATAGAACCGAACTACTTAATAATCTGTGACATAAGTGACAACGTACCTACGAATTACCGCACGAATTTCCTGGTTGAAGTTTTATACCACAGATTAATTTTACAGTTTGCACTGTGACGTCACTAGCAACACCATGTCGTTGGCGAGCGTTTCGGTAGGAATTTTAAATCTAAAAACTAAATAGTAGATTTGCTCAAGGGAGCAAAATGATATATTTACGGCGAGGGCGGTATATTGAATCTTGAGCGTAGCGTGGGATTCAAGTGTTTACGCCCAAAACGGAAATAATTTTGCTACCGAGTGACACATACTGCTTTTCACACCTGCTATAAGGAAAATTTAAATCAATTATTTATGTGCCGTGGAAGACAATTATAATCGATTGCAACAAAATAAAAATCGAATTGGAATTACATTTTGTGAAAATCTGTACACGGATCATGCTGAGGGCAATAAAAAAAAAACTAGAATATCAGGGAAGAAAAGTACAACTTTGATCCCTCATTTGAGGGAATCAAGGGATCTTTTCTGAATAGCAGGTGTGAAAATGTATTTTTTTACCATTACACCTTAACTGTGACCAAAAATATGAATTCGATTGTAAATAATGTACATTTTGGGACATTATAAAACAGTTTTTTCAAAATTTGTCATTATGCCTATTCAAAGTATAGGTACTCTGTACGAGACGAATGAAATACGATGAAAGACAAGAATGATAGACGATGTCTTTTTCAAATCGTTAGCAATATTTTGAGGTTTTTTTTTTCATTATTATAAAGGGTATTAACGAATTATTATTAATGAATTAACAGTAATTGTATAAATATTCATATTTATACAAATACTTTTATTTAATTATTTGTTAATTATCAGTAGTTGTATAAATAAATATTCGTGATTTCCGACCCTTGTTTCGAAGCTGTCAAAATTCAAAGTGATTGGAAGTACGGTAACATTGAAACGTATTTTCTATGATGGGGCCATTCAAGTATTACGTAACTACAGGGTGGTGGGGGGGTCTTTGCTTATTTTTTATTACATGTGGGGTGGGGTGTCTGGATGGTGATTACGTCAGCAGTAGGTATTATTTTTTTTACTTTTTCGGGTTTTGTACAAAATTTAGTTGAATTTACTTTGAACACATAATTATGGCAACCCTACATTTATGTCTATGCTTGAAAACGAAACGCATTTTCAGGGATTCCCAAAAATAATGAATACGTTTACTCACTTAGAACCGAGTAATAATTGAACGGCCCCGTCGTTCGATATGTGGTAACAAGTGAAAAAACAATAAATTGGCCGGCGCCTACCATAAGACGCTCGCTTTAGTTAAATCATTTTCGATAAAAATAATAAAAACTTGTGACGCGCCATTTTAAAATTAGCGCCTTATGTTTCTTTAGAATGGTTAGAATGTCCCCTTAAAAACGTCGAACGAATTTGACCTCAACCTGTAGTGTTAAGCGGAAGTTACACAAAGAGAGTATCTCGAACGCGAGCAGCGAATAATCATTACCTCATGGCAAAACTAGCTATTCGATTCTCGTCTGCGGTTGTTTACATTTTGAAACAAACTCGTATTGATCAAGCGAGGCATATCACAGGCGAGTCTCTTCTCTTAAATGTTAACACTATAGGCGAGTAATCGTAGATCTATAGACGCATACGTGTTTTAAATTGTATAAACAAGTCGGGCGAGTATCGCGGTACCTAATTTACAGAACAGATAAATAATATCTCACAGTTACTAATCATTTATTGATCTGTTTACTTAAATTTTGGTTGTATCTCAATAGAGCTGCAATTACAAGTACACCTTGTGCCATTTCCGAAGACATTATAGCACCACCGCTGAAACTACTATACTAAACAAAAAAGTCGTGTTTTTGAATGGCGAAACACGTAAGAGAAACTCGAATAGTTGGTTTACACAGGCTCGTTGCCTAGGAGAGTTCAAGTAGCGATAATTGCATTCGCGAGCTGAAACTCGGGGCATCTGTTTACACTAGGCGACCATATTATTGCCTACAATAAATCGCAACTCGCGTGCGAGAAACTTTCCTTGTGTAACAGTCCCTCGAGAGAATGGGATGTATGAGTAACTTACGTTAGGAAATTAACACTCGGCGGATTTTTTTATTAAATTTAGCATTACTAAAAACTTGTGCATCAACAAGTTTACAGAATTCTTGGGTAAATTCGGCTTAAAAATAAGTACACAAGCCAATTATAAGTAATCACTGCATGCAAGATTATAAACTAAAAGTTATGTCTTGCTATGTTTTTGGTGTTCAATTTATCTGTACTAACTATTTAGAGACACATCGAGCTAGATACCTCTTAATTAACTTAACATTTATTTTTAGGATCCTCTCGTGCTGTTCGTATTACTTTCCCACAACAATGGCGCTCATGTATTGCTATGGGTCGGGATTCCACATAAGCAAAACCAGGAGCAAATGTGACACAGAACTGGACAGGCCAAACGGGATTCCGCCAAGCTGCAAAAATGGCGAGTTGGATCCTGTAGTAAGTGTCCGTATTAATTTATGGTTTAATATGCCTATAACGTCTGTCTGTTCTGTCTTTCTTCTTCTATAGCCGTCTTCTTCTCCTGAATTGTAATAGGTAACCAGTAAAAAATTTCACATACAACACATATACGTATATGGCGAACTGACCAACAATGAAATGTGTCTATTAACATTTTCTGGTTTTTGTTCTATGGTGCAAACGATACCAAGTGTCAAACTTGGTGTGACAACTGTGGAGTTTCTAAAGTATATTAAAAAAAAAACTGATCAAGTTTGAGCGGACTAGGGCCTCGAACTGAATGAAGGAAAACTCATTTGTGCTAAATAGGTAAAAAAATCTTTTTTGTTTCAATTTTGAGCTTAGGGCCGTTTTTGGGCCTATATGTATATCGCGAAAGATTTTCAGTGTCGGTGTGTTGTCGACTGTGTCTGCCTAAAGTTTGTTTGATAACCGACCAACGTTGCAGCAAAAGGTCCCGCCGCCGGCGCCGGCTCGGCCGCAAAGCGTCAGCACGTCACGCACAATGGCAGCCATGTCACTCGGCTTCATCGTCGTCGTCACGCCCGCCACAATCCAAGAGGTCGTGGCTGCGTGCACCGGCTGCAAGGTAATGAACATCGAAATGCGACGAGATTAAGTCTCGTTTTGTATGGGATATGCAGCGATAATTTTCCAATTGTCGCTTGTGATGATAGCGTTAGTAGCGATGGATCTGGTCTAATTTCGCACGGGCTTATGCTGCGACTGATTTATAAAATTTATGAAATTAACATTATGACTCCGGCTTTATTTTGGTTGACACTGGTGAAAGATGTGAAGAATTTAATTATTGAACATCTTGGATATACATTGGACATGTACGTTAGCTGTAAAATAATCAACAGCCCGACATAAATCGCTGCATATTGTACTTGAGCCAGTTGATTTTAATGCCACTTTAGAGGATCCTATGATATTATACCCAGCGTAGGTATATTTTTTTTGGCATGTATTCAAAGTATGCCAGAGAAAAATGTCAGGTTCCTGGCAAAAGACAAATATTGGTATTAACTTACACAAACTAGGCAAGAGATGATGTAGTCGCCAAAATAGGTACTTAAGTTTATAAGTCATTATGTGTTTTATTGTCTTTCAACAGGTGCCACCATTTCTGGACTTCGTGGTCACGTGGTTGGCGTTAAGCAATAACTTCTGGAATCCATTCCTGTATTGGCTTCTCAACAGTCACTTTAGAAGGATAAGCAATGAGCTGTTGCAGTTTTATGTAAGCACTTTTTACACTATTATATTCTTTTTGTGCAACATGTATGCAGCATGTAGGTACAGCAACATCATTCCGATGTAAAACCTACCAGCAAAGTGGTTGCTCGGGGCTGCAAGTGATGTAAATTACATCAGCCAGATTTCGCTGCCTGTACGTAATACAGAGAAGTTTGTAAATATGTTCGATATTTCATCGATGCCTGCACTTGCCCATTAGCTCAGTTGGTAGAGCGCTGCCACGTTAGGTTTTTAAAATTGACTTTTTACACTTTTAAAACACCATAGCTGGTTTAATCATAACGTCAATATTTGTTCGTCCCACTGGCTGTGGAAACGATGGGAGTATGGGGAGATGAGGGAAGAGTTTTCGTAAGGGAAATCGGTCGACGCCTGAGAAGTCGTGGGTATGACCATCGTTCCGGGGCATACCTGATGCAGAGGATTTCCCTGGCGGTGCAGCGGGGAACGCTGCTAGCGTCATGGGAACTTTTGGATCAAGCGTGTCCCGGGGCGGTATATTTAAGTAGTTTAATTTAATATTTAGTTTACTCCTTAGCTACAAAATGTATGTGTGTAATATTTAGTTAAGTTATTAAAATGTAACAACCCTAAAACTTGTGGAATGCAATAAAGATTGAGATCATAACATAAGTTTGCGGATGACAGCATATTTTCGCTCTAGTTTTAAAATACTTTATCTTATGTATTGGTATAACGGTTTCACTTACTTTTTTTAACGTCGGGATAGCCGAATAGTTTCGCCCTCGTCCGGAAGCCTTCATCATGGAGCAGAATCGATGCGTTCTTTATATTATCCTAAATAATACCCAGACTAAGCAAGTCCCTTTATGTACTGTTATCTCATATGTTTTTTATTCTTATAGGGTTTGTTAGAATAACCATTGCAATGTTGTTCCCAGTTTTGCTGCCGAAGACCCAAGTCTTTCTCACAGTACGAAAAACCCACAGGATGCTGTGGGTCACCAATTACGTCAGACGGTATCCATTCAAAAGGAGAGTTCGAGGGGATCGGCGAGAAATACTGGGGTGAGATCTTAGACCGCACTGTGTCATCCACGTCACTCAATGCTATCCAAAAAGCGTGCCATCGAGACCATCAGCTACATTGTTCAGGGTCCCTCAAAGGCTGCCCCAGTAGTGCCTGTAAAGTTGATGCGAGATACTTCGACGGATACCCCACAGACTATAGACCCAACCTGCCTTTCCAAATAGAACCGTGTTCAAGACACGGTCGAATGAAAAACTCAGACTTTTGCCTCTTCAAACCCACGACGGACTTGGAATATGGTCGCTCTCGGTCCAACCTAAGCCTCGATGAGGGCAACTTCAGCAAATGCAATGGAAGACACCCCGAGTTGTGAGAGTTCCGAAACTGCCCGGTCTTCGGGCATCGAAGCAATAGCATAGCAGCGTATCCGGGAGAGCACTTCGGGGCTAATATCAAGTGGAAGTTCAGTGATGCAAACGGTGTGGAAGACATGCACACGTTGGAGCAGAACCTCGACAGGATACGTAGCCTTAGCCACGAGAGAAGTTTTAATGGATTTTCTGGATTAGACAACGTTAACGGTTTATTAGAAGTCGAAATGAACGATGTAGCAGAAGATAATCCCGATGAATCTAATGGGTACAATGGTATGTGTCGAGAAAATTCCGAGGAGAAAAGTGAATACAGCGCAACGCATAAGTTTTCCCGCAACTCTTCATTATCGAACAGAGAATTGGATGTTATTAAAGAAAGTTCTCGAAGTTCGAGTGATACAGAAGTGACTTTTACTCGATGACTGCCGAGGGTAACGTTTGACAAATCGGTAAATGTAGTGCATCTGCAACTATCGCCAAAGCATCAACATCGCTTTACAGACACACGATTTTTATAGCTGAAAATGATATTTAGTTCAGACGGTTAGTGAACAATACACTAGTTTTAATCTCGGTGGACCAGTAGAGTTGGGTCTATGTTTTCTGAATTACCTACCTGAAAATATTCATAACATTACTATGATGCTAATACAAATAAGTACATTTTTGGTGTTAGTTTTCAATGCGTGTAATTTTCGAAAATAACATTACTACGGGTGAAGATATTGTATGAGATGTAGTTACGAGTAGAACTTTGGACTTTTTTATTGTTATAATAAATAGTTTGATCACAAAATAATATGAAAGCTCAGTATGTAATTAGTAAATATGTTTATCTAATAAAAAAAAAATATACAGAATACTAGTTTCATAAAATAAGACTGTGAACATGAATATAGTAATTTTCAGAATCGCACAATATTTTGTCTTTTACGAGTCGTAAACCTGGGGTGTTGATGTCTACTTATTAATGTTAACAAAAAAACAGAGGGAAATAAAATCTTTATTATAGACACATGCTTTCATTTACCATCCCACTTAAAAGCTACCACAAACACAACTATTCAAATGAAATTGAAGTCTTGAGCAGCAGACGCTCTTTACGAGCTGAGTAATTTAGCTAAAAAGAAAATATGACATACTATAAAGAGTTGATTTACTTTCTTTATGGCTGTTTTATCACCAGTTTAGACCGTTTTACGAGGAACGAGTCGCGGGAATGAGCTGATGTGTCGGGTTTTCATAACGACACATTTGTTGGCCACCATGGGGCGAGTTTTTCTTTACAAAGAGGTCCAGAAAGTTCCGCACCTGCCACGCATGATCGAAAGGCTTTAAAAACTTTGCAGGCGAACCTTGGAAATTCATCGTTGAGATAGTTAAGTAATGATACATAGCACAGGACAGTGCCGAACCCCAGTTTTTTAAATTAATGTTTATACGATAATTAATATAATTAAATGGGGAACTCGCGTACAACTTTGATTAAAGTGACATAGCTTTTATGCTATAGATGACATAGAAAAGTATAAGAAAAATAAAAAAATAAACGGAGTTATTAGAGTAACTCGATTTGTCGCAAAAAATGCGACAAATCGAGTTACTCTAATAATAAATAACATATTAGATTTCGTTTTTACATTGAATTCTAAACGTTTTCTAATAAGCTTTACACATTATAAGCTGTGACGACAAGGTTTGCGTCTGATTTGTATGACACACTTTTGTACCACGTGACTAGAATGACTTGTCGACAAGTTTCATTAAGAAAAGTATTAGTCGTAGAGAAAAAAATAACCACGTTTATTTATTTTTTAACCTGTCCTCTCCGATGATATAAAACATTTTTTTAGTGCAAGTTCTCCATTCTTAATTTAAATTTTTGATAGATACTACTTTCAACACACACTTTCATAAACTAACGCCTGTTTCCCAGTGGCGCAGACAGAGACTGGGATTTTCCACTTGGCTTGCCTTGCTTACTAAACACTTTTAAAACAAAAATCTATTGGACGTAACTATATAGACTACATAAAAAAACGTGGGAAAGGAATATACAGACGAATCGAGAACGTCCTCCTTTTTGGAAGTCGTTTATAAATGTCCAAATTTGACGAAAGGTGTGACTTCTGACATTTAAAACGCGCGTCTCGCGTTGTTATACCACCAATGCTCGTTTTTCTTAAAATTAATATGCGTAAAATATAGCAAAAAACGGCGGTGGTAGCCTAGTGGGTAGAACCTCGGACTCGAGAGTGGGAGAACCAGGTTCTATCCCCGGTGCGGGCATGTACCTATGACTTGGTTTTCTAAGTTATGTACATTTGTGAACTTATAGTAGCAATACCACTCGCTAACGGCGAAGGAAAACATCGTGAGGAAACCTGAGTGTCTGAGCTATTCACATACCTCAGCGCTTGAAATCGCCAATCCGCGGTGGGCACGCGTGGTGATTAAGCCCATACTCTCTACCTGAGAGAAGGCCTGTGCCCTACAGAGGGACGTATATAGGCTGCTTATGCATAGCAAAAAAGCACTCGTCCTCTAAATCTGGAGAGTTTCGTAGGTACTTTACTTTACTTTCGCTACATACTTACCTACTCAATATTTCTTTGATACCTCTGCTTACGCGATCCCCTTAATGGTATTTCGCTCTTGAATTTTAAGGGGCAAGTCGACCCTCAACCGATATTTGGGATATAATAAAGAAATGCCCACGTTAATACACTGAGGCAAAAAATATATAAAGAAATACACAACATTTTGCTTAAAATATACGTGATAGGTGGTACCTACGTTGTTATTTCGTGTTATTTTTAAAATCCGCTGCACGTTGCCGCGATAATGGTACATTGTACACCGAGGGGAGAAAACGATTTATGTATTTCTTATGAGAGTATGTTTAGGCGCGACGCGCTGCGGAGGGCTTAAAGGAAACTCGGGAACAGAAATAGAACTTTCTCCCGAGTGATAATGGTGCTTTATTAAATTTTATACCTACGAGGAAAATAAAACTAATCAGAATAATTATAAAAGCTCACTGATAAATTATCAATTTAGTAAAAAACAAAATTTAACAAAACAAAATAAATTGCTGCGCCTGTTTTTTTTTCGTAGTACAGAAAAAGGTTGCCAGCCTTCTTTAACTGAAAATGGAATACCAAAAAAAATACACCTTTTTTCTAATTATATGATATAAAACCTTTTTGAGATTTGACGTTTGTATTTTTTACGTTCGCTGCTAAAAACAAAAGAACGCTAGCAGGGCAAGAATGGGTTTTCATACAACAGGCAGGAATGAAATTCCATATAACTTTTCCCGCCGCACATTTATAAGGGGGAAATAACGAACTTTGTAACCCGTTTATGAACGAGCAATGGGACACTTTCTGACTGGATGTGGTATAAATATCTTCCTGTCAATTAGCATCATCTTGCTTTAACCACTACGTAAAGCAAGCAATCTGTGGTTTAGGCCCTATACTAGTTAAAAGACCGAAGAAGAAGAAAGCAAGATAACACTATTCAAAGAGAAAAAAACGTTTCTTGCAGTATATTTTTGGAAACTGCTGAAAATCAGCGTCATGGTCTTCACCGATCATGGCAAAATGCTGAGCGGCGGCCTTTTTGGTGCCTTTTTATACTTATTTATGTATGGTACAAAGTAAGCTGAATTACTTAGAATCTAATTTACACGCTAAGCCTATTTTTATTGGATTGGTACCGAATAAACATTTTCTATTCTATTCTAACGTGCAGCGGAGGTAGCTGGTCGAAGTTACGTTCAAAATATTTTTGTTTAATGAAGGCATCCTTGGAAAAGGATGCTTTTCCATTATTTTATCAAAAGTGTGTAATTTTTCAGCTCATAAATACATACATAGCACTTTTAACGGGTTTAATCGTGATTGGATGTATTGGTGGCTGCTAAAATATCAGGAACTTAGGCAACTATACCCAATAAACTCAGTCGCAGATCCGTTAAATTTTAATAATATTAAAACTATGTGTAAGTTTCGCAAAATGTCAAAATTGCAAAGATTATTCTATTTAAGAAATTTTCAGCAAAGAATATTTCATATTCCACAAAAGGCGCTACACAATGTTTCATTGAGATAACCTTGTAACTATTTCTTAAGTAGTGATAAATTAGACCTCTTCCAACAAGCAGAAGTTTTAATTTAGTGCGAATTGATCGCGTGAAGTTTTGAGATTGTGTAAAAAAATCCAACTGGAAATTTTAAACTTTTGCTTATTACGAGAAGAAAGGGTTTCGGATTTTGCGTTATTTTAATAACACAATATACCTAGTAGTTCATGCCAAAGGTAGATGTACCATTCCGTGGAAGAACAAAGCAAACTTTAACGCCCCATTTCGCTCGTTTATGAGCTCCCGCATTACTTGCCGGAGTGCATCCGACTCGGGTTCTTTAATAAAACGTAGTAATCCCTCCAATAAAGTGTGAAATCCAACCCGAGAACAATGATATTGAAAAGTCTATTTGTTCATGTATAAAATAATAGAGTTTCTTTATGGGTTGTGGGTGGCTGGAATTATCTGAAGCAGGCTCTTTTCAACAGCTTCTCTAGCCTTACATTTTGTTATTAACGTTCACAAAACATAATCACTTGACGAATAGGCCTAACGTGGACGGCGTATCTTTTGTTATATACAGGATATAAATAATATCTGTGGACTAAGGCGGTCGAAGCGTGGTGGCCGAGGTTGGGTAAACGGTTGGAAGGGAAGCAGACCAGCGAACCGACGAGTCGATGACATTACTATAGCCGTGCGTCTGATAAAAAGTGATCTGCGCAAAGCTGTGGCAGTCCTTACAGGCATTTCCACACCATGGGACTAACCGACAGCCCATTTTGCCGGGGATGCCTCAAAGAAGAGGAGGTGACCATTCTCTGTGAGAGCGTGGAAAAGCAACGGACCGCCATACTTTGGAATCCGGGATCCCTTCACGAGGCCTGTAGTGACATCAGAGCACTGCTGGCTTTCTAGAAAGAGATAGGCTGGTTGGAGTAATCTCACGGCTTTGCTACGTACAGTGGGCCAACCATAAAACTAAGTGCAGAAATCTCCGGTCTAACTAACTATCATTAATAAAGCCATTTGAAAGCAGAGGTCAGAGATGGTTGGCGTGACAGGAAAGTGGTCCTTTTCTCAGCAGTAGGCTCTATTTATAGGCTGGATAGATAGATACGACATCTAAACGAAAAATGATAAATCTCTAAAGCAAGCGTATATACAAGAAGAATCTACGCCTGTAATATTAGGGGATCTGATTCCCTATCAGGCCCCAAACTGGGATACCCCGCGCTATAGCAACAGTATCAATTTATACTACTATGATACTTACAGCATACCATAAAGCATCAACAGCATATATGTACAACTGCAGGGCACAGGCCTTTTCTCAGAGAGAGTGAGAGAGAGTTTGATAGGCTCAACCACAATGCGTGCCCACGTCGGATTGGCGATTTCAAGCACTAATGGACTATATGGACACCTCAGACACTCGAGTTTGATTCGAGTTTGTAAGTTTGATGTATGTAAGTACAATTCCTACATACCTACTCAATACCAAATTAAAATTCACAGTATTTAAATAATTTCTGTGTTATTTGTGCTGTACTGCTTTGAAGATGAGTTTTATTTTTTATTAATTGTATCTTCTCTCGACATTAAGTATGTTCGACAGAAGATTAAACTTTCCATTTGCGTAGTGAAGTAGCCTGTATCGTAACTGAGTAGAGTGCATGTTTGTGCATGCTGTGCGACTGTATAATATAGTGGCACTATGAATCTACTAATTTCAAATTTATTTATTCACAGAAACAATTTAAGCTGTGAGATATTAATATACAATATCTAGGTTCTTAGATTTCTACAGTCTTATCTATGCCAAGCCGACCTCACCAAAAACACTCCCAAAATGAAGTTAAAGCATCTCAGGAATTCCTGCTACAAACCGGCCACAATTCCATCCTAAGAATGGAGTATTCTTAGGATGGAATTGTGGCGAAATCGACTTCACAAACAAGACCGAATAGTGTTTATATGCATCCGACTCCAGCAAGCATCGGTTGGCATCTTGATTTTTAATGCAGTAATTAACACAATATATTTTACTAGCAACAACCAAAATTATACTACTACCCTCCGTACTAGTAAAAACTGTATGACGGCAAGGAAGGTTCTCGTTCTTGTTGTGACCAAGTAAGGTGGAGCTCTTTATGAAATTATATTCCATGTTTAATGATGTCTTCGTTAACTGGCCTATCGGTAATGTCTTATACAGATAAAGAGAATTGTTTAGAATGAACAGATGATTTTTTTCTCTATATTTTCTATTGAAAGAAAATATTTAACGGAGAAAAAGATTGCAGTTGATTAATAATAGATGAAACAATATTACAATGATTTAATTGTGATATATAATTTAGTATGACATGCACATGCTTTTTATGGACAGAAAATTACATCTACCTTATCTATGCCTTTGCCTTTACATACATACATAAATATGTCATGTCTGTATTCCTCTCCTTCTTCTTTCAGTGATTCTCCACTACTGGAGGTTGGCCGTCAGCTCTGAATATTAATTCCTCTCTTCTCTTTGCCAAGCAAAATGAATCTTCGACGCTGGCAACTCCAGTCTAGATGTCTCTTTGACCTCGTCCGAAATGACTACTTGATATAATATAGCAAGATCTGACGTAACGCCATTCCGCATAATTCCATCGTTTTTTTTCACTGGGACGGGCGCCCCATAAAATTTGCGACGAAATATTATTCCACGACCCAGGGAGTGATTCATCACAATTTGGGTAAATTTTTATGTTTTTGTGTCCGTACACGTACTTGGTTGCCGAGTTTATTGTAATAAATGGAAGACGGTAACCTATCTTGTGGTAAAGTCTTTTGTGTCCCGGCTTTACCTTTGCAAAAACTACCTGCTTTCATACAAAGTAGGTATTTGTAGGTAGGTATCATCACATTTTGGTTGCTAAGTCGAAAAGAAGTCGGCTAAAAGAGAAAATGCTGTAGATTTCCTGTCTACTACATACCTACTAGAACGATAATTTATTTTCTGCAAGGTTATTCTGTAAGCCATTGTACATCGTGCTCGTGAATTCGATTGTGAATTTTGAAATTTACATTCCGTAAAGGTCGAATTCTACACTAGCACCGCCTTTGCGAATGTGGCGGTGAAGTAAATCAGGGTAGGTGGGATATTGACCCCTGAAGCTTTAAATACCTAAGTTAAAATAGACACTGATAATTTTTGACACGTATACCTATGAATTTTATTCTTTTAATTGATTGTAGGTAGAATTTTTTGCTATAAGCTGTTTTGGTTCTCCTAGAATGAATATGTGTTTGTGCATGGAAAATTTATTGTTTTATGTCATATTTTAGTAAGCTAAGATAATATAAGAATATTCTTTATTGTACATACGAGATAACATTTGCGGTCTTATTTTTAAAATAAAACTGGCCAAGTTCGAGTCGGACTCGCGCACCGAGGGTTCCGTACAAATTTGTAGGTACTTTCCGAAAATTGTTAGCCACAGAATAAATACTATCTCTGGTTTCCTGAAACTATTTTGAACTGACGGCTAATTTCAATACAAATCTCCTTGGTGAAAATCATTGGCCACCTGTGTGTAGTTCTTTTTTTAATATTTTAAAAGTTTATCTGATGCTCTTCTTTTGTTTGCAATAATGGACGTCTTTTCTTAACCAGGGGTCAACCTTCAAGGAATCTCACGAAAATTTACAAGGTGCTTTTGGGGAGTCTGCTCCTGCATAAGCAACAGTCACTTATTGGTTTCGTGAATTTAAACAAGGTCGAGAGAACCTAAACGATGACCCCAGACCCGGCTGAACAGCAACTGCAGTAACTCATGAAAATTTCATCAGGGTAAAGTAGCTATCGTCTCAGCGACCCGCATTGAGCAGGAGATTGAGGTTGAACTGAAGTTTGGATCTCAGGTAGTTTCCACCATCCTGCACGAACACTTTAAAGCTAGGAAGCTTTCTTCGCAATGGATACCTCATTCTCTCACTGAAGAGCAAAAATCCCGTCGTGTTGTATGGCGCAAATATGTGCTGGATATGTTCGAAGGAGGGACTTCGTAAAATGTATCCTACATCTTTACAACTGACGAATCTTTGATCTACCGCTAAGATCCTCTCACAAATCAGCAATCCACCCAATGAGTGTTTGAAGAGGACCCACAAAAGCTGCCCATAAAAAGTTGCTTACAAAAGTTGTTCGCGGTCGGAGCGTTAATAAAGATATTATAGAGGATTTTTTTCGACGCAATGGACCAGTAGCATTAATTCCGCTAGAAGACCGTAGAACCGTTACTAGTGAATGATACTGTGAATTTTGCCTGCCTTAAGCTTTCGAGGAGTTGAATAGAGAGCGCCCAAGGAGTGGCGCGTCCGTGGCATTCTTTTTCACCAATATACGCGCCCACTTACACAGCTGTTAGAACCATGGACCATTTGACAACTTCGGGGTTACAAATGTTACTCTAACCTCTTTACAGCTCAGATTTAGCTCTATGCGATTTTTTTTTATTTCCCACGGTAAAAAAATGCTTCGTGGGTGAATGAGATATAGTGGAGTTACCACCGACGCGGTTTAAAAAATGTGTTAAGCATACTCTGTGCAAACAAGCCTACTATAACATTAAGGATTATTTGGAAGACAAATATGACTGGTATTTAAGTAATGTGGACGGGGATGATTGTATCTAGTGTAGTGTAACTTTAAGTTAAAAACTCTGTTAATAAAGGAAACCTGTTTTGAAAAGAATAAATGTGGAGTTTCTTTGTTAGCTTCTTCTCCGCATAATCTATTAATTCTGAAACTAACAGCTTTGACGTTAATTAAGTAAACATTTGTTTTTATAGTGAATTAAATTTTTGACTTTGACTTTGAGTCAGAAAATTTAACACTGCAGACGAGGCCGTCGAAGAATTTCGGCGCCGTAAGTTCCGCGAGTTGCTTCGAGAAAAGTATGGTACGGGGTGCCTCTGCATAGCTTGACTTGGCGGCGGCACTCCGTGCCGCCAGATCTAATACAAGTTAACGACAAATCTGGTAGGATTCCCTAAAAAAAATATTTTAAGATTTTATTCTACCGTTTTGTCGGCGTGATTAATATGACACGGATAGACGGATAGACCGACAGACTGACATGGCGAAACTATAAGGGTTCCTTGTTGACTACGGAACCCTAAAAAGATCTATGCAGAACTATGTAGGACTGTCTTGGCGAGAAGACTTTCATAGAACGGCTTAATTTAGGAAAATACGCGGCCAAATATGGCATTAGTTGTCTTAATATACGACTTCGTTGCTATTTTGTCATAGTTAATGTATGACGGGACGGGGGCGATACGGAAGGTTTGGGTTATGTGGACGTGAGTAGAGGGTTTATGGAGAATAAAAGCTGGTTATTCCAGCGACTGACGCTAGCTAAATATGTTGTCTGTTAAGGCCGCTGTTCCGTCTGGAATTCGTCTTGCTCGCATATTCAAAATTTTTTTATGTTTGTAAATTTATTTTAAACCAATGATAAACGTGGTGCAACGTTTTGTAGAAAATAAAATAACAGACGTTTAAAATATATTTTTAAATCGTCATAAGTTTTTACTTAATTTTTTTATTTTTTTAAGAATCTGGACTTTATTAATTATAAATGATAAAAATATACAAATAACATAAAAGCTTATTTTTATATATTTTTGTTTTCGTTTATACTCGATGTTTGATAAAGAGTTTGATAAAGAAAAGTGGCTGCTAAATGTACGAGCGAGAGGGACAACTGCAGCCTTCAGATTCATAAGCAGCCTATATACGTCCCACTGTAGCGCACAGGCCTTCTCTCAGGGAGAGAGTATGGGCTTAGTCACCACGCGTGCCCACCGCGGATTGGCGATTTTAAGCTCTTAGGTATGTGAATAGCTCAGGCACTCAGGTTTCCTCACGATGTTTTCCTTCACAGTTAGCGAGTGGTATTGCTTCTATAACTTCACAAATGTACTTAACTTAGAAAACAAAGTCATAGGTACGTGCCCGCACTAAAATCGAACCTGGGTCTCTCGCCGTTCTACTGAGCTCGCCGTTCTCTAATGTTCTACCCACTAGACTACCACCGCTCGCCTTCAGATTATTTTTCTAAAATATCGCGTGAAACCTTTGCTCTATTTTTGAAATGTCTGTAATTGACAGGACGATAATCTTTACATACCTACGTGCCTCAGAAGCAGAACACTTTACAGCAAACTGTTAAATTGGTGCTTCCAAAGTAGGATGCACCAAAGCGCAGTATTGACTCTAACGTTACCAAGTACAGTACATATCACAGTAGATACGGAACCCTACTTGGTAACGTTAGAGGTGATTTTGCAATTAAAATGTTAAGGTCTTATTTACTGAAAATTAAGTAATGCCTCTCTCAGAGTCTCTTTAAGTAAGATACTGTTTAACTTTAGCAGGCTTTTTAACTTTTTATGATTCATAAAAAATTAGAGCTAAGACGCCGTTGTTTTTTTTCTATATCATATTACGCATTTCATTCATTCTTATGTAGGCTGTGGTTGTGTCAGAATCGCTCTGTTGTTGTAAATTCCTAAAAAAAGAATTGACGAAGTTTTTTGACTTTTTTTTAAAGCTCGAATTTGAATTAAACAAACTTAAAATACCATGTAAAATATCGAAAATTTACCTCCTAAGATGAAAAAAGTAGGTGCAAGTGCAATTTTTGACCACCATATTCGCCTCATCTGGCCACACTGAGCTTTTTGTGTTTTACATATTCACTTATGTGGTGTAGAGTGCACCCCACAGATTAAAGACACTGCTTAAAGTAAGTTTAAGGGACATTTAACGAGACTTTAGTTGCGGAGGGCTTATAGCTTAACTAATGTAGAGATTGGTCTTTATAAATCATAATTTAGTTAAGATCTGTCTTAGGACTGACATAAGTCTCACTGAGGGCTGTTTTAGTGGAGTTTTTTTTTTTAATAAGACCACAAATAGTACAGTGATACATACTGTGATATTATCGAAATTGGTCCTGTGTTCAAAATAAGAACTTTATTAGGTAGTGTTATCAAAATAACATTTATTTCTGGACGATCATTTCCTCTTATCTAAACGCTTTTACTTCTGAGATCGTTCTGGGGTGCTCGGTCAAGTTGTTGTTTTGTTCCAAACAGCATCTTGAAAAGTCTGATTGAATTCTGACAAAAGTTTTGGAAAGTTTTCAACGTATTAAGTTTTGACCTCAACGCGCACCTTTCCCAACATCCGAAATAAAATATAAAACTGCCGAAGTGCGTGTCGGGCCACGCGCAGTGTAGAGTTTCGTAGAAAGAGGAGTTTTCATTTGCATTTCAGAGCCAATAACGTCGTCGAAGTAATTTTCTATGGAATTTGTACGAAATTTTTCCTATTAGGTATATTCATAATATAACTCTTCTAAATATTTTCATGTTTTTACAATCAACCGCTAGCCGGGAGAGGGAGGAGGACGCCTTACTCTAACAAAAATTTGCGCTTTAAAGCCTAGTATTTCGCAAACGGATCCCTAAATCTAGAACTGGTTTTCCTACACCCACAAAATTTATAAACGACCAATCTAACGATACCTCATGTTATGGTGTAGGAGAGAGAAAAAAACAACTTTATGGTGTGGTTGCAGCTGAAAAAATCGTATCACAAGCGCGCGCTTGCCAGCCGCCAGTGCGTTTCAATCCTAATTTAATGAGAACCCAGATTATTTTGACAGCATGCCACTCGTAAGTAACCGCTAGCGCGTTTAAAGAAAGAAAAGGCACAATAAAACATAACACCAAATTTAAAAAAAGTTAGGCCTTTGCATCTACGTAATGAGATGATTCATACAGCGTCCAGTAGCCTTCACTCACACTAGATGGGTGAAGTGACCACTCGGACACTGCAGTGCCTGGGACATTATATTTTAGATGGAGTAGGATTGCCTAGCACCTATACCTAACCTAACCGAGTTTACCTTGTGTTTGTATGAAACTAAATAAAAAAAAATCCTGACAGCTTAGTCAACCTAGCCTATAGTCAAGTCAGTACGTGCGGAGCCAACCAAGCCGCGGGTTTCCTCACGATATTTTCCTTCACCGCTAGCGTGCGTGTGGTATAATTGCTACTACAAATTCGCAGATGTACCTACGTAACGTTTTGTGTAAAATGGTGCTAGCCCAGTAGGTAGAACAATGGACTCGGAAGCGGGAGACCCGGGTTCGATTCCCAGTGCGGGCATGTACCTATGACAGACAAAATAAACAGCTAAGGTATCAACCCTAACGAGAACCCAGATAGATCGTCAGCGCAAAATGCCGTCGAGTCTACAAAATATTAAGGCGAAACAAAGTTTTTTACACTTTGCAAAGTGAAAAGTCGTAAGTCAGAAGATGTGTAAAGCAACTTTGCCTGTCTGAGCGTGATATTACACTCAAATGTGATCTTGCTGCGAGTTTTCGATGGTCGTACAAACATTTTGATTAGTGCCTAAAATATACGTGGTGTAGTGGAAAGTTTTGGCTTCATCGTTTTACGGTTCCTTATTCCGTATTACTAAACTTATGCTGCCTATTAGATACGGCCTGTCGGTACATTTGTATTTTAAGGGCTTGATAAAATAATATGTATAGTAAAATTTTCTCAGAAGATACGTCGTATTGGCATAAATAATAAAAAAAATGTTAACTCCACAACCGAAAAGCATTTTTACTGTTTTAGTTCTATCATGCTACATACTTACAGGTGTCAATCTTAATCTGATTATAGTGCAGCCTATGACACTCGTACACACACGACGAATCGATCGATTAAGATAAAATTTGTCAAAATCTGTCCATCGGTATGATATAAGGGAATAATAGAATTGGTCATACTAATATACATACATACGAGCCAAACACATTATCCTCCTTTTGGGCTTCGGAGCAGTCGGGATAAAATCTGGCGCAGTTTTCCGAATGCAACTCAGCGCAGTTGCATCCTTCTAGCGGCCTCTTTCTCGAAGACGTCTCTGTTGAATAGTCTGCCCTAGGTAGACAGATTCCTGAATAGCATCAAGGGCTACCTTACCGACAAGTACTAAATGAATGAAACCATGTTTCTACTTATACGGCTACAAAACCCTCGATGCCCGCGTTCGATTCATGCTTGGTCAGAGCTTTTTAGGCATGTGCAGCTTATTATTAACCCATTTAATTATTTCATTCGCCTTTTACCTGTTCATTTTGTTGCTGTAAAAATTCTTGGTGTTGGGTACAAATTAACTTTTCATTTTAATTTCATTTTGAATTTTAACGATAAGATATCGTTATGGAACTCGTAGCAAAACATAAGCAGGTCATAATAATATTTTATTTTATTTGAGAATATTTTAGCTGTCCGTGGCGCCCTCAGAGCACCCTGAGAAAATAAAATAAAATAAGTTAATATAATTTTATAAGTTAAGTGTTTAACCCCCCGTTTCTCGTACACTAACACGCTGTTAATCTACTGTTAACAGCTGTCAATTGGCTAAAGTGCATACAAAGAAAAACACTGACAGCTGTGAACAGTAGATTACCAGCTTGTTAGTGTACGAGAAATCGGGGGTAAGTCTAATTAAGTTAAGGTTAAAATTACAAGTAGTCTAAATGCATGCTAGGTACACAAGTTTAGGGTCATAGGCTAGGTCTTTGGTAAATGTGTCTGTAACCTGTTTTGTGTTCTAAATAAAATAAAAATTAAAAATGAATGAGAGAGAAATAGAGAATCGGTTTAATCTTCACGTATGCCTTCCATACTATGGTCAGGTATAAAATAGGAAGATTTAACAGTTCCTCTTAGTAGAAAGGTATCCTGGGAAACCATTGTCGTATTTTATTTTTATTTCTCCTCAAACGCGTATCCTCGCTAGCGCAGGTTTCGTCTAAAAACACGTCAAAGTTTGCACGCGCGCTATCGAAAGTGGTTTGTGCTTGTTTTGCGAGAATATTTCCGAACGATATATTCTCAAAGACTATACGCAGACTGTTTTGCAGCTATTCTTTTGAGAGACAACGTACAAAGGAGATTTCGTTTTTTTAAGCGGAGCAGATCAGATTCAGAATGAATTGTAGCTACTGAGAAAATATTTAGTTACCGGCGATTATGGGGGATATAATAATTATTTACACATGACTTTTGTTTCTCTTTGGTAAAGAGGTTTGAGAAAAAGTGGCTCCCTTTCTAGGGTTCCTACATGTGCCTACAACGTCCATCTGTCTGAAATTTTCACCACCACCAGTTAATTTCGCCACTACCTGTGGTTGACTGGTAGAAAATGCTTATAGCATTAAGTCCGCCACATTGATATTGTATTTTTTACTTATGTGCAATGAGTTATTATGGTGAATCCAACAACTAAAAAAAAAATGATCCAAAAATGTAATTTCTTGAGAATCGAATTCGCGCGACGAGCGTGCTGTGCCACCATTATTACGTAATATTACGTATTTACTTAGCAAAAATGTCTTATCTTTTTAGGGATCCGTAATCGACCAGGAATCCTTCTAATTTCGCCATGTCTGTACGTCTGTCTGCCTGTCTGTCTGTCTGTCCGTCTATCCTTCTATCTGTCCGCGGCCTAGCTTAGTATTTTAAAAATATTGTGGGTGTTGGTGGCCAGAGTAGGGTGTGTGTCCCCCTCCTTTTTCTGGCTAAACAGTTGGTTGTAGAAACGTGAAAAAATTCAGGGCAATAGCACATCTAATAAACTTAAAAAGAAAACTATCATAGTTAAGTAGGTTTTACAAGTTAACGAGTAATAGGCGAACAACTTATAAAAGGATAACTTCCCAAAATCCATTAAAAATTACATTGATGTAGTTGTTACTTCTGTAAAACAGACAAAACCCGCTCTTTTTACGGAACCCTGCACTGCGCGTATCATATAATAAATGTGGTGGTTAGAAACATTAACTAACTGTTCCTTTGTAGCTACTACAAAACCTTCTTTGGGCCAAATATGAGAGATAGATCAACTAGCAGGGATAACTGACTATCCGGTAATATTTGTAGCCAGCGACTAGTCGGCGATTAGTGGGCAAAAATACAAGAGGAAAACAAGACCTAAAAATTTTATTGCCAGTACAGCCTGTATGTTTCATAATTATTCTTAGGAATTAAATCACTCTTACTGGTGAACGGTGAACAGTCCAAACAGTGCGCCAGGAGCATAATTTGTAAATTGTAGTCGATGAAACAAAAACCTCAAAGAAAACAAAAAAATCCTGGATTAATGAAGCTGCGGTAAGACTTATACTTGTACATGATCTGATTTTATTTTATTCTACAAATATTCTTCATAAATTACTGTTCCCATATTACTTCGAGAAGCTATACCTTTCTCCAAAATCGCGACATAAAACCCAATCTGACAACGCCGAAACCATCGAAGCGACACAAAGATTTCAGAACGCTCTCCTGACTTAACAAAAACCAATGATCGCCACTGTCGACTAATCGCCCATTTGAGCGCCTGCCAAATCCATAGTCGGCCCCCCCATCGAAAAAATATCGAACTTTTGAAACGATTGCAAACTGCATTCAACGATTTATGCAGAAGTGTACTATCAGTAAGCCAAGTGCTATTTTTAACTTTTGTTTTCCTTTAAGGAAAAATGTTGTCGAATTTCTTTTTATTTTCGAGAACTCTAAGTTCAATTGGCCGCGTAGAAACATTTTTCCAAAACAAGCAATTTTATTGCAAACCACTCTAAAAGTTATTATTGTTATTAAATTTTCTGTTTGCACTGTTTAAAAAACGTAATACAGCGAACTTAATGTTAACAGCATATTAAAGCAAAGAACGGTATATTATACCTATCGTCTCCTTAGAAAAATTTCCAGTAGCTGCAAACGTTCGTGTTCCGCGTACTGCAGTGCTCTACCTCAAATAACCACACGTATATTTTTTTTATTTTATTAATCGTTACCCTTGTTTTGCGCTCAGAAATTATCAATCCGCGGTAGGCATGCGTGGTAATACTTAAGCCTATAAGCTCTCTCTCTCTCTCTCTCTCTGAGAGAAGGCCTGTGCCCTGCAGTGGGACGTATGTACCGGGCGGCATTTTAGTCACCTGACAAACTTTGTGGGATCTTTCTACTCGTCAATACAAACAACTTTTACTATGGGGCCGAACAAATCAGAGCAAAAAATAAATCAGCTATTTCATACTTCTATCTTATGTATGGAACAGCTCATTTATTTTTTGCTCTGATTTGTTTGGCCCCATAGTAAAAGTTGTTTATATTTATGAGTAAAAAGCCCCTTCAAAGTTTGGCAGTTGACTAAAATGCCAACCGGTATTATGTAGGATACATAACAAAAATTTTTACTCTTCCTATCTAACATGCGCAATTTCTGAAACATGTCGCTTAGAGTTTCTTATTGACAACTGTCGTTCTACCACAGGTTCGATTAAGTACGATTTTTTTTGTGGAATCTACTTTTTATAAAAAAAAACATTACAGATTTCTATAGTTTTTTTTAATTGGTAGTGGCGTTGTTTGATAAATAATGCTTAAAAGATTCTAATACGTGTTACATAGAATGGAAATTGTTCTATGTAGAACAATGATGAACTTTCAGTAGGTTGTGACATTGATATAGCGCGCAAAGTACGAATTTCATAAAATTATGTAATCCTTGATTTTTTTCATGAAGCCTATATACGTTCTACTGCAGGGCACAGGCCTTCTCTTAGAGAGGTCACCACGCTTGCCCACCGCGGATTATCAATTTCAAGCGCTGAGGTGTGTAAGCTCCTCAGACACTCAGTTTTCTTCACGATGTTTTCCTTCACGGTTAGCGAGTGGTATTGCTAACTTCACAAATGTTATATACATGATGTTTCAAAAATACAAATCTGAGCAAAAACTCATAGAACAAAAGTTGTGAGACACATACAAAGAATTGTGCATTTTTAAAATAACCCTGTTTATGTCAGCCGAAAAATATAAAGGTATGATTTTTTTCCTTAGTTTGAAAAAAAAGTTATGAATGTCATGGAGCCCTTTATAAAAAATTATAACTCTTTAAGGACTTTGTTACGGACGCTCTTGGCGCCGCATCCTAAACACTAAACTGATAAATATAGACGAAATTATCACATTAAAACTTTTATTACGAATATTAAACGAAAGCTATAGATAATATAATACGATAGTACAGCGAAACGATATTAAACGAAATTGAAAGATATTAACAGAAAAATCGAGATAAAAATAAAGCGACCATCTTTTCCAATGAGCTTCTAGACGAGAACTGGTCAATAAATAACAAAATCAGAACATTTTAGAATTTGGAATGAATTTGAATAAAAAGGTTAGACATGGTGGCCAGTCGGCCACAGTCTCCACCCCCGGAGAAGTACAAGAAACTGCCTAAACTAAACTTAAGTAGTAGCCTGATGGCCCTGCCTAAGTTAACTTAACTAACAGCCTGATGGCTCGCTTAAGTCTTCCGGCTTGCGTTGCCACCTCAGCGACGCGAGCAACTCCGTCAGGGCCCGTCCACACCTCGGTGACCCGTGGACCCGGCGCCAACAAAGGGAGGACTTCTTTAGCCCACCTCTTCCAGAAATGGTCTGCGAGGCGGAGACCTTTGCGCCACTCACATCTTCTGCTGAAGTCTGCATCATCCATGGTTTGATTAGTGAGAGATCCGGGGCTACCATTAAGGATGAAGTGAAACGGCGTTAACGCTATTTCTGAATCGGCGTCGACCGGAACATGCGTTAGAGGCCTGCTATTTACAATGGCCTCTGCCTCTGCCAGTAGAGTGGACAAGACCTCTTCTCGGGGTGCTCTTTCTTTTAGGTTTGTGGACAGAGCCGTCTTTATCGAGCGTACAAATCTCTCCCAGGCCCCGCCCATAAATGGAGCTGCTGGAGGTATGAATGACCATTCAATCTTGTTGTTTGCAGTAAAATCGAACACTGCTGGAAGTTGCCTCACCGCTCCCACGAACGCTGTACCATTATCAGAGTAGATTTTTGTAGGGCAACCGCGTCGAGCTATAAATCGTTTTAATGCCATAATTGCAGATTCCGCGCTGAGTGTTTCTACTATCTCCAAGTGTACGGCTCTGACTGTCAAGCATGTGAATAGTGCGACGTAGCGCTTCAACAGCCTCCGCCCACAGGAAACGAGAGTTGGTCCAAAGTAATCGAGTCCAACAAACGAAAATGGTCGGCAGTGATATGCGGCCCTGGCATCTGGCAAATTACCGAAGGGTGGAACCACTGGCTGAGTCTTCCTTATGCGACATATCAGGCATGATGCCGCAACACGCTTCACCGTTGGTCGAAGTGGAATAATGAAAAATCGCTGGCGGAGCTCATTAACAACGGTCTCGGTGTTCGCATGTGCAAACTTCTTGTGGTAAGCTCTGACCAATAGTTCTACTATTGGATGATGTCCATGTAACACGATAGGTGAAGGGTCAAGGCTCGTCGGTAGGCCAGACACGTTTGAAATTCTTGACGAGAGTCGAAGAAGATGTTGCTCATCTGTGAAAGTCTTGAACCGTTTCAGCTGTGCGGGCCACTGCCAATCTTGTGCAAGAAACGTTTCTACCTGAGACTGTCTAAACAGATGAATTTCAGCTATTCCTATATCCGCCGCGAGAAGCGCAGGGGCTATGTTTGGGGGTGGATCGGAACGACTACAATTTAGATTTTTGGATAATAGTGCCAGGAATCGTCGGGCGCATACGTGTGCCCGAGCGGTTGCACGAACTAGTCGCGTCCACTCACTAAAATGGGAGTGGTCCGCTACCACCGGTAAAGGTGGCACAGGCGGATCTGAACTTGTATAAACTGCCACCAGTTCAAATTGATCTGGTGAAAGCTCCGCTGCTGGTTCCTTGGGCCAATTTTTCGGTTCTTCGAAGAGGAAGCTTGGTCCAATGAACCAACGGTCTGAAATTTCGAATTTGGAAACTGATCTCGTAGCATCGTCTGCAACATTTGAAATGGTGGGAACATATCTCCAATTTTCAACGTTCGAATTTTCACGAATTTCTCCGATTCTGTGAGCCACAAAAGATTTAAACGTTGCAGTTTCACTACGTAACCATTTAAGGACTGTTAATGAATCTGACCAAAAGGTGACTGAATGAGGTTTGAAGTTGTGGTTATTTGTGATAAACTGAGCAAACCGACAGGCAATCAAGGCTGCTTGAAGTTCCAATCTAGGAATAGAAACCAACTTTTTGGGAGCTAGCCTTGATTTCCCACCAACGAGAGAGAGCGCCACTGTGCCGTCAGGAAAGGTAAAACGCCAATATGCAACGGTAGCGTACGCTTGCTGACTCGCGTCGGCAAATAAGTGGAGCTGTCTCATGGTTGGACGCTGCGCTGCTGAGGGTAAGTAACATCGTGGTATGGATTGGTCTGAAATCGACTCAAGATGTTTAAGCCAATCCGACCACTTGTCAATGATGTTGGAATTTAGTTTTGTGTCCCACTCCACTTCCGATTTCCAAACTTTCTGAAAGATGAGTCTACCCTTAAGAATCAGCGGGGTAAGAAGTCCTAACGGGTCGTAAACACTCATCAATTGCGACAGCATTTTGCGCTTCGAAAGATTTTCGACATCATTGGGATTAGGGATTCTAGAAAGAAGTAGTTCATCAGTCACGGAATTCCAGGACATTCCTAGTACACCACTAGTTGAGGCGCTACTACGCAGTTCATTTGGTACTAAGTAGAGAGCTTTCTCCGAATTCGATGACCAGGACCTCATTTCAAAGCACGCGCGAGAATGAACTTCTATGAGGTCTCGAGCTAATTTTGCGGCCTCTTGTTCATCATCGAGACTGATGACAAGGTCATCCATATAATGGTTTTTAATAATAGCCTCGGCAACTGCTGGAAATTCGACTCTATTTTCCTCAGCGTTCAAATTTTTCACATATATAGCTGAACAAGGACTGCAAGTAGCCCCAAACATCATGGATGTCATCCTATAATACCGGATAGGTAGCGACGGGTTATCTCGCCACACGAAACGCTGAGCATCTCGGTCAGAGGGGATTATCTTCACCTGGGGAAACATCTCACGAATATCGGCATTTAGAGCTATTCTACCCTCACGAAACTGCATCAAAATTCCGGTCAGCGGCTGCAAGAGGTCAGGACCTGGAAATAGCATTGAATTAAGACTGACTCCTTGATACTTTGCTGCAGCATCGTGAACTACACGCAACTTTTGCTTAACAGGATGACGCACACCGAAGTGAGGCAAGTACCAAACTTTCGACGATTCTGAAGATTGGGTAGTCAAAGGGCACTCCTCGGCATAGCCTTTCGAGATCATCGCGTCAATGTTAGCCTTGTACTCCAACTTCAGCTTGTCATTCTTGATAAGCTTCTGTTCTAAATTATAAAATCTCGACAAGGTCATCTTAAGATTGTCAGGTACGGAGTCGATGTTAGGCTTCCACAATAAACCTGTTTGAAAGCGACCTGACGGCAACCGAGATGTTGTACTTTGCAGAAGTTCCAGGGCTCGCTTATCGTTAGGGGATAAACAAGGTTTCTGACTAATCCCTATCGAATCGATTTTTACATAGTCTCTCAACATTTGGTCGATATCAGAGTCTGATCTTTCCTGGATGAAATGCACGTCATCATTCGCGCATTCCGAAGCCTTGTAGTTGCCAAACTTCCCATACAACACCCACCCAAGTGCTGTGAGAACTGCAACTGGTTGGTCTCTAGTGCCCCGTCGAAAAGCGCGAGGGATAGTCAGGTGCCAATTATCAGCACCGATGATCATCATTGGTTTTCCTATAGACTCGTAGCTCAAGTCTTCGGCCACTTCGGACAGGTACGGGTACTTGCTGACCGCTTCACGACTAATAGACTGACCAGATATGTCCAGGTTTGGAATAGACTTCACACTCGACATGGTGTATCTGTCGCCTAGTTTATCTATATCAACGTAGGTGAACTCTGAAGTTTTCGCCAGTCCACCGATGCACTTTATATTTACAAAGCTTTTTGGACCCGTAGCTCCAACTAAATTGGCTAAGTCTTGGTCGATGAGTGATGTAGTCGCACCGTCATCCAGGAGGGCAAAGGTCTCTACAGAACCACTAGGCCCAAAAACCGTCAGCGGGATCACTTTGAGAAGTGGACGAGAAAGACGAATATTGTCGGTGTTGTGCGCGATCAGAATCGGCTCCTCTACAAGAGTACTGTCGTTCTTGGCGGCTTCGGCTTTCACGGTTTCTTCTTTGACGGACGCCTGACACACCTGGTCACGCTGAGCTGAAGCTTGGGGAGAAAGAGAAAACGCGCCATGAAGTAATTTATGGTGAGGTTTGGAGCATTCATCACACCTCTCATCGCACATCTTAAAAACGTGATTTCCTTTTAGGCACTTCATGCAAATCTTATTTTTCTTTGCCCAGCGACACCTATCGGAGGGATCGAGCGATAAAAAATTCCCACACTCCTCGAGATTGCTGTGGTCGGAACTATGACAAAGGTTGCAAGTCTTACTACGCGACCTTGTGACGTAAGTCGTCGCTACATTGTCTATGTTATCCATAGAGTTCGCGCATAAATCCTCTTCGACCGACTCATTCTCATCCGCATAATGCACCTTCATGGTGGTGTTCGGTTTATTTACAAAATTTGACATCTGCAAAGGAGTTTGACAGAGGGTTTGAATGCTGTCAGATGTCCCAAATGCCAAATTTATGTCAACTTCGCGAGTCAGAAAATGAGAAATGAGTTCGAGTTTGGAAACTCCTGGTCGTAGGATAGAGGAGGAAGCAGCGAAATCTATGTATTTAGATTTCATCAAAGGCGACAACTTTGACAGAACTGCGTCACTCAACTCAGGCGAATGTAGGTACTCTGTGCGATTGACTAACTTCATGCAGCATACTGCGTTTCGAACCTTGAATGAGAATGCACTGAGTCCAGTGACGTCACTCCTAACTCGTGGCAGGTTGGAAAGTTCAACAACAAGTTGTCTGACAATCAGTTCGGGACGACCGAACAGCATTTCCAGCTCCTGCATCACGATATCAGGATTCTCAGTGGCCGCTAACAAGGTTGACACCGCTTCCTTGGCAGTGCCCACTAAAGAAGTCGCCAGCCTACTTATGTTTTCCAGGGGATCGAAAAGTGGGCTAGTCCTTTCATAAGTTTTCTTAAAGACAAGCCATTCAGTGCAGTCCCCCGCAAACATCGGTAGCCTGATTTCACTTGCCTTACGTCTGGATGCTGGTTGTGCTGCTAGTCCCTGGATAGCGGCGGCCAGCTTTTCGAAGTCTGAATAGTGTCGAACACCCCTAGCTAAGTTATTTTTATCCATGTTCACAAAGTCATTTTTCGAATGTGTACCTAGCTCTTGATCGTGTAAATGTGAATGTGAATGGTACTTGCCGCCATCGTCGTGCGGCTCGAGAGTGCGGCCCAGCATCCCTATGTAGGGCTCACGGCATGGCACGGCCGCAGCAGGCGGGAAGGAGGTGCTGGCCCGCACCGGCGGGAACGAGGTGCTGGCCTGTGCCAGCGCGCTCGGCGCAGCCAGATTACATTCGGGTCGGTCCACCATCGACGTGGAGCAGGGATCTGTCACCCGCGCCGGGGTTTCGATAGGGTTTTTTGTTTCACAACCTGAAACAGGAAGAGTATTAGTATTTTGAAGCTGAGACTCTATCCATACTTGCGTGCGCGGTTTGCGAAGGCTGCGCAGGCTAGATTTTCGGCTTCCGCTCGCGCTTCCTCTCACCGCTGCTATTTCCGCTTTGACTTGCGCTTCCAGAGCTCGCTGGTCTGCATCAATCCGCTTTGACACAGCTTCCGCTCGCTCACGCTCTAGATCCGCGGCTTTACGTGCTGCCGCTGCGCGTATACGGGTTTCAGCGGAGTCTCCAGATGCTTGCGAGCATAATGACTGTGAACCATCGCTGACAGCGGACTTGGCTGCCTGCGATCTAGTAATGGGCATGATGAATGGCCTACTGCCTTAACGTATAATAAAAAGGAACCAACTTACCTTATTTCTTTTCTTCTGACACCAATGTTACGGACGCTCTTGGCGCCGCATCCTAAACACTAAACTGATAAATATAGACGAAATTATCACATTAAAACTTTTATTACGAATATTAAACGAAAGCTATAGATAATATAATACGATAGTACAGCGAAACGATATTAAACGAAATTGAAAGATATTAACAGAAAAATCGAGATAAAAATAAAGCGACCATCTTTTCCAATGAGCTTCTAGACGAGAACTGGTCAATAAATAACAAAATCAGAACATTTTAGAATTTGGAATGAATTTGAATAAAAAGGTTAGACATGGTGGCCAGTCGGCCACAGACTTTGAAGACTTAAAGAAAGTAATAAATACTTACGTAAATGTACCTTTATTTGAGGAATGAAGTACGTTGCTTATACCAATGTTCGTAAACGAAATAAATCTTGATGAGTAATGTACATCAATATGTATTTCATCTCATTTCTCAGAGTCGCGTCTTTCTTTGGTAGGTTTAAGTAATATTTATTCATTCATTATGCTAAGAAAAATGAATTTCATTAATTAGCTAATTCACGAGATGCATTATATCACAGAGGAAAAATTTATATCTACAACTGAATGGAGAGTAAGATTTTCTTGAAAAAATTTGCAGATGAGCAGTTGGAATTTTCGTTCTAATTTCAATGCTCCTCCAGAAAATGAGTTTATTTGTATATAACTTTGATTAAATTAAATGATTTATTAATAGGTATGTACCTATAAATAATTTCATATTATCAATATTCAATATGGTGTGCAATAAAGAGTTATCTATCTACTTTACCGACCAAAGTATCATTAGAGGTGTTGTAACTACCAGAGTAACAACAAAGTCTGGTTTCGAGATTGTATATGGTACCAAAACCCTGAGCCAAGTCTAAAACACACTGAACACAGCTCTGCATAAACCTTAAAAACGGAATGAACTTCTCTGTATCTCTCTCTAACAAGGCCCGCAAAGTGAGACCGAAAGCGATGAATCGAGATAGCGAAAATCTACTTAATAGGGAGCCAGTGGCGTTTGGCCAAAGCAATAACATTTTCGCCCACATAACAATTCTTGGCAGCAGTGGCCCGATGTCTTGTGTCAAATTGATAGAATGAGAAAATTGCTTAAGAAAATTGCATAATACGCTGCACTAAGTTATGGGCAAGGATACTTTTGTACAACGTTTTTTTGTTTACTTTAAGGAGAGGCTTACAATTTTAGCTTCTTGGCATTGAATTTTGCAACTTTTTGTTTCCTACTCTACTGGTATGCAAACGGAAGTTTTCAGTTCAATTTCTTTAGTCTCTTAAACAGGTACTAATTCTTGTATAAATGACTAAACTTAGCATACATAACATACATAAGCAGCCTATATACGTCCCAGCACGTGTAGGGCACAGGCCTTCTCTCAGGGAGAGAGTATGGGCTTAATCACCACGCGTGCCCACCGCGGATTGGCGATTTCAAGCGCTGAGGTATGTGAATAGCTCAGACACTCAGGTTTCCTCACGATGTTTTCCTTCACCGTTAGCGAGTGGTATTGCTACTATATATTCACAAGTACATAACTTAGAAAACCAAGTCATAGGTACATGCCCGCACCGGGGATCGAACCTGGGTCTCCCACTTCCGAGTCCGAGGTTCTACCCACTAGGCTACCTTACCTTACCTTAGACTTTATTACAAACTTAGCATAAAAAGTTCATAATTTTTCTGCCAATTAATTATCTTTATCAAAAATCTAACTAAAATCTGACTTCCCTTGTCAAACTTTCCATCTAAATCTAACAGGAAATCTGAAACCGAGCATCAGTTTCACATCTAATAACATCTTATTGTGCTTCTATTACATCTGCTTTTACTTCACATCGTGTGCCGTCCCTTGATAGCCTTGCACAAAGAGTGTATCTTATGTTTTACCCTAACTCTCTGGGACAATTATTATATCTTAATAATATCTAATAATTATCTTTCAAATCTATAGTTTAATTCTTCAAGTGTCCACTTACTTCCTACTTTATATCTAGCTCTCAGAGTTGGGGAGTTGAAAGAAATCACGAGTTGACAGTACCTATCCGATGTTCGCAGAATAAACTGCGAGACCGCTTCCGCAAAACCGCTATTCGGTGTCATGGGTTTAACTAAATAACAGTAACTTTAAAACTGTAGGTATGGCTCACAATGTAAATAATACTAGAAATAAACATAAACTTTCGTTCCCAAGATTTAGGCTGACAAAGGTTAATACATTCTTTATGGAGCATTGTATACGTTTCTACAATAAGATCCCTAAAGATAATTATAATAAGGTTACCAGAAACGCGGATCAAAAAATGTGTAAAGCACACTTTGTGCCAAAAGGGCTAATATAACATTCAAGATTATTTAGATGCAAGAGATGTCTAGAATTAAATATTATTATTGAAATATTATGTAAATTCTGTTAATTGAGGAACATATTTCAAAACACTAAGTGGAGAGTTTTTGGTCCATTTTTTCTCCGAAATAATCTAGATTTTGAGATGGACATCTAGTTTTACTTGTAACGTTCAATAAGTCACAGTTTCTGTGTAACTTTGAATAAAAAAAATTAAATTTAAATTTTTGAATTCTTTCCTAGAGAGTTTCGTACAGCGTGTGTGATTGAGTGAAGGAGTAAAATAGGGTCGACATCTCTGTGATGTGACAAGTTCGCCAAAGACCATGCGAATGGTTGCATGGTGTAATTGCTGGGTCACCCATCTCCTTCTAATATGGTTGTGACTGGCGATGGCTGACCCCTGCGTTATGCTCGTAAACGGGTCCTCTACGTATGTCTGGCCGCAGCATTAGTATTTTCTTACCTTTTATAAGAACAGTAACAAATGTTTTAGAGTTGCAGGTTGATCTTGTTCTGTAGGTACTCGTACTAACTAAGTTTATATGTCTAATACATAAGTATTCGATTTAACATGATTTAACAAAATATAGTCGGAGCGATTTTTTATTTTGCTTTCTTTTTTGCCTTATTCTTGATCCAAGACCAATAAAAAAGTTTCCATGAGCAGAATAACTCAATTAAAACTTAAATGAAAAAGAAAAGGAAAAACTATAAAAATTCCTTTCGCAACTTTGAAGAAATTTGAATACAGATTTGCTGAAATACGAGTACTTGACCCGTAAAATGCACCAGTGTCGGTGTTTCGCGTAAAAACATCACAAAGGGTAAAAGATTCTCATGAGAGAAAAAGAACGCCCGTGTTCACTTTAGAAACAAAGTATCCTAAACGAAAAACAGTCAGATCAAGAGTGTTTATGGTTTTTAGGTTTCCGTACCCAAAGGTTAAGGAACCCTATTACATAGACTCCGCTGCCCGTCCATCCGTCCGTCCGTCCGTCTATCACCAGGTTGAATCTCATGAACCGTGATAGTTAGACAGTTGCAATTTTCACAGATAATGTATTTCTGTTAAATAAATATTTAAGGGGGGCTACCATACAACAAACGTGATTTTTCGGCCGTTTTTTGCCTGATATTAATAAAGTCAACAGGTAGACGCTTGAAATATACAAATGTATAGATAATGGTACGGAACCCTTCATGTATGAGTCCAACTCGCACTTGGCCGGTTTTTAAAATAAACAATCGCAATTAGATCCTTTAAAATATGTTTATCTATATACGAGCACCACGAGTCATTATAAAATACTAAAAACTTTGCTCACATAATTAAAAAATCGATTTACGAAAATATCTAATAATTGACTCAAGCAGAATTATAAATCGAGTAAGTTAGCGAACAAGTTGACTGTAAATCCTATAAAGAGATCAAACACGGATGTTGCCAACGATTTATTTATTAGACCAAACTGAATAATACGAAACCTCTTAAGCGTCTAATTCTCTTCGCTACTCCGTGGCGTATTAGATTTTATCGTCGCGATGCAAGGCGCCGGCCTTCACTAATGGTGAAACATGGGCTGCGAACACAAACTAATAACACGCCGATGGTTCATACATAACATGGGTCGTTGTCCTAAATATTAACAATAGTTAAAAATGATATAGTGTTTTCAAGGCCGGTAAATATAATGCTACAATCATTGAATTGGTAGTTGGAAATGCTGCGGCCTATCTTAATATAATCGTCAAGTTCTGTGTTTATAATATGCTTTGATCTCATTTCAACTCAACTTAGTTACTTAGTTTTAAGATAAAGTGTTTAAATAAGTTTAAAAAGCATTTGAAAAAGTTTAATTTAAAAAAAAAGATTGTTATTTATGTTATTTCAGAAATTATTTACTTTAAGTCAAGAGAGTTGTTGCACACCTGTAATTGGATGTTAGACTAGAACATAATTATCTACACAATGTTATTTTAAGTGATGTATCTAACATCTGCTGGTTGTGTCTAATAAATAAATAAATAAATAATATTCAGTAATTTCTTCGGTTTTTGTAAATAAGTGTACCACTTTCAATTCAATTCAATTCAATTCAAATATTTTTATTCATTGTAAAAACAGAATGTTTACTTAATGAACGTCAAAGTTGTTAGTTTCACAATTAATGGATTATGTGGAGAAGAAGCTAACAAAGAAACTCCACATTTATTCTTTTCAAAACACGTTTTAACTTAATTAACAGAGTTTTCAACTTAAAATATTAGTCATGAATGTGTTGAACACTAGTCACAATCATCCTTTAAATAATATTAATCTACTGTTTAATGCCAAACATCTTTGTCTTCTAAATAATCCTTGATGTTATAGTAAGCCTTTTTGCACAGAATGTGCTTAACACATTTTTTAAATCGCGTTGGAGGTAACTCTAATATATCTTGAGGAATTTTGTTGTAGAACCTTATACAGTGCCCCATAAAGGATGTGTTAACTTTTGCAAGTCTAAATAGTGGAAATGACAATTTATGTTTATTTCTAGTATTAACATCATGGTGGCCACCAACATTTTCGAAGTCTTTGATATTTTTTGTAACGTACATAATATTTTCATAAATGTATTGACATGCAACTGTTAAGATGTTGGTTTCTTTGAAGAAATCTCTTAGCGAATCCCTACTACCTAACTTGTAAATAAATCGGATGGCTCTCTTCTGCAAGATGAAGATAGTCTCAATGTCTGCTGCCCGGCCCCATAGTAGTATACCGTAGGACATAATACTATGGAAGTAACTAAAATAAACAAGCCTAGCAGTTGCAACGTCAGTGAGTTCCCTAATTCTTTTCACTGCATATGCTGCAGAGCTAAGTCTGTGTGCTAATTTTACAATATGTGGACCCCATTGTAGTTTTGGATCGATGGTGATGCCCAGAAATACAGTATCATCTACAAATTCTAGTTTTTCATGTCCAATTACTATGTTGTTCTCAACTACTCGTACGTTAGGTAAGGAAAACTTTATACATTTCGTCTTTTTAGAATTTAGAATTTAGAATTTAGAATTTAGCAGAATTTCAGACGACCTTCTATCGTTTGTTTCATAGGTGCATGAAAGAAGGTTTAATATTTTTTTGCAGAATACGCCAAGATGATGACATGTAAAAAAGAACACAAACAGAATGAAAATGTTTTTGAAAAAGAAAATATTTTTTCGCGACGTCATATAAACAGTGATATTGGCGTTGTCAAAACGTTTCATTTAACAAATATTTTATCAGTATCAGTCCAGTTATTTGGCCTCTGCGCGACCATATATTATTACAATTAAAATTAAAGAAAAATCAAAAATATCTGTCAAGTTCTAAATTACAAAATAATAAAAATATACTCATTACATTAAGTCAAACACTAAGATATGCGAGCAAATGGGAAATTTTGCACTATACCTAATCACTCTTAAGATTTTTAAGTGAACGTTTTTAATTCAGAACGTCACCGTAAGCGTGATGAAACCTACATTTTTCGTGATAATCATTTAGCAAGGCACAGTAGCAGCATGACATGGCGATAGAGTGGACCTTCTTTGCATTTCTGTGTTGGTGCTGCGGGCACTTGACACTCATTACCAAGCGGTTTTCGGAGCGCTAGTTTGTGCCATACACGTACACACCCTCGCATTCACACTTTCACACTCGCACACATGTCTGACAGCAGCTTAAATTGCAGCGCTGAAATGCTAACAAATGATGCGAAAACTTAACTTTGACTGTTCATGGTTGGAGTGTTTTGGTTAGACTGCCTCGAGGGACATCGTCGGCCAAATTGGGTACGTATTTATGTACTCGCGCAACTGGTGCTACCCAGTGTTAGCTAGCGCCACCAATAGAAAAAAAATCATATGTTCATTTATCAAAATGTGAACATCATAAAACTTAACACCTGTTTTTGTAAAGTGCCAGATTTTTTGGGGTTGACAATAAACAAAAAATTAAACAGTAAAGATCACATCAATGAACTGACAAAAAAATCAGCAGTTCTACATATTATTATGTTCTACTAAACTGTCAACCATTATTAGCATAGCTGCACTACTTATCGCATATTATAGACTTGTAGAATCGATCCTTGCATGTGGAAGAATATTCTGGAGCAATTCAAATGACAACAAGATTGACTCCTCTACGCTTTTAGAAGAAAATATCACTTAGAGTACCTTGCAAATCGTCACGTTCTGGGCAGTTATTTTGTGCTCATATAGTTCGCACTCAACACGCTCACAATAAGCTCTTCAGGCGCAGCCCTAGATGTGTTAATGATTTTTTGTAAGATATTGATATGTTTACAGTTACTTTAAACGAATTTAAAAAAGAGGCGGCTAGCCTATTGCTGAAATACAATTAAGTTAAAATGGCTCATACTATAAGTTTGAAATACTAAGAATCAAAACTGGTCAAGATTGCATGCTTTTATTATTATTATTTTGTTTACTTAATATACCTCAAAGTCTATTTTTGTATACACATACTTTTAATTTTTTTCTGTGACTGTTTGTGTCCTAAATAAAGTAAAATAAAATAAAAATAAATAAAATAAACGGTGAAGGAAAACATCGTGAGGAAACCTGGGTGTCTGAGCTATTCACACACCTCAGCGCTTGAAATCGCCAATCCGCGGTGGGCATGCGTGGTGATTAAGCCCATACTCTCTCTCTAAGAGAAGGCCTGTGCCCTACAATGGGACGTATATAGGCTGCTTATGCTTATGCTAAAATAAATACAAATTATTGTTTAATTCTCATATGCTTCTAATATAATAATTTTGTTTACTTAAGGGACCTCCAGGTCTATTTTTGTTTACATATACTTTTTATTTTTTCCTGTTTGACTGTTTGTGTCCTAAATAAAATAAAATAAAAAATGTTATTCCTAGTGTACATACAATAAAAAAATATTCTATCTATCTACAAATAAATAGCTTTCAAAATGCAGAAACAATGCTTGCGAACCATTTTTCATATCAAGACTATCGAAACCTGTAAGCTCCTTTTCGCCAAGGACCGAACTCTTACACTTCCGTCGTGATTATGCATACTCGAAGTAGCAACATTTGTAAAAACTAATCCACATCTATTTCCACGCCTTTCCGAAACGGTGACTCGAAATAGACGTGACGAACACTACGCCCTTTTCTTTTGTAAAACGGCATTACTTCACAAAAGCATATTATGCATGGCGCCTATCATTAATAAAATTCCGACAAGTTATAAACGCTTAAATACACATTTACTTAAGAAAAAGTTGAAATTACTACTCATTTCAATGTTAATAGAATTTAAAAGACTTTTTAAGTGATAAATTGTAATTTATTGACACAGTCTTTAATTTGAATGACTCAATCGATGTACAGTCCATATTTAATGCCTTTTATTAATTCTAAAGCTAAATAATAGGGGTTAAAGTATGAAATTGCCGTTTTATTGCAATAGGTTCTTTGAATTGACATAGAATCTTCATGGTTTGAGGTTTTCGAATGAAACTTTTTTCAAATGGTTTCTATGATGTTCTTTTTTTAAAAAATGTGAAACATTTGAATATCGACTTTCAATTGTTTTTGTTATTCAATTTAGACAAGAAAAATGGATACTGCGAAAATTCGAGTGATTTTTGAATACGAGTTCCGACGCGGAACTAACGCGGCAGAAACAGCCCGCAATATCAATGCTGCGTTTGGAGAGGGGTCTACTAATGAACGCACCGTGCGATTTTGGTTTAGACGCTTTCGTGATGGAAATTTCGACTTAAAGAACGAGCCACGAGGAAGACCGCCCACACAGGTGAATAACGATGAATTAAGAGAGATAGTGGAAGCCGACCCTAGTCAAACTACCCAGGAATTAGCGGCATGGTTTAACGTTACCTTACCCACAATATTGACTCACTTGCGTCAAATCAATAAAATAAAAAAATACGAAAAATGGGTGCTTCATAATCACTCGAATTTTCGCAGTATCCATCTTTCTTGTCTAAATTGAATAACAAAAACAATTGAAAGTCGATGTTCAAATGCTTCACATTTTTTAAAAAAAGAACATCATAGAAACCATTTGAAAAAAGTTTCATTCGAAAACCTCAAACCATAAAGATTCTATGTCAATTCAAAGAACCTATTGCAATAAAACGGCAATTTCATACTTTAACCCCTAATATAACAAAACCGCGCTCAGAGTTTCCGTCCACTCAATTTTGGTGCGCTGGTATCCGTAGAAACTGTTGAGCCTTATGTATTGTATATTACTATCCAAAATGCATGTTTTATTTTACGTAACTTGATTCACACGCTCGTAGCCCCGGCTGCCTGAGTGATCTTAAACGATCACGAAGGTTAAGCAACAAAGGGCGCGTTCAGTGCATGGATGGGTCGCCGTCTATGCCTAACGCTAGTGGCATTTTTCCGAGCGGTTCCGTGCTTCGCAAGGCACGTTAAGCTGTTGGTGCCGGCTGCCGTCGATAGATGGCAGTCGTTAAGCCAAGTCAGAGGCCTTAGGGCGGCTTGACAACTTCTGACAGTAGACGAGCCACTAGTCTACAAGCCTCCACCAATCCGGACTTGGCCCCCGTGGTGGAGTATGGCCTATACCTTCCTCAGGAAGAGACCCGTGCCTCTCGGTGGGGACATAATGGGTTGATAAAATTGATTCACACGTGTTCTTAGCAAATAAACGTATCTTTAAGTGATAGCTGTTTTTAGAAACTACAGTCTCGAACCTAAAGGGTCAATAACAGAGGACTTTAATCGATTTCCGCTAAAAGAAGCCGTTTTTGTCATTAGTGCTTTATTTTTTGTAGGTTCTAAAAATACCTATCATAGTTATTGAGATTAATTTATGATGTTTACTTTTCCCAAAGACGCGTTACAATTACAAGATATTATTTTTAGGGTTCCGTAGTCAACAAGTAATCCTTATAGATTCACCATGTCTGTGTGTCCATCTGTCTGTCCGCGGCTTAGCATAGAAACGACAAGTACTAGTAAGCTGAAATTCGGCATATATTTAGGTACATATATTAATCACGCCGACAAAACGTGAAAAAACAAATTAAAGGTACCTCCCCTACACGTAGATTAGCGATGCGTTTTTTTTTACTATTAAGCAATTAAAGTTTCAGTCCCTAGTTGGGGTTGCTGTATTAAATTTATTTTATTCGTTAGGAACTATGCCAAAAAACGTGTTAGGTTAGGTTTAACATAAAATACGTAAAACATACATTATTTTTATGATTTGTTATTAAAATAACAAAATATAAATTGTAAATTTTATTTCATTCAGCTTTGGTCTACATGTATAAAAACCGTTGATAGAAAGCGCAGAGTGAGGCGAGGGCGAGCACGCGGTAAATCACGAAAATAGTTGTTATTTTCCTCTATTTGGTAGTCTATAAAGCAATAGAAGTACAATGTCATTCCAATGGTACTACATTAGAAATTAAATAAACACCATTTAAAAATAAGCATCTCTCGCGAACGTCGCGAAAAAGATCGAATCGCGCGAGGCGCCGAGTTAAGTTGCATGGGTTATACGATTGGAATGCGATTGGTTACTACACAACGAATAGTGTTAAGGAAACAACAGTTACCGTACTTATCTGACTCTATTGAACAACTATTCATTTCGGAGACTCGGCCCCCAGGTTGGACAGGCGATTTTCTCCATTACACAGACTGGCAAGCTGTCCCCGTCATGGGCAAGGTTTCGAAGGTTTTACAGTACGGGTGCTGACAGCTGTGCCTGCTTGCTCACTCTAGAGGCAAGAGTACTTAGGCATCGGTTGAATATATGGTGCCTTCGGCACATGAATCATAAAGCTAATATAGAGGTGGGTGGGGCATTTGGTTAGGTGGAAAGACGGCCGATGGACTAAGGTAGCCAAGAAAGGTAGCTAAGAGTGGTGGTCAAGAACGGGTCGACTGTTGGTGGGTAAATCACCAGCCTGGTTGGCCGACAACGTTGTGAAAGCGGCTGGGAAACATTAGACGAGACTAGCAAAGGACCGAAAGGGTTGGCTTGAAAGAGACGAGGCCTATGCCCAAAAGTATGCTCAGTTTATGGGCTGATTAGATAGATGGTGCCTTGGCTCGAGGAATGGTCTTGTTTATAGGGTAGACAGTTCATATTGTAATTCAACGCAGATAAATTTCCGAAAGCCACAAACCAAATAGTTTGACATTTCAGTCTCCGCTATAATTTTTCAGTGCGAATATCAAAAGCACAAATTGCATGAGCGTTGGCGGTTAATTGAAATTGTGCAAAGTTGTGTCGCCTCGCTCGGTTTGTTCATTGCGCTAGTTTATTCTCTGGCAACACAAACAAATTGGTGTAGAAGGACCAGTACTCCCCAAATAAAATGCGCAGTGTAGGGTTCCCTAGAAAGAGAGGTTTCTTGATTCCTTTACACAACTAACAACTTTATCAAAGTAATTTTCAGAGGAATTTGTACGAAATTTCCCTTTTATAAGTTCATTACTAGTTCACTTGTAAAGCCAACTTAGTTGCGATAGTGTCCTTTTAACATCATTATATAGATTCATGCTCTGAAATTTTTCACGTTTTTTATAAACATGCCGTTTAGGAGGGGGGGGGGTGGGGGAACTGTTTGCTCCGCTGTAACTAAAATTTGCGCTTTAAACCTTAATATTGCGCAAACGGATCCCTGAATCGAATACTGTTTTTAAAACGACTAATCCAGCGGTACCCCGCATCATGGGATAGATGAGAAAAAAAATCCCTTTATATATATTTTTTAAGATTTTGTTCCAATGCTTTGTGTCGGCGTGATTAATACGTATGTCAGGGCCGTGGATAGACGGACAGACAGACGTATGGACATAGCAAAACTATAAGGGTTCCCTGTTGACTACGGAATCCTCAGAACCCAGAAATGGCTTATGCGAGGCTTAAATTAATCCACTAAGTTTAAAACCTCCGTGGGCGGCACCTTCCCTTGATTTTCTTGTACTGGTACTTTCTTCTCCTTTATGAGAGCTGACGTCTGCAACTGTTTTGTGACGTCATATAGCTTACAACATCATTTTTCAGAATAGGTCCATCATTTGGCCTCTACGTGGTCATAAATAAACATACGTGCATATATACCTTCATAATTTAAGAGGAATATAAGGTATGTCATGTTTCCGTTTTTCAAACTGTTTGTACGTCGGGTAATTGATATTAAACACTCTCATAAATTTATCCTCTTTAAAACTAAACGTTAAAATCCCTTATGATTCAGGTTACTAGAAATATCTACTAAAATATATTTTTTTATCATCATCATTCAGCCACAAGAAGTCCACTGCAGGACATAGGCCTCCTCCATGGATTTCCAAAAAGACCGGTTGGAAGCGGCTTGCATCCATCCTTCCTGCCACTTGGATGAGGTCATATGTCCATCTTGTGGGTCGTCCTACGTTGCGCTTGCCGATATGTGGTCTCCATTCGAGATCACTGCCACTTCAACTTACTAATCCGCTGGTCTATGTCGACGACTTCCGTTCGCCTACAAATCTCATCATTTCTGATTCGATCTCGTAGAGAAATTCCGAGCATAGCCCTTTCCACAGCTTGTTGTGTGACCTTGAGCTTTCTTATGAGGCCCATAATGAGAGACCACATTTTTTTATACTGAACACAAAATTTGTTAACCAGATTTCCAACTTTATGTTTTTCAGAAGTGGTACAATATTTTAATAGTAGATTGTGTCTCAAGGGAGCAAAATATTGAATCCTGAGTGAAGCGAAAGATTCTACAATAGAATCCCGAGCGTAGCGAGGGATTCTAAAGTAGACTCTTGAGCGTAGCGAGGGATTCAAGTGTTTACGCCCAAGACGGAAATAATTTTGCTACCGAGTGACACATACTGCTTTTCACACCTGCTATAAGGAAAATTTAAATCAAACACAATATGTGCCGTGGAAGACAATTATGATCGATCGCAACAAAATAAAAATCGAATTGGAATTACATTTTGTGAAAATCTGCACACGGATCATGCTGAGGGCAATAAAAAAAACTAGAATATCAGGGAAGATTTTTGTCTGAGAAGCAAAAGTTGCTGAGTAGTATTAAATAATAATTTCGACATGTTTCCGTGTGGCGGCGGATTAAGAATAGCGTCACTCCATTTCCTTCCGTGGAAGTCGTAGAAGGCGACTAAGGAAATCAAGGTCGCGGGTTCAAGTCCCGCCATGGGTGGAATTTTTAGCCTCTAAATAGCCTATACGTAATACAGAGAAGTTTGCAAAGAGGCTCGAAATTTCACTGATGCCTTCACTTGCCCATTAGCTCAGTTGGGAGAGCGCTGGCACGGTTAGCCAAAGGTCACGGGTTCAAGTCCCGGCATGGGTGGAGTTTTTAGCCTCTAAATAGGTTTTTAAAACAGTTATTGAGATTTATGATGTTCACTGTTTTCAAAGGCGCGTTATAAAAGAATACATTTTTTTTTCATTGGTGGCGCTAGGTATCACCGTGTAACTTTAAGGGGATCCAGTAGGTTAACTAAGGCCGCCAAAGAAAAATAAAACCATCATCTTCTTTTACAGATCGTATTTGCAAAAAGGGTCGGTGCAATCTCTCAATTATATTGTTAACAGTGATTTTTAAGACCCACGACAAAGAACCTAGGATCACGAAACTTTTGGCGTTAATGCTATCTAGTTTTAGGTACCATTAGAATGATTGAGTGATTGTGCAGACACTTTTTGCAAATTCGATCTATAAATAAAGATTATGATGTCTTACCCTTTGGCTACGGAAACCTAAAAATATCGCTGAGATTGTCGGTGGAAAATAACAACGTCCCATGTATATATTTTCCCATACACATATTAGTCCCAAAAAGGTTCATATACTTAAATGCATGTAGGTACCTATATATTTTTTTTTAGTTTTCCGCTACGCAAAAAACACCCTTAAAAATACCCGACTGCGAACGCAGGTGTTGATCGGTCTTTCTCCCTTTTCTTAATCACACAAACTACGATTGAGGGAAATTAAGTTTTCAAGTCTACCCGCCGGTTTGTTGGCATTCACTTAATTAACCCAAGCGCATACTCTCATAAGTACATATTGAAGGATATAACATCTCTTTTCACAATATTTGATTATTTTAACGTATCGTTAAAATAATAAAAAATTCTCTTTACAGTCATCAGCAGGTCAGCTTTTGCAGGTTAGTTGCAAAGTAGCCCCTAAATTTAATGAGTAGAGCGCGCGCGTCAAAAGGTTGATGTGCTACACAGCTGACTCTCAGGGTCCCTTTGGTGAAAGGACAGTTAGCAATAAACATGCATCTTTTCTTTTGTCATTGCTTTTTCTTTAACACTTTTTTCGGTATACAATAGGGAATATTCTTATCTTATCTTACAATATCAGTAATTTTCATTCTACCGACCCTGATAAATAGAAGCAGTAGTACTTGATTTAGTTGTAGGTACTACTACCTACGAGAGAGAAAAATAAAACATGGAAAGGTTTACAATACTTCAACAAAAATACAATAACCTCCTCAGTCCTGACCTTGAAAATAACAATTGAATACCATAGTTATTTTCAAGGTCAGGACTGAGGAGGTTAATTCAGAGAACTTAAGCTTAGTAAAACCCCGAATATAATATTTTATTCGTTATTTTCTGTGTTTTTCTATGCCTGCTATTCTATAAAAACAATCTCAATCCATTTTTGAAGCAAGTTGTCCACATGTCGTGTTTAGTATTTAGTCCCAATGTACTACCGTTTAAGTCACTACCATATCTGTATAGCCGTGCAATTACTGAAGGATTAGCGAACCCTGAATAAACAATGATTGTAATGACAGTGGCGCCTACGCGGTCCTTGATAAACCTGCCACAATCTCTTCACAGTTAAGCTGAGATTTTCTTCAAGGTTATACGCGCAAAGCATTGAGGTGGAGGCCTAGTAGAGCAGACATCTCAAAGAAGTCTTGTTAAAATGGCAGCCTTATTTAGAAGGTTCAATACATTAAAATGTACTATAAAATAGAAGTTTCTGACCATGATACTGTGCTAAAGCTCATGCACTTGCGGTAAGGTTTTTTGAGTTGCGTGTAAGTTCTTGCTAATGCGTTCAGTCCGTTAACTCCTCAATTAAAAAAAACTCAGACAGATAGTAGATAGATAGAGAACCACGGACAAACATAACATAGACACACGCCTTTATCCCGGAGGGGTAGGCAAAGTTCCGGGTTTCCCACTTGCCACGATCCTGATCGACCTCAGTCGCTTCATCAACATTCATCGTTACATGTACGCACGCCGGTTGCAGGTGCTTTTTACACAGAGAACACCCACATTTTAAAAGAATGAAATATTAATAAATCCTCTATCCCGAAATTACGACTAAGCAGTAAATCCAGCAACAAAAATACAACAGAATAAATAAATTTTATGGCAAAACCCTTTATGGTTAGGGAAAGCCATGAGGGAGGCCTGTGTCCTGCAGTGGGCGTAAAAATGGCTGATGATGATGATGATAATTTATAAAGTAAGCTAAGACTTACTCGTACGTATAAAGCCTTTTTATGTAGTTTATATGACATTCCATTGTAGAGCCCAGGCCTTCTCTCAGAGAGAGAAAGAGAGAGAGAGAGAGAGAGTACAGGCTTAATTACCACGCGTGCCCCCCGCGGATTGACAATTTCAAGCGCTGAGGTATGTGAACCCTCAGGTTTCCTCACGATGTTTTCCTTCACGGTTAGTGAGTGGTATTGCTACCACACCTGCAGAAATGTACGTTACTAGTAAACAGTCATTGGTAAGAAAAAAATACTGATGAAAATCGACTGGGGGCCTCACAAAGCTTTTACTTACGTCGCAACATTTTTGCCACGTAATACGTCTTTCGCGAAGCAACAAGCGCGACCTTATAAACGTGATATTGATATACAATGACATACGTGACCGGAGACATAAATTATGCCCTTTATATATGCCATATGTGGGGGTGGAGTTGTGAATATAGATAGATGGAAGTCGCGAAGATGATCCGATTGGCGAAACATAACTCGTCTACTCACGCCGAATTGGACGATGTCGTTGATGTTTTAGACCCAGGGACGTACCCGTATAAATGCAAAGACGGTTTCTCTATGTCCTTACAAAATATATCAAACTGAGCTATTGGGGTCCAGTACGTAGTTTCGATAGCCGTTGTTGCGACAAACGTTGCTGTGATTTTTTTTTACTGCCTCATAGGTTCGAAAGCTTATGGACTCGAATGATGTAGTCGCGAAAGATGCTGTTTTGAAAAACATTTTCACTGCCTCATACGCTCGAATGCTTGTCATTTCGATTCATTCAGTCTTAATGTGTATAAAAGAAATTCAAGTAGTAATAATTACTAACAGCAATTTATAATCAAAATCCATATATAATCTCCGATCTAGTTAAAACGTTGTTTGTTATATTAACATCCTACATCACACTCTTGAACTTATAAGAGCTTTAGCGTTAAGTACTCGTTTGTACTGACTAATACTTATATCACTGTGCAATTGACAGACAGACAGACAGACAGACAGACAGACGGACAGTGGAGTCTTAGTAATAGGGTCCCTTACCCTTTGGGTACGGAACCCCCAAAAAAACCAATAATTTTTATTAGGGATGACAAAATAATAGTATGAATAGAGGCAACGAAGTCTTTTTGTTTCAAAACAAAAGCGCGCGAGAAATTCGAATAAAGTATAAACGAGATCAGAGAGGTTTGCAACCTGCTAGAAGGCCAAGCCTGCAATATCGATCGGCTTAATAATACAATAATATTAAAATTTAAATTGAGAAAAAAAAATATTTATCGCATCAAATTACATTTAAAAAAATCATAATAATATAAATAATTCTAAACTTAGGTATATTGACAAAAAGGGGTTTGCTCAGCATAGATATATACAATCCGGTTTGTCTAATGTACTACATTTAGAACTACATCTTCAAATACGTCCCTGTCATGAAACCTCTGAATTTTCATGTCACACGACGAAGCTATGGGTCGATAGTGACTTCTCAGATGGGTTTCAGGGCCACAGATGTGTTTCTTCACGGTACGCTATTGAAAGGGTAGGATTTTAAAAGGGTCCATCCCTTATAAAAAAGGAACCAAGGGATTAGAGTAACACAACTAATGTGCACCTGTTCTATAGATAAGCTTACGTAAATGTTCTCGACCCACACGTCCGTCTTAGAATCAGGGGAAATAGAAGTAATACTTAAATTGAAAACGAGGCAAACGGTTCTCGTTACCAGAAAACTATTATTATCGTTCGTAATATCAAATCACAGCCTGTTATTTTTGTAACACTGGTCATTGTGTACACCGCCTGGCTACGGATAATGTATCAGACAATTTTCTTGCACGAACGCGTAAATAATTTTGGCCAACTCAAATAATTATTAATTATCAAGAAGAAGGACGACGTTGTGATGTAAATTGAACGACCTGCTTCTGCATTACGCGCACCAATTCTGAACGATTCCAATCGTCTAAGTGACAAACTCTGCACTAGTTGCTATGGCAAACGTCAGGATTCCGACAATATTTGGTGCGCGTAGTAAGGATGCTGGACCGACAAGTCCTACTCATAAGTTATAAAATAACTTTGGATAATAAAATATCATTCGAGGCCCTGTCAAAAAACCAGTGGTTCCGGGTTTATAATCCGTGACAATATGCTAAGATCGTGGCCTTTTTATGGCCGTGGGCCACAGTGCCACCCTATGTACTTAATATAATAAACTTAAATGCTTGCATGCTAGTTCATAAGTAAACTTTTGAATAAAAACGTGTTCTTTCTCACGTTTAGGTAAATTGTTGCCATATAACATTTTTGTATGACTGATTTACCCCCAGTTTCTCGTACACTAATACGCTGTTAATCTGCTGTTGATAGCTGTCAATTGACCAAAGTGCATACAAAAACCCATTGACAGCAACAGTAGATAACAGCTTGTTAGTGTACGAGAAACCGGGGGTGGCTTATAAATAAAACATTTCTTACTCTTACTTATCCGTTTCATTCTGGCATTGGCACTTTGACAGGTAACAGGGAGAAACAAAAACAAACGATATGTCTAGAATCAGTTTAAGCTCATTTTTTGCCATTTTAGATAGGTATTTACTGTAGTCCTGGTGTACAGGAATTAAATATGAGTATTAAACAATAATATAGTACAGTAAAGTTGGCGGCCTTATTACTAAAAGTGATTTATTCCAGACAACCATTGACGGAAAGGCCCCCTACCAGATGTTCTGACGACCTAGTTTCGGTGGTGGGGTGCCGCTGGATGCGGGCGGCACAAGACCGGGAAGCTTGGAAAACCATGAGGGAGGCCTATGTCCTGCAGTGGGCGTCAAATGGCTGATGATGATGATGATTGACGGAAAAAATTTGAGAAAATTTTCTATATTTAATACACATACATAAACGGTACATAAATATGAAATAAATGTAGAATTTGTCAATTATGGAAGAAAGTGATTTCACAAAAAAAAGAAAAAAACAAACTTAAATTGAGGCATATTATTTTTAAATAAAATTAAGGAGTTATTATTTTTAGAGTATCGGTGGCAAACGTGGGTTGCCATCATAGTGAAAGAATTTGCCAATCAGCGTGAAGAGCTCGCTGACGTTTGCCCAGTGTGCGCCACATGAACAACGTGACTCATAGGTTCGTCGTTCACGGAGGCAGAGTATTTTAGTAAATACCAATCACAAGTACGTTAAAAATAATCGTTCTGTTAAATATGCGTCATCTCTATTATTGTGTTTCTGTGCAGGAATCCCACTTTTCGTTCGGGTGGGATTCGGATTAGTGTGATAATCCAGGACTTGTAACGAGGTATATCAGTGCGACAAATCTTATAAATATCCATTTATGCGAAATTGCGTGACAAACATTTAAACACGCTATCATATTCTACTCCATTACAACTGTATCATCGTTTTTATGAAAATACAAAAGTAAATTAAAAAATTTATAAATTTATTTTCAATTTAAGTTTTTTTTCATTTTTACTTTTGTATTTTCTTATTATTTGATGGGTAACAAACTAACACATATTATGTGAAAATTTCTACTGACTCCCTATTGCGGTATTATGAAGCAAAAGGCCTTTCTTTAAATATAAGACAAACAGATAACGTAGGCGTAGCAAAGGTAATAAAGTCTTGTTGTAATGTATAAGTACTCATATTTTCCATTGAATCCCAACAGGTACCTTCAATCTACTTACGCTCGTTATCAATGCCGAAGTAATTAGATGTCCACAGAATTAGTAGGATTGTGGTCACGTGCCAACCGACGTGGAAAATTAACCCGCATCACTACAATGTCGATTAAATAACCACTGAGCGTACGATTATTTGTGAACACTGGCCTAATGGCATTACTAATATATTTCATGTTTGTCGGAGCAAGCTAAGCCTAAGTTGGATAACAGTCCGAAACCTATTTATTAAATCTATCTGAAAGTAAAATCGACATAGATAGAAAGAGTAAATTGAAGAAAATTGTGTTCGCCGGACACAATTAACGCAATTTGTTGAGAACTTGAGACTCTACGGGTATTTAACATACGTATAATATGTGGATATAGTGCAGTCAGGTAAATCTGAAATTCGACATATACAACCCTTCTTAATCATGATATAAGTAGCGTTTGAATCGAATTTTGTGCAAAGCAAAAGACAAATTTAGTAAGAAGTGGTGAAGGTCGGCCTAGCACTGTCTAAAGTTCGAAATGTGAACGAAAATCATAATATGACAGAATATTGCTGGTTTTTTTTGGTTTTTTTTTCGCTTGTTACGCATTTACATGGTAGGATTAACTGAAAGTATTAAGAGAAAAGGTCCACCACCCTTCATACTAGTTTAAACTGTATTACGACAGGGTAGTATCACAGTACGTCTCTAACAAAAAATTATTTTCGAGCAAAAGTTGTAAGCCTTTGCCTGGTAAACCAGTATGATACGATTATAGTGATCTAATTAAACAAAAGAGAAAGTAATAGTAAATCTAGTACCAAAATTGTGGTTGACAATTTTTAAGCACCAACATTGAATAAGGCATGTTTTATATATCGATATTAAATGAAAACATCGAAAAAAGTTAGCAAGACCAAAACCTTGAAATACCATTTTGCTTTTCAAATCTTCGATGAATAGACCCAATAATTTGTTCCCGAATTTTAATCTGGAATCCGCAAATTTCTGATAGTAGAATCACGCACGAAATTGCCTATTATGCCAATAGTGGGACCATCGGCCAATTATTGGGCGGGACGGTCGGGGATAAAAAGCTTCCAGCTTAATTCAAACATATTTTATCACGTCGTCGTAGCATGTTGCCTAATTCAAACTAACGTTCACAGCGTTGTCGGAAGGTAACATTTTCCCACTTGACTTCTAAATCTATAATATATATCTAATCAGCCCATAAACAGAGCCCACTGTTGGGCATGAGCTTCTTCTCTTCTACGCCAACCCATCCGGTCTCTTGCCAGTCTCATTCAATACAGCCTCGTAAATTCAGGGATTTAATTTAGGACGAATAAATTATTAAATTAAAGATTAATTTGACATAGGTTTAAAGTAGATTGTTTTTTAATGCTATTGATAGCTGAAGTAAGCACACACTAACCCACTAAGTACAATAAGCGTCAACGAAACAAAACCACCTGTCATTCAAATACCATATTAAGATAACATAATATAGTTTATTCTTTTTTTTTCGGGCATGATCAATTACTCTAAAACTCTATTACATTGTACTACAAATACTGAAATTCAGAAGTTGGATCAAGGCTATGATTCCCTCTATCTATCACAAGCATGGTCACCTTAGTCAACCCGCTCGGAACACATGGATCCTCTCAAGTATGGCTCGCTAATTAATTCGAGTGCCGTTTCCGCAGTGGGCGATAGGAAATGAACAGCTGATTGCGGGGTCACCCTCCATATTACAATTTCTTTGCTGAGAAGTGAGCCTGCTCAACGTAGGACGAGCAAAACGTTGGCGAAAAAAACTGCCAAATGTGAGTTAGACTCCCGGACCATGGGTTCCGTACCAACCAATAAATATACAACAGGTTATTAAAATAACGCATAACACATAAAAATCTTGTTTTCAGTATCGATAGATATATTTATATATGTGATGACTTAGGGCACTGAAACGTGGTCTCTCACTATGGGCCTCATGAGAAAGCTCAAGGTCACGCAACGAGCTATGGAAAGGGCTATGCTCGGAATTTCTCTACGAGATCGAATCAGAAATGATGAGATCCGTAGACGAACGAAAGTCGTCGACATAGCCCAGCGGATTAGTAAGTTGAAGTGGCAGTGGGCGGGGCACATAGCATGCAGAACTGGTGGCCGATGGGGCTGAAAAGTTCTGGAATGGAGACCACATATCGGCAAGCGCAGCGTAGGACGTCCAGCCACAAGATGGACAGATGACCTCATCCAAGTGGCAGGAAGACGCTGGATGCAAGCCGCTTCCAACCGGTCTTTTTGGAAATCCATGGAGGAGGCCTATGTTCAGTAGTGGACTTCTTGTGGCTGAATGATGAAACTTGGTGTGATTTTAATTTAGTCCTTATATTTTTATATTTCTTTATTATTTTTTTGCGTTCGAAGGATAGATTGTGTCCGGAATACGACACTGCGCTCCAAAATGCGCATAGCGGATGCTACGGTCCACCGAAATCGTTCCTATAGTCCTGTCTGCGAATGGGTTAATTCCAACCAGTCTCGCTGACCATCTGAGGCGGTTGGAACTTCGTGTGGGCATGCTTCCGGCTATCATGCAGAAGGTGGTGCTGCTTGATACAGCCCGGATAGTCCGACGTTTTCTCTCGTTGTCGCCCTGACCTCCGGCCGCTTGGACTCCTCAGCCAGAGGGTGTCCGTCTGGCCATTTTGGTCAGACGAGGCTATTATCTTTTTTATCCCCCCATAATAACTTCCACACAATATATTCACTTGGCCTGGTCCCAAACTAGGATACCCTGTGCTATGGTAACCAGGGAAGGACGTTACAAACATAAAAGTACACCGGACTGAGGCTATTTGTACAAAATATGTACGACGGCCCCCAGTGGGAATCGAACCCACGACCTCTATTTTGGTAGCTAAGCGCCTTAACGGCTAGATCAACGAGGCAGTTGAGGCAGACAATGGTTTTCAATTATTATTTTAAGGTCAGGACTGAAGACGTTAATAAAATCTTGAAATAACATAGGAAAAGCAACCGCCTTGACAAAATACGTAGATCACCTAAATTAAATCAACCCGCATGCAAGATACACATAGAAGAGGACAGGGTCTTAGGTAGTTTGGCGTGTCTTGTAATACGTTAGTTGAATGAAAAGTTTGGGGAGGCCGGTCATGTTATAAGATAAATAATCGTGGCTAAGAAATATAACTTGTCGAAGAGTGACAGCTTTTGCTTTCGAAAAACAGAATTTGCTGGAGTCGAGTCACAAAATCGATTAACTAGATTATGGGTGATGCGGGGTTTTGACTTCTAGCATAATGCTAGAAGACGCTCCTGGTATACTTAATTGGGCTTCCCGACTGATTGATACTTTCAGCAAAATGAACCAAAGTATTTGTACTTGGAAACATCGTTTGTAAATGTAAGTTTTAAAATGAGGCTTTTGAATTACCAATTAGCGAGAAGTAAAATCAATAAGTGCCAAATTAAATACCATATTTGTGTTTACGGGAATCATTTAAAGACTGCTTAAAAATAATGCAAACCAATAAAGAAATCACGGCTCTAACATAGTTAAAACCAAATTACGACGTAAAGAAATAAAAATTGTATGGCGGATTGGCTGCCAATTTCAAGTGCTGAGGTATGTGAACACTCAATAATACTCGTATTTTGCTTAACCGTTAGAGAGTGGTCCTGCTACTATAACTTCACAAATCGCCACGACTATAAAAATAAATCTGACTGAAAAATTATTTATCGCGCTATAAATTAATGAGCACCTCTAAAATAGTTTCCACTACAAATTAAAGCTATAATGCCTAGTCACGAATTTAAACTTTAACAACAGACCGTGGTCTTAAAACGTTACTTGTTGCTGCTTATATTCACCGATCTCCAATAATTAATATTAATTTTAAAGTAGAAAGCTTGTGGCGTGCGTATTTGTGTAAATATAATAAAATATTAGAATGTAGGTACAAACAGACACGCTATGCTCAAACATTATTATTAGTATATATCTAGACGCCACAGAATACTTAGAGCTGTTTAGTTTCTATCTCTCGGATACCTACTCTGTGACATGACTTGTTGGATCAATAATTTTAATTCAATATTTTGGTTTTGTGTTTATTTAATTTCTTTTGGCTTTTGTGAACCGTAAATATAATCTATTTGGCCATTGACCTTCGATGCTTTATTAATTTGGTAAGAAGCTGAAAGCACCCTACTTTCCACACTTCCATATTGGTGACTCCCAAGAATACGCGCGATGGCCACGAACAAAGATGAATTTCACGATAGCAGCAGCAACCAACCAATGGACGGCCCACCACAACCACAACTACCGTCGCAAGTCACAGGTAACTCTGGTATAGAGCTACACAAAGTCTCAGTAAAGGTGCCTCCTTTCTACCCTGAGAAACCTGCGCTATGGTTCGCGCAGCTAGAGAGCCAGTTCAGCCTAGCTGATATTACAAGGGACACAACAAAGTACCACCTGACGTTGTCCCAGCTTGATCCAATTTACGCAGCTGAAGTCGAAGATATAATCACCGCTCCACCCGCCGTAGACAAGTACGAGCGCCTCAAAAGGGAGCTGATTAAGCGGCTGTCGGCATCACGCGAGAAGAAGGTTAAGCAGCTTCTCACGCATGAAGAACTCGGCGACAGGAAGCCCTCCCAGTTCTTGCGTCATCTCAACCAGTTAGCAGGCCCAGGCGTCCCGGAGGAGTTCGTGCGGACCATCTGGACTAGCAGGCTACCCCGCAGTACTCAGTCGATCATCGCCGCGCAGACGAAGTCTAACCTGGAGGAAGTCGCAGAGCTGGCGGATCGAATTCACGACGTCGTGTTGCCGAGCTTTCAAGTAGCAGCAGCCCAGGCAGGACCCAGCCATAGCCCCACCACAGAATCCAACCAAATTGCGGAGGTGACAAGGCAGGTAGCTATGTTAGCGGACAAACTGGAACAAATGTCCCGGTCTCGACCACAGTCACGGCAAAGGTCCAACTCATTTACACGCAACAGAGGGCGATCTCCATCTACCCGGTCGGACTCAAACTACCGCCGATACCCGCTATGCTGGTACCATTCAAGACACGGCGAGAAGGCAAAGAAGTGCGTCAAACCCTGTGACTTCAAGGGAAACGGTCAGGGCAATCAGTAATGGCGGCCAGCAGCGATTGCCCAAGTCCCGGTCGCCTATTTGTAACCGACAGACGATCTAAAGTACAGTTTTTAATAGACACTGGTAGCGATTTGTGTGTAGTACCTAAATCAGTTTTAAAACAAATAAGACCAAAAACTAACTATGATTTGTATGCGGCTAACGGTAGTGTTATTAGTACATACGGTTATTACAATTTAGTGTTGGATATAGGTTTACGGCGCGACTTCACCTGGCAATTTATTGTCGCAGACGTCACAAAGGCGATAATAGGCGTGGATTTCTTATCTTTCTACGATCTCGCGGTCGACATTCGAAATAAATGTCTAATAGATAAACAGACTAGCCTTTCCGCCGCGGCTTCACTTGCCAAAAATGTAAATAATATTTTTTCTGTTAAGATTGCCACAGGGGATTCTGTGTATCACAACATGCTAGTCAATGACTATCCAGAGATTACACGACCCCCTGGCATCCACCGAAATGTCAAACATAGCACCGTGCATTATATTAAAACCACACCCGGTCATCCAGTTTCTTCTGCACCCCGTAGGCTCGCACCGGACAAGTTGAAGATCGCTCGTTCGGAATTCGAAGCCATGCTTCAAAATGGTACTTGCCGTCCGTCAAAGTCAGCATGGGCGTCGCCGCTTCACCTCGTACCCAAGAAGGATAACGGATGGAGACCTTGTGGAGATTACCGCATGCTTAACGCACGTACGGTACCCGACAGGTACCCCATCCGCCATATCCACGATTTTGCACACAGCCTCTCTGGTTGCAGTGTGTTCTCCACAATAGACCTTGTAAAAGCTTACAACCAGATCCCGTTAAACCCAGACGATATCGACAAAACCGCAATAACGACGCCCTTCGGATTATACGAATTTCCGTTTATGACGTTCGGACTTCGTAACGCCGGCCAAACGTTTCAGCGGTTCGTCGATGAGATGCTACGAGGGCTGGATTTTGTATACGCTTACTTGGACGATTTCTTGGTGTTCTCCAGAGACCTGGAGACCCATAAAGAACACCTGCACCAGATCTTCAGCAGGCTACGTGACTTTGGCATGGTTCTTAACATCTCCAAATGCATTTTCGGGGTCTCTGAGGTTACGTTCTTAGGCTACAGGATAACGGCTGATGGCACTAAACCACTTGCATCTAAAGTGGATGCCATCAACCAATTTCCAGCACCTAAAACGGTCAAAGAGCTCCGGAGATTTTTGGGGATGGTCAATTTCTACCGCAGATTTATTCCCAATGCTGCCACATGCCAAGCGCCACTTCACGCCTTGCTTACCGGATCGGTAAAAGGTTCACACCCCGTAAATCTTTCAGGCGATACCTTGGATGCATTTAACCGCTGCAAGGAAAGCTTAAGTCAAGCTGCATTGTTGGCGCATCCTGATTGCGACGCGAAACTTGCCCTGGTTACAGACGCATCCGACAAAGCCCTAGGCGGCGTTTTGCAGCAACGCAAAGGTGCTGACTGGGAACCATTAGCGTTCTTTTCAAAGAAGCTAAGCCCAGCTCAGCAGAAGTACTCCCCGTACGACCGCGAACTTCTAGCCATCTACGAGAGCATCAAGTACTTCCGGCATATGATCGAGGCCCGCGATTTTACGATCTATACAGATCACAAGCCTCTCACTTTCGGTTTCCAAACCAATAAGGAAAAATGCTCTCCGAGGCAATTTCGACACTTCGACTTAATATCGCAGTTCACCACGGATATCCGTCACTTACCTGGCAAGGATAACGTGGTGGCCGATACGTTGTCGCGAGTCGAAGAAGTTTCGCAGCCGGTCACCCTGGAGCAGATAGCTGAGTCGCAAAAGCGCGATACTGAGCTGCAACAGCTGATCAACGGCACCACTTCACTGAATTTGAAGGCGATGAAACTACCCGGTTGCAATATTGACATTTACTGTGACATTCAAGGCAACACACTAAGACCCTTTGTCCCCAGAGAGCTACGTAGCAAAGTTGTTGATAACATGCACTCTTTTAGCCACTCTGGGACAAATGCCACAGCAAAGCTTGTTTCTTCCCGCTATGTATGGCCTGGTGTTAGTAAATTTTGCCGAGAGCATGTCCGCAGTTGCCTCCAATGTCAACGGTCAAAAATAACCCGTCATGTGTCTTCCCCGCTATCTACTTACCAGTTACCGCCAGCTAGATTTAGATTTATCCATATAGACTTGATAGGACCACTTCCGATCTCCCAAGGTATGAGATATTGTCTCACAGCCATCGATCGTTTCACACGATGGCCTGAGGCAATACCATTGCCGAATATCACAGCGGAAACTGTTGCTAAGGCGTTAGTAAGCAGCTGGATAGCTAGGTACGGCTGTCCGGAGGACATAGTTACTGACAGGGGCGCTCAGTTTGAGTCAGCACTATTTAAGCATCTTTCTCAGCTCGTAGGATTTCATCATCGGCGGACTACCGCCTATCATCCCGCATGTAACGGCCTGGTCGAAAGATTTCATCGACACCTAAAAAGCGCCATCACATGTCACGCTAGCGAAAGTTGGGTCGAGTCTCTTCCTCTAGTTTTGTTAGGAGTACGCTGTGCTTACAAAGAAGACTTGGGTACATCCTCGGCAGAGCTCCTTTATGGTGAACCACTTCGCCTGCCAGAGCAATTTTTAGACCCAAAACCAGTCGATATAATGGACCATACTTCCTACTTATCCAAACTACATACGTTTGTTAGGAATTTACGACCCAAACCAGCATCCAGCCATATAAATAATAGAAATACTTTCGTGTTTGAAAATCTTGCCACTTGCTCGCATGTTTTCTTGCGCGACAGTACGGTTGGCGGCAGTTTCAAGCCAGCTTACACTGGACCTCATGAGGTCATTAAGCGTGGCGAGAAAGTTTTTAGGATAAGGGTGAAAGGTAACGAGGTTACGGTATCCATAGACCGCATTAAGCCGGCCTATATACTTTCTGACCCAACACCAACTCAAACTGCACCTAAAAACACTATCGCTAGGCCACCAGACAGCGGTCTGGTTTCGGAACCCCTTAAAGATGACGAAGTCATTAAAACTACGCGTTCGGGGCGTAGGGTAAGATTTCCCGACTATTATCGCCCGTAGGACGGTCTCTGGAGGGGGGTGATGTGGCGTGCGTATTTGTGTAAATATAATAAAATATTAGAATGTAGGTACAAACAGACACGCTATGCTCAAACATTATTATTAGTATATATCTAGACGCCACAGAATACTTAGAGCTGTTTAGTTTCTATCTCTCGGATACCTACTCTGTGACATGACTTGTTGGATCAATAATTTTAATTCAATATTTTGGTTTTGTGTTTATTTAATTTCTTTTGGCTTTTGTGAACCGTAAATATAATCTATTTGGCCATTGACCTTCGATGCTTTATTAATTTGGTAAGAAGCTGAAAGCACCCTACTTTCCACACTTCCATAAGCTATAGCAGATCGCAAAAAGAAACAATAGAACTGCTCAAATAAACCATTTATCAAACGGACTGAATTAATTTTACGGACTCCAAATGCTATAAAGACACGCTAGTATACCTAGTAAACAATCTGCTTACAAATAAATCTTACTTTGAACATTTTATTTACTTCCCCATGTCACAAGGATTTGCGTGCCAACTCTATGCCCATGGGGAATAAATTTCTCAAAGTTACAAACGTCTGTGCATGCACCTGCGAAAGAAAACTAAACAGTACAAACACTGACTCAATCCTCTAACTCTGCCCCAATGAGCGTCACCAAAGGACCTAATGTATTTTGGCAGTTTCGTTTGGCATGCGTTGCCCACTTTGAAATGAAAACAGTTTACTGTACTGTAATTATTGATGTACTGTGTGTTTGAACATACCTATTACCAATAATGCCGACTATGAATGTTAAGATAAGATAAGAATATTCTTTATTGTATACCGGAAAAAATGTTTCTAATGAATGAACATCAACAGATATGTTTACTAAAAATCCTCTTTTTAGGGTTCCATACCCGAAGGGTGCAATACGGGACCCTATTACTAAGACTTCACTGTCCGTCTGTCTGTGATAGCAAGACAGTTGGAATTTGCACAAATGATGTATTTCTGTTGCCGCTATAATAACAATTACTAAAAACAGAATAAAAATATATTTAAAAGAGCCCACCTTACAACAAACGTTGTCTAAAGACAGCGCTCGCCATCAAGCGGCCATCTATGTAACCATCACAGCGCCGATGCCATGTCGTTAAATGTCAATGTTTAACGCTTCCTGTTGGTTTCTATAGATGGCGCTGTTCTCAAATTCGATCTTTGTCTAATATTGTATAGATAATGGTACGGAACTCTTCGTGCGCACGTCCGACTCGGACATTGACAATATTATATTTACAATATTGACAATATTCGCAAGAAAGGAACAACATACCGTTTAAACCTTTACCGGACGGTGGCATAATAGTTGCCATCTTGTATTGAACCTCATCACTTCGAAATAAAGTTCTAAACCAATGAAAAACTAATACTAACTATGCCTGTAATGTTAATGTCTATACAATAGCTTCAAACATGCAATTACTTAAAAATTCAATTATACTATTCCCTATTATAACATACTTATTTGCAGCCATATTTTTTTATCTTCTTGTCTCAGACTTATGCTGGAATCATAACGTAAGACAATAACCCTCCTTCTGGCGCAGCCGGGTAAAAACATTAAAAACGTAAGGTTACGGATGTTCAGTTGTCGCTTTGAATGGAAAGATGTCAGCAGCGCGCGCGCGCATTCTGATAAGTAAAGAAAATGTTGAAACTGCCCTGCTTTTGTATTGCGTAACTTTCCACTCTATCGGGTTAAAGTGTCAAAATATGTACCTATGTATTTAGCAGTTTGGAGTAGGCTAAATCAGACAACTCCATATATACTCCAGAGGAGGACTTACGTAGTCGCCCCCCCCCCCCCCCCCCCCGGTTTCACTTTGTAAATATAAGTAGTATCTCTACTTCGTTCTTAAGAAATCGAAAGAGACAAGACGATAAGTATTTGCTTTGTGAAATTTCCACTAAAACAATCTGCGGTTTGGTTTGACCGTTTTAATAATGACTTCATGCTTGGATCCCGTTTGGCATTTTCCAGTTATGGAACCCTACAATACAAGAGACGAAACAAAGAAAATTGCGATGGGCTACTATTCGAAAATAGTTTTTACTGTACTATTCCTACACAATATCGTCTCTTCTCTTTCATACCGGTATTTTCGCTGAATAAACTTCAGGAAATAAGAGACAGGTGTCCCTCTTGCACCCGTTCGTTAAGGCTTCAGCTTAGTTATCAATGGTGAGGAATATGTGCAAAATAACATGAACCTCGCCGCCCTTAGGACCATGTTCGTGGGAACCATTTGAAGGCCCTTTAAAACGAATGGAAATCACTATAAAAATAATGGCTCTAACATAAATAATACTAATTCGCACTGTGAAAAAAATGTTTCACTCCAATAAAATAAAAAACATATCTGTCACTAAAAATTATTGAACAACTTTAAAATATATAGTCCCCACTATAAAAGAATAGTCTTATTTATAGAAAACAAAGTTTTCTTTAAGTCAAATGTAGCAATGGCTTGTATAATATAGTCAATATGCGTAAAAATATAGAGCAAACCATTTATTATAAAAATTATAAATTATAGTTACAAACTTCTTTTTTTAGAGAACATATAAATATACCCAATGTTTGTAAACTAAATGGGTCATTTCCAATATAAAAGTTATTATTATTATTTTATTAATAGAATGCTCAGTTGAAGTGGCAGTGGGCGGGGCACATAGCTCGGAGAACTTATGGCTGTTGGGGCGGAAAAGTGACCTGACCTGGCGACCACGGTCCGATGAGTTTTTTCTCATGTTGATATTGTTCTAAATATATTTTAACGTAATTTTAAACTCGTAAGCGGTGGTAGCGGGAGGGCAGAACGCCGGCTTCTCATTTGGGAGGTCGTAGGTCTAACAATGACGCAGCCTCTGCTAAATTATAATCCTGCGTAGAAGAATGTCCCTTCTACTTAACCTGTGTGTATGGTTTTAAGCATTGATCTCTCAAACAGCGCTGTGTTTTAGGAATTGTTTTTAGAGGACGCTGTGGATATTTTATTGCTCATTGTAAACGCGGCTTATTTCTTTCTGCCCCGTAATTCTTTTCATTCAGCTCTAAGACAAATTTATGTAACTTCTAAGCATACATAGCTCCGTTCAATTAATCAGCCAATGCTCGTCCACTGCTGGACATAGGCCTTCCCCAAGGCACGCCATTTCTTTCGGTCACAGATCTGTTCATCGATGGTTTAATGAAATTACCATTATTATTTTGAAGCCAAGTAAAACATCCGTCTATGGGGACATTGCTTTGCCATAGATTTTGACCTTGAGAGCCGCCGTCTTGGCCAAATTTAGGCGCCTTCAATTCAAGATGGCGCCTCGCATCTCTCCCCAAAGGTTGAAAACTTGGATTTGTATTGCAACACCATACCTGGACAACATACATCAAAACCATTTAGTTTCCATCTAACGCAGAGCAAACCCTCCGAGAAGGAGAAAGAGGGGACGTCCAAAAACATCCTGGCACCGATCAGAGACGTTGGAGGCGAAAACACTTGGGCTGGGATGGGAAGACTTCAAAGTCGCCGCTCGAGACCGCAGCAAGGGGATATCTTTTAAAAAACCCCTATGTCCCTGATGGGGGACAACAGGATATAACTAAGTAAGCCATAGCAGAGCGAAAACCCCCAGAGACTGTACTAAAAGTCGCATTTCGCAAAAAAGTCGGCTTTATATGAAAAAGCAATAAATTACAATTAGAGCGTTTAAAGCGAGCGTCGAGCGACACGGAGCAATCGGCTTTCATAAAAGTAATCTCTCGTTAATCTATTAATTAAAATCGGCTTAAAGTTCTTCGTATTAACTGAAAAAAGACTCGTTGAGGTCCGAAACAGATACCACAGAGAGGCCGTCATTATGAAATGAGTAGTGTGCACTCGGGTTACTTGTAAAATGGAAAGTTTTTACTCAATACATTTAAGCTGGGTGGGTTGGAGTGAAAGAGAAGAGGCCTATATCCAAACAATGTTAATAGGCTGATTAGATAGATATACATCTAAGCTGCCAACAGAATACGAATTTAATATTAGTCATTATTAGTCTCACGATTACTACGCAATTATGAATGGAAGTTTGGCTAATTGCTGTATTAATATCTGGATAATTTCTTTTCACGTGTGCAATAAAGTGTTCTCTATCTAATGTGTAGAGAGATAGATGGAGTGGTTATTCTACTTATAGTAATTTTGCATCAGGTTCCATGAATAGAAACGACGAAATTTGGGTGAGTAACCCAGGTACAAGGACCAAAATTTGTCAGAAGGAAAACTTGAAGATGTGAATGTTTTGAAAGCAAGGCGAGGTTCAAACAAAAAGGGTCAAAAAAGGCTCGCACGCTACGCTCTTCGCTCTTCGTATTGTGTTAATCGTACATGTGTGAAAGTTTCAGGTTAAATTTTCAGCAGCAAGCCTCACTTATCCAGTGACCGAAAGTGGTCGTACCACAATTTGATACCTACTCGACTCAGCTAATTGGTTTTGCTATTCCTGATAAGTATCTTTTAGTATTTTCAGCGCTTCAAATTGCCAATCCGCGGTGGGCACGCGTGGTGATTAAGCCCGTACTCCCTGAGAGAAGACCTGTGCCCTGCAGTAGGACGTATATGGGCTACGTAAAAACAAAAATTGTGTTTTTGGCTGGATTGTGTTAGATATAGACTATCTCTGGTACTGTTTCCTAGTAATACGTCTCGGTTGTAGAATTTTAAACTTAATTTATTAACAATCTTAAAAGAATAAATAATCACAGTAACTTGCATGTCAACATGAACTATTTTACGTTTGTCTGTATACGTCTACGAACTTAAAAACAAATTCACCACTGTCGTTACTTCACCCAAATTATTCGCATTAATAATGTTCAAATTATAAACTGAATAAACAAAGGTTCCCGATTTCACCAAGAGGGAATTCAAAAGCTTAATTGAACATTGAGAACAATACAAGTGGCTGTTAAAATCTGAAACGGTGTTTTGACGTTATTTTGTAATAATAATAAAGCAAAAAATTATTTAAGTGCATGCTTAGTAAGTAATTATTCTGTAATATAATAAATTTTTTTAGTAACCATTTCGTTAACAAATCACGTACCCAGAATGGACAATAATTCAAAAAAATATTAAGCGAAATAAAAAAATCATTTGGAGATTGAGTTTCACAGAATACAAGAAAAATACTCAACGATTTTTCTGTAGTTTTGTTTCAGAGATAATTGAAAAAATGCGAAATTAAAAAAAAAGCCGGTACAGCTGCTCTACAGCGTGGTACCTACGTCTTTGCCTTTGTCAACCAAAAAAAAGTCAAATGTGAACAATGTTTTTATAGTTTGTGGTATATCGAAATGAATTTTCAACTGTGAACGAAAGGTGAAAGAAGAAATGTTAGCTAGCACGATCTATTCGAAACAACAGACAACACAGATTATTATCTAGTCCGACGTGACAATGACAAGCGATACTTTTTTTTTTAAGTAGTGGCAAAGGTAGAGGTAGAGAGGCATCAATTATGTTTTTTGTTGCCTTCTAGCCTATGTCACTTCCGGCCCTAAAAAATCAACTTTAAAATTAAAAAAATTCGTGTTCCCTATTTTTCTGCTTTTTCTCAAAAAAGCAATAAAAACATAGAGGTTTATTTTTGCACTATTGTCAATTGCACTGTTCAAAATACAGCTCTCAATGTTTAAAATTCAAAGACATGAGAAAACGAGCCAAATATTTAATTTACAAAATTTGACATTTATTGGGCTGGTTTTTGCAGAAAAAATGAGCTTCAATACTTCGGGAACCAAGAAAATCTAAAACATTTTTATTCAAAGTAGCACGAAAGCTGCGACTTAATGAAGAACGTATTGTTTTCGAAAATCGAAAAATAATTTAGTATTGAAAATATCACCTGTAGAAAATATCACACTAAAACTATTGTCGTTGACATTTTAACTATTTCATCCCCTCGGAGAAAATAAGGATTTCATTAGCAGCAAAAAGCCGGAGAAAATTCGACGTTGACAGATGATGTTTGTGAACATTAGAGGGACGCCCATTAGCGGGCACTGGGCTTGGTTATGGCCAGTTTCTATTGACTCCTTTGGGAGTTTACTAATTGAGGATCTAGTTTACTTCCTTTAGATTTGCCTTGAAAAGAGCAAACCCATACATATATACCGGCCCTTTCACCCAAATTTACTCGATATTTTTCTTCCAAATTATATTCTTGCATATCCATTTTTACAACATTGCAGTTTATAATGCAGCCTGCATACGTCCTACTGTGGGGCACCTTCTCTCAGAGAGAGGGTATGGGCTTAATCACCACGCGAGCCCACAGCGGATTGGTAATTTAAAGTGCTGACGCATGTGAAGGCCTAAGGCAGGTTTTCTCACAATGTTTTCCTTCGATCTCAGCGAGTGGTATTGCTACCTACTTCAAATTCGCAAACGCAACTTCGTAAACAAAGTCATTTACATGCGCCACGGTTCGTAGCGGTGGTAATGCGGTCGGTAAAACGCTTGCCGCTCATAAAAGAGGTCATAGGTTCGAACATTGTGGTTTAATCTCTGCGGAACTTCATCCATGGGCAAGGATACTATGTTAAATTGGATATTTGCGGCCAATCCCATTGAATATTTCCACAAGCTACAACATCCGATAAAAATGACACTTAAGGCGGCCCCTCAAGGAGCAATTCCAACATAAAATTACAGACATTAATAAAAGTCACAAATAAAAGACATAAAATTGTCAAACTTGGTATGCAATAGTTGCGATAGTTTGACAACAAGTACGTAATAAAAAACGACCATTCACACTTCCGTTTTGCTAAGTAACCTCCGTAATATTATATTTATGGTGACACGGTACCCTCAGTGCTGCACGAGTCCGAGTGACACTTGACTATTTCTTTACACAAGTTACGATAAATCCCTGTCTCAGAATGTAGGCTGAATTGCACCACTTTCTTAAACGTGGCTTAGGGCACTTATACACGGGCCAAAACTGCAAAACCGTTTTCTTTTCTGTGCCCTTACTGGGTTCATGTTCAACTAGAAAAGTAACTTTTGTATATTTCGTAATTGTTCATGAACGCATTGAATAAATGTAAATGAAAACTATGTAAAAACCTTTTTTGGCAGTCCACCAAAAAATCACTACTTTTGTGTAAATTGTAACTGGCTTACTAAAACGGTTCTAAAGAGTAGGTAGCCGGCTCTTTATCTGTCAGACAGACTGACAGATAGACAAACACGTACTAGGCATATTAATAGGGTTCCCTAGGCCCCCTCAAGGGTGAGGCAGCCTCATCCTAAAAGCGCATAAAATGTTTTATTATCAAATATAATAAATGTAGGCCCCTCAAGAAGCAATTCCTCTGCAAACGTAGTTTGGTTTTTATCTACAAAGGATGTGCCAGATCGCAACGATCACAAGTGTCGACGTTGGCACACGTGCCGCCCGTGTATAAGCGCCATTAAATGGCATTCAACTAAAACTCTTCATACAAAATTTGATTTAAATGGCGACTTAAATGACACTTAAGTCGCCAATTAAATCAAATCTCATACATCTGCCCAAAGCACTTGAAATCGTGTGTCGTCAAGTGATACCCATATGGTCTTATTTATATATAAAAAAAACGATTCCTCAGTTAGACATATGGCGGTCTTAAGACAGGTCTTGGCAAAATTGTGATTTATAGAGTAAAATCTCCACTTCAGTTCCTCTATAAACCCTCCACAAACTAAAATCACATATATAAATGTTTTATTATTATTATACTTTATTGCACATAAGACATAAGTCCGATAAGTTTTTATCAGAGCGCAGATTAGACAGTCGAACCAAAACATTGTTGCTATGTCAGAGAAAATTTGCGGTGGTCGTTTATTTTCTCGTTTTGTTTCCTGCAATCGAAGATCTATTCGTAAATCAGAATTGATTGTCTCGTCGTTGCAGCAACAAAAGCGTTTTTTGACACATCCTCGGGTAATTAAAGTGGATGAATTTATCAGCGTTTCAGCGAGAACTCTTTTCAAATTATTAAGTTATGCCTTCATTATACGGCGTTTAACTTAAAGAATCCCTGAGAGATGCATCACTTATCTTAGATATAAAAATCTTGTGTCGCATTGTTCGTTATCGAACTGCTCCAAAACGGCTTCCCCGATTTTTATGAATTTTTTTGTGTATAATTGGTAGGTCTGAGAATAGTTCTCAGGCTATTAATATGGCAAAACAGCGTTTACCGAATCAGCATATATGTTTAGTTGAATATTACTCCTTATTTTTTTATTATTAATAACTGTCACATTTATTAGGTCGAATAAGAAATTCCAGGCATCTGGAGACATCCAGAGGACTATTCGCATTTCAAATCCTAAATATAAATTTAATTTGAAAATAAGAAGACAGAAGGTGTAGGCGCCATTATTAGTTGTGGGTAAATCGGAACGTTTTATACGAGGATACGGAAATAGCATCACATTTATTCCTTCCCTTTCTCCTACATACTATTTTTCTCTCTCCATCCCTCTCGCTCACATATCAAAGACACGATGAATTTGAAAAATTAAAGATGGAAAGATTGCGTTTGAAGTGCCTTTGCGACGACACGGAGATTTATCAAAATTAACATCTTTGTGGACCAAAAATCACATTATTACAAGTATTGTGTTAAACCTATGTGTGGAAGCTGTTCAGCTGCTATCCAGGGATCCCTGAGGAATCATCAACCGACGGTCACAACACAAGTGAGTCCCCTTCTGCTCCTTTCATTCTCCACGGTCTTGCTATTTTCCATAAAATTTTCGAGCTACACCATTTGTGCAAGTTTAACAATAACCCAGCGCATACAGAAGGAATATCTGGAGATTTCTAGAAAATTACTCGCGTTCTGAAATACACGTTTGGAATTAATTTAAAAACTGAATAATAGACGCCTTTGAGCAAGACCCGTCTGTGTTCGAAATTTAAAAATCCTTGTTGTAGAAATGTAGGCTATTAGCTTAATATGTTATGGCAGAACAACGTTTTCCGAGTCCGCTAGTTTTTTTTTTATAAACAAGACCATTACTCTCTTTCTAAGAGGTGTGACTGAGAAACCTCTTAATCTTATACTAGTCTTACTCCCAGTTTTTCGTACACTAACAATCTGTTAACATCTCTGACCTATACTTTGTTTATCTATCAGAATAATATAGGTTTAATATAAGCGCTTCACCAACAAACTGCTCTGTAGTTTGGCGAAATTGTGTACTAATATTAAAGTTATATTCTTTTTGTTGCACTAACACGTGCTGAGGACAATATTCAAAAACCTATTTAGAGGCTAAAAATTCCACCCATGCCGGGACTTGAACCCGCGACCTCTGGCTAACCGTGCCAGCGCTCTCCCAACTGAGCTAATGGGCAAGTGAAGGCATCAGTGAAATTTCGAGCCTCTTTACAAACTACCTATAGGCAGCGACATCTCGCCGAAACGATTTACATCACTTGCAGTTAGGTTTTTACATCAGAATGATATCGCTGTACCTACATGATTATATTCTTTTTGTTGCACTAACCCGTGATGAGGACAATTTTAAAAAACCTGTTTAGATCCTTAAAATTTAATTTTCAGCCTCTAAATAGGTTTTTTAATATTAGGGTTTTTTATTCTGAATAAATACAAAAAAACAATAGACAGCTGTTAAGAGTAGATTAACAGATTGTTAGTCTACGATTATGCCAAAAGGGCTACTATAGCATTAAGGATTATTTAGATGATAAAGATGTATGGAATTAAAGCCAGTTCAATGCATCCTAGTACTTGGTTTTGTAAACTTGTGGTAAACTCTGTTAATTAAGGGATATGTTTGAAAAAACTAAGTTTGGAGTTTATTTGTCCGTTTTTTCTCAAAATGATCTAGATTTTTAAACGGACACCTAGTTTTTCTTGTAACGTTCAATAAGTCACAGTATCTGAGTTAATTTGAAAAAAAAAAATTTTTGACTTTGACTTTGAGAAATCGGGGGTTACACTCATATCTCACAGTCACAGCAGATAGGTGTTTACAGTCGGAAACTTAGACTGTGTTGACGCAGCTTAGTGAATCGGTGACGTGTCCCACACAGAGCGGCGACGTTGACTGATGATGTGTGGACATCGGCCTAGTGTGGACCGCCCCTAGAGTGGTAAACACAGAGGTTATTTATACGCGAACTTTCTGATATATTCCGTTGCCTTCTTGAAAGTTTGTTGTTTTTCCTTCCATTGGCCTCCTACTAGACTATTTGTGATAAGTCTTCTTTATTGTTTTGGCAGATGGATTGCAAGCTTTTGTGGTGAGCCAGCGAAATGTTGAAAATTGGTTATGCTGATAAGTTGTCCTGATTTTTTGTTAGCCTAGTTTGTGAACTACTGCTGGGTGCAGATCCCTTGATCCTGCGCTCCTCTCTGTCCTCAGCCCTACTCTCCCATCCGGGCATAAAGATTGAGAGATCATGCCACCATCTCTGCCTTCGCCGACAGTGTTTGCGATATCCGTTGCGTGGAACTCAATCAGTGACAATTTTCGACAATTAAAAATATCCATTTTTGCGCCATAGTTCGTTTCGTTTCCACACATTGAAATGTTTGTCTGTGTTTTTTTATGTAAAAAAGGTCTTTTTAACGACTACATTGTCCCTTATCAGTTCAGTTTCAACCAAATATCATGGTCACTCTATCACAGGCACAGGTGCATAGGTGAAGTAAAATAGCTGTTGCGTTGACGTTATCTTGAATATTTTAAATTTTTACACTAAATGGCGGCTCTTCATTCAGCCTTTTAATAAAAAGGTTAATTTTCGGTCAGCCAAATAGTCAAACGTTTCAGACAATGCTGTAATATAACTAAAAAGCTAGCCGTGTAATTGAATGCCATCGCGTAATATACTTCTAGGCGTAGTCTTGGACGGCCGATTTAATGACTTGTCGGCAACATATACACTGTCGACGAAAACTAAAAAAGAAAATTAAAGAGCCGTAAATGTGATGCTTATAAAAAAAGTCGCGTTTTCACGATCTTAGTTCACTCGGACCGAGTGACCTATTTTTGCTACTGGGAAGCTACTAGTATCGTGTCCACCGGTGATCTTAGCACAAACAATGCCTGTTTTCATCAGAGTAATATAATATATAATAATAATAATTTGTTTACTTTGAACCAACCAATTAAAAATGACAACAATCGTTCGGTGCTAATCTATTGAACAATAGTCTTGTCGTTGCATCCTATCTCCTAAACTAGTCGAAAAAGCCTGTATCTTAGGAGAAGGTGAAATGAAATGTAGTGCACTAAGTGTACTAAGATCGTCGGTATACGCGATACAAGTAGATCTTAGTAGCTAATATAGGTCACTCGAGTATACTGTGATTGTGAAGCCCCGGCTCAATCAGGCGAATAAAAATATCCCTAATTTTTCTGCAACCAGCCAGTAGCGTTCAAACGGTAAATGTTACTTGCAGCGAACAACACATTGTTCCACCTTGTCACGAATTCCGCTACGAACGCCTCACCGAGCCTCCGGGGAATTACCTAAGTTGGAATTTTCTAAAGTCCATTCAGACTGCTACTACATATTTCACTAGAGAATTAAGTGGAGGTACTTTTATTTGGCTCTGGCGTTAGGAGGAAAGAATTCGAGCGATAAAAATTGCCGCGAAAAGGTGCTACTTTTCTCTTGTTACCCAATCCACGAGAAGTATTTTATATCCTCTTTTTGTACACCACGATCAAAGCGTGACATAGGTCGTGTCACGCGGAAATGTTGTCGCAATCAAGATTAATTATTTTTTAAGACGTCGGCTTAATTGGGACTCGGGTGGCAATTAATGAAAGGCAATTTCCGGCGTGAAATTTCATTAAAAATGGGGATATTTTAGCTTAACATAGGTCGGTATGTATGCAGAAGAATAGAACGGAAGAGTTTAAAATTGAGAACTTTTATCTTAATTCTTATATCACAACTGATCATAAATGATCAACTGATAAAGCTCAATTCAAAATATAAGTGTAATACACGTATAACCGTCCTTTGCGCTCTGTCGGGCGCTACCACGTAAGTTCTCCACTGTATGGAGTTGTCTGATTTAACCTACTCCAAACTGTCATATACATACATATTTCGACACTGCTGAATCGTCAAAATGGCGAACCCAATAGAGTGGATAGTTAAGTAATAGGAGGCCTGAGCAAGCTTCATCATCATCATCAGCCATTTGACGCCCACTGCAGGACACAGGCCTCCTTCGTGGTTTTCATAACCATGAGGGGTTTTGCCATAATCGCCACGCTTGGCAGGCGGGTTGGCGATCGCGGTATGCGGTTGGAATCTCAGGAAGACGCTGCTGAACGTCTCCTAGTAATTGATTTCCTTAGTCGCCTTCTACGATATCCACGGAAGGAAATGGAGTGACGCTATTCTTAATCCGATGCCACACGGAATTGAGCAAGCTTGAATTTAAAGAATTGCGGATTTGGACAGGAAAAAAAGGTGCTATCGACCGTATAGTTGACAACACATGAACTTTTACTCGCGTGCACTCTATTCCTCGACTGCCTTGTTGGTCTAGCTATTAAGGCGCTTAGATACCTAAACAGAGGTCGTGGGTTCGATTACCACTGGGGGCCGCCGTACATTTGTACAAATGGCCTCAGTCTGGATGTATTTTCATGTTTGTGATGTCCTTGCCAGGGTACCCTAGTATGGCACCAGCTCGAGTGATTGTATTGTGTGGAAGTTATTATTATTATTCATTACATTATGGGCGACTTTGCCACAAAAATATAGTTTTCTGTTCACTGTACTACCATTCAAGATTAAATATTTGCGGAAACTTGATTTGAAAGCCACCTTGTTGCATACAGATAACTATTTCTTTGCAGAGAAAGCGAAATTGTGCATTTTTACAGCAGTTCATAAAATTATCTTTACTACGAAGTATCATAACTTTGTGCTCCACTTTGTTGCTATATTGTTCAGTATTCGCTTTTTATACAACTTAGTCACATTTAGGATTTTCGTTTTCTTATAGTATGCTTACTTGATATTTTTAATAATAATAGCATAAATTGTTTTGATTGTATCCTAATCTAGGATACTGTGTTGTATGATAATCAGGCAAGGACGTTACGAGCGAGGAAAAACATCTAGGATATTTAGAATGTTATTTAACAAAAATTCATTTTCCGATTTTTTTCTAAAATGGTTTCAATCTCAGAACACAAAAAGAAGGTTTCAATTGACCTTAACAATACTCGTAACAACATTATTCCTACAACCCTGTTTGATAGCCCAATGGTCTATTTGGAATGTTTATTTTTGCTACATTTATAAAAGTTTTCAAAGAAGCAATTTCAAGTTCCGGTTATTAAATTCGGAACTAAATCGCGTTGAGCTTTCTTCACACGAGAACTTGAATAAGCCATTTTCCACACTCGTAGCTTCGGTACTGCAAGGATTTAAACGGTCTGGTAGAGCCGACTTTTACCTTCGAACGTGCTTGAGAACACTGTGAATTGAGTATTACAAAAAATATCTGAAAGAAGAACCCCCGGTTTCTCGTACACTAACAAGCTGTTAATCTACTGTTAAAAACTGTCAGTCTTTTTTTTGTATGCACTTTGGTCAATTGACAGCTGTTAACAGTAAATTAACAGCGTGTTTGTACGAGAAACTGGGGATAAATATGTTTTATTTAATGCAAACTTATTTTAAACACTGACATACATAAACCACTACAAAGGATATAACCCGCCAGCTTATAAATTTCGTACATTATTTGAATCAAACGACAAAGCTGTAGTCTACAGCACATCAACCTTTACATTTCAGTTGCAAAATCGTCCGTTACGTAACAAAGTATAGTGCACGAATGTAAAGTTGGATGGTCAGTCGACTGTGGTAATAAAGAAAAGTCTACGAGCGGTGGTAGCCTAGTGAGTAGAACATTGGACGAGAAAGCGAGAGACCCAGGTTTGATTCCCAGATGACTTTGTTTTCTAAGTTATGCACATGTGTGAAGTTATAGTAGCAGTACCACTCGCTAACTGTGAAGGAAAACATCGTGAGGAAACCTGAGTGTATGAGCTATTCACATACCTCAGCGCTTGAAATCGCCAACCCGCGGTGGGCACGCGTGGTGATTAAGCCCATACTTCCTCTCTGAGAGAAGGCCTGTGCCCTAATATAGGCTGCTTATGTATGTGGCTTCTAACGTCAGCCACCCACAACTTTGAGCAGAGATTACTCATATTTTTATTAATGTTCCAGAAGTAATCTTATTTGAAAACTTCCTCCCTTTAAGTTTCTAGGCAATTTATGATTACTTCCCAAGCTACCGTGCTCACAAGCAAACCGATCGGCTTCTGAATTGAGAATTTTACTGAGTAAATACTTAAGTGACTCGTCTGTTCCGTTCGTTTTTGGGAAGAAAGAATAAGGTGTACAGACAGAAGTGTTTACATAGTAAATCTTTTATTCAGAAACGTTAAAGGAAACATGTGTGATCGTTGTGAATCATTTAAAGCGATATCATATTAAATATTGGCAATTAGCCATTCGACAATATCAAGGGACAAAATAATGACAAAAGCGGTAAGTAATAGTGAGCGGCGACAGGAATTCTTGGTCGCATTCTTGTACCATTCAACGGCACCCAGGCATGATTGGAGATATAAAAGAATTCCAGGAGGAATTCTAGAGTTAGATAAATGAGATCATTAAGCCTCATAAGGATACTCATATACATAAAAAGAACATGGCAGCGCAAGATCGGACGTGAATAAGGAACTGCAACTGAAATTTGCGCCGAGGATTACTTTTTGCTCGAGTCTGCTTTGAAAAGGAAAGACGGGATTTTCTTTCATACGAGTAGTATGCGACACATTGGGAATTACAGTAGGTATGTTGGACACACGAGGCTGCTAAGTTTTATCACTTGCGATGCCCCGATTTGACTAGGTATGAGGCTTCATTTAATATTGCGCGCTCGTTGTGCTTACGAAAGTCTTAGTTCGAAACTTAAGTGAAATTACTTGCTGTGATATTATTTATTACTAGTTTAACCCGCTAAAGTGACAGTCACATATTGGCTATATTACCTTATTGATTACATACGCCATACGCCAGTGCGTACATACGCCAGGCCCCGTCAGTCGACGTGTTTAAAAGTAGAATCCACGAGCACTACTTCGAACTTCAGAGTAATAATCCTATTATATAAGTAATTTTTATGTAGTTGTGTTTATTGTGTTATAGTGTGTATTTTATATGTATTTGGTATGTATCTTGTTATAATAACTATGTAATTTTATTGTAATATGGTTTATATAATTATTATTATTTATTAATTTTTTTTTTATCTTTGTTCTTGCAATAACTCTTTCTTGGCACTACCCCTTGCACTATCCACATAACCCAAGGTTAGCTGGAAGAAAATACTTACTAGTATTAAGCTCGCCTTTGTACAAACACCTCTTGTGCAATAAAGTATTTTTGAATTGAATTGATTACATAGTGGAGCTTGTTTTCTCATTCAGTCTTGTGGCCTACATTAAATCGCAAATTATTAATTTATCACGTAGGTTATCGTTGGATTGGTCGTATGAAAATATTGTGGGTATGGAAAAATATTTTTTTATTTAGGGTTCCGTGTGCGAAATATTAAGCTTTATAAAGCTAATTTTTGTCCGAGTAGGGCGTCCTCTCCCTCTCTCCTGGATAAACTATTAATTGTAGAAATGTGAAAAGATTCAGAGCAGTAGCACATATAATGAACTTAATAGGAATACTATCACGGCTAAGTAGGCTTTACAAGTAAGTTAACGAGTAATAGGCGACCAACTTATAAAGGGAAATCTTCGTCCATTGAAAATGACGTTGATGAAATTGTTATTTCTGTAAAGCAGATAAAGCCCCTCTTTCTACGGAACCCTATACTGTGCGTTGTCCGACACGCACTTGGCCGCTTTTTGTCTATGATTCCGTAATAAAGTTATGATACAAAAAGTCGTGAAAAGACAAAATACAATTGTTGTCATCAGTAAAGCTTATCTAAAAATTGCTCTAGGCAACTTATGAAAAGATAGTAGAATGACTGGAAATCTACGCAGTCATAGTCATTTTGTTACTCTTAAAGTCGTTAAATAACCGAGCTTCAACTTTTCTCAATAATTATTAATTGAAATGAATGCCATAAATAGAATTGTGAAAATGTTATTAACATCATCATCAGCCATTTGACGCCCACTGCAGGACATAGGCCTCTCTCATGGTTTTCCTAACCATGAGGGGTTTTGCCATAATCGCCACGCTTGGCAGTCGGGTTGGCGATCGCAGTATGCGGTTGGAATCTCTTCTACGATATCTACGGAAGGAAATGGAGTGACACTATTCTTAACCCGGTGCCACACGGTACATTAACAGGTTATTAACATCACAAAATTATAATAATTTGGACGGATTATTATCTACGCGCTAAAGTAATTCCAACCACTTTAGGTGCACTAAAAATAACACATTTGCAGAGCAGAGAGCATAACATTTTGCATATCTATGTAGTTAGAGATAACGCAGGGTCGGGCCCCCGAGTTAAACGGTACACAACACCATAGCTTTAGCTTTCCCTAGCTTATACTTTAGCCTTTAACACTGTTAACATAAGAGCTACATTCAAAGCGTACAACGGCCGCCAGTACAAGAAAGGGGTTGCCAGGTAAAATGTACGGGCGAGTGGGAAAAATCCGGCGTCAGCATTCGTTGGGGTCTATCTTCAATTACACTCGCCGCCATTTCAACCTTTATTTGGCTTTCCACTCATTTGATCACTCTCGAGAAAAAAACACGGGTATTAGCGAGTTAATTAAAAATACTCAGCCAAAAATATTACTGTTGGTGGCGAAGTAGTTGTAGATCAAATGCATGTTACGCAAAGTATTTCTTTTATAAAATTAAGAAATACATATTCGAAGATCATGTTTTACAGCTGTGGTAGCGGAGCGGTAGAACGCCGGCTTCTCATTAGCCGCGTAGTGACTGACCGAGCAGTCTCGGTCAGTCAGTACTTGTTTCGCCCGAGGCAAATGCATGTCCAGCCTCGGGCGAGTGTGCCTCGGCCGGAGCCATGCGTTGTCGGTTTTTGTCCGTGCTTAAAGGTGCCTCAGTCCGTTTACCGCGCTCACTCAAGACGGTTGTGTTTCGCCTCGCTCGTTCGTCGCAGGTTAGCATCATGGATAAAGAACAATGTCTTAAATTAATGCAACTATACGGTGAATGTAGACGACTTTGGGATGCGCACTGTCCCGATTATACTAATAGAGGACTAAGAGAAGATGCATGGAGAAATCTAAGTCACGAAATGATGATTCCAATAGCTGGCTTATAGAAAACGTTTAGGTGCCCGTTTTTGTTTTCTTTATAAGCTGTAGAATTATTAGAAAGGCAGTGGTGGCGATAGCTTTCCGGACGTGCAGCCTCATGGCGATCTTGAGCAAAACTGGCTCGACCTTTCCTCGCGCGGCAAATTATAAGTAACACAAGGCTGCCTCGCACGACAATCGTGGCGCGGCATGCGCCCGAGGCTGCCTCGCGAGGCTGCTCGCCCAGTCAGTACGCGGCTATTCGGGAGTTCGTGGGTTCGAATACCTCAGCACTTGCTTCGTACAATGGCCCAACTATGAGGCCAAGTCCGCAAATCTCCAGTCGAACTATAACTAGAACTAGATCATGTTCAATATCAACCTCATCAGTCCTGCCCCTATATTACGCGCACCAAATCCCGAACCATTCCAATCGTGTAACTGTCAAATTAGTATGGAATTTGACATTTAGACAATTAGAATCGCTTAGGATTTTGTGCGCGTAATTAGGCCCCTGGCCTTGAAAATAATAACTGAAAACCATTGTTATTTTCAAGATCGGGACTGAGGCGTTTAAAGACTGCTTCAACTGCAAATAAAAAGTGTTTTATTACATTCACGTAATGAGTGTGTGCGTTCGTGTCTTATAGTGAATAACAATCGCTAATGACAATCACGTTATATGTCTTCGCTAAACCAAACTTTAGAGTATGCGTAGAAAAAGCAAAATCCAAATGTAAAAATGAGAATTGCACCCCAATTAGGATACTTTAATCCACGGCACTTCTTTGTGGAGGGCGTTGATTGGGCCAACACAATTTCTTTGCGGCACACGGTAGAAAGATTAATTAAAGTTACAGTACAAAACGCAGAGTTTTTAATAAAATCAGCCAAGTGCTTGTCGGGCCACACGCAGTGTAGGGTTCCGTAGAAATAGGCGGTTCTAACTAACAGCTTCATCAAAGTAATTTTCAATGGATTTTGTACAAAGTGTTCTTTTTATAAGTTGGTCGCCTATTACTCGTTAAGCCTAGAGCCTACTTAGCCGTGCCTCAGCGCTTGAAATTGCCAATCCGCGTTGGGCACGCCTGGTGATTAAGCCCATACTCTCTCTCTGAGAGAAAGCCTGTGCCCTGCAGTGGGACGTTTATAGGCTACATAAAAAAATCCCTAATTTAAGTGTAGGTTGTACGCTACAAAGATTTTTTTTAAAGATTTGCCTACACCCGTTTTCTCAGCGTGATTAATATGTAGGTTTATGCCAAATTTCAGCTTTCTAGTGCTAATAGACTGTGAGCTAGGCCACGGACAGATAAACAGACAGACAGACGGCAGACATTGCGAAACTATAACGGTTCCTTGTTGACTATGGAGCCCTAAAAACAGTAACTGACAAATAATACCATTTATATATAATAAAAACTAAGGAGGTCTCCATGTATCAAACGTGTTTTTCGTCGTTTTTTGTTCATGCTCTATCGTAAAAATGGTAATACACACCGACCTCAAACTTGGCGTGATTGTGGGACTTATTATATACCTATTCTAATGACAAGTGATTAAAGACGGCTAAGCGCGAGTACGGAACCCTCGGTGCGCGACTCCGACTCGCACTTGGCCGGTTTTTTCTGTTTACTTTGTAGTGGCGTTGTTTGATAGATAATGCTTAAAACCGTAGTGCTATATACAATGGATATTCTTCTATGTAGGACAATGATTTACTGAAGGCTGTGACATTGGCAGAGCGCGCAAAGCACGAATTTAATAAAATTATGTTTGTATCTCGAAAAATATAAATCTGCGAAAACTGTTTCAGGGATTGCACATTTTAGAAATAACCCTGTATATAATCGGCATAAATTTAAACTGTGTGCATAAAACTTAAAAACTTTGCATCTAGGTAGTGAGATGATTTGTACAGCGTCCAGTGGCACCTTCACTCACACTAGATGGGGAAAGGACCACTCGGACGCTGCAGTGCCTGGGACATTGTTTTAGATGGAGTAGGCTTTCCCAGCACCTATACCATCCTGACAGCTCAGTCGGCCTATCTTACAGGAAAACTGGAGACTGTGCGTGTATAAAACTCAACAATGTATTTATGTGTGTATTTGTGTGTGGGTGTACATGGTTGCTTGTGTGCTAATGTGGAGTGCGGAATTGTATGATTGTAGGTATGAATAAACCTTGTTTACTTAGGTATTTGGTGTTAAAATAGACGATTTTTGTGGCTGTAATTATATTTCCAATATAAAACTAGCTATAGCAGACTGACATTGTCGATTGTAAATGCTTTTTAAGCCAAAATTCTGATAACATTGTTTACAAAATAATGATATCACCAGCCTATCCAATAATCACAGGAAAGAGATCAATTGAAGATTCACCAAAGCCTACGGAGAGACTTATAATTCGAAAAGCATACACAATTAACGCAATATAAACTCGCATCATGCAATATAAATGGAGATAAAATGGATGGCTGAGCAAAGGCAGTTCGCACAGAAGATTACCCTTACATCAAACAACAACTAGTTGTTTCTCTGTTTAGGACTAGTAAATAGATAGATATAGAACACTTTCTTGTGCCAATAAAACGTGTAGATTTTTAAGAAGTATTAACGTGAAGTTAATAAAAAAAATTAAAATCAGCGCTGAGGGATCACTTCCTCAGCACAACGATGCCTTTTGTGGTAACTTAGACACACCACAGGCTACATCTATGGTCCTGTTTTATTTATTTGATTTGTCTGTTGTGTATTTTGTTTTCGTTCTGTTGTTGTGCATTATATGTTATTTATCTGTTTATTTTGTCTCTGTGATGTGTCTTGCTGTAATAAATGTCTTTTTTTCTTGCTGTAATAAATGTTTTTTTTTTCTTTCTTTGTTTCAAAGCTAAATGTCCTATGAATTTTTTGTGGCTCTGGTTCTTATAGTCGACTTTCTTATAACCTATGCTACATAGTTTTCATCCTATTATTAAAAGGCCGAATCTCAAAATTTTTCTCATTCCTATTCCCGAACCTCCTACAAGCAAACATTAGATTTTTCATAGACATTTTTCTTCGTAGATGAATTAAAATAAAAACAAGTTAGTGTTTGATGAAAAACACGCAGTAGAGACCCACTCAGGGCCCACCCACTCGGCGGCCTTCAGCATGGGTAGCATGGGTGATGGCACTTGTCACGCGTTTTGTAGCGCTAAAATGAAAATTAATATACTGAAAAGTCGCGACTTTTAATATTTAATACGCGCGACTAGCGTCGTCTTGCTACCTATGCATGAGGCTTTAGGTATATCACAATAAATGCCAAACAGAGTTTAAATAAAAATGTAAGTTTGACTGATCCCATTATTCTTCTGTGAAGTTCGTCTATGCTTGCAGTTGGAAAAGCAATCAAAATAGCAAATACGCTTTGAGCAAGCTAATGAGTCAAACAATGATGTAGGTGCGTTGATTATTTGGCATAATTAAACGCACTTGCAAACCGCATGTTAATTTACCTCTTTATATACGTTTTTTCGAAACACTAGTAAAGGTAATGACTAATCAGTACGCCCTAAAGTTTTTAGTTACACTTTTGGTACTTAAATTAAAGTATGTTAAGTATGAAAGAATAAGAATAAGAATAAACTTTATTTGACAATTATTTAACAACATTTTTGGCGATGTCAAATAACTTAACATTAAGTGCAAGAATATGAGTAGCAATTTTATGACTTATCCAGCATAATAATGGTTTAATATCTCCACCAATGACAGAATTAGATTTGACACAAATTCAGTTCATAAGTTGAGTATTAAAATAATATAGTTCTTTTAAATAAATTTTCCTTTAGAAGAAGAAATTTGAATTTCATGGAAATTTTAAGTGAATTGCAAGGTCGATTAACTCCACTCGATCAATTTCATCCTTTGTAGTTGATGTTGTACTATGTCAACTTATTTGAGGATATTTTTATACCTAACTTCAAAGTGCGTATGCTTATCAAAACCACCTAGAAGAAACTGGCTAAGTGCGAGTCGGGCCAAGTGTAAAAGGTTTCGTAGTTGGCCTTCAAAATACGCAAACTTTTGGGAAGGCATTTTTGTCGTCTGTTACTTGTTAACTTGTAAAGCTTACTTGTAAGCTGTAGCTGCCTGTTTTTTTTTCTCTTTTCTACCAAAAACCGTCCATACTTTGGACGGGCTACCTTAACTCAATATTCCGTTTTAAGGATCAATATTTCTTAAAGGATCGACAATATATCACACTTTGGGGTAGACGAAAAAAAAGCGCTCTAATTTTAGGTGGGCACGCGAAAAAAAGTTTGCAACGCTTTGTCGAAAAAATTAATATGTAAGCAAATCTAAGCAAGTCAACTTTCTACTACTAGTCATCTCTGAGCTAAGCCACGGACAGACTGATGGACAGATTTACGGATATAGTGAAATAGGGGTTCTTTATTTACTGGGACAGAACCCTGAGCAATGAGCGAGGCCTATGTCCTGCAGTGGGCATTGATGGCTGATGATGATGATGCCAAGTGCAGGTTTGGCCACGCGCAGTGTAGGGTTCCGCAGAAGTTTATTAACTGCTTTACAAAACTGACAACTTCATCAAAGTAATTTTCCATAGAATATGTACGAAGTTTTCCTTTTACAAGTTGGTCGCCTATTACTCTTTAACTTGTAAATGTTAACGAGTAATAGAGTTTATTATATGTGCTACGGCCTTGAATTTTTTGATGTTTCTACAATTAACCGTTTAATAAGGAGAGAAGGAAGGGGGACGCCATACTCTAACAAAAGTTTGCGCTTAATGTTTCGCAAACGGATCCCTAAATCGAAAAATTTATAAATGTGTCCTACACTCACAATATTTTTAAATGACAAATCTATCAATACCGCACACCATGGTGTAGGCTAGAAAAAAATGCATCCCTAATTTAGGTGTAGGGGAGGTACAATAAGAAAAAATATTTTTCAAGTTTTTATCCTATCGTTTTGTTGGCGCGATTAATATGTATTTCAGATTCGTTACGCTTGTCGTCTCTGTGCGGAGCTGCGGACAGACAAACAGACAGACGGACAGATAGACGTACGGACATGGCGAAACTAAAAGGGTTCCTTATTGACTGCGGAATCCTAAAAAGTGTAACAACCCAACGATGTGAGGCAGATTGCTGTTAGCGGCTGGATGAGGATGGCTGAGGACAGACAAACTTGGCTTACTTGGGGAGGCCTATTTCCAGTAGTGTATAAATTACAAGCCGATTGATTGATTTACACCATCAATCTCATTTTATACTCTAAACGTTTAACAAGGTTTAATACGTAGAACACTGCGTGAGGTCCACAATTAAGGAATGACCCATCGATCGCACAGTCAACAGTAGGTTAACCTTTTCACGCGTGCAAAGCGTTTAGTCGACAGAACGACAACCTTTTAAGTTTTGTTCCAAAGTAGCATTTCACGTAATTCATTAAAGTGCACGTATGTTAAGGTTGATGTGCGGTCGACTGTACGTGTAACGTGACTGAGTAGATTCAGTTACAACTTACAGTGTCAGGGAAACTTTGCAAAAAAAATGTAAAGGCTGATCTGCTGTCGACTGAACATATAGAGCAGTAAGATTCTTTGGTAATCTAAACGCAATAGTGCAGACAGAGATAGATATTGTAGGAAACGGACGTGAATGCGGTAAAACATTTTCGATTAATGGCATTGGGTTGGCTATAAATTCCGTTCTGTCGTTTTCTGTGAATAATGGAGCACTTACGCGTAGAAAAAAACTCATATAAAATGCTTAATACCCAGCATATTTTATTGGGTGATTTTGTTTTTGGTTCACATCCAAAGTAAGACCTTGCCAGATGATAGTCCACAAAAATTTAATAAAAAGTAAAAGTAGAGAGCATAAAAATGGAGACATGCTACGTATTTGAATGCAATCATCATTTTTCAAACGTCACTGCGGGATATTGCTACGGAGCGACTGAAAATAACAAAGCGAATATCGCTCAGTTTTGTAGATGCTAACTGATCCATATGTTGATGCATTTTACGACGCTTAAAATAAAAAAAATCCAGCATCCGAGTGGTCCCGTCACCCATCTAGTGTGAATGGAGGTGCCACGGGAAGCGTCCAGAGGCAGCTTCATTCACACAGATTTTACAGCGGTATAAATCGTCTCATTACGTAGATGCAAAGGCCAAAGCTTTTTTACCATGCTGCTGTATAATATTTGGTCACTCGATAATATTTTGTCATAACTTTTTTTCATAATAAATGCATTAGGACATTTTCTATCATTACAATAAGTTATTTTCAAGCAGTGCTATGACTCTTTCTTGACATTAAATGAAGAATATCTACGGAGAAAAAAATGTTTAGTAAAATTTAGGAGTTTATTCACATTAATTCGCAATGTAAAGTTTGGTTAAGGGTCATATTTTTTTATTTTTTACGAAAGTAGACATAATTTGTTAGGAATAATTTAATTTTTGTTGTTCTAAGTTATTGTTAAGCACATTAAAAAATTAAAAATAAAATTCATTCCTCGTGACGTCCTTTGCGAGGGCTTTTTCCGAACTGATGCATGACTTTGTTTCTTAAATTTTTGTAGTAGGCGCAAGAGATTGAGTTGAAAATAATGCATCGGATGAGAATACCTGTTATACTTGTCAGACTGACGTTCGTTTTGGTTGTTTGTTTGAACTGTTTGTTTGTTTTAATCTGTGGGTGAAAAGATCGACAGTCGGCCCGAAAATTTTTGTGTTGACCGGTCATAGCGCGATGGAATAAGGTTCACACTGATTTCTATGTTGATCTGGCTGCCAAATATACTATCTTGCAAATGACGTCACAGTCGATCACAGTGAAAGGCAAATATATCGTGATTTTTTTATTCAAAATGCCAATATTGATAATATTTCTTAGCTTTAACAAGGGCATTATTGTTATTTGAACTATATTGGCTGCATTGGTTGTTAATTCTGCCCTACAACAAAAAACTTTACATTGCGAATTGTTCGCGACTCCGAAAAATATTTCTTAAAAATTGTTTCATATATTTTTAAATGTACTTGTGCCACTCGATACGAGGTACCGAGTAACTATATATGCCCATGAATTCATCCAAATTATCAAGTTAGCTGTTCCATACATTTTGCGCTGTCGATATCGAATTTAAGTATGGAACAGCTGTTTTTTTTTCGCGATTTTTAGGTCAAACCCACCCCTACATTTGTGAAGTTATAGTGGCAATACCACTCGCTAACGGTGAGTGAAAACGTCCTGAGGAAACCTGAGTGTCTCAGCTATTCACATACCTCAGCGCTGGAAATCGCCAATCCGCGATGGGCACGCGTGGTGATTAAGCACAAACTCTCTCTTTGAGAGAAGGCCTGTGCACTACAGTGTGACGCATATAGGGTGCTTATGAAGGTCAAACCCATGGTAAAAGCTTTTAGTGTTGAACTACAACCATGTGGCGCCGGATAAAGAATAGCGATGGAAATGGAGTGACCATTTCCTTCCGTGGATGTCGTAGAAGGCGACTAAGGAAATACATTACCAGGAGACGGGCAGCAGCGTCTTCCTGAGATTCCAACCGCATACTGCGATCGCCAACCCGCCTGCTAAGCGTGGGAAAAACTACGAGGGAGGTCTATGTCGTGCAGTGGGCGTCAAATGGCTGATGATTATGATGAAGTAGAAAGTACCCTGAGTTAGGCGTTACTTTACAAATCAACACAATGGTAGGTATCGTGCTGTGAATATGTAAAGTCAAAGTAAATATTTTTGAAGTTTTGCTAAGTAGTATTATATATGCTAAGGTACATACGTAAGCGTAGTAAAATAAAAGTTTGGAGTTGCTGAAAACCTTGACAAAAACTGTTTTAATATACTATTCTTTGAAAGGGTGAAAATAATTTGTACAAGAAGATCTCAGAAAAGTTAAGCTCCAAAACAACCCCAGACCTTTAACTACAAGCAATCATCAATCAATCAACTCAACTACAGAACAGTATGTTGAACATACTGATGTGCTGAAAAAACTCATTTAAATACAGTTCTTCTCGGCGGAAGCCATTAGTTGGAGAAATGTGACGTCTGAAGTCCTACTCTGAAAGGAGAGAAGCTTTTTTACTTTATATTTTAGCTTAGCTTTAAAATATCACGTGTCATTCGATTTTCTTCTACTAACAGTTTGTATGGGTTGTCTAGGGATTTGCCGTTCGATAGCATTTGTTTATCATTTTAAGGCTTTTTATTATTCGCATAATATGTTGTTACTAGCTGACCCGGTGAAGTTTGTTCTGCCAAATTATTAAGCCTACGACCTATTCTCACACCCACCAAATATACACAAAAAAATCATAAAAACCGGTGAAGCCGTTTCGGAGGAGTTCGATAACAAACACTGTGACACGAAATTTTTATACAATACATGAAGCTTAGTTTCTCAGAGTTGCTGGAGACTCGTGAAATAGAATACAAGTGTTGATATTATTTGTAAAAAAGTTTTGTAGTGACGAATTTGCTTCAAACTTAGTTTGTATACCACAGAAGACATACAAAAGCTCCTATTTTAGCCATTAACCTTAAAAGTATACATATACCTAGAACTCAAAGTAGCTAAGGAACGTTAAGCATCGGGAATAGCAGATTGATTTTTGTTTACAGTGAGAGATTTTTTAAAATTATGAATTTAAGGCTAAATTTCAAAGAAACGAGAATACAATTACAGTTTTCTCGTGTGAGATGCAAAAAATATTGACATACAATATAGCGAAGAAACAGTTGCGTTTTTTTTTACATTTGACATTCATGTCGTTTGCACATTTTAACATTTTTAATTATTGTAAAAAAAAATTGTTTTTACTATCGATGTAGGAATTAGAAAAGAAAATAACGAACATTGTAGACATAATATGTATCTATTTAAATTAGCACAAATACTTAGTTTTTGATAAAAAAAAACCGGACAAATTTGTCCGGTTTTTTTTATCAAAAACTGAGGGTTACGTATAAATTTGTAGTTGTGTGACAAATGTGTTGCAAATAAATAGTTCAGGAATCGAGTCTCGCAGATTTTTCAGATATTTTCTCGAACTTCAAAAACTAATTATTTTGTGATTTTATTAGAAATGTACAGTTTTCAGATTTTTCCTTGTGCTCGTAGTATAAGAGGATTTGCTTGCAAAATTTCATATTTCTGCGTCAACGGAAACTAACACTATAATTTTGACTCCCTTGAGTGTCGAAAGTTTTTAGCGGCATAAAATATAGCCTTATCTTTTTTTCCGTTACTTAAACTTTGATTTTTTCACAGTTTCAAGGGACTGTAGACTTGAGCATAATAGTTTTAATTTCGACTCGATACCTTTACGCGTTCCCGAGATAAAGGGTCTTGACAGAAAGACGGACGGACAACAAAGTGATCCTATAAGGGCTCCGTTTGTACTTTTGAACTATTGAACCCTACAAAACTAAAATACTAGTTATTGAATAGAATACGAATAATAGATTATTATTTACTCATTATTACTCATTATTTTACAATCATAAAAAATGGAATGTGCCAGATACAGAAGCCAAAAATAAATTCTTAATAAAGTCTCTTAGTGTTTCGTTATAATAATGACCTGCGCACTCACGTTGGGAACCCCATTTCTCCAGAGAAAGTCTCTTAGTTCATTTGTCGTTTAGAGTAATGGCTCACCACTACCGATGCGACTCCGCTGAAGGCTTCAGCCAGACGTTGACACATTAAGTGGCCCAGATCGCTTTGTCCGTACTTCTTATTTAGACTTAAGATCATCCTTATTCAAAAGACATAGAGTTGAGTTCAGGCTGTCGTTGTGAGGCTGTCGGGTGAACTCGGGCCATCAGTTTTCTGTTGATGTATGGCGGTTGCTTGTTTTGGGACGCTCAGTTTTTTGCGTTTTTTTACTATCACGTAATAACTTAATGGCAAAATTGGCCAAATCAAAAAGATAGAAATAATTTCATAGATACTGATAATAACAGTAATAATAACTTTCACACAACACAATCACCTGAACTGGTCCCAAACTAGGATATCCTGTGCTATGGTAACCAGGCAAGGACATCCCAAACGAGGAAATACACCCAGACTGGGCCCATTTCTACAAATATACGGCGGCCCCCAGTGGGAATCGAACCCACGACCTCTATCTTGGTTGTAAGCGCCTCAATGGCTAGTCGACCGCCTTAAGTGGCGATTTGAACTAGGTACATCGGTAAATTAAGAAAACTGTGTCAGTCAGTGATGTAAGACTTAGTCTGGATGACAAGTCAAAGTGTTTTGTAGACATTATACCTAATTATTATATAATTATGCTGATTTCAGAATGGTTTGAAAGCCGCGGTTATGTAATTAGTAATAAACAATATGATCTATTTAGATTGTTACTTTTAAGTATAGACGTAAATAAAAGTAAAAAAATGTTGACAAATCTCGTTTCGAGTTGAAAAATCTTGTTTAAAAAAAATGCGTGAACTATTGGTACCACCTCTTCCTCTAACAGAACAGTGACCCGCGGACCCGCGGCACGCACGCACCGTTCTGGATGGCTACTAATGATTCTAATAGCAGCTATCGAGTTTGGGTCGAGATATTTTTGAAAAGTGCGTTTTAAAAAAACTAAACCAGCGTATTCGATAGCTATTGTCAGGCACGTTCATTTTGCTATATCTATATCTATATACCACCCAAAATTAATGCAGTAGAAATGGGCTGCTATCAAGGCTGCAAGCAACGCTTTTGACTTATTTGTCAACTTTCGAGTCGATGTCTAATAAACCGCTGAAAAAAATCATCTCGCTCCACAAGCCAGTCGAATACAGTCTCTAGGCAATGAAGCACAAGTCTGTATTGTTCCTGTACCGGGCTACCAATACGAGTAACAAACTATAGGTACTTGAGTTGCAGGAAATCGTATCGTCACAAGATTTGTGTCTAGGCGAGCGCGGTATTTTCCGTTTTCCTGGAACAAGTCGCTCGGTGCAGGATTGTACAGCGTTCTCGCGCCTTACATCTATTTTACGAGATTTCGGATTAAGATATTTCACCGCCCTTATTCTATTGCGCTGAAATCCAATTAGAGGCCCAGTTTCTCTTTGGGTTGTACAGTTCGTGCAGTTGTATTCATCTGTTTTCTGTTGAAAAACAGCACTTAAGTCTAGCGTAGCTAGTGCCATGAGTGATCATTTTGGTGCTGGTTATATGAAGCAGTGATAGCGAGTTGGATTTATGGAGGGTCAGACGTTATCATAATTTTTATCGCTATTTCATGACCGTATACTTTAGAAGCGAGTTACAGTTTTGTTCTGTTTTCTGTGAGTAGTACTGAGTGAAACTGTCAACTGTCTAGCTATCATGGTACATAAGATACAGCCTGGTGACAGACAGCCAGACAGACAGACAGACGGATAGTGGAATTTTCGTAATCCTTTATCCCTTTTGGGTACGGAACCCTTAAAATTACAAGTATTTGATTGTACATAAAAAATCGAGGGGAAAGATACCAACGATGCTTAAAGAAGGTTGTATCCCTTTGATTTAATCTACACAGTAATTTTGAAACCGTTAGCAATGTGAATGTGTTAAGCCATTTGAAGCTCGGTATTTTTTGCAGTTTTATTACTTTTTGTGTTGATATTATTTGTTTAACATTAAATATTTCTTTTTATATATTTTTTAATTAGTGCAATAATTATGTTTCCAAAACATTGTTAGAATCCTCCCTTAAATATTACCCTGTAGAGTTTGGAATCGAGAAAAGAACATTACACATAAAGCGTCACAATCAACTAACAATGGACCTCCCAATTTACCCGGAAATAATAAACTGACAGAGACAATCAAATACCTATAGGTAGCGATATTATAAGATATCGTCATTGTCAAGAAAGAAAGGACATACGCGCTCTAATAACAAGTCAACGTCACGGAACTTCGTCGCGGGTATATTTTCAGTGACATGACCAAGATATGTATTTGCCTTTGTAGTAGTATTGTTGCGTATAGTCAGCAAGAAAAAGTAATGTGGAGAACCACTACTTTTTTCAAGAGAACTTCTAGCCCGTAGTCAGATGAATGCAGGTTTGGACCTCCATGGTTACTACCGGTAGGCACCATGGAGGTCAGTGCCTCCGGTACATGTAAAATGTCAGGGGCATAAAAAATCGAGAAGAAAAGAAAGGTTTTATCTTCATTTTATTAGCTATCATTCTGCGTCAAAAACAACTGGCCGCCAAACGCAAACATTTTTGAACCTCCATGCTTAAGAGACCGGGGTGTAACTGGACATCTACAAACAAATTCAAGAAATTATTTTCTTTTTTAAGGTGTCAAAGATGAGCCCCTGCCTTTGGTATTAGTATTTCCCTTATAAATTCTCTACATCAGGGCCCTAATTATGAAGCAGCAACATTATCGGAAGGGTTGTCAACGTCGCTGACGTTGACGTTGACGACTCTTCCGATAATGTCGCATTTTTCATAATAAGGGCCCAGGCTATTTATAGCACTTTATCGAGTGTTTTAAGGAATCTTGTTTTTGTAAATAACACTAGTAGGTGAACTTTGAGACCAATAAATACTTGTTAATTCTTTTACTGTTTTAATAAGATTATGAACCACTCTATAAATAGTACTCTTTACTAATAAATCTTAAGGTTATCTTACTTTGTTTCCTATGTATACCTAAATAAATATGTTTTTATTAACTTAATTAACTAAATCTGAATACTAGAAAGGTAAAGACGTAAAATGGTTAGAAAGCTAGTCTGCCAGCAAACTATTATTTAATTTAGCGGGAAAAAAATTCGTAAGCCCTGTCTCATCTTTTTTTATAGATTAAACACTTTATTTATGTATTTATCTAGACACGCTACACCTTTTGCGCCACTCGGGACGTGAGTCACTTTAACCCTCACACTGTATTGACAGCAGTTCAACCTTTACATTTATGTTGCAACTTCGGTCTTAACGTAATTGATTACAGTGCACGTATGTAGGTAAAGGTTGATGTGCTGTCGACTGTACCAACAATCTAAAGGTCGCAAAATAGAGACGTAGAGCGACATGTCGATTAATTAAGGGATAACAGAGAACAATCGTACAATTTCAACCAAAAAAGAAAAGGAACTAATAAAGGGACTCCTAAGTGATGTCGTTGTTTTCAAGAGCCTCGCTAGAAGGAACCTGTTTGGTTTCAATTACGGTGGAAAAGGAAAAGATATTAATTAATTGTTTGACATCTACATATTTATTGTATGTTAAGAAATACCATCATATAATTTTACCGAAATTAATAAAATCGGGCATTCGCTCTAGACACGCGGGGTGGGTAACTAAGTCCATATTCTCCGTCTTTGAGAGAAGGGCTATACCTTCACTGAGACGTCTATAGACTACTTAGACTGGTAAAGCATAAAAGTGATGGCTTGTCTAAGTACGAAAAAATTTAATGAATGACACTAGACATAACGTAAGTCAAATCATATTCATTATCTGTGCCTTCATTTTCTCCACACTTTACTTAGTGGCAGTTAAAGGTTCAACTAACAATTTAAAAATAATTAAAACGTAGACACTCGTAACATACACCTATACATATATTAAAGGCGCATCGATCCACCTGCCCATCACAAAGATTACAGCAAAAGCACAGGCAAAAGTCTCCATCTTAAAGAAATTCCCGGGGGACTTCGGTGAATCTAAACTGACTCAAGTTTAGTGGCCATTTTCGTTTGATACAAACTGCCTCAATATCCTCGCTAAATATCGTGCAATAAATCTATGGAGCTATATCCTGAAGGAGTCCATTATGTTCGTCCACAGGAAAGGGAAAGCTTTTGAAGATTTACGTCCGATTGCTTTGGATAATTTACTAAGTATGGCTATGAAAAAGTTGGAAAATTTATTGCCGGATCAGAATTTCAAATTGTACATCCAATATACTAGTAGGTAGGTACAGTGAAACGGAGTGATTAGAAACTGAAATATCAATAGAAACAGAAAGTGGAAAATGGTTTTTTGTTACCGATTTCCTACTGAACTTACAACTACAGTGACATCTCTTTATATCTGCTCAAATTTGTCAAGATAAGCCTTATAATTATTGACTTAATACCGGACAAACTTACTTGGTTAAAAACCAAATAAGTTTATCCGGTATTAAGTTAATAATGTGTTGCGCTCCATTTCCTTCCGTGGATGTTGTAGAAGGCGACTAAGGAAATCAATCACCAGGAGACGGGCAGCAGCGTCTTCCTGAGATTCCAACCGCATACTGCGATCGCCAACCCGCCTGCCAAGCGTGGCGATTATGGCAAAACCCCTCACTGTTATGAAAACCACGAAGGAGGCCTTTTCCTGCAGTGGGCGTTAAATGGCTGATGAAGATGATAATGAGTGCTTACGAAAGTTTTACTTCAAAAATAAGTCCTATAGAAACAAAGTCATAGGTACATTCCCGCACTGGGAATCGAACCTGGGTCTCCCGCTACCGTGTCCAATTCCGTGTTCTACCCACTTGGCTACCACCGCTTCGCATAGTATCATGATAGTTACTATTAACAACTAGCTGGCCCGGCAAACGTTGGTTGCCATATTAATTAGCCTATGACCTATTCTCAAACCTACCAAAGATACACAAAAAAAAATCATAAAAAGTTTCGGAGGAGCTTGATAATAAACACTGTGACACGAGATTTTCAAATATTAGACCAGCTGACTCGGCAAACGTTGTTTTGCCATATTAATTAGCCTACGACCTATTCTCAAACCACAATAAAATTTATGAAAATCTGTGAAGCCGTTTCGGAGGAGTTCCATAACAAACACTGTGACAAGAGATTTTTATATATTAGATTAATCTCCGAGTTAGGGTAGTCTCCGGAGTTAAACGTTTGTACGTAAGTTGTCATAAAATTACGTGTTAGTCGATGCTCAAAAATTATGCTGTTCATTGCTGTCCCATGATATAATGGTCAATTTAAGAAAGGAAATTAATAACTATTTGCCTTGCGTTTATTGTGTATACTTAAGGCAAATACTTGTCAAGACCTTTCTTTAAATAATAATGTTATAAAATTGTCTTCCGTCATACATAAATGTAAAAAATAAGATAACTTTAAATAAGAAAACAGTGGAAAATATTATTCACAGATTGAAAATAATGCGTACATTGTGTGATTCTCACTGCTAAAAACTTAAATTATTTTGATTAAATTACTGACACAAAATTTTACAAATCTAACCTACTAGGTTACATTTGCAAAACAAACTTCGAATAGTAATATCGCTTCGGCCCCAAAATTATTAATTTCCTATGAATCCCTAGTCTTCTTATAATTATGTATATGAATTGCTGTTCGTTAGTCTCGCTAAAACTCGGGAACAGCTGAACCGATTTGGCTATTTTATATATTTGTGGAAGTCCAGGGAGAGTTTAAATTGTGCGAACAAAAAATAATTGACGTAAGTGATTCGAAGTTCACGGGGTCAACCGGTCTCTTATATTTTATACGAGATTCCGTGAACCAGCTTAGTCGTCGTATGAAAATAAATTAAAAACGTGGTATTTTATAACGATGAACATTATATCCAAGAGCCATGCACTGCACCCCGCAGAGATTTTCCCATTTGGTTACGACAGCTATGTTGCAAAACCACGATAACGGTTATTTCCATATCTCTCTCGTATGTTTCACGTGGATTATAAAAGTTTCTAGCCTTTCCATCATGATATTTAATATTTATATTAAATATTTAACTCAAGCTTGTATTAAATTTAGAGTAAAAAAAATATTTCAACTTAAAACATTCTATTTGTTGAATGTCAATATGTTAAAGAGTGAGAGCGTGATGGCTATCTCACTCCATCTTGTATTGGCAAAAGCAAGTTTAATACGAAGATCATGTTAACCTCCGGTTTCTGGTACACTAATGATGTCTTAATCTATTGCTAACAGTTGTCAGTTATTTTTGGTGTATGCACTTAGGCCAACAGACAGCAGTCAGCGGTAAATTAACATAATATAAGTGTACGAGAAACTGGGGGTAATCCATCTGAATTCCTCAGGAATATGAGATAAAACAAAATTATTAAGATAAGTCAGCAAACTTTTATTTCAAAGACAAAATACTGTAAATATAGAGGTATACTGCTCGTAAGAATTAGGGGAATAGTATTTGTAAGGGCCAATTTCTCAATAGTCAGATAAAACTTAACTGGAGAATAAATTGCATGCTATCATAAGGGCCCATTCGACCAAACGCGAGTAACTTTTTACTCGAGAGTAAATCACTATTTACTCTAGAGTAAGCAGATTTCTGACATATGCTTGCCAAACGTGGTCACTGACTAAGGAACTCCTTCAGAAAATTAAAGTTTGTCGACAAAACATGGAAAGAAGTATGCTAAATATAAAACTGAAGGATAAATGGACATTGGAAAAAATAAGAAAAATAACAAAAGTTGTTGATGTAACCAAGAAGGTGAAGCAGCTGAAGTTCAGGTGGACAGGGCACATAATGAGAGAACAGACGGAAAAATGGACGAGAGAAGTAACCGAATGGACCCAAGAGAAGGAAAGAGAAAAAGAGGAAGACCTATAAGGAGATGGGAGGATGATTTACCCAGTGGATGGAGAGTCACAGCCAGGGATAGAGAGAAGTGGAAAGCCCTAGAGGAGGCCTATGTCGGAAGACAACCTGACTTTGAAGTCGTTGCCGAAGTCGGCATGTAGCAAAAAAATAAATAAATAAAACAACGAAATGCATGTTATATTTAATTCGAGTCAACTAATGTTTAATTTAAAAATTTATTCAATTGTAATTTAATATAATTTAATTGTGAATCAATGTCAGCGAAATAAAGGCTATTTTTATTTATTTATTTATTATAAGCAGATTTTGCATTTTACCAACCGCTAATCTAAGATTAAGGAAGCTACTCGAGAGTAAATACTTATACGGCCAATTTTGGCGGAGTAAAACACCTTACCCTTTTTGTCGGTTTATTCACTCGTTCATCATTCTGTTTTAAACCACAGATTAACAATACCGAGGATAATTTACTCCTCGAGTAAGTTGGAAAAACGTAAACGAAGTTATCCAGGAGTAAATCCAAGGAGTAAACTTATTCTCGGAATAGTTACACCGGTGTAACTCCATGTTTGGTCGAATCGGCCTTGAATCATACGACAAGATTATTCTCCAGTTAATCTTATCTGACTAGGTATTTAAAAATCCGGTCTTAGTGGAGTAAAACTTCTTGGTTAGGTTCTTAAATATAACTGCCCATTAAATGAATCGTGTGATTTTAAAACAACACAAGTCACATGTGTTTTTAAAATAACACTTGCCCATTTTTTTTTTATTAAATTATTTACACCTACCTATTGATTTACATTAGAACAAAAAATTGTAGTTTATTCATACAGAAATCAATATAATATGCTAAAATATTGCTGTTGTAGATATTAGTATTTGAATAAAACAGTTTTTTCTATTTCTTGCAAAGTTGTAATGAAAGGACATGTGTCGTTTTAAAATCACACGATTCAAATATTTAAGTGACGTCCAGTGTTGCCAGATACACCGCTTTTCCGCTTTTTACCTCGGTTTTTTTACAATGGATCCTCTTTCCGCTTTAGGCCGTCGCGGTTCCCCTTTTTTAATTTTGCTCGAACCTCAGGATGAACTTCAAGCGCGCGGCATTTTCCAAAAGCATGTGTATGTGTGGCGCGTGTGGTACTTTGTGTTTCACCGCTACACGTAATTTTGCGAAATAAGCCATGGCGCAATGGATTAAGATTTATGTTTGAGTAAACATGTCGGCTTTTCTTTTGATTGAACTGCTTCAAATTTGATCTCCAAACAACAGAGCTTATTATATACTGAGGAAATTTGACAGTTTGTGTTACCTTAATGTGCTATTACTTGTACTTTTTACCCATTCCATTTTGACCGCGCGCTTACTAGGGGGCGCTAGGATAATTTTTGCACACGGGCACTACATGGGCTAGAGACGCCTCTGCCGACGGGTGCCAAACGGGACCCTATTACTCTGCCTCCGCTGTCTGTCTGTCCGTCCGTCCGTCTTTCCGTCCGACCAAACGACCGATCGACTAACCTTCAAAGGGCTTTATCTTTGGAACCGTAATAGGTAGCCAGTTGAAATTTTCACAAAATGTGTTAATTTAAAAAATAAGGGAGTCTGCATACAACAAACGTGTTTTTTCGCCGGTTTTTGTTTATGCTCTATTGCAATATTTAAACTGGCATCAAACTTGGCGTGATTATGGAACTTATTATATAAAATATTCTAACAACAAATAACAAACAAACGGCCAAGCACCAGTACAGAACGCTCGGTGCGCGAGCCTGACTCGCACTTGGCCCTTTTTTATTTAATAATTTGTAAGTTGCCTTTTGCTTGTATGAATAAACAATCAAAAACAGCAATACGCGTATGAAGTGAGCTGTATAAAATCGATGTATAATTAAAATATGGAGTCCCGCTTTTTTAGTTAACAATCCGCGTTTTTTAAGCACTCCTTCCGCATTTTCAATCTCCCCATCTGGCAACACTGAAAAAAAAATTAAAATGAATTTATTACCGGCTCAGGATTACAGAAACCAACACTGGTGACGTCCTTCACGAAAATTAAAAACAAAAGAACATCAGCGTTTTTGTTAGTAGTTCTTGGCAAAATGGTGGCCAAGAGTCTATGTAAACCTTAATATTTAAGTGACACATTTCGTGGCCATTTACAATTAAAAAACAAAGAACATTTTTTTATTCTACTTTGAAATCTTATTTCCCCTATTTTGTTTTGAGCAGTGTAGTTTCATTTGCAAAGAAAGAAATAAACTGTCAACAATGCTGTAAAATAGTAAAACATTAGATTTATTGTTATCGCCTAACCAGCAGCGCAAACAAATAACTTGTGCACGGATATCAAAACAACAGTCTGGTGAAACGGATACTAGCTACATCGGGTGTGAATTTACTGACGCCTTTCCAAAATCCACATACCTTTTATCTGTATTATTACAAATATTTTTTGAGACGATTTCTCTGAGAAATCAACGGCTAAGGAGATATTTAGGTTCGAAGTCTCTGTTTTAGGGTTTGGTAGTCAAGAAGGAGTCCACAAGGAACCTTTATTGTTTCAGTCTGTCCTTTTGTCCATCCGCGGCTTAGCACAGATACAATAAGTATTAGAGAGCTGAAATTTGGCAAACATTTGTTACACTGACAAAACCGTAGAACAAAATCTTGAAAAAAATTGCGAAGGGCGTCCCCCTCAAGTCCCGGCTAAATGGTTGAATTTATTTACAAAAGATATTAACTTTTTTATGAAAACTAAATGAATACAGTAATTATTTTTTAGTAAGCGTAGCTTTCAAGCAGGGCGTCAGTTTTTAACACCCTGTAGACCATTCTAAAGAGGCAACAAACAAGGTCGCTTCTCAAGAACATCGGCCGGGATGTAGACCGCCTCTTAAGGGGCCGTATAAAGCTAACCGCGTGCAACATCAAATCAAACAACAAATTCTCACTGTTTTATAATAAAATTATAATAAAAAGATAAACTTAATTCCGGAATTACCTACTTACTATATAATAATATTCAAGGTACGTAAGTATCTTACATGTTTATAAGTTATTCAGAAAAATTATTTCCCACCAAAACAGTTATGTACAAGATTGGCCAACTTCTCGACTCAAAAAAATACATGATATGCAAGAACATACCAAGTTCCTTGTCTTCACGGAATTAGCAGTGTTTTTTATATACACGAAAAATGTGTGACTTAATTGACAGACCAAATTTGGCCAGTTTTTAAAGGACATTGAATAGAACTTATATTATAATGAAAACTTGCCAAGTATTATTTAAGTTAATTAAAGGTCACGCATTTTTCCCGGGTATATCAAAACACTGCTAATTCCGTGAAGACAAGGAACTTGGCAAGTTCTTGCATATTATGTATTTCCGTAGAAGACTAAGGAAATAAATTACCAGGAGACGGGCAGCAGCGTCTTCCTGAGATCCCAACTGCGTACTGCGATCGCCAACCCGCCTGCCAAGCGTGGCGATTATGGCAAAACACTTCATGATTAGAAATCCACGAGGGAGGCTTATTTCCTGCAGTGGGCGTCAAATGGATGATGATGATGACAACTTGGTTAACTGCCGTTTTACTATTAAAAAACATTTTGTTTTACTGAAAGTACTTTTCTTTCTTCAATTCAAATTTCAAATAATAACTACAATATAGATTACTTCAATAATTAGTACTGTTAAGGACGTCATGGCTATGCATTTGCAACCTCAGCAAATTGGGTTTTGGTATTCCTTTGGGTTCCGAAGCTGCAAAACGGCGTCGCTTTTTTTAAAACTACAACTGTCTAGCTATCATGGTTCATGAGATACAGCCTGGTTACAGACAGCCAGACAGACAGACGGACAGTGGAGTCTTAGTAATAGGGTTCCTTACCCTTTGCGTACGGAACCCTAAAAACGTGCTCTAATTATTGGTAATGCAATAGTTGTGTGTGTATCCCTGATTTTGATGAATAAAATATCTTAACTTAACGTAAAGCTCAAACAAGACTCGACTTAAATCATCTAGAGGTCTAAGAATTTCTTTTGAACTTCGATCCTGGCTACGCTGAGGGACTTTAAGTCCCTCACTAAATCGTAGACTTGCCCTACCATTAATTAGCATTCACAATTCGGCTCCATAGGCCGGGTAGTACGCACTGGTAAAAGATTGGAAATGAAATGAGTTTATTCGCGTGAAATGACGTAATTATGGTGGTCGAATAAGTATTTGGGTTCGCACGTCTCACCTTTCTACTCAAGCGAAAATTATTATTGCATTCCAACATTGTAAATATAATAATAATCTGACACATCAGATTATAATATGTCAAAATTACTTAAACTAAATCATATTTAACGGTAAGTTACACGCCGAAATAATACTATTTACATTATTATACCATTATTTTTCAATATGCGTTAATATTAATATTAGTTAAAGTAAGAAATTCACCTACAGTGTAGAAAAATACATGTCAGTCAATGGCAACATTTTTAATATCTGTGGAAGCTTATTACCTATTACACATTTTTGCAAGCATGCGGTAGCAGCTTTTTTGGCACAATTCGGTTCTAAATGGCAAATAGATAATTTCGTTTGGAAATCTTGTATTGAATTTGTATATTAGAACATTTCTTAAAAAGTTACGTTCTTTGGCCGTGAAGTAACATTTTGCTTACCCTTAAGGACTGCAATTCACGGTAGAATTCTCACAAACGTAAACCGTTGCAGCCAAGTCAGCTAAAGCAAAGTTCCTGTTTCTATTTAAGAGCATTTAAGTGGTATTAAATATTTATTATGTTGACCTTAAACCAAGAGACAATAAGGAAAGAAACAGCGCAATAAAATATCTAGGTACGACACAATCTTCAATGTTATTAAAATCGTGATACAAAGTGCTGTCCATACCGCATCTGTAAAAACATGACAAGTATATTTTTCTTTATATATTTTTTTTTATTATTATTTCAGAAAAACTGTTCGATTTTACCCATATATATCTGAAGAGTACAACTTTTACTATGTGAACTTGAAGAAGTTTGAAATCTCGAAAACATTTTCAGCTGTTCTATACAATTTGACGCGTTGTTGGAGTTTTAGTATTACCAAAAGCTGAACAAAAAAACGTTATTCTTGCGGCTGGTTAAAAAATGTAAGCGTTATTTTATTAAGCCTCCTGAAAAGTCAACACAAAGGCTTTTAATTTGAAAAGGTGAGCTAAAGCAGCAATTAGCGTGGCACTCGGCCCGCTTAGTAGATTTCATATTTACGCCGCTGCGAGGGAAAACCAACACGTATGAAAGTGTTTGTTTAAAAAAAAAAAACGTGAAAATGCTTGGAACACTGTAAGCTATTTCTGTGTTAAAGGTGAATGACATGACTAGGCGTCTAAGCAGTTGGATTCCGTTGGAATTCTAGTGTTGTAGAGTTTAATGGTTCCTTACTATTTTATGTATTGGCTACAAGATATTGATATTAGATATCATAAGCAGCCTATATACGGCCCACAGGCCTTCTCTCAGAGAAAGAGAGTATGGGCTTAATCACCACGCGTGCCCACCGCGGATTGGCAATTTCAAGCGCTGAAGCATGTGAATAGTTCAGACACTCAGGTTTCCTCACGATGTTTTTCTTCACGGTTAGCGAGTCGCATTGCTACTATAACTTCACAAATAAACATAACTTAGAAAACAAAGTCACCGGTACATTCCCGCACTGGGAATCGAACCTGGGCCTCTCGCTTCCGAGTCCAATGTTCTACCCACTAGATATACACCATTAATTTTGGGAGGTTTAAAAGACAGCCAAGTGAACGTGCCTGACAATAGCTACCGATACGCGACTTTGTTTTTTTAAAAACGCACTCATCAAAAATGTTTCGTTAAACAAACTCCAATCTGTTAGAACCATTATTAACCATCCAGAGCGGTACGTGCGTACAGCAGGTCCGTGGGTCATTGTCCTGTTAGACAGAGAGGCGGTACTAATTGTTCGCGCATTTATTAAACGAGATTTGGTCAGGGTATAGCAAAGGGGGCGCACTAATAATTTCGGTTAGTTTTCGGTCTTACATGTTCAACCTAACACGCTCCTACGCGCTCCGCTACGCTACGCGCTTCGTCGCACCTATATTTTTGTTGTTGCAAATAGAAATTATAAAACTTTGTTATCTTGTACTTTCGGCTTTTGACCCGTCCCCGTCTACAATCCGTCATTTATCTCTGTAATTATCAAGTTTAGAGAAAAGTTGCCCATACAAAACATGTTTATTTTAGCGTCTTCTATACGATGGCATCATAAAAAATAGGTGTCATAATGACATCACCCCCATCAAAAATTTTCTAAGTCCCACGCCCCCTTTGCTATACCCCAACCCGAGATTTCTCAACTCGAAGCAGGCTGACATGATCACATGGTGATCAAAGCCTCTAAATAAAAAAAGATAAAAAAAAACTCGAAGCAAGATTTCACACAATTTTCTTTTTTATTTACGTTTATATTTAAAAAGAGATAGTTTAAATATATTCTACTTTTAATTACTAATTACATAACCGCCGCTTTCAAACCACCCAGATTTAAGCCAGTATATTGAACACTAGTGGCAAGTGCATACGTTCGTTCTACTGCAGGGCACTCTCTCCCCCTTATCTTAGAGAGAGAGAGAGAAGAGATAAGATAAGAATATAATTTATTGTACGGAAATCGGAACCTCTAGCGGGATTTCAAATCACACAGCTAGTTGTTACTATTATTTTTACAACAGACGGACAGACAGTTACTAGACAAACTGTTCCGTTTGGTTCCGGTTGGTACGAAGCCCTAAAAGTAATAATAATTATAACATCCACACAATAAAACTCATGTGCTCCCAAACTATGATACCCTGGTCTATAGTAACCACCACAAACGTGGAAATACACCCGGACCGAGACCATTTGTGCAAATATACGGCGGCCCCCAGTGGGAATCGAACCCACGACCTCCAGCATGGTAATCAGACGTGATACCGCTAGACCAACGAGCTAGTTAAGTGTTTTCATATTACTTAGCATTTTTTTTTATTTTGGTGTCTTAAAGAGTGTTCAAGATAGTAGAATGGGGCAGCGAGAGCAACTACTTGAAATTTTAAGCTGCTAGTATTGTCGACAGCACATCAACCTTTAAATACGTCCACTCTAATCAGTTACGTTAAGTACGACTTTGCAATAAAATGTTAAGGTTGATCTGCTGCCGACTGTAGAGGATAACATATTGAATAGACCACAAAAAATGAAACTACATTCACAGATTTTGCAAAATTGTTACGGCCAGCAAGAATAGCGCTATTTCTCACTTATTGTTTCATCATCATCAGCCATTTGACGCCCACTGCAGGACATAGGCCTCCTTCGTGGTTTTCATGATCATCAGGGGTTTTGCCATAATCGCCACGCTTGGCATTAAACTTATTGTATAATGCCAATTAATTCATTCTGTTCCTTCTACTTCAAAACAAATATCTGCTCCTTAATAATGCAGCTTATATTCGTCCCACTGTAGGGCACAGGCCTTTTCTTAGAGAGAGAGTATGGGCTTTATCACCACGTGTGCTCACCGCAGTATTATTAACTGTTGCTAAAAGTAGAAAAAGTCTGTTTGGGACAAAAAGCCCTATTTTAACTAAATAACCGCACCTATCAACCACCTTTGAACTAACGGTATAATTCTATTTCCTAAGCCTAGGCCTCACAAGACACGTGCTCGAACGTCACATATTTCACAGAGGGAAGACCTAAGGCGCCTTCGATCTTCATTAGCGGGGACGCTAGTGGCTAATTGCCAATACTCAGCCCAAGTACCTTTATTGGATCGAGGTGGCTTTCGATTAAAATCCGGCAGATGGGTGGCCCACTAACGATGTAGGTAGATAGACTGTTTATGTGTGCGTTGAGACACGCAGTCGCACATACATAAAGTATGATATAATATTGAACTAAGTTCATTAATATCGGATTATAATTGAACGGTTTACTTATAAAAACACGGTTCCTCTGAAACGATCTTGGTAGTATCCTAGACTTTTGATGATCCATCAGTGAGTGAGTGAAACAGTGAGTGCAGAAAATTGTATTTTTTTATCACGACGGCTAAATCTTAATCCCTCTACAATCAATACTATGATATAACTGGCTTCGAAGGTAGAAAGAGATTGAAAAGGGGTCGTATAGGTTCGTGTAAATACACAGTGCAAATGCACAGTACGGGTCGGCTGAGAACTTGGCAAGGCGTACTATGTGCCGTGATCGGGCGCAGAACGAGCTGGTCCAGAACTTGGCCTGGCGCGCTCTGTACGCTTTGGTAGGACCGATTTTTAAAGTAGTTAATATCTTGTTTAAACTTAAACTTTCGTAAGCACTTCACATTATTAGCTTAATTCCGGATTCACTTACGGGATTTTTGTCGGAAGAGTCCGACCGTTTCGCTCCGATTCACAGAGCTTAATCATGGTGAGTAGAGACAGAGCTCGCGTCGTATCTGACTGCGTGCAAGCGCGCTGGTTACGATATTGACTTGAGTGGAAATGCCATTCATATTCGTATTTTGAAACAATGTTCCTGAAGTATTTACTTAAAGATATGTAAATAAGATTTAATGAAGTCCAATCAATGTAATAATAATTTTAAGTTCCAACCAAGTGCACCAAAATACAGTTATCTCGATGAGATGTCTTACTGCCATTTCGTCAATAGTTACTGTGTTTGCAGATCCCAGAAGCCACAATCAATGTATTATGAATAATAAAGCAGAAATTTTAATAGTTATAATAAACTACGATACTAAAATGAAATCTGTTTTGAAACTTGTGGTAAAAGTGAATAAAGGTAAAAACTCTTCGGAAAGTATAACTTTACCATCATTCTACGGTCAGAAACATTTCCTTTCACCAGTTTGTAGTCCTTAATCTAATTCTGGCGCGTCTAATTAGGTTTCCAAAATGCAAGAATTCTGTAGTGAATGAAGGGTGGGAATCAGCAAATAAAATAGGGATAGGCAAAAACAGGAGCGCTAAATTGAGAGCTTTCTGTTCATTAAAATAATTTTCAGGCACTAAAACAGCTGCCTGTTTCCCCGCCAGGTGTCCCCGGGGGATGAGGCCGCGGAGGATGGTAACATACGTAACGTACGTATAAAAAAGGTTGGACATCACTCGTGATGTTCAAATGATTTTTTAATTTAACACATACTTATGGTTTTAAGTATTAACTATCAAGGGGCGCCAGAACAGACCATAAAATCGTTAAAAATACATAAAATATATATTAAAAAAAAGTATGTTTTAACTGTCCGGCAAGTCCATTTTACAGAGTAGATATCGATACCACTACAGCGTAAAGACAGACCGTCAAATAAAACCTTCCCACAACTACTGTAGGTAATAAACACAAACAGCGCATCGAAAAAATATTTTTATCTATACAAAAAAATTTAAGTTTGTTTCTTGAAGTAGCGTTATTTGACACATCCACAGAGTAGAATTAATCTATTAAGGCAAACGTTTCTTTTAACCATAAGAACCTAAAATTCTCATTAATTCTCTCTTACAGATAAGTTCGCCTTTGTAACAATGCTATGTAATTAATTTTAAAATTTATGAATTATTAATAAAAACACGATTATTCTAAAGCACTTCCCAAATGCAGTTTATTTTATCTGTGGTCACATCTTTTCCTTGAAAAATTACCACCAGACTATCTTAATCGGCGTTTATCGAGTGTTTCAAGGAATCATGTTTTTATAAATGAGAACGTTAGAGTATAATGATTTTCTACTTAAAGAGCTTCTGAAACAGGTGTTATTTAATTTACTCTTTGTATGTCACCTATTTTATTCTGCACCGTTAACACAGAAATCCCAATGCAGCAGTCAAAATGCAATGGCCGGCCTTAAGCCCGCGGGGCTTACACGGGACATTTTTATTCTCGCAGCCTGAAGGCGCCTGAATAAACCTAAATACGAACGGATCATGTCGCCTCAGGTAGAAAGCCACACTATTACTCGAAAGAGAATTTTATATTACACCTATCTCTGGGAGTTTTCGGCTTAGCCTATTTCATGTTGGCACCATGACCTATGTCATCTTATTGAGCTTTGCTCCATTTCCTTCCGTGGATGTGATAGAAGGCGACTAAGGAAATACATTACCAGGAGACGGGCAGCAGCGTTTTCCTGAGATTCGAACCGCATACTGCGATTGCCAACCCGCCTGCCAAGCGTGGTGATTATGGCAAAACCCCTCATGGTTGGGAAAACCATGAAGGAGGCCTGTGTTCTGCGGTGGGCGTGGAGTGGCTGATGATGATGAGCTTTGCAGAATCTTTTCTAATCTTGGAAGATGACCGGTTTACTTTTGGACAATAATTTAAGAAAATAAAGGAGAAAGAAAAGTAAGATCATGCTGTAATCTTAACAACCAAAATAGCAAAATTGGAACAAAAACAGTTCTTTGATCAAGACCTCATTGTTATTATTATTTTTAACTGGGGGCAAGATTTCTCGTGACTTAGCCTCAGGTACGACTTTGTAATGGAAATAGACTTCCTATGCGGCGTCGGAGATCCTTTCTCCGCATCCTTTCGTTTTAAGACTGGGCTTAGAACCGTAAATTGTTTTTGTGCCTCCCGGCCATTTGCCACGAAACAGTACAGAAATGCTAGAACGTGATATTTACCATTAAAAGGTTAACTCCAGTCTCCAGCGTTCTCTCGTCAATCCCGTTTATCTAGTACTCTTTGTGACGTGAGTGAAAATAAAACTATTGGTCTAAAACTGCTTGGGGATCAATCAGTATGAGTAGCTTCGTTTTATGAAAAACGTAGTTTAATAATTTTTACAATATTTTCAGCTTCAAGGTACTTGAGATGTACAAAACGTTCGTTAGAGTGGCTGACAGATTAAAAGTATTATTTTTAATGGACTGCGCGAATTCGCGGTACAGGCGCGCGCTCTTGCTCGACACTGGCGCGCGCTCAAGCACGCCAATGACGATTCTGCCACTCATCGCTACATGGCTCTAAATATAAGGGCCACATTGAAAGTGACGCCACGCCTTCCAACTGAAGATTCTTCGATGTCAATCAGATGTGCAGACAGTCTTCGCCGCTTCGTCCATCGATGGCTGCACAGGATGCGGACAGATTTTGAGATGATGCAGTTGTTCCACTCGATCGTAGCGCCCAAGGCGCGTAGATACGGTCGCTGTCAGGTCTCCACAGGCTGGCGCAGTCATCAGTCGGCATCGGTTTTTAAACCGCTAGTACAAATAAATAACATAACACAACTATGTTCATTGCAGATAATTTCAACATCCCCTTCTACACTAATATTATAAAAAGGAAAAGCTTGTAAATGTATATGTTTGTATAAGTTTGCAAGTTTGCAATAACAAATCTGTCTCACTTTTAGAAAAGGTCTGTGCGCTTCTCCTTTCCGATTGGGTGAATATAAGCTGATTATGCTATATTAAAGTGTAATGATCATATTGAAAAGAGATAGGTTTTGCTCCAAGTCCAATGATTGGTACTAAAATTTGTTTCTCGGGGAGGCGGGAAAACGGTCATTGACATGAATCTCCTGTCACTATGTTTGTTATCGAACTCCTCCGAAACGGCTTCACCGATTTTTGTGATTTTTGTTGTGTGTAATTGGTAGGTCTGAGAATAGGTGTAGGCTAATTAATATAGCAAAGCCGCGTTTGCCAAGTGCTGACTCGGCCAACGTTATTTTATGATATTATGTATTGGTTTTCAAGTTTTAAGATATAATGGGCGTTAACGAATTTTTGTGTTACATTGATGCCGGTGGATGTGTCTAAGTTTTGTTTTGTTTTATTTTGTTTTATTGTATCCACTGAAAACCAGTTTCGGGGTCACTATCAGCCATGGCATAAAGCTGAGCGGAGGCTATTTTGGTGCCAACTCCCAGTTTTTAAATGTTTAAATCATACGTTTTATATTCTTTTTGTTGCACTAATCCGTTTTGAGGACAATTTTAACAACCTATTTAGAAGCTAAAAATTCCATCTATGCCAGGACTTGAACCCGAAACCTCTGCATAACTGTGCCAGCGCTCTCCCAACTGAGCTAATGGGCCAGTGCAGGCATCGGCGAAATTTCGAGCCTCTTTACAAACTTCTCTGTATTACGTTCAGGCAGCGACATCTGGCCGAGCCGACATCACTTGCAACCCCAAGTGACCAGATTAGATCAGACCCAGATCAGATCGGATCAGTCAGAGATAAGAATCCTATTTCAACGAGTGACGAGGTGTGTGCGAGGAAGGGAGAGGCACGCATTGAGTGCTTGTTCGGCGCATTCGAAGCGGAAGCTTTACGATGCAGTCAAGTGTGGGTGGCTAGTATTAGTTATTAACAAGTATTGTTATTTATTCCATTGTTACGTTTGTGTTATCATTTTTGTTTTATTGTAGTATTGGTCTTGTTTTACCACACTTATCGTTTATTTATTAGCATCGACCGTAATACCCGTGTCATCCGCTTTACGTAAATCGATTCGCGACCACTTTCTGTAGAACTAAACCACCATGTCTATCGCTCATGAATTATTTCTGTGATCCTATCAAAAGTTAATGATCGTTTTTCCGCCTCTCCGAGAAACAAACTATAGTACTTATCGTTCGCAAAATTAGTTTTAAGTCAGATAATTAAACCCCTTTATACTTATATGGGTCTTGCGTGTTTTTATTAGGTACTCTCCTTATGTTACCACCTCAGCCCAGTCTGCAAAAACCATTTTAATTTATACGGATAGACTAGATGCAGTGTCCGACTTTATCTTGTTTACGAGTTAACCTGTTGTAGTAAATGTCTCGACGTTAGGGGGAGTATAAAGACCGCCCCCTTACATTTAAGTACAACACATGGCTCTCTTGAACTGTGTTGACGAAGGATCATAGCGGCGAACCACTCATTCTGAAGTCAACTTGGAAAACGCAGGCTGAGATATTTTTGGAAAAGTAAAATACTAAAATATCAAGACGTACCCTATCTCTCTTTAAGAGGTCTGTCCGTACCATAATTATAGCAGAACGTATTACGTACTTATGTAAAAATACACCTACGATTTGATTAAGCGTGGCACTTGAAAAATGATGTGATATTTCCAAGAGAATTAAATTACAGCCCGCCGATGGACGCACAGTATTTTATAAAATACATGAGATAATCCTATGGGCAAGATCAGAAGAAGAGTCTAAAGGAGCAGCTGTCGTTACAATAAATTGGAACATTTCTAAAAAACTGTTTTAATTTATAAACTGCAAGTATTCACTCATAAATCCTAAACTATATTTGTTCATAACTTTCGCAGCATTCACAAAGTGACTCGGTACTTGAAATTAGAAGTATGTGGTAGGCACGAGTGCCTACACTCTTTCTTTCATCCCATGGAAAGAAAGCCTGTGACTTCAAGTTGAATTCACACAATTCATAGTACACAATTTCTACGTAAAATACTTTAGATACATATAAAAAAACTGCATGCTTCTTTAACTACCCGTGAATGGAGGCAGACCTCACTCCGTCTTAATTATGCCAGGCGTGAATAGAGGGAAGCGACTGCATTAACGTGAGTAATTTCCTTTCTTAAGACTGAAATCTGGATTTAATGTTGCCTTTTCAGCCTATTGTATGGACGGTGGAACGTTCGCTTTAACTGCTTTCAAGCAAACCGCCAACAGAAAGCTTTTAAACCGAACACCTACCTATTTTTGAAGAAGACTTTCTTTCACTTTGGACTTTGATACGTTTTGAGTGAAAACGTGAATGGTAATGTACACTACAGAAGCTTTGTGATCCGTTCTGAATGATTGTCTGAGTAAAGGACTTCTTTTATCTTCACCACTTTTTCCGATACCCCTTCATACTACAAAAAAAAAAGAGATTTGCGATCTGTTTTCACTGATTATCTGAGCGAAGACTTCCTCTTAGTTCCTCCACTTTTTCCGACACCTTTACATGACAAAGTATACTACAAACACGCACACAACGAACTTTATTGTCTTTTTTATTTTTAGTAATAAAATGCGACTATTTTGCTAGTAAAAGGTGACAGGCCGCTGAATGGAAATAAAAATATATTTGTGGATATGTAGTAACTAGAACAGATATTGATTTCTACTAAAGGTGCAGATAAATGAACTAAACCCTATAATCCAATAGTTGGAAACGTAGTTTCCAGTTTTGACGTGATCGCGTGTCACAGAAAAACTTAGGCCTTTGCATCTACGCATGAGATGGGTCGCTCGTAGCCCCGGCTGCCTGAGTGATCTTAAACGATCACGAAGGTTAAGCAACACTGGGCGCGTTCAGTGCATGGATGGGTCGCCGTCTATGCCTAACGCTAGTGGCATTTTTCCGAGCGGTTCCGTGCTTCGCAAGGCACGTTAAGCCGTTGGTGCCGGCTGCCGTCGATAGATGGCAGTCGTTAAGCCAAGTCAGAGGCCTTAGGGCGGCTTGACAACTTCTGACAGTAGACGAGCCACTAGTCTACCAGCCTCCACCAATCCGGACTTGGCCCCCGTGGTGGAGTATGGCCTATACCTTCCTCAGGGAAGAGACCCGTGCCCCTCGGTGGGGACATAATGGGTTGATGATGATGAGATGATTTATACAGCGTCCAGTACCACCTTCACTCACACTAGATGGGTGAAGGGACCACTTGCTGCAGTGCCTGGGACATTGTTTTTTTTAGATGGAATAGGCTTGCCTAGCACCTATACCATCCTGATAGTTTAGTCGGCCTAGCCCACAAGAAAAACAAGTCAATACGTGCGGAGCTAACCAACCCGCGGGTTTCCTCGCGATGTTTTCCTACTACAAATTCGCTGATGTACGTAACTTTGAAAATAAACAAAGTCATATTTACATGCCTTCACTGGGAATCGAACCTGGGTCTCTCGCTTCTGAGTCTATTGTCCTACGCACTGGGCTACTACCGCAATAAATTAAGGTGGTGTCACAGAGGATTCTGGCAAAATGTCAAAACTTGAAACAACGATTTGAAATAGATACCCAGCTAGTTCCCTTTGGCGTTTTGAGGGGGAACTACAAGGCGAAGCGCGGTTTAATTAAGTTTTAAGACCACTCGGGCGGCAACCGCAGGTTTCAGATGGTCTTTGGTTGTTGTTATTAATTTACGCTTTGCAAGAGATTGCTACGAGCAGTAGGTATAGTCGGCAACAGGTCAAATTTTATATTCTTCTTGCAAGGTCACCTTTACCCTAGCAGATTAGAGTGCACGAGTAAGGGTTGATATGCTGTTGAATGTATTTACTATCTTTCATGACATAAATTTTTCAATGACATGATATTGCCGGTTTGATATAATCAAAGTCAGTTTGGACAAGGTAGTTTGGTAAATTATTAGCAAGATGTCATATTTTTTACCAAAAGCGCCATTTTAAAAGTGAAAGTAAACCACATTTGTTGCCAAAAAACACTTTATACCTACATAAATATAGACGTAAGCTTATATATCTAATTTAAACTTTTTTTTTATAATTTGTAAAAAATATAAAAATATTTCGTTTTGTCCTTTAATACGTGTAAATTTTTAAAAGTTGAGTTCACTTTGATCGGACGCCGGCACAAAAGTTCGAAGCCGGAAATAAACCAAATAGGCAATCGACAGTACCTACATCAACCAATACATCCGTGCACTCTACTGAGTTACGTTTATTTGTACTCTGCGGTTACGTGGTGCGTTCCTTTGCAATTAAAATATAAAAGCCTAAGTGTTGTCAACCGTACCTGTTACCAATTAATAAAGTTTTTATTTATTTTTACCACACGCGGTGAAGGAAAGGAAAACATCGTGAGGAAACCCGTGGCTTGGTTGGCTCCGCACGTATTGACTTGTCTTTCCTGTGGGCTAGGCCCACTGTCAGGTGCTGGGCAAGCGTACTTCATCTAAAATACAATGTCCCAGGTACTGCAGCGTCCGAGTGGTCCCTATCTAGTGGGAGTACAGGTGCCATTGGTCGCTGTATAAATCATCTCATTACGTATATGCAAAGGCCTAAGTTTAGTTTCTTTATTACTAAACTTAAATGTCTAGAGCGCTAAAACAGGAAGACAGACCTGTGGCAAGTTATTTGCCACAGGTCTGTCTTTATATCAAACTTGTTATTTATTGTGAGTTATTTAGCGGGCTACGTGAGCCGTATGGGCTCAGACAGGTGGGCGAAAACTGCCACTGACTGGGTTCCACAGTTATTTACTTTAACCACAGAACAGAGAGTGACTTGTAGATTACGTAAATAGGTACTTACTCGCAGTCTTTTATACTTTATTGCACACATAAAAAGACATAAATAAAACACAACATTAGTAGTATCTTTATATCGCTATTTTTATATCAAACTTGTTATTTATTGTGAGTTATTTACCGGGCCACGTGAGCCGTATGGGCCCAGACAGGTGGGCGAAAACTGCCACTGACTGGGTTCCACAGTTATTTACTTTAACCACAGAACAGAGAGTGACTTGTAGATTACGTAAATAGGTACTTACTCGCAGTCTTTTATACTTTATTGCACACATAAAAAGACATAAATAAAACACAACATTAGTAGTATCTTTATATCGCTATTTTTATATCAAACTTGTTATTTATTGTGAGTTATTTAGCGGGCCACGTGAGCCGTATGGGCCCAGACAGGTGGGCGAAAATTGCCACTGACTGGGTTCCATGCGGCGGGTATCGCAAACGCGGACGACCCAAACGGTTGGCGCGACGACCTCACTACCCTTCTACCGGGTTGGCAGAAGGTGGCTACGAGCAGGGAGGAGTGGAGAACTAAAGAGGAGGCCTTTTCCCAGCAGTGGAACAAAACCAATAAAAAAAAACAAAACAAGAAACTAATTTTAAATCTTGCCCATTTCTTCGGTATTCGGCTTTTAATTATTTTGCATAAATACTTTACTCTGATTGCTCGAAATCAACGGCGTTTGCTCTTTTATGGCAAATACCGCCTGCAAAGCTAGATTTGTAATTCAAATGTCCCATTCGTTCACAATAAAATATTCATTCAGAGCAAACGCACTTAGTCGAGTTTAAAGAATTTGCTGTGGTGCGATTCATAGTCTATTTATTTTCTTATGCAAATTTTACGTTAACTGACTTAGGAATACAATATTTTAAGATCGAAGTCATTTACTTGCATGTTTTGAGTCAAGCTTGGATAGATAAAATTTAATATCTTTACTTCACTGCAAAATTTTGGGGTCGATATCACGGTATTTCATCCTTGGGGTGGCAGGCATTTTATCTGCACTTACCGAAACGATTTTTTCAATATCAATCATCACTTTCTATAAGCAAATATTTAGGAGGAGGCGTGAGAAAAGGATAAAAGCTTCAATAAAGATTGAGGAGCTTTGCCCCAACTAACAGACCTCTGGAAAACATCTGCTTGTTTTTGGTTATCTGGCCACATAAATGTCTGCAATGTCTCCTTTCATATTATATTTCTTTACTGAGAAAAATTATAAAGATAGATTAAACAAAAAGTATAGAATATTCAGATCTGACATGGCAGGTGTAGTCACATAAAATGAAAACTCCATACGAAAATACTTATCCACTCACACATCCATGGTTAGTAGAGTCCCCAAAAAAAACTACCTTCAAGTAACCAAGGGGAGTACAGTCACCAGCCGACTTCGCTATGACAGCGTTCAGTTTAAATTGAATTAAACCGAATGTAGCTTAAATTAGTTCTGCAGAAACTACTAGATAACTCTTTGATAAATTCATTCACGGGATATTTTTTTCCTTTAGATGGCAACAAATATATTTAAAAAAACCGGCCAAATAACCATTATCTATACAACATATTATGTTTGTGAAGTAAATGATGAAGGCTTATAAATCCGATTGATTTTTATAAGCCTCAATATAGCACTTCACTCATTCTTATATTATAACCTTTACATGAGTTAACCTTAAAATGTGATTACTTTCATATAGCTTAAACAATAAAAAAACAAGTCGCGCTTCAAGGGTGTAAAAAAAATCAACAAAATCCGAAACACAACACTGCGCTCCAGTACCAAGATTGGCGATCTTGGAGCTGCAACCACTAAGCTGAAGTGCAATTGGGCGAGTCTTTGTGAGAGATTGTCTCTCCCGGCAAGGCTCGGTTGGAGTGCTCCCGAATCCAAGAGCGGCCCCGGCCCTGCCAAAGGCTGTGCATCTGGGCGCCTTCTAGAGCCTTATTTGTAGGTGTTATGGTGTTACAGTGTACGTGCAACAGAAATCAAGAAAACATTGAGTATCTCTATCATCATCATCATCGTCATCAGCCATTTGACACCCACTGCAGGACATAGGCCTCCCGTATGGTTTTCATGACCATGAGGGGTTTAGTCATAATCTCTATATTTTACAATGATGGTGTCTTTTTTTACAAAAATGGATTTCTCGAATCCGCGCGTCGACTGTAAGGGGAGCCGCAGATCTTGCTAATTAACCAGAATTTTACTGCCTTGTTTACAAAAGATCAGCTAAGTGCGAGTCGGACTCGCGTACGAAGGGTTCCGTACCATTATCATTACAACACTTGAATATTTCAAACATCTACCTGTTGCGGTTATTAGTATAGACAAAAAAATACGTTTGTTATTTATTTCATTCTGTTTTTAGTATTTTTTGTTACAGCGGCAATAGAAATACATCATCTGTGCACATTTCAACTACCCAGCTATCACGGTTCATGAGTTACAACCTGGTGACAGACAGACAGACGGACAGACAGACAGACAGACGGAACCCTAAAAAAGAAATGAATAGAGATCGTGATATGTTATGCATTTCATACTATAATTACATCACATCTAACCAAATCAAGTTGTTTCCTCGACAGATACTTATGCATAGAAGTTCTGATCTTGTCTGACGCGTCACACTTATAAAGTCCAGTGGGTGGAGGGGTCGGGATTCGTCTTTACACGCGGATCCATCTTCACCGATCCCCTCCATCTTCACACGGTAATCTGGCAGATCGGACGCCGCAGATCGACAAATGTATGGCATTCGTAGCGTAGGCAGTGTGTTTCTAAGCACACAAATTCAAACATCCTAGGGGGCTGGTCTCTAAAATGCACTGTGCAATACAATGCAAACAGTCATATTACTCCGTTACTGGTTGTTTTAATCACACTATTAGTAGTCTAGTAACCAATCGTATTCCAACGGTATAACCCGTGCAACTTAACTCGGCGCCTCGCGCGATTCGATCTTCTTCGCGAAAGATGCCTATTGCATTTGCGCGGATTATACAATTGGAATGACATTTTACTGCTATTGCGTATTCACTGCTAAATAGCGGGAAATAACAGTTATTTTCGGGCTTAGATATTGAAAAATTGTACCTAATAGACTCTAGGGCCTGATCTGACGTGGCGTCACGTAGGGTCAGTGTGGTTCTAGCTTGACTCGCACATAGAAAACCCGCAACACATTGCGGGTTTTCTAGCGCTATATTTTACATATTTGTTTTCATTCATTCAGTTCGATACCCTTGGTGTCATCACCATCAGCCTTTTGACGCCCACTGCAAGACATAGGCCTCCTCCATGGTTTTTCAAGCTTCCCCGTCTTGTGCCGCCCTTATCCAGCGACTCCCCGCCACCGTGACCAGGTCTTCAGACCATCTGGCAGCGGGCCACGCTGCATCGTCCGATCCGCCGTCGCCAAGTCAGAACTTTTGCCATGAGTTCTCCTAGCTTATGTGCCCCGCCCACTGCCACTTCAACTGAGAAATTCCTTAAGCTATATCGGTAACTCGGGTTTTTCGGCAGATCTCCTCATTCCTGATTCGATCATGCAGTGAAACTCCTAACATAGCTCTCTCCATTGCTCGTTGGGCGACCTGGCCGAGTTGATTTTTCACTTGCCGATCTGGTGTTTAGTTGATCTACTATTAGTCGAGCTAACGTTCAGTCGATTTTTCGTTGGTCGAGTTAAAGTTCAGTCGACCTAGCATAATCGGGCTACTTTTTGTCAACCTTACGTTATGGACCCCTCGGTAAATAGTTTCAAGCCTCAGTACTCTTAAAACAGCTTGTACAATGCATATTAACATGCGATGAGTGCTTTTTATTAACCAATAGTAATTAGACCCACCATCGCCGGAAAGCCTTTTATAATTAAATTAATTTGGACCCCAGTCTAATGAAGGTCTTACTGAGTGCTTGCCCTTTATTCGTTGATTACCAGCAGGGCAATGATTCCTATCGGATGTTGTTGGTATGGGTGTTTTTTTATTGCTGATAATTTGCAACAGGGCGTTTATTATTTCTTATTATTATTGCGTATAGGTAATCCAAAGTTCGTTTAAGTTTGATTTGAAACCACAAGATTGTTGAAAAGCAGAATTTTTTACATACTCAAGTTATACGACATTATTTTACCACGAAATTGTAGGGAAGCAGATTTTTTATGTAGTAAAATTATACGACATTATTTTTTTATTATGTGGTATAAGACCGCTGTCTACTCCCTTGCATTTTTGAAACAGAGTTTTATTGTGTAATCACGTCATAAGGAGTGAGAAAATCATAGAAGTACGGGATGGAAATAAAGATTGAGGAGCTTTGCCACAGTTAACAGACCTCTGGAAAACATGTGGCTTTTTTTGAGTTATCTGGTCACAATAAATGTCTCCGTTGGTATTATTTTTCTTTACTGGGAAAAATAATGAAGATAGATTGGACGAAACGGATAGGATATTCAGACCTGACATGGCAGGAGTACCTAGTCTCATAAAATGAGAACTCCATACGAAAATACTTATACAACGTGTTAATTAAATAACGCAATACTTAAAAATCACTTCTTCAGTATGTATTAATAAATACATCCATCCAGCAAAGGTTTAATATTTTAAATTTTTGTTTAATACAAATGCACCCGTCAAGTTTTAAGATTGAATGAGAAATAAAAGGAACTGGCCAAGTGCGAGTCGGACTCGCGCACCGAGGGTTCCGTACTGTAGGTAGGTACATACATATTATAAATAGCTCAGGAATCAAGTCTCGCAGTTTTTTCCGAGATTTTCCCGAGATTTTTTTAATAACTTAATTACAAATGTACAGTTTAAAGATTTTTCCTGCATTTGTAGCATAAGATGACATTACTTGCCAAATTTCATAGCTCTAGCTTAGCGGAAAGTACCCTAATACATAATTCGGAACTTTGTTGTGACCATGTAGTTGTTTAGTTGTTACATACATTTAGGGTTTACATTTTGATTCCCTTGAGTGTCGAAATTTATGGCATAAATTGCTGTATCTTTTTTTTACGCTAACTTAGAAGTATTATTTTTTTACAGCTACTGTAGACCTAAGTATATTGTTTTAATTTCAACTCGATACCTCCACGCGTTCGAAAGATAAAGGGTCTTGAAAGTCAGACGGATGGACAGACAACAAAGTGGTCCTATAAAAGTTCCGTTTTTTCCTTTTGAGGTACGAAACCCTAAAAAAACTATTCAGCATTTCAAACTTTTGCTTAATGGATGTAGTTTTTTTGCTAATACTTACTGAGTAAGTGGTTTTTAAGTATTGCGTTATTTAATTAACACGTCCACTGACACGTCCAAAGCGCGCGCGCGATACTAGCCTTACCTGTCCTGTACATTAGTGCACCTCAAGAAGTGAAAACAAAGATGGATGCCGAATACGCGACACGTACGTACATAGAACAAGTATGCACACCGACCTTCCCACGTCGCGTCCCTTGCGTAGCGTACGTGTTGTTTATTCTCAGTTACTATTTGTAAATTTTCACACTGCCATTTTCGTAATAGTGTGAAATTGTATTTATTATTTGAACGTGCTAATGACTATATAAATAAACATGATGTGACCTGAGTGTCTGCAAAGAGGAAATTACAATCATTTTGACTAAATCCCAATTAATAGGTTTTCACTAATAAACAGAAGTATGAAAGATGACGTGCTTGTTATGAAGTACCTACCAACTAAATCGTAAATGTAAAAAGCGTACATTATATTATATTAGTATATTCTTTGTTATATATTACAACTTCAAGTCGCTAACGTGAAGGAAAACATCGTGAGGAAACCTGAGTGTCTGAGGTGTTATTATTATTATTAATACGTTTATTGCCCATAAGTAAAAAATACATAACGTGGCGGTCCTAACGCTATAACTATTTTTTACCAGTCAACGACAGGTGTTCACCACAGAACAGAGAATTTTCTGTCGTGTTTGTTTGTTTGTTACACTTTTTTGCACAAAATACAAAAATTAGCACTTAAAAAACATGAATGTCTTAGACTATTCACACACCTCAGCGCGTGAAATTGCCAATCCGCGGTGGGCACGCGTGGTGATTAAGCCTCTGTCTACGAGAAAAGACCAGCTTGCACTAGATTACCTCAATGATAGAAGGATTGGGCTCTGCAAAGTGGGTCGTTGCTTATTCTTCATTAAAAGGATCTTGACCATTAGCAGTATCGCTAAAATCTAAATAGTGTCACCAGTTTTCAGTGTCCATAATTCATGTTTTCAATTATAAAAAATTGGGGTTTTCTTATAAAACCATGACTTCTCCGTAATTCTAAATTAATAAAGTTATACAATAATTAATGCTTCCGGTTTAACGACCGCTGTAATCTTGATACAAATCTATTGATCCATTCACAGACCTGTTTAAATCTCAATCTGTGCATTCAATAATGTAGTGTTGCCATCAGACCGACCGCTACTTTTCAAATCGAATGAATCGATACAGAGAAAAAATAGGTATAGATAATATAGAAATAGATAACTTTTGTTATTTCGTTTGATAATACCTACTTCATTTGCATATTTTTTTATCCACCTGTTCATTTAGATTATTTGCGGTTTACTTTATATATTAGGTACTAACACTAGATAACAGATTCAACAGTGTGGACCTTCATCGTCATCATCATCAGCCATTTAACGCCCACTGCAGGACATAGGCCTCCTTCGTGGTTTTCATAACCATGAGGGATTTTGCCATAATCGCCACGCTTGGCAGGCGGGTTGGCGATCGCAGTATGCGGTTGAAATCTCAAGAAAACGCTGCTGCCCATCTCCTGGTAATTTATTTCCTTAGTCGCCTTCTACGACATCTACGGAAGGAAATGGAATGACGCTATTCTTAATCCAGTGTCACACGGATCTGTGGATCTTGTGGACCTTAATGTGGACCTTGTGACCGAATCGCTCGGATGCTGATCTTTAAATAAACCTTTAAATTAACTAGGAAAGCGGTGGTTATGTATTAACAGAACGCTTGCATCACATTCCAAGGTGTTGGGTGCGAATCGGACATTGTATGTGATTTTTTATAGCAGTACGACTGTCTAACGTTTACGGAAAACATCGAGAGGAAACATGTGTATGAGGTACACCCCATGCCCCCCATACCTCACCTCACTCCAAAAAAGCTAAGCATAGTGGCAGATTACATTCCTCAGTCTTTTGTACATTCTGCCGCAGCGTATGTGTGTGGTCCAACGTATGTAAAGCCTTATCGGAAACCGGCTTGTTCGGGGGGATGAAAGTCATCGAGCTTGCGTGCGAGACGATTCGTGCCCTAAAGTGGGAACATAACGTAATCAGTACCTACGCATGTAAAGATTTACATGCCTGACTGATTATGTTATGGATGACTTTGCAACTAAAATGTTATGGTTTATCTACATAGACTGCATATTATATATTATTATGTAAAGGTGATATGAGGCATAATCACCGGGCTTTCTACTCGCATCACGTAAATCAATTATATTACATTTCAGTTATATTTTTTGAAATGGTGACTGATAGAATCGAATTGATGATCGATATAAATTACATTTTGTAGCACTGAATGTCATCGTTCCTAATCTGTGCTACGTCCTGTCACCTATCATTATAACCACAGAGAATATAATCATATGTGTTCTGTGATATAATCACCACGTTTTCAACGGTTTTGCGATGGTTTTCTTCATGATCAGAATGTATATTTCTTTATTAACTATTTCGCATGAAGTCAGAATGTATATTTCTTTATTAACTATTTCGCATGAATTTTAGTATTTCTGTGAGACAGAGTCTCAATAAAATAAATGCCTGTAAATGAGTTAAGCTAGAGACTTCTTGTGTTTTGGTAAGTCTCCATGCAATACTATTACATCCTCGTCCGGAGAATTACTTTAATGCTAACAATAGTATTTTAAAATTTTAAGCCAATACTACAAATTAAGGTATTATTTCATTGTGGCATAACTTTGTTGCTAGCGATTCTAAGTGTCTTAATCACTTGATCTTTTTCCTTTCCATTACGTACACTTGTAATGTCAATGTAACTTTTCCAGTCACAAAGTGCACTTAATTACACAACCAAAAAGTTATCTCGGCTCTGTACCACGCTAACTTTGCTCCGAATTTATGCGGAACGAACAAAAAAATTTAATGTGAGGCAGCAATGAAAAACATACACATCATCTAATATATAAAAATCTGTTTTTTTGTGTATATTTGGTAGGTCTGAGAATAAGGTCGTAGGCTAATTAATTTGGCAAAAAAACGTTTTCCGAGTCAGCTAGCATTATGTAAACATACTTACACTGCTACTTTTCCTTCCGCAGAGTAATTCGACAATATTCGCATGAGAGAAAAATCTCTTTTATAGTCACATTTCGATCCAGAAATAGTTCACAATGCGCAATTTGTAACGTGCATTATCTTAAACCGTGTAGAAAGCTTTCAAAACGCTAACACCTTAAAATAGGTACAACGGACAGCATATAAACCTTTCCATGCACGCACTCTACTCAGTCGCATTACGGGCGGGCATTGCAACGGAAATGTTAAAGTGGATGTACTGTCAACATGCTGTACACCACCTGAAGTTACATCTTAGGAAGCTCTATAATCATCATCATCATTCAGCCACAAGAAGTCCACTGCTAGACATAGGCCTAGTCCATGGATTTCCAAAAAGACCGGTTGGAAGCGGCTTGCATCCAGCATCTTCCTGCCACTTGGATGAGGTCATCTGTCCATCTTGTCGCTGGTCGTGCGCTTGCCGATATGTGGTCTCCATTCGAGAACTCTAGTAAGCTCTATGGTCGTGGACAAAAAGATCAAACTGATCATCGACTAACTTTTTTAATAACAGTGCAAATCATTCAGGCATTAGTTCATCGTAGGAGACTTGATCGAGAAGAACAGTCAGGTTCTTCACAACCGCTTCCATGAGAGACTGGGCAATGTTGGGGCCGAGTTCAGCGACTATCTCCCGCCACAATTCGTTCAGCAGCCTGTTTATTTGGTCACCTGAAAGCCAGTAAGGGGTTAAGCAAAAAATGATATGACATGGAGCGAAATTTAAGAGGAATTAAGTGGATTTATGAAGTTATCAGTCTCGTTTCTAAAATTCCGTACCCAGAGGGTACCAAATGTCTAGTCTGTCTGTCTGTCACCAGGCGGTATCTCATGAACCGTGATAGCTAGTTGAAATTTTCACAGGTGATGTATTTTTGTTGCTGCTATAACAACACATACAAAAAACGGAATAAAATAAGTATTCGAGGGGGTCTCCCATACAAAAAACGTTGTCTAAAGACAGCGCTCGCCATCTAGCGGCCATCTATGTAACCTTCGCAGCACCGATGTCATGTCATTAAATGTCAATGTTAAACGCTTCTTGTTAGTTTATATAGATAGCGCTGTTCTCAAATTTGATCTTTGTCTAATGTTGTATAGATAATGGTACGGAACCCTTCGTGCGCGAGTCGCCGGTTTTTAAGGCTGCCGAAAAGAAGAGTATAGACTTTTCAATGATTTAATGCTTGTATGCTCACCACTGCACATTCTGATTCTTTTGCACGTATATTTATTAATTAATGTATTAGCAATATTTTTAATGCCATTCGACTAAAAATGTACAAATACGGCGGATTTATTGCCATCATAGATAGATAGATAGATAGAACATTCTTCATTTTACATACATACACCAGGAATTACATATGAGAATTAAACAATAATATAGTACAATACAATTGGCGGCCTTATTACTAAACGTAATTTCTTCCAGACGACCACTGACGATAAAAAATAATCATACGTATTTTTCGAGTTAGAGAACGGAGCCACGTCGCACAGCGGTTCCGTTTTGAAAAACCATGGACATAGGACCAAACTATTCAGGCTTTCGATCTGATATTTTTATATATGATGTACCAGTGTTAGCCTAACAATGTTTGTTCCGGAACTTTTCTGAGAAATAGCTACTTTGGAAGAAATAAAATATAGTTTTTTTTTTATGGAGGATTTAACGATATATTTTTTTTCTTTTTTTGTTCAACTTTGTTTAGCTTTTGACTTTATAATCCCAATACTTCAATTCATTGCTAACCCAAAAAAAATATAATCCACTGTAGTCACTTACCGCCGCGCGAGATATGACTTGGTAAAAATTACAACTTTTTTTCATACATTTTAGTAAGAGTTAACAATTTTGTCGAAAAGTTAATATGTTCCTGTGTTTCTAAGTCAGTTAAAAACAATATGTTAATATTATATCGCGAAAAACGTGCAAAAATAGGTCAACAATTCATAGATTTTTTACTAGCACTGCGATCACCAACCCATCTGCTCCACCACGCTGAGCATAACCTCCTATTACGGCATAACCTCCGAATCTTAGAGAGGCCTTGTTCAGCAGGGGACAAATGTGAGCTGATAATGGAGATATAAAAGCTGCTTTCGTGAAGGTGAATCAACGATAAAAGTTTACTGGAAATAGCTAAACCATTTCTCAAAGGTACCTTATATTAAGCACCTAGTTTGTACAAATACAATGACTTACGACGAAAACATATTATGTTTTTTTTCATTGGTGGCGCTAGTTAGCCCACTGGATCCCTTTAATATAATATGCTTTAGCTATCTTATTTTCTATAGTAAGGTAGTTAGTATATGGAAAATTATCCTACTACTCTTCTGAGTGATAAAGTTTGGATGGATTTATGTTTGTTACTCAATCATGACAGAACGTCTGAACAGATCTGGATGTAATTTGGCACAGAGATAGATTAAGTTCTGGAATAGCACATAGACACTTATCATCCTGGAAAAATAAACGTAAAAAAATCCACGTGAACGAAGTCGCGGACAACCGTTAACAGTCAATAACCATCGAATGTCGTTGATAAAGGAAAGTACTAAAAATGGAGAGATAACCAACCATCGAATTGTATTTGAAATCGTTGTGTATTATTTTACTGATGTCAATTTTTCAAAAATTTTCCCTTGTGGCAATGCATATACATCACTCTTTTAATATTCACAGCAATTATACAGGGTGCAACAAAATCCGGACACACATCTGACAATAGGGGGAAACTTTGAAATGTGTAAGACAGTTTGATATGGCGATTTTGTTGCACGTTGTATAATCTGTTTTCTATCACGCTTTCTATTGTGAAAATATACGGCTTACTAAAAATACGCTCATCGTAAATTATTGCGACAAAACATCAATTAGGAAACGCGTACACATAAATTGTGTCAGCAAAGGCAAAGCAGAGGTATCATCTATCATGCATGGGGGTGAAGTTTCATTCACCTAATTTCACAGATCGTTTGGTTGACGGTTTTACTGCGACAGTATTTTGTTTTTGTGCCTTTATTGACGGCGTTACTCAAAACTACGTTGTTTCATTCGAGGAATTACTTGAAACTGAGCAGGGCCCTTATTATGAAGCAGCGATATGTTCGGAAGGGTCGTCAACGTCGCGCTTGAGCCCGACAATTCACGCGAATCTAGCGACAAATACGGTTCTTTTTTTGGATAGATTCATAATCAATACACTCACAAGCGAGTTTACACGAATCTAGCGACAAATACGGTTCTTTTTTTAAAATTTAGTACACTGACAAGCGACCCTTTCGCTACATCCGATAATGTCGCATTTTTCATAATAAGGGTCACATAGATGGCCGCTAGATGGCGAGCGCTATCTTCAGAAAACGTTTGTTGTATAGGAGCCCCCCTTAAATAATTATTTTTTTCTCTTTTTAGAATTTTTTGTTACATTAGCAACAGAAATACATCATCTGCGAAAATTTTAACTGTCTAGCTATCACGGTTCATGAGATTCAGCCTGGTGACAGACAGCCTGACAGATAGACAGACAGATAGACGGACAGTGGAGTCTTATTAATAGGGTCCCTTACCTCTTTGAGTACGAAAGCCTAAAAAACTTATATAATTGACATACATGTGCGTGAAAAACATAACTCTTCTTTGCTTTCGAAGTCAAACAGTTCAGTATGTTTCTTATGAAGCCCACAGTGCAGTCGATAGTACGTGTATCTTTCATCACCATCATCATCATAATCAGCCTCTTGACACCCACTGCAGGATATAGGCCTCCCTCATGTTTTCATAACCATGAGGGGTTTTGCCGTGTATCTTTGCATGCGAACAATCTATCCAGGGCCCTTATTATGAAAAATGACATTATCGGAAGTAGCGAGATGGTCGCTAATCCGTATCTCAAGATATGATATGACGTCATTGGGCTAATTAGAGCCATGCATTTCTAGCGTTCATTACTCAGTGGCAGCAACTTTCAAAACTATTCAAAAAAAGAACCTTACTTCGCTAGATTTGAGTGAACTGTCGTGCTCAAGCGCGACGTTGAAGACCCTTCCGAACATATCGCTGCTTCATAATAAGGGCCCAGAGCTCATCGATCAAAATAGCTAACAATGGCACGACGTACAAAACACGCCAACCTTTATGTACTTATAATACTCTACTCAGTTACGTTACAGTTACTGGTGACTTAATAAAAATGTAAACGTTCATATGCGGCCGACTGTACATAATACGTTTAGTTCAATCAATCAATTAGCCCGTACTCGTCCACTGCTAGACATCGGCCTCCCCAAGATAAGCCATACGATCAGTTGTCGGTTATAAATTTAATTCTCTTATGGCCATTTGTAGGTTTCCGTACCCGAAGGGTGCCTAAGACTTCACTGTCCGTCTGTCTGTCCGTCCGTCTGTATGTCTGTCTGTCACCAGGTTGTATCTCATGAACCGTGGTAGCTAGGCAGTTGAAATTGTCACAGATTATTTCTGTTGTCGCTATAACAAGAAATACTAAAAAAATAATAAAATAAATATTTGAGGGGGGGGCTCCCATACAACAGACTTAATTTTTTTGCCTTTTTTTTCTCGATATTAATAAGGGCAACAGGTAGATGCATGAAATATTCACAGAATATTGAGTTCTATATTCGCTTCAAAAATAAATAATTAAATTAAAAAAACCCCAGGTCTTGGATGTTTACATGTTTGTGATGTCGTTGTTTCTGGTTCCCACGACACAGGGTATCCTAGTGTGGGTCAGAAGCAATGTATGTGCCTGTATGTAAATGTTTATGTTTATGTTATGTTATGTTTATGTTAAATAAAATAAATATTTAAGGAGGGTTCCCATACAACAAACGTGAGGTTTTGCCGTTTTTCTCGATCTTTGTGTCTAATGTTGTATAAATAAAGGTATGAAACCTTACGTGCGTGAGTCCAACTTGCACTTGGCTGGTTTTCTTTTTACATAACTCTTAGATTTTTTGTTAAGGTGCTGATAACAGTCAATTCAGCGAATTAGTCGCTGAATGCAAGCCGCTTCCAACCGGTCTTTTTGGAAATCCATGGAGGAGGCCTATCCAGTCCGTCCAATTTATATCCGTCCAGCAGTGGACTTGGACAGTGGACATGAAGCGAATTATTTTCAAGATTATTTAAACATCTTAGCAAACTTGGGTAAGTATGTAGTAGTGAAAAAATATATGTTATTCTTGAAAGCATTTCTAGCGATCTCGGAAGTAAAAGCACATTGTTAATTTGGCTCTTACTTACCGATGTTTTTATCGTTGAGTAAGTTTTCCAATCTGAAAGTGGCTTTCTCCACCTCGTACTTTATGTCGTGTTTTATTATTCTCCAGTGTATCTTGCCATCATCGCCCGTTACATGCTCGTACCAAAACTTAATGTGCAGCTTTGTATTCTCTGAAAAGTAGGAATATTGTCAATATTAACTTAATTCCGGAATCACTTACTTGAATTTATGTCGGAATAGTCGGACCTAATTACGCGCACCAAATCCTGAGCGATTCCAATCGTCTAACTGTCGGATTCTATACTACTTTGACTTAATTGGTATTTCTCAGTTATTAGCTGTGGCCACTACTTCATTCGCCAGGGATTTGTATAAAAAGTAGCCTACGTCTCTGTCCGGACTATAAACTATCTACACGTTTGCTAAACATCACGTTGATCCGTTGATCCGATGCTGCGTGGAAGAAAGACATAGGTAGGTACCAACAAATGAATTTTCACGTGTTTTATGTTAGTAGGGATTTTTCGAATACGATTCAGGTTCGCAGGAAGAAATATCTTTCTGAGATAACATGTTATTTCTTATATAACGTCTTGTTGTTTGGTCCATGAGCAACAAAGTTACAATAAATAATTAATTCATCATTGATAGCCTAACTTTGCCCACTGTTGGGTATTTTCCCAATAACACGTTGTTTTACAGTCTTATGCCGGGACACACGCGATTTACATCTCGAGCAATTTATCTATTTATATCCAACTTCAGCATATGATTACAGTTATACAAGGAGAGGTAAATTTTATGACTGTCACTTTAAGGTACTCTTCAGTTCATTAGAAATAAAAATATTTCAGTGATTTGTTTCAACATATAAAGTTATATACCATATGCAAAATAAATAATATATACATACATACATAAGTAGCCTATATTTGTCCCAATGTAGAGCACAGGCCTTACATAACATAATAAACTTAATGAATAAAGATATACTGCGATCGCCAACCCGCCTGCCAAGCGTGGCGATTATGGCAAAACCCTTCATGGTTAGGAAATCCATGAGGGAGGCCTATGTCCTGCAGTGGGCGTCAAATGGCTGATGATGATGATGATGGATAAAGTATTCATAGTACAATCATCGCAACTAAGTACAAGAAATTCAGCTGAAGATGTTGAAAAATGCTTAACTTTTATAGAGTAAATTATCTATTAAAAAAGTCTTTCAAACACCTAATAGGTTTGTAAAATATGCAACTGCTAAACGTGGCAAAATAGAAACACAAACAATTATTAGTCACAGAATACACACATTTTAATGTTATTAAGTCATTTATTAAGTCAGTTATTAAATCCATTTACTTTAGCAGCTTTTAATACTGAGTGTCTTTATATGCTAACGTCCGAATAATAATGCTTAACTGCACATTCTACTTCAGAAATGGACCATTCGAGGAACCTGGAGAAAATGAAGTGATTTCGGCCTTTCATAATCGCACACCACCTGCCTTAAACTGCGCCTCCCTCACACTCGGGCAATATTACAGTCGTATATTATATCTTAATATTATATCTCGCGGTCAAGAAAAACGTCGTGAGGAAACCTAAGTGTTTGAGGTGTTCACACACCGCAATTCCCATACAAACGTAGTTTGATTTAAAGTCACAAACCACATGCTGGATCTTAATGAAACTTAACCAATATTTAAAACCTATTTAGAGGCAAAAAAATCCACCCATGCCGGGACTTGAACCCGCGACCTCTGGCACGCTTAGCCAGAGGTCACGGGTTCAAGTCCCGGCATGGGTAAAACTTTTAGCCCCTAAATAGGTTTTAAAAATTGTCCTCGGCACGGGTTCATCATCACCATCATCATTCAGCCACAAGAAGTCCACTGCTGGACATAGGCCTCCTCCATGGATTTCCAAAAAGACCGGTTGGAAGCGGCCTGCATCCAGCGTCTTCCTGCCACTTGAATGACGTCATCTGTCCATCTTGTGGCTGGTCGTCCCACGCTGCGCTTGCCGATATGTGGTCTCCATTCGAGAACTTTTCGGCCCCATCGGCCATCAGTTCTGCGTGCTATGTGCCCCGCCCACAGCCACTTCAACTTACTAATCCGCTGGGCTATGTCGACGACTTTCGTTCGTCTACGGATCTCATCATTTCTGATTCGATCTCGTAGAGAAATTCCGAGCATAGCCCTTTCCATAGCTCGTTGCGTGACCTTGAGCCTTCTTATGAGGCCCATAGTGAGAGACCACGTTTCAGTGCCATAAGTCATCACTAACACACACTGGTTGTATAATTTTGTCTTGAGCGATTGAGGTATATTAGACGAAAAGACTTTTCTAAGTTTCCCGAAAGCTGCCCAGCCGAGTTGGATTCGACGATTGACCTCTTTCACGAAGTTGGACCGGCCTAGTTGGATTGTTTGTCCTAAGTAGACGTATTCGTCTACAACTTCGAGAGTCGTGTTCCCCAATGTTATTGGGGTGGGCACAACACGAGCGTTCGACATGACCTTCGTTTTGTCCATGTTCATTTTAAGGCCCACACGTTGGGAAACTCGACTGAGGTCGTCGAGCATTATGCCGAGGTCTTCCATCGTTTCTGCCATGACTACTATATCGTCGGCAAATCGAAGGTGCGTGATGTACTCGCCATTGATATTGATGCCGCGTCCCTGCCATTCCAGAAGCTTGAAGGCATCTTCCAGTGCGTTCGTGAACAGTTTCGGAGAGATAACGTCTCCCTGTCTCACGCCTCTTCTCAATGGAATTGCCTCCGAATTCTGCTCCTGTACTCGGACCGACATGGTGGCGCTGTTGTACAAGCACTTCAGCACCTCGATATACCGATAGTCAATACGGCAACGCTGGAGAGACTCGAGCACTGCCCATGTCTCGATCGAATCGAAGGCTTTCTCATAGTCCACAAACGCTAAGCAGAATGGCAAATTATACTCCTCAGTCTTCTGTATAATTTGCCGCAGCGTGTGGATGTGGTCTATGGTACTAAAGCCCTTTCGGAAACCGGCTTGTTCGGGAGGCTGGAAGTCATCAAACCTGCGTTCGAGACGATTCGTGAGGACCCTCGAAAACAGCTTATAAACATGGCTCAGAAGCGAGATGGGTCGGTAGTTCTTCAATAGAGAGTTATCCCCTTTCTTGAAGAACAGCATCACCACGCTTCTGTTCCATGCTTCTGGCGTTTTTCCTTCGAGCACGACGGAATTGAAGAGCTTCTGAAGGATTTTAAGTACTGGTGTTCCACCCGCTTTCAGGAGCTCTGATGTGATTCCGTCCTCTCCTGGTGCCTTGTTATTCTTGAGCTGTTTCAGGGCCATCCTAATCTCGTACAGGCTGATGTCCGGGATGTCTTCGGTATAATGTCGGGTCAGTTTGGCTCTCGGATCTTTGTTCAAACTGCTAACAGGTTTTGCGACTGAGGTGTATAGCTGTCCGTAGAAACTCTCAATCTCCCTCAGCACCTCTGATTTGGTCGACGCTATACTGCCGTCCTCTCTCTTCAGCTTCGTCAGCTGGCTTTGCCCAATAGACAAGTCTTTTGCGAACACTTTGGAGCCCTTGTTCCGCTCTATAGTCTCTTTAATACGTTTGGTATTAAAGGACCGAATATCGTGCCGCATAGACTTTGAGATATGTCTATTGAGCTGCCTATATGACTTAGCATCCTCGGAGGACTGCAGTTGCAACGCGCGACGTTTAGCCATGAGGTCGAGAGTATAGTTTGAGAGCTTTTGTGGTCTACTCGTACGGTTGGGTCTATAGAACCTCGAGCCCACTGTACGGACAGTTTCTACAAACCTGTTATTGATCTCGTCCACCGATGCGGCACTCTCCAGGCACTCAAAGCGATTTGACAATTCGAGTTGAAAGTTCTCGGGGTTCTGGATATGGGCACGAGTAGGTCGGAGCGTGGACTTCATGAGACGAGACCTCTCAAGTTTGACATTGATATTCAATGTGCCTCTTACTATTCGGTGATCGCTTCCGGTTTTCACCATGTTGATCACAGAGACGTCATTGAATATTTGTCTCTTGGAGGTCAGGATGAAGTCTATCTCGTTTCTCGTGGAACCATCGGGACTCAACCAGGTCCATTTCCTGTGAGGTGGCTTCTGAAAGAAAGAGTTCATCATAAAGAGTCCCTCTTTCTCCAGGAAGTCTGCCAACCTTTGTCCTCTCGGGTTCCGTTGCCCATAACCAAATTGCCCCACTCTCATCTCACCCTCGCTTCTTGTGCCCAGCTTCGCATTGAAGTCCCCCATAACCACATTAAAATAGGTCTCCGAGGTATGTATGGCCCTACTAATGTCCTCATACATCGCCTCTACCCCCTCATCGGAGTGTGACGAGGTCGGTGCGTATACCTGAATGACCTTCAGCGAATATCTCTTAGATATTCTGAGTATTAGGTACACCACCCTGCTCGACACACTGTTGATGGCCAAAATGTTATTTACGAGGGACTTGTGGACGAGAAACCCGACACCACCCTGGGACTGTTGCTCGCCCTCCCGGTAGTAGAGCAGGTTACCGGATTTCAGGGTTATCGTGTCCTCGCCCTCTCGACGGACTTCAGATAACCCTAGGATATCCCAGTGTAACCTACCCATTTCCTCTTCCAGCTCAATTAGCTTTTCATCTGTCCTCAATGTGCGAATGTTGTGTGTTACCAGGGCCAGTCGTTTTCGTTTTTGGGGGTGGTAGCCAGATCTCTGCCGGAGATTCTTAGCACCCCTTGCTCCGCCGTTACCGTGGCCGCTACCGTAGCCAGGAATAGCGGAGCCGCCGGGGACTGGGGGCCTGGTTTTTTGGTGTATTGCCATGAGGGTATTTGCCTTACTCGCCACGCTTGGCATGCGGGTTGGCAAGCGCAGTATATCGTGTTTTCGCAGAAGGTGCTGCTGCCCACCTTCTGGTAATGTCCCTTAGCCGGTTTTTACGGCACGGGTTAGTGCAACAAAAATAATATACTTAACCAATATGTTTAGGGAACACAAATCAAGGTTTGCTTGCCCTTACAACTGAGAATAACAGAATAAAAAGACTTTTCATAGAAACTATTCTCAAGGCTATAATTTCTTTTGGATAACTTTATTTTCAGTACAAAACACAATCAAACCTTGATTTGTGTCCTCTTAACGTAATGATAAAGTTTCACTGCGATCCGGCATGTCGTTTCTGAATAAAAACCAAAGTACCGTTTGAATGGTAATCGCTCATTCAGGAGCACCGAGCCTCGGCCGAGCAGAGGCCATGCTGCGACGTCAAACTGGGCGGCAACGGCATGCCCCCGACTCGTTGCAATGTGGATGGCCCTAAACCTCGTGGCGCAGCGGTAGTGCATCTGCATACCATGCGAGAGGTCCCGGGTTCAAATCCCGGCTGGGGAGAAAAAAAATCCCAGGTCTTGGATGTTTACATGTTTGTGATGACGCTGTTTCTGGTTCCCACGACACAGGGTATCCTAGTGTGGGGCCAGAAGCAATGTATGTGCCTGTATGTAAATGTTTATGTTTGTTTATGTTTATACATTTTTGTTGTAAATGTAGTACTCACTCAATTTGATGGTGGAGTCGCCATTCGACTTTACCGGCATTACGAGGACCTTACCACTGAGATCGTACTGGCCAGTCACGTCTAGGTTCACCAAGGCGTCTGTCGTAATGATTTTTTTACTAAGGTCGAATCTGACAATGAAAAAATATTATGTAAGTAAGGTAGCTTCAATTATAGATGCGAACGTGCAACATTCCGTCGAGCATGTAAAAGCATGTCAACTTTTACATTTTAGTTAGGTACAGAATTGGTCGAATGGTGCAAAGTGGAAAACAGTCTTTGCCCAACATATAGAGGCCCATAGAGAATTATTAAATAACTACGAGAAAATACACTGTGAAATTTCCCTTGGGCGCGCATTTACATTACAGTGCGAATGAAAGTAAAAGTGTTTCTTTAGATTTTATAAAATATTTAAGTAGCTATGAAGAAGAAACTGATAGATAAAATTTCAAACTAAGGCATTTTCAATTTGTTTAGAAATGCGCGTTTAATAAAATTGATTTGAATTGAGAATATAATTTGTATAAACTTAATGCATTTTGCTAATATATTATTAGTACCTGGATAACCGAGCTTTGCTCGATATTTTTGTTTGGGTTATTGTGTTTTTTGAAATTTGTATTTAGATACGATGAAAAAAAGGGGAAAAAATAATCGAATTGGAGAGATCTGGACTGGAACTGGGGTCTTGTAGGATTGGGACAGCCCGATTTTCTACCTGAGCTATTACAAACTTGTAGATGGTGGCGAAATTTACCTTCGTATTTTAATGATATTGTAGGAGTTTTACATTGCCTGAAAACGCGGATAAAACGACGTTTTCTAAAAATTAAACCTGACTAGAACGATTTATCGCCCTGCGTAGTAAATTTTATGAAAATCATTGGAACCGTTTTCGAGACAGATTATACATCAGATATTACCCATTTTATATATTTTGTTTTATATATTATATATTAAAAGAAATGCTCGTTTAAATTTATTAAATTTTCTATGGCACAGACGTCAAATGACATCTGTGTACTATGGGTAATATCTGATATATTAATTTTTGAGATATAAGTTTGCAGAAACTATTTAGCAGAGCATTTAGAATAATATCTCGAACAATACAAAACCCGTGAACTATTTAATATATCTTTTTAATATATTTAAAGGAATCTGGGACCGAATTGACTCTCAATAGATTACTATAGCTTATGCCTTTGATTTGATGATTCAGGGTTTACCTACCCAGCTTAATTTTTTGTTTATCCTTCCCCAAACGCCTTTGTTTTTCTTCTAAGCCTGCGTTTTGTTTCATAATTTGTGAATCGTTGGCGAAATAATGTATTTACTTCGACAAAAGAGGCCCAACTAATTGGAAAGCGCCCGTCCCGTTTGGCTTTGATTTTCTTTGCAAATTACTTTTGAAATGCGCCGAATCATTGGGGTTTTTCACTTCATTACTCCTTTTCGACGCCATCCACACCGGGGTAATTATTTGAACGCCTCGACTCTTTGAGCGGGCGCTGCGGCGCCCTCATAATTTACGCAGAGTAAAATATCATTTAGAACCATCGCCCACGACGTCTTCGAGTAGCGCAGTAGTCGGGCGTTTTGTGACATATTTGAGAAGCGAAGCAAACGCGCTGCTGCAGCATAATAATTACTTTCTCACTACACACTTTTACATATACCTCAATTTATTTATTTTATTCATTTTACAAAGTCCATAGCACAAAGTTACAACAGACAGGTAATCAATGTAGACCAAACAATATAATAGTTTCTACACAACTCACTTGACCTGGACACACACCAGGATACCTGTGCTATGGTAACCAGGCAAGGACGTCTCAAACATGGAAGTACACCCAGACTTAGGCCTTTTGCACAAATGTATGGTGGCCCCCACTGGGAATAGAATTCACGACCTTCGGTATGGTAATCAGACGAGATACTGCTAGACGAACGAGGCGGTCAATAGTCGGCATAACATTTGCCGCGACCGCGCGCTTGAATCGCATGTGAATCGCGTTTTGAAGTCGCCGTGGGCAATGACCCAGTTTTTTTTTATTTACTCGTATTTTGAAATTCAATTAGCAGATTCTTGATAATTATCGATAATAACTATTGCAATAGTAAGCAACGCTGTTGTAAAGAGTTAAAGAGTTATTTTAGAATTGTGTAATTGGACCAGTGGCAGTGATAGAGTTAGAAATTCAGGTAGTTTGTTTGTGATCGATAAACAATAAGCAAAATAATTATTACTATTTTTCTTTAATGACTTTCTTTGCAAAAACAGATTAATGGTGTTGAAGCATCTAATTATAAATCTTTTGCCGATCAGAAAACGATACAAATTCACTTGCTAGATAAGAAAATCCACTTAAGCTCCCTGGGATACACACGGTTCTAATAAGAAGAATTATTACTTTTTGAATTTTCACATGAATATTTTATCCCGACAAGAGACCTTTAAGTTATTAATAGGCGGGGAACTAATTACTACACTTTCCTCCCTTGTTTATAATGTTCGTATCACCACATCAAGGGTTGGCTGGAAGAGATTTCTGCTGAAATAAGCTCGCCATGTAGACTTTTTAATTCTGTAAATATTTTGTTTTATTCATGTAATTTTATGTGTGCAATAAAGTATAAAGTAAAGTATACTACTCCTACCACGCGTCGCCCTTGGTATTATTCCACTCAGTTCCGTTATGGGTGACTTTGTAACTGGGAGATTTTGGCTATGTTATAATAACCAACAGTAGTTAGTTTCCTAGTTTATTTGAACCTACCCACCAATAACCTTGCACTTGGGTCGAGAAGACTGGTAATAATTTGTTCTCGTTATTAATCAGCCATACAAAACTAGTTACGCGGTAGCGTGTAAAGCCAAGTTCAGGTCAAATAGGTCAAGTAATATACACATAATATTCACTTGAACAATTTCGGTTTATTTTTGACCCAACATTTTCTTTAGGTAGCCTACACACGTCCTATGCAGGGCACAGGCCTTGTCTCACAGAGAGAGAGTATGGGAGAGTATATTAGTCACCTCGAGCGCCCAGAGCGGATTGGCAATCGAGCACTGAGGTATGTGAACACTATAAATAGTGTTTGAAATCTATTAGACCTACAAAGTTCTCATTTACGTCCTGTTATTTAGTCAACTATTTCATATGTGGTGGTTAAAACTAGTCGTAAAAAGTGCTCTATTTCATAATTCAGCAGCGAAGATCAGAGCTTTGTTTTAAAACTGCTTAGTGGAGAAAGTTGTGCATCACTGTAGTGATAACATCATCTTATTATGATGGATGTCTTATATATATATATATATCATATAAAACATATAAAACATTTTGCTTGCACGATGTGTGTGCGTGCGCAGAGTTGACGTGTGTTCGCCACAAACATGTAATTTTCCATGAAGCAAAATCTTGGCCAGAACAGTATCTGACCGAGAGTAATAGGGAGACATACGTAATATTAGCCGACAATGAAGCACTTTCATAAGGCGTACTGACCAAGAAGAAGATCTTAGTCGGGTTAAAAAAAAATCTGCTCACTTTAAATCCTCCATCTGGAATCCCGATAATCCAGTGAAATGGTTGTCAATGAACCTCACTTTGATGCCGTTTTCATTGGGCACGTAAACTACCATCTCTGGCACGAAGAGTGGGTCCAGAGGTTCAAGGTTCCGGCTTTTGTCTCCTAGGGAGAATCGGTAGAGAGATTCTTTGGCTGACTGAAGAGCGCATTCGTTGAGATTCGGGTCGTTTCTTGAGCATTGCTTTATGTAGTCGGCTGAAATTGTAGAAAAAAATAAGTTACCAGCTATGCCATTAAACTTATGCAAGGTGACACATGCCTCAAAATTTAATTGGAGTGACATTCAATAAAACAAAATATTTTATAATATAAATTTTTTTTAGACATAGTTTATGTGAGGTTTATGTAAGATCTGATTTAAGACTAACCCCCGGTTTCTCGTACACAATCAAGCTGTTAATCTACTGTTAACTGCTGTCAGTGGTTTTTTTTTGTATGCACTTTGATCAATCAACAGCTGTTAACAGTAGATTAACGAGAAACTGGGGGTGATATAAGTCTCACTGAGGGCTGTTTTAGTGGAATCGTTTTTTTATAAATAAGACCGTTAATGTCATCTAATAAGGGTGTAAGCCAAGAACGACTTTACCTCAAAATATCCTTGATTTTAATAGAATTTTACAACACACTCAAATATTGTTAAATGCTTCATTTCTTACCTATAATTAAGGCGTCCCTACCAACTCACGGTTTTATTTACAAAAACACATACATACATAAACGCACGCCTGTATCCCAGGGGGGTAGGCTGAGACCAGGGACTGCCACTTGCCCTGATCCTGACAGATCACTTTCGCTTCCTCAACATTCAGTAGTCGTTGCATGCACGCACGCTCGTTTTGGGTACTTTAAAAACACGTTTCTTTTAAACACTTGTTAAATACAGTTTAATACTCTGTCATAAAGGAAAAGACCAACTTCAACTGCATTTGAAGATTATTTTGAGGAATCGTGTTTGTATAAATAAGACTGGATTTTTATGGTGCGTTTTTGTACCACGTGACTAGAATAATCGTTCGAGTTAAAAGTATTAAAGTTTTACTAAATTAATGATATCAGTAAACGTCCTTGCCTGGTTACCATAGCACAGGGTATCCTAGTTTGAGACCTGTTTGGTTAACATGCGCGTTTTGACTCTCTCTCTCGACGTCGAGTGAGAGACTTAGAAGTACTTGCCATGTCGAAAGTGTGAGCGTGCTAGCCGAGACTCGAGATAGTCAATAGAGTGCGGCCTTGTCTATCAAAAAGTTATTGCCACTTTAAATAAAAGTGTTGTATTTTTGTCCGGCAAGCCTGTAAAAATGTTACCGGTTTTTACCAACAGCGGACCTCAACTAGAAAGTTATGAATTGCGTTTTGTTCCTACGCAAGGAACTAATCAAATCCTTTAATTTTTATTCGTTTTTTTTAATGAGCACTCTTTACGATAGTTGTAACAAAACGCATTCCTTTCATTTTCTGTGGTTGTCTTGTTTTAGTTTTGCTTAAACTGGGTTAAGACTAACAGTTCTATGCACTAAGTATGGAAAAATTAAGAAACTAAAGAAAGTATAATACAGCAATAACAAAAAAAACATTAACAAAATATGTATTTTCTGTTGAATTCTATGGTCTCGAAGCCTTGTCTTCACCTCCATGAGTACCAGACATGTCTCGTTCGCATATGTCAGAATTAGTGTCTAACTCGGCTGAAATCATCTCGGTAATGCCGCCATGTTCCCGGTTGTAGACAAGTCTCGGTCGTCTCCATCTCGGTCGCGGTCGCCATGCTAACGTCGAGACATCTCGGGCTCGACAGATAAATTGGCATTTTTGCATAGAGAAGGGCATTTCTCGAGTGTAGCATACTAAGCGTACAGGTCAAGTGATTGTATTTTGTGGAAGTTATTATTATTAATGAAAATTTGACGTAAACGAAAGTATTGTAAGCGCTATTTCATTGACATTGTTACACATGCAGAGTAAGTTAATAGAATTTAGTTTAAGGAGACCGTGCGAGACTTCACTTAAACTTTTAAGGTTGCTTCAAATTTCCTTGCAGTAAAGTAAAACCTACTTTAGCCTTGTCAACATCTCAGACTTGATAATATTATCTAAGCACTTAGCTATGTTTCTGAATAGTAGGTATATTATTACACACTTACGCAAAGCAATTGACACAACAGAAATAAATACCGCGGCAGCTGCAACTATTATCCTCACCAAAGCCCACATTTGAAACGTTTTTTAATTCTGCTCTCCACGTCAGAACTACGTACTGAATGGCACGTGAGACCGTAAATGTCATAAAGATCCCTCGTTAGTTCGTTTATATAAAACAAACAGGGTAAAATTGTACGTTACGAGTCTTCATTAGCGGTAACGTTGAAAACGCCCGCCGTACTGTAAACACGTGAATAGTACATAATGGATTCACGCGAGCTACGATGACAACTTACATTTTCAGGCTCAGCCGTAGGTATTTGTTGAGCGTTTCGCAGTTCATTGCGGGGCCGCCATTTGAAATCTACAGTTTCTGTCGTAATGCGGGCCAAATTTACGTGTGTATGGAGTTGTGTGCAGGTGTTCTTGGTTAAAAATGTAGCAGCACACTTTCAACTATTAGAAAGACAGCCACTTTTTTAAGCTAAGTTGAAACCTCTACTTACTTAGCACAAATTAAAATATTTTATTCATTATTAAAACAAATTTTCACGTCAGTATTTTATTCATTATTAAAACAAATTTAAACGTCAGATTTGTTAGTTTCAGAATTTTGTTTTATGTAAACAAAGTTTTTAAATTAGAAGTTGTTACTCATGAATCATTGTTACAAGACGCAATCTTATTATTATTATAAGGTTATTACAAATTATATTATTACAAGGTAAAATTTCTGATATTTTTTTAACGAATGTTCTATCATGTAAATCAATCAAATCGCTGTCTTCTGCGAGAGGAAGAGAGTCTCAATGTCTGCTGCCCGTCCCCATAGTATTATACCGTACGATATAATACTAAGGAAGTAACTAAAATAAACAAGCCTAGTCGTTGTTACATCATTAAGCTCCATAACTATTTTGGCTACATATGCTGCAGCGCTGTCTGGATGCTAGTTTTATAATCTGAGGACCTCAGGACCCCATTGTAGTTTTGCATCGATTGTGACGCCTAGAACTACGGAATTTTCTGCATGTTCTAGTTTTTAATTTATAAGTACAATGTTATTCTCAGCTAATATTACTTTTTGTAAAGTGAACTTTATCACATTTTTTCTTTATGGAATTTGGAGGTAGATTATTTGCCGCGAACCAATGCGAGCATTATTTGCATTGTTAAGATAATTTTCTTGTCCCCTTATTCTAAAACTACGTGATGTATCATCAGCATAATATAATAATATGTCAGACATTCTTTTTACCACAAACAGTAATCATTTACATAGACTAAGAAAATGAACGTAAGAAAAACGTAGTTTTCGTAGTAGGAGGGATTGTGACGCAATGTTATGAAAAAGAAATGTAATAACGTGTATACGTAACTGGGAAGGTAAGGTATCATTGGAGTCACGTGGTCTTTTAACAACAAAAGGTTACATTGCTTACATTAATGCAAGTGGTCGTTTTAATGGGCTATCATTAAGTAATGGAGGAGTTTTGAATAATACTTTGTTGATGTGACGCGAGATCGAGATGCAAATTTCAGTGCGTTGTTTTCCACACATACGTGCATAAACGTACGCCTATATCTCGGAGAGGTAGGTAGAGACGAGGGTTTGCTACTTGCCTTGATCCTGGCAAACCCCTTTCGCATCATCAACATTCATTAGTCGCTGCATGCACGCATGTTTTTTTCGAGTTTTTTTCCTTTTATTTTGCCCTTCTAGATGATTTCCAACTTTGTAGATGAGAAGAAATATCAGTGTAAAATAATTATACTTACGAGTATTATAATCCCTGATTGCGAAAGTTGAATTTTGATAAAAGTTGATAATACTTTTGTGACTTAATAATACTCTTAATACTAACTAACATACACCGCGCAGTCTAATGATGCTGTGGATCTAGAAGCATGAGATTTCGCACACAAATTATTTGTACAATAAAGTAGGATTTTTTTTAATATATCCCCTAAAAATTTTGTATAAAGAAATAGGTATAACTGACGGAAAATCCCACATTTGGTTTGAAAAAGTTAGACAGATAGCTTGAAAAAAAAATAAAATATATATATATATATATACATACATACATATTAAATGTCATGTCGTATGTACTTAATAATATCATGCATAATACCAACACACCAGATCAAAGAAATAATCACTGGAACAACTTATTTTAATAGTAGTTATTACTATTAGTACAATTATTTAACAACTAGCTGGGTTCCCTGCTTCCTCCTCACACTCAATATTCGCATGAGGATTCATTATCCACATTTCAAGTTTTGTAATCAATATATTTTAACGCTTAAATGAAGCAAAACATCGTGAGAAAACCTGAGTATCTGAGGTGTTAGCTTCAGCGCTTGAAATTGTCAATTCGCGACGGGTTCGCGTGGTACCTATTTAAGCCCATTCTCTCTCTGGGAGAAGGTATGTGCCCTGCAGTGGGACGTATATAGGCTACACAAAAATATTTAAAAGTATAAGCTAAGTCGCGGTTCAGTCGATCTAAGGCAGGTTGCTGCCAGTGGCTGGATGAGTATGGCTGAGATGGCTGATTGATTCATTGATATCATGGATCTATTGCACTAAAAAGAATAACTGATTCCATTTTATTGGCGAAACGTTTAAGTTTTCCCTAATGGTAGAGAAGTTGTTAGTCAGCAATTTCGGATGTATATAGACAATTTTTTTAAATAATTTTAAGAAAATTACTTTTGAATACTTTTTATTCAGAGTGAACGTGCACAAAATCCGGACTCTAAGTAGTACATTCAATTCAATAGATACTCATGCATATCTTCCAGAAAGAAAGACGAGGCGGGAATGGAGTACGGGAATGCTGATGATCTCCATGGCTTTGTTGAAGAAGAAGTCACCGAACACGTCCATGACGAACCTCCAGTTTTGGTTTAGGAACGAGACCACAAATACGTCTGGAAAAAATGTAAAAATAAAATAAACAGATAAACATAAACAGATTGAGAAAGAACATCTGTGGATGATTTATGTGCAGGTGAAGTCACCACTCAGACGCTGAAGTGCAAGGGAGATTATGTTTCTTTATAACTAGGAGAAAATAATACACAAAGAAATGGATCATTTAAAGAAAGTGGTACTTACTTATGTCTTCATTCCCCACGTATATTTTACTAGCTCCAAACTGGACTGGTCCCCCAATCTTATATTTATAGCCGATGGGCCCATCTTTCATAATGAACTTAATAATACCATTTTCATCTCACTTTATGTCTAAGTCTATGAGAAATTTGAAACTGAGATTATCTGAAACAAAATGACATTATTTAGATTTTTAATAGTAGGTATAAGGCCCGACAAATAACTTGAAAAAATGACTGGCCTCGGATTTTGGATTTAATCGGCAGAGGATGCGGGATGTAACCTCTTTGGAATTCGTTCTTTGCGGTAATTCTTCGGGTTTTAGTTCAGTCAAATTAAGAAATAATTCAAAAGCAAATATTTGTTCAAATGACCTTAGTCTGGGTGTATTTCCCTGCTTATGATATTCTTGCCTGCTTACCATAGTACAAGGTGTTCGGGATCAGGGCAAGTGATTCTGTTATGTGGAAGTGATTATTATTATAAGTAAGAATAAGATACAATGGCAAATTGACGACGGCTGAATGAGGATGATCGAGGACAATAAAAAGTGGCGTGCCTTGGGCCTTGGGAGAAGCCTATGTCCAACATTGAACGGTACGGGCTGTTTGATTGATTGAACCGTAGGAGGTGAAGAAATTTATAATCCTGACAACCTCGTTGGCCTAGAGGTACCGCGTCTGATTACCATGCCGGAGGTCGTGAGTTCGATTACAAAAGGCCTCAGTCTGGGTGTAATTCCATGTTTGTGATGTACCCGTACTTGCCTGGTTACCATATCACAGGGTATCCTAGTTTGGGACCAGAAAAAGTGATTTTGTTGTGTGGAAGTTATTAATGTTATTATATACTTTTTTATTGTTGACACTGGAGAACCTCATGAAGCCGCTTAAGGAAGAGAAGGAGCAATTCCCATACAAACGTAGTTTAGTTTTTTTTTTCAAACGAAATACCGAGATCACAATTAAACTAGGTATTCCATTGGGCGATTTTCTGACAGATAATAATTCAAAATGTCTTTAAAAGCTGCAACAGATGTCGTTGATAGCATTCATGGCGCGGTTGTTCTTTCTTGTGTTCAGTGCTAGTGAGTCTGTAGTGCTGACTTACTTGCTCTGTTACCGAACATAGACAAAAATTTGTGGCTTCTTTCTTCGACTGACCTTCGCGTGCACCCTGGACATTTTTTTGCCAATATACCATGGTTTTCCTCACAATATTTTTTATTCACCGTTGGCAAGTAGAATAAAATAGCATCATGTCTACATGGTATTGTTATTAAAAACTCTAGACACATACATACAAATATAAAATCACGCCTGTATCCCAGAGGGGTAGGCAGAGACCAGAGCCTCACAGATCACTTTCACTTCCTCAACATTCACAATTGCGGTTAAATGCTAAAAGTTTGTAGTATATCCTTGTATAAGAATATAAACCTCCTATATGTTGCCTTTATAACGATATTATTATAAAATACAGAAACATGCTGAAAATATGATTAAACGTAAAGTCAAAAAGAAACCAGAAAAAAAAATCTTTATCTTGAAATCATAGTTGCCTTTTTCATCTCAAAAACTGAATACTGGTAAATAAGTTTATCGTCAAAATTCAACAGTAAGAAGATAAGAGAAAGAATATTTTGGTCACGGAAATGGAAACCATACATCTTACAATACTGCCGCAGCTTCCTAATACTCCACAAATTTTAAAATTTCACTAACACATCACTTTTTCTTACGAGACGCAGGACTTTCTACTATTGGCGCCATTTTGTTTTCGTTATTTTGTCTTAGACAGTTAAGAGGAATAAAGCACGGTCCGAGTGCACTAAAATCAGCCGTGTTAATCCGAGTGTCCTAAGGTGTATTCGGGATCCATCTATTGAGGAGATACTGCATCCTTCTTCGTAACCTTCCGGTGTTATAATCAGATCTTGGTCACCAAGTTTCACCAAAGTTATCACCAAGACTGATGACATAAGCTCAAAATGAGTCTACTGTTGTCCATTAAGGGAGATCCCGTGTCCACCTTCCGGTGTCATCGTAATGGTAAACAAATGTCCAGGGTGCACGCGAAGGTCAGTCGAAGAAAGAAGCCACAAAAGTCCCAAAGAATAGCCAGGGTTGTCGTAAAACAGAAGAGAACATGGGCAGAGAACATTCGCATAACCACAAGAGAAACCACGAGAGAAACCGAATGACATGACGTGTTTTTGTCTGTGGTCGGTAACAGAGCAAGTAAGTCAGCACCACAGACTCACTAAACACAAGGAAGATAAGCCGCACCATGAAATGTCAACGACATCTAGTATAAATATTTGGAACTATTTTTATTTTTTTTAATCATCTGACAGAAAATCGCCCATTGGAACGTTAAGAGGACACAATTCGTGGTTTGTCGTGCTTAGAATTGGAAATAAATTTATCAAAAAGAAATTATTGTCTTGTTTGTGGTTTCTATGCATTAGTAGAGGTTTCTATGAAAACTCTTAGGAGGCTAGAATTTATTTTTTATTTAATTTGTTCTCAGTTGTAAGCACGAGCAAACCTTGACTTGTATCCTCTAAACATGTAAAGTGTCATTGGAATACGACACGTCGGGAACTACCTAAAACCAAAATACGTTTGCATGGGAACTGCTCCTTGAGGGGCCGCCTTAAGTTTCACCGGACCTTTTTGCAACTTACCTAATTTAACTTTTCCAATGCCGTCGGCTTTGAGCAGAGCATCATTTCCTGGACCCAGCAGGGCAGTGGTATTTACGGTCACATTGTAGAATCCTTTTAGACTGACGTTACAGTGCAAATCTAGAGCTAACCTGAAGTGACCCTTTTTAATTGTTGTGCTGAGAACAAAATTACAACATATTTGGTAACTAGTTCTTTCATTCAAACTGTAAATTATTTAATACATGTAAATTGTAAGTTAGCAGTTCATGCACCTATTTATTGTTTTCCTATTAAATTATTCATGTCTTAATAATAGGGGTTAAAGTATGAAATTGCCGTTTTATTGCAATAAGTTCTTTGAATTGACATAGAATCTTCATGGTTTGAGGTCTTCGAATGAAACTTTTTTCAAATTGTTTCTATGACGTTCTTTTTTTAAAAAATGTGAAACATTTGAATATCGACTTTCAATTGTTTTTGTTATTCAATTTAGACAAGAAAGATGGATACTGCGAAAATTCGAGTGATTTTTGAATACGAGTTCCGACGCGGAACTAACGCGGCAGAAACAGCCCGCAATATCAATGCTGCGTTTGGAGAGGGGTCTACTAATGAACGCACCGTGCGATTTTGGTTTAAACGCTTTCGTGATGGAAATTTAGACTTAAAGAACGAGCCACGAGGAACACCGCCCACACAGGTGAATAACGATGAATTAAGAGAGATAGTGGAAGCCGACCCTAGTCAAACTACCCAGGAATTAGCGGCATGGTTTAACGTTACCTTACCCACAATATTGACTCACTTGCGTCAAATCAATAAAATAAAAAATACGAAAAATGGGTGCCTCATAATCACTCGAATTTTCGCAGTATCCATCTTTCTTGTCTAAATTGAATAACAAAAACAATTGAAAGTCGATATTCAAATGTTTCACATTTTTTAAAAAAAGAACATCATAGAAACCATTTGAAAAAAGTTTCATTCGAAAACCTCAAACCATGAAGATTCTATGTCAATTCAAAGAACCTATTGCAATAAAACGGCAATTTCATACTTTAACCCCTAATAATTGGCATTTTACCAGACATAAATTGTACAACATTGTACAACTTTAAATACCACAACTAGTAATGATGATCAGATATTTGTCAATCGCGCGTAAGCGACTGGACTAATTTGCACTAAATTTAACTCACAGGTGAACGTGACAAATAGTACATTGTTATCCTAGGGATGAAAGTAACTTATAACGACTTTTGTATGAAGAATTTTAGTTAAATGCTGTTTAAGCCACATTTAAGAAAGTGGTGCAAGTCAGCCTTAGTAATTACTTACAAAGATACGATTCCTCTGAAGCACTCCTCAAGTGCAGTTTAAATAGTCTTGCTTGAAGGTGAATGAGTGTTTTAGGGAGTCGTGGTTTTCACTAATTCGCGTATGATTAATTTATTAATCGTAAACAATGCCTAAAGACAGGTTGCTTACATTTTCATTAAAAAAATTGGCATGACTTTTTTCAGGTTAAAATACTCCACTTATAATAGAAAAAAAAAGAAACATCCTGTCGACTCCATGAATATTTTGTCGTAACTTGTCGTGAAAATAATTATGGTAACTTACTGAGCGCTGTCAAAATTACAGCCCTTAAGACCTCTCATAAAACCATTGAAGCGCAGGAATACCAATCCAGGAACATCCACATCGATGTTATCGACTTTCAAGGGGTCCAAAGGTGGAACACGCAATTCTTCACTGCCAGCAGCTAAGTGCTCAACAGATCTTTGCCATAAGCCCACGATGCAATCGCTATCTCTGAACGAGCATGGAAACCAGATATCATCTAAAAAAAATTACGATAAAAAAGAAGATACATAAAATAGCTCGAAATATATGTGAAATGTTATAAAGGGAAATAAAATTTGAAAAGAGGTTTACTTACTTAGTGATTTTGCTTCAGCAAAATGAGATGCCGCAAAAGAAAGGAAGACTAAACGTAAGATTAGTAGCGGTCTCATCTTTCACAATTTTTTTATTCGTATAAATGTTTGAAAGGTATCGATGGAGGCTACAAAATGATATGGTGGTAATTATCAGGAAAATTGCAGTTTTATACCTAAGCAAACCAGTCCACGTTTAAGATGTCAATAAATGTTAGGTAGACTCAAACTGGTTTGCTATAATTATACAGAACCGAAACGACTGACCTAAAGCTTATTTATTTATTTTAATTCTTTATTGCACTAATTACATTGTAAGTGTACAAGGGCGTGCTTAATGCAAGAAGCATTCTCTTCCAGCAAACCTTTGGTTTTGAAGAGACTGGCGACGGGTAGTGCACGATAATAAACTTACGTAAACCTAGGGAAATAACTTAGACTTAGTGGGGGGGGGAGGGGGATAATAGAAATTATTATAAACCTACATAAATGACAGTACATAAATAAATAAATAACAACAAAAATACGTACATACATATTGAAGATAATTACAATTACTAAACACGATTACTTACATACCAATAAGCAATAAAATAAAATAACTGGTGATCGTTTACTGCCTATTCTACAGATCAAGGAAGTGATAAAGAACTTTCTTTTTGAAAATCTCCAGGGTTGAAGCCTGACGAATGTCCAGAGGCAGGCTGTTCCACAAGCAAATCGCAGTCACGGTAAAAGAATTAGAATATCCCGCCGTATTATGCTCTGGGGTGCGGAGATGAAGAATCCGGGACGACCGCATAGAGCGGGTGTCACTGTGGAGATGAACAAAGCGTTCCCTGAGATAGGAAGGGGAGCAAGTATTATTCAACACATTGTAGAGAGTGGACAAGATATGAGCATCCCTGCGGAAACGGATATTAAGCCACTTGAGCTTGGAGCGAAATTGGGAGACGTGATCATATTAGGGGTTAAAGTATGAAATTGCCGTTTTATTGCAATAGGTTCTTTGAATTGACATAGAATCTTCATGGTTTGAGGTTTTCGAATGAAACTTTTTTCAAATGGTTTCTATGACGTTCTTTTTTTAAAAAATGTGAAACATTTGAATATCGACTTTCAATTGTTTTTGTTATTCAATTTAGACAAGAAAGATGGATACTGCGAAAATTCGAGTGATTATGAGGCACCCATTTTTCGTATTTTTTTTTTTATTGATTTGACGCAAGTGAGTCAATATTGTGGGTAAGGTAACGTTAAACCATGCCGCTAATTCCTGGGTAGTTTGACTAGGGTCGGCTTCCACTATCTCTCTTAATTCATCGTTATTCACCTGTGTGGGCGGTCTTCCTCGTGGCTCGTTCTTTAAGTCGAAATTTCCATCACGAAAGCGTTTAAACCAAAATCGCACAGTGCGTTCATTAGTAGACCCCTCTCCAAACGCAGCACTGATATTGCGGGCTGTTTCTGCCGCGTTAGTTCCGCGTCGGAACTCGTATTCAAAAATCACTCGAATTTTCGCAGTATCCATCTTTCTTGTCTAAATTGAATAACAAAAACAATTGAAAGTCGATATTCAAATGTTTCACATTTTTTAAAAAAAGAACATCATAGAAACCATTTGAAAAAAGTTTCATTCGAAAACCTCAAACCATGAACATTCTATGTCAATTCAAAGAACCTATTGCAATAAAACGGCAATTTCATACTTTAACCCCTATTACTTACGCAATCCGAAAATATATCGAATGCATAAGTTGAGAAGTCGATCGAGTTTGCTTAATAGCTCCTCACCAAGGTCAGGATAGCATACGTCAGCATAATCGATAATGGGGAGTAGCAATGAATTGACAAGCGTAACCTTGGCTGAGAATGGAAGAAACTTCTGTAAACGCTTAAGGGAGTGCATTGAGGCAAATACTTTCCTACTTATCTCAGCCACATGCACATCCCACGAAAGATCGCTCTGGATGTGCAGACCAAGATTTTTCACCTTGCTGCAGTAGGGAAGTGCAATACCATTAAAGAGCACCTTGGGAAGAGAGGTCAAATCTAGTCTGGCGATGAGGGCCTTGCTACTGACAAACATGACCTGAGTTTTAGAGGGGTTCAAAAGAAGACCGTGCCTAATGGTCCACTGCCGAATGGACTCCAGGTCATTAGACATAGAGGCGACAGCGGTATTGATGTTCTCCAGTTTGAACGATGTGTAAAGTTGGAGATCGTCTGCATACAGATGATGGGAACTGAAGTGGATAACAGAGACGAGAGTATTTATAAATACGGAGAAAAGACGTGGAGAGAGCACGCCGCCCTGAGGTACGCCGGCAGTGACATCGCACCAGTCTGAAAAGATTGTTCCCAGATGGATGCGTTGCCGGCGTCCTGAAAGATAGGATATGAACCACTGAGCCACTGGCCCCGAAATATTTAAGGATCTGAGGACAGCCAGGAGAATTTCGTGGTCTACACAGTTAAAAGCGTTGCTGAAATCCAGCAGTGTGAGAAGGGTTACACAGCGATCATCTCTGGCATGGCGGAAGTCATCGGTAATTTTAATTAGAGCAGTACAGGTGCTATGTGCTGGGCGGAAACCTGATTGGAAAGAATTGAGGAGACGGTTTGTGTGTAGGTAATATGAGAATTGTCGGTTTACAATCCGCTCCAGCACTTTTGACAGAAAAGATAGAATAGAGATAGGACGATAATGTTTAAATTCACAGGGGTGAGATATTTTGGGGATAGGCACCATGTACGCCATTTTCCATTCACTAGGAAAGGAGTGGGAGGACAAAGAATGATTAAGGATGAAAACGAGGCAGGGTAGGATAGAGTCTATGATGGGGAGAAGAAGGTCGCGGCCGATGCCGTCATGACCAACTGCTTTACTAGGGATAAAGCTTCGCTCGTTTGCTTTTTTAAAACCTACGTATTTAGACAAACTGTATATTATTTTTTATTTGTACAGAAGAATGTAAAAGTCGCTTCTAAGCGAGGGAAAGCGGTTAAGTTTTGGCTTATTTCATCAGATTCGTTGAAGAGGACTTAGGTAAAACTTGGTCCCAGGGTCTAATGATGACACCGGAAGGTTACGAAGAAGGATGCAGGATCTCCTAAACGGATGGATCTCGAATCCGCCTTAGGACACTCGGATTAACACGGCTGATTTTAGTGCACTCGCACCGTGCTCTATTCCTCCTAACTATCTAAGACAAAATAACGAAAACAAAATGGCGCCAATAGTATAAACTCCTGCGTCTCGTAAGAAAAACTGATGTATTAGTGAAATTTTAATGTTTGTGGAGTCTTATGAAGCTGTGGAAGTGTTGTAAAATGTATGGTTTGCATTTCCGTGACCAAAATATTCTTTCTCTTATATTCTTACTGTTGAATTTTGACGATAAACATATTTATGAGTATTCAGTTTTTGAGATGAAAAAAGCAACTATGATTTCAAGATAAAGATTTTCTTTTCTGGTTTCTTTTTGACTTTACGTTTAATCATATTTTCAGCATGTTTCTGTATTTTATAATAATATCGTTATAAAGATAACATACAAGAGGTTTTTTTTTCTTGTACAAGAATATACTACAAACTTTTGGCATGTAACCGCAATTGTGAATGTTGAGGAAGGGAAAGTGATCTGTGAGGATCTGGTCTCTGCCTTCCCCTCTGTGATACAGGCGTGATTTTATATTTGTATGTTTATGTATGTCTAGAGTTTTTAATAACAATATCAAGTAGACATGATGCTATTCTATTCTACTTGCCAACGGTGAATAAAAAACATTGTGAGGAAACCCGTGGCATATTTCGCTATGCACTTATTGACAATATTATCTTTCCAGTAGATTAAGCAGACTAAGCTGTAAGGATTGTTTAGATACTAAGCAACTCTACTCAGCCCAAAATGTATGTCTCACGTAATATAGCGTCGCCCTATAGCAATCACTGGATGCGGGCGGCACAAGGCCGGGAAGCTTGAAAAACCATGAAAGAGACATATGTCCTGCAGCAGGCGTCAAATGGCTGATGATGATGATAATAATTATAGCGTCTGAGTGGAGTTTGCACCCATCAGAAAAGGTAAAAGTTACCGCTAGACAATGAAACAATCTTTAGCATACCTACACGTAAAGGGCGTAACTGTTACATGCCATTCAAAAATGGCTTGGGTTAAGATTTATATCACGTTATAAGGATCTCAAAACTAATACTACATTTACAAAATATCCAGTTACGGCATTTTTCGTTAACAAGGTAGTACAAGACGTGGGTCTAAATGAAATATATTTTTAAATGCTTTTTGAATGCCTCATCGACGTGCATCATGCATCGATACGCGAAGAAGAAGAAGCATGCATTTTGAAGTAAATGCGGTGACAAGTCCTACGAGATGTGATTACATTGTGCTGGTTGGGCGAAAATAAGTGACGATTGTAAGTTTATTACATTGTGCCGGTTGGGCGAAAATAAGTGACGATTGTAAGTTTATTACCTTGTAGGTTTATAAAACAGGATGAACATAGGTTTTAGATTATCTGGTGTTCTCATATATATTTTTATCTTCTTTTTTGTTTCGAATATATAATTTACAGGTTTAGTGTTTGCCAAAACATTGGTGGCTGTGATATTGGACTAGTTGTAACTTATTGTAATTTTAGTATTAATAAATACTGAGAAAAACAGGACCTGGTTCTGCAGAAATCACCTTAGTGGCGAAAAGTACAAAACTAGAGAGTAGCGCTCGTTTATCTTCTGTTAGTCATGCACTTCGATGTCTTTTTTGTCAATATCGGCACAATTATAAATTACCCAACTCGTCCCTTCAAATTGTTGCTTTAAGTAGGTACTAATAATTACGGTTAGATGTGGCTCTTTTATAAAAAAATGGCACAATTTTAAACATTACAATAAATGTTCAAAGCAGCAAAACGAGTAGGCTGTTTTCTGCATTATTTAAAAATGTGATGTTGACAATTTGTAAAATTCACCCAAATGTATTAAGTAATTTTAAAGTTGGTGACTAATATGTTTATTTTTAGTTGCATCAAATATATTTTGTCTAATATTCGGTATCTACAAACGAGGAAATCTAATGTTATAAAAGATAATATATTTTTATTTAAATTTATATGACTATTATAATTTTGAAGAAAGAAAGAAGACATTTATTTAATTTTGGGTTTAAAATATTAATAAAATATTATTAAGAACGCAATCTGCAGGTGTGCCAAAGGTCATTTGAACGGTGGCGTGGTGGCCAGGTCACCTGTCTCCCTGTAAAATGGTTGAGACTGGTGATGGCTGATCCCTGCGTTATGCTCGTGAACGGGTGCTGTGTGTGTGTCTGGTCGCAGCATTAATGTTTTTCTTACTTTTGTAAGAAAATTAAGTAATGTTTTGGAATTTAATCTGTAGAAATCTAAAAGACCCGATCGAGCCACCACAACGATGATTTTAAATTGTTCTTTTCAAGATCATAATCTAACAGATTAAAGTTATTCCTGGCAATCACGGAATCCTATATAATGCTCTGATGTTGATTATAATGCTCTGAAGATGATTTGAGAAAATAAGGTCACAGTGGAGTTTTTTTCCCGATGCCTTTTTCTCCACTACAAATACGGCCCGAAGGCAGCGGCTTACACAGTAAAAAAGTACATTGACATTCGGCAAACAGAATGTACATTCTTTACGTTGAAATAAATTATTGATTTAAGATTTCTGATTTCTACAAAGGTGGTATGGCCCCTAACTGATTAATTATTTATTAGGTAAACTGGATTATCTTAACTCATGACGTTTCGGCGATGTTGCAGTTGTCATGGTCACAGGTAAACTCAAGTGGCAAGTACTTACTGTATCTTAGTCACCCTACCCACAGCCCTACCAAAGCAGACGCTGTCTAGTACTAACCACTTGGCTAGCCAGGTTCAATCACAAGACTGAATGACCTATCACTTTAATTGGATGCCACTCCCTAGTGACCATCCTAGGCAGTTAATTCAACGGCAAATTTTACCAGTTGGCGGCGACAGATGCGTTCATTAACGCCTGAGAGTTTTTATTAAGCAACAAATCCTACTTTGACCGCTTGCGGCGGTCTGATATTCAGCAACATTACTGCAGCTTATGTTTAGCTCAGTACACTTATAAAGGCATTTACAACTTTACCGAAGTAAACATAAGCTGTTGCGAGCTTATTTTTAAGCTCGTCTCTTTGCAAGCCAGATTCAGGCTACTGGCTGAATGCGCTTCCATCGGCCAGGATAGTTACCCTCTTAGAGCGGACTACCTTCAGTCTAGCGGTAAGCCAGGGGGTAGGAGCCAGGACCAACGAGCCACATCGCTGCCGTTGCGGCGGAGCCGTCGACCAGTACGGTCACCACAGCCTGGTGTGCCGCCGCAACGCTGGACGCATCCCGCGGCACGCTGCCATTAATGACGTCATCCGCCGGGCTCTTGCCAGCGTCAGCGTGCCGACTGTTCTGGAGCCAACTGGACTGGCGCGAGACGACGGCAAGAGGCCGGCGTCATTCCTTAGAAAAACGGGCGTTCGCTGGTGTGGGACACTACGTGCGTAGACACGTGGGACAATCTCACGTTCAAGCAGTCGCCCGCCTCGCCGGGCGGCGGAGGCGTCCGCGGAGGCGAACAAGAGGCGCAAATATACGGGCTTAGGACAAAGCTATTTATTTGTGCCTTTTGGTGTGGAGTCTCTCGGGCCGTGGGGGCCGGAAGTGCGGCGACTGTTTAAAGAGATTTTGTCGCGCCTGGTCGATGCGTCAGGTGACCCGAAGGCTGGTGCCTATTTCGTGCAGTGGCTGAGTCTCGCTATTCAGCGAGGTAATGCTACCATCCTTCTAGGGACCTTACCGGGCGACGGCAGCGATTCGATTTTCTATTTAAATTACCTATTAGTTTTTTTTATAAGTACTTATATTCTGCATATATTTTTATTTAAATAGAAATTGATTAATAATAACTATACAATTATTAGATATTTTCTTTTTCAATTCTTAGTTTTTTATTATTTATGTTGTGATAACACATTATAATATATTAAATCTATTTATTGTACATTTTTTTAAATATATTTTATTATTTAGAATTTTTTATAGTTCCGGACAAATGGGGATCAAATATATACATGTCGGAGCATAGCGATCGGTAGTTCTTTTTAATTAGTTTTGTTGTTTTGACTTTTTACTTCTGACGCGGTACGTCTGAATAACTTTGCCTATCCTTTACGGGAAATAAAAAAACTGCGTGTGCAAGATATCAAATCGCTTTTATCGAATCGTTCTCTCACTTTCTTAGTACTGACAGCTTAGAGGTCATCTAATATTGGTTTTCCTATAATGACAATTTACCAGCTAAGGAAGATATTTCTATTAATTTTCTTACCCCTTTATAGATGTTAGCGTGATGTTTCGTAGGCTAAAGTCGCAACCCTCTTAACTCCGTTGAACCAAACTTTACAGGAGGCACAAAAAACTTCAGCACAGACGTGCTGTGCTTGTTAGCAATGCATCGTCGAGTTCTCTTTCTGGTGGTACCTAGTAAAATTGTTTTCGGGTGTAGTGATGTCTTTTTTGGTCCAGTTTCCGAATTTTCCTTTGTAGGAGTAGATGTGACAACGTCGATGTCATGCAAATTGACAATCGAGACCGTTAACTGCTTGTTATTGTGGAACACGATACGTTAAGGATCAATGAAGGACATTTAAAAACGATCTCATCATTGATTTTGGGTGTGTCTTCATGGTTATATTTTGCGCATTCACGTTTAGGATCCAAGTTAATATCAGCTTCGAAAGTTACTGCGTAGAGTAAGGTGTATAGGAGCTTGTCTCAAATGAGGGTTCTAGCAAACTAATAACTTCCCAATTCTGAGGAATGTCTCGTGTCATGAAATTTTCAAAAGCTGCTGGTTCTGATAAGTTAATTTCATCCCAATTCTGAGCAGTGTCCTGTGGCATACAGAAGGCGATGTAATTGTTACCTGGTTTGAAATAGAAACCCCCTGTCCAGGTAAATTGTTTTCGTCTGTTACTAAAATTAGCGATCCATCGCATTGGCTAACTTCGTAATTAAAACATTGAAAATTTTCTGCTTAACCATCTTCCGTCAAATATTTGTCTAATTTCTAAATTCTTGCTTTTCCTCGGCGATCCATCTTCAACTTGTAACTAGAAAACCACGATAAATATTTGCAGAGAAAAACACATAAAATTCAGTTCATTCAGTCATGCCTAAAAAAAGCAAACAAACAAACCTCGTAAATCCACGGCACGAGGGCAAGAGTACTTTTCAATCATTAAAGCCAACAAAACAACAATGTACATTGTAAAACACGATTATTGATAAAATAAAGAATTAATCCTGCATTTACCTGATGTTAGCATCACATTTCCTTCGTAAATTTTGGACCTAACAGAGGAAAAAATTACTTGCGCTCAAATTGCCATCTTAAACCATACTGAGTGGGGGGAAATTATACGTGGTCTGCGTTTAGAAAAATGGCGGCATGGAGTTCCGAGGTAGGTATTCTATTTTACGTTTAAATTTAAACGGTTTTTTTTTTTATTTAAGAGGTTTGCTATAAGATGCGTTCAGAAATTTACTTCCTAAAGATGAAAAATGAAAACATTTTGAAAAAAATGGAGTTAAGAGGTTTGCGACTTTAGCCGACGTTATGAAGCCTAAATTTTACACGGGAGTCTAAGCAATGATCATGGTGAGTTTTACTTAATGGGGGTGGCAACTGTCAAAAAATTCAAAATGGAGAACGTCCGGTTTTTTTACCATTTGTATGGGAAAATGTATTTATTCATTAGTAGACCCCTCTCCAAACGCAGCATTGATATTGCGGGCTGTTTCTGCCGCGTTAGTTCCGCGTCGGAACTCGTATTCAAAAATAACTCGAATTTTCGCAGTATCCATCTTTCTTGTCTAAATTGAATAACAAAAACAATTGAAAGTCGATATTCAAATGTTTCACATTTTTTAAAAAAAGGACATCATAGAAACCATTTGAAAAAAGTTTCATTCGAAAACCTCAAACCATGAAGATTCTATGTCAATTCAAAGAACCTATTGCAATAAAACGGCAATTTCATACTTTAACCCCTAATATTACAGTCTGTATTCCTTTCGAGGTATACAAAACATTGCTTTTTCAGTTTTGGTATAAACTATAGCTTTCCCTTTTTTAGTGAAAAGCATTTCGTTCCAAAACGTATTAAAATTTTGGGAGAACAAATAAAAATAAATTTTGATGCAGTTTTTTGCAGCGTACCTACACGGTGCGGGATCCTATTTAAAATGGTTTCTCCTTTAGTATGTCTGTTGACTGTTACACTTACTTACATCTATCTATCTATCATCATCATCATTAACCCATTATGTCCCCAGTGAGGGGCACAGGTCTCTTCCCTGGGGAAGGTATAGGCCATACTCCACCACGGGGGCCAAGTCCGGATTGGTGGAGGCTTGTAGACTAGTGGCTCGTCTACTGTCCGAAGTTGTCAAGCCGCCCTAAGGCCTCTGACTTGGCTTAACGACTGCCATCTATCGACGGCAGCCGGCACCAACAGCTTAACGTGCCTTGCGAAGCACGGAACCGCTCGGAAAAATGCCACTAGCGTTAGGCATAGACGGCGACCCATCCATGCACTGAACGCGCCCTGTGTTGCTTAACCTTCGTGATCGTTTAAGATCACTCAGATAGCCGGGGCTGCGAGCGATTCATAATTTGTATATAGTAGATTAATATTAGTTACATGTACATGCATAACAAGCACTTAACCAACAAATTAACTTACACCTAAGGAGCATAGCTAATAGATACGAAATAAGATCCCTACATCCTGTATGGTATGAATATATAAACAAATACATATATACATGATATATACATACACATACCTACATATATACTCATACACACATACATACAATGTATACAATATACATATTAAATATATAAGTATAATACTTAAAATGAGGGTTTACTCTACGATATGGAATAAGAATTCCATCTCTGCATAATTCAGGGTAGTTAAGTGGTCAGTGACGGCATTCTTCGCAGCAAATATATTTAGGTTTATTAGGTTACATTTGAGATGAACTTTATTGTATAGATAAGGAAACATAAAACGAGGAAAACGCTGGGCAAAATATGACCTACAGAAAGGAGTGAGAAGTCTTGGGACTCACCTGGACGAGGCAACTAGAGATGATGTAGCATGGGCTGTCATAATCGCTTTACGGACGTAGAGCTGTCGCACACGTAGGAGGCCACTTTTTTGGTACAATAGATCAGTGGAAAATCGATAAGGTTTCCTAAACATAACTTTTAGAACCGATCGCTGTGCTCTTTCCAATTTGATCAAGTGTGATTTTGCAGCACTTCCCCACACCCCCACGCAATACGTTAGCAAGGATTCACATAGAGCACGGTAAATATTTATTAGCAAATACTTGGGCACTGAGTTGCGTAGAAGCCTCACTATGTGGATTATTTTACGTATACGACTAGATAGTTCCGCAATGTGAGCCGAAAAGGTCAGTTTTTCATCTATTATAATCCCTAGGTATTTCAATTGTGATACTCTTTGTAGTATAACGCAGTTGCAACGGTCAGAATGTACGTGATGGCAGATGTTTAGATGAACTTTAATAGTCATAGATGGTGGTGGTTCCGTCGATCTAGTTATGTTGAAAGCTAAATATTTGGTTTTTTCTGCATTGAGTGTCAGAAGGTTGTTATCCAACCAGCTAGCCACAGTTTTTAAGCCAAGATTTGCTAAAGAACATACGTCATTCCAGTTGTGGCCAAAAAAGCGAAGAGCTGTATCATCTGCGTAACATAAGGCCTCCGCGTTCCTCAGGGGCAGTGTAAGTAGGTCATTAATATACAACGTGAAAAGAGTGGGGCCCAAAATACTGCGGTATGCCGAAATCAATGCCAGCTGGATCACTGGAGTGCTAACCAATTTTTACGAACTATCTCCGCTCCGAAAGATACCTACGGAACCAATCGCTTCCATTTTTTTCAATAGTATCGGAACGGAGACAGTGTCGAATGCTTTCGCCAGATCCAGAAACACTCCCACACATTTTTTGCCCTGATCCATTTTATTTGAGATATAGTTACCTTGCCTATAGTTACCAGGCGCATTTTTAGGGCCAAATTTATGAATTGGAGAGACCGAGGATATCTTCCAGTTTTTTGGAAAAGTACCACCGGAAAAACTCATATTAAATATGTGGCAGAGAGGTGTAACTAAGGTATGAAGGGATTGTTTTACAAATGAGTTTTTGATGCCATCTGGTCCAGGCGCGCACTCGTTTTTAAGCTGCTTTATTGCCCCAGCAACTTCACCTTCATCTGTTGGAAAAATGAAGAAAGAATTCAAAGTATTAGTCACCTTCACCCCACTAGCTAATTCATCTTCGGTTACCTCCAATCTTTTCATTATCTTTGAAGATAACTCTTTACCAACCGTAGTAAGAAAGGTGTTCGTAGTATTGAGGGCGTCAAGCGGATCCGGCAAAGAGTGGAGGAGTTCATCTGCAGTATTTCGTGTCGGTGTGGTATATGTGATATTCTTTATACACTTCCAGAGCTTTTTAGGGTTTTTTAGGTTAGTTTCAAGTTGGTTGCTTTCGTATGCTGATTTAAGGCTATGGAGTAAGTTGTTACAGAGGTTTTTGTATCTTGCATAAATTAATTTAAGCATAGTCTTTCGGTCTCTTTCGAGTATCAGAGTGCAACTTATCCCCTTTTCTTATGCATCGCACCAGACTAGGTGTTATCCAAGGCTTCATAGTGAACTTTGAACGGCTAATACGTATTCGGGAACTGTGCTTAGTGATTGCCGATTCAAGAAAGGACTCCAGGATAGAAGCCGACTTTGTGGCGTCACTTTCTTCGGTAACCTGCGACCAATCACAATGTCGTAATTCCTCAGCGACGGCTTTGAAGTCCACCCTAACTTGAGTCCTATCGCGCTTTTTCTCCTTTTTGCCCATTTGTATGCCGACTATGGCGATATCATGGTCGGTTAGGGAGGATTCGCAAACCACCGATTTTATAAGAGTTCTTTAGATTTAGTTCTCACGAATATGTGATCTAGACAGGATTTTATTCTGGTCGGTTCGGTTATAGCTGGTACAAGTCCATGCTCTGCCAGGAGAGTCAAATATTCGGCACTGCGCCTATCTTCATTGTCGTGCATTATGTTGATATTTATATCTCCTGCAAGAATCACAAATGGCCTGGTATGAACTCAGAGGTGTTGCTAAATGTGGGACTTGGGGATCTATAGATACCCACTAGGGTTGGGCCGTTATTTACTTCCACAACCACACAGTCGGCTTCATTCATTTGTGGCTCGAGAGCAACAGCTGACTAAGTGTTCTTTACGTAAATCACTACACCACTGTTTTGGTTTGTGTGAGTGTACGAACAAAAGGACGAGTATCCATCAATCTGACCTACAACAGGGTTTTGGGGTAAGCGGCACTCTGTCAATACAATAACGTCAAAAGAAAGATCCAGTCTACAAAGCGTAACCAAGAACTCATCAAAGATTTTTCTCATACTCCTCAAATTATATGTGATGACTCGGAAGTTATATTCAGTAGTGATAAAATCTTTGCAGCTTTCAAGTGTATCTAGTCTGCGGCAGTCAACACGGATGAATTCGTCTAGTTCTAAGGGAAAATCAAGGCTGGCCGGAATCGTAGTCGGCCTGACAGAGCAAGCCAAAATTTGTAAAAGCTATTGGATGTGGCTGCTTGAGGCTCTAGAATCATAAATAGGGAGAGGGTAGAGTTTTCATCGTAGAGCTGGGTAATAGGTACAATAATATATATATGATTTAAAGTATTAACAGTAAATATAGCTAACAAAAGTTCTATAAAAGCCGGGGTTAGTACGTAAGTCATAGCTGAGTGACAATTTGAATATCTAATGATTCGTTTCCAGTTCAGAATTTTGAGGAACCCCTGAAAACGGTCTTGTGTATCGGTCCAGATCTTCTGTGGATTGAAACGTAACAGAATCGTAACGTAATCATGCTAAGTTTTATTCAATTCCGTTCAGTGGTTTTTGTGTGATTTGCGCACAAAGAAGAGTGAGACAGACATATGTAATCAGACAAAGACAAAACTTACAGATTTATTATGCGTGTGATTAGAAACTAGTTTCGAATAAAGAAAAACAAAGGCTGTTTTCACAACTGGTTTCGAAACTGTGGCTTCGAAAGAGGCCGTAGGGATGTAAGTACCTACAAATTTGTACGGAACCCTCGGTGGGCGAGTCCGACTCGCACTTGTTCGGTTTTTTTATACACATAATCATAAAAAACGTAGAATGTGCGAGCAAGGCGCATACTTGACAAAACAGCAGACTTAGTTTTAGACAGTTAGTCAATGGTGGTGACAGCATAAGCATAACCAGCCTATATACGTCCCACTGTAGGGCACAGGCCTTCTCTCAGGGAGAGAGTATGGGCTTAATCACCATGCGTGCCCACCGCGGATTGGCGATTTCAAGCGCTGAGGTATATGAATAGCTCAGACACTCAGGTTTCCTCACGATGTTTTCCTTCACCGTTAGCGAGTGGTATTGCTACTATAACTTCACAAATGTACATAACTTAGAAAACAAAGTCATAGGTAAATGCGCGCACTGGGAATCGAACCTGGGTCTCCCGCTTCCGAGTCCAATGTTCTACCCACTAGGCTACCACCGCGGTGGTGACAGGCTGACCCACATCAGAATAATGTATAATCGACAGCACATCAACCTTCACGTGCGTGCACTCCACTCAGTCATGTTACGGTTGACTTTGCAACCACTATGTAAAGGTTGATGTCCTGTCGACTGTACCATTGTGCAAGTGCGAGGAAGTGCGTACACCACAATCCAACTAACCGTGAAGCTAACCGGCCGGGTAACTAGAGCGTTTAACGTTTGATCTTACAATGGAGAACTTGTATAAGAAAATGATCTTATTGGAAAGGGCATTTTAAAGTGAATAACCAAATATGTTTTTTTTTTCTCTACGACAAAAAATATAAACTGTTGAAAAGTCATTACAGTCACGTGGTTCAAAAATGCGCCATAAAGTCGGACTATAACTGTGACGTCACAACAACCTGAAGGTAACGCCTTATAAATAATTTATGAGGCGCTTATCAATTCTTGAGCTATCTCGTAAAATAACGTTTTTATGCGTCTACGCTCTCAATAGAAATCTTTCAGTAAATCAATGAAAAACTTAATTTTAAAGGTTATTTATTATTAGAGTAACTTAATATTTTAAATTTTTTCAGACCTGTAAAGAGCCGAAAAAGCTACTTTTATTGTTTTATTTTTATTTTTTTCTAACCCGTTTCTATGGTAAACAAACAATGCCACTCCAATCTAAGTTTGATGCCAGTTCCCTATCAATAGTTAGCAACTACTGAAATAATCTATGCTTACTCACCAGGGTTTTAGGTTGAGTATCCTGTACGCTAGAAGTTACGTAAACAGATCGTTTGAGAGGTGTGTGCGTGTATTTTTTTTCTTTGCAGCTAAATAAGATAAAGTTAAGCCACATTTTCCATCGAATAAAATCAAAACCTACAGGGCAATTCTCTATTGGGCAATTGACTATAAAGGTTTCCTTGTTAAATCATCATCATCATCATCATCCATACATCCGGGCGTCACACTGCAGGACATAGGCCTCCTTCGTGGTTTTCCTAACCATGAAGGGGTTTGCCATAAACGCCACGCTTGGCAGGCGGGTTGGCGATCGTAATATGCGGTTGGAATCTCAGGAAGACGCTGCTGCCCGTCTCCTGGTAATATATTTCCTTAGTCGTCTTCTACGACAGGAAATGGAGTGACGCTATTCTTAATCTGGCGCCACACGGAAAATAAAAATCCTTGTTAAATATGAAACACTAAAAACAAAAAAATATATTAGTTGTATATACGTAATACTAGTTAAATACAACTAATATTCTACCCTTATTCTGAAGCAGCGATATGTTCGGAAGGATCGTCGACGTCGCGCTTGAGCCGGACAATTCATTCGAATCTAGCGAAAAATACGGTTCTTTTTTTAATACTTTCATATTGAATACACAAACAACCATCTTGTTACGTCCGATAATGTCGCATTTTTCATAATAAGGGCCCAGGGTTATTTCTTAAATACGTAATTCTTGAGACACCCCAATCAGAGTTTGTGTTTGGCAACAACTTTTGCTCTGTGAGATTTTTCTAAGTTTGTTATTTATTCAAAATATTGGAGCTCATGAAATTTTATTAAATTCGCGCTGCACGCGTCCTACCGATGTGGCAGCCTTCAGTAAATCATTGTGCTACGTGGAAGAATATACATTATATTTTAAGATATTCCCAGACAACCACGATAACTCATGAGTATTGTATCTCAAAAAACGGAAAATTTTTGAAAACTCTTAGAACAAACAAAAATTATCGTAAATGACAAACTGTAACCGGCATTTTTCAGGAATTGCACATTTTTTAACGCGTGTATACACAATAGGTATATGTTTTTCTATTAAACCTTAACCCTTTTGCATCTACGTAGTGAGATGATTTACACAGCGTCCAGTGGCACCTTCACTCACACTAGATGGGTTAAGAGACCACTCGGACGCTGCAGTGCCTGGAACATTGTATTTTAGATGGAGTAGGCTTGCCCAGCACCTATCCTGACAGCTTTATCGGCCGAGCCCACAGGAAAGACAAGTCAATACGTGCTTAGCCAACTCAGCTGCGGGTTTCGTCACGAAGTTTTCCTTCTCAGTTTTTCTATTACAATCATCAATATAAAATATTCTTGTCGTCACCTGCTTGGCGGAACTTACGAGCAAAATGAGAATATCTTCGATTCAATTGTCATAAACAAGCTTCAATTGCACTGCATGTTTCAAGCTATTTTTCTCCGGAACGTTTGTTTTGCACATTAAAGCGGTTTTCGCATCGCGTTCACAATCATTACGTAGAACGTAAATGGTGATAATATTACAATCATAGTAAAATAAAATGTAAAATATGAGTTTACAGATTTAGCTTATGTTTTGCTAAACGGAGCGAATTCTGTTTTAAAGCATTATAGTAATAAAAAAATATTTACTTCTTTCCGGAATTACACTTCAATACCAGAATAAATACTCGCCATCCTGTCCCGTTCACATTGTATGTCTATAAAAATAACACTTCAAATTATAATCCGATTGTTCGCATGTGTCGTTTGTATAACACTGTCTCTACTCTTTGTTCTGACAACACAATCAATCGAAGACGAAGACTAACTTCAACTTTATAAGATAAAATGTCTGCAACTATTAATCTCTAAAACTGAATACTTAGTATTATAAATATAATAAGTTATTGGATTTGTTCCAGATTCACTTACTTGATTTTTCAAGTGGGTGAGTCTGGAATTGGGCTAATGATAAAGTTTTAGTTCGAAAATGTAATAAGTACCTATTTAAAAGGCTGTTTTGTAGTTTCAAGTAGGTGGTAATGTCCTCTTTAGTTTTTATATAATGCTTGTCTCATTACTCTTAAATATGAGGACCACCTTAATTCGTTTTTGTATGTATTTTAATGTGCGTGTATACTTTTGGTGTCAATCTAACTTAAAAGTAGTATGCTCCAATATTGTTATTTTAAGATTGTTACCTGTTGTACATGCCTAATAAATAAAATAAATAAATTCTTCATAAATTAAAAAATGGTGAAAATTTTGCATTAAAATACAAAATTACCCGTTACTAGCAGTGGAACGTTTAGTGGCCAGTGATTATTCTTACACAAAATATTAATCTGCGTGACTGTACTTTGTCATAAATTCGGGTAAAATAGGAACGTGTGGCCAGTTGGCGAAAACATAAAAGTGATTTAATTTAAGTTTCACTACGTCATCACGCATAAAAATGATGACTTATCCAGGTGAAGACATAATAAGTGATACAAACTTTAAGTTTCACCAACTGAACACACGTGTGTCTAGTCTTTTGTGTCGAGTTGGTGAATAACCTGTTTGTTGGGTAATCGTAGCAAAGGCCTTGAATATTTTTAGTGGATCATTGCGGATATAAATTATTGCTGAATTCTTTGTAGACAAGGCTGCGGGGATAGCCATTGTTTATAAAGATTCCGGAATTAAATAAAATCTAACTAACACCTATATTCTACAAAATAATATGATAGTTTTTTCAGTCTAAAGATTTGATTTAATTCCTGATATTTTATCAACAATAGCTATTCCAACAGCCTTGTATGCATAGGGTTCAGTGATATTTTATAGCCAATGTCCATTCCGAAGGCTCGTTGTAACTCTCCTTAAAAGGAATTTGGAAATCGGATAAGGAGTTTTGGTTTAGTCTTGCATCTAAAGTAAAAACTTTATAATATTAGATTATAAGGAAAACTATCCTAATACTCGTAGTCGTGACATAACACAAAACATCGACTCCTACAAAATAAAGAACGGTTCGCATTACACGCTATTAATTGTAATATTCTGGCAGGATCTTATTTAAATAAAAACATTTCCTCCAATCATTATTTTATTTCCGTGCACCAAACAAAAGTTTCTGTAGACCGCTTCACCTCAATCGGTTGCCACGTACCTTGTAGTATAATTATAGAGACGACAGCTGTGTTCAGTCAGATAATTGTTAACTTCTCAGCAGACACCACCGTCGACGAAATCGTAAGGCACGCCGCAAATTACTGTGCTCCCAAGTTGAAGTATTCAGTTTGCACACGTCACAGTTGCAACTGACCTTCACAATCGGCGCGAATCATTCACCGATAAAGTGCACGCTACGAAATTTATAGAACGGATTAGCGAGCAACGTTGCGTGAAAAGCAGGCTCTACATTGGCAAAGAGGTAGCCGAATTTGTGCAACCAAAAATGAGAAAGAACTTGTTTCATTTACATAAGAAGTAGGCACGCGCTCGAGCTCGGGTCACCACTCAGTGTGGTTTGTAAACCTCGATAGGAACGTCGCATTGTTTTTTTTCTTCACCAGACTGGTGCGTAGGGCACGGTTTTTTGCGATGTGTGAACGGTATGTTCTAGTTATCACCTTCTTGGCGGTCACAGCGTCTTTTGTCAGTGATTGTACAGCAAAAAAAGCACGTGAGTATTGTTTCAAATATTTTTTCATAGTTTTTTTTAATAATTCATTAAGATTACCAGACTAAACTAAACATAACTACAAATAAGCTGAGCTTTACTGAACTACTAGTTCACTCTACTAGTAATTTAATTTATTTAGTTAGAGCATACCTTTCATAATAATATTATACTAAGAATACAGAATTTTTACCAACGTTTTTAGTGTGCAATGTCTGCAAATATTTGGGAGGTCGAAAGTCCGTTTTATTGATATTGTGCAAAATACCAACTATGAAATATCCCTGGCGAGTGAAACTAATTGCGAAAAGTGGCGATTTATTAGGAAACTAATGAATATTTTTGCAACACAATATTGTAAATACGTTATTGATTCATCAGCTATAAGGACTGAGCAGTAGGTCAACAATCATGCGATTGTTCAGTGCATTCCACATCAGGTAAATAGAGTTTTTGTTGCCTGAACATACAAAAGAAAAATGATTATGATAGCAAGATTTACAGTCAATTCACAAGGACTTTTGATTAATGAATGTTCAACTTTGACTTTTGCCTGTGCATCATGCTTCATCGGTATTGCAATATTATTTTCCTTTTAAAATAGTTAGCTTTAGACATTTCGCGACATGTTTTATCTGTATGCTACATGAATGCCCTAATATTATAAATATCATATTACACGTTTTTTGTTTAGCAGTTTTATTGTGCGAGTCGGAATCGTCCACCGAGGGTTCCGTACAAATTTTTAGGTACTTACATACTACAAAAAGTGCAGGAATCGAGTCTCGCAGTTTTTCCGAACATTTCCGGAACTTTAAAGAATGTATAGTTTTCAGAATTTTCCTTGTATTTGTAGTATGCGGCAATAACACTTGCCAAATTTTATAGTTTTAGGTCAACGGAAAGTAAACTATAAATTTTGATTCCCTTGAGAGTGTCAAAATTTACGTTTTTTGCGGCATAAACGGCCGTAACTTTTTTACGTTAACTTGCAATGGTTTCGGCCTTTAGCCTCCACCGATGGTACTAAAAAAAAGGCGGATTTCTATGAAAAAGTCAAGTTTCAGCAGAAAATGTTCTAATAAAGTGTGTAATTTTCAAACTTTAATGAGTCGGTGGCCAGCTTGAATGGTCGAGTGTCTCGGCAGCGTGCCGCTAGAGTTTCATTTTACAGCTTCAAGAGACTGAAGACTTGAGTACATTATTTTAATTTCAACAACAACGCGTAGAGGGCGTTCCAAAGATACGAACAAAGGGTCTTGAAGGCAGACGGACGGACGGACGGACAATAAAGTGATCCTACAAAGGTTCGTTTTTCCTTTTTAGTTACCGAACCCTAAAAAATATCTCAAAAATCAAAAAACCCCAGGTCTTGGATGTTTACATGTTGATGTCGTTGTTTCTGGTTCCCACGACACAGGGTATCCTAGTGTGGGGCCAGAAGCAATGTGTGTGCCTGTATGTAAATAAAAATAATAATAAAAAAAGAAAAAAGTTATTTATAAAAACGCGATTTCTCTAAAACACTCCTAAAATTCATTTGAAAGAATCTGTGGAATAATAATTTTATTCTTTGGATAATCAAACTGTTGTCTATTATTTCGGCGGCAGTAGCGAAGCAGTAGATCACCGGCCTCGCATTTGGAAGATTGTAGGTTCGCATCCCAGGACGTACCAATGACTTTATTTGCTAAATTACGTACATTCGTGAAGTTGTAGCAGCAAAACCACTTACTAACTGTGAAAGAAAACGTCGTGAGGAAACCTCGGTGTCTGAGATATTTACATCCCTCACCGCTTACTGCGCACAGAGGCCCAACTGTGAGGCCAAGTGCGGAAATCTCAGATCTAACTAAAACAACAACAACCTATTCTCCATTTTATGTTTAAGGGAATTAGAAACTGGGTTCGGGGGTTCTGCTTTCAAGCATACAAAAACCGAATAAGTAGAAGTAGCACACGTGCAAACATTAACATTAAGAGCATCTGCCCACCAACTGTTGCACCAAATACAATTTTGTATTTTTCTATATTTATCTGAATAAAAATCTTAAAATAAAATAATCATTCATTTATTCATTCATTCATTCATAACGGTCTTATTTATAAAACACGATTCCTCTCAGGACTCCTCAGAGGCATTTTAAATAATCTGCAGTTACATCTTTCCCTTTACCACAGACTATGTAAACTGCATCTGAGGATTGTTTCCAGGAATCGTATTTTTATAAACAAGACATTTTAATTAGAAACGTAACTTTACAGTTAAAAAGTATCTGCAGTAAACTCATTTTTTTAGGGTTCCGTAATCGACAAGAAACCCTTATAGTTTCCCCATGTCCGTCCGTGTGTCTGGCCGCCTGCCTGTCCGCGGCCTAGCTCAGTGACGATTGGTACGAGACTGCTAAAATTTGGCATATACGTAGAATATTAATCATAAAAAACATTTCTTTTTTTTAGTTTTCTCCCTACCCCTACTCTTAAATTAGGGATGCAATTTGTTTCTCTCCTTCACTATAGTATGGGGTATCGTTTATTTATCGTTTAAAAATATTGTGGGCATAAGAAGACCATATTTTGATTTAGGGTTCCGTTAATATTAAGCTTTAAAGCCCAATTTTTTGTCCGAGTAGGGCCCCTTTCTCCTGGCTAAACTGTTGATTTTAGAAACCTGACAAGATTCAGGGTAGTAGCATATGAACTTAAAAGTAAAAAGAGTTAACGAGTAATAGGCGACCAACTTATAAAAGGAAAACTTCGTACAAAATCCATTGAAGATTGCGTTCATAAAGTTGTTAGGTCTGTATAGCAGATAAAACCCCCTCTTTCTACGGAACCTTACAGTGCACGTGACCCAACACCGTATTTTAGTTTTGAGGATTGTTTCCATCACCTGTGCCTTAAGACCGTACTTTTTACCAAATTTTATGATCCTACTCATAGGTCAATGGGAACGCTATTGATTTTGTTTTCTTTACGTATGTCAGAATATGCGGCATTACTGGCCCCACTCTTTATTGTATTGACTTAGAAGTCTGTTTCACAGCTTCAAAGGATTACCAGGTCTGAGTTTTAAATAAAACTTTAATGTTAACTCTTGTATTTTAAACAATACACATTTGAAAAAAAAACTCTTAAAACGAAAGATGTTCAAAACCACAAACATTGGGGCAGTTTCAGGAATTGCAGATTTTAAGGTAACCCAGTTTAAAACTGAAAGGGAGGTCCTCTCACGTTTCGGTACAAATTAATAAATAAATAACTTCCACAAAACACATCCACTTGTCCTGGTCCCAAACTAACATGGAAACACATCCAGACTGTAGTCATTTGTACAAATGTACGTGGGAATATCTCATTATAGTATAGGTTTCATTTAGGATATTGTCATATATCTACCTAGACTTGCCTTTAAACCATAAAAAAAATTGTTAGGTCTTATCCTTTTATTTTTCTCAAATGTATGGTTGCCTCAAACTTCATCACTCATCATAAAAAAACTTCACATTTTTAACGAAATAACAATATAAAATAACAAGTTTTCTCATTTCTAACATTGCTTATGACAGCTAGAGACACGTTCGTAATATTTGACAAGGTTAACATGTTACTCATAAGAAAAATAATAATCACAATTCGTAGCAGAAACGAGAAATAATTGAAGCAGTATTTATTCCAGTTGTGTAAATATGTTTACCATTCTATTTTTTAATTTTAAGAGTAGGTACTACTAAAGGAAAAACACTGAATCACGTTGTCCGTTTATCAGCCAAGACCCTTTTAATGTCCTTATTTCATGTAATAAATCAGTACGTATAGTGTCCTAGATATTGAGGTCCGAAAATCGTAAATTCGTCACTTAACTCGCTCCAATGAGCGATTCAATAATCGCTTACCCATAGATCCCCAAATTCCAATCAAGCTAGAGCATATAACTTGGAACAAAGCTGATAGTGTTTAACGAGCGGACGGCGAAAAAAATCAAAATAAATGTGAAAATCTTGGTCAAGTTCTCGTCCCAATTATGGACCTAGATATTTTCTCATATAAATATTTGATCTAGATACATCATTTACTTGCATATCCTACATATCTGTATCCTACAATTAGGAAAAAAGATATTTTTTATTGTATTGTATTGGATGTCTATGATATTTCTGTGTGGCGTCGGATTAAGAATAACATCACTCCATTTCCTTCCTTGGATGTCGTAAAAGGCGACTAAAGAAATACATTACCAGGAGACGGGCAACAGTGTCGTCCTGAGATTCCAACCGCATACTGCGATCGCCAACCCGCCTGCCAAGCGTGGCGATTATGGCAAAATCATGAGGGAGGCCTATGTCTTGCAGTGGGCGTCAAATGGCTGATGATGATGATATTTTTTACTAATAAAGAAAAGAATAGTCAGAAATATGTTACGTAAGCTTTCTTTAATCCAAGTATTTTTTTATGATACACAATTGGCAGCTTAATCGCACAAAGCGATATTTTCCAGAAAATCTTTGGGTGGGGTAGATTGCAAAAGGAATATAGTCGTTAGATCAAGTTTCATTCCAAAAATCTTAATATCTGAAACGCCAAAGTGACTCCGTCTGATTGTCTATGACCTTTCCTTGCCTGGGTCACTGAACAGATTTCAATTAAAAATGTAAAGGAGGTAGCATGCTTACGTAAGATATTCAAAATAAGTGTTTTTTATTATTATTGCTGCATGCATGCTTGCCGGTTTCAGTTCCATATTTTTTTGTGGGATTTTATCAAGGTGAAATCGATAAAAAAAGGCTGTCTGGATGTTTTTTATAAGTGGTCGATAATTTTTGCTATTGTTTAGGTAGTAAAGAAAAAAGTATTTCTAGGCGAAGGTACCTTTAGAGGTGAAGCAGACACAGTTCTCCCAGACTTAAAACTTCTTTCGGAAAATCTGACGAAAATAGGCACAGAACTAAATTACTCCAAATGCGAAGTATACATGCCCGATACAATAGACATAAATACAAGAAACCAAATCACAACAGATTTCAAACACTCATATGGCTCTATGTCTAGTCCTATTTTGCCTTTTCGTCCCTAAAGTCACTTATGTATTACAGTGTTTCCCATTTTAGGAACACAAAGAATTTCTGGAGCTCCTTGACAAAATTCTAAAACAGCCGCTCCCGCAAATTCTAAATTGTCAGACGAAAAGAGTTGGGAGAAGGCATCGCTGCCGATCCGCCGCGGTGGACTCGGCATAAGAAAAATTTCCAGTGTGGCCCCCCCGGCATTCCTGTCCTCTACTCATAGCGTGCAAGACCTCTTCGTTAAGATCACTAAACGTTCATCGGTAACGCGGAGGTCGAGCGGTTGGCCGAGGGCATGACCACCGAGGGTACAGGCAGGCTGTTAGGGGCAAGATCTACCGATCGTGCTTCACTCATAAAAGACGAGCCACCCTGCAAAGTGGTTAAAAACAAACTGCTAGATAATGCAGAAAGCCCTGCAGAGCGTGCTTGCCTCTTAGCAGTGAGTGAGCCGGAAGTGGCATGCCTACCGACCTAAGTTAGAAACTTAGTAATTTCGAAACTCAAGTTAGTTCAGCTGCAACAAGAAACTATCTAATGCGACTAAATCTCATCAATTAATGTTTGGGCACTACAAATACCTCTGTTGGAACTAATTAGTACATCAGAGATACCAAACTTAGTCAGTAAAAAATACAGGGTAATATATATTTACAATCTTAAATTAATAATATTCACTGTTTTTTGAACCTATCATTAAAAATAACTAAAAATAGAAAACTGTGCCCACATCGCTGCCTCTGGTAAGGGTACTCATTATGCTGGCTACGTTACCTCGTTGGATGGCGAAACTTATCCTCTGCCCGAGGTAATACCCAGCCCTGGGGTCGCTAGTCGTGTCGATGAGGCACAACGATAGTTCTTTGGAGAATAGTCTCGCCTCAGGCCCCCACGGTCCAAGACTTTGGTTGCATGCATTGCCATCACCTAGCCTTAGAATGATGCTAGACGACATGAGTGTGACACTAGCCGTAGGTCTGCTACTCGACGCACAACTGACTATGCCACATCGCTGCCTCTGTGGGGAAAACGTCGACCGTCTGGGTCAACGCGCTTTGTCATGCCAGCGGAGTGTTGGTAGGCGTTTACGCTATGCGTCGATCAACGACATCATCCAAAGGGCTCTTGCCACAATCAACGTCCCGGCCATTCTAGAGCCAAACAGTGTGGCCCGGGACGATGGCAATAGACCAGATGGGATATCGTTGATTCCATGAAAAAATGGAAAAAGCTTTGGTGTGGGACGCAACATGCGCGGACACTTTATCGCCGTCCCACATCCAGGCCACCTCCACAAGAGCTGGCGCTACGGCATCAAATGCAGAAGGCATCAAGCGGCGCAAGTACGAGACTATACCACAGAGTCACGTATTTGTGCCGTTTGGTGTCGAGACACTTGGACCACGGGCGAAGAACTATCGTTGCGCCTCATCGACATGACTAGCGACCCCAGGGCTGGCTATTACATCGGGCAGAAGATAAGTCTCGCCATCCAATGAGGTAACGTAGCTAGCATACTGGGTACCCTTCCCAGAGGCAGTGATCTGGGCACAGTTTTCTATTTTTAGTTATTTTTAATGATAGGTTAAAAAAAACAGTGAATATTATTAATGTATGATTGTAAATAAATATAACCCAGTATTTCTTATTTACTAAGTTTGGTATCTCTGATGTATTACCTATATTCTTTTTGTTGCACTAACCCGTGCTGAGGAAAATTTTAAAAACCTATTTAGGTTTAGAAGCTAAAAATTCCACCCATGCCGGGAGTTGAACCCGCAACCTCTGACTAACCGTGCAAGCGCTCTCCCAACTGAGTGAATGGGCAAGTGCAAGCTCTGACGTACTAATTAGTTCCAACAGAGGTCTTTGTAGTGCCCAAACATTAATTGATGAGATTTAGTCGCATTAGATAGTTTCTTGTTGCAGTTGAACTAACTTGAGTTTCGAAATTACTAAGTTTCTAACTTAGGTCCGTAGGCATGCCACTTGTCTTTGATTTATGTTTCCTTGGAAATTATGTTGTTGTTACCCCGGTATTTAAAGTTAACTATGTAAGATTAAAAAAATACCTCAATTACACTGCTAAATGCTCACGTCTCAAATGACAGGCTTCATTCAGCTAAAGGTCATCATATTGTTACGCTATTTTTCAGCATGTTACAAGTAGCCATGTAACCGTTGCATAATTATTGTCTTAAATAGTTTTGTTTCGTTCAGTACGACGAAGGTTAGTCATGCAATTGAAGGAGGATAGAAAATCGAAACTAATGACTGGCGTACCCATGTAAAGCAAAAGTTGTTTTTATTGTCTAGTTCTGACGGCCAATGTATTTTTTTTGTAAAGGCTAGCCAAATGACAGCAGTCTTGTTTCGTATTTTTTTTCTGAAGGCTGAAGGTATTATGCATTGTCTCTTTTGAAGGAGTGTTTAGTTAAAGGTTACAAAGCATAATTATGCTGCCATTTTGTTTGATTGAACACAATTATTTATACCATCGAATTATATTGCAGGCCAGATTTTTATTTTGAGTATTAATTCTCTCTTACAGCAGTCATTAAAATCTTCTGGTTAGCACGTAATTGAATATCAATTAGTGGTTAAAGCTAGAATTAAACGGCCTTTGAAATAATTAAAAAGGGAAACGAGATTTAATATTAGGATCTACAAAACTGCGCCATGTGCACCTTTAATTTCCTTGTAACTAAATAAGTTAGGACATACGCGGACAATATAATTTGAGCTGTTTCTGTAGTACTACTTAAACGATGGACCATCTTTCATCGTGGCATGCGTGCCCTAACACTCAGGAGGACCTAATAATTGCAACTGATAACGTAGTCAGCCTCGCAAAGTTACGCATTGGTAGCCTAGTGGGTAGAACATCGGACTCGGAAGCGAGAGACCCAGGTTCGATTCCCAGTGCGGGCATGTACCTATGACTTGGTTTTCTAAGTTATGTACATTTGTGAAGTTATAGTAGCAATACCACTCGCTAACGGTGAAGGAAAACATCGTGAGGAAACCTGAGTGTCTGAGCTATTCACATATCTCGCGCTTAAAATCGCCAATCCGCATTGGGCACGCGTGGTGATTAAGCCCATACTCTCTCCCCGAGAGAAAGCCTGTGCCCTACAGTGGGACGTATATAGGCTGCTTATGTATCGCAAAGTTCTGGGGCACAGCGTTTTAATAAAGAATTTTAGTAAAATTTTGCCATCGAAACGCTAAGAAGGAAGAGAGTATCAAAACTCAACGACCCGTAATGAATCTACCTTACTGGCCTTGTTGAGTAGTTTAGGAAACCAGTCATCATTATATACCCTTGATAATAAAGCCCTATGTCAAAGCCGCCCGTGGGTGAGTTATAAAACTTTACCTAGCTAAAATCTCGACACATTTATTTCCAAACCTTGGTTCTGAGCACTGAACATTTGTTAAATAGCAACATGTAATTTATTACTATCACAGTGTGGAATTGCACAACCTCATGCGTGCATACAACTGACGTTTCCATAGATCGTATCGCATTATTGTTCTACGACGTACTATTTAAGGCAATGAATAAAATAATAATAATAATGTTGTGGTATCAGAATAAACTTTTTTCAATTTCAATTTCAATTTCTTACTAAATTAAATATCATCAAAGCAATTATATTTTTTTAATTGAATTGAGTTATTTGCATTCCATCCATCCGAATTAAATTCCAGATTGTATTATTTGTAATTTGGTCAGAAGAGTCCGATCAGGATTCGCTTCGATTCTCAGTGCTTAAAAGTTTTAGTTAGAAAATAAGTGCAATTATTAATTTTTTCCTGTCAATCTCCATAAATATGTATAAAATAAACTACGATGTCTGGATAGACGCTACTCATATAACCATTCCTATCTTTATTTAAATAAAATTTTGCGATGTCTGATGAGATGCTACCTAAGATAAAAAATAATAGTTTTACCTAAGTTCCATGAAATCAGTGAAACCAGCTAAATACAACAACAAGCAAATTTTATAATAACACCAATAAATTTTTAGGAAAAACTATTTGGCTTAACAAAACTAACGTAAGATATACACAGACATAAGTCAAACTTTAAATATTTCCACTTTACGTTCTTGGTAATGGAACATTGGGCCAAAGTTCGTGAAACGGCTTAAAACTTGACCTTGACACAGGAAAGATAACTCTGACAGCAACGGATGCCGCTTTGACAAATTGTAGATGCCTTTCCAAATTCAAAAATATGGACGCCATTTATAAGAACTTATTATTTCACTTTGTTAATTTTATTTGTGACTGATTTGGTCATTCATCCTATTTATATTTTATTGTTGTTAGAGAGATTTGTTTATTGGTATAAATCTGTTTCATTTTTGAAGAGAATTAAGAGGAATGATAATATAATAATTTTTAATGACCCTACAGTTTATATGTTTGTCACGTTTATAAATATGGTAATATGGATATTAGTTATGCTTAGTTTACGGACAGATCATGTTCGGGTTTCAATTTAATTTAGATAAAATATCCATTTACGGGCTCCTTAAAAATAATGGAAATTATTTTAGTAGCTCTAATATAAATGATGCTACTTCGCACTGTGAGAAAAAATTGTTACCATGTAATTTATTTTATTTTAATAAGACCCTCTTAAAAAGGTGTCCCAGGATTTACCGCCATTTTCGCAAAAATTGTGGGCCCGAAAAAAACGACAATTTTCCAAAAAAAACAAAATTGCGCAAATTTTAGGACGCCCTTTATATAAAAAATATTTTCTTTGCTGTAAATTAATAAACAGCTCTTAAATTAATGGTTTCTATTATGAAATAAGGCTTCCATGTATAATCGGGCTTTGTAAGCAAGAGAAAGTGGCATTATAATGTGTTGCTTAATTTCACCGAATTCCCCTATCTTCATATCTTAATACCACTGGGTATTGTGTGAAGATCTTAATACGAAGGATCCATTTTCGGGGTAATTAATAGATTTCAATTAATTTATTAATTAAAGTCAAAGATATAATAGTTGATTTTCTAAGCTAGTACCAACTGTAAAGATGACTTTTAAAGAGATTGTCCTTATGATTATAGAACAAACCGAAGAAACCAAAACCATTTATTATAGTTGAAAACATCTGATTTATGAATACACTTCGTATTAACATTTTTGTATTTATTTAGAATTTTAGATAGAAAAACACATTTTACCCGACTCTGACACGACAGAAATAGTGTCGATAAAAAATGAAAATTAGACACGCTTAGTGGAAATGCATTTCACTGTGCAAGTGCCTTCCCTTTAACAATCGGATAGCGTGCATCAATCGCGAAACAACTACAGCATGGTCTTGCCAAACCGTTTTAGAATGGCGCAGCGCACCGTTGGTCATTGCATTGCTATTATATTAGGTATCATTGATCATCGAGCGTGGTCATTTAACCTCCGATTGACCTTGTTTTCGTCGACTTTATGGTTTCTAGTAAAGTGGATAGCACGTCAATGTACCTACATGCTTTTGACGTTAAACGTCTTTTAGTTCGGCAGTAGAGGGTCACTTGATAAAACCGCATGCAACGAGAACATGTGGGCCCGGCGAGGGCTGTAACTCTGTAAATACGTATTGTGTGTAATTTATTTATATATCGTTTATAATAGAACAAAGTAGCCATTACTCAGATCCTCTTGACTTGTATTGCTAGATGGCGCCAGTGTCACGTAACACATTGTTCAGATTGTGCTAAAGAACAAAGAAGCCATTACTCAGATCCTCTTGACTCGTATCGCTAGATGGTGGCAGTGTCACGTAACACATAGTTCAGATTGAGCTAAAATGAACACTTGTAACCCGACACAGACGCACCGACTTTTATTTCGGTAGTTAATTGACGTTGACTTAGTGCTACGGAATTATACGATAACAACCTATTATTCGTTCTTCTTTTTTATTCACCGTCTCCTATCGGATCTTTTTTTATGAGGCTGCATATTTTCATGTTGTGTAGTCATATCTTTGGTCTCCTAGGCCTTCTTCTGCCTGGGATCTTGGATTTTATATGTTACCAACCTGTTATTATCCTTTTTTTGTTTGCCGTGTCCTATCGGTTGATGAAATTGATGGCTGATTCTAATACAAACTGGTTGTCTTCTTCTTCAGTGTCCTCGGCCTTCATCTGCCTGTGATCTTGGCTCATATGATAGGATAGAGGAGACTTTACTAGTGTTAAGCCGAAATACTCCAGCTTTTGTCCCTTGATATTTACTTGATTCTAAAAAAGTACGCGTTAACGAATACAACCGACAACGGTTTAAATTCAACCGGTTGTTAACTTAGGGAACTGGTAGTGAGCCGGTGTATGGAATATTTTTATCGTACAGTTGACACCACATTAACCTTTAAGTGCTTGCACTCTACTTGGTTACGTTACGGGACGTGACCTTGTTCTGTACGGTGTCCTTTATCTAGATCTGTGCTTAATAAATAATCAAATTATGGCGTATGGTGTGGTGTGGCACAATTTTTTTCCATATTAATTACCCTGCGACCTACTCTCAGACCTACCAAATAAACACAAAAAAAAATCATAGAAACCGGTGAAGCCGTTTCGAAGGAGTTCGATAACAAACACTATGACAAGAGATTTTTATATATTAGATGTACTAATGTCCCGGGGGGTTTTTGAACGTAGTAGAACCTTTTCAAAGGGGAACTTGCCTGAAAATTAAAATTGAGTGTCATTGTTTTTATATCGTAAAATTAAGACAAAAAGACACTAAAAAAAATTAAGGTTTCGAGGTTTTGCAGGTCTCCAAAACTGCAAAAAGCTAGTTACTCTAATCATAAGATAATTAAGATGAATTACTGGTGTACAATGAAGAGTTCTATCTATCTAGACTTAGGGCATCGTTCTATGGGGCGACTCTACAGAGATGGATAGTCTTTAAAATACAAAAGCGGGCAATATTTGAACTAAGACGAACGGATTTATGCTGTTCATAATTTAAAGAAATATTATTAATATTTTAATATTATATTATAATACGTTATTTACCCTTACCTTGTCTATAAATACTAGAAGTCTGTGTTTTTGTGTACATAAACAAATATGTATTTCAAAACAAACAAGATATATCTGAACGCACCTTACGCTCACTATATCAAAATAAAATACATGGAGCCTATGCAAGCCTAAGCGTTATATCAAAAAACTGCTATATTATGTATATAGATATATATAATAATTTACCTCATTTATATAGAGAAAATTCCCCCAAAAATTTTAAGAATCTTTAAATATCTTTATAGATAATTATTTCTATTCCGTTAAGTAATAACTTTAATGACTTTAAGTCATAAGTCTCTAAAACGCTTTGTTGAAGCCATAGATGTGCCATTAAATAATTTTGACTTACGGATTAATGGGAAACTAAATAGTTTTTGGCACACTCTGTGCCAAAAAAGCTAGTATAACATTAAATATTATTTAGATGACAATGATATCTGGAATTAAAGCCAGTTCAATGCATGAGTTTTAGAACATTTATATAAATCCTGTAAATTAAGGACTTGAAAAGACTAAGTTTGGAGTTTTTTTGTCCATTTTTTCTCCAAAATGATCTAGATTTTGAAATGGACACCTAGTTTAACTTGTAACGTTCACTTAATGAACACTTAATGCAGTTTCTGTGCTACTTTGAATAAAAAATTTTGTTTTTTTTTTAATATCAACAGAAATCTCATCATTTACTAACAAAACAAAAATGCACTACAAGTACCTATAGAGATAAATGCGCTATCGTTGGTTGCACTTTCTAGTGAGTTTTGTTATTTTCTCGATCTTTGCGCGTGCCCACAATATTTTGTCACGTGCCTCCAATAGCACGCGTGCCACTGTACACCATGTGACGTCATAGCTAGCCGTAGAAAAAAACCGGCCAAGTGCGAGTCGGACTCGCGCACGAAAGATTCCGTACAAACAATAAACTCACAGATTGAGAAAAAGACACAAAAAAATCACGTTTGTATTAAATATTTATTTTATTTTAATTTAATTGTTTATTTTTGAAGCGAATATAGAACATTTCAAGCGTCTACCTGTTGCCGTTATTAATATCGAGCAAAAAACGGCAAAAAAAATACGTTTCTTGTATGGGAGTTCCCCTTCAATATCTATTTTATTCTGTTTTGAGTACTTGTTACAGCGGTAATAGACATACATCATCTGTGAACATTTCTACTACCTAGCTATCACGGTTCATGAGATACAGCCTGGGGACAGACAGACAGAGAGACAGACGGATAGACAGACAAACAGACACACAGACAGACAGACAGACAGGCGGATAGTGAAGTCTTAGTAATAGGGTCCCGTTTGGCACCCTTCGGGTACGGAAACCTAAAAAGTTACCAACGTATTTGTTTTTTTTTAAATCGCCTCTCCAAAGAGATAATTTGTTTTGGTGCAAGTTCTCCTTTGATTTACAATGGAAATTCGATTTAATTTTTCTATGTGAAGTCTTGATTTCTCTAGGATTTCCTTGACGGTGCAGCGGGGGAACGTTGTGGAATCTTTTGGTCGGGTGTGTCCCGGGGGTAGTTTCGATAAATTTAGTATTTGTGTTTTTTTTTTTGTTTGTTGTGCTCCTTTATGTGTCGAACCTTTTTCCCTGCGAAGCACATTGCCATTTTTTTTTCTAAATATAGAAAAATCATGCCTTGTCCACTTCTTTAATCTTCAGCTGACTTCATCCACCCTTGCAACAACACCGAGCCAGCCTGTCTCATCAAAGCCACGCAGGATGCCATCCCAGAATTCTCCAAGGGCATGCCAGACCTTGGGGTCCCCTCCCTGGACCCCTTCATCATCGACGAGCTGCCGATCCAGCTTCCCGGAGTCAAGGTCACGTTCAGCGCCGGCAAGGCGACGGGACTCCGGAAATGCGAAGTCCGAAATGTTGAGTAAGTGGATTCGTTCATTCATTTATTTTGACGGACTCGACGACGAGATGTGGAACTTGACCTTCGCGGTCAAAATACATTAGGTACTCTATTTCTCTCTTTACCTTGTTAGTACCCAGACTAGTTTGGTTTTTATGATTATTATTATCATGGAAAGAACTTGGTGTCTATCATGTTAGCGTTTTTAATGGCTTTGCTTGTAATCATACTTGTATGCAGGGTTAAAGGTTAAATTAGGTCTAGCTGTGCGCTTATGCCCCATTTTATTTAAATTGGTTAGTTACACGACTAACGACCACTGAGTAATTGTAAGCCTGAAATATTCCAATAAAGAGTTCCAAACTAGGATATCCTTTCATAATTCATATCATTTATAGCAAACCATTTTACATGGTGTTGGTAAATTTTTGTATCATTATGGCCCCTGTAGGTGCAGGGCATAGCATTATTTTTGAGTGTTATTTACAGTCAAATTACATATCGGATGTGAAACTCACGTATTCTCTGTTCATTACGAATAATACTTTTTTCAAAGGAACCATGTAAATCTACGGCTTAGATCACACTTTTTGGCTTAGTCACCGAGTATTGCATATTTTGTACTTTTTACTGCATTACCGACAATACCGTGTTTTAAAAAAAAATCAAAATCAAATTTTTTTATTCAAAGTAGCACAGAAACTGCGACTTAATGAACGTTACAAGTTAAACTAGGTGTCCATTTTTAAAATCTAGATCATTTTGGAGAAAAAATGGACAAAAAACTCCAAACTTAGTCTTTTCAAGTCCTTAATTTACAGGATTTATATAAATGTTCTAAAACTCATGCATTGAACTGGCTTTAATTCCAGACATCATTGTCATCTAAATAATCTTTAATGTTATAGTAGCCTTTTTGGCACAAAGTGTGCTTCACACATTTTTTGAACCGCGTTTCTGGCAAGCTTATTACATCCTCAGGGATCTTATTGTAGAAACGTATACAATGGCCCATAAAGGATGTATCAACCTTTGCCAGCCTAAATTTTGGGAACGAAAGTTTATGTCTATTTCTAGTATTTACATTGTGTTGGCTACCTACAGTTTTAAAGTCACTGATATTTTTCCTAACGTACATACTATTTTCATAGATATACTGAGTAGCAACTGTTAGGATGTTAGTTTCTTTAAAGAAATCTCTTAATGAATCTCTATTGCCTAGCTTATATAATGAATCTGATCGCTCTCTTCTGCAGGACGAAGATGGTCTCAATGTCTGCTGCCCGACCCCACAGTAGTATACCATAGGACATAATACTATGGAAGTAACTAAAATAAACAAGCCTAGCAGTTGCGACATAAGTTAGTTCCCGGATTCTTTTAACTGCGTATGCTGCAGAACTGAGCCTATTTGCCAATTTTCCTATATGAGGACCCCATTGAAGCTTTGCATCAATTGTGATACCCAGAAATACAGTTTCTTTTACAAGGTCTAGTTTATCATTCCCCAATATAACATTGCTGTCAATCATTTTGACATCTGGTAGTGTGAATTTTATACATTTTGCCTTTTTTGAATTTAATAATAAGTTATTAGAAGTAAACCAATATAGTAACTTAGAGAGAGCATTATTTGTATCCGCAAGGTCATTTTCTTGTCTCTTAATCTTAAATATAAGTGACGTGTCATCTGCAAACAATACTATTTCTGACATGTTTTGAACCATGAACGGCATATCATTTACATATACGAGGAAAAGGAACGGTCCAAAAAATAGATCTCTGTGGCACTCCCATCTTAACCTCCGACCCTGATGATTTAGTCCTATTTATGTCAGCTTTTTGAACCCTCCCTTCTAAATATGATCTCATAAGTTTTAAGTTTCTAGTTTTTCTAAGGCTGCTGTTACATCTGGCATCCGTCTCAATCACACACACTTAATACTTATTTTATGATTGTAAAACAAAGTAATTGGTTTTTTATTACATTTCTTCCCTATACGATAGAATTGACCGTTAGGGCCACTATGGCATACCTAACTGATGTTTAGCCACGTTGTGGGCTGGATCCGTGTGGCACCGGATTTAAAATAGCGTCACTCCATTTCCTCCCGTGGATGTCGTAGAAGGCGACTAAGGAAATAAATTACCAGGAGACGGGCAGCAGCGTCTTCTTGAGATTCGAACCGCATACTGCGATCGCCAACCCGCCTGCCAAGCGTGGCAAAACCCCTCATGATTATGAAAACCACGAGGGCGGCCTATGTCCTGCAGTGGGCGTCAAAGGGCTGATGATGTGGGCTGGATCTTTTATCCTTAACCTTTTACAATTGTTGTCCGAATTACACACAATGATTTGCACGGTTTCATATGGAAAGGATGATAGAAACAAATTAAAACTGAATTCCTAGATTTGGAACAAAAATGTTGACGGCCGATTTAGTTAATCACTTACATACAAAAGTTAAAAAGGAGTTTCCTACCTACTTAAAACCTAATGCCGTTTGAACAATCATAAATTTCTCGAAAACCTTTACTCCATGTTCTACGAGACCCACATTCCGTGACCTATATAGTTTGCCTCATCGATGCATCCAAATCTCTAAAGAATAAAACATGTGAACGAAAATTCTCTAATCATTATCTGATCGAAAAAAAGTCGATATTTAAAGGTATTGAAAGATTGTATATTTGAAGTTAAGTTCCCACATCATGAAGCAAATTGTATATTCAACCCGGCTACTATTTTGTAGTTTTCGTACTTGGCGCGGCGGGGATTTTGTGTTGATCGGAGATCGCATCTGATTGCGACAGTCGCAGCGCGCCGCGGGTCATGGTCGCCGCCTGCCCAATCGGCCACGGACACTTGAAAAGCTCGATTTGTGTGCCATGCGGGCCGGCTGAGGGTCGCCAGACCTGATGGCGTAAATTGCGGGACAGATAAAACAAAAATACCACGAAAAATATATTCGAAATTACTTTTAGGCAGGTAATAATTTTACGGCAATCCGGTTTATTTAATATTTTTTATACAATCGGAACAAGACATATCAATTAATCAATCGACCCGTATTCGTCCGCTACCAAAAATCTCGAAACGTCTTTCACGCAGCCTGCTGCGTCTGAGAAGAGATAATCTGCGCAAAGCTCTGGCAATCCTAATAGGCCTCTGCTCACTGAATATACATTTCTACAACATGGGACTAAGCGACAGCCCGCTTTGCCGGGGATGCCTCAAAGAAGAGGAAACACCCGCTCACGTGACCATTCACTGTGAAGGCGTGGAAAAATATCAGACCGCCATCATTGGGAAGCCTTTTCGGGAGACATGCAGTGACTTCAGATCACTGCTGGCTTTCTGGAAAGAGATAGGCTGGCTAGAGTGAACTTACAGCTCTGCTACGTACAATGGCCCAACCATGAGGCGGGGTGCGGAAATCTCAGGTCTAACTAACTTACTTGACTTTGCGGTTAGTCATCTCTTAGTAAGTATAAATATAAAGGCTCACCAAGGAAGCGTTTAGTTCGTTTCTTCCACTGTATCCCGCTTTATCTTATGTCTGGATCTGACACTTTGGGGCCAGTTTCCGAATAGAAAAATTCGCTAAGTAAATAGTTAACCGTAGTGCTGTCTCTTAGAATTTCTCAGAGAAGAGCGTGACAGAACGTTACTTAAGTATTTACTTAGTGAAATTCTCCATTCAAAAATCGGCCCGGAGTGGCTTGCACGACAGGATTAAATGTAACTGTAACATCAGCAAAATTTTCAATTTGAATCACGTTTTAGTCTTGCACCATCAAATGTCACTGCTGAAATTTAAATTCCACGCAATACAATCACTTATCCTGGTCCCAAACTAGGATACTGTGTGCTATGGTAACTAGGTAATGAAAACACAAACATGGAAACTGCCTAAAGATGGCTGTTTTCAATATCAAGTTCCAAAAAGTTACTACACACGCAATTCATGCATTTTTAGGGTTCCGTACCTCAATAATAAAAAATGGAGCCCTTATAGGATCACTTTGTTGTCCGTCCGTCCGTCCGTCTGTCTGTCAAGACCCTTTATCTCGGGAACGCGTTTAGGTATCGAGTTGAAATAAAATCATAAATTCCGATCTACAGTCCCTTTAAGCTGCGAAAAAATAAAATTTCTGAGTTATCGTAAAAAAAGATACGGTTTATGCCGAAAAAAAGTATATTTCGACACTCAAGGGTATCAAAATTTGTAGAGTACTTTGCGTTGACCTAAAACTATGAAATTTGGCAAGTAGTATCGTCTTACACTACAAATACAGGAAAAAATCTGAAAATAGTACGTTTGTACTTAAATCATAAAAAAATTGCCTTTGTAGTTCGGGAAAAGCTCGAAAAAAACTGCGAGACACGATTCCTGAACTATTTATAAATATGTAAGTAGGTACATAAAATTTGTGCGGAACTCGGACTCGCACTTGTCCGTTTTTTTATGAACAAGATAAATGTCGCATATTGAAAACTATACTAGAAGTATGTTTAGTAAAATAACTTTTGAAAAATGCAGGAAAAAGAAGGTTAAAAGAATCTATTTCGATCTTCGTCCAGGTCGCCCTTGTACTTTAAGACTAAGCCCCAATTTCTCGTACATTGACAATCTGTTAATCTAGTGTTAACAGCTGCCAGTTGGTTTGTTTTTGTATGCACTTTAGCAAACGGACAGCTGTTAACGGATTAAGAGATTGTTAGTGTAAGAGAAACCGGTATGTAAAAATATAAAATGTAAGATGTGAAAATGAGGCCGCTTTTGAAGGTATGACAATACCATAAATCGATTATCTAACACCAGCCCCCCACACTGTACGTAATAAGCAATAAAATTACCAAGAACAGTGACTGCAAAAGTAACGACGATTCATATGAATACAGAGAACTGAATCTCATAGGTTGCCTTTTCTTTAGTTAAAAAAATTATGAGGATAAAACTTATGAAAGTGGCTCAGTTATATTGACAGGTATAAGATTTTTTTTTATGTACACCATGAATTTTGGGTGGTCTGAAATCCATGACAAATTGAACGTGCCTAAACAATAGCTAGTTTGTTTGTAGCGTTCCGTACCCAAAGGATAAGGGACCCTATTACTAAGAGTCCGCTGTCCGTCCGTCCGTCTGTCTGTGTCTAGGCTGTATCTCATGAACCGTGATAGTCGGACAGTTCATATTTTCACAGATGATGTATTTCTGTTGCCGCTATAACAAGAAATACAAAAAACTGAATAAAATAAATATTTTAGGGGGGCTCCCATACAAGAAACGTGTTTCTTTGCCAATTTTTGCTCGGTATTAATAACGGCAACAGGTAGACGCTTGAAATATTCATATGTTGTATAAATAATGGTACGGAACCCTTGGAGAGTGAGTCCGACTTGCACTTGGCCGATTTTTTTAAAGGCACTTTCCAAAAATATCTCGCCACAGATTTGGATCTATTAGAGCCATAAGGTTCGTGGGTCATTGTTCTGATAGACGGGGAGGCAGTACTAATAGCTGTATTGCTCGGGAAACTTTTAAAACAAGATTTCTCAACTAAATAAGATTCCTCAACCATTTTTTTATGTCTATACTTAAAACTAATAGTGTAAATAGATTGCATATTTAATTACTAATTATATTACCGCGGCTTTTAAATCGCCCAGCTTAACCGCTCTTCGTGAGTACGTCCCATTGCAGGACGAAGGACGAGGCCTTCTCTGAAAAAGAGATATGAGCTTAATTGCCACGCGTGCCCACCGCGGATTGGCAATTTCAAGCGCTGAGGTATGTGAACACCTCGGACACTCAGGGTTCCTTACGATGTTTTTCTTCGCTGTTAGCGAGTAGTACTGCTACTGCAACTTCACAAATCGTACGTAACTTTGAAAACAAAGTAATTGACACATGCCGCGATTCAAAACCACGATTTGGAGACATTTCCAATTTCGTTCATTTCAACTGTACAATGAAATTAATAAATTTTTTTGTATATATCCTATGCCAACATACGAGTGTAAAAATAAACTAAGTACCTTAACTTTAGCTTATCAAGCTGCTGAATGTCTTTTTCAGACTGTAACGTAACCCCAATAATAAGCATAACGATCCACTTAAATTTTACTACAAAATTCACAAAGCACACACACACGTGCCAGACAGGCACACACATGCGCGCGTGCACACACACACACACACACACACACACACACGCACGAACGCACGCACGCACGCACGCACGCACGCACGCACGCACGCACGCACACACGCACGCACGCACGCACGCACGCACGCGCACACACACACACACACACACACACATGTGTGTTATTTATTGATGATTTAAGAAATCGCATTAAGAATAAATCAATTTTCTTTTCCCTACCTTATTTTTGCATTAAATCTATTGTTTATATTAATTTTCGTTCTCTTTAAGCTTTTGTTGAAAAGAAATTGTTTTATCAACATCGTAATCGAAAGAGCAGGACTTTCTATAATACAGGTTTTTACCTAGTACGGGATCTTTACCCTTTTATAAGTTGTAAAATTTCTTAATAAATAATATTTTCTTTTATTTATTATCTCGTAAATATGAGGCCGGCGGAAACGACCAAAAATAGAATAATTTGCCTACTTTTTGATGTAACAATCTGTAGAAACCTTCATTTGCTTCTACGTAGCCTACGCACTGAGGCATAATAACAACATAATTTTGTAACACAATAAGGATTTGACCAAGGTTTCTTTATGATTTGCTTCAATTAGCTTCAACAATCGCGAGCCCACGTTACCTATAGGCATATTCATGGCTCTTTTGAAGGAAAATTACCTAATAATAACTCCACGGCTTTTGGATTTACAATGTAACCTTATGGTTTTTAAAATGAGGGTAATTAACAGTCCTTCGGTGGTAGCCTAGTGGGTAGAACATTGGATTTGGAAGCGGGAGACCCAGGTTCGATTCCCAGTGCGGGCATGTACCTATGACTTTTCTTTCTAAGTTATGTACACTTGTGAATATATACCCAGGTTTCCTGACGATGTTTTCCTTCACCGTTAGCGAGTGGTATTACTACTATATATTCACAAATGTACATAACTTAGAAAACAAAGTCATAGGTACATGCCCGCACTGGGATCGAACCTGGGTCTCCCGTTTTCGAGTCCAATGTTCTAGCCACTAGGCTACCACCGCTTATTCTGAATGCTTAAATCTTAATCGATTGATCGATTTGCGCTTAAGATCTGCACCCAATGGCATGTACATGACTCAAGAGGTGTTGTTTGCTATGCGACCATAATATCGTAGTATTATAATAATATTAATATTATTACATATTGTGTAACATGATAATTTCTTTTTAATTCGTAAGAAAGGGTCTAACAGGATTATTTCTAAAATACGCAATTACTGAAATACGTCGGTTAGAGTTTGTCATTTTACCAAGAACTTTTGTTGTAAGACTTTTCAAATTTTTTGTTCATATTTTTGAAAAAAAAATGTTTTTATTTGCTTTTTAGTATCACAGTTTGATATATTATGCTTAAACCATAATTATGTGTTACATTTACAGTTATAATTCTCTTATGTAGGACAAAGATTTACCGTAGGCGGCGACTTTGGTAGAGCGCGTAAACCGCGAATACGATAAAATTATCTACAAATACATACTCACGTAAACTCACGCCTGTATCCCAGAGGGGAAGGCAGAGACCAGGGACTGCCACTTACCACGAACCTGACAGATCACTTTCGCTTCCTCAACAAAACTAAAATGGTGTGAACCCTGACATTTCGTATTGAGCACGAAGTAAGTAGGATTATTTAAAGAGTCCTTATATTATGCAATAACGATCACTCCGTATTTGTCTAATGCTTGCCATAGGCCTCCCCCGAAGCGCACCACTTCTTTCTGTCCTCTGCCGTCCTCGTTCAGCTACTGCCAGCAATCTGCCGTACTCAGATCATTGGTTCTGGAGCTGGTGAGCATTCTAGACTACATTTGCCAGTGCGTGGTTCCCACTCGAGCACCTTTTCATCCAATAATCATCATCATCATCATTCAGCCACAAGAAGTCCACTGCTGGACATAGGCCTCCTGCATGGATTTCCAAAAAGACCGGTTGGAAGCGACTTGCAATAATCATTCACCTATTATTTTCCAACGTTTCAGAGCCTACCTAGAGAGGAACATCTTTAAGCTGGAGCTGAAATGCAACATCACCATCAAGGGGAAGTATACGGCCATCGGCAGACTACTGCTGTTCCCCATCAACGGCGAGGGAGACGCTAAGATCAAGATTGGTAATTCTATAACTAGCCCAGTACTGGAACGAAGCCGGCATTTCCCAAACTCCCTAGAGGTCATATTCGATAGATTGATGGTAACTGAAAATAGTTCAGATTTTTTGTTGCTAACGTCGCTAATATTTTGCGGTAAATTACAAATCGTTGAATTGTAATTAAATCTAGTTAGGATATCATGTTTCTCCCTTCTTCCCGCCTCATAAATTTCAGCATCCTATGCTAAAACTGGCTGGGAAAGATTTCTCTTAGGGAAAAGTTTGCCTTTGGAACCAATTTTATGTTGTTTTTTTTTCTTGTACTGTGCGTAATAAGAATAGAAAGAAAGAAGACATTCAAATTGTCACAGAAGTAAAAGAAGACAATATGAAGTAAGGGGCATGAGGTCCATGGATGCGGATTGCAAAGGACCGTGAGAGATGGCATTTGGGGGAAAAGGCCTATAAACCAGTGGACAGCAGTGGGCTGATGATGATGATGATTAGTTTCAAAAGGATTCGCTTGCAACTTAGCAAAACTATTAAAAGGGCAACATTGCTGTAAGAAAGTGACGTATTTTCTGATATTTATCTGTGATTTTTTAAGAAATCCTTTTGAATGTCACAGCATAGAATAGATAATAAATTCCTCTCTTTCCATGATAAGATAATTAAAAACAACTTATTATGCAATAACTTTAGATTTATAACAGGTTATGGTTTTGGGAAAAAAATACCTTTTCATAAAGCCACCAAAAACTACTTTCTAGGCGATGTAGGATAGAATAATCCATCAAACAGTGCTAAGACGAATGGTTCAAACTTATTTTTCTAGTGCTTGAAATAATAAAACTCACTCATTCACTTCAGAGATGGAGTTAATAAAGCTCTTTTACCTTTGTGATTGCTTTTTGGTCACACTAGGCGAATCTGTGTAGTGCTGATCTCGGAATTCGATTGCCAAGAGAACATGTTTCGTCTTGCTAAGCCTACTAATGGTAATCTGAATGTTAGGTTAGGTTTAGACAGACAATGATAGAATGCAACATCAAATATTCCCAGCACAAAACTTGACTATATTATATCGTTGACTGCGCTGCTTAACGTTCGTATTTCAGGATTCATAGTCGGAAGGAGTTTGACTAGTGATAGGCACAGGAGAAACTTCTCGTATGACGAGACCTTGGAAAATATGTGAATATATCGTAAGGAAATAATTTACCGTAAACTAGATATATCGTTGCATTAAAATGAAAAACTGAGTCAAATAAAGTCACCATTTTTCAATTAACGAGGTCTCGTCATAGAAGAATATTGTAGAAGAATATTCTCTCGGTCCATTTCTAAATGTAACTTGGAGTTGGGTGCTAAGTCAAATTAACAAGTAATAAATACATGTGTGTTCATAGGTTTCCATTGTAAACTTATCCCGACTATGATTAAGGTTTCTGTCGAGCATTGTAGCAACTGCTATTGGTACCGGGTAGAATCCAGCATTACTTGTCCTGTTCTTAACCTGATAAATTATTTTAATGTTTCGTAGTCAACAAGGAACCCTCATAGTTTCGCCATGGCCGTCCGTCTGCCTGTCAGTCTGTCCGTCTGTCTGCCTGCGGCTTAGCACAGAGACGTCAAGTACTAGAAAGCTGAAATTTGGCGTATTAATCACGCCGATAAAACGGTAGGATAAAAAAAATATTGGGGGTACCTTTCTTACATCTAAGCAATGCATTTTTTTTCTCGCCTACAACATAGTGCGGCGTATCGTTAGATTAATCGTTTAAAAATTTTGTGAGCGTAAGAAAACCTTTTTTCGATTCTGGGATCCGATTGCGAAATTTTAAGCTTTAAACCGCAAGTTTTTGTTAGAGTAGGGCGTCCCCCCTCTCCTGGCTAAACGGTTTATTGTAGAAACGTGATTCAGGGCAGTAGTACATATTATAATGATCTAGGAACTATCAAGGCCAAATAGGCTTTACAAATTAACGAGTTATAGTCGATCAACTTATAAAAGGAAAATTGCTTACAAATACCATTGAATATTATTTGAAGAAGTTTTTATTTGTGTAAAGCAGATATAATGACTTCTTTCTACGGAAACCTACAATACGCGTGGCTCGACACGCACTTGGGCAGTTTTTTCATGGAAGATAGATAGAAAAATAAATACACCACCGTCAAAAGAACTTATGCCCTCCATGTTAGGCCTCCACGTTAGGCGGACGATTCACCAAAGTTACCACTTTGTTGCCAAAGCTCCTTGCCACATTTCAGTGAACTCGATTATCAACCTGGACATCAAGACCAAGTACTATAAGGACAAGGACGGCCGTGACCACTTCGGCATCAAAAACTACAAGTACACTTTTGACTACGGCGAGAGGATTTACTACGTCATCACAAACCTCTTCAAGGGGAACCCCGAACTAAGTAAGTTGATAATACCTACTTTACTCAATGTGTACTTTGGTGCTTTGGCTTTTATTTTAATTGCAAATAACTTTGACTTAACCGTGTGGCGCCGGATTAAGAATAGCGTCACTCTATATCCTTCCGTGGATGTCGTAGAAGGTGACTAAGGAAATATATTACCAGGAGACGGGCAGCAGCGTTTTCCTGAGATTCCAACCGCATACTGCGATCGCCAACCCGTCTGCCAAGCGTGGCGATTATGGCAAAACCCCTCATGGTTAAGAAAACCATGAGGGAGGCCTATGTCCTGCAGTGGGCGTCAAATGGCTGATGATGATGATGATGAACTTTGACTTCTCACGGATGTTTTGGTGGAAGACGCGGAATGTGACGTAGAAATCTTCGGACCTAAGTTTAGTTAAATGAACAAATGTAATATATAAAAATCTCGTTTCACAGTGTGTGTCATCGAACTCCTCCGAAACGGCTTTACCGATTTGTATGAAATTTTTGGGTAGATCTGAGAATAGGTGGTAAACTAATTATTAATATGATGAAACAACGTTTGCCAGGTCAGCTAGTAATATTATAAAAATGCTATAACGTGTCCATGGAAAACTTATCCCGGCTCGACTGCTTGGATTTTTTTTTGTTGACGGAATTTTTTTTGTTGACAACTACGTTATAGCTCAAATTAAATTCATTTATTTCAGGTGATAACAACCTATAATGTATTAATGTCACTTAATATCTTTGTTAGTAACAAATTATTTCTATGTACAATCATTGCTCAAACAAATAATGCAATCAAAGCTAAAATATATTGGTGTTCATACCACGTCCAGTTCACGGAACAAAAGTGCGCAACTGTGTCTGGTAGATTATTCCACGGATATTTCCATGGCAGTAAAAAATATTGGAACATGTTCTAATTATTGGTTACGCTAATAAGCCATCGTAATGCCGACTGTTAGAGGTTATTGATTTGGACGATTGACAGATATTTTAATTACAGCCTAGAATTGGATTGGAATAGAATTGGAATAGAACTGAGAACATAAAATTATATTGAGAGGGTCATGTGTATTGGTTATACTAATTGAAAGAAAACTATCTACTAGTCCCCATCCAACCAAAATAATAGAAAAAAAATAGAACGATTTTAATTTCCGCCCAAGCTTTAAAAGCAATTGAGGTAATAATTGTTGTTAGCCATAAAGAAAATAAGCAACAACTTTTCAGCATTTTTAAGCATTTCCTACAATACGTCCAGCTCCGCCACATGGTCACCATAATACAACATGTGCTCGTTGTCATCGTTCTTATCGTCTAAGTAATTGGCCTTTCCGGCCTACTCGCCGCATACCAACAAGTCGATATGCATCGTGCCCATAGAATGAAAGTAATATCCACATCCAGTTCTGAGATTTATGCTGCTCAATAATATCACCAGGCACTTGAGCACCTTAAAAAAGTAGAGGTCACTGTTGTTCAAATTGTTGATATAGCAGCCAAATTAGAATATCATGACAAACACTTCTGGTGGCGAAGATATGGCAAAGCAAAAGTAAGAAACCACTCGCACTGCAGAGATTATGCTCTAACATACATTAATAAATTTATCGCTCAGCTTGAACAGGTATTGTGTCTTATGAACCCATTATTTCTGAGTGTGCATCGATATCTTACATCGGTCGCTCATCTAGATCTTTATCCACACAATAATCTGTTGGTATCTAACATAAATAATTTCTTGCCCAGGTAACACAGTCCTCCAATTCCTGAATGAAAACTGGAGAACGGTGACGGAAGAGTTCGGCCAACCAGTTGTGGACTTCGCAATAAACGTCACCATTGAAACTGCCAAGAAATTTTTCGGTGCTGTTCCTTACGATGAGTTATTACATGTACCTCTCCCGCCTTACTAAGTTTTATTATGTATGTAGTTTAGTTTTGTTTTAAGTCGTGTTAAGAAATAAAATAAATAAACCGTATGTACATTTAGATGTAAATAAAAGAGTTTTATGTAAGAAAAACAGTGTGCCTCGTTCTTATTAGATCAACATTGTGCCTTGATTTGAATAAAAGGTCATTAGAAGACCTTAGATTGGCCTTTCCATCTACGTAATAAGATGATTTATGCAGCCTTCAGTGGCACCTTCAGTCACACTAGATAGTTGAAGGTTCCACTCGGACGCTGCAGTGCCTGGGACATTGTTTTTTAGATGGAGAAGGCTTGCCCAGCATCTATACCATCCTTACAGCTAAGTCGGCCTAGCCCACAGGGATGTCAAGTCAATACGTGCGGAGAAGACCAAGCCGCGGGTTTCCTCACGATGTTTTCCGAAAATATCGACCTTAACCTTGAAGACTAGTTAGTCGATAAATATAAAACTGAAGTATACCCAAAGTAATAACTATATACTACGCAAATTTTTAGACAACATGTATGATATCGTACAATGAAATTTGATATTGATATAACGTTGTTAAACGATAGGCTTACACAGAATGTCCTAAATTAATGTTATCCCCACGCGAGTTTTATTGACATTGTGCAAGAGTTATTCAAAAAACCGCTCGAAAGGGATTTTTTTTTTTTTTTTACGTAGCCTCGTTTGTGTCCCACTGCTGGGCAAAGGCCTCCCCCAACTCAGACCAGATGTTTCTGTCTTGTGCCACCTCAGGCCACTCCGGCATGTGTCGGTCGAGGTCGTCTCGCCAACGTCTTCTTGGCCTGCCTCTCCTGCGACGACCGCCTTGTGGCACCCACTCGGTGGCAAGTCTCGCCCACCTATCCGGGTGCATTCTACTGACATGCCCTGCCCAGCTCCACTTCAACCTTGCAGTCTGGACACCCACATCAGCTATGCGTGTTTTTGAGCGTAACGTAGTGTTGCGGATATGGTCAATCCTTCTGATGCTCAACATGCTACGCTCCATAGCTCGCTGGCAAACCTTGAGCCTGGACTTCTGTTCTTCGGTCAATGACCAAGTCTGGGAGCCGTAAGTGAGGACGGGCAGGATGCACATGTCGACGAGTCTCCGTTTCAAGGAAAGCGGAAGGCTTCCTTTCAACAAATCCTTCATGGACCAAAAGGGATACTACCTATTTATTATTAGTAGGTAATAGACGAGGCGACAAAAACACATACATAAACTATGTGTTCGACTTGTATGCTCAGGCTAAGGATATCCAACCAGAGACGGGAAAGTTATTTTTTTACGCTTTTCCTTATTTCCAATCACTTTCTGGAAAGGATAACAGCGCATACATAGCCTGAATATGCATATCCATCATCGGATATGTCGTCATAGTGACGTATTGTTTTTTGAAATTAACAAGTTTGTTAAGAATTACTTCATGACGAGAGATACTGTGTACCTGTCTAAAAACAGTCGACGTAAGTTAGCCAGTCTATTGGCTTATAATATTTTTGACTCAGTTTTTATAGGAATTATAACACAAACTAACGAAAACGACAACCGTGTTACTAGTATTAGTAATAATTTAGAAGCGGGCTCAAACACAGAATCGATGGATTTAAACGGCTATCCCAGACAAAGGAAAACCCTAAGTTAGGTCTAAATTTAGTTGCACAAAACATACAGGGTTTTTCCGGCAAAGACAATTTAATACCACTATTTTTCATCATTCATCATCATTCAGCCACAAGAAGTCCACTGCTGGACATAGGCCTCCTTCATGAATTTCCAAAAAACCAGCTGGAAGCGGCCTGCATCCAAATTATTAGATAACACAACGTAACAATACCCCCGATTCACCATTCAGCCACAAGAAGTTCACTGCTGGCCTCCTCCATGGATTTACAAAAATACCAGTTGGAAGCGGCTCGCAGCCAGCGTGTTCCTGCCACTTGGATGAAGTCATCCGTCCATCTTGTGGCTGGTCGTCCTACGCTGCCCTTGGCGATATGTGGTCTCCATTCGAGAAATTTTCGGCCCCATCGGCCATCAGTTCTGTGTGCTATGTGCCCCGCCCACTGCCACTTCAACTTACTAATCCGCTAGGCTATGTCGACGACTTTCGTTCGTCTACGGATGTCATCATTTCTGATTCGATCTCGTAAAGAAATTCCGAGCATAGCCCTTTCCATAGCTCGTTGCGTGACCTTGAGCCTTCTTATGAGGCCCAGAACTATTTTTAGGGGATTTTAATGTAGATGTAATTTTGTGTTTAACAGAGCACTGGCTGAAATAATCTGAAATGTCTTTCACTTTAAAAGACTAAGTTAGCAGTAAGAACTTTTAACCGACAGCACGCAATAAGAGGAGGTTCAATGATATTTGTAAAAGGTAGTTTAACAATGAAAGAAAGAAAAGACATTCTCAGTCTATCTGTTGAACGCTTAATTGAGATCTCGTGTGTGGAATTGGATAGGTACATGGTTATGTGTGTTTATAGGCCGCCACAATCGAATTATAATTAATTTTAATTAGTTATGGAAGATGCCTTAAAATGCCTATTTACTAGTAATAAGAGCATAGTAGTATGTGGTGACTTCAATATAGATTTGTTAGTTGAAGGTCCACTTAAAACTAAACTCACTAGTCTGTTCAGGTCATTTAATTTACATTACTTATTTACTGAACCCACCAGGACAACAGCTACTAGCGCTTCCTCATAGACAACGTTTTTTCAAAGGTCATACATAATTTAAAGTCCGATTACAGCGGGTTATGGACAGTTCTACCGTCAGTATTAGAAAAAACTGGTAATGAAGTAATTTCTAGGCCAATAACAGAAAAAAAATCATTTAATTATGTAAAAGAAAATTAGGTACACACTTAGATTCGTTAAATTTTTATAGCACTGATCCAAATACATTATATGAAGTACTGTTTTCGACCATATCAAAAGAATTTGAACAGATATTTAACGTAAAAAAAACTACAGGGTTAATCGCGGTTTTTCGGAATGGGCAATGCCAGGTTTACATAGAAGTAGGAAAAGGCTTTATGAATTGTATGAAGAGAAACAATTAAATCACGATCCGACGTTCAGAGAGTATGTTAAAAAATATTCAAAAACGTTTAGGCAAACTTGTTTAGCAGCCAAATCTATTAGTATAAGTAAACAAATTATGGCGTCAAATAATAAAATCAAAATAGCCTGGCAAGTAATTAGCAAAGAGACAGGCAAAACGAGACCTAGGAACCAGAGATTTGCTTTAAAGGTATAAGGGAATTTAGTCAATTCAAAGAAAGACATAGCAGATTTTTTTTGAAAATTTCTTTACAAACATACCCCTCGAAATAACGGCTAGCTTAAATTCTTTCCCCTCAATCAGACGAAACTTTACTTCTGGAAAGTATAAATACATGCAAAGCTGACTTTCAATTCAGCCACATAAGTCAAAATGTTGAAAGAGTTAAACTTAAAAAAAACCGAAGATTTGTGGGGATTATCGGTTAAACTTATATCCACGGCTATTCATATTCTAGGACCTTACCTTGCTACAATTTTTAACAAATGCATTGACCAGGGAACATTTTCTAATCTATTAAAGTTAAGTAAAATAGTACCCTTGTTTAAATCTGGTAATAGTGAAGATCTCAATAATTTCAGACCAATAGCAATGCTGGTCCTAAGTAAAGTTTTTGAGAAAGTAATTTTGCATCAAATGCAGACTCATTTTAGTATAAATAAACTATTTCATAAGAAACAGTTCGGATTTACGAAGGGCCGCTCAACGACGGACGCAGGCATAGCATTAGTAAAGCACATCTTTGATGTGTGGGAGGAGACGCAGGATGCCATCGGGGTGTTCTGTGACCTGTCCAAGGTGTTTGATTGCGTCGACCACGAAACGCTCCTCATTAAATTACACCGATATGGTTTAAGTAATAAATCGCTAGCGCTTCTTCGGTCTTACTTAACAGAAAGAACCCTAAAAGTAGATAGGTATTAATAGAGTTAAATCCTCAGGATCTAATGTAAAAGTAGGAGTCCCAGTTCTATACTAGGACCGTTCCTTTTTTTGGTTTACGTAAATGATTTGCCCTACCTAGTAGAAAAACTATCGCAGATAGTATTGTTTGCTGATGATACTTCCTTAATTTTTAAAGTAAAGAGAGGTTAAGTAATGTTGACGATGTAAACAATGCTCTATCTACAGTTCTAAACTGGTTCACGGTGAACAATTTGATGTTAAATGCGAAAAAGACAAAATGCGTCAAGTTCTCCTTGCCCAATGTTAAAAATTTTGACACGTGTCTAAAAGTATCTGGTGAGAGATTAGAGCTGGTACAGTCCAAACTATTTTTAGGCATAACAATAGACTCAAAACTGCAATGGAGTCCGCATATTGAAAAACTATCGGGTAGGTTGAGTTCAGCTGCATTTGCAGTTAGAAAAATTAGGCAACTTACAGACATATGTGACTACGAGGCTGGTCTATTTTAGTTATTTTAACAGTATCATGTCATATGGGCTGTTATTATGGGGACGGGGAGCAGATATAGAAACGATATTTATTTAGCAAAAAAGAGCAGTAAGAGCAATTTACAACTTGAGCAGTAGGGAATCGCTAAGGGAGCGTTTCAAAGAAATAGGAATTCTTACACTGGCACACAAAAATATATTTGATAATATAATGTATGTCTGTAAAAATATAACAATTTTCAGATTAAATAGGAACGTCCATAACGTAAACACTAGAAATAGAAATAAGCTTGCGTATACTAAATTCCGTTTAGCCAAGGTAAATACATCGTTTGTTGGCTATTGCGTTCGTTTTTACAACAGAATTCCAGAACATGTTCTATCCTTGTCTGAAAATAAATTTAAAACATCTGTTAAAAAATCGCTATGTAAAAAGCCTATTATAGAATAGACGAGTATATGAACGATGTAAGCCTTTGGTAGTAAACCAATTCCACTGCGATTTCATTGTTATTTAATTATTAATAGTGTACTAACGACGTGATTGCATATTATTAACTATAGCACACATTTTGTAGCTGACAAGAAATCAATCTGCAGGTTTGCTAAAGGTCATTCAAATGGTGGCGTGGTGGCCGGGTCACTAAAATGGTTGAGATTGGTGATGGCTGACCCCTGCGTTATGCTCGTGAACGGGTGCTGTTCGTGTGTCTGGCCGCAGCATTAATGTTTTTCCTACTATTGTAAGAAGTGTTATTTTGGCTTTTAAAGTTATTGGTGGCTATCACGAAATCATATCATATAGGCTTTGATATATATATATATATATATATATATAAGTTAAATATGATCTGAGAAAAGATGGACAGAGTGGATTTTTTTTTCCCGCTGTCTTTTTGTCCACTACAAATACGGCCCGAAGGCAGCGGCTAACATAGTAGTATAGTACATTGACATTCAGCAAACAGAATATAAATTCTTTACGTTGAAATAAATTATTAATTTCTGATTTCGTAACATCAGAAAACTATTCCTGAATTATCGATAAATTAAACAGCCAAGTTGTACGAAAAACAAAAAAAATATTTTTTGTTGTTTGCTTCTTCAGTATTTTTCTGAACAATCGGTTTTCAGATTTTACGTTCTTCCAATAACACGCTGTATATGTTCTCTTGAGTCATACAACGAGCTCCGGAAATTGTTAAGGGGAAGAGAAAGGCTCTACCAATAATCTCTGAATGCTTTCACACTGTATCTAAGGAGAGTAAGGAGAGTGCTGTACAACTATTTTTGAAAATAGCTAATACTTTTTTTATTCACTGTACATGAGGCAAGGAAAGAGGTCAGCTACAACTACTTACAGAATTTATTGTCTACGGATATCCATAGATTGAGATCTTACATTTACGTAAAGATAATACCTAAATTGTTTTATTTAAATTTTGATCTCTACTTCGATATCGTGTTGCATTAGGCTTGTGAGCAGTATAATAGAGGAAACGCCTGCGGAACTTTTAAAACCGGCAAACAATTTCGGTATGCAAGAAAATTTGCTTACTTATTTTTATCGTACGTTACTTAGTTACGTTACAAGCTTTTGTAATGCATATTGTGAAGGCCTGCTGTCGATTGTGATTTTCAGTCTTACTTATAAAAACACGATTCCACTAAAACACTCCTCAGGGGCAGTTTAAATAATCTGTGCTTACGTCTTTTCCTTTACCAAAGACTATTTAAACTGCATCTAAGGAGTGTTTCATGGAATCGTGTTTTTATAATACTCGGATAGAAGACTCGGATGCACTACAGATTATAAATGTTGAGATACACTTATTTGTAATTGGGCAATATTTAATACCCAAAGAATAAAAGTATTGCGTGCATGCAACGACTAATGAATGTTGACGAAGCAAAAGTGATCTGTCATGATCGTAGCAAGTGGCAGACGCCTACCCCTCCAGGATACAGGCGCGAGTTTATATTGTTGTTGTATCTAATTGCACATCAAAAAAGTAACGTACTTTACTCCACAATTACTCCCAGTCAACACAATAACGTCATTAATTTTATTGTAGCATCATTTCTATATGACTATCTACGCTAAAAACAACTCACTATTAACTTATGTCCGGATTCACTTACTTGAAATTTTGTCGGATGAGCCCGACCAGTTGAACCACACTTAGGGTTAATAATATGTCGATTAGATTAGAGTATTTGTTACTATACTAACACCAGAAAATTCCATTAACACTGAAAATATAAATAAAGTACAATTGACGGACTTATTGTTAAAAATCAATTTCTTTCAGACAATCATAGAAGGAATAAAAAGCTTTTCTATAATAATCCACTGTGCCAACCATACCAAAACATCGGTATAGCTTTGATTCGAGAGCTATACTCAATCATGATGAGTAGAGCGAGCCTGTTCAGCAGTTCGTCTCTGACTACAAGAATAACAAGTAAGCTTTTCCGGAATAACACAAATAATTACCCTAATATGTCGTCTTCACAAATTACCCTTTCCTTAATCGGGGATATTGTGTCACCAGTGATGATTTATGGCACTGAAACGTGGTCTCTCACTATGGGCCTCATAAGAAAGCTGAAGGTCACACAACGAGCTATGGAAAGGGCTATGCTCGTAGTTTCTCTACGAGATCGAATTAGGAATGATGAGATCCGTAGACGAACGAAAGTCGTTGGCAAAGCCTAGCCGATTAGTAAGTTGAAATGGCAATGGGCGGGGCACATAGCACGCAGAGCTGATGGCCGATGGAGACGAAAAGTTATCGAATGGAGACCCAATATCGGCAAGCGCAGTGGACAGATGGACAGTAGACCTCATCCAAGTGGCAGGAAGACGCTGGCTGCGAGCCGCTTCCAACCGGTATTTTTGTAAATCCACGGAGGAGGCCAGCAGTGAACTTCTTGTGGCTTAATGGTCAATCGGGGGTATGGCGTGATCATTGTTACGTTGTGTTATCTAATAATTTAGACGTAGTGCCTTATTAAAATAAACAAGCAAAGTAGCGCTTTAGAGGAGGTTAAAGTGTACGTAGAATATGATAATCCAAAAGGCAGTAGCTTATATGGTGTGAACCGGGCCATTCCCGTATCCCTAAGATATTAAGATGAGATAAGAATATTCTTTTTGCAGAAAGGTACTTTCTTGAGAATACTCTTCATTGAATTTTCTTTATTAGTGTTTTGGAAGATTTCGGTTTAGAGGGATGGATAGAGATTATTAAACATACCCCTGATTTCTCGAACACTCACAATCGGCTAATCCACTGTTAATTCAATCCACGGCTAAACAACTGACAGTTGTTGACAGTAGATTAACCCATTTTTAGATTACAAGAAATCATTGGTAAGGTAGATAGTAATATGTACCTAATATCCAAACCTTTTTTTATGTAGCCTCGATTATGTCCCACTGCTGGGTAAAGGGCTCCCTTTTAGTCCTCTTTATTCTTATTCGTGGCTACCTTCTGCTAACCCGGTAGAAAGGATGTGATGTGAAGTCATCCCTTTAACGACTTCCTCGTCACACACAGGACACTTATTATTACTCATTGCGGATAAACCGATTCGTAACTAATAACGTTTGTAGATCAAATAATCTTTTCGGCCTTGTGGCTGCAGGGAAATGTATCAACGGCGTGTCTCTTGACGAAGACGATGGTGAAGATGAAGACAATAGTGAAGATGGTGAAGAGTTCCTCCAGCAAGAACCATCCACTGAAGATAAGGGTGCTTTGGAAGAAATAATCTTGTCAGGACCTTCACGACCTAAGCGGATTAAGATATAAAATAAAATTTAAAAAAAGGAAAAATGCTTCGGTAGCTGTATGGCTGAACAGATTTGTATTGAATTTGGTATGTAGGTAAAATAGGTCCTGGATTAACATGCCGGCCTTTTTTTTATCCCGAAATAACACGATTGAAGCAGCAGGCAAAAGGTAATGTCGGTTTTTTCCAAAATTTCCCTTTTCCAGAACGTGTACTTCAAAAATAGTTAAGAATTCGAAAAAGTGTTAGCCAGAGATCGCGGGTTCAAGTCCCGGCATGGGTGAAATTTTTAGCCTCTAGATAGGTTTTTAATATCCAAGAGACTTTTGAAATTATCTGTTAGTTTAACACTGTTTCAAATTTGAGTTCCCAACAATCGCAGTCACGTGCAGGCTTCAAGGAAACTGGACGTAAATAAACACGGTAACGCATCCCATCCGCTGTTATATAATTGGTGGTTCCGTTATGTCCAATTACATACGGCTGCAACGTTTCGCAACTCCATTTGAAATCGACCTTAAGAAGTTCATCTATTGGCCATCGCACTTAAGTGCATACATTCGGCGTTAATATGTTATACACACAACCGGTTAAAGAATATAATAGGTATGCCAGGACCTTGTGCGGGCACTGTCTTTCCGTCGAACCGATATGAACCAGCTGTAGTCAGTAATCAGCCAGTTACGAACGGGAGCTGAAGCAAAACAAACCGGTTTATTTTATCTGTTTTATATAATTATATTTTTTTCATTATTTTTACGCATTCAAGAATGATAGCGTACATCGGTGGTCTATTTTTAATTTCGACTTTTACGCACAGTGGTTACGCGAAATTGGCGCGTGAGTATTTCAGTTCGTGTATATTTTACTTAATACATAATTTATTTCCATTGTATAATTTATTAACTCTAGTACCTAATCTCATTATTATTTTCTCGCATAATTTACCTTATCTCTGTAAATAACTGGTGTGCGATAAAGATCTATCTATCTAGTTATTAATCCACCACAAAATTAATTCTTTATTTATAAATGCTCATCCTTAGCTTACAGTTTTGTTTGAATAATAAAGTTTTGAGGGTATACCAAGTAAATTAATTTGTTCAGGATAGCTGATTACATAAATGAACTTAATAACGGCATGTTAAACTGCCGAGATTAACCTGTTACGAGTTTAACTGACTCGAAAGTAATCGACAGTGGCACAATTACGGTTTCTGTCCTGCCCCTATACTCTTAACTTTATTGTGTTCACGAATCAGTAAACGTTTTAGTTGTAAGAAATAGCATTAATCTCTTTAAAACTGTAGAGTATCGGAAACTGAAAACATATTTCGGATAAATTATTAAATAAATGCGCTCAATTTTGTCGCAAGTTGGCTAAATTACCGTCGAGAGTAAAGGGCCTGTTATTTGTTGAATATTTTTAATATTGCTTACATAAGTAAAAAACGTTTCAAATTGACATCATCATGATCGGCGGGTATCATCATTATTACATTTAAGAGTTGGACTGGGATCGGAAGGTGACTTGATCAACAAGTACTACTGAGGTTATTGGTGTTAAATACATACCATTTTAGTTCTTAATAAGTGGAAATAAATGCTGGATTTCATAAATGATTTGCGTCCTTTTAGATTCGGACGGATAAACCTAAATACCAGCGGGTTTAGACCTACGGTACAGTCGAGAGCATAATCAGTGCATTTACACGTTTATCTTTGGAGACAACAACTGATTTTTTTAATGCGTGCAATCAAATATTTAAAACAGCCTTATTTATATTTATTAATCAGTTTGCTCTTTTTTTAGCCAACAGCACATCAACCTTTGCCTCCGTGCATTCTAGTGTAACTTATGTATTTTTTTATTATATATTTTTTTTATTATTCCTTATAAAATTTTATTTATTTTATTATGTAAATTTATAAGAAACTGGATTTAATTAATATATAAATGATAAAAATATACAAATAACATAAATTCTATATTTACAAATAAAACACCTGCCCCACGTCACTGTCCCGCGGTAATGAGCCCAGAACGCTGGTGACGTTACCTCTTTGGATGGCCAGGCTTATCCTCTGGCCGAGGTACGCGCCAGTCCTCTGGTCTCCCGATGCGTCAATTAGGCGTGCCGCTAAGTCTTTGAACAGCAGGCGTGCCTCTGGGCACCCCAAACGGCGCAAATATGTAATTGTTTCCTATTGAACCGTATTTGCGCCGTTTGAGGCTTTCAGTCGCGCCAGCCGCTGAACCAGCGGCTCTTCCACTCTGAGAAACATGAGAGAGTGCCAGCGTGTTAACGCATGTAGCGTCCCATACTAGCGGCCTCCCATGTTTCCAGGGGATCAATGTCATACCATCGGGCCTTTTACCATTGTCGCGGATGATGCCTGGAGGTTCCAGCGTGGCCGGAACCCCGGCTGTGGCAAAGGCCCTCCGGATGTTGTCATTGAGAGCCGCGTGGCGGGAAAGGCGGCCAGCGCTCCGCTGACACGACAGACCATGGTGGCCCAGGCGATCGACGTCGGTACCGCAGGGGCAGCGATGGGGCACAGTGATTGGGCAACTCAGTCGCAGACTGATGGCGGTGCTAAAAGAGGTGTTGTCCATCAGGGTCCCTATAGACGCTGATGGGTGGGCCTGCAACCAGTAGCCCGCCTCTCGCTCGGACACGGCCAGTAGGCGAGCGCGTTCCACGTCGCTGGTGCAGGAATGTATTAACCTGCTCTGCACCAGCTCGCAGAAGGGCCCGTCCCACTGCCTTTGGATGGTAGGATCCTTCGGTGGATCCTCATTAGGGCAGGCCAGTCTCCATGCCTCTTTGGCTTCCTCACAGTATGAGGCCTTAATGTCACCCAGAGAAGAGATAACAATTTTCTTGTACAAGGCCTCGATACTGTGGATGGAAGACAAAAAGGCAGGCAATGCGACGCTGCTTACCTTCCTGACTCCTAGGCCTCTATATCTTATGGGGAGTGATGCCTGGAGCCAGGAACTTAACTTCCACAAAACAATCAATCACTTGTCCTGGTCCTAAACTAGGATAACCTGTGCTATGGTAATCAGGCAAGGACATAACCAACATGGAAGTACACTTAGACTGAGGCCATTGGTACAAATGTACGGCGGTGACCCCAGTGGGAATCGAACCCATCGGAGGTCGTGCCTCCGGCATAGTAATCAGACATAGTACCGCTAGACCAATGTGGCAGGCTTTATGTTGCTAAACTAGCTTTCTCTATTGGTGAGATATTAAGGATTTCATAACCCAGCCGTGTTAATTGCTCTCGAGTATAACGTACGTACAAGTAAGCTTTTTTGTATGGTAAAAGTTGTAACGTAATTGTTGTGTTTTTCTCACATAAAGCAATTAATTTAAATAAACTTAGCCCGTAAAATATGGACGCTTGAATAATAATGAAATATTTGTGTGTTTTTTATTGCGGCAAATAAGTAATATGGGGATTGTGTCAATATTTTGAGTCGAACGGCGTTAATTATTATGCTAATGTTTAGCTTAAGCATACACATCTCATCGTGGAACATGTTGAAGGTACTTTACGTTAACAAAAGATATTTCCTGTACAGTTGACAACAGGTCTTCCTTTGTTTGTTGTATCACCTGTAGCGCAACTGACTGTAGAGCACGAAAGGTCTGTCGACTGTACAAAGGAAACCACAGTTGATAGACGATCAACGTTTCTTATGCTTTGGCCTTTGACAATTTTAAGTTTTTTTTTTTTGGCATGGCCGCCAAAATTTGTGCCTCGGCAATGAAATTATGATCGTAATTATATTTTATGCTGAAATCTTAAAATCTTTGAGTGTGATCCTATATTTATTGTTTTATAATAATCAAGTGATAGATTTTAATTTAATGGCTGTTTTATCAGGAAACTAATGAAAATTGTGAAATGGGAGACACATTATATCATGTTCATTACCAAAACTCAACAGTAATAATGAGACTTATTAATTGAATACAACGTATTTGTAGTTCACAGAATAGTTCTATTGGTACATACCTAAAATAACACAAAACAATCGCTTCTTGCTAAAAATATCCAATTTTTTTGAATTCCTATCCTTTCCGTTACTCTTTGGCAAAATACTTCACTTAACTTTGCAATAAAATGAGAATCACTGAGTGATGCTATAAATTATTTTAGAGCAATCATCATCATCAACCCATTATGTCCCCACCGAGGGGCACGGGTCTCTTCCCTGAGGAAGGTATAGGCCATACTCCACCACGGGGGCCAAGTCCGGATTGGTGATTTAGAGCAATATTCATCATCAACCATTTGACGCCCACTGCAGGACATAGGCCTCCCTCGTGGTTTTCATAACCATGAGGGGTTTTGCTATAATTGCCACGCTTGGCAGGCGGGTTGGCGATCGCAGGATGCGGTTGGAATCTCAGGAAGACGCTGCTGCCCGTCTCCTGGTAATTGATTTCCTTAGTCGCCTTCTACGACATCCACGGAAGGAAATGGAGTGATGCTATTCTTAATCCGGCGCCACACGGAAGCAATATTAATATTTAAAATTACACATACGTAAATATTGATATCTTCGATAGGTAATTGTACGTTTTTAAAACAAGAAAAGTGAGAAACATTAACTGTATAAACTAAATAGGGGAAAGTTATTGAGTCAGTTATAAAAACGTACATAACGATATTAAAATATCTCAAAACTTAAAATGTATAACACATGTACGTATGTGTAAGTGTATGTATGTATATATGTATGTCTGTATATATGTATGTCTGTATGTATGAGTGTATGTAAGGAATGCAATCCCGTAAGATAATTTTAATCGAGTGGCGTGTGGCGCCGGATTAAGAAAAGCGTCACTCCATTTCCTTCCGTGGATGTCGTAGAAGGCGACTAAGGAAATCAATTACCACGAGACGGGCAGCAGCGGCTTCCTGAGATTCCGACCGCATACTGCTATCGCCAACCCGCCTGCCAAGCGTGGCGATTATGGCAAAACCCTTCATGGTTATGAAAACCAGGAAGGAGGCCTATGTCCTGCAGTGGGCGTCGGGTGGCTGATGATGATGAAGATAATTTCAATCCAGCGATTTGTGGGACTGAGCCGTCATAGTCCCGCAGGATCCATATTTTTGGGGGATCCAGCAGGGTGCACTTAGTCCTCCGAAATCAATCGTTTTCCTCGACCTCGTTTTCATGGTTTTAAATTTAACCAAAATTAAAAAAGCTCTTTGGTACATTAGAAATAGTTTATTTATACTTTAAGACGTAAAGATTAAGACATAACAACATGAACATTAGATATATAAATTGACAATTGACATAATCACGTCATAGAAACATTAGAAACATAAATTACCATAGTCACTTAAATATCACAATTATCGAATTGACAAGACACGCCATCGCCACTGCGCGCGCGGAGTAACACGTATGCCTACGCTTCATTGTAATCCCGCCAGTCCAGCGGGTTCACGCAAAATTTTTGACTGAAATTAGTCCCGCAAAAAATTTATGAGGGATCCCGGTATTTCGGGATCACGATATCCCGGGATTGCGTTCCCCAAGTGTATGTATGGATGAGTGTATATATCTATATATGTACGTATGTATGCATGAGTGTATGTATGTATGAGTGTATGTGTGTACGTATTTATGTATCTATGAGTGTATGTATGTATGTATGTATACACTCATACATACTCGTACATCACTCGCTGACTCGCAAAAAAAACCATCTGAATGTTGATAACTTTTTTAAGACTACCCTAAGTATTCCACCCAATTCATTAAGTAGAAAGGTTAAGGTGGGACGATTCCCATACAAATGATTTTTTCCAAATTTTTAAAAATAATTATATAATTATAACCTGAAATAAAAAGAGATATAGGTATCTGCATTAATTTAGACTCTTATTTGCGCTATTTTATATTTTCTTGAAACAACCATTTTTTTGCTTAGTTGAGGGGTTTTTTTAATTAAACAGGGGGGGGGGGTAGGTTCATTAATGCGGTGGTGCGCAAGCCTACTCCATCTAAAAAACAATGTCCCAGGCACTGCAGCATCCGAGTGGTCCCTTCACCCATCTAGTGTGACTGATGGTACCACTGGACGCTGCATGAATCATCTCATTACGCAGATGCAAAGGCAAAAGTATTTTTTTTAATAAACAAAAAAACTACCACCTAAGAACAAAAATATTAATAAAATTACAAAAATACGGTAAAGGACCATGTCTGAAGACGGTACTGAACAATTTTTTTTAAGAAATTTTTTTTTGCAGAGAAAATTTACAGAATTTCCAAACGGTTTTTAAAGAAATGTATTTAAGTGAACTTTTTAATAATACATTTAACCGAAAGAAAAATTCATTACAAAATATTTAAACCATATGGGATCTTCACAGACCCAATGGAAAAATTCATATTATTTTATTTCACCAAAGGACAGCTGATTTTACATTGAACAGTGTGAAGGGTAATATTGTGTCGACTCATAAAAAAATATCTAGGTGACATGCTTGTAAATTTTCTTTAATTTTTATCTTTTATTCCGATAGCCTTACGAGAGCGAAACAATAATATGTATTTTTCTTAAGATCCCTTTTCCGCTTTTGGCCCCTGGTCAATCAATCAATCAGCCCGTATTTGTCCACTAATGAATATAGGCCTCCTCCAAGCACACCAAGTCTTGCTATCCTCGGCCATCCTCACCCAACCCAGATAATTTCTGATAAATGTAAATGACAGATTATGTTGTCCTAAATTGCCTAGAGACGGTTTAGTTGGTTTCGATTTTGGAAGATATCAAGGACGAAGTAAAAATAACTGAACTCTTTAAGGTCTTATTAAAATTAGAAAACAATAAATTGCATCATCGACCCAGAGATAAGACCTTAATTGAATTTTCATTGAAAATGTGTCAAGGTTTTCTGAGGTCAATTATTATTAATATTACAACTTTTAATTTAAATCACTTAAGGTTCAAATAAAAAACTAGACTTGTCCGACCTTCACTTTTCAGCCTAGACGAAGACATAAAAGTTGCATAATTTATGCATTTATTTAATACTGGGAAGACTAACAGCAAACACTGAAAAAAATAAACTTTGAACATACAGAAGGCCAATTATAAGTCTCCACGTATAGAAACATTTTAAGTACTGCTTAATTGAGCTCTTTGAGCAAAAACACAATTAATGACAGTTTAAAAATTACCTTAATACTAAATTCTTGAAGTATAATTTAGTCCCAGGCTGCGCTGCCGATTAGACATGGCGGGTTGGGCATTCGTCGTCTGCAGGACACTGAACTGCCGGCTTTTTTGGCTTCCTCGCGGAGCGTGTTGGACTTGGTCACTCGCATTTTACGAGTTAATGGTGACGGGTTCCGCATTCCTTTTGCGGAGGAGGCTTTGGGGCTGTGGCGGACTTTTTGTCCAAGTAGTGATTTGCCGGAGCAGCCTCATCGGCAGCGAGCTTGGGACGAAGAGATGTGTTGAGTAGCACTAGATAAACTTGTGGAGCAGTGCTCTGGTGTTGAACTTGCGCGTTTGCGGGCAGTTTCCCAGCCTGACTCCGGGCTATGGCTCCATGCTTTGCCTTCACCCTTTCTGTGAACTCTTTTAGACGACAATTCCTTGCGTGTGGCGGTGGCGCTACGTTTGGGTTGTGACATCTGTCAACCGCATCGCTGTGTTTGTGGTGCGGAGGTGGATTCGCGGGGCCGACATGGGCTTTATTGCGTTCGGAGCGCGGGCAGATTCTCACGGCATCATTCCATTAATGATATCGTTCGGAGGGCTCTCATTTCGGCGGATATCCCTGCGGTTCTTGAACCGCCGGGGTTGATGCGTAGTGATGGAAAGCGTCCGGACGGTCTCACTTTGATGCCGTGGGAGAGGGGTCGGTGTCTGCTTTGGGATGCCACCTGCGTATGCACTTTCGCACCTTCACACGTGGGTTCTACGGCTGCCGTACCTGGGTCAGCTGCTGAAGCTGCAGCTAGACTCAAGTGTGCAAAATATAGCCAGCTGATGAGCAGCTATCTGTTTGTGCCACTCGCCGTAGAAACCACTGGAGTTTGGGGTGCCCAGGGGAAAGTTTTTGTTAAGGAGATAGGGCATCGTCTCAGGAACCGTGGCTTTGACTACCGCTCAGGGGCATTTTTGATGCAAAGGATATCCCACGCTGTGCAGCGCGGTAACGCTGCCAGTGTTATGGGTACCTTTGGGTCGGACATGTCTCGGGGCGGTTTATTTAATTGACTGTACTTGTGTGAGTGTGTGTGTGTTTTTTTTTTTTTTTGTTTCCTTTATTCTTATGTTTTTTATATTTTTTATTTAATGAAGTAATTATGTAATTTATTTATATGGTGGTAATTTAATTTAGTTGTGTTGTTGTAATTTATTTTGTGCTGTGACATTTCTACTAGCGGCTAACATAGTAACATAGTACATTGACATTCAGCAAACAGAATGTAAATTCTTTACGTTGAAATAAATTATTGATTTCTGATTTCTGATTTCTAATTAATTTGACATCATTTTTCATTAAAGACAAATTTACTTATTTATAGTTAAGTAGTTTAACTAGTATCTTAGGTACCGAAATAACATTAATTTAGTCTAATCATTGAAGAAATCTGCACTAAGTTTTACCCTAAAGCTTTGGACTGATGAAACAAAGATATCTAGATCACCGATTTTTGCCAGTTTATTAGTAATAATGACAGCAAAATTGATGATCTTAGAAATGACTCCAATGTTACAAGACATGGGATATGATGACATCCCAGTTAAACTAACTTTCAATTACAAATAAAAACGCATTGACATCTCTCATCCGTTATGGAGTTTTGGTCCTATTGACACACACAGAAATATAAACGTCAAACGTTAACACCCTTCGTTTTTCAACATTAGGGCTGAAAAGAAGAAGAACAGTTTCTGAATACATCTAAATACTTATCTAGATGATCCAATATCTATCTTGTAGTTGTAGGTTTAAGTTGTAGTTGTAGGCTTGTCTTAAAGTTGTAGGCTATGGAATGCTTACAAACACTTTTTTATTTAACCCATTTTCAAAATATCGAAATCGAAATAAGATTGGACTTCTCTTCGATCTCCTGAAGATACTGCTACTTTCAAATTACATTAATGCAAAATAATATTAATTGTATCTGAGGAATTGTTTACCAATCAAAATAATCCAGCTATTTAGTGACAATGTTATTCGTGGAATCCCTAGTGACTTGGAACTTTTTGTATTTTATTTTTCTCCAAAAAGATCTAGATTTTTAAATTAACATATAGCGTAACTTTTAGCGTTCGCAGTTTCTGTATTATTTTGAATAAGATTTGATTTTGATGTTTGATTGACTTTTCCATTGAATTTTTGGGTTACTACCTAGTATCAATCTACTTTTGCTAAATCGATGATATCCAGTTATTGTTTAGAAGTTTTATCTTCTTAAAGTATATGCTGTTCTTTTTTCCAGCGGATTTCATCACACCCTGTAACGTGACGTCACGGGAATGTCTCGTCAAGTCCACTCAGGATGCTATCCCGGAGTTTGTGAAGGGCATGCCCGAACTCAATGTGCCCTCATTGGACCCGTTCGTTATAGAGAAACTGTCTATACCGCTGAACGGACTCAAAGTCACATTCTATCAGGGAAAGGTCACTGGCTTCAGGAAGGCCATTGTGGATAATGTCATGTAAGTTTATTTAAAAAGCAACTTTTGTTCATCCCTGATTGAACAATCTGATTTGGTTCCCGAAGATATCCCCGAATCTGAATATTTCATAGATATCTACTATTCAATGCTCTGAGGGATATTTCTTTTCCCCGCTTACCGAAGGAACGGACGCGGACGTTTCAAGCATAAGGCGTGCTGGATAGTACAGCAACTTTAGCATAAAAACCGACCAAGAGGGGGTCTTATCTGCTTTATAGAACTAACAACTACATCAATGGATTTTGTACGAAGTTTTCCTTTTATAAGTTGGTCGCCTATTACTCATTAACTTGTAAAGCCTCCTTAGCCGTGATAATTTTCCTGATAATTTTATTACATATGCTTGAATTTTTTCACGGTTCTGCAATCAACCGCTTAGCCAGTAGAGGGGGGGGAGGGGGTAGAGTTAGTAGAATTACTTCCACCCAAGGAACCAACCTGTATAAGTTACTTCTAGTAATAAGCCGCCAGGGTTGGGTTGGACCTAGTTATAGCCGGAATGATACCGGTTAGACTTAGTTCTACTGGAAAACAATTAGCTCACACTAGATTTAACCAATAGTAAGTGGCTACACCTAGTTCAAACCGGCTAAAACTAGCCGTATCCGCACTTCAGGTTCTAGCACCATACCTAGAAAAAATACTAAATTGCTTGTACCTATTTAGAAAGGAAAACAATCATCACGATAGTAGAAAAAAGTAACAATATTTTGGTATTTGAATAGTTAGCATCCGACTAGGTAGAATCTTCGAGATAAAAAACCCAAAAACCTAATTTACTAGAATTGTAGATATGGTACCAAGTTTCTATTTGCACGTAAAAATGAGATTTTGTATGTACTTTAAGAGCACAAATCAGTTTTTCAATTAACATGCTAAATTTTGATCAAGAAATATTTTTTTCTGTTTTACGGGAACGACTAAACATATTTGGCACTTGGGTGTACGCGTCTACTATTTGAAAGTTAGTCTTTCGGTTTTTGTAATAAAAATGGGCACGTACGAAAATCGGGTCTCAGAAAAAACTGAGCCGCCAGCCAACTGGCAGGCTGGTCGGATCTTGCGACGTTACGATAGGAATCGAGACCCCGCCGCGCGCCGGCAGCGTTTTGAAAGAGCTAAGTTTAAACTTGTCTATATTATTTCTTGATTGATTTGAGTCATTCAAAAACTAATATGCTCAAATTTTTGTGCTCTATTCGCCCTGGCACTTGAAAGTCCAATATTTTGATGCCCGAATGATGGTCATTTCGTGTCTGCGTCGTAAGTTATTCAAGGTGAAAGATAAAAAAAACAACTGTTTTTCGCGATTATCTCGGTTTCTATTGCTCTCTCTAATCATGTTAACATCTATTATAAAATTGTACATAAAATTTGCGACAAATTTTGTTTCAAACATTTTTATGCGCTCAATCGTTTCTGAGATAGAGGGCGGTAAGCGCGCCCGTGTGGCGCCGGATTAAGATCATCATCATCATCATTCAGCCACAAGAAGTCCACTGCTGGACATAGGCCTCCTCCACGGATTTCCAAAAAGACCGGTTGGAAGCGGCCTGCATTCAGCGTCTTCCTGCCACTTGGATGAGGTCATCTGTCCATCTTGTGGCTGGTCGTCCTACGCTGCGCTTGCGATGAGATCCGTAGACGAACGAAAGTCGTCGACATAGCCCAGCGGATTAGTAAGTTGAAGTGGCAGTGGGCGGGGCACATAGCACGCCGAACTGATGGCCGATGGGGCCGAATTGTTCTCGAATGGAGACGTAGCGTAACATTAAGAATAGTGTCACTCAATTTCCTCCCGTGGATGTCGTAGAAGTCGACTAAGGAAATAAATTATTAGGAGACGGGCAGCAGCGTCTTCCTGAAATTCCAACCACATACTGCGATCGCAAACCCGCCTGCCAAGCGTGGCGATTATGGCAAAACCCTTTCTTGGTTAAGAAAACCATGAGGGAGGTCTATGTACTGCAGTCGGCGTCAAATGGATGATGTTGAAGCGCGCAGTGCTCAGCTATACGTAATGCAAGAGTCCGACCAGGTGTACCTCTTATTCGAAGACCTTAATCATGGTGGCCTTTTACATATTATAGTGCAAATAATTCTACATAAGAACATTCTTTGTTCCTTACTAGATAACCTTGAAATTGTACTTTCTTTGTTGCAAGAAAATTTTTGACTAACCATAATAGGAAAACGCATAAAGATAAATGTTGCTTAGAAAAACAAAGAGACGTATAATCCTTGATTTTCTAGGAAACTCCTACTTATTTTATGTTCTTTAAGTAAATATCTAAATACAAAAGTGATTGACATTTATAGTTGTCTAGCACGTTCATATTATTAATTCATTCCAATCCCGTCTGTATTCTGGGAATTAAAACCAAACGTTTATATAAAGTGCAATAGTGCGCTCTTATGCTCTCATTGGTTGACTCGAATACTACTTAGTCTTAAGCCCGCCTATTGTACAATATTTACTTGGTGCAATAAAGAACTTTAATAATAATTTATTACCAAGTTTAACATCACGTAATTACCAATCGAACCGAAGGTGAATTGGCGCTAGGCCTCTAATAGAACGGTTAGCCTTGTGTCACGAGGTAAACTTATTAAAATTTCCAGAATATCCATACTTGACGATGCAGTGACCTGCATGGTTGAAAACATTCTGATGGTACTAAGGTTTTACGAGCCAGTCAGGCTCATAGTGTATTTCTGAGAGGTCTGTAACGTGCAGTGGGCGTATATGCTGCTTATATATGAGTCAATCACATGCAGCCACATATATGAAATTGGAGTATTTAACAAATGAAATAACAAGCAAGCTATCGAACTATCGAAAGATTCTCTAGACATGACCACTTAGGTTCAAGCTTACTATATAAATAAGGAATTTCCACACAACGCAATCACCTGAGATTTTTTTGGGTTCCGTACCCAAAGCGTAAGGGGCCTCTTTTCCAAGACTCCGCTGTCTGTCCGTCCGTCGGTCCATCTGTCCGTCTGTCACCAGGCTGTATCTCATGAACCATGATAGTTAGACAGTTGAAATTTTCACAGTTGATGTATTTATGTTGCCGCTATAACAACAAATACAAAAAAAACGGAATAAAACCAATATTTAATAAGGGGGGCTCCAATACAGCCAACGTGATTTTTTGCCGTTTTTTGCTCGATATTAACAACGGCAACAGGTAGACGCTTGAAATATTCAAACGTTGTATAGATAATGCAACGGAACCCTTCATGCGTGAGTCCAACTCGCACTTGGCCGGTTTTTATTTCATCCACAAGCGTAGATAGCAGGCGGTTTTAGTCGGCTTACAGTTTTTGTCTCTTTCTAGCCTACAGAACATTAGCTTTACTGCCTCTTCGAGGTTCGCCACCATAGTGAAAGGTCTAAGAAAAACTTGTAGTGGTTAACGAAGGTCATAATTTTAAAGTCAATGTGCCAAAACTAACACAAATACGGTCTTGGCTCAAATTCATCACATCTTAGATGCAATTCCTCTATTAATAATTCGTATTACCATATTAACTAAATTGACTTTAGTAGTCTGTGGGAAACAAAATGTTCATGCGCTTACGTTCACGCCACAGACGACAATAATTGTCATAGTCGTTATGTAAATCTGAACTTGGATACAACTTAGATTCCTTATGCTCTGGTCGGTGACGCTGAATCGGATAGATGCACTCAGCTCCAGTTGGTTGTAAAACCATCTAAATTTAGTAAATCACAGACACCCTTTCTTATTTCGGAGGATTTCCGTATCGGTTTGATGATAACAAATGTGTTTATTTGTAAAAAAATATCGAAACGTGAAATCGTTTTTAACCGACTTCAAAAACAGACGGGGGTTTTCAATTCGAAGGTTCATAACTCGGTCAAATCTTAACTGGTTTCGACAATTCGTTTTTTGTTCGAATAGGTTTAATTTGGTGAAGATCTGGTGAAGACTTTCAGAGACAGAAAACGAAACCCTTACATGGACAGCAGTTATATGCATATGTTTCATAAAATATGGCGTAAAAATAGTCCCAGGGTAATTTGGTGATGCTCTGGTGAAGAGTTTTGCAGATGGAAACAGAGAACTTCAAATCTTAAAGCAAATAATTAAGTAGGGTAAATTTTGGTTATAAGGGACTCGATTTTTTTCCACTATAAATTGAAAATAAAAAATAATAATTACAAATAAAAAGCGACTTCAAAAGCAAATTATTACTATTTCAGATATTACTATTACTAATAAAAAAATTATTACTATTTCAGATCAGAGCTGGACAAAAGGCATTTCGTCTTGGAATTCCACACGAACCTGACCATCAAGGGCCAGTACGACGCCGTGGGTAGAATACTTCTCTTCCCAATTAACGGGGAAGGAGACGCCAAGGTCAAACTGAGTAAGTAAATAAATAACTAATAAGTAACTTCCACACAACACAATCACTTGACCTGGTCACAAACTAGGATACCCTGTGTCACAAACATGGAAATACGCCCAGACTGAGGCCATTTGTGACTCACGACCGTTGTGTTGGTAGTTAAGCGTCTTAACGGCTAGTCCAACGAGGCAGTCGAGTGTCACATTTCTTTAACAATATTCTTGTTTTTTCCCAAAACATTTTTATTGTTTGGAGAAGCAAAATAAAATCAATGAGAAAAATTAAAAAGTTGTAAGACAAGCAAAGTTTTGCAATTAATTTTGACTAAATATCAACCTTGGGAAAGGTTCAGATAAAAGCATTGTATGTATGTATTTATTTACCTTATTTTCTTGAGTATAAAAAATCAATTTCCTATGTCAAAACATTTTTAAGGGTACCCGAAGGGTGCCAAACGGGACCCTATTACTAAGACTTCACTGTCTTTCTATCTGTCTGTCTGTCTATCTGTCCGTCTGTGCGTCGGTATGTCTGTCTATCTGTCTGTCTGTCATCAGGCTGTATCTTATGAGCCGTGATAGCCAGGTAGTTGAAATTTTCACAGATTATGTATTTCTGTTGCCGCTATAACAACAAATACTAAAATCAGAATATGTTAAATATTTAAGGGGGGGCCCTACAACAAACGTTGTCTAAAGACAGCGCTCGCAATCCAGCGGCCATCTTTGTAACCTTCACAGCGCCGACGTCATGTCGTTAAATGTCAATGTTAAACGCTTCTTGTTGGTTTCTATAGATGGCGCTCTCTCAAATTAGATCTTTCTCTAATGTTGTATAGATAATGGTACGGAACCCTTCGTGCGCGAGTCCAACTCGCAAATGGCCGGTTTTAGTTTTTATTATTTGGAGAAGCAAAATTAAATCAATTTGCGCGTGGGAAACAATTTGTTTTGTCTAACGTTTCATAAAACAAATTATCCTATTGGCGTTATTATAAATAACAACGTTTTTCTTTTCAGCGAATCTAAAAATGAAGGTCATTATAAAGACAAAATACGTTAAGGATAAGAACGGTGTCAACCACTTCACAATCAAAGACTATTCGTACACATTTGACTACGGCGACCGAGTCACATTCAACTTAAGTAATCTCTTCAAAGAAAGCAAAGAACTCAGTAAGTGTACCTGTTAATTTTCATTTAAATATTAATGTCGTCAGCAATCACTTGACCTGGTGCGTGTCTCTAAAATGCATAGTTGTTCAATAGATTCATATGAGTACGGTAATGCTTATTTCATTGACGATATTCACAGAGTAGTAATAGTCCAATCTTATTCCAATGGCATAACGAATTTGCGCGAATCAATGGTACTGCTTTGTAGACTACCAAACTGAGGCAAATATCAACTTTTGTCATTCTTACATCATATTATTGCAAAACTATGTATGTATCCAGGGCCGGATCCCAAACTACTATTCCTTATGGGCTATGGTAACCAAAGAAGGGCATCACAAACATGGCAGTACACCCAGACAGAGGCCATTTATACAATTTGGGAATCGCACCCACGACCTCTGTTTTAGAAATCAAGCATGTTACCTTAACTTTTAAACTATTTTAAGATATCATCGTAATAAAAATGGTTTGTATGTTTCGGAGAACGGAGTGTTTGTTTCGTTTGTTTGTATGTTTGTTTTGCCTGCTATAACAGCAATTTTTAGTAGTTTTCTATTCACCATAAGTTATGACTTCGTCAAAACATAATTATTATGCTCTAAAAGCAAGAGCTGTGGTAGCGGAGCGGTAGAACGCCGGCTTCTCATTCGGGAGGTCGTGGGTTCGAATCCCGGCATGTACCAATGACTTTGTTTTCTAAGTTACGTACATTTGTGAAGTTATAGTAGCAATACCACTCGCTAACGGTGAAGGAAAACATCGTGAGGAAACCATAGTGTCTGAGATATTTACATACCTCAGCACTTGCTACGTACAATGGCCCAACTATGAGGCTAAGTGCGGAAATCTCCAGTCGAACTAGAACTTCTTCATGCTCTAAAAGCCACCTCAGTTGCCAAATAATAACTTATTATCTTCAATCATCTCCGTTTAGATTTCAGTTAAAACACAAACACAAAGCAACAAAAAAAAAACACAACTGTTATGTAACTTTTGTTTCTAACACAATAAAATAATACATGGAATGAAATCATTAATTTCATATATTTTTGGCGACATCTTATAAAGAAATCAATCTACTGAATTTGAAATCGCCCTAAATTCCACTGATCTGGTGTTAAACGTTCGAACCGCGGCCATTACAAGTAATTTTGTCCGTAAGAAATATTCCACTTGCTTACCAACAATAGGCTTTCCCAAAAAGGTTTCGTTAGCCTAAGGGGAGGATGAGGAAATTCCTCCAAACTTACGGTCCGCCGACTCCTTTGAAACATTTTCTTATTATCTCCAAGCATTAGTTTTCTAAATGGTCTCTTAGGGTGATCTTGAATTTATTTGATCACAAATCATACCGTCTCATTTATGCCGCGGGAAAACCAAACACAGTAACGTTCTTTACAGCCTCTCCTCCTTCCAGTATCTCAACGAGCGCTTCGCCCCTCGTGGCGTGCATTGTTGCCTTTAGCATCCATGCAAAAACCACCTTCGTGGCATCCCCATGCAGAATAAAAACAAGAAATACCCCGACACAACTCAATCACTTGCTCTGGTACCAAACTCGGTTATCCTGTGCTATGGTAACCTGGCAAGGACATCACAAATATGGCAATACACCCAGACTGAGGCCATCTGTAAAATTCTGGTGGGAATCGAACCCACAACTTCTGTTTTAGTGATCAAGCGTGTTAAACGCTAAACCAACGAGGCAGTCTCATTGGTCATACACTCCGGCAAGAATTTCTCCTCGGCCCCCCCGTTTACGATGGCCACCGCGCGGTACCAACTCGGTGGCAAATCTTGCCTACCTATTCGGGTCCATGTGGTTTACGTGGCCGGCCTAGTTCCACTTCAATTTGGCGGTCTGAATACCCACATCCGCTATGCGCGTTTTTGAGTGCAGTGTAGTATTCTGGACACGATCCGTCCTCCGGTCGGTCAATATGCTGCGCTCCACCGTTCTTAAATAATATGAAGGAGTTTGTTACAAACTATTTGCCTTAGCCCAGTATTGCCGGTAATTTATTATTACGACTTATGAAATCACGGCATGTACATCCCATTTATAGTGATCAGATTCTCAACGCTGTGCCTACAATTTAATTAAAGTATAATCAACTGCATTCACAAAGTTCATGTGTAATAACTAAGGGTCGAGGTTCTAATATAGTGTTTATTTGTTCATCAGGCACCACCGTATTAGAGTTCCTCAATCAGAATTGGAAAACCGTGGCTGAGGAGTTTGGAAAACCAATAGTCGATTACGCTGTGGGTTTGACTATAAGAACAATCGAGAAATTCTTCCTTGCAGTACCATACGAGGAGCTCATCAACGTCCCTATTCCTAAGTTTTAAAATCCTGACTGTTTATAAAATTAATAATGTTTATTTTTTATTTTTTTTTAGAACGTGTTTTATTTTTTATTCTACCTATATGATTTTTTTGCAGATAATTTAGTTTGCCTGATGTTCATGACCCGTTGAGTGATTGTTTGTTTGTGAAAACTTGTTGCAAACTTGCAAACTTTCCCTTATCTATCCTCAAGCACCCGAAGCCGATGTGCTAATTAATGTGGTTGAAGCGAAAGAGGTTTAAGAAGATGTGAGGTTTGTCAAGATCGAGGCAATTCGCAAACCCCGGTCTTTGTCTGCCCCTCTGCCTGGCATGCAGGCGTGAGTATGTATCATGTTATCTGTCTAATAACATAGCCGGCATAGTTTCGGTTTTTGTCTGTGTAGGGGATATTCTCACAAAAAAGTTATTTTTCTGTAGCAAGCGCAGAGCTTTCCATGTTAGATCCCCAGATATTTTGAAATTGACAACTAATTAAACTAGTAATAAGAAAATTCCGGACGAAGCGGGATTCCAACTCGCGCCTCTTGAGTACTGTGGCAGCGCACTTACAAACAAAACCATTCGGAGCTCGCCTCGACTCTACAAAATGGGACTCGTAAGAGTATTAAAAATCAATAAGACTCTAGGTCGCAAGATGAAGCTCAGGCTCTAGGTTGCACGATGAAGCTTAACTCAAGGCACCAGGATAGGGCTATCGATCATGTCAGCAATGGTATTGAAGAGGCCATTGGCACTACCGCCAACCCTAAGCGGAAGGGATGCCGCTCTCTTTCGCATTAGCGCGTGGAATCCGTCCATGTATGCCTCAGCGAACATCCCCGAGGCACTTCAGTATCGCGGGAGCCCCAACAGCATTCGGAAGCCATTATTGTATTAATACGGAGGGCATTGTGTGCTCGTTGCGTGTGGCTGACCCACGTACTGCACGCGTAAGATGAAAAGAAGATCTCCACTTCCTACGGTCTTGAGCGGCGACTTCGAGGTCGTCCCTTTCTCCCTTTCTCTACCTTTATTATGAATGGTGTGCAATAACGGGTGTCAATCTAATCTGCTGAACACTGTCATAGAGAAACTACCAACTACACTAACAACAAAAAACTAAAGACGTTAACCTTGAGTCATTTTTACATTGAAAGCACGAAAACAGGAAGCTACATTATATCACTTGGTCGGAAAATCGCTTATTTTCAAACCAAGCAAACATCTAGGTTTTCCTTCCAATATCTAATAGCGGTGGTAGCGCAGCTGCAGAATGTCGGCCTCACATTCGGGAGGTCGTGGGTTCGAATCCCGGCATTTACCCAATGACTTTGTTTTCTAAGTTACGTACATCTGTGAAGTTGGAGTAGCATACCACTCTTCAATTATGAAGTACAACATCGTGAGGAAGCCCGAGAGTCTAAGGTGCTACAAATACCTCGGCGCTTGAAATTGCCAATCCACGCTGGGCATGCATGTTAATTAAGCCCATACTCGAGAGAGTGAGAGATCTGATAGAAGGACTGTGCTCTGGAGTGGGACGAGTATAGGCTACATAAAAAATGTATCTAGAAAAAATCTTTAACATAAGAATAGCTTGCTAAAGTGACTCCTACAGATCTTCGAGAAATCATTATCCCATTCAGCTAGTCTCATGTTCAGGAAATATCCGTACAACTTACAAACTTATCTGCTACTTTTGCTAGACTATATTGAAACCTAATACCTAGTGGTAGAGATCAAGATAAATGAAGAGGTAACGTGGCAAGCCGAGTCATTATTCTTGGTAAGGAACCCAGTTAGGGTACGCCTTTCCTGAGTCCGTGTCAATGTGACATGATGTTCTCACTATTATTCGTAACACAAAGTCCCGGTTTCTGAAAGAATTTGATGTTGATAAAATGTACTCTTTTCCCTCCGTATCAGAAGGTCTATCAGGGAAATTGACGATGATGGCAAAACAGCGACATGCTGTTTAGTTGAAATAGGGAAGTTGACTTCACCGGCAGAACGACGTACTAGTAAAACGTCGACAATTTGACAATATTTTTTACTTAGCCTACAGACGTCCCACTGCCAGGGCACAGGCCTTGTGTCAGGGAAACAGTATAGGATTAATTGCTACGCGTACCGTACCCATAATTATGTACCTTGTACATAAATCGATTATTTTGCTGCCCTCAAGTATGAAACGGGCGACCGGGAGTCAAATTAGCACCTAAATCCTGAGCGTAGTCTAACTGTTATATTCCATACTAATTTGACAGTTAGACTATTGGAATCATTCAGGATTTGGTGCGCGTAATATAGGAGCGTGATATAATATTCGAGCGGTGATAGCATAGTGGCTAGGACATTGGACTTGGAAGCGAGAGACCCAGGTTCGATTCTCAGTGCGGGCATGTACCTATCACTTTGTTTTATAAGATATGCACATTTGTGAAGTTATAGTAGCAATACCACTCGTTAACGGTAAAGGAAAACATCGTGAGGAAACCTGAGTGTCTGAGCGGTTCACACCTCAGCGCTTGAAATCGCCAATCCGCGCTGGGCACGCGTGGTGATTAAGCCCATACTCTCTCCCTGAGAGAAGGCCTGTGCCCTGCAGTGGGACGTATATAAGCTGCTTATGTAATATAGGAGCTGAACTGCCAATTTAACGCGAGCGCCCCTTTTCCGACAGCGCCTCTGGGCGTTCGACCACCCGCGCCGTACCCTTACGCCGCTACTGAATTACACAGAGAGCTTAAACAAGATTTCTTTAAAACTCTCTTGTAAATAATTTATATTATGCTTTTGTCGACTAGAAATAAAAAAAATGTCCTAAGTACCTACTAAAGATAAAAGGTTTATGCAAAGTGCGTGGATTTCATTAGACAGGCACTTTTGAGATATTTTCGCTGCTAAGGTCTCCTTGGATGTGTTTTTGTCGGCTACGGCTTAAAATAATGTCTGCCTATCTAGGGTCGGCGGACTCCTTTCTGGGGCCTGTTTCATAGAACTACAATTCATGGCTTACGATGACAATTCGGCATATATTGCTTAGTCGATCAACGCACAGATTAACAAGTAAAAAGGTTCGGAGGTTCGGCTACGCAATGTACATGGAATTGTCATAATAAACTACGACTTGTTATTTGCTGAAACACGGCCCAGATCGTGATTTCTAGAAATTAAAACATCTATGTCGTAAGTCAAATTGTCATTAAATTATTGTTTTATGCAACATAAGTGTAATTAATATAAAAGTTTCCTTAAGGCTGTTCTTATGTGGAGCATGCTGTCTCGCTCGCACAATTTAACATCTTTCATTATTGTAATAAAATTAGTACACTTTTGATAAATTTGGTCGGAGGGTTTGATGTATAATTAAATTACGGACATTTTAAAAATATTTTTTTTCTCCGACACGTAGTTTTTAATAAAGAAAATTTGTTTAAAAACTATTGATTTTTGAAACAAATGTTTTCAATAAAAAACTTAGTATAGCATAAAAATATGCCTTGAATATCCGCAATTTAGTTATCCATAAACCCTCAGACAACATTTAGAGTAATTTTATAATAGGTTTTTTCACTGCCTCAAAAATGTGCGATTTGGACTTTTGGGCTTACTTTCTCCGACCCTAGCTATTTACCCTGACGAAGTATGGTCGATGTATGGAGAGAGGAGCGGTGTGAATCTCACGTCAACTTTGTGATTCAGATTCTAATACACTTATTGATTTTTTTTTCCTTTTTTTGTATACATAACACTGTTTTAAAGAAAACAAAACATATTATTGTGTGGTCGTTATCGATGATAATCTATTTACATAGGTACATAATGATAAATCTGTAGACAATTTAACTTTGTACACTAAATATTTTTAGAAAACAAATAGCAGGCTATGCTAAAGAAAGGATACCAAAATGCCAAACGCGCATAATGCAAAAACCTATTCTATTCTATTATATTCTATTAGATTGACCTCTCAGTAGTAAGAGAAGTTGCTATGGAAACCAGTCAAACAAATTCACATTTTTTTGGTTATGCATAACTATGGTTGACAGTGTTCACAAAAATATTCTGAATTTCACGGTACATTTCCGTCAAGGAAAATAGTCTTGGAATTGTCTTTCAATACCCTTCAGCTCGTAATAATTCCTACTGTCGTTATCTGTAGACAGTCTTCATAAACCACTAGACCCTCTTTTGTTTTGAAAGAAAACTAAACAATAGGGGTTAAAGTATGAAATTGCCGTTTTAGGTTTTCGAATGAAACTTTTTTCAAATGGTTTCTATGATGTTCTTTTTTTAAAAAATGTGAAACATTTGAATATCGACTTTCAATTGTTTTTGTTATTCAATTTAGACAAGAAAGATGGATACTGCGAAAATTCGAGTGATTTTTGAATACTGTTGTGGCATTTGACCTGGGGTCATCCATTGCATTTTTCTTTTCCGGTTATCATAAAGAATCCACTTTTCATCACATGTTACAATTCGATCCAATATTCCTTCATTTCTGTACCGGTTCAACAAGGCAACACAAGTTTCAACACGCGTTTCTTTCTGCAGATCAGTCAAATCATGAGGCACCCATTTTTCGTATTTTTTTTATTTTATTGATTTGACGCAAGTGAGTCAATATTGTGGGTAAGGTAACGTTAAACCATGCCGCTAATTCTTGGGTAGTTTGACTAGGGTCGGCTTCCACTATCTCTCTTAATTCATCGTTATTCACCTGTGTGGGCGGTCTTCCTCGTGGCTCGTTCTTTAAGTCGAAATTTCCATCACGAAAGCGTTTAAACCAAAATCGCACGGTGCGTTCATTAGTAGACCCCTCTCCAAACGCAGCATTGATATTGCGGGCTGTTTCTGCCGCGTTAGTTCCGCGTCGGAACTCGTATTCAAAACTCACTTGAATTTTCGCAGTATCCATCTTTCTTGTCTAAATTGAATAACAAAAACAATTGAAAGTCGATATTCAAATGTTTCACATTTTTTAAAAAAAGAACATCATAGAAACCATTTGAAAAAAGTTTCATTCGAAAACCTAAAACGGCAATTTCATACTTTAACCCCTAATATTAAAATTCTATCTATTCTGTGAAAAAGGCCAGTGAAAAAAATCAAAAATTTATTTCAACCTAGAGAATTTTGAATGTCAATACACAATATTGACCGCTGTCTTCGGGTCGAGTTGCAGTAAATAAAAAGACAGTGAAATAAACTCCACTCTGGTCATCTTTTCACAAATCGTCTTAATTATAACACGTTAATCAACTATACAATATTCAGAGAAGTCATCTATACTAGCCGAAAATACCCACAAAAAGAATTGATGATGATCAATCTTGATGGATGATGATGACCACAACTGATGATGATCAATTTTCATATTTTTGAAGTACAGATTACAAGTGTTAAGTTTGATATAACTGTTATTGTAGTATACCTACAAAAGTTTTGCTACATACTTCTGAGTTAGTATAAGTAGTTACAGTCCTACAGAATTCATGTTTTCCTCTAAGCGCAAGGTGAAAAACATCTCGTTATTTTCCATATGGCGGCGACTCGTCATTATCTGCGAGGGAATGCTCGACTGATATTTGTCGAGCGAGAAATCCATGCATTTTCAATGATCGCTGCAGCTGGAGACAGATTTTAAGGTGTTTGCATGCGATTCCGAAAACATACTCGACTTCGCCTCTCTGTGGCCTCGCCTCGGCTTTCGAGGTGCCTTTGGAAAATACAGTACGCTGAAAATGTTTTATACTGGGTTGTACAAGCAAAAAAGGAATTGATTCGATTAGAGATTAGACTTTGGATGGAATGAAACGACAACACGGAATTTTACGTTTATATTTTTGCTCTAGGAAGGTGAGGTCTGATTCATATTTCTTTTAACAGTTTTTGTTACAGTTTTTTCGATTTTTTTTATGAAACAAAGTATTTCAATGTCATCTGTTTGTAAAAGTGACAGCCGAAAAGGCAGTGTTGCTACTGAGAAAAAATCAATTCTTGCACGTACATTATGCTTGTGTTATTACAGTATTCCAACAGATTCTTACGTCTGCTGGGGCCTGTGGCTGGGGCAGTACTATATAAGTTCTCCAATGTATTGAGTTGTCAGACTTAACCTACTCCGAACTGTCAAATACATATTTTGATATTTTGGTACTTTGGAACCATCAAAATGGTTAACCCAATAGAGTGGACAGTCACGTAATAGAAGGTCAGCTCCTATATTACGCGCACCAAATCCTGAACGATTCCAGTCGTTTATCTGTCAAATGCCATACTAATTGCAAACGTCAGGATTCCGCCAGGATTTGGTGCGCATAATTAGACCTCTTTTCTCCTTATAAGATAAGTACGTATTGAAATTCCTTGATTACTATTAATTATTATTTACTTATGTCTGTCTTCAACCACGAAACTTTTGAAAAGTATATTTTGTGAGAATGTAGCGCATCTTCCATCAAATCAGTCGGTTCCTCAATGCTAAGGATCACGGCCGCTATGACGAGGATGAGTGTGGAGTGCTCTCCATCTGGACCTGTCGTTCGCGGTATGGACCGCCTGGTGAACTATGAAACTTTTGAAAAGTAGGTATATTTTGTAAGCATGCAGCGCATCTGCCATCCAATCAGTCGGTCCCTCAATGCTGAGGATCACGACCGCTATGACGAGGATAAGTCTAGAGTGCTCTCCATCTGGACCTGTCGTTCGCTGTGTGATTCGCCTGGTGAAACTTAAGTTTTGTTTCCTTGGTAATCTGATCACTCCATTTAGGGTGGTCTGCCTCGAGTTCTCTGGCATCTCTCGGCATCTGCTATACAAAAGCTGATATTATTTTCTACAATTTCAGAGTTCACAGGTTGGCAAAGTTGTAAGAGTTGGCTGTCCAAATAGAAAAGCGCTCAGAGCATGTGTGTCAATCAAGATGAGGAGATTGGGGAAAGTCCGACTCCAATCAGACCTCGTAAAACTTTTCGATATCCTCCTAGCACAGGCGACAGCATTTCAGCCGTTACATTTTTGTTGCAAAGTCGTCTTTAACATAACTGATTAGAGTGCATGTATGTTAAGATTGTTGTGCTGTCGACGATACGTCAACTTTAACAAATAGGAGATCAGACCTACTTATACTAAGATTATGTTCACATTTGGTTCTTGGGCCTCTGTTATTGTGTTTCACTGCCTGTCCGCTCTCAGTCCAGTCGCGGGCCTTGCCTCGACAAAACACCTATAGATGAAGTTATCCTAAACTTGTCACGCTAACTGCTCACCGTCCAACTCGCCCAGACAGCCAGTACAAGACGGAACTTGTCCGCGAGTTAACTTGTTGTAACAGTTATAGCGGGCCCTTCCTGCCCGACCCACTTACCCGAGTTTTCCTTTTGTCTTTCGTGCCTTAGTCCTTATGCCTTAGATAGGGCCTAATTAAATTTTCTGTTGTTGAGTAACTGGGCTTAATGTTTCTAGAGGTTCGTCTAATACTGGACTAGATTAGTTCTCAATTCATGTTACACTTTTCCAGGCACTTCGTTAGTGTAAGTAGGTAACCTGAGTTAAGTTAGGGTAGATACTGATGTATAGTTTGAATGATAAGCAGAATACTTTTATTACAAAACTATTCATGCAGCTCACCCTATATTTTTATTAGACGATGTATATAATTCATCTACAAATAATTGTAACACCAAATAGACTCGGAAATATTTTTCAAAGTGTAGGTAAACGTTATAACAAAATAATAAACGTTATTTTTGTCAGTCTTCCTAGAGTAAAACAATATTTAAATAATTTATACAAGCACAAATAGATCAAAAATAAGTCAGAAGACACTAAGTTAGCCCTTACATTTCTGTTGCAAAATCACTGCTTACGTAACGGAGTAGATTGCACTAATTTCCTCTTTGACTGTTGTTATTAGCATAACTGTGAGTTTTTCTGTTCATTAATATGTCTTTGTATTAATCTTTACAAATTTGTTTGTGTTAATCTATGTCTTTGTATTAATCTATAGAAAACGCCATGGTTGTACAATTAAATATAGATATCTATGTAAGATTGTTTTGTCTTGTAACTATATTGTACAATTGTTTGTTTTCTTTCAATAAATAAAAATAAAATAAATAAATAAAAGTTTGACTAAATAAGAGGTGTTTTAGCGAAGGGCAAGGTAAAAATTACTCGAAATTACCTAGTACCCGGCATGCAACAATTAATAAATGTTGATGAAGCAAAAGAGATTTGTCAGGATTGTGGCAAACGGCAAATCCTGGACTCTGCCTACCTCTCCGAAATATGGGGGTGAGTTTATGTATGCATGACCAGTAAGGACAAATAAATACAGAAAAATATCATACACGAATAGCTAAGTCAACTGATACCTATGCAAGCTAGCAAGACAATCAACACAAAGGAAAATTCGAAAAAACAAATCTTCACGCCAATTATATAATTAAATCAGTGGCACGATGGAACAAAGGTATCAAAGAGTAGATCAAAGGTGAACAACCTAAAACAACAGCCAGTTGATTGTTTGAGTGAGTCTTGTGGGCTTTGCAGATTAAATTTTCCTAGAGCTCCATATCAATTAGATCAGCCGCCCTAGACGATAACTATAGGGATACGAATACGGACTTTATAATTATTAGGGCTGCCTTTATATGTATAAATTTGGTGGGCTAATTAAATGAACGTCTAATAAAGACGACGATGGAACTGATTAATCATAGAACGGCTAAGACTGGTCTAATTTCACAATGTCTGGAGAGGCACTGACTCAAATATCATACTAATTACTATCAAAAACGTCAGGATTCCGACAGGATTTGATGCGTATAATTAGGGCCCAGGTAAAGACCGAAGAACAGATTTTGCATGAAAAAAACCTTATCTGCTGATAAGCTAACAGGAACTCTGAAATAGGCTCTAAAGAGGAAAATGCTCTTAAACAGGCCTTCATGAGGAACTATTTTTAGTTCTATCTTTTATCGTGAATGTAGTTAAAAAACAAATAACTTCTATTCAACACAATCAGTTGTCCTGGGCCCAACCTAGGATAACCTGTGCTTGGGTCATGAGGATAAAGACATCTCAAACATGGGGATACAGACTGAGGCAATTTGTACAATGTACGGCAGCCCCCAGTGGGACTTAAACCTATGACCTCCGGCATGGTATTCAAGGTGATACCGCTAGACCAACAAGCCAGTCAAAATGTAGTTATTACATTAAAACGGTTCATTAATATTTTGGCCTTTGGTCACTAGAACTATCTGAGTAAAAATCTTAGACCCGACACAAAATTCTCAAGTAAAGATTATTCTAATTTTCCTTTCAATTATTGATACCTTTATAGAATGTATTTACGTAAAGGACGTATTCTATAGTGCCATTATGATTTACCTTACAGCAATATTATGAATAAATCATCTGCGATTAAACATATATTTCTACGTATTTAACTGCCCTAAAACCTACATTTATCACACCTTTGTGACATAGGATATCGTAAATCAATTTGATCCCTCTACCCGTCATTTCGTCCCAAGGTCGTTAGTTAGTCTACAATGGCCAATCAATACGCGTACACTGTACTATTACTACAATAAGTCGTGAGTTGTTTCCTTTGACCTTTTCGATAATGTAAATAAAAGACATATGACTGCAAAATAACTTTGGATTTTTTTACCCGACTGCTTCGGAGTTGCTTTTTATCGAGTGTTCGGTTATAACATCTTCGGATACAGGAATATTTTCTTTTACAAATAGCATCTACAAAACTTAATCACTTGCTCTGGACTCATACCCTGAGCTAGGAAAGGAAATCACCAACATAGAATTATACTCAGATTGGGTGTAGGGAGAAAATCAAGTACGGAGGCAACGATGTTTTCAGGAATATTCTTAAGAATAATATTTATCACTACGATATACGCTAACTGCTGGTTTAAGTTGGGATTAATTAGAACATAATTCATCGCTGTTATTTGTGTCTTAACTGTATCCCTTACGATGAGAACAATCGAAGCGTATCAAAGCTTGCGCAATTGTTTAGCCATATTTTGTGTAACGTCAAAATAGAGCCCCTTTTCACTCATAAGTTATTAATAAGCCATTAAATACGGCCTCACATCAAAATGGCTCAGACCCACGACCTTTTGTGACGCCCCATAGACTTTGCAAGTCAGGGACAGAACTCAATTAGGAGGCGTCACATCATAATGGTTAAGTTTTGCCAACTTGGGTCGGATTACGCATAATATTGTCAACACAAAACTTGCTACTAAACCAAAGTCACTGACTAGTGTAAGGTCAGAAGCTTCGAAACATAGCTCACATAGGCTCGACAGCACATCGACATTTAGCAGTTCCATATTTTTTTATTCCATTTTAGTTTGTTTCCAGCGGTATCATGTTTGATTACCATGCCGGGGGACGTGGGTTCGATTCCCACTGGGAGCCGCCGCTGACGTCATTTTGTACAAATGGCGTGTGTTTCCATGCTTGTGATGTCCTTGCACAAGGTATCCTAGTTTAGAACCAGGATATGTGATTGTACTGCGTGTAAGTTTTTATTACCTTATAACTTTGTAATGTACTGTGATACTTTGTACTGTGATAGGTATTGTTACCATAGTAAACGTTGTTTCTGTTGATGACTAAAACCCTCCTTATTGGTTATACAATTTGTATTTTTGTACACGACACCGTGCAATCAAAGGTTGATGGGGTTACACGTGTGGACTCTTCTTAGTTACGTTCTCTTATTAATTAGGACAGGTAAACACTTGACTCCAGTCTCGCTCGCCTGATGTTAAACGAAGACGGGGTCTTGGTTTAAAATCTTATGTTACGCATTTGCCTGTTAAATTCCAGTTAACTCTTGTTTTAAAGATACCCAAGTTACAGGTCTCAGGGAAACCGGACGTCGGCAACGCGGCTCATATCTTTGCCATCCTTATTATAAACGAATTCGCGAAGTGTGACAAACGCGTGCATATAAGCTGGCCGTCTCGTTGTATTAAGAGTATGTATTTCCGATTTATGATAATAATATCACGCTCAGATTTTATACTCTTCAGTTTCGAACCAAAGCTTTTCTAATATGCGTCTACTCTTCACCCGTTAACAAACTTAACACACTATTACAGTTTGTTAACGTAGTTATCGAATATTACATGTTTTATGTCGTTAATAATACTGTTAATAAAACTGCTTAAAAATACATAATTTTTGCTCGTTTAACAGAATCAACCATTTTTCTGAGTAGATACTTATTTAAGTATCGTGTCATCTCATTATTTTTTAAGATATCCGACTAGACAGACTGATACTTATAGTGTTTACTTAGTGAAATTCTCACATCAGACACCGGAGTTAATCTACTCAATACTTATTTAAGTACCGTGCCATCTCGTTCTTTTTTGAGACATCTGAAGAATCAAACTAATACTAAACATACATACATAAAATCACGCCTGTATCCCAGAGGGGTAGGCAGAGACCAGGGGCTGCCACTTGCCACGATCCTGACAGATCACTTTCGCTTCCTCAACATTCATAAGTCATTGCATGTACGCACGCCGATTACGGGTACCTTTGATCTTGCTCTTTGCTAATACATGTCCTATTTGGTCGAAGTATGTCCGCCTGGGTCGTCCCTTACCGGACCTTCCACCCACATTCGCTCGATAAAGTGTTTACTTAATAAGATTCTCAAAACATAAACCGGGATGAATCAGTTTAGTAAGATATCCATCTGCACTCACCTTATCCAAGACATTGTGTCTGGAGATGTTAATGTGTTCGTAGAAGAGAACGATCTATCAAAGTTAGTTTTAGTTGGGTAATTACTGTAGACACTTCACGCTTCCGATTTAGTACGTATAAGGCCGTCTTTGAGTGCATTTGAATACAAAATAAAGGCAATCTTTCGGCACAGTTTGATGTAAAAATCAATATGAGATACTAGCTCTGGAAAGTAAAAAGGGTTCTTCTCATTTTTTTAAGTGAAAAAGAAACTTAAGAAATTCGTGTTGATGCATTTCATTATCTACAGCAACGGTGGACGAGGTATTGCTAAAATTATCAATTCTAATATGCAGGATATTCTATTCAATAATTTATAGAATTTTTAAAACTTTTTTCAACAGCAATGACTAGCAAGGCGCTGCAGAACTGCAAATAAAAAAAATACATCAAAGTGACTTTCCCAGCGCACTGATAAATAATCTTTTCACTATCAGCGAGCTGGTGCTTCTTTCATGCTCTCCAAATATAACTTTTAAGATATATATTATTATATATATCAGCAGAGTTCTTTCCAACTACTAAAACAGTTAAAATATTTCGAAAAGTTCTACTCTGCAATTTTCAATACTTTCTTACGTTATTGTTTTATATCCAGCATATAAAATTCTAGGATCACAGTGTTTGTTACCGAACTCCTCCGAAAACGAAAGCCGGAACGGCTTCACCGACTTGTGTAACTTTTTTTGTGTGTAGTCAGGAGGTCTGAGAGTAGCTCGTAGGGTACTTAATATGGCAAAACAAGTTTGCAGGGTCAGCTAGTACTTGTATAAGTAAAACACCTATTTGATCTAAAACTTTCGTAAGCACTACACATTATTAGCTTAATTACCTATATGTTATTATTATTGTAAACTAACGTTCTCATTATTGTGAACTAACTCTTCATATTCGTATTCATTTCTTGCAATCACGTTGTACATAGGATGATATCATTATATTACTTGGATCATACATGATGCTCTCTAGGGCGTGGCAATATTAAGGTGCATGCTTATAAATCTAGTACTAATTTTAATCACATTATAAGGCTTATTGAATTAAATTACATTGGCTTATTGAGCTTAAGCTTTTCGTAGCTTTAAGGAATGAATATAATTACTAACCAAAATACGAAACCGCTCAACTGTTATTTTGTGTAATAAAGGCTACTTTATATATTTCATTGTAAGTAAAGGCCTATGCTCTGTAGTGGGATGGCTTTATATGCAACCTAATATGTTGCTTATGTTTTTATGTAAATTTAAGTCCGTCTAATCAGCACTTAAATTAATAAGCAGACGTCCCCCGTAGCCCTAAATCTTTTCTCATCTTTCCATTGCAAAATCCTCAAGCAACAGAGCCTTAATTTACCTCACAACCCTATTACGCTACACCCAGATCGAATAACTCGTTCAATCATAAACTCGGCGAATGTAGAGAAAATGATCCTCCATAAAACCAAGAGGAAAAGACATCGATACGTCTATGATGAATAGGTATCGTAATTCAGTAAAACCTCTTTTTAGTGGACGAGAATCACACCTGAACCACAATTTACCACGAGCAGACGCGGCAGAGAGTAAAAATACATTACCGATCAAATTATATAGATAGATAGAGAACATTTTATCGTACATTAAAAAGTTAATTACCTACCAGTAAAATAATTATGTTATTTGAAAAGTAGTGTCAGAGATTACCTCCAACTAATTAACTGACAAACATACAAACTTACAAACACAAATTATAAACTTATCCTTCAATTAACTTTTATAATATTAGTGTAGATTCTGAAAGAATAGGTAAAAATGCATACAAATGCAGGACTTTTTGCGTCTTTGGTCAAAGTTTGATAAAAAAAAGTGTGAGTCGGACTCGCGCACCGAGGGTTCCGTACTCACGCTTGGCTGTTTTTGATTATAAATGTCGTTAGAACATAATAATATACTAATTCCCACAATCACGTTAACTTTGATGCCTGTATGTATTACATTGAAAAAAAACACGGTTTTTGTATGGAGACCCCCCCTTATTCGTAATATTTTTTAATATTATTATTTATAGGTGATCCGCCTTAATACGAGTAACGCACATTCTGTGAAAATTTCAACTAGCTGAGTTAGCGATCGAACCAATACCTACTAGTGATAATCATCAAAGCGGATTTTCATAGAGGTAGATTGGAAACAGCAATCTAAACTTTAACGGGCTTAAACAATTTAGTGATTAATCTTAAACTGGATTGGCGCAAGGAGGCCTTGAAGAGCTTTTACTAATTTAAAAGTAAAGTCGTTCGTTGCATGCAACGACTAATTATTGTTGAGGAAGGGAAGAGTGAGTCATAATCGTGGCAAGTGGCAGTCCCTGGTCTCTGCCTACCCCTCTGAGGTACAGGCGTGAGTTTATGTATGTATGTATGTGTGCGTAGAACTAGGATTGGGAAAGAAGTTTGATAGCTAAGCAAAAATACTTAAATCTAACTGTTATTTCTATTAAGAAGAATTCCGTTTTGATATTAAGAAGAATACAAGCGTGTTGATTAAAAAATATTTTAAGGGTGTTTTCCTTTTTTTTGTTGTCTATGATAATACAGGGTACAGGCCTTCTCTCAGGGGGAGAGAGTATAGGCTTAGTTACCACGCGTGCCCACCATGGATTGGCAATTTCAAGCATTGAGGTATGTGGCACTCATGTTTCCTCACGATGTTTTCTTTCACCGTTAGCGAGTGGTATTGCAACTACAACGTTACAAATGTACGTAACTTAGACAATAAAGTCATTGGCAGCATGCAGCTGGGATTCAAACCCTCTCGGCCTCCCGAATGTGAGGCCATTCTACCGCTGCGCTACCATCGCTCGCTTCGTAAATGAAACTCTTAAAAATGAAACGAACTAAATGGTCAAAAACCCTTTTTATTCTATAGTATTTTCTGAGGTTAACACGAGCACTAGACATTATAAAAACTGCATTTTCGCGTATACTTACTCGTTTATTTTTTCATTTTACAATTTTCCGACATTTCGGTACTTTTGCAAGTTCCGTGGTCTCTTTTTAATCTTTCAATATTTTCCGTACTTTTGTCGATCATAATAAGAAAGCCATTAAGTTTGTCATCTCTATAACCGTCGCTTTCTAGTCAAACTTAAATTATCAACAAATTGACCCCGTATAAAAGGCTGAATAACAGCACCTATGGGACTGCTAACGACCCTACGATTTATCTTCAGCTATAGGTATCATAGAATATAATATTACAGAATCACTGCAATGAAATGTATCGTACGTACCTATGCACTAGAGAGGTTTTCCGTATCTAAGGTCAAACGTTCTTATTACGATCGCCGTAAGGTCGAAAACTCACATCGATTTTTCATGAGATTGTTTTATGCAATTTTGTTTTGTTTTTAATTTTTCGTGGGACTCCTGTTTTATGTCTTACAGTGGCACTGTCTGATAGACTATTAAAATGGACATTATTATTTAAGCTACGATTATATGCTGTAGGCGGCAATCTTTGTATATAATTATGTAGTTACGTATTTATAAGCGTGAATTTTATAGAATTGTGTAAATCTCGATATTTCGAAAAGTATTAACCTAGGAAACAACTCCTTGAACCAAAGTTATTGTAAAATACAAACTGTAATTGACGGGTTTCAGGATTTGCATAGATTTCATTTTTTGCAAGAAAAAAAAAAACTTGCACACGCAGATTAACAGGTGTAGAGGATCAGCAGATGCCCGCTCATAGGAAGAACAATAACGGTAAAATTAAAGTCGGCGAAGTACTTTCGTGCACTTTTCTTTTGTGGCTTTATCTTGTCACGAAGGTTGCTTACACTGAAGGCGGTGGGCTGGCCGTTGGAAACCCTACGTAATACATTACCAAGTTGAGAATAATTTAAGTTAGTAGACCTTGATATTTTTTGTCTGAATGTATAGTTAGTATGTTTAGATATAAGAAACTATTTGTAATATCTTTCACCTGGTTTGCAATAAAGTGTTCTCTATCTATCTATAGTCTCAGACCCTTAAGGTTTTGTACCGTCAGCAAAAATAGTGAACTAAATTATGTATGACATCAACGTCAAATATGCTATCCGAAAGGCTAATAAACCATTTTAATAAACATCTTGGTAGCCTTCTTGCCCTAAAAGTGTTTCTTTGCTAGCCGAGTTTTGTATCCAACATTTTTTTAGGCACAAAATTAAGCCGACAAAAAAAATCTGTGTTTGATCGAGGGTGACAATTATGATTTTTAAGGCCTTTTAAACGACATTTTTGACATGAATCTCATACAACGATCACCTTTTTTGCTGACGGTACAAGACTTTCCAGATTTGGGACTGGTACCCCTATCTATACTAATAATAAATCTGTAAGGGTCGGTCATGGAGTAAGTTAGTTTGTTTTCAGAGATATTGTGTTTATAGGCTCAATATATGATACTGAAACTAATTTCACGATTTTTAGAATTTTTTTCTATATGTGTGTATGTATGTATGTTCCTCCATAACTCTTAAACCAATTATCCGAATTTGATGAAATTTGGTATAAAAACATATAGACATCTGAGACACAGGATAGGCTATTTAAATTCTAGCTCCAGTTATGATAAGACGTGGCCCCTATACAAATGCTTCGTAAAAATCGAAATGTACGCGAACGGAGTCGCGGGCACAGCTAGTACTGTAATAAGATCGCCACAAGCATTCAAATTGGTCTCATCTTAGTGATGGGTCACGTAGGTTTACCGACGTTCAGACCATGGCCTGCTATCGATTTTTCTCCAGTTTTCCTTTTTCCGTATCTTTGTCACAGCGTCGAAGAAAATCAAGAGTCAATGAAGAGATGAAATACTTCTTTTATAACTATATCGGTGCAGCGGTGACAGTGTTGGCCACGTTAAAATTTCCCTCCGGAGCAGTAGATTATATTCGCTTACTAGCATGTTCTCAAAACATCATATTATATTAGAAGTTAAAGTATGAAATTGCCGTTTTATTACAATAGGTTCTTTGAATTGACATAGAATCTTCATGGTTTAAGGTTTTCGAATGAAACTTTTTTCAAATGGTTTCTATGATGTTCTTTTTTTAAAAAATGTGAAACATTTGAATATCGACTTTCAATTGTTTTTGTTATTCAATTTAGACAAGAAAGATGGATACTGCGAAAATTCGAGTGATTTTTGAATACGAGTTCCGACGCGGAACTAACGCGGCAGAAACAGCCCGCAATATCAATGCTGCGTTTGGAGAGGGGTCTACTAATGAACGCACCGTGCGATTTTGGTTTAAACGCTTTCGTGATGGAAATTTCGACTTAAAGAACGAGCCACGAGGAAGACCGCCCACACAGGTGAATAACGATGAATTAAGAGAGATAGTGGAAGCCGACGCTAGTCAAACTACCCAGGAATTAGCGACATGGTTTAACGTTACCTTACCCACAATATTGACTCACTTGCGTCAAATCAATAAAATAAAAAAATACGAAAAATGGGTGCCTCATGATTTGACTGATCTGGAGAAAGAAACGCGTGTTGAAACTTGTGTTGCCTTGTTGAACCGGTACAGAAATGAAGGAATATTGGATCGAATTGTAACATGTGATGAAAAGTGGATTCTTTATGATAACCGGAAAAGAAAAATGCAATGACTGACCCCAGGTCAAATGCCACAACAGTATTCAAAAATCACTCGAATTTTCGCAGTATCCATCTTTCTTGTCTAAATTGAATAACAAAAACAATTGAAAGTCGATATTCAAATGTTTCACATTTTTTTAAAAAAGAACATCATAGAAACCATTTGAAAAAAGTTTCATTCGAAAACCTCAAACCATGAAGATTATATGTCAATTCAAAGAACCTATTGCAGTAAAACGGCAATTTCATACTTTAACCCCTATTATTTGTAAAGTACTATATTCGCACAACAGCATTATCACAGAACATGATATTCGTAAATAACTACCTAATGACTGAAATTTTATTTAAAATTGAGTAGAGATTAACAGTCTTATTTATTAAAATTTCATCTCACTGAAACACTCTCAAGATGGAGTTATGGCCGGTTTATAATTCCGGTCAATATTCCCTCTCATAAACATGCTTTAACTCCGTCTTAAGAGTGTTTTAGTGGGATCGACTTTTTTATAAATAAAACTATTAAACTTTTATTCTTTTCTGTTTTAAAGCGGGCATAAAATACACTCAAACTTCAGTATTTTTTTATGGTAAAGGCAACGTGAAGTCTGAAGTTGGTTCATGTTAGCATAATACATGAATGAATAATAATTTGATTATCTTTTTTAGTTTACCGAAATTTTACGAAAATCAACTATTTAATGTTACAAGATAGATAATTTCTGTGCCTAAATAACCTGAAATATAGTTACTGGATTAAAGTGGATAAATTAGCTCGTAATTTGACTGACAAGGACTTGTGAATAAACCGTAAAGTGATCGAGTGTAAAATGATTCAATGGCAGAGCTGTCAGGCTCATTATACTAGTCTTGTTACTTTAATTGATATGATATTATAAAATTTATCAAATTAAATATAAAATTTTGCCTGTACAAAAAAAAGGTAAGCTTTTATTGACCGCAGAACAATACGGCATCGGTTCGTACAAAAAACCAAACCGTGCAGTACATTACAACAACAATTGTAATTAGTTCTCAGAGAATCGGTCATACATCTTATTATGGTTTCCGCACGAGAAAATATCTCATTCTTAAAATATTAAAGGAACTTCCTGTTACTTTAACAGGTGAGAATGTCTGTAAAGTTACCTATAAAAAAAAGTCACAGATTTTTTGTTAAGTCAATAATTGCAGTTACTATGTTGAACGAAACTAACCAACTACAACTATCCGTGTGGCGCCGGATTAACAATAGCGTCACTCCAACCCACCTGCCAAGCGTGACGATTATGGCAAAACCCCTCATGGTTATGAAAACCACGAAGAAGGCCTATGTCCTCCAGTGGGCATCAAATGACTGATGATGATGATGATGATGAACCAACTACAAATGGTTAGTTTTGATTCTGCCCGGCATACTGCCCTCTTCTTTGTGGCACTGTGACCGAACCCAAGCAACAGGCTCAGTTCCTTTAGGCATAGGGCAAGCAAGAGTGTAATGTGTAGGGAGTTTCAAATCACGACACGACAGTTATTTTTAGTATTTTTACCTGATGTTTGAGTTATAGAAATTGTAAAACCAAGAGCATCTGCCAACAAACTGTCACGCAGTTTGGTAGAAGTACAACTTAGGTATGTATTTTTCTGTATTTATCTGAATAAATATCTTCAATCAATAGACTTGTGGTATTAATTTAATAGAGCCTTTCACAAAATCTACAGTGCCGTTAGAACTCTGAAAGTTACGCAATGAAAGTATGCTAATTTTTTTTTTATTTTGATAGAAAAAAAAATTTTTCGTGCCAAACAAAAAAAAATAAAAAAGAAATGAGTCCACCAAGGTCTATAATTGAAATTATTTGATCGTGTTAATTAATTAATTTGTTTATTCGGTTTACTGGTAGTGTCATCATCATCATCATTCAGCCACAAGAAGTACACTGCTGGACATAGGCCTCCTCCATGGATTTCCAAAAAGACCGGTTGGAAGCGGCTTGCATCCAGCGCCTGGTAGTGTATCTCCTAATAAATGAATGAATGAATGAGAAAATAAATAAATGAAAAAATGTAAACAAATTCGGGGCAGTAGAGTGCCCTGAAAATATAATGCAATGAAAATATAATGAACTTAAAAGGAAAACTATAACAACCAAGTAGGCTTTACAAGTCAACGAGTAATAACCAACTCATAAAAGGAAAACTTCGTATAGATTTCATGGAAAATTACTTTGATGAAGTTGTTCTATAAAGCATGTAATCTCCTCCTTTTACGGAACCCCGGCTTTTGTTTTCGTATTGGGTCTATCCAATTGAAATCATTCACCGAGAAAGTTTCCGCTTGAGTGTCCAGACATTAGAGAAAATTTTTATAGGGTTACGAAAGGGTGCTAACGGACCCTTCTAGTGTTCCTACAATATCAGACTGTCTGACCTAAGATAGACTTTTCTCTTGAGCCGTTATAGGCAGCTCGTTGAAATTTTCACAGAGTATGGCGGGTTGCCTAGCGTATAAAAGATAAAGGGGTACAAGAGACGTGTTTTTTCCAACTTGGTGTTGTTATAGAGAGCAGTCCTTGTAGGTACAACAACACATAATAATAAAAACTGGCCGGTCTATACAAGAAAAATTCTTTTTACGGAACCCTCGATGCGCTAATTCGATGCGCAGGATTTTTTCGAGAACTATTCAAATTAGTCCTCATCTTCATCTTTACCCTGAAATAAATCCTTGCTGACCGATATTCGTTCTTATATCTTTCGACCAGGGGTGCCACAAAACATAAAAGCTTTAACGTTTGACCCATTCCAACAAGCGCAAAATGTTCTGACTGTCTATCACTTTTGTTCAGAGGGGTCGACTCATTAATTTGACAAAATAATTTCAGAAATTAGCTATTGATTGACGTGGCCTTTCTATAAAAATTTCCGTTTAAAAAGTAAAAAAAAAGATAATTTTCAAATGCTGGGCGATAGGCATGCTACCTTTCTGCCATCTTCTCTGTCTGAGAGATGGCCTATTTCCTGCAAAGGACCCATAGATGAAAAGAATTCGGTATAGAATTTGGTAATCAACGGTGTAAAGTGGTTCTTAACATTGCAATAATTATTAGGTCTCATAGATTCTCGCTTTCACAAGTGATCTTTCGATCTTTTATCGAATTCGAATCCAAGAGGTGAGTGAAGGGAGAATTTCTCCGCGGAATAAAGTCGTTTAACTCGATTGTGAAAATTGTTGAAAGACGACTGGCGTCGGCTCTGCCGGACAATTGCATTACTCTTTCCATTTTCACCGTCTCTAACCTTAGAATATTAACCATCAGAAGGTTAACTCGACACAAATTCTCGACACATCCCCAAGAGGGTGAAATGGAATGCCAAATAATTGTGGTCGGATTACTTTGAAAGTTATATTTTACATGCGCTAAAAGCATAAAAAATTACTATACCTATAAATATTTTCGCATTTGTATTTGAATAATGTTGAGTGCCTCCATAAACATCCGAAAATTGTTCAACTCGTTAATATCAACAACGATTACCTTTGTTACTTGCATCTACGTAATGAGATGATATATACAGAGTCCAGTGGCACCATCACTCACACCAGATGGGTGAAGGGACCACTCGGATGCTGCAGTGCCTGGGACATTTTTTTAGATGGAGTAGGCTTGCCCAGTACCTATACCATCCTGACAGCTTAGTCGGCCTGGCTTACAGGAAAAACAAGTCAATACGTGTGGAGCCAATCAAGCCGCGGGTTTTTTTACGATGTTTTCCTTCACGGTTAGCGGTATGCGGTATTACAACATAGTTATCGTTATTGATATTGTTACAGTAACTGTTACTGTTGCTTAGTAAACGTTCTTTGTATTGACGAGAAGAACCCCCCATTTTCAGGTAAAGGTTTATGGGGATTTTTTACATCCTGTATACAGCGTAAAAATGTTAAATTGCATTTCAATCGTATAACATGTTTTTTTAATAACACAGACACTGAAAAGAAGCCTGAATCTGAAAGGCGGATTTTACGTATTGCAAGGTATTTAATTAATTATCTACATGATGGCTTCAAGAAAACTTCCAAACCCACCGTGTGCAGTTTTGCTAAACTTCTGTGGTCCATATTATTTTCTTAAACATTAAAGTGGGTTACCTAAAATAATCTTGAAATCTTTTTTGGAAATGGAAATGTCGCTCGAGCTCTTCTCTCGTTGTCTGAACAGTAGGTTAGTTATGGGTAAACACTAGTATGTTATAGACAACTTACAAGTAATTTCATCATGTTTGGGAAGTCATTTGAGAACTTGCGATATTTTTTCAAAGTGGCAAGACAATAATTTAACGAAATAAATATTTAAGTAAATATAGGAAAGTAAAATATAATGTAACAAGAAAATATTGTAGTATTAGATGTTCATACCTCAGCACTTGAAATTGCCAATCTGCGGTGGGCACGCATGGCAATTAAGCCCATGCAAAATCTTGTTTATTTGCCGGATATTAAAAAAATGTTTGTTGGTGGCAAACCCTGGTTTTTGCCTACCCTTTCAGGATGCAGGTGTGTGCTTTTTTTATGTATATGTATGTATTTTTTAAAACAAATGTGTACATAAAAGTACATCTAGGTGAAATAAAGTAATACATAAACATATCATAAATATAAATAGAAATATCATAACATAAACTCACGCCCGTATTCCGGAGGGGTAGGCGGAGATAAGGGTTTACCACAAAAAAATGTGGTATAAGATGACTTAGAATTAGTTAACAAGCGCCTGTGATAAACAACAGAGCGATAAACTCAGTTCAATGTTATGCCAACTCTGTTTGGTAAGTCCGATTTTATGTTCCCTCGTAACTCCTTAGGCAATGGACAGATTTTGACAAATAATATCTCAATCGATTCGTCGTGTTTGCGCGAGTGTTATAGGCTATGATTTCAGCACAAAGCCAACAAAAAAAAATTAAGAATCAGTAAAAAGACAAAAATATATAATTGAAATAAAAAATAACCAACAAACCGACTGCTGAGCATTAACTACTAAGCAAGCGAGACCCAAATTCAGTAATGTAACTCATGTATTGTAATGTAACTCAATGTATTGAATTTGTAATAGTAACTTAACAAGTAACCGCAGTCAGGTTGCTGGTCATCTTTTATTTCAGTTTTTTTTAGACACACTGGAATGAAATCGTAAATATTTTATATCGTAAATACAACGACGACTATGTATACTCATACTCCTCGAGTAGGTTTATGAAATCTCAAAAATATTTTTTTTAGATTTCGTGAACGTACCTGATGGAATCTCTAAAAAATTTTTTTTTTAGATTTTATGAACCTACTTGATAATTATGAGTATACATAGTTGTTGTATTTACGATATAAAATATTTGCGATTTCATTCCAGTGCGTCTAAAAAAGATTTCATAAGCCTACTTGATGAGTATGAGCGTACATAGTTGTCGTTGTACTATCGCTTTGTCGCTGATAATATCAGCCTTTGCACACTAAAATGTATTTCTGGTGTCCACTGCTCCAACGGTGACGAAAAATTTATTAAAAACTATTGAAAAAAAAGTCCATTTGCAACTGAAATAACTGTTTCATTAAAGTCTTCAATACTTAATTATTTTATTTTTACAAGTTGTGGATATGGTTTGTAGACCATTTGATTTGGATTTTGGAAATATTTAGGTACACCTTCTTCGATACAGTCTGAAAATTATAAATTCTACATTTTTGCACTTAGTAATTATGATCAATCTAACAACGCATTAAAGTTTTAAAGCATATTATTACACTCCGCATTAATAGGAGTTTTTGCACAATTATTTTATTTATTACATATGTATGTAAAACATTGCTTTGTACATGAATTACGAAGTTACTTAAATAACTCAAACAGTCATAAATCGAATAATAACTCTAAGCAATTAAGCATGATCAATAAAATGCAGTTATTATAATAGCCTGCGACCTATTCTCAGACCTACCAAGTCCACACAAAAAAAATCATAAAAATCGGCGAAGCCGTTTCGGCGGAGTTCGATAACAAACACTGTGACACGAGATTTTTATATATTAGATATAGCCTTTAGTAAAGAAAAATCGTATATTGTTGGAAGTGTTCTTGCATTAATATAAAAGATGAGATAAAAAACATTAATTCCTAATAAAATAATCTTAGTTCACATTTTCTGGCGGAACTCACACTAGGTAAATCCGTATCGTATTAGCCATAGAAGCAGGAATGTTTGGGATAAATTGCATTTTTTATAAATAACACTGTAAGAAGGTCTTCAAAGAAATACCTCGTATGTGTATAACATCGTTGTTTGCCTTAGTTCGCCGATATTTGCGGAGCCGTCTCACCTCGGAAAGATGTTGAAGAATGTATGCGAAGTGTACTAGATCTTGTTCGGGGCAACTTTCCCTTTAATCCTATTATTCTTGCCTGGAGCCAATCCCCTGAGTCTAACCTCCTAGGTGTTTGCTGACTTCGGAGTATTATTCCACTGCATAAGGTTCTTGTAGGTACCTGCAAGAAATCTAAGCCCTACCTACTTTATTATAAGTATAAATAGGACTAAAATAGTTGAATTAGAATTATAAATAATATCGTTTTCTATATCTGATTAGGTAATATTGTTTTATAAAATAAAAGTAAGTCGGTTTTTCAATTACAAAAATTAAAATACATATTTGAATTAAATAAAAAAATATGTCTTACATAATTAATGTTAATAAAAAGTCCTCACCGAATCCTTCAAAAAAGTTACAAATTATTGTTGGCCTTTAAATGCATCTTGGTAAAGCTAAGTACTTATGATTACTTAGCGGTTACCAGACCCTTTTTGAGTTCTCTGATTATATACCTCTATTTTGATAAATAGGGAGTTAATATTAGAGAAATTTAAACAACATAAAACAACATCAAAACCAAATCCACACAAACAGACCATGCAGACGTAAGTCGATCCTTCGAACCATCCTCCTAAGGACGTGCGGTTGCTACAAAGGACAAAATAGTTTGTGCCATTAAGGACGGACAGTTTTAAAACCTACTTCTGTACTATAGACGGACGGCCTTTGCAAAGACCAAAATACAGACTATTTTTTTAAATTGTATTACCCGCGTAATAGACATGTGGTCGTGTCAACCAATGGGTATAATTATTTTTTGTATTCTTTAATTGTCTTGATATGTTTCATTATATTCCAGTTTATCCATCCGGTTCAGCAGCTGCCGGTGCCTCAGATCCTCGGTCCAGCGAGGTGGTGGGCGTCCTGCGCTGAGCAGCAGTGGCTGTGGCTGGATGAGGCTGGCCGTAGACAGAAAGAAGTGGCGTGCCTCGGAGATGCCTATATCCAGCAGTGGACAAATACGGGCTATCCATTGATTGATGTTTCACTTATACTAGTTTCACGAGTAACGTTTAATAGTCACAGTTTCTGTGTAGTTTTGAATGAAAAAAAGGGAATTTTGAATTATTCTTGAGCTGTCGTAGAAGTTGAATATAGCGGTATACTGCTATAGATTAAGTTAGATTAGAACTCTTTATTGAAATATCAATAGTACATTGTTCACCGAGAGGAGAAAGTGACCGAGATCGGGAATCGCAGTTTCTCTCGAGTGATACATAGTGCTTTATACTACACCTGCTTGATAGTTTTATTTTACTTTCTACAAAAACTGAATCCTCAAACAACACACAAATTGGAAATGGCGTCAATGGCGTTTGCAATTTTCACATGTTCTTTTTTCAAATTGTTTATCCTGCCGCCGCAGGGTCGCACTGCCAGCCCGACACCATCCAACACACAGCTAGTGGCCAGTGTCATTTTGCGAACTTGGAGATAAAAACTCACTGTAAAAACTTTTTGGCTTTTGATATTTAGGTTACCGGCGCATAGTCTTACCCAAAATTAAAAAAGAAAAACCACGTAAGAAATGGATTTTCATACACTTTTCTCTCCCGCTCAGATGCGTTTTCTCCCCGCATATTTGTTCGATATCCAATGACGTACTTTCTACCGTAAATTTGATAAAGTATCAAGGTACTTTCCAAGCAGGTGTAGTATAAATATTATATCTTTATCTTTTTTGGTATATCATATAGACTGACACGAACTGCCATGCAAATTATTTAATATTTCGCCATGAATCATTATTATTATTAATACGTTTATTGCACATGATTAAAAAATACAATGGCAATGTAGCGGACTTAATGCTATAAGCATTTTCTACCAGTCAACCACAGGTGGTCATGTTACAAATGGAATAGTTACATCTGCACCCTACCAAATACCCATCAGTGAGATCTAGTTCTATGTACCTTTGATACAAAGTTGAAAATTCGATTTAAATGTAGAGTCCAATGTGTTGTAGAATCTACTGAAAGTGTGGAAAACTGCGACAACTTAATAATTTGATTTAAACTGTTTTCATCTGGTGACCGTGGAACAAAGGTGGAGTTTCCCACATGCTGACGTGTGTGAATTCTATTAAAAGTTGGGCAAATAGTTGCCCTGTAACGTTTTTTTGTAAAAAAAAATTGTATGGCGGAATGTCGCTCTTCATAATATGTCGCTCTTCATGATATGAAGAACGTGACATACGAGTATATTTTAATAAGGCATATTAGAACACTACTAGACATAAAAAAATACCATAAGCTAAGTTTTATATTCATTGTTAGAAACAAAACGTTGAATCACATTGTTATCTGTAAATATTGTTATTTGTATCCCGAAGGGGTAGACAGAGACCAGGCTTTGCTATTTACCTCTGACAGACCTCTTTCGCTTCATCAACATTCATTAAATTAATTCATTCTTTGTACAGATGCTGACTTTGCAACTTGCAACGGCTGCTTTAGGATATTAACGACCACACAATCATGAAAAATATATTATAAGCGAAAAAACCAATCAACTGATCAGTTTTTTCAACGCATCATTTTAATTTATATGTTCATGTCAGAACGTAATACAACAACTAACATAATAGGTTTTGTAAATAATACAGCCTATATACGTCCCAAAGCGAGAGTATGGGCGCTGAGGTATCTCAACACCTCAGTCATTCAGGTTTCCTCACGATGATTCCTTCACGCAAACGAGTGTATTGCTTCTTAAAATTCCCAAATGTACATAGCTTAGAAAACTGTCATTGGTACATGCCCAGAGTTCAAACACATGACCTCCTGAACGTGAAACAAGTGTTCTACTGACCGCACTACCATCGCTTATAAGTCTTCGTTAATTTTTGCATATAAGTAACTATCGCGGTTTAAAATTAGGTTTTAATGAGCTGCCACGTGCGACTTAGCCTCGGATGTAGAGGGCTCTGCGCAGAACCATATTTCCGTTCAAAAGGGTGCCGTACGGTTTTACCAATTATTCTAAATCGATAATCGCAATATATCTGAAAAAAATACATAAATATCTAACATATCTATAAATATCTTGTAAGTATAAGGGAGAGATGATGTTAGGTTAATTTTAGTTCATGTTTGATATCGCACAAAAAATCTTTTCCATAAGGTTACGTTCAGCCTATTATGATATATTTTATACTAACTGTTTACTATAAGAAATTATGTTATTTAACTTCTATTGGTTCCTCGCGATACAGGCTAAGCCTAGTGCAAGGACCCCTGGTAATCTTTTTAGTGGCATGAGTAGAATTTTTAGCCTCTAAATAGGTTTTTAAAATTGTCCTCAGCACGGGTTAGTGCAACAAAAAGAATATAATCATGTACTTAGGTACAGCGATATCATTCCGATGCAAAAACCTAACTGCAAAGTGGGTTACTCAGGGCTGCATCATCATTCAGCCACAAGAGGTCCACTGCTGGACATAGGCCTCCTCAACGGATTTCCAAAAAGACCGGTTGGAAGCGGCCTGCATCCAGCGCCTTCCTGCCACTTGGATGAGGTCATCTGTCCATCTTGTGGCTGGTCATCCTACGCTGCGCTTGCCGATATGTGGTCTCCATTCGAGAACTTTTCGGCCCCATCGGCCATCAGTTCTGCGTGCTATGTGCCCCGCCCACTGCAACTTCAACTTACTAATCCGCTGGGCTATGTTGACGACTTTCGTTCGTCTACGGATATCATCAGATCATCATCAGATTTCGGGGCTGCAAGTGATGTAAATCGCTTCGGTCAGATGTCGCAGCCTGTACGTAATACAGAGAAGTTTGTAAAGAGGCTCGAAATTTCATCGATGCTTGCACTTGCACATTAGCTCAGTTGGGAGAGCGCTGGCACGGTGAGCCAGAGGTCGCGGGTTCAAGTCCCGGCATGGGTGGAATTTTGAGTCCTCAGCACGGGTTAGTGCAACAAAAAGAATATATTTTTTGTAGTTTTAAGTTTTTAATAATAATATTTTTTTATGTATATAAGGTTTTATTTATTTATTTATGTATGTATGTTTAGTTCGAATATGACAAGCCAAGTCTGAACCACCTCGACTACTAAGCCGGGGAAACTGGTTATTGGGCCAAACTACAACATAGTTATTGGCCCAAAGCATCAAGTCATTTGAATTAATCCTCGTTTGTTTGTGAAGAATGACGAATAAATTACTAATGAACTGTCGCAAATAGATAACTTACAATGATAGGCCTAGCTCAGTTACAAAATTAAAAACATCCCGAAACTTCCCTATCGTTTCACCCAGATATATCAAGGAGGCATTGTTTTCTACTTTAGGGGATGAGCAACTGAGGAGTACGTCATTTCCTGTAGGAGTACATTGTTGTCTACATCTGCACTTCTACCCTAATATTATAAATAGGAAAAGTTTGTAACTTAATATGTTTGTGGGTTGGTATGTAGGGCGTAATCTCCGAAAGTACTTATGCGATTTAAAAAATTCTTTCACCAGTACTTTGAATGGATCTTCATGATAGACTTAGGCTATATGCTGCTCCGTTTACCACGCAAACGTAGTCGCGGGAACAGTTAGTCCTTTATAAACTTGGCTAGTCTCAGTTTTAGTAATACACTAATAGAGAGAGAGAGTGTGGGCTTAATCACCACGCGTGCCCATTGTAAATTGGCAATTTTAAGAGGTGAGGCATGCGATCACTGCAGGCGGGAGCCTACCAGGTTTCTACACGTTGTTTTCCTTCACAATTCAATTTCACAAATGTACGTAACTTTGAAAACAAAGGTATTGTTCATTCCGCGGTTCAAACCCATAATCTCTTGAATACAAGGCATGCGTTCTGCCGACCGATCTAAGACCGTTTTTTAAATCTCAGTTAATTGTTAACAAATTCTTTTCAAACTCACACCTTAAATAGGAAATTCGTTCTTTATTATACCATAACCAAAAACGACACTTCACAAATTTGCGATTTATCGCATTATTCACAAAGAGATTCGCACCGATTTGCAGGACTAAAAGAATGGTACGTAAATAGATAGAAAACACTTTTAAAATTTTATTTGCTTTACTATTTTTCATAATATGAAAAAAAAGAAATCTGCACAAATGTATAAAAATAAAAACCTCTAAGTTAAATAAAAAACGTTCCCGTACTGGCCACACAGTCAATCAACAAGGTGAACAAACGAACGGTATTCGCAGTCAATTTAATAAGGGTTTTCCTGCACTAGGTAAGAGCGCAACCCTAAAAATGATTCAGGTGCAAGATCGCCCGCGCCCCAGTTGACTCAGTAATTAATAGGGAGGCACAGGGGCGCGCTTAGGGAATAAATGGGCAAAAAAGTAATTTACAGTCCATCAATCGACGTTCAATATACCTAATGCTTTTGGGAAAGTTCGCTGGTACATTAATTTAAGCCCTACATTTTTTATTTCAATACTTCAAACAAAATATAAATAGCTCAGTCGACAGCAAGTCAATATTTATATGTATACTGTTGTCATCCTCAACGTCAGAGTGTCTAAGTAGAGTTCACGTAGGTTGATGTGCTGTCGACAGTATACGTCCCACTACGGGGCAGAAGTCTTCTCTCTAAGAGAGACCTCAGGTATTAAACTGTACCTCTTACAGTGATAGGCGGTTAGAAACAATATTTTTCTTGGCGATTAGCAAATACAGCAGACACGCATTCAAATCATTAACTAGTTCGAAGAACTGCCTTAGCCTTTAAACATATTAAGGTATAAACAAAATTGGAAGCCTTCTTGCTTTGGAGCTCTTTCAAAGCAGAAAACAACTTTACTTACATAATCTCAGTAGCGGCACTAAATTGCGTTCTAACTATAAATCAATAATAATATCAGGGATTTGTTATAAGTCAATAATAATATCGGCTCCTTTGATATGTACTTCAATAAACATTTTTAACATAAAAAGATTTTTGAACGAACAATGTGAATTCTATGGAATATTTATTTCAAACTGGCTTCTGAAATAATTCTTCGGTGCTTAATTGTAGAGCATGCCATGCATTGTGCCGCGAACATATTATACGAAATTCAAATCTTTTGTCCACAACGAACCTGCCAGTACCATACAAAAATACGATGAATAAATTTATGCACGTTGATCTTAACATCTTTTTTGTCTATAAATTAGCCTCCTGACTCCGTCCCACGTGACACATGAACGTGACATGCCACCAAGACCCGCTGACCCGTTTCCCCTCACTCGCCGACCACCAGTCAATTTACCTTTAAAAACGCTTCCGGAAAACGACCCTCGAAAGAAAAGCGCCAAGTTGACTTAGCACAGATACCCCGCCTTAACCACCGCGCGCCCTCGTTTCCCTACCACACGAAATATGTTTTCACTCTTTTCTATTTTCTATCTTTAAAGCGGATTTTGCTTTGAGACGCTTTGTGCCACATAAGTCTTTTTGGTTTCTGATTTGAGGCGGAATGCAAAGGGTTAACCGACGAACGCCGTGTTTACGATATTCAAATGGATGTTACAGGTTGCTTTGTGGTTATTTTGTCTTATTTCCTTTATACGCCATGTGTATGAGTAAGCAACTTGAAAGAAGTCTCCTGATTTTTATGTATGTCCTATGGTAATAATACTGGTAATAAAGTAAAGCCCTTCCCGAAACCCATTCTCTGCACTTTACGAACAATTTTCACTAAAAGTACCATTGGAAAATCAGAAACTAGTGAAGGCCGCTAAAGATTTTCTACCTGTGTCATTGAAGTCGCGCCAAATTATTCATCGATTCCCATTCAGGCCTAGTCTCTATTTAACATTCAGTAGCGAATCATGCGCGAATTGGATTTCAAAGGGAAGAAATATGAAAGTACATGTACAGTGACAAAATGCAAGAACACATTTCAATACGAACTGTCGCGCTTTGCGTAAGCAGGGAATGAATTATTCAGAACATAGTCGAGTAAGCTTGCCAGCGTACCTATCTTAGTCTCCCGGTACGGCCTTTACCTACGCATTTTAACATCTATGGCTTTATCTAGCCGTCTAGTGGTACTATTTAAAATGAAATATAAATTATTAAAAAAAAAGTATCTACACTTACCAACATAAGACGTAAGAACCATTATAACAGATTCTTTAAATATATTAAAAAAACAAACTTCCACACAACACAATCACTTGTTCTGGTCCCAAACTAGGATACCCTGTGCTGTGGTAATCAGGCAAGGACATCACCCATGTAAACACATCCAGACTGAGGCCATTTGTACAAATCAAGTACGGCGGCCTCCAGTGGGAATGAAATTCACGACCTCTGTTTGGTAGTCAAGCGTCCTAACTGCTAGATTAACGAGGAAAATTTAGTATTATTATTAAGAAAAATAACAAAATAAAAAATGGCTATGATAATAATAGAGGCTGTTAGGCTAGCACAGCCTAACAGCCTCTATTATTATTCTTGTGAAAACCGGCCAAGTGCGTGTCGGGTCACGTGCAGTGTAGGATTCCGCAGAAAAAGGGGGTTTTATCTGCTTGGCAGAACTAACAATTTCATCAACGTAATTTTCAATGGATTTTGTACGAAGTTTTCCTTTTATAAGTTGGCCGCCTGATACTCGTTTATTTGTAAATCTTACTTAGCCGCGATAGTTGGCCTATCTGTGGGAAATGCTGAGGAATTGGCAAAATGTACTATATTGACTCTAATATTTTTTATCTTATAAGTTTGTCAATTCTGTTTTTTCTCCTTGAATGAATAATAATAATAATAGTTTGCCTTTTAAGTTCATTACCCTGAATACCCTTATATACGAGATAAGAACATAAAAACTACTGCACCACCTTTTGCATCGTAGAATCGTTCTAATGACTGGCCTATAAGGACCTGGATATAAAATATTATGGTAGTAGGGAACCCACGTTGCGCGAATCCCGCTCTTAGTTGGTCAGATTTTATTTAGATTAGTAACTCATCATCATCAGCCATTTGACGCCTACTGCAGGACATAGGCCTCCCTCATGGTTTTCCTAATATTGAGGGGTTTAGCCATAATCGGCACGCTTGGCAGGCGGGTTGGCGATCGCAGTATGCGGTTGGAATCTCAGGAAAACGCTGCTGCCCTTCTCCTGGTAATGTATTTCCTTAGTCGCCTTCTACGACATCCACGGAAGGAAATGGAGTGACGCTATTCTTAATCCGGCGCCAGACGGTCGGTAACTACCTAGGTTAAAATAAGATAAGAAAATTCTTTAGTTTACACTATAAAAACAAAAAATACATGAACTACTGGTGAAGTAAGTTTTGTAGATATTTCATAAAACTTATGTCACTCCGTCAAAATTTACGTATAAATCAAATTAAAATCCTGTTTTTTAATCTTTGATATGAAATGCCGAAGACGCTATTCACAACGGTCGTGGCGTCACTAAGTTACAAACATTTCTTTTCGCGATGAAAAATTTACGTAATATCATGAAAAATTTAACGTAAAATTTAAGTTTTGTAGTTTTATAAAAATCACAAAGCATTCAATATTAATTACGGTCTATTAGCACAATTAAAGACCTGTTTAAAAAAAGGGTCCAATAGCGTATTTACTAGTTAACGTAGCTACAAGACAATGGATAGGTAAAACTGAACGATAATATAAGTCAATAAGTATTGCTGCATAGAGTAATGAAAGGCAACTAATAGCTTTTCATTACTCATAGTCGGAAAGTAGCTCTGAAGTTGCCTGAGAAGCGGGTTGAAAGTACCTACCTTACTTTTCAGCCCTAGGGAGAATCGTTACTGACAGCTGTCAAATTATTTAAAAAAAACTAGTTTTATTTTCAAATTTCTGTTGAACCATGTTGTTCCACTTTTCAAATTTCAGCTAGCCAGCAACGAGAAAAAAACGTTCCTAGGTAAACAATGTAATATTTTACATGAGTCCGTAAAACCGTAGTACTGGGAGTAGGACTCTAGCTCTTGTTCTTCGGAAAAGACAATTACCAACTTCATTTCGCCGTTGAAATTATGAATTCCCAAGCAAACCACCTGTAAAGATAAGTTTGTAAACGAGTTTCTACTTAAGTGAAACATGCCTGCTTATTTATTATTGGTTGCCTTAAACCGACCGCGGTACAACTGCTGTATCCAATGGCCGGCATTGCGCCCCCGCAAATCCGCAGGGTTCTGGCGAGCTCCATGTAAAAATCAAAAATGGACACTAACGCACGACACCCCATTGCGACAAAGGCTGCCAAGCCGAAGCAGCTTTCTCAAATGCGTTAACCCATTGACAACGAGGCCAGCCCAAGGGAGGAGCAACCTCTGGACCCAGGCGGTTTCTTTGCCTATCCCGTTTGTGGCGCTGTCAGAGAGCCTCCCGCCTGAGCATAAATTGCCCAGGGCAATATGTAAATCCCTGAACCGGCTGCGAACCCGTATCGGCCGAAGTAAGGATAACATGTCCAGGTGGGGTTTCGCAGACCCACACAGCGATAATTTGAACTGTTTGTGTGGTACCTCCCAGACGATGGACCATCTTTCGTCGTGCCCTGCGTGCCCTAACACTTGGAATCTTGTCTTGTGTATGTCTATGTGGCGTTAAATAAATGTATTTCTTCTTCTTCTTGAATAAAGACTTTGATGAAAATTGTTTGCCATCGACACACTAAGAAGAAGGGGTCAAAGTCCTTGCAAAAAAGTGTTAGTGTAAAAGGATGGTTTCGTTTTTTCTTCTTTTAAGGTATATAAAATCTTACTCCGTTTAAATAATCGTTGACTAACTTTTCCCACGACTCTATCCAAGCATAATTTGAATACAAATATGTAGGTACAATTTGTTTCCTACTTCGTACCTCACTTTGCTTCTATCTGGCAAACCGTGATTATAAGATTTTATTGCAGATTTTTTTCTGGACGAGCTGTCTAACAGTAAAACCCTCATGCAAGCCGAGTCAGCCATTCTTTTCTCGTGAATATCGTACTAAAAAATCACAAGCAAACAAATTTGTGTTATCCTTTTCCACTACAAATATTGTAATAAAATACCCTATTTTACGCAAATAAGTACATATAGATCTGTCATCTGTTATTTTGTTAAACATGTCGGTTTCCTTTTCTTGCTGAAAGTCTATTAGTCCATCCATCAAATCACCCACACAGAAAAACACCTAAACAAAGGAAATTTGTTCAAATCAAAATGTGGCCCTCTGTGGGGCTCAAACCCACCAACTCTGTCTTGGTATTCAAGCGTTTTATCACACTTCTATCTGTTTCCATACACTACGCATAATCCAGTAAGGCATTGTAGAGTCGACGTGATACGATTGTGCAACGTCGCGGGCAGACCGCTAAGTGCGACAAATCCCCTGTCGGCCACCAGTCGCTACCACTATGTCAGCAAGTAGGCACTTCTCAGTTTAGTTAAAATAAAGGTAAAAGAGATATGGCAAACGCTGCCCTAATTCTTGCATTATTGCTCACGGAAGGAGCTAAACAAGCGCAAACATTCGTAACCTCGTTGACACCCACAAATGCAATTCCCGAAGCGGACATTTTTGCTTTGCAAATCCGGAAGACATCGGAAGCGACACCCGCAGCCTCCGATGGAAACAATCTAAACGTCGTCGCTGCCGCCGCGCCTGCAAATCAGCGAGACGCAATATCTGAGAATTTCCAAGCAATCTCGACAAATTACTACTCGTTTAAGAGCGAAGAAAATACAAACAAAAAGCTGAACACCGCGGAGCAAGCGGACAAATCGGATTTATCGTTTTATGAAAAGGTAACTAACCTGCGCTCTAAAGATGGAAGCCATTTGCAAGCGGAACGAGATAAGGAAACTGTTACGCCAAAGGCTTTGATTTGGGACAATTGCATGGAAACTTTGTACCAATACAAAGAAAAAAGTGTTCCCAAACAAAAACACTATGATATGGAATACACGAATTATGAAAAGCAATCACATCAACCAACTCATCAAGAGAAATATTGGAATGAAGGCGTCAAAAAAAGAGATGCAGGTAACTTAAAAAATTCAACAGCTACAAAGATGTGGCTAGAAAAGTACATGAGTCTGAGAAACGCCAAGAAATCTGATGATATCTTTGTACCCAGATCAACGAAAACAAGAACTTTAACGGCTGCTACAACGACAGTACAAATAATACCAATAACAACTGATATTGCCCAAAGACCAATAGATAGCTTAAATATAAGTTTAGATCTACCAGTGACAGAAAGCACCATGAAAAAAAGTTACACCGACGACTGGTTTGGAATTGACACAAGAGAAAAGACAAGTAAGACTAGAATTAAGTTTGGAAGTTTGCCACAGAGAGAAACTTACTTAGTGCCCACATTAAGATTAGAGGAAGGATTCTATCCCTTTGGATTCATGTCGGAGTTTTTTGCCCTTGTCCATCCCTTCGATTTTCCAATTGGTAAGTTTTTTATACAAATCTTATCAACCTGTTAGATAGACAAATAGATAGATTGATAACTCTTTATTGAACACCAGTAATTCCTAAAATTTACAATAATAAAATTCACACCCTTATAACAAGGTCATTCACATGCAATTCTCTCTACATAATTTTCATACATATCACAAATTAACAAAGTAATTTTGTGTAACTACCCAATAACTTTACACAATGACAGAATTTTGCACGTATTTCATCTATTTCAGGACTTATCAAGGACATTGTATGGGGTCAATTTACTTTTCCTTATTCCTTTTTACAGGTGAGTTTAATATTTGTTTAATACATTATGAAATGTTCTAAGTACAAATTCTGTAGGCAGTATCAATTATGCTTAATTTAATTGAAAAGTTCGTCCTTTGGCACGGCGACAAAGAATTTCTTCAAGATGTTTACGATTATATCCACGCCAACTTTGACAATAGGTCCCCCGATTTCATCAGCCACATATTTCCAGTTTTCGTTGAGGAATGTTAGAACTGTGTTACCTGAAACATACACAATAAATAAAAGCTAAAAACCAATACATGTCTGTATCCGTATTCACGATTCTGAAATCGGGAATTAAATTCAGCTGTTTAATCCATTGGCTAAAGAGCAGGTTTCAAAGTGTAATATGGAACAACTAATACTTTTTAACCAATTTGACTCTAAAATTGCTTTAAAAATTTATGAAATAGGTTGTTTGTATTTATGACTCCGGACCTCCGTGCAACACGCTGTAGAAGTTTTGACAAATGGAAAAGTCCCGCTGGTACTAGCCTATCTTAATATCATCGTTAATTAGAGAAAACGTATCAATTATTTTGTAAATTAATCAATCAGCCCGTCTTCGTCCACTGCTGAAAATAGGGCTCCCGCGAGGCACGCCGCTTCTTTCTGTCCTATCGGCTAACTTCATCGACCTGCTGCCAGCAATCTGCCCAAGATCATGGGTTCAGAATAAACGTTTAATTTATTTTAGTTTCCGATATTTCAGCTTTTATAAATATATTTTATATATTGCAACAGATTAATATTAAGAAAATAAAATATTATATTCTGTTTAATAAGGATCTCTGCTACTTACCTAACAACCTAGTGACACATTAGTATGAGGTTAAAATAAAATTCGTTGGTCACTGAAGTTAGCTAAATCTAAGGCTAAATATTCTTACTTAGTTCGGGATTTCCCTTGAATAAGTTTGTCAGAAGAAAATTCACTCGACCCTCAAACATATGCTGCACATTGTAGTCTTTTATCACCCTGTAAGTGACACCGTCTCTTGACTCTTCGTCAAACTTGAGTATGGCGTGAATTTTTACATTATCTGCGAATCAAAGTGAGTTTATTAGTTTTTCGTAATACCGAAATCGAAAAATCACAGTAAAGTTACAATCACTTAGCAAACATAGCAAGAAATTAACAGAGCTATCTAAGTTTGTTGATCTCATTCTATGCGGTCTAATTTTGTTTATTTTGTTTTACGCCGTCTAAGTTTGTTCATCTCGTTCTAAATTTATTCATCCCATTCTACGCGGTCTAAGTTTGTTCGACGTGGTCTAAGTTTGTTCGTCTCGTTCTAAGTAGCGCAGTGAAAGAAAGATGCTGCTTGTCACAAAGAGCTACGCAGCGTGTATAAACTTTATGCGTAACTCATGTTTGACAAATAAATAATCTTTATCTTTATCTTTAGGTGGGAGGTATAAACTTTATACGTCCCGCTGTAGAGCACAGGCCATCTCCAAGAGAGCAAGGATGGGATTAATTCTCACAGATTGGCAAGTTATGTCAAATGCTGAGGTATCAGAGAAACTCAGGCAGACAGGTTTCCTCAGGTTTCCTTTTTGCCACAACATAATATGTTGTGATTAAGGATTTAAGGATTAAGCCCATCCTTGCTCTCTTGGCGATGGCCTGTGTTCTACAAAAGGATGTATATGAATGAAGAAAACTTAATATTTATTATTGTTGTAAAATTTGTGGTAAATAAAATATTTTCACTTTCACTTTTCATGATGTTTTTCCCCGCGGTTAGCGCAGCATATTGCTATTTCGAATTCACAGATATATATAACTTGAAAATAAAGTCGGTACATGCCGATTCGAACCCACGACCTCTTCAATATGAGGGAATCATTTTACCGACCGCGCTACCACCGCGTTTGGTACCTTTTGGTAGGGAGCTATAAAAAACTTATAAAATGGTTAATAAAAGTTGTAACACACTAATATAAGTCGTTTTAACATCAGTTACCTAGATAAAAAATACAATGTGATTGAGAGTTAGTAAGCCGTGCAGTAGGAGTATGTGAAAATTATTTAAATTTACCTAAACCTTTGTAAACGCAACATAATTGTTATTAACATAAACGGTCTGCTTTATAAAACCGCGATTCGAAAAACGCGGATTGAAATAGTCTGTGGTGGAGATTCTGCAAGTAAAAGATGCAGCCGCAGATTAACGCAACAAAGTTTTAGATTAGAGGAATCAAGTTTTTGTAAATAAGGCCGAAAGTCTTCAAGATTTTTTGTCGGAAGAGCTGGAACGGGTTTTACTCTGAGCTTAAACAGGCATGGGTGGCGCGGCGACGCGAGTTGGCGTGTTATCGTCAAATGTCGCGACTTTCCAGTACATAAATTGTCAAATTCTGACATTTCAGTGCCACAACACGCGTGACTCACGTATTCGTGGTACCTATGCTGGTAAGTAGAGACGGAACCCACCTCGTTAGATAGTCTCTGACTCTTCCGCCCAAATTTCAATTAAGTGTTTCTGGACTCAGGTTAATAAAGAATTTGTTTGCTTGTATAATATTCTTTATTGTTCCTATTTAGAGGCTACGACCGGCACGGTTAGCCAGAGGTCGCGGGTTCAAGTCCCGGCATGGGTGGAATTTTTTGCCTCTAAATAGGTTTCTTAAAATTGTCCTCAGCACGGGTTAGTATAACAAAGGGAATATGTTCATAAGGTACTTTTATTTTAGGATCACCAAGTTATGTGATCATCAATATTTTGCCACCAAATTTGTATTTTCTTGGACCTTTATAGATAGATATAGAATATTCTTTATCGTGCACCAGGAATTGTAATTATAGCTTAAAAATAACAGATTACAGTACAATTGGTGGTCTTATTGCTAAGAGTTATTTCTTGCAGACAACCGTGGAACCATTGTGTTACGATGGAATTTACATACTTAGATAGAGTATACTTTATTACTTGTTAAGTTACTTACTTGCCTTAATTTTGGCGTCTCCATCACCATTCAATTTGACGATCAGTATTTTGCCACCAGCTTCGTATTTTCCTTTGGCCGTTATGTTACAATGGACCTTGAGCTCCAAAATTTTATTTTCGAACCTGAAAACCTTGTTTATTGTTTTGTCTGCACTTCACTATACTTATTACTCATCATCATCATCATTATCAGCCATTTGACGCCCACTGCAGGACATACTCGTAGGCCTCCTTCCTGGTTTTCATAACCATGGGAGGCTTTGCCATAATCACCACGCTTGGCAGGCGGGTTGGCGATCGCTGTATGCGGTTGGAATCTCAGGAAGACGCTGCTGCCCGTCTCCTGGCAATTAATTTCCTTAGTCGCCTTCTACGGCATCCACGGAAGCAAATGGAGTAACGCTATTCTTAATCCGGCACCACACGGTACTTACTACTCATAATTAAACAACTACACGGAGTTTTGCAAAAAGGAATGCTAGAACTCAAGAGAGTAAACTTTTGTGGTGGGAGCAACACTGAAATCGCGAAACAATAAGGACCGCGGCTTGGTTGGCTCTGCTCGTATTGACTTGTATTTCCTGTGAGCTAGGCCGACTTAGCTGTCAGGATGGTACAGGTGCTGGGCAAGCCCACTCCATCTAAAAAACAATATCCCAGGCACTGCAGCGTCCGAGTAGTCCCTTCATCCATCTAGTATGTGCCACTGGACGCTGCATAAATCATCTCATTGCGTAGATGCAAGGGCCAAAGTTTAAAGACTGTTACTGTTTCAGCGAGCTGAATAGTAATAATTATTTGTATTGATAAGTAGAATAACTCCTCGATGTTTTACCGTACCTTCCTGCAACATCACGTATGTACAGTCAATAGCAGATCAACCTTTACATTTTGTTTCAAAGTTGACCATAACACAACTGGGTAGAGTATACGCGTTTACATGCGTTGATGTGCTGTCGATTGTACAGTGTACACTAAAACTATCAACATAGGAACTGACATAAAATTGAGTAAGCTAAACAGAAAAATGTAATCACTTTAGACTCAAGGTCAAAAATAAACTATCAAATTCCGTCTAACTACTAGTTTCTGATTCGAGAATCGCTTGTAGCCCCGGCTGCCTGAGTGATCTTAAACGATCACGAAGGTTAAGCAACACAGGGCGCGTTCAGTGCATGGATGGGTCGCCGTCTATGCCTAACGCTAGTGGCATTTTTCCGGGCGGTTCCGTGCTTCGCAAGGCACGTTAAGCTGTTGGTGCCGGCTGCCGTCGATAGATGGCAGTCGTTAAGCCAAGTCAGAGGCCTTAGGGTGGCTTGACAACTTCTGACAGTAGACGAGCCACTAGTCTACAAGCCTCCACCAATCCGGACTTGGCCCCCGTGGTGGAGTATGGCCTATACCTTCCTCAGGGAAGAGACCCGTGCCCCTCGGTGGGGACATAATGGGTTGATGATGATGAAGCGGCATTCATGGAAAGAATATAATATTAGAAATTATAGAATAAAAAACACGCATCTTACAATTTCCAATATCCACCAAAAGTTTCGCCAAACATACATAACAAAAATCGTTAACTACAAAAAAACCCTAACGAACATGCGAACCAAAGGACCCCAACACGCTGGCAGCATTTTCACGCTGCCCCGCCAAAGAGATACTTTTGCAAACACATTCCACAGCGGCAGTCAAGCCCAAGGTCCCTCAATCGGCGCCCCAATACCCTAACTTCCCTATTTTATGCGATAACAAGTTTGTTTCCAAGAAAAGTGAATAAGAATATTTTATTTCTTGCACACAAGAAACTAAACACAATAAAAGTTACAACAGGCGGCCTTATTGCTAAAAAATATGTTAACGAACAAACCTGAGCTTTTTAGTGAGTCTTTTGAAGTCAGTTTTTATGTTTAAATTTTTTGTTGGGGAGCGGGAGAAAAATGAAGAAGGGACTTCTTATAACCATAATTTACCCTACTTAATTTGTTGCTTTAAAATTTGAACTTCTCAATTTCCATCTCCGAAAATCTTCACCAGAACATCAATTACCTTGGGACTACTTTTACGCTATTTTATGAAACACACGGGTATTACTAAAGGATGGGCCCCATTAGGTCTTATTTATCCATAGAAGAGTTCCGTTCTCCATCTCTGAAAGTTTTTAGAAGATCTTCACCGAATTAAAGTGGGATCAATGGGACATTATATCTATTCGAACAAAAACAAGATTGTAAAATCGGTTAAGATTTGACGGAGTTATACGAGATAATAGCAAAAAAAAATAAAAAATAAACATACGCGTCGAATTGATACCCGCCTCCTTTTTTGAAGTCGGTTAAAAACTCGGTCTCCTATGCATCATCATCATCAGCCGTTTGACGCCCATTGCAGGACATAGGCCTCCTTCGTGCTTTTCATAGCCATGAGGAGTTTTGCCGCAATCGCCACGCTTGGCAGGCGGGTTGGCGATCGCAGTATGCGGTTGGAATCTCAGGAAAACGCTGCTGCCCGCCCGTCTGATTTCCTTAGTCGCCTTCTACGACATCCACGGAAGGAAATGGAGTGACGCTATTCTTGATCCGGCGCCACACGATAGTAATATTCATTACATTTCAGGATGACAGCGATGACATCTATTGGTGTTAATGTTTTATATCCATAGCTTAGCTTTTCTTTCACTTTGCATGCAACTGCTTTTTTTTATAAAATCCTCATGAGACATTCACTGATCGTGATTCTAACTGCAAACATTACGAGCAAGTGTAATAACCACAGATATTATGTACACACTAATTTACAATGGGCCTTGTCTTAAAAAAATAAGTTCGGTTTTTTTTTTTCGAGAAAATAGGTAGGTTTTAGAGCCCTGGCTGAATATTTCGGTCTGGGCTGCTTCAATGCATTTTTAAAACGAAAAAAAAGAACCAGATTCTACGAAACCGGAAGTACGTCATAGACAGAAGTTTGTCATCAACTGAGATCCTACAAGCTGTCACTTTCTAGTGATACCTTGACTCGATACAAGAACTGTTTAAACAAAATAAACTAAAAAGAGTCCTAATCTGTGCAAACTTAAAAGATCTACGAGTATTATATTTGTGTTTTTTACGGAATACCGACATGTATTCTAATCTTGGCGATTTTATACAAAAATAAAAAAACTTAATAAACCTACTTTCATTCACTTGTCAAACGAACGTGACAAGGTCGAATTAGTCACATACTTATTTACAAATAATACGAGAAATCTGTGAATATCCTTACTAATATTATAAACGCGAAAGTTTGTATGTATGAATGGATGTTTATTACTCTTTCACGCAAAAACGGCTGAACGGAATCGGATGAAATTTTGCACAGAGATAGATTATACTCTGGATTAGCACACAAGCAATTTTTATCCCGGAAAAATACACATCAAAATTACCACGCGAACGAAGTCGTGGGCAACAGCTAGTTATTAATATATTTACCTTTAAAATAAAGTACCTATAATCTGTAACTATTGTCAATGTTTAGGACAAATGCCCATTGTAGATGTTAATAATATTAGGGGTTAAAGTATGAAATTGCCGTTTTATTGCAATAGGTTCTTTGAATTGACATAGAATCTTCATGGTTTGAGGTTTTCGAATGAAACTTTTTTCAAATGGTTTCTATGATGTTCTTTTTTTAAAAAATGTGAAACATTTGAATATCGACTTTCAATTGTTTTTATTATTCAATTTAGACAAGAAAGATGGATAGTGCGAAAATTCGAGTGATTTTTGAATACGAGTTCCGACGCGGAACTAACGCGGCAGAAACAGCCCGCAATATCAATGCTGCGTTTGGAGAGGGGTCTACTAATGAACGCACCGTGCGATTTTGGTTTAAACGCTTTCGTGATGGAAATTTCGACTTAAAGAACGAGCCACGAGGAAGACCGCCCACACAGGTGAATAACGATGAATTAAGAGAGATAGTGGAAGCCGACCCTAGTCAAACTACCCAGGAATTAGCGGCATGGTTTAACGTTACCTTGCCCACAATATTGACTCACTTGCGTCAAATCAATAAAATAAAAAAATACGAAAAATGGGTGCCTCATAATCACTCGAATTTTCGCAGGATCCATCTTTCTTGTCTAAATTGAATAACAAAAACAATTGAAAGTCGATATTCAAATGTTTCACATTTTTTAAAAAAAGAACATCATAGAAACCATTTGAAAAAAGTTTCATTCGAAAACCTCAAACCATGAAGATTCCATGTCAATTCAAAGAACCTATTGCAATAAAACGGCAATTTCATACTTTAACCCCTATTATTTCAGCTGTGAGTCATTGCATAAAATAAAATAACCATCTTAGCCTGTGCTTCCAACACATGCACATGTAAAAGTGCATGCATATGTACCTTTTATTATGTAGGTAATAATGAGTTGGAAAGGCAAAAAATCACGTTTGTTGTATGGGAGCCCTCTTAAATATTGATTTTACTCTGTTTATAGCGGCAACAGAAATACATCATCTATGAAAATTTCAATTGTCTCACTATCACGGTTCACACGGACGGACGGACGGACAGCGGAGTCTTAGTAATAGGGTCCCTTACCCTTTGGGTACGGAACCCTAACAGTATTCTAGAACTCACTTGGCTAAATCCACAATACAATTCCTGACGCCCGTCAAGCGTCCATTTTTCAACTGCAATTTAAATCCAGGAACTGGCTCTAACCCAGGAATATCAAACATTAAAGGGTCGATAGGATCAACTCCCAAAGTTGGAATGCCCTTTACAAACTCTGGAATAACTTCTTGTATTGTCTTCTTTAGGCATTCTGGGGTTAGATTTGCACATTTTTTGATGAATGCAGCTGTAACCAAATAAAAATAAACTTACGTCCTAATGTGCACTTAAGTAAGCAAAAATGTAAGAATTATTTAAATAAAGTCTATGCAACCTTGCTTTCCAAACCAGGGCCCTTATTATGAAAACTGCGAAATCATCGGAAGTCGCTCGTCAGTGTCAAAATCCCTATCTCAAGATATAATATAACGACATTGGGCTAACAAAGAGCCATGCATTTTTAGCGTTCATTACTCAGTGGCGGGAAAAAAAAGAACCGTATTTGTCGCTAGATTCGAGTGAATTGTCGGGCTCAAGCGCGACGTTGACGACTCTTCCGAAAATATCGCTTCTTCATAATAAGGACCCAGGCTGCAATGGGCGAATTTGGAATTCTTCCAAATAATTTTTCCATATTTCCAAAATCCTTCCGGATCCCAGTGATTTTGGTACGTCTCCTTGAAAATGTTTTAATACTGAATGACCCCGTGAACTTTTATCACATTTTTTATTTTGTTTTTACCATTTAAACCTTCCCTGGACTTCTACAAATATAATAAGAAAAAAAACTTAGGGAAATCGGTCCTGCGAACGATTTTCGAATTTTAGTGAGACTAACGAACAGCAATTAATTTTCATATATAAGATAAGGTCACATTGATAGGCATTTGTCTGAATTCTGAATTTGGATTGTTTTGCGACTTACGTGATACTCTCGCTGATGCTGCCCCAAAAAGCAATGCAGAAATCAAAGCACATTTTATTATTAACATTTTCGAAATCGAATGTACGAAAAACTCTCCGTCTCTGGTACCTGATCGTACACTGAACCTAAGAGGGGACTCTTAAAGGTTATATTTCGTCATAATAAAAAAAAACTTGACTTGCCTACCTCCTTTTGTGTGGCGACATATTTTTAGTCTTTTTAGTGCACACAAAAAAAAACATTCGTTTCATGTTATATAACACCTTATAAACAAGGAGTTTAGAAGCGATAATTGTTTGATCAAATAAAACTACTTGGATGACTTTTATTTCCAAATTCCAGAATGACTTTATTATCTAGAATGAAATTTAGAGCGGACTGGTTCAACGGCTCTGGCTCACATTGAACGAGTTTAAGGTTATTATTATAAATTAAGTACCTACTCAATTAAATTCCGCATTTACAGGTTATGGCTAACTATTGTAATTTTTATGGAAATCAGTTCAGATTTCCTCATTCTATCAAGGATAACTAGCGCTAAGTGACATCCATTTTTGCAGTCTTATGGTTATGCCGTAAATAAAGGAAATTACAACAGTCGAGTCAAACCCAAATAATGATCCTCTTTATAGCTAATAACAGAAATTAAGAAATAGTGTGTGTGAGTGTATCTATTTCCCAGAAGGCCATTTTTTTAGGGATATGTCCTCGACATCTTGATTTTTTTAATGTATTTACTTATTCTGTACTGTATTTTCTGGCTTGTGTTATAAAAATGTTCTCTCTGCCTCGGTTATTTTCACTTTTCTTATGCTTTCTAAACATAACATTACATAAACTCATGCCTTTATCCCAGAGGGGTAGGCAGAGACAAGGGACTGCCACTGTCGTTGCAAGCACGCACGCCGGTTTCGGGTACTTTTTATCTTGCCCTTTGCTAATACATCCCCTATTTGGTCGAAGTATGTCCGTCTGGGTCGTCCCTTACCGTCTTATGCTTTGTATTTTGTTTTTACCGTATTTCCAAAGGCAAAGTCAAAATATTGTAAATATTGCAGCGCAGAAACATTACAGGTTGAAAAAGAATCAATTTCAAGTCGTTTTGGATAAAAAATAGACAAAATATCTCTTAATAATCTTCACTGTCTTTTCCAAACCGAATGCTTGACCAAATGCAATTGACTCAGACTTTTTTTTTCACGTAGTTCCGTATATTGTGGTGTTTATTGGCGTGAACGGACGACATTGACATTTTAAAAGGATCGCTTCCTGTAAGACGACAACGCAAGTATTTCCAGTGCTTTTGCCGGCACATTTACTAGTCGTATAGTCACCTCTGGAATCCAAAAAATACGTTCTTTTATTGTCGCCTGCATTGATGTCTGAATTCACATTGGTTTCGCCCTAAATGTCTGAGGGATGACGTGGGGATGACTCCCTCAGCACAACGCTGAGTGAGCCGCCTTTTATGGCAACTTAGACAGACCAGAGGCCACATCTGTGGTATTGTTTTATTTATTTAATGTGTCTGATGTGTATTTAGTTTTCTTTCTGTTGTTGTGCATATTATGTTAGTGTCTGTGGTTCTTTATATTGTAGAGTTTTTCATTTTAGCAGAAGTTATTGCGTGGTACTCCATGAATTTTGCAGATGACTATACAATCTTCGCTGTTGCGGTCTGCAGCGAGGAAATGGATGTTGTCTTAGTGAAGTCTCGAGTGCGAACAGATTGATTCTCAATTTTTAATATTAAATTTATAAAACCTTACGTCAATAATGTGCAGTTTCTGCAACCCCAACCAGTGTTTGAGTTTTACAACAACTTATTATGTTCTATGAGTTTTTTCCTGAGTTTTTACATCTTTTCTATGGTACAAAAGCAATGTCACTCCAATCTAAGTTAGACGCAAGGTCCCAACTGACGTGTTTCAGGAATTGCGCATTTTAAAGCTATATAACCAACGCAATTAACCAGAAACTGAAAGCAGCAAAAACACTCCACTTTTTCCCTAATTCCAACGTTAACGCCATCATCATCAGCATAATGCCCGAAGCATTAATCTGACAGCGGCGTTTGAGCGTTACGCGATCAACCGAGATCTCATCCCCTCATTAACTAAAGAGCACATTTCTCAACCCGACAAGACGTATTGTTCATTCCCTAATTACATCTAGGGATATTTTTGGGTTGCGCTGTCAAAGGTGATGATTTTATGAAACCCAAGAAACCCTTCACTGTTCGTCATTCACCCGCCTCCGGCTTAGAATAGGTGTGTAAGTGTACGTATATGTTAGTGAGAGTTAAGTTGAACCTGAACAATTTTTTTGGGAAACCTACATAAAGAGAACCACTGGGTAAACCAGAAACTGGGGAAGTTTTCATGTTGTGACTCTAGTTAAGTCACGTCAAATTGGTATTTAGTATGTTAGAGTTTTGAACCTAATCTATGGTTTTACTGATGCTTAGAGTAAGTAAGAGCGAACACTAGCGGGAATTATTTATTACAATGAGGACATTAGATTTAAATAAATTATTGGGTAAGTTTGGTACCAGAACAAGTGCTTGTATTATGGAAATGTTATTAATATTACTATTGTTGCTTCTGAAAAAGTAGGTATAATTTTTTTATGTAGCCAATATATGTCCCACTGCAGGGCACAGGCCTTCTCTCAGAGGGAGAGTATGAGCTTAATCACCACGCATGCCCACCGTGGATTGGCAATTTTAAGCGCTGAGATGTGTGAACACCTCAGACACTCAGGTTTCCTCACCAGGTATTCCTTCATCGTTGGGGAGTGGTACTGCTACCATAACTTCCCAAATGTACGTAACTTAGAAAACTAAGTCATTGGTACATGCCGGTATTTGAACCCACGACCAGCCAAATGAGAATATATCATCAGGGAGGTATATTTAAAACACTCGAAAATCAATGAACGATTGAATGAATAAATTTGAGAAAGAAGTTACATTTCTGCGTCAAAGCGCGCACGTCGATGGCGCAAGGATTGAATTGTCAAAGGTTTTCGGCATGTTATAATGTCCAATAACTTTTTTCTTCAGCAAGCTGCAAAGTGAAAAAAAAAATATTTTTAAAGAACTTTCTACAAGTCTCAAGTCGCTACAAGGGTGTGTAGGTACGCTACGACTCATCATTCTTTTGTTTAATTTAATTATAATTTTTTCTCATTTTTCAGTCAATAAAAGTTGAGTCAGCCTTCCTAGTTTTCATCATCATCTTCGTCTGCTTGGCTTTGATCATACCGTCTTATCTCATCATTGTGGCTCTACTTTCACTCGTCTCAAGAGGCAGGAGTGACGATGAGATGGAAACTGGAGCCTTATTCCCGGACCTGGAAGAGTCAGATTGCAATGACAGAGTTTTGGCTGTTGGGACCTTGTTCGTCCTTCTGATTTCTTGGTAAGTAATTTATTCCGTACCGAAAAAGGAATAAAACGGACCCCTTCTAGGATTTCCTTGTTGAAAAATCTGAAAACTATTCATGTGTAATTAAATTAAAAAAAATGTCTTTGAAGTTCGAAAAAAGCTGCAAGACTTCATTCCTGAACTATTTATAATATCTAGTACCTACAAATTTATAGGGAACTCACGGTGGGCGAGGCCGGCTCGCACATGTCCTTTTTTTTCTTAAATTTGTACTGGCAATTTGCTCCTGTTACGTCTGGCATCCAGCTCGCTCACACTTTCCAACATTTTTAATGATTGTACTTTAAAAATTTGCTAAAACCATTAATTTCAGTGTCAAATTAATTCAGTCAAAATCTAAGTATAAGATAACAAAAACTTGTCTTAAAGTTTCGAAGGAGGCACATATTATTAACAATTAGCTTACTTAGAACTTGCTGAGGTAAAATACCGATATTTTCTTGTATATTTTTAATTTTTTCTTTTCTTTTTCGTTCTTTTTTTAACGGTAACTATTGAGTAAGTATTTTGTACAATTGTATGCGTAATGTATTGATCGCTTTTCCTAGGAGACAATGTTATTTTATCGCTGTTACAAGTACATGCAGTTTGCAAGGAAAATTCTTAAATATATCGTCAGGTAAAACTCAACAACTCCACCGGGATACTAAAAACATGTAATACTAGCTTGTGCCCGTGACTTCGTCCTCATGGAATGAGTAATTTCCGGGATGAAAAATATCCTTTGTAACCTAACCTAACCTACCCCGAGACTTAAATCCGTTCAGCCGTTTGCGTGATTGAGTAACAAACATACAAACATCTTTACAAACATTTAATAGGTGATTAAGCCCATACTCTCTCTTTCTCTCTCTCTCTGAGAGAAGGCCTGTGCCCTGCAGTGGGACGAGTACAGGCTACATTATATATATATATATATATATATATATATATATATATATATATATATATATATATATATATATATACAATACAGGATATGATAGGACAGGATATAAATTTAAGCTATCGCCTGTATCCCGGAGGGGTCGAGTAGGGTAGGTAGACCAGGTTTGCCACTAGCCACGATCCTAAATATCCTCTTTCGCGTCATCAATATTCATTCGTCGCTGCATGCACGAACGCCGGTTGCGAGTACTTTTTATCTTTCCCTTCGCTAATATATTTCTACTAAACCTCCCACCTACATTCGCTCGATATATGAAAATATGAAAATCGATATTTAAATAATTATCTAACGTCCACATTTACATGTCTAGTTTTATAAACATTTTGTTAAAGAGTAGAAACCGCTATAACCGGTTACAAGCCTGTATATTTTCAATTATTATTTTTAGTCAAAGTAACTCCAGGGAAATGGAATCAATTTTCTCGGACTCAGTTCATCAACTCTGTGCAAAAGAGTAGGAAATTTAAAGCTCCGTTTCTTTTACTTAACGCTTGAAAATAACCCAATTTTGTTTACGATCTTTTAAAATGAATGATATGAAGACTGAGATCCTGTGGAGCTGAAGATTAGCCTAATCGAGTAACCCAACCGGAAGAACGGCTTCTTGAATCAATAAGGTTAAGAATTAGATGTACTTATAATAATTTTCAAATTTATTGTACGCGCTAGCACCGTACATCTGATAGTAGGTCGCCGTAACATCACCTCATCTCACGCGGCGACAGTACTGTAATGTTAGTCGGCTCGAGCCTCTCACCAGTAACACACTACCATCAATAAATGCGGTTGAAACATGTAGAAATAAACGTTTATACGCTAAACCATATTTCCATCACCGTCCATCATCAGCAGAGTGAGAGTCGCACACGCTCTCCTCTCTGACCGTACAATTTTTTACGAATTTTAAACGTGCCTTAACGTGATGTATCTACCATAAGCGGTGTTAGCTCAGTGGATAGAACAATGGACTTGGAAGCGAGAGACCTAGGTTCGATTCCCAGTGCGGACGTGTACTTCTGATTTTGTTTATTTTCAAAGTTACGCACATCTGCGAGTTTGTAGTAGCAATACCACACGCTAACTTGGTTGGCTCCGCACGTATTGACTTGTCTTTTCTGTAGGGTAGGCCGATTAAGCTGCCAGCACCGAGCTGGGTAAGGCTAATCCATCTAAAAAACCATATCCCAGGCACTGCAGCGTCCAAGTGGTCCCTTCACCTATCTAGTGAAGGTGCCACTGGACGCTGCATAAATAATCTCATTACGTAGATGCAAAGGCCAAAGTAACATGATTGTGTAGTATTTATGGCTAATCTGTAGAATTCGAAATGACCCGATCGGACCACCATAATTATTCTTTTCAAGGACATAGTATAACAGGTTAAATACATACAATTTCACAAAATCGCAGAGCAGAAAAACTGGAAGCCTTTAAAAATCACATTATAAAAAGAACGTCCAGTTCGGACAATACATACATAAGTATTACACAGGTTATGTTTTGTTAATTGAATAACTCATTTATTTTCAATTTAGACGAAAAATTGTGATTCAAAAGTTGTTTAGAATTAAAATAATTTTGGTTCTTGTCAATTTTTTCCTAGGATCTACCTATATTTTTCGATTTATACTAAAAGAGGCGTGATTTTTTGTTTGATTAACTACTTACTTTCAATTTTACATGAAAAGTGGTCGTAAACAAAGTTGTTTAAAATTCAATTTTCTACAATTTTGATTCTTATCAATTTTTCGTCGAATCAACATTTTTCGATTTATACCCGAGAAGAGGTGGGGGTGAAATGTTTTATTATCGCGTATTTTTTCGTATTACTTTTTGTTCATTTGTTGATTGTTGTTGAAAATTTAACTTGCTACAATTATGATGCTGATTTTCTTTTTTTGTAAGGTTCATATTTTGGGACGCTCGCTTACGGTACGGAAAAGAGGTGTTTAAGAAATCAGTTTTTCGAACAGTTTAAGTTTTGTAATGAAAAATGATGAGAACCAAAATTCCAAAATTGTAGGAAATTTAATTCTGAACAACTTTTGTAATAATATACAAATACAAAATACAAAAATACAAAATTCTTTATTTTCGTGAACTGCTTAATTTAACGGTACATAGTATCTGGAGCCACCTTTTAAGCATGTAGAATGCCTGTACTAGGTGACACCGCGCTTCCATAGCTTAAAAACTTAGTTTAATTTGTCCGTGTCGAATATCATTGTCCGTGTCGAAATGAAAATAAAAGACTTTTTCAATAAACAAATATTAACCCTTATAATCAAGATGGCGGATGACGCAATAGAGAACACTGTATTGCACAACCAGGAGAAAAAATTACAAATAGTTTCTTATATCTTGAGGTATTGGATCGTAGATTTTCATGAACCAATTTCCAGAAGGGACTTCGTATACTTAGGGAAGTTCGCAAAAAGTCGATTGCGTTAAACACAGACCTTTTATCCTGAAAAAATTTTGGGTGCTTCTTACGCTTTTTAAATCTACAAAATTATTTTAATTTAATTATCAAGTTCAATTTAAAATACATCATCCACCGTAGGACAAAGGTCGACGACATTGGTGAAATAATCCCAAGATTGAAGTGGAAATGGGCAGGACATCGGGTGAGACGGGCAGAGGGCAGGTAGACCGGCACAATAACAGAATGGCGGCCAGTCAGTGGGCAGACTAGCATCCTGGTGGTCGAACGATATAGTTGAGTAGGCGAAAATCCGTGGATGCGGATGGCAATGCACCATGAGAGATAATATTTGTGGGAAATAGAACCCAGAGGAAAAGAAAACCCAACTGTGAATAAAACCTGATGATTGTGATGATGAGGTTCAATCTAGTAAACACCTCATTTGGCTGAAATCGAATCTTCTAACCATATCAATGTATTTGCGAACTTACTCAAAGGATACGCAACAAGTCAGACGCTGCTGATTGTTGCCCAGTGTGCGCCAGGCCTATAAGGTTCAGAAGGTATGTCGTACTGTCCCTAGAGTTCAATAGTTTAATTTTAACTCTGTACAATAAACAAATACGAAACAATATACGAAAACCACGGGATTTTACGATTATGATTATACCTGGCCGCTTCCAACCGGTCTTTTTGGAAATCCATGGAGGAGGCCTATGTCCAGCAGTGGACTTCTTGTGGCTGTATGATGACGATGATGATGATACCTGATAGGCTTATGGTTCTTAGGGTTCGTCTGTGAGTCAGTGGGTTAGTGCGAGGTGCGTTACGTAAAAATCCGTAAGTTATTTATCAGTCATCATCCGTAATTGTTTATGTATGCTTGACATGCTTCATCATCATTAGCCATTTGACGCTTACTGTAGGACATAGGACTTGGTTAGGAAAACCATGAGGTGTTTTGCCATAATCGCCACGCTTGGCAGGCGGATTGGCGATCGCAGTATGCTGTTGGAATCTCAGGAAGACGCTGTTGCCCGTCTCCTGGTAATTCATTTCCTTAGTCGCCGTCTACAACATCCACGGAAGGAAACGGAGTGACGCTATTCTTAATCCGGCGCCACCCGGAATCAGGTGCTCTAATATCAGGTGTTTCTCTCGATCCTTCAACATGAAATTATTACATTCCCAAGGCATTTCACTCAATTCCTTCCTTGCCAATTCATCATTCACGATTTCAGCGCTCTAACATCAGGCATTTCTCTCTATCTATCCACAGTTCTCGATTGCTGCGCTCTTATATCAGGAATTTCTCTTTAACCAATAACATCAGCACCATCAAACCATTTCAAAGAAATAAAAATATATTTATTTGACGACAGACCACTCATAAATATAAAATCACACAACAAAATACGACAGTCAACAGAAAACACAATCATTGTCATCTCATACATCATCCCGGTTTTCTCTCTGTCCATCCACCACTCACGATTGCAGCGCTTTAATATTATTGAGCTGTATTACTCCCTCCATCAACATTCGTCATTCTTGGTTTCAGCGCTCTTATATCAGGCATGGTGCTGAGCAACGAGCAAGCGACCCTGGCCACGTCAGACAGCAGAGATGCGCTCTCCTGCGCGTGCGCGGACATTGCCGCATGGCTCGCAGCGGCTGCGCGGGATTTGCATCACAGTCTCGTGCCACCAGCGGATATTGTCCTGCAAGCTTACAGGGATGACTTGGGATGTGAGCTTGGTTTACCTAGAGCCTGGTCGCATGCTCATGTATTTGTACGATTATAAAGCATAATCGTCGAATCCAACTCGGCTGGGCAGCTTTCGGGAAACTTAGAAAAGTCTTTTCGTCTAATATACCTCAATCGCTCAAGACAAAATTATACAACCAGTGTGTGTTACCAGTGATGACTTATGGCACTGAAACGTGGTCTCTCACTATGGGCCTCATAAGAAGGCTCAAGGTCACGCAACGAGCTATGGAAAGGGCTATGCTCGGAATTTCTCTACGAGATCGAATCAGAAATGATGAGATCCGTAGACGAACGAAAGTCGTGGACATAGCCCAGCGGATTAGTAAGTTGAAGTGGCAGTGGGCGGGGCACATAGCACGCAGAACTGATGGCCGATGGGGCCGAAAAGTTCTCGAATGGAGACCACATATCGGCAAGCGCAGCGTGGGACGACCAGCCACAAGATGGACAGATGACGTAATTCAAGTGGCAGGAAGACGCTGGATGCAGGCCGCTTCCAACCGGTCTTTTTGGAAATCCATGGAGGAGGCCTATGTCCAGCAGTGGACTTCTTGTGGCTGAATGATGATGATGATGAATGCAAAGCAACCCGTTTTCAATGTGCACAACATTGTTTTTATTTCACTTTCCCTACCAACGTAAATGTTCTGCGCATGGCAAATCCATTATCTTGTATAAAGTTTTCAGCGGAAGGTGTGATTATTATTGTTTTTTATTTTCAGCTGTCCAACAATTACTTGGAGAGCCAATACAAAAGACCATTGCTTCAGAGAGTGGCATCGATTTGGTTTTGGAGTCGCTAAACGATGTAATACTCGGTAAGTACCTACCTGCCTATGTAATAACATTTGGCTGAAGAACTGCACCAAGCTGATGTCTTGCCCAAATGCGAAAGACACAATATATGCGGAACTGATTACTATTTTTTCCCAGTCATAAAGGCATACGAGTCTTGCTTGGAAAACCATAAGGGAGGCATATTATGTCCTTCAGGGCGCGTCAAATGGCTGATGATGATGATGAAAGGCAATGTAAAAACCCCGTATTTCTTTGTTTCCTAGCTATCACTAAGTCAGCATGCTAGAGAAAAAACAGGCCAACGCGCAGTGTAGGGTTCCCTAGAAAGAGGGGGCTTTATCTGCTTTACAGAACTAACAACTTCATCAACATAATTTAAAATGGATTCTGTTTTCCTTTTATAAGTTGGTCGTATCATCATCATCATCAGCCTATGCTTGTCCACTGCTGGACATAGGTCTCTCCTATCGCACGCCACTGAGCGAAGATCATCGCTCCACCGAGTCTGAGGACGTCCTACACTACGTTTACCGATCCGCGGTCTCCACTCAAGAACTCGTTTACCCCATCGGTTATCAGTTCTTCGGATGATATAGCCGGCCCACTGCCACTTCAGCATGCTAATTCGGTGGGCTACGTCGGTGACGTTCTCTGTCGGATCACCTCGTTTTGAATTCGATCTTTCAGAGACACACCCCGAGCATAGCCCTTTCCATAGCACGCTGAGCGACTTTAAATTTGTGGACCAGCCCCACTGTGAGTGTCCACATTTCGGCACCATATTTCATGGTGGTCGACTATTACTCGTTAACTTGTAAAGCTCCTTAGCCGTGATAGTTTCCCTTTTAAGTAACTACCCGTCTCACTTTTCCTTCAGCAACTCTCCATCGTCGGTTGCCTGGAAGAAATTGCTATAAGCAATAAGGCCGCCAATTGTACTGCATTTTTGTAAACATTTCATGCTTGTGTTTTTCCTGGTACAATAAAGAATATTCTTATCTTATCTTAACCCCTCCATGACATAAAGTAACTATTACACCACAGATCATAGCTTCAAACAAAAACATTGTTGTTTTTTTTTTCAATGCCAAAAGAACTTCCACACGACCACTAGGTCGTTTCTTTTCCAGATTTAATAGAAACTGTTACCTATAGGTAGTAGAAACTTCAACTTGTATTACTGCATGTCATGTTTGCCTCCTAGAACACACAAGATATTAAACAAGACGACATAATTTAGGTGTCCATATACCCAGAAATTGTTATATTATTATATTATTACACCTGGTTTGTGGGTGCATTATGTGGTCTACTATCATACGCAGGCAGAGTCTGTACAACAGCAATTATGCTGAAACTGTGCTATTCACCACACATCCGATTTCTTTATTTATTTTTATTTTATATTTTTAAGGACTTGGAGTAGAACAGCGTAGAGTGTATGCGGAAGCGAGATGATGATGATCTCTATGAGTAACAATAATAAATTCCTGTCTTTCCAGAGAGCGAAGATATATCAAGCAAGATATCTTCTCTCCGGGACATGAGCATGCAGGCTGGCTCGCTAGCATCGGCGGCTGCAGACCGACTCAAGGACCTAGCCAGACAGTTGGATAACCTGAAGAAACACTGCATAGGCAAGGACATGCCTCTCTGTGATACCCTAAATGTACAGTCGCTGGATGTCAAGATGAAGTTTGAGACGGTAACCTCACTAGCATAGTATACGGTTTTCTTGTAGTTGTGGTAATGAATCAGGATATTTTTGTTGTTTAAAGGTACTTCAGCCTACCTTGATTTTTGCCAAGCCGCATATCGATAAAGCGATAAGGAGTCTCACCTTCTGGCTCTCGCTTGCTACGTAAGGCGTTAAAACGCCATTCACATTGTGAAACGCATACACGTAAATATTTAAGAAAACGTGAGAGTAACTTTTAGGAATCTGTTTTTATTTGTCTTAGTCCTTGACATGGTTCTTTTTCAATTTTTAAAATATTAGACATAATAATATAGAAAAAGTATAAAAGAAGTAAAAACATAAAAAAGGTTGATTGGTCGGTCGGCAACACATTGCTTTCTATCGGGCCCTACATAAGGATTCATGGGGCTAACCTCTCCTAACCAGTTGGATGATTTTCAAAAACCATCTTGAGCCCCATCATGACCTTAATCAATAAAATATTTGCGAGAAGCATACTTGATGCTACACAAAGGTCTAAATAATGAGCAGTGGTGTAAACAGCAAAGCAACCATTTTCATCAATCACCAGCTTTTTCAATCATAAACTTTTTTCAGCATCCATTGCAGACACCAGCAATACTAATGAGCAATAGAATAATTGGCAGTATCTACCTAGTCCTAATGGCGTGACAATCATTTTATTGATCACCAGCTTTCCAGCGCTTTCCAAACCTATCCTAAACCATTTTTTGGAACATCGCATTGCAGATACTCCACGAGCAGCAAATGCTGGAACTGCGCAGTTTGGGAGTCGAGAACCTCACCCGGGCCATTGCGCTCGCCAAACAAAACTTCCGGACGCTGCCCAAGGCTATATCCACCCAGACTAATGTGGCGAGAGAGGGTGAGTGTACCAAGTTCAAAAGGACAAAAGAATTTGACCGCCTCGGTGGTCTAGCGGCAATACGCTTGATTACCAAAACCGGGGTCGTGAGCGAGTTCAGTTTCCGCTGATGTCGCCGTTGATTTGTGACCTCGATGGTGCTGTTTTAGGATTCCACACATCCGATGAAAATACGGAACCCCTGAAGGGGCACTTTCGTGACTATCTATTTGTTCGTCACCGTCTACATTCTATGTATCTACTTGAAGAAAAAGTTTAAATTTTGGTAGACATAGTCGTATACGAGTTGGGTGACTCAATATAAAGTGAAAAATTTATTTTGAACTTTATTTAGGTAAAAATAAGAAAATTAATTACTTTTGTCTAATTGACGCATTAAGGCTTACTATTATAGGGCTCGTTCTAGCCAATATTTGTTTTAATATTATTTGAAAGTGTTAAATTTAATTAACATTTACAAAATCTGAGCATTATCTCCAAAGCAACTGAACCTAAAAAAATACAGAGGGCTTCACTTACAGCTTACAGATTACTTACAGAAGAAAAGAGAATTTAGTTTTTATAGCGATATCGCAAAGTTCCTTCACACCTTCCACAAAGTGTGTAATGTAAGTACTGCGTGGACTTTATACGTACTACAAACGACTTTTTTGAGTGCAAACTTTTTCCTTTTCCTTTACGCGTTGAAACCATGAACTTTAACTGACCCTCCATTCGAAAGGCCTTATACTCGAACATTTTAACGAACCACCACTCGATATCCATTAGATAAACATAGTCCATTTTCTCTGTGTCGAGAAAGTGTAAAAGGATCGCTGGCGTCCCCTAAAATGTTCTGGCAAGGAGCCAAAGAATTGGCATTTAATGATCCGAGACACCCGCTCTGTAAACACGAACAAGTGAATAATAATCTCATAGGTGAATAAAACTTGCTCGATGTAAATAGAACTGATACAGGCGATCTGTTTATTTTATATTGTATTAGTCGTAGATTACCTAGAGGCGATCTATTTGATGACAGAAACCTTCAGGTAATATTTGTGGCACGATAACATAAACCATTCAGTGGTCTAATTACGCGCACCAAATCCTGAGCGATTCCAATCGTCTAACTGTCAAATTCCATACTAATTTGACAGTTAGACGATTGGAATCGCTCAGGATTTGGTGAGCGTAATATAGGGGCCGGTTGGCATTGGGTCCATTAATATGATAGAATTTTTACTTCTTTTTCTAAAATCTTTGTTTCTATTTAAAACCCATTATTATACCCTTAAGTGCATTTTTAACTATTTAATTTATTTTCTCTGTTGTGAAATATGTATATTTGTTCGTACCTTAGTAAATCAGGTGCAGCAGAAAACCAGCGCTAGTCGCCTTTGACTAGCATTTTGCTGAGCTGCAGCCTTTTTCTCTTGTAGCACTTGTGTTCGGCATGACACAATACTATTTTTAGTACTATTTTTTTTGTGTTCTCGTGTCTCTCCACAACTTTGTTATATTTTTGTGTTATGTTCATTTGTGTTACAATGGAAATAGATGTTTTCACTTTCACTATTTTTTAATAAAGATCTCCAAAACCACAAAAACTTACTTTTTCAGAGAGAGCTTTTGCTCTAAGATCTACAGTATGTCGAAAACCTTCGTATTAATTACAGCACATACCTAATAAACAAACATCAAGCTTGATATTTGTCAAGTATATTTAGACGTACGTAACTCCTGTCATTTTATAAAACAACGAATTTTTATGGTTCCGTACCCAAAGGCCCTATTACTAAGACTCCGCTGTCCGTCCGTCCGTCAGGCTGTATCTCATGATCCGTGATAGTGAGACATTCGACATTTTCACAAATTATGTATTTCTGTTGCCGCTATAACAACAAATACAAAACAGAATAAAATAAATATTTAAGGGGGGCTCCCATACAACAAACGCGATTTTGTTGCCGTTTTTGCTCGATATTAATAACGGCAATACGTAGACTCTTGAAATATTCAAATGTTGTGTAGATAATGGTACGGAACCCTTCGTGCGCGAGTCTGACTCGTACTTGGCCGGTTTTTTGTCGGTAACACTACACATAATGACAGATTGTATTGAATAGAAGGCATTCCTTAGTACTCATTGTTCTCACGAGGTGCTTCCTTTGACTATTCGAAAGTATGGTCAAAGGATGCATATGTACGTTTTAGTGACTTTTGCATGCTTAGTTACATTGCAGGCGTCTTTGCAATAAACGTACCTACACACCTACATAATATAAAGTTTCAGCTACGACCGTTCGCTAGTTGAATTTCGAAAACAGTAACTAAGCCTATCCCACTGGAGAACTTTGGTAGGCATTATTAATCGAATACGCTTTACTCCACATAACTGATGAAATATACCTATCCGGTTTTGTACGTAGAGTACTGGGACAAAAAGACGAACTTTTATTAGATTGTAAGGGGCATGAAAGTAAGAAAATAAATATTTACGGGCCAACGAACAATTTCGGTAGCAATATAAAAACTTTTGCTTGTCGAAGGAAGATTTATGTCTTACAAAAAATGTATAGATTTATCGTCCACTTTTATATCGAGTTTTACTGTTTAGTTTTGATCAATATCTAAACTCAGCGAAAGTCTAGCATATGCAAATCTAATATATAAATATCTCATGTGTGTTTGTTAGCGGTCTCCTCCGAAATGGCTTCACAGAACTTAATGATTTTTTGTAGATATTTGGTAGGTCTGAGAACAGGTCGTAGGCTATTTAATATGGCAAAACAACGTTTGCCAAGTCAGCTAGTACACACACACACACATACATACATAAACTCACGCCTGTATCCCAGAGGGGTAGGCAGAGACCAGGGATTGCCTCTTGCCACGATCTTGACAGATGACTTTCTCTAGTAATAGTATAATAATAACTTCCACACAACACACTCACTTGTCCTGGTCCCAAACTAGGATACACTGTGCTATGATGATAACTAGACAAGGCAGATATCACAAACATGAAGATACACCCAGACTGAGGCCATGTGTACAAATGCACGGCGGCCCCCAGTGGGAATCGAACGCACGACCTTCGGCATGGTAATCAGACGTGATACCGCTAGACCAACGAGGCACTCAATACTTATTAAACTCGATATACATCTATTTACAGGCTGATAGTCCTCAAAATCACTAAATAGTACTAAAAACATCGTAAATTAGAATTAGAGATACATAAGTACAAAGAGTTACCTCTAAAATGCGTGATGTCTGAAACACTTCAGTTAGAGTTTGTGTTTCACGACAACTTTAATTTGTTCTATAAGATTTTCTCAGATGAATATTGTGAGTGGTTGACCAAAAAGGTACCTGGAGGAATTGGAAACCCTTATTTTTTTATTTCAATTTTTTTATCTGTGGTATTTTAGCTTTGTTTTGGTCTAACCAGAATATTTTTAGGTGCCGTAGTTATTTTTTTAAGCCGCGCCCCCCGTCCGCACACGAGTAGAAACCTGTTTATACACGAAACTTCAAACGCGATTTTCTCGAAATCAATTATTTTCCCTTGAGGTCCCTTTTTGGTCAACCACTCACAATTTTGTGAAAATATCACGGTTTATATAATTTACTAGCTGACCGGCAAACGTTTTTATGCCATATTAATAAGCCTGCGACCTATTCCCAGACCTACCAAATATACACAAAAAATGTCATAAAAATCAGTGATGCCGTTTCTGAGGAGTTCGATGACAAACGCAGTGAAACGAGATTTTAATATATTAGATTAAATTCTCACTTTTCCCGCTTTATCAATATTGCAGCCACCGGTAAATGTTTGTCCCACATAGCAGCAAAATGTTTATTCTCTTCAACATCAAAACAGAGTGTGTTTAGATATACCTACACTGCGTGTTATTCATTGATCGCTACCGGTTTTACAGAAAAAAGAATTAAAAATCGTAAAAACACCTAAAGACTGCCAAAAAAAATTTCAATTCGTAGAACAACAGTTGTTGTAAGCGACCAAATATAATTAACAATCCGCTTCCCATCCAGCCACTTTTTCACATACAAACATGTACCTCTCTTAAAATTTTGATTGATTGTTACATGGGATCATGTTCACTTTCCAGACATATTGCGAGACATGGAAGTGCGCCGTGAATCAGTTTACCGTTCGTCGAAGATCCTGAGCGACATAGTGCGTCACTTGACAGCTGCCTTGCATTCTGCTGCCAGAAAAATTGAGGCGGGCCTCGTGAGGCTTCAAAGCTACGACTTTTGGCGGTGGACTGTAATGCTGAGTGAGGAAGCCTATTTTTATTGATTTACTTATTAATACTTTTATTACACTGAAACTAATGTACAACACGGTGGACTTAACGCCATAACCATTTTCTACCAGACAACCGCAGAAGGGGGAATTTTTATTTATTCATTTAGGATTACTAACAACTTTTATACCAACACGTTTACAGAATACTTAAGTAAAATCCTTAAGTATTCTGTTAAAATACTTAAGTGCGTCTTCCTGAGATTGATGCGATCGCCAACCCGCCTGCCAAGCGTGACGATTATGGCAAAACCCCTCATGGTTATGAAAACCACGAAGGAGGCCTATGTCCTGCAGTGGGCGTCAAATGGCTTATGATGAAGTAAAATCAGCTTAAAAATGAGTATACAAGCCAATTACAAGTAATCACTGCAATATTAATAATAATAATAATAGTTACATACTAAAGATTTATATCCTGCTATGTTTTTCGTGTTCAGTTTGTCTGTAATAACTTTTTTATTTTATTGATGTTGTCCGAAAATATATCAATGAAAGGGAAAAGTTATAAATGCGATTTAAAATATACTTTTATAAGGTAAGACTAACTAAACCAACACAATAGTATTTATTTACATATTAATATACATTTAAGAATAAATAAAGAATAGCATTTACAGAAATATTGTGTAGCAAAGGTTCCTGTAACATAGTTTCAAAATGCGGCAATTGATCGTATGCCTAGTGAGCGTATGCTAGCTATTCAGATACGCCGTTTTATAGATTTCAGTCGTGCAGTTGACCATACAACTTAACTTTAAAGAGGCGACGACAAAATTGCACATAGTCGTGCACACGAGATTTTTTCCCACGTGTTCAAGTAACTTATTATTTCAGGCAGTTGCGTTTTCTTCATCTCCGTAATAACGCTGATAATGCTCGCCATGATATGCGATTGCGGACAAGCCAAAACTCACGCTAAAAGAACACTGAAAGTGTGAGTAATAAAGTTGAAAACTGGATTACGGCACCTAGATGTTATTTTAAAGTATTTTTTCTTCCGCAGGTCTTCAGTGTGGATTTGCTTGGCATCGTTTCTTTTGTGGTGCTTGGTTTCGGGTATATTCCTTATTGCTGGACATGCCGAGGCAAGCGCCTGGCTACTTTAATAGCAACGAATAACAACTCTTTGAATTATAACTGTTGCCTTTTGGTTGTGACCAATTCTTGTAGACTGAGGCCCTAGCCACACAGACGGGACGTGGGGGGAGGGTGCGGAAAAGATGCGTCGTTTTTCCGATTCGATTTCATACAAAATGTATTGAAGGGACGGGACGGCGCCCACACCTCTATACAACGCGTCATGTCTTTTTCGCGCCCTCGCTCCACGTCCCTTCTATGTGGCTCGCTTGAAACAGCATTCTAAATCAAACGCTTCATATGATACAGAGTTTAACAAAATCTCATATGCATCTGAAAAAAAACTCCCTGTTCGACTCGTCAGCACTAACAAATTTTGCTATCGCGAAATATTTCATCTGTTTCATACTATATCACCACCCGCGGTATTGAAATGTACCTATTGAACAGCTGTAATTTTCTCGCGATTTTGGGAAAAACACAGGTTTTCTTACTTTTTAGGGTTCTGTACCCAAAGGGTAAGGGACCCTATATCTAAGACTCCACTGTCCGTGTGTCTGTCGCAAGGCTGTATCTCGCAAACCGTGATAGCTAGACAGTTGAAATTTTCACAGATGATATATTTCTGTTGCCCCTATAACAACAAATACTAAAACTGGATAAAATAACTATTTAAATGGGCCTCCCATACAATAAACAATTAGGTAGACGCTTGAAATATTCACAGAACATTTAGTTGTATATTGAATACTTTAAAAATAAATAACGAAATTAAAATAAAATAAATATTTAAATGGGCTTCCCATACAATAAACAAGATTTTTTTGCCGTTTTTTGCTCGATATTAATAACGGCAACAGGTAGACGCTTGAAATATTCAAATGTTGTATAGATAAGTACAGAACCTTTCGTGCGTGAGTCCGACTCGCACATGGCCAGTTTTTTTTTGTTTCGTGTCGTCGGTGATGTTAGTGGGGGTGGTAGCGCATCAGCAATGCTTGCTTTACATTCTAGAGGTCGTGGGTTCGATCTCGGCATGTACCGCTTTGTTTTCTAAGTAACACAATTGGCAATAGCAGCCTAGCACTCGCTAACTGTGAAGGAAAACTTCGTGAGGAAACCGGAGTGCCTAAGGGGTTCACATACCTCAAAGATGGAAATGGCCAATCCGCGGTGGGTTCGTGTGGTGATTAAGACCATACTCTCGATATCTCTCTCTTCCTCTGAGAGAAGGCGTGTGTGCTGTACTGAAACCTTTATAACGTGTTACTGAAATAACACGAAACTGAAAACCGTTTCCTCAATGTCGACAGCTGAACCACTTCCACTAAAAAAAAGTATAAAATTGTTATTTTTTTTACATATTAGGTAGCGACGACTTGATTCAAAATTGTGAGAAGAATATAAAAATAAAATTGATAATATTAAATCTTGCTTTTTGGAAGTGGTTTTGTTTAGTTTTCACAGAACAGCGCGCAAATGGTAACTTTAGTATGGAACTGCGAACATTCTTTTCGCGATTTCGAAGTTTATTGGCTGCAACGTTGGTCTAGCGGTGATTACCTCTGAGCATATACCTATTTGGGACCAGGGCCTAGATTCTGTTAATGCATTGTAGTAACATGACAACTGCATGAACATGGCGGTTTTCATTTCATGGCTGCTTTAAGTCTACGCGGGCACACCCATCAAACCTTCTAGGCGTCAATGGTACGAAAAAACACGTCACGTGACCCGACAGTGTACCTGTCATTATACTACAATGCACTAACAGAATCGAGGCCCAGGACACGTAATTACGTCGCGTGGGAGTTATTTTTTTTTGTGAATTTAACTCATTGGTCGTTTAAGGTCTACGTATGCCACGCACTGTGGGACTACCCTCAGTACTCGAGTCTCGCGAACCTCCTAGACCGGCCTTCACCCCTCCTGGCTGGAGACGAAGGGGTATTCGATGCCCTCTTTCGGGAAATGGACAATATCACTCTGGAAGTCTCCGTTCGGGATATTTTAAGGTACTCGTACATCCTCATTATTTGTGTAAACGTTCAGGCATCGTATACATTACAAGTTTGCCCCTCGACTTTCGACATTATTGCGTTCCAAAATGCGGTACAATTTACTGAAATATACCTAGGAAATAACGACGTAGTAAACGTTTTCGTCATAGGTATATGTTCGCACTGGGAATGGAACCTGGGTCTATCGCTTCCGAGTCCAATGTTCTACCCACTGGTCTGCCACCGCTATGTACATTTGTGAAGTTATAGTAGCAATACCACTCGCTAATAGTGAAGGAAAACATCGTGTGAAAACCTGAGTGTCTTAGCTTTTCACGTACCTACCTCAGCGTTTGAAATCGCCAATCCGCGGTGGGCACGTATGGTGATTATGCCCGTACTCTCTCCCTGAGAGAAAGCCTGTGCCCTACAGTGAGACGTATTTTAATCCGGATAAGTACCTATATATAGATCCGTCCATATCACCGTATCTGTATGTAAGGAAATTTAGGACCTCTCGCTCATACAATATAGTCGTCTATTATGTTGTGAGCGAGACGCAAATAGTGATCCACTCCCTTTCTTAAAGTAGTTTTGGCCTTTGCGTCCACGTATTGAGATGATTTATACAGCGTCCAGTGGCACCTTCACTCATAATAAGTGGGTGAAGGGGGCACACGGACGCTGCAGTGCCTGGAACAGTGATTTTTTTAGATGGAGTAGGCTTGCCTTGCACCTATACCATCCTGACAGCTTAGTCGGCCTAGCCCACAGAAAAGACAAGTCAGGGTTGAGTAATCCTGCTATAATAGCAGTTAATTTTAACCAATTGAGTGGTGATTCTATTCATCATGCTGAACAGCATCTGTTCTATTGTTCTAGGTTTTTGAATTCCCAATAAAATATACGATATTCAATACAACATTTGAGATGTCAGCAAAAAATTTTAATTTAATTTTTTTCGCGTAGCTAATTAAAGAAGTTATAGAATATCAACAAAGTGTATTGCTCATGCTACGTTATGTAGATCAATATCAGATCAAATAATATCTGAGAGCTACTTCTGGACAAATTGATCTTTAGTATTATCTTTCGCCGCCGGCGCCGGATTAAGAATAGCGTCACTCCATTTCCTTCCGTGGATGTCGTAGAAGGCGACTAAGGAAATAAATTACCAGGAGACCGGCAGCAGCGTCTTCCTGAGATTCCAACTGCATACTGCGATCACCAACCCGCCTGCCAAGCTTGGCGATTATGGCAAAACCAATGGTTATGAAAACCACGAGGGACGCCTGTGCTCTGCAGTGGGCGTCAAGTGGCTGATGATGATGATGATTATCTTTCGTTAGGATCGTTTGCTACAGCTGGTTTATTTTTCAGGGACTGCGAGAAGGATTATCCCGCATATAGTGTGTTCCAACTGGATAGAGTACTAGATGTGAACAAGGAAACCTCTTACTTCGAATGGGATGACCTACAGGCGGACCTTGGGAGGCTGGCTTCAATAGTAGACATCGGGTTCCTGAAGAACGTTTCAGCCGAGCTGAGCAGAATATTGAACCAGATGCTTTTGGTGTCGGATGTGAGATTGGCTAAATATAGGCAAGTCAACTTACTTATTTTGGGGCAATGACATTTTCGTTTAAAATTTTGTTCCAGCTTTTATTTAACGCTTTGTCTTACAAAATTGTATTCATCTTATTTAATTGATTTTCATTAAATTATATTATTCATTTTCCTATAACATATACACTTTCTCTAAATGTAAGAAAATCCTTTTTTGTACCTGCGACCAAAGTCAAGAAATGGATAATAAGGTCATGCACATATTAATTGAGTCAATGAGATGAATAGAAAGAAAGAAAATTTTTAAATAAAAAATAAATACCGACTTCGAAACACTACAGCAGTAAAAATTTAGAAATAATTTAAATAATTAGAAGTATTTATACATCTTAGGTATTGTAGTAATTATACTTCTCCAATACCTACTTATTACTGCTGTAGTGTTTCGAAGTCGGTTTTTATTTTTTATTTAAAAATTTTTATTTTTCAATTTTAGTGGGGGAGCGGGAGAAAAATAAATAAGTCCCTTGTAACCATAATTTACCCTAGTTAATTCGTTGCTTTAAAATTTGATGTTCTAAATTTCCATCTCCGAAAGTCTTCACCAGAACATCACCAAATTAACTTGGGACTACTTTTACACTATTGTATGAAACATACGGATATTACTAAAGGATGAGCCCCATTAGAGCTTATTTACTGCTTTCATTGAAGAGTTCCGTTCTCCATCTCTAAAAGTCTCTATCAGATCTTCACCAAATTAAAATGGGACCAATGGGACGTTGTACCTGTTCGAACAAAAAACGAATAGTCGAAATCAGTTAAGATTTGACGGCGTTATGGAGGAACATAGCCACAAAAAAAAATAAAAAATATTTATATGCGTCGAATTGATAACCTCCTCCTTTTTTGAAGTCGGTTTATAAGAAAGACGACATTTATTCATTTATAATGAAATAGAAACAGCAAATAACTAGACAGACATTTTTTTTCCATATCTTAATAATTTTCTTTAACGGTTTCTTTACATTCAGGGAAAGTTTATCCGGCACTGACGATACATACGTTATTTTTCTAAAGTTAAAAACAACACAAAGGGAACGCTATATAACTGAACCCTATCCCCTTGGTCGCGGACAGAGAAGCCAATCACAACAAAAGACTAGATAAACAGTGGTCTATCCTCTTTCTAGACTCGAGTACAATGGTCCGGTGGTGGGCAGAGATTTGATATCGCTGGCGGATCAATTAATTAACGTGGCAGCTCAAGTAACAGATCTGACGACCTCCGGCAGGATGGAAACTTTAGGTATTATACTACCCACGTCTACATGTTGTAGAAATCTCGCGAACGCTTCAGAATCGCAATTGGGGTACATGGTGTTTAAGCCCTTGTCTACGGGATTTGGAAAATGTTAATTGCAAGAAAGAAAAAAAAGAAAGAAAGGAACCATTTATTCACATTACGACAGACGCACCCACTCCATTTCCTCCCGTGGATGTCGTAGAAGGCGACTAAGGAAATAAATTATCAGGAGACGGGCAGCAGCGTCTTCCTGAGATTCCAACCGCATACTGCGATCGCCAACCCGCCTGCCAAGCGTGGCGATTATGGCAAAACCCCTCATGGTTATGAAAACCACGAGGGAGGCTTATGTCCTGCAGTGAGCGTCAAAGGGCTGATGATGATGAGACGCACCCACATAAAAACAACAGAATCTATATACCTAATTACAACAAAAATTCGAAAAAAGAAATCTAACGAATTTGAGGACATTGTGCCTCCGTGGCAACAAAAAGGATGTGTGCTTTGAACAACACATCACCAGCAAAACTGATTTTCAATTGGGACCGTTTGTTTTTTTATACTTTGGCACCGGAACATCATCATCATCATCATCATTCAGCCACAAGAAGTCCACTGCTGGACATAACCCTCCTCCATGGATTTCCAAAAGGACCGGTTGGAAGCGGCCTGCATCCAGCGCCTTCCTGCCACTTGGATGAGGATATTATTCCTTGGAGGAATATTATGTTTTGTTCCTGCCACCGGAACAATACATAATAATTAAAATACAATGATAATTACAGATTATAAATGTATAAATACTAATGAAATGTCATCGTAGTCCGTCTCATTCGTCCGCGCAATATTTCCCATCTCTCATTTCTGTCTAAGATTAGCAAACACTCGTGTGGCAAACAAAATGTGGAAGATTATGGAAGGCATATACTTACAGTAGGACGTAGGTATATGGGTTAGTTATGCTATGTAACTTGGGAAACCCAAAATTACTTTGTACAACCTTTACACTGTACTTACACGGCGCGGCTAGGATGAGAATGGCTTGTAGTAGCTCCCGCACATCAAAGCCTTCTGTTTCTTCATATTGTGTAAGTGAAATGATATCCCGATAATTTAAATGACTGCATGTGATGATCCATCTGAAAGGTTCCATTGGGTTCAGCAGTTTTATCTGTATTATTTTAGGATAACAGGAGACTCTCGTTTAATTGACGTAGTCGGTCCAATATTTATGATTTTAGATAGAACTCTTGTTTTTTCATATAGTTTGACACTCTCTTTGTTTTTTTGAAATCACTATATAAACACTCGTATGTCAATTCATACATGTGAGCCAATTCACAGATTAGGTAGATGTCATTAGGTGTTAGCGTTGTTGGTCCGATTGTAAAATTAAATTGTATTGGTTATTATAATAACCACCTAATTTTTTCCACACAACACAGTCACTTGTCCTGGTTCTAAACTAGGATACCTTATACTGTGGTAACCAGGTAAAGACATCACAAACTTGGAAATACACCCGGACTGAGGCCATGTATACAAATATACGGCGGGCCTCAGTGGAAATCGAGCCCACGACCTCCGGTAATGAGATGTGATACCGCTAGACCAATAAGGCAGACAATTGACTGCTGGTAACAGTATTAAGACATTGTTAGTTTACGGGTAAACGAGAGTCAGTCATCGAAACAAAATTACATCAAATAAGGCGCTTTCATCTTGATATGCTTACGTAAATGCTAGATAGCTAAGCAGTTATCAAGCCAATGCTGTGGTGAGGATACTAAACATTTTTAGATCAATTAGGCTCTCCTGACTTGGAGAGGCTACTTCATCAAAGAATATTTAGCGTCTAGGTGGCTACCTAGACCAACATCTTTGCTTAATCCGCTTGAATTGAAAGACAGAGTCTGATAATAATGTGCACATGTTCCTTATTAACTAAAGTCCGGATTCACTTAGGTACTTGTAATGTTGTCCGAAGAGTCCGACAAGCTCTGATTTGCACCATGGTGAGTCCCGTTAGTAGCTCGTCTTGCACTCTTCCGATAAAATGACAAGTGAGTAAATCCCTTCTTCTGAACCCCTCAGCATCACGAACCCAAAGGCTTCACCTAACCAACGTCAAGCCCTTGGAGCAACTGAAAGCAGAAGTGGTCTTCAAGTTGACTGAACTGGAACTTCAGTTGACACCATTCAGGAGGAAGCTGAACATCTCTCTGAGCCACATCCATACGGCGCAGTACTACATCGATAATCAAGGCGATGTCATTGCACAAAAGGTGACCACTCTGAGTCTTTAGCGCAGCTTTTGTTTACAATTAAATGAACTCCTAAAATAGTGGTGATGGTGACCTTATTAGAGTTTTGGTAGTACTGTACCTTAAAAAACTCACGCCTGTATCCCAGAGGGGTAGGCAGAGACCAGGGACTGCCACTTGCCATGATCTTGACAGATCACTTTCACTTCCTCAACATTCATTCATTCTCTTTACAGAAGGTATCAATCTACGCGGGTCGGTTGATCTCCCACATAGCCGGTTGGCGTACCCACGCTCTTACGGCTATAGGTCACCAAGCGGCTCGCTGCAGACCCCTGTTCACTGTTTACCACGCCGCCCGAGTACTGCTGTGTTCGCGATACGTGGCTTCTTTGGTAAGAAAGAGATGTGACACTTTCGCAATACAACGATGCTGACTGAAAGGGAGAGAGAGAAATTTAGCAGACTGTAAAAAAAAAAGACTGTGGTTCGCAAATAGTTCGATATGTGGAATATTTTATCCAACCACACACAAATATCGAAAAGATCGTCTAACTGTCAAAATGCCAAAATAGTGATAAAGTCTTAATGGCTGTCCGCTGCGTTGAGCGGGTACCCCGGCGCGGGTGCCCCGCGTGGCGCGCTGTTTCATATTATCTCATAAACAGCACTGCATGAAGCGGGTCTCCCGCGGTATGAGGTACTATGAAACAGCACGCCACGCGGGCGCCCGCGCCGTGCACCCGCTCAACGCAGCGCACGGCCTTAAAAATGGCAAAGTTACTAACGCGCTCCAAATTCTTTAAATGCCCTTTTCTCAAATCATGAAAATAATTATTGTTTGATAGGTTAATTGATTGACTTTATTGATCTAAACCATAATGAGGAGATTCCCTCTCCCCTTCCCACTCTTCGAATGGGGATTTTATTTCATCAGCATGGGTGTATTATGACGACGCGAGTCGCGCGTTTTTAATGTAAAAAGTCGCGCCTTTACAGTTTATTTATTGTCAAATTCTGACGTTCACGCTGACGTACTACCAATGCTGGTATGTAAAAATAACATATCACTATAAAATTTTCAGCACGGTTGGTGGGTGTGTGGCTTTCTTCTCGGCCTGACTTGGTGCGGCCTGACTCCACTCTGCGTGAAACTATGGAGGCGCTACGGCAAGAAGATTCGGACCCACAACGCCATGAATTTGGCGAATTTGAGCACAGGGTAGGTGCGATTGCAGACCTTATTAACTGATTAAGATTTTGGATAACCTTATTTTTCTATTAATCTGAAATATGAAGCAACTCAATAATATAAATCATGGTTTCTGATATCATCATCATATAACGCTACGCACATAACTATGATAATAATTTTGTTATCATTAGCTGTTAAGGCTAAAAGTTCCTGAGCATGCGGTGAAATGCGTTTATGAAAATGTACTTAAGGGAGCCCCACCATTTCATTGGTGGCGCTAGTCTTACTCCCTGTAGCCCCTTAATCAAATAACATAATTATTATATAATAATAACATATTATCATATTGCAGCCCCCAGGAGACCCCTACCACCGCGTTATGCGACAGCAATAATTGGAACACACCTGGGTTCGTATCTTATTCTTTTAAGACTCAAGCCGACTTGCACCACTTCCTAAATTTCACTTAAGTTGCCATTTAAATCAACATTTGTACGAAGAATTTTAGTTAAATGCTGCTTAAGCCACATTTAAGAAACAGTTGCAAGTCGGCCTAAGCCTGAGACGTTCCTACATTTTAATGTTTCCGGAAAACCATCAGCAAAACATAGCTTTTTCTCTTTACTTTCCGCGAGTCAATAGTCACGCAGTAACCGTTGGTTACAATACACACAACTCAAAGGTTTCCTTCACCACAAGGCAGCTCTGCTTATAAATAGTATTCCTATACTCCTTTACTTATTAAGATACTATGTTTGAGCTACAACATCCCAAACTCAGGAGATATGTTTATTTTTCAGGCCCCAACCTCCTCCAAGAAGTGACAGTTGGTGAACCACTTGTGTCCCATACAAGAATGAAGACAAAGTATACTATCACGATCAGTTTGTGACCAAACCCAAATACATATATGATAAAACAAATATGCTGATTGATAAGCTCATGTTACTCTGTGTGAAATGAAGCACATCTCATTGCATATTTTAGCAGACAAAAGAATGCCGATGACATAATTATAAAAATTTTATTTGATTTTATTGCCCTAAAACCTGTGCCAATAAAACATAACATTTACTATTTTTGATTTTAAACGTTTAAAAAAGTTCGTAATTGTCAATTTTAATTATATTTGTGCCGTGAGCTTCGTGTTACCGAATAAAATAAAATAAATAAAACTAAAAATAAATAAATAAGAAATTTGTCTTGAAATAGGTCCGCCCTTGCTCATAGTCTAAGACATTCATGTTTTTTTAAGTGCTGAATTTTGTATTTTGTGCAATAAAGTGTAACAAACAAACATAACACAAGCTCACGCCTGTACCTATCCCAGAGGATCAGGCAGAGACCAGGGACTGCCGCTTACCACGATCCTGAGACATCTCTTTCGCTTCATGACCATTCATTAGTCGTTACATGCACGCACGTCGGTTTCGGGTAATTTTTCTTGCCCTGTGACAATAAAATATTGTTTATCTTTTTTTACAATTTGTTCCAATAGAAACAACACATTTCTTCTCTCGGTATTTTACTTGAATTTTTCCACTCAGCAAAATTCTGCAAAATTTAAGCATAATTATTGTTAGAGTAGTTTATTCTGGGTCTCATTTCGTAGAGCTGCAATCATGGTTTACTATGACAATTCGATGTACAATGCATAACCGATTAACCCATAGATCAATAAATAGGAATTAAATACTAGTTATACTAATCGACTATACAGCGTGAATGGAATAGTCATGAGAAACCGAAATAAAAAAAATAACCAACGACCAATGAAGTATTTCATGAACCTGCTTGATGAGTACACGTAACCCTATAGTTGTCGTTGTATTGATGATATAAAGATATTTACGATTTCATTCCAGTGTGTCTAAAAAAACTGAAATAAAAACTGACTAACAACCTGACTGCTGAGCATTAACTACTAAGCAGGCGGAACCAGTCTAGGCGATAAGTTACATTGTTGAATTTGGGTCCCACCTGCTTAGTAGTTAATGGTCAGCAGTCGGGTTGTTGGTTATTTTTTAAAGAATTTTTATTTTTTTATTTTTGTCGATTTAGTGATTCTTTTAATTTTTGTCGAATTTATGCTGATTTCTTATAACCTATGACACCCGCACAAACACCACGAATCGTTTGAGATATTATTTGCCAAAATCTGACTACTGGTTAAGGGTTTTGAGGGAACATAAAATCGGACATATGTATACATACAGACGAGCCAAACACATTAACCTCGTTTTGGGCACCGCCGCTTTCGGGTAATAATAAACTATGAATTGTAGTTTTATGAAACGCAGCCCTGACATGCGTAGCGTCAATAGAACACATGCCTCACATTCAAGATGTCGTGGGTTCGAGCCCCAACGTGTACCAATGGCTTTGTTTTCTAAGCTACGTACATTTACGAATTCGCAATAGCAATACCACTCGCTAACTGTGAAGTAAAATATCGTGAGAAAACCTGAGTACCTGAGGTATTCAAGTATCTAAGCGTTTAAAATTGCCAATACGCGGCGGGCACGCGTGGTGATTAAGCCTATACTGACATCTGATTTCTCGTAAACTAACAATCTGTTATTCTTCTGTTAACAGATGTCAGTTGGTCAAAGTACATAAAAAAACCGGCCAAGTGCGAGTCGGACTCGCGCACCGAGGGTTTCTACTCGCGCTTGGCCGTTTTTTTATTATTTGTCGTTAGAATATATAATAAGTCCCACAATAACGCCAAGTTTGGTCACTGTGTGTTTTACTATTTTTACGATTGAGCATAAACAAAACAACGACGAAAAAACCGGTTTGTGTTTTTTGTTTTACCCCTTATTTTTTATTTTATTATTTTTAGGTAATCCGCCATAATAACGCACAGTTTTGTGAAGATTTCAACTGGCTACCTATTACGGTTCTAAAGATAGAGCCCTTTAAAGGTAACAAATACAGACAGGCAGACGGAAGATAGACAGTGGAGGCAGAGTTATACAGTTGGCATCCTTCGGGTATGGAACCTTAAAAAAACATTTGACAGCTAATAAAAGTACCTACCTAGATTAACAGACTGTTAGTATCCGAGAAACCGGCAATGAGTCTCTCTTTCCGAAAGAAGGTCTGTGCCATGCAGTGGAACATAATATCCTCCTCAGTCCTGACCTTGAAAATAACAATTGTAAAACACTGTTACGAGTAATAACAATTAAAAACCACCTGACTTCGGGTCGAGCGTATTTTTTTTAACAGCCTGTATATTTTTATCATCATTATCATTAGCCATTTGACGCCCACTGCAGGACATAGGCCTCCCTCGTGGTTTTCCAAGCTTCGCGGTCTTGTGCCGCCCGCATCCAGCGGCTTCCCGCCACATACTTATATTTATCATTTTTATTTATTTATGGCCAAATTCTAAAATAACTATAACACTACAGTATATAGGTACAAACTTATACTTATAATATAAGTTTATTTTATATTCTAAAATGTGGTCACCTACTTAGTTGCAGAAAACATAGACCAAGCCATGACTTGCCATAGTAATGTTTGTTACCAAGCCGCAAAACATAACATTCTAATTAAAATAAGACACCTATTTAAAATCGAAAGCAATATTATTCAATAGAAACACTCGACATTAAGGTCCATTTCACCTTGGCTGTCAGTAATAAACTTCATACGAGCTACGAAACGACGGCAGTGTTGGTGTTTGGCATAATAAATCCATTAACTGCCTGGCCACATATAAGAGGACTCAGTGAGCTAATTAAGGCCACCAATGAAAAAAATATATATCTTCTTTTACAGATCGTATTTCCAAAAAGTGTCTGTACAATCTCTCAGTGATGCTAATAGCAATTTTTAAGACCCACGACACATTACCTAGGATCACGAACCTGGGACTAGATAGCTATCTAGTACTATTTTTATTGCCTTAGATCACGTCCATGAATCCTAAAAATCACTATTAACATGATTTAGAGATTGTACAGACACTTTTGACAAATTCGATCTGCAAAAAAAGATATCGCTAGCGGTAGCGCTAGTGTTACTCCCTGGAGCCCCTTAAGTTACTTGCACATGTCTATGATAATTTACGGTCATACAAAATTATGATACGGCCCCGTACGCCGAACTAGTCCACATTTGCACACGACAAAGTAAACATGTGAATTCGTGTACTCTATTAAGTTGAATTACGGCTGACTTTACGACGAACGTAAAGATTAATCAGTTGCCAACTTGTGTAGTTCTGAAAGGTAGTTTTGTGCTTATAGGATTTCAGGCAAGCAAAATCACCCGACCCAATGATTTACTAAGTTTTTTAATAATAAAACTAGATTCATTTGTAGTAGCAATACCACACGCTAACGGTGAAGGAAAACATCGTGGGGAAACTCGCGGCTTGGTTGTTTCCGCACGTATTGACTTGTTTTTCCTGTGAGCTAGGCCGACTAAGCTGTCAGGATGGTATAGGTGCTGGGCAAGCTTCCATCTAAAAAACAATGTCCCAGGCACTGCAGCGTCCGAGTAATCCCTACACCCATCTGGTGTAAGTACCTAAAGGTGCCACCGGACTAAGTATTAATCATCTCATTACTTAGATGTAAAGGCCAAAGTTAGATTCAAAACTATCCTTCCTATTCATTATCCTACTTAATATTATTTTTTTCCTCTGTGATATTATAAATGTGAAAGTTTGTGAAGATATTTGGATGTTTGGAGGTTTAGAGGTTTGAATGTTTGAAGGTTTGTTACTCAATCACGCAATAACGGCTGAACGGATTTACATGAAACTTGGCGTACAGATAGACAAACCACTGCTCTGAGAGAAAGCATACTTGATATCCCGAACGAAGTTCACCGGGAAAGCACGACTCACGATATTCATACATGCTTAGTTACACACCAAATTGATAACATGAATGAAACACGAAGAATGCGCCAACACCAACGAAACGTGTAATTATGTTTACCAAATAAACATAGGCGATTAGAATGGTCCCTTAAATGTATAACTTCGTATTACCCTGGGCTGATTTTCATGAAACTAACAATCGCAGTTTATAATGACAATTCGAGCTTCATTGCGTAGCAGAGTCTATTTATTATTCTGTTGGTTAATCGACTTTGCCATGCTATGACTGCCTAGGCGCTTAGCTACCAAAACAGAGGTCGTGGGTTCGATTACCACTGGGGGCCGCCGTACATTTGTACAAATGACCTCAGTCTGGGTGTATTTTCACGTTTGTGACGTCCTTGCCTGGTTACCACAGCACAGGGTAACCTAGTTTGGGACCAGGTCAAGTGATTGTATTGTGTGGAAGTTATTAGTATTATTACATCAAATTGGCATAGTAAACCATGAAATGTAGTTGTATGAAACAGGCCCCTGTTTAGGGTTCGGTACCCATGTCTAACGGGACCGTATAACTCTGCCTCCGCTGCCTATCTGTCTGTCCGTATGTCCGACCTTTAAAGGGCTCTATCTTTGGAAAGGTAATAGGTATCCAGTTGAAATTTTCACAGAATATGTTTTATTACCACGGATTACCTACTATATAACAAAATTTCAAAAATAAAGGGAGTCTCCAAACGACAAATGTGTTTTTTTGCAATTGCAAGCATCAAACATGGCGTGATTTCGGGGCTTCTTATAGTCTAACGAGAAATAATAAAAAACGGCCAAGTGCGAGTACGCAACCCTCGGTACGCGAGTCACCCCCGGTTTCTCGTACACTAACAAGCTGTTAATCTACTGTTAACAGCTGTCAGTGGTTTTTTGTGTATGCGCTTTGGTCAATTGACAGCTGTTAACAGTAGATTAACAGCGTGTTAGTGTACGAGAAACTGGGTGTCAGACTCGCACTTTGGCGGTTTTTATTTTCAGTTATTTACTTTATAAAGGGTCAGAATATAATTAACCCTTTAATATTTATGCTTACTTTTTTTACCTCCAGGCGTTTTTAGCCTGACCGGGGTCCCGTTTAATCCTTCTCCAACCAGAACATTGATCGTAAAAACGTATACTAAATGTTATTATCGAGAGATAAAACATTTTCGGTGTTGTTTATAAAAACACTCCTCAAATGTAATTTTAATAGTCTATACATCTTTACTTATGGAAAGACCAATTTGAACTGTACCTGAGGAGTGTTATAAGGAATCGTGTTTTATAGATGAGACTTTATATCGGTTATAAAGGATTAATCCAATCCTCTTTTTCCCGAATGTTCGCTTTCTTTCTTTTGAAAGAATTCATTTTTTAATTTGTTTTAATCTAGTGCAAATTGAAGGAAAATCTTATCTAGCCCGGTACGTTTTACTGACCTAAACTGCCTAGAGGTTTTATTCGATAAGTAACGTTATAACACTGTTAATTACATTACATAAGCTCGCGCCTGTATCCCAGAGGGGTAGGCACAGTTCCAGTGCTTACTTGCCACTTGCCACGATCCTGACGGACCTCTCTCGCTAATTAACAGTATATTTCTTCAGTAAATTAACAGAGTCGTCACGTTACTCTATTAAAGGACTGGTCATCTATTTGCCTCTTGCTCATACAATATTGTGTTGCCTATATTGTGTGAATGAAAGGCAAATATTTATCCAGTCCCTTTCCTTCATTATCTAAACACAATAAATCTAATAAAATAAGTCCAATCTGCAGGAAAATTGTGACTAGGTCAAATAAAATGATAAGTACTAGAAATAAAACTGCATAAGTACACAATCAAGTGCTTAATTAAAAATCTGTAAAAATACAAAAATAACCAGCTTATGCAATATTTTTATTATTTTGACCATAGGTGGGCTTAAGAGCTAAAATATTAAATTTATTTTCTTACTTATAAAGAACTAAAATATATAAAATCAACTTCTGATGACAAAAAACAAAAAAAAAACTACAGCCGCCTTAAGATGACAAAACTGTTGGCAGTTGTTATAATAAGGGACAGGTAGGGACCTCAGAACACAAACACACTGGCTTGCTGCAGCCAACACAAGCATGGGTGGTCATCTAGTGTTTCTTTGAGGGGCAAAATCTGCATACTCTTCCAGTTCCTGAAATTAGTGCTGGTGCTCGGACATCCACAGTAGCCATATCTTTGCCTAGAACTTGAGTATTTGACCTGTCTTAGTTTTGTAAGCAAAATTATGCCCCTACACAATGGGGTCATATGAGGCGCTACTTGCGAACTAGCTAATTTGAACGAGAACAACCCACTTCACTATTTACATTCGGTATTCGCACACATATCTAAAGTAAACATGCAAATTACGTAAAAAGTTTTATACAACTATGGACGCGTAGCGTTTTCAATGGGTATTACCTACGTTTTATGTACCAAACGACGCAAACTCCTTCTTTGGTGGTCATTCGGTCACAAAAACTGAAGCTACTATGCAGTTCAGCCGCGGGGAGCGGGGGGATATAGGCAAAACATCGAAACTAATCGCACGGAGCCTGTGAGACTACATGACCATACTTAAAGGTTAACAATGCTATAAATCGCAAATTTATTCTCTAAATCTAGTTATGGTATCACGACAAAAAGCAGATCCTCTATCTAAGTTATGTGTGAATTTCACGAGGATTTGTTGACTAAGAATTGGGCAAAATTTTATACAGAGCAAACAATGTATCTACTAAGAAAATACCGCTGTTAGAATCTTAGCTCTTATTTGGAAATAAAAGAATGAAGAATTCAACGTTATATTTATTCCAGAACAGTCTAAATTATTAAATAACATAGTTCGCACCCGACAGTATAATTTTCACGGCGAGTTGGAAAGAAAAGAGGCCGCTCCGCTTGCAGTGTCTTTTGTGGGCTGACGTCCAGGTTGCCAGCTCTGGTTCAATTGTCTTGATTGCCGGTTTTTCTCGACGTAGTTGGATACACATCTAACAGTACTTTAATTATATACATAAGTTAACAGTCCTTTGAAGCTGTAAAAGAATCAAACTACTAAGTTAACGTAAAAAAAATATTCGGCAGTTTATGCCGCAAATAACGTATACCTATTATGACACTCAAGGGAATCAAAAATAGGGTACTTTTCGTTGACCTAGAAATTCGGCAAGTAATATCGTCTTTTACTACAAGTACAGGAAAAAAACGGAAAATATACATTGTTAATTAAATCAGTGTGGCGCCGGATTAAAAATAGCGTCACTCCATTTCCTTCCGTGGATGTCGTAGAAGGCGACTAAGGAAATACATTACCAGGAGACGGGCAGCAGCATCTTCCTGAGATTTCAACAGCATTATACTGCGATCGCCAACCCACCTGCCAAGCGTGGCGATTATGGCAAAACCCTTTATGGTTAGGAAAACCATGAAGGAGGCCTGTGTCCTGCAGTGGGCGTCGAGTGGCTGATGATGATGATGAATTAAATAAAAAAAAACTGTCTTTGAAGTCCAGGAAAAGCTGTTCGGTTTTTTTTACTCAGCCTATATGTTTGTGTCCCACTGCTGGGCAAAGGCCTCCCCCAATCCACTCCAGGTCCTGGCCCACCTCAGACCACTCCGGCAGATTGGCTGTCCCAAAAATAAATACAATAAGTTTTTTTCAAAACCGAGATTATATCACTTTTGATTACTGGAACCAATAGTGGAAATATCTAGGTTTTGTAAAAGAAGGTACCTTACTCTGTTTATTTTTGGGACAGCCGAGATCTTGGTCGAGATCGTCTCTCCACCATCTCCTAGGCCGGCTTCGACTTCCGGTGATTTAAAACGAGATACTCAGATAATCTGTCGAACAATACTTAAATGACTGGTCTAATCTGACCATGAAATAATTACAATGAAATTACAGATCCCTAACAAAAACAAGTATGCTACATTTACGAAACTACAAACACCACGTTTAAAGCCTTTGGCATTTTAGGAAGTTGGCTTTGGGCCAATAACGGAGTTTTTTGCCAGAATTGATAGTGCCACCCGAAATATTTAATAGCTACGTAGAAGGTTGAGCTGCGACGTTTCGGAGTTCAGATATTTTTATATGTATTTTTTTTCCTGCTATCTGACATCTGATTAATCTGTTATGGATGGTTATGGATGGATGGATTATGGATGATGATTGAAAACTCACTCCGTCAGGATTTGCAACAATAGTAATGGATTTTTGCCACGTAATTTAATCAGGGGCTCCATCAGGTTTGTCAGTCCTCCCATAATTGACATTTTTGAAAACAACTTTTGCACAACAATAATTTTTTTTTATTTGCACCTCAAAGAACCATTTTTTTACTATCCGCGGAACACACGTGAACAGACTGACGTCCGACATGAAAGCTTCGCATGCTGGAAACTAAACAAACTACTTTATCCATGAACTATGAGTTATGCGTTTTGATATTTATGGTTACTAAATATCAAAACGCATAACTCTTAGCGTAGTTATCCCACGCGAGCGTATGAACAAAACATAAGCCTTACGCTCTTTCACTATCTCGGAGCAATAAATAGGTACATTACGCGTTAAAATTTTGTAAGCTTACAAAATATTTTAAACCTTGCTAAAATGGCTTAAAAGTATAAAGCTTATTTCATCAACGTGATGTTTCCAGTTTAATTGTCTATCAATTGTGAGTCCGAGAAAACGGGCAGTTTCAACTTCATTTATGGTAGCATTTTGATTATTTAATTTAATGTCAGGTAATTTATTCAGTCTTTGATTAAAATGCATTATATACGTTTTAGTCAGATTAATTTTTAGATTGCTGTTGTCAAGCCAAGAAATTATTGTTGTCAGAGAATTATTTATGACAGAATCATAATTATTTATGTCTTTGCATTTTATTGTCACCGTACTATCATCAGCGAATAATGTCATGGGGTGGCAGGCAGCCTTTGGCAGGTCATTTACGTACAAAATAAACAGAAGGGGCCCTAATACACTGCCTTGTGGCACTCCATACTTTAAATTACGGAATTCGGGTCTGTACGGTATTTCTTTTTTCGTTTTAACGTCTATTCTAGACACATCAGTTAGTTGTTTCCGATCTGAAAGGTACGAAGTCAGTAGTTTTAAGACATTGCCTTTTATACCGTAGGCTTCAAGTTCACTAGCTAGAATGGTGTGATCTACGTAGTCAAACGCTTGTGTCATGTCACAATAAATTGCGCATATGGGGGCTCTATTGTCAACTTCACACATAACATTTTTAATGCACTCAAAAACAGCCAGATTTATTGTTTTGTTTTGTCTAAAGCCTTTTTGCTCATTACACAAAATTTTTCTTTTCTCTCAATATTTATTAATTTCACCGTATAAGTATTTCTCAAATATTTTTGAGAAGATAGAAATTATCGCAATAGTTCGATAAAATTCCATTAATTCTCTATTCTCCTTTTTAAATAAAGGTTTGATAATAGTTATTTTGAGGTTTTGAGGGAAAATTCCTTTTAATATGGTTAAATTCATTATGTGACTTAAGGGGTGACATATATAGCTATTTACAGTTTTAATTTTTTTCGTCGAGATATCGTCAAATCCTACACTACTCGTGTTTTTTAAATTATTTATGATTCTAAAAATATGTTCTGGTGTGCTGGGTGGCATAAACATTGACGTCTGTGGCTGATCAATATCAGACGTTATGTTTTGACCGACATTTGGTATTGGCTTTATTTTGTCGACAAAATAATTGTTGAATGCATTAGGTAGCTATCTCTTTGGGGTTCGTAATGTCATTTTTATTAATCATAATTTTTCTATAGCTTCTCTAGGTATATTCGGTCTTGATTTATTAATCACTTGCCAGGCTGTCTTGGATTTGTTCTCTGACATTTTTATTTGGTTATCGTTTTGTGCCCGTTTGGTCAATCGTATAATTTTTTTTAGTAGTTTGGAGTAGGTAAAATATTTTAATTTATTCGCTTCGTTAGGCTTCAGTCTAAATTTCCATAACAAATATCTCTTTTTTTTACTACACATTTTATGCCCTTCGATATCCATTTTGGCTTGCTATTGAGTTTTATCACAATTAGTTTTTGGGGAAAACACTGGTCATATAGAAATTTAAAATTATCCATAAATAGTTAAGTGCACACTCGGGGTCGGTAGCGTTATAAACATCAGAGAATGAGATACTCTTTATATATGATTCAAATTTATCTACATTAGTTTTGCTGTAGTCTCTTTTAAGGTTGCGCCAAAATTTTATTTTAACAATTTTTTTGACGGGAACCTTGATTAATTGAGCTGTGTGATCCGACAAACCAAGTTCTAGTTCGTAGTAAAGTTAGTAGTTCGGCGTATATTCTATTTAAACTTTATAAAACCGTCAGTACAGATGCTTTACTAGCAACATATAATATCACGGCCTTGCTGAATCGGTACTTAGATATGGTATTATCTTTTGGAGCAACTCAACTAATAAAGAAATTGTTTTTAAAATGCAAAAACGCTGTATTCGCGCGATGTTTCATTTGACAATTTTATATTTAAAACCATAGTAATGCATGCCACTGTACTATTGACACATGTTTATGCGAATAAATGAATCTTTATCTTTAAAGCATGAAACCGTGAAAATTATTTTGTATGTTAAATTTTGCCAGTTGCTTGGTAAAATACCAAGCCGTCATTTATAGTCGAGATAAGATAATGCAATTTTTGTAGGATAAGATATGCGCTGACCAAGTATGTAAGATTGCGTGCATTCATTATACTCTGGCAAACCTAGTAAAATAAAATACGTATAAATAAATATTTAGAAAACGAAATCAAGACAGAGTGATTATCAAATAAAACTACATGAGATATTATGATGACTTAGCAATATGACCTTTTTGTCTATCTGTCCCCCTAAACAGGACTACAGTATTGAATTGAAATTTGTAGTTCATGACTTACAACTTTGTGATGTATCGTAGCGGGTGAATATAGAAGTAAAACTGTACTAGGAGAATGATAAATGAGCAAATACTTACCACAGTTTGTTTAATCACAATGAGTGAACCGGAGTGAACTGAACATATTTTTGTGATATGAAATAATGAGATGTCCGTCAAGGCTTAATGATCTGATTAGTTTTGTGCAACTTAGAAAGGAGTATAAAACCCAAAGAAATTCTGAGGGCCTGTATCAATCACATTCAAAATGGCGAAGCTAATCATGCTGGCCAGCTGTCTCATACTTTTGGCAGCATCACCGTCACTGGCCATCATTGGCGATATTATCGACAATATTGGTGGCATCCTGGGTATCGGCGAGGGCCTACTCAAGTTTGAAGTAAACCTTAGTACCACGCAAAAAACTCTAGTGGGTTACAATGAAGACACATAGTTAAATTTCATCGAAGTGGCGTTCTATGCAACTCTTTACGTTATACGCAACAGATTCTTGTACGCTCTCGACTCTCAAAATTAATGAAGCGTCTCCGATGAAACTTTCCAGAAAATCTACTCACACTTCCCCGTTGGTATATCGGTTAGATTTCACTATCCGGATCTGACATTTTTCACATTGTCGCAGCAAGGTCACATGGAATTTTTCCCGTCATTATAATTGTTATTGCAGATAAATTGTTGTTTTCACTGTACTATACCTACCTTATTAAAGAAATTTAGCAAATTCAACAGTCTAATACATGCTGTATAGTTTCCAAAATTGTTGTCTCAATTTATTGTGAACGTCTTTGTGAGCCAATTACGTCCGTTACCTTGATATTATTTTTAAATTGAGTGCTACTTAAACAAAAGCAACAGTCCGTTCGACGAACTTGAACTTTAAAGTATGTTTTCGTCGCGGTCTCCTACTCTCTACATGTGTTCCCCTTGGGTTTAGCAAGGTTATCTGTTCTTAACAGCCTCATCACACAAGCGATTTGCGAGCGATTTAAAAGCGATGCGATTGCACAGCGAGCTTTCCGCATTGCGCGGTGTACACGTCACGACGACGCTCGCGGCGTGCTCTTCGCGTTTTGGACACTCAGTAGCAAAATAAATTTTGACAAGGAAACACTTCTGCTGGCTTTTTTACTTCAAAGACGCAGAAAATGATAACGAAAGCAGATACAGGTCGGCGATGAATCTGGAGGATCCATTATCAAGTAATCAACTGAGAAAGAGCGACTTCTATGTAACCCATGTAACAGGACGATTTCGAATTTTAGTTATTCATAACTCTGTATCCATTGTATGAAAGACATTTGAATCTCTAAGCGATGCAACGTCCGCTTACATTCGTACTTTCATATGACTGAAGTGTCGATATGTCGAACGCGATTGTAGAAATGACGTCAAGGGTAGTAATCGCGGCAACATTGCCGCGACGTTGCAGCGTCATCGCAGCGTCGCACACTGGTTCAGGATCTCAAAAAGGCGAACTTAGGGGTCAAAGTGAAATAATCCGGCTGATATTTTTTTCTTGCATTCTTAGCATGATTACAAAACGATTTTAATGATTGCTTTTTTCGATTAATTGATTGATATTGATATTCAGAGTAGTAAATTTTTTTACTTAGCAATGTGAAACCAAGACTAAATAATAGGTTTAATTCACGAACGTATATTGTAATAGGTGTATCACCATTAGAAATCTGTTAGCCAAGACTAAATAAAAGGTCTAAACATGAATAAATATGTAGTGCAATGAGATATAAATTTTTGAAATTTTCAATTAGGCTCCAATCCATTTACGGCAGAGATATCGAGGAGGTTTCTGGGCACGATATGTTAAGAATAACGTCCAATATTATGATCATAAAGATTTATTTTGACATCGGTGCCATTTTCAGAGTTATAGTAAAAAATTAGTTTTTCCCCATACAAAAAAATATTAAAATATTTTTTTACTCTGAAATGAATCAATTAATCGAAAAACGCAATCTTTAAAATCGTTTTGTAATCATGCAAAGAATACAAGAAAAAAATATCAGCCCGATTATTTCACTTTGACCCCTAAGTCCACCTTTTTGAGATCCTGAACCAGTGTGCGTCGTCGCGGCGTGCACGCTGCGCAATCGCTGCGCAATCGCATCGCTTTCAAATCACTCGCAAATCGCTAGTGTGATGAGGCTGTACTACCCAGATGTCTGCATAAATTAGTATGGCGCTGATTTATGCAGGCGCTGGTCAATGAAAAAGGCCTAATTTTGGTACGTTAGTGAAAGAGGCTTGTAAATACAAATAACGTGGTTTTTGTATAGTAAAACCATTTGCTGGGTACATTATTCCTCAAATAAATACCTACGCCAAATTGAAGCTCCTTGACATTATAGTAGAGGAGTGTATCAATATGTCTTCAAACAGAAGTACCTACGTAAAGGTTTTCACCCGACGACCACCATTTCGTTCTTTTCACAAAAACACATTACAAACTCTATCTAATACAAGTTAAAATAGCAAAAATACGAGATTTCTTTATTTTATGTCTTAGAAACTTGAAGATGTTAATGTTTTTAAATAGATAGTTACGTCGCTGGCCCTACTGTGTTACGCCTTAATGCACATAAAATATTCTTTTTTATATAAAATAATATTTTAAGGGCGAAATGTACATAATAATATTAATAACTTTCACACAACACGATCACTTATCCTTTTCTCAAAATTGAGAATACGCAACTGGAAGAAGTAATTTACTGTGGGTTATATCTAGTATGGGTTAAAATGTAATTCTTGCCCGTCAACAGCAGTGGCACAACCGTTTGCTCACGATACAGGCTATGCCTAGTTTAGGAAAACTGCTACTTCACGAAGTTATATTTTGTGCCATCCTACCTGTTACTTAGTTCTAAGTTCTATAAGCCGCAATTTCGTAATTATGTACATTCATTTGCTTAAAAAAATTTCACTTTACTTTACATAGCGTGCCAAGCCAGCCGCGGCCCGATGACTCCTCCATTACTTAGGGCCCGAAAATATTTCGAAACACTGCGCCTGGTGTTCTCTTTAGTCAAATTACAGTGCCTTGGCACAGAATTCTTACAATGCTTAATTAGACAAAATGGTTCTAGAGACAAAGGCGCTTTTGGCATTGTTGTTATGATAATTTCTTTTACGGTGAACTTTATGATTCGTGGTGCAGTTATGACTCTTGCTCTAATTTAGGTGCCTTAAAATAATACCTATTTTGCTATTTTGACAAACTAAAAACACACGGCAATACACACAATATCAAATAATACCTATTTCGAAACTAAAAACACATTTTGGTCGGTAGTACGTGTGTACTGTGTGCCGTACGTGTGTACGGCAGAAAGTAAGTTTTATGTTCATGCTACTAACCAGTGAGGACTGCCTTCATCTGGAGACAATCCTGAGAAATTTTCAAATGTATGTAACATAGACACTCATAGAAAGAAAGAAAGAGGATATTTATTTAAATTGTCACAGAAACACAAAGTAAACATAAAGGTTACTGCATGGTACCCGGCCGCCTTCGATTCTATATGCCTCACATGTTTTCTTCACGATTGTTTTGTCTTTATTTTTTTTTCTTGACGTTCGTGTATTTTGTTTGTGTACCTTCATGTTTATTTTGTGTTTTTGTGACAATTTAAATAAATGTCTTCTCTCTTTTTCTCTTTCTTTCAATACCATTCGCTATCTGTAAAGGAAAATATCTTGAGGAAGCGTGTACCTCAACGCATGAAAATTCCAATCCGCTGATTGAGCGGAATGGAGTTTTGGGGATTGGAGCGAACGTGATTAAAGGGATCTAGTTAACAAGGCTAACTAGCGCCACCAATGAAAAAAATCTTATCTTCTTTTACAGAACATCATCATCATCAGCCATTTGACGTCCACTGCAGGACATAGGCCTCCCTCATGGTTTTTAACCATGAAGGGTTTTGCCATAATCTCCACGCTTAGCAGGCGGGTTGGCGATCCCAGTATACGATTGGAATCTCATGAAGATGCTGCTGCCCGTCTCCTGGTAATTTATTTCCTTGATCGCCTTCAACGACATCCCTGGAAGGAAATGGAGTGACGCTATTCTTAATCCGGCGCCACACAAAACATCCGGATCAGATCGTGTTTGCAAAAAGGGTCTGTACAATCTCTCAATCACGTATACAGTGATTTTTAGAACCCAGGACAAAGAACCTAGGATCACAAACCTGGAACCTAGGATCACAAAAAAACAGCCGTTTTTAGCGTTAATGCTGTCAAGTCCTAGGTGTTTTAAGTTAGGTTCAAGGCCATGGGTCCCAAAATCACCTTCACAATGACATGATTGAGAGATTGTACAGACAGTCTTTGCAAATACGATTTGTAAAAGAGGATAAGATTAAATAAGAATAAAGAATTATTTATTGTATATCGGAAAAAAAATTACAGAAACAGCAATGACAAAATAAAAGATACAGTTTATGATTATATATGGATATGATTATGTATATGATTTTTTTTTCACTGGTGCCCCTAGTTAGCCCTCTGGGTCCCCTCCTTAATCACGTTCGCTCCAATCCTCCAGAACTCTATTCCGCTCAATCAGCGGATTGGAGTTTTCAAGCGTTGAGGTACACGTTTCCTCAAGATGTTTTCCTTTACATTTAGCGAATGGATTGCAACTACAAATTCAGGTAATTTATTGGTGTGTGCCGAATCGCTCCAATCCTCCAGAACTCTATTCCGCTCAATCAGCGGATTGGAGTTTTTAAGCGTTGAGTTACACGTTTCCTCAAGATGTTTTCCTTTACATTTAGTAATGGTATTGCAACTACAAATTCAGGTAAGTCATTGGTGTGTGCCGTAATCGAACTCAGGATCTTTGCACAATCTACGGACAGATTTTTCGAGTTCGATCTGTAAAAAGAGATATGATTTCTTTTCTTCGGTGGCTCTAGTGCCACTCCCTGGAGCCCCTTAAGTCCATATTCTCTCTCTCTCTCTCTTAGAGAAGGCCTGTGCCCTGCAGTGGTGTGTATAGAGTCTGCTTATACCTTACGTTATGTTACATTGTTAGACCCGTTAAATGTATAACTATGTATGAGCATCGTAGGTCTTTAAAAATACTATATTATACTATCTGACTCGGCAAACGTTGTTTTGATATATTAAAATTAGCCTACGACCTATTCTCAGACCTACCCAATATACACAAAAAATGACATAAAAATCGGTGAAGCCTTTTCGGAGGAGTTCGATAACAAATATATACTGTGACTCGATATTCTTACATATTTTTATTTTTATTTGATTACTTATAATGTGCCGGCTTCTTATTGGGAAGGTCGTGGATTCGAATCCCGGCATGTGCCAATGACTTTGTTTTCTAACATTTGTGAAGTTATAGTAGCAATACCACTCGCTAACCGTGAAGGAAAACTTCATGAGGAAACATGAGTATCTGAGGTATTTGCACACCTCAGCGCTTGAAATTGAGCGCTTGAAAATCCGCGGTGGGCACGCGTGGTAATTAAGCCTATACACTCTCTCTCTCTATCTCCCTCTCCCTGAGAGAAGGTCGGTGCCCTGGAATAAGACGTATATAGGCTACATAAAAAAATGTTCATAGTTATGTTATTTCTTTTCCTCTCATGCAAAAAGTGGAAGGGAGTACTACAGTCAAACTACGACGGTCCATTGAATAGCAAATGTTTTGTCATGAATGAATGTGATTTATGTAACGATATAAAATAGCTACTCTACGAATATGAGAATAAAGCGGATGAGTAAACTTCACCTTGAACTCGATGAGAGGTCAGGAGATGAGCTTCTGAGTACAAAATTCATCGCTGAGTCATCTTGTGTATGAGGCTGATGATGGTTCGATGAACTTTGTATGAATTAATGAGTTTATTTATTACGAAACGTGCAATACAGGTTCACGGTTTCTGTAAGAAATAGCGCTTGTCGCTTGTTTTCAGATCATCTCAGATTGTATAAGAATGAAGCTCAGAAAATATGGATTTTATTAGAGTCGTATTAGCTAGCCAGATGAAATTTCTGCAGACTATGTATGTCAGGTTGCCCAACAAACAAAAAAAGTTAAAAATAAGGGGGTTAAAAGAAACGTTAAACGAGATATTTTGAAGATTTTTTTATTTCCTCTATCGTAAAAACGAAAATATTATCCGGATGTTAGGATACGATCTTTTGGAGTTGCGTTACGCGACAGTGATGACTTGTAGGGTCACAAAAAACAGTCAAATGAATAATATTAATTAGTTAATTAATTTTTTTGTAAGTATCAATGCGACTAAAAGCTCTCAAAAGTCTTGAAACTTCGGGAAGTACCTAGAAAGACGTCAAAGGTACTAGAAAACTATAGAACATTCCAGAATATCTTCTGGAAGTACCGATAGCTCTGTCTCTTTCTAGCACATAGATTATTCTGGAAGGTATTCTTGTCTCTACCTATCACGTTATGTATCTGCACCTTTCATCTTGATTATTCTACACAGTTCGACTACACTCTCGCCATCCGTAACAAAAGTACTACTTCCGATGAAGTTGTAATCGTCACTCACGTGTCACGCGCTTCACCAATAGCGTTGCTAACTCGTCAGTTTCCCAACTTAAAACTTTGAAGACACCATGTTAAACGTATACAGTTCTTACAGTACCTTTATAGTACTAGAGTATATTTATACGAGTATGATACAGTTCCATTAAACCACGCATATGGTATCATCCATTATCGTATAAAGTGCTATGATATTCCGTATATGGTGGCGGGATTCACCTATTATCCAGAATTTAAAAGTCAAGAAACCTTGTAAAACAGCATCCACTAATTCTACAACTGCAGCCTTACAAGGTAGTGACGTAAAGTCGGCAAAATGTTGACCGCTCTATCGTAACTCTTATGACACACGACATTAGTGTCAATATCAAACGAAGAAGGCTTAGATTTTGCGGACTGTGTGATAACAGACTTCAAACAATTCTCCCCCTTTGAGGGTGTGCTCATGTTTGTGCGTTTGTTTGTTCCCTTGTTTTGATTAACTTTGCATTGAAATGGGCGAAGAGTTAGCTCCGGCAGGAATAGGAATTTCCGTAGGAATTTGCAGGCTCCTACGCTGTGTTTGCTTATGTGAATCATAGGAAAACAGAGAAAAGAAACGTTTGAAGCTTTCTAATTTGAAAATATATTACGAGTAAGTTCAGGGTTTTTATTTACTATTGCTCGTATTTGCTGTTAATTTTTCTTCAATTTCATATTTTACAAAGTGTATAGGTTTCTCTCAGAGAGATAGTATAAAGTTAATCATCATGCGTGACCACAAAGATTCCAGTAATTGAAGTAAGTAAACACTTGATATACTCAAATCCTCACGATATGTTCTTTCACAAGTTATCGGGTGGTATTGCAACTACAAGTTAACAAATGTAACCTTAACCTCTCGGATGTAAGGCCAGCGTTCTAGTGGAGCACGCGAACCCCTAGGGGGTTTCCATTCGACGATACGGGTTGGCGACAAGATTTACATACAAATTCTTACAAATCTTCTGAACTATTGGTGATGGTCAGATCTACCGATTTTCCTTTTTCAAATCATAACAATTTGCACCATACAACGGCGGGCGGCGGCGGCGCGGCGACTTGCTTGACGATAAGCTACAAAAGAGGATCGAGCATGCGTCGTAAAGAAATGGGAAACTCTCAAGGGCGTCAGAGTCTAAATAAGTTTGGGAAGCCGTGCTATACACGACAGTTCATTAACTTTATTTTGGACCGTTTTATCATAAAGGCTTAGCATTGATTTCAAATAGTCAGTGTAAAATAATGTTAACACTTAACCAACAAAACATTCGATTCGGCCTCGAGGCCGCCGTACTTGATTCGTATGTGCCTGGTTACCCTAGCACAGGGTTTCCTAGTTTGGGACCAGGGCAAGTGATTGTGCTGAGTGGACGTTATTATGTTAATTAGGGCAACAGCGTGTGGTTTACGCACGCAGGAATAAATCTTTCCCAATCGGAGCCCAGCTAGGCCGCGTTTCACAAATTCATAGTTTATTGTTACAATTCGATGTACATTGCGTAGCAGACTCCCTACTTGTTAATCTGTGGGTTAATCGACTTTGCGATGTACAACAACTTGTCATATTAAACCATGTAGTTCTATGAAACAGGCCCCTGGCCGAATTAGGTTGTATTGTGACATTCTCATGCCACAGTTCTACCGATGAACCTACAATAGCTTCTCCGTACGTTGCATATTGTTACTATCAGAGTTGCCGTTGCGACACTCGGACCAACTAAACGAGTTTATCTGACCTTTCGCCGCAAAAACCTAGACTAGGGTCCGACAGCGACAGATCTAGATACTTGAGCCTTGGATAGATCGCATTAAGTCTGGTCCTACTGCCTCCGTCGTCGGTCGAATTGTGTCATATTTACACGTTTTTTACGTGCATCTGTTACTTCTAGTCAATGCCTTTGTCTTTTAGATAAACACATCACATACTTCTTATGGGCCTCATTTCTACTGTATTGATCCTTCTTTCTTGAATCGATTTACATTGAATTTGATTTACATTGAATCCTGCCAGTGGCAGGAAACTATTCAAATTATTCAAAAATTAATGCGACGTATTTGTCGTCAGATTCTAGAGAATTGTCGGGCTCAATCGACCCTTCCAAACATATCGCTGCTTCCTAATAAGGGCCTAGACTATTTTATCATATTGTTCAAAAAATTAAACAGGTGGACTTAAGTCGATATTTGCTCAGTGACATTTTAATTTTAGCGGTCAGCCTTGAATCCAGCCCATGAGCGGTACTTATCTGCTTACTAAAGAGAACATCAAACGATAAACTGCTGTGACAAGATAAACTATCTACTAATACATTAAAGGAGAGTTTAAATAAAATTAAATTCACATATTTGGAAAAAGCAATTTGTGCTGAATCCTGCGAAGCCCTCCAAGAATTACACTCCTCATTGCTAACATTTTTTAACGGGGACATCGCGAAAATAGGCTGCCTCCTAATACTTTTCAGTACATTGATTAGTAAAGTTAATGCTATCTATGCGTACAATAAAGAATATTCTATCTATCTACAGTCAACAAAAGATTAGCCTTTACATTTTAATTGCAATACTGTACTTGAATCAACCGAGTAGAGTGCACGCGTGTAAAGGTGGATGTGTTGTCGACTGTATCAATAGCAACCAAATGTGTACAAGGCTAGTCAAGGACGTTGGCAGTCTACGTGAACCCTGGATTGCGCCACGCAATGTGGGCAGTAGATTACAGACATGTAATGCATGCTACTTGCTGTAACTGGCTGTACCATAGCCTATACAATGGTCGCTGCGGGGCGTAATCGTTTCTAGACACTGCTGATTATTTGGTTTTGCATAACTCCCTCTGCGACATACATAGAGATGTCTAATGATAAATCGCGGATTGAGGTATCTTTATACTTTATTGTACACAAAGAAAGAAATATATTATTTAGCATAAGCGAAATATAGACGAGTACACAGGCCAGCTTATTTCTGCAGAAACTTCTTCCAGCCAACCAAATAAGTCGTGAAGCGAAGATTTTAAAGAGGTCGGGGAATAATGTGTGCACATTAAATAAACTTAAAAAATAAATAAGAGGGTGCATACAAAAAAAATTAAACACCATGATGAAAAGAAATAAAATTACTTACCTACCTAAAACTTATTTTGGTAGTAATATAGTTATTAGGTAGTAATTTAGTGGCTTTAGTCATGTTGCGATTCTTCCATATTTTGTTCGGCTGGTCTATTGCTGTTTAGTTATTGCCATTCACCTAATGAATGACAGGACATCGTGAGGCATGCAACATCAGCCCACAATAAAGCATCTTCATGAGGACCACGACCGCTCTGTCAAGAGTACGCTCTGACCAGACGTACGATCAGACGACCACGTCGTCATATACGACCAGAAAGAAGGCGTAGTAATTTTGGTGTACTATGCCAGGATCTTTCAGGATTTTTCCGTGTGGCGCCAGACTAAGAATAGCGTCACTCCATTTCCTTCCGTGGATGTCGTAGAAGGCGACTAAGGAAATACGACCAGGAGACGGGCAGCAGCGTTTTCCTGAGATTCCAACCGCATACTGCGATCGCCAACCCGCCTGCCAAGCGTGGTGATTATGGCAAAATCCTTAATGGTTAGGAAAACCATTAGGAAGGCCTGCAGTGGGCGTCAAATGGCTGATGATGATGATGATGATGCCAGGATCGGAAGGCCACTGTATGTATTGTATACACAGAGTTCTTTCTAATATTCGCAATACCTGGAATATGTCAGCTAGAGTTTATCATTTAGTAAATTTTTCAAAACTTACACTTATGAATTGTTTTTGTTCAATATTCCATTTTGAAACAAAAATCTTCTGCGGTGTTTGATAAACAATTCTTACAACCTTATATTATGTTACACAATAGTCGGGCTTCCTAATTCTGATCAACAGAGGAGCACCCAATAAAATCTAACACTAGAAGTGACCACTCAGATGTTCTAGTATCTGGGAAATATTTATTCATCTAGTACAACGCAGTTTTCATCGACAAAGCCACTATGTAGGGGTGTGCCACAGCGTTCGAAACTGGGGCCCTTGTTGTTCATTCTCAACAGCGCGGATATCGTGAGTGGGATCAAAAACAGCCAGTGCCACCTTTATGCTGATGACACACAGCTGTACCTATCCACTTTGCCATCAAATGCAGTTGATGCAGCCAGCTTGATCAACAGGGATCTGGATCGTATTGCATCATGGTCGGACAGGAGCTGTCTGGTGCTGAACCCCAGCAAGTCCAAGTACATAGTGCTCGGGACTAAAAATCAAATCCATAATACGGTGCAAGCTCTCACTGACAATAATATAGCCATCATGGGCGTACCAGTGGAAAGGGTGGTAGAAGTCAAAAATCTTGGTGTGTTGATGAACGGTGAGCTCCGTTTTGAAAACCACATTAGAAATGTTGTTAGCAACTGCTTCTACCGCCTTAAGATTTTATATAATATTCGCGATTACCTCAGCACTGATTTGCATGTCAGGCTGAGTGAATTGTTGATATTATCTAGATTAAACTATTGTGATTCTGTCTATGGTAGTTGTATACTTGGCCGGACAAAGAGATTAATACAACGAGTGCAAAACGCATGCGCTCGGTTTTGTTTCAAAGTCCCACCTAGATCCCATGTCACTCCATACTTGAACGCTGCAAAGCTCCTAAACATGGAGGCTCGGCGACGACTTCACCTTGCTACACTGCTTTTTGGTGTAGTCAGTTCTTAATCACCGGACTATCTTTATAAAAAGCTCGAGTGGTCGTCCCGACAGAGATCCGTGCATAAAAATAAAATCTGTGTCCCCGCGCACCGAACTATGGCATTCCGTGGTAGCTTTAGGTATGCGGCGTCCAAGTGTTGGAATGATATTCCTCCTCCAGTCCGTGTAGCGCCTAGTGGATTTGCCTTTGGGCGCAAGCTCAGGGCATATTTACTTGAGCAGCAGAGACTTTCCCATCCTGTCACAACTTCTCGCCGCAAGTGACTGACAATGTGATCGCATCATAATCTTTAACCTTGTAAGTCATTAACTTTATTTGTATTTTATGTAATTTTATTCATTTTCTTATTTATTTAATCATCTATTCATTCATTTATTTAACTATGTTATTATTGTTATGCACTGCACCGCAACCTATTATATTTGTGAGACGGACAGGCACTGGCTGAAAATCAGCGCTTTGGGTGAATACCCTCAGCACAATGCTGAGCCAGCTGCCTTTGCTAGCAACAGGGACACACCGCAACTTACGTTAATATAAAGTGTTTTATTGTTTTCTTTCTTTTTCTACCTTTTATATTGTAATTTAATATTTTATGTTGTAACTTGTTAATGTATGTGTGTGTTTCTGGTGTTGAAATAAATGTTCTTCTTCTTCTTCTTCTTCTAGTAGGCTTACCCACCAGGTCGAGTAGTGCGTAATAGACACATTGAAGTAAGCTCATTTTATAGAGCCAAATCACATATTTTGTCAACGATAAAATCTCCTATGCTCAAAATAATTGATATGTCAGCAACGTGTCCGTTTTGAGATTAAAACAAAATGTACTCTCTACAGAAGGTCTACTCATTACAGAGAGTACGAAAGTAAATAAACAGAACAGTCAAATCCTAAGCAAATTCTTAGTAATAGTTGGAGAATGTTGAAGACAGAAAATTACGGCTATATTGAAAGACATCATCATCAGCCATTTGACGCCCACTGCAGGACATGGGCCTCCCTCATGGTTTTTTAACCATGAAGGGTTTTGCCATTATCGCCACGCTTGGCAGGCGGGTTGGCGATCGCAGTATGCGGTTGGAAGCTCAGGAAGACGCTGCTGCCCATTTCCTGGTAATTTATTTCCTTAGTCGCCTTCTACGACATCCACGGAAGGAAATGGAGTGACGCTATTCTTAATCCGGCGCCATACGGAGACATATACCTATCCAGTGAATTTTGTCGATGGAAATGAGAAGTTGATGGTTGATCGAAATAAATAAAAACTTCAACACAACTCGCCAGTACTAGTCTCAAACGACGTATTTCGATTAGAGTAAAATTTTGTACAATCAGAACGTTAACTTTATGTAATACCAAGTTAACAGAACGTTGACTTGGTATGCCACAAGTTAACATTCTGTTGACAGTACACCGTATTAAGTTGACTTGGATTTAAATTGCAGGTGTTAGTAATACTTTAAAACGCAGACTAGCGTCGATTGGCTTTGATTTACGATAAAGGAACCTAATTGCATTGGAATAGGCTAAGAATTTTTTGTAGACTTTTCAAACAAAATAGTGACCTGACATATTCCTGGCTGGCATGCATCCTTGTTGGATAATAGCGTAGCATATAAATATAGCAGCATAAATAAAAGGAGTTGCAGACAAAATATGGTTCTTCACGAGTCTTCACGCGAAGGCAGTACCTATAACTCCGTCGAAACATAAACAGCTGGAACTGACTGAAGGACCACTATACCTGGACCACGTTCGTTGCATGCCTATAAAATATCCCTGCAACTTGAAAATAGTTCGTTGTGTTTATAAAGTAGGGAACACTTCATTTGCACACACCACGAGAGTGGAATAAACAAGCTAAATGTTAAGGTAATCCAAAGCAGTTACTGCTATAAAACATAGAATATTTTCTAACAATAAAACTGAACTAAGCCAGTATCAACCACTCTTTGACAGCTGTTTTCAGCTGTTTGCTCAGCCAAAATCCTGACTTCATCGAGTTGTATGGTTTTATAAAAAATGCTTATCCCTAATACTTTATTCAGATACTCAAATTCACATGTGGCAATGTTGTGTGTGCATGCTTTAGACCACAACTTAGTACTCATGTCATATTATTACTTTTATATCGTGTAATGGTTGTGATCTGTTTTGTACACCAAATAAAATAAAATAAAATTAATAGAAGAAACGTTCTTAAGGTTGCTGTTACACCTAACATGCCGTCTCGCCCGCACATTCTAACATGTTTAATGATTGTAACAAAATAAATATAGTTTTGATAAATGTGGTCTGAGGGTTTGATAGATAATAAAATTACGGAAATTCAAGCCATATTTTTTCTTATCTTGTACTCAGTTTTTGATAGAGAAAATTTTATGCTATAATTAATAATTTTGGAAACAACTTTTCTTTATTAAAACCAAATTATGGGAAAACAAAAATGTTTTTAAAATGTTCGTAATCTATCAAATTCTCAAGTCACATTTATCCAAGGCATGCATTTTTTTTAATCGTTTTTTCATCATTTCAAACGTCCCATTGGTCCTATTTTAATTTGGTGAAGATCTGATGGAGACTTTCAGAGATGGAGAACGGAACTCTTCAATGGACAGCAGTAAATAAGCCCCAATGGGGCCCATCCTTTAGTAATATCAGTATGTTTCATAAAATAGCGTAAAAGTAGTCCCAAATTAATTTGGTGATGTTCTGGTGAAGACTTTCAGTTTATATAAAAAATAACTCAACTAAAAATAATTTCTAACTTTTTCGTGCTGTGTTTCGCAGTCGGTTTTTATTTAATTCATATAACTATAATTCATAGTTTACTATCACAATTCGATGTACATTGCAAAGTCGATTACAGCAGAGTCAACTCGTAAGACTCTGCTACGCAATATACATCGAATTGTCGTAATAAATTATGAATTGTAGTTTTATGAAACTCGGCCCAGACAGTGCCAGTGGGGCAAAAACATCACATAAAGTTACTCATATTCGCCGTTATTGTTACATTGACAGAACAGTTACAACTACAGCAGCGTCCGTTTGATGAATTCTCGCATTTATTTTGTATACCATAGATCTTACTATGGGATGCCGACTAACGTATATAGATGGAACAAAGCCCCCTTTTTCGCCTGCCATCTGGACTTGTACCGAAAATAACAAAAGAGTCCTAAAAGAAATAGTTTGTGCAACAATTTCAGTTGTCTGTCACAGTGGTTTGCCCACGACTTCGACCGCATTGAACTAGTCTTTGTGAAAAAAAAATGTGTCTTTATTGTTATACATAGTTATATGTGCTTCCCAACATTGTGGCGTAAAAATGTTCAACTAATATGTTATGCAATTTAATAACAAAACGTAGATCAAAATATCAAAAAGTAAATCGACTCGTGGCAATGGATATTTTCTGCGAATTCATGTCGTATAAATTAGGTTATTAATTTACCAACTGTATATGTTGATGTTAAACATTATTTTAATTTATAAGTGTAGAGCAAGATAGCAGCGGATGCTGACAAACATTAAGATTAAAAACATGGATATTTGTGTAGGAACTTTTCTCAAATGACTTTTCGGCACAGTGCTATGGGTAACCAGGCAAGGACAACACAAATATGGAAATACACCCAGACTGAGATTATTTGACTGAGACCAATGGGGATTGACCCCACGACTTCCAGAACAGTAATCAGACGTGGCAGTATACTATTTATAATCAGCCTATTTATTTTCTTAAATATTCTCAATATCTTCTTCGCCTTCTCAATACCTCAGACGTAGGTACCTGACTTAATTACGTCTTCGTTGCAACATTGTATTCTTGCAAATTTAGTAAATGATATTTAGGAGTTACTTCTAAAAATTCACAAAATGTAAGCATACACAGGTAAACACCGGAGGAGAGCCTGAGATCACTGGTAGTGCTACCATCAATGGTCTTTATCGATCGACATAATCACTACACTTCTTCGAAAAACCTAAACTGAAATCACGCACAAGCAGCAGTTTAGTTTGGACTTAATTCCAAATACCTAAACTATAGAATGATACAACCGGTTCATTCATCACATTACACAACTTCAAGGTGATACGGTTGCTTCACAGTGGTGACTCGTCCTAAAACGGACCTCCTTTATTAGGCATTTTATTTAGCACCACACTGTGCTAAATAAAAAGATCGGACTAGCTAGTCCTTATTTTGCAAGATAGTAACATTGAAGAGCATGTTACAAAGTTGAGAAATCATTGATAAAGCGTATGAACGCAGTTTCGACTGTTAGCCTATCCGTTGTTTACGTTTTGCGACAAAAATAACGTGTCAAAAAATGTATGACGCGGGGAATGAACAAACCGGATAAGTGCAAGTCGGACTCGCCCACCGAGGGTTCCGTACAAATCTGTAGGTACTAACATTTTATAAATAGTTCAGGAATCGAGTCTCGCATTTTTTTTGTGATTTAATTGCAAATGTAGGTATAGTTTTCAGATTTTTCCCTGTATTTGTAGTATAAGACGATATTAATTGCAAAATTTCATAGTTCTAGGTCACCGGAAAGTGCCCTATGAATTTAGATTCCCTTGAGTGTACATGCGAAATAAACGTTTTTTGCAGCATAAAATGCCTCAACTTTTTTTACGTTAACTTAAAAGTTTGATTTTTTCGCAGCTCCAAGGAACTGTACATTTAAGTATATGGTTTTATTTCAACTCGGTACCTCCACGCATTCCCGAGATAAAAGGTCTTGACAGACAGACGGATGGACAACAAAGTGATAAGGGTCCCGTTTTTTCCTTTTGAGGTACGGAACCCTGAAAAGAAACGTAAACTTCACCACGTACATTTGTGAAGTTGTGGTAGCAGCACCATTCGCTAACTGTGAAGGAAAACATTGTAAGGAAACCTGCGCGTCGAGATCTTCACATACCTAGTAATTAAGCCCATATTCTCGCTCTATGAGAGAAATCTCGCCTGCGCCAAACTTCATTTAAGTGTCAGATTATGTCCTCGAATCAACTGTTTGTACAACAAGCATATTTGGACGTTGGAAATGTCTTTTCGTTCGCTTCAGTGTAGGCTCTGATTCCATGAAAAAGTGCGATCGCCTTATATCTCAAAGAGGTGTGAAGATATGATATTTAGAAGACGCGTATTTTCAAGACCTGTAAGGTGCAAAAAGAATTATTCAAGAAAAACAAAAAAGAAAAAAGTTATGGCCAAAATAGTAAAAAAAATTTTTTTTTTTCCGATTTTTGATTTCCGCGTTCGATATTTTGGAAACGAAGAATGATATTAAAAATTTGAGAAAAGTTACTCAAGACAATTTAGTCAGGTACAATTTGAGCCTAAAACAAAGACGATCGGGTTAAGGGTTTGTCATGTAGAAAAAAGTCAAAAATTCAGAACGACATTTTTTACATGATATTTATGACTCGATTCATTTCCAATGTGCTCGATAATCGTGTGAGGCATGAAATCTGTGAATTTTTCTCAATATTTTGTTCAGACGTGTTAAATGTTATAGTGATTGCAAATAGAAAGCGTTTGAACAAGAACATGGAACTAAACAATCTAATACATAAAAAAGCGTGTTTCTCGCAAGTTACGTATTGTGGTTTGGAATGTTTCTGCGTAACACGGTCCAATTTTTATATTTAATCATGATCTTTGCTATTGAACATATTATGCTGTATATGCTGCAGTATTCCCAAGATTCATATGCTCCATAATTATGCTGCAGTCTGCAGTCATGCAGACACTCCTCAACGGCTTGTTCCAGCACGGTCAAGAAAATTTGCAAAGCACACTTGACTGCTCACTCTAAACTATATTCTTGCACTGTTTAAGACACTACCGATAATCCAGTTGACAAAGACCCATTTAAACTTGGAATATGGTTTGATAAAGAGCTCCACGTCACTTCACTAGCAACTAGAACGAGGACCTACCTTGCTGTCATACAGTTTTTACGAGTACGGCGGTAGTACGAGTATTATCTTCATGGCTGTTGCTAGTAAAATAGATTATGTTACCTACTGCATTTAAAATCAAGATGTGTACATTTTATGTTACCGGTGCTTGATAGAATCGGAAGCATGTAAACAATATTAAACAATGTATGTAGATATAGTATATTAATATCACACAGATGTGAACTGTTTTTGTGAATAAATAATATTTGCTTTGATCATTTTGATTTGACTTTCTACCTTACCGTACGTCGACAACATGTTACTGCATAAATGACAAAAGCGTGTTTTATAGTTCTTATAAACTATTTTTATTGGGTGTATGAACAGGGCCCTGACACCGTGACTCACCGCCGGTTTCCACAGACGGGATTGCAAGCGGCTGTTTCGAAAACAAATCCTTGCTCGTGAATCAGACGGCTAATTGCAATAATTATTCTCGCTAATTATAAAGAGTGTACTGACGATTACGAAAAGCTAAGAATGCACGTCAATGTAGGCTAACATTGAGAGCAGGATAATAATGTTATGTAATGAAAGGGTATATTAGACACACAGTCGATAGCACAGAGCATCGGGTTCAATGTTCATGAAAATCATGCAGGCCAGCTTCATAGACTACACAGGCGTACTTTTTTTCCATGAAAGGTGTTTTTAGCAATAGTCTAAGAGGCGAACTCTTATTCGGAACCAACGCACCCAATTTAGGTACATAAGAACGGTAGTCAAACATAAAACACCAAAATTCGGCCAGTGTTATCTTGTCCTAAATCATCCACAGAAATTTATTTATAGCTTTATGATAATATGTCAAAGGGATATAAAAAAAATCGAAATTCGACCGGCACATTTTTTTTTTTCAATTTGTCTATCAAACCTAACAACTAAAAAAAAAGCTTAAACTTATTTTAACTTCCACATAACCCAAGGTTAGCCGGATGAAAATACGTATTAGTATTAAGCTCATTAGCTTTTAGAAATATGCTTATTGCGCAATAAAGAATTTTCTAATCTAATCAAACATGAATGCATAAAACTTGTAGTTATGCATAGTGAATTTCTCTCTCTTTGTTCATGATATCGTAATTAGATACACGAGAAAAGTGCCATTGGCAACTTTAAATAAAACACTTCAAGAAAAAAACCGGCCAAGTGCGAGCCGGACTCGCGCACGAAGGGTTCCGTATCATTATCTATACAACATTAGACACAAAGATAAAAAAACAGCAAAAAATCACGTTTGCTGTATGGGAGCCCCCCTTAAATAATTATTTTATTTGGTTTTTAGTTTTTTTTATTATACCTAGCGGCAACAGAAATACATAATCTGTGAAAATTTCAAGTCTCTAGCTATTTAAAATGTTCACAGATTATGTACAGAAATACATTATCTGTGAAAATTTCAACTCTCTAGGTCACAGTTCTTGAGATACAGCCTGGTGACAGACAGACGAACGGACGGACGGAGAGACAGACAGCGAAGTCTTAGTAATAGGGTCCCGTTTTTACCCTTTGGGTACGGAACCCTAAAAAGGCTGTAGAGCTGTAGTAGAGCTGTCAAGCAGAACTGCAATTAAAGCCATGTGGAGGATGGTCTTTTACGCGACTACAAGTAGCGTAACAAATTACTGAAAAGATTCCTGCTAAGCCGGGTCACCTGATTATTTTTTCCGTGAAACATTGAGTACACAAAACCATCTGTGCTCTTATTTACTTTTATTTTGCTTCCCCTATAGATGAAGATGTTGGGCATGGAAAACTTAAAGTTATATAATGTTTTTCAGCAAGGGGAATACCTGTAGTCGTATCTCTAAGTAGAAATAAATCGCACCACGAGTTTGAATAACAATATGACACATTGAAATAACAAACCGGAGAAGTTGCGTGTCGATACGCGATCATTCGGTCTACCTCGGATAATATCGCACAAGTCGTGTCAACACTTTTTTAATGTAATTCCCTAATTAAAATTACTTGTGATTGTCACGCCTTCATTACCGCTGACTTTTATTTTATTTTACTTGATGTACAAAACAGATCACAACCATTACACGATATGCAAGTAAAAATATGATATATGTACTAAGTTATGGTCTAAAGCATACATATACATACAACATGCCCACATGTAATTTTGAGTATCATAATAAATTATTAAATTTGACCGCAGCAACTCTTCTCTCGAATCATTACCAGTGTGAAAGTATAAAAAGATAGCTATCTCGAGAGACTGGGTAGACTTTCTCGCTCTTTCCTCTTACTATTTCTATCCCTAAAAGCTGAAAACATGTTTCTTGAGCTCTAGATCTCGAGTAGATATTAATTCACCTGGAATAACTAGTGTTATGTGCAGCTCTGAAGCCTTCACCATACTGCTGAGTCAGTTGCCATTTACAACAACAGTGACCTTTCGTTTTCCTTTTTTATTTATAAATTTTATGTAGTTAGTACCTAATATTAGGGGTTAAAGTATGAAATTGCCGTTTTATTGCAATAGGTTCTTTGAATTGACATAGAATCTTCATGGTTTGAGGTTTTCGAATGAAACTTTTTTCAAATGGTTTCTATGATGTTCTTTTTTTAAAAAATGTGAAAAATTTAAATATCGACTTTCAATTGTTTTTGTTATTCAATTTAGACAAGAAAGATGGATACTGCGAAAATTCGAATGATTATGAGGCACCCATTTTTCGTATTTTTTTATTTTATTGATTTGACGCAGTGAGTCAATATTGTGGGTAAGGTAACGTTAAACCATGCCGCTAATTCCTGGGTAGTTTAACTAGGGCCGGCTTCCACTCATCTCTCTTAATTCATCGTTATTCACCTGTGTGGGCGGTCTTCCTCGTGGCTCGTTCTTTAAGTCTAAATTTCGATCACGAAAGCGTTTAAGCCAAAATCGCACGGTGTGTTCATTAGTAGACCCCTCTCCAAACGCAGCATTAATATTGCGGGCTGTTTCTGCCGCGTTAGTTCCGCGTCGGAACTCGTATTCAAAAATCACTCGAATTTTCGCAGTATCCATCTTTCTTGTCTAAATTGAATAACAAAAACAATTGAAAGTCAATATTAAAATGTTTCACATTTTTTAAAAAAAGAACATCATAGAAACCATTTGAAAAAAGTTTCATTCGAAAACCTCAAACCATGAAGATTCTATGTCAATTCAAAGAACCTATTGCAATAAAACGGCAATTTCATACTTTAACCCCTATTATTTTTTTCACCTCACTAGTTCGTAAAAGCTCTGTTTATCATTCGAAATCTGCGTGGAAAATCGCACTTTATCCGCTAGCGTGGAAAGTGTTTTTAAAATTCGAATATTTTTATTCAATAAAGGTTTCGTACAATAAATTACATATATATAGAACCTCATTGGTTTCGTAATAGTTTATATTCTCTGCAGCCAGTCCATTGATGATTGAAATGCAAATACTTATTTCATGTCATGCGCCAGCCTCATTTAAAGAATCGCACTGGCCGGCAAGAAAATTTGATTTAAAAAAAAAACTTTAAAATTTTCTTCTCTTTATTGAATTCACTTTACTTCCATTATTTTGGTTTGTTTTTTGATAAAATCGAAAGAAATCATAAAATATGAGCGAAGCTAGCAGCGACGAAGATATAAATTAACAGTAATTTAATATTTATTAAAACTGTTTTTCTTGCACCTAACATTTTCCTCGCTTTAGTGAGGTGAAAAGTTGTGTGTTGCGCTCGGCAGCAAAGTTATTTAGCGTCTCGTACCTTTGAAACCCTCGCTACGCTCAGGATTCTATATTTGAACCACTCGCTTCGCTCGTGGCTCAATCCTAGAATCCTTCGCTTGCTCAGGTTTCAATACAAGGTACTCGCGCCAAAAATTAACTTCGCAGCCTTGCATAACAAATAACTATTTGATTGATTTTGTTCCTGTGCCGTGTTTACTGTTTTCATAATAATAGTACATTATTTGATATAAAACCTTTTTGAGATTTGACGCTTGTATTATTTTATGTTAAACTGCTAAAAACAAAAGAGCGCTACCAGGGCAGGAATGAAATTCCATATAAATTTTCCCGCCGCACATTAAGGGAGAAATGACGAACTTTGTAACCCATGAACGAGCAATGAGATACTTTCTGAGTGTGGTTTTAATATTTTTTCTTCTTCTTTCTTCTAATTAGACGATTTCCGATCACTGACTTTTAAGATGTTTTACTCTAAATCTGTTAACGAACCAAGTTAAAGTTAGGCAACTTGTTTCGTTGTGTTTACACAGCGCCGTCTCTCGTTCGGATTTTACATTCGAAGATGGCTCTCGAACAAAAGTGATTAATTTCCAAATTGTACAATCCTCGCAATGAATAAAGTTCAACTTTGGACGACTTGCCCTTTCGGCTGAGCGAGGCGGGAAAGACAAGCGCTGATGTAATTGGTTTACAGCAATAAAAGGGTCTTGAAATATTGATGAAGTTTTTATGTTAATAAAACTCGTAAAATTAAACGCGCTAATGCCAACTGCAGTGCTGTCTCCGCGCCTTCTTTAGGACTGTATGACTAATGAATGTTTATGAAGTGAAAGGGGTCTATCAGGAACACTGCCTACCCCTTCTGCATACATTCGTGAATTTATGTTATGCGTGGCGCGAAGTGCGCTTGTCAAATTGCTATAGGCCACCTGGAAGTCCCTAAACAAGCTGCGTACCCAAGTCGGCCGAAACAATAATAATTTAAACAGTATTTTTACAATTCTCATAGACAAAATGTATTATAGTGTAAAAGACTTCTTAAATGGTCCATTGATCTCAGTTTAATTTTAAGCAATTTTTTTCTTTTATTGTTATTACTATGCAAAGATTTATGTTACATATTTTGGTACCTACCTACTAATTTAGCTTCTGTATATATATATATATATACATATATATATATATATATATATATACATTTGTGAATTTACAGAGTGTAGCGAAAGTCCCATATACTTCCGAAAATAGTTAAGGAGCATTCTATTCGTATACCGACAATTTTTGCTATGGGGAAAACTTGTGGTAATTTTAGCACGGAACAGCTTTTCTTCGTTATTTCGAGGTTTTCCCCATAGGATATGTTGTTCGTATCGACGAATAGAACCCCCCATTTTCAGATGTATATATTATTATAAGCAATCTATATAAGTCCCACAGTAGGGCACAGGCCTTCTCTCAGAGAGAGAGTATGGGCTTAATCACCACGGTGAACGGTGAAGGAAAATATCGTGAGGAAACCTGGGTGTCTGAGCTATTCACATACCTCAGCGCTTGAAATCGCCAATCCGCGGTGGGCACGCGTGATGATGTATATATACTAAGTAATTACTACTAAGCATCTATCATCAATTATAGGATAAATTTAGGGTAATGAACCAACTGATCCTGCAGGGAAAAATACAAGGCTGCAAAGACCTACTGTTCTACAACTCACTGGATACAAAATCTGTCTGAATGGTTTCATAGGCACCATCGATTTGTTCCGTTATACGACATCACGGGTGTGACCCGTGATCCGTGGCCACAATGAAAGCCGACCTCCGATAGGAGATGGCACCACCAGAACCAGAACTAAGGTGTGAGTTTCTATTTTTTCCGTTAAGATTCCATAAAGAAATTCCACACAATACAACTGGTTCCAAGCTAGGATGCTCTGTGCTATGGTAACAGGGCAAGGACATTACTAGCACGGAAAGATACCCAGACACTCTGGCAATCAAATACAACGACCACTAGCGGGAATCGAACCCCAGACCTTTCCCTTGGTAGTCAAGTATGATAACATTACAAAATATTATGTATTCTGTGACACTACACATACGCATAATGAATAAAAATCAAGCCGATTTAATTTGCAAAAGACAATTGGTCCATTATCACTGAATGCGTACCATATGGTCGGGACCTATTCGATATAGCTCAAGGTGGTTTTAAGTATTCATAAGTGAAGTTCAACTATAGGTGATGTATGAGGAGCTATTTATCATAACCGCTTCACTGTAGTTGCCAACGGTAAGAGGTACAGTCGATGAAAAAACCTACGAAATTTAAGTTTTTTTATGTAATGTTACACGCCTTTATAAATCCACGTCACCTGCTCGTGTTGTTTGTGAAACATTCGATTTCCAATTATCAAAACATAATTTTGGTTGGCAGCCTAGTGGGTAGAACCTCGGACTCGGAAGTGGGAGACCCAGGTTTGATCCCCGGTGCGGGCGTGTACATATGACTTGGTTTTCTAAGTTATGTACATTTGTGAAGTTATAGTAGCAGTACCACTCGCTAACGGTGAAGAAAAACGTCGTGAGGAAACCTGAGTATCTGAGCTATTCACATACCTCAGCGCTTGAAAACGCCAATGCGCGGTGGGCACGCGTGGTGATTAAGCCCATACTCTCTCCCTAGAGAAGGCCTGTGCCTTCTCCAGGGAGAGAGTATGTAAAACATAATTTTTATTTTGTTTCACCTTGCAACGAAAATGTTTTGCGCATGCAAAACTGTTGCTTTGTGTAATATTATATTTTTGGCAGAAATTGATTTGCATTGGTTTTATTGATTTACCGCTCCAACGTATACAAAAATAAAGTTCCATAGAATAATGGCCCTTTCCAAATTCGATAAGTTCGAGTTCAAAGTATCAGCATTCAAGTTTCGACAATTGGGAGGCTTCATAATTTCGTGTTCATAGAAACGTATTTCTTTGGCGTCTAGATTTGCAATTGCAAAATTTGTGAGTTAATTACACCTACACCAGTTATTTATCTTTTTTTTGTAGTAAAAACTGGCAGACATCTGGAATTGGAACTCCATAACTATTACATATTAATGTGCGCCTAATTCCATAAAATTTATATGCGAGGGTCAAAAATCTATCAAAGCGGCGCGTTGATCTCTTTTGTTCGTCGCTGTACACATTCACCCATATATACGCAAACAAAGGATGCGTGTGGGCACTGTTTGATTTTGTAATACAAAATATCAAACACTCGCACGCTCAAATGCGCGTAGCATTGAGCGAAAAATTGACTAATCAATCAGAATCTAATCTGTTAAGATCATCGGCTTCAAGTTGTTCTCAAATTGTTTTTATCGTCAAACCAAAAATGCCGAATGTGTGTTAGGACTAGTTTACCTTTGACTGTGGTCATGTTTGACGAGCGTTGTAGCGGTGTTAGCGGAGCGGTAGAACGCCGGCTTCTCATTCGGGAGGCCGTGGGTTCGAATTCCGGCATGCGCCAAAAACTTTGTTTTGTAAGTTACGTACATTTGACATGTTATAGTAGCAATACCACTCGCTGACGGTAAAGAAAAAAATCGTGAGGAAACCTGACTGTCTAGGGTGTTCACATAACTCAGCGCCTGAAATTGCCAACCCGTGGTGGGCACGCGTGGTAATTAAGCCCATACTCTCTCTGAGAGAAGGCCTGTGCCCTACAGAGGGCGAATATAGGCTGCTTTATTATATGTTTAAGAGCAGTGGTAGCGCAGCGGTAGAACGCCGGCCTCACAATCGGGAGGTTGAGAGTTTGAATCCCAGCATGTACAAAAGAATTTGTTATGACTAAGTTACGTAGTTTTATGAAGTTGTATTAGCAATACCACTCGCTATTGCAAAACATTGTGAGGAAACCTTAGTGTCTGATGTATATACATACCTCAGCGCTTGAAATGGCTAATCCGCAGGCACGCGTGGTAATCAAGCCCACGCTCTCTCCATGAGAGAAGTTCCGGTTTCTCGTACAGTAACAACGATAATTTACCGTCAAAAGGTTTCAATCGGCCAAAGCGCATACAAATAAAACCTAAACGCTGTTAACATCTTCAAACAGTGTACACGAAACCGGTGGTTAATGTATTTGACACTCAAAAAGTAACGTTGAAGCCCTTGCATGATTTTCCTCGAAAGGTTGAATATTAACCTTTCATTTTGAAGGATAGTAACTAAGTGATACTTTTGACTCAAAGAAAAAAATATTACGAGCAATGCGATTATAAAGCAACCTCGGTATGCGCTGTTCAGAACATCCCCTTTTAAAAGGAAATGAAACGCCCATAAAATTTTATTTCATTAAATTATAATAAGATCCACCTTTGTGCACTCACATTGACCTAAATAAAGTTCGGCACACTTACAGTGGCACTTCCTGCATTCGAAAGTGGCTCTTACGTGCTATGTGTTAAGGCCTATGTGGAGATGTATCGCGCGATGTCTGAAGGTCGAGCGAAATGTCAACTGGACCTTTTGCTGAGAACTGGAGCAGCGCGGATTCGAGTTTGGTTGACGAATTTCATAACAGAGTACCTCAGTATAATCTGGTGTATATATATCCAGTCTAGTCTGTCTTAGAATGCTGATAAAGGTCAGGATGGAAATAAATAACGAACAAGCTAATTCCTAATTCAACGCACGCTACATCTTCTGTCCTCGGTCATCCTTATCCAGCCGCTAATAGCATTTTGCCTCGGTCCAGCGAACTGGTGGGCGTCTTGCGCTAAGTTTACCACTTCGTGGTCTCCATTTGAGATGACGTGACCAGCCCACTACCACTTCAACATGCTAATGTTATAGGCTATGTCAGTCACCTTAGTTTTTTGGCATATTGTCTCATTTCTGGTGTGATCCATCAAAGAGACTCCACGACATCGCTAAGAAAACGAAGAAAAACCTTTTTTTGATGACGAAAAATATTTTATTGTTGCTCATGTAGATAGCAACTGATGCTTAAGAGAACTTGAGAGCTTCATAGCGGAGCTTTTTTTCACTGCCTATTGCTCCACTACAAATTCGCCCCGAAGGCAGCTGCAGCTTACGTTGTACATTGACATCCAACAAACAGAACATAAATTTTTGATTTCTGATTTCCCAACAAAAGCGTATGGGTACGTATTGCAATGTCAAAAATAAAAAAAAAACTAACGTAAAATAACTGCAGGCAGATGTTTTTTTTATATAATAAAATATAAATCTGAAATAATAGGCATAGAGTCGGTGCCAAACACGAACTCTATTCAGGGTGTCTCAGAAATTGTGCATTTTATAAATAATCCAATATATTATTAACTTAATTCCGCATTCACTTACTTGTTTTGAGTCCGACCACGTTTCGCTCTGGTTCGCAGAGCTTAATTATGGTGATTAGAAACGGAGCTCGCGTCGTCGGCTGCCCGGGATCTAATGGTGGAGAGTGTGGAGGAGTTCGTGGTCCATCTGCCGCGCCGCATGTTTGACTACGCAGACAACGGCCCGCACCGGCACCTCCACCATATAGACCCCAACTACGACCGGCCAGAAGATGGATGACCCTATCCCCGGGAGCTCCTCCAGCTGTTAGACTCCAACAGCTTGGAACTTCCCCCGCCCTGAAGAGGAAGCCATGATGGCATAATGTCCCGGGGGTCGATACCCGCGGAGTAGCCGCCCGGGGCAAGAGGCACGGCCTCATAACCCGTACCTTCAGCTGCGAGCTCAGCTCGCAGCTGCAGAAGACCCAGACGACGTCGACGTCGTCGGCTGCTCGTCACGGAGCTCCATCTCTACTCACGCTTACGCCTTTATTAGAAGAACCCACTTAAGGGGCTCCATAGAGTAGCAATAGCGCCACCAAAGGCAAAACAATCGTAATTATCTTTTTTTGCAAATCGTAAAGTACAATCGTTCCATGATCCTAGGTTTTCGGTCGTGGGTACTAAAAATCACTATTAACATGATTGAGAGATTGTGCAGACACTTTTTGCAAATACAATCTGTGAAAAAGATTTCTTTTTTTAACCGTGGAGGCGCTACTTTACTCTATGGGTGGAGCAATGCCTATTGAGTAGCTAGTTTTGTGTCGATCGTCTACCCACCTTTGGCAACCACACTGACCGCACTAGTCCAACGAGTTGCCTGACCAAATAAAGCTAAAAATAATTGCCATTTTAACACCTAAAATTATATATGTAAATTGTATTATACACTATGACGTCTTGACAACACGCAAGGAATGAAGCCTACCTGGCGACGCCTGTAAACGCTTTGATGTTTTGGCAATCGAAGACGTTGCCAATCCCTTTCCAAGACCAATTGAACCTCATTAATTGTGTATTCCCTCTTCTGGCGTTCGCATCAAAGGAATCGAACAGAAAATATCATGTCGCAAAGTAATTTATAGTCACCTAATTCATTTTGAATCAATGGCACACCTTTTTACAAGCGGCACAGGCCTCAGTAAGGTCTAATTAGCTACTAAGCCGCTCCGCTGGCCGTACAAGCCTGGCGGTTCTCCAAAACTATCAACGGCTCAGCGGGCGATTAGTGCGGTGTAATCTGTACGCACCTCGACTATTGGGCAGGGCTCGCGACAGAGCGCGGGCCGCCTGCCAACCTTTTGCATAGCTGCGCTCAAAGTTCGAAGCTTCATACTAAATTTCATACAATCATTAGAAACTCACTGTTGGTATTGTTGTTGACTCTCTCTAGAATTTTAAAAACCTATTTAGAGGCTGAAAATTCCACCCATGCCGGGACTTGAACCCGCGACCTCTGGGTAACCATGCCAGCGCTCTCCCAGCTGAGCTAATGGGCAAGTGCAGGCATCAGCGAAATTTGGAGCCTCTTTACAAACTTCTCTGTATTACGTACGGGTAGCGACATCTGGTGGTTTTAATATCTCTCTAGAATGTTGTGAATTTGAGATGTTAAAATAATTTAAGCTCTTACACCTAGAACACAGGTTTATTTCTAGGTCAGGTTACGTTTTTTACTCTTACTTACGTTAAAATTGAATAGTCAGGTACTCTTATTTTATGAATAAAGGTTACCTTACACAATTAATCTTATCGAGGATCTTTAAAAAAAATCCGGACGTGTGCCAATTATAGGATTTCCGATCAAACGATTATAAACGTTAGACTTACTTGAGACTTAGTTAGCAAAATGTGTAAAGGCTAAAGGGCTAATAATACGTTAACGATTATTTAAAACCAGTCCTCTGCATGAGTGCTAGGTTTTAGAATAAGACTTATCGGTTCATTAAGGACCTGGAGTTTTGCCCATTTCTTCTCCACAAAGATACCTTGAAGTGGACATATAAGTTTAAGTTTTAACTTTAATTAGGTCACTTTCCCTATGCTAAAGTGTACAAAAAATATTACTACTTTACCGACCAAACTAAAAGTAAATCTGAAATTACAGAAAACGTTGTAAGTGCTTACGAAAATTAAAGTATTCATGATATTATAACATTCAATGTTACTTATCTGTTGTGTAATGCAATAAATAAAATAAAATAAAAATAAAATATCCTCCATATTCTCCAGACCTCGCTCCTGGACACTTTTATCTATTTCCGAGATGAAAAGAATATCTAAGAGGCCATAAATTCAACGATGATGATGCAGCGATCGCCGCAGTGCAAGGTTTTTTAGAGAATCAAGATGAGGATTTAGATTTAGTAAAGGAATTTTAGGTTTAGAAAAAAGATATGCGATTGTGTACACAACTAACTGGTGACTATGCTGAAAAATAAAATAACATTTGATAAAAGTTAATTGCATCTTATTCCTTCTCACTACTTATTGAAGCCCCCTAATATACTTGTCTTAAGTCTTAACTGAAAATATAGTTTTGTTAACGCTATGGAACATCAATGCTCGTGTAAGTGCAAGGTAAGTCGCGAAGACGGCTTTTCATCAATAAAACATCGGGGCGTAAGTGGAAAGCCTTGTCTCTGCTATTTTCTTATACAAAACCGCCATATTGTTTCAGGCCTAAGGCGGAGACGTTTTGCGGTGATGTGGAAATTTATTATTAAATTTCGTCGCTTGCACAATCAATCACATGATTGATGTGATTGTAAAAAATATATGAGTACTTTTGATAAATGTTGTCCAAGACTTTGCTAGATTACGGTCATTTTATATACTATATTTTATAGTTTTTGTAATACGTGTAGCCAATGGAAATATTGACAAGATTTTTTTTTCAAGAACTCCAAGTATTTTTAAAACCGTCAAAACACAACCTAAAGCCAAGTGTGATTTTATACAAACTACAAGAAATATAAAAAACCGGCTGAGTGTGAGTCGGACTAGGGATCCCAAACAGAATTAAATAAAAAATATGTTGCTTTTAGGGAAACTCGGTTCGCTGGTTCAACTCGCACTTGGCCATTGTTTTTTCTTCAATTGCATTAGGAAATAGACGGACACTATCTTATTTTACAATCATAAACAAACAACTCTTTAGGTAACGGCAAACAAAAACGACCTATTAATAATTAAGACCTACTTAATCTTAATCTATTTACAACCATAATTATCCCATTTATATGCTGCCCCACCTCACATGCGCCGTTACTGCAACATTCTAAGTCGTGTCATTTTACTGAACGAGCTAAACTTTCCGCGATTTACCTATCTCGAAATCTGCACTTAATCATGTCAATTGGCGTTTCTGTACGGGACATACGAGATAAGTTAAATGCTACCTGGTTGGTAGCATATCCCCTTCATATCAATATGCCTATTGTGTAGCTACGGAACTCGGTATTATCGATATAATCGGATCATTAGATGAGCACGCAATCTAATGGCCGCGTTAAGGGGATCCAGTGGACAAACTAGCGCCACGCCACCAATGAAAAGAAAAAATCCTCTTTTACAGATCGTGTTTGCAAGAAGTGTCTGTACAATCTCTCAATCATAATAAAAGTGATTTTTAGGACCCACGACAAAGAATCCTAGGATCACGAACCTGGGACTAGATAGAAGTTACGCCGAAAACGGCCGTTTCTGCCGTTAATGTTATCTGGTCCTAGGTTATTTGCCTTAGGTTCACGGCCAAGGGACCATGAGTCATAGGCCTTTTATGTACAATAAAGTGTTCACTATCTCTTTATATCTGATTATCTATCTATTAACATGATTGAGAGATTGTACTGTACAGCCACTTTTTGCAAATTCAATTTGTGAAAAATTATATGTTTTTTTTTCCTTATTCCGCCCTTTTTTCCTTACGTTACTCCCTGGAGCCCAGGCCCAGTCCCAGTGTTTCATCGGGAAATTCCAATATTCATATTTTAAATTTTAGAACTAAACTGCACTATCATGGTTTATCGAAAATAAAGAAGAATAAAAACCTATTTTGAGGCTAAAAATTCCACCCATGCCGGGATTTGAACCCGCGACCTCTGGCTCACCGTGCCAGCGCTCTCCCAACTGAGCTAATGGGCAAGTGCAAGCATCGATGAAATTTCGAGCCTCTTTACAAACTTCTCTGTATTACGTACAGGCAGCGCCATCTGACCGAAGCGATTTACATCACTTGCAGCCCCGAGTAACCCACTTTGCAGTTAGGTTACTACATCGGAATGATATCGCTGTACCTACATGATTATATTCTTTTTGTTGCACTAACCCGTGCTGAGGACCATTTTAAAAACTTATTTAGAGGCTAAAAATTCCACTTGTGCCGGGACTTGAAGCCGCGACCTCTGGCTCACCGTGCCAGCGCTCTCCCAACTGAGCGAATGGGCAAGTGCAAGCATCGATGAAATTTCGAGCCATGTAGGTACAGCGATATCATTCCGATGTAAAAACCTAACTGCAAAGTGGGTTACTCGGGGCTGCAAGTGATGTAAATCGCTTCGGTCAGATGTCGCTGCCTGTACGTAATATAGAGAAGTTTGTAAAGAGGCTCGAAATTTCATCGATGCTTGCACTTGCCCATTAGCTCAGTTGGGAGAGCGCTGGCACGGTGAGCCAGAGGTCGCGGGTTCAAGTCCCGGCATGGGTGGAATTTTTAGCCTCTGAATAGGTTTTTAAAATTGTCCTCAGCACGGGTTAGTGCAACAAAAAGAATAATTCAACTGATTTACTGCTGTGTCGGAAAATATGTTTATTTAGCCATACCAGTAGTTTTTGTATAAACAAAGTTATTTTAAACGCTAAACGATAACTCGCTAAGTGAAGGAAAACATGGTGAGGAAACTTAAGTGTCTGTTCACATGCTTGAAATTACCAATCCGCGGTGGGCACGCGTGGTGATTAAGCCAATACTCTCTCTCACTCTGAGAGAAGGCCTGTGCCCAATCATAATCATCATGAGCCATTTGACGCCCACCACAAGACATAGCCCTCCCTCCTGGTTTTCCAAGCTTCCCGGTCTTGTGCCGCCCGCATCCAGCGACTCCCTACCGTAACCAGGTAGTCGGACCATCTGTGCCCTGTAGTGGGACGTAAGCAGGATGCATTTTTTTTATTATTTATTTTCATATAGGCACAAAATAAACTTAAATATCTCATTTTTATTATTACTTATTATATGTATTATTTTACAGCGAAAAACCCGACTTATTAAAAGTCAAGCAAGGCCTTTGTTGAATTTTAAAACTTAGCACGCGGGACTTCTCGTTGAATTTCTTGTAGATAAGTTCGGTCCCTCCAGCTGTGGTACGTCTATGGTTCTTACTAAATCCAACATTAGTCATTACTAAAGCCGTCGAAAAGCAATGGACGAGATTGGAAGGAGACCGGGAGGGTTGGCATGACTGGAAAGAGGTCAATGCCCAGCAGTGGGCTCCATAGATAGATGAAACTTCGGGCGCTAAAATATCACTGAAAGTAAGGCACTAGTTACAATGTGGAAATGTCGTAGCCATATCATAGAATTGACCATATCATGATGTGGTTAGCCATATCACGAAATGTATCCTTTAAATGAAAAGGCCAAGTCAAACTGGCCGTATCATGAAATGGCTTAGCCAGATCAATGAGCGACCGACGTTTGACGATTTGAATAGCGAAATGCATGACTATTTCATGATGCGGCCAAACGTTAGCGGCCATATCGTAAAATACTTCCATTATCCACCGTTAGAGGCGCTGATGTTAGTTTGTTGTGTATTCCTACCATGGAGGCGACAGAAAATATGGGTTGGTATTTGAAACGATGTCCCCGAATTTGGAAAAACAAAAAATATGCCCGTGTTCAGGGAGCTTTACTGAAACGGAATTTATAAATTTTAATCTGCGAAAATGTGTAATAAAATAATTTTTATTTCTTTAGCAGAACAAACCTCGAAAAAATTAAAAAATGCAACGTTTTTACTCAACGCGACACAAAGCAGGTATCTACTTACGTCATTTACATTTTGGCTTTTTTTTTAGAAGCTACATAGCTAAAGTTTTACTAAATTCAATTTCAATTCAATTTATTGCAATAAATTACAGTATAGTATGATGTTTACAAAAAATGTGGTACAAGTGTAATTTTACCGATAATGGCATAGCAATGTGATAATTTAGAATTAGTATAATAGATAATAATAACATTAGGTACATTATTTAATAGCTCATTAAATAATAAATCAGTAAAATTTCAGCATTAGATCAATAATCATAAGTATCATTTTGGTTTTACTTGCATTTGTTTTTAGTCCTACAGACCGTAACCATTCAACAAGGGTATAAATAGTATCTGATATTTCATCTGATAACTGTGTGACATTTCTTCTTTCGAATAAGAAAAAAACCGATATATCATCTGCGAACATTGTTAGTTTTTTATTAACGAGCTCAGGTAAATGATTTACGTACAGTAAAAATAATAACGGCCCCAAAACACTACGCTGCGGTACTCCTTTCCTGGTTTCTGTGCTTCGAGATTCTGTAATTGACAGTGTTTTAGTCCGAGAATCGACCAAGGGAAGTATCACACTTTGTTTTCGATTGGTCAGATAAGATTTCAGCCAGTTTAAACAATTTCCCCGAATACCGTAACGAATGAGAATAGCTGCTAGAACTTGATGATCCACATAGTCAAATGCTTTGGACATATCTAATAAAACCGTTACAACATTTGATTTACTATTAAGAGAGTCCGCCACAAAGTCCATCATGTCAAATACCGCATCTACCGTACACTTACCCGGTTGAAAACCGAATTGGCTTTTGGACACTATGTTAAACTTAAACAAAAAATTTGATAATCTAATTGAGTAAAATTTTTCAAAAATTTTTGATAATACTGGCAACAGGGCTATAGGGCGATAATTGTGAACATCCATTCTACTATCACTTTTGTGTAAAGGTTTAATGTGAGCTTTTTTTAGTCTTTCTGGAAATTTTCCTGTGGCTATTGACAGATTGACCAGATGGACAAGAGCATCAGCTATAACATCGATAACATCTTTAATAATAGTAATTGGTAAACCGTCATAACCGCAAGACCTTTTATTATTTAAGTTTGATACAAGCTTTAGAAGTTCCTGTCTAGATATGGGAGTGATGAACATAGAGTTCTCATGAAAACTGGGGAGTTTAATATTATTAAATTCATTTTCACCACGATTAGAACTATTTGTGGTAAAGTAGGAATTGAACAAATTAGGAGCCTCCAACTCATTTTCGACAATTTTGACACCATCGGTAAGTCCCACAAAACTCTCAATTTGTTTAGATGTTTGCCCCTTGACTGTTTCATTCACTATACTCCAGATAGTCTTAATCTTATTTTTGGAGTTCGTTATGATACATTCATTATTTTTCTTTTTTGCATATGCTACAACTTTGTGCAAAATCGAACAGTATTTTTTATAGTGTTGAGACCGTAAGGACTTCTCTTTCGAATGCTTAAGCTCAATAAAAAGGTCGCGTTTTGTTTCGCAGGATTTCATTATACCCGGTGTGATCCATTTTGGTTTAGAACATTTTTTATTAACTTGTACTTTTTTCAACGGGCAGAACCTATCAAATGAAGGCAATGATCAGATAGACCTAGATCAATCACGTTAACATTGCGTAAATTTGTATTTGAAATTATATTATCAATGCAGGTACTGCTATGCTCTGTGATACGTGTGGGCTCTTGAACGAAAGGTTTAGCACCAAATTAATTTAGGAGACATAATAATTCGCTAGTTTCCCTTCCGTTAACCAATAAGTTAACGTTAAAATCTCCACACAGAAGAAAGTTTCTTTCCCTTTTATTATTAAGGTGATTTAAGACATTTTCAAGGTTATCGATAAAATTATCATTATTAATTGTTTTAGGCCTATATGCACAAATTATGTAGGAACCAAATATATTAATTCCACAAACTTCTAATATGTTCGAAATGGAAAGTTGTTTTATTAAGGGAAGTTCATCGAATTGTAAGCTATTGTGTACAAAAATACAAACTCCACCTCTACTATTTCGACTCTCACGGCAAAACGACGAAGCCAGACGAAAACCCCCAAATGACATCCTTTCGAGATCATCTTTCACTCGGTGGTGTTCCGTCAGGCATAAAACTTTGACATAACGCCCTTCTTTCGAGTGAAGCCATGCCTCAAGTAAAGCTTGCTTTCTATCATTTAAGCTTTGTATGTTTAAGTGTGCTACTGTTATGCCTGGCTGTGAAGATTTTCTGTTTCCGTTTAGTTTATGTCTATTCTCGAAAAAATCATCCCCCTTAGTTACGGTAATGGCGCCTGTAGAGCGTTTTATGACTCTTGTGCTGAAATAATAAGGAATTGTACCTTTTCTGGGAATTTTGGAAGTCTTTTCTAGCAGTTTTTGTTGGTTTTTCAATTCCTGTTGGTGGAAATAAAAAGGTATGGTGCCGACCTTAAAAATGCCGCGCGTTTGTTGTTGGGTAATTTGTCTTCTTACTAGTTTTCCAAAATTTGTTATGAATTTTTCCTTATAATGCAGATAATCAATCTCTATATTTAATTTCTGAGTGAGATCCAATTCATTTTTCAATTCTACGAGATGATTATCTTGGTATTTGTAAATAATTGACTTTAATTCTCTGTTTAATTTATTTGTATGCCAGAATTGGTTACGTTGGATTTCACAAAGAAATACGACATTATGAGTGTCACTTTTTTGCAAAACCTTTTCTACATCAATTTTAAAAGTCGTTGAGCTATCGTCAGGACCGACGATTAGGAGTATAATGTCATTTTCAGCGACCCGTGTGATCAATTCCTTAAAGTCATTAAGAATAATTGGATACAAAGCATGTGGTTTGATAAATGCAGACACTCTATGGGTGTTGCTCCGGTAGTTATCTCTTAGACCCACGAGCTTTAGAGCAATTCCACGTGCACCTTGATCTCCTAGAATATGTATAAAAGGCTTGTTTGACTTAGAGGTTGGCGAGTGCATGTTTTTTGGCTTCTCTATGAACGACTTAGATTTATTGATTGATGGAAGAAACGTTGCCATAATTTCATCCTTCTCGACTGCGACAATGCCCTGATCGGACATTATCACTGTACATTTTTCTGTGGTTTTAGGGAATTAAATTAAAATTTTGGGTTGGTTGTTAGGTCAGTACACATAAGCAAAAATAGGTTCGAAGTTCCAGGATGGAGCAGAGCGCAGCGACGCTCCATCCTGAAACTTCGGGTGTTAGTTCTTTTTCTTATATAAAAGCGAAAAAAAATATTTCACTAAAAAACTTAGTTTTGAGTCAAACTTAAATAAGGTTGGTGCATGGAAAAGTCATAGGTATTATCCTACATTATGATATGGCAAAACGTAGATTGCCATATCGTCAAACGTTGATGCTTAAACGATACGGCCAGTTTGACTTGGCCTTTTCATGAAAAGGACACATTTCGTGATATGGCTAACCACATCATGATATGGCACAATCTACGATATGGCTACGACAGAAACACAGATAAAATAATACCGCCAATTCTATACCACTACTTAGATATAAGAAACTATTTGTAATATCTTTCACCTGGTTTTGCAATAAAGTGTTCTCTGTCTATATATCTATCTTTCTAATATTTAACATTAAAGTCATTTTATTTTCGAATATTTTCAAGGGAATTTCTCATGCAGAATCTGAATTTCTGTGCTCTAGTTTAACCACCTCCAGTCATGACCTATACAGAATGTGATACATACGTTACGCAATCACAGTCAATGAACTGATTTAAAATATTTGCACTTACTGGTTAGCATATTAGGCAACGTGGGTGGACCCCAAATGCCACCGTGATTTAATGTCACATAATGCGTAAGCCTTATTAGTTGAATTAAAATGCGCTACATTTTATTCAGTACTAACTGTCAGTATCGACTTAACATCGACCGTGTATGGGTAATAAATAAGAGTAAGATATGCAATTAGGCAATATTTAAATAATTTAAAAGTTTTTCCCACAATAAAAGTGGTTTGTGTTGACGAGATGTACCCTCCATTTTCTGATGTGGGCTTTTAACCCCTTGCATAAAATTTTAACCCCTTGCATAAAATTTTCGAGCAAACATTGCTACATAGGTAGCTACAGTCAATAAAAAAATAAAAACATTTGCGAGGTCGCCCCACTCTCAGATATTGAAGAGATTATTATCTAGTTACTCCATAGCATTGCTTACTTTCAGAAGTATGTTCAGCAATTGTTTAAGCTTTCACACTTTCAGGGCAAAGTGGTATCTAGGTCGTATGTAACAAGGTCGCTTTTAATACTGGAACAATTTGATTTAATTTGAAACGGGCGAGCCGTTTGATTACTTAAGAAAATTGCGGTCAGTATCCACAGGGCACCATTATAGTATGCATTTACATTACATGTGTGGAGTTTGGCGCGAATTATTTATTATGCAGCTGCAGGTGAGGTACAGCATCTCGCGCTAGTACAGTCGGCTGCACATAAACCCTTACACGCAGTGGCGTAACTATACCATCTGAGGCCCGTGGCAAGTTCATTTTGGCAGCCTTGCCACCCTATAGTTACGCCACTGCTTACATGTGAGTAGCAAAATCTTCCATAACGTAACTGCGTAGAGTGCGCGTAAGTAAAGGTGGTGTTGACTGTACTAATTGTATGGATTTTAATTATAATTTGCAATGCATTATATTCACAATATATTTGACAAAATCGGCGATGTCACGAAATTAAATAAAAAATTATCTAATTAAGTTTCATTACATGTTTGATATACTTAGGCCGACTTTAGCTACTTCTAAAATGTCACTTAAGTCGCCATTTAAATCGACTTTTGGTATGAACAATTTTAGTTAAATTCTGTTTAAGCCACATTTAAGAAAGTGTTGCAAGTCGGCCGTAGTTTATAATTTTTTTTTTATCTTGTGAACGCCTTTTATCTAGGTCCATTAAACATTTAAAACTGCTGTGCAAGTGAGTACGAGGTACTGTGGTACTGTGAACGTGCGCCAGCTAATTACTACTCGTAGTCTGTAAGCGGCAGCGTAGGGCATAAAGTCCGTCACATACTGGCGCGGTCGCGGCACGTAGCCCACACAAAACAAAAACCGGCCCATACAAAACAAAAAGCTGCGTGGGTAGGATGACGACGCTAGTCGCGCGTTTTAAATGTCAAAAGTCGCGTCTTTCCAGTACGATCATTGTCAAATTCATGCTACCCATAGTTGATCCGAGACACATAGCAGGTGTAAATCTGCCACGAGTAGCGGTAGAGGCTTTTTCCGGTTGAAATTGTATAAAAAGCGTTTTGTCAAAGTTGTCACATAGCCTTGACAGCGCAATGACGATAAAACAAATCTCTGACAGAGCACAAGAATTCGGAACATGCGGAGCATGACACAGACATTCACATAATAGAGAATGCCCCGCGCATCGCGTACTTGCGAAGTAACCGCTTTATGGCATGAATAAAACATTGACACCTATTGTTGTGTATTATAATATTTCGCCAACGCCAGTACTTACCGCTCCAAATGAGTTCACGGAAGGTCGGCTTCTGTCTGATGTTATGGTTAGTTACATTAATTATAGTAGGTAAGTATAAGTAGGTGTCGATATCGCTCAAACTTTGGAACAAAATTTAAAGGTTGACCTGCCGTACAGTGTACTGTCGATAGCACATCGACATTTTATCAGGTTAATAACGCTAGGTTTATTAATAAATGTTATTTGTAATGGTTTTTTTGAATGTTGAGGAAGCGAAAGTGATCTGTCAGGATCGTAGCAAGTGGCACTCCCTGGTCTCTGCCTACCCCTCTGGGATACAGGCGTGAGTTTATGTTATGTTATGTTTTTTTTTTGGAAAAGCCTATTTAAAAAACTAGTAAATTTTTTTTCATCGGTGATGCTAATAGCTCCGGGTCGCCCCTTAAGGGGCTTCATGCAGTAACACCAGCGCCACCAATGGAAAAAAAATCGCTTTGCAGATAATTTTTGCAAAAAGTGTCAGATTAATCACCCAATCGTGTTACCTATTACTGATGTTTAGGACCCACTGCCAAGAACCTATGATCACGGAGCTAGGAATAGTCATGGCATGTACCATGCTGTAAGACCCTACCCCCGTAAACTAATATAATTAAACCCCGATGAGACGATAAAATGTAGATACTATGATGCAAAACACTCTAATGGCCAACTGTGATCGTCTAGTTTTATTTGGTAGAACCCTGCGTTGTGATCGTATACGTAACCCTAGCCCTTTTAAGGTATCTGAGATTGAAAGCAAATGTTCGAGCGCAAAAGTATATAATTAACAAATAAAGATCTAGTTAATTTTCTTTAAATTGAAATTAAAGGTCGAGTTAACTCGGTTTGATATCAAGGTTAAGTAGAGAGGTTGAGTTTATTCCGCCCTATATTGAAAAGGTTAAGTAAAGCCCTAACAAGAATGAAAATTAGAATTTTCAGTGTTTAAGTGTTGAATAAGTTTGCTATTTAAAGTAGAATATGAAACAGGTTAAACCGGTATGGAACACTGTGTAAGAACAGATAAAACAAGTAGGTCATTATAACAATATTATTGTTGATAATATCATTATAATGTTCAACAGATTTTCGTCTCTAATGTCCGCTAGTAATTTGCTTGAAGCAAAGGCAAATAAAAATTATAAGCATGAAGCGCAGTTAGTGCAGAATGAAGTTTAAATTTAAAGTATTTATAATATAATAGATAAAGTGAAAGTTAACTACCACAAATCTAGTTAAAAGTACTTGACTCAGAGACGGGATCCGGACTAAAAGAAACTCAGTTCTCCAACCAAAGGCTGGGTCTATCACACCGTATGCTCATCATTGTCCCACTGTACATAGTTTTATCTATAACTAGATTCATGGATATACATAACATTTCAATTGCGTTTGCCAAATGCAGACAATTCAGTGAAAACTGACCGTAGGAAGATTTATAAAAGGTGCTTTCAACGTATGACCAGTCATCAGGTCGTAGAATAGTATAGGGTTGTGATATCAAAGGCATGGTACATCGGAGAAGATTCAATCCGGAAAGCCTGGATATAATGGATGACTGGTCAAACGAAGTTTTAGCAACTAGCGAATAACGCTCATTGTGTAGAAGTGGTCAGCCTCACTAAAGATTGCTAGCATTAATAGCAGCAATAGCACAAATGTTTAAAAATAAGCAATTGTAGATTGTTTGATCCAATGAAAGGAAATTATTCCTTGAAACTCTGAGTAGGTAGATAACTTTCGTATGGTCCAGCCATTATACACAAAACTCAACGGTATCAAATACCTAGGAGATAACTCTACTAAAAGTATGTAACCCGGACGTGTATGTTGGAAAAAGTCTATTCAAGACGTCACAACAATGGACTGAACCGACGAAGTCTAATAGAGCTCCAAGCAGCAAGTATCGCAAATACCATTAGATCAAACAAGGCAGAGCACAAAATATTATTGAAGTAAAGAGATAAGCAAGTTTAAATATTATTCAAATTAAAAGGTTTACGCCTTAAAATCTAACAACCACAACATTCCATAACGGTTTTTGTCATAATGTCAATAAAGACTATTTTATTTATCGGATCCTTTGCCCTATAGCATACTCATTTCCATTGCTCGATAGATTGTTAAACTCTCAATATAAAACGGCACTCAACCCCAACGCTATAAGGATAGATTCACGTAAGCGAGATGCGGCGCAAAATATTGAAGGTAGATGCGTAAAAAGATAATGAGTAATACGTAGGTTGTTAATCAAGGTTTTAAAAGATAATATCGATGAAGATTAGGTTTTATTACATCTAGGAATAATAATTTGATGTCATTTTCAGACCTTCCAAATCAAAGGTTCGATAGGCGAGAAATCAAAGTTCAGTAGATAATTTTAATGTACGTAAACAAGGCACGAACTTACAGCCTTACTTATTAGATCTTCGTTTACAAGTCAACGCCAACATGGTATCATAGTTTCTAACGTCCAACAGGACTCGAACCACTACGTTTTCATTAATAAGATGCCGTAGCAACCTAAGCAGCGGAAGAAATTAGAGCAAGTAGCTAAACGTTTCATTGATTTATGTTTGAAAAGTTCCGTAAACGAAAATAGTAAAGTACTAGATAATTAGGAGTCACTTTTAATAGTTGGAGTAAAAGGCTAGAATAGTAAGGTAATAGATAGTTAAGAGACACTTTTAGTATTTTGAGAATAAAAGCTAGCTTACTGAATATATTTCATTTATATACAACAAATTTCACTGTTCATAATAAGAATGGAGCAATAAACATCTAACACATTTGGCACTTCTGATTAATTAAAATTTGGTTGTCTACTTTAGCTTTTATTTAATTAGTTTATAGAATTTTGTCAGAGCTCATTTATTTTAACGGAATTTAATGTTAGACCTTTGCACAGGACCTTACAAAATAATATTACTGTCAATATTGGAAAATAAAGCTATTTGATTACTTATTTTTGGTACGGAAATAAATCGCTATTTATTGTCCTACTTAATGACCGCATTGCTAAGGTGGGGAATCGGGGAAATACTTACGCTCATCATACAACTGGATACCCTGAAAGAAAAGGGGGAGCCTGCCTAATTCTTCCCAACCCCGTAAGCTAATTTAACCACCCATCAATTGTTTCAGCAAAGCAAACCCCATTTACATTTAATCGTGTATATGTATGAGTGCCTATGGTGTCTCCCTAGTCACAGCTATTTCCTACTTCTATCCTCCCTAACTCCGGAAACCCAGACTGTTTCAAATCACTCGGTAACTTGACACAGTTAGCTTTCAGACTTTCTGGCCGGCCAGAGTGTGTAGCCTAGGATGTGTATGCGCGGGTGGTTTTATGGGTTCGGTAACCACCCGCAAGGTAGGAATATACGAAATATAATACATAAATATGTTATGGGTGCAAAGTGCCAGAGGGCTAGAATCGTCTGTCACTCAGGGTAAGCAGGGGGAAAATTGCTACACCACGAATGCTAACGGAAGAAGATCTAACACCGCATTCACAAGAAGCGTTTTAACCCAATCTCCATACAAGATAATTAATATCTAATTATCTCAATTCAAAATTAATATTATTATTTTATTTTTTTACAAAATTAAATTGGGAACGCCTCCGGTGAAGGGATTCTTTAAACCTTTCGACCCAAGCAGACTCAGATTCAGCCGTAGCATAGTAAGCAGAGCTAGATTTTGGGTTCCTTAGTCCATTAATTTAAACTTCTTAAGGCTCCCAAGTGAATTCGCTCTAAATTCACACGTTTGTGTACTGAAACTCAATTACCACTAGCTAGTGGAATTAAGTTAAAGTAATAAGTAGAATTAAATTCGAACAAAACTCTGAAAGCTATGACGCAAGCATGATACGAATAACCTCGTGTGGCCTCACCGAGCCTTGGTTATTTGACAAAGGCTGGACACACGGACTATCCTTAGCATACCTTTGCCACCGAGAGTTCACTTTTGTACAAATTTATTTCCCATAAACGTAGTACTGTGGAGAAAAAGGATTAGTTCACATTTTATTTCGCGGAAGCTACCCTAATTACTATGGCTGAAAACCCTATTTTACGCGGAAAACTTCTAGCTAAATGTACGAAAGATTCAGGAACCGAAAACCGTTTCTAACCTTAACACTTTTACTTTCAAATCAACTCCCTAGCTTCGAGAGCAACTCTAAACCTGAAACTTCACACCAGAGCTGATAGTCTGGGACGCGATGCCCACAGGTGATGTTAGGTAACAAATCCAAAGCCACTCTCCTATTTTCGAATTTAAATGCAAACGAAACTCCCTAATGCTAATAAATTCGCTGAAAATGGCGAATTTCCCTACGAGCGTAACGGATGTATTTACTGTTCAATTCTCTAGTCTGGAATCGCCCCGCGCGTTTGGCCCTCGGCCTTTTTATACGATTTCACTCAGATTTAACCAGTCGACCTGACACGTGAAACAATAGTACGGGTTCATAAATAAGTATCATCCTTATTGGTTTTAGTCGGGTGGCGTGATCTTTTATTGGCGCCGCTCTGTCCGGGAAAAAAGTAAGTTCTGCGCGAATACCCGCATCTACGAGCGGGTAGAAAAAGATTTTCGGTGCCGGCTCCGACCGCTTGTTATTCTTTGGATATAAGTTCAATTTATTTAACTAACTCGTTATTTCTTAAATATTCCCCACCTTTCAGTCTTAATTATATATTGAGAGTATGCTACACAGGCAGGTCCGTTACAATCAACCCCCAAAATTTGTAGAAGAACCGACGAATACAAATTTTATACAAACAAGAACATGGTATCTGTGATAGCTCTCACAATGGCCCCTATCTTCTTCTAATATACCTGTTGCAATATTGTCCCACATGTCTGTCATGGTGTGTGTGTATTTAAACCAAATACTTCAGATATTTTTCAGTTACAAAGTTTAGATAACGCAGCCTGAATTAATTATCTCAGCATCCATGAATGGCCTGTCAGTCAAAACTCCGTAATCAACGACCCTGGTTGTGAGGCAGAGTTACCGAAAGTCAATCCGGTATAAATTACGTCCTTTGGCTGCCCCAACGTCAGGCACGGCTTTCGTGTGAGAGAGGACGCACCCTAAAACGTAATTTCCGTCTACGAAATTCCGATACTAACAATCAGCAAGCTTTCCAAGTCCACCGATCTAATAACCAAACAGTCATTATTTCTAACCTTTCCATTTCAAATATCATTATATTTGGAGAATGTGCAGTGTTTAATTCCCGTGTAGAGTGAAGGTTCCAAATACCAAATGATACTATTTAAACTGAATGATGCTTTGCATCCAGCAAAGGAAAACGGTATTTGAACCCTTTTGAGGTGCGTGTATGTCGGCATGGGACCGTATTACGACAGGCTATCTACGTTTAACACTTCGCCAAACCTTAGGCCTCCCAATCATTCCCCACTTTCACACTCTTCTTTTGTACGCCATTTTACAACGAAGATCTAAAGATTTAGCGAACAGCGATAACCGTGGATTTATTTTATTTTGTTTTAACCTAGCGAGTTTAATTTATATTATAGGCAATACTGAATATTATTTATAGGAAGTAGTCGGAAGTACTTATCTCAATAACCGTTTTAGAATGGATTGTGATAGAATTTAAAATTAAAGTAAAATGCCCTTAATTAACTTATAGCTTAACATGCGGTTACCTCTCAAAACCAATACCTTATTACCTTTCAAAACCGTTTTAATTACCTGGTTTAAGAAGTACAGTCAACGACGAAAATTAAATAATCAACTTTAAATTCCGATTAGATTGATATGCTTCCGTATTTTATTAAAAATAAAATTTACATAAATTAAAATCAAAAGTTTGGCTTAATGAGAATGTTCAATTATCTATTTTTATCGTTTACTGTACGCGGATGGTTAAATAAAACGAAGTGTTTATTTATTAATTTTTTTATTTTGTTTTTACTACAAGTACGCTAAGAATTAAAATAAAACAAAGGTTTATGTTTTTCTTTTTTTTTGTTTATTATTTAATAGATTAGTCTATTATATTTATTACGAAATTTACAAATTGTCGTGAATAAAATATAGGAAATCCTTTTAAATCAACGAAACTTTAGCAAATTGAAGAAATCCGAACTCTAAATGAATCATTATAATGAATGAATTTATTTACGCAACCGCTATACGAAGACTACCTAATTACGCAATGCTAGATTCTTAATAATACTGTAATAGCAACCCCCCATCGAGAAAACTTTTGTTAATTTTTATATTAAGTTTTATTGCAACCCCCCAAATGAAAAGCTAGTTTCCGCGAAATGGAAAATTATACCGAATGTAAAAATTGATATCAATCCCCAGCATGAAAATATTTTGAAAATTAATTATAATTATCAACAAATTAAAATAATAATGATCTCTCTCAATAACAAATGTTAATTAATATGCAGAACAAGTTTTATTAAAGTATTAAACCGAAAATATTCCTTAAGTAGATTTAAAATCGTGGAAATATTTTTAACAACCCCCCCATAAAGAAGAACTTTGGTTAATTAATGTAATTTTTTTTTTTTAATTAGTTTTTACATTTCTTTTTACTTCCCGTTGAAATGAAATATTCTCGATTTCTAGTAAAAATGAAATATTCTCGATTACTAATAATAACAAGTTAATTAAATGTTAACTCAATTTTCATTCAATTTCTATGATCCGTGGGTAGTGCTACCTCTCGACCAACTGCATCCTACTGAGTACTGTGTTCAAGCAACAACGTCCACTAGCAGTCTATGAATGGGTGACCACCAGTAGTATACACGATACAACCTTATTTCCCCGTTTTCATCTCGTCAATATTAAATCCTCTCAACTTAGTTTGGAGCGTATTGTGTTTTAAATCGCTTAGTTAAATTATTTTCTGTAAACTACATAGCTCATTGTTATTATTCCCAATGTTGATTCAAAATTAAATTGCATATTAAATATATTTTTTTAGATTATGTAAATTTGAAATGATAATTTAACTCATACTAATTTTAACAGTACTACATAACTATTTTTTTTTTCAGCTCATATTATAAAATATAGACGATATAAAAGCCGTATAAAAGCGCCATCTAGTGCATGTACCAAGACCCTTTACAACCCTACAATCGTCAATATGTCTGATGTATTGACCTGATTGCTACGCGAAGGAAGTGCAGGTTTAGTCGTACCTACATAACTTTCCGATAGTTAAATTGTTATCTTCATACGGTTCATATCCAAACTTATTTTTATTAAATTTTAAATTGACTCCAAAAAATGAGGAATTTATTAATTCGACCTACATTTATTTTACCATTATGTTACGCGATTACTTAATGTAATAAAATTATGAATTGAATTTAATGGTTCTATTCCCGTTTGTCAGACAATACTTCAAAAGCGATACTATTAAAACTTAACGAAGTATATTTAACGCTTTTTGAAAAATCTTGTAAATAAAGTAGGTAACATAGGTACTCAGAATGATAGGTATCCTTTTAGGTAAAGTTTGAGTCGCTCGGCAACCCCCCGAGTATAAAACCTTTAGGTAGATACTATATTGAACTATTTGATTTAAATTAGCTACCTTAATCCGATATAACCTTAGTTCAATGCTTAGGCAATAGAAATAGAACGAGATTGACAAAGTCATGACAAGGGCAACCCCCCACACATAATACTTTTGTTAAAATTTACTTAATATTTACCTGTTAATTTATTTAGATAAAATGATTGATAACTTTTAAAACTAATCTCATCCTATTAGATATTTTGTTTAACGCGGAACTAAATTTAGACTGATTTGAAAACTTGTCTCAAGTGGAATTTACAAATATTGTACATACCAAGTAAGGACCGAATAAATAAATTTTGAATTGTTTTATGTATTACTTGTTTTCGCTCTTTTTACTACGTTTTCCTACGTACTACATATTTATCAAAGTTTTAGTTTAAATCCATCTAATTTTGTTTTACAATTTGAACTCGTACATTCGCTGCCAATCCCAATGTTTCTACCTTTTCCATTTCACGAACAACAAATTGTGGCATAAAGCCAACAATTATTAAATGAAATAAGAATATTCTGCATCATAAACATAAACAAACTACTCAAACTCGTAATAAAATATCATGGTCACGGCAACACCAAATTGTAAAACCCTACCCCCGTAAACTAATATAATTAAACCCCGATGAGACGATAAAATGTAGATACTATGATGCAAAACACTCTAATGGCCAACTGTGATCGTCTAGTTTTATTTGGTAGAACCCTGCGTTGTGATCGTATACGTAACCCTAGCCCTTTTAAGGTATCTGAGATTGAAAGCAAATGTTCGAGCGCAAAAGTATATAATTAACAAATAAAGATCTAGTTAATTTTCTTTAAATTGAAATTAAAGGTCGAGTTAACTCGGTTTGATATCAAGGTTAAGTAGAGAGGTTGAGTTTATTCCGCCCTATATTGAAAAGGTTAAGTAAAGCCCTAACAAGAATGAAAATTAGAATTTTCAGTGTTTAAGTGTTGAATAAGTTTGCTATTTAAAGTAGAATATGAAACAGGTTAAACCGGTATGGAACACTGTGTAAGAACAGATAAAACAAGTAGGTCATTATAACAATATTATTGTTGATAATATCATTATAATGTTCAACAGATTTTCGTCTCTAATGTCCGCTAGTAATTTGCTTGAAGCAAAGGCAAATAAAAATTATAAGCATGAAGCGCAGTTAGTGCAGAATGAAGTTTAAATTTAAAGTATTTATAATATAATAGATAAAGTGAAAGTTAACTACCACAAATCTAGTTAAAAGTACTTGACTCAGAGACGGGATCCGGACTAAAAGAAACTCAGTTCTCCAACCAAAGGCTGGGTCTATCACACCGTATGCTCATCATTGTCCCACTGTACATAGTTTTATCTATAACTAGATTCATGGATATACATAACATTTCAATTGCGTTTGCCAAATGCAGACAATTCAGTGAAAACTGACCGTAGGAAGATTTATAAAAGGTGCTTTCAACGTATGACCAGTCATCAGGTCGTAGAATAGTATAGGGTTGTGATATCAAAGGCATGGTACATCGGAGAAGATTCAATCCGGAAAGCCTGGATATAATGGATGACTGGTCAAACGAAGTTTTAGCAACTAGCGAATAACGCTCATTGTGTAGAAGTGGTCAGCCTCACTAAAGATTGCTAGCATTAATAGCAGCAATAGCACAAATGTTTAAAAATAAGCAATTGTAGATTGTTTGATCCAATGAAAGGAAATTATTCCTTGAAACTCTGAGTAGGTAGATAACTTTCGTATGGTCCAGCCATTATACACAAAACTCAACGGTATCAAATACCTAGGAGATAACTCTACTAAAAGTATGTAACCCGGACGTGTATGTTGGAAAAAGTCTATTCAAGACGTCACAACAATGGACTGAACCGACGAAGTCTAATAGAGCTCCAAGCAGCAAGTATCGCAAATACCATTAGATCAAACAAGGCAGAGCACAAAATATTATTGAAGTAAAGAGATAAGCAAGTTTAAATATTATTCAAATTAAAAGGTTTACGCCTTAAAATCTAACAACCACAACATTCCATAACGGTTTTTGTCATAATGTCAATAAAGACTATTTTATTTATCGGATCCTTTGCCCTATAGCATACTCATTTCCATTGCTCGATAGATTGTTAAACTCTCAATATAAAACGGCACTCAACCCCAACGCTATAAGGATAGATTCACGTAAGCGAGATGCGGCGCAAAATATTGAAGGTAGATGCGTAAAAAGATAATGAGTAATACGTAGGTTGTTAATCAAGGTTTTAAAAGATAATATCGATGAAGATTAGGTTTTATTACATCTAGGAATAATAATTTGATGTCATTTTCAGACCTTCCAAATCAAAGGTTCGATAGGCGAGAAATCAAAGTTCAGTAGATAATTTTAATGTACGTAAACAAGGCACGAACTTACAGCCTTACTTATTAGATCTTCGTTTACAAGTCAACGCCAACATGGTATCATAGTTTCTAACGTCCAACAGGACTCGAACCACTACGTTTTCATTAATAAGATGCCGTAGCAACCTAAGCAGCGGAAGAAATTAGAGCAAGTAGCTAAACGTTTCATTGATTTATGTTTGAAAAGTTCCGTAAACGAAAATAGTAAAGTACTAGATAATTAGGAGTCACTTTTAATAGTTGGAGTAAAAGGCTAGAATAGTAAGGTAATAGATAGTTAAGAGACACTTTTAGTATTTTGAGAATAAAAGCTAGCTTACTGAATATATTTCATTTATATACAACAAATTTCACTGTTCATAATAAGAATGGAGCAATAAACATCTAACACATTTGGCACTTCTGATTAATTAAAATTTGGTTGTCTACTTTAGCTTTTATTTAATTAGTTTATAGAATTTTGTCAGAGCTCATTTATTTTAACGGAATTTAATGTTAGACCTTTGCACAGGACCTTACAAAATAATATTACTGTCAATATTGGAAAATAAAGCTATTTGATTACTTATTTTTGGTACGGAAATAAATCGCTATTTATTGTCCTACTTAATGACCGCATTGCTAAGGTGGGGAATCGGGGAAATACTTACGCTCATCATACAACTGGATACCCTGAAAGAAAAGGGGGAGCCTGCCTAATTCTTCCCAACCCCGTAAGCTAATTTAACCACCCATCAATTGTTTCAGCAAAGCAAACCCCATTTACATTTAATCGTGTATATGTATGAGTGCCTATGGTGTCTCCCTAGTCACAGCTATTTCCTACTTCTATCCTCCCTAACTCCGGAAACCCAGACTGTTTCAAATCACTCGGTAACTTGACACAGTTAGCTTTCAGACTTTCTGGCCGGCCAGAGTGTGTAGCCTAGGATGTGTATGCGCGGGTGGTTTTATGGGTTCGGTAACCACCCGCAAGGTAGGAATATACGAAATATAATACATAAATATGTTATGGGTGCAAAGTGCCAGAGGGCTAGAATCGTCTGTCACTCAGGGTAAGCAGGGGGAAAATTGCTACACCACGAATGCTAACGGAAGAAGATCTAACACCGCATTCACAAGAAGCGTTTTAACCCAATCTCCATACAAGATAATTAATATCTAATTATCTCAATTCAAAATTAATATTATTATTTTATTTTTTTACAAAATTAAATTGGGAACGCCTCCGGTGAAGGGATTCTTTAAACCTTTCGACCCAAGCAGACTCAGATTCAGCCGTAGCATAGTAAGCAGAGCTAGATTTTGGGTTCCTTAGTCCATTAATTTAAACTTCTTAAGGCTCCCAAGTGAATTCGCTCTAAATTCACACGTTTGTGTACTGAAACTCAATTACCACTAGCTAGTGGAATTAAGTTAAAGTAATAAGTAGAATTAAATTCGAACAAAACTCTGAAAGCTATGACGCAAGCATGATACGAATAACCTCGTGTGGCCTCACCGAGCCTTGGTTATTTGACAAAGGCTGGACACACGGACTATCCTTAGCATACCTTTGCCACCGAGAGTTCACTTTTGTACAAATTTATTTCCCATAAACGTAGTACTGTGGAGAAAAAGGATTAGTTCACATTTTATTTCGCGGAAGCTACCCTAATTACTATGGCTGAAAACCCTATTTTACGCGGAAAACTTCTAGCTAAATGTACGAAAGATTCAGGAACCGAAAACCGTTTCTAACCTTAACACTTTTACTTTCAAATCAACTCCCTAGCTTCGAGAGCAACTCTAAACCTGAAACTTCACACCAGAGCTGATAGTCTGGGACGCGATGCCCACAGGTGATGTTAGGTAACAAATCCAAAGCCACTCTCCTATTTTCGAATTTAAATGCAAACGAAACTCCCTAATGCTAATAAATTCGCTGAAAATGGCGAATTTCCCTACGAGCGTAACGGATGTATTTACTGTTCAATTCTCTAGTCTGGAATCGCCCCGCGCGTTTGGCCCTCGGCCTTTTTATACGATTTCACTCAGATTTAACCAGTCGACCTGACACGTGAAACAATAGTACGGGTTCATAAATAAGTATCATCCTTATTGGTTTTAGTCGGGTGGCGTGATCTTTTATTGGCGCCGCTCTGTCCGGGAAAAAAGTAAGTTCTGCGCGAATACCCGCATCTACGAGCGGGTAGAAAAAGATTTTCGGTGCCGGCTCCGACCGCTTGTTATTCTTTGGATATAAGTTCAATTTATTTAACTAACTCGTTATTTCTTAAATATTCCCCACCTTTCAGTCTTAATTATATATTGAGAGTATGCTACACAGGCAGGTCCGTTACAATGCCAAAAACGGCCGTTTCTGGCATTTATGCTATCTAGTCCAGGGATTTTTGGGCTTAGGTGACAAGTCATCCGCAAAATATTTCATCCTACAAATCATTATTAAGATGATTGAGAGATTGGTTATACGATTTTTAGGGTTCCGTACCTCAAAAGGAAAAACCGGAACCCTTACAGGATCACTTTGTTGTCCGTCCGTCCGTTCGTCCGTCCGTCCGTTCGTCCGTCCGTCCGTCCGTCCGTCCGTCTGTCTCTTTATCGGGAACGCATAGTATCGAGTTGAAATCATATACTCAGGTATATTGTCTTTGAATTTCGGGATAAGCTCGGATGGAACTTGATTCCTGAACATTTATAATATGTAAGTACCTAAAAATTCGTACGGATCCCTCATTGGGAGAGTCCGACTCGCACTTGGCCTGTTTTTTCCTATTGGTCGCACTAGTGTTACTGCTCGGAGCCCCTTAAATAGTCCTTCTGTACCTATTATCTAGAGTAATACATAATATAAGTCGGTGCGATACCGTTGTCCTTACACGGATGATTGGCAACCAAGATCGCAAGAAACGCGTGATTATGAGCGCAATGGGGAACTTGCGTGTAACTTAGATTGGAGTGACATTGCTTTTTTACCATAGAAATCACTTAAAAACTTAGGCAAAACTAAAAAATAAAACAATAAAAATATTTATTTCGGGTTTTTCGGGATCACAATTTTTTTTAAATAAATTACCTCTAATAACAAAATCCTTATTAGATTTAGTTTTTTCATTGAATTCTGAATGTTTTCTTCTAATTTTGAACATGTATACAAACATTATTTTAAGAGACAACTCAAATATTGATATTCATGCATTATAATATGAGGCGTTACGTGCAAGTCGTGACGTCATAGATAGACCCGATTTGTATGGTGCATTTTTGTACCTCTTGACTATACTGAGTTTCCGACAGGTCATGTTTTATTATGAAAAGTATTAGGCGTACAGAAATAAAATTACCGCGTTTATTTATCTATTAACATAGTCTCTCCGATTATATTGAAACATCTGTTAGTGCAAGTTCCCCGTTGCTAAATGCTTTAATAACATCAGGAAGCTTTGGAACAACGAATCGATTTGACACTCATAACGTTAAAACCTTGTTTGCCTTCTGCATCCAATGTATGAAACATGTTTCTTCTTTTTAACCGACTTAAAAAACACAAGGAGGTTCGTAATTCGGTAGTTTATGTTTTATGCATGTGCAGCGATAAGTCTTTTCACCTAAACAGATTTTATTGTTATTATTTTTTGTTACAAAGGTAGCTCATGGATACCATGAGAAAATAATCGAACTTTTATTTTTAGTGCGCTTTCTTGAAATCAGTTTTTTTTATTTAAAAAAAAGTAGTTAAAGCCTCAATTCACGTTTGTTTTTGGGGCGCTGCACTGGTAGCGCAGCGCTAGAATGTCGGCCTCACATTCGGGAGGTCGTGGGTTCGAATCCCGGCACGTACAAACTTTGTTTTCTAAATTACGTACATTTGTAAAGTTGTATTACGTCGTTCATATTGCAAAATGTCACATGTGAAAAAAATACGATTTTTGGTTTTTCATCGAAATAGTAAATTTGAAGAAAATTGAGTCGTATTAGTATACACAGCTAATCAGACCGAGGATTACGATGTCTTGCACGTGTGACAGAATAAATTTTATACAATTTCGATGAAAAATCAAAAATAGAATTTTTTTCACATTGTGACATTTTGCAATAAGTACTTACGACATTTAGTAATAAGTGGTAATACCGTGAAAGAAAACCTCGTAAGGAAACTCAAGTGTCTAAGGTGTTAACATACCTCATCGCTTGCTACGTACAATAGCCCAACATGAGGCTAAGTGCAGAAATGTCAGGTCTATGTTTTTTTCTTTTTAGGGTTCCGTGATTCGAAAGGAAAAAACGAAACCCCTACAGGATCACTTTGTTGTCCGTCCGTCCGTCCGTCCTGCCGTCCGTCGGTCTGTCTGTCAAGACCCTTTATCTCAGGAACCCGTAGAGGTATCGAGTTGAAATTAAAACCATATAGTCATGTCTACAGTCCCTTAAAGCTGTCAAAAAATAAAACTTCTAAATTAACGTAAAAAAATATATGGCCGTTATTTCGACGCTTAAGGGAATCAAAATTTATAGGGCACTTTCCGTTGACCTAGAACTATGAAGTTTGTTAAGTAATATCGACGTATACTACAAATGTAGGGAAAAATATGGAAACTATTTATTTGTAATTAAATCTTAAAAAAATTGTCTTTGAAGTTCGGGAAAAGCTCGGAAAAAACTGAGAGACTCGATTCCTGAACTATTTATAATATGTAAGTACCTACAAGTTTGTACGGAACTCTCGGTGGGCGAGTCCGACTCGCACTTGTCCTGTTTTTTACATTAAGTGGATTCTCAATTTTTTTAAATTACTGCTCAAATTCATTTTCTACTTGAGTCCCATGTCAGGCCCGATAAACAAACTTCGCGTCACGAAAAATTCTAAGCCCAAACAAGCTAGGGACTATGGGTTCGAATCCTGTTTCAACCCGGAATTTTTACTTCTATGTGAAATTGGCTCAAAAATAACGATCAGAGCAAGATAAAGACTTCTTATCAATTGAACAAGTACTGCAAAAATATCCGGTAGAGCTTAAGGGGTACACAGTCCAAACAACTATGTAATCGCGAAAAAAATATATTGATTTCACAGTTTCACAATGCAAAGCCGCGAGGAGCGAAAAGTTTCTTACATATAAACATTTTGTACTTATAAGCAGAGTAACCATTATGTTCCACATTTCTGAAACACCCTATGTGAACATACGTCTTCTAAAGCCCACAGCTACCTTAAGCTATAACATTTATTTGTCAGATACCAAGTCCATACATGCATAAACTTCCCTTCATCCTCTCCACATGTCTAAACCAACGCAACATCCTTTCTCAATTCTAGTCACGCTAATACTTAAGTCTTGGTATCTAAAAGATAAAAAGTACCCGAAACCGGCGTGCATGCATGCAACGACTAATGTTCCATACATGTTGAGGAAGCGAAAGTGATCTGTCAGGATCGTGCCAAGTGGCAGTCCCTGGTCTCTGCCTACCCCTGTGGGATACAGGCGTGAGTTTATGTATGTATATATGTCTGAACCAAGTATTAGATTTACCTGAAATGCCAGTAAATCTTCCTAGAATGTTTCATATAAAGGATAATCCAAAAATAGATCATCAAAAAGCATCTCATTATATTCGGCCTTTAGAGATTTCATTCAATTCTGTTTCAACCATCTGGGACCGGGTTTTGTCATCCTTAAATGAATATGAAATCAATTACAGCCGCCTCAATGAAAATGGTATAATAAAGGGCAAAAGGTAAGGCCATCTCTGGCAGTGTGGACAAATTACTTCAATGAAATTGAAGACTGAGATATGTAGGTATACACATGTAAGTGGGCCATAGATTGACTCTTTTGTCGCACCCAACATAATGTTTACCTGCTTCCGAGTAATCCTAGAACAGAATCTAAGCAGTACAGTCGACAGCACATCAACCTTTACACATGTGCACTCTAATCAATTACGTTAAGGGCAACTTTGCTACAAAAATGTAAAGGGTAACTTGCTGTCGACTGTACTACGCAATAAAAGTAAAATTAGTACCGGGTGTGAAATATGAAAACAGAGGACGTGGGTTGGATTCCCACTGGAGGTCGTTTGAAGACATAGCAAAATGAACGTGCCCGACAGTAGCTATCGAATACGCTAGTTTGTTTTTAAAATAACGCACTTTTCAAAAAATCCAGATACAAACTCGAATCTATTGGAATTAGTAGCCATCCCTAGCCGTACGTGCGTGCCGCGTGTCCGTGCGTCATTGTTCTGTTAGACAGAGAGGCGGTACAGTGATCGGGCATTTTGTTTTAAACAAGATTTCTCAGTTCGAAACAAGATTTGTCAACATTTTTTTTTATTTACGTCTATACTTAAAAGTAATAGTCTAAATAGATGCCATTTTAAATTACTAATAAAATAACCGCGGCTTTCAAAACACCTAGAAATTAGCGTGTATACCTGGAGCTTTTTTCAGCTAAACATTTATGTCTGTTTTTATTACCCCAGAAAGAGACGCGTAGGCCAGAGAAAGAAATCCTGGTTGAGAGACCGACGGGAGTGGACTGGAATTGTAAGTGCCGCTGTGCTCTTCCGAATTGCAAGAAACAGAGATAAAATATGCGGAACTGACTGCCTTCGCTAGTCTGAGAGGGACGGTACCCACGATGCAAGCTTGCTTAGTATGGGGCCACAGAAAAAGTCATTGTCTAATTTGATTTACTCTTATTATTGCAATAAGGCAACCTGAGCTATTTCAACCAGCAGAAGAAGGAAAACCTTTTTTCTGCCACCACCTACATGATAGTAGTTGGCTCTATAGCCAGGATATAGGCTACATGAGTCATACAAGAGCACATGATTGACGCTCTCCCCAGACATAACAGTTACCGTGACCGAACCCGGTCGGAAATAATCATCATCATCATAATGGTGCATCCACACCGCAGTAACTTTTTACTGAAATAACATAAAATAACTACAATAAGTATGAAAAGTCCATCAGGTTTAAAAAATAAAACAGTTCCGTGATCAGAAGAACGTTTGTATTATGTGGGTTCAAGTATCCATGATTTCATTAGCAAACCACTCGCTGAAGATGAAAGAATATATCCTAAGGAAACCAAAGAGGGTGCCACAGCGAAGTGCCACAAAGAGGTACCTCAGCGCCACCCGCAGTGGGCACGTATGACGTATAAGTTCCATTATTATAAGTATATACTGGCTGATTTCTGGCTGGTTTGAAAGCCGCGGTTATGTAATTAGTAATTAAAAATTGCATCTATTTAGACCATTACTTTTAAGTATAGACGTAAATTTAAGACAAAAATAGTTGAAAAATCGTGTATCGAGTTGAGAAATGTTGTTTTAAAAAACGCACAAATAATTAGTACCGCCTCTCCGTCTTACAGAACAATAACCCGCGGACCTGTGGCACGCACGCACCGCTCTGGATGGCTACTAATAGTTCTGACAGATTCGAGTTTGTATCGAGATATTTTTGAAAAGTGCGTGTATTAAGAAAACATATTAGCGTATTCGGGAGCTATTATCAGGCACGTTCATTTTGCTATGTCTCTTAACTGTTGGAACCTTCCTGTGGCTCCAAGGTTTGCGCAGTGGCTGGTGAAAACATTCTTTCGGAAATCCGGTGATTTTTGATAAAAGGTTACTTTACCAATAACAGTTTTGATCATCTAACAGTTTCCGTTTATTGAAACATTTCTAAGATATAATAAGTATATCAAAACAGGCCCAAAATTCTCACATCACAATGTTGCTTTTAAGACTTCTACAATACAACTCGACAACTTCTTTTCCAAACTCCATCAGCTGATTTATGTTTTTTCTGAATTTAAATTTTAACCAACGACAATATAAATTACCATAGACTTTCTTACAATAAAATTCCATCTTTCCAACATCATCATCATCAGCCATTTGACGCCCAATGCAGGACATAGCCTCACTCATGGTTTTCCTAACCATGAAGGGTTTTGCCATAATCGCCACGCTTGGCAGGCGTGTTGGCGATCGCAGTATGCGGTTGGAATCTCAGGAAAACGCTGCTGCCCGTCTTCTGGTAAAATATTTCCTTCCGGAAATGGAGTGACGCTATTCTTAATCCGGCGCCACACGGATCAACCATCATCGGATTCCAACATCAACCCACCCAAAATTAATGGTGTCTATCATATGCCAAAATGGTATTTACTAAAACTAAAAGAGCGGTGCGGCTCGACCGACTCTATAAACTGCAAAGTACGTTGTCGCTAAAGTACATAGGCTATTATTAATTTTTACTGTAACGAAATTACCTTGCATCGAAAACTCGTGGCTACTCTGTGAATTTGTATGTTTAGGGTTCCGTACCTCAAAAGGAAAAAACGGAACCCTTATACGATCAAATTGTTGTCCGTCTGTCCGGCCGTCCGTCCGTCTGTCTGTCTGTCAAGAGTAAGACTCTTTTCGAATTTTATCCAACTACCCACAAATTCTAACACATTAATAACTGCAACCAATACCATCGTACGTACATATACCTAAAGCTTTCGCTGCAACGTAATTCACTGTAACGTACATCGCAGCTATGAACTTTCGCGGCAACGTAAATCGCAGCAACGTAGCGGAGTCGGATGCGCCATAAGATGCCTTAAATGGTTTTAAGATAAGTGGCTTGCTCACATAATCCACAATTTGGTATTACGATCAAAATTCAAGTACCTGTTTTATTCACTATTAGCACAATACACGTCATAAATGTAAGCACACTGTTGTCAGGTTCAGAATCTAGATCTCTATGGTAAACGTATTAAATAAGCAGGTTAAACGAGAGAAGGTATTTGGCATTCTTTTGATGTCAGTCAGGACTAACATATTTTCATTCAATCCTCGCTTTTAGAGTTACATAGTTTATCGAAAGAACCCTAAATTACACACATTTTTATGCTGGTTAGAATGCTGCAGTAGTTCGAACCCGCTTCAGTACGATATTGTTAATCATCATCAGCCCTTGGACGCCCACTGCAGGACATAGGCCTCCCTCATGGTTATGAATGGATATGGATACAATATATTTACAATTTTAATTGTATTTTTACCTCAGCACTTGCTACGTACAATGCTCAAACTATGAGGCTAAGTGCGAATATCTCAAGAGTAACTACACAACTACAATGCCAACATTGTTCATAGTAAGCTAGGTCATGCCAATATAGTTAATATAGATAAAAGCAGAGTCTGCCCTGTCATCTTAGCCCGGCTGGTCTTGTTGAGCCACTTCACGTTCCTAAACTTGCCCATGTGTAATATCCGTAAGCGGGATTGAAATAATGGAGATCTCTTTTATTTTGCCCGTTAAAAGTGAATCCATTGAGGAAAGATTTGACTCATTCTTGACAAGTTGTTATAATAACAACTGGTTGACGTTATGAAATAGGCTCAAAAGTTGAGCCAGAAGATTGATGGTGACATTCTGCTCAGTAGGTTAAAACTGTAGCAATTAAGACGCATAAAACTTTTGAAGTGCATCATTAGTTTGATATTTTGTGGAGAAGTCAGCTTCGCGTCTGTATTTATGGGACTGCTGATGGAAAAATATGACCGTCGTAGTTTTTTCTACATAATACATCAGGGCCCAGCGCGAGGCGATTCTCATGCAGTCGACAGCACATCAACCTTTACACGCGTGCACTCTACTCAGTCACGTTACGGACGACTTTGAGAAAAAAATGTAAAAGTTGACAGCTGCCGATTATACAGCCGTAGTTTGGTTTTAATTTACAAACGACATCGACAAAAAATCAAAGCCACATTAGACTTCCTATAGAGCCTTGTCACAAGGCTCTTATTGCTTTTTGATTCAATCAATAAATCAGCCCACTGCTGGACGTATACGGGCTGATAGATTGATTGAACCTTTTGATTCATTTATTCTTAATATTATTATAAACACGATGTAATCTTTATTTGTGTCACATAAATATACCACAGTACCATTGCTGCATTATGCATAACCGAATTAAAACAATTAGTACAATATGATCCGTTATGCATGTATAAATTATGTTTTGTCCCGTGCCCAGCAGTGGGTAAGGTTTAATAAGTAGATTATGTACCATAAATTATTCATAATATGGCATCATCATTATCAGCCATTTAACGCCCAGTGCAGGACATAGGCCCCCTTCGTGGTTTTCATGACCATGAGGGGTTTTGCCATAATCGCCACCCTTGATAGGCGGGTTGGCGATCGCAGTATGCGGTTGGAATCTCAGGAAGACGCTGCTGCCCGCCTCTAATTGATTTCCTTAGTCGCCTTCTAAGACATCCACGGAAGGAAATGGAGTGATAGGTTAATCCGGCGCCACACGGATAGTATGTAAATTATAATATGTAAATTAATTTAATCGGAGAGCTTAACCAACATCTTTGCAGTTTAGGGAGAACAGAAGAAAGCTTTTTCGAAAAAGTTAAAGGTAAGCTTTTTTGGTTTTGAGCCCTAATGATCACTTTTTACACGATAAGTCACTTTTTGCAAAAACGATCTGTGAAAGAAAATACATTTTCTTTCATTGGTGACGCTAGTGAAAGTCATGGAGCCCCGTAAAAATATAGTTTATACACGCTTTTTTCTGGGTAGTTTGAAAGCCTGGGTTATGTAGTTAGTTATGAGTTATGAGAAATCTTGTTTCGAATTGAGAAATCTTGTTTAAAAACATGCGCGAAAAAATAGTACCACCTCTCCGTCTAACAGAACAATGACGCGCGGATCCGCGGCACGCACTCACCGCTCTCGATGGCTACTAATGCTTCTAATAGATTCGAGTTTGTGTCGAGATATTTTTGAAAAGCGCGTTTGAAAAGCGCGTGTGAAACACACTAGCGTATTCGATAGCTATTGTCAGGCACGTTCATTTTGCTACATCTTTCAAACCACCCAAAATTAATGCAGTATGAAAACTGTGTATGTATGTATGTATGCGAAGGCAGCGGAAATGCGTTTCTTTTGTTGTTCAGCCAACAGCAAATCCTACAGATACGAGCACTCTAGTTATCTATGTTAAGGGTGACAACACGCAAAGGTCGATTAAGTAAATATCGACTGTCACATACTGTGTGTGTGTGTGTGTGTGTGTGTGTGTGTAACATAATCCCCATACACAATCAGGAATGAATGGTTCTACTTGTCAATACGAAAAATTTTTACTAGGGAGAAAACTTCGAAATAGCGAAAAAAATATCACGGCATTATAATATACCACGCATAAAACCTATTAGGTTTTTGTGATTTTAGCTGTTAATAATTTGAAAGAATTTATATTGTGTCATGATTGAATGAATAAAAAACCGGCCAAGTGCTACTCGGACGCGCGCACCGAGGGTTCCGTACTCGCGCTTGGCATTTTTTTATTATTTTTCGTTAGAATATATAGTAAGTCCCACAATCACGCCAAGTTTGACGCCTGTATGTAGGTATTACCGTTTAACGATAGAGCATAAACAAAACAAGACCCCCTTATCTTTTTAATTTTATTTTTTATTTTTTTATTTTAATTCTTTATTGCACTAATTACATTGTAAGTGTACAAAGGCATAGTTAGTTAGTTAGTTAGACCTGAGATTTCCGCACTTAGCCTCATGGTTGGGCCATTGTACGTAGCATAGCTGTGAGCTCACTCCAGCCAGCCTATCTGTTTCCGGATCCCAGCTTCCCAATGATGGCGGTCCGTTGCTCCTCCACGCCTTCACAGTGAATGGTCACGTGGGCGGGTGTTTCCTCTTCTTTGAGGCATCCCCGGCAAAGCGGGCTGTCGGTTAGTCCCATGTTGTGAAAATGTCTATTTGTACAAGGGCATGCTTAATGCAAGATTTATTTTTTACATTTATTTGTTAGGTAATCCGCCGTAATACCACATATTCTGTGAAAATTTCAACTAACCCGTTATGGTTGGTTTCAAAGATAGAGTCCTTTAAAGGTCGGAAGGACGGACAGCCAGACAGACGGACAGACAGATATACAGACAAACAGACGGACAGACAGACAGACAGACCGCGGCGGCAGAGTAAAAGGGTCCCGTTCGGTACCCTCTGGGTACGGAACCCTAAAAATACATTGTAATGCCGCAGCACGTGCCTATTTATTATAATGTATTTATTATATATCATCATCATCATCAGCCATTTGACGCCCACTGCAGGACATAGGCCCCCTTCGTGGTTTTCATGACCATGAGGGGTTTTGCCATAATCGCCACCCTTGATAGGCGGGTTGGCGATCGCAGTATGCGGTTGGAATCTCAGGAAGACGCTGCTGCCCGTCTCCTGGTAATTGATTTCCTTAGTCGCCTTCTACGACATTCACGGAAGGAAATGGGGTGACGATATTCTTAATCCGGCGCCACGCGGAAAATATATAATTTAATGTTATACGTGTATTGAGGAGTAGAAACCCTCGAACAAACAGTTTTGGATGTTTAAAAGGATTTTGTTACCCCTGTGGTAAAGGCACAGAGTAATAAGGTTCATCATCATCAACCCATTATGTCCCCACCGAGGGGCACGGGTCTCTTCCCTGAGGAAGGAATAGGCCATACTCCACCACGGGGGCCAAGTCCGGATTGGTGGAGGCTTGTAGACTAGTGGCTCGTCTACTGTCAGAAGTTGTCAAGCCGCCCTAAGGCCTCTGACTTGGCTTAACGACTGCCATCTATCGACGGCAGCCGGCACCAACAGCTTAACGTGCCTTGCGAAGCACGGAATAAGGTTAACCTCACGACAAAAGGCCTAGGGCAGAAGTGGGGTCGTAAATAATTGCCGAAGCACTCGTGCAACATTTCTGCTCCAAATGTGACTTATGTGCGAAACGGGAATAACTTCACCATTTTTAACCCTATTTCACCTTACTAAGACGTCGGCGCCTAATAACTTCTAATAAGTCACTTAAAATCTGAGATTACACAAGCAAATCTAAGATACGGTATGATAGTTTTATAATCTAGGATTAGTGGTCATATAGAGTGCAAAATTGTGTCAAAGACAGCTCAACAGATTGAACTAGGTTTGATTATTATTTTCTTGTGAAAAAAGTCATTGACTGCCCCGTTGGACTAGCCGTTAAGACTACTACCAAGATAGAGGTCGTATTTTCGATTCCAACTGGGGGCCGCCGTACATTTGTTGAAATGGCCTCAGTCTGAGTGTATTTCATATTTGTGATGTCCTTGCCTGGTTACCATAGCACAGGGTATTCTAGTTTGGGACCAGGTCAAGTGCTTATGTTGTGTGGAAGTTACTGTTATTTATTGGTTTTTGTGTCCAGTGTGAGTAGATTTGCGGAGTCTGCATTTTGACAAAATTTATATATCAATCAATGACTCGATTACTTTTATTATGCTGACGGTACTGCTCACAGACGCCATATTTTGTTCTGCATTGAGAATTTCACAAAGCAAATATAAATATATAGTCTGACTTCAGATTTAACAAAAGCAAAAAGTAACATTTCTTTTCCGTAAATCCTTGGAGCAAGGGGAGTTCCCAAAACTATGGAAAGTTGCCTGGGTTATCCCAATTCTGAGAGGCAAGATCAAGCCAAGACATTGAAGAATACCGGCCTATAGTCTTTTCGATGCACTAACCCCTGCTGAGGATAGATTTAAAAACCTATTTAGAAGCTAAAAATTCCACCAATGACACGGTTAGCCAGAGGTCGCGGGTTCAAGTCCACGGCGTGGGTGGAATTTTTAGCTTCTAAATCGGTTTTTAAAATGCCCATTTCTAAACTATGCCAATTCAATAAGGTCTTAGAAAAGTTCGTCTTCGATGAATTAGCTAGGGTGGTAAGATAAGATAATAAAATTTCATTAGAGTCTTTAATTTTTGTTTCTAAAGTTAGAATTTTTAATTCGGAGCGCTTCCCTGAACGATGTCTGACTTATCTACCTTAAAAAGATGTTTGCCTTTAAAATTATGAGAAAGTAGAGTTCTATTTAATTTTTATTTATTTAAATTACTGTTTATTTCTGAAATAAAAAAAAAATAAAGTCAAGAACGAGTCTGGACGAAACTCACCTATCTTACTTTCTTTTCTCAATTCTCAATTCTGAAGCCGGTATCTGGTATAATATAACGTATCTTTCTTATTTTGCTTTGATCAAAGTCTATGTTGAATAAAACTACTCCCTGCTTGGTGGCGAAAGAAAAACCGCTCTAGACTTGTTTCAACAAACTTTTCAAAGCGGAAACCGGCATCCAATTAGTTCCCGCAAACTAATAATAAACATTGCAGACCAAGACTTTCTTTCATTCTTTTCTATAAGGGCTGTCGAAGGCTGTAGGTGCATCGAATCGATCTTCTAAATTGAATTTTATTTTTTATTTCCTTTTATTCAAAAAACCAATAGCTTTACGTTTCATAACATAAAGTAATGTCTAATAAGTAAGGCCAGTAACAGGTTTATCTTTTTAAACTGATGGGATACCGTAAGGTTAGAGTTAAGGGCCGATCCTACCAAACCAGTGCAACTTTCAGTTGTATGCTACATCATTAGAAAAAAAATCATAGAAGAAAAGAGAGATAGAGGAAGGTCACGAGAAGAAGGAAGGAGCAATTTTAAAATTTTAACTAAATTAAAGAGACGGTCTTTGTGTCGTGACGAACAGTCCACAGCACATCATTATTTACAATTGTGCGCTCTAATCACTTACGTTTCGTGCGAATTTGCGAAAAAATGTAAACATTGACCTGCTGTCACTGCGCTGTTGAAGAAATGGCCTACGTGAAAGATGCTCCACCGAGAGTCCAACTATTCAATAATTAATAAGGTAACATATTAAGCAACCTTTACCTACATTTCTCTCTAAAGAGCAAACAATAAAATAAGTTATACTTATTAAAAAATACTAATAAAACGCGTCAATCAATTAACACTTTATTGCACACAAAAACGAAAATAACACAGATATTTCTTAACCTAAGAGTATAGACGGCGGCCTTATAACTACAGTGATCTCTTCCAGATATCCTTTAGTTGGACTGGACTAATACACTATACCACACATGGTTGAGAGTCATGTTTGGTTTGCAAAGTTTCATGTCCATGGTCGTGAATGCAGTAGTGTAGCGGTAGAACGCCGGCTTCTCATTCGGGAGGTCAAGGGTTCGAATTCCGGCATGTACCAACGTCTTTGTTTTCTAAGTTAAAGAGTAAAATGAAGATTTTTTTATGCATGTCATGACCCTTAAAATTTACTATGAGGGTAAAGGCCTCCTAGTTAGTCTCGAGCTTTTCTATCCATTTATCCCCTAACCCCTCAGGGTTATGAAAACCACGAAGGAGGCCTATGTCCTGCAGTGGGCGTTGGGTGGCTGATGATGATGATGATGATGATCCCCTAAGTTGCTTTCATTTATTATGGTTAGTTCCGTGTGGCGCCGGATTAGGTATAGCGTCACTCCATTTCCTTCCGTGGATGTCGTAGAAGGCGACTCAGGAAATAAATTACCAGGAGACGGGCAGCAGCGTCTTCCTGAGATTCCAACTGCACACTGCGATCGCCAACCCGCCTGGCAAGTGTAGCGATTATGGCAAAACCCCTCATGTTTATGAAAATCACGAGGGAGGCCTGTGCCCTGCAGTGGGCGTCAAATGGCTGATGATGATGATGATTATGGATATGAGCCGAGGATTCGGCTCGCTCGGTCGGCCAAGTCCTGTTTTCTGGTTAGCGAACCAATAAAATCATGCAATGGAAGGCCCATTACGTGATTTTCTGTTCTGTGTTCATTCTTAAATACAATGTGATGAATTAGGTACCTCTTAATCTAAGATAGAACATTGCATTCATCGACAGAAAACTGCAATGAAAATGGAATCGCCAACTGTAAATGAACTAAGTCACCTTTTTGAGCAAAGCTGACCGTTAATATCTACGACTGAAGGTATGTTTTTGGCTAAGGAGAACGAGATTAGTATGTTGATAAAGACAGACAGACAGCCTAGAGACCTTAGTCGTTGCGCAAGTAACCTGTATCATGCCCTTAAATAACATTCACACATCGACATAGGTACCCATACTTTGAAAGTAAAAACTGCTATATTTATATGGTTTTGTGAATGACCTGTATTAGCTAATTATCATTTAGTTCACTTCTTTGCTCGCTTTAAGATCTTTATGCAATGCTTCTTAACTATGTAAAAAACCGTGTTTGTAACCAATAACTAATTATATACGTATTATACCTTGCCCATTTCCCAAAGCCAACTTTTTCTAAAAACTGGTTTGTCCCGTTTTGGTTATAATTTAATCAGTCTCGTTAATAAGACAGACTCAAACTCTACGCAGGTAAGTAAGATTATACTAAGTCTACTAAGTAAGTAAGTCTATATTACAATCATATATAATTTCTTAACCCTTACTTGCATTGAATCTACTCCTGTGTGAATGAAAACAAACCTCCCTCTGAACAATACTGTCAGACCAAAACACGCCAAAAACGATCTGCGCAACTTCCAAATATAGTCCACGTAACAAATCGTACGTCCGAGGTAAATACCAAATTTTCAAGCTAAATTATAATACGTATGACTATCGCGTCAAATTCGAGGACGAAAAGCATGTCAATCCTGACACGGACACTCCACCGGACTCTACACATTCAGTATCCTCAGCCCCAACTAAAAGTTGATAATATCATCCGATTCTGACAGCAATGGGGAAGGAGTAAGGTCGACATTGACTACTTTATTTCGACGCCCAATGCACTTGCAGCCTCTACGTACGGGGGTAATATTGTCTCTAGTATAAAAGTTAGCGTTTGCCGCCAAACCGTATCACTTGCCGTAGTGGACTTAATATAACGAAATGGCAGCTAAGGTACAGTTTTTCTAACAAAAATGTATTCATTTTTCAAATTTTGTGATAAAATAAACGTGTGTGTTAAGTGATAAAAGAATAGTTTACGCTTAATCAGGGCCAAAATAATATTTTTTCAATTCATTGGTGGTGTATAGTTGATCGAGTTACTTGATACTTAATTACTACTGATAAAAATTATTTAGTTTTCATAACAATAATAGATAAAATTTTCCTTAGAAGTAGAACTAGCAGTGCCCGCGGGTACGTTCGCGTAGTTAACGGATTAGCCTACAGGCTATGTCCACCCTGTAGGTCCATCTAAATACTGGTGAAAGAATTTTTGAAATCGGATAGTATTTTTGGAGATTACCGCCTACCACTACGTACAAGCTTACATAAACATATTATAAACTTTTCCTCTTCATAATATTATAGTATAGATGGTTTAGAAGTAAAGATAACCTTTCTTTGATAATTTTTCTACCGTCGCACTTTTTTGTGCTTTCTTTAGTAAATACCCACTTTTAGTGGGAAAAGTTTCTTTAAACTGATGGGATAAAATAACTAAGTATAAAGTTAAAAAAAAATATTACAGAAAAGAATAAATCCTCCTAAGAATGCCTTTTGAACGGACCGCTTAAATGAATAATAATAGATGGAAAAACTTCTCAGACCAGCAGCTTCTTGAGCATTGAACTAAACTCCAACACCTTCTCTTTCGTAGACAAAGTTTTCGTTCAAGTTTATACAGTGGCCTGTATACAATAAGCTGGCGGGTTCAGTGCTGCTGAAACTTACATTACTATCCTATCGTAAATCATGTTATTTTCATGAACGTGCCTTTTTAAAGGAATTTCAAATGTTCAAGCCGAGTTTCATAAAACTACAATTCGTAGTGTATTATAGAAATTCAGGTAAATAGGGTAGCAGTCTACTTGTTAAATTGTTGGTTAATCTATTTTGCCGTGTGCATTGGGTTGTCACAGTAAACCATGAATTGTGGTTTTATGAAACAGTCCTCAAACGGTGTTTGTATTTTTCTGGCATGAGTTGCTATTAAGTATTCCGAACTCTACATAAATCGGGATGGAAAACAAAAGACAACCGTAGTTACAAAAGATTTGTCTAACGCAGTCAAACAAGTGCCAAGTTAAGCTCTTTGTTACTTTATTTATCTATTTAATATACTCCGTTACTAAGGTATAACTAAATTACCACGACAGTACTTACAATAAAAAATAGTAGAACGGAACCCTATTGATATAAATAGATGTAGTGTGAAACTATTTAAAACAACATAAGCGCCGCACAACTTTTGTACGATTTTGACCGGAAAAGTTCTCAACATTTAGCTCATGAGTGCGTGCTACCCCTAGAAGATAAGTTTAGCAAGACATCTCGCGAAATTTTATTATCGATAAACCTCTTGAGATGTCCCGTTAGGCATGGCACATGTATTATAAAATATCTTCAAAGTCCAAGAATGCAAGCTACAAACCACCATGAATACAAATCAATAAACACTTCTGTCTCTCCTTCAGTTGGTAGTATTCCTGTGCGCCGTGGCAGCAGCAAGGGCCGGCAGCCTGCTTGCCCCGGGCCTGGCGTCTTACGCCGCCGCCCCCGCCTACTCCAGCTACGCCGCAGCCCCCCTCGCGTCCTATGCCGCCCCGGCGTACTCCACTTACGCCGCCAGCCCCGTGTTGAAGAGCTACGCGCCAGCTCTCTCCGCTTACGCCGCGGCCCCCGCCTACACGTCTTACGCCGCCGCAGCACCCGCCTACGCGTCTTACGCCGCCGCAGCCCCAGCCTACACGTCTTACGCCGCAGCTCCGGCATACTCGGCGTACTCCGCCCCCGTCGTAGCCAAGGCCGTGGCTCCGGCCGTTTCCTCAGTGTCCTCGTACTCCACTCATACCTCTCACGGCAGCCCTCTGGTGGCTAAATACGCCGCCCCGGTCGCGACCTACGCCGCGTCTCCCTACGCCTACGCGTCCGCTCCCGCCCCCGTCGCGACTTATGCCCACGCCCCTGTGGCGTACTCGTCTCCTCTCTCTTACGCCCATGCCTCCCCCTTGACTTACGCCTCAGCTCCCGTCCTGAAGTCCGCTGTCGCGTATTCTGCCGCGCCCGCTGTCTCCCATGTCGCCTACAACGGACTGGCTGCCAACTACGGCTGGTGATCACCTTCAAATGTACAAATTGTATAGTTGTTTCTAATGTGTTCGAATTATCTATGTTTTTATACAAATGCCACCAATAAAAGTAATATTTAAAGTTTACTTATGTTGTTTTGAATTGAATACCTGCTGTGTGATTATTACGGAAAATGCTCTCTTTAAGCCAGGTGAAAAAAATTGGTTTGCAATGTGATTCTGTAAAGTGATAGCAAGAATACTCGAACCTTGCCCCACTGCACTGGAACGCTACGCAACATCTATGTCCAAGTAAGGAAACCAGATGAATTAGAGCTGCACGAGTGAAAATCAATAGATGCTACAGCTTCGTCACACCCATTCACACGCAACGCGTAAAAGGAAAAATTGCGCAATCGGCCTTTTGTCACAAACGTTTAGTTTTCGGTGAATTTCAGAGGACAGTTATTTTACAAAGATGTGAGCTTTTCTTGAATGGCTTGTCAGTAAAGCTTGCCAACAGGATGTCTGATTTTGTATCTAGCATGACTTTAAAATCGTTAGCAACATTTTAAGGGAATGTACTGTTCATTACTGTCATCGAGATTGAAAAGTAATTGTATAACATTTTAGTATTTTTTGTAAGACATTCTTACATTCGCTTTTTAGGAGTCAGCAACGAACTCAAAATAGTTTCGCCACGCCCTTCCGTCTGTCTATTTCTCTCTCTCTCTCTCTCTCTCTCTTTCTGTCTTTCAGCAACTTAGCTCAGAGATCATAAGTACTAGAAAGTTTAAATTTGACACAAATGTACGTATTAATTACTCTTACAGAAAGGTAGAATATAATACGACAAAAAATTTTTTTAGAGTGTAGTTACTTAAAATTCATTCCCAATTTAAGTGTAGGGGACAGCAAAATTAAGATTGAATTTCTCGTCTATCCCATAGGGTGGGGCACCTTAACATTGGTTGTTAAAAAATATTGTGGGTGAAAAAACACTATTCTTCGAATTAGGGATCCGTTTACGAAATATTAAGCTCTTCTGGCTAAACTGTTTTTAGAAACGTAAAAATATTAGGGCATTAGCTGAAGCACATATAATTAAGTTAAAAGGGAAACTATAACAGCAAAGTAAGCTTTAGAAAATAACAAATAGTAGCCGAGAAACGTACGAACATAGTACGAAAACTTCGTTCAAATTCCATAAAAAATTACTGTGATGAATTTCGCCATGACATCTCATGCAAAGCTTACTTCTCAACAAAAGATGTTGAACGAAGCGAAATAGCAAGATTTTGCCACGAGGAATTCTAAATTGAGGAAAAGCACGGAAAGAATGAAACTTTCACAATGATTTTGATTCTATAGAAACTAATTGGTGGGCAGTTCTTTTTGATTACACTAAGATTAGAAATGTAGCGCTACAGTATGCGCATGACTTCTTGGCTTCTTCTTATGATAGAGCTGGTAGAGATATGAAGACAATATCACATGAGTTCCCACCGTTGTAACAATTATGAGACCAAGTAAATAGCAGCCAACTAGTCGCGCGATAACCTTATCATTAACAACGATTACGTTTACTTCCACGTATATTTATCTAGGGATTACCAAGAAAAATTATCTAAGGATGATCAAGGAAATCGTTTTCTATATTTCTTCATACAGCGTGACGCCTGTCTAGTTATTTCAAAATCCACTGCACGGAGTTATCTAATTTGGCCTACTCCGAACTGTAAGATACAAACATATTTTGATACTGGAGTCGTCTGAATGCGTAACCCCATAGAGTGGAAAGTAGGTGATACAAGAGCAGGGTTGCATCTAAATCCACCTTCGTGAAGGTAAGGTGAAAAAAACTTGTTTCGGAATCGCAAAAAAATATCAGCTGTTCCATAAATGCTGCGTCCATCCATGCTTTGTCTGCACACTAAAGTTCAACCTACTTATGACACTTAAATGAAACAGAATGTGAATTATATTACTGTACTAAATAAATTGTCACTGACTTCAATGATTCAGTTATCTTAATTTTGACATTTTAAAAAGATTAAGATCACATAGTTTTTGACGATGTCGACCTTATTTCTGGGATAAAAACTTGTGATAACCGAGCTTTATTCGACAGTATTATAATTCGACAGCAAGTGACGTAAGTGGGACAGACATCAGAGTGACATTTGCGCATGAAGTCCCGTATTTTATTACAGTAAAATTCTCGTATGAGAATGTCATACCTTATTGTAGTAGCAATAAACTGTGGATTGAAATATTACGGCCATTTGTTCCCGATGTCGAGGTATATTTACAAACTACCTGACAATCCGAATTTAGTACCTACTACATATAAAATTTCACCGCTTTCTTGGAACAGACCAACTTTTCACTTTTTTTAAGAAGTCGCTCAAGGCTACTGAACTCTTTTTTGTACACACCGGAAAAAAAAATTAAAAGCCTAGGACGTGGGACGAGGTCGCGGAAAAGACGCGACGTGTTGCATAGATTTCGCGTCCTCACCCCGACTCATCTGTGTGGGCTAGGTATATGCCATCGTTTGAGTACAACTTATATTACATACGTTAAGTTTACGCTTATTTTGCATAAGAATGATGTTAAAATTACGTGAACGCACTGACGTGGAAGACAAGATCTCGTAGAAAAGAGTAACATTACCAAGGTCAGTAAAGCATGTCAAGATTATGCGGCCGAAAGAAGTGCGCGAACGGCCGACGAGAACGAAAGTGGAATCACCGCATTGTATGGAGAGCATGATGAATTTATAAGCAGGCGGGCAAACGAAACAGGTGTTTTCAAACACAAAAATTGGTGGTAGGATAAGATAACATAAGAATGCTTATTATTTATTGTATACCGGAAAAAATGTTACAGAAACAGCAATGGCCTTATTGCTAATAACAATATCTTCCAAGCAAACTCATATTGAAGAATTTGCCGAAGGAGAAATACATACGCAACCCAAAAGCAGTTTACACAGCATGATAATTATCATAATAAATATGGACACAGGATGATAAAATGGTATTGAAGATTTTACATAGGATCTACAGTACCCGAGGGGTACAAGATCTTTACGGTGTATCTACACTCTATTAGAATGGTGTATCTACTTTTGAAAGAACGCCACTTCTACTTTATTTTCACCTTCAGTACAAACATTTCTTCGAATGGAACCATACCTGGGGAATGGCCTCAATATAGTCTCAATCGTACTATGTACGATAAGGAATATTCTGTCAATCTATCTCCTGTTTTTTGCATATTTTTGCCCAAATGCATCTATCTAGGTAAATAAAGGTATAAGAGACCTTACATTGAGTATAAAATCGTTACTTACGTATTTATGGACACTGTCTGATATCAATAAATTAAATTATCTTATTCTATTCTGTAAGTACATTTATTGTCATTGAAATTGTGAATTTTGAAAAACGTGGACTTTGTTAAGCTTTCTTTTAGAAAACTATTCCAACGCGAAGTGTATTCAAATTATGGTGCAAAATATTATGTCCATTAATTCGCGGTAATTTCAAACCTTTGGTTTCGTAGCTGGGTTACGAATTTGAGTCTTTTCGAACTTCGAAGCAATGTTGATCCAACGTTCCGTACGTTCGAAGTTTAATTTATTTGGAGTAGGGGCTTTCCGAGCAGTGTTATTCGAAATTCAATCTGGCAGTCCCTTAGCTATTTGTTGTGACATCTCTAATTCGATTAAAACCATGACACCGTAATTTGCCAGTTGTCAAATCCCTACGGAGCCCCGGCATCAACGACAATCAAGTGTGGGGATTAATCGGACCATTCAAGTGAATTGTTTCGAAACATAAGCACTTGTCTTGTCTTGTAGCTGATGGATAGTGATTTGGCACTTACTCAATGGCTTATTTGCGTGTAGACTCGTCAAGTCGTTTGTCTCGCCATGTTGCTTTATCATCACCACGCGTGCCCACCAAGGATTGGCTAGTTTTTTTTTCATATAGGCACAAAGTAAACCTAAATAACTCGATTTAAAAACTTCGAGCACTAGGATACGTAGATACCTCAGAGTTTTCCTTCACCAATAGAAAAACATGTAACCAATTTACAATTGTACGTAGGTTAACAACAAATTCGGAAGCCTTATGGAAATCCTGAGCCATTGACGTAGGATTGACATTTCCCCAGTCTTAATTGAGCTAAGCAGAAAACAAAGGGAAACGTTGTGATGCAAATATAACGTATAATAGGTACAGGGTATAACAAAATGCCCATTAACATCTGAAAATAGGGGGTCATACTTGTCATTGCGCACAACTTTCACTATGGGGAAAACTTCGAAATCGAGACAAATATAGCAGCTGCTCTAAACATTAATACCTCGCTGGTAATTCAGTAATTTTTTTTCGTATTGACGAGTCGAAACCCTCATTTTCGGATGTATGGCGTTATTACCTCACCCTATATATAATTTTACCCCAGATAAATTCGTTACAAACCAGAAATAAATAAAATCTACTGAGTAGTTGGCTGGTCCTAAGCTATTCAATAAATGATTCAAGAAATATCAAGCCCTATCTTCTTTTTCTCTTATCGTATTTCAACCCGTAGTCATCCAAAATGGCATATAGGTACTTACTTAAATATAATTGATTGAGTGCAATCACGGCCGAATTAACCATCAGGCCGTGTAGGCAACTGCCTAGCTACGGCCTCACATTGGCTAGGGTCCCCGCCGCGGTCCTTTTATGATGATTTTGACTACAACTTGAAAGCTAACTATCGGTCATATTCATTTCATTTGTTTATTTTCTAAGTCACGTTAGTGACTTTGTAGCAGCAATACTAGTTGCTAACGGTACAAGAAAACATCGTAAGGAAGCCCGAGTGTTGAAATTGCCAATGCGCGGTGGGCACGCGTGGTTGTTAAGCCCTTACTCTCTCTCTCTCTCTCTCTCTGAGAGACGCCGGGCGCAGGCCGTGGGACATATTAGCTGGTTAGTAGTTATGTTGCGTCGATTTTAACTAAGAAATAATCAAGCCAAAGCGTAGAACATAGCAATTAACCTTCCTGTTAATTTTATTATCATCTTTATGCCTACCAAAATGCTGTTAAAATGTATCAGTTTCATAATACTTACGCATTACATTAAAATGCGTGTTGGATTCTATTAAAATTCGCTTGAAGCCTTGGCAATGTAGGTAACCTTTGTTTCCGCCAAAATTTAGTATAAAAGCCTACATATTTGCAAAAAGAGCATCATTCCACTAAGCTACCCCAAAAGCACAAGAACTAACAATAAGCAAGATGATTGCCAAGGTAAGCATTCAAAATATTATCGCTCGTATAAATAATTAACTTTCATCTTCTTACGCAACACTTAGTTAATTTCACTCTTTTAGATCAGTAACATAAGGAACACCCAAGGATTTTTGTTTTAGTTTTAATGGTTGACCTCCAAAGGTACCTTGTAATGCAGTCATCTTCTCAGTCCATCAAAAACACTCATTTACCCAAGTCCTTTCAAAAGATTCTAACAACAATATATGACATGTCTTAGGACGTCATTCTAAATGTAACCATTCGTAATATAGCAATGCACTTAACTTAATGCATAGGTACCGGGTGGCTTTTTAGTCAACTGCCAAACTTTGAAGGGGCCTTTTACTCATAAATATAAACAACTTTTAGGTACTATGGGGCCAAACAAATCAGCGCAAAAAATAAATGAGCTGTTCCATACATAAGTTAGAAGCAGTACTGCACCAAATGTATGAAACAGATGATTTATGTTTTGCTCTGATTTGTTTGGCCCATAGTAAAAGTTGTTTGTATTGACGAGTAGAAAGATCCCTCAAAGTTTGTCAGGTGACTAAAATCTCGCCCGGTATAACTTAACCTCACCTATTTTCAGTTCGTCGCCCTCATCTGCCTCTTCGGCCTAACCCGCGCTGGCAACCTGTACGGCTCCGGACTTGGCTACGGATCCGGCCTCGGCTACTCGGCGTACGGATCCGGCCTCGGCTACTCTACCTACGGATCTGGCCTCGGCTACTCCACCTATGGATCCGGCCTCGGCTACTCCAGCTACGCCTCGCCAATCATCTCTAAGACCATCGTCCCGGCGTACTCCACTTACTCAGCCCCCTTGATCAAGAGCTACGCCCCGGCTGTCTCCTACGCCAACCAATACAGCGTCCAAGCCTCTCCCATTGTTAAGTCTTACGCCGCTCCTGTTGCGACTTATACTAGCTACGCCCCTTACGCGGCTGCTCCTTTGGCCTATAGTGGTTACGGTGGATACTCCGGCTACGGGGCGTACGGTGCCGGCGCCCACGGTAGCAAATTGCTGTGGTAATGATCTAAAAGGAAGCTACCCTCGTTGTTTATTTCACAGAAATTTTTATGAACCTTAGCTGTGATTTCTATCAATCAATTTATATATTAACATTTTATGTAAATAAAGATATTACGTTTATGAAAATTTAAGTGTTTTTTTGCAACTTAATTGTATGCTCGTTTGACGTGCGTGTCAACATAAACCAGATTAATGAATGCCACCATACATATGAATGAAATACGGCTGGCCGTTTCAAAATACCAATTTTATTTATGCACGATGGTTTGGGTGGAGCTTCACCTTGGCATTGAAACATTACATCAAAATTGCCCGCGGCTTATAATGACTCGTATTCCAGTTCATCTTTGGCGCTATAAAAAGTGAACGCGATTGCTTGAGAAATTATTCCAACAGCAACACACGCAAAGGAAACATGTACACCAAGGTACGAAATCAGTGAAAGTGATTCAGTGAAATTAAATAATCTATTAAGAAGGTTTAAGCTTAGGTTCACTTGCAGCAGCTCTTAAATATCATTTAAGTAGCCATTACAAAATCTTGTTCGAAATATTAAAGAAAGTGACAGAAGAAAGCAACTTAGCCTTAATGCTCGTAGGGCTGAAGCTTAAGGCTCAACATCATAATTCCATGGAATTCTGTAGAATGATTTGAGTATCCTGCCAATAATATTATAAATGTAAAAGTTTGTGAAGATGTTTGGATGTTTGTTACTCAATCACGCAATAATGGCTGAACGGATTTAGATGAAACTTGGTATCTAGATAGTTTAAGTCTCGAGATAGGACATAGAATACTTTTCATTCCCAAAATTACTCATGCCTTGCGGACGAAGTCGCGATCAAAAGCTAGTGTTCTATAAGAGTAGCAGAGAACATTTTGCACCTACTAGTGGGACGAAAAGTGAGCGATTCATATCTCAACAAAGATCATGCTGAGCTTACGGCAACAGCGCGTGGTATTAGTGGAACAACAATAATCTGCTGAATAGTGCGACCTTTATTGCGGGTTGCGGGACATACTGCTTTTTTTGGGTACCTAAACTCGGATCTTCCCTTAGGGTGATCTTAGGTGCAAAGTCATCTCAGCGTTTCTAGACTTAACTCGGTATGATACCTATGGTGACATAGTGGTCTCTAATTGTAATTGCTCTTTGCTATTTTGTTGCCAAGCCATTAGTCGCTGTATCCAGTTCACCATATATCGAGTGCATGCTAGACCAACTGTCATCTAATTAGTTTCGCTACCTCCAGTCTGCTTTTACCAAAAATGACGTTTTTGGAATGAACTACCAAGGATTGTATTGAACACATACCTTTGACCTTTTTTTTCAGTTGTTTGTCATCATCTGTGCCTTCGGCCTGGCCTCGGCCGGTAACCTCCACCACGCTGCTGCCCCAGTGGCCTACAGCGCACCTGCGTACACCTCTTACGCGGCCGCACCCTTGGCGTACGCCGCTGCCGCGCCTGTGGTGAAGACTTACGCCGCGGCGCCCGTCGCTACTTACGCTCAGGCCGCTCCCTTGGCCTACGCCGCCCCGGTGGTTAAGACCATCGCCGCTGCCCCTGTCCTCAAGAGCTACGCCCCCGCCGTATCTTCGGTCTCTTCGTACTCTTCCCACACTTCTCACGGAGCCCCGGCTGTCGCGACCTACGCCGCTGCTCCCGTCCACCACACCGTGTCTTACGCCGCCGCCCCTGCTCACTACGCCGCTGCCCCGGTCCATACTTACGCTGCCGCCCCTGTTCACGCCACTTACGCTGCCACCCCCGTCCACACCACTTACGCTGCCACCCCTGTCCATTCCACTTACGCGAACGCCCCCGTCCACTCTACTTACGCTGTCGCCCCCGTCCACACCACTTACGCTGCCGCCCCTGTCCACGCCGCCCCTATCCTTAAGACTGCCATCTCTTACTCCGCCGCCCCTGCCGTCTCTCACGTCACCTACACCGGTCTGGGTGCTAGCTACGGCTGGTAAATTATCAAATTGAAAAATGCCACATTGTGTTCTTAGTTTAAGTTTCTACAAACCGAGTGTTATTTATGTTGCCACAGAATAAACGATATATTTTTATACAGTAGTTTCAACTTTCTTTAAGCCAAACAAAATAACGTTTTAATTAAGATAGAACAGATAAGCTAACACCAAGGTAACTCAAGGTAAAAACTAGTTAAGCTAAGGAGAACTTATCCAGAGACTGGGAATCAGCTCCTTAGAATAAGAATATAGCAATCTGAATGGTAACCTCCAAATTACTAAATATATATACCTACACATAATATGTTTATGCCATAACACAGTTATTTAATACACCTCATAGCTGAAATCACTATTCTGCAGCGGGTTCGCATGGTGATCAAGCGTATATTCTCTCTCTCTCTCTCTCTCTCTCTCTCTCTCTCTCTCTGAGAGAAAGCCTGTACCCTGCAGTGGCATGTAGTCATAAAGGCTGTACATATTGATAAAAGAAATTCTGTTGACAATCAACGCTGAGAAGAGCGATAAATAAATTATACTGTTTCTAGATTTTATACAATAGTTGGTTTTAAATAACCTTCAACATTATTTTTGCACACGTATTTTTTTGGGAAGTCGGCCAAGAACTATAAAAAATTATTGAGTTGAAAAGAGGTCCATCACAACGATGTCCATCATCCATTACAAGCGTTCTCTCAGAGAGAGAGTAGGGGCTTCACCACGCGTGCCCACAGCGGATTGGCAATTTCAAGTGCTGAGGCATTAACAACTCAGGCTCTTAGATTCCACACAACGTTTTCCTTCACCGTTAGCCTATGGTATTGACGCTACAAATTCGCTACGCTACGCTACAAAATACAAATTCCACCCACGACCTTACAAATGTGAAGCAAGTATTATGCACCGCACGTGACAGTCGACAGCATACTAAGGCCCTTAAATTTGTTACGTTACGCCGATTTTTAAAAAAATTTTAGGGTAATTCCCCTTCACCTAAATTAGGTATGCAATTTTTTTTTTCACCTACACCATAGTATTCGTTGGATATTTGAAAATATTGTGAGAGTAGAAAGACTATTTTTCAATTTAAGGTTCCGTTTACGAAATTTTAAGCTTTAAAGCGCAATTTTTATATATTCTAGCAAATATAGACAAAAATAATTATAAAAATCGGTGAAGCCGTTTCGGAGAAGTTCGATAACAAACACTGTGACACGTGATTTTTATATATAGAGATAATAATAATAATACAAATAGATAGGAAATACTTTATTGTAAATAAAAAGGAAATTACACAAATAATTCTAATATAGTTTATTGACAAATAAAAATACAGCCTTCGAATCCTTACATCTTATGGAGATACATAACATGAAATCCTGATGATCCTGGCGGCGTCCATGAATATAGGTGTGGTGCAAAGCCCCGCAATGGGGTGAGTGAACTTCAAACTGGCGCATCTATCTTGCTTTTGCTTATTGGCCGAGTAGTGTGACACAAAAACATATATATATTTTTAGTCAGTATCGTGTACCGGATACGATAATCGTCACAGGTAATTTTAAGTGACCAAACAAACACCGTGTAGAATGTCAGAATGCTAGTGAGTTTTGGGGTGTACTCTCTTAAAATAAAAGTGAACAAACCAAATCCACTGACTACGACAGATGTTTTTATCACGCATCAATTCAATTTATGGACGCATCAACAAAGATTTCGAGTTCTAAACATCCGTTATGATTGGAACAAAATTGTAAAAACAAATAAAAATGTATACTTATTTATAATTCGTTTTTGCAACTAAGCGTCACGCTGCTAGTAATAGCTACTTTTAGAACAAATGAACCAAATAGAGAACTAAACTTGGGTAAGATTGCATTATTGCCAAAAACGTCCGCTTTTTAGGCAAATTAATTATGGTAGTAGGTTATTGGTTTTAGGCTGTAGGCCCGATAGTCGGACGATATCGTTGATTCGATAGAGGGCCCATGGATTCGGATGGTAAAGAACTGTGAAGTATGGGGGAAAAGACCCAGCAGTGGGCAGTTGTGAGCTGATTATTACCTAATAAAAAAATTGCTACTTATTACTATTATTAAAATTGCAGTATGACACGTTTTACTTACTTGCCTTTACGCAGAAACGGATTAAAAGAATATGCAACTCGATACTTTGCAGTTTTTAGGATTCCGTGCCTCAAAAGAAAAAACGGAACCCTTATAAAATCACTTTGTTGTCCGTCCGTCCGTCCGTCCGTCCGTCCGTCCGTCTACCCGTCTGTCTATTAAGACCTTTTATCTCGGGAACGCGTTAAGGTATCGATTTGAAATTAAAATCATTTACTCAAGTCTACAGCCCCTTGAAGATGTGAAAAAATCAAACTTCTAAGCTAACGTAAAAAAAGACATGGATGTTTATGCCACAACAAACGTATATTTCGACACTCAAGGGATTTAAAAGTTATTGGGTACTTTCCCTTAACCTAGAACTAATAATGGCAAGTAATATTTTCATATTCTACTAGTACAGGGAAAAATGTGAAAACTGTACATTTGTTATTAAATTATAAAAAGTTGTCTTTGAAGTTCGGGAAAAGCTCGGAAAAACTTACTGCTGGACTCGCTTCTTAAACTATTTATAATATTTAAGTACCTACAATTTTTTACGGAACCCTCGATGGGTGAGTCCGACTCGCACTCATTGTGAGATACTCACCATATCATAAGTCTTTGATTAGGTGATGAACTTACCTGTAAATCATGCAGTGCCACATAACGGTTCGACCAACCAGGAGATTCGCTTCAATCATAGCTATTTCACAACGTCTATACAAGCGTATGATTCTCGTGGGCCTGTAAGTTTAGTTGTCTTTGATTGATGTTTTTTGTGGATTTATATAATTTCCGATATTTTCTTTGTGTATCTACTCGGTATTCCACTTTTATCGTTTTGTAGTGAGTGTAGATATTATTAGTAAAATCCGAAAAAAAAAAAAATGTAAACAATTAATACATGTTTATTTTATTTCGTTTCGTTTTACAGTCGATTTATAAATAGTATGTACAACATCTATGACTAGCACAAATTATTATTCACAATCATTTACCAGCCGTAGTTGACACCGAGACCGGTGTAAGTGACGTGTGAAACTGCAGGGGCGGCGGAGTAAGAAATGGCAGTCTTGAGGACTGGGGCGGCGTGGACGGGGGCAGCAGCGTAAGTGGCGTGGACGGGGGCGGCAGCGTAAGTTTGGATAGGGGCGGCGGCATAGTGAGCAGGCGCAGCATAAGACACGGGAGCTGAGTAAGAGACGGTCTTAGCTACAACAGGGGCAGCGGCATAGGACACAGCTGGGGCAGCGGCGTAAGTCGCTCCGTGCGATGTTTGAGATGAGTAGGAAGACACCGAAGACACGGCGGGAGCGTAGCTCTTGAGCACAGGAGCAGCGGCGATAGTCTTAACCACGGGGGCGGCATAGGTCAAGGGAGCGGCCTGAACAGAGTAAGTCTGGTAGGACACTGGCGCGATGGACTTGACCACTGGGGCGTGAGCGTAGGAAGTGATAGCCGGCGCAGCGTAGGTCTTGACTACGGGAGCAGCTGCGTTGTAGGCGAGGGGAGCAGAGTGGGTGGAGATCGTCTGGTAGGAGTAGGCTTGAGGGGCGACGGCCTTAGCCACAACCGGGGCGGTGGCATAAGTGGCGACGGGAGCCGCGGCGTAAGTAGCGACCGCCGGGTTGAAGAAGTTGCCGGCTGAAGCCAGACCCATAGCGCAGAGGACGACGATCAGCTGAAAATACAAATGTTAAGTTCTACATTGTGTCATGCAATGCAAACCAGCTGAACTTAAATAATGGACACAATATGAATGACTTCAAAGCTGAAATATTCTTAGAGGTTTCTTATGAAAATACTTTGTTAAAACGGTTAAAAAATTTAGCCAAGCTTTTTTAGAAATGCTCAACTCAAATAATTGCTATTAATTTTAACCTCCTCGCTATATGGGAGAGAAACGGCTCAGTCTTTAAGATCAATATCCGTCCGAGAAGAGCTAGTAACAATAGTTCTGTTTATTACAATAACATTACAAGTTACATTGATCTTTAGTCTTTTTTTACAGGGAAAAAATCCTTCGCACCTTAGCGTACATGTTGCTTGTTCTTGGCAAGATCACAGAATAATTAACCGAGATAACCGCTTGCACTTTTATACCAGTACAACTACCTACAAAACCGATGCGTTTCAAAAGGCTTTAGGCCACGACAAAACTTGCTTCGCCCCACCATTATGAAAGTTAAGATTACAGAAGAATGGCTTTGCCTCAACTTTTAAAGCAAACACTCCCTGAATTAATTGAAGGCATAAAAAAGAAATGAGCTGATTTGTCCACCATTTTTTTAAGCAAATAAAAATATATGTAATTCACAACTCTACATATTCGATGGCAAGAATAATTTAATCAAGTCGTTATTCTGCCACAATTGTTTTGTGATCAAACCGCTGTGTTCACAAGACATCAGAAGATCACCGCGACCCAAATATTAAGCTAATTATACAATTCAAAACGGCCGGTGATACAGTTCGTACGTTAAAACATTGACCTTCACTGTTTCTTGATTATTGATTGCCAATTAGACCGCGCCTTATGCGGATACAGGAAGAATATATTTAAAACATTTTTGGTAGTGTTTTGCTTATAATTTATTATGTAAGTTTTGCTTTATTTACATTTCAAGTTTTGACTTACCACAACATGATACATATTTATTGGTTTCAGAAATCGCGTACAGGCTGTAATGTAACATAGACACGCATACTTTTTATATCCGAAAACAGGGGATTTCTACTCTAAAATATGAACAGCTTTTAGTTTGGAAACTATAAAATTGACAAGAAAAAATGAGCTGTTCCGTACGTTTTAGAGCCCAAGAGCTAACTTCAGCATCAAACATGTTGTCATATTATGACTAGTTAAGGCTACTCTAGTTGTAAAAGATGTACGTATTGTTGAGTAAAGCCCCCAATTTTCGAAAGGGAATTTTGGTACCCCCCATAAACCCTCTATATATTCAATAGATCATAAACGATTAAAACAGTCGCTAGACGCTATAGATACAAGTTCATAATTTCGTGTTATGAGGATTGTAGAGCTGATCAAAAGTACCTAGTTTTTAATATAACGCAAACGTCTCCATTAGAATCATAATCTCCAGAAGCCTGTTGGGGCAACGCAATATATTTTCCTGCAGCTATGACGTCAATGAAGCAAATTATCAACTTATTTGCGTTCTACTTATTGGTACTTACTTCCGACAGTCCTTGCAATAAACCCACACACCTGTTACCAATATAGAGACTCCTGGTTGTGCATGTTTTTTAGTAAGAACGTACCTAGTATCAAGATTTATTAAAAAGCCTAATCAGTCTTTACACGTTCCACTGCAGAGCACTGACCTTCTCCCAGAGAATGAGCATGTCCATCCAACCCAGTCTTGGCCATGATATAATAAAAATTGTTATTTATTTCAGGCGAGGGATCCATATACAATGATATCATACACAAAATAGTAACAAGGCACTAGTAAGGTAGTACACCAGGTAACGGCATTCTGTGTCATAGTGATTCACATAATTGCCAGATTCAACATTAGTTTCGTACCACGCCAGTGAGACGTCCCGTTCCAACCGACTTACCCTGTCCTGTCCTTTTATTTTCCAGAAAAAAGAGCGTTTATAAGTACCTACTTCTTGACTCTAACACTAATTTACTATTTTAATGTAATTTGTAGCATACATATAATACAGATTGGAGTCTGGGATACAGGTCCTCCAAGTTTGGCTTCCAGTTGACATTAAAATATTACTTAACTTAACTTAAAAATATTAAACGCATTTAATCGGATTAGACCCATAAAGTGTATAACTGTGTATGAGCATCGCGAGTTAATAAAAAATGCTACGTAACTGATAACTAATTAAGCAATCTCGAGAATGTGTAAATTGACATTTGATAATTTCATGAAATATGATGTATACTTTTTAACCAACAATATTTTTCTACTTTGTTAATTACTACTACCTATGCTAACAACAGAACCTACAAAATCAAGTGTTTTAGCACCAATATTCTTAAATATTGACATCAGTTGTAAAACTTTCATGAGGGCGGTAATTGTTCCCTACATACCTTACGTTTTAGTGGGAATGTTGTGAAGCTTATAATCACGATATTTGTAATACTACCCACGCTATCATAGTTGTAATGATTTTTTCTGGTTGTGCAATAAAGTGTTCTCTATCTATCTATCTACACTTATTGATTTAAACAAAAGGTCATGGTGAAATTAATGACGCTAGATCCGCAGAATCCTATAATTCCTCACTGTGCGTTGGTGAGTAGGTAAGCTAAAAGCAAGATCGTCAGACGATGTGGTCAAGTCGGCAGAAGGCCCGTGGATGCGAATTGCGAAAGATTGCGAAAGAAGAAGAGAGAGAAAGAAGAAGAAAGAAAGAGATTTATTGGGACAAATTAACACATTACAAGAAAGAAGGCATAACAAGCAATATAAACAAGTACAAAGGAAAAACAAGTCACATAAATACGACGTAATACAAGGCAAAATCAGAGCAACAGAATGCATCCTGTGGTGTGTCAAAGTTGCCACAAAGGGCATCTGACTCAGCATTGTTTGAGCCCTCAGCGCTGGTTTTCAGTCAGTGCCTGTGGTAATCGCCGCGTATATTACAAGGTGGTGCGCAATGAAAATAAGACAATATGTACATATATGTAAAAGTGTATATTATAAGAAAGTGGTTAAAGAGTATTCCAAGATAATATTCCAAAATAAATATATTAAAAATAAAATATGATGATGGTGTGATGGGAAAAAGGTTACCTACAATCCGTATAGAGGTGGGCTGATGATGAGGATAAGCAATAATCTTGAAATCTAAGTATTATAAGTCGACTGATGGTTAATTAATTAGACTTATATTAATAACAATATTTTGGATTCGACAACCCGACCCAAAAGCGATGCCTTAGTTACTGATAGTGTTAAAATATTATTTGAAAATTAGGAGTATAAAAGGATTGACCCGGTTCGTTAATAATTGAGAGGCATTTTTGTGAAGTAGGAGCCCATTCTTTTACTAACAGCTTTCAAATTATTGAGCCTTAAGGAAGCCTTTGAGGAATAAAAATAAATCAATCGTTCTAGTAAAATATGGCGATTCCTTTTATTGTACATATTTTTCTCTATTTACACAGTTCATTCAGTTGCTCAACAAATTACCAAGCTTGACCGTAAGACTTGTAGACAGGGGCGGCCGCGGCGTAGCCGTAGGCGGGGGCGGCGTAGGCAGCGGGGGCGGCGTAGGCAGCGGGGGCGGCGTAGGCAGCAGGGGCGGCGTAAGCCACGGGGGCGGCGGCGTAAGTCTTAGCCACGATGGGGGCAGCGGCGTAAGAGGCGACGGGAGAGCCATGAGAAGTGAGGCTGGAGTATGACGACACGGAGGAAACAGCGGGCGTGATGGTCTTAGTTACGACGGGGGCAGCGGCGTAGGTGGTGATGGCCGGGGCGGCGTAGGCAGCTGGGGCAGCGTAGGCCACGGGACCAGCGGCGTAGGTCTTAGCCACAACAGGGGCAGCGGCATAAGTCGCGATCGGAGATCCGTGAGAGGTGTGGGTGGAGTAAGACGAGATGGAAGACACAGCGGGTGTGATGGTCTTGGTCACGACTGGGGCAGCGGCGTAGGCAACGGGGGCTGCCGCGTAAGTAGCGACTGGCGCAGCGTAAGTCTTGGCGTAGGCCACTGGTGCGGCGGCGTAGGTGGCCACTGGGGCGGCTGCGTAGGTTGCTACGGGGGAGCCGTGGGCGGTTTGGGTAGAGTAGGAGGAGTAGGAAGAGACGGCAGGAGCGACGACGGCGGCGTGGCTGCTGTAGGCCAGAGGGGTGGCTCCGAGGAGACCACCGGCGCGCGCTACTCCCACGGCGCAGAGGGCGACGATAATCTGAAATAATTACGAGAATGTTAATGATGAGAACATTATAAATCACTTGGTAGCTAGAAAAATCATTAGAGATTTAATACTAGTTGATTTGTTTTAGATTTAGGTACCTGAATATATCTATTAGATTTGATAAGAAACAAAATTAAAGAAAACCATTGAAAGATTGGCAGCCTACGATCTAAATTATTATCATTATATAACTGTTCATAGTCTTCCCCAACACACCTTGGTGAACATGTTGAGGCTGTTGATGCTGGCAACTGAATAGTTTCCGACGATGCTGCTTTAGTTTTTATACGGTAAAGCACTGCCCAATGCAAGACGGTTGTTCATTTCACTTTCATTGCCAAGGTGAGTGAGCGTTTGGCAGTATGTCCTCAGTAAGAGGGGTTATTTACGGGCATCGAAGCTCGAAGCGATCATGGCCGTAAAAAACAAACCACGACCAAAAGTAAAATTCGTTATTTATTTAATACCTAGTACATCAAGCTGTGGTAGCGCATCAGTAGAATGATTGCCTCACATCGGAGAGTTCCTGTATTCGATTCCGGCAAGTATTAGGGGTTAAAGTATGAAATTGCCGTTTTATTGCAATAGGTTCTTGTTTTCAGAATATTACAAAACTTCAACCCTATAGAAACAAAAACCAACCAAGTGCTTGTCAGTCCACGCGCAGTGTAGGTTTCCGTAAAAAGAGGGGGTTTTATCTGCTTTACAGAACTAACAACTTTATCAACGTAATTTTCAATTGATTTTGTATGAAGTTTTCCTTTTATAAGTTGGTCGCCTATTACTCGTCAACTCGTAAAGCTTACTTAGCCGTGATAGTTTTTAAGTTCATTATATGTGCTACTACCCAGAGTTTTTTCACTTTAGTTTAGCCCGGAGAGGAGGGCGAGGAGGGGGGGTTACTCGGACACAAAATTGCGCTTGAAAGCTTAATCTTTCGTAAACGGAACCCTGAATATACCCACAATATTTTCAAACGACCAATCCAACGATATCCCATACCTACTATGGTTTAGGCGAGAAAAAAATGCATCCCTAATTTAAATGTGTACCCTAAATTTTTTTTTTATTTATTCTACCGTTTTGTCAGCGTGATTAATATGTATGTCTATGCCAAACAGCATCCTCGTACTAATCGACAGACAGACAGACAGACGGACGGACATGGCGAAACTATAAGGGTTCCTTGTCAACTACGGAACCCTAAGAAATTCAAAAATATTTTGTGTAAGGAAGATGTAATTGGTTGCTTGATTATCTTTTCATCGTCAGCCATTTGACGCCCACTGCAGGACATAGGCCTTCCTCATGGTTTTCCCGGTCTTGTGCCGCCCGCATTCAGCGACTCTTTCAACTTTGTATAAATATTCTACAAGTCAAATAAATTATTACGTATTTCTGGTCTTTAAGTTTTGACTCCAAAAGAGTAATAATAATAATAACTTCCACTCAATACAATCCCTTGACCAGGTCCCAAGCTAGGATACCCTGTGCTATGGTAACCAGGCAAGGACGTTACAAACATACATAGGGTTCGAAAAAGGTGTATTTTGTACAGATTTTCGAATCTTTATATAAAAAGGTCAGAATCTATAATAGAAACAAAGCAACACAGTGTCAGGATTTTTCCCTCTGTTACCCGAGATGAAATAAGGATTCTAGAAATACAACCCAGTTTTTAATCGAAGATGGCATAAAAATCCTGAAATCTTAACGCTCTTTTCGGGCAGTCGCGTAAAAATAAGGAATAATTCATCTAGGTCCTGGATGTGTTGGTCAGAGAAAAGTGACTCATATCCAGTAGTAAGTTATAACTGCACTTATGTGATACGGATCGAGGAACGAGGTGGATGTGTCCATAGTTGCTTGTATGTACAATTCCAAAGGTCACGCAAGCGAAGCAGCGGCGATCAGCTATTTAAATGTGCAAGTGAAAGTGAAAAACATATATTTCTTTTGTAACATTACAGGAAAATAAAACGAACTTACGAAGAAAAATAATAGTAACACAATATCTTGCAAACATAAGTGCTACAAAAGAATAAGGCTGCTCAGCAAAATGCTAGTCACAGGTGACCAGCGCTGGTTTTCTGGTGCTCCTGCAAGTAATTGATCGCTGTCATTCGAATGTACCAGAAACATATTTTTTGACTGTCTCGTTGGTCTAGCGTTTCATACGCTCGAATACCAATACAGAGGTCGTGGGTTCGATTCCCATGTGAAATCGGCAATCCACAATGAGCAAGCTTTGTGATTAATACCATACTTCTCTTTCTCTTTCTCTCTCTCTCTCTCTCTCTCTCACTCTCTCTCTCTCTCTCTCTCTTTCTCTGAGAGAAGGCGTTTGCTCTTTAAGGGACGTACCAAATAAGCTGTTTATATTTATTCAAATCCATTGATAGGTAACCAACAACTTGTATTTGACATACCTTCTCGTCAGTAGAATGTGCTAAGTGCCTCAATCTAACTGTCAATCAGTAGATTCGTCTATCTGTGGATTGTTTATAGAGAACGGCAAATAGTGATTTCCTAGCTCTTGGAAGTTCTCGTGTGAGTATTAAAACCGATTGAGATCAAATTTACAGAGAATAACACATTTAATTTTACGAATGTATCAAAATAATCAAGGTATACCTAGTTTCTAAGAATTTGCACACTGTATCCTGGAGGGGTAGGCAGAGACCAGGTTTGCCACTTTCCAAAATCCAGGGGTAACCTGAGTCATTTTATTCGTAACAGTAAGAAGCTAATTTTATATTATTTAACATTAATATTCGATTAGCACCATACGGGGACGGATTTGAAGGTCTGGAGGCCCTGGGACAACGAAGGAGCGGAGACCCCTGATTACTTTCTGAATAAAAACACTAGTACACTATTTTTTTAAATATTCAAGAACGATATTAATATGTGGTTGTGCAAGTATTATTGGTAAAAATGCAAAAAAAAATACTTTTGAATAAAACGTAAAAGTACCGTCGAAATTTTGATATTTTTTTATCTCTTGTGTGGACCCCAGGGCAGTAGCCCCGCCTGCCTCCCCCCAAATCCGGCCCTGAGCACCTACTACCCGTCTCAATTTCCCCTTTGTCAATCTTTCTAATATAAGGTTGCCTGGAAGAAATTGCTATAAGCAATAAGACCGCCAATTGTGCCTCTTCTTTTGTAACTATTCTTTTTGTGATTGTTTTCTGGTGTAAACAATAAAGAATATTGTTATCTTATCTGAGCATTTCTTCAGGGATGAGATTTTCAGCGTCCCAGCTTGAACCACTGCCTAAATATTAAAATAAAATTCTGCAAAAATACCACGCATAGTTTGGATGTTCACCTACCTGAAGAGCCTGTAAGTTTTTAGAAAAGCCTTCTAAATCATACTGAAAAAAATGTAGAAGGCCTCAAATCTGATATTCGGTGACGCGTCCCTCTCCAAAATCTAACATGTGGTATAACATAATGGTAAATTAGTTAAAAACTGAGCCATACTTTAACGATTAAATTATGTTCCCTAATTACAGGTTAGTTTATGGTACCTATAAATTAAATTCTACATAAAATTAGACTGTAGGTAGTATTGTCACAAAATCATGTTTTCTGAGTGTTCCGGTCCTACGCCTGATTGTAGTGGCACTTATGAACCATGCTGTACATAATTCATAAAGCATTCCAGAAGGGTGAGTGACCGATATATTAGAAGGCCACGCTAAAGAGTTCATGGTTTTTTGGGGTACAGTATGCGATTCTCCGAAATTCTGTGCACCTAATAGTTGGGACAATTAATATTCTAATGATTTGTAATATTTTGTAAAATATATGTAACAGAGCCTAAATTGTAACAGAGTCTAAATTGTAACAAGTGAGTGATTGGTTTTAAAAAGTGTTTACCATTTTGAAAAAAATCGAAATAACATATATTTTCTGACTTCTGTGCTTGTGATTTCCGTGTCATTCGGTGAGTTTTTGAGCACCGACGGCAGAGTCAAGTCGACGTCAAGTTTTTTAACTAAATCATAATTAAATATTAACTAAAACACATAATTCACCAAGTGAACGTGATTTGGTGAAAATGTGTATTTCCGAAGAACAAATAAGCTAATGGGTTGACTCGAGGGTTGTATCTTGTTTAACAATTTTCTTACCTGTCCTGGAAGAAAAATACGAAGGCAGATAAAGAGGGCCTTTTCTAATTACTCGCTATTTACCACACAAGTTAGGACATAGCTGAAATAGCCCATAACGTAGTTTGAGAAAACACTAAAAAGAAATTAAACAGATATTCTATACCGATTTCAAGAAATAGGGATGGTTATCCTTAAATTTACAAGATGATCAAACAGCAGGAAAAGCCTTTAAGAAATGGATACCAAACCACCATGGAAGACGGCCGAGGGATGTGCGAACGGAATTGACTATTATCAATAAAGTTATACAAGTTAACCCATAGTAAGGAATCAAAGTAATGTCGCTCTGTAAAATATTAGTTTTTAATTTATCATTTTCATTACACTTTGTTGCGCACGTATAACGCGACAAGAAATATAATATAAAAATACATGCCCACATTTATTTTGTAGCGATACTGAAAAAGAGTTTGGACATCCTTTCTCGGCCGTAGCTAAAAATCAGCAAAATATCATCTTTATCAAAGAGGGTAATTATAACGCTGAGATACGAAATTTTTGCGCTGTAGTGGCACAACCATATTATTACCAAGTAGTGCCATATATATCACGTTTTTAACGACATTTAATTTGATGGAATGTAATATTTGTATTTCTAATCTATTTGTTTATCAAGACAAAGGCCACGTTCAAAGATAGAAACGTGTTGGACTTGATCTTCGTTCGTGAGATGGCCTCTAAAGCTGCCTACTTGAGGCACACTTTCACTGGACAGCGACTAATTGAAGAACCAGGCCACAAGAAAAATCCAGCTGGCTTGGGCAGTGTTCGGGAAATCTCGCCAGGTATTATTCTCGGCCATTCAAAGTGTCTAAACTGTCTTGCCGGTAATGATCAACGGAACTAAATATGAACACTGATGGTACTCTCAGTGACTATGGTCTTAGTGACTATGACAATAACTTTAGAATGCAAAGGTTGTCTGGAAGAGATCGCTCTAAGCGATAAGACCGCCAATTGTATACCACTACTTAGATATAAGAAACTATTTGTAATATCTTTCACCTGGTTGTGCAATAAAGTGTTCTCTACCTATCTATCTATCTATTATCAAGCTGAAGTAACCGTGGGTTAGTCATATCTGCTGAAGAACCGTTAAACAATTAAGTCACAAGTTTTTACTCTCAAACACAGCGTGAGACGCCCGCCACCTCGTCAGACCAACGATATCAGGAACACTGGTGACAGCTGGATGAAAATTATGCATCTCCGGACACTCCGCCGGCTCAAGTACGTCGTCCGACCATCGGGTTTCTGGTCTACCCACTGAACGTCGTCCTGTTCTCAGCTGCTGTCTTCCTACCTCGCTAAGTGTCCCACGCATTTCCACTTCAATCCATTATATTTGAAAAATTCTTACGAAAATTCGCACATTCATGATTTCGGTACACTATTTTCTGATTTCGGTGCATTCTTCTAATTTCGGTGTAACCTGCATTTGGTGCTTGAAATATAAGGTTAACTTTTGGAAATCTACTTGCCCAATTAATAACACCTTAGTCCAACCGCGGTTCGTTTCCCTTACGACACTCGATCAATCGATCACGTCAGACGTCAAAAAAATTGAGAAATTCTCATCTGTTGGTAAATTTACAATGTTTAAATATGTTGAATTTGAGCAAATATTATTAACTGCTATTTTAGTCCCAAATAAATAAAATTAAATAAAAATTCAGTCAGTTATTTGACCAAAAGCAAGTGATATGTGTTAACATACTATTGTATAAAACACCTAGGCCTACCTACCGTTTTAATATAATTTATCGCATTTTAGAGAATTAAGATTACTTAATTAACAATCGCGTATCGCTTTGCACATATGCATTATAAAATAACAGTTGACATTAAAAACTTTTAACTACAATATTTTCGTAATATAAAGTTGAATAGTTGATATCAATACAAATACAAATACAAATGGATTTATTTTACCAAAAAACAATTTTACATCCTTATTATCTACAGATAGTATGGATAGTATTACAAATTTAATTGTGGCCCTCACACTAGGTCAAGCCTGTCCTGTGAGGACCGTGTGAAAGACATTACCAAATAACTTACGATTTATGACAGAATATGGATGCCATTAAATTTAAACAAATCAATTAAATTATATGTAATTAAAACATAAACATGCAAACTTAATATTATAATAATGTTGTTCCTATTCTATTTATTTTTGTCACTTAAGTAGCTACTTTGCACTGCTAAGGACTGGTTCCAAAATTGGCTATGGGCTAGTTCCGAAGTTAATAAAGTATATATATATCATTTTTAATTCTTATTTGGTGATTTTGAGGACGTTTTCAGTTTCAAGATATGAGAGATTAGATAGCCAGTTATAAATTATAAATTTTGCTTTATTCACAGTACATTCTTTTATATTACAGTATGTTATGACTTTATTGTAGATATGTGGATGAGTAAAATCAGGATAGTGCTGCGCAAAAAAAGTTTTAACAAATGGTTTGGAGATTTTAAATACGCGTTTCTTGAGTAGAGCAGTATAGTCCGGGGATGTAAGTGTTTTTCGATGCATTATTATTGATGCCCTTAAAATAAATAGCTGTCTGACATTCAGGACTCTTGCCTCGGAGTAAACGGAGGAGGTTGGGTACCTATATGGCTTCTTGAGCATCACCTTAAGCACTGAGCGTTGCGCCCTTTCCAACTCTATCATAACAGTCACTCCCATACCGCCCCATACGCCAATGCAGTAGCTGATAATAGACTCCACTAGAGAAACATACACTAGCCGAAGAACTTTTGTGTCAGCTGAATTTCTCAGTAGCTTCATTACGTAGATAAGTTTCCTAACCTTGCCAGCAAGTGTGGTAATATGTTGTTTGAATGACAGATTATGGTCAATAGTGATGCCGAGATATTTTATACTTTCCGCGCGCTCTATTAGAGGACAGGCACACAGTGATCCATCGCAGGAGTGAATTTTTAAAGGAGGCAATAAGTGTGGCTCTGATGCTCGAGTCTTATGAAAGCATAGGAACTTTGTTTTGCTTGGGTTTAGAGTGAGTAGGTTGTTATCGAGCCATTTGCTTACTTTAGAGATACTAGCTGCAGCCATTTTGATTGTATCATGCCAGACATTTCCGTTAACCAGGAGAACGGTGTCATCAGCATAGGAGATGATATCTGTATTCACCAAGGAATTTAAATGAATATCATTAATATATAATATGAAAAGCGTTGGCCCCAAAACGCTACTCTGTGGGACACCAAAACATATAGGGAGCTCATTACTAGTCTCTGTACCGACTTTGACACTCTGTCGCCTTTCCGTCAAGTAACTGCGGAACCAATCGAGGGGCAGGCCCCTGACGCCTATGAACTCGAGTTTCCTCAAAACCACTGACAACGACACCGTGTCAAAGGCCTTGGCGAGGTCCAGAAATATGCCCACACATTTCTGTCCCCTATCCAAGAATGACGTTACCTGTTTGACAAGCAGTTCAACAGCGTCTTCAGTCGATCGACCACGCCTGAATCCGAACTGCCGGTCAGACAGGATGTTAAATTGCTCCAGATATCGAACTAAGCGATTGTTCACAATATTTTCTAATATTTTAGAAAAAATTCCCAATAGGGATATCGGACGATAATTCTGAGGGTTGCTCTTTAGCCCATTTTTATGGATAGGAACCACCTCTGCCATCTTCCATTCATGTGGAAAGATTCCAGTAGCAAGACTGAGATTAAATATGTGGGTAAGGGGTGCAGCTATGAAAGGTCTTAATACTTTGATTAACGTGGATTTGAAACCATCCGCTCCTGGGGCACTGTCATTTTTTAGATGTGCTATAATCTTGCTCACTTCATAACAATCAGTTGGTTGGAGAAAGAAGGTGTGGTGTATTGGATTTCCCATGTTTATATTTGTAGCGACTTCATCCTCAGATTTTTTAAGTTTAGTCAACAGTTCGTCCGCAAGATGTTTGCCAGCGCTTGAGAAGTATTCATTGCAATGGTTAAGCGAATCTAAGGCAGTGGATTTTATTTTTGTTAGTTCGGACGGCTTATTAGTTTTATTAGAGCATTCCGTTATTGTTTTTATTGCTTTCCACAATCCCTTAGAATTTGTCTTGTTTTTTTCAAGTTCATTGCTTTCATAATCTCTCTTGAGTTTATGGAGTAGCTCTGTACAGAAATTTCTATATCTTGAATAGACAAGTCTGCGAACGGGATCATTAGGGTGGTTACGTAGATCTAGATGTAATTTGTCACGGTGTTTCGTACATTTTACTAATCCCGGAGTAATCCAGGGCTTAAACAATAACTTAGAGCGGCTGACTGTTTTTAGAACTGTGTGGTTATGGATCGCTGAATTTAGGATTCCGTTAAAGATTTTTACTGCTTCGTTTACATCCTGAGCTTTTTCAACATCTGTCCAATTGACCACCCGTAGCTCGGTTGCTACAGCATCGCAGTCGGTTTTGAGCAATTTTCGATCACGTGTACGCGTTTTACTCCTTGAATACGGTAGGCCCACCATTGCAATTTCATGGTCCGTGATGTCGGCTCTGCATACTATACCAGTAACGTCCTCTCGGTGATTGGTCTTTATAAAAATATGGTCCAGGCAAGCGTTTCCCCTTGTAGGTTTCGTTATAGCTGGACGGAGACCAAATTCAGCCATGAGACACAGATACTCGGAATTTGACCTATCTGTAGTATTCAAAATATTGAGATTGATGTCACCTAGCACGAGGATAGAACTTTTACCCTGAAGTAACTCAAGAGTTTCACTAAGGGATCGAAAAAAACGGTCTGTCTGTTTGAACCCAGGGGAACGATAAATTCCAACCAAGGAAATAGTATTGGAGAGTTCAACTAAGAGGCATTCTGCATCGTTAAACTCAGGCTCACGAACGGTAGCATGCCAAGTATGCCATCTTATGTAGATGACAACTCTACCATTTTGATTAAAAATTTTTGATGTAGTGAACACATCGTAACCTGAAATCTGGCTAGGTAGAGCACCACCAGAGATCCAGCATTCCGTGAGAATGATTGCATCGAAAGAAAGATTTGATCGTTTTAGAGCTACCAGGAAAGAGTTAAAATTACGTTGAATACTTCGTATGTTGTATGTTAGCACCTTCAGGTTCTGATTATCGTGAAAAATAAGCTTGCAGTCTTCAATTAAATCACAGGCCTGACAGTCAATTGTTAGCAGGCTTTCGATATTTTCGTCTATATCTGCGTTCGACTCTGCCGTCGTCGGCTATAGAAATTGAAAGTAATTGAGTAAGCGTCTGTCAAAATCAGGCCTTTGTGGACATTGGTTATATACGAGCTACCAGTGTGACTATTTGGGGACTTGTGTTTAGGCTTGCTCTTTACGAAGTTTGGGGATTGTCTTGGCAGACTGTTGATTAAAAGTTCGGAATTATTGTTTTTTATTTTAGATCTAGCATATGTTTGTTCAGGCTTAGTATAGATTTTTCTTTGGTATTTATATAGTATATCATATTTGAATAGATTGTGTTTTGTGTTATTTATTTTACTAACTCGGTTTGCTTTTGGAGAACACTTTACAATATCTACTAATAATATAAGTATTTGAGCTTTGAAAAATCTCAGCATGCAATGCAAACATAAAAGTATACTAGCACTTATTACACAGCGTGATACATTAATAATTGTCGCGTATGCTACTTGAGGTAGTTTCAGCGGGGAAAGCTTCCGTAATTGGACCGATTCTCTGATCCAAGTCGTGATGGGATCGGATGCGCACTGCAGGCCTTTTTTCGGCTTTTCGCACGTAGATGGCTCCGTCGCGAACCCAGCAGAAACGAAAGTTATGTTGCTTGGCCCGCATTCTCGCCTCCCGAAAGAGATTGCGGTTTTCCTGAGTGAGCCTTTCGTTTATATACAATTTTGTTACAGGGCCTTCCACGACATTTTCCGAGGTAACATTGCGCCTTATCTTGGCTTCTTTTAGTAGCTCATCGCGTTTTGTTCTGCGCAGTAGTTTGGCAACGATTGGTCTTGATCTTCGATCTTCCTGGCTGGGCAGTTTTGAACCTCTCGGGTGCCTAGGACCGGCGCGATATACTGAATCGACATCAACCTCGGCAAGATCAACGCCTATTTTCTTGGCAGTGACCATGATTATATGTTGCAGGCTTTCGTTTTCATGCTCTATCGGTTAACAATGCAGCCTATATACGTCCCCCTGTATGGCACAGGCCTTCTCTCAGAAAGAGAGTATGGAGTGGTATGGTCTTAATCACCACGCAAGTCTACAAGCGCTGAGGTATGTGAACACCTCAGACACTCAGATTTCCTCACGATGTTTTCCTTCACATTTAGCGAATAGTATTGCTAGAAAAGGTGGTATTGTTACAAAACAAAATGAAGAGATAAAAAACAAAATCATTGGAAAAAGTAAAAAGAGAAAAAAAGTGTCAAAGTGATATCAATTGTTAATACTAAAACAGAGCGGAAGTAGGAATCAAACTCACAACCTCTCAGCTGTCCAAAAAAACAGTATGGGACATTTTTTTTTCAAAACTGAGAAATACCCTGCACAATTGGGCACTAGCTGTGCCAGTAACTAATAGTGGAAATAACTCGGTTTTGAAAAAAAAAGTGTGCCTTACTGTGTTTATTTTGGGACAGCCGAGAGGTCGCGGGTTCGATTCCTACTGGAGGCCGCTATACTCGCTTTATACATGTATTTCCATGTTTATGATGTTCTTGTCCGGTTACCATGGCACAGAATATACTTGTTTGGGACTAAGTCTAAGTGATTGATTTCTGTTGGATTAATTACTTATTCTTGAAATATGTAATCATTATCTAGATTCAGCAACCCGACGCTGGCTATAAACACTGGCAGTGGAGGAGTATTTAAGAATTAAGACAATGAAAAGTCGTCTCGGGTTGTTGATCCTTGAGTGAAGTTTTTGATAAGTAGGCACCAAGTGCTAATTATTTTTTTTTGGAAAAAATCTTAAGGGAGCCTTTGGGAAACAAAAATAATAAAATCATTCTTACAACATATGGCGATTCGTTTTATTGTACATATTTATTTTCTATTTACACAGTCCATTCAGTTGCTCAACAAATTACCAAGCTTGACCGTAAGACTTGTAGACAGGGGCGGCTGCGGCGTAGCCGTAGGCGGGGGCAGCGTAGGCAGCGGGGGCGGCGTAGGCCACGGGGGCGGCGGCGTATGTCTTAGCCACGATGGGGCCAGCGGCGTAAGTGGCGACGGGAGAGCCGTGAGAAGTGAGGCTAGAGTATGACGACACGGAGGAAACAGCGGGCGTGATAGTCTTGGTCACGACGGGGGCAGCGGCATAGGTAGCGATGGCCGGGGCGGCGTAGGCAGCTGGGGCAGCGTAGGCCACGGGACCAGCGGCGTAGGTCTTAGCCACAACAGGGGCAGCGGCATAAGTCGCGATCGGAGATCCGTGAGCGGTGTGGGTGGAGTAAGACGAGATGGAAGACACAGCGGGTGTGATGGTCTTGGTCACGACGGGGGCAGCGGCGTAGGCAACGGGGGCAGCAGCGTAAGTAGTGACTGGCGCAGCGTAAGTCTTGGCGTAGGCCACTGGGGCGGCGGCGTAGGTGGCCACTGGAGCGGCTGCGTAGGTGGCCACTGGGGCGGCTGCGTAGGTTGCTACGGGGGAGCCGTGGGCGGTTTGGGTGGAGTAGGAAGAGTAAGAAGAGACGGCAGGGGCAACGACGGCGGCGTGGCTGCTGTAGGCCAGAGGGGCGGCTCCGAGGAGACCACCGGCGCGCGCTACTCCCACAGCGCAAAGGGCGACGATAATCTGAAAGAATAATGAGATGTTAATATGAGTTTAAATATTTTTACAATACATAGAATGGTATAAGCTGATAAACTTTAAATTCCAATCCAATCCATCAGCCCTCATTCGTCAACTGGTGGATGGACCTCTCAAAGGCACGGCACTCCGTTCTGTCCTTTAACTTTAAAGTCCTTTGACAGGCCATCCAGCCCAGCTCTCTTCGCTTTAGTATATGGGTAGGTATCACTGGATTTCTAGCTTTGTGTCACAAAATATTTCACATCAAAATTCAGTTGGCGAAAAGCACATGCAAAGTATCATTTTGGAATCAAATTTAGTTGTGCTCAATAAACCATATTTTGATTAAACACACCTTGGCGAACATGTTGATGCTGTTGGTGTTGGCAACTGAATAGCTTCCGACGATGTTGCTCCAGTTTTTATACGGCAAAGCGCTGCCCAATACAGTTCGTTTATTAACTTTCATTGTCAAGGTGAGTGAGCGTTTGCCTGTATGTTCTCGGAAAAAGGTTGTTTACACGGGTCGATTCGACAATATGGCCGCACCGCGCATATCTGTTAATGTACCTGTACCTTTCAAAAAACCTATTGAATGTCTGCCTCGTCGGTCTAGAGGTATGATGTCTGATTACAATGCCGGAGGTCGTGGGTTCGATTTTCACTGGAGGCCCCGGTACGTTTGTACAAATGGCCTCAGTCTGGGTGTATTTCCATGTTTGTGATGTCCTTATCTGGTTACCAAAGCACAGGGTGTCCTAGATCGTGAGCAGGACAAGTGATTGTGTTGTGTGACAAACAAGTAAGTTTCCTAAACTTTAATCACATTATTTATTTACACATATATATATATATATATATATATATATCTTTACTTACATGTTTTTATATCATGTGCTCTGGTGTACAATAAAGAATAGTCTTATATCATCTTATCTTTATATAAGTTTACGTAAAAGGTTAATATGCCACAAACACGCAATTTGAATTATTTTGTAGTTGGTACCATCATTCGGTAACCAGTAGTTAATGCCAACAGGTTGTACCCAGGTCTGTTAATTTAGAAGGAAATGTCGTCATCAAGACGATACGCTGTCAAGTTGAGAGGAATGTTCGTGCACTTCTGATACGAGCAACACTTAAATGTGCCCTGCAGTGGGACGTATAAGAGGCTACATAAAAGAACCGGCCAAGTATGTGTCGGGCCACGCGCAGTGTAGGGTTCCATACTAGGAGCGGTTTCCTGATTGCTTTACACAACTAACAACTTCCTTGTTAAAAAAGAGGAGGTGGAATCGACGAATCATATCTTTATTTTGAATCTTAGGGGTGCCATAGAAAATATTTTATTTGAATAGGTAACTATGGCACCCTTCGGAGCGCTCTTACTATGTCTTCGACATTTCTGTGGATCTGTTTGTTAGTGTCAAGCAGACAAACTTACAAAGGCAGCTGGCTAGGCATTGTGCTGCGAATGTGAGCGCTCAGCGCCGATTTGCGGTCAGTCCTCCCATGTTATCACACTAAAGAGTTCCGACGAAGTCGTTAGTAGGTATAATTGTAAAAATATGTACCTAATTACATACATGTAAAATATAAGTATTTTAAGACTTGATTTTTTAGCGTTTTTGTGATCTGGCTATGCACGACATCGTTGTTGTGGTGTAGCCATCATCATCATCATCATTATTCAGCCACAAGAAGTCCACTGCTGGACATAGGCCTCCTCCATGGATTTTCAAAAAGACCGGTTGGAAGCGGCCTGCATCCAGCGCCTTCCTGCCACTTGGATGAGGTCATCTTCCATCTTGTGGATGTGGTGTAGCCATGATGAGGTGTTATTCTGAACTAGACACTTTTTCGCTCCTACGCGGTTGTGATAGGTATAGCTTGTCATAACTTTCCTTGCTTTACTTCTCCTTCTCGTTCATAAGTCAGGAAGATGCAGTCACCCCAAGTTTTCTGGTAGGAATCCGTATAGAAACTTTTTGGGCTGACTGCATACAGGGCCCTTATTATGAGACAGCGATATGTTCGGAAGGGTCATCAACGTCGCGCTTGAGCCGGACAATTCACGCGAATCTAGCGACAAATACTTAGGTAGGTACGGTTCTTTATTTGAATAGTTTCGAAATTTCCTGCCACTGAGTAATAAACGCTAGAAATGCATGGCTCTTTGTTAGGGTTGTTAGCCCAATGACATCATATCATTCTTGAGATACCTAGGAATTTGCGACCATCTCGCTACTTCCAATAATGTCGCAGTTTTCGTAATATAGGCCTTGATTTGTATTTTATTATTTCAGCATACCTAACAAACATGATAAAAGGTGTAATAGCGGCCAGTTATTACAAAAATAGTTTCAGTTAACTAAAAAAAAAATTACCTACCTACTTAAAAGTTTTTGCAAGTAAGTAGGTTTATATTGCTGAAAAAACATTTCGCTGCGGGCTGCTTAGCAATGAAAGTGTAGCGGAGACGGTAGCTTTTAAGTCAGCCTTAACGTGAACTTTGTGGATCGAAACATGTTTATGAATCGTAGAGTTTATGTGATTGCAAGCAGGTTAGCCTTACAAAGTAAAAGTGGCTACCCTAAATGGTCATATCAGAAGATAAATAAAATTGAATAGGTAAAATTCAATGTAGGTACTAACCTATAATCATCCAAACACCGCAACGCTTTTTGAGTTAACAATCTTTCTTGGTTCGCAATATTTATCTCAAACATTCGATCTATGATTTCCTGCTAATGCTAAGGTTGCAGTGTTAGATGGTAGACTACCTTCATCTCATTGAGCCGTGCAAGATCGAGTGGTCTAACATTAAGGCGACTCTTTGTTAAGTTATTACAATAACCTATCGGCAGTTTTGATCAACAGAGTGACCTTGGCAACATAATTGTCGCAGCTAAGATCAGGGATCCGGTTCTAAGCGTCTTTCACCAGGCTGTTTGTTGCGATTGCAAATATCGATTATTCAAACTGGTAAGGAGGACTAGTTCGGTAAGTACTATTGTAAAAACACGCATGGAGCAACAGGTCTTTGAACCAATTCGAGGATACCCTCGAAGGCACACTACGTTTCGGATGACTTTGAAAAAATGCAAACGCACAACGCGTGTGTAGGTTGATGTGCTCTCCATTCAAGTACCTACCTGTAGCTAAAACATCCTTGTCTCCATCTCAACTATAGTACACAGACCTAGGCCCCAGGTTCAACGATTACATTCAACGACTGCCTACTCTAGTGGGGGTGAACCGTTAGGTATAGGTAGGTACCCTGGTCTTCCATGAAGGCTTCAAGGTGGGCAACAGGGTATTGTTTCCAATTATTAGTAAATGACTGACAATAAATTGTTGTAGGCTTATTACTAATTGCAGCTTAATGAAACAGGGCCCTGGGTGTGGCCACACAAGTCCGCCACTTGTCTTCGAGTTGTCTGATTTGGCTTACTCCGAACTGTCAAATACATACATATTTTGATACTTTGAAGTCGTCTAAGTGCTTAACCCGATAGAGTGGAAAGTTACGTCATACAAGGGCTGGTTGGCACATCCACCGATAGGAAAAAGCAGTTGTAAGTGTCATGTACCTACTTACTGTGAAAAAAACAAAGGTCGAGGTTCTTAGAATGTCTGGTAGGAAGTTAAGAAAGGACTTTAAAAAGATCGAAACTGGATTGGTCACTTTGCAAGACGTGATGATTCATACGAGGTTATTTTAGTTTCTGTCAATAAGATATTTTGCAGGAAATATCAAGTGTCAGGTAACTTTCAAATAACGCCTACCTACTAAAAGGTACCTGATTCGTCTATTAATAAATGAAGCATTGATTTGATGGTAGGAATGGTTCTTAATTACTCCGTTTTTATTTCTGTGTGTATAAGTCGACAGCACATCAACCTTTACACGCGTACACTCTATTTAGTTTAGCATAGTATTTTCTGAGGTTAACACGAGCACTAGACATAATAAAACTGAATTTTAACGGATATTTACTCGTTTACTTTTCCATTTTACAATTTTCCGACGTTTCGGTACTTTTGCAAGTGCTGTGGTCTACCGAGACCTCGTGGTCTACTCGGTGGACTGAGGTGACAGGCTTCTTTTGAAAGTATTAACTGTTAGTTAGGGTTAGTTAACTGCCGACGGTAGTCAACTAACAGTTAATACTTTCAAAAAGACGCCTGTCACCTCATTCTACCGAGACCGACATGGGCCGGCACGATTTCAATCTAAAATAATCCTTAAGTACTTATGCAGTTAGAGACTGCAATAAAATTGCAAACAAATTCCGTCCTTGTATCGTGCTCGTCGGCCGCACGTGGCCGGGCTTTCTTTTTCGCTATTATTGTGGTCTATACCACATACTATTTAAACTGCATTTGATCGTGTTTTTATAAGACTGTTAGAATATTTTATTCTACTGAACAGTTTTCGGCTGGCCAAATAACCTGTGAGTGTACGAGCAACTGGGCGTAAGCCTTCTAACAGTTAATATTAACTGCTGGTACCTGTTGGTACTTGTTAAAGTTATTTAACAGGCGTTATAGGTAGGTTAATATATAACGCCGGACAAATGATCAAGTAAGTAACGTATCTCCAATTCTGATTGTCATTAGGCGTAGGTATCTATCAATAGATCGCTTATAGGGAACAGTCTACCTCCTACCAATGTGTGCGAGATTGAGTAATCAATAATCATACCTAATGTAGGCCTAAAGGCCTGCGCAGACGAGATACTGTCCCCCGGGTACTTTTTTGTCCAGAGATATCGATATCTTATAAATTGTATCGAATAACGCACACAAAGGACTAACAGTACCCCGCACAAAAAGTCCCCCAAATTAGCGAGGACACCCAGAGACTGAACTGGACAAAAGTAAAAAATAGAACTAATGTAAATAAGCGCAACAACGCGCACAACGAACTTTAGTCTGCATTGAGCGCTCGACAGTGACGTAGGTACGTATCCGGGTAACAAATGACCGCACACCGTATGCGTTGAGTCCGTGACAAGTACTCGGTGGACATTTTTTACACGATTCAGCGACTTTTGTCCGATGGGGACAAAAGTCCATCGTCTGCGCAGGCCTTAAATTGTCAACGAGTTTTCAGTTCCCATCGCACCTACTTTCGAAAAATTTAGCTTAATGTACACTAAAATGATTCCTTTACGAAGATCACCCTAAAACAAAGGAAAGGATAAGAACAAAATTATTTGCGTTGCAAAAACTGTAGGAGGCATGCGAAGTAATTACTTGCGAGGTCTTGGCACTTGAGGCGAGTCGTCGTAATTGAAGTATTTTTACTTATTTTAATTGTGGACAGTGGCATTGATTGTGGCACTCCACTCTACACTCATGCGGCATTTCGTCAACGTCCAATGACCGTACCGTGATGGTTACATTTTGGACAGTCGACTTTGAAACCAGACTCTACTTGTTGCAAAATAGTAAAATATTAGTAGGTTGGTATTCGATTCAAAAGGCAAACAAAATCGAACCGTTATGGAACCTTTTTTGAAGAGGTCTTAAGTTGTTAATAACTGTGGTATGTACCCTAAAAAATATTTTTTTAGACTTTTACTTACCCCCGGTTTCTCGTACACTAACAAGCTGTTAATCTACTGTTAACAGCTGTCAGTGGTTTTTTTTGTACCTATGCACTTTAGTCAATTGACAGTTGTTATCAGTAGATTAACAGCGTGTTAGTGTACGAGAAACTGGGGGTTAGTAAATACTTGTAGATGAACAAGCTGTTAGCCATGATGTTCTAGGGTTACTTCTCCGACCGTCACACAATTTGCAAACATGTAGGTACAGCTGCGCTGGAGCGAAAACATGGCGGTTCAAATTTTTTTTAAAAGTGACCACGGTGAACAACGTTTCGAGTTTCAAATAATCAAATTTTAAACACAAGATTATTAAATAGAATTTACAATATTACAGTCATCTTCTCCTTTAATGTATTCAAATCGATAGGTATATTTGGGTTCGTTAGGCCAAGTGCTACAGAAAATAAAATATTGTAATTTTTAGAGTTCCGTACCTAAATAAGAAAAAACGGAACGGATCACTTTGTTGTCAGTCTTTCTGTCAAAACCTTTTATCTCTGGAACGCGTGGAGGTATCGAGTTGAAATTAAAACCCTATACTTAGGTCTACAGCCCCTGGAAGCTGTGAAAAACAAAACTTCTAAGTTAACTTAAAAAAATACGGCAGTTTATGCCGCAAAAACCGTATATTTCGACACTCAAGGTAACAAAATTTATAGGCTACTTTCCGTTGACCTAGAACTATGAAGTTTGGCAAGTAATATCGTCTTATACTATCTACAAGTACAGAGAAAAATCTAAAAACTGTACATCATCATCATCATCATGAAGAGCCATTTGACGCCTACTGCAGGACATAAGCCTCCTTCGTGGTTTTCATTACCATGAGGGGTTTTGCCATAATCGCCACGCTTGGCAGGCGGGTTGGCGATCGCAGTATGCGGTTGGAATCTCAGGAAGACGCTGCTGCCCGTCTCCTGATTTCCTTAGTCGCCTTCTACGACATCAACGGAAGGAAATGGAAAACTGCGAGACTAGATTCCTGAACTATTATAATATGTAAGTGCCTAAAAACCCTCGGTGGGGGAGTCCGACTCGCACTTGTACGGTTTTTTATTTGAGTCAAGTAGATTATCATGCGCACCAAATCCTGAAGGATTCCTATAATCCCTAAAGGTCATTTATTTGAGATAGCCCGTTAGGTATACGGGCATTTCTGCTAATTGGCGCGCTCCATATTTGGTGTTATTGAGAACTGTGAATATTTTCTCTATTTCCTCTTTAGAAGACACAAAGACACATGTTGTACTTATTATCTGTTTTAATTGACATCAATACATCAGACAACATTAATATCTTATAAATAGTTAGATAATTACCTAATTCATAAAAATATACTAAATCACGTCGGTAATTAAAATAGTATTTTAAATTAAACAGACATTTTTACCATTTTAAGTAGAAAAAAACATTTATTCCAAACGAGTCACACCATGAATATGATCAAAGGTCTTTTGGAACAAACGCAAAAAACGAGACCAAAATTACCTACTAATAAACTTAGGTAAATTCTGCGTTCTACTATGTTACTGTTATTTTTATATGTAATTTTTTATGCTACGTTACTGTTTTATGTTATGTTACCTATAATATTTGTAAGTGACAACAGTAAAACAGCAACAATCATTGTGCATTCGCATTTTTTCTCATTCAAAACAGCAACGTAGCACAGAAAGAAAAATTATTTCTAGCAAGAAATTGTGGAAATTAAGGGCGATCTATGGAAGTTTAGGAATCGATGGTTAGAGTATCATCATCATTTATTGCAACCATGAGTTTACAAAGTGTTGATAGAAGTACTCAAAAAGTTGCCATATGGACCTACCTACCACTATGGACCCTGTAGGGCTACAGATGAACCCTTTAGCCCTACAGGGTCCATAATTTGTACTTATATGGCAACTATGTGAGTAACATTTACAGTACACTAATTTCCTTACACTTTTTATCCTTTTTAATAAAATTTCATTTACTAAAATTTTAAAGTGCACAAAGAACATAAATTATCTGAATTTTCTGTCAAACAAGTAGTGTGAATAAAATATTTTTAATTTAATACCTTTGGAAGTTTTTGCTATCGACAAGTTATTGGTTTTTTTTTTTAATATATTCTTCTCACTATGAAATAGATACTAACCAGATTTTGCTAACTCGTTTAAGTAATTAAGGCCCTATTAGCTAAATTAACTTCTATCAGCAGCCAGTGGCGTTACTATACCATCTGAGGTCCGTGGCAAATTCATTGGATGGGGCCCTCGCAGTAAAAATAAAATATACATATATATGTTTCTTACTTGTAGTGCATAAGGCCCAACTTTAATTGATTTGAAGTACTCCTATATAAACATTACAATTGTTACAAATTTTTCTTAAAAATGTTAAGTTACTTCTGAGCTCGCGGCCTCATAGTTCGGGGGCCCCCTCAGGTCGGGGGCCCGTAGCATTTTGCCAGCTCTGCCACCCTATAGTTACGCCACTGTCACCAACACAAGTGTTCGAGTCGTACGATATCTCAACTTGCACCACTCATTTAAAAGTTTATTCGATCTTAAATATCCAAGTACCTACCTAATTATAAAAATGATCTGGAATAACCAGACCAAAACAAATGTAAAAAATTTTGAATTTCTTATAAAAGCACTCACAATTCCTTAAGCACCTTTTTATCCAAGTACCGTTATTCAGGCTCTTACCTAACACACGACAAACGACAGCTGATCAGCCTTTACATTTTGGTCTTTAGGACATTCATTTTGTCGTTGTAATATCGATAAACCAGCGATAGGAACCAGTAACTTTCATGGTAACTTTTGTTTCTTTACTGTAACTTTTATTTCTGTCTTTTTTTTCGTGTGCATGTTCTTATATAATCTTAACCTTCGTAAGAAACATCATTTGGTATTTATATTTTCACAATGTTCATTTACAATGCCAATTTGTTTAAGGCAATTGTTTTCTATGAAGAAAATACAAATATCAACTCTTAAATGTATCAAAAAATACACAAATTATTTTTTCTGGTAAAAATAAGGCAAACATCTCAACTCAATGAACTAGAAACCAGATCACATAAATAACCTAATCAGGTAACAAAACACTTTCCACTTCTACAGCTCAGGAGTTTTGGCCAATATTGGTTTACGGCTCATAATACCTACTTTTTACAAAATCCTGCATTGCAGAAATAAATACATAGGTACTAACAGTCGACAGCGCATCAACATTTACATGCGTGCATTCCACTGTACTAAGCGGTGGTAGTGCAACGGAAGAACGGTCGTGGGTTCGAATACCAACATGTACCGATGACTTTGTTTTCTGAGTTTACTGCAAAGGAAAATATCAGGAAACCAAAGTAAGGTTGACATATTATCTAACATGACGTTTAAAATCCGCGGTGGGTACGAGTGGTGACTAAGCCTCTCCGAGAGGTCTGTGCCCTGCAGTGAGTGCTATTGTAAATAAGCGTAAATAAGCTGATGCTGCTTAGTAGGCACTCGGGTATATCACGGGTGGGTTTGCAAGTAAACTGTAAAGGTTCATGTGATGTGGACTGTTTTGCTATCTATTTATTTACTTATTTTCTTCATTACAATACATATGTCACAAAAGAACCGGCGAGAAGTAAATGCCATACTTATGCATCATACTCGTAAATAGTTAGTTCGAAATATTAAGGCGAAAATATTGTTACATTCATTAAGTTCGTAAAAAATATTTGTTCTCTTATATTGTTCCCCTTAACCAATAAGTATTGACTGGATAATGGGCCAACAAAGATTTCGTGGAGTTTTCTCCTGGCACAATAAGTTAATCTACAATATAACATTTATTTATACTAAAAGATTAAATGTAGGTATTACCAATTTGATTGGTTGTTAACAAAATGCAATAGGTATTGTTCTTTATTTTGATGACTTCGGAGGATAAAAACACTATTTTAGGAAATTTATATTAGAGGTAGTTAGGACTTGAGGTACCTACATATAGGAAACTTTGTGGAATGTAGACTAAAATTCAAGGAGTTTTGTGACCACGCCACTCGATGAGACTTAGAGGTGTGTATGTACTAAAAGCTTTCACGAGTTATGGCCGTTTTCCTTATAATGAAGCCGTCTATAGAAAAGCCTACCATAATTACACCGACATTAATATTTAGGGCTACCTCAATAAATTGATTGATTGATTCCTGAAAAAAGTCGCATAGAGTTTGTCATTTATAACAAATTATTCTTTTGACTTGAAACAGAATGTAAATTCCTAACGTTGAAATAAACTTTACAAATATTGTTACAAAAACAAACTTCGTCAAAACAAGTTTACAACAACTTTGTTCCACGACATATGATTTTTTTCTCGCGAATTTCCCATTTTTTTTAGAAAAAAAATATTCGGTATTTCCGGTTTGTATAATACACTACAGAAAGTTTTATTTACTATTATAGTGGCGCTGTTTCACAGATACTTAGGACTATGTGTTAAAGAGAATTAACAGTCTTCTATGCCCCTGGCCACACAGAAGGGGGCGTAGCTAGATAAGATAAGATTTATTCATCATAATCAGAGATACACGGTTATGGTACTATAACATTGTATAGTTGACATATAGTTACATACTTGGTTAACACTTACATAATGAATGCCTGATGTCTAAACTAGGCAGGGCCTGTTGTATAGAGCATCAGTGTTCTTCCATAGTAATATAATATTATAAGTGTCACAATAGAGCAATTATTATTCACTAATTTTTACGAAGTACCAAAAGTTAAATTTTGTCAATTTACCTATGATATCACATAGATAAACTGTATAATAAGTTTTATTATAATATAAAATTTTAAACATTCTGCAATTAAGTATTATGTATAACTAAATTTAATTTAAATTGTATTTTTTATAATTATATCATATTTAGAGCTATACTAGCATGCATGTAATAGGTGTAAGTGTGAAAGCTGTGTATCTGTGAAGTGTAGTGAGTGTGTGAATAAATGATGTAGTGTGTGGTGAATGTAGAGTAAAATTAATTAGTGTATAGTAATATTGTAAATTTATCTTATTATTGCCAATAGATCTTCAGTTTTCTTGTAGGAGAGAGTGAGAAGAAAGTTTTTAACCCACTTTTTAAATTCATGTTTTATTAGTTCGGATATACTGTGTTGTTTACTAATTCTATTATACAAAAATTTACCTAAGAATGACTGAGATCTTTGTGCGAACGTTGTACGGATGCGTTGCATCTGAAATATTATGTCTTTGCGTCTTTTTGTTCTGCCTGAAGAATTCATTTTTAAACTTTTATGTTGTTCAAGAACGACGTGCAGGACGTAGAGTTGTCGAACCGTAAGTACTTCTGTGATTTGATACACTATTGTGGTGGGGGTACGAAACGGCAAAAAATTACTAACTTTAAGTATAGCACGCTGAGCTCTTTCAAGGCAAATTAGATGTGATTTCACAGCGCCACCCCACACTACTATGCAATATGTTATTATGGATTGGCACAGAGCATAGTAGATTAATTTCATCAATGCGGAGTCAGCTACATGGCGAATAGTTTTAAATATATATATAAGTTTTCGGACACGAGCTGAGAGAGTTGCGATATGATCTTTAAAAGAAAGATGTCTGTCCAAAATTACCCCAAGATATCTAATAGAGTTAACTTTTTCAAGTTTTAGACAGTTACAATTTTTGGACGGTGAGAACAAGGAACTGAATGTGCAATAATAGAGGGAAGGGCGCGGGCGCGGAAAAGACGCGACGAGTTGTATAGAAATCGCGCCCTCGCCCCGTCTCTTCTGTGTGGGCTTCGTCCCTTCAGTATATTTGTATGAAAGTGAACTGCATTAACGACGCGTCTTTTCCGCGCCCTCGCCCTTCCCTTCTGTGTGGCCAGGGGCTATGAGGACCAATGATTTAACGGAGGCTGAGAGAATGGTAGAGCGCATAAAACGCAATCCTCATACATGAAAAAGATATAAATCTTAACTTTAAAAAAAAATGTTTTAAAACACAAACTCTAATAATTGGAGTGTCTCAGTTATCATGTACGCATTTTGGAGGTAAACCCTGTACACTTGCCTGTTTGAAACAGAAGAACACCAATAATTATATTAGTCAAAATACCTCAGAAATTACTTACGCACTATTTTAATTCGGTGAAGAGATCTTATCTTAGTATTAAAGTATACCTACAATTGTCTGAGAAACTAACGATTCCTTGAAACACTTCTGAAGTGCAGTTTAAATAGTGAGTGGTAAAGGACGTAACCGCAGATTATTTTAATTGCCGAGAAGTGTTTTAGAGGAGAGGCGCTTTTTACAAGAATAGCCAATGTCCAATTTTAACGAATTTGTGTTGCCGGTTGTTGGGAACAGTGTTCAACAAGCTGCATTAGCTTCACTAATCAGTTTTTACAAAACCTTTCCACAGTTATTCCGAAAGTTTAGGCAATTTTACAAAAACCACCAAGTTTTGCTTGTAGGACAATCGTTTTGGCCATAAAGCACCAAATTTACTCTGGGCACAAAGGTTGTTCTTGTAAAAAGCGCCTCTAATTGTGGTGTTATAAATCACTTCAATTATTCTTTTTCGTTTCCATCTCGCTCCTGCTTTCAGACTACAAGTTGCGCGCTTGCCATGCAAAACAGTGTGTCGGTTCGCATCAAATTAAAATGGACATGTCGAATATGCATTAATCGTGAGGTACTTCGATAAGCAGTACCCGACGAATAGTGCTTGTAGGGTAAGCATTATTGGCATGTTGGATAAATCATTATGCGTTATAAAGAAAATTTACATGACAACATAACAAAGTACCAGAAACATAAAGCGCATCACACACGCGCGCATGTATGTATGTCATATCGCGACACAGCTGCCAACTGAAGCCTAATTATGGCATCCAAATCATGTCGCAAAACTGACATTTGCGATAGCATTTAGTTATAGAGTTTGACAGTTGGACGATTGGAATCGTTCACCAAGCACGTAATATAGCAGCAAGCTGTTGTGCGTATTTTGTTTGCGTACCTTCGTGTTTACTTTACGTTTCTGTGAAAATTTAAATAAATGTCTTCTTCTTCTTCTGTTACAAACTCCAGGGGGGCCGAGTCTCTTAAATGCATAGTTGTTTAATAGAGTGATATTTGTTTCATAGACACTATTGGTAGTCTACTAACCAATGGCATGCCTATGGTACAGGCCGTGAAATTTGACTCGGCGCTTCGCGCAATATTATTCGCGAGATGCATATTTAATTTGTGCGGGCTATTGGATCAAGTTTGTCCTCTGATAAGAAATAGGACCAACTATCGACTGCTCCGAATTCATATAAAAAAATGGAGATGGTCTGGACATATTATGAGAATGAAAGATGATAGATGCCCTCCTTCCACTTTGATCATGGACAAAATGTGTAACAGAATGGTATCCAAAAAATGGGAAAAGAAGCATTGGAAGACCAAATAGAAGACGGATATATGATATAATAAAGGAAGCAGGACCGACGTGGTCGAGAAAAATTACCAACAGAAGAAAATGTGAATACTTGGCGGAGGCGTTCGCTCAGAAATGGACAGCCGTTTAAATAAAATAAAAAAATAATAATAATAAAAATTGTAAAACGTCAATTGTATCATTATAAAATATTAGGTAATTGTAGACTAAATTATCATTAAAATACATAAATGAATAGTTAATCAAATTAATAAGCATGAAATGCAAGAGTATTAACATAAAGTAGAAATATAAATATAAGTAAGTAGGTATATTTTTATTACTAATTGCTTAGTAAAGTACAACATTCAAGTAAATAACACTAAATATTGTCGTGCTAATATCATTCTATTAAACAACTATGAGTGTATTAGCCAGCGGTCACACAGAAAGGACGTGGGGCGGGGGCGCGGAAAAGACGCGATGCGTTGCATAGAAATCGCGCCCTCGCCGTCTCTTCTGTGTTTGCTTCGTGCCGTCCCTTCATTACATTTTGTATGAAAGTGAATAGGATTAACGACGCGTCTTTTCCGCGACCTCGCCCCACGTCCCTTCTGTGTCGCTGCCGGCTTAGGACTCTAGGCCGTTCCATTGAACTAGGTGTGTGCGTATTATAGGCCTAGATGTCTATAGACGGGCGTTATATGCTGTACGCCTTGAGTTCGTACGCGTACTATACCGCGATATAAACTATAGCAATTAAGAAACAGTGTGTGATGCGCTTAAGAAACAGACGACCCATCATACACCTCCACAAGACTACTTACTTCTAGCACTCTAGATAGTGCTTATGTAGTAGAGATAAACATAATTTACGGTTAACATCGCTTATAACTACAACCAATGGCTACAACAGAGGTTAGGAATTTGAGCTTATCTATTACGTATTAATATCCTATTTTATCGTCAAATAATGATAGTTCTAGATAACATTCAAGTTGTCTTTTGGCTATTTTTTGCCTGAAACATCACCATTTAACAAACGTGGAACGTGGTCTCGTCACAACCATTATAAACATTTAATAATATGACTCGCGATGCTCATACAATAGTCATACATTTAATGGGCTCAATCGCGATTGTTTATTAGGTAAAGTTAATTAGATAATACAACGACGACTGTAATTTACTTAACTAATAGACAATCGCGATTAGACCCCTTAAATCCATCTATATATATAAAAATGAATTGCTGTTCGTTAGTCTCACTAAAACTCGAGAACGGCTGAACGGATTTATCTTATCTTAGTCTTGAAATGTTCGTGGAGGTCTAGGGAAGGTTTAAAAGGCGAGAAAAAATCGAATAATTTCCGGGAAAACCCTAAACAGCCCTTTTCTATTTCCCATACAAACGTTTTCTGTGCCGTTACGAAGTTCGCCGGGACAGCTAGTAACTATATAAACAGTTTATTTACATCTCTACAGTCACATCAGTCGCGGGGATATTTACCAAGCACAATAAGATTTTAAAATGTCTGATGCTGGAAGGCTTATTACTAAACTTAACCATAACATTTATCGCACCTATAAAATATTCAATCAACATTGAAGTCCTTCGCGGTTTTGGAAGAAACCCCGAAGTTATTAGAGAAAAAATAAAACATTTTAGGTACCATCTTTAGTGAAAGCCGCAGAAATACGAATACTCTTCGGTAGATGCTATTGCGTATTAAGATGCGCAATTAAATTTTCCTCTATTTATAACTAAAAATAACAGTGAGTGGGCTCCTTCGAAACTCGCGCGGTTGAACACCACATTAATTCAGGTATTTACGCCCATAATGTGAGATTCAGCACATCGTCGTTCGGCATCCGAAACCGCGAACGTGACTTTTATAAAATTTTACAGGAGACACTAAAAACTTTAGAAATTATTCCGTCGTACACATACTAAAAATTCGAAATAATGGTTTTTAGACTAACTTAAACCACATTAAACCATGGGTGCCGAACGACGATATATCTCTGTGAGATATATGCTGACACACCAATAAGTGGTATTTTGTCATCAACCAATGCGAAACACTACACATATTTGTCATCTTAAGTTAATAATGTACAAATGTCATTAAAATAAAACTTTTCCGGATATGCCTAGGCGTTATTGAATCTCGATCAATACTAAACTTAACATACAACAGCGAACACTTTACAATGTACACTAAAAATACACCTAAAGCAAATGCTTACTATCCCTGTAATTTCAACTTCATCTTTTGCACCTGTCATTTGTATAACAATTTTGATCAAAAAACGGACTTTTGTGGCCTTGATTGTTTGATTGATTGCCAACCCCTCCGGGTTACAGGCTATTCGTCTACAAATTCAACAACAATAGCCTAAAGTATTGCTGTACTTTTTGTTACCTGGGAGGGCAAACATTTTATCGTTTTTAACACGTGTATTAAATAGTATTAAATTTATAACTACAATTGCAACAGTAGTAACCCTGTACATTTTGCGCGTTTGAATTTGGTGGTTCCGTATATACATTATGTTGGTCATTATTCATAACCTGGCGATAAATTATTTTTCTTTCTTCTTCTTCCTTTTCTTTGTTTCTTCATTCTTTCATTCTCGGTACACGGATTCTGCGCCGATGACGAGCTTTGAGAAAATGGATTCTGTACTTCTGGCATATTCCACGTAAACTGATTCTGAGATGCCGATATATTCTGCATAAACAAGTTCCAACCTGCCGGCACATTCTGCGTAAACAAATTCTGAACTGCCGGCATATTCTGCGTTATCGGATTCTGTGCTGCCGTATTCTGTGTGAATGGATTCTGTGCTGCCGGCATATTCTGCGTAAACAAATTCTGAGCTGCCGGCATATTCTGCGTAAAAGGATTCTGAGCTGCCGGCATGTTCTCCGTAAACGGTTTCTGATCTGTCCGCATATTCTGTGCAAACGGATTCTGCGCTGGTGGCATATTCTGCGTAAAAGAATTCTGCTCTCTCGGCATATTCTGCGTCAAGGGCATACTGTCCTTATATCGAGATGTGTTATTACACGCACTCAAAGTTTGTGGTGGTATATAGTTCGGCGTAGGCATAGTTTGCTTTGTTGTAACCAGGGATTGCAGTGTTGGAGCATGTGGCGACATCCTATTTGGTTCAATCATATTACGCTCTAGAATATTATGCAAAGAACATTCCTGTGCGAAAGTTTTATGTGCAATCACAAAGTTATCTGCGAAGGGAGATTGTAAAGGCATCGTTTGTTCCGGCGTAAACTGCGCAGGTATACTCTGATGCGGAATAACATACGGGGAACAAATCTGTTCCGGCATAGTTTGCGCGAATAAATTATATACTGGCGAACACGGACTATGCGTGAATGAAGTCGGCACTGACAAAGTCTCCGTGTTTGTTGAAGTCGTTTGTCTTCGGTAGTCGATTGTCTGCGTCATATATTTTTTTACCGACGAAGTATCCGCGACTGAAGTCGGTACTGGCGTAGAAACGTGTGACGACATAATTTGCGTGACCAAATTATTTACCGGGATCGTCCGCGTGACTGAGAACTGTTTTGTATTCTGAGCAACCGAAATCGGTACCATAATAGACCGTGTGACTGAAGTCTGAACTGGAGCAGTTTGAATGACTGAAGTAGGTACCGGTATAGACCACGGGCCAGAAGTATACACCTGGTTAGTCTGCGTGACAGTTCTGCATAGTTCTACCGGTCTCACTTGCGTCACTGATGTATGCACCGGCATAGTCCGATGGACTGAAGCAGGTGCCGGCACGGACCGCGTGACTGAAAACGGTAATATCTGCGCCAAGGTATTTGGTATAACATGTGCATTTAGAGTATCTGAAGGGTTCCCCCTTCGGGCATTGCATCGTACGCCTTTGTTTCTCGTCGTTTGATAACACACCGCAGAGCCAGGCAGTATCGCCGATTGGGCTGGGATATTTTGCGCTGACAAAGGGTAAGGCTGAATGTTCTTAGGTGTTAACTTCACCCAGGCTGACCTCTCTATATTTTGGGCTGTAGGCAAGTCTGTTGATACATCTTGGTCCTTTGATACAGTGACATCTGATGTTTCTTTTAATAAATGCCCTTCTGTTCGGCCACTTGAACTCTGTTTTGTGTTTTGCAGGTTGTCATTGTGCTTTATGATATCTTGCAAAGGCATATTTTTCACTTGACTCTTTGTAAATGCGTTCTTGGCATAGCTAGTCTCAATATTTACCCGTAGCTCGTGTATTTTTAAAGCTGCCTTGGTTTGTATCGCACCATTTGGCCTGGAAATACTCGGCATTAACAATGTTTGTGCAGATATGTTTTGCGCGGAATTCTGCGAAGAGACCTTTTGGACAACATCTGTAACCGCTTTCGTTAGTATCGCGACAGTTCGATTTTCTTCTGACTTATTTTGTACGACTGAAACCAGTACGGACGTACTCTGCATATTTGCTGCCTGGACTGGAATAATCTGCAAAGCAGTGGACGGTTCTGTCTTATTCGGAGTATTTAGAGACACGAGCGACGAGGTAGACGCTTGGTTCTGTGAGTTTAAAGCTTCTACGGCCGCAATTACCGGAGTTTTGGCTTGTCCATACCTATCAGACTTATTCGAACTACGTTGTAGCTCAAATTTCGAGATAGGAGCTTGTCTCTGCATATTCAAAGCTTTTACAACATCAATTTGCGAGATTTTAGCCTGTCCATAATTTGGCATTGTCTCGAACTTCGTAGAGGCTAGTGCGGGCATGGCTGCTTTATTTGAAGTAGTTGCTGAGGTATTGCTTCCTGTAGCGTTTGCCTGCCCAGGCGAAGTCAAGGACCGCCTTATACTATACACATCTTCGCTTTGCATTGATCTAAGAAGAGCTTGCCCCGAAACATGCTTCGCGTTTGGCATAAATACCAAACACTGTCCGGTTCCCATTATATTTGAAATATTTTTCATATATTGTGCGTCTGAAGTTTGTACCAGTAATCGCGGGTTTGAAGCCTCGTATGACATTACCTGCGTAGTCGTAGCTTCTTGAGAGCCTATTGAACTTTCGACATGCATATTCGGCACGTTTTTGAGTTGCGCCGGCTTAGAGTACGAGGATATAGGTTGAATGTAGCCCGGAGTGTAGTGTGAAATGGGCACTTGACCCCGTGAACTTATATTTTGTAGCGGCGTATAGTGCGAATTCACAGCCGCTGCTGGGATATATTGGGGCGCTGAAGCCTCTTCCGGAAACTTCGAAGCCTGCCACTGTAAAAACTGTGGATACTGTGGTATATAGGGAACATACACCGGCTCAAATTGAGGAAACTGTTCATACGCTGGCAAGAAATTCGACGTTGGGTCCTGAGCGTACCAATCATCAGCGGTTGGGACGTCCCACCGCTGAAGTTGGTCTCAGAAAACGGGCACGAAGTAGCTTTGATTAAAATAGTAGAATGACTGCTGACTTGCGTGGGCAAAGGTGAGGGCCCGAGCCCGATTCTAGGACTCAAATTCGTGAGTGAGTAGGCTCTCGGCCCGGACGTCCGTGGTGACGAGGCCGGGATTCTTCTCGCCGATTCTGGAACAGCACAAAGGTTGCTTAGTAACGTGGTTCTCTATAAAAGAGAAATAAATAAATAACTCCCTCACAACACAATCACTTGTCCTGGTTCCAAACTAGGATACCCTGTGCTATGGTAACCAGGCAAGGATATCACAAACATGGAAATAACCAGACTGAGGTCATTTGAAGAAGAAAATACATTTACGGGCAATAGAAATAAGAAAAAATGTGGCGTAAGATAAAAAAACACGAGAAAAACGGAAACCCCAACATAATTACATATAAAATAATTATGACATGAATTGAAACAAATCTAGCTGTAAAGCCTTTGCATTTTGTAGTTTGTAGACTGTGGCGTAACTATAATCGGAACAAAACGCTCCGCTCATGTGTGTTTCCGCTCCGCTTATCACGCACCGCTACCCGAAGGCTCGTCACCATCGGTGAGAACAATAGCGTGCGCCCGCGCCGCCCCGCACTTCGAGTCTCTCCACTTCGGACGCCCTGCGAGCCGGCCCGCGGCATCGACGCGGCCGCCTCACGGCACTCCGCTGGCTTATTGCTTCCGAACTGCACGCGCGTTGTTTAGCTTACACTTGCCTACTTAAGTCGTTATTAATTTCATTTGTACATATTGTCCTATCAGTAAATCGCTTTTTCAAATTCCTAAATAACATACTTCATTCTTTGTCTCAACCTATCACCCTTTCATGCTTCATTTCTGCTTTCTAAAAATCAAACTAAATCTAAACTTATCGGGTTTGATTCCCGACCGTCGGTAGTGGGTAACCTATTCACTACCACAAGACTAAGGGGTATTCGTTGTGAGTGCAGATTCTAGATCGCACCATCACCGTAGCGTTTTACGTGTGCGTGAAATAATTTGTAATTGTTTCTTCTCGTTGTGCAATAAAGTGTTATCTATATATCTATCTACTCTGAGACCTGTAGAGAGTTCAGTTCACTGAAAGCACAACTAAAACTGTTAAAACCGACGCCTAAAGAGAGTTCAATTCACTAAATTCCACCAACTCCATCAACGTGGATGTCCAAAAAGCCCAATGTAACATCTCCTTGTATAATTTTAACCTCTGCAAAAGTGTGTCTCTTTTTCTCTTTTTATGTTTTTGTCCCGAGAGAGAGAGAGAGCTCTTTTTATAATATTTTCTGAGGATGCGATGAGATGGGGTATACCGTCAAGGGCAAATCCTAAAACATGTCTGTTAGACTTTGTCATTTATTAACATAAAATATCGTTATTGCACCCAATGGATATTGTACAATATCCATTAACACCAATACTAATTTGTATTTCATTCTAGCCAACCAATGGGTGGCGAGTGAAGGTTTTACAACTTTCGTTCTACGATTTTTTAAATCTCTTGTTAAAGTTTCCGTTTTTAAGGAACATATTTTTGAAATTTTACTGCTTTATTGTGGCACTTTTTGATAGATAATGCTTCTATGTAAGACAAAAATTTACTGAAATACAAAATAACGGACTTATTTATAAGAACACGATAGCACTCCTAAGGGGCAGTTTGTTTAATCTGTGGTTACAACTTTTCCTTTTAAAATCTCCACCACGGACTATTGTAATCGGCGTTTAAAGGAATCGTGTTTTTTTGTATAAATAAGACCGTAAGGATTGAATAAAATTATTTAAACTTTGATATTTCAACATATTGATAAATCTGAGACAACACTCACATAACAGAGATGCAAGTAACGCAAGCTCTAATCGGGATGTCTCAGGAATCGCACATTATTCAAGCAACCTTGAATAAGGCAGTTAAACTTACCTCTGATCTGTCAGGATCGTGGCAAGTGGCAGCCCCCGGTCTCTGCCTACCCCTCTGGGATACAGGCGTGAGTTTATGTATGTATGTAAACTTACCTCAACCCCCGCGCCTTCAGATGCTTCTTCACCGCCGGTTTAACCCGCGCCGCGCCGCTGCTGTGCAGACCCCGGCCGGTGATTATGAAGAGCGTCCTGCTGCGCCCCCTGCTCGGGTCATCCCGCAGCCTGTTGATGTGGTGGTCGAGGAAGATGTCGACGGCCGTCAGAGACTCCGTGACGAAGAGGTAGTGGAGGTCCAGGTGGTTGTCGCCGCGGTTCGCCGTGTTCACCTGGAATGCAATATCGTTAGTTTTATTTTTTTATTTATCAACTAGCTGAACCGACCAACGTTGTTTTGCCATATTAATTAGCCTAAGACTTATTCTCACACCTACCAAATAAACGCAAAAAAATCATAAAAATCGGTGAAGCCACTTTGGAGGAGTTCGATAACAAACACAGTGACACGAGACTTTTATATATTAGATTAATCAAAGCAAATCAATTTTTTTTATTCAAAGCAGCACAGGAACTGCGACTTAATGAACGTTACAAGTTAAACTAGGTGTCCATTTCAAAATCTAGATCATTTTGGAGAAAAAAGTCCTTAATTTACAGAATTTATATAAATATTGTAAAACCTGGAACTCATTCATTGAACTGTCTTCAATTCCAGACATCATTGTCATCTAAATAATCTTTAATGTTATAGTAGCTTTTTTGGCACAAATTGTGTTTTTCACATTTTTTAAACCGCGTTTCTGGCAAGCTTATTATATCCTCTGGGATCTTATTGTAGAAACGTATACAATGCCCCATAAAGGATGTATTAACCTTTGCCAGCCTACTCATATTTTTCCTAACGTACATAATTAAAGAGATGTTTCTTAAAATCAAATCATTCGCAAAACTGTGTGGCAGTTTATAGTTGTATAAGGCGAGTAAATTTATAGTTACTGTGGATTTATTTATTGTGCATATTATGTTTATTATGTTGTATTTATATAATATTCCCCCTCTTTATTGAATTTATAGATAGGAATGTATCTAGGTCTGAATAACTAATTATTATATGTACTAGATGAGAGTCGAACGCTCGTGTTGTGCCCACCCCAATAACATTGGGGAACACGACTCTCGAAGTTGTAGACGAATACGTCTACTTAGGACAAACAATCCAACTAGGCCGGTCCAACTTCGTGAAAGAGGTCAATCGTCGAATCCAACTCGGCTGGGCAGCTTTCGGGAAACTTAGAAAAGTCTTTTCGTCTAATATACCTCAATCGCTCAAGACAAAATTATACAACCAGTGTGTGTTACCAGTGATGACTTATGGCACTGAAACGTGGTCTCTCACTATGGGCCTCATAAGAAGGCTCAAGGTCACGCAACGAGCTATGGAAAGGGCTATGCTCGGAATTTCTCTACGAGATCGAATCAGAAATGATGAGATCCGTAGACGAACGAAAGTCGTCGACATAGCCCAACGGATTAGTAAGTTGAAGTGGCAGTGGGCGGGGCACATAGCACGCAGAACTGATGGCCGATGGGGCCGAAAAGTTCTCGAATGGAGACCACATATCGGCAAGCGCAGCGTGGGACGACCAGCCACAAGATGGACAGATGACGTCATTCAAGTGGCAGGAAGACGCTGGATGCAGGCCGCTTCCAACCGGTCTTTTTGGAAATCCATGGAGGAGGCCTATGTCCAGCAGTGGACTTCTTGTGGCTGAATGATGATGATGATGAGAGTATGTAAAAGATCCGTTAAAATAAGAAAAGCAGAATGCGTTATTTGACACAATCAACAATAAATTATTTCATATGCTCGATTAAAACAAAAATGACAAAATATCTCGGAAAATGTATCTCTTTTAGTCAATTACTAGTTATTACAATTTTGAAATAGATTAAACATAAAAAGAGTACGCTGAAATATGACGTCATAACCAGTATTTTCATACAAAATTCCGTTTTAAAAGTAACTCATTTAATATTTTGTCTAATACCCAACTTACAAGATCAGCTCAAACCAAATGTTGGATTAGAAAAATAAACTTTGGAAAATTAAATGAAAACCAAAATAGCACTAAAGAAACATTAAATAAGAGATAGCAAGACAAGATTGGGGTAAATGAGGTAAAGTTAGATAAGAGATACTTGTATGTCATCAACTTTTTATATGTACTCATTGCTTTATGTGTGTGTGTGTCTCTAAGCACAAATGAGCACCTGTACGGAACTTGGTCCGTCACAGCTCGCATTGTATAGCCATACACAGGTTCGTCTAAGGTAAATTCGCAAAAGCGCTGAGATTAAAAAGTATGCTATCTCCACGCTTGCAGTGTTAAACCATACAAATTTTGGCTTATCGCAACCGAACGGGTTCAAGGTACCAGAAAGTGGCCACTCCGACGGTGTCGTGCCTAAAGCCGTGTTTCGCAGACTTTGTTCCGCAGACTTTTGGCGTTCAAGTTACTCCTACGAAATCAGGCAATTTCAAAGGTACACCAAAATTCGATTATATCTTTTTCGCCACAGCTGAATAAATCAATTATTGTAGTATAAGTGATTATTGTGCCTTACTACGTACGAAGATAAATAAATATTTTTATTTATATTTCTACTCCTATTAGTGTTCTCTAACGTTCTAATCACTAAAATTTAACCATTTAATTTCACTAATTTAGCATGAAATAGAAAAGGTAATTTTAAGAGGCTAACTAGCGCAACCATTGTAAAATAAACATATCTTTCATAATCCGTTTTTGCACAAAAATCACCCTGTAATATCAATAATAGTATTGTACGTTCGTTTATGTGCAATAAAAGTATTAAATAAATAAAATAAATAGTACCAGCTATTTTTAGAACCTATGGCTAAGAATCTAGGTTGAATTTCCGCAACAGTTTTTTTGCAAAAACTTGACGTTTTTCCGAGGCACATCAACTGATGACCACGATACACCAGTGTAAAGCGGTACACACATTGAGGAACACTGGCCTAAGGCATACTTTTATTATGTTTAGATAGAGTATAGTGTTAAGGCGGCCGTTACGTCTATCTTGCTATCTCGCGCGCACAATCTAAATTTTTTTGTGATTGTAAACAAATGGTACACTTTTGATACAGGTGGTCTGAGGTAAATTACGGTAATTTTAAATACCTTTTTGTTTTCCTATAATTAGGTTTCAATAAAGAAAAATTCTCTCCAAAATTATTAATTTTAGTATCAAATTTTCTCAGTCAGAAACTAGGTAGGTAGAGGAGAAGAAAAAATATGTCTTGAATGTCCGTAATTTTATTACCTATCAAACCTTCAGACCACTTTCATCAAAAGCATACTTATTTTATTTATTATTACACCATTAAAATACAAAGTCCGCGCGAGACAGCATGTCAGGAGGAACAGCAACTGTAAACTTACCTGAATCAACGACGTCGCAGCCCTGCTATTGGCTTGTTCGAACTTCTTCTTGTGAAATGCAGCTACCTCGGAGGCGTATGACGCACACTGAGTCATGCCACGCTGAATGTATTTCTGCGCCTTCTGGTGGTGACTGGAAAACAAAACAGTGACATAAAAACCACATAACATTATTAGCTTAATTCCGGATTCGGATAATGTGTAACGCTACGATAGTTTTAGTTAAAAAACAACATAACACATCCACTTGGTCAAAAACATGATTCCTCTAACATTCCCCAAATGCAGTTTAAGCAGTCTGTTGTAGTCTTTCCCTAAAGAGAAGGGCATTACCACATACCACTACTGTTTACCATTGTGTTGATGTTATGTTATAAATTTATTAAGAAATCATGTTTTTATAATAAAGACATTCGAGTAATATTTACTCACAGATTCCTCAGCTCCAAATGCCTCAGAGCTTCCTGCCGATATTGCTCAACGGTCTTCATATCCGCCGTTTCCATTTTCGAAAGTACAGGGAACTGCTCCTCGGAAAAGGCCTGCATAAAGATATTGTTCAATTATTGTTATTTCTCTCATAAACTGTCTAGAACAAACGCGACGCTAACTTCGAAGGAATATAATTGGCGAACGAGAACTAGGACAGACTCGATGTATCGATAGATGTGATATGCAAAAATTACAAATGGCACTATTCAATCAGAAATCAGATATTCATAGCTTTATGCAAAACCATTGCACCCTGTGCACTTCACAGGGTGCAATAACTTCCACACACACCATCGCTTGTTCTGGTCCCAAATTAGGATACCCTGTGCTATGGTAACCAGGCACGGCCATCAGAAACATGGAAATACATTCAGATTGACGACATTTGCACAAATCAAGTGCAGCCACCTCGAGTGGGAATCGAAGCATCGGCCTCTGTTTCGGTAGTTAAGCGTGTGAACCGCTGAACTATTTTATCAGATAAAATAATACGAGCAGATGGTTTGGAATCATGAGTGACGACACTGATTTTATCATTCTTAGGGTCCCGTACCACACAAGGAAAAAACGGACCCTTATAGGATCACTTTGTTGTCCGTCCGTCCGTTCGTCCGTCTGTCAAGCCCTTTATGTCGTGGAGGTATCGAGTTGAAATTAAAACCATATAGTCAGGTCTACAGTCTCTTGAAGAAAAAAATCAAACTTTTAAGTTATCGTAAAAAAAAGATTCGGCCGTTTATGCCACAAAACAACGTATATTTCGACACTCAAGGGAATCAACATTTATAAGGTAGTTTTCGTTGACCTAGAACTATGAAATACGAGTAATATCATCCTAAACCACAAGTACAGGGAAAATCTGAAAACTATATTATCATCATTATCAGCCATTTGAGCCCACTACCCATTCTATATCTACATTTGTAATTAAATCATAAAAAAATTGTATTTGAAGTTCCGCAAAAGCTCGGAAAAAACTTGATTCCTGAACTATTTATAATATGTAAGTACCGACAAATTTGTACGGAACCCTCGATAGGCAAGTCCGAATGGCACTTTTTTGGGTATTTTAGGGTTCCGGACCCTAAGGGTGCCAAACGGGACCCTATTACTAAGACTTCACTGTCCGTCTGTCTGTTTGTCTGCCTGTCTGTCTGTTTGTCTGCCTGTCTGTCTGTCACCAGGCATGAACCGTGATAGCTAGAACCGTGATAGCAGTTGAAATTTTTACAGATTATGTTGCTATAACAACAAATACTAAAATCATTATAAAATAGATATTTAAGGGGGATTCCCATACAACAGACGTATTTTTCTACCGTTTTTGCTCAATTTTAATAACGGCAACAGGGAAATGCTTGAAATATTTACAGAATATTTAGTTCTATATTCGCTTCAAAAATAAATAATTAAATTAAAATATAACAAATATTTAAGGGGGGCTCCCATACAAAAAACGTGATTTTCTGCCGTTTAATAACGATCTTTTGTCTAATGTTGTATAGATAAATTATATTAAATAAATAAAGAAATAAATAAAGAATTAATAGATAAAAGTACGAAACCCTTCGTGCGCAAGTCCGTTTCGCACTTGGAAGGTTTTTTCTTTTATTGATTAGTTCAAGGTTAAGAAAGTTCGGCAGTATGGATAGATGGATCTTACCTTATTCTCCTCTTCGAGTATCTTCTCTTGCCGTGCCATCTCTCTTTGCATGACGAACTTGTTCACGCCGTTCTTTTCTTTAAGAATTTCTGATTGGCCGGTAGACATTAGCAGGACCTGGAAATATTACGGTGCAAACACAGTTGAGCTGGAAGTGGAAATAACATCTGGACTGGAAAATTCCGTCAGTCTCTCTTTGTTTCGTGATAATCTTTCTATCTTCCTCTCGTCTCTTTCTATCTTCTCTCACATCGACTTTTGTCGTTTAGGAGTTATAAAATTAGCCACCAATCATTTTTTATTTTAACGCTAAATGTATTGTATTATACCTTACTGTACAAAAACATAACAAAAATCTGTCTATTTCTCTGTTAAGCAAAGATCATCAAAGATAATGTTGTATTTTTTAATAAATAAATTTAATTTATTTAAGGCTACAACACCCATATTACGACAATTAATACATACTCATAGCTGCAAATAAATAATAGGCTACAAGACCCATATTATACCTATAGTAATATTAATACATATACAGGGTGTCCCAAAAGGTTACGTAGCTGGGAAGGGGGGTGATAGGGGTGGTCACAAGGATCACCAGAAAAATAAAATAAAAAATCCCCTCTGGGTATTTAAAAAAATAAGTGGCATTTTTTAAAAAACTAAAAATGTTACACCTTGTGGGGCTATTTTGCTAACTGTACCTACAAATATTGCTGTATTTAAAAAAAAAAAGCTGTTATGTAATCATCAATAACCCTTTATCAAATTGAAATAAAAAAAAACATACATATCTAACCAAGATTTTAAAGAAAATTAAGTTCTTGTCCAGTCAAGGACTTAGTAATTACGATTTCACTCAACTTCCTTCAAGTGTACTGAAAAAAAAATGTACTATGCAACTCCGGCGAGTAACTTAAATAGATAGGTAATTTTATTGCCATTCCAAAATGGTATAACACTTATTTAAAAAATTCATACTAGGACATTTAAAAATAATTTTCGGGAACAATACCCCTGTAAAACAAAACATATCAATAAAATGATAGTCTCAAATTCGTACGCAAATAAATTTTTAAATGTCTATTCTGTTCCTTTGATGTTACTGACCGTTATAATTCTCAAGATTGGAGTACAGACATACCTCAAACACTCAAGTACAGTCTAGGCCAGATCAAGCTTTACCATATGACAGGGAAAATAACCTTTACTGCATTTACTCAAGTACGCGAAAGTTGTAAAGGATCAAGCTCCATCTTGTCTAGTCTGTACGAAAGCAAAAGTTGATGGATTTGATTGGCTTATCCAGCTGATCTCGACCCTAAAAGTAGCTTATTTATTAATAGTTTTAGCTCATCCCCAAAATATTTTTGGTAATATTCATCATCGTTTCTGTATAGGCCTTAGACCCTGTACAGTCTAAGACTAGGTAAGCTGTGATAACAAAGAAAAAAATCATTCCTATTTCCATACAAAAAAAGATTGTTTAATTAGTTTCAAAACGGTCACAGCTTACCGTGTCTTAGACTGTACATTACAGTTGCGGTTTTAAATGAAACTCGAAAATAAAACAAAATTGTAATTATTTATTTAAATAAAATGCTCGAAATGTCTACCACCAACATAAATACACGCCCTACATCGTTTTAAAAATGAGCGGGAGATATGGCGAGCAAACTTCTATTGTTAATTGATTCCGCAGCCTCTGTGATCCTCGCCCTCAAATCAGCCAAGTCCCTGATGGGTTTTCCATAAACTTTTTCTTTTATAGCACCCCAGTAAAAGAAATCTAACGGGTTTAAATCCGGTGAACGAGCTGGCCACGCTATAGCACCGGCCCTTCCCATCCACCTACCAGGGTATTCTTCGTCAATCCCTTCGGAAATCCCTTACAAAACGCGCATAATGTGCTGGGCACCCATCTTGCTGGAACCACATATTCTTTCGTTTCCAGCGGCAGATCTTCCAATAGATTTGGTAATTCGTTTTGTAAGAAGTGTAAGTACGCCTCGCCAGTCAGTGCCTCAGGTAGCTCAAAGGGTCCGATTATTTTACCATTTAGTATTCCGGTCCACATGTTCACTTGAAAACAATATTGGGACCGATCATCTCTAAGTAGGTGGGGATTTTCTACGTGCCACTCGTGTAAATTGTGTAGGTTCATGTATCCGTCCTTTTTAAAAGTAGACTCGTCGGACCACAATATTATTTTATTGAAAAATTGAGGGTCCTCCCTATGCATGCGCAACATCCTACGACAAAATGCAAGTCTCGCAGGATAATCGCGTGGTAATAGACCCTGTACGAGTTGCACGTGGTACGGGTGAAGCTTCTCAGCTTGCAATATGCGATGAGCAGTACTTTTTGGTACACCTGTACTTGCTTCAATTGCCCGAACTGAAGTACTCGGGTCGTCTGCGACGGCTTGAAGCACTTCATCTTCTACATCGAACCGAGGTCTGCCTTCATTAACCGCTTGATGTGGAAATCGACCCTCAGAAAATAGTCGGTGGACATTGACGAAAACAAGGCAATCCGGGTGACGTGCGGTGTTCGGATATCTTTCTCGGTAGAGTCTTGCTGCAGCACCGCCATTACATCTACATTCGCCGTAAATGAGATGCATGTTCGCATATTCTTGTGGAGTGTACGTGGGTGGCATGATGGCACTGTATCACACACTTTAGTCCTTGAGAAAGCCGGGTCGTTGGAAGAAATCACAAACAATGTCCAAATCACAAAGAAATAATCAAGTCCAGAAAGCGAAGCAAAGTTGTTAGTACAAAATGAACACAAACGAATACAAAGGATGCGCGGTAAACGAGAGAGCTTAATGTACTGACCTACTATTTGACTAACCAAAGATAGCACACCTACTTTTTCTCTTCCTTGTATCTACCTGTCTCTCTCACTCACCAAACTTGTTTTGTTTGGTTTCATTGTTCTCGCGCATGACTAACGGTACGATAGGGGTACCTGCCTGTTCAAGGAATTAATTTTATGTGCTTTAAGATGGATAAGTAAGCCATTTATTTCAACTAATATTTGCTTTTGTACAGAGTAGGCCAGATCAAACTCCATATTTTTACAACTTTCGCGTAGATCTGTTGATCTGGCCTAGACTGTACTTGAGTGTTTGAGGTATGTCTGTACTCCAATCTTGAGAATTATAACGGTCAGTAACATCAAAGGAACAGAATAGACATTTAAAAATTTATTTGCGTACGAATTTGAGACTATCATTTTATTGATATGTTTTGTTTTACAGGGGTATTGTTCCCGAAAATTATTTTTAAATGTCCTAGTATGAATTTTTTAAATAAGTGTTATACCATTTTGGAATGGCAATAAAATTACCTATCTATTTAAGTTACTCGCCGGAGTTGCATAGTACTTTTTTTTTCAGTACACTTGGAGGAAGTTGAGTGAAATCGTAATTACTAAGTCCTTGACTGGACAAGAACTTAATTTTCTTTAAAATCTTGGTTAGATATGTATGGTTTTTTTTATTTCAATTTGATAAAGGGTTATTGACGATTACATAACAGCTTTTTTTTTTTTAAATACAGCAATATTTGTAGGTACAGTTAGCAAAATAGGCTCACAAGGTGTAACATTTTTAGTTTTTTAAAAAATGCCATTTATTTTTTTAAATACCCAGAGGGGATTTTTTATTTTATTTTTCTGGTGACCTTTGTGACCACCCCTATCACCTCCCTTCCCAGCTACGTAACCTTTTGGGACACCCTGTATACTCACAGCTGCAAATAACATACACATAAAATGTGATTTCCAAAATGAGTGATGGTTCAATGCTGCCGTACATACGAAATTGTTCCAACGTACCTCAACAGTCACTTGGAAGTTATTGCCATGTGCCATGAGCAACTCGGACAACGTATCAGGCAAGACCTCCGGGAATAAATTGTACAGTTTCTCTCTCGACATCTTGGCCGCCAAATCATTCGATTCGTTGTTACGCCATTCGGCTAAGTCTTTTTGGTACAACGAGCAAGCAAAGTCCATGTCCATAATCTCTTTGAAATCCGGGATTTCAGGCTCGCGACCTTCTTGTGCCAACTCTGCCTCCTTTTCGGCGAGTTGCCTGGAATTGAAGTGAGCCGTGAGTCAAAGGGTAAGCTACATGATACTACAGAAAGGTCAGGATCCTAAGTCTTTCTCGTAACAGGTCACGTTGATGCTTTCTTTTAAACGTAAACGCTGGTTGCGGACGTAGTGTAAAACAATGAATGCAACAATTAAATGTAAGAGAAAATTACCTGGCAAATTCAGCATCTTCTTTTATAAGGATCTCTGAGTAAGCAGCTTGTGATTCGATTTGATGAGTCAGTGACTCAATCCACAGGGCGTTTAGCTCATTCAGTGTAGACACAGGCATGCTTATTATTGGTACTATATTCGATGGATACGTCATCCCTTGCCTGTTACATAATTCGTCGAGTTTAATGATAAATTCTCGGCCTAGGTTCACGTTTACTGAAGGTTCCTCATGCTCTTGACTAGATTCAGATTCATCGTCGCTATTGTGATAATCTGGCACAATGCTACTCTGTGGGTCATTTGATGGACTGGAACCATACTGATAGTTGAGCGGATCGTTCGAAGCCTCACCCTTTTCGTTCTTACCGCGTCGCATCTTTCTGATTTTCAGGCAATGTTGAGAATAGTGATTGTCAGCAATGACGACATTTTGTTCTATTTGTTTTTTCAACTGTTGCATAGACTCAGTCACACTCTTTTCTTTCTTGATCTTTCTTTGCATAAGCGACGGCTCAATTTGCTCTGTGACTGGAATGTTCTCCTTTTTATTTTCTATTGTAACATTTGGTATGATGTTGTACGCTGACATACACTCACACTGTTCCTGGTCCAAATCTTCAGTGTCAGACGCATCTACTTCTTCGACAGTCTCAAACTCGTTGCTCGCGACACCATCTATAACAATTTCAACTGCCCAGTTGACATCACCACAACATTTATCGAATATTTCGCGCAGGTCTGCTTTGGCAATCGTTTTAAACATTTTTCGGAATGCTTGAAAATGTTTCTCCTCGTTTTTGCATCTGTAGTTATCCACCAGCTGCTCATTTGTCATGCTGCTCTTATCCCACATTCTTTTCTCTGGTATTTTTTCTTCTCGGGGTAGGTAGTAGAAGTTTATATCTTTTGGAGAGCCTGTGAGTACTTTGTACTTGCTGTTGAAAATGTCGGTGTCCCCGATCTCCATGCAAGTACCGCTCGATAATTTTTCAACAGACAGTTTTTCGGGTGTTTGTCTGGATGTTGAAGGCAAGTTTGGTGTCCACTCGGGCATGAAACGAGTTATGTCTCGCCAATCAACCCAATCTGTCGTATCTGGTAACATTTTCTCTTTGTCTCTGTTTGAACTCTGTTCTGTAGATGGGCCCGGATTGTTCCTAAGATTTAAGCTTAAATGTTTCAATGGACTCGATAAGTTTGTACTTGGCTGGACTTGATGCCTTTCTGATATTGGCTGAAATTCAACAGCTGTTGGATTAAGCTCCACTTTGTTACTAACATTTGAAGGTACGGGTTCATCCCAGTCATCGCCTATTTCCCATTGAGCATCTAGCTCATCGAACTCTTTCAATTTCTTTTCAACTTCATTGTATTTTTGCAGCACTTGAGCCAACTGTTCAATGCTACTAGAGTTTTTATATTCAGAAGTGTTAGGTATTGCCTTACTTTCCGTTTCGTCAACTGGTTGGGTCTCCATAGGTCCAACGATTTGCTCCCGGATTTGTGGAAGAGAAGAGGCTTTAGTTTCAGTCGGAACAGTTGCCACTTCTGTCTGTAAATCTTTGCAAATAGTCATTTTTGCTGTACCAGATGTTATTTCCACTTTAACTTGATGTGAGGAAGTAACAGTTTTATCAACTGGTATAGTGTTATTGAAGTTGTATTTTCCATTGAGCGTTGTGTAGGAAATTGAGGGGCATTTCTCTTGTACAAAAGGAGGCATTTGTCGCATGACAGGTAAGAGTTTATCAGATGGGTACTTCAGGCGCTGAGCTGATATCAGAAACTCAGCTGTGACATTTGCTTGATAGTTTTCCAGCATTTGTTTTATTTTATAAATAGGTACTTTATGAGAGTTTCTTTTAAACAGCTGATATGCGTTATTAGCCCAGGGTGATATGGGTTCAATGATTTCAATGTAATACCCTTCATTCACGCCGAAAGTTATATAAGGTTGTAACTCCCAAATCGCGATGTTAGTATTGTCAATGATGACAGGACTCAGTCCATTTCTTAGAGAGTTGACAACTCTATTTTGATTCCATGTGTGTGCATCTGACAACCTTTCTTTAGCATACAGATATTTTCCTTTTACTATAAAGAAGTCATCAGTGCTCTGAATGTGTCTTCTAAAGTCACTATCCCTGCATCCTATGGTAGCCTCTATGATTTTGCGTGATAAATAAGACTTACCACTGCCAGGAGGGCCCCTCATGATGACCAAAGTGCGGTATCCCTTGTAATGCCACTCAATGATCCTTGTTAACTGATCCATCCACTTTTTATCACTCTCCTTGTAAGGTTGTCCAGAGGGCATATTCATCGGAAGAGTCCTCTTCTTTGGTACCACCCCTGTACGTCTTGATGCATTTGCATAATTCAAAGTGGGCTCTGCTACAGACTGAGGTGGTGGCGGAGGTGGGGGTGTTGGTGGTAAGTGTTCAGTACCGCTTGGTGGCAATTGGTTTGTATTGGATGCCATTTGATCGTTGTTACTGCTGGTAACTATGATTGGAAGAGAAGGGTTGAATTCTGGAAGTTCATTTTTTTCTGATTGATGAACAGTCTCTTCTGCATCTTTAGAAATCTGCATTAAAGCATCTATTGAGTGTTGCACTGAAATAGGAAATAAATAGGGTAAATAAATATTTTACATATATTTTCACATAAACAAAAAGAACTTCAACATCATGAATAAAAAGTTGTTAAAATAGATTGCTGGTTTGCCATTCTGTCCAGTAGGTGGCGCAAAATTTCGAATGACTAGGCCCTGCAACATAGACACAGACGACGCGGCACACCAAGGCGAAAACTTCGCGATAATCTTAACACATTCTTGCCAGGGATGGTGCGAGGTGGCTAATAAGTATTAATAAAAATAATTATTATTGTTATTAATACATAACATACATAAGCAGCCTATATACGTCCCACTGAGGGCACAGGCCTTCTCTCAGGGAGAGAGTATGGGCTTAGTCACCACGCGTGCCCACTGCGGATTGGCGATTTCAAGCGCTGAGGTATATGAATAGCTCAGACACTCAGGTTTCCTCACGATGGTTTCCTTCACCGTTAGCGAGTGGTATTGCTACTATAACTTCACAAATGTACATAACTTAGAAAGAAAAGTCATAAGTACATGCCCGCACTGGGAATCAAACCTGGGTCTCCCGGTTCCGAGTCCAATGTTCTACCCACTAGGCTACCACCTCTCCTGTTATTTTATTACACATAAGTAAACATTACAATGGTAATGCGGCGGGCTTAATGCTAAAAGCATTTTCTACCAGTCAACTGCAGGAGGTAAGAATAAATAAATCTTACTAATAATAAATCTGTAAGGGTCGGTCATGGAGTAAGTTAGTTTGTTTTCAGAGATATTGTGTTTATAGGCTCAATATATGATACTGAAACTAATTTCACGATTTTTAGAATTTTTTTCTGTATGTGTGTATGTATGTATGTTCCTCCATAACTCTTAAACCAATTATCCGAATTTGATGAAATTTGGTATAAAAACATATAGACATCTGGGACACAGGATAGGCTATTTAAATTCTAGCTCCAGTTATGATAAGACGTGGCCCCCATACAAATGCTGCTTCGTAAAAATCGAAATGTACGCGAACGGAGTCGCGGGCACAGCTAGTAATAAATAAATGGTGTAGGCGATAAAAAAATGCATCCCTAATTCAGGTGTACCTCCCGAGGTACCCTAAAATAATATGTTTTTTAACATTTTATCCTACCGTTTCGTCGGCTTGATTAATATGTATATCTATGCCAATTTTCAGCTTTCTAATACTTGTCTCTGTGCTAAGCCAAAAACACCGAAGCTACGAGCAAAAAAGTCACTACGGCACGTTGTAGCGCTATCTCTGTTGGCGTAATACTTTGTTTCGATAACGTGATAGATTCGTTATCAGTCGGTCCTCAAGAATGAACCACTCCTGATTTCCAATAAAGACGCCATTAAGTTTGTATCACGTTTTAAATGTAAGGATTTTTTCATTCCAATGTTGTTAGACAACGCGATTTGAAAATGTAACAATATTTTAATGAAAAAATATGTACAACTCAATGTACAAATTAAGGCGCGACGTTACCGTTGAAGTTAATTAGTTTTAAGTAGGTATCTTCTTTCAAAAAATTTCTGAAATATATATTTTTTTAAACTCTTATTGCATGCCATGAAATATATTGTAATGTATTACATATTTTTCGTGAAATGTTAGTAATTTTATAGGTTAATTTCTTATTTTGCCTTGTTTTGTGTACTTAAATAAATGTGAATATTTAGTATTATTTTCTTGTGGGCATCCTACGCTGCGTTTGCCAGTGTCTCTATTCGAGAAACTTTGTACTCCATTGACTATTGGTTCCTCGGCAAATGTGACCAGACCACAGCCATTTCAACTTGCTAATGTTATAGGCTATCTATGTCAACTAGCTTAGTTCTTCAGCGAAATATCACAGTCATTCTGATTATACCCTGTACCATAGCATGCTGAGGAACTTTGAATCGGTAGACTGTCCGGTCCACATTTTAGTTCCATACAACATAAATAACAGACAGGTCACTCGTATCTTTAGGCTCAGAGGAATAGCCTAGAGAATCCTGTCTCCATCTTTATCTTTTTACTCAGGAAAAATCTGCTACTCCTTATTGAAAAGGCAAATGACAAGAATAACACTGACCTCATTATTCCCATTTATGACTTTCAAGGTGTTTCTTTTTTAATTTCTTTTTTTTTTGCTACAAATCGAAATAGAGCACATTTAGCAAAACTTTTACAGTATCAAGAAAAAGACTTAAAAGTTGGGAGTAATGTATGGGATGAAACAAACAGTAATAGAGGAGACAAAGATATGCGTTTTCAAATATCCATTAGAGATGGATGATAAGCCTTTACTTTTATGTATGCTGTGAAAACATTGGCAAATATGCACAAATTCCTTATCAAAGGGCACGCTCAGTCTTACGCATTGGTGGTACAAGTACACCAGGAATAACTTTAATTAGTTTTCTTACTCTTGGCTTTACATTTCATATGTTGTTAGTTAAAAATATCCTTTAATTTCCATTTTGTACTTAACAAAAGTTATTCCTACTTCAAATGATTTTTTAACACTGATTGAACCTGAGTAACCCACATTGCAGTTAGGTTTTTTTTACGGGTTAGTGGAACAAAAAGAATATAATCATGTAGGTATAGCTATATCATTCCGATGTAAAAACCTAACTGCAAAGTGGGTTACTTGGGGCTGCAAGTGATGTAAATTACTTCGGCCAGATGTCGCTGCCTGTACGTAATACAGAGAAGTTAGTAAAGAGGCTCAAAATTTCACTGAAGAGTGCACTTGCCCATTAGCTCAGTTGGGAGAGCGCTGGAACGGTTAGCAAGAGGTCGTGGGTTCAAGTCCCGGCATGGGTGGAATTTTTAGCCTCTAAATAGGTTTTTATAATAATGATTTATATCAACCCTGTTTTTTTCTTTGGGCTTAATCTTCAGTTTCTCTTTTTCATTTTATCAAAGAGCATTAGTTGTTTCTAAAATCATGTTAAGAAACTTTCATAATTAATTACCTATAACACACTTTGAAACCTTAAAAAATACTCTCCTGTAAAGTTAGGGTTTTCGAAATGTCACATTTTTCTTGTAAGGGTGCGATATAAGCATACCTAGACCAGAGTATGTAACTTGGAGTTTGCCTATAGTCAGTTCAATAACTAAAATGACGAGGTTGTCTGGAAGATACTACTTTTAGGATAAGGCCGCCATCAGTACTCTTAAGTTACGAAAACCCCCAGATTCCCGGCTGCGTGACGCGATGCAATATTGCACAGGATGTTAACAATATTGTAAACAGCAACCTCTCAAACAACACAAACATTAGATAGGTACCTAGTTAACTAGCATGTTAATCACTTGAAAACTAATTAGGTATATAGCTGAAACACAAAACTAGCAACTAAATGCAGTCAAAACTATGTGCGTCGACGCGCAACTGTTGCGAGGACCTTTGATAGAACTGCAAGGGCTTATCAATCGCCCAAGGTCGCTGCTGCGCAGTAAACAAATAACACGGATCGGTAGGTACTTACAGTCCCCGTCGCAGCTCTCCACTACGGCCAATATAACGTCGTTATCCATCACTTGTCCGAACATATTCAACAAAATATTGACAACATCTGAAAATATAGCCCCAGGCGGACCACTTTCTTCCGATGATTCCGGCTCCATTTCAAAGTAAATGCGCTGATTATTTTACAGAATGATACCGTAATAGTTCCCGCTCACAAATTTCTCTCGAGCGGCCGATACTCATTAAATACGAAATGAAAATATTTTTATTTTCGAACAAGCGCAACACGGGCTCCATGCTCTTGTCACACACAGTGTTGCCAGATGCTGCTGGCGGGCGTCGGGCGAACGAATGTCGCCAATATTTGGAAAAATAGTCCCCAATAAATTAGTGGCGTAACTATAGGTGGCACGGGAGGCAAAATTCCATGGGCCCCTACCCGACGGGACCCCCAGGCCGGGAGCTTAGAAATAACCTGACATTTTAACAAAATTTTATAAAAAATAAATTTTTTATAGACACAACTAACGAACATACAACAAATGTAAATATGTTTTTAAAGATTTCAACGTATTCATAACAAAAGAATGACGATAAATTTTAGAACGCATCCATTTGGGTAGTTTTATTTTATGTCACGGTATTTTGGTGGCGCGACTGGCGCGGACGAACTACTGATACTCGGGGAATTTCTGCATTTTCTTAGAAGGTAGGTATTATCTGGAGCAAAAACGGTTAGGATACGACCTTTAGGAGTTGCGTTACGTGACAGTGCTGCCTTGTAGGGTCAGAAAAACAGTCAGATGAATAATATTCCAGAATATCTTCTGGAAGTACCCAGAATCACATCGAAGATACTACTGATAGGTTCTAGAAGACTATCGAACATTCCAGAATGTCTTTCTATCTCTGTCTAACATATAGCTCTGTCTCTTTCTAGCAAATAGATTATTCTGGAAGGTTCTCTTGTCTCTACATACATAAGTACCTATCACATATCTATCTGCTCCCAGCATCTAGAAAATTCTATACTACACAGTTCGACTACACTCTCGCCGTCTGTAACTAATATAATTTAAAAAGAAATATTTTCTTCGAAATTGTATTAGTCTCTCAAGTGTCACGCGCTTTCCCGATAGCGATGCTAACGGTACTGACAGGCGTCAGTTGACGTCATGCTGCTTCATTCCAAAAGGTCGTATTCTAACAGCATTTGAACCGGATAATACTTTTTTGAGTTGGAACGCTGGCGGGCTAGCGATGGACAATGTTAGGGGAAAGCCGGATTTCTTTTTTTTTTCAGTCGATAGGGTATTCTACCCATTCTTCGTTTGGTTGTTATTTTTATTTTATTTATTTAGTCATCCAACAGGCTCATAAATTTATAAAATACATTTAGCTTAAATTTATTTATGAGGCCCAGTTATAGGTTTACCTTAAATTATGTAACTAAAACAGACAACGGAACTCTTAACTATTTATAAACTATTCATAACAAGTACTTGACATCTTATTATAATCTAATCCAATTTATCGTTATAAGTAGCCAAAATGCGTTTTCTAAATTCATTTTTTGGCAGCTAAAATATATCTAGATCAGATATAATATTACTGTAGGTCCTCATAAGACGATTAATTAAGCTTTTTGCCCATAATTTGTTCCTGATAATAATTTTATGTGTGATAATAAGGGATTTATGTGTTTGAGTTGGCGTAGTCTTTGTTTTACTGAATTTGAAAATAGAGGTAAAGTACCTAGATATAATCGCAAAAATAAGACACCAACACGTCTAAGTGGGAGTAAAAAAACAAAAAGAGGGAGTGAGTCTGAGGAAAAAAATTAAAAGTTACCTAAAATTACCTAGTTAGTTCTTTAAGAATAATGACTTGATGTATAGCTGCAGATACATCACCCGACACCAGTTTATATTCAGTACCAGAACAACCACTACAAGGTACAAGCAAACATTAAAGTGACTAATTATTTTGTGTGAACAATATTGCAATATTCTCAATATATTATTAGCGGTAAAGGTAATTTTAAAGAATGCCATTTTGACAAACTTTGCGAAGATTAGCTTCTGCAGGATCCCGAAAGTTTGTTCAAAGTATACTTTATCTACTTTATATTAAGTATACTTTATATATACTTTATCGAGTATTGGACATTATTATCAATTAACTGAAATTGCGTTTCCTTGCAATGAATGAAATTGTGTCCAATTTTAGGGTTTTACAACCTGCCAGTTTGCAAAATTTAAATGACACTGAACTATTAAAAAAAGCTCTAGAATTTGTTGATATATATAAAAAACCGACCAAGTGCAAGTCGGACTCGCACACGAAAGGTTCCGAACCATTACCTATACAACATTAGACAAAGATCTACAACCATTTGGACTATAATAAGTAAGGAAACCGGTAGATCCAAATCAGGAGACCGCGAATTTTTATTCAAGATAGATAATATTATACCATCAAGTGAATACATTGCCGAGACTTTTGAACAATTCTTTACTTATGTTCCAATTATAACGACGGCTCCTTTAGATTTATCTCCTGATCTTAGAGAAAATATTTTGAAAGATAATGTCCCCCCCTGCGATCACGATTTTTCGTTTGATTATATTGAAGCTCATACCGTGAATAAAGCGTTTAAAAAGCTGAATCTTAAAAAACTGAAGACGTGTGGGGTATATCAGTAATAATAGTTAGCTCAATAATCGATGTCCTAGCACCCCATTTGGCCAGAATCTTTAACAAATGTTTAGATGAGGGTACATTCCGTGACCTAATGAAATATAGTAGGCTCGTTCCTTTATTTTAAAGTGGCGACAGGCAAGATCCCACAAATTTCAGACCAGTCTCGGTTCTACACGTTTTTTGTAAAATATTCGAGAAAATAGTTCTAGGCTACTTACACACTTTAATAATTATCAACTTCTCCACAGTCAGCAGTTCGACTTCATGCAAGGGCGGTCTACGACGGACGCTGGTGTCACATTAGTTAAACATATATTTAGTGCATGGGAGGATTGGAAGGATGTTATAAGTGGCCAGAAACGCGGTTCAAAAAATTTGTAAAGCACATTTTGTCCAAAAAAGCTACTATAACATTAAAGATTATTTAGAAGACAATGATGTCTGGTATTAAAGCCAGTTCAATGCATGAGTTCGAGGTTTTAAAATATTAATATAAATTCTGTAAATTAAGGACTTGAAAAGACTAAGTTTGGAGTTTTTTCGTCCATTTTTTCTCCAAAATGATCTAGATTTGGAAACGGACACCTAGTTTAACTTGTATCATTCATTAAGTCGCAGTTTCTGTGCTACTTAATCGAATTCTAGAACAGCGCCATCTATAGAAACTAATAAGAAGCGTTTAACATTGAATTTTAACGACATGACAACGGCGCTGTGAAGATTACATAGATGGCCACCAGATGGCGAGCGCTGTCTTTAGACAATGTTTGTTGTATGGGAACCCCCTTAAATATTTATTTTATTCGGTTTTTAGTATGTGTTGTTATAGCGGCAACAGAAATACATCATCTGTGAACATTTCAACTGCCCAGCTACCACGGTTTATAAGATACAGCCTGACAGACAGACAGACACATAGAAAGACAGACGAACAGTGAAGTCTAAGCAATAGAGTCCCGTTTGGCACCCTTGGGGTACGGAACCCTAAATTGCCATATCTGAATCATTTCCCAGGGAAATTCCCAGTTTTTGGTCTACATTCAGAGACGAAATAGAAAAGTCTTCGTGTATTAGAGAACTTGTCGATTTATTAATAATAAAAAATCATTTTATGTCATGCAGCTTTTCTGAAGTAGGTATCATCATTCAGCCACAAGAAGTCCGCTGCTGGACATAGGCCTCCTCCATGGATTTACAAAAAGACCGGTTGAAAGCGGCCTGCATCCAGCGTCTTCCTGCCACTTGGATAATCATCTGTCCATCTTGTGGCTGGTCGTCCTACGCTGCGCTTGCCGATATGTGGTCTCTATTCGAGAACTTTTCAGCCCCATCGGCCATTAGTTCTGCGTGCTATGTGCCCCGCCCACTGCCACTTCAACTTACTAATCCACTGGGCTATGTCGACGACTTTCGTTCGTCTACGGATCTCATAATTTCTGATTCGATCTCGTAGAGAAATTGAAGTATGTACTGCATTAATGTTGTTTGTTACAATTACAGCTAGTGCTGAAAGATCATTTTCATAACTGAAATTGATAAAAACCTATTTAAGAAACTCTATGGGAAAGACAGGCTACGTAACCTGGCTATTCTGTCTATTGAAAATTCTTGGCTCGATCTTTAAAGAAGAAAATATTGCGACTTATCGCAGTAGTCCCTACGACGAGCCCCCGCGTGGCGGAAAAAAAAATTATGGCGAAGAAACCTATTCTGTTTTCTTTGCGTTTTTATTTCTTAAATATGTACGGCAATTCAAAAGTTTAGATACGGCAACTCAGATTTTGACAATAATAACACTCAGTATCCTTGATAACACTGAATCTAACCGTAATCTATATAGGTAGTTAGTCTGTGATTACACCATAGTCTGGGTACGACCTCCAGAACACCAAAAGAAGTACGTACGACTCATCAGCGTTGCCAGATACACCGCTTTTCCGCTTTTTACCCCGCTTTTTTTTACAATGGATCCTCGTTCCGCTTCGTGCCTTCGTGGTTCCGCTTTTTTAAAATCTGCTGGAACGAAAAATGTAAATAAACTTGTCACAAAAAAGTCCCGCTGAGTAGAGCATTTTGATTCTTATTCTAACAATAATAAGAACTAACGGTATATATTCATCATCATCATCATCATCACCCATTTGATGCCCACTGCAGGACATAGGCCTCGCTCATGGTTTTACAAACCATGAAGAGTTTTGCCATAAGTGCCACGCTTGGCAGGCGGGTTGGCGATCGCAGGGAGACGCTGCTGCCCGTCTCCTGGTAATGTATTAACGGTATATACGTTTGTTGGATTCACACATTACTAAGAATTATATTGGATTCCGTCTATCTGTGTTTGCCAACCGGGGAGGGCACAGAACCAAAATGGTTAAGTTGTATATTGTTTACAAGTTGTCTATTGAGCAAACAAATATTTTTAAGGCGAGAGTGTTTCGTTGAATCCAGAGCAGAGTGAAGGTCTCTAAAGTAGAATCCTGTGCGCAGAGAGGGATTCAAAGTACCTACATCACTCGAGCTTATAATAGTGTTGCTCCCGAGGTGGACACTACTTTTTATCATCCTCTATGAAAAAACAAGTAAGTGCAACTTATGAGTAAGAATAGCATAGAACGATTGTACCACATTTTTAGCCTCCGATACAACGTTCTCTGGAGTTAATAAAATACTTTCACTCTCACTACTTGAAGACACTAACTTTTTATGAAAACTTGGCAGTTAAAATCCAAATTTGAGTAGGTATGTAAACAATTACGAAGCTAGTTACTTGTTCATACAATGATCATGATTGATCTCGTTGCTGATTGGAAAGTTTACTATAAATGAATCGTGTGATTTTAAAACAACACAAGTCACATGTGTTTTTAAAATAACACTTGCCCATTTTTTTTTATTAAATTATTTACACCTACCTATTGATTTACATTAGAAAAAAATTGTAGTTTATTCATACAGAAATCAATATAATATGCTAAAATATTGCTGTTGTAGATATTAGTATTTGAATAAAACAGTTTTTTCTATTTCCTGCAAAGTTGTAATGAAAGGACATGTGTCGTTTTAAAATCACACGATTCAAATATCTACGTTCCAAATTCAAATCACAAATCTAAGAGCTATTTTGGTCCCTGTTTATGAGGATTAAAATAGCTCTTTTTAAATAAATATGATAAAAAAATTCCTTCCTTGCATTAGAACAGAAAATGTTCTGTGGGGGGAGGGAGGGAAAGCCATAAAAATTTAATTAGTGTATCTTGTTTTTTATTCAATAAATTGTAAGTTGCTTTTTGGTTTTGCTTGTATGGTACTGTAATGCTCTACTTATTGAAATTCAAATTACGGGCAATATATATTTTTATTAGTCTTTTTTATCGATGCCCTAGCCTAGCTGGGAATCGACTGACATCTAAAACAAAACGTAACGATTCCCTTCAAAATATTCAAAATAAGACGAGAAGGCTCTGCCAGCCAGCTTCTATAAAGGAGAATCGTTACAGTACCTATATAAAATCGATGTAGGTATAATTAACGTAAATGAAATCCCGCTGTTTCAGTTCAATATCCGCGTTTTGTAAGCACTGCTACCGCATTTTCAATCTCCCCATTTGGCAACACTGCTACTCACAGAGAATATAATGCTGCTACTCATAGTGACAGCTCGGGCCATAGATAGAGCTGCTGAGTGGCACGGTTAATTTGGTTTTACAAATTATTTTGGCATGAAGCGTTGGGTTTATTGATAGTTTGCACAAAATATCTACACTTGTAGTAGCAATTAAAGAGCTTCGAGTGTAAAACAGCTCTATCATCGCGAGGAGACTTGAACGTCCTCGTATCAGCATTTGCCAATGGCGGACAACTTTAACCAAGGCAAAACTATGGCACCGGTTATGATGGATTACGACTTCAAAGTGAAGACACAAACTGAAAGGACCAAAGTCGAAGACCTGTTCGATTACGAGGGCTGCAAAGTTGGAAGAGGGACCTACGGTCATGTTTACAAAGCGAGGAGAAAGGACCCTACGGACACGAAAGACTATGCCCTGAAACAAATAGAGGGAACTGGGCTGTCTATGTCAGCTTGCAGAGAAATAGCGGTGAATTCTAAAATATTATCATTATTATTGATACAGTACAATCAATCCTCAAATCTGAGCTCAGCTTCTGACAATATTGCACTTGCACTGTTATGCAGATTTGTTTTTTGTGTACCTATTACATTTTTTAATCTGTGTTTTTGTTCAGACATTGTATATTTGTAATCACTTAAACACATCTAAAAGAAAAAAAACAATATAATACATATGATGTAAAAGTGTACTTCTCGCAAGTTAATACCTACTATCCTCAGCACGGGTTAGTGCAACAAAATAGTAGATTATGCATTAAGGGGATAAAGCAGTGTATTATGTCTCGGGCGATATTTTGAACCCCAAGGACGAGGGATCCTAGGGTTAACTCACGAGCGAAGCGAGGGAGTTACAGAGTTAAAGCTAGAATCCCGAGGCCGAGGGGTTCAATAACGCCCGAGACAAATACACTGCTTTATCCCCAAAATGCATACTCTATATAAACACTGCGAGGCAATAAAACATAATACAATTAAAAAGAAAGTACTTACTTTATTAATTTTACAATAATGAAAGAAGACAAATATAGAAAATTAACAGATTGTATGCATTCCGGTATCACATCACTTTCGTCACTGTCAGTTGACATTTTTGTTAAAATACGCTATTTTGTTACAAAATAATACAAAGATTTGCAGTTTAGCGCCTTTTCGTTCTATTTGTTTTTTTTTTTTTTTGTAGTGGCAAATTCTTCATGCAGGTTTCTATGAAAAGTTTCATTCTAATTTTGAATACATTCTCCTTGATTTAGGGTTCTATGCTCAGAACACAAAAATAAGTGTTCTGAGGTTCTATGAAAAGTTTTCATTCTAATTTTGAATAAATTCTTCTTGGTGTAGGGCTCTATGAAAAGTTTATATTCTAATTTTGACGTTTGGTCATGGATTGCAAGGAGCTCGTATATTCAATGTTGATTGCATTTCAAATTCAAATGTCATAATTCCCTAGGCGATTATGAAATTCAGTACATTTATAATGACCCGGCTAGACCATAGGACACAAATGACTTGCTTTAAGTTAAGTTTGCATGACACATAATATGCCATTGACGAGCAGGTGTTATATAAAGAATATAAGTTATGTATTGTTATATGTTTCTGTGTAACACGGTGCAATTGTCTTTACTCCCTGCACAATAATCTAAGACAATCTCATTATAAGGGGCCCAGGTTATGTATGTCTCCCTGCATGGCACATGCCTTCTTTCAGAGAGAGAGTATGGGCATAATCACCATGTATGGGCATAATCACCATGTATGCTCACCACAGATTATAGTTTCAAGGGCTGAGGTTTGCACCGAGCAGATACTCTGGCTTCAGTACAAAAATTTTCTCTACCATTAGCAAGTGGACATGCTTGTACATATTCCTATACAAATGTTTGTAACTCAATCTGACTTACGCCAACACTATCTCACAGCACTATCTATCTGTTTATCCAAGCAAAAACCGTATCCAGTGAATAAGTCCAAAAACATCTTGCGTAGTGACTTTTGTAGAGCTATCCATATTTGAATTGCGTGACTAACAACCCTGTCAATCAGCTATATATTTTTTTGTCTCTGGGTAAGTGTTTATCTATTTACTTACGTACTTAGTCACATGTCTTCCTTGGAAAACAAACTAACTAACTACATGCCAGTTGTACCAATGTAGTCATTCAATGAAAACAAAGTTATTCGTGCATGCCAGTTGTACTACTTAACAAATCTCAAATTTTAGAGATATCCTTGACCTTATAAAAAATCAGATTAATTGTAAATTAAATTGATGGAAGGACTCAAAATCAAGTGAAGCTTTCACAATTTATAATAAACCTCTACGAGCTGATTGCGAAAGCAAGCTGAGATGAGGAAACAAGTTAACTACCTGAACTGTCATAGTACGGGACCCTATTACTAAGACGTCTGTCTGTCACCAGGCTATATCTCATGAACCGTGATAGCTAGGCAATTGAAATTTTCACAGATGATGTACTTCTGTTGCCACTATAACAACAAATACTAAAAACAAAATAAAATAAAATATTATAATATATATTTAAAGGGGCTCCCATACAACAAATGTAATTTTTTGTCGTGTTTTGCTCGATTTCAATAATGGCAACAGTTAAACGCTTGAAATATTTACAGAAATATTTAAGAAAAGTTCTATATTCGCTTCAAAAATAAATAGTTAAATTAAAATTAAATAAATATTTAAGGGGCTACCATACAACAAACGTGACTTTTTGCCGTTTTTTTCTAAATGTTTATGGGTAATGGTAAGGAACCCTTCGGAAAATCGAGTCGGACTCGCACTTGGCCGCTATTTTACTTTTATGTACTTAAGTATAGTAATCTTAATTGAGAATAAACAACAATCTAGAATTTCTTCAACCATTTTCCTGATTCCTGCAGTAAAGTGTTAGTAGGATATTGTTGTTCACAAACTTACATTCATATTAAAGTGTTTCCATCAACTAATCGTAATATAAAAAAGCAAAAATAGCTCCTCAAATTAAAGGATTTTTTATTGCCTCTGAAATTATTCATTGAATCTAATGCTATTTTTTAGTTGATAATAAAATCAGCTTATTTAGAAAAGGCACAAGTAATCATAACATCACATTCGTGAGGCACATGAAGCCAGCCATGTCATCGTCCTAATTTTGGGGTAACATCAACCTGGGTACAACATCATTTGGATAGTGATCTACAATAATTTAAATAAATAAAGGGTATCCTGTGCTATGGTAACCAGGCAAGGACATCACAAATGTGGATATACATCCAAAGTGTTCTTAATGCCACATCAGTGAAAGTATTTAATATTTCTACTAACAGTCAACCTTATTTTTTAGCTGCTACGTGAACTGAAACATTCAAACGTTATAAATCTGATCAGAGTGTTTCTGTCCCACAATGACCGTAAAGTGTGGCTACTCTTTGATTATGCAGAGCATGATCTATGGCACATAATAAAGTTTCACAGAGCGGCAAAGGCCAATAAGAAATCTGTTATGGTGCCCAAAGGAATGGTTAAGAGTCTGCTGTATCAGATTTTGGATGGCATTCACTATTTGCATTCAAATTGGGTGCTGCATAGAGATTTGGTAAGCAATTTGAAAATATATTTTTTTACGTACAATGTTGTTTCAAATGTGTTATACATTTCTATTCCACTTCCTCTTATCTACTGATGCTGGTCAGTCACACATACATTTACTCTTATTGGTGATTGGTGAATCAGTTGGACTAGGTTTGTCACTTTTACCACATGTTATGGAAATAGGAAGCAAAGGTTGAAAATGTTTCTTCAGTATTGATAGTTGAACCAGTTGCAATAACCACAAATTTAAAATTGATTGCATCAAGTTTCAAGATTTGTATAATTTTTTTTTTTATTGAGAATTGAAACTTTTACTGACATATTTTGAATTTTTTTAATTATTGATACTGAAGAAATGGTTTTCAGATTATTTCAATTACACATTGTATTCAGTACACTTTTCTAAATTGATACCACCCATTGATAAAAATCTATGAATATAGAAAAAAATATGTCTAAGTATCCAGTTATTTGTTAGTTCTGGATCATTCCTTTATCTCATTGATTGAAGTAATGTACATTTACATTTTTATTATTAAATACAGCTTTTCATTCATGTTAGACTCATACAGTCTTACAAATTATAAATCGTGAATATGGTGGTCAGTAGACCACCACCCAAATTAAAAAAAGAACTGAATGACCCGATCGGACCACCATCACAATAGCTATGTCCACACTGTGCCTTTTTTTGTTCATTAAGGGCATGCGTCATAGCGCAGTCAACAGCGCACGTGAGGCATGCCCTTAACGCATGCGCGATAAGAGTTGAAAGCGAAGCGCGCGCTGCTGTGATTCACGCTATCCGGCGTCGTCGGGTGGATTTCTGTGCGCTATAGCGTTCAACAAAAAGATGGCGGATGAAGAAAAAGATTTAACATTAAAATTTATTGAAGATTACAGAAGCTTTCCACAACTTTGGGATCCAAATAATAAACTTTACACAAATAATCACTTGGTTCTTTTTTTTCTGGAATTTCTTATAACCAAGTAAGCTGCATTCCACCAAGTAAAATATTCTCGTCGCACATGTTTCCAAAAGACACAAGAAACTACGACTGTACTATGGTGTTGCGTTCATTAACGCATTCAATTATTGAAAGCGCCAAACGAAAGTTGAATAGAAAGATGAAGACGAAAGTTGAAGATGAAAATGCACAGTGTGGACATAGCTAATGGTTTTTAATTGTTGTTTTCAAGGTCATAATCTATCATGTTAAACTGCCTCTCAGGAGTGTTTTAGAGTAATCTTGGTTTTATAAATGACACCGTAAGGCTCTATGGCGGATATGAATTATAAACCGGATTAAATAAAAGATAATGTTATCCAGTAGAAAAAGAAAAATATATTTATTTATCACCACACACATAGGAAATAGAAAAAAAAACAGACAAGCCAAAAAACGAGACGAAAAATAAATAAGAAACTGTCACGGGTTACGTCCATGCGGCTCTAAAAGAGAGCGAGGCCTCAGGCTCACTATTTGCTGCCGGTTTTTCCCCACGGCACTGATTTTCTGCCTGGGCCTGGTCTAGTGACTCACGAAACAAACCATCGAGACAGACAAAATGTGTAGGTAACAGTTGTAATTGTCTGCAGAAACCAGCGAACATCCTTGTTATGGGCGAAGGCCCGGAGCGTGGCCGAGTGAAGACCGCCGACATGGGCTTCGCTCGCCTCTTCAACGCCCCGCTGAAGCCCCGCTCGTAGCCCCGGCTGCCTGAAATCGCTCGTAGCCCCGGCTGCCTGAGTGATCTTAAACGATCACGAAGGTTAAGCAACACAGGGCGCGTTCAGTGCATGGATGGGTCGCCGTCTATGCCTAACGCTAGTGGCATTTTTCCGAGCGGCTCCGTGCTTCGCAAGGCACGTTAAGCTGTTGGTGCCGGCTGCCGTCAATAGATGGCAGTCGTTAAGCCAAGTCAGAGGCCTTAGGGCGGCTTGACAACTTCTGACAGTAGACGAGCCACTAGTCTACAAGCCTCCACCAATCCGGACTTGGCCCCCGTGGTGGAGTATGGCCTATACCTTCATCAGGGAAGAGACCCGTGCCCCTCGGTGGGGACATAATGGGTTTATGATGAAACTGATTTTCTGCCTGGGCCTAGTCTAGTGACTCACGAAACAAACCATCGAGACAGACAAAATGTGTAGGTAACAGTTGTAATTGTCCGCAGAAACCAGCGAACATCCTTGTTATGGGCGAAGGCCCGGAGCGTGGCCGAGTGAAGATCGCCGACATGGGCTTCGCTCGCCTCTTCAACGCCCCGCTGAAGCCCCTGGCCGACCTGGACCCAGTCGTAGTGACTTTCTGGTACCGGGCTCCGGAGTTGCTGTTAGGTGCTCGGCATTACACCAAGGCTATTGGTAAGGGAATGTACCCATACTACGTAAACCGTTTAAGGGTGGGGAGGGGGGGTCTTCAAAATACCACGCTTGGTCACAGCGACGGGGGATGAGCTTAGGCCTTCGTCACGTAGCTCTAGGGTAATCTCACTGTATTCTAATTTATGGCGCACAGCGTTCAGCGCTTTTTACTCACACGTGGCATTGTAGTGAGCAAATTTTTTTCTAAACTTTCTGTTTGTAAAAATATTTAAAACCATATTCATTAAATTACTACGTAAATAATAGAGGGAGAGGGGGGAGTCCTCCCATACATAGCTACTTTCACTCACTTGATATATTCGCTATCGTTACGGGGTTGCTTAGGCCCCGTAACGATAACTATGTCGGGCCTTTATAGTAATGGGCTCGATATTGAGTATGTAAATATAAATCCTTCTAAAAAGCATATAATTTTGCACACTTTAGGTTTAATTTTTATGGTTTAATTTCGTCGTTGAAAGTTGAAACTAATAAGATATTAATCATCATCATCATTATCAGCCATTCGACGCCCACTGCAGGGCATAGGCCTCCCTCATGGTTTTCCTAACCATGAGGGGTTTTGCCATAATCGCCACGCTCGGCAGGCGGGTTGGCGATCGCAGTATGCGGTTGGAATCTCAGGAAGACGCTGCTGCCCGTCTCCTGGCAATGTATTTCCTATTATATTAATCTTGTTAGTTTTAATAACTTAGTTCTAATAATTCAGAAGTTACCTTACCTCTCTCTGAGGTCTTTGTTTTCTTTATTTATTTTCTTTTTCTACAATTCGTGGTAAGCATCGCTGGTTGTACAATTACTTAAAATACTTACTTACGAGGGGCGTTCTTCTCAGTATAGATATTATGAAGGAAAAGATAGAAAAACCTGAATTAATTTTATTTTTCTATGTAGTCCCCTGCAATTTCAATACACTTACTAGATCGCGAAATCATCTTTATCATACCCTCCAAAAAATAATTTTCGTCCTTCTGTGAAAAATGATCATTTATGGCCGCTTTGAGCTCTTCATCGTCCGAAAATCGCTTTCCACGAAGCTCTTTTTTCAGGTTAGGGAACAAAAAATTGTCGCTAGGTGCCAGGTCTGGGCTGTACGGTGGATGATTAATTTCTTGGAAACCACACTCCTGAATAGCAGCCTTGACACACGCGCTGAATGAACGTGCGCGTTGTCGTGGAGCAGTAAGGTCAACATTTTCGCGTCCACCATTTTGTTGCACTCGAAGTAAGATTGTGAAAAAACGTATTGGGTATGATAATGTCATAAGAGAACCATAGACAAAAACTACCCTCATTATTAACAAAAAAGTTCAGATACCCAGAATACTTTGAACGCCCTACGTACCACTCATTGTACAATTGTTTGTTTACCCTAATAAAATAAAATAAAATAAAAATATGCTACGGGGTGTCACCTAGGTGGGAGGGGGGTAAAACTTTGTAAAAAATGGGTCACATAGTATGGGTACGTTCCCTAAGCATAACTTTTTTCATCTGTGGTATAACACGGTTAGTTTAAGAAAGGGACTGTATAACTATTCGCCTCTCATCCACACAACACAGGCAACAATATTGTTTGAGTAAGACGCAAATAGCTCCCTTAATAAACAGTGTGGACTCTTATGACTATTGCCTCTTACTCACACAACACAGACGGTAATTAATTTATTTTTTATTTATTTATTTCAATTTCTTACAACTATCTTTACAGGACAAGCCTAATACGACAGATGCGCTAATTTAGTTTGTAATCTTAATTCTATTCAGATCTACTTTAATACATACTAAAATCTATTTACATATCGAGGCTTTTGTGAACTCGTCCAGAGTGCATACAAATAAGTCCGTATGATCAGCAACCGCGTTGAGCGTGCGCAAGGCACGCGTGAGCGGCGCGTCATAATATGGTCCAATCCCCTTAATATACAGTGTGGACTTTATTTGCCTCTTACTCACACAACACAGACGGTGATATTGTATGAGCGAGAGGCAAGTACTTATTCAATCCCCTTAATAAACTGCGTGGACTCCATAACTATTAATAATATCATCACATATTTTTAACATACATAATTAAATTTTACACAATATAATGAAAAAAGTGCTATTCTATTTTTCTGCGCCAGGGCTTGCCGATTTTGGGTCACATTTGACGAGTCTTAGATTAGATTTATTGCACACCATACGAAGTACTTGATAATTCTTAAATATTTAAGTTACATTGTATACAACTGGCGGTCGTATGTCTGAAGCGATCTCTTCCAGATAAACTTAGGATGGATAGTCTTCTTTACAGATATCTCATAATGTTAGACAGTCTTGTGCAACGCGTGGCTCAATTTCTTTTCTCTATAAGGTCTTTGAGAACCGGTAGTAGCCCAGTAGGTAGAAAAACCGGCCAAGTGCCAGTCGGACTCGCGCACGAAGGGTTCCGTACCATTATCTATACAACATTAGACACAAAGATAAAAAAACAGCAAAAAATCACGTTTGTTGTATGGGAGCCCCCCTTAAATAATTATTTGATTTTGTTTTTAGTATTTGTGAAAATTTCAACTCTCTAGTTAACACGGTTCTTGAGATACAGCCTGGTGACTGACAGACGGACGGACGGACGGACGGACAGACAGACAGCGAAGTCTTAGTAATAGGGTCCCGTTTTTACCCTTTGAGTACGGAACCCTAAAAATGGACTCGGAAGCCTGAGACCCAGGTTCGATTCCCAGTGCGGGCATGTACCTATGACTGTTCATTTTCAAAGTTACATACTAGCGAATTTATAGTAGCAATACCACACGCTAACGGTGAAGGAAAACATCGTGAGGAAACCCGCGCCTTGGTTGGCTCCGCACGTATTGACTTGTCTTTCCTGTGGGCTAGGCCGACTGAGCTGTCAAGATCGTATAGGCAAGCCTAGTTCATCTAAAAAAAAACAATATCCCAAGTACTGCAGCGTGCCAGTGGTCTCTTTACCCATCTAGTGTGAGTGAAGGTGTCACTGGACGCTGTCTAAATCATCTCATTACGTAGATGCAAAGGCGAAAGTTGTTAAAGGACTTTAAAATTTACCTTTACGGTTAGTAAACAGTTTACTGTCAGTAAACAGTGCAGGTCAATTTTCGTTACATAACAAAAGATTTATATCTTTAGTTAGATTCTACTAGTAATTGAAGGACAGCAGAGTTTAATTACTCTACGATTTGTGGAACTACAGATCCATCTGAGGATTGGCCGTTAAATTATCACACGACTTTATTTCCAGACATCTGGGCCATAGGGTGCATATTCGCCGAGCTCCTTACCTCGGAGCCGATATTCCACTGCCGGCAAGAGGACATCAAGACCAGCAATCCTTATCACCACGACCAGCTGGACAGGATCTTCAACGTAATGGGGTTCCCGCTGGAGAAGGACTGGGAAGACATACGGAAGATGCCCGAACACGCTACTCTAGTGAAAGATTTTAAGCGATCTAAGTGAGTAATTGCTTGGGTTAGTTTTTTTTCATACGTAAGTCTATGAATAAAAAAAACCATAGAAGTATTTCTTCTTACAAAATTCACTCTCAAAAACTGCCCCACTCCTCTCGATTTTCGTCTCGATCATCTCGATCCTCTCGATTAGTCTGTACCAATGAAATGAGCGCAAGTTGCTTAATTGCTGTAGAGTTAATCACTCTGTGATTGGTTCATTCTATGCGCCATGCGTGATGACGTGAACGTTGATTGGGCGATAGTAAGTGACAGCGTAACTTATGATTGGTTTTATGCAAAAACGTCAATCCATTGACTTCATGATTTATAAACCCCTCGAAATATCTAGGTACCTGGCAAGATGGCGGTCTAACGGTGGTAGGTGCATAAATATTTTGCCGGGTAATACTGAACTTGCCATCTATGTTTTTAACTATTACTAATGTAAGTATGTCCGATTCTACTTTCCCTAATTGGTGAATCAATTGTTATTTTATTGGTTAGATTTTGACAAATTAAATATCAATCGAATCGTCGTGTTTGCGCGGGTGTCAGGTTACCTATCAAACCAGCATAAATCCAAACAAAAAATATATTTAGTAATTCCCGATCTATTTTGTAAGCAGTTCTCTACGTTGTCACTAGATGGCGCCAATTTTAATCTTGCTATTCTTTAATCTTGCAACTCATCACTAGATGGCGCTGTTATAACTAAAATAAAAATAAAAAAACACTTAAAAGAGAAAAAAATATTTACTGCTGCTGAAAAAATGATTTACAGATTTACATCTTTACCAGGCTTCACGTAACTAGCCTGACCTAACTAGGTATAGCCTAGCTAAACGTTGGTATGTAGCCTGTTGGTGTTCCTGAATAAATAAATGCGATAACGTAAGGCCCATGCACACGGCGTAATTTATACTTGCGACGTCTATACGCGTCGCGTCTTTTCCGCGCCCCCGTCCCACTTCCCTTCTGTTGCCGCTGGCTAAGGCGTAACGTTTTAAGAAAAAACGGAACAGCATAATTCGTACATGATTATTTGTTAATGGTTTTAGACTGCAGCATGGTTTTAGTGTATATTTTTTCTTTGGTGTTTCCCGATCTTGCACAGATTCGTAGTTTCTTACTAGCGTCAGATATAAAAACGTTGAGTAACGTAAATCTTCACCCTCAATATTCCAGCTATCAAAACTGCTCTCTCAGCAAATACATGGACAGGCACAAGATAAAACCGGACAGTAAAGCGTTCAGCCTACTACAGCGGCTATTACTCATGGATCCGAATAGGAGAATAACGTCAGAGCAAGCCATGCAAGACCCATACTTTACCGAGGATCCGTTACCTACACAGGTGAGGAGCATTTTACTGTTGAAGCTGAACACGAAGAATTTTCTGAACAGTGAATAAAACTGAACTGTCAAGCCTGAGCTTGACTCGACCCGAGTTGGTGGCGCTGAATCGGATATAATCGGCTCTTGTAGGTCGGTGACGTGATATATTTCGATTCGGAGACACTGAGCGGCAGGAGCCGAGTGTACCCGATTCAGCATCACCAGCCCGAGCCTGGCAGTTCAGTTCCGTTCACTGTTCAGAAAGTACACCTAATGAAGTTTTCACTTCAATTACTCATTTTTTAATTAAAAAAAGCTGACTTCAAGAAAAGCATCACCTTAAAAATTTTAAGAGTTTCCTGGATTTCTTCAGGATCCCATTATCACATCTGGTCCTAATGACCATGGGACCACCTGCGAAGTCTACCCTTTCAAACAAAAAATAAAAAAAGAATTTTCCTAATCGGTCCAGGCGTCTTCGAGTAATCGGGAATAAAAAAAACCTTATTTTTAACCGACTTCAAAAAAAGAGGAGATTCTCAATAATAAGTTCAGCAATAATTAGTAATTTTGTCTATTTTTTTATGTATGGAAACATACATACATCATCATCATCAGCCATTTGACGTCCACTGCAGGACATAGGCCATGGTTAAAAACCATGAAGGGTTTTGCCATAATCGCCACGCTTGGCAGGCGGGTTGGCGATCGCAGAATACGGTTGGAATCTCAGGAAGACGCTGCTGCCCGTCTCCTGGTAATTGATTTCCTTAGTCGCCTTCTACGCCATCCACGGAAGGAAATGGAGTGACGCTATTCTTAATCCGGCGCCACACGGATACATACATACATACATTGAATAAACTCACGACCAGGGATTGCCACTTGCCACGATCCTGACAGATATCTTTCGCTTCCTCGACATTCGTTAGTTGTTGTATACACGCACGCTGGTTTCGAGTACTTTTTACCCTTTGCTAGTACATCCCCCTATTTGCTCGAAGTATGTCCGCCTGGGTCGTCCCTTGCCGCAAACATACATAAAATAAAAAAAATGTTAGACAAAAAAATATTTTTATTTTTTGTGCATGGAAACATACATAAAAATAAGCAAACTAAAAGAATCCGACGAATTGAGAACCTCCTCCGTTTTTCAATTTACTCGATCACTCGAAAACGCCTTGACCGATTTGGAAAATGATTGTCGTCTCCTCCTTTTTCGGAGACTGTTAAAAAAACTTTTACGTATCCGCCAGGACGTGTTCGCCGGCTGCCCCATCCCGTATCCGAAGCGCGAGTTCCTCACTGACGACGACCAAGAGGACAAAGGGGAGAGCAAGGCGCGCCAGAATCAGCAACAACAGCAGACCAATGTTAGAAATGTCAATGTCGTTTCTGATAACCGCTGCCGTCGCGAGCCTAAAGAGCTGTGTCTCGAAAGCACCTCAGTTAAAAGCATAATACCTGAAGCCGTTATTCATACTGATGGACGGTGTATTCTTTCTTGTGCATCCGGGCGAAGAGTCTACTATATGCGTTGTTGTTTAACAGGGGCGCTACTGTAAGTCCTCCACTGTATGAAGGTGGCCGATTTTTTTCTCCGAACTGTCAAATTATAAATGTGAAAGTTTGTGAAGATGTTTGGATGTTTGTTACTCAATCACGCAATAACGGATTTACATGAAACTTGGCGTACAGATTGAGACATAGCATACTTGATATCCCGGCAATGCGTTCCCGAGCCATAATATTTATTTTAAGTTTAAAATAGATGGCGCTGTGCGAGCGGACGTGATTTAAAAATAGATGGCGTTGTGCAAGTATCGTATGAACGGATTCTGTGGCGGTACGTTGACACTTTGGAATCGTCAAATAGGTTATGCCAATAGAGTGGACGGTTACGTGCTAGAAAAGCTGAATGGTGCTATCACGGCAATGTGGCATGGCAATAACTGCCTGTCCACAGGGCCGGTGAGAGACGTCCCAGGCGGACACACTTCGACCAAATAGAGGATTTTAAAAACCTATTTAGAGACTAAAAATTCCACCCATGCCGGGACTGGAACCCGCGACCTCTGGCTGTACATTAGCCTCTAAATAGGTTCAAAATCAAAATCAAATTTTTTTATTCAAAGTAGCACAGAAACTGCGACTTAATGAACGTTACAAGTTAAACTAGGTGTCCATTTCAAAATCTAGATAATTTTGGAGAAAAAATGGACAAAAAAACTCCAAACTTAGTCTTTTCAAGTCCTTCATTTACAGGATTTATATAAATGTACTAAAACTCATGCATTGAACTGGCTTTAATTCCAGACATCTTTGTCATCTAAATAATCTTTAATGTTATAGTAGCTTTTTTGGCACAAAGTGTGCTTCACACATTTTTTGAACCGCGTTTCTGGCAAGCTTATTATATCCTCGGGGATCTTATTGTAGAAACGTATACAATGCCCCATAAAGGATGTATTAACCTTTGCCAGCCTAAATTTTGGGAACGAAAGTTTATGTCTATTTCTAGTATTTACATTGTGTTGGCTACCTATAGTTTTAAAGTCACTGATATTTTTCCTAACGTACATAATATTCTCATAGAAATACTGACTAGCAACTGTTAGGATGTTAGTTTCTTTAAAGAAATCTCTTAACGAATCTCTATTGCCTAGCTTAGGTTTTTAAAATTGTCCTCAGCACGGGTTAGTGCAACAAAAAGAATATAATCAAATAGAGGGGAAAGTATCCGAAACTGGCGTGCGTGCGTGACTAATGTATGTTTATAAAGCGAATGAGGTTTCGTGGCTAGTGGCAAACCCTGGCCCCAATTTATGTAGTTGATAAGTTTAAGGGTTGATATCTAAATAAAACCGGAGGGTGCTCTTTACAGCTCTTTATTCGGTTACCGAATGACTAAACTCATTATGTTTAGCAACTACCCTATATCTTAAATACCACAGTAGTGTAATGTAACTGATGTCTCGTTGGTGTAGCGGTAACACGCTAAACTACGAATATAGAGGCCGTGGGTTTGATTCCTGCTGATGGCCGCCGTATTTGATTTGTACAAATGGATGTATTCTCATGTTTGTGATGTCCTGGCCATCATAGCGCAGGGAATCTTATTTTGGATTGATTACCAGTACAATTCGTTGTGTTGTGTGGAAGTTATTTGTTATTATTAACTAGATGGCCCGGCGAACTTCATACCGCCTCAGATTTTTTTTTTGCAACTGCTTTAATTATATATCGATGCTGAAGAGGGTTAGGTTTCGCGTTATTTGTTTTACAAATTGTATAATTGCAACGCTGCATAAATCGTCTTCAATAGATGTAAAGTTCATTGATGATGTATAATTGGTATGAAATTGCAGTGCGATTGTTTTTAACGTTGCAGTCTACTAGACTACAAATAGTGTCAAAAAACGTTTATAGCCATGCTGTTTTCACTCTATTAGACAACGTGCATAAAGTAGACTTGAGGCCGAGAAATGAGTAAGAATCGCCCTGCAAGTGCCCGTAATCGCTTCAGAAATGTTGTTTTGTCCTCGGATTCAATTACAACACGGTCTCAATATCTGTGCACCTGGCGTATCATCTGTGCACAGGTACGGTATGCAAAATAAATTACAAAAAGTGTCTAGACGCGTATCGGCAACGAAGGCGCTAACCATACTGATGCGACGGGGCGAGCGCGGCGGGGTGAAGGGGTAACAGAAGGGGAATCGCATTGCAGCGAGGTGCACAGATATTGTGACCGTGTACTGCGCCATTACTTTGACTGGTTTTGAACGTTCATATTATTTAGAGGGCGGCTCACGAGGCGACTCCCATACAAACGTAGATTCGTTTACAGACGACATGCCGGAGTGCAATAAAACTTTACCAATATGTTGAGGGGACACCAATCAAGGCTTGACCATGACTAGAATTGAAAATGTATGTCTGCGCTGGGTTATTGTTAAACTTGCAAAAATGGTGTAATTCGAAAACTGTATGGAAAATAGCAAGAAAATGGAGAATGAAAGGAGCAGAAGGGGACTCACTTGTGTAGTGACCGTCGGTTGATGATTCCTCAGGGATCCCTGGATAACAGCTGAAAGGCTTCCACACATAGGTTTAACACAATACTTGTAATAATGTGATTTTTGGTCCACAAAGACGTTAATTTTGATAAATCTGTGTGTCGTCGCAAAGGCACTTCAAACGCAACTGTCCATCTTGAATTTGTCAAATTCACCGTGTCTTTGATACGTGAGCGAGAGGGATGGAGAGTGGAAAATAGTATGTGGGAGAAAGGGAAGGAATAAATGTAATGCTATTTCCGTATCCGCGTATAACACAACTAATAATGACGCCTACAATATACGAATAAAAAGTAAAGTTACTCATAAGTCTTCCCATAGAAACTTCTCACCATGTAATTTCTTTTTAATTGATTTATTCGAACTTTTGAATACGATCAAACCTATATTTGTGTCCTCTCAGCATATTGATAAAGTTCCATTGCAATCCGGCATGCCGTTTGAAAACGAAAGCCAAACTACGTTTGTACGGGAATCGCCTCGCCTCGTGAGGCACCCTCTTGATACGTTTACTGCACACAAGTTACTACAAGGGCAATGCGGCAGATTTGATGATACGAGCACTTACTGCGAAGATACTGTGCTTTAGGCTCGGGACGGCAGAATTGTGGGCCCGCTCGTACCGGCATCCGTTTTTGAGCTTTTATTGAGGCTTAGAGGCATGGCATGGATTCGAAAAACAATGAAGAGTGCCTAAACGACGAGCCTTCCCCAAGAGGGAGTCTGCTTAAATGCAAATTCGGTGCAAGCGGGCCCGTCTACGAAGCATTCAACCACGAGCGCGGTCGCGACGGGTCCAAAGTTGATGGTTTTGTTGTTCCAACACAGACGCAGCAGAATCAGGTGCAGGCAAGCAATCACGACCACGCCGCCAACAATGCGAAAAGGATGCGTATGTCAGGTAACTATAGAGTGTATTTCAGGTTTCGGCTTGTAATCTTTTGGTGTCAGTGTAATTGATGTACTTTTATTTCTACAAGTGCAATATATTTTCTAAATAATAATAAGTAAACCAAAGCATTAAGTGGTTTGCTCGTCCTAGGATCACTTGTATCTAGGTCATTAATTTGTCTAATAAATTCAAGATATAAGCCCCTATTATAAATTCCACGACTTTGATAATATTTCAATAAATTGTTTGTTTAGATCAGCCCCTCTACTCTCGACGCTAATTTATACAACTTGAGTGCATTTATTTATTTATTAATTTAGCCAATTTATGCTTTCAGTTTTCGAAGCGCTCAGAAGTTTCAATAAGTTTAATGCTATTTTTTACAACAAAAACGTTTACTAAGTGGTTATTTCTGACTTATTGCATTTAATTGTGACTCAATTTGAACACAATAGCGTCGAGAGTAGAGGGGCTGTACAAAACCTGAATGAAATGGAATAAAGAATGCCCGACAAATAACCAAATGACTGACTGCATGGACGCAGTAGCGGGGAACGCGGTATGTGACTTCTTCAGGCTTTATTTAGTGTGGTAAAAGTAACAAACATTTAAAAAAAGTTGCGCTTTCGTCCTTCGCAACCTCATCCCGACTAGCGGATTTTCGTTCAACTTATCTGCCGAGTATTATAACGTGGAAGAAAATGTGAAAGAATCGTCTCTTAAAAACGCTGAGAATGGTATCTGCTGAGTAAGCCCTTTTTATGTAGCTTATATACGTCTCACTGCACGGCACAGGCCTCTCAGAGAGAGAGTGCCCGCCGCGATTGGCTACCGATTTGGCTATTACAGCGTTTAGGCATGTAAACACCTCAACACCACGATGTTTTCCTTTACCGTTAGCGAGTGGTATCGCTTCTAAAACTTCACGAATAAACGTCACTCAGAAAACAAAGTCAAGCTTTTCTTTTAAAATTTGGCTCACGTGGCGATTTAATTTCCTACTTTGTAAATTCTTAGTTCGAGTTTCACCCAGTACTTTGAGTGAGTTGACTGCTATGCAACTTGGCTGATGGCAGAACTGTCTGTCCTGAAGAGAATAGGCAGGAGGTCCCACTACACGCTGTGTTGTGCATAAATGTAAAAATGTAAGTAGGCACGATTAATCACCATGACAAAGGTCGATTCCTTACTTTGATTTCTACAAATGACCTGAATCTGGGTGTTTTCCATCTTCGTGTCACGGTTACCGTGTCACAGGTATGGGATCAGGATACGTAAGATAAGATAAGAATATCCTTTGTTGTACACCGGAAAAAACAACATATTTACACAATTGGCGGCCTTATTGCTAAAAGCAATTTCTTCCACACAACCTTGCGATGGAAAGTTGCTGAAGGGAATTGGAAGGAATTAATGATTATAATCTGTCCACGGATTGATCGAAAGAAGCTGCCATAGACCAATTCCCATCTCGTTCCAGGGCCGAATCAAGGCAACAACCCGGGCGGCGGCGGTCAGCAAGAGTTCCATCAACAGCAGCAGATGATGTTTGGCGGTCAGCAGCAGAACAACAACGCTCAGCAACAAGGGAACTTTCAGCAGAGGTTCTAAGACGATCGGTTTTACAGTAGAACGATCCGAATTATGGTGGCGATGTGACGTGTTGACTCGCAATAATGATCCATTTGCGGTAGTGTTGTAACGTGTAGAGACGAAATAAGGATGCAATTGCGGTAGCGTTATAACGCGTAGATGGTTGACGCGCAACAATTATCCAATTTCAGTAGCGCCGTAACGCGTAGATTGTTGACACGCAGCAATTATCCATTTGCGGTAGTGTTGTAACGTGTAGATTGTTGACACGCAACAATTATCCATTTGCGATAGTGTTGTAACGTCTAGATTGTTGACACGCAGCAATTATCCATTTGCGGTAGTGTTGTAACGTGTAGATTGTTGACATGCAACAATTATCCATTTGCGGTAGTGTTGTAACGTGTAGATTGTTGACATGCAACAATTATCCATTTGCGGTAGTGTTGTAACGTGTAGATTGTTGACATGCAACAATTATCCATTTGCGGTAGTGTTGTAACGTCTAGATTGTTGACACGCAGCAATTATCCATTTGCGGTAGTGTTGTAACGTGTAGATTGTTGACATGCAACAATTATCCATTTGCGGTAGTGTTGTAACGTGTAGATTGTTGACATGCAACAATTATCCATTTGCGGTAGTGTTGTAACGTGTAGATTGTTGACATGCAACAATTATCCATTTGCGGTAGTGTTGTAACGTGTAGATTGTTGACATGCAACAATTATCCATTTGCGGTAGTGTTGTAACGTGTAGATTGTTGACATGCAACAATTATCCATTTGCGGTAGTGTTGTAACGTGTAGATTGTTGACATGCAACAATTATCCATTTGCGGTAGTGTTGTAACGTGTAGATTGTGCACACGCGACAATGATCCAATTGCGGTAGCGCTGTAACGTGTAGAAGCGGATCGAGTATTCAGTTACGGCTACGTTGTAACGTGTAGATGTGTAACAAGGATCATATGGGCATTGTCCTAAAAATATTAAGTTCTGTTTTTATATATATATTTTTTTTTTTTGAGAAAATGGTAATTTTGAGAGCCTGGACAAATTTTTTCTATTTGGCTTTTAACATTTTTAAAGAGAAAAAAAAGAAGCTGAAGTCTGCGAAACCAGAAGTACGTCTTCAACTGAGATCCCACGAGCTATCAGTTACTAGTGATACCACGGCTCGATACAAGAACTCTCTTCTTCTCTTCGTCTATATTTCTTATGGAATATCTGCGTTTTTCATCCAAAAATATTAAAGGTACTTTCATTCACGTGTGAAACGAACGTTGGTAGAAGGTCGAATTAGTCATATACTTTTTAAAATATACAAGGAATCAGTTAATATTATAATTTATAATTATAGCGCTATATTCACTGACCTTATACCTTTGAAGTGTCGTTTGTAAATATTGTCAATATTTAGGACAATGCCTATTGCGTAACGCGTAAACACGCGGCAAGAATCCAATTATGGTAGCTTTGTAATCCAATGGGAAACTTGCGTCAAACTTAAATTGGAATGCCGTTATTTTTATACCATAGAAGATAGATAAAAACTCAGGAAAAATTAAAACCAGAATTTTTTTTCCGGGGTTTCGAGTTACCGAAAAATGGGAAAAATCTAGTTACTTTTAACAATAAAAAACCTATTAGATTTTATTTTTCACAAAATTTAAAACGTTTTTTGGTAATGGTGTAACTGCATAAAAACATCATTTTACGAGATAACTCAAATATTGATAAACGCTACATACATTCTAAGGCGTAGTTTGAGCTCGTTTTCGCGTTTTTGTACCATGTGACTAGAATTAATTTTAGATATGAATATATCATGAAAAGTGTTAGACGTGGAGAAAAGACAATACCATGTTTATTTATCTTTTAACATGGCCTCTTCGATTGTATTACAACATTTTTTTGTGCAAGTTCTCCATTGTGGCAGCGTTTTAGCCAGTGATCCATATTCCGTAACTTTATAACGTTCAACAATAAGGAAAAATTCTAGTAGATGATCTAGAACGATCGATTGAGACCGAGTATCTTGGTTTCACGTCATCGAAAATTTATCCTTTTTTGTGCGACTTATACCGTACTTATACCGTGTGCAATAAGAGCCGTGGCGCCTGATCAACACATAAATAGTTTAATAGTTTTAGGTGGAATGACAACTCACAAATTGCGCCGAACTGATCGAAACGGGTAGTGAAGGGTAGAGGGCGTAAAATATAGTTCGCGACAGCGCATCATTCTTGACACTGACGGACGGAATTTATTTTTCGGACGGAATTTATTTGCTGGAAAGTTGACTTGTGAATAGACAGTACTTTACAAATTATGTCTAGTTAATAATAGGGGTTAAAGTATGAAATTGCCGTTTTATTGCAATAGGTTCTTTGAATTGACATAGAATCTTCATGGTTTGAGGTTTTCGAATGAAACTTTTTTCAAATGGTTTCTATGATGTTCTTTTTTTAAAAAATGTGAAACATTTGAATATCGACTTTCAATTGTTTTTGTTATTCAATTTAGACAAGAAAGATGGATACTGCGAAAATTCGAGTGATTTTTGAATACGAGTTCCGACGCGGAACTAACGCGGCAGAAACAGCCCGCAATATCAATGCTGCGTTTGGAGAGGGGTCTACTAATGAACGCACCGTGCGATTTTGGTTTAAACGCTTTCGTGATGGAAATTTCGACTTAAAGAACGAGCCACGAGGAAGACCGCCCACACAGGTAAATAACGATGAATTAAGAGAGGTAGTGGAAGCCGACCCTAGTAAAACTACCCAGGAATTAGCGGCATGGTTTAACGTTACCTTACCCACAATATTGACTCACTTGCGTCAAATCAATAAAATAAAAAAATACGAAAAATGGGTGCCTCATAATCACTCGAATTTTCGCACTATCCATCTTTCTTGTCTAAATTGAATAACAAAAACAATTGAAAGTCGATATTCAAATGTTTCACATTTTTTAAAAAAAGAACATCATAGAAACCATTTGAAAAAAGTTTCATTCGAAAACCTCAAACCATGAAGATTCTATGTCAATTCAAAGAACCTATTGCAATAAAACGGCAATTTCATACTTTAACCCCTAATATTAGTAACGTGACAATAAGTCAATGTTGCTGGTTAAATGCATTTCTAAAGAATCTGCATATTGTTCAATCTTCAAAAATATCAGCGGGAGCAGTGTAGGACGCCCGCGAGTTGGCTGGACCAATCACACTGTTGAAGGCAATGTTGCCAGTTGTAGCACGATTAGTTTTAAAAGATGGTAAGAAGAGGGACGGGGTAACAATTTGCCTCTCGCTCACACAATACAGACGAAAAAATTGTATGAGCAATGAGCAAAAGACCATTGCTCGGTCATTTTCATTAATTGTCAGTGTTATAGTATTACCGACTAATGGCGAAGTTACTGTCAATGTACAAAAAGCCAGTTTCTGAATTGAGAATTTCGCTGAGTAAATAGTTAACTTAGTGCTGTCTCTTCGAATTTCTCAGAAAAGAGTGTGACAGAACGCTTAGAGACTTTTCGGATGACAGTAGACCTTTCCATGTGTGAAAGTTAATGTTATGCAAAATATCTTCGGAAATTCAATGGAAATAACTAAGCATTTCTTTTGTTCTAGTTTTTATTCAAGCTTCGTACCGCTATTTTAAGCTGATATGCTTTGTTAGACTGAATTAATAATTTGCCTTGTACCTATTTAATGTACATAGTTTAGTGTCTAAGAACAATAATATCGAATAATATAAAATTGAATACATACTTACCAGTTTTTTTTTTTATTTCATTCACGAACCTAAATATTATTTGGGTAGAAAAAAACAACAATATAAAAGCACTAGCTGTTGCACGTGACTTCGTTCGCGTGGTAATTTTGATGTGTATTTTTCCGGGATAAAAAATTGCCTACGTGCTAATCCAGACTATAATCAATCTCTGTGCAAAATTCCATCCGGATCCGTTCAGCCGTTTTTGCGTGAAAGAGTGACAAACATCCATCCATACATACAAACATTCGCGTTTATAATATTAGTAAGGATAATTACCACTTATTTCGAATTCAGTCTAAACTTTAAAAACAATAACGTTCTTATTTATAAAAACTCGATTCCTTAAAACAGTCAATGAACGCCGGTTAAAATAGTCTGTGGTGGAGTTTTTACAAGGAAAAGACGTAAGCACATAATTAATAATACCTATGTGGTTACGTCTTGCACTATCCACATAACCGAAGGTTAGCTGGAAGAAAATACTTATTAGTATTAGGCTCGCCTTTGTACAGACCTTTTTGGAATAAAGAATTTTTGAATTGTATTGAATTGAAACTGCCTCTGAGGAGTGCTTTAGAGGAGTCGTGTTTTTATAAATATGACCGTACCATTGTACTGGACGGACGGTTCTGTGTTTCAAAATCATAGGTTTGGTTCAAAATAGATTTCTAGATTCTATATTAGTTAGTAACTTAAGGCTCTTCGTTTATTGTGCTAATGTACATCTCAATATTGTATGAAATCAGGCGTTACTTTGCGGAAATCCATAATAGCATTAAAATTTGAAAATTACTTTGCTGAATTCCGCCAAAATCCCACAAGCACTATTGGGGTGACGGTCACTTGTCAGTCGACCATCGGAGCCTGAGGATGCCTCGTGTTAGAGGCGAAACGCGTCGGAACGCATTTTTTCACACAAGTATTGGTGTCGGTGGTGGTGTGTTTGTTTCTTGCTTCTGCTTGAAAAAAGTGGGAGGGAAGGCGGTGCATTAAGTAACCGCCTGGTGCTTGTGGGATTTTGGCGGAATTTAGCAAAGTAATTTCCATATTTTAATGTACATCTCAATAATAAATTCCTACACTTTACTGAAGGTTTGTTCTCGTTTTTTTTATAGGAGTCAGTTGTCCTATAAAACACCCACGGAGACATTTAAAAATTGTAGGTATAGTTTTTTTTTTAATGGCAACACGAATCGGTCCTGTCTTGGACTTTCAATGGAATTTGTCAAGTTCGGCCTGTCAAATAAGTCAAAAAAGGTCTATAATATATTTTACTTTTTTTTTATTGGACTAATTAGGTTCGGAAAACCTTTTGATGAGTAAAAAAATTGGCGAGTAACATGTCAAAAATTTTCAGTTTTTGATCTGTAATTAAAAAACTGAATTTTTCATTAGTAAGGTTATTGCAAATGACAAATTGACGTGTTTTAAGATTTCAGTATTATTGAATAAACCCCGTGTAAAGCAAACAATAAACGAAGTGCGAATTCCCGTCGCCCTGCTATTCCTGATCAAGGCGGCGGTCACGGTTGTCAGATATTGCTATGTATCGCGCATGGCATGCCTTTAGAAATAAAGACTAGTTTGTAACGCACTCTGGTGTTTGATTGACGCGCCCACTTGAGATGGCGCAGCCGGTAGGATACCCAAAGACATGCCGTGCGCGATACATAGCAATATCTGACAACGGTAAGTCGTTTCTGGAACTGGAAGTCGAACTCGAGAAGGTAAAGTGCCACGGTCTTAGGTTATCCGGAGTCCGAAGTGAGGGTTAGGGCACCGTAACCCTTGAATCAGGCCACCTTCTATACTTTCGAGAGGGAGACCAGCTGTCTCAGGGTGGCGTAGGGTTGTAACGAGGTAATCGCCTCGTTGCTTTTTTTTATCATTTTCGGCCATCTACTATTCCAAATTTAACTATTTTATGACATGTGCCGCAGTGTTCGGACGTATTTAGGTAGATATTCCTCAGCCTCCGAACTAAGTGGACGTAAACGAGATCCTATCTTTATTATCAAATTTTATTATAACACGTCTGTCACCTTATCCTGCGTATCCTGTATCCTTATCTACGAAATTAATAATATTCAAAAGGCACATTAATAAAATTAATGTAAGTGTTCTTCCCTTCAACTCCTCATTGTATTTTTATATTTATGTTTTAGACCGTAGTTAAGCTTTTCTATTTTATTGTTCTCAGGTGCCTTTCCATTACATTATAAATATACCGTACCCTTGGATACCCTCTTTTATTATCACGGATCGCACCCCAACCTAACCTCCTGCGACAGGGTACCGTCAATAGAGCTTTCTGCGACAACGTTGTAGTAGTGTCAAGTGTATCGAGCAGGGTTGCGTACCTCCTAATTAAACTAACTGAGAGGTATAGCCTTAAAGTTGTGCAGGTTTACGCACCGATCTCGACGCACTCGGACGATGAAGTGGAAGATATGTTCAAAGACATATCGAAGGCCTTACACTCCACCACTAAGGCCCACTACAGCGTTGTCATGGGGGACTTCAACGCCAAAGTGGGAGTACAGAATTGAATCGGTAGTAGGATCCCATGGTTATAAATAAAATAAAAAAATAAATAATTGTTTATTCTTTAAAGGTGCATGGAAACAGGAATTATAGGGGGCAAATGCTAGTCAACTTCCTCGAAAGGGAGGGGTTATTCTTGATGAATTCATTCTTCAAGAAAGGAAGTGGACATGGCAGAGCCCTGACACTATGACGAAAAATGAGATCAATTTCATCATAACGGACAAGACCTTGTAGACGTGGGTCAAGAGTGAAATGGGTCGGTAGTTCTTCAGGAGATTTACACCCTTTTTGAAGAACAACACGACAACACTCTTACTCCACGCCATCAAAGAGGACAGCGTTAAATACTTATGTTCTGGAGCTCCTTCATTATACTGGTTTACCGCCAGACTTCAGGAGCTCAGTTGCAATACCGTCCTCTCCAGAGGCTTTTCCATTTCTAAGCTGTCGTAAGAGCCATCGCGATTTCATCCAGGCTGACTTCTGGCAAGTCTTCAGTATAGTGGCGTGTCAATGTAGCTCTGGAATCCTCATTTTCGGGATCAGCGTATAACTGGCCGTAGAAGTTTTCAACTTCCGAAAGAACCTCTGGTATGGAAGAAACGACCACTCTACCCGTGGGGGTCACCGCTCAGATGGCTTCTCCCAAGAGATTGGACAAACACTTTAGATCCCCGATTGGGTTAGGGGGTCACTTGGGTTATGCTCGATTGCTTAAAGTACTTACTAAGTTTACTCAATACTTAATTTTAAGGCTTAGATTTCCCTCCGTCCCACTTGTACCATTGGACAGTACCTACCATTGATGGTACCTACAACTGGGACTGAACAATCCCATTTGTACCATTGATGGTGCAACTGAGATTGACTTTTCTCAATATGGTGTCCTGAAAGGGGTTTAGAAACGTTTACCTACCTTTATTTGAAAAATTTACTGAAGTGACACATACCAACGCGGTCCATACATACATCATTTACGGCAGTAGTATTTTGTATGGACCGCCGCCGCCACCGCCACCGCGTTGGTCTGTTTTTTATTGTACTTTATTAGTCTGTATTGAGCCAACCCTTATAAGTATAATCATACATTTTATCTGTGTTTCGGCACAACTAATTTTATCGACATACCCGAAATGTATCCGAGACTCGGTGAGAGGCGTCGAAAGCCATGATACAGGCTCGCCTAGTATGGTTTTCGGTGTGAAAAAAAAATACAATTACACGCCTAACTACCTACTAAGTTTAATGTATTCAAGACACGCCTAACTACCTACTAAGTTTAATGTATTCAAGACATTCCTGTCTACCTCTCCACGGCCTGTCTCCGTCACTTACCTGTCCGTCTCCACGGCCTGCCTGCACAACTTGCCTGTCCGTCTCCACGGCCTGCCTTCGCAACTTGCCTGCCCGTCTCCACGGCCTGCCTTCGCAACTTGCCTGTCCGTCTCCACGACCTGACTCTACGGCCTGCCTCTCCGATCTGCTTACCCTTCTGGGACCTAAGGTTGCTTTTGTACATATTTTTGATGTTTTTATTATTATTAAGTTTTTTAGTTTAATTATAGGTTAGGGGGTTTTGATGATTACATTTTTACATATCTAAATCTCTCTTTTTATTTCTTTAGCTTCCGTTACCAAGGGTTATGCCTTCACACAACCCTCGGTAACGTGACAACATTTATTGGGACAAAATTAACGCATAACAAGTAAAACATCATCATCATCAGCCATTTGACGCCCACTGCAGGACATAGGCCTCCTCCGTGGTTTTCAAAACCATGAGAGGTTTTGCCATGATCGCCACGCTTGGCAGGCGGGTTGGCGATCGCAGTATGCGGTTGGAATCTAGGTAGACGCTGTGCCCGTCTCCTGGTAATTGATTTCCTTAGTCGCTTTCTACTACATCCACGGGAGGAAAAGGAGTGGCGCTATTCTTAATCCGGCCCCACACGGACAAGTAATATAAACAAGTAGGTACATGTAGGTACAAAGGAAAAACAAGTCCCATAAATACAGTACGATTAAAATCATTTAACGATTCGGCCAACGTCGGTAATTGTCGTGAATCTCTCATCTCTCACACATAGAGTTATCAATCTACCTACAGATATGACCTTTAATTATATTACTTGTTGTCTTATTGAATACAATACAAGAACGATATGAGCAACAAAACCTCCTTTGTAGCTCAAATCTAACACAACCTTTATATATATATATATATATTTTTTTTTTTGTGATAACCTTTATATTGCAATAAGAAAAATAATTGACTATTTTGACAGTATGACTTCTTAGTGTCAATGTGGTGTCAATAAAAACAGTTTGACGTATATGATAGGTACATTTATGTTTATGAACGCTAATTTCATTCGTGAAAATGTTCGATTCTATCAAAATTAACTTACAATAGTTATGTATCATGGCTTCAACAAATTTAAAGGGTGGTAAAAAAATTCTTGCTCAATCTCGTGAAATTATAAATAATGTGTATAACTATTTTAGAAAAGAAGCTAACTAATTTATTTAACCCTTAATTTGGATCCGAGAAAAATACTGGACATAGTATTTGAAAAAATCTGGACCTATTACAAAAAATATTACGTGTTTGAAAATTATAACATGACATCTATACATAATCTATTATTTCAAAGTAATTACAACAAGACCGTGCGCTTACTTAATAATCTGTCAATGACCGGCAAGATGCCAAGGAGGGAGGACACGTCGCACGGCTGCTGGCTAAGTCTATTTTTTATCAATTTTTTGTTAGACAACCACAACTAATGATTGATGAATGGTATTTATAACAAATGTATGATACTGTTTTTGTAAATGTAATGCCAATTGGGCTATTTGTTTAGGGGCATTTTTTGTGAAAATTGGTATGTCCAGTATTCTTCCCATTTCTCACTACAAAGAGATTTTACGTTCTTTTCCAACGTCCCGTATTCTTCCCATTTCTAAATTTGTAAAGGTTTTACTGTAGTATTCTGAGCAGCCATGTCTTCTCAAATCAAGACAAAAATAATGTTTTATTTACCAAACTTCAATATAATACCGCATACTGCGATCGCCAACCCGCCTGCCAAGCGTGGCGATTATAGCAAACCCCCTCATGGTTAAGAAAACCATGAAGGAGGCCTATGTCCTGCAGTGGGCGTCAAATGGCTGATGATAATGATGAATATAATACTGAGGTTGATTTCTCTATTAGTTTAGGATTTGTTGTTTAATATTTTACTTATGTATATTTGTGAAGTTATAGTAGCAATTCTATAAAACTCGCTAACGGTGAAAGAAAACATCGTCTGAGCTATTCACATACCTCAGCGCTTGAAATCGTCAATCTGCGGTGGGCACGCGTGGTGATTAAGTCCATACTCTCTCCCTGAGAGAAGGCCTGTGCCTACAGTGGGACGTATATAGGCTGCTTATGTATATTTTACTTTTATTAGTTGATTCTAAATACTTTTATCAATTGACTTAAAAGTTTTTGCTCAGGTGCTCGATATTTGCGTCAACAATGCCTGGATACTCCACCGCAGGAAATGCAGTCGGGAAGCTGCAAAATATAGCCTCGTGAAATTCTGAAACAAATTAGCGCAGCTGTGTACGAGATCTCGGAAGACTCAGATAGTTTCTACAACAGGCAATGCCATTCAAATTATTTAAGCTCCTCTCCTGTGAAACCCCGACCTCCTCAATCTGTGCGATATGATGGTGTTGATCACTGGCAAGACTTCCTACCAGCGAATATTGCAAATTGCAATTATAGTTGCAAATATTGCAAGAACAATAAAACAAGTTTATTGTACGAAATGTGAGCAGGAACTTTGCTGTGTACGAAAAAGAAATTGTTTTTTTTAATTTCATATTCATATCCGTGTGGCGCCGGACTAAGAATAGCCTCATTCCATTTCCTTCCGTGGATGTCGTAGAAGGCGACTACGGAAATCAAGTCTTCCTGAGATTCCAACCGCATACTGCGATCGCCAACCCGCCTGCCAAGCGTGGCGATTATGGCAAAACCCCTCATGGTTATGAAAACCATGTGGGAGGCCTATGTCCTGCAGTGGGCGTCGGGTGGTTGATGATGATGATGATGGTGGTTCATATTATTTATTGCTAAATCACATACACAAATAATAAGAAAAAAACAATTTCTGTAGAGTGCTAAATGTATATATTCTTTTGTGTATTGCTATGAACATGTTCTTTATGAAAATTGACTGAAAATTAGCTTTACTATAAGTACCTAAATGTCATTGTGATCTCAACTGTGCCTAAAATTTTTAATTTTGTATTATGTTAGTGAGTCAGACTCAATAAATTATATAAAACAGGTAATATATAAGGAATATGAATATGACTACATAATAAAATGACGAATTTTATAATTCTAATAAAGTTGATTTGAGAACCTTGTATTTATTCGGTAATTAATTATAATATTTTGCTTAGGGCTGATTATTCTATACTTAGTTAAACATTCAAATAGGTCATTCGATTAGTAAGGTCATAAAAACTTTTCTTTTTTCAAATATATTTGACAGTTACAAAATCACTCCTAAGTAAAATAAAAAAATTTCAATGCACACCTTTTTGGAAATGTCCAGTATACTGCACGTTCTAACAGATCATTACTTTTACGCAAAGTGGAAAATGTCCAGTATACTTGACATATGTTTTTTCAAAAAGTAGTACATGTAGATTTTTTTTTCTATTTTTCCCGTTTATATTTATCACCTAAGATCAATAAAATCAACAGCATTTACAAAAATTGGACAAAAATAGACCTTGCCAAATTAAGGGTTAAAAAAGAAAGTAATAATCATAAAAAAAATTTGGACAGGGTTTGTGAAGCAACCAGAGTTTCGAAAAGCAACGTGTTAAAAATTTTGAAGGAAAACGACAAGCTCTCAAATGCTCGGCAAAAAATATCGTTTAAAAATGGATGATTTTGAACTTTCATGAAAGATTTTAAGAGCTTCCTAGGTTGCGATCACTTGCATAATGAATTTCTTAGGTCTACCGGCTAGTAATGTCATCTTGGCAGGTGCTATAGATACATTGCGTTTATGATATTTCAAATTGAATGCTACCAAAAGAAATCGCGGTAATGTATTTCGTGTCATTTCCGTCTCAGGATTTAGGCGATGATATCCGAGAAAAGCCGAATCGTTAACTGATTTTAATCGTATTGTACAACATAATACCTACAAGGCAAAGTCAGAGCGAGAAAAAATGTAAGTATTTTTACCTGAGAATTTATTACATTCGTAAAACAAGAAACACTTTTTTAGTTTTGATTATCCTGTTTTATTCTTAAATTTATTCCTATTTTCATATATTTATTTGTATTCCAAATAACTAAGTGGACTTTTCTGAAAAAAAAAAATAGTAGGTACCTACATGGTTAAAGTAATTTTAAATTACTTCATAATTTTTTGAAATCAAGCACTTTACTTTGCATATTATTTTTCAAGAAAAATCCATTTGGTTAACTTAATATAAATAAATATGTGAAAAAAAAAATTAGTGGAAGAATAAAAAAGGATAATAATCTTAACGTTTAATAAATTAGATTCAAGTCAACAAAATGTTTTGAAGAAATGGTCAATAGCTCTAAGTATATTGTGAAGTAACGGGACAGGATGCTTTCCCGATGGACAAGGTAGGTAACTACGTCGTATGGAAATATAGCGTAGTTACCGTTAATGTAAATGTAGGTACGTAACTAGAAGTGCCGTTGCGGTCATCGTCTTGTGAATCAGTGATCGTTAAAAACATAGATATCTAACTAGCGCTAAGAAATGACCCCACGTCCAATTGTGGGGAGGCGGGCGGGGCTTGTCATTGTGTTACCAATCGGAGCGAGTTCAGTATTAGCCGGAAAAATAACTACACACCTGCCACCTTCACACCGCCATCTTGCGAGGTACCTAGATGTTTCGACAGGTTATAAAGTCATCATGAAGTCACTGGTTTTAAGTTTTTGTATTGTGGCGAGCACATGTCAACTCTGCACGCGCAAGCAAAATGTTTCACATGACAGGCATGGGATACGATCTGCCTGGCGGGAAATTTCCCTTCATAGTGGATGAGCACGATCACCCGCTCTTCCCTACAGTGGTGACCCCGACGTGATAGGATGCAGAATCAAGATCCCGCAAGTAACACGCAACAACCTTCAGCACAACAGCCTTCCGGTCCATCAACATCAAGCACTGTAGGGAAGAGCGGGTGATCGTGCTCTTCCACTATGAAGGGAAATTTCCCGCCAGGCAGATCGTATCCCATGCCTGGGGACGGCCGGTCCGACTAATGTTCGTCGGACGTTATATTTAAAACCGATCATAAGTTATGCTGTCACTTACTATCGCCCAATCAACGTTCACGTCGTCACGCATGACGCACAAAATGAACCAATCACAGAGTGATTTACTGTACAGCATATTTTGCGCTCATTTTATTGGTAGATACGGGGGCTGTTTTTGAGAGTGAATTTTGTAGGAAGAAATACTTCTATGGTTTTTGTATTCGTAGGATGAAACAATTACAAGTGCAAATTATACTATATTATACCATAATTAGTAAATTTAAGCAAAAAAAGAAGAGAGCCAAGTTGTTTTCCAAGAAAAACAACAATGTTTAAGTGCGGTATCGGAATCCCTCGGTTGGTTCACCAACTGAGGAGAATTTCTACTCAGTACTCTTCCCCATGAGAGTAAATACTCAATCAATAACAACACTCAGAAGACTAGAAAGGCCACTTTTAAGTCTTCTGAGTAAGTTATCTGTGATTAAAAAGTTTAAGAAAATTCGATGTCGTCGCTTTGTTTTTAGGTGTACCTAGGTATAGACTCTTGGTTGGCTCCGCACGTATTGACTTGTCTTTCCCGTAGGCTTGACCGACTAAGCTGTCAGGATGGTAGGTATAGGTGGTGGGCAAGCCTACTCCATCTAAAAAACAATGTCCCAGGTACTGTAGCGTCCGAGTGATCCCTTCACCCATGTAGTGTGTGAAGGACGCTGTAAATCATCTCATTACGTAGATGCAAAGGCCAAAGTAGTACTCGTATGTATACTCTTGGCCACCATATTCTAACTGCTAACAAAAACACTGATGCTATTTCGTTTTTAAATTTCGTTAAGGATGCCACTTTAATATTTAATGGCCAGTTATAATTAAAAACTTAAGCAAAAAGTTTTACTCTACTTTGAAATCTTATTCCCCTAATTGTTTTGAGCAGTAAGTATTTAAATTCAGTCTAACACAGCATTGATAGACGGTTTCAGAATTGATAATTTAACTAAGTAAATACTTAAGTAACGTTCTGTCGCGCTCTTCTGTCAATGTCTCTTCTTTCTTCTTCTTCTTCTTCTCTTTTATGAGGAATTCGAAGAGACAGCACTACTATTTATTTAGCGAAATTCCCAATTCAGACACTGGCCCTGAATTTATAATTTGTCTTATATCTATTTAATGTACATAATTCAGTATCTAAAAACATCAATTTTGAATGAGGACATCGAAAACATCGTGAGGAAACCTGAGTGCCTGAGGTGTTTACATACGTCAGCGCTTGAAATTGGGCACGCGTGGTAATTAAGCCCGTACTCTCTCTCTAAGAGAAGGCCTGTGCCCTACATTGGGACGAATATATACCACATAAAAAATACTTACCAGTTTTGTTTTATTTGATTTACGAACCTAAAGTTTATTGAATAGAAAGTGAAATAATATGAAAACATAATTACTATTTAATTCGAGTTCAGTCTAAACAAGTTTAAAAACAATAACATTGTAAGTAGTTGGACGGACTTCTTTGTTTCAAAGTTACAGGTTTCGTTAAAAATAGACTATTCTATATTAGCATAAATTCAATGATATTAGTAACTAACCTAAGGCTCTTTGTTCATCGTGCCCTGTACAATCTGTACATGCCCATAATTAATTATATACTTTATCAAATGTTTTTTATTCGGTTTTTATAGGAGAAAGTTGTTTCTTCTCCTACGGAGACAATTAAAATATGTAGTTATTATACTGATTACTCTCTCAATGGAATTTGTCAAGATAAGCCTGTCAAATAAGTCAAAAAAGGGCTAACCTTTTGTTTTTTTCTTCTATTGGACCACGTAGGTTAATGGACCGTTTTATTGGACCAAGTAGGCAGGTTTTTAGAAGGTGCAAACTCAAGTTTGCAACCAAAACCTGTGCTTGGTGAGTAACATGTCAATATTTTTCAGTTTTTTCCTATAACTACAAAACTGATTTCTTACATTATTAAGGTTGTTGCAAAATGTTTTAAGACTTCAGCACTTATTATTGAATAAACCCCATATCATATAAATAAAGCAACCAATAAACGAAGTGCGAATGTCCCTATAGAACCTTAATTAATAGACGAGTCAATGCCTTAAAGCTATTATGTGTACCTACTGAATCTAGCATCAATACTCTTCTTTGTGGATATCCATAATCTCTTTACGTTTAATAATTTTCTTCGCGTACTTAAACGTAATTACTTTATAAATGGGTATACGGACTTACTTATTATAACACTCCTCTGTGATTATTTAAACTACCTCTGAGGAGTATTTTAGAGGAATCGTCTTTTTACAAATAAGACTGATAAAGTTCAAGTTTTAAATACATTTTTTTAAAGACACAAATACATTTTTTTTAAATTTAAGATACGAAGAAGATTTAGGACATTATAGGCCGATTTCACCACCTCTTAAAAGGGGCATATTGCATTAGCAGCAGAATTTAACTATATTATTCTTTACACAAAATTCCAATTGAAATGACTAAGGGCCAGTTTCTGAATTGAGAATTTCACTAAGTACCTAAATAGTTAACTGGAGTGCTGAATCTTCGAATTTCTCAAAGAAGAGCGTGACAGAACGTTACTTAAGTATTTACTTAGTGAATTTCCCAATTCAGAAACCGGCCCTAAGTACCTACTTAAATGACATTCGAGTGGTGCAAGTCAGTCTAAGAATTGTGATGTTGTGAATTTGGTAATTGAAAGTAGGTAGCTGATGTCATTCTGAAGAAACTAGAGCGCTGTAATACTAATAATACTTACTATCAAAGAGGACAGAATGTTACTCTAACATTTAGTCATCCCTCTTTCCTGCATCGTAATTCTTAAGGTTGCTCTTATACCTGACATGGTTGTCTCGCTGGCTCATTCTAACACTTTTAAAATGATTATACTTTTGAGAGTTTCATAGACATATTTTGTCTTATCTTGATACTACGATTATTATCATTCTGGGAACAAATCTTTATCAAAATGTCCGTTATTTGTATTAACTATCAAACCTTTACGCCACATTTATCATAGCATGGTATTATTTAGATTTATTCTCAATAGAACATGAAAAAATACATTTTCATTAGTTTGCCAAACTGCTAATGTAGTTTATCGGTAAGCTCTTGGTAACAATCCTTGTATAACTTACACAACAATAGATTACACAACAAACAGCATCGATAGTAGATACTTTCTAAATGGGTTTATAAACTGCTTAATTTAAATTGTTGCTTTTTGAATCTTTCATTACGTAATTCCTCTGGGAGGCTTTTATTCATGGTAAGTACTAAACAATTACTTAGCCTAGATCCATAGTAATTAGAGTGTTTAGGTATTTCACTAATTTTATTAAAATCACAAAAAAAATTAGATTGTGCGAGCGAGACCGCATGCTTGACGTAACAGCAGCTGACGTCCATAAGGACAGAACAGAGACGAATCGCATCGAATTAGTTGCGTAAGCGATTCGGCTCGGCTAAAGGATTCGTTGCTAATGGATAAGATAAGATAAGAAGAATATTCTCTATTGCGTACCAGAAAACAATAATGGACGCAGTTTCATAGTTATTATATTACAGGGTTATTTCGAAACTGTGTAATTCCTGAAACACCTCAATCAGAGTTTGTAGTCTAGAACAACTTTTGGGAGCGTTAGTTTTTTCTCAGTCCGTTTAAACAAATTTTTCTAAACATCGTTTTATGAATTCGCGCTTTACGCGCTCTACTAATGACGCAGCATTAATTAATTTTATTTTATTTTATAGGTAAGTCAACGGCCCTCTTATAAAGAGTAAGTCATTGTCCTACATAGAAGAAGGTCTATTCTATTTAGCACATATGGTTTTAAGCATTATCTATCAAACAACGTCACTGCAAAGTAGTTTTTCTACAAAAAAAAATTAAATTCAAAAGTTGTATTTTCAAACTCTAACCGATGTGCAGAAATTGCGCGTCTAAGGAATAACCCTGTGTATAAAATTGAAAAACTGATTTGACTCGGCGAGGCTGGTAGTCTGGTAGGCTTTACAGGTTTTTTCTCCTAATTCTGTCCCGGGTAAAACTCGACGATAGTGGGGTTTTGCTCGACGGTGTACTGAAGTTTGTTCAACTCTTCGCGCTTTAGCTTGTCAGCGTCGACTGTCCGGATGCGCGTGCGCAGACGCCCGCACCGGCCGTCGACGATTCTCTCATAGGCTGGAAGAAAAGTTTGAGGTCTTAGAGAAAATAGGTTTTTGAGAGCATAGCAAACAACATAACATACACTCACGCCTGTATCCCAGAGGGGTAGGCAGAGACCCGGGACTGCTACTTGGTACGATCCTGACACATAATTTTTGCTTCATCAACATTAATTAGTCGTTGCATGCACGCACGCCGGTTTCGGGTATTTTTTATCTGCTAATTTTGACAAAATTTTATTTTTAGAATGTAAGCACTGTATAACCATTGTAATCTGGCATTGTGCATTAATCCTTTCTATAAACAAATATTATTTGATTTGATTTGTTTTATTGATAGGAAAGGCCAGTTGAAAATTTCAGTGTGTTGTTATTATGGCGGATAGCCTAACATATATTAAAAGCCGTCAAGTGGGTTTCGGACTGTTGGTTCCATTGGAAAGTTCCATTAATGGGTCCAATAGGTTTCAAGTGTGGGTGGAACTTGCGCACGAAGAGTTCCGTACCATTACCTACAAGATTAGACAAAGGTCGAGTCGAAAGATAGATTAGGTACCTACATTGAGAACAGCGCCATATATAGAAACCCACAAGAAGTGTTTAACATTGGCATTTAACGACATGACATCGCTGCTGTGAAGGTTACATAGATGGCCGCTAGATGGCTGGAAACATGTCGATTACAAATTGTCATTTACAATAACTTTTGTTCTACGACTATTTTTCTCGCCGTTTTTTCGGTTTGTTCTGGCGCTGTTTGATAGTAAATACCTACTTAAAACGCCGTCATTGTGTAACTAGAATGGATATTATTCTATGTACCTACGACAATGATCTACTGAAAGCTGCGCTATTGGTAGAGCGCGTGAAGCGCGAATTTAACAAAATTACATTAATCCTGATTCAAGATTCAAAAACTGTAAATCCAGGAGAAACTCATGGAAACTCTATTGTTAAACTCATATTCTAAATGGAGTATTTCAGGAAATGCGCATTTTAGAAGTAATCCTGTAGTGCAGTCCCCGTAGGTAATATAACGCCAAAAATAAAACTTGCCAAAATGGGTCCCGAGTTCCCGACCGACGGAATGAAAGAAAAAGAAAGACGATAAATACGCACAGTGGTGATAAAAAATCACATCTGTGTTATAGCGACTACTTAACGTTCACTTGTAAGTAATACTAATATAACTGTGCGTGCATGTATAAGTATCTAAGGGTGCTTGGGTTGACTCGCACTTAGCCGGTGTTTTTTTCATCTAACACATCACAAATGATAGGCACCTAGTTAATTATTGCGATGATTACATCCACCGTCGTCAGGGAACATTCAAGGGTCATTGCGGCAAACCTCATTGGCAATGGCATCAAGTTGTTTTGTTTCACATGCACGATTCTTTTTTTGTTAGTCTATGTATAAGAAGTATAGGTGCACTTCTAGTTACTACTCAATGATTTCCCGGCTAACTTTTTTGTCCGAGCACTCCCGTGATAGTATTCAATGAGAAACTTCAAGGAACCGGTTCCGATTTCGTGATAACTGTGAATTGGGTTAGTTTGCTCAACGTGATTTATTTGATAACGACCGGTTTGTACTACCTAAATATTTTATGTCTTCTTTCGGTCATTCTTCGAGACAATAGAACCGGTCTGTTAGTAATATTTTGTTGTTTGGGTCTTTTTTCATGTTTGTGATGTTTTTGTGTGGTTACCCATATCACATGCTATCCTTGTTTGGGACAACTGGTGGTGTTGTGGGGATGGTAATATTTTTAGTCGCATTCAATTCGCTAACAATACGAATGACCGGTTTCACATTGGACGATAACCGTGACTGCACGACGTCGTTGGACAAGTAGGTATTCATACACTATTCACACAATGTTCGCACAACTGTCGTAGTAAATGTGTGAAACTACCAGTCCGATGAAGTCGTGTCGTTACGGTAATCGTCCAATGTGAAACTGGTCAATGCCAGTAGTAGGTAGTTGAAAAAACAAGTTGAAAAATGTAAGGTGGAAGGACACCATAGAAGCTGCGCTTAAACAAAGTATCTATTGAAAGATCTATGGATATGTTCCTAGGTTGAAACGATACGAGAAATTCAACATTTTCACGGTTTATCAATTTTGAAGCTAAACTGGACTATCATTGCACAATTCCCGATGGTAAAACAGTCATCATCATCATCATCATCAGCGGCCTAAGCTTGTCCACGGCTGAACATAGGCCTCTCCTATAGCACGCCACTGAGCACGGTCCACGGCTACTCTCATCCAGCGCTTGCCAACCGGATGAGTATTTTTCATTACTCTTCACAAATTAATTAAAATTATTCAGTTGATTAGGAAATTGTTAACCGTTTGAAGTTAAGTGTAGCTAATTGGAAAAATGCCATGAAAAAAATCTATTTCCCGCCTCACTATTGAGCCTTAAAAGCAATATGTCAGGAATAACGACTTAGTACATGTCTGAGATGAAACAGCATTAACCTTATTAAAATTTAGAGCGCATTGGAAACTAAAGCTAAATTGGCTAAATTAATCAATAAATGCATTCAATTTGCATTGACAGTACCTACTATGGCTGGGTAGTTGGTTTCCCAAAAAGCAAAATGATAAATTATGTTAGAATATAGCATGATCGCAGATTTTCCCTAGTCCAACTAAGAAAACTCAGGCTGTTAATTTTTCCGCCACGTCTTAGTTGCTTTATACACATAATTTTTATACTAGTGCGTCGAGGGGCGAAAATGTTGAATTCTTGTTTATATGCGTAGTTGTAGCGTACATAACATCGTTGATAGATTCTATATTACCAACAATATTGATTGGCCAAGTGTGTGCGTCAGGTTAAATTGCAGTAGGTGTAACTAATTGACCAACTAATTATCGCGGTTTTGCCAATGAGTTATTTAGCGCGTTACAGATGGCTAGATTCATAAGTTAGGTACTTGTAACACTTCGCCTAACAAGAATGTATTTTTCGGAGAAATCACTCGAAATGTCTGCCTTAGACTATACTGCGGCGTATAATATGACATTTTGTTCACATTAATAAATGGATAAAGTGGCCACTCTTCTCCATAAAGTGTAAAGTAACCATATAATACTCACGGTCCTTCCTAAAGGAGTTATGGCACGCCATGTGGCATATAGATGGGAACCCTTTCAGGTCATCCGGGTTTATTTGCTTATTTCCAAGCGGACCTGCGCATATAGGTGTCCTTGTTCCGCTACAGGCGTTGACACATCCATCGTAGTTGTTCCTATTCCTTCTTCTATTCTTTTTAGTTGTTGTGGGTGCTTTGGTTGTCGATGGAGGGTTTACGTGGATGTTTGTGATCGATCCAGCAGGAGACAGCATTCTGATCTTGATGAATGGCAGTGGACGAGATCCATTTGATGGTGTTTGGGTCGACGATACTCGGGATGCAGGTGAACTATACTGACCATTTGGCGTTGAATATGGAGGTACTAGGCTAGAAGAGAATACAGGAGCCCGAGGAGTGAAAGTTTGCCCAGCGGTAGATGGGAATGCAGTTGTAGATGGGAATCTAGTTGTGGATGGGAATCCAGTTGTAGATGGCAATCCTGTTGTAGATTGGAATCCCGCTGTAGGAAAACCGGGGCTTAGAGTTGTTTGAATGCTTTGAGGTGCATTTTGGTAAATTACGAAGTAATTGGGATTTGTCAGCGGTATATTTCCAGGGAATCCTGCTTGTTGCAAGTCTTGCAAGAATGGCGGGGAGGAACTTGATTGTCCTGGAGATGAAAGCGTCGATCCTTGCTGAGGTAGCACGGAAGAAAACGTTGATGATGCCGAAGGAGGTAGAGACGTGGAAGTAGGCAATACGATGATTGGTTTTTCAGTCGAGAACGTGGATGGCGTTGAAAATATTTCGGACAATGGCTTTGGTGAGAAAGTCGCGTCTTCTGCATTGGCTGCGTCCGGTTTTGGGTCGTTTATCACGTTGGCTGAGTACCATTCCAGATTGTATGATATCTCTCCACTGCAGCAGTGTAGCACTGGAAAGGAGAAATGTAAAGGTATGGTAAGTAAAACTTATGGCTGCAAGTGATAATTTAATCGGCATTGCAAAATTTTGGGCCAAAAACATTGTTTACTGCTAAAGGCATTTGTTACCATTGGTACGCTTATAAGTAATGTAATAAGTATATCGTTTTGAAATCAAAGCTCTGCACGCAGCTTTAGATTTGTACCTGCTGTAATTTAATTGCTGGAGTATGTTTTTCAAACAGCCAATGTTTTATGTAGATACCTAGTTTTCTAAGTGGTTTATTATATTTACCCATTCCTGAATTGTAGTCGCGATATACCGGTTTTCCTAACATTGCTGAATACAGGGGCCTAATTATGCGTACCAAATTCTGTCGGAATCCTGACGTTTGTCATAACAATTTGTATGTATCTAATTTAAAAGTTAGACGATTGGAATCGTTCAGGATTTGTTGCGCGTAATATAGAGGCCGATCACAAAATATATTCAATATTTGTATAATGTAGTATCTGAGGTTTTCCACTTTGACCACTGTATGTACCTACCAAGTTAGGTATTGAAAACTCATTAGTAACCCTGCTGCTGTGATTTATTTGAGTAAATATTAGATGCCTCTAGGTAACGTGATGGCGTGAGCCGAAATAATGAAAAACTACATTAAGTTTTCTTAACGACGAGATAATTATATAGGTATTTGCAAAAACATTAACAAATAGGATTCTACACAGACTTACGACTGGTAACTCAGTGATAATAACGCATAAGGTAGTTAGTGAGTATTTCAGCACGTTGACACGAAATGACGCTCTCAAGTAGGTAGACGGTAAGTAATAACACCAAAGGCGGCTGCATTCCTCCCGATGTTTTTCTCTGATCCAACCATGACAGGACGGCGATCGCAAACCAGTTCCGAAGGCCCGTTTTTTGCAATCGGTCTCTCTCCGGTAAGGTCAAATACCTCGGCAGAAGTCGGCAGTAAACATACGTTTTCATTGATGGCAAAAATTTACGATGCTACAATAGACCATGTGAACACTTTCACTATCATCAGTGTTTTTGACGAGTTCCATTCAATTCAGTGGATAATCAACACAGAGAGCGGATAGGCGAAAAAGCGCGGTCATTAGTACGCTTGATTACCAGGCTACCTGGTACCGCCCCAAAACAACTAGGAAAGGGGTTGTGGGTTCAATTCCCACGAATTAATGTTTAATAAAGTATTTTTCTAAATGTACTATGGAAAATAGTAAGAGTTATTTGGCTCGCTCGTTGTTTTGTACCTATACATTTCTGGATAGTTTGATTTTAGTAACAATCATTTAGGTATTGAAAAACTTGATAAATCGAAAAAGTAGTTTGAAGTGTATGTTTAATGTAACAACCTACAAGTAATTAATTATATTCTTACAGCTAACCTGCAAAATACGGTTTGGCCATATTAATTAGCCTGCGACCTATTCTCAGAGCTACCAAATATACACAAAAAATTTCATAAAAATCGGTGAAGCCGTTTCAGAGGAGTTCGATAACATTATTGTGACGCGAGATTTTTACATATTGGATTAAACCTATTGAGGTTTTAAGTCAGTATTTGTTTTGTAAGTTTTGTACGTAGGTAGATACCTACCTATAACTAGTTATGCTGCAGATCTATACGGTTCACTCATTGTAGGTACTTCAAACCTTTGGAATGTAGCTATTACCATATAGAATTAGCTTAGGTACTTAGATTCCAACGGACGAGTCTTTTTACGGTATTGCTTTGTCCGAACACCTTTAGGTAGGTATGTAGTTGTTAGTAAACATAACAACACACCGATCTTTATACTGACAATCTGGATTAAGCTCTATGTTTTTATGATAAGAGCGGTCCAAGGTACAAAATGTAAAGGTGGACCAGCCATCGAGTATACAATGCCTTGTGAAACCGTAATAAGTAGGCCGAAGAAACACGTTATGTTTACAAATGTAGCTTGCCGTCGTAGCACGACATGATAATTATACATTGTTTATAGAACTTGGAATTATTGTGTAACATTATGCTCTATTTCTATCTTCGAAGCATAAATGGTGTGATTTTTTATAGAGAAATTAAATGTCTTTTGGTGAGGAGTTGCAGATTTCACAAAAGATCAATGTTGTAGAGTTTGTAGACTGCTAGGATTTTTTTGTATTCTGTATACTTCCCACTGCAGAGCACAGGCCTTGTAATTCCTGGTGTAATAAAGAATATTCTATTTATCTACCTCTCGGAGAAAGAGTATGGGCGTGCCCGCCGCGGATTTGCAATTTCAAGCGCTGAGGCTTAGGGCCCGTTTCTGAATTGAGAATTTCGCTAAGTTGATAGTTAACTGTAGTGCTGTCTCTTCGAATTTCTCAGAAAAGAGTGTGCCAGAACGTTACTTAAGTATTTACTTAGTTAAATTTTCAATTCAGAAACCGGCCCTAAGACACTCAGGTTTTTGACGATGTTTTCCTTTACGGTTAGCGAGTGGTATTGCTATAACAACTTCACAAATGTTCGTAACTTAGAAAACAAAGTCATCGGTACGTGCCGGGATTCGAACCTACCACCTCCCGAAAGTGAGGCTACTACTGTTTTATTCTACGCCACCACCGCACAAAAGTTGTTTGGTACCTAGTAGTAATACCACTTGCTAACGGTGAAGGAAAACATCGTGCTGGGAAGTAAGCGAATAACACGCAATGGTCGAGTAAGTTTCATCGATGTAATGGTACGAAGCGTGCTGCGCTTTTGAGATCCAATGTATTGCGCATTGAAATGTCACATCATCATCATCATCATCATCAGCCATTCGACGCCCACTGCAGGACATAGGCCTCCTTCGTGGTTTTCATAACCATAAGGGGTTTTGCCATAATCGCCACGCTTGGCAGGCGGGTTGGCGATCGCAGTATGCGGCTGGAATCTCAGGAAGACGCTGCTGCCCGTCTCTTGGATATTGATTTCCTTAGTCGCCTTCTACGACATCCACGGAAGGAAATGGAGTGACGCTATTCTTAATCCGGCGCCACAAGTTTTCTAAAATAACGTTTGAATATTGCGGTGAGGCTTTGGAGTGAAATGGTCGGCATTCACACTAATGCAATTCTGTAAAAAACATACGAAAATAATGTGCGAAATTTTCCCAGAAAAATATATTTCAAAAGTTATTTTTAAATATTTTTGAATACGTCTCTCCTATGTGCAAAGCTATGTATTTAAATGCAGTAAAGCATTTTAATAATAACTACAATACGTCGGTTTCGAAGGACGTTAGCAAATTAACATCAGAATATACAAGCTTACCTCTAAGTTACGCAAATAGATAAATTAAACACACGTCAAATAGAGTTTGTTATATAACAACATTTATTTTATACGTATACCTATAAAAAGTACCCGAAGCCGGTGTGCGTGCATGCAAAGACTAATGAATGTTGATGAAGCGAAAGCGATCTGTCAGGATCGTGGCAAGTGGCAGTCTGGGATACAGGCGTCAGCCCAACAGCGGGCTCTGTTTATGGGCTGCCCCTATATTACACGCACCAAATTCTGAGCGAGTCCAATGGTTTAACTATCAAATTAGTATGGAATTTGACAGTTAGACGATTGGAATCACTGGATTTGATGCGCTCAAATAAGTCTCCGATCAGATAGATAGAAAAAAAACAGATAATGACGAAAAATTGTTAGGAATAAATGTTAGCGTAAGATGTTTTTTAGGGTTCCGTACCCGGTGGGTGCCAAACGGGACCCTATTACTAAGACTTCACTGCCCGTCTGTCTGACTGTCTGTCCGTCTGTCTGTCACCAGGCTGTATCTCAAAAACCGTGTTAAAAATACGGGGCTATACCATACTACAAACTTAATTTCTTTGCCGTTTTTTGCTTGATATTAATAACGGCAACAGGTATTCGTTTTTTCGCTTCAAAAATAAATAATATCATACAAAAAACGTGATTTTTTGCCGTTTTTTCACAATCTTTGTGTCTAATGTTGTATAGATAATGGCACAGAACCCTTCGCAAGGGCGTCGCCAAGGGGGGGCAGGGAGGGGCAGTTGCCCCCCCTAGAGATTCTAAAAAAGTTGCCAAATATAATGCAACCAAAGTCTTAAGTCTTTGAGTTAATTTGCTTGAAGTTCAAGCCTTGAGCAATCATTCCCGTACGTCGAAACTCGAATGAATTTACCAATTCCACTCCTAATATTCCGTACGCTCAATTACGCTCTGCTCTACTCTGTCGTTGAAGCGGGAGAGGGGGAGTGGGGAAGCAACATGTAACCGCGCAGCGCTCGCGCCCCCCCGCACAGCCGCCTTTGTTTTAGCGTCTGTCATTCTGTCAGCTCGTGCTCGTGTAGCTTTACACATTGGACTCTGTACTGTCACAGAATATATATGTATATAGTACTAAGATACTGTTGTAATTACAATCGCTGTAGATGTAAGGCTCGTAGTACAAGTGAAAAGCTTCCTGTGCTGTCGACTTTACCTACAATTCATACTTACTTTTCTCATTCATAGAGAATGAGAAAAGTATGAATTGTAGTAGGTAAAGTCAACTTGCCCCCCCCTGCGCCATCGGCTGGCGACGCCCTTGACCCTTCGTGCGCTAGACCGACTCGCACTTGGCCGGTTTTTTATATATTACGTAGTGTGTATTCTGGGTATTTATGTTTTTTTTTTTATGTATGTGGTGTATTGAGAAGTATACCATAACTATGAATTTTATTATATTATTATGGTCTATGTCATTTTTTGCAATAACTCTTCCACTATCCACATAACCCAAGGTTAGCTGGAAGAAAATAGTCATTACTAATAAGCTCGCCTTTGTACAAATAAGCTTATTGAGCGAAACATTATTTTCTAATCTAATCTAATATTAAGTGCCCTTACCCTTAGTCAGGGTCATAATAATCTATCTCCGTTCTAAATTTCGTCCCTTGAAGCCTTGTCGCGGTTGTATTAAATTTACTATTATAATATTATTCTACCTTGATTCTGCCTCACCCCGCCGTCCCCCGTCGTCGGCGCAGTTTGTAGTTCGCGCAAACTCATTCAAAGTGCAATAGAATACTCAATGTAAAACAGTAATTTGTAATTTAAATCAGTTCACGAAATATTGCCAAACGTAGGCGGCCCATCAGCTCACAGGATCGACGATCTAAGGCAAATTGCCGGTAGGGGCTGGATAAGGATAACCGAGAACAGAAAGATGTGGCGTGCTTTGAGGAGGCTTATGTCCAACATGAATATTCGGGCTATAATATTAGATTAGACTGAGCCATCCAAACATATTAATTAAGTATTTGTACGCACAATCACTAATATATAGATTTAATGCGGTATCGCGCCCGGCGGCGGCGCGACATCGTCGTCGCAAGATCGTGTAGTTTTCTAACAGTGAAAAGTGAAGAATTGGACAGGATTTGGTGGGCATTTTGGGTGGATAGGTTTTGTGTTTTTATGACAAAAACGGATGATTCGATAAAAAGCTTTGTGAACGCTCGCCATCTTGCACACGCAGTTTCGTTAGTTTCCCGTAAAGGGTAAGCAAAAGTCTTCAAACGTAGAGTCCGAAGTCATTACCAGCAATGAAGTCCATTGAGCTAAGACATTTTCGTTTTTATGTCAATACGGACAAGTTCTTCTCCGTGGGACATGAGTGATGGTGCGAGCTCTACCTCTACCGCCTCATTCGACCTAAACTTTTTTAAATGTCAGAAATAAAAAGTTAACATAGCCAACATAACAATACTAATAAAACAAAAAAGTTCCGGTCGGAGTTCCGAAACGTGAAGATTTGACCCTTATTTGTCCGGTGCTAATAAAACGAAATTTACAGTGCTTTCAGTGCAATAAATGTAAACAATATTGAAAAAAATTTCATCTTTTATGCAAAAATAAACTAAGTATATGCGATTCGTGGTGCGTGGAGGTGGAATTTATTTCGTTCCAGAACGCAACTATCGTTAGTTATTGTTTAAGTTTGCGTTGTTATGTTGGTTATATTGTTTACATCTGAAAATTTTATTCTAAAATAATAAATTCAACAATTCAATAATAATTCAGTTCTTTTATCACCTTTTAATGTGTGCACTGTGCAGTACTAATTTTACTTACATTGCATTAGCAGTTTATATTCGTATATTCTTTTTTTTTCGGCGGTCGGAGCCCAGTTTCATGACCAGGACTATATGTTTTGGGCACCGACTCTAAATTAAACTTCTACAATACCTACATGTAGACGTACTTCTAATTTCTTTTAGTATTCTTGTAAATTATTTCTAACATTTTAGTCCTGCATTGTTTTGAAGTCGGTTTTTATTTTTTGTTTAATTTTTTTATAATTCTTGTTAGTAAAACAATTAAGAGACTTACAAAAAGGGACACAATGTTGCCCACTGTGTAACCCGGCGGAATTATTTAGGCACACCCCAATATGGCGATCTCACGGTGACAGATAGAGCTATTTCCGATGGGTAATGCGTACACTGACTGGTTCTTCATAACCTGGTTAAATGTATCCATCATTGTGGTAAAACCACTGTTCAATGAACTCACAGCTTATGGTAATTTTTTTAGCCCCCCATAGACTTAAGCGTGATTTTATGTAGCCTATATGTTACACGGGAACCTAAGCTATGTGAGTTGTACTTCATTCCTTTCAGTGGTTTTAGCGAGATGCGCGCACAAAGAGTGAGACAGACAAATATCAGATAGAGACAAAACTTACAGATTTATTATATAATCTATAGATTTGGTAAAGAGACTCCTATTTGAAAACGTTGCCAATCAAATATTACCATAAACGTACATACGTAATATACATGTAAAATTCATTCTTATGATCGAATAAAAATCGAACAGTTTAACTTTAGTAGTATAGCGGTGGTAGCGGAGCGGTAGAATGCCCATTCGATAGGTCATGGGTTCGAATCCTGGCATGTAGGAATGACTTTCTTTTCTAAGTTACGTAAGTTATGTAATTCCTGGTGTACATACAATAAATAATATTCTATCTATCTACGTTTGTGAAGTTATAGTAGCAAAAACAATCGCTAACGGTGAAGGAAAACATCGTGAGAAAGGTGCTTGGAATTGCCAACCGCGGTCAGTCCGCGTGGCAATTAAGCCCATACTCTCTCTCTCTCTCTCTCTCTCTCTCTCTCTGGGAGAAGGTCTGTGCCCTAATATTAATAATCCTTGTAAAACCTGACTGGTAAAATGTCACAAAGAAAGACTAAATAAATTATTCATAAAATTATCGACGTCATTCAATAAAAATACTCATTTTGCCAGTCGAACTAACCTGTCTGCTTTGCAAGATATCGATGGTCCCGCCTGCCTGCCTGTTTATAATTGAATAAACTCGTTTATTCGGTTGTGAATTTTTGCCAGTCGGCTTGTAAGTTCTCGTTTAAAGTGTTTTTGTTCGTGTTGAATTTGATTTTAATCTCTGTTTACATGTACGGGACGTTCATCTGATACTGAGGATACGCAGAGAGAGAGGAGAAAGGTGTCTACGAGATTATACACCTACTACATATAGGTATCTAAAGTACCACCCATTTGCAGATCTAAAGCGGTTGTACATACGGTTCTTATGTGTAACATTTGCTGACACCCGAATGATTACCTATAGTGTAAATTATAACTGTTGTAGATATTTTAGGCTTTTTGTCTCAAATTTAACAACAGTGTGCTAGTAACTAGTCTAACACTAACGGCCTTATTTATAAAAAAACACGATTCCTCTAAAACACTCCTAAGAGACAGTTTATTTAATCTGTGATTACGACTTTTCCTTGTAAAATCTCCAGCACAATAAAACCTCAATGATCTACCTTAGGGCAGCTTAACTTAAGTAGTTGTGCTATTGTACTCTTAAAATAAGGTTATTCAATTTACCACCAATTTGTAGAGATGCTTGTAACTTTACTTAATAAATAAATGAAACTTTCTCAATCGCTAAAACAATCACCTGTCCAGTTTAACTAACAACACTATGCTTTTTAAATCATACAATGAATGAACAGACTGTGTCAAACCTCGCCAATAATAAAAATAGAACATTCTACTCAATAATAAACCGATAGAAACAATTTATTCCTCGCACGAGCAAAGTGTCATCAAACCTGACCTTAGCTCTTCTAAATTTAAAATTATGAACTTCGAAACTTTACTTTTCAAGATACTACACGTAAGCACTAGCATTGAATTCAAATGCACTAGGTATTAACCCAAACAGGTCACTAACGAAGTCACAATAAAGGTTGGTACTCACGTGAGATAACGAAAAGCGTGGTGCAAACATGCGCCATGGCCAAACTACGTGTGTAGACTGGAGACCAGTTCAGTCGAGGGCTATTGGGAGGGGGAGACTTGTTGGCCGTTGGCTTTGGTTCATTGGTGACCAATTTGATCCATATTTTGGTACAGGTGTATGACCGGTAGCGACAGACAATGGTTCACAGATGAATGCGCTTTAGATTGGTGTGAGTTGGAGTTATCTAATATTATCTTATGGTAGAGGTTGGGCGTTTCTCCATCGCGCAATTCAATTTCTGCCTTCATGTAGAGTTTCAGTTGTATTTTGTTAATAAATTTAACTATATTTTGAACTGGTGGAAGATGGTATAGCATGACGTTTATAAGATCTTTTAAAACCTAAAAGCCATATAAAAATACGATTACCTGTACTCCTTTAAGGTCTGTTGAAATCAGAAATCAATAATTTATTTCAACGTAAAGAATTTACATTCTGTTTGCTGAATGTCAATGTACTATGTTACTATGTTAGCCGCTGCCTTCGGGCCGTATTTGTAGTGGAGAAAAAGGCAGCGGGAAAAAAAACTCCACTCTGACCATCTTTTCTCAAATCATCTTAAACTTATACATCAAAGCCTATATGATATGATTCCGTGATAGCCAAATAACTTTAAAAGCCAAAATAACACTTCTTACAAAAGTAGGAAAAACAGTAATGCTGCGGCCAGACACACGAACAGCACCCGTTCACGAGCATAACGCAGGGGTCAGCCATCACCAGTCTCAACCATTTTAGAGGGAGATAGGTGACCCGGCCACCACGCCACCATTCGAATGACCTTTAGCAAACCTGCAGATTGAGTTCTTGTCAGCTATAAAATGTGTGCTATAGTTATTAATGTGCAATCACGTCGACAGTACACGTTTTTAAAACTAAATAAATTATAATATTAATAATTAAATAACAATGAAATCGCAGTGGAATTGGCTTACTAAAATTGTTGAAAAGGGAAAGACTTTACCACATACAATTTTAACTGCATTTGAGCAGTGTTTTAAAGGAATCTTGTTTTTAACCGACTTCAAAAAAGGAGGAGGTTATCAATTCGACGCGTATATATTCTTTGGCTATGTTCACGCATAATCCGTGAAATCTTAAACGATTTCGACAATTCTTTTTTTGTTCGAATACATATCTACGTCCCGTTAGTCCCATTTTAATTTGGTGAAGATCTGATGAAGACTTTCAGAGATGGAGAACGGCACTCTTCAATGGACAGCAGTAAATAAAGCCTAATGGGGCCCATCCGTATGTTTCATAAAATAGCGTACAAGCAGTCCGGAGATGAAGATTGAGAACTTCAAATTTTAAAGCAAATAATTAAGTAGGGGTAAATTATAAGTCCCGACTTTGAAAATTACAATTGTTTCCGTACTAAATTTAGCACACTAGATCTCAGGAGGTTAAGGGACTTGTTTATTTTCTCCCGCTCCCTCACTAAAAGTTTAAAAATATTTTCTTTTAAATAAAAACTAAAAATCAACTTCAAAACGTCAATACATACATAAACTCACGCCTGTATCCCGGAGGGGTAGGCAGAGACCCATTTCCTTCCGTGGATGTCGTTGAAGGCGACTAAGGAAATAAATTACCAGGAGACGGGCAGCAGCGTCTTCCTGAGATTCCAACCGCATACTCGTTGGCGATCGCGCCAACCCGCCTGCCAAGAGCGTGGCGATTATGGCAAAACCCTTCGTGGTTAGAAAACCATGAAGGAGGCCTATGTCCTGCAGTGGGCGTCAAATGGCTGATGATGAGGCAGAGACCAGGGACTGCCACTTGCCAAGATCCTGACAGATCACTTTCGCTTCCTCAACATTCATTAGTCGTTGCATGCACGCACGCCGGTTTCGGGTACTTTTTATCTAGCCCTTTGCTAATACATCCCCTATTTGGTCGAAGTATGTCCGCACGTCGGCCCTTACCGGCCCTTCCACCCACATTCGCTCGATATATTTGTTTCGTCAATCTTTCTTCTTTCAAAACACTACAGCACTAAAAAGTTAGAAATAATTTAAAAGGAGACCTTTATCTCCCTCCAGAAAGCCAGCAATGCTCTGATGTCACTATCCTCCTCAAGGGATCCCGGTATCCCAATTATAGCGGTCCATTACGGTCTAACGGTTATTAGTCACGTGGAGGCCCTGGCATTATTAATTGGTAGAGCCCGTATAGTACGACTTCTGTAACTTCATGTAAACCCTGGTATGGTAGGTATTTCGAAAGATATCGTGCGCGCACGCAAGTCGCAACGACTAATGAATGTTGATGAAGCGAAAGATGTCTGTGGTATCTACTTGACCCTTCGGGAAACAGGCGTAAGTTTAAGTAATGTATAGTGAAAAGTAATTATTCTAAAGATCATCTCTGAGAGAAGGCTGTGCCCTGCAGTGCGTGGGACCAAACTCCTTGGTGGGACGTACTCGTATATAGGGTACACTGGAAAAAAGGGTACCTGGCCCACCCAGCACAACAGCATTAGTCTTCAAAGAAAAGTGAAATTATGGATTTAAACAGAATTTGCGTAATTCGACACTAACTTCAACTATCCCGGCCGCATTATGTGATAGAACAAGTACGTACAGATAACCTACGTTAATCATTTTCGGCCTTATGGGCTATTTTATGTCATTTATATATGCGGCACATAAGGGTTTTATAGCACCTAATTTCTTTTTGTATTGTTTCTATGTTTTAAGAATTTATATGTTTCAAATCGTATCGCAACGTTGTTGAAAGTTTGTGTTGCAGTTGTTGTAGCAAATGTCTTTCTTTCTTCTTTAAATTATAGCACCGATTGTAATGTAACTTTTAATAACACTTAATGTATTTAAAGTTATCAGGAATGGTAGTAATGCCACAGGAGGACCTCATTCTGAAAGAAAAAGGCAGATTCATCATCATCATCATCATCATCAGCCATTTGATGTCCACTGCAGGACATAGGCCTCCCTCATGGTTTTCTAACCACGAAGGGTTTTGCCATAATCGCCACGCTTGGCAGGCGGGTTGGCGATCGCAGTATGTGGTTGGAATCGCAGGAAGACGCTGCTGCCCGTCTCCTGGTAATTTATTTCCTTAGTCGCCTTCTAAGACATCCACGGAAGGAAATGGAGTGACGCTATTCTTAATGCGGCGCCACACGGAAAAGGGAGATTACAAGCACTTAAAAGGCTTAGGTTTAACCTACGACCATTAGTGAATGAATGGTACATTACTTGATTCTGAGGCAACAGCTAGGTCACAAATATTATGAACTAGCTAGGACAGCTTGTGAGATGATCTGGAGTTCCCTAGTCTCGAACGTTCTACATGACTCCGTTTTTATTGGCCGTCATGGTTTGTTTAGCGCAGTCGAATGGATCATACGTGCAGCTTGTATAACAACGGGTGTCGTAAGGTTTGCATTGCCTGGCACGATTTAATATATCAACGAATAACGGTGATTATACGGGTAGTAGTCATCTACTTAGGTGGTGTACTGCATACGTACCTATGGTTTAAATAAACAATAATAATAAGATAAGATAAGAATATTCGTGCAATAGCACACAAGAAACGAGACATAAAATATGAAAGATACAATGAAAAAGTACAATGGGCTGCCTTATTGCTAAAAACAATTTCTTCCAGACAACCTTGTGATGAAAAGGTTGCTGGAGGAGAAAGAGAGAATAAATGAATAAATAATCTTAAGACTCTACTTTTGTAAAATTTATTTTATCTTTTTTGCAAATGAGCTTTAAAGACTAACAACCCTATCACACTAGCGATTTGAAGGCGATGCGATTGAACACCGAGCTCGTCACGATTGCGTAGCGATTGCGCGGCGAGCACGCCGCGACGAGGCTGCGACGACGCTGCGCAGTCGCGGCCCCTTCGGTCTGTAACGACTAAATATCAAAATGCCACGATTTCATTGTGACCAAATTTCAATTTACCTTAGTCCCATAATGCCTGAAATCTCAAACGACTTCATTTCAATTTGTCGAAATTTCAATTCGCCTTAAACCCAAAATGCCTGAAATCCAAAATGGCTTTATACTCTATTGTCTGAAAAAACAAATTATTGTACAAATAAATAAATTAAAAATACATTAATAATTGTACCCTAGCGAAATAGAATGTAAAGTTACTTAGTATCATATAAATAATTATAATAAGACAAAATTACCTTTCCATAATTTAACAAAAATATTTAAACTGAAAACTCTATGCTCTACTCTTGCCAAGTCAATCTATTTGTTTCAAGCATAAAAGATTTTTTTGGCGGTCAAAGTTCAGAACATAACCTGCGTCTTGAAGAACATAGACAGACGGGGTTATCTCTACAATCCGATGCTGGCGCGAGAGGTGCGCGAGGCAGATCGGGCACTGAAGCACGCATACACGCCGACTTCTAGCGCCGCACCGCCTGCCAAGAAAGAGCAACGACCCGTCATGGCCCCGAAGAAGAAGTCAAGCGCCAACTACACCGTCGTGGAAACAAGCGAGGAGATCGACCGATGCTCGAAATGCGAACAAGTTCACACGCTACTTCTGTGTTCGAACTTCAAGAAACTCACCATCGGCCAACGCTGGGACTTCGTACGAGAAAAATGTATACGCTTCAGATGCATCAAAAGCAAGCATCAGCGAAGGTTCTGCAAAGCTAAGCCCTGCGGTGTGAACAACTGCCATCGCCCTCATCATCCGATGCTGCATCAAGATCCACCTGCAGCACCGATGCCGTCTCAAGCAGTACTGTCGGCAGCAACCACTAACGCTAACGACTCACGATCTGTACTGCTGAAGATGTGCCCAGTTGTCATCGTTGGACCACGGGGGGAGATGAGCACATACGCACTGCTGGACGAAGGCGCTACCATAACGCTCGTCATAATACTGGCGCATAACATCGGAGCAGATGGGCCGCCACGCCCACTGAACCTACAAGGCGTCAACATGTCCCAGCAAGAAGGAGAGAGCAAGATGGTTACCGTGCGAATGAGAGGTAAACACAACAGCGCGCTACACGAACTACGAGCGCGCACGGTCAAGAACTTAAGGCTTCATCAAAAATCAATTCCGGAGTCACTGCTGAGACACGAAGATCTGCTGCAAAACGAGGTGTGCTACGAACGAGCACGTCCGGAAGATCTTGGTGGGGACAGACCACTGGGAGCACATTGTCTCACGCGAGTTACGTGTCGGCGGGCCAAATGAACCGGCTGCCTCTAAGACACAACTCCGTTGGGTGATTCATGGGACTATACCAAGCAGCGTGATCTACAAGAACGAGAACGTACTGCACGTCTTCGCGCCCGAACGGCGCACCGAACCCGATCTAGACGAGCAGAACGAGCGAAACGATCGCAGACTTCATGAACTACTCGAGGCACACTTTCGTACGGAGGCTCTCGGCGTTGCCAAGAGTCAACAGCGCAGATCAACGAGCAACCTTGATTGTCGAACAGACAATAAGGAAGATCGACAGTGGCTATGAAGTCGGATTGCCATGGCAAAACGACGACACAAACATGCCACCGAACTACGACCAAGCCTTCCGTCGACTGTGGAAAATCGAACAAAAGATGGACGCCGATCCTGACTTCGCTCAAGAGTACACCAAGCAGATAGAGAACCTGCTGGTGAAAGGCTATGCGGCACCATGCGACGGTCCCGAGCAAACAAGTGCCGTCCGCTGGTTCCTGCCTCACTTCGCCGTGCAAAATCCCAACAAACCGGGGAAAATACAGCTGGTGTTCGACGCGGCAGCAAAAAGTCACGGTGTGAGCCTTAACGATCATCTGCTAGGGAACGGACCTGCTTCAGTCACTGCAGGGGATCCTGTTCCGGTTCGGAGAAAAACGGATTGCTATCACCGCCGACGTACAAGAGATGTTTTTGCAGATCTGCGCTGAAGATCAACCCGCAATTCCTATGGAGAGGAGATAACATGGCAGAACCGACCTACCTCGCCTCTACAAGATGAAGAGCCTGATCTTCGGTGCAGCGAGCTCCCTGTTCATAGCTCACTACGTGCGCAACCACAACGCACACCAGCATGCGCAAACTCATCCGCGCGCGCTGGAGGCCATCACGCAGAACCATTACATGGATGATCTGGTGGTGAGCTATGACGGCGAAGAGGAAACGAGATGCAGCATCGAAGAGATCCGAGCGGTGCACGCCGCTGCTGGATTCACACTGCGAGGATGGAGCACCAACTGTAGAGAAGTGCTGCTCGACGTTCCAGCCGATCTACATGCAACAACTCCTGTACAACTGGGGGGAGAAGAGCTGAGCAACAAGATACTGGGGCTCTTCTGGAACAACGAACAAAAAGAACTGGGCTTTAACACGTCCACGAACCGAGTCTCGGCTGAGGTGCGCTCACGCTCACGCGCACCCACCAAACGAGAAGACAACGAACAAGAGGTCCTCCATGCAACCGAAGACAATGCAACCAGAGACGACTGGCTGCCTGAACGTGCTCGTTTCTCCAAGGTGCGAACTACCGGCCGTGTGCCGGCATTTACTAACATATGCCGGCGCAGAGCCGACTCGGACAGAGCACCAGCACATCGAAAGTGCCGAACGGTGGAGGACGTCCGAACGTTAGTTTAAGTTAGGTTCGCAGATAGCTGTATGCTGAACGAGGCCATTTAAATATAAGGTAACATGCGTAAATATTGCGTAAGACCAGTGGAAAATTCCATAAAGATCTGTGATTGGTCGAACGGCTGGCCCAAATTGTATATAAGCCGGAACATTCTCTGTATTAGCATGAGCTTTCAGTTAGCTACTACACCACCCTGAACCTGGAAGAAATAAACAGCTATCAAGAACCACTGGAAGTTTGCATCATCACCTATACAGTCGACACCCCACTTAATAGGTGATGATACCATGTAAATTTTTCTGAATTTCCCGTCAATTTCTCAGGTTATACTTATGTTTGTCAGATTCTAGAAACAAATATTTGATCATAGGCCAAAAATAGGTTTGTAATATTGTACTAACTTAGAGACTGGCATTTAGCGGGACAAGATTAAGTTTAAGCAGTCTGTTATTCCGATGCCGCTAAAGACAGAAACATGTTTCCTTGGCAATCGAATCCCGGGATCGCAACGACACAGGTTCGCCTAGTGTGGGATCCCAGATCAACAAGCGGAAAAGAAAACCCTTGTCAAACCACTATTTGCCAGAAAACACTATTCGACAAACAGATTTTCAAATCAGGAGGGCCTGTGGGATGTATTCTTTTTTAACTTCAAACTTAATTTTGTTTATAGTTTAAGGTCAGATAAAGATATGTTTACCTATTATTCTATAGTTTAATGGTAGATTTATAAAATTTTACATAGAAATTAAACTTAAACACTAGCAAGGTGCATGGTGTGGCAACCTTAATGGGCTTGGCACTTACCTTAAAACCTTTTATCTACACTCATATCATAATCTTCAAATTAAGAATTCAAAGGTAAACACATATTGACAGGCTTTAAACAATACATAACTTTAAAGAAAATAAAAAAAAAAGTGTAATATAATAGTACATTATGATACAAGTGTGGTATGTTGGTCATTACACTCGAGTCGGTTTTTAAGCCTGAGCCGAAGGCGAAGGCTTAATGGAGACGAGAAGTGTAATGACCAATGCTCACGTGTTTCATACGACGTTTTTCAACACACTTGCGAGGAAAAGTAAATAAAAAAACAACACTAACGAAATGCAATACTGTGAATAAACTTAACAAACAGAAACCCATTTAAAAGATGGCGGCCGTAATTTTATTTTTTCGCGCGCTCAGCGCTGCATGCGCGCGCAAGTCTGAGATAAGGGCACCGGCAAAGTACCTAATCAGCCACATATTTATAAATTTTGAAATTGGGTATTTATAGGTAAAAATACACCGTCAAAATATAAATACCAACAAGCTAACAAGCAGTTTCATGAAATTCTTTAATTATTGATCACATTTTGAATTTAATTTTATATTTACGCAAATAACTACTTAGCTGTTTTCGAAACATTAATACTTCTTGCTAATATTTAAAAAGATATGTAATGAAAAGGCACTAGTGCGATAATGTAATGTAAAAGGCACGGCATGGGTAATATTCTGCATTATCAGTGTAAATACGCTGTAATAAGACCTATTTTACGAGCAGGTGTGTTGAAAACTACTATTATATTACACTTATTTTTTTTAATTTTCTTTAAAGTTATGTATGTTTTAAAGCCTGTCAATATGTGTTTACCTTTGAATTCTTAATTTGAAGATTATGATATGAGTGTAGATAAAGTTACATTAAAGGTCAGATTTTTCACTTTATGTTACAGTTATTTTTTTTAAAGTGTTGCTGTGATCACGGGACAAAACTTAAGTTTTTTTTTAATGTCAAAAGTTGACTCTATAAAAAACCTAATTTCATTTTCGTGGTACCAAAAGTGCAACTAAAAATACCTAAAATTGCGCGCTCAAAACTGAGTGCAGACGATTGAATGTCAAGATACTTTTGTCGAAATTGCGCCATTTTGTTTAAAAAATTTCATTTATTGGATTAAAAATGTCTGAATCTGAAAGTGACAGCAATAATTTTGAGAACTTAACTCCACCCGATATTTTGGAAAAAGCATCAAAAGTAGTCTTTTGCCGGAAAAGTCAAGAAAAATGTATGTATTGTTTAAAGTTATGTATTGTTTAAAGCCTGTCAATATGTGTTTTCCTTTGATTCCTTACTTTGAAGATTAAGACATGAGTGTAGATAAAGTAGTGTATGAGACTGCACATAACTTGGTATTAAAACACTCGCCAATGCTATTAAAAAACTCGCCAAGGCTCGTTTTTTAAAATCTCGCTCGTGTTTTAATAACCCTCATTATGTGACAGTCACATAAACTACTATTATGTTTTATAGTTATATTGTAATAGTGTACTATCTAATGGCTGTCCTATGTAAATAAAATAAAAAAGATAAAATGAAATAGAACATTTGATTTTATTTATACTAACCTTGTACCTATATTCCTGTTTTCTTTTTTATTTTTGTAAATCTCAGCTTGACAATTAAATATTTTTGTATTTCTATTATAAGTGACCGTATTCTGGGATGTCAAAATAAAATGGGGTATGGGGGGGGAAGTTGAAATACGGATCAAATCAAATGACTTTTTTTAAAAACACAAAATGCCTTGATTCATATACCATCCTTTTTTCTAATACAGTAAAATCTTAATAGTGGTCATTCTGAAATGTGGCAAAAACTTAGCTGGATCAAGAAAATCTTATACTTGTCCATAGCTCAAGAAAACTTACTATTGGAAAAAGTTTCATAATATCTTACTCCATTAGTATAGTAAAGTTAATCTAAGACTTCGATGTTTTGAACACTTTGCGCGCTGAGAAAAAATCATAAGGCTCGTTGGGCAAAAAATGCATTGGTGCAAAAAAAAATGCAATAATAAAGTGCAATTTTGAACCTCCGTATCTCCTAAGCCGTTGATTTACTTGACTTGGTTTCATATAGGTATGGAGAATACGTTCGTTTAGTAAATTGACACCTGGTATTCTCTCTCAAGGGTACGTACCTAGTTATTACGAGACAAAAAAGATTTCGATCAAAACATCTGTGGACCCTTTCTGGCCGCACTTAAATACTCATTACGCAGTGCAGGGATTGCGTTTTGTGGACGGATTTCGATAGTGAAATAACGCAATGGAACTTTTGGGGTACCGCGGACAGCGCAATTTCTTTGCCTTTTTTTTCAATTTAATGAATTAATGAATAAATGTGTTATGACCACCTTCATACATAGTTACATAACAACTAGTGGACTTGGCAAACGTTGCTTTGCTATATTAATTAGCCTACGACCTATTCTCAGACCTACCAAATATACACAAGAAAATTAACAAAAATTGGTGTAGCCGTTTCGGAGGAGTTCGATAACAACACTGTGACACCAGGTAAACATTGTTTTGCCATATTAATTAGCCTACAATCTATTCACTAATATACACAAAAAACTCATAAAAATCGGTGAAGCCGTTTCGGAGGAGTTCGATAAGAAACACTGTGACACGAGATTTTATGTAGGTATTACATAAGAGTAATTATATAACAGAGAAGATTAATCAACCGACATAACCTACTGAAGGTAATCTACAGGCAATTTGTATTTTATGTATTTCTCAATCTCTAGTCTACGTTAATGATTTACCGTTTATGGGACAAAAAATGCCTGACGTAATGTTATTTGCTGATGACACGTCAATTATTTTTAAAATAAGTAGACAAGAAAATAATCTTGATGAATGCAAATAATGCTTTCTCGCAAGTATTACATTGATTCACAATTCACATCCAAAACCCGCCTGCCAAGCGTGGCGATTATGGCAAAACCCCTCATGGTTATGAAAACCACGAAGGACGCCTATGTCCTGCAGTGGGCGTCAAATGGCTGATGATGTTGATGATGATGATGAGTCTGCTGCTAAATTCCACAAAGACAAAATATATAAAGTTTACCTTACCCAACGTAAAATTTGCTGAGAATAACATTGTAATTGGAAATGAAAAAATATAATTTGTAGAAGATACTGTATTTTTGGGCATCATAATCGATGCAAACTACAATGGGATCGATAAATTGTAAAATTAGCACACAGACTCTGCAGGATATGCTGAAAAAAATTAAGGAACTCACTGACGTTGCAACTGCTAGACTTGTTTATTTAGTTACTTGTTAGTATTATGTCCTACGGTATACTACTATGGGGCCGGAGAGCAGTAACTGCTTGCATCCGTCTTAATGATGTAGGGTTTGTGGGCATCTGCTTGTTGCAGTACAGGAGCGGTCATATGTCGATGTTTGAGTTCCTTAAGTACGGTTGCTTGGTCAGCTTCGTTAATGGTTCCGCAATGGGCGAGAAGCCTTTGATAAAGCGTCGATACCAGGAACGTGTTTGTAAGAAGGAAGCCAAACATTGGAGGCTAGTAGGATTTGATAAGTCTCTTATGGCTGCTGTTTTATCTGGGTTAACTTTCAGTCCTTCAGGTGTGATGAAATGCCCGAGGTATTTGATGGAGGAGCAGCAAAAACGGCACTTTTTCCCATTGATCGTAAGATTACATTACATTCTTTCGAAAAATGTCTTTTAAGTCCGAGATATGTTGTTCAAATGTTGTTGAAAGTACCACTTGGTCGTCCAGATTGGCTACCATTTTCACGTAAACTCACTTTGAACCTATCCATGAGTCTCTGGAATGTGGCAGGGGTATTCCGTAGGCCGAAGGGCATGCGCTTAAACTGGAAAATCCCAAAAGGGGTGATAAATCCGTTTTCTCCTGGTCTTCTTCGTGGACCTTAATTTGCCAGTAACCTGATTTGAGGTCAAGCGTCGACATAAAGAGGGTTGATTTCGCTTCATGGAGCAAGTCATCAATCCTGGGAATGGGATAGGTGTCCTGAACGGTGATGGCGTTAAGTCGGCGATAGTCAATGCAGACTCGCGTGCTGCCATCTGGTTTCGCAACCAATACTGCAGGCGCTGCCCAAGGTGATGCACATGGTTCTGTAATCCCATCTCTCAGCATGTTATCGTCGTACGTAAGACTTCCTTCCGCACCGGGGAAAGTCGGTACGGGGGCACGAATATTGGACGGTGATCGGTAACGTCGATACAGTGTTCAGTCTGCGTGGTAGGGCGTCAGTTAGTTGTGAAGACATCTTTTTTAGCGACCAAAACTTCTTCCAACTGCTTTGTCTGGTTTTCCGTCATAATGAAATCACTACACACGACGTTAATGGAGTCAATGTCAATGTTCACTTTTACACCGACAGCGCAGTAACCAATCTCATCGGGTTTCAGCGAATGATGAGGCTTACTCTTGCACGTAGGACAGGATGTACGCACCACTCCTGGTGCGCCGCATTCATAGCAACTGAATTTTGTGAAGGTTGTGACGGTGACGGAGCTTGTGTAGCAGCCGCGAGCCTTGTTGGAACTAAGGAAGGCTTCTATCTTAATTCATTCAGTTCGGGACGCTTATTCCGACGTATCTGGTCGGTATTTATTTATTTTTGACTGCATTATAACCACACGGTTTGAAAGTGTTAAGTACATTTGTATTAAGTGTTGAAGATAGAGCAAGAACAAAAGACTTTTTTTAATATCCTTTTCTTTTAGCAATTTCATTATTTAATAGGCATAATAATACATTATTAATTTAACACCGGATAAACTTACTAATGGTGTTAAGTTAATGGTGGGTAATAGTACGAAAGTTTTGGTTCGAAAATAATAACACATACTTATTCTGTGATAATTTCAACTACCTAAATTATCTACGGCTCAGTAGATAAAAATAATAACCTTTACACAACACAATTCATCATTCAGCCACAAGAAGTCCACTGCTGGACATAGGCCTCCTCCATGGATTTCCAAAAAGACCGGTTGGAAGCGGCCTGCATCCAGCGCCTTCCTGCCACTTGGATGAGGTCATCTGTCCATCTTGTGGCTGGTCGTCCTACGCTGTGCTTGCCGATATGTGGTCTTCATTCGAGAACTTTTCGGCCCCATCGTCCATCAGTTCTGCGTGCTATGTGCTCCGCCCACTGCCACTTCAACTTACTAATCCGCTGGGCTATGTCGACGACTTTCGTTCGTCTACGAATCTCATCATTTCTGATTCGATCTCGTAGAGAAATTCTGAGCATAGCCCTTTCCATAGCTCGTTGCGTGACCTTGAGCCTTCTTATGAGGCCCATAGTGAGAGACCACGTTTCAGTGCCATAAGTCATCACTGGTAACACACACTGATTGTATAATTTGGTCTTGAGCGATTGAGGTATATTAGACGAAAAGACTTTTCTAAGTTTCCCGAATGCTGCCCAGCCGAGTTGGATTCGACGATTGACCTCTTTCACGAAGTTGGACCGGTCTAGTTGGACTGTTTGTCCTAAGTAGACGTAATCGTCTACAACTTCGAGAGTCGTGTTCCCCAATGTTATTGGGGTGGGCACAACACGGGCGTTCGACATGACCCTCGTTTTGTCCATGTTCATTTTAAGGCCCACACGTTGGGAAACTCGACTGAGGTCTTCGAGCATTACGCCGAGGTCTTCCATCGTTTCTGCCATGACTACTATATCGTCGGCAAATCGAAGGTGCGTGATGTACTCGCCATTGATATTGATGCCGCCATTAATATTGATTCCAGAAGCTTGAAGGCATCTTCCAGTGCGTTCGTGAACAGTTTCGGAGAGATAACGTCTCCCTGTCTCACGCCTCTTCTCAATGGAATTGCCTCCGAATTCTGCTCCTGTACTCGGACCGACATGTTGGCGCTGTTGTACAAGCACTTCAGCACCTCGATATACCGATAGTAATTACGGCAACGCTGGAGAGACTCGAGCACTGCCCATGTCTCGATCGAATCGAAGGCTTTCTCATAGTCCACAAACGCTAAGCAGAATGGCAAATTATACTCCTCAGTCTTCTGTATAATTTGCCGCAGCGTGTGGATGTGGTCTATGGTACTAAAGCCCTTTCGGAAACCGACTTGTTCGGGAGGCTGGAAGTCATCAAACCTGCGTTCGAGACGATTCGTGAGGACCCTCGAAAACAGCTTATAAACATGACTCAGAAGCGAGATGGGTCGGTAGTTCTTCAATAGAGAGTTATCCCCTTTCTTGAAGAAGAGCGTCACCACGCTTCTGTTCCATGCTTCTGGCGTTTTTCCTTCGAGCATGACAGAATTGAAGAGCTTCTGAAGGACTTTAAGTACTGGTGTTCCACCTGCTTTCAGGAGCTCTGATGTGATTCCGTCCTCTCTTGGTGCCTTGTTATTCTTGAGCTGTTTCAGGGCCATCCTAATCTCATACAGGCTGATGTCCGGGATGTCTTCGGTATAATATCGGGTCAGTTTGGCTCTCGGATCTTTGTTCAAACTGCTAACAGGTTTTGCGACTGAGGTGTATAGCTGTCCGTAGAAACTCTCAATCTCCCTCAACACCTCTAATTTGGTCGACGCTATACTGCCGTCCTCTCTCTTCAGCTTCGTCAGCTGGCTTTGCCCAATAGACAAGTCTTTTGCGAACACTTTGGAGCCCTTGTTCCGCTCTATAGTCTCTTTAATACGTTTGGTGTTAAAGGACCAAATATCGTGCCGCATAGACTTTGAGATATGTCTATTGAGCTGCCTATATGACTTAGCATCCTCGGAGGACTGCAGTTGCAACGCGCGACGTTTAGCCATGAGGTCGAGAGTATAGTTTGAGAGCTTTTGTGGTCTACTCGTACGGTTGGGTCTATAGAACCTTGAGCCCACTGTACGGACAGTTTCTACAAACCTGTTATTGATCTCGTCCAGAATACAATTACTTGAAAAATATTCTTATCTTATCTTACTTGTCCCGGCCTCAAACTAGGGTACCATGTGCTATTTAGTGATAACCCTCGTCATTACAAACTTAGGGATAAGGTCCCATTTGCACCCGTCGAGTATGAGACTCTAATTAAATTACTTTTTTTCTTCTCTGTTGTGAAATTTCTCCTATATTTCTTTGGTAATACAAGTACAAAGATTGACTTCAAATTTTCACTAAGCCATTGAAGAGAAGCGGTGACCTATGACTTTGTTTTCTAAGTTATGTACATTTGTGAAGTTATAGTAGCAATACCACTTGCTAACGGTGAAGGAAAACATCGTGAGGAAACCTGGGTGTCTGAGCTATTCACATGCCTCAGCGCTTGAAATTGCCAATCCGCGGTGGGCACGCGTGGTGATTAAGCCCATACTCTCTCTCTCTGAGAGAAGGCCTGTCCCCTACAGTGGGACGTATATAGGCTGCTTATGATATTGAAGAGATTTGATTAATGCTGATGATACTTCCTTAATTTTTAAAGTAAGGAGAGGTAGGTAATGTTGACGATGTAAACAACGCTCATCAAATGCAAGCTACAGTTCAAAACTGGTTCACGGTGAACAATTTGATGTTAAATGTGAAAAAGACAAAATGCGCCAAGTTCTCCTTGCCCAATGTTAAAAATGTTGACACGTGTCTAAAAATATCTGGGGAGGAATTAGAGCTGATAGAGTCCACACTATTTTTAGGCATAATAATAGACTCAAAACTGCAATGGGGTTCGCATATTGAAAAACTATCGGGTAGGTTGAGTTCAGCTGCATTTGCAGTTAGAAAAATTAGGCAACTTACAGAAATATCGACTGCGAGGCTGGTCTATTTTAGTTATTTTCAAAGTATCATGTCATATGGGTTGTTATTATGGGGATGGGCAGCAGATATAGAAACAATATTTATTTTGCAAAAAAGAGCAGTAAGAGCAATTTACTACTTAAGCAGTAGGGAATCGCTAAGAGAGCGTTTCAAAGAAATAGGAATTCTTACATTGGCTTGCCAATATATATTCGATAGTATAATGTATGTCCGTAAAAAAATAACAATGTTTAGATTAAATTGGGACGTCCCTAACGTAAACACTAGAAATAGAAATAAGCTTGCTTATTCTAAATTTCGTTTAGCAAAGGTAAATACATCGTTTGTAGGCTATTGCGTTCGTTTTTACAACAGAATTCCAGAAAATGTTCTGTCCTTGTCTGAAAGTAAATTTAAAACATTTATTAAAAAATCGCTATGTAAAAAAGCCTACTATAGAATATACGAGTATATGAACGATGTAAGCCCTTGGTAGTAAACCAATGCCACTGCGATTTCATTGTTATTTAATTATTAATATAATATGACCTTTGGCCATCGAGACCAAGTATTGTATTTTGATACGAATAAATTTATTTGAAACTTTATATTGACTAGGGTCACAATGCATGTGCCCCTTTCTTCAAAGCGACAGATTGCCAAATTGTTGGCATTCAATATTTATGACCCTATTATTGTTAAGACAATAAAACAGGGACCAGTCGTGGATACAAACTGTAGAAAAAATTCTACTTGCAAACCTCTGTATTCTGAGGCTGTAAAAAAACCTAGCATAAGTAGGTTAAGCTTGACTGCTGATTTAAACTGTCAGCGCAGACAACAGAAAAGTCCCCCTTAAACAAACTTGTCTTAGCTAACCAAAATTTACAAGGTGGCTTTTCTGGTAAACTACTAGAATTAGAGTTGTTCTTAGAACAACATAGAGTGAATGTACTTTGTGTCACAGAGCACTGGCTACTAGAGTCTCATATGAATTTTGCTATACATAATTATGAAATAGCCAGTTGCTTCAATAGAAAGTCTGCATTCCACGGGGGATCCTTAATAATATTAAATAGTAGTTTAAAATATAAAGAACGGAAAGATATTTGCAGACTTTCTGTTGAAAAAGTTATTGAGCTATCATGTGTTGAACTGGCTAAGCACATTGTAGTAAGCGTATACAGGCCCCCCGCCAGTGACTACAGTTTATTTGAATCAGTACTAGAGGATGTCTTAAATGTAGCTTCAAGTAGTAGCAAGAATCTTATAGTCTGTGGAGATTTTAATATCGACTTGCTGGTAGATTCCACTTTAAATACTAAATTAAAACTTATTTTCAAGTCTTTTAATTTAGTTAATATTTTCTTAGAGCCCACTAAGATTACCGAAATCACAGCCACCTGTCTTGATAATGTATACTGTGACTGTGAATTTTCGCACTATTCTACAATAAATTGCTTAAAGTCAGACCACAGTGGTCAAATTGTACACTTTGAATCTGATTTTAAAAAATCAGAACAAGATATACTTTACAGGCCCATGACAATAAAAAAATTAGAATTATTTAAAACTGATTTACAAAGTAGTTTACATACCGAAAAAAATAAAACCATCAATGCTAATGCCCATTATGGAGATTTCTTTAAGGTCGTTTCAGATAGTTTTGAAAAAGTTTTTAAATTGAAAAAGCTATCATCGAAAGGAAATAAGGTAGAATTTAGTGAATGGGCCACTGCCGGCATCCGGAAAAGTAGAGACACACTTTATTCACTATATGAGAAAAAGACATACACATATGACCCTAGTTTTCTACAGTATGTTAAATTATATTCAAAATTAATTAGGGCCGTCTGCCACAAAGCTAAATGCGAGCATATAAAAGCCAAAATTCTTAAATCGTCTAATAAATCTAAAACCATTTGGAATATAATAAATAAGGAAACCGGTAAATCCAAATCAGCGGACCGCGAATTCTCGCTTAAGATAGATAATAAATTAATAACGTCAAATGAAGACGTTGCCGCGGCTTTTAAACAATTCTTTACAAATGTTCCAATTATAACTACGGCTCCTTTAGATTCATCTCCTAATCTTGCAGAAAGTATTTTGAAAGATAATGTCCCTCCCTGCGATCACGATTTTTCGTTTGATTATATTGAAGCTCATACCGTGAATAAAGCGTTTAAAAAGCTAAATCTTAAAAAAACTGAAGACCTGTGGGGTATGTCAGTAATAATAGTTAGCTCAGTAATCGATGTCCTAGCACCCCATTTGGCCAGAATCTTTAACAAATGTTTAGATGAGGGTACATTCCCTGACCTAATGAAATATAGTAGGCTCGTTCCTTTATTTAAAAGTGGCGACAGGCAAGATCCCACAAATTTCAGACCAGTCTCGGTTCTACCCGTTTTGAGTAAAATATTCGAGAAAATAGTTCTAGGTCAGCTACTTACACACTTTAATAATTATCAACTTTTTCATAGTGAGCAATTCGGTTTCACGCAAGGGCGGTCTACGACGGATGCTCGTGTCACATTAGTTAAACATATATTTAGTGCATGGGAGGATCGGAAGGATGCTATAAGTGTTTTCTGTGACTTGTCGAAGGCATTTGACTGCGTAGACCATAAAACACTTCTCTTAAAATTAAAACACTACGGAGTGAATGGGAGGAGCTTAAAACTTATGAGATCATATTTAGAAGGGAGGGTTCAAAAAGCTGACATAAATAGGACTAAATCATCAGGGTCGGAGGTTAAGATGGGAGTGCCACAGAGATCTATGTTGGGGCCGTTCCTTTTTCTCGTATATGTAAATGATTTGCCGTTCATGGTTCAAAACATGTCAGAGATAGTATTGTTTGCAGATGACACGTCACTTATTTTTAAGATTAAGAGACAAGAAAATGATCTTGCGGATACAAATAATGCTCTCTCTAAGGTACTATATTGGTTTACTTCTAATAACTTATTATTAAATTCAAAAAAGACAAAATGTATAAAATTCACACTACCAAATGTCAAAATGGTTGACAGCAATGTTATATTGGGGAATGATAAACTAGACCTTGTAGAAGAAACTGTATTTCTGGGTATCACAATTGATGCAAAGCTTCAATGGGGTCCTCATATAGGAAAATTGGCAAATAGGCTCAGTTCTGCAGCATACGCAGTTAAAAGAATTCGGGAACTAACTGATGTCGCAACTGCTAGGCTTGTTTATTTTAGTTACTTCTATAGTATTATGTCCTATGGTATACTACTGTGGGGTCGGGCAGCAGACATTGAGACCATCTTCGTCCTGCAGAAGAGAGCGATCAGATTCATATATAAGCTAGGCAATAGAGATTCGTCCTAACATCTATCAATCCTAACAGTTGCTAGTCAGTATATCTATGAAAATATTATGTACGTTAGGAAAAATATCAGTGACTTTAAAACTGTAGGTAGCCAACACAATGTAAATACTAGAAATAGACATAAACTTTCGTTCCCAAAATTTAGGCTGGCAAAGGTTAATACATCCTTTATGGGGCATTGTATACGTTTCTACAATAAGATCCCCGAGGATATAATAAGCTTGCCAGAAACGCGGTTCAAAAAATGTGTGAAGCACACTTTGTGCCAAAAAAGCTACTATAACATTAAAGGTTATTTAGATGACAATGATGTCTGGAATTAAAGCCAGTTCAATGCATGAGTTTTAGAACATTTATATAAATCCTGTAAATTAAGGACTTGAAAAGACTAAGTTTGGAGTTTTTTTGTCCATTTTTTCTCCAAAATGATCTAGATTTGAAATGGACACCTAGTTTAACTTGTAACGTTCATTAAGTCGCAGTTTCTGTGCTACTTTGAATAAAATTTTTGATTTTGATTTTGATTTTGACAATTTATTTAGTTTTAAAAAGGTGTACACATTTTACAGTTTCAGTTAGACAAGATAGGTTCAGTTAGACAATTGTCATAAGTAAGGCTCTTGGTTCGGTTAGGTTCTACGTTCAGTTAAACCTTATTTTTGTGTTCTGAGAGTTAAACAATTGTCAAAAGTACACCCATTCTTTTAAAACCATTGAAAATGTTAGAATGCGCGCGCGAGTAATAATCATATATTAATAGGAGCCTATCAGGGCATAGTTCTTTTATCCGCTGTTCTAATATCAAGAAAGCTTATTTTTGTTGTAATTCTTTCCTATGGTGAGCTTTTCATATTAATTTATAATAAGTGTATGTTCTAAATATTGATACGAGCTTCTTTAGGTGCCGTTCATACACTGAGAAAAATAAAGTTTACGGAACCCAAATTTGAAGACCGCACTCTAGTTAGTGGTCTATGTTTATTGTAGTAGGTACTTCCGACGTTATTGTCCTCGGAAAAAATGACATAAAAGAGGTTTTTTAACGTCCAGTCTTCCAGTCATCGACTGACTGTTAAGTTCGAAGGAGAAGTTTTGGGTTAAAATAAATTGAAGTACTTTTACAATAATACTTTGTTTTTAGCGCGCTATCACCTAAACCAATATTGTTACAACCTACTGGTTTGCGTGGATTAAAAATAAAACTTTCTATTTCGTCTTTTTGAAATACTTGATTTAATAATATTTGTTTACTTTCTACTCGAAAAGTACCTGTGACTGTACCTAGTAGGTGTTGCAACCATGCCACCGAATACGTCAAACGCTGGAACGATGCTGGAGGAGCCTTCAGAAGACAATCGATTGCTAAAAAAGTTACGAAAGGCACAGCAAGCCGAACCTAGAGACTTCGAAATTGTTTGGTATAATTTGATAACTTTTGGATACTGGCACGTTGCTGCTCTGTATGGCTTGTACCTGTGTGCTAACGCTGCTGTCAAATGGCAAACTATGCTATTTGGTAAGTGTATATTAAACAATAGTGACATAGTAAAACATGACCTTAGTTACCTTTCATGCGTGCACTCTACTCAGTTACGTTACGGGCTACTTTGCAACAAAAATGATCTGCAGTCGACTGTACAAAGTTGACTCTTTTAAATAAAGACTGACATACGCGTGGTGATTAAGCCCATACTCTCTCCCTGAGAGAAGGCCTGTGCCCTACAGTGGGACGTACATAGACTGCTTATGTATGTTTATAGTGGTCTCTACATTCTTCAAAGGTGATTTGGTGAGTGTGACCCTATATTGACATAGTGAATCGGGACTTTAGTAGTACAAAGTTTACTCTTTCAAGTAAATACTTACAGAAATTTGCCTCTACTTTCTTTAAAGGTTATTTGGTGAGTGTGAACCTATATTGACTTAATCAATCTGCTCGCACGACGACGCGAGTCAAAATTGTCGAATTCTGACATTTTAGCGCCACAAAACCGCGTGACTCGCGCCACTGTACTACCCATGCAGGACTTTATTAGTACAAAGTTTACTTTTATAAATAAAGAAAAACAAATAGTGGTTTCTACTTTGTCTAAAGGTCTAGGCTCTTACGGCGTAGCAGCTTTCGACGGTAGAGCGTTACTTTTCAATAATAAACATAGTTTCGGAATGAAGATTCGTTAAAATATTACCTTTGAAATAATAAAAAGCTCGTTATATGTTATAATAGTCATTAACTGATTAATAAGTAGTTGAAGTGGATCAAAATTGATTTTGGGAATTAACCTTAAATATTTCCAACAATTGAGAAATTTAATATCGTAATGGAATGTAAAAAAAACCGGCTTATTACGCGTCGAGCCACGCGCACTGTAGGGTTTTGTAGAACTACTTGCTTTACACTACTAACGTTTTCGTTAGTAGTAGTCATCATGAAAGTAATTTCCAAACGACGACGACGACGACACTCTACCCTCTATTTTTATTTTATTTTATTTTTCTTTTATTCAGGAAAGGAAAGGTACAGTATTAGACAGACAGACAGATTAATTAATAACATGATTAATTAAACTATAAATCAAATCAAATTTTATGAAACCAAACCAAAGCCAATATAAATGAAGTCAAATTAAATCAAATTGAATAAAATTAAATCATATTAAATCAATGACATATGTATTACGTTTTAATTTTTTTTATAGCCTCTCTTAATTTAGTTATAAAAGGGCAAAAAGGTGTAGCAAAAATGTCTACCCTACCTCTTACGAAAATTAGCACTTTAAAGCTTAATATTTCGGAAACGCATTCATAAATGGAATCCTAATTTAGGTGTACCCTAGCTGCTTAGGTACCCTAAAGACTTTTTTTTCAAATATTTTATTCGACCGTTTTATTGGCGTGATTAAAATTTATATCTTTGCCAAATTTATGCTTATTTTGTTTCTGTGGTGTATCTTGTTGGTATAATAAATGTCTTTCTTCTTCTTCTTCTTCTTCAAATTGCAGGTTTCTAGTACTAATCGTCTTTGAGCTAAGCTGCGCACAGATAAACGGATAGACGGACGGACATGGCGAAACTATATGGGATCTAAGCCGGTTTTAGGATATTTTGAGGAATTTAGGAAAACAATATTTTGTACTGAAATTTTGGTAGGTAGGTATGGATTGGAATTTACAAGGAAACCGAGTACTTATCTGAAGTGACGAACTCGCTGGGGTGATGCTTTAGCTACTTCACTGCCCTGGGAGATCCTGGATCCTCGGCTTTACCTTCTTTAGCTCAAGGACTTTACTCCAAAAGCGGCTATGTCCTGTAACGGTCGCCAGTCTATGTCTTCGCGGACATTATGGGACTTCAGTTTTTAGGAATCAAAGGCCAAACTCGCCTTACAGAGTTTAATGAAATAATTTTTATCCGCATACAATTTTGATGATGTTTCGAAAAAGAAGAAAAAATTGTGAATTATTGCAGGTGCAATATATATTTAGCTTTAGAATCGCCTATTTTCATTTGCGAATCGACGTTGGTCTCAGGAGACTTGTTGCGATGAAGACAGCAAAGGCGCTTGAACAAGTAGTTCCATCGGACCTGTCAGAATCACCTTGTACTTGCTTACCTATAGTTATAGCTCCACACCCTTACCTGTCACATCTCGTGGAGGCTCTCGCACGAGCGGCAGCGAGCGGAGGCTACAAGAGAGTGCTAGCCATCCACACTCTCCATTTATTCAGTCCATCACTTTGCTTAAAACAAGATGGACTTGGTTGAAGCGGTTGCGTCCGCTGCTTTATGGGCTTACTAATACTATAACATCTTGCATTGATATCATACGAGTATTTTTGGGATCCCAAATAACTATTTGCATTTGGTACAACTCCATAAAAGTGTAACATAAGTCATTGGACCAATTTGTCATGATCACGACGCCCTCGCCACCTAGTATCCTTTGACTCCGGCCCAAAGAACCGACACCGAACGGAGGGTTGATGAGGCGAGGCGAGGTAACACGAGCGGAGGTGAGAGCTTCATCCACATTCTCACCCTCGCGTCGCCTCCCCTTGCCTCCTAGAGAGTGTGTAGCTACCATATCATGTCCCACATCAGAGACATAGGGCCGCTATAAAAGATCTCCACTTGTCGAGGTCTTGAGCGGTGACTTCATCCCAGCCCCAGTGTTTCCGACTCCAAAATAACTGATCCGCGCCAGGTGGTGGCAGTGAATCACTCTGTAGACTACATAAAAAGTTGTTACAAGCTCTTTGTCTATTTCAGCATTCAGCCTCTTTATGGTCGCGGAAATTGGCGTAACTGCTGGCGCGCACCGCCTCTGGTCTCACAAAACCTACAAAGCAAAGCTTCCGCTGCAGATCATCCTCATGGTATTCAACAGCATCGCCTTCCAGAACACCGTCACCGACTGGGTGCGCGACCACAGGTGCTCTTACTCTACTTATTATACCAATGCCTTGTTTTTCTGAAAAGGGGTCAAATCAGAAATCAAACATTTATTTCATCGTCACGTACAGACTAAGATTAACCACTAAAAGATAGCGAGTTTCAAACAAAGTTCCCTTGAAAAGTGAGGCGATTGGGACACGCTTGTGTGCGTAAGCGATATGTCGTCTCGTTCGCCGATACGCACACATGCGCATTAATAGTGTTGTTAGCGCAGGACAAATTGGGATTAAATGTGGAAAAATAGCTGTACCGATAAATACACCATACTATCGTACCGTGCATAGACCCGTTCCACACGTCCTCTCTCACTACCCAAGGTTTGCTGGAAGAAATCTCTTACAGAAATAACCTCGCCTTTGTACATGTACTTTATGTATGTAATTTTTTCTCTACTGTCTTTCGTTCCATAAAGTATCATAATAATAAATTTTATTTAGCCAGACTTTTTGTTTAAGTACTAGCCGTCAAGCGTTAACTTAATGCTTATTATACCTAATTCTCGAATGGAGACCACATATCGGCAAGCGCAGCGTAGGACGACCAGCCATAAGATGGACAGATGACCTAATCCAAGTGGCAGGAAGGCGCTGGATGCAGGCCGCTTCCAACCGGTCTTTTTGGAAATCCATGGAGGAGGCCTATGTCCAGCAGTGGACTTCTTGTGGTTGAATGATGATGATGATGATGATAGTTGATTCAGGCTATTAAAATTAAAATTTGATACCTACTAAATTGTTGCTAACATGAAACAGGGTGCTAGTTTACTTTTTACAGTCGCCGCCACATTATTCCTACTGGATACTGGAATGCTGGATACTGGAAAGTAAATATGTAAAGTTTAAGCTCTTGTTGATGACCTAACAATAGGTTAATATTTTGATGACTATTATGGTTAAAATAATCACATAAAGCTACCGTGGATTTTAAAGGCAAGTTTCCAGTAAAATATACTTTCGGTAGGAGTAACTCGAATGAAGGGAACTGCCGATAAGGGTAACTAATTTAGAAAAGAGGGAGAGGTAGTTAAATACCTCAATAAAATTCATGTTCTATCAATAAAGTGTTTTATTTAAATAAAACCCGTGTTCTCGTACGTTAACATTCTCTGTGACATTCTATGCTGACGGTTGTTAGTTAGCAATTAAGTGTCAACAGGTCATTGACGTGGGCAAACATTTAATATAAGATAAGAATATTCTTTATTGTACCAGGAAAAACACAAACATGAAATATTTACAAATATGCAGTACAATTAGTGGCCTTATTGCTTATAGCAATTTCTTCCAGGCAACCGACGATGGAGAGTTGCTGAAGGAAAAGTGAGACGGGTAGTAGGTGCAAATATGAATATTCATTTACATACTTATCATCCTCATCAACCATTTGACGCCCACTGCAGGACATAGACCTCCCTCGTGGTTTTCATAACCATGAGGGGTTTTGCCATAATCGCCACGCTTGGCAGGCGAGTTGGCGATCGCAGGATGCGGTTGGAATCTCAGGAAGACGCTGCTGCCCGTCTCCTGGTAATTGATTTCCTTAGTCGCCTTCTACGACATCCACGGAAGGAAATGGAGTGATGCTATTCTTAATCCGGCGCCACATATACTTATACTTAATAATAATATACTTACATAAACCTTTACATATTATAGGTGTAACAGTTATGAACATACATAAAGTTAAATAAGTTACAATAAAGTTCTACCAGAGGACTAAAGAAAAACATTTACTTACTTGTAATTTAAAAAATATATGAACTGGTATTTATTTTGGTAGCACTCTTCGGGCAAAAATTCAAGTAGGTAAGTGATTCCGGAATAAAGTTAATAATCGGTAGTTACTACAAATTGTAGAAATATTCAGAAATCTGTTCTAATACCTAGGGTTTATCCGTGAAGTACGTCGCACTAATTACGTGATTTTTTGACCCCGTACTTGTCACAGTTGGCCACATTTGTGAGAATCCCTCCCTAGTGTGACGTCAGATATTTTGCAATTTTACATACATAAATTATGAAATTAACGCAGCAGTTCCTAAATTAGTTTTATTTCCATTTAAAATATTTTTTTATATTATCAACATCATCATGTCAAACTTTTGAAAAAGTTTAAAAACAGTAAATTATTAATTAGATTATATTTTGAAATAAGATGACGTCACGGATCCCTCCCACCCCTTGTCACACAATGTCACACTTTGTCGACCCCCTCCCGCCCTATTAGCGTATGATGTACTTTATACACGGCCCCTTACCGCTAGTTTCACAATGAAAAAACCAGTTTAGTTCATTATTATGTACTACGCCCTGAAATTTTTCACGTTTCTACAATCAATCGCTTAGCCGGAAGAGGGACGTTTTAAGGTCATGGCACATTATACAGCCACCGCAACGACACAGGTGTGCATCACAGTTCCGCCTCGAATGCAAGCATGCAGTCCATTGATGCAGTCCAATCGCTTGATGCGCGCCGGCTGGTAGTTTAGTTATATGGTAGTGTCAAGCGCGCTGAATGCCCGTAGTTGGCATTTTTAAGTTACATTACGAAACATACTATACGACACACAACTTAATGCTCAAACTTGCGATGCCGGTATAATGTGCTACCTTTACCGTAACAAAAAATTGCGCTTTAAAGCTTAATATTTCGCAAACGGATCTCTTAACCCAAAAATGGTTCCCTTAACCGACAATATTTTAACTATTCAACGAACACACTGTGGTGTAGTCGAGAAAAAATATTTAATCCCTAATTTTGGTGTAGGGGAGGATCTATGCCAAATTTCAGCTTTCTAGTACTAATTATCTTGGTGCTAAGCAGACTAAACAGACAAGGCGCGTTTGATCTGCCCAGAATATTCTTTGTATGTTTTTTACTCTTTCACGCAAAAACAGCTGAACGGATCCGGATGAAATTTTGTACAGAGATAGATTATAGCCAGGATTAGCACATAGGCTATTTTAATCCCGGAAAAATACACATCAAAATTACCACGCGAACGAAGTCGCGGTCAACAACTAGTAGAAAATAAAATAAAATAATAATTTTACGTATTTAAGTCTGGGTCGTGCAAAGCGAACTATTTCGGTAGAGTTAATTACAACAGCAAATGTTCAGTCCCTTAGGATTCTCCATCATGTCAAACTAGGTACGTTGAATAAACAGTGTCAATCGTCATTTCAGGCTGCATCACAAGTACAGCGACACTGATGCGGACCCGCACAATGCCACTCGCGGCTTCTTCTACTCGCACGTGGGCTGGCTGCTCGTGCGCAAGCATACGGCGGTCAAGGAGCGAGGGAAACTCATCGACATGTCCGATATATACGACAACCCCGTGTTGCGGTTTCAGAAAAAGTGAGTTCGCTCAGCTGGCATCTACTGGTCTGGTAGTTCTTTGTCTTTGCAAAGCCCACACTGAAAGTGACTACCTAGTGTGCGTCGTAAGTCGACCGTTGAGTGGCCGTGACCTAGATTGTTTCCAACATTGTTAATACTCTTTTTCTTCAATGATCAAACGGTATCAAAATCAATCGAGCTCGTTCCTAATCCCTGGAAGTTTGGTACTCAATGTGGAAAAAAATTAAGTCTTTGAGTACGTTTAGTGAAAGTTAACACTTAAAGTCAATAGTTTGATATGTGTTGTGTACCTCACAAAATAATTACTAACAAATTAACTTTTATTTTAGGTATGCCTTACCATTGATCGGCGCCGTCTGCTTCGTGCTACCCACTGTGATACCGATTTACTTTTGGGGAGAGACTTTGGTCAGCGCTTGGCACATGACTATGCTTCGATACGTCTTCAACCTCAACATCACCTTCTTGGTCAATAGTGCGGCTCACATGTGGGGCACGAAACCTTACGACAAGAATATCCTTCCCGCTCAGAACATTGCAGTCTCGATCGCGACTTTTGGAGAAGGCTTTCACAACTACCACCACGCCTTCCCCTGGGATTACCGCACCGCAGAACTTGGCAATAACTATCTAAATATGACGACGAAGTTTATCGATTTCTTCGCAAGTATAGGATGGGCTTATGACCTCAAGACGGTATCTGATGAGATGATCGAAGCAAGAAAGAAGAGAACGGGTGACGGAACTAACCTTTGGGGATGGGGAGACAAAGATATGTCAGCGGACGACTTAATCAATGTGCCAGTTTTAAATAAAACCAACTAGTTTTAATAGTACACAATTGTACTATTTGTGCAATAATATATTAATAATAATTCAGTATTTTATTGTTACGTTATTTTGATGACGAGGAAGTTGATTATAAGTTCAGGTACTTTTAAAAATGTAATCGGATCTTAATTTAAAAAAAAAATGTTTGTAAAAATTTAGTATGATCTCGCAGACTTGCGAGTCTGCGAATCATGCCAGACTCTACAGTTCTTTCTAGCCTTTCATCTATAATCATGATTTTGTAAGAAGTTTTCCTTTTATGAGTTGGTCGCCTGTTGCTCGTTAACTTGTTAAGCCTACTTAGCCGTGATAGTTTTACTTTTATGGTTATTATATATGCTACTACCCTGAATTTTTTCACGTTTCTACAATCAACCGTTTAGCTAGGGGAGGGGGGAACACGAGTTACACGGCCAGATATACAGATGGACGGACATGGCGAAGCTATAAGGGTTCCGAAAAGCTCAGGGGTTGGTTGGAAAGAAATGCACAATCAAAGTAACAACATAACATAACATAAACTCACGCCTCTATCCCAGGTAGGTAGAGACCAAGGACTGCCACTTGCTATGATCCTGAAAGATCACTTTCGCTTTCTCAACATTCATTAGTCGTATATTGCACGCACGCCGGTTTCGGTACTTTTTATCAAAGTTACAAATGATAACTATGTCACTAACAATGTCTCTACAGGGTGACTTTGAATTCGTCCGCTGTGTTTTTAGGGAATGTTCTTGTCATTGTGAAAAACGTATTAGGTATGTAGTGATTAATGATTTATGAGAAATTGTATTAACATACATATTTGTAAATATTTGTTGTTTTAGACCTTTGGCTCCTAACTGTGAATAGTAGAGTAGGAAGTACCGCAACATTGAAAAATGTTTTCTGATGTGTTAAATGCTTAAGAGTCTGACGTCCGATATGCGTAAAAAATTAAAAAAACAATTAAGTTGGCGGCGCCGACCATAGGATGCTCAAAATATAGTTTACTTTTACTACTTTTCGTCCTGATACGGTTTGTTTATGCTTTTGTGAAGTAATTTTGGATAAATAAAAAAAAATTGACGTACATTTTTTTCAAGTCCCCTTAAAACACGGTAAAAGAATTAAAAGTCACCTTGTAGTATCTTTCTAAGCGGTTGTATACCTCACCACTGCTTAAAATTCAATGAACTCACTGATTATATGAATTAAACTAACAAAAAAATAAAAACGTCATATGTAATTTTGGGCAAAAAGTTTGTAACGTTTTTGGGTTCTGCGGAAAACGTAATGTTTTCATTTTACTTCATCACGGAATGTTAACTGTGAAACTGCCTAAACCAACCTAGCATAGGTTAGCGTAATAAATAAATAGGTACGGGCCACTTGAATGCTCTCTCAGATGTACTGAACAAATAATTTAAAAAAAATTAACGGAACCAATATCTGAAAACAGCAAAAAGTCGGAGGCACCTACAAGACTTTTAAATATTCAGAAACGAAAAAAACAGTACATAAGAGATCTTTATTAAGTATCGTCGTCTAGTCTGTCGAAACAGATAACAGATTTGTAAAAAATTTAAAGTTTTTAGAAGTGCTGCGTTGAATTGCCTAATCAAAGTACTTTCATATTTTGTATTTGTTTAATACAATATTTTGTTTCTAGCACGTTTCCGGTAATGTTAGTTGGACAACACTGATTAAAATAAAACTCCAGTCTCTTCGACATACGTAATTTACATGTTCCAGTCCAGTTTTAATCAACCCACTAATTTTAGTACAGTTTTAACAAATTTTCGGTGGCTTTATGACAGTTAAGACAAGAAGTATTGTAAATAATAGGTCTTGTAACCAGCCACTCAATATGTCAAAGACCAGTAGCATGATGCTAAAGCTATCAGATAAGGGTCCAGTGTTGGAAAAGCTCCAGGCACCCCAGGCTGGACCTAGAGTTTACGAAATCTTGTGGTTTTATTTAATATTGTTTGTATACTGGCATGTCGCTGCTCTATACGGGTTGTACCTTTGCGTCAGCGGTGCTGTGAAATGGCAAACTATGTTATTTGGTGAGTTGATGTTTTATCAAATTTATCTCCTTACCCACCTAGGGACGGTTTCAGTTACAGAAAACTGTAGTTTTCTCTTTAGCAAAAGTATTTTTTTTTCTTCAAAATTATTTTCCTTATGTATAAAATAAGGAATGTGTGTTTAGTTACACATTTAACGGGTCTAATCGCCATTATTTCATCATCATCATCGTCATTCGTCATTCAGCTACAAGAAGTCCAATGCTGGACATAGGCCTCCTCCATGGATTTCCAAAAAGACCAGTTGGAAGCGGCCTGCATCCAGCGCCTTCCTTAGTAGGTAAACAATTATTTATATTGAATTATTAGTATTAGTGTGTGTTATGTATTATTCCTTAAATATCCATTTTTATATGTGCCCCCATCCTTATAACACATTTAGCTAGGTACTTATAAGTATTATTATTATTATTTTTTTATTGCAGAAAGACAGTGTACAAAAAGTGGACTTAATGCTAATGTCATTTTCTACCAGTCAACCCGCAGGAGGTACAGGAGAGGCAAAAATTGAGGTAGGCATTTTATTTCTCTCTTTTTTGCACGCCTACCCCTATTTTTGCCTCTCCCGTACTTTCGGCAGGCTGACTGGTAGAAAATGACATTAGCATTAAGTACACCTTTTTTACACTATATTTATGCAATAAAGAATTAATAATAATAACTGTTAAGATTGCTCTCAACATACGCACGGGAGGAGACGCGCGGGCGGCGGATCGCCGCGACGTGACGTCACGGACACGAGCGGCGCAACGATGCGAGGACTCCGTCTCGATACTCCACCGGCAACGGACGCTACCGAATTTAAATAACATCTGTTTGACGGGATTTCTGTAATTTTTGACGGCTAATACACCAGCCCTATCCCTTTATACAGTCCACGTTTTATTTCACGTCCCGTAGGACCCTTGACATTGGTCCTTCAGGATTCTCACCGTCTTAATTTGCGGGAATATCGGTCAACGCCTCTCCAAATCTCGAAGCTCTTCAGTTGTGGTCTTCAGCTGCAAAAGAAACCTCGAACACTCTTCAATATCATCGTGTCACCGAGGAAACTTCGCCTAGCAACCGCACGCGCTCGAGAACAAAAGCGATCGGGAGTCGTCTATGCAACGGACTTTGGACCCATCGAACGTTTTAGCGAGTCACCTTCAAGACAAAGGAAATCACTTCATCACTGGTTGACGGTCTGGTTATTCGTGAGTCGTTCCAATTACTCCTTTCTTCTTCCTTTGTCTCTTATAGAATTCAAACAGCTTAATTTTGTGAGAATTGCCACATTTCCTTCATAAGTAAAATCATCATTTCTTTAATATTTAGCAAGTTATTAGCCTTATAATCTTATTCATTCGTTCTTGAAGCTTAATTTTGCTAAATTAAATCACTCATCAACACCCATTATATTACTTGCACTGTTGCTAGCCGCTTATCTATTACCTACCGGCTGCCCATCTGTTCCTTTGTTACCGGCCACGCCTAAAGTTTTTTTTTGCGCCGCACTATTGCCCTACTTATTTAATTAACCTTGCATTTCTGTTACTATGGCTAGTGAAAATCTTAAACAACTTACTAAGAAGCGTAGTTGTATGAAGGGCAAGATGACTATTTTCAATAAATATCTCGACGAATTTAAGTCAATCGAGACGCCCAGTAGCGTGCAATTGCTAGACTTAGAAAGCCGCTTTAATAAATTCGATGCCTTGTACTCCGCTTTCGATAAATTGCAGGACGAAATCGACTTGCTCGCGGACGAATCCGATGACGAACGAGAGGACTTCGAATCGCAGTACCACGAGCTGGTGGCAGAGGCGCGCAGTCTTCTCGGCGCTCAACCGATGCATTTACGCGATGCCCAGCGCGCTGCGGCCGTAGCGAGCTTCCAAGATGGACAGGCAGGTGGTCTTATTTCTAAATCTAATTGCGTTAGATTGCCTAAAATTGATTTACCCGTCTTTCACGGTCACTATCAACACTGGCTGGAGTTTAGGGATACATTTATTTCATTAATTCACTCAAGACAAGATATGGATAATATAAATAAATTACATTATCTTCGTGCATCTTTAAAGGGCAGTGCACTTCTGGTTATTGATAACTTGGATTTTAAAGCCGAAAACTATGAGACCGCGTTTAGATTATTGTGCAGTAGGTACGATAATAAGAGATTGCTCGTAAATAATCACGTCAGAGAACTTTTCAATGTTGAGCACATGCGTAATGAGTCATGTTTAGGAATTCGACGACTTATAGATGTTACGAATAAAAATCTTCGTGCATTGTCGACTTTAGACCAACCTACTCAGTATTGGGACACATTAATTATTCATATGATGTCAGAGAAGTTGGATAGTGTCACTCACAGAGTATGGGAGGAGCATAGGAATTCGCTCACTAATCCACCTACATTAGATATTTTTATCACTTTTCTTAGCAACAGGGCAGACCTATTGGAGACTTTGCAAGAAAGTAAAGGTAAAAATAACAAAATTGAAACTTATAAGACCAACACTAACCTACTTACATCTACCAATAACAGTAACTTAAATTCTAATAAAAGTGTAAACAAACCCTTCACAAAACAACATAAAAAATCATTTTCTTGTCCGATGTGTAATCAAACTCATTATCTTTTTAACTGTGAAACATTCAGAGCCCTCCCCGTAGAAAATCGTATTCAAAAGGCCAAAGAATCAAAGGTGTGTCTTAATTGTTTACGTCCGGGGCACTTAGAAACTAATTGCAACCTAGTCTCATGTAAATATTGTAAAAAAAGGCACAACACACTTTTGCATTTACATGAACCCGTGGTAGCCCCTGAGCCTGCGATGCCTTCCATCAGCCACTTTGCTAATTCAAACACTTCAAATCATGCACAGCAGCATACTACTCCGGCGCACGTTTTACTGTCCACAGCGCTCGTGAAGGTGCTCGACAGCGCGGGTGACGTGCACTCCGCGCGGCTGCTACTAGATAATGGCAGTACCAGCAATCTCGTTACGCAATCACTCTGCGGTAAACTGGGTTTGTCGCGACGTAGTGTGAGCTCCACGGTGACAGGTATAAATAACAATACATCTAACATCACACAGTCTTGCAGCCTTACTATACAGTCGTATCACAGCGACTATAGCCTTACTGTAAACTGCTTCATATTGCCGCACATAACAAAATCTTTGCCGTCTACATTTATAAATATAGACCATATTCCTCTTCCTATGGGAATAAGTCTAGCTGACCCTTCCTTTAATGTACCTTCAGCAATCGACATCTTAGTAGGGGCCGAAGTATTTTGGTCCGTCTTATGCAATAATTCGATTGACTTAGGTAAAAACCAACCTAAGTTATATGAAACGAAACTGGGTTGGCTGGTGTCTGGGTACTGTAACACGCTACTTTATTAATACGCGGATTACGGGCAATATATATATATTTATTAGTCTTTTTTATCGATGCCCTAGCCTAGCTGGGGATCGACTGACATCTAAAACAAAACGTAACGATTCCCTTCAAAATATTCAAAATAAGACGAGAAGGCTCTGCCAGCCAGCTTCTATAAAGGAGAATCGTTACATTTCCCCCCCGGTTATCATAAAATTTTAATTACAATTACAATTAAAATTTACCCTAGCTAACACACTTCGGTAACCTAACGTCAGTCATCTGTCCTACAGTGTCGGGGAAATTGTACAATCCCGGCGAACGCATGATGCTCCGTTACTAATTCGGTCAGTGTGCCAGAACAATTCAAAGACCATCAAGACAATCTAGTCAATATTCATAAAACCTCCAAGTTATTTACAATTAAAACGCAAGAGAAAATTGGTCTATGACTGTACGGACAGACCCCCTCTCGGCAAAACCCAACAAAAAACCGAGAAGACACCATCGAACGCCGCTTCAAGTTTCACAATTATAAGTCCTACCTACCCCATGAACTTAAATAAACTAGCTAGACATTCTACAATCTTAAAAACTTAAATAAACTATCGCACTTCACTTTAACCGAACAACACTCTACCTGCCTACTCCTGTTAAAGTTGTGAGGATTCCACCTTTGAAATAGTGAAATGGCAAAGCTTCTGTGGTCCGGACTTCCTTTTCAAGAACCCGCATCAAATAAGCAAGACCAATATCTCTAATCAAATGCACAATGCAACACTCTCTTCTAAATTCTGGACTACCAGCAGTCGACAAATAATCGCATATCAAAACCTGTCTACTTCCTGTTGAACAATGATCCAAGCCCATGTTGAACTCGCCAAAAGCCAACAAAGCTTCCTCACCAAGCTATGCTTGTTGTGTGAAGGGAGAGTCAATTTATAGACTTGTACCCTGGAATCAACAACCCTAACCGCTACCTATTCTTTAGCTTCTCGTAATTATTTTTTTTTTTTTTTTTTTTTTTTTTTTTTTACGGTCTTGCAACCATTGGGTTCTGGAACGTTTATACAAATGGCCCGGCATCGCTGCCTCTCTCTGCAGCTACTTTACCATCTCCATAGCTCCTCACAGCTTTAAGCTCGTTCTCTCGTACAACATGTAAGACAAATACAACATTAGATCATAATATTTACAATTTTTACAGTCACAACTACACTAATATCCTATTAAAGAATTTTTTCATACGGGTTACATGTACTACACTCTCTCTCTGGCTATTAATCCCTACAACCACATAATTTACCGGAGAAGTGCGTCTAATAACCCTATATGGCCCTTTGTACATCCTACATAACTTCTTACTTCTTCCAGTTATTCTCCTAGGGGAAAATAACATTACTAAATCTCCCTCTTGATATATAATATTTTTCGCCTTTCTATCATGTACCCTTTTTTGCCTTGATTGTGCTCTACGAATGTTCTCCGTGGCCCTGCGCGTTATCCCTTCAAGTGCAGTAACTCTACCCCGAATATCGTCATGCAAGACCGGATTATTAATATTCAACTCAGCATCAGACTGAAACCGTGGTTCTCTCCCATACATTAACAAATGCGGAGAACACTTACTTGACGCTTGCACACTCGTATTATACGCATAGCACACCATAGGTAAATAAATACACCAATCACTCTGATCTTCACACACATACATACTCAGCATCTGTTCTAACGTCCTATTGAACCTCTCTACTAACCCGTCACTCTGCGGATGGAACGCCGACGTAAAACCGGCGCCTCCACCAATATGTAACACGCTACTTTATTAATACGCGGATTACGGGCAATATATATATATTTATTAGTCTTTTTTATCGATGCCCTAGCCTAGCTGGGGATCGACTGACATCTAAAACAAAACGTAACGATTCCCTTCAAAATATTCAAAATAAGACGAGAAGGCTCTGCCAGCCAGCTTCTATAAAGGAGAATCGTTACAGTACGTAGCCCGCCTTAAGTCACCGTCTTCAGCTCCGGTTTGTCATTTTGTGTGCGAGGAGCCCAATCCAGACTTAACTCGTTTCTGGGAATTAGATACCGTCGCAGCCAAGCATTCTTTATCTCCAGAGGAACGTGCCTGTGAGCAGAGCTTCGTGGAAAACACTTATCGCAAAGAAGATGGTCGATTCGTTGTGACCATGCCGTTGAAGGAGGATCCTTGGGTCTTAGGCGATTCTTTTCAAAGGGCAAAATGCCGCTTTTTGTCTTTAGAGCGTAAGTTTTTGCGAGAGCCTATCTTCAAGGAGAGGTACATGGAGTTCATGCGGGAATACGAGCAGCTAGGCCACATGAGTGAAAACACCGGATCTTCACCTAGCTGTCTTCAGCCGCAGGATCACCAGGTCGAATATTTTCTTCCTCATCATGGGGTCCTGCGGGAATCCAGTCCTACGACGAAGCTTCGCACAGTCTTCGATGCTTCCGCCGCTTCCAGTACAGGGTTGTCACTTAATGACATTCAAATGGTCGGACCCACTGTACAGGAAGATCTTTATTCAGTCTTGCTTCGTTTCCGGCAACATAAATATATAATAACCGGGGACGTCGAGAAGATGTATAGGGCCATCGAACTTAACCCTTCTCAGCGCCCTCTTCAGCAGATTATCTTCCGTTATGACTCATCACAGCCACTAAAAACATACACGCTCAACACTTTAAGCTTCGGCACAGCTTCGGCTCCATACTTAGCTACCAAGTGTCTGGTTTCATTGGCATCCAGTGCCCTCGACAGTGACGTCAAGCAGTCTATAGAAAGAGACTTTTATGTTGACGATTTTATAAGCGGTTCGTCGACTGTCGAGGACACAATCAAACTTTGTGAAGGGGTCAAAACTATTTTAAAATCAGCTCAATTCAACTTAAGAAAATTTCAATCAAATAATAAATTCATTCTTGAACAAATTGCACCTTCTTCAGAATCAAACAATATTATGAATATTTCAAAAACAGACAATAATGTCTCTTCAAAGACTTTAGGTTTAAATTGGATTTGTGACTCAGACATGTTATCGTTCTCCATAAATATTGAACATCGTGCTAAAGTAACTAAACGTCACATTTTATCGGTCATCAGTCAAATTTTCGACCCCTTAGGCCTTGTCAATCCATGCATCGTGGAAGCAAAAAGTGTGATGCAGAGGTTGTGGATCGAAAAATGTTCCTGGGATGAAGAGGTCTCGCAGGAGATAAAAAACATGTGGAGATCATTTGTTGACACCTTACCTCTCCTTAACCAACTACAGGTTCCTCGCTGGGTACTTGCTGATGACGCGGTGGTGCATGAAATTCATGTCTTTTCAGACGCTTCAGGGCGGGCTTACGGAGCTTGTCTATATATACGCTCGATCGATACGTCAGGGTCAATACAGGTTCGACTTTTAACTTCAAAAAGTAAAATCGTTCCCATCAAACCAACAACGACTCCACGTCTTGAACTCTGTGGAGCGTTGATGGCTGCAAGGCTGTGTACGAAAGTGTTAGGCTCTTTAACCTTACAAATCAAATCATGTAGATTCTGGTGTGACTCCACCATTGTTCTGGGGTGGTTAAATACACCACCAACTAATCTTAAGAATTTTGCTCGTAACAGGGTTCACGAAATTCAAGAGAGCACCTGTGGTCACACGTGGAGCTACGTACCGTCGAAAGACAATCCGGCGGATCTTGTTTCTCGCGGGCTGAAGGCTGAGCTCATCAGCAGTTCATCTCTTTGGTGGTCAGGGCCGTCTTTCTTATCAGAAATCGAATCTGAGTGGCCGAAAATGCCCAACGTGAGCGTGAAACAGGATCTACCAGAGTTGATTACTTGTTCATTCGCGCTTGATAATAATTCTAACGCAGATCATATAACTAACTTAATCAACAATAATTCTAGATTAATTAATTTACAAAACACAATAGCATATTTACAAAGATTTATTTACAACTGTCGTCATCCGACCAATAAATTAACTGGTCATCTTTCAGTTCAAGAACTTCAAAGTTCATTAAATTTAATAACGTGTAAGGCGCAAATGGAAATGTTTCCTGACGAATATGCTCTTCTTAAGGCCGGTAAGGCACTACCTAACAAAAATCGATTGAATTCATTAACCCCATTCTTAGACGCTGATAATCTGATGCGAGTTGGTGGCAGGCTTGATAATTCACCTTATGCTTATAGTACAAAGCACCCTATCATACTATGTAGTAAACATCATTTTACTAAAGTTATTTTTAGACATTTTCATCTTAGACATTTACACGCCCCACCTCAGCTTCTTTTAAGTATTATTAAACAAACTTATTGGCCATTAGGTGGCACAAGCCTTTCTAAATTCACTGTTCGCAAATGTGTGCGCTGTTTCAGGCACAAACCCGAAACTGTGCAGCCGATCATGGGACAGCTTCCTGAATCGCGAACCAATTTAGAATATCCATTCTTACATTGCTCAGTTGACTATGCCGGGCCAGTGATGATTGCAGATCGTAAAGGTAGAGGTTGTAAACTGATAAAGTCCTTTTTAGCAATCTTTGTCTGCAATTCGACCAAGGCCTGTCACATCGAGCTCGTTACGGCTCTGTCCAGCGAAGCATATATAGCCGCGTTGACGCGATTCACTGCACGGCGCGGGCCAGTTTTGTCCATTACGTCGGACAATGGCACTAATTTTGTTGGCGCTTCTAATGAGCTGGCTCGGTTTCTTGTAGAGTCAGACCTTGAAGGTTGTGTGGCTCAAGAAGGCATCGAATTTAAGTTCGTTCCGGCTTACACCCCCCACTTCAACGGACTCGCAGAAGCGGCCGTACGTTCCACCAAGCACCATCTTAAACGCCTTTTACAATTAACTCATTTTACTTATGAGGAAATGGTTACTTGTCTGTATCAAATCGAGGCTGTATTGAATTCTCGTCCTCTTACTCCTTTCTCCACAAATCCTTCCGACTATACTGCTCTTACCCCTGGCCACTTCTTAATTGGACGCTCACTGATGGCTATTCCACAATCACCAGTTCCTGAGGTCGACATCACTCGTCTGGACCGTTACAAGCGGATCCAACTCATCAAGCAGCATTTCTGGACGCGTTTCTCTACGGAATACGTTGGGCTGCTTCAAAAGAAGGTCAAGTGGCAAACGTCCAGCAATAATGAGCTGAAGCTCGGATCTCTTGTCCTGATCAAGGACAAAGCTCTCCCACCATTACTTTGGTCTCTGGGACGCGTCATCCAGCTCTATCCAGGAAGCGACGGTGTCACTAGAGTCGCAGAATTGAAAACAAAGAGAGGCACCATTCGTAGAGCATTTAATAACATCTGCCCACTTCCAGATCTTTGAAGTCTTCTTCACACTTCAACCCGGGGAGCATGTTAAGATTGCTCTCAACATACGCACGGGAGGAGACGCGCGGGCGGCGGATCGCCGCGACGTGACGTCACGGACACGAGCGGCGCAACGATGCGAGGACTCCGTCTCGATACTCCACCGGCAACGGACGCTACCGAATTTAAATAACATCTGTTTGACGGGATTTCTGTAATTTTTGACGGCTAATACACCAGCCCTATCCCTTTATACAGTCCACGTTTTATTTCACGTCCCGTAGGACCCTTGACAATAACCATTTGCTAATAAATGCCAAATCGTTTTCCAGTCCTCTTTCTTATATTTGACAGTTCGGTTAAGAGACGGATTTTTAAATGTGACAGCCCTGGCTATCTCTTTGATAAAAATAGTTGGCAAACTTGATGTGCTAGTTTGAGACGTCCGTACAAAGCTGTTATAAATTAAAAAACATCGTTGTTTCTGTACCTCAAACGGAAAAACACGGAATCATTATAGGATCACTTTGTTTTCCGTCCGTCCGTATGTGAATAGCTCAGACACTCAGGTTTCCTCACGATGTTTTCCTTCACAGTTAGCGCGTGGTATTGCTACTATAACTTCACAAATGTACATAACTATTGGCGCCCTAGCGTAATGAGTTACTTTTACCCCTAGGGTAACAATGTACCATTAATGGAACTTTTACTGTACGAATTTCGGTTTTCGTGGCTGGAGGCACATGCGTAGATATAGGATATGAGACGCATTGCTAATACAGGGATGGAAGTGCCACAAGGGAATCTTCCTTGTAAGTATAGTTATATATTTACGATATAAGTGTAAGTACGGAAATGATTTACATTTCATGACAAGTAAGTATAGCAAGTTCTTATTTGTATGTCGACAGGGTTTTTGAAATCGTTGGCAATATTTTGAGGGAATGTTCTTTTCATTGTAAAAAACAGTTTTAATAATGAATTATGGTGCGACACATTATTACTAAATATTCGACATTTCTGACCTTTGGCTCCAAACTGTGAATGCAAATTCAAAGTGGTAGGCAGTACTATAACGATGAAAAATGTTTTCTAATAATAATATGTTAAATGCTTAAGAGTCTGTCATCCGCACACTTTGGTCATCTGTATGCGTAAACAATTAAAAAAAACCATTGAATTGGCCCTCGCCAACCTTATGTTATGACGCTTCTGATATTGTCTGTTGCTGCTTGAGTGAAGTAATTTTTGGGTAAAAAAAAACCTTTTTTTGACGCGTAATTTTTCTTAAAACTAGCACCATATGTTTCTAAATCATGGGTAGAATGCCCCCTTAAAATACGGTGAATGAATACAAAGTCACTGCAATCAAGTAGTTGGTAACGTCATTAGCTGAGCACAGAAAATAACGCACAGAAGAATAAAGTCTAGTCTAGGCTACGTAGTTTTAGTGTTTGTCGAAATAAGTAAAAAAAACCTAACCCTACAGCCAGTGGCAGTGGACGGGGCACATAGCACGCAGGCCTGATGGCCGATGGGGCCGAAAAGTTCTCGAATGAAGACCACATATCGGCAAGCGCAGCGTCGGACTACCAGCCACAAGATAGACAGATGGCCTTATCCAAGTGGCAGGAAGACGCTGAATGCAAGCCGCTACCAACCGGTCCTTTTGGAAATCCATGGAGGAGACCTATGTCCAGCAGTGGACTACTGGTGGCTGAATGATGATGATGAACCCTACAGACATAGAAATTAAGAACAAGCTAAGGCTTTGGTCTTTTGACCGTAACGCACAACACTGCGGTATGCGGCATGCAGTGCCGGACACGTAATTGCATGAAAAACGTCTAGAATAATCTCTTGTTCCGTCGCAGTATGCGTCAGCGGCGAATGGCAACCGCGGTGAAGTGGGGAGCGGGTACTCCGCACTGCGCGGCGACGTTCTCGTTCATTCGCTTCGGTGTGCGTCACAGGTTGACATTGGATATGTTTGAAGATAATTTATTAGAATTAAGCCGCGGCAAAATCAACTGACTACTTCTTACCAGAGATGGTAAACGCCGCGTCGGGGCGCTGCGTTTGAGCCGCATACCGCAGCGTTGCAATCAAGATACCAAGCCTTAATCAATTTGACAATGTAAACGTTTACTTTCTGTCAATGTTACAGTGATATACACGGCGTCCCAAGACTATGAGATACGATACCTTAAATATTATAGATAGGATAATTTCCTTTTTTAGGGTTCCGTAGTCGACAAGGAACCCCTATAGTTTCGCCATGTCTGTCTGTCCATCTGTCTGTCCGCGGCCTAGTTCAGAGACGATCAGTATTAGAAAGCTGAAATTTGGAATAGACACACATATTAACCATGCTGACAAAACGGACAGAATAAAATCTTATAAGCATTTTTTTTTCAGGTCACCTACACCTAAATTAGGAATGCAAGTTTTTTCGCCTGCAGCATAGTGTGGGGTATCGTTAGGTAGGTATTTCCGTTTGCAAAATATTAAGCTTTAAAGCGCAAATTTTTGTTACAGTAGGGTATCCCCTCACCTCTCCCGGCTAAACGGTTGATGGTAGAAGCGTGAAAAAATTCAAGGTGTCGCACATTATAATAAACTTAAAAGAAATACTATCACGGCTTAGTAGGCTTTACAAGTTAACGAGTAATAGGCGAACAACTTATAAAAACAGGTAGTTCTGTAAAGATAGTAAAAACCCCTCCTTCTACGGAACGCTATAATATGAGTGGCCCGACACGCACTTAGCCGGTTTTTTTACATAGCATCTATGTTTTTGTCCCTATGCTGGGCCTTCCCCATTTCAGTCCCGAGTTTTTGGTCCTGCGCTACCTCAGACCACTCCGGCAGATGTTGGTCGAGTGATCATCTTTCCACCATCTCCCAGGCAGGCCCCGATTGCGATATCCGTATTGTGTCACGCAATCGGTGGCGAGTCTCAATCCGTGTGCATGCGACTGACATGATCACCCCAGCTCCACTTTGGTTTTACCGTCTGGACGCCCACGTCGATTATTTATTCATCAACATCATGGTCAGCCCACCGCTGCCCACTGTTGGGCCTTATCCCCCCAAATGCCATCTCTCACAGTCCCTTGCCATCCTCATCCATGGACCCTCCGCCTACTCAACGACATCGTCCGAACATCGGGAAGCTGGTCTGCCCACTGACCTTCGTCCTATTTTTGGCCGCCACTCTGTGATTGCCCTGGTCCACCTACCGTCTTCTCGCCTCGCGAGGTGTCCGACCCATTTCCATTTCAGTCTCGAGACTCTTTCGCCGATGTCGTTGACCTTTGTCCGGCGACGTATGACGACATTGGGTACCCGATCTACGAGTCTGAGACCTAGCATAGCTCGCTCGTTAGCAATTTGTGCTACTTTAATACGGTGCATATTCTGCTTTGTGAGCGTCCACGTTTCGGCTCTATATGTGAGAATGGGTAGAACACATTGGTTATATGTCTTTGTCTTTAGACAATTATTTATTGATTAATTAATATTATTTTATTTTTGAAAGCAAGTAACAAGCATTCAAAGTTTTTAAGTACCTCATCCTGGAATTTAACCAACCAAATTTGAAAAAAGCACCATATCTTTTTATGATGCTAATTGAAATGGTAAGTGACAAGGAATGATTCACCTTAAGTAACATGGTATCATAAATGATAACTGCATAGCTGTAGGAGGATGTTCTACAGTTATGCGATTTCGTGTAGGTATTTTTCTATCACTACTATAATAACTGAAGAAAACCTGTCTGTCAACGCCTTTTCAACGCAATAACAAAACTACCATTGTTCAAAAGTTCACCTATGACCTTCTAAATTTTATAAATATTCTCACTCCAGTCAATATTAATAAGCCTGAAATAGTTATCCTATTGCATTTCCTAACATAACTTGAGTACCAACGTGCCTGAATTCAGTACCTGAAGCAAAAAAGTTTAGCTTTACAATAATTTTATTGACTTTTTGGTTTGGTTTGGTGACTTATGTTTTTTGTAAAATAAAAAAACCTGATATTTTTACCTAACCATCAGAGAAATTATTTTTGATTGGTAAGTAATAGTAATACAAAATTTTTAGGCATCTAAAGTACATAATTTACTTTTTCCTTTTGTTTCATGAATTTTGATTGTAATAAATTTCTCATTTCTTGTAATAGAATCAAGATGCCACCAAATAGTGCCAACTCGGAACCTCTATTACATGACGAGGTCAAAGAAGAACAATTAGAAAAATTAGTTGCACCACAGGCCGGTCCCAGGAAGTTCCAAATAGTCTACCCGAATCTCATTACGTTTGGATATGGTCACATCTCTCTACTCTACGGGGCCTACTTGATGTTTACCTTTGCAAAGTGGCAGACGATTGTTTTTGGTAAGTTTGACTCAGAGATCAGGGGCGCTGATACGCATCTCCACTATATGCACTGATCCATTTTAATCTACTCCAAACTGTCAAATACATACAAATAGGATGTATGTATGTATGAGAAACGTATATATCGATAACCCAATATAGTGGAAGGTTGCGGAATAGGAGGGCAAATAATACCACTATTGTCGCCAGTGAAGTAATTTATTCATAATTTTACTCTTAATTATATTTGTCTCGAATTGCGAAAACGCCATCAGAAAGTTGAATCATCATCATCATCATTCAGCCACAAGAAGTCCACTGCTGGACATAGGCCTCCTCCATGGATTTCCAAAAAGACCGGTTGGAAGCGGCCTGCATCCAGCGTCTTCCTGCCACTTGAATGACGTCATCTGTCCATCTTGTGGCTGGTCGTCCCACGCTGCGCTTGCCGATATGTGGTCTCCATTCGAGAACTTTTCGGCCCCATCGGCCATCAGTTCTGCGTGCTATGTGCCCCGCCCACTGCCACTTCAACTTACTAATCCGCTGGGCTATCTCGACGACTTTCGTTCGTCTACGGATCTCATCATTTCTGATTCGATCTCGTAGAGAAATTCCGAGCATAGCCCTTTCCATAGCTCGTTGCGTGACCTTGAGCCTTCTTATGAGGCCCATAGTGAGAGACCACGTTTCAGTGCCATAAGTCATCACTGGTAACACACACTGGTTGTATAATTTTGTCTTGAGCGATTGAGGTATATTAGACGAAAAGACTTTTCTAAGTTTCCCGAAAGCTGCCCAGCCGAGTTGGATTCGACGATTGACCTCTTTCACGAAGTTGGACCGGCCTAGTTGGATTGTTTGTCCTAAGTAGACGTATTCGTCTACAACTTCGAGAGTCGTGTTCCCCAAAGTTGAATGCTAAAAAGTAAAATCAAACGAATATGCCTAATTTTCAGCTCACGTTATGATAATACTGTCCGGATTCGGCATAACAGCAGGCGCTCACAGACTATGGGCACACAGAACTTACAAGGCGAAAATGCCGCTCCAGATTCTTCTGATGTTGCTAAATACTTTGGCATTTCAAAATACGGCTATGGACTGGGTGCGGGACCATAGATTGCATCACAAGTACAGCGACACCGATGCGGACCCGCACAATGCGACTCGCGGGTTCTTCTACTCGCACGTGGGATGGCTACTTGTGCGCAAGCATAAAGAAGTCAAACGAAGGGGAAAGCTTATCGACCTGTCCGATATCGAGAACAACCCCGTTCTTTCCTTCCAAAAAAAGTAAGAATCATTATTTTTTTCCGTAAATTATTCAGTTCAGGAAACCACAAAAAAATCAGTCGTAATGAGAAAATGCAGCTCGCTAATGAAAAAATTGTTTTGTCTCAAGTGAGTGTTAGCACTCGGAAGGAACTTCCTACATGCCCTAATTCGCCTTCAAATCAAGATTCATCTTTTGTTTCAGGTACGCCATACCCTTGGTATCTCTAGTAACATTCGTCATGCCAACTGTCATACCGATGTACTTCTGGGGTGAGACTCTTACCAACGCGTGGCATGTGGCCACTTTATATCGCTACGTGTTTGTTCTGAACGCGACATTCTTAGTAAACAGTGCTGCCCACTACTGGGGTTACAAACCCTACGAGAAAAGCATCTTGCCATCTCAAAATCATTTTGTATCACTTTTTGCGTTGGGTGAAGGGTTTCACAACTACCACCATGTTTTCCCATGGGACTATCGTACAGCAGAACTTGGAAACAATACTTTGAACCCTACAACTAAGTTCATTGACTTCTTTGCCTGGATCGGATGGGCGTACGACTTAAAAGCTGTTCCTGATGACATGATCAACAATCGAAAATCTAGGACTGGTGATGGATCATCTCTGTGGGGATGGGGCGACAAGGATCAACCAAAAGAAGAAATGAATGCAGCTATAATAAAATATCCAGATGAAAATGACAAGGACAAGTAAGTAACTTTGAGTTATGACTTAAGTAATCGATTTATATTACTATTAAAGAGATAAATTCATAACAATTTGAAATAATTTTTATTTTATCTGTTAGAAACGAATTATGAAACAAGGACAAGACAAAAGAAAATAACAATGAGAACGAAAATGTTTCATATTCAGTACGGCAACATTCCGTTAACTTCTAAACGGGGAACCGATGAGAAAACTCCCCACAGTTGTCTGACGTCACAACACACAGTACGCCCTTTTGATATATCATCGAACGAACTTATATACCAATCTGGACTAGTTTTCCTTGTAGTAGGCTTTGGCCGAGGACACAAGTTGTCACAAATTACGCGTACATACTCATCAAATGGATTATTACTAACTACGAAGGCAATGCAAAAATGGTCGGTAGTGCAGACCACTTTCCATAGGAACTCTGGAACAGGGACTTGGTAATTCCTTTCAAGGTACATAGGATGTTCGGATCCATTGATTCTGAGAGCTCCTTCGGATCCTGTAACAACTGTGAGATCTTCTAGTAGTTCTTTTGCTTTATTCCTTACGGCGTTTTCAATACGAAGCCAGTTTCCAGCGTTAATCGATTGCCATTGTGGGACAATGTTTGCGTAGAAATATGTAGCTATTTCCCAGGAATGAAAATGAAAGTCTGCGTCCGGTGCTAAATGGCCTCTCGATAAAAACGTGAGGTTCAGATACATCTCTGCCTTTTCTTTACCTAAAACCACTGTCAGGACCTCTTTTTGATGTTCTTTTGTAAATATGTTGTTCCAGGATATGTTGGTCGGTAAAGCATTGGTCTTAAATGATGGTCTATTTGCTTTACCCGTGTACGTGCCTGAAATTGATGAATAGTATTTGTAAGTTGTGTTGTAGACTAAGAAGAAATACAGAAGATATGAAATCATTATTACCTTTCAAACTTTGTCCATGTATGACATGTTCAGAGTAAATTGGTGTATTACGTCTATGATCGTATAAAATCACGTAAAGTTCCATCCAGCCCATATCTGTGTAGTACCTTTATAAAAAATGGAAAAGTTCATTCTGTTTAGATTTCTTTGTTTTTTAGCTTTGGTATATAGGTATGTTCGGTATGATTATGATAATTAGAAGCCACATTTATTCCGACAATATATTCTAATTTACGTGGCAGAAAACCTAGGTTTGAGGCTGCTTCTTCAGTTGCTTCTAAGCAACTCTTTCTCTGTTTGATAGAACACCTACTGTCTGAAGACTCTGAACCGCGATTTACTTAGGCCGGTATGTATAAAAGGATGTATTTTGCTAAGTTTTCAACCGATACCAAAAAGAGTTCCACGCTGGTTAAAAAGAGGTGTGAAATACGTAAATTTATTATGACAAAGCGCCTCACACTTTTTGGTAAAGGTTTATTATAGATTACTTATTTTTTGCGCCTTCATTACTGACGAAAGCGTTTGTTTTCCAGTTTTTTAAACTTAGTACAATTTAAATTCTGCCCCATGCTGCCCATTAGCTCAGCTGGGAGAGCGCTGGCACGGTGAGCCAGAGGTCGCAGGTTCAAGTCCCGGCATGGGTGGAATTTTTAGCCTCTAAGTAGGTTTTTAGTATAATTTGCTTTTGCATTTGAGGAAAATCTTATAATTATTACTATTTACAGATGTGCGTAGGTAATTAAAATAAAACGTAATATTTACATAGATATCTACAATAAGTTCAAGATATGACAAATTGTATCTGGACCGCTGACGTTGGGGACAGTTCTCAAGATGATGGCATCATTCCCGCTCTGAATGGCCAGGTTGACGCGCTAACAGCTATCAGTTCTTGGGTCGTCTGATGAGTCGATGAGGCGCCTCGATAATTCTTTATGAAGTTTACGTGCCTCAGGCCCCCACGGACCCGTCGTAATGACCCCAAAAGGCGCAAATAGGTAACTGTCCCCAAGGACGCCGTCTGGGGCCTTCTGCGTTGTGAGGCGTCCTGTTGGTGTGCTTGACGTGGGAAGACACCATTGTATCGATGCAGGTTTCGTCGCACCCCAGCAGCCTCCCGTTCGGTCACGGCACCAGTGAGATACCGTCGGGACTCTTTCCATCGTCTCATTAGACTCAAAGATGGCCGGTATGTCGACGCTGGAAAGAGCCCTGCGGATTATGTCATTCAGGGATGCATGAAGCGACAGTCGGCCCACGCCGCGTTGACAGGTTAGGCCATAGCGTCCCAACTTGTCAACGTGGTCAAAAAAGTATAATTTATTTAGATATGTAGTAGACATCATCAACCTAAACATTTTCATTTCACAGTTACATTTTTGTTAAAAATACGCCTTTATGGTAACTGATTGGAGTGTATGTAGTTTGATGTGTGTCGACTCGCTGTTTATTGAGGTGCTCACCCAACGCTTAGAAAACTGGTCGTAGGTGAATGGTTGCTTATATTTGTGGCAAATATATCTGCAACTACATTTTTGTCACAAGACAGTTGTTTGATGTTTTTAATTTCTCCATCAACTTTTACGTCTGTCCCTGATTCACAAGCAAGGCTAATCTTCGATTTTCCTGAAATAGGATTAGGTATTAAATTGCGACCTTTTAACTTTCCACAGAATGCACTCTGACGCTCTGGCTTTGCCTTATCCTATCTTGTATTTATGTAACTTGTTTTTCCTTTGTATTTATGTGACTTGTTATGCCTTTTCTTTCTTATGATGTTTTAATTTGTCCCAATAAAATTCTTTCTTTCTTTCTTTTTAAATGTTTATTTAAATGGTATTTGTTACCATATCGTATGTTATTATCTTATCATAATTCTTTTAACCTTACGACATAATAGAATCTTAAGAGGAAATAAATATATATGTTTTAGTTACCAAAATGATCAAAAGCTAAAAATGTATTGTGATTACGAAAGGTTTTAGTTTCAAAACTTTTCTTATGGAGAAAACTTTGAAACAGCGAAATATTCTTACGATGTCGAAGATTTCGACATAGTAAAAGTTGTACCTATTGACGAGTAGAACCACCCATTTTTGGATGTATATGGAGACTTTGTTACACCCTGTACTTAAACTCAAACTCTACGTTTTTATTGACTATAAAACAAAATGTTTACTTAATGAACGTCTAAGCTGTTAGTTTGACAAATAATAGATTTTGTGGAGAAGAAGCTAACAAAGAAACTACACATTTATTCTTTTCAAAGCAGGTTTTTACTTAATTAACAGAGTTTTCAACTTAAACTTACAGTACACTAGACACAAAGCGTCCTCGTCAACATTTTTTAAATACCAGATATCTTTGTCTTTCAAATACTTAATCCTTAATGTTATAATAGGCTTTTTTGCACAGAGTATGCGCACAGAGCGCTTATATACGGGCGACACGCACGTGTGCCAATTGCAGCCGTCGACACTCGTCGAGCGCGTCGGCAGGCGTCCACGCGTTGACGCGTCTGCAGTTGGCACACGTGCCACCTGTGTATAAGCGCCCTAACAAATTTCTTAAACCACGTCGGTGGTAACCTCAGAACACAAGTGGTAACTCTAATCATATGTATATCTTACCTGTTCCCGAAATATAGTTTTTAGCACCGGGGCATGTCGCTATGAGGACTTGTTTCCGTTTTAACTCTATATTCGTTGTGTTTGGGTAGAAGAGCTTGTAATTCCTTCCGACTTTCTTGACGAACAACGGGTCTTTGGCTGGGAGATCTTTGTTGACGTTCCATACGCAGTCAGTAGCTGAAATAAATGTCTATTAATTCAGAGAAGGCCGGTTTCTGTATTGAGAGCTTTACTTTCTAAATATAAGTAACATTCATTCATCCAAGTAACATTCCGTTTCATATTTTTTTAAGTATAGTACGCCAAAATTTAAGAAAATCCATAAAAAAAAGTGAAGAAAAAAATGAAGGGTTCCATACCATTATGTAGGTATACAACATTAGACAAAGATCGAGACAAGATAGATTAGGTACATTGAGAATAATGCAATCTATATAAACCAACAAGAAGCGTTTAACATTAACTTTTAACAACATGACATCGGCGCTGTGAAGGTTACTTATTTTTATTAGGTCTTACTTAGGCCGCATTATATATATATATATATATATATATATATATATATATATAATCAACCTGCGATACGATTCAGCATTACTGTTCAGCCGTTAACATCTCTAGCATCTTAACTCTTAAGATTCGGGTGTTAAAAAGTTAAGATTAGGTTACTTTTTTAGTTATTTCCATAGTGTTATGTCTTACAATATACTACTATTGGGCCGGGCAGCATACTACTTGCATCTGGCAGAAGAGAACGGTAGGATTTATTTACAAGCTAGCTGGTAGGGATTCTGTGAGGGACTTCTTTAAATAAACTAACATCTTAATAGTTGCCAGTCAATACATTTATGAAAATATAATAACAATAATAAAGTAAGTTTTCACGCTTGTTAAAGTGTGTTGCGCTGGTTTTCAGTCATTCACTACTCCCAGAGCTATTGTGTGGGAGCGTCTGTAGTTAGGACACGTCTATACTTTGAAGTAGAATAAATAAAATTATATTAAACTCTGATAAAAGAAACAAGGCAGTGATTGATCAAACACCAATTAGTAAAACAATTAGTCTTGAGGTCAATTATATTGTGAGTGTGTGTGCGTGTATGTGTGTGTGAGTGTGTGTGTGTGTGTGTGTGTGTCTGTGCTTATACCTATGTGTGTATGCGTGTGTGTGTATGTATGTATATGCGTGCATGTGAGTGTGTGATGTGTGTGTGACTGTATGATAAATAGGTAATGTAAGGTTTTATTATGCACTTGAAAAATTATTATTCAAATACTATGAACCCCCCTGGGTTCAATAAGTAGTGAGAATGAATAAGATGCACTTAACTTTTATCAAATGTTATTTTATTTTTCAACATAGTCACCTTTAGTTTTATATATATTTAATATTTTAGCATATCTTTTTTCTAAACCCAACATTCCTTTCTTAAAAAAAAATCTTCATCTTGATTCTTTAAAAAACCTTACACTGCGGCGATCACTCTGTCATCGTCGTCGTATTTCTAGCCTCTTAGATATTCTTTCAATCTCGGAAATAGATAAAAGTCACTAGGAATAATGTCTGAATAATATGGAGGATGTTCTGCACATTCGAACCCAGCATCATTGATGGCAGCCATCGCAACTTTGGACTTGTGCGGGGGGCGTTATCTTGATGAAACAAAACAACTTTAGCGAGTTTGCCACGCCGTTTTTCGCGTATTTCGTCGCCCAACTTTTTGATTTGTTCTGCGTATATATTCTCCATATTAGCGGCTCTATGACTGAGGTATTCAATCATCATTTCCCCTTGGCTGTCCAAAAAAAGAGAACCCATGATATTGCCGGCGGATTGAACGGCCTTGAATTTCTTAGGGGTCGGTGATGATGGTCTCTTCCAAGTCATGGATTGTTTTTTTTTTTTGTTTTAGTGTCGTAATGGTGAAGCCATGTTTCATCCATAGCCAAAAACCGGTCAGGATCTTGTTGTAACAGTTCCGTTTTGGAACTGGAGCTTTGTGAAATTCTCAGCCTGGTTCGTCTTTGTTCGGCCGTTAGCATTTTAGGCACCGAACCGAAAAACAACTTTTTCAACATTTTTTATCATTTGTTCATAAAAACTGAATTTGCACGGATACTTCCTCGTTTATTCTTTCATTTTACAATTTTCCGACGTTTCAGTACTTTTGCAAATTCCGTGGTATCGGTAGACTGAGGTGACAGGCGTCTTTATGAACGCATTAACTGTTAGTTTACTACCCTCGGTGAAAATGACAAAAAATATTACTAAGTTAGGTTACAAAAATATTTTGGCAAATTTTCAAATTTAAATTGGCAAAACAATTATTTTATACGAACTCGAAAACTATTGATTATTAGTTATTGAAATTAAAATTCAATTTACAAAACAATTATTCAATATAAACTCAAAAATATTGATTATTAGTTAAAGAAATTAAAATTCAATCTACAAAACAATTATTTTATATAAACTCAAAAATATTGATTATTAGTTATGGCAAATAAAATTAAATCTACATTCTACAGCCACAGTTCATTTCTTCAGTTTCTGCAGTCGTAGGGCTCTTCCCCTCTTAAACCAAGATGGCCTATCTTTAGAATAGCTACTCATAACTTAAACCAAGATGGCCTATCTTTAGAATAGCTACTCATAACTTAAGCCAAGATGGCCTATCTTTAGAATAGCTACTTATAACTTAAACCAAGATCATCATCATCATCACCCATTTGACGCCCACTGCAGGACATAGGCCTCCCTCATGGTTTTCATAACCATGAGGGGTTTTGCCATAATCGCCACGCTTGGCAGGCGGGTTGGCGATCGCAGTATGCTGTTGGAATCTCAGGAAGACGCTGCTTCCCGTTTCCTGGTAATTGATTTCCTTAGTCACCTTCTGCGACATCCACGGAAGGAAATGGAGTGACGCTATTCATAATCCGGCGCCACACGGAACTTAAACCAAGATGGCCTATCTTTAGAATAGCTACTTATAACTTAAAAAAATCTTATGTTAACTTTGGTTAGGGGATATTTTAAAGTCACTTTCTCATGTTAAAGTTCACAAAGCGCGATAAGACACTGAAGCTTTATTTTATAGTGGAAACCATCTGTTTTAGAGGAGTTTAGGTACTAATGTATGTTACTGTAGTGTAGTGTTTATTTTACGTTTTTGTCACATTACTACGTACCATTATTTATGGAGCTTATTATTTCCATAACCCAAGCGCCCGATTACCTGTGGAGGCTTCTTTTGGTTCTTTTGCTTTCTTGCTATTGCTGTAAATGTCGTTCTACCCACTTCCAAAAAGTTGGTATGTTAATTTTGAGCTAAAACTTCGATATCTGGGGCCTAATTGCGCTCACCGAATCCTGTTGCGATATAAATTTGTGGATTTGGTAATTAGACGATTGGAACCGTTTAAGGTTTGGTACGCCTAACAGGAACAGATTGTTGTTGTAAAATGAATAATATGTACTGTTCACTAGACTTGCTGTATTTATTTGGCAATAAATTTTCTTAACTTAACGATATCCGAAGGGGGGCGTTGGAAACCATAGTACAGGATCTACCTAGTTTGGTTTCTAACATGATAAATATATTATGTATACTTAACATCTTAGTCAACTTATTAATTAGTCATAACTTTACATGTATACCGATGTTTGTTTCTCAATATTTTCTCAAGAATTTTCTCAAATTTGGCACTGAATATTAAATATCTAGAAGAAGAAAATCAAGAGAAGAACAGCGAACAAGTTTCTACTAATACCGTGCAAGAAAAATCTGACAGAAATTCGATATTTTTTCGAGACTAAATATCTACATATTTTACACCAAAATAAAGCAGGATCACAGAACAAATCTGACCAACTCATGATTACTATAGAAGAACTAGCAGATCAGAAAAAAGACATTGATGTTCTATGCATAACATAACACTTTGTAATGGCCGGCTACGAGAAATATCTAAATCTTCAAAACTACTCACTGGCGTCCAGGTTTTGCAGAACAACTAGCAAAAGAGGTGGAGCATGCATTATGGTGAATAACCATCACAAATGGAGAGAGCTTCAAGATGTAAAAAGACTTGCAGTTGCTAATATGTTTGAATGCTGTGCAATTGAATTGGTTGATTATAAAATCATAGTTTGTTGCATTTATAGACTGAATACTAATTTTAATATATTTTTTGACAGATTAGAAAAAATATTAAGGATGCTCTCAAAAATTTACTGTAACGGAATCCTGTTAGCTGGAGATTTAAATATAGATATGCTTAAAAATATTAATATAACTAGGGATCTAGAATGCTTATTATTAAACTATGACATGAAAATTGCGTTGAAGCAGCCAACATAACTAATTAGTAAAACTTGTATTGACAACTTTATCCATAACTATAAAAAGTCCTGTAAAACGGAAGTGCTAGAACTTGGTTTGTCGGATCACACAGCTCAATTAATCAAGGTTTCCGTCAAAAAAATTGTTAAAATAAAATTTTGGCGCAAACTTAAAAGAGACTACAGCAAAACTAATGTAGATAAATTTGAATCATATATAAAGAGTATCTCGTTCTCTGATGTTTATAACGCTACCGACCCCGAGTGTGCACTTAACTATTTTATGGATAATTTTAAATTTCTATATGACCAGTGTTTTCCACAAAAACTAATTGTGATAAAACTCAATAGCAAGCCAAAATGGATATCGAAGGGCATAAAAATATGTAGTAAAAAAAGAGATATTTGTTATGGAACTATAGACTGAAGCCTAACGAAGCGAATAAATTAAAATATTTTACCTACTTCAAACTACTAAAAAAAATTATACGATTGACCAAACGGGCACAAAACGATAACCAAATAAAAATGTCAGAGAACAAATCCAAGACAGCCTGGCAAGTGATTAATAAATCGAGACCGAATATACATAATATAGAGAATATAGAGAAGCTATAGAAAAAAATATGATTAATAACAATGACATTACGAACCCCAAAGAGATAGCTAATGCATTCAAAAATTATTTTGGCGACAAAATAAAGCCAATACCAAATGCCGGTCAAAACATAACGTCTGATATTGATCAGCCACAGACGTCAATGTTTATGCCGCCCAGCAACCAGAACATATTTTTAGAATCATAAATAATTTAAAAAACACGAATAGTGTAGGATTTGACGATATCTCGACGAAAATAATTAAAACTGTAAATAGCTATATATGTCACCCCTTAAGTCACATAATGAATTTAACCATATTTAAAAGAATTTTCCCTCAAACCCTCAAAGTAACTATTATCAAACCTTTATTTAAAAAGGAGAATAGAGAATTAATGGAATTTTATCCACATATTGCACTAATTTCTATCTTCTCAAAAATATTCGAGAAATACTTATACGGTGAAATTAATAAATACTTAGAGAAAAGAAAAATTTTGTGTAATGAGCAAAAAGGCTTTAGACAAAACAAAACAATAAATCTGGCTGTTTTCGAGTTCATTAAAAATGTTATGTGTGAAGTTGACAATAGAGCCCCCATATGCGCAATTTATTGTGACATGACACAAGCGTTTGACTACGTAGATCACACCATTCTAGCTAGTAAACTTGAAGCCTACGGTATAAGAGGCAATGTCTTAAAACTACTGACTTCGTACCTTTCAGATCGGAAACAACTAACTGAAGTGTCTAGAATAGACGTTAAAACGAAAAAAGAAATACCGTACAGATCCGAATTCCGTAATTTTTTGCAGTGTTTTAGGGCCCCTTCTGTTTATTTTGTACGTAAATGACCTGCCAAAGGCTGCCTGCCACCTCATGACATTATTCGCTGATGATGGTACGGTGACAATAAAATTCAAAGACATAAATAATTCTCTGACAACAATAATTTCTTGGCTTGACAACAACAATCTAAAAATTAATCTGACTAAAACGAATATAATGCATTTTAATCAAAGACTGAATAAATTACCAGACATTAAATTAAATTATCAAAATGCTACCATAAATGAAGTTGAAACTGCCCGTTTTTATGGATTCACAATTGATAGACAATTAAACTGGAAACATCACGTTGATGAAATAAGTAAAAAAGTTAGTAGTTCGGCGTATGTTCTATTTAAACTTTATAAAACCGTCAGTACAGATGCTTCACTAGCAACATATCATGGCCTTGCTGAATCGGTACTTAGATATGGTATTATCTTTTGGGGCAACTCAACTAATAAAGAAATTGTTTTTAAATTCAAAAACGCTGCATTCGCGCGATGTTTCATATTAAACCCTCCGAGACCTGCAGGCATCTATTTGTGAAATACCGCATCCTGACACTTCCGGCACTATATATATTTGAGGTAGCTATGTTCCTAAAAAAACACTTTGAGTTGTTTCCACGTTTGTGTGCAACTGTAGTGAGAAATAGACGTGATGAAAGTAAATTACGTCTTCATCGCGCAAAAACAGCCTTAGTGGGCAAAAGCATTGTATGTATGGCTCCTATAATATATAATAAAATTCCGAAAATCTACAAACAATTAAACACAAATTTATTTAAGACACGGTTCAAAAAACTGCTTATAGACAAATGTTACTTAAAGACATGTGCCTGTCTACTTTTTGACCCAATTTGATCATAATAATAAAGTGTAATTTTTGGCTTGACATACTTTTATAACCTTTTTATGACTGATTAATAATTACTGTGATGGTGAAACTCTCTTATTTGCACGCCACCTTCTGGCAAAACATGTTGAAGCAAAACTAACATGGCAATGTTATATTTAAGACCATAGTAATGCATGCCACTGTACTATTGACACATGTTTATGCGAATAAATGAATCTTTATCTTTATAATAAATATCTTATCTTATCTTTATCTACTTAAGATTATTTTAGAGCCATTATTTTTATATTGATTTCCATAATCTTTTAAATGGGTCCCATAATAGTATGCATACATAGTGCGTGCTTGCCGAGAAGTTGGTCTGAGCGCACTACTTATAAAAGATAAGAATCGTTTCATTCCTCCCCTCTAGGTGCCTCTAGCATGCATGATGCCATGATCCGCGCGCAAGAATAGATAAAGACTCGCGCAATCTCGCTCTCACCCGCTGCGTGAGCACGGAATTCTTTCTCTATTTCTCGCGCGTCATAGTGCCTCACATTACCTACTGGGGTTCGCTATACAAATTGAGGACAATCTAGCACGCAGCGCAGTGAATATATTTCTGTACTACTCCTACATACCTATCCTATTCTAATAAATTGTAGTAGGTAGTATTATTGGGTACAAATACTGCACGATGCATAGTGAAGTCGTTATCAAACAAAAGAGATTCGTGTCGTATCGGTTTCGTTTGAATGAATCAGAATATAAATTGTATCTTTTTGTGCAAATAATTAGCGTAATAAAGTCAATTAAAATAGCTAAACTCTAGATGTTTATTACCACATATAATGAACCATATCCTATCCGAATCGATCGAAACCAGTGGCCCTAATACTTACTTGTTAATAATAAAGTGGATACTTGTACGAAGTCAACTAAATATATCGAGCAATATATCAAGATGTGATACTTACAAACACCAACGAAGCACAGCACTATCTTGATCGTCAAGTAAATATAGAGTTTCATGATGAATAAGGACAAGTCTTCACTTGGAATTCAAATATCACATCCACGTGTGCACTGTGTGTCCTCTTATTGAAGAATGAGTGTCATATGGATGGTATCATAACATTAGTATAAATTGGCGTCTGCGCTTAGCTCCTATTTGTAAATTGATATTCTAGAATAGGTTAACGACATCAATCAGCTTAATGATTTAGAAAACATTTATGGAATAACTAAACATAACTGTAGCAGGTAATAATTATTGCTTAGAATAGTTGCTTCAATGTGTGAATCTGGGTTCGAATATTTCAATGAATTTGTTTTGTAAGTTATACGTCCGTTTGTGAATTTCCAGTAATAATACCACGCAGCTGTGAAGGAAAACATCGTGAAGACCTGAGTATCTGAAGTGTCTACAGACAGACCTAAGAAGTCAGGAAGGGGAGAGCACCTAAGGAAATAGAGTTTTCCATACAAGTTGAGATAAAAATTAGTCATCAATGCTCAGACAATGTCATCACTAGGTCGTCGCATCTATTGTTCATAATTCAACCAATATAATATAGTAGAACCTGAGTAAAATAGATGCAACGATACTACCTGCGTAAAGACGCGCCTTTAACTAAAAAATATTACACAAAACAATCCTTAAATTCGCGTATTTAGCGACGACTTATAATACTTTGCAGGTTTTGAAAAAATCTGTGGTAGATATAAAAGGCGGTCTTCACTTGAGTTATTATTAACCTGGTTCATGTAAATCCTTTTGGCCGATCAGTGACTCAACCGCAAATAAGACGTCCAAAGATTAATTCCTAGCATACCGTAAGTTCCACGGTGGTAGCCTAGTGGGTTGAACATTGGACTTGGAAGCGAGAGACCCAGGTTCGATTCCCAATGCAGGCACCTATGACTTTGTTTTCTAAGTTATGTATATTTGTAAAGTTATAGCAGCAATACCACTCACTAACGTGAAGGAAAACATCGTGAGCAAACCTGAGTGTCTGTGCTATTTACATACATCAGCGCTTACAATCGCCAATCCACGGTGGGCACGCGTGGTGATTAAGCCTATGATCTCTTACTGAGAGAAGGCCTGTGCCCTACAGTGGGACGTACATTTATAGGCTGCTTATAAATACCGTAATTAATGTATTACAAGGGAGAGTTTTTCTCCTCAGACCCTAAACACAAGAGTCTTTAACCTATATATCCTGCCAATTATTGCCTTCGGGGTTGAAATGTGGACACTAACGGCAGGACTAGTGCACCGATTCAAAGTCGCTCAGCTTGCTATGGAACGAGCTGTGCTCGGTGTATCTTTTATGGATCACGTCAGAAATGAGACAATTTGCCAAAGGACTAAGGTGTGACTTAGCCTATTTGATTAGCAAGCTGAAAGGCCATTGAGCTGGTCTTATATGCTGAAGAACCGGCGATCGATGGGGTGCAAAGTTTCTCGAGTGGGGACCACGGACTGGCGAACGCAGCCACCCACCAACTCGCTGTTCCGACGATCTGTGGCAGATTGCTGGCTGAATGAGGGCGGCTGAGGACAGAAGAAAGTGGCGTGCCTTGGGGGAGGCCTATGTATAACAATGGGTGACTGCGTGCCGATTAATTGCATGTGGAGTAAAAAAATATATTGCTTACACTGACCTCCATAGTACAGGTGGTATGCGGTCCGTAATTTTCTCTTCTAGTAAATTGGTCATCTGTCTGCTGTCTATGATGCTGTCAGCTCACAAGTCAGTAAACGTCATATATTCTCTTTGAACGTCATCTTTTTTTGTTTATTTGGCTGTGTTATGAGGCAATAACCAGGAATTGAAGATTTCTGAGGATCGTGATTTATTCCAAACACTCCTGTTGTGTTTGTAATCCGTAAAAGTGATTACGGTCGGCGGTTACACCTTTCTACTAATATTTGCCTATGGTGTCGTAACGCACTCAAACAGTTGTGAAAACGATGAAACCGCTTGGAATAACACAGTCGAGGACTTGGAGAAGGTACGTGTCTCGAGTCTCGAGGACTGACTGCCTCGTTGATCTAGCGGTTAACATGCTTGACTCCCAAAACAGAGGTCGTGGCTTTTATTTTATGCGAATGGCCTCTATCTGGATTTACATGTTTGGGTGTATGTGATTGTGTTGTGTGGAAGCTATTATTATTACTGTTGACGCGTGCATTATATACTCCACTATTCCTACATCCCGCATACAAACCATGTCAGAAACGTAAATAGACGTCTCCCACCACAGAACAGAGTCCCCGAACAACAGTCGGGACGGCCCGTTTCCAAGCTTAGCGAGAAATCTCTTTTCTTTAGACATTTTAAGAAATAACTGGATACCTACCAAGTTGAAAATATCACGTGTGCGGAAAAGGAAAATGTAGTGCGGAAACCTGAGAGAATTCTATGTTGTTTGTCGGGTAAGCGGAGCTCACTGCTCAAACACAGAGCGGATAAGAATATTATTTATTTACTTATTTAGAACAACAGTATTTAGGTAGATCAGAGACATAACATGGCAATTTAATCGCTAAAAGAAGTGGGAGACGGTTGGTAGCCATGGTATAGGTAGTTATGTACACAGTTACGCACTTATACTTACTAATAAACAATATAAACGATTATACATTTTAATACCAACTCATATAGGTACATTAGACGGCACATCAACCTTTACATACTTATACGGTCTTATTTATAAAAAAAACACGATTCCTTAAAACGCCTCTTAGAATAGTCTGCGCTGGAGATTTTACAAGGAAAGGTTGTAACCACAGATTAAATAAATTGTCTCTTAGGAGTCTTAGAGGAATCGTCTTTTTACAAACAAGGCCGGTACACTCTAATCAGCAACGCTAAAGATGACTTTGTAACAAAAATGTAAAGGTTGACCTGCTGTTGACTGCGCTAACCAAATGTCAAATATAAGCCACCGATAATGCATATAAGTATTATACGTTATTGGTGGTTTACTGAGATGTTTCAGCGATCGTCGACAGCAGTTCGACCTTTACATTTTAGGTGTAACTCACCCGTAACGTGACTGAGTAGAGTGCACGCGTGTAAAGGTTGAGGACTACACATTGTACTATCACTAGTTGACATGGTGTCGACTGTACCTGCAATCGTCAATTGGTTAACCATTCGATGAATTCGAGCCACTGCGTGTGAAACACCTGACTTTTTCATACTTTTGTACCTCTGGTAGGTACTTAACTGTACTCAGCATATTTTATACATTTTTTCAATTTCACCAGATCCTCAAAGGTCCACCGGGAGTTTCACCTGTATCCGGTCAAAATGAAGACAAGTCACTACATCACAAAATAAATGTTAGTACCAAAATAAAAAATGAAAGTGTAGCGTATGTGTGGTGTACCCCTGGTTTCTCGTACAATAACAAGCTGGTAACAGCTGTAAGTCGTTTTTTTGTATGCACTTTGGCAACTGACAGCTTTTTATAGTAGATTAACGATTGTTAGTGTACGAAAAACTGGGGGATAGGGTAGTTTTAAGCTTTTAACTAATTAATACTCAACATAATATCTTATTTTCTTAGCAACCACACATAACAGAGCCTAGCGCTATTACAAATGCCAAGGAATTAACGTTCAATGTGACGAATCAGTTGGACTCAAACGCCTCAAAAGTAAGTCATGCAAAATGAAAGGTGATTATTACTGAGACGAATTGATTCAGACGAGCTTTTATCCTTTAGGAACACAATGCAATGCAGCAAAAATCGTTATTAGCCGAAAAATGTGAAGAGCGCCTGAAACTAAGTCAGCGCAAGGCAGGTTCTGAATAATATTTGCGCACAGAATATAAGGTCAAAGGCCTTACAATGTGCACCAAATCCTGAGCGATTCCAATCGTGTAACTGTCAAATTCCATACTAATTTGACTGTAACACGATTGGAATCCCTCAGGATTTGGTGCGCGTAATATAGGGGCAGGTCTGAGCCAGTAAATTAAAATGAAATGGAAAATGCATGAAATATATTTATTTTATTCTTTTTTTATGTTTTGTTGTAGCGGCAACAGAAATACGTCATCTGTGAAAATTTCAACTGCCTAGCTATCACAGTTCTTGAGATACAGCCTGGTGCCAGACAGACAGACGGACGGTGAAGTCTTAGTAATAGGGTCCTGTTGGGCACCCCTCGGGTACAGAACCCTAAATAACTTTATTTTAACCAAATTTTACCTTTCTAGGTCTTCTTTGAGCATTTAGATGAGTAATTGCCTACTCCCAAAAACCCTTACAATACTTAGAAGTTCGGCAAGAAACAAGGTCTTTAGTACAATTTAAGGGAAAAAATCCGCAAATTGTGAATTTGTAGTTACTAACATAATATCTTTAAAAAACTTGTCCTTCAATATGGGATCATATACATTATAATAACTGCAAGGTTAAATTCGAAATCGAACCTTAAGGGCACGAGTCAACTACACCTTTCTAATTACATAATTTTTTTTATTTAATTACAGAGTATAACTGACCATAGTGATAGCCCTGACAGTATGGTTGAGGTTGCCTGTAAGAAATAGCTATTAGCAATAAGGCCGCCAATTGTATCTTTTCTTTTGTCATTGCTGTTTCTGTAACATTTTTTCCGGTATACAATAAAATATATTCTTATCTTATCTTAAGGTTTTCACAAACAATGAGATGGTTAGCAAATACAACTTCTACTGGAAAAAAGAAAATGAGATGACGAACCCAGCAGATGTGAGCTACGATTTTTGGCAAAATCAAGATGAGCTAACTACTTCTACAAAATCTGATGATGTTAACTATTCGTCACAAGAACAAATTAATAACGCCACCGAGAACCTTGTGAGCATAATGTTATATATAAAGTGTAACTAACTAACATTTTGGATTGATAGAGCATAAAAAGAGATGAAAAGAGGGAAAAATTAAAGGATGATGGAAAGAGGTGTAGTGTCCAAAATTGAGAAAGGAATGTTTCTCTACCTCTATTTACTGCGGTCACTAACCCGCCTGCCCAGCGTGGTGATTATTATTATTATTTGTTTGGGAAACTTGCAGCTTACGTTGTAAATGGACAGAGACTTAGATTATAGGTCAAAACTCCCCATGGTCAGTCAGTACATGTTTGTGGCAGACCTGGAGGAAGCCTAGTTACTCGAGTTTGCTTAGAGATATACTCTCAACGCTAGCATGGTGACTGAGATGTCAAAATAATAGCCCGCAGGATGACGGCATTATCTATATGATCTTCTCTACATTTGATACAAAATTAAAGACAGGTGTGTCTGAGAGTATATCTGCCGCCCATGGAGGTGCCAACAAGCCTCGAGAATTAAACAACTAAAATAGACTGACCTAATAAAAACTGAATTTGCATTGATATTTACTGGTTTATTTTTCAATTTTACAATTTTCCGACGTTTTGGTACATTTGCAAGTCCCGTGGTCTCGGTACACTGAGGTGACAGGCGTCTTTTTGAAAGCATTAACTGTTAGTTTACTACCATCAGCAAGGTCGAATTTGCGACAAGCACCATCTGGCTGCGGAACTCCAGCATATCAAACGAGTACTTTGTGCAAACAAGCTGCAAGTCCATGTTCCAGCATTTCTGCCCTTTGTGAGAGGAGTGATTGACAAAATTGGGAGTATTTTGAAACGCGCTTCAATCAAAACCATCTATCTACAAGCCGCTAAGAAAGATACACCAATTCTCAATTTCAATGAAGACCCTGGTTGGAACATACCTAGCTACAGCATGGGAACCAGTCCTTAAGTGCTTGAGACCCCCTTGCTAGAAGTATGACTGTAGATTTAATTTTAATTTCAATAACTAATAATAATCAATATTTTTGAGTTTATATAAAATGATTGTTTTGTAGATTTTTATTTAAATAACTAATAATTCATATTTTTGAGTTTATGTAAAATAATAATTGTTAATGTAAATATTTGTTTTGCCAATTTAAATTAAAAAGTTTACCTAAATATTTTTGGAACGTATCTTAATATTTTTTTGTATTTTTTACTGAGGGTAGTAAACTAACAGTTAATACTTTCAAAAAGACGCCTGTCACTTCAGCCTACCGAGACCACGGGACTTGTAAAAGTACCGAAACGTCGGAAAATTGTAAAAAAGAAGAGTAAATATCCGTGCAAATTCAGTTCTTATTATATCGTGTTAACCTTAGAAAATACGAGACTGACCTAAGTCGCATTGGTTTAAGTCGCACTTCAAGGTCACCGGGCCACCGCTGAAAGCATAACCTTTTGTTGTTTAAGTGCCTTAATATTTTTTTCCAGAATAATATGAACATAACCACCAGGTATGTGACGGGGTTTGATTATGCAAAACAATTCATTGCTAAGATCAATGTCTCGACTACTTCGAAAACTCCGGAATTAAATTCATACAAAAATAAGAAGAATCTGTTTGCAGCGCAAGTGAGCAGATTTTTTTTCAATAATACATGTGAAATCAAACCTAGTTTTGAACCAGGACAAATGCTTGTATTTTGAATAAAACAACTGAAAAACTGAACTGAAACTGAATTGAGTAGGGATGGAGAGATCGAGAGCTCGTGAAATACAATGAATTTAAATTTATTTTGGAAATAATGGCAATGTATAATTACACATTTCTTCAGTTTATTGAAAACAAAAATGTCAAATAAAATTTCGAATTTTTCGATGGACCAACTTCACCAGTTAAGTTGGTTTATTGAGGGTCATTTGAAGGAGGCACTTAAAAATCAGAGAAAATGCACACAAATTATGAAACACGTTTTAAATGCGGTCTAATCTCTCATCTTCAATCCTAGGTTTTCGGTTGTCAGCAAAAAAAATTGTATTAATATCTACCTTCCCAGGTAGGTAACGGAAAGTTTATGTAATGTAATGCATATCTACTTATGACTAGTATAAAGAGTATGCACTTCAGAATGTTTCAAGAATAATCTAAACCTCTTTTTTATGTATAAACACGCTCGCACGCAGTGGGTCAGGTCGGTCTCTTCCGACAAAATAAAAATAAGTGAATCCGGATAAGCTTGACTCATCAGTTGAGTTGAAGTGAATTAGTTGATCCATAAGTTTGACGTACCTATATTTTTTCTACAGTTAAAAAAGATGCCACAAAAAAGTATCTTCGGCGGCTTCGAAATGCGTCTTGGGGACATGCCACACCATGTTCGTATTAAAAAACTTATTTTATTTTTTATATTTTGGTAGGTACTATATTCATCTCTCACGGTCCCTTGCCATCCATGTCCACGGACCTTCCACCGACTCAACTATATCGTCCGACTATCGGGTTGCCGGTCTGCCCTCTAACTGTTTTCCGTTTTCAGCCGCGTTTAGGGTAAAAGGCTCAGTAGTAGGCAGCGGTGAGCTGATGATAATGATGATGATGAATATCTTCACTTTGGTCCAAAGGGGACGCTTCCCAATTTTTCTTTCAGGGTGACAGGGGATGGCCAGCGACCGCGAGGAGGTGAAGGGAAAAATATACGGGGTCAAAGCCTAATTAGAGTTTGAGTTAAACATCAGTCCAATTGTACTAAGTATTACATTTTGCACTATGTATTAATTTTTTTCAAATATGTATTTTTTGAAATATTAGGCATTACACAATTTTATCACTTTACGCGCTATACCAATATCGCAGCCGTTAAATGAAGAATGTCCATTCTATGCCAATAAATGGTAGCCCTAGAAGATAAGAATTTCCTACGGTTCGGTTTGGTGAAAACGGCTATAAAACGGAGAATAAAATTTTTGGGACTTAAATTTTTGTGTTCCAATTATACCGGAGGAAGTTCGCGAAATCTTGCAAAGGCATAAATAGACAAACAGCTAAAGATTAATCACAATTCGATATAATTCATTACATTTGTTTGTTAAAAGACAGTCGACAGCACATCAACTTTTACCTACATCGAAACAAACTCCGGGGCAATTGCACAGATAGAGATGTCATATTCAAAGCACAAAAGAGATGTGTAAGAGCCATGTGTGGCCTAAAATCTAGAGATAGTTGTAGAGAAGTGTTCAAAAAGTTAAAGATTCTAACCGTTCCGTCGCTCTACATTTACGAAACAGCAGTATTTGTCAAAACTAACCCTATTTTAATTACAACAGCTGGCAGTCTTCATAGCCTGAATCTACGTAATAGAGAGAGACTGACCACACTGCAAAGCAGGACGGCACTCATGCAAAAAAGCCACCTCTGCATGGCGCCGAAAATTTATAATAAAATTCCCAGCAGTATCAAATGCCTTCCGCTTATACCCTTTAAAAGGGAACTAGGAAAGCTCCTAATTGACAATGTTTTTATAAAATGGACGACTTCTTCAATGAAAATCTCTAGACTACATTTATGTTATTTCTTGTGATTGCATTGTATTAATTTTATTATTCTATTTCTGACTATTCCTAATTGTTTGATTTTTGACATTATTTGAAATACTATTTGAGCTTTGACATCTTAAAAAAGTGTATTAAACTGGCTGTATGTAACGCTTCTGCATGGTAGTTTTAAAAATATTTTTGTACACCCAATGGGTATAACATAGAGGCACTTAGAATAAATATAACACCTGTACGACCATTACCTATGTTAAACAAAATAAATTGATTTGATGTGATACGATACGAGAAAAATTGCAAAAAAAAGTAAAAATTAATGTGCTGTCAACTGTGTAAAGCAAGCCGATTTTGCCATTGATCGATGAACCACGTAGGACGAACAGGAGTTAATTTGTCCACAGGTATATTTGTACAAAATGGTGATAAAATTCCGGGCTTTCTGCGGAGGCAGTATCATAACTCGAATGAGAGTCCTCACATCGGCCAACTGTTTGCTCACCAACAAAAAGAAGTGACGTATTTCAGAATTACATTTTTGTGTTCTATAGACGTAAGCTTAAGTCCTTAACGACCTACTGAGCTCTATCCTGCCGGAATTATGATGTTCGCGATAGCAATTAGTATTGAATTTGACGGTTAGACGATTGGAGTCGTTCAGGATTTGGTGCGCCTAATATGGATGCTGTACGTCTGACGCATCCTGAGAAACAATCTGCGAGCTTGTGACCGCATTAAATATGAATATCCTAGCACTGATTCTCAAATCCTTTCACTACGCTAAACATCTAAACGCTAAACATCTAAAATACGCTAAACATCTAAAATAGGCACTTGTAACGCTAAGATTAAAACTGTCTATTTTAGATGTTCGGTTCTCGATTCTTCTCTAAAAAGAACTGCGGACATGGAGTCAGTTCTCACTTCATCTATATCCAAAATTGTTTAATGCTTTGGTTGTCTTCGACTCTTATAAAAAGTATCAGCTCTTTCAAAACTATTGCATAGTACCTACTTATTCTTTTTTAAAGAAGCACTTATCCGAGAGCATTGTAAAGAGCTGATTACCAACCTCGATGATGGAGAAGCACTTTAAGAAGAAGTACCTACCTGTCCTAATTTTTCAGATAAAAAAATAAAGGAAAATGTGCAAAAAGTTACTATTTGGATCTCATTGGAGAGGTCATTTTAAAATATTATTAATAACAGTGATAATGATTTTATGTGCAACTTAAACTTTTCATAATTTGTCCAAAGGTATTTCTATTTACAAAATGCCGCATTCAAATTGTATCAATATTTTTGTTATCTCGTAAAATAATGTTTAATGTTTTTACACTTTTATTAGAAAACGTTTAGAAAACAATAGATAAAACAATAGATAAACTAAACCTAGCCGGTTTTTCTATCATTAGAGTAACTTGATGTTCCGTTTTTGTTTATTGAGAGTTCTTCCATGTCCTTTTCGTGGTATAATAAAATGTTACTGCAATCAAATTTTGATGCATGTTGTTTCGCATTATTACAGCCCCTATATTCGAAATGGTTTCAGCATAAGGCCGGGTTTGAAGGCCGGCCTTAGTTCGGTACACGTGGTGGCAGGCATTCTGGACACGGTGGTGGACATACCCAACTCCACTCAGCAGCAGTGGCGCCGCGTCAGTAAGCTCTACTCTCAGGAGCACTACAGACATCCACAATATAATCTGGCGATAATCGTAAGTCGCATTAGGACCGCGACCGCGACTGCTTTGCTTTTGCGATTGCAAGTTAAACTTTGTTACTGCAACTGCAACTGCATTTATGCAAATCCGAATCTGAACCCAAATAATCCCAGCGAATCCCATGCAACTTCGAATTCACATTCACACGCAACGCAGTTGCAGTCACATTCGCATTCACAATCAAAACCGAAGTCGCAATCGCATTCGAGGTCGGATGTTTATTTAGTGAAGCTTGTTTATCAAACCTAACATGGAACTCGTGTTAAAATCATTGATATATGGATATAAGTTGATTAATGATGATGGTCATGATGTCACTGATCTTCTTTCAGATGGTGAACAAACGCTGGGACTATAATGAATTTGTGAACCAGATCGCCTTTGCTTCTCAGGACAACGATTATAATGGCGTGTGTCAAGGTGTCGCAGTAAAAACTACAAAGGTTTAAACCACCCCCTTAGCTTCAACCAAAATTGACCATTCTCATCCAGCCGCTACCAGCAAACTACCTGAAGCCATCGGCCCAGCTTGCTGGAGGGTGCCCTACGTTTCCCAGGTCGTGGTCTCCTTTCAAGGATCTTTGTACCTCATCGATCATCAAAAATAGTAATGAAATAATAATAATGACAGATAATTCTTTATAAACATACGACAGCTGCTCATCTCAAATAGTTTCAAGCTGTAAATTAATACTTAGAAAATCCAATAATACGAACATGCACCAGAGTAAAAAAAAAGAAAAAAGATATTACCCCAGTTTTAAGATAAAATGTTTAGATTTAACAATTAACATCTATCATTTAACAGTTCCTAGATGTTCCTAGACATTGAATATCATTTTGGTGCAAGATTCTCTAAGAATTTATGTTCTTCTTCTTCTTCTTCTCTTTACTTTCCTCAGGGAAGAGACCCGTGCCCCTCGGTGGGGACATAATGGGTTGATGATGATTCTCTAAGAATTTATGTATAAATAAGACTGTTGCTGTGCCCGATATGGTTCATAATACACATCATCTATTATTTAAGATTTAACCAAACTATTTCAGCAATAAAGAACTATGAATGTCATTTCGCATAGAAGCAAATTTCCTGAAGACGCTGTTTTCCATTGCAGAGTTGGTCGATATACAAGCAGCTGTATCTGACGGAGCTAAAGATGATGACGAGACATGACTGCGAAGTCACCTTCCTGAGGAGCACCAGGCTCTTTTACTGTACGGAATACGATTACAATTTCGTTCTGTACTCGGTAAAGCAATGCTGATATAATAATACTAATAATACTTTCCACACAACACATTCACTTGTCCTGGTCCCAAACTAGGGTACCCTGTGCTATGGTAACCAGGCAAGGACTTCACAAACATGGAATATACACAGACAGAGGCCATTTGTATAAATGTATGGCGGCCCACAGTGGGAATTGAATCCACGGCCTCCGGCATATTATTTGTATATTATTTGTTTCATTCATTTACTGAGAAATTTATTTGTTCATTTATTAATTCTCCTCACCATAATAAATTATAGCTGAACGAAGACCTTTTTACCGATCGTTGTGGCTGGTAAAATATTAATTTTGCTGACAATGTCATTGTCACTTTTTTATGACTTGCTGGTGTACGTGTAACGGAGCGCCTCTGCGCTCGTTACTGCATCCTCCGAAGGTTGATTGAAGGGCCTAGCCTACTGGGGAGGAATGCGTTTAGTTGTCACTGGCGGGATTTGGAGCAGTTGAAAGAAAACTCTCGGTTAAACACACAAACAATATAAAAGTTTACTAAATCGTGCCTCTTACAGGGTTGACGCGGGTGGCGGCGCTGATGCCTCCTGTTTGATCTGCCCAGGTGGTAAACTCGACCCGGTGGACTAACCGAGCCGTCCCAGTCACGTAGTCGCCTACCCCGAGTGGAGCCCGCTTTGACTGGCTGCTTCGGGGCGTCGGTGTGGTTGGGAGAACTCGGGGGAGAGGCTCTTGTTCCGTGTTTCCTTACGGAGCACGGGATGGCAGTTGGCGCACATCGGCAGGTCCTCTAGAGGGCGGGGGCAGTCCCGGGCAGCGTATTCCTCGCAGGCTAGCCGCCTGTGGCATTGGTGCGACCAGTGCTGGAACTGCTGGTACCGGTGATACTGCGCGGGTCCCTTGGAGCCTGCTTTGACTAGCTGGTGTCGGCGCTTATATAGTGATCGGTCGGCTCCCCCTCTTCAGATTTTGCACACGACACGCTGCTCTGTTGCGTGACGTCATGGAAACCTCCGCTTGCTCGCGCTCAGTTGCTACGCTGTGATTTTTGCAGCGTTGCATTCTCGCCCCGCGTCCGAAGATTTTTACCTGTAAGGATCTCAGATGTAAACATGCCACTTGTTACATTAACCGTCTTACTGACTGACTGACTGACTGGTTGTGAAACGAATTTTCTGACTGAACTGGATTTAACGTGACTGGTTTGCGTGCTGTGTTTCACTGGATTATGCTGTTTTGTTTTACTGTAGTACTGCTGATTACATGGCTGAACTGTCTGGCTGACTGAACTGATTTTGACAAAGCTATTGAGAGTTTGTTTGGCTGATTCAAACTTTTCTGATATATGATTTGCTGCTTACATGCTGTCTGAATATTATAAATATAAACTGACTGGCTGACTCAACAGATTTTGAGAAAGTGATAGAATTAAAAAAAGAAAACAAAAACAAAAGACCGATACAGCTTAGTTAAATTTTTTATGGCGGTGGTGAAGTACGCCGTTTCCTCAGCGATGACTGCTGCTTCTGCCTCGTCTGGTCCTGTTCTTGCGGCGGGGCAGCGGGCGGCGCCAGCGTGGCTCTGCCGGCTGCGGCTGCTCTGGTGGGATGCTGGCGGGTGGGCTGCTAGCGGGCGGGGCGGCTTCTGTTTGTTGGGGTAGTTTTGAACTTCTCTGATTAGAATAAGAATGAAAACGGTTAGGTATATTAAGGTTTCTTTGGTTTTTCCCTAACGCTTGTTTGATCGGAACTCTTAGACCTATCCCCATTTGCTGCTACTTAGCTGGACATATCCCCGACGCTGTTACTGTCTGAGTGCTAAATTCTCTGTCTGTATACAGTTGTTTTCCCCTTTTACGTCGTCGGTAGTATCTTAATGACATTTAATATCGGTAGTTCTTGATGTTTATGTTTGTGGCCAGTCTATTTTGTAGCATAACTGTTCACGAGGGTCCATTCCTAGAATGTTCTCTGCGGACTTCTGTAAGATGTCAAACTGATGTTTGACTGTCATATCTCTGATTACTAACTCGATCCCTACGGCTTCTCTTATATTTCTTTCATTTTCATCGAATTGTAGGCTATCATCTGTTGGGTGTTATAATCTATATTATCTTGACAGTTTTCTATGATTCTTTTACTTATGTAGGAGCCTGTTGAACCGGTATCTATCAAAAACTTTACTATCTGTAAATATTATAGTAAAGTAAATAATAATCTATATATAGTTTCTTAATAGAAATACATTTCAATTTAGAGTAAACAAGAATATTCTATAATGTAAACTACGGCGCCTCCCCGAGCGAACTACTTAACGAGCCCTATCTGGTGCACCCTGGGCAATAATTGTTATTATCGTTATTATTTATTATTACTTCTTGATAATATTAAACTACTAGTATATGATACTACTAGCAAGCGGACAAGGCACGTCCCTGGGTTGCTGTGACATAAATAAGTGTATAGCAAACAGGTGCTTATAGTATTTTGTTCCATAAAGCTCCATACATTTTTTGTCACAGCACTCCTTAGTTTGAATAATCTGTGGTAAAGGGAAAGACGAAACCACAGATTATTTAAACTGCCTCCGTGGAGTGCTTTAGTAACCGAGTTTAAAAAGAAAGACCGTGAGTCGTGAGGCGTGCGTGAGGTCGACACATTTAATACACGTAGACAAGTTCTAATAGAATGGTTTCCATGGTGAATCACTCTGGAAAATATTTAAAAAAACGTCCATTCACTATATTTTGATGTCCTAAGTCGTAGCTTGGGTATTAACTTGTCCTCAGGTAATACCCGGTGGCGGTCTCATTTGTCAGTTGACAGGTGACCCGCTCGAGGTGGACTCAGACGTTGGTATCCTGGTGGGAGTCACTGTGCAGAACCAGTACCGCATGCCCACGCTTCACCAGAGGGTTGGGATGTTCCACCAATGGGTTGTAAACAGGGGGCATGTTACTCCAACGTGGACTGTTGTTTGGGCTTTATGCTTGTTGCTTGTTTAACAGTTGTTTGTGTGCGTAGGTGGGTTTTTGTTTATATTTTTCTTAGGTTATTTTTTTTCATATTTTGGCTTGTAAATTTGTGCACTACAATAATAATAATAATAAAAAATCGTCGTTTTCTCTCGTTGTCGCCCTGACCTCCGGCCGTTTGGGCTCCTCAGCCGGAGGGTGTCCGTCTGGCCATTTTGGTCAGACAAGACTATTATCTTTTGTATCCCCCCATAATAATAATAATAAAAAGAAAGACAGGTGGAATCAGACTGAACTTCAAGCCCTGGATAGGAAAGTCCACACAACTATGACTCTCCATATAATGCATCACCCGAAATCGTCAGTGATGAGGTTGTACTTGCCGCGAAAGCATGGTGGTCGTGGGCTATTGAGTGCCCAGACCATGCACAATCGCTAGGTAAGCAACCTCCGAAACTATTTCCTAACAATGACGGACAGTCCGATGCATAGAGATGTCATAAGATGTGATAAAGGACTTACCCCTATGGCCTTAGCCAACGAGCAATGGCAAGACCCGGGTGGTACTGAGTATCTCTGGGCGGGAGGACATACGGAAGGAGAAGGAGCTGCATGGGAGGTTCTTCAAGGCTCTACACGAGCCCCAAGTGGATACGAAGGCCTCCATATACTGGCTACGTTTCGGTGACCTATTCGGGGAAACCGAGGGTTTTGTCTGTGCAATACAAGATCAGGTTAAAAAGACCAACAACTATAGGAAATACATGCTGAAGGACGGCACTGCCGATATTTGCCGGGCGTGTCGCCATCCCGGTGAGTCACTTAGGCATGTTATTTCCGGTTGTTCGGCGCTTGCTAACATTGAGTATCTGCACAGACACAATCTTGTAGCCAGGATTCTCCATCAGGCGCTCGCTCTGAAATATGGCCTCGTCGCACAGAGACTACCGTATTACAAGTATACACTGGAAGCCGTGCTCGAAAACGACCGTGCCAAGCTCTACTGGGACCGGCCCATTATCATGGACAGGACTATTCTCTCGAATAAGCCTGATATTGTGGTGGTGGACCGGGCGCAGAATAGGGCGTTTTTAGTCGACATCACTGTCCCATATGATGAAAACCTGGTGAAAGCCGAAACGGATAAAAAAACCAAGTGGACCTGGCGCACGAGGTTATTAGAAATCGTTCCTATAGTCCTGTCCGCGAATGGGTTAATTCCAACCAGTCTCGCTGACCATGATGAGGCGGTTGGAACTTCGTGTGGGCATGCTTCCGGCTGCTTGGTCTCCTCAGCCGGACGGTGGCCGTCTGGCCATTTTGGTCAGACGAGACTATTATCTTTTGTATCCCCCCATAATAATAATAATATACAAGCTTATGTTCGTCAGCAAACTGATGATGGTGCTTGCCGTATGATGATGATGATGATGATGAAGTGCGCGGAGTAAAGAAGGTTTATATTCATAGTAAATCAAGGAAATAAGGTATTATCCAATGAAGGTCAGTGCAGAAAATTGAAAAAAACATATACCTAGGTATGGGCTCTCGAAAAGCATTTTTTCTACAAATGGATGAAAATGAGGGATTACTCCAAGAAATAAACGTACAAGCTTCTGCCTAGTCATGTCCTGCCTATTGGGGTGGCCCATCGCCTTTTTTGCACTTTTATTGTAGTGTCAAACTTTATTTCTTTCTAAGGATTATTTGAGATTGATATCGTGCAACCCGCACGTGAATAGAACGTAACCAGGCAAAGACCCCATAATCATGGAAAAACACCCCTGGCGATTTATACAAATAAAGTACGGCAGCCTCCAGCAAGAATCGAACCCACGACTCTATCTTACTGCTAGACAACGAGGCAGGCAAATCATATTCTTTATTTTCTTTTTGTTGCACTAACCCGTGGTGAGGACAATTTTAAAAACCTGTTTAGAGGCTAAAAATTAAAAGCTAATGGGCAAGTGCAGGCATCAGTGTAATTTCGAGCCTCTTTACAAACTTTCTCTGTATTACGTACAGGCAGCGACATCTGGCAATCTGGTATTTTTAGCCTCTAAATAGGTTATTAAAATCATATTCTACAAAAAAAAAAACAAAGTAAGTCTAATGATTTACTTTACAAAAAACATAAATAAAGAACCATGAAAAATTTAAACGGCAGGAGACAAAATAAATCAACGAAAACTTTGCATCCATTCCTAGCAATATACCTAGAGTAGGACGAGACGCGAGTGAAGGAGCATCCACGTTGAGGAAGGTACGATGAGACTATGCCGACCAGGATACCAGATTCAGGATCTTCGTTAGGATTGCCAGTGCCTTTGCAGACCAGAGGTCCTCCGGAATCACCCTGCACATAGAACAATGAAGTTTGATTCAGAGGGACCGGGATTTCATGAATTACATACCTACATGAACTAACGACCAGGGTTTTCCACCTGCCACAATCCTAACAAACCTCTTTCGATTCATCAATATTCGTGAGTCGCTGCATGCACGCACGGCAGCAGTACTTTTAACCTTACCCTTCGCTAATACATTCTCTATTTGGTCGACGTATGTTTGACTTATGAAATGTTGAGATCCTTAGGCTGGTGCGCAGTAAAACACCGCTTGAGGGACCTGTAGCTATGACTGCCGCTCTGGGGCTTATCATAACACGAACAATCTTTATCGCAGTGTAACAAGGTAATGCCGCCATCATACTGGCAAACTTTGTGTCGGGTGGCTTATTTTCTTAGTGTCATGTTTTTTTTGTGTGTGTTTTCTTTTGTGCGTACATAACATAACATAAGCAGCCTATAACGTCCCACTGTAGAGCACAGGCCTTCTCTCAGAGAGAGAGAGAGAGAGTATGTGCTTAATGACCACGCCTGCCCACCGCGGATGGGATCAAGCGCTGAGGTATGTCAATAGCTCAGACACTCGGGTTTCCTCACGATGTTTTCCTTCACGGTTAGCGAGTGGTATTGCTACCATAACTTCACAATTATACATAACTTAGAAAACAAAGTCACAGGTACATGCCCGGACTGGGAATCGAATCTCTGTCTCTTTTTGCGTGTTTTGTATTAATTTACCCTTTTAAATTTAAGTAATTTAATTTAAATATTCACGGTCTTATTTATAAAAAACGCGATTCCTTAAAACGCCGATGAATATAGTCGGTGATGGAGATTTTAGGAAGGAAAAGACCTAACCACAGACTAAATAAACTACCTCTGTGGAGTGCTTTAGAAAAAGTTTTATAAATAAGGCCGTCAGTGTGTGATTGAAGAGCTCTTTCCCAAAATGCACTTAGTCCAAAAAAAACAAAGGCAAGAAAATGTAGAAAATGTAAAATGAATAAGTACCGTTAGTAAGTGAATGACAGTGAATCTCAGTACGTTATGAGCGTGAACCGTGAACTTTGATTTGAAAATCGTACTGACTTAGTGCTATTTGGAAGATAATAGACAAAAATTAACATATTTTCTATGGGAGTAAAAAAAAACAGACTTAGTACGTTTTGGAATAGAGCTCTTCAATTAATAAATGAATGGATACTAATAAATGAATGAATAAGAAGTGCTATAGACAAAAATTAACATATTTTCTATGGGAGTAAAAAAAACAGACTTAGTACGTTTTGGAATAGAGCTCTTCAATTAATAAATGAATGGATACTAATAAATGAATGAATATATTTTTACAAATATCTATCTATCCATCTCACTCTGGCAGGGTACGATTTGTCGAGTATGCCACAGATTTCGTTCTTCATCGTCCTCATGAATAGTCTTGCGCACTGGTACTGGTTGCCCAGTTCCACGTGGCCAGCTTGCAGGACCGGTGACCTGGCTGAATTTACCTGCCGATTATTTCGAAAGTATATGTGGATCAAGGTTCAATTACAGGTTATTGATTGGAATCAAGGGATCTTGGTAGGTATGCACTCATAACAATATTACTTTTGTATAAAGTTTTATACTTACCAGTGGGTAGAACAATGGACTCGGAAGCAAGAGCCCCAGGCTCGATTGCAAGTGCGGGCATATACCTATAGGACTTTGTTTATTTTCAAAGTTACCTACATCTGCGAATTCGTAGTGGCAATCATCATCATCATCATCATCGGCCTACGCTTGTCCACTGCTAGCCATAGGCCTCTCCTATTGCACGCCACTGAGCACGGTCCTCTGCTACTCTCATCCAGCTCTTGCCAGCCGCTCTGCGGAGATCATCGCTGCACCGAGTCTAAGGACGTCTTAGGCCTTGTCCAGAAAGGGCGATTTCGCCGCGAATCTCGCGTGACTCGAGAGTCCGGCGAGGTGCACGCGATTAACGCGCGTATTTTAATTCGCGCGATGCTTGTGGACGCGATGCACTGGCGCCTAGTACCTCGCCGACACGCGTATAAAGTCGCGCGAGACGATTCGCGGCGAATTTGCTTCTTCTGGACAAGGTCACGCGCGAGCGCCGCGCGAGTCGAGATACTCTGGCGCCGTTGGAGCGTTCAGTAGTACGTGCGTCCGTGGCGAGTGGACGTATTTAAAATGGAGCGCGATAACGTCGACACCGAACTAAAAGTTCTTTTAATTGAATCCGGCTGAATCCGTCCGCCGCACAACGCGCGTAGTAACGCACGTAAAACACAGCATCTGGACGCAACATAAATTGAAGCGCGCGAGTACCCTCGCGTGCAAATCGCTTCGTCTGGACAGGCTCTTACACTACGTTTACCGATCCGCGGTCTCCACTCAAGAACTCGTCTACCCCATCGATCGGTTATCAGTTCTTCGGATGATATGGCAATACCAATAACAATGAACGAAAACATCTTGAGGGAACACGCGGCTTGGTTGGCTCCGCACGTATTGTGATAATTTAAACAAATGTCTTCTTTCTATTGACTTGTCTTTCCCTGTGGGCTAGGTCGACTAAACTGTCAGGATGGTATAGGTGCTGGGCAAGCCTGCTCCATCTAAAAAACAGTGCCCAGGCACCGTCCGAGGTGTCAGAGTGGTCCCTTCACCCATCTAGTGTAAGTGAAGGTGCCACTGGACGCTGCATAAATCATCTCATTATGTAGATGCAAAGGCCAAAGTTTCTTATACTTAATATAATTTGAGAAAAGTCGGTCAGATTGAAGTAATTTTCGCTCCTTTTTACTCCACTATACATAGTTGAATAGATATTCAACAAACATGAAAAGAAAGAAAGAATGTAAATTCTTTACGTTGAAATATTTTTTGATTTCTGATTGGCGAGAGGGTTGTCAGAGTCAAAGCATCAATTATGTTACAATGTTTATTGGTTTACTGCCAATTAAAGTGTTTTGATCTTAAGACTAACATAACGTATTAACGTTAACCTATGCATATTACCGCATAATAGTGTGTATTGGGAAGAAATGTAGTAAAAGCCATTTCATGAATTTTACAGGAGAGCGAAAAAAAAATGCTTTATATTTGTTTTTTTTTTTAAATGCCGTATTAATGCAATGATTACAGATGTACTAAAAATATAACGAGTTTTATAGATATTCAACTAGGTATAAATTAAATATCTTTGAAAGTTTAGAAGTTAGCATGGCTTATAGTACTACAAAAAAACCTGCATCCGATGGCTTTTACAGCAAATAATGTACCAATGGTACGAATAAGTTGGATTGCAACCAATAAAATCATTGCAGTATAACCCTTAAGAAAATGAACTACAATGTACCACATACTGCAAAAATTAAGTAGCATCAGTACAGTATATTTTTATTCAAAAAAACCGGCCAAATGCGAGTCGGACTTGATTGACATACATGACATGATTTCGATTATGCTTCGATTGAATAATGGATTAACATAAGTCGCTTCTGTTGTGATATTAAACAAATGAATAAAATGTTTTACCTCGGGCAAATTAATAAGATAAGAAGACTCACATTTGGACCCGTAAGGCCGTAGCCCGATACTTGACACGTACCGACATAATCTTCACCTTTGGTAGCGTAAGGAATAGGTCTCACGTGAGAATTAATTTGGAAAGGAATTGCCGTAAACTGCAAAGGAGAACTAACATTATAATTATAGGATGCGCAATTACTGACAGTGTGGTTTACAACAACTCTTGTTGTACGAGTTTTTTTTTAAATAAATACAAAGACTGCCTCGTTGGTCGAGTTGGTCGACTGTCCATTTGACGCCCACTGCAGGACATAGGCCTCCCTCGTGGTTTTCCAAGCTTCCCGGTCTTGTGCCACCCGCATCCAGTGACTCCCCGCCACCGTAACCAGATCGTCAGACCATCTGGTGGTGATATCAAACCATGGTTCGATTCCCACTGGGGGGCGCTGTACTTTGATTTGTACAAATGGCGTCAACTTGGGTGTCATCCAAGTATTTATGTACCTACCTACTTTCCTGGCACTACCCTTCTTTGGTACCAGTAGGTACAAGTTACAAGTGTCACACAACCGTTGTTATTATTATTAAATACAATTGGCGGTAATCGCTAAAAGCGACCACTTTACTGTACTTAGCAAATAACTAACCACGATTCCAATGTCGTTGATAGGAAAGTTGTAATTTCTTGGTCGGGTAAAGTTCTTAAGGCGTCTCCACTGTCCTTCGTTGTTGCCCTTTTTGTGGTACACAGCTCTATTATGCAGGTTACCCATCACGGCCGCATATTTAGATAGACCCGCTGCCCTGATGGTTATTTTTCGTCTGTGAGAAAAGATGACGACATTGTGAAAGCGACAGGGAAACATTGGGCAAGACTAGCAAAGTACCCGATGGTTGGAGTGGAATAGAAGAGGCCTATGCCCAACAGTGAGCTCTGTTTATGGACTGGTTAGATAGATAGATAGATGGAGAAAAGATGTACCCCATGCATGGGGGAAGAGGCGGGCAAAGCCCCCCGCATTAAAAAAATCATGCTCGCCCAGGAACACTAGGTTAGGTTGGGTTAGGCTTGTGAGCTCCCTATTTGTTACCAATAAGTGCTTCTGACAGAACAATATTAGTTTCTTATGGGTTACTTTAAAAAGCGAATTAAATTGGTATTGCAAAACGCATTACTTATTTGTTATCTGTCAAATATTGCCATGTGATATGTCTTTTAAACGTACGATTTTTTTTTCAAAATGGCTGCTTATCAAATGAATCTTTGTATTTAGATTTCGTTGTTAACATAATAGTTTGTTAAATGAAACATTGACCAATGTTGCTTGTCAGGTCGTGATACTTTTATAACGAATTGTAGGTAAAACGTCATAGACCCCAATAACAATGATTCTTATCGCACCTACAGGCAGCCACAGCATGCATCATTAGTATGAAGGAAAAACATGAAAAAGCCAATTTAGATCGTTTAAACACTGGAACTTAATGTCTTAGTATTATTAGAATCGCTCGTAGCCCCGGCTGCCTGAGTGATCTTAAACGATTACGAAGGTTAAGCAACACAGGGCGCGTTCAGTGCATGGATGGGTCGCCGTCTATGCCTAACGCTAGTGGCATTTTTCGGAGCGGTTCCGTGCTTCGCAAGGCACGTTAAGCTGTTGGTGCCAGCTGCCGTCGATAGATGGCAGTCGTTAAGCCAAGTCAGAGGCCTTAGGGCGGCTTGACAACTTCTGACAGTAGACGAGCCACTAGTCTACAAGCCTCCGCCAATCCGGACTTGGCCCCCGTGGTGGAGTATAGCCTATACCTTCCTCAGGGAAGAGACCCGTGCCCCTCGGTGGGGACATAATAGGTTGATGATGATGATGATTGTTATAATAACCTAAACTACATAACATAAATAAGTACTTCAGGTGGTTAATTTTTCTAGGCTAGTTATTTTCTATGCCTAACTAAAATTCCACGCTCATATTATTATGTATGATAGAGTTGAGCAGGGTTCCACAATAATACTCAGCAGAGGTTTTTGATGCAGTTTATTCCGACGTTCACGGTTCGACAGTCCGACCAGGAATAAATAGCCCGTTTTTTTTTTTTTTTTTTTTTTTTAGCCCTAAAAAGGGCACCCTCCGGAGGACACGGGGGAGGGAGGTGGTGAATGCTCATGCATAACAGCACGGACCCGGCCGTGCTGCCAATGTGGGACTCACAGGAAGTGCGCCTACCCACTAAACACCACCTGGGGGCTGGTTTGGTCCTAAGGACCCCTAAACCTATATCGTGAGCGACCCACCTCGAAGCCGAGGAGGGCGCGCAGCGGAGCTCCTTAAGGGAGCGTCCGCTTGGGACTGCTCGTCACATCGTGACCGCGGCTAGGAGGGAGAGGTGGGGACGCCGGTGGGGACACCGGCGGAGGCGGGAGCGGGGGGTACTTCTGACTGGGACTGGGCCTCTAGTAGGCGGTCCAGGTCAGATGAGAGTTTGTCGGGGGGGTCGACGAGGGCGTTCCTGGGCCTGCGCACCAGGTAACGGGGGTTCGTCGTGGGGGGAGTGTAGTCCGCTGCTTGGCGGATAAGGGGGTTGGGGTGCACTTCGGCCGTGCTAAAGAAAGTGAAAATAGCCCGTAGCGCTTTGGCTCTTTTATACCCGGCCAGTCGGCCGGGCGGTGGTGGGGGTGTTTTATAATGTTTTACGTGCACGTTCGGTGGTCCAGCGCGCACGTACACGTAAAACATTATAAAACAGTAACAAAATAATAAATTATTTATGAAACACCGCTTGATTAATTAATTGCTATTAACTTTAATGAACAATACTTATTATGATCAGTTAATTAACAAAATGGAACTAATTTAATCTGATTATTCAAACGATCATGGTGTATTAATCGTTCGATAAATCAGATCAATAATGTGGCGCTATTATGTAGGTATACTTATGCGTTCGGTACAGCCCGACCCGTACACGCATGGACTCAATCTATATAAGTCCAATACAGTCCTCCACTACTGTGAAGGTAACCAATGACCCAAGAAATTTCGGGTTGTACTTAATAAGATAAAACAAACTTACGAACACAAACTGCCTTTGTCTTCAACAAAGCAATGCGCTGCTGTCAGTATCTTGGAGGGTTTAATGAGCGTGCCTCCACAAAAACTATCAAAGTATGCTCGCAAGTTCATTTTGAAAGACACCTGAAAAAATCCCCTTAACTCACAGCTATATGTAAATAGTAAAAATACTGAGTGCAGTAATATATTTTGCCAAAGCTTGCAGTTTGTAGGATCGTGGCAAGTGGCTAACCCTGGTAGGCAAGGGCCTACCCCCCCAGGATGAGGCTTGCTATATCTTCAGAAGAATGCAGATACGTACATAAGCTCATTATAAACATACGTTACATTCTTATGGATATTTTATTATTTCTTAAATTCGCCTGAATGATGAAAGATTCAACTATGTTGGTTAGGTAGGGTTTGTCATTTACAACAAATTTTGGTCTATACGACCTTACAATTTTTTTTTTGTACATTTGTCTTCATTTTAGTATTTGATACGGTTTTTTTTTGGTTTCTAATGGCGATGCTTGATATATAACGCAAAAAGCCAAAGTGTTAAATGAAACGGATATCCTTCTATGTAGGAAAACGATTTATCTGCTGATGGCTGCGATATTGAAAGAGCGCTTAAAGCGCGAACTTCATAAGACCCTGATATTTCAATAAATAAAAATCTGAGAAACAACCTGTGGCGAGCACATGTCAACTCTGCGCGCGCACTATAAACTCCAACATTCCTACATCGCGCAAGCAAAATGTTTCACATGACATACCATAAATATGACGTCCGACGAACATCAGTCGGACCGGCCGTCCCCAGGCATACGATCTGCCTGGCGGGAAATTTCCCTTTATAGTGGAAGAGCACGATCACCCGCTCTTCCCTATAAACCCATTGAACAAAAGTTGTTGCCAATTCATCAATTCCACTTTTAAAAATAACCCTGTAAGCCAGCGGACACACCGACGGGACGTGGGGCGGGAGGGGAGCGCGGTAAAGACGCGACACGTTGCATAGAAACGCACCCTCACCCCGTCTCTTCTGTGTGTTCCCGTCCCTTCAGTACATTTTGTGTGAAAGTAAATCGGATTAACGACGAGTCCCTTCTGTGTGGCCGCTGGCTAAAACACAGTTTGCTCAATATTTTGAAGTTTTCTAACAAATGGGACCTTTAAAGTAAAACCGTTGTAAGTAGAACCTCCCTTTTTTGGGAAATATAAATACTTAATAGCGGGTGTGGGTTCCTTGCCTGGTAAGGAACAATCCCTAGTCGAACTGGCCATCCTTGGACGACTCGTAGAAAGGAGTCACCACCCACTGTCACGTCAGTCTGCTCGACAAAGACTTGAGAGTTCGTCGACAAAATAAAATGTAGTATCGAGACGAGCAACTGTATACTGAACATAAATTATTTTTGTATAAGGGCCGAAGATGTTGTATTTTGTTATTCACAATCATTAAGGTATTGAATTTTCGATCTCAAAGATCACAGCAGTCATAGAAATAAACGTTTTGCTTTGATTAGACGTGAATTAAACTTGTTTAAAACATTTGAGCACAGACTAAGTAGCGTTTACGGACTAAAAAGAGATACTGTTGCGTTTGAAATCAAGTTTGAAATATACCGTAGACTAAAGGAAATGTCACAGACTAAGTAGCAAAACAATTTTTATATTTCCACCACAGATTAACTCCTTGCATGACCTTGAGCTTTCTTATGAGGCCCATAGTGAGAGACCGCGTTTCAGTGCCGTAAGTCATCACTGGTAACACACACTGGTTGTAAGATAAGATAAAAATATTCTTTATTGCACACAAGAAACGAGACATAAAATATGAAAGTACTAATGAAAAAGTACAATGGGCGGCCTTATTGCTAACAGTAATTTCTTCCAGACAATCTTGTGACGGAAAGGTTGCCGAAGGAGAAAGAGAGACGGGTAGTCGGTGCCAATACGAATAGTTCATACTTAAACTTAATAATAAACTTATATAAATCTTACTTAAATAACTGTTATAAACTACTACATAAATAAGTTATAATACCTATGTGTAAGAGGAGGATATAATGAATATAATATACCTACATAGAAAGAAAAAGGAATCATGTACTGATTAAAAACTTAATTTAGAGAGAAAGATACAGTTCTTTTACCCTATTTTTGAAGATTGCTGGAGATGGGGAACGCCTTATTGAGACCGCCAGATCATCCCATAGCCGGACGGCTCTTACAGTGAATGAGCTGCTGAAGAACCTTGTCGTATGACTCGGTGTCTTCAGCGTCCAGCTCTGATCAGACCGTAGTGCCCGACTGTGGAAGTCCCTTAGGAAAACAAAGCGCTCTTTGAGATAACGAGGTGTGGCTGGATTGAACAGCACTGAGTAAAGAAGTGAAAGGATGTGAGCATTCCTACAACATAATGAAAATTCAAACCAATAACAGCTGGTGTAATTTATTTAAGTAAACACACCCTATCTATCTAAAAATAAATAAATAAATAAATTAAATAAATAAATTACCCACCCATTAACCACCCAAAAAGAATCCACCCATAATCACAAAAAGGTGCTTATTGGAAACGCAGGCTTAGCGTAGTCTAAAGTTATGAACAATTTTTTTCCTGTATGCATTACAAAGACTTTTAGTCAACCACAGTAAACGTAGATAATAAAAAAAGATTAATATCAACTATTCAAATAGATAGATAGATTGAGAACACTTTATTGCACAACCACGTGAAAGAATTACAAATAGTTTCAAGTTTTCAACTATTCATATAATTATAATTAAAAATTACGAAAACTATTGGCAGAGCCATAGCTACGGCGTTCAAAAATTGTTTCAAACGGGCTTCAACTCTATTGTATGATCATGGCAAAAAGTTGGTCTCTAGGCAATAAAATTAGCAAAAGACGACACTTGTACCTACATAGAGACAATTTGACTCTTTTGCGTATTCTGCGTAGACTCCCAGGAGTATACCGGAAGTAGGAACTTCTTCGACATTCTCTGTGCCTTCACAGATCAAACCTCCACCAGAGGGGTTTCCTACGCCATATCGAAACACTATTTATAGAAATATATTTCTCGAATTACGTTAAACCGACCGAATTACATTAAATCCAATATTTGTTTTATCAACACCCATTTTCTCGATGATTCGTTTCGCCGAAAACACTTGTTTTAGAAATATTAAACCGACTGATGACCTAATACGCCCCGCCACAGTTGCACCGGCAATTGACTAGATGGTGCTGTTGCTGATGCGCCGTTATGTAATTAAAATATAATTTCCGTGGTTAGATACAAGTGTAGTATTATATTAGTGAATAAAGGACGGATTTAAAGCGAGGGCCATAGATGAATCACGAGCAAGTGAGTGATACTAACGACTGAATCACGACCGGAGGGAGTGATTCATGATGATTAAATTCAAGTGTTAGAATCCTGAGCGACGCGAGTCAAGAAAACATGTTTATGTCGTATTTTCGATACAGATAAAGAACATCGTCATCAGCCATTTTTACGCCCACTGCAGGACATAGGCCTCCCTCATGGTTTTCTTTAACCATAAAGGGTTTTGCCATAATCGCCATGCTTGGCAGGCGGGTTGGCGATCGCAGTATGCGTTTGGAATCTCAGGAAGACGCTGCTGCCCGTCTCCTAGTAATTTATTTCCTTAGTCGGCTTCTTTGACGCTCTTCCAGTCGATTACTTGATAGCGAATCCTCCCAGATTCGTCGTTGACTTGTATCTGCTTTCGTTTACTGCGTCTTCGAAGTAACAAAGTCAGCAGTAGTGTTTCCTCGTCAGATCAAACCATTTTGCTACTGAGTGTCCAAAACGCCGCGGGCACGCCGCGAGCTCGCCGCGACGGCTCAACGTCGTCGAGGCGTCGTCGCGGCGTGCGCGTAGCGTAATCGCTACGCAATCGCGAGAAGATCGCTGCGCAATAGCATCGCTTTCAAATCGCTCGCAGATCGCTAGTGTGATGGGGCTCTAACTGTTCCGTGCACCTATTCAGCACAAAATAGGCTTTAAATGTACTGACACTCTGGTTGAACTCCCGAAAACCAGAAGCTCTTAACTTTGTGAATACCAAAATAAATAATTTTCACACACTGAATGTGACTTAACGCCTGTTAAAACTATAATAGCAATGTGTAGTACCTACCTACATTGCAATGCAGTACATTGCTACAATATCGTTTGTAGGACGAGTATAGGCACACACGCCTAAAGGATCTTTTTATCTGATGACATCAGCAGATAGAGACAGATTCAGAAAAAAAAGAGCAGAGAGTCTTAGAAAAAAGTCCGTAGAAGATGTGTTATAAATTCTGTGTACTATATTTTTTCTAATCTGTGATGTACCATTTACACGTCAAACGAAATAACAAAACTTTCTTATTCATCTGCTTATGTTTGTACGTAAAGGTATCCTCAGGGACTGAGGTTTTGATAGATGGCCGGAGGTTGACGATTCTGGAAGCACCAGCACGCCGCATCCTCCAAGGATGGTCCGCAAGTACTGGTGACGTTCCTTACATGGTATAATTTGAGTACATTCATTGTGTATTACTTCGGGCTTCAGAGTATTCCAATATGACTTTACCATTACTATACAGTTTACTAGCTTACTCGGCAAACGTCGTTTTGCCACGTTAATTAGCCTACGACCTATTCTCACACCTACCAAATATAAACAAAAAAAATCATAAAAAACGGTGAAGCTGTTTCGGGGGAGTTCGATAACAAACACTGACACGAGATTTTTTATATATTAGATGACCTTAATACTTTTCGCAATAAATATCTGGCACTACCTCATCCATTATCACCGTCACAAATGGTTGGCTGAAAAAAAACCTTATGTGTTAAGCTCGCCTAAATGAGTCCTAATCCATGTTTTATTGTGCGTTAGTCAATTTTCAATCCATCAACAATTCAATGCCGAAAACAGGCCTTTCAAAATTGGTTGACTTGTACTTCCAATGATTCTAAGTGCCCTTTTCTGCATCCTTAGCGTACATTGGTTGTTGACTGTGAGTTCCTTGGACGGTTCGTGGCCTCACACAGTTCTTCCGCAGTTTTAACAATGGTTCAGTATTTGATGCCACGGCTACTTTCTTTAGACCTGCCTTCTTCCTCTTCTTCCATAATTGTGATCTGTAGGTTGTCAGATGTTTATTATATCACAGAGTATTCTAGTTTGAGACCAGGATAAGTGACTTGTGTTGTGTAGAAGTTATTGTTATTATTATTACTTGTATCGACTTCGAAATTAGTCACTTTATCAGTCCAGATGTTCCGGAGCATGTGTCAATGACACCACATCTCAAATACGTTGAAGTATTTATCTAATACTTTAAATTTATTACTTGCAGTGGTCGTAGTCACAAAGAGGAAATCGTATTGGACCTGGGGTAGTTAGATTGAAGTGGCGTGTAATGCCATAAATGAGGTGAAAGACGATGTTGGTAGGTGGTTTACTCTCAAATGTATCAACGGATACTTACTACTTTAATCAAATCAATCAAAATGGTTTTATTCAAAGTAGCACAGAAACTGCGACTTATTGAACGTTACAAGATGTGTGAGGTGTCTATTTCAAAATGTAGGTCTTTTTGGCGACAAAATGGATTAATAACTCCAAATTCAGACTTTAATCACTAAAATTCACTCGAACTCGAACATTGACCTTAGATAACCAGTACGTCGCCACCGTCTTAAATCTTTCTGCTGTTCTCCTGCTGAATGACGGCCAGGATGTTGAAATTGAAAACAAAGTACCTACGAATGACGGTATGGTCATTTAAATAATTGACCATGCTAAATTAAAATTATCAAACTCAACTCCTGTTAACAATCAATATCGACCGGCTGTTGACACAGATCTTAAGAGCATCTTGCAGTGTGCAAGCGATAGCAATGGGCATTCTCTACATGTAATAATGATTCAATCAGCCTACTGACAGCTTTGTAGTTTTCTACTTATGGTTCATATTTACTTACACCGTGCAGGTTTTTTTATTGCACTATTATGAATTTTTAACAGTTCGGTTTTATTTCCAGGTCTCTTTCAAGAAGAAGAGGACTCCTACATTGTACGGTAGTTTCTGTGGCGGAGCATTGATAGCACCGCAGAAGATTCTTACGGCAGTACATTGTTTCTATAAGAGAAATATGCGTCGTTCTTTGGCAAAATCAATTAAGTTGGTACTATTCATTATATTCCGTGTGGCGTCAGATTAAGAATAGCGTCACTCCATTTCCTTCCGTAGATGTCGTAGTAGGCGTCTACGGAAATCAATTACCAGGTGACGGGCAGCAGTGTCTTCCTCAGATTCCAACCGCATACTGCGATCGCCAACCCGCCTGCCAAGCGTGGCGATTATGGCAAAACCCCTCATGGTTATGAAAACCACGAGGGAGGTCTATGTCCTGCAGTGGGTGTCAAAGGGCTGATGATGAAGGAATGTTTTTACGATTTCAGTACACATCAATATGATAAGAGAAATAAGAAAAAGGTTAATAAACTAGAGTCCATTTACGCCGTTATGGGATCTTTCCTGAACACCGACAAGTACGCGCCGGACGAGAATGGAACAGCCCAGTGGAGGGCCCTGCAAAAGTTCAACTATTTGAAAAACTACAACAAAGTTCGATTAAATGACTTAGGTGTTGTGGTAAGTTTTTAGTCGAAGCGTCAACTACGTCACCTACAGTCTAGAATCTGGGGACCTAGCCTAGGACTTTAATCGATTTCTGATTAGCGGACGTTTTTTTGGTAAAAATTCTTAACGTCCCGTCCTAAGTCTTTAAACCAGATTCTAAGCTTTTTTAGGTTTTGAAAACAATTATCACAACAATATTGAGACTCATAATACCTATTCACTTTTTGCAAAAAAAGATTTCGTAGCGCTCAATGCGCTCAAATGTACCGCTGACTTGTTTTTATTTATGCTTAATATTTATTTTTGTGTAATAACGTGTAACAAGAAAACTTTCCCATTAACCAAATTGAAATTGAAATTATTTATTCAAACTAGAAAAATACATACAAGCATTACAGTAGTCTCCAAACTAGGCGTCGTACCTATTTAGTGGTGACCGAAGGAAAAAAATCGCATAATACTGACATAGCGTATGAAAAACACCATTCCAATAATATTGGTGGCGTTTTTATCAATGAACTTAAAATTTTGTATAACGTTTTTGGAATTTATTAAAAATTACTTTTTTCACATAATTTAATTTAGAATTGAATTAAAACTGGAACTAATATTTATCTAAAAACTACTCAATAATTATAATTTATCACTTATCCTAAGGCGAGAGTGGCATATTGGATGAGTAAGTGATGTATGGGTGTGTTTTGTAATGTTGTGTGGAGTAAGGTTAGCTTGTGAGATGATGTGTGTAAGTTGCGTGAGTAAAATGTGAGTCAGGTAATAATTTCAAGGAGCGATTTGGTAGAGTTATAATTTAAATTCAGTAGAAACTTTCTTATGTTTAACGTGACCTCTCTGGCCATTAGGTTAATAATGGGACAGAGTTTAATAAGTAAAACGGGCTTTAAAAAGGAAGAAAATCGTTGGGCAAACCTTGTTCTCGTTGCAGGGACAGGCAATCGAGTGACTCATTTTGTGTGAGTGATTAGTGAGTTAGGTGTTGGAAGGAAGGAAAAAAAAAATGAATTTCTGTACCGATAAGAAAATTTTGGGTGTACACATCTTTTTCCCACAGTTCACAGTACACAACTTTGACATAAATGACGCCGTGAGACCTGTGCCGTACGCGACGAGGCGGGAAAACTATATCGGCACTTGCTCTATTTGCGGATTCGGGGCTGTCAAACCCCATGTAAGTTTTATCTGTTTTACGCCTATATTTTACGCTTGACTATTAAAAGTCGTGGGTTCCATTTCCACTGGAGGCTGCCGTACTTAATTTGTACAGATGGCCTAAGTCTTGTATTGTGTGGCAGTTATTTTTTACCGCCTTTAAAACTTTAAAAAAGTTTAAATGACTGTGCCCAACTTAAGAGTAATTTTCACTCCTCGAGGTGCTCTAGTATTCAACATACAAACAGAATATTCAAAACTTTCTCACACAAATCATGTCCTGATGATTAAGAAAATAACAAAAAAGAATCGTTCGAGCCGTTTTAAGTAATGCTCCTGTGTGCAGGCGGCAATTGATATCGCCTATGTAGATAGATGCAGAACACTTTATTGCACAACCATAAGCAAGACTTACAAATTATTTATTAAACCAATGGGTTGCGCACTGTGGTTGCGCATCTTTGATTTCGGACAAATATATAAAAACTAAAAGCCTACTGGATAGAACATTGGACCGGGAAGCGAGAGACACAGGTTCGATTCCCAGTGCGGGCATGCACATATGACTTTGTTTTCTAAGTTATGTACATTTGTTCACTATTCGCTATCGGTGAAGGAAAATATCGCGGGAAAACCTGAGTGTCCGAGCTATTTACATACCTCAGCGCTTGAAATCGCCAATCCGCGGTGGGCAGGCGTGGTCATTAAGCACGTACTCTCTCCCTGAGAGAAAGCCTGTGCCCTACAGTGGGACGTATAGTATAGGCTGCTTATGTATATAAAAACTTATGCACGAATAAGATCGTAAAAGGTACATACACACTGTATTTTTTCTCAGACCGCTTCATCAGTCCTGATGTTAGGCCACGTTCATCTGGTAGACGACATCGAATGTAATAAGATACTAAAGTCTACAGTGCAACATGCCATTTGCGGGACCTTGGATTCTTCGTATATTGGGAGGGTGCGTTTCCTATACTTACTATGTACATACATATATAAAATCACGCCTGTAACCCAGAGGGGCAGGCAGAGGCCAGGGACTGCCACTTGTCACGATCCTGACAGATCACTTTCGCTTCCTCAACATTCAAAAATCGTTGCATGCACGCACGCCGGTTTCGGGGCCAAGAGTTACAGCTATAGCAGTAGCCCAAGAGCTATTGCTATAGAAGTTTAATGGCCAAAAAAATGTAGGTACTTATTGTAAGACAGCAAATTGATCTTTATCTTCTGTCCTTACCAGTGGCCTGATTATGCGCACCAAATCTTGAGCGATTCCAATCGTCTAACTGTCAAATTCCATACTAATTTGACAGTTAGGCGATTGGAATGGTTCGGGTTTTGGTTAGAGTCTTATCTCTAATAATCTGGATTTAACTCCGACTGTATAGTTTTATGATAAAGAAACAATTACTAGTGTAGAATTATGATATACGGCTATAGTCTGTGAGCACAATGTACCTAATGTCGCCACGATAAATGTTATAACACTAACTGAACATGTGCCTAGGTATAAACGAACAAACATAGGCGACAAAGAATTTTGGTTACACGGGATTTAATTATAAAATACACATAAAGGAATGGATTACTCGTAATAGCTAAGATGGGTCTCATCACTCTTTATGGGTCATATCAACCAACGCGATATCTCTTTAACTCTCGCTTTTCTGTTAGTGACGATAAATGAAGGGGGAGCCGCTCTTGGCCCCCCACAGGCCTCCAAACCACCCCTCATAGCCTGCCTCGACCTCCACGTGGAACTCTAGCACAAAACGAGACGATGCTTTGCTCGTTCAAGCTTTACACTCTCAACTCTTTTACTAAAGCATCTCATCTCTCTGTCTCTTTCTCTAACTCGCAAGATTTCCTTATCTCAAACACATAAAACGATTTCACCAAGTTGCTTTTGTCCACCGCCTTTTTCTTCAGACGTCTCTCACTAGTCACACCACAGAGTCACACTCTATCCCGCCATATTTTTTCACTCCCCTTCACTTGTCTTCTTCTTCAACCGTCACAAGACCACTCTTGCCAACATACCCGACAAAAATATCAAAATCAAAACTACTTACAGAGTATCCGGTATCATGACATGCACTCGCGATGATTCGCGATTACTAATACTAGTTTTGGGCTAGTGATTATGTTACATTGAATGAAAATGCCTACCCCCAAAAAGTAAAGCAATGATGTAAATCTCTTTCTGCTTATGTTGTAGCCGGGCAATAGCTGAATTACTAATTAAAAAAAACTGGCTAATTCATTGACCAAACTGTTTAAACAATTATTCTACTTGTGTCATCAGGGCGATTCCGGTGGTCCATTGGTATGTAAGGGGACGGAGGATGAGCGCGAACACCCTGAGCTTGGTATCCTTGTGGGAGTGTCATCAGGTTTCATCCGCGGCAAGAGCTGCATGTTCACCCGAGTGTCGAGCTTCGCTCGCTTCATTGAGTCCATGAGTGCTCTCAGTAGCAAAGCTACGTTCATCAAGAAACCTAAAAAAGCTGCAAAACGTAAGAACAAGGGTATTATGGTAAGCGCATCGTCGATGGTTTTAGTTTTGTTGAAAATATATTTGGATTTGTGATTTAGTGGTTTTATTGGCTTTCAGAATTTCGACTCTCCCTAGTTAAACCCCCATATAACTGTCATTTTGGCATAAATCACTTTTTTCCATAGATGGGTGTAATGACACAGCAGTCAATTAGTGGCAAAATAAAAATAAAACTGGACAAGTGCGTGTCGGGCCACGCGCAGTGCAGGGTTCCGTAGAAGGACGGGTTTTTACCTCCGTCGTCAAAGTAATTTTGTAATGGACTTTGTACAAAGTTTTCCTTTTTTAAGTTGGTCGCCTATTAGTCCTTAACTTGTAAAGCCTACTTATCCGTGATAGTTTTGCTTTAAGTTCATTATAATGTGCTACTATACTACAGCACATAATGCGCTTCTGCCCAAAATTTTTTCACGTTTCTACTATCAACCTTTTAGCCGGGAGAAGGGGGACGCCCTACTGTAACAAACATTTGCGGCTTAAAGCTTAATATTTCGCAAACGTATCGCTAAATCGAGAAATGGTTTTCCTACACTTACAATACTAAACAACCAATCCAACGATACCACACAACTGTGGTTTTGGTGAGAAAAAACATTGCATCCCTAATTTAGGTGCAGGGGAGGTACCCTAAAAAAAATATTTGAAAATTGTATCCTACCGTTTTGCCGTCGTGATTAATATTTAAATAGAATTCAAATTATAAAATGTCATGTTTTTAGAAAAAGAATTGATAACCTCCTCCTTTTTTGAAGTCGGTTAAAAATAATTCTAATTTTCCATCAAAATTATGGATTGCACAGCAAAATCGAAAACTAAAAATATTATTATCTAAGCAATTATTTAAGTTCATGACCGCAGATTTTGGTTTATTTGCATGACGTCGAATGGCGAGGAATGAATAGGTCGAGTAGTTTTATCATAATTGTTGTTCGCACTGCGGCGAATTTCGGTTTAATCCCTTTTCTGTTAGCCCACTTGGATCCGAACATCATAGTAAAATCAAGTTAACGTGTCCACAAAGTAGGACGTACGGTGAACGATAGTAGTTGCGACGGATTTTTACAATCTACCCACTATGGATTTACATCATCCGATTATTTGCGCCTGGTTTTTCTTAGTTTCTTCTTATGAATTGGATAACTTGTACAGCTTGTAGATTTAATAAGAGAGTTTTTAAGTTACGGGTGGCTTTGCAACTAGACTATTATGGAGGTTAATTCGTTTTTGAGTGTACTATAATGTCAGTTGTTATTACTGCAGCGCAACCGTGTACCTACCTACAGAATTTGCATTTTTTGAAAGGAAGCTAGTTAAAGAAGCTAATACCGGGTACCTAGTTCCCACGCGAAATCACTATACGTAGCCGCGAAGTACATTTACCACGATGTACGTTACAGCGAATATTCTCTGCAGTGACTTATGCTATAAAACGTAATGTTATTATTTAGGTAATGTAATTTTTTATTGCGGGCAAGCGTGTAATATATGTATATTATGTATGTATGTGTATGTATGTACGTATGCATGTACAAGTGAACATATATACATACATACAACATTACATTCATACATAATATATATACGTAAATACTTACATACATATTTATATCCGAGCATTTCCATTGTAAGCAATAAACAACACAGATTAAAAATAAGCAAGCCGAAATTTTTTTTTAGAGTGGCAAACGAAAGCTTACCCTGAGAAACTGGCGGGAAATTAAAAAATATTCAAATGGTATGATCGGGATCGGCTATACTAGGAAAAAAGATCTGATACTTGTTTATGTTGTCTTTATACTTTATGCTGCGTTTTCAAAAATAAGAAATCATTTTTTGCTAATCAGGAATATTGCAAATACAAGAAATATCTCATATAAACTGACAGTATTATAATAAGGTATTGAGCTGGTTTCTGCACAAATCTGAAATCAACTAAAAATCTATGCATTAGTTTCTTGTAGACTATGCACATACACTTTATTACAAAACTATCTCATTATGTCGTTTCTTACAGTACAATATTGTCTACGCAATAAATATTAATATTCAGTCGCAATTGTAGCAGTTGTACGACTGCAATTGGGTACGCACTTACAATCATTTATTAGTGGTGCCATATAAAAACTTTAAAGAAAATTCCAGGTCACGCTTTCGTTTGCCATACTTTACTTAAAAAAATTAAATCATATTGAGCAGAAAATAGGTTCAATCATCTCCATAAAAGTTCTTTCAGGAGGACACTCGTTTTCAAGTTTTTTTTTTTCTCAGCGCCAACTATCAATGAAATCTAGTACTAGAATGAACTCCTGCTACTGTAACTCCTGATTGTAATTATTAACTTGTTAACGGATGTCAACTAAATTGTACAGGTGGCGCTATTAAACAGTAATAATTTTTATCAATAGATGGCAATGAATTGGAAGAAAAATAGCGACGTCTATCTGTGGAAGCCGGAACTATGAATTCATGTTGAAAAGTTACATAGTTTCATATAGTTTTTTACTAGATGGCGCTAAATAAAATTTTTTGCCGAATTAAGTAACAAAATAAGTAATATTTTTTTCCTCTGTGTTACAAGGTACTAAATAAAAAAAAACTTGAGTGAAAGTGTATAATCTCGAAATTATTTCTTTATAACATTCACGCATTTCCCAATAACCTCACACCGGCACTAGGTAATGCTATTTTTTCAAATTAATATAAGGCGGCCTTCATCAGGAATCGAACCCACTACCTCAGGCATCTGGCAAAGGTGTTACCGCTAGACCAGTGATGCATTATCCAACTCGAGCTATTTAGCTATCATTGGTGCCCTTTCAGGAAAATCGGTGTTAGGTCACATTAGAGGCAGAACACAGACTAAGCCCGTGCATTATGCACGAGGATTTTCATTATCGTCGTCTGCCCACCCCCCTAGGGCCGTCGTGAAGGTAAAGGCCGGAACAAGCTTCATAAATTATAACTTCCGGTAGTGCCCTGACGAAACTTGGATGGATTTAAGCTGCATGCACACTGAGGCTGGATTACACTCTTCATAAATATCGCATAAGTCCTCATATAAATGGACGGTTGTATGAAATAAATGAGTTCAATGCTACTTAAGCCACATTTAAGGGGATCGAGTAGGCTAGCGCTGGCAATGAAAAAAAATCATATCTCTTAGAGATCGTATTTGCAAACATTACTGTACAATCTCTCAATCATGTTAACAGTGATTTTTAGAACCCACGACAAAGAACCTAGGATCACGAAACTGTGACTAGATAGTATTTATGGGAAAATTGGCGGTTTTGGTGTTAATGCTGTCTAGTCGTAGGTTTTTTGCCTTAGGTTCACGGTTCCTAGGTTAGGTTCTCAGCTTGAGAGATTGAACAGACACTTTTTGTAAATTTTATTCGATCTGTTAAAAAATATATGATTTTTTTCCTCGGTGGCGCTAGTGTTAGTCCCTGGAAGCTTTAAGTAAGTGGTGTAAGTACACGCATTTCAATAAAATCCCGGGTTTCTGTACGATCAGTTGCTACGAAAGTCGTTCGCGGAGGTTTAATAAGCCCGATACTACAAAAAAAATATTTAATCATATAGGGCGTTTACTTACTTTTGTGTAGCGCCGGATGTTCCGTGTGGCGCCGGATTAAGAATAGCGTCACTCCATTTCCTCCCGTGGATGTCGTAGAAGGCGACTAAGGAAATAAAATACCTGGAGACGGGCAGCAGCGTCTGCCTGGTATTCCAACCGCATACCGCGATCGCCAACCCGCCTGCCAAGCGTGGCGATTATGGCAAAACCCCTAATGGTTATGAAAACCATGAGGGAGGCCTATGTCCTGCAGTGGGCGTCAAATGGCTGATGATGATGATGACTTACTTTTGTAAGAATATCATAATTATTATTATTATACCTTATTGCACAGGAAACATTGAACAGGACATTACATAAGAAATAGCATGTACAAAGGCGAACTTATCGTATGTAGAGTATTTACCTAGTAGAGGCGTTTGTTTGGTTGGTAGGTGTTATCCTTCCATGTCGTTTCTTAAGTGCTTATTTAGCATTTCAAACTAAATTACTAATCACTCATGAACCTCAAGTTCCTAAGGCTTTGTGGCTCTAATTGATTTTATTTCATCTTTGTGATTTTTAGTATTAATACAACTCGCTTACTGTGAAAGAAAACATCTTGAGGAAACCTGATCGCCTGAGGTGTTCACACACCTCAGCGCTTGAAATTGCCATTCCTAGGTGGGTGGAATACTTAGGCCTGTGCCCTGCAGTCCCATCTGACATGGGGTGATCGTCCCGTGATAGATGGGACCATGGGACGGTCATGCCCGGGCTAACATTTTCGATATTTTAATGGTTTTTCCAACAAATTTTATGAATAAAATAGTATTTTGGTGTCCAGTGTGCGTACTTAGCTTCCAGGTCAGGCGTTAATTTTCTAACACTCTGTAAGTATTTGCACTCGGAACTGTGCTTGTTACTTATAAAATAGAATAATAATGTCTTTGGTATTGCAATTTTGGTCAATTTGGTAGCACTATGCCCATACAGAACTGACCTCCATGTTCCCTACGTACCGGTAGCACCATGGAGGTCAGGGTTCTACAGGCAAAATATGAACTAACCCATTTCCACGTAACCCTATTTCTAAACTTTTTTTCGGCTTTTCTTTTTGCTTGCCGTCTTTTGTTTATGTACACTTAGAAAAACGATCTTAATTGTTAAAATGACTGGCCATCCCGTTTTGTATTAGCATCATATTGCATAAATTACGGAAAAAACACATTTTTTGTGTGGAGAACCCCTTATTTTTTATTATTTTTTAAATTTAATTCTTTTTGGGTAATCCGCCGTAATAACATATATTCTAGCAAAATTTCAACAGGCTACCTATTACGGTTCCAAAGATAGAGCTCTTTAGAGGTCAGACGGACGGACAGACAGACAGACAGACAGACAGACGGACGGACAGACAGACAGACAGACAGGCAGACGGACGGACAGACAGACAGACATATAAACAGACAGCGGAGGCCGAGTAATAGGGTCCCGTTCGGCACCCTTCAGGTACGGAACCCTAAAAAATTTCCAAAAATGAGTGGAAAATCTCCACCCGGTGTGCACTCAGGCTGAATCTCGTACTCCGCTAAAATCTCGACTTCGCGGCGTCTTGAGATTTCAATTTAATTACCGAGCCCTCAACTTCATCAAAACTAGCCGGATATTAACCTGGAGACTTTGAATAACTTAGCGGGCCGTGACGTAGACATGATAAGGGGATTATCACGGTAGAGAAGAAGAGCAGGCTTCTTGGCTATAAATAATTCAAAATACGATAGTCTAGCAAATATTCGGTGGGAACATAATAATAGGGGTTAAAGTATGAAATTGCCGTTTTATTGCATTTTATAGGTTCTTTGAATTGACATAGAATCTTCATGGTTTGAGGTTTTCGAATGAAACTTTTTTCAAATGGTTTCTATGATGTTCTTTTTTTAAAAAATGTGAAACATTTGAATATCGACTTTCAATTGTTTTTGTTATTCAATTTAAACAAGAAAGATGGATACTGCGAAAATTCGAGTGATTTTTGAATACGAGTTCCGACGCGGAACTAACGCGGCAGAAACAGCCCGCAATATCAATGCTGTGTTTGGAGGAAGTCTACTAATGAACGCACCGTGCGATTTTGGTTTAAACGCTTTCGTGATGGAAATTTTGACTTAAAGAACGAGCCACGAGGAAGACCGCCCACACAGGTGAATAACGATGAATTAAGAGAGATAGTGGAAGCCGACCCTAGTCAAACTACCCAGGAATCAGCGGCATGGTTTAACGTTACCTTACCCACAATATTGACTCACTTGCGTCAAATCAATAAAATAAAAAAATACAAAAATGGCTGCCTCATAATCACTCAAACCATGAAGATTCTATGTCAATTCAAAGAACCTATTGCAATAAAACGGCAATTTCATACTTTAACCCCTAATATTATAATAGCCACAGTATTAATAGTATCAAAATGTTATTGTTGTACCTATAGCTAGACGTGATACTGTGATAAAACATAAAAAAAGAAACGGTAGAAAAGACGTTGCAAGAAGAAAGGAGTTTCTAATAAAATAAACCTGTAACTAAGTAAGCAGAGGATAGGTACTATAATAGCCCAGATATTTCTTCTTAAGTTTTACCATATCAATATCCCATTAAATATTTTGTATGCCTGAAGTTTTGTGTGTTGGTCGACCTTAACGGATTTAGTTTTATTTCGGTAAAAATTTATATTATAAAAATATATTATTATATACGTATTATGTACTATTAACATAAATTCCACGCAGATGAAGTTGTCGTCACAGCTAGCATTTCATAAATAAACGATTTAATTTTGTGATTAAATACCATTTTATAAAATTAGTTTCAAATAAACAACGGGAATTTACGCAATGCGATAGGGAAATGTATATACCATATTCTGCAACATAGGTACGAATATAATGTATTTACAGGATTATTCTGATGAATAGATGAATATCAGGATACTTAATAAAGTTATTATTTCTGTAAATCTGAAGCGATTATAAAACACATTTAATTTCTTTTTTCATTTTCAATATTTAGCTGGAAAAGGACAGTTCACTGATACAGTCTAGTAAGTTAAATAAGCCACTTGCTACGCTGCAACCGCAGTACTAATTAACAGTTACAAAGTGTTAAGGCCTCACGTACATTGCTCTACCATTTGATATAGTCTCAACTTTATCTTATTTATTTATATATACTTTGTCTAACCAAGAGATTGCGCAGCAGTAATTACAGATAGGTAACAAAACATAACATAAACTCACGCCTGTATCCTGGAGGGGCAGGCAGAGACCAGGTTCTGCCACTTGCTACGATCCCGACAGATCTCTTTCGCTTCATCAACATTAATTAGTCAACAGATAGGTGATTTCTGCATATACACTTGGTACTTTCTCTTTAAGAGAAAGCATGTGCCCTGCAATAAGATAATGAAATATTTATTTCGTTACCCGAAATAAATAATCAATTTACAATAATATAAAAAATACTTTTTATTGATTGTGTTTATTGTTATCAATATAGCAAAAAAATGCTTTGCAAAACTTAATCTACTTAATCCGAAAATAGCCACCTGGTGCGGTTTCCAGATTGCTCTGGTTTTCATCTATCCCCATCCCACTGAATAGTTTTACATAATAAAAAAAAATTATAAACATGCTAAACCTACCAACTTCCTGTGCGGCATTGAAATGTATGGAAAAGTTGATATTATTTTAGGCATTTAAATGTTTAATGCAAAAGTGGTTCGTATTAACGAGTAGAACCCCCGATTTCCGGATGAATGTGGGGATTTTCTTTCTCTCTGTACATGTACGCAATGAACGACGGCCCTTGGTGGCAAATGAACTTAGCGCCACTTGGCTATCACGCGATTGAACTTGTAGGGGAAGTTCTACGCTTGTCGTGTTCGTCCGTGATTAGTTTCTGTTGTTCTAATTAGTACCTACTTCCGAGTATGCAGAGTTACTTATTTTATTTCAGATAGACTTACCTCTTACTTTGTGGCAAGAGTCCGATCGGGGCAATACCTGCTCGGACTCTTCCCTGGTCGGACTCTTCCGACAGTCAAAATATTATCCAAAGTTTTCCATAAACCTAATACAAAATAAGGGGAGTCTCCATACAACAGACGTGTTTTATCGCGGTTTTTTGTTTATGTTCTATCGTAACAATGGTATACAGGCATCCAACTTGGCGTGATTGTGGCCCTTTTTATATATTCTAACGACAAATAATAAAAAACGGCCAAGCGCCAGTACGGAACTCTCGGTCCACGAGTCCGACTCGCACTTGGCCGATTCGTTACTTACGATTATAACACAGAGGTCTATCTATCTTTATATGTACCCACCAAACGACTTTGTCATAGTAAAAAGGTATCAACGTATAATATCTTCAAAAAAGTCTCAAAATAATGTCATTGACAAGCCTGTCCCGCCCAAAAGCTCAATAAAATATGCGAAAAAAATACAATCGGTGATCAAAAAGCATAAACAGATGTGCGATACAATGCCTCGTTACTGCCGGCATAGAAGGTCTCCGCATCAGCCGTGCAGTGAAATGATGATGCGTTTACTGACTTACGCGTTTTATGTCAGTAAAGTACGGGGGTAGAAATAAAAATGGATTCATAACCAATTGTGACAAGTGTTTGGTTTGTTGGCATTTGTGTTGCTTCGACATAAATAGGTACCCCGTAACATTGTTATGTACCTAGCAGGTGGCAAATCCTTCTTTGATTTCCTTTCAGCTGGCTTTACAGCAGTAAATACTAGGAGGGTTCAATAAGTAGTGAGAATGAATACGATGCAATTAACTCTTATCAAATGTTATTTTATTTTTTAACCTTTTACTTGTGTACCCTTAGCATATATTTTTTCTAAACTTAAAAAAATATTCATCTTGATTCTCTAAAAAACCTTGTACGTCATCATCGTCGAATTCCTGGCCTCTTGGATATTGTTTCAATGTCGGAAATAGATAAAACTCACTAGGAGCAAGGTCTCGAGAATATGGAAGATATTGTATCAATTCGAAGCCAGCATCATTGATGGCAGCCATCGCAACTTTGGACTTGTGCGCAGGGGCGTTATCTTGATGAAATAAAACAACTTTTCCACGCTGTTTTTTGCGTATTTCGTCACGGAACTTTTTGATTTGTTTTGCGTACTTTTACGCGTGACGACCACAGGGTTATATGAGTTTAATGTATTGCCATTCGGTTTGCGAATTAGTCAAGCAATTTTCCAGAGGACGATGGATAAAGTTTTAGCCGGAATTAAGTATAAGAATGCGATTGTGTATGTAGATAATATCATCGTCTATGGAAAAACGTAACGATTCTCCTTTATAGAAGCTGGCTGGCAGAGCCTTCTCGTCTTATTTTGAATATTTTGAAGGGAATCGTTACGTTTTGTTTTAGATGTCAGTCGATCCCCAGCTAGGCTAGGGCATCTCAAAATAAGACGAGAAGGCTCTGCCAGCCAGCTTCTATAAAGGAGAATCGTTACAGTACATATTCCCCATAATAGTGGCTCCATGACTGAGCTATTCAATCATCCCCACCCCTTGGTTGTCCTAAAAAAGAGAGCCCATTATCTTGCTGGCGGATGGAACGGCCTTGAATTTCTTAGGGATCGGTGATGATGGTCTCTTCCACGTCATGTTTCATCCATAGTTAGAAATCGAGCCAAAAACCGGTCACGATCTTGTTGTAACAGTTCCAAACAGCTTTGTGAAACTCTCAGCCTGGTTCGTTTTTGTTCGGCCGTTAGCATTCTAGGTACTCAACGCGCTGAGACTTTTTTCATTCCCAAATGGTCGTGTATTATGTTATGAACACTCCCTATTGAAATCTTTAGTTTTTCAGCTATAAAACGAACAGTAGTACGACGATCCGCCAAAACAATCTTTGAAAATGAAAAAACTTTATTGTAAAAAGGTTACAAAAAATGGTTCATCATCATCATCATCAGCCATTTGAATGAACGGTTTTGCCATAATCGCCACGCTTAGCAGGCGGGTTGGCGATCGCAGTATGCGGTTGGAATCTCAGGAAGACGCTGCTGCCCGTCCCCTGGTAATTTATATCCTTAGTCGCTTTCTACGACATCCACGGAAGGTAATGGAGTGACGCTATTCTTAATCCGGCGCCGCACAAAAAGTGGTTACTGGCTCCAAATGTAGGATTTCCCATTTCAACATTTTTCATCATTTCTTCAGTTACTGCAGTCGTAGGCTCTGAGCGCGAGTCGTCATTAGTGGATGTTCTTTCCCTCTTAAACTCAGCACACCAAAGCGCAACCATAGAATAACGAGGAGCATGAACCCCTAACGTGTCTTGCAAGTCTTAATTTACTTGTTCCGTAGTAAATTTTTTCAAACATAGATATTTAATTACCACGTGAACTTCAATTTTCTGTATTTTCGATTACTTGTTACTACAAAACACAATTTTGAACCTTCCGTGATTGAAAAAAACAAAAGATTATGAAACTTTTTGTAATTTTGTTATGTCGAAAAATAAGTAGGCTACACCTGCCAGTATTTTCTTTTTCTCTATATACCTCATTCTGATTACTTGTTGAACACCCCTCGTATACAGTTTTGATACATCAAAGTAAACTTACTGTTACTACAGTACTATCAGACAAAAATACCAGCTGTTACTGGTTACAGGCATAGAGTTTCATAATATTGTATATACCGTTTCTACATCTTAGTTTTTGAGAATGAACTTTTTTCTGCTCGTTAGCGGATATATTTTTAAGCCCAAATAAAAGTATAAAATTGTCTAAAAGCCAACTAGCCTCTTGCCCAACAAAACAAGGGCCACTCGAACTAATAGCACAACAAAAAGCTATTTAACACTGGGCCGGGGCCATTCAGGGCCATTCAGATGGACCAGGGGCGCCGGTGTCGGTGCTTATTAAAAATGTGGCCTGAATATCAAATTGCTATCTTCCTATTATATTTTACCCTCGGATTGTAGAAGAACACCAGTGTTCCCAAGCTGAACAAGTTTGGCACAGAGTGGGGAAGATTCAGAGAGATTTTATAATTTTTATATTTCTTTTTTTTATATTTTTTATTGACTCTACTTAAAGCACGGGTATCGAGCGAAAAAATATTTTTGTAGCTCTAAATAAGTCTTATTTATTTAATTCATTGTTTACAAACGTAAGGCTTAAGTACATAATAATAATAAATATTTTTAATACACATAAATTCATTCCAAGTAAAGAAATCAATTGCAGATAAATTAAAATAAAAGGTCCTACCCTGCTATTTCAATTTATTCCGTTCTATTTGGTACTACTTTAACCTACAACCTCCATATTATTTTTTCTGAATAAGCTATTACGAGACTTTCCTTTTTGGCAGTATTTTTTCACATGCAACGAATCTGTTCTTAAGAAGTGTAAAAAAAAGGAAGAAGGAGGGGATAAACAAAACAAGAGCGGGCGGTCTCTTCTGTTCCCAAACCATGCTCTACATAAAAAAGTGCAATGTTCATCGGACGAGCAAAACTGTTAGTTAGGGCGAGTCTCGGCATAACGGGGGCCATTGTTTGTTTTTTTCTAAATAAATTCAGTTGTCACATCGCAGATGATAAATGGTCGACCTGACATGGTAGTCATATGGCGAATTTAGGATACACTTGTGCGTAAGGTTAGCTGCTTTATCATAGGGTCGAGACCCTCGGTGAAATATGGGCTTTGAGATTTGAATTATGGCTATTTTAGCAGTTTATGTGAAGAAAATTATTACGTTATTTAAAATAACCTTAAATAAAATACAACGTTGAGTACTATCACAATAAGAAGTATAGGAGATGTACAGGTAAGTTGGCTTCGCTGAGAAAATAATTTGCGATTTACATGGATGCCAAGTACCATGGAGCTTCCACAAATCATAACTGCAGGATTTTTAAGTTGCATTTACCTATTTTTAGTAGCAAATAACCCAATGAGTTTTCTTTCGAAGTAAGTGGAGAAAGTTGTGAATTCTTTTAGTTATGATACCAGGGCCTAGATTCTGTTAATGCATTGTAGTAACATGACAACTGCATGAACATGGCGGTTTTCATTTCATGGCTGCTTTAAGTCTACGCGGGCACACCCATCAAACGTTCTAGGCGTCAATGGTACGAAAAAACACGTCACGTGACCCGACAGTGTACCTGTCATTATACTACAATGCACTAACAGAATCGAGGCCCTGGAAACTCAACTGAACTTGGTATTTATCTAGGTCGCAATAATTTTCTGGGCAAAGGATACATTCATGCTTTGGCACCATTTTCCATTCATTTAGTTATTTCAACAGAACATTTTGTAAATAGTTCGGTATGAAGTGCGCAGGGCGCAATTCTATTTTTAAAATCCTCAAATTCCAATTTGCATACGACACGTACATAATATGTATTTAGAGGTATCTAAGTTGGTCATGACGGCATCGGCCGCGACCTTCTTCTCCCCATCATAGACTCTATCCTACCCAGCCTCGTTTTCATCCTTAATCATTCTTTGTCCTCCCACTCCTTTCCTAGTGAATGGAAAATGGCGTACATGGTGCCTATCCCCAAAATATCTCACCCCTGTGAATTTAAACATTATCGTCCTATCTCTATTCTACCTTTTCTGTCGAAAGTGCTGGAGCGGATTGTAAACCGACAATTCTCATATTACCTACGCACAAACCGTCTCCTCAATTCTTTCCAATCAGGTTTCCGCCCAGCACATAGCACCTGTACTGCTCTAATTAAAATTACCGATGACTTCCGCCATGCTAGAGATGATCGCTGTGTAACCCTTCTCACACTGCTGGATTTCAGCAACGCCTTTAACTGTGTAGACCACGAGATTCTCCTGGCTGTCCTCAGATCCTTAAATATTTCGGGGCCAGTGGCTCAGTGGTTCATATCCTATCTTTCAGGACGTCGGCAACGCATCCATCTGGGAACAACCTTTTCAGACTGGTGCGATGTCACTGCCGGCGTACCTCAGGGCGGCGTGCTCTCTCCACTTCTTTTCTCCGTATTTATAAATACTCTCGTCTCTGTTATCCACTTCAGTTCCCATCATCTGTATGCAGACGATCTCCAACTTTACACATCGTTCAAACTAGAGAACATCGATACCGCTGTCGCCTCTATGTCTAATGACCTGGAGTCCATTCGGCAGTGGACCGTCAGGTACGGTCTTCTTTTGAACCCCTCTAAAACTCAGGTCATGTTTGTCGGTAGCAAGGCCCTCATCGCCAGACTAGATTTGACCTCTCTTCCCAAGGTGCTCTTTAATGGTATTGCACTTCCCTACTGCAGCAAGGTGAAAAATCTTGGTCTGCACCTTGATAAGTAGGAAAGTATTTGCCTCAATGCACTCCCTTAAGCGTTTACAGAAGTTTCTTCCATTCTCAGCCAAGGTTACGCTTGTTAATTCATTGCTACTCCCCATTATCGATTATGCTGACGTATGCTATCCTGACCTTGGTGAGGAGCTATTAAGCAAACTCGATCGACTTCTCAACTTATGCATTCGATATATTTTCGGATTGCGTAAGTATGATCACGTCTCCCAATTTCGCTCCAAGCTCAAGTGGCTTAATATCCGTTTCCGCAGGAATGCTCATATCTTGTCCACTCTCTACAATGTGTTGAATAACACTTGCTCCCCTTCCTATCTCAGGGAACGCTTTGTTCATCTCCACAGTGACGCCCGCTCTATGCGGTCGTCCCGGATTCTTCATCTCCGCACCCCAGAGCATAATGCGGCGGGATATTCTAATTCTTTTACCGTGACTGCGATTCGCTTGTGGAACAGCCTGCCTCTGGACATTCGTCAGGCTTCAACCCCGGAGATTTTCAAAAAGAAAGTTCTTTATCACTTCCTTGATCTGCAGCATAGGCAGTAAACGATCACCAGTTATTTTATTTTATTGCTTTTTGGTATGTAAGTAATCGTGTTTAGTAATTGTAATTATCTTCAATATGTATGTACGTATTTTTGTTGTTATTTATTTATTTATGTACTATCATTTATGTAGGTTTATAATAATTTCTATTATCCCCCTCCCCCCCCCACTAAGTCTAAGTTATTTCCCTAGGTTTACGTAAGTTTATTATTGTATTTAATCCTCTTCGTGCACTACCCGTCGCCAGTCTCTTCAAAACCAAAGGTTTGCTGGAAGAGAATGCTTCTTGCATTAAGCACGCCCTTGTACACTTACAATGTAATTAGTGCAATAAAGAATTAAAATAAATAAATAAATAAATAAGTACTTGTCGTGTTGTGATGATATCGTAGTTTTGGAGCTATTCCGTATACTGATGAAGTTCTTACCCTTTAAGCCAAATTAATAAAAGAGTAAGCTCTTATTTAATTTCAAGTTGATAATCCGTTAAACAAAATATGATCAACTTTTTACCTTCAAAGCTTTCGTGAAGGGGATGCTCTGGAATATTAATAAATAAGTAAACAGAAGGCGAATCCATTTCCACTGCTTTTCGTATTTTTTCTGGCTCCATTACGGCTAGGCGGCCAATTTAAAAATTATGAATAAATAATGTGTAGCGCTCCGAAAATATGAATGAAGAGAAGATGCGCCGCGCTCGGAAACAGATAAGACAATGTAAAGAAAATATACTTTTATCGCGTTTTTAGCCGGAACGAAATGCGTAATCTATTGTATGGCTTGTCGAAAAGTGAACTTAAGTGTATTTCTGTTAAGAGAATTTTTTCAAAATATCCCGATATTTCATAACTTATAATATGATTTGATTAAATTCGGTCTACCAATATCGCAAGCACCAGTAAAACATTGTTTTACACAAAAAATCCACTCTATTTAACGCATAATTATATTTGTCACCATTATCTATCAAACAGCGCCACTACAAAGTAGAGAAACTGTAAAATAATATTTTTTTTTCGTTGCCTCTATGTTTGTGTCCCACTGCAGAGCAAAGGCCTAATATGAGAAAAAACGGCCAAGTGCGTGTCGGCCCATGCTTAGTATAGGGTCCGTAGAAGAAAAAAAGAAGACATTTATTCAAATTCTTACAGAAATACAAAGTATACCAGTAGGTAAACGAATAAAATACACAAACGTCAACAAAAAAAAACAAACCTGAAGACAAAATCGTGAAGAAGGGGTTTCTTACCTGCCTTACAGTACTAACAATTTCATCAAAGTAAGTTTCAATTAAATTTGTACGAAATTTATAAGTTGGTTGCCTATTACTCGTTATGTAAAGCCTACTTGTCCGTGATAGTTTTGCTTTTAAGTTCAATATATATGCTACTATATTATAACATATATGTGCTACTGCCCTAATTTTTTTCACGTTTCTTCTATCCACCTTTTAGCCGGGAGAGGAAAGGACGCCCTACTTTAACAAAAATTTGTGCTTTAAAAGTATTTTGCCTATACTCACAATATTTTAAAACGACCAATTCAATGATACCCCCCACACTATGGTGTAGGCGAATAAACAAATTGCATCCCTAACTTAGGTGAAGGGGTAATTTTTTTAAAATATTTTATCCTACCGTTATGCCGGCACGATTAAAGTGTAAATCTGTGCTGGATTTCAGCTTTGTAGTAATTTTCGTGTCTGTACTAAGCCGCGGGCAGACAGACAGACAGACGGACGAACATTGCGAAACTATAGATAGATAAATAGAATATTCTTTATTGTACACAGAAATAACATTAACAGAAATAATTATAAGGGTTCCTTGTTCCTTGAATTTTTAGGCTTCCGTAACCCTAAAAAATTAAGATGAACAAAACAAAACCAAATGTCTTAGAACAAAAGCTGTTGTAGAGGACAAATTTTAAATGACGTGTTTCAGGAATTGATATTTTGACCCTCTATGCCACTGACAAATAGAAAAAGGGACTGGGCAACTATTTGCTTCTCGTTCATACAATAGTACTGTCTTTACTGAGTGAGCAAGAGGCAACAGTGCCAGTGCTTTTCTTAAGCTAATCGTGCTATGACCCTGTATTATTGTGACAAATCTGCAAAGCTATTTATTCTGTGACCGTCGGCGAGGCAACAACCGCTAAGCGCATTACGACGTGTTACCCCGTGCTTCATCATCCCGGTATGTACCGGTAGAAACCGGTACCCGCCGGTGTGCTGCGGGAAGCAAGCCATGAAAATATTACACTTACGCCATTACCGTGAGCGAATTTCACATTCCATTTCCTTTTGGCCTTTTTCTGACGCAAGCTGAGTGGGTGCAGAAGTATGGTTTTTCAGCGGTCTGGTAAACCCTTGAAAAGAGCGTACTGCTGGAAGGTCTATTTCATTTTTCTTAGGCTTATACAGACTTTCAACATTGTATTGTCTAAAAACATGTTAAATAAGTGTTACGTTATATAAATAAGTGTTATTGAAATCATGAAACACCTGACCACTAAACGCAGCGACGCCCACCAGCTCGCTGGACCGACGATCTGAGGCAGATTATTGCCAGCGACTGGACGAGGATGGCCGAAGATAGTAGGAAGTAGAATGTCATGGGGGAAGCCTATGTTCTGCACTGATCGAGTGTGGGCTGGCTGATTGATTGAGAACCGGAAAACTGTTTGAAGACTGCAGGAGTCAATTTGTGTAAAGATGATAAAAAAAATTAAACGCTTGTATATTGAAATGTTATATATTATTATTATTGACACGAAAGAACAAGTTTAAGCTGTTTAAGGCCTGATTAGAAAGATAGATTATTGATACCGAAGAAACGGTTTTCCGGTTATACCTACATTATTTTAATAGCACGTTGTATAATCCGGGTTGATTGATGCGCGGGCTTCAAGTCACGGGGGGTCGAATATCAAAATGTCAAATCTGTTAAATTGTTGGACACGCAGTCAGATGTTTCGTAATACATTTTATTGTAGGTTTAGTCTATGTCCGATGAAAAATTAATTATTTAATTTAATAATGTACAATTTTTTATTTCGACCAAATAGGGCTGTCAGGACCGTAGCAAGTGGCATACACTAGTCTCTGCCTCCGGGATATAGGCGTGAGTTTATGTTATGTAGATTTTATATGTTTGTATAAAGGTGTCATAACAACGTCCCTACAGAACGAATCTTTTGTTCATCTCTATTTTACGATTTTCGGAAGAGGCTATGATAAAATAACCTTTTGTTTTTCACTCTCTGACACCGGCATAGTGCACGTTAGCTAGTGGGTTTTTAAATGCACCACTGAAATGATAATTGACAGTGTTTTTTCAGCTATCATGTCCGTTGACCTGGCTATTAAAAAGTTAGCGTTATGGTGTGTGGAGTGCTACTCTACTATAGCAAACTACTATTTTATTTGAACTTTTATTACAAAAATAGCACCCATTCATCGTCTTTCCTAGGGTGGACAGCACATCAACCTTTACATATGTGCTAATCAGTTACGTTATAAGGAACTTTGCAACAAAAATGTAAGAGTTCATCTGCTATCGACTATACGCATGCTGGCATGTGTCAAAGAGAGTCGATTTAAAAATTTGAAATTCGCCTATTAAGATCACAATGGAGAACTGCCCAAGAAGCCATGTTAAAAGCTAAATAATAGGTATAGATAAAGATTTTCCTCTTCGTCAATAATATAGATAAGGATTGTTTTCTTCGTCACAAATCGATCGAGCTCCAATACAAATCATGCGTAAACTAAGGAGTCTCAAGTTTCTACTGACGCCTTATATATGAAGCAATTATCAATATTTGTGTTATCTCGTTTTTTTGTGTTCACTACCTTAATAGGAAACGTTAAAAACTGATGGAGATACTTAACCCTGTTTCTCGTAAATCTACTGTTAACATGCTAGCATTCGTTACCAGTAGTTTAACAGACTGTTACGGTCTTATTTATAAAAAAAAAACACTTAAAAAACTTTTTAAAACGTCGATAAATATATTCTGTGGTGGAGATTTTGCAAGGAAAAGTCGTAACAACATATTGTAATAAACTAACTCTTATTTTAGAGAATCGTGTTTTTATAAATAAGGCAGTTAACACTTTCTTATACACACAAGAAACCGGAGGTTATGTCAAGTAAGTTTTTATTAAAAAAAATATTTTTATGGTTTTGTCTCCAATTTTTTTTAAGCTTCTCTATGTTTTATCATTTTACTCCAATCCAAATTTGAGGGATGTTGCCCAAGTTATAATGTCAATCCAAGGAACCAATTTATCATTTTGAAACACATTGTGTGCTTGATACCTAGTAAAGGTATAATGTGTGCCAATCAACTTTAGCAAACCAAACTTTTAGGTGTATTTGCATGTCTAAAAAATCGAAAAGTTACCGTTAAAGTAAAAAAAAACCGGCCAAGTGCGAGTAGGACTCCCGCACAAAGGGCTTCGGACCTTTATCTACACAACCTTTAAATATTTTAAGCGTCTACTTGTTGTGGTTGATAATATCGAGCAAAAACGGCAAAAAAATCACGTTTGTTGTATCTCAAACATAAATTTTATTCTGTTTTTAGTATTTGTTGTTATGGTTTATGAGATATAGCCTGGTAACAGACAGACGGACAGTGGAGTCTTAGTAATAGGGTCCCTTACCCTTTGGGTACGAAACCCTAAACACATATTTTGGCCAATTGAGTCCTCACCAGTAAGAAAGGATGAGTTGTGTGAGTGGCAATGACAGGGCGGTAATCGCATTCACGGAAGCCAGAGATGGTTTGTTTAGCAAAAGACATATTTATGATCCCCATTTAGTTTTTGGTTACCATTTTTGGCACGACTACTTTGTGTGATTAGTAGGTGCCTTTGATATTCTGTTTCGTTTAAATGGGTTGCAAGGAGTCAAGCGGCTTTGCAGTTTTGACGCAAATAATGGTGGCATTTTTTTCAAACTAGTACAGGGCCGTCAAATAAGCATTTGTCTACAATTCATCGCACGCAGCAAGATTAGTTGGAAATGTTTTGAAATAAAGGATTCACATTGTGTTTACGTCTGCCAAAAAGTATGTAACCTCCTTACTAGTTAAAACTTATTCTTTTTCTGTAACTCGTCTTCTTTTTGTCTTCTTGTAAAGTATTAGCGCATGCAACACGTATAATTATTGAAACCCTTGATTCTATTAAAAAGTCGTCGTATTTTTTCCGCAAGGATTTAAAGAAGAGATAACTCTCTTCACATTAGGATAAATATGTAGGCATTCACAGGCTTCCTCACTATGTTTTACTTTACATAACGGTTCCTAAAGGTGTAGTAGATATGCCTGTGCAATGTCGCAAAAGGTGAAAAGCGAGACGTTTTTCTTCACAAACAAACTTTACGTTTCGACAAAAGATCTGTGTACCTAACTTACTTTTTAAACCACCGCACGATGGAGCAATTTCACACAACGTAAGCACAAATAAACAGCCTTAAAGGAGGAAGTAACTATCTCTACGAATGTGTTTTCTAAACGATCTCGCTCCTTCCTCCGCCATTTTAATTCCAAACCTTGGCTCGGCTTTAAATTACAGTTTTTGCCGCTCTTGTAACACTCCGTACCGTACTACTGGGGTACTGGATGACACTTTCGTCAGAGATCCGTAAGTGTTTTCACAGAATTGTTCATAGAACAGTTTTAGAAATAACTTGTTAAATTCTCACAATGATAAAAATAATAGCCCAGTACGGAAACATTTTTCACTTTATCTAAATCGCCTAGGCATAGCACGGGTATGGGCGTGCTTGTACCCTCGCCTCCCCAAGCCGACTTGGGCACTACCTACATTTTCTTGAAGCATTTCGTCGTATCTTTTGTACTCTCGAAGATAGCTGCCATCTGGACAATATTTGAGAGCCCAAATTCTCAAAACAACATGTATATGTAGGTATAGCAGATTAATGAAACGCACACAATTTTATTTATACCACCCACTCAAAAAGTGCTCGTTCATATACGGGTTACAAAGTTCTTCATTTCTCTCTTATAAATGTGCGGCGGGAAAGTTATGTGGAATGCTGCCCTGCTAGCGTCCTTTATTTTTTAGCAGCGAACATAAAAAAATACAAACGTCAAATCTCAAATAGGTTTTATGTCAAAAAATTAGAAAAAACAGATGGGATATTTTTTTGTACTCGAGGCTGGCAACCTTTTTGCTGCACTAAGAAAAAAAAAACAGGCGCGGCAATTTGTTTCATTTTGTTAAATTTTGTTTTTTTACTACATAATTTAACAGTATACTTTTAATTATTCTAAATAATTTTGTTTTCCTCGTAGGTGTAGTATAAAGCACTATGTACACACATCAAAAAAAGTTTGTGATCAATAGCATAAGCTCCTATAATTCTTTAAATTTAACTTTATCAAGAAAAAATGTATGTTGTATGCTTTCTTTAAATAGGAATACCCTGTTTGAAATATTTTTTTTTTTTTTTTTTTAATCTTTATTTTATTTAGGGGCTTGGGCACCTTATGGACGCATGTCAGCCCCATTGTAACTTATTCTAAAATTAACAACACTACTTATAAAATAAATCAACGCTTGATTAAACTATCTCTAACATACTTATAAATTAACAATGCTTCTCTAGAAAAAGGTTCAGATAGAAATGTCTGGAATATGCCCACATGTAGAAAATTTATACTGAGTGAAGCCACTAATGCGTCTCTTTCATTCTGGTTTCCGATACACTCCAGTAACAGGTGCTGAATGTCTTCCACTGTCCCACATTTCTCACAATTGGCGGATGGTACTTTTTTCATAAGGAAACCAAAATTATTAAGCGGAATATGTCCAGAGCGGATTCTATGGGCCAGTACTATAAGATTTCTTCCCAAGCTTATATTTGCAAACCAAGGGATACGAGGAGGCTCAGATTGCATTGTCTTGTACCAAATGCCTTTCACTAACGATCTTTTATTGAAGTATTCTTTCCAAGATTCATAGCAATTAATTTTATATTTTGGTAAAACTTCAAAACAGTTAGGTATTACTTTTATTTCCGGTGAATTTATATTTGCTGCCTTAGCTAACCTGTCAGCTTCCTCGTTTCCTGCTAAACCTATATGTGATGGAATCCATTGCAGTTTCAAATCGATGCCTTTTTGGTGAAACTCATCTATAATTTTAAGTATAGCATAAGCTGTCGAGTTCCCTCTGTATCCAGAGGCACACCGAGCTATATGCTGAAGACCACTCTTACTGTCTGTCAAGATCACTATTTTTGTGAGACTGTGCTCTTTTGCATACAAAATAGCTTTTAAAATTGCGATGAGTTCCGCCGCCATTATAGATATGAAACCAGACTTTATCATGAAAGTTCCACTGACTTTTTTAGCTGGATCAAAATAAGCTACCCCTAAGCTGTTATTACTTTTAGATGCATCAGTATACAGTTTATGCCAACCACCGTACCGATTGTGTATCTCTTCGAGTATGTTATTCTTGGCTGAACTATTTTGCAACAGTCTTTTCGGAATGTTGACACTTTCCAACTTGTCCCTTACCACATTTTCAACATTAATATTGGTCACCCAAGTATTCATAGAGAACATCTCTAAGGGGTCACTCGACGAAATTAACTCATTGTTAATGCTATTACTATAAACAGTCACTAAAAGTGGTTTCTTCTTTTTGTGCCAATATCTGTTTACACAAAGGGGCTCCAGTTGACGTAGTAACTCAAATGTCATATTATTTTGCCATGATTTAGCCTTAAGGCAGTATTTTATCGCTAAGTATTGACGTCTGTTAAAGAGAGGTGGTATGGATACCTCCGACTCCATTACATGTATGGGCGTACTCTTTATGAATCCGCCAATTATTCGTAATGCCTGATTTTGTACCTTGTCTAATTTGCTCAGATGAGAATTGGCACTGTTGTCATATAGGAAGCATCCAAAGTCCATTCTACTCCTAATCAGTGCAATATATAACCGTCGGAGGTGTTTAGGGTGAAAACCCCAGCCCGATCCTGCTAAAACTTTCAATACATTTAGATATCTCTGCGTTTTTTCCCAAGTTTCATTAACGTGTTTACCCCATCTTAGTGATCTGTCCAACCAAACCCCTAAATATTTCATGTTTTCCACGGAAACCAAAGGCATTCCATTTATTTTAAGTCGTGTTTCCAGTCTCCTATGTCCTCTGGAAAATATGCAATATTTTGATTTATTCTGTGACAACTCTAAGCCTAAATTTTCTAATATTATAAGCATAGCATCTATGGCGCCTTGAAGCCTTGAAGTGCTGTCTATAAGCGTATTTTGCGATGAATACAGCACGAAATCATCAGCATATTGTGAGATCATCACCTCGTCAATACTATGACATATTTCGGCTGTAACAATGTTGAACATTAAAGGCGACATAGGATCCCCCTGAGCTATACCTCTACTTGTCCATCTTGATAGATAAGATTTATTGCCTGAGCTATGTTCTTGTTCTATCCTTAGGTGTCTTTCGCTCAAAAATTCCCATATATATTTACAAATTTTGCCTCCCACCTTAATATTATCCAGAGAACATGTCACCTGATTTACCAAAACATTGTTGTACGCATTATCGATGTCCATAAAGCATGCAAGAGTTGGTGTATTGTTAGTAAATCCTATTTGTATTTGGAGTACTAATCGCACTAGAGAATCCAAACAGGATTGCCCTCGCCGAAAACCCGTAGCTTTTGGAGATAAAATCTTATTTTTTTCTGTATACCATTCTATTCTACGGGTGAGAATGTTATGAAAAGTTTTACATATACATGAGATCAATGATATAGGTCTTATCTTTGGGATCGCATTCGGATCACTACTATATTTAGGTATGGGTACTACTTTAATATCACGCCATTGAGTGGGAACTATAGACGAAGTAAATATATCATTGTATAAATTAAGTAAATACTGCTTCGCTGCGTCAGGAAGATTAAACATCATAGAGTAGGTTATGCCATCCTCTCCTGGGGCTGTGTCTTTTTTTTTTAAACATTTGTTTAGTTCATGCATAGCAATCTTATCTTCGAGACATGGATTCGTAGACATAAATGCTGGTGACTGCGGTTGTACGGAATCAGGTGCGATGTTGCATAATAGTTCTTCCTTTTTATCATCAGATGTATGAAATTGACTCTTTTTGTGGCCCTTCATCCATCTCATTTTACGCCATAGGTCAGTAATTGATGTGTTCTCGTCGATGCTATTACAGAAGTTTTGCCAACTACTTGACTTAGCTTGACGAATTAGTCGTTGAGCTTCAGATATATGCCTTTCTAGGATATTGAGATTGTTCGGCGTTGGGTTTTTTCTGAATCGAGACAATGCCAATCTGCGCTGGGCTATTGCTTTTGACAAATTAGTATTCCAGTAAGTTTTTGGAGTAAAGTTTCTAGTAGGATCATCACAAATTTTAACAATAGGTATACTTTCATCAGCTGCACAGTTAATTTTGCTCATGAAATAGTCATACCTTTCTTGTAGCATACCATTCTCCCTAATATTATTAAAATAACCTTCTAAAACTGTTTTGTAATGTTTCCAATCGGCCTTTTTAAAGTTCTTTTTTTTAATTATATTGAGACCTCCCTCATAGTAAAAGGTTATTTTAATAACTAGGTGATCACTGCCAAAACTTTCATTCGTGACATCCCAATTACAACTAATAGCAATATCTGACGAACTAAATGTAATATCCGGAGACGATGTTTGAAGGACGCCATTTACTAATTTAATTCTGGTAGGCTTACAATTATTCAGTGATGTATATCCATTGTCTAGGGCAGAGTCCATTAACTAGATTCCTCTCGTATCGTTTTTGTATGACCAATTGGTATGGTGACCATTAAAGTCACCAGCTATGAGAGTTTTACGCGAGAACATTCCGAAAAGACCAGCCCAATCTGATTGTGACGTTCGCACTGTTGACGGACAGTAAACAGAAATTATATTTTGCAGATTACTACAATTCAATAATTTTACGTGCAATATTTCTATACCTACATTACTTAAACTAACATTGCATACATAAGTTTTTACTGACTTGTGGACCAGGATTGCCACGCCTCCATAAGAATCCGCTCTGTCCTTTCTAAACACATTGTACCCGCTCAGATTAAGTTGTGATTCTGGTTTCAACCATGTTTCGCTAACAATGGCTACGTGAATCCTCTCTTGGCTTAAAAAACAATCAAGTGAGACAAGTTTAGGTCTAAGACTCTGTGAATTCCACTGAATTACATTAAGAAACTTTTTTTGCATGCTAGCCATCTCTAAAGACATAATTAAATAACTTATACATCCATTCACTATCTGACAACGCTGTTATCAAAAAGACTTTACATTCGTTGAAAATTATTTGAATAATTGAAATCACTTTGTTCTGCACGTTACTATCACTCAGGATAATTCTAATTTCTGTCCACAATTTTTTGATATCAAAACTGTGTTTTTCCAAGGGTATGTCCTCTTGATTGTTGCTGTCATGATCAGATTCCATCATTGTTTCGTTCTCTATTTCCATTGTCTGTTTCTCATTCCTGGTTTCGCTCCCTATATCCGTTGTAGATTTCTCTTTTCGTTTATTTTGGGATTCACTTAATCTCTTAGTTTCCTTTTTCTTCAACTCTTGCTTATTTGAATCCTTGTCTCTATTTACAACTGGCTCTTCTCGATGAACTATCGCTCCAACGGTTACGGCATCTCTATAAGTGTAGGGAGTTTCGATAATTCTCTCTTGCAACGTTACACGTGTTTCTTCTTCGGTGTTGGCTTCGTTGATCATATCTGTTTCATTTACTTCTTTGCTGACCTCATTACGTGCTAAATAGGTGCTTAGTGCTTTTCTGTATGTACAACTCTCTTTGCACATGATGTTGCGTATCTGTTTTTCTTTTGCAAAGACAGGACATTCGGTTTTGCTTAATGCCATGTGAGCCCCCTTGCAATTGACACATTTAAACGTAGTAGTTTCGCAATTGGCGTGAGACTCACCGCACTTTGGGCATAGCACCTTTTTTGTTGGGCATGCTCGGAGTAAGTGACCATATTTCCAACAGCCGGAACATTGCGTAACTGGGAAAGTATACGGATCCACTTTAAATCTGCACCCGTACCCGTAAATGTACGGGGGTAAAGTGGGGCTCTTAAAACAAACTCGCACTGCCTCGCTATCAACCCATTTTCCTTCATCCGTTCGTCTAGTTAACCTTCTAATAGATATTATTTCGAAGTCAGACGTAAAGCTTTCGCTAATCTCTTTCTCTTCTATTTCTAAATCAATATGTTTGACTACTCCAAAGGAGAGTTGCATGTCTTGTGTAGGCTGGCACCTGGTTTCAGAATCATTGAATTTTGTAGAGGCTAATAAGGCATCGGCATATTGTTTCCTCCCAAATTGTATGAGAACCTTATATGGGCTTTTATACTTTATTCTTAGAATATCTTTGATATTTTCATCCCTTAGTTGCTTAGCCAACGCTATTTGTTTTGGTAATAGCTTTTTCGATGATATACTTACTTCATATAAATCTTTTAAATCATTTTTACCCATAGTAAATGCTGCGGAACCATTTGCATTATGTGAATAGCTTCGCGCAAGTCGTTTTGGGCTCCTTCTCACCGTTCTAAATTCCTCTTCTTCTCTGTTTTCATCACTATCTTCTCTCAATCTTTTATTCTCACCAGTTCCTTGTACATCCATGCCCGCGTTATCCCACTCGTATTCAGAGTTTACTATTTTCTCACTCTCCAAACAAACTTCCTCTTCAATATCCGTGCTTCGCAGGCTAGCTACTTCACTCTCAGCAACTCCTTCACTAATTTCACTCATTATCACAAATGTGGGTACTCGTAAAAAAAGTACGAAACATCGCTATACGTCGCCCGAATAGAATGCGTGTGCTCGCTACCGGTTACCGCACGCGACTGCTGTTTGAAATTAAAATATAAAACTATTTTTTATTATTTATTTCAAAAAAAATTGAGCCATTAATCATAATGTAATTGTGATAGTAATTTCATAGAAAGAAAAATACTGTTTAATTAAACTTAAACAACAATTTATTATTAAAAGGTTAAATTCAATATAAAATAACTCCTCCCCTGGCTCGAACACATGCGGAGATCCTCCTGGGCATGCTGAGGATCAAGTTATCCAGCATTTCCTGGGGTAACCTATCCCATTCTTCAATAGCGGCTTCCCTGAGCTCTGGAACTGTCTGGGGACGTGGCTCACGGTTCCATACACCTCGTTTAAGAGCATCCCACGCGTGCTCTATTGGGTTTAAGTCGGGCGAGCCGGCAGGCCAGTCTAAACGTGTGATATCGTATTCTTGAAGAGCAGCATTGACTCGTTGAGCTCGATGTGCGGGCGCATTATCATCGACCAGTACAAATTGGTGCCCATGGTTTACTCAGAATGGTCTGACAATATCATCAATAACAACTACTTTGTACATGTCTGCTGTCATGTAGCCCCGATACGGGATCAAAGGCGTTCTAACTCCAATCATAATGCGACCCCAAAAAGACACCGATTTTCCGCCTTGTTGAACTGTTCCAGTGGCAGTTCTTTGTCTTTCACGGTCGCCTGGTCTTCTCTAGACACGGACACGTCGGTTATCTGGATGAGTGCTGATTCGGGATTCGTCAGCGAAGAGACAGTTTTGCACTGCAATCTTCGTTGTTGACGTTGCCGGGAATTGAGCGGAGCTCGCCAAGACCTCCGTGCTCGTAATCCAGCGTGGTGCAAGCAATTGCGAACGGTCTGCGTGCTAACTTCAAGCCCAGAGGCGGCCCTGACTTCTGCTTTTATTTTAGTGGTGTTGATTGTTGGATGACGTGCTGCCAGCAATCTCATATAGCGCTTTTGGGCAGCTGTCAAAACAGTTGGGCGACCGCTGCGGGGTCGGTCAGCTAAATTCCCCATTCCGTGGTACCTCTGCAACGTAGCCACGACACAGGATTGGGATATAGCAAGTCTGCGTGCTAGTACTCTCGTGGTGTATCCTTCTTCCCTCAAAGTTACTATTCTTGCTCGTAAAACCTCTGATAATCCTCTTGGCATTTTTTCAATCACAACTTTCCGCAAAAAATATCTTGAATCGGTTATAATTGACTAAATCAGATTTCTGAATGAGCGTAAGCTAGGACTGAAAGCCTTTTAATATGAAAAAACAACTGAACGGTGTCATTGTTTTGTGTTCTAATTCTTTTTTTTTAAATAAAGAATCTAAAAAGAAGAAAAAATTATAATATAATCTACAGTAACAAAAAAGATTTTAGTTTTTCAAAGTGATCGCAAACTTTTTTTGATATTGTGACGGACCAAGCTCCGTACAAGTGCTCACGATCGTTAATATCATGTTGAATTGTGTTCTGCACGAGAAGATTAAGGATGGAAGCTAAAAGAAACCGAGAAATGATAATCATATACTTATATAGGCATTGTAAAACATTTAAAGAACGTATTATAGAATCGGATAAAGCGCTTAAACGTATTTGGTTCCCCAACATAAAATAAAGGTAGGTATTATTTGTTTGTATCATTTGTAAACATTTAAACAGTTCTTGTGAAATATTGCGTTGTCTTTTATAGATTAAATTTTTACGATAATTGAGATTAATTACAACGGCATCTATTTTGCGAGATGGCACAACTAATGAATTATGGATTGAAGAAAGTTTTTCACCTAAAACCTGTTACAATGCATGACGGTTCATCGCTTTTTTTCATAGGTGACGCTACCGGTCTAAATGCGTGGGTCTGAATTCATTCTCTAAAACAAAAACAAAAAAAGTGCATCCGAAAAGCTTTCGTTTTGTAGCATTTGTAAACATTTAAACAGTTTTTGTGAAATATTGCGTTGTCTTTTGTAGATTAAATTATACAACTTGTTTTAGGGATGGTTTACGATAATTGAGATTAATTACAATGACATCTCTCTTGCGAAATAGCACAACTAATAAATTTTGGATTGAAGAAAGTCTGTCACCTAAATCTAATACAGTACATGGGAGTTCATCACTTTGTTCATAGATGACACTTTCTTAATTCATTCTCTAAAACAAAACAAAAAATTGCATCCGAAAAGCTCGGTCATCCAGGTACTAAATAAATAGGGAACTTAAATCATATAAAACTTTAACAAAACAACATAGACTCACGCCTGTGTCCCGGAGGGGTGGGCGAAGGTCGGGGACTGCCACTTGTTGCGATCTTGACGGATCACTGTCGCTTCCTCGACATTCATTGGTCGTTGCTTGCGCGCGCGCCGGTTTCGGGTGCTTTTGTCTTGCCCTTTGCTAGTGCATCCCTTGTTTGGTCGGGGTGTGTCCGTCTGGGTCATCCCGTGCCGGCTCTTCCACCCACATTGTTCGATGGATTTGTTTCGTCAGTCTTTCTGTCTTCATCCGCCCCACATGTCCAAACGAACTCAACATTCCTTTCTCAATTTTAGTCACTGCATCCTCTTTTAGTCCACAACGTTTTCTAGTCACACGGTTATGTGTCCGGTCATTCAAAGTAACACCAGACATACTTCTCAAGGACCTCATTTCTACTTAAAAACGTAGAATTTAGTTTTTCATTGAACTCTGAACGTTTTCTTAGAAACATTATTTTACGAGATGACTCATATATATTGATAAACGCTTCATACATTGTAGGCGTTGCGTTCATACGTTAGGGAGTGACGTCATGGTCTGAGGTCGAGTTGTATGGCGCGTTGTAGTGCCACGTGATTGTATTGACTTATTGACTGTTTGTATCGTAGGGAGTGTATGGTCGCGGAAGAAAGAGATACCACGTTTGTTTGTCTTTAGACGTGTCCTCTCATACTTTATTAAAGTTTTTCTTAGTGCAAGTCCCCATTATCGAATATCTTCGCATAAGCTCTAGAGTGAGCTCCATCTAGGAGTGAGTAGCGTATCAGTATTAGTTCTTTGTTAATACGATATTAACCGTTTAAGTGGGGGGGCGCCACTGTTATTTGCGTCCGGTTGGCGCCAACCAAATAAATCATTATAACGCTTCAAATCCCAATTGTAGATAAAGTAGAGTATGTTTAGGTGAATATAGACTGAATTAAAGAGATGTTGTTCTATATACGAGATACGAAACTTTGTTATTAACAGAAACTAGTTTTTCGAAAACACCACCGCGTCATTCAAATGTGCGTTGAATAAATTGATAAAAGGATTGTAGAAAAATAAATCAATCGGGAAATATCGAGATAAATAAATAGAAACTTAATTGACAATATAATTGCAGACATTAAATATTAATTTATAAAATAGCATAATATTAAAGTTCTGAAATTGATTGAGAAGATAGTGGCGCGATGTGGTACGAGTTTGACGAACAAAAATAGAATTACCAATGTTGAAGTCCTTAAATTAATAGCAATAAGGAATAAAATTCTTAGTTGGCGGGATTTCGTTATTGGTTTCGCGAGAGGGAGAAGTGGCATCATATCAGGAGGGGGCTGCGAGGTTATAAAAGCTGGGTTCGGGAAGTGCTCGGGGCTTTTTCCGGAACAGAAAATTGAACAGTAAATACGTCTGCTGCGCTCGTAGGCAAATTCGCCATTTTGTGAATTTATTACTATTAGGGAGTTTCGTTTGCATTTAAATTCGAAAGTAGGAGAGTGGTTTTGGATTTGTAACCTAACATCACCTGTGGGCATTGCGTCCCAGACTATCAGCTCTGGTGTGAAGTTTCAGGTTCTGAATTACTTTCTTAGCTAGGGAATGAGATTTGAAAGTGAAAGTGTAAGGTTAGAAGCGGCCTTCGATTCCTAAACCGTTTGTATATTTAGCTAGAAGTTTTCCGCGTAAAATAGGGTTTCCAGCCTTAGTAATTAGGGTAGCTCTCGCGAAATAAAAGTTTACTAATCCTTTTCCTCCACAGTACTACGTTTATGCGGAAATAAATTTGTGCAAAGGATAACTCACGGTGACAAAGGTATGCTATGGATGGTCCGTGTGTCTAGCCTTTGTCAAATAACCAAGGCTCGGCGGGGGCACACGAGATAATCGATATCATTCTTGCGTCATAGCTTTCTGAGCCTTTGCAGTCATTTAATTCCACTTATTACTTTAGCTTAATTCCACTAGCTAGTGGTAATTGAGTTTCAGTATACAAACGTGTGAATTTAGAGCGAATTCACTTGGGAGCCTTAAGAAGTTTAAATTAACGGACTAAGGAACCCAAAATCTAGCTCTAAACGGCTGAATCTGAGTCTGCTTGGGTTGAAAGGTTTAAAGAATCCCTTCACCGGAGGCGTTCCCAATTTAATTTAATAATAAAAAAGTAATACTAACAATAATTTTGAATTGAGATAATTACATTAATTATCTTGTTTGAAGATTGGGATAAAATGCTTCTTGTGAATGCGGTGTTAGATCTTCTTCCGTTAGCATACGTGGTGTAGCAATTTTCCCCCTGCTTACCCTGAGTGACAGACGATTCTAGCCCTCTGGCACTTTGCACCCATAACATATTTATGTATTATATTCCGAATATTCTTACCTTGCGGGTGGTTACCGAACCCATAAAACCACCTGCGCATACACATCCTAGGCTACACACTCTGGCCGGGCAGAAAGTCTGAAAGCTAACTGAGTCAAGTTACCAAGTAATTTGAAACAGTCTGGTTTTCCGGAGTTAGGGAGGATAGAAGTAGGAAATAGCTGTGACTAGGGAGACACCTTAGGCACTCACGCATACACACGATTAAATGTAAATGGGGTTTGTTTTGCTGAAACAATAATAATTTTGATGGGTGGTTAAATATATTAGCTTACGGGGTTGGGAAAAATTAGGCAGGCTCCCCCTTTTCTTTCAGGGTATCCAGTTGTATGATGAGAGTAAGTATTTCCCCAAGTCCCCACCATAACAATGCGGTCATTAGATGCGTTTAAGGTTCATTTAATAAAACTAAAATAAGTGAAATTGGTGCTTCCACAATGTTTTGTAGTGTAGTGATATTGTGATCAATATGTCGCAATAGGTTTAGTGTTCAATAAATCTGTTTCCAAACCCGTCTGTAAAAGATAGCGTTAAGTAATTCTCTTATCACCTACTCATAAGGATGTAGATGTAACCCCGCAAAATTCCGCGCCGCGCTAACGTAAACCTGCAAAACTCTGTTTGACTAAAAGATTGTGTTCGTTATTTAATTGTGCGAGTCTTGAATTAGTAGCTACTAAACTTACTGCTTATCTATGTCTCTGGTCCTTACCTTAAAACTAGGCGTAAAGGTTGGTGCGTTTCATCCACACGGTGATCATTTCAAACTGAGGAATAGGTAAAACGAAACGAAAATATTAGCTTCGTAGGTACCTATCTTTTGACCTTCGGACGGGTCATTCCACTATTGCAGAGGTAGGAACAATTTATGTAGGTGCGTAGATACTTTTCCTTCCGACCGTTGTTTCTTTAGTATTATTGCATTTTAGGCGCAATATAGGGTGAATAATATATAGGGTGGTTAAAACACGGATTATTGTTAGGAATTGAAAGACGTTATGGGACGTTAGGGAGTAGTTAAGAGCCACTATAGGCTTTGTAGTAGTAATGCTATATTCATTTTAAGTATATTGGCTTAATACTCTGCTTAATCTCATAGTTGCGTGAGCGCGGCTGGATTGTTTCAGTGTTTGTAAGCTTCGATGAAGTCTTATTTCAACGTACTTTATGCATTTGGTTATTACCTCTCACACTCTCGTCCGCCAATGCATTGTACTGCTGAGCATCCCTTTGCCGTTTCTTGCGTTAATTGTGTGAAGCGTCTTGAGTCTTAAGATCTCTATACTTGCTTAAAGCTTTTATTATGTTTGACTTGTCCTTGAGTGGCATCTCATAGTTGCGTGAGCGCGGCTGGATTGTTTCAGTGTTGGTAAGCTTCGATGAAGTCTTATTCCAACGTACTTTGTGCATTTGGTTATTACCTCTCTCACACTCTCGTCTGCCAATGCATTGTACTGCTGAACGTCTCTTTGCCAATTCTTGCGTTAGTCATGTATGTTTTCTTAAGGCATAGACTTGGAATAATGAATCATTGTATTCTTATTTCTAGTCAGTCATAGTTTTATTATTTATAAGTATATATTAACGGTATAACGTAGTGGCGGCCAATCCCCATCCACGGTAGATATAATTAGCACTATCGGCTAGTAGATAATTGAGTATTGCACTCTCTTCTTCTTATCCAATATTATCTACTTAGCTGGCTAATAATGTCTGCCTTAACCGGCCTTTGGTAGGGGACGTTATACTAAAACACTCACATGTGTAGTAGTATGACAAGTAGTTATTTATTTCAAATATTTTGCTACTATAATCTTATCTTATTTAGATGGAATTTATTTTATTCAACCTTTAATTTATTGTCTCCTAAACTTAACTTCTTTATTTAAATTTTCCTCTTTTATCCCAATCTTGTCTCGCTTCTGCTAATTTAATGTTGCTTTATTGCTATTTTAGTTTCTTCGAATCTCCCCAAAATTTACCTTTTCTAGTAAACATTTGGTTCGAACTGAATGTTCTTAGTTCCACTTTTATTATTTTAACGGATCTCTTACATGCACTCATTACTCATTCTCATATCCTAAAAGTTCTTGGGTTATTAATACGTTCACAATGAAGGGTCCTCACTAGACTAGACGATCACAGTTGGCCATTAGAGTGTTTTGCATCATAGTAACTTTTCTCCTTTACTATCGGGGTCATACTTTTAATATCCAGGGGTGGGAGTTACAATATGGTGTTGCCGTGACCATGATATCTTAATACTAGTTTGAGTAGTTTGTATGTTTTATGATGCAGAATATTCTTATTTTTAATTATTATCGTTGGCTTTATGCCACAATTTGATGTTCGTGAAATGGAAAGGTTTGAGATTGACGATGAGGGTATGATTGAGATCCGTTAATTTTGCTTTCGCATAGATTTATGGATGTATGCACGGGTAAAAATAAATATTTAATTCGTGTATGGATCTATTTATCTAATTGTTTACGTGTAATCACGTTATTTTAACTAACGTTTCATAACGTCTTGGTAATTTCTATTCAAATTACGTTAATTTACAATAAATCTTTAGTTGATTCAATGCTTTCGTGTCGGATTTTAATAATAGTCTGTAGAGGTTATACTTTTCGATCGTTTTTAAGTAGGTACGTTTAACAGTTTTTTATTCAGGGGGTTGTATCAAATTATGTTTTACGTCAGAAGTTGCCTTCATAGGTAAACTAAGGCCAATAATAATTCCAGTATATTTAATTAAGAAGATAATAATAATTAGGAAACTAAAAAAAAAAAAAATCGAATGTCATCAGGTTACATTAATTAGTCAAAGGTCTGCTTTGTGGGGGGTTGTCAAAATATGAATTTTCTTACGCGATTTTAAATTCTTAAATACTTTAATACTTGTTTTGCTTATTAATTAATAGTTATTATTGTGAAAGATCTTTCTTATTTTCATTTGTTGATGTATTTCATTTTAAATATTTTTATGCTGGGGGTTGATATCCTTCTTACTTTCGGTTTAGCATTCCATTTCGCGGACACTTGTCTTTTATTTGGGGGGTTGTGGGGTTGTAAAAGAAAAAGAAAAGCAACATAATTAACAAAAGTTTTCTCGACGGGGGGTTGCTATTATTATAGTATTGCTAGGAATTTAGTATTGCGTAATTCGGTAGTTTCGTATAGCGGTGGCGCAAATAAATTCATGAATTATAATTATTCCATTAGACTCGAGAATAATTTTAGTTTGCTAAATTATCGATATGTCAAATAAATTTAGTGTAATTTTATTCACATCGATTCGTAAATTTCTTGATAGACATCATAAACTAATTTATTAATTAAAACAAAAAAAAAAGAAAAAGGATTTTTTTTATTTTAGTAATCCGCGTACCCATAATAAAGTATAAATAATAGAAAAAAAAAAAAAAAACAACACAGTTTGTTTTATTTTAATAATTCGCGTACAGTAAACGATAAAAAGTAGATAATCGAATATTCTTAAACCAAACTTTGGATTTAAATGTACCTTACCATAATTTACGTATTACCCAAATACTATTTTTAATAAGATACGGACGCATGTTAATCTAATCGGGATTTAAACTTGATTATTTAATTTTCGTCGTTGACTGTACTTCTTAAACCAGGTAATTGAAACGGTTTTGAAAGGTAATCTGGTAATTGAAATTGAGGTATTGTGTACGGTAATCAAGGTAATTCGTGTGGTACTGTGTAAGGTAAAGCAAATTTAATTTTAAAATTTTTACTTGCGTCTCATAACGTCTATCACTACGTTTTATTGCGATCGCGGGCTCTGGTTCAAATTATTCTATTCCTCATTGGATAGGTTTGTCAAATTTCTAATAAAATTAGTAGTTATTTTATATCGCGGTAATCAAAATCATATCTGCGAAGAGTTCATTCGCTAAATTCTCAGGCTTCATATATCAGTTTGTAAGCAAGTAAGAGTAAGCTTGGAAATGATTCAATGAATGGAGAAGGAATTAGTTAAAGTATTTAGAAGGAGAATGAAAAGGGGATTGAATGGAAGTTCTAGAGTTCGGTGAATCGGTTTTACGCAGATAACTTGTTTTATTTAGTTTCCGAATACAGCACACACCTCAAGCGGATACAAATACTTCCTTTGATTTTCATTTTAAATTAATTTAAACTGTATTTGTATCCCGGACTCCACAAGAAGCTAAGAACTAGTTTCGGCAACTGAGCAGGCTCCAGAAGCGAAGATGTTGTCGATTGGGGATTTTCATTGATTAATATCGTTTGTTTGATAGCTTCCCGTAGTGATTTCGCAGCTGATTGTTATTTGAGGCTATTGTAAGGGTCGGTTCTACTACCGGTGCACGTTTGCTCTTGGGGAGGCCTCCCCTTTGGAGTTTAAGCGAGTGTATCTGGTACTTAGCAGTCGGTGCCTTCGGGCTGTCCTGCCTCACAACCAGGATCCCTTTATCAAGGTCTTAAATGATAGGCTGTGTTAAAAGCTACTAAGCGATCCGAATAAAACGGTGTCGATTGAAATTTCACATAGGCAATTATCCGAAGAGTCTGGTTGAAAAACACAACTCACTCATTTCGTCATTTCTGGAAAATAGTGAAACAAGTAATTAGTAACTTATGTAGCAAGACTACTCTCGTGATCACTTAAGTTTTATTGAAAATTTGATAACGACAGGTCTTATCCAAATTTTGGGGGTTGATTGTGACGGACCAAGCTCCGTACAAGTGCTCACGATCGTTAATATCATGTTGAATTGTGTTCTGCACGAGAAGATTAAGGATGGAAGCTAAAAGAAACCGAGAAATGATAATCATATACTTATATAGGCATTGTAAAACATTTAAAGAACGTATTATAGAATCGGATAAAGCGCTTAAACGTATTTGGTTCCCCAACATAAAATAAAGGTAGGTATTATTTGTTTGTATCATTTGTAAACATTTAAACAGTTCTTGTGAAATATTGCGTTGTCTTTTATAGATTAAATTTTTACGATAATTGAGATTAATTACAACGGCATCTATTTTGCGAGATGGCACAACTAATGAATTATGGATTGAAGAAAGTTTTTCACCTAAAACCTGTTACAATGCATGACGGTTCATCGCTTTTTTTCATAGGTGACGCTACCGGTCTAAACGCGTGGGTCTGAATTCATTCTCTAAAACAAAAACAAAAAAAGTGCATCCGAAAAGCTTTCGTTTTGTAGCATTTGTAAACATTTAAACAGTTTTTGTGAAATATTGCGTTGTCTTTTGTAGATTAAATTATACAACTTGTTTTAGGGATGGTTTACGATAATTGAGATTAATTACAATGACATCTCTCTTGCGAAATAGCACAACTAATAAATTTTGGATTGAAGAAAGTCTGTCACCTAAATCTAATACAGTACATGGGAGTTCATCACTTTGTTCATAGATGACACTTTCTTAATTCATTCTCTAAAACAAAACAAAAAATTGCATCCGAAAAGCTCGGTCATCCAGGTACTAAATAAATAGGGAACTTAAATCATATAAAACTTTAACAAAACAACATAGACTCACGCCTGTGTCCCGGAGGGGTGGGCGAAGGTCGGGGACTGCCACTTGTTGCGATCTTGACGGATCACTGTCGCTTCCTCGACATTCATTGGTCGTTGCTTGCGCGCGCGCCGGTTTCGGGTGCTTTTGTCTTGCCCTTTGCTAGTGCATCCCTTGTTTGGTCGGGGTGTGTCCGTCTGGGTCATCCCGTGCCGGCTCTTCCACCCACATTGTTCGATGGATTTGTTTCGTCAGTCTTTCTGTCTTCATCCGCCCCACATGTCCAAACGAACTCAACATTCCTTTCTCAATTTTAGTCACTGCATCCTCTTTTAGTCCACAACGTTTTCTAGTCACACGGTTATGTGTCCGGTCATTCAAAGTAACACCAGACATACTTCTCAAGGACCTCATTTCTACTTAAAAACGTAGAATTTAGTTTTTCATTGAACTCTGAACGTTTTCTTAGAAACATTATTTTACGAGATGACTCATATATATTGATAAACGCTTCATACATTGTAGGCGTTGCGTTCATACGTTAGGGAGTGACGTCATGGTCTGAGGTCGAGTTGTATGGCGCGTTGTAGTGCCACGTGATTGTATTGACTTATTGACTGTTTGTATCGTAGGGAGTGTATGGTCGCGGAAGAAAGAGATACCACGTTTGTTTGTCTTTAGACGTGTCCTCTCATACTTTATTAAAGTTTTTCTTAGTGCAAGTCCCCATTATCGAATATCTTCGCATAAGCTCTAGAGTGAGCTCCATCTAGGAGTGAGTAGCGTATCAGTATTAGTTCTTTGTTAATACGATATTAACCGTTTAAGTGGGGGGGCGCCACTGTTATTTGCGTCCGGTTGGCGCCAACCAAATAAATCATTATAACGCTTCAAATCCCAATTGTAGATAAAGTAGAGTATGTTTAGGTGAATATAGACTGAATTAAAGAGATGTTGTTCTATATACGAGATACGAAACTTTGTTATTAACAGAAACTAGTTTTTCGAAAACACCACCGCGTCATTCAAATGTGCGTTGAATAAATTGATAAAAGGATTGTAGAAAAATAAATCAATCGGGAAATATCGAGATAAATAAATAGAAACTTAATTGACAATATAATTGCAGACATTAAATATTAATTTATAAAATAGCATAATATTAAAGTTCTGAAATTGATTGAGAAGATAGTGGCGCGATGTGGTACGAGTTTGACGAACAAAAATAGAATTACCAATGTTGAAGTCCTTAAATTAATAGCAATAAGGAATAAAATTCTTAGTTGGCGGGATTTCGTTATTGGTTTCGCGAGAGGGAGAAGTGGCATCATATCAGGAGGGGGCTGCGAGGTTATAAAAGCTGGGTTCGGGAAGTGCTCGGGGCTTTTTCCGGAACAGAAAATTGAACAGTAAATACGTCTGCTGCGCTCGTAGGCAAATTCGCCATTTTGTGAATTTATTACTATTAGGGAGTTTCGTTTGCATTTAAATTCGAAAGTAGGAGAGTGGTTTTGGATTTGTAACCTAACATCACCTGTGGGCATTGCGTCCCAGACTATCAGCTCTGGTGTGAAGTTTCAGGTTCTGAATTACTTTCTTAGCTAGGGAATGAGATTTGAAAGTGAAAGTGTAAGGTTAGAAGCGGCCTTCGATTCCTAAACCGTTTGTATATTTAGCTAGAAGTTTTCCGCGTAAAATAGGGTTTCCAGCCTTAGTAATTAGGGTAGCTCTCGCGAAATAAAAGTTTACTAATCCTTTTCCTCCACAGTACTACGTTTATGCGGAAATAAATTTGTGCAAAGGATAACTCACGGTGACAAAGGTATGCTATGGATGGTCCGTGTGTCTAGCCTTTGTCAAATAACCAAGGCTCGGCGGGGGCACACGAGATAATCGATATCATTCTTGCGTCATAGCTTTCTGAGCCTTTGCAGTCATTTAATTCCACTTATTACTTTAGCTTAATTCCACTAGCTAGTGGTAATTGAGTTTCAGTATACAAACGTGTGAATTTAGAGCGAATTCACTTGGGAGCCTTAAGAAGTTTAAATTAACGGACTAAGGAACCCAAAATCTAGCTCTGCTTACTATGCTACGGCTGAATCTGAGTCTGCTTGGGTTGAAAGGTTTAAAGAATCCCTTCACCGGAGGCGTTCCCAATTTAATTTAATAATAAAAAAGTAATACTAACAATAATTTTGAATTGAGATAATTACATTAATTATCTTGTTTGAAGATTGGGATAAAATGCTTCTTGTGAATGCGGTGTTAGATCTTCTTCCGTTAGCATACGTGGTGTAGCAATTTTCCCCCTGCTTACCCTGAGTGACAGACGATTCTAGCCCTCTGGCACTTTGCACCCATAACATATTTATGTATTATATTCCGAATATTCTTACCTTGCGGGTGGTTACCGAACCCATAAAACCACCTGCGCATACACATCCTAGGCTACACACTCTGGCCGGGCAGAAAGTCTGAAAGCTAACTGAGTCAAGTTACCAAGTAATTTGAAACAGTCTGGTTTTCCGGAGTTAGGGAGGATAGAAGTAGGAAATAGCTGTGACTAGGGAGACACCTTAGGCACTCACGCATACACACGATTAAATGTAAATGGGGTTTGTTTTGCTGAAACAATAATAATTTTGATGGGTGGTTAAATATATTAGCTTACGGGGTTGGGAAAAATTAGGCAGGCTCCCCCTTTTCTTTCAGGGTATCCAGTTGTATGATGAGAGTAAGTATTTCCCCAAGTCCCCACCATAACAATGCGGTCATTAGATGCGTTTAAGGTTCATTTAATAAAACTAAAATAAGTGAAATTGGTGCTTCCACAATGTTTTGTAGTGTAGTGATATTGTGATCAATATGTCGCAATAGGTTTAGTGTTCAATAAATCTGTTTCCAAACCCGTCTGTAAAAGATAGCGTTAAGTAATTCTCTTATCACCTACTCATAAGGATGTAGATGTAACCCCGCAAAATTCCGCGCCGCGCTAACGTAAACCTGCAAAACTCTGTTTGACTAAAAGATTGTGTTCGTTATTTAATTGTGCGAGTCTTGAATTAGTAGCTACTAAACTTACTGCTTATCTATGTCTCTGGTCCTTACCTTAAAACTAGGCGTAAAGGTTGGTGCGTTTCATCCACACGGTGATCATTTCAAACTGAGGAATAGGTAAAACGAAACGAAAATATTAGCTTCGTAGGTACCTATCTTTTGACCTTCGGACGGGTCATTCCACTATTGCAGAGGTAGGAACAATTTATGTAGGTGCGTAGATACTTTTCCTTCCGACCGTTGTTTCTTTAGTATTATTGCATTTTAGGCGCAATATAGGGTGAATAATATATAGGGTGGTTAAAACACGGATTATTGTTAGGAATTGAAAGACGTTATGGGACGTTAGGGAGTAGTTAAGAGCCACTATAGGCTTTGTAGTAGTAATGCTATATTCATTTTAAGTATATTGGCTTAATACTCTGCTTAATCTCATAGTTGCGTGAGCGCGGCTGGATTGTTTCAGTGTTTGTAAGCTTCGATGAAGTCTTATTTCAACGTACTTTATGCATTTGGTTATTACCTCTCACACTCTCGTCCGCCAATGCATTGTACTGCTGAGCATCCCTTTGCCGTTTCTTGCGTTAATTGTGTGAAGCGTCTTGAGTCTTAAGATCTCTATACTTGCTTAAAGCTTTTATTATGTTTGACTTGTCCTTGAGTGGCATCTCATAGTTGCGTGAGCGCGGCTGGATTGTTTCAGTGTTGGTAAGCTTCGATGAAGTCTTATTCCAACGTACTTTGTGCATTTGGTTATTACCTCTCTCACACTCTCGTCTGCCAATGCATTGTACTGCTGAACATCCCTTTGCCGTTTCTTGCGTTAATTGTGTGAAGTGACTTGAGTCTTAATATATCTATGCCTACTCAAAGCTTTTATTGCTTCTATTATATTTATTTGTATGACTTATGTCTTTGGGTGACATTTCATGGTGGCGTGGGTTTGGCCGGACTGTTTCAGTGTTGGCAAGCTTCGATGAAGTCTTATTCCAACGTACTTTGTGCATTTGGTTATTACCTCTCTCACACTCTCGTCTGCCAATGCATTGTACTGCTGAACGTCTCTTTGCCAATTCTTGCGTTAGTCATGTATGTTTTCTTAAGGCATAGACTTGGAATAATGAATCATTGTATTCTTATTTCTAGTCAGTCATAGTTTTATTATTTATAAGTATATATTAACGGTATAACGTAGTGGCGGCCAATCCCCATCCACGGTAGATATAATTAGCACTATCGGCTAGTAGATAATTGAGTATTGCACTCTCTTCTTCTTATCCAATATTATCTACTTAGCTGGCTAATAATGTCTGCCTTAACCGGCCTTTGGTAGGGGACGTTATACTAAAACACTCACATGTGTAGTAGTATGACAAGTAGTTATTTATTTCAAATATTTTGCTACTATAATCTTATCTTATTTAGATGGAATTTATTTTATTCAACCTTTAATTTATTGTCTCCTAAACTTAACTTCTTTATTTAAATTTTCCTCTTTTATCCCAATCTTGTCTCGCTTCTGCTAATTTAATGTTGCTTTATTGCTATTTTAGTTTCTTCGAATCTCCCCAAAATTTACCTTTTCTAGTAAACATTTGGTTCGAACTGAATGTTCTTAGTTCCACTTTTATTATTTTAACGGATCTCTTACATGCACTCATTACTCAATCTCATATCCTAAAAGTTCTTGGGTTATTAATACGTTCACAATGAAGGGTCCTCACTAGACTAGACGATCACAGTTGGCCATTAGAGTGTTTTGCATCATAGTACCTTTTCTCTTTGCTATCGGGGGTTCATACCTTTTGATATCCTGGGGATGGAGTCACAATGTGTGTATCACTCGGCAGAAAGTTCTATTTCTGTTCGAGAGTATGTTTAAGCCCGACGCGCTGCGGAGGGCTTAAAAGAAACTCGAGAACATATCGTTTTCTCTCCTCGGTGTATAATATGATCTAACTTTTGTACTTCAGATTTTATTAGTACTCAAAAAAAGTCAATATCGTCACTGACTTTGTATTTATATGTTTATTTTCTTTCAGACTTGCGGCGCGAGTTCTTTTGTGATTTGTGCCAAGATTCATAAATCCTCAAATTGTAATTGTGTTTAGTAAAAGATGGTACATAAAAGTATATATTTGGTATATATTTGTATTGTATGTAAAAAATGATGGAAAAAAGTAGATACAGCTAGATAAATTAAGAAAACACTTTTTTGTCAATGTCTGCTATTTACCGGAGAGCACAGAACAAAAAAAAAAGAGAATGAACGGCCCTGTTTTATTTATTTGCTTTGTCTGTTGTGTATTTAGTTTTATTTCTGTTGTTGTGCATATTATTATGTTATTTACCTGTTTATTTTGTTTCTGTGATGTGTCTGGTTGCTATAATAAATGTCTTTCTTTCTTTCAACATGAGTGGAAAAGAGTGAACGCCAAACATAACATAAGCAGCCTATATACGTCCCACTGTAGGACACAGGCCATCTCTCAGGGAGAGAGTGAACGCCGTGGTGATTTATTATTATTGTTTTCAAAACTCTTCGCCCTATAGTTGTGGTAACTGTGGTTGCTAGATATGCATAATGGCCTACGAGGCTAAGTACAGAAATCTCAGTTCTGACTGACTAGTCATGGCGGTAGCACTGTCTATTATTTTGAGAGAAAAATCCTATCGAGAACGAAACTGAATGCCGTTCTATAGGACCGGAGAGTTCTGACACCCGTGAACAAAGACCAGTTGACATACGAAATCCGCTACCAGAAATTCGCCGGTCTCTCTTGCCGCCTTCTTTCTGAGTAGCGTCAGAAACATCGGATAGGGCCTTAGCGACACCCTAGGGGGCCCTACTAGGCCCTTAACGTTTACGACTGCCTACCCGATTGCTTTTCTATGAAGGGACAAGCCGTAACGTCCTTTTCGCCTTAAATGGACAGATGTGGAGGAGTTCGAACTTTGACACGAATTAATTCGTACATCCATGAGTTTTTGCTCAAGATGGAAACTACAGCCACTTGGGCCAAGACTCTGGGTTAAATATTAAATATCTAGAAGGTTTCTTTGGAATAAACCCAGTAGGATATGAGTCTAAGCGGTTACAATGAAAAAGTCTATTAGTTTTAGCTGGGATATATATTTTCCATTTCTTTAAGAATTACATATATTATTTTTACCATAGTTATACACATTGTAAGCATTGACTTAAACTAAAGAACTCTGAATGTCTTGTGATCCAAATTTACGCAGGGAAGAAATGCTTGCACAGTTTTCTTTTAGACATAAACAAAGACCACCGTTCATTTAACTTTAGACCTCAGTCAATGATTGGTCAAAAAAGATCACTGATCGATGATTAAATTCAAGGTCATGTCTTAATCAGACACCAGTCTATAGGTCTAATACTATCAGTAAGTAGGTATGTATGTAAAGAGCAAAGCCGTCTACTTTGGTAACCATGTTAAGCTTAAGATTGACAAGAGGGCGACCTTCTATGGTAACATATTTTCTATGGTAACATATTTGGAAGTAATTTATGGCTTTCACACCTTCTGTTGGTTTTGTGGTTTAAGTGATTTGCTTTTAAAGAATCCTCTCAAGCATCCTCTTCCGGTTAGTGTTGTTGACGGATAGACATATATATGTGGCGCTTAAGTTCTTATATCTTAAATTGATCAACCTTCATATTTTTTGTTGCAAAATGACCATACACATACATGCTAAGGAGATACCTATTAATAATTGTGTACTTTGTCCGTCATTTTATATGTTTTTATTTTTAGCATTTCTATTGTATTATGTATAAAATGTTTATGTCTTGTTTTGAGTATTGTGTCATCAAATAAATCTTTTTATCTATCTATCTATCTATCCATAAACTAATTCTGAAGAAATACGAGATTCACCATAAACTAAGTTATCAATTAAATTAACCATTGCCTACTCAAAGTACCAGGGAATGAGTTGGTGCCAGAAATGTAAGACCAAAACAATGACGTTTTTAGTGGAAAGGCATACCTCGGTTTTTAAATATTATGTTCAAGCCTAGAGCATCTTAATACTCTTCCATGAGCTTTAAATTAGCTGCTGTCATTCGTATAGGTACATAACTCGAGAGCAATAAATAAGGATTTAGGATTCAGGATTTAGGCACTTCTTGGTATCTCAGAAATGAAGGATGCTAAGGGCCGGTTGCTGAATTGAGAATTTAAGTAAGTAAATACTTAAGCAACCTTCTGTCACGCTCTTTTCTGAGAAATTTGAAGAGACAGCACTACAGTTAACTATTTACATAGCGAAATTCTCAATTCAGAAACTGGCCCTGAATTAATAAAATAAGTATCAACTAATTAAGCAGCCCACAGTCGCCCACTGCTGAACGTACGCAGGTCTCCTAGCCTGTGGCGTGCCTCGGACAAAATAAGTATGATAACGACTATATATTACAAGCTGACCCGGCAAACGTTGTTTTGCCATATTAATTAGCTTAAGGCCTATTCTCACAAAAAAAAAATACTAAAAATCGGTGACGCCGTTTCGGAGGAGTTCGACAACAAACACTGTGACACGAGATTTTTATATACCTATTAGATTACTTACTACAACGTAATAAAAAAATGTATGTCCAGATATTTATCACGCAAACGTGCATAAGTGGAAGTCCGTATTCTGGATGAAACGTGAACAAAGTTACGAAATCAGCTTAGGGTTTTGTAACTTATAAGTTCGTGGAATCACTTCTGATTGAGTTCTGCTTTTGATTAACCGACTAACAATATCACATTCCCCAAAGACCAAGTACTGAGGTGGTTAGGTCTAGTACAATACTGACCTGATTGTAATGCCTGCCTCTACTCTAGATCCCATTGTTCTGCTTAAGGCCACCCAGGAAACCACAATTGGAATGCAAATTCTGTTTGCGGATAGAGAGCGGCAAATACGATTGGAATTATAACAAGATTGTAATGTTAATAGTACCTGACGGCTAATTGACGACGCAGCATTTAGGTATCATTCAAAATGGAATATTGGTAGTCACAGGTGAGATCACCCTGGAGTTTGCCTCTTTATGGTAATAAACTGCATAGAGCCTAATCGAGATGTGTTAACATTTCACCATCTTATCCATAGAATGATAAATTTTTGAGAACAAAATAATTTTACGAATATCTAAAAATTGGATCTGGATTCCATCAAATTATCAACAGTTTGCTTAGCATGCGCGTTTTGACTCTCTCTCGACGTCGAGTGAGAGACTTAGAAGTACTTGCCATGTCGAAAGTGCGAGCGTGGTAGCCGAGACTCGAGATAGTCAATAGAGTGCGGTCTTGTCTACCAAAAAGTAGTTATTGCCATATTAAATAAAAGTGTTGTATTTTTGTCTGGCAATCCTATAAAAATTGTTATCAGTTTTTTCCGACAGTGGAACTTCACTAGAAAGTTACGAATTGCGTTTCGTTCCTACGCAAGCAATGAGTCAAAACCATTAATTTTTATCTGATTTTTTTAATGAGCACGCTTTACAATAGTAGTAACAAAACGCATTCCTGTAATTTTCCGTGGTTTTCTTTGCTTGAACTGGGTTCTTTTTAAAAGATTAATAGTTCTATGCACTAAGTATGGAAAAAATTAAGAAACGAACATGAAAAGGAAAGTATAATACAGCAAGAACACAAAAAACATTAACAAATGTGTTGTTTCTGTTGAATTATATGGTCTCGAAGCCTTGTCTTCACCTCCGGGGGTACTAGACATGTCTCGGTCGTATATGTCAAAATTAGTGTCTAACTCGGCCGAAATTATCTCGGCAATGCCGCCATGTTACCAGTTGTAGACAAGTCTCGGTCGTCTCCATCTCGGTCGCGGTCGCCATGCTAACGTCGAGACATCTCGGGCTCGACAGATAAATTGACAGATTTGCATAGAGAAGGGCATTTCTCGAGCGTGGCATGCTAAGCGTACAGATTGCGATCACGAAGTTACGAGTGTCGACTGAGACTTTTCTTCGAATTTATATCAACCTGAAATGATGCCAACAATTCCGTAGTCATCTGTAGGTATTTACAGACGTTTACCTAGACGACGTTGGTTCACTATTTATCCACTCGACTCACTATTAACCAAACACTAATCTATCCCAGGCTTTCGATACCTGAGCAGGTACTCGTAGAGCGCATTATATACCATCAATAACAACTCCTCACATAACATAGAGCCATATTAATTTCACAACAATCCCGTGATGCTTTGGCGTATTCTCAGCTGGGCGTGGCCTGGCAAGGGCGTGGCCTATGGGCGGGGCCGACCCTCGGAGCCCTCCCAGGGCACTCTCGAGGCCCAGGAGGTCTGTAACACAAACTTGTTCCAATGTTGTTGAAATAAAAGGAATTTGAGTAATAGCCCTGTTGGTAGATTCTGTCGCAGGCTTGTTGGGGAGCATAGTGGTGATTGGTTGCGAGAAAAGTTTTTCTGATTGAAAAATAATAGGAAAACTGGGGACAAATGTACTGAACGTATAGTTGGTCAATACAGTACAGTAATAACAGGGCAATAGCAGTTTTATTGACACTGTTGTAGTCTAGTAATCAATCGCATTCCAATAGTATAAACCGTACAACTTAACTCGGCAATTCCCGATTTAATTTGCAAGGGTTATGGGTATACCATTGGAACGGCATTGCAGAGAATCGTTTAGTAGACTAGGTACAAATTTTATAAGAGTCAAATAATAAAATAATATCACTCTATTTAATCAATATGCGTTTAGAGATGCGTCCAGAATATGTATATTAATAGCAAGAACTATACATATTCTGGATGCATGTGTCTTATATCTTTTGTTATTATGTAGGTTTTTGTTTGTGTTTCTCCTCCCATCAGTACAATCGACAACCCATCGACCTTAACATGCGTGCGTTCTAGGCAGTTAAGATACAGTTGATAAGCTATCGACTGTTCATAAATTATATAAAGCCGTGTGTAAACTAAGGGCTTTACTAATAAACTCGACATAAATTTACACCTTGGAATAATATAAAATTTTGTATAGGTATTCCTAGTTTATCCTACGCATAACTTTAGTAAGGGGGTAAATGTTTAACATTTATAATTTCCTAAGAGTCCTAAAAGTCAGACTACTTTTTAGGGTTCCGAATCTGAAGGGTGCCAAACGGGACCCTATTACTAAGACTTCACTGTCCGTCTGTCTGTCTGTCTGTCACCAGACTGTATCTCATGAACCGTGATAGCTAGTCAGTAAAAATTTTCACAGATGATGCAAAAATTTCTGTTACAACAAATACTAAAATCAGAATAAAATAAAAATGTTTAAGGGGGCTCCCATACAATAAACGTATTTTTTTGCCGTGTTTTGCTCCATATTAATAACGGCAACTAGTAAACGCTTGAAATATTCACAGAATATTTAATTCTACATCAGCTTCAAAAATAAATAATTAAAACAACATAAATATTCCCACACAACAAACGTGATTTTTTGCCATTTTTTTCTCGATCTTTGTGTCTAATGTTGTATAGATAATGGTACGGAACCCTTCGTGCGGTACTCCGACTCGCAATTAGTCGGTTTATTGTTTTAACAGCGAGATACATCTGCGTTTAAAATTATATTGAGTCGGAACACAAAGAATTTAACGCATTTACACTCGGAAAAATCTCACATGAGAGATATTTCTTTCTTTTAGAAAGAATGTCTTAGGTACCTTCATAGACTTTCTAATAAACGTTTATGGTCTTGTTTATAAAAACAGGATTCCTTTAAAACACTCTACAGAGGCAGTTTAAATAGTCCGTGGTAAAGGGAAAACGTAACCTCCAATTATTTACACTGCCTGTGAGAGGTGTTCTAGAGGAATCGTGTTTTTACAAATAAGGCCGTTACATTTTCAGTGCTATGTCAGCCCTTACGTAGCTGAGCAGAGTGTGTGGTTTGGTATAACTATTCGCACCTTAGGGGATTTAAAGTGTTCTCCGGAAGAAAAAAGTCCTATTTAATCTTGGTACCCACTGCAAAGCAACGACAGCAGGGTTATTTCTAAAATCCACAATTCCTTACACGTGTCGGGTCAGATTTCATTAACTACATCTATTGTTCCACGAATTTAAATTTTTTTTTTGTGCAATTTCCTGTTTTTGAAAAAAAAAAAGATTTTTTATGCTTTGTAGTTGCGCTATCAAAATCGATAAAACCGTATGTGTTAGGTGGTGTACATACAACGGATACCGTCTGTTTAGTAATGTGAAGGCTGCGACATTGGTAGTGCGCAAAAAGCGTCAAATCAATAAATAAAAATCTGAAAATAAAACTTGTAGACCAAAAGTTGTAAAATACAGACTCTAATTACGGTGTTAAAGGACCTTAGTTTTTTTGGGTGACTCAATATAATGCTGCGGAGTTATTGGTTGAAAGAAAATAGCTTATAATTATTTCCTATCAATTGTAACGTCCGATGATTGAAAGGAAATCATAATATCTCTACGGACGTCTAAGATCGATTTTTGAAAGGACGGGTATTTTTTTGCTATTAATCTGCTAACTCACACGTGTTGTGAGTTAAAATAAAATTTACATCATGCTTAAATGAAAATTGACAGATACCTTCGCTGGATTAATTGGTAACCTAGGTTATATGTAACGTTGATTAAGCCTGAAGCTCTGCGAGCCGTGGACCTTATTTAAGTATTAGAAAAGGACGTGGTTTTTGGTATAGGCACCTCCTTATGTAATAGTGACTAAAGTTTAATGAAAAAATAGTGTAAACCCAAAATTTTAACAACCCCTCTCCCAATTACACTTTGATGAATCACCCGATTGGTCTAACCAACTAGTTATTACTCGCAGCAAATATTTAATGAGGCGACAAAATCCCACCTCAAAACTTCGCTTGAGTCAATTCCCACTGAAATTTCGTCATCGTCAATCTAACTTAGTTTAATAAGTAATCCTTCGGTACGCGGTGGGACGGCCCCAAACGCCCAGCGCTGCGGCGGGCTAGCTCACGGGAGAATGTTGCGTCTCACCTCTGCCGCCATCCCTTACGCGCGAGCGGTCTCTAAGGGAAACCGCGCTGACCCGCGCATTACCATAACCATACGGCATCTGATCGAGAGACATCACTCCAATCTTTCTCCAAAAATTTACGAAAATAATGCTGGCTGGTTTTCTCGTTGATTTTTTTGAAAAGACGACTGGAGTTGAATTTGGAATGTCGAGTGGCAGTAAAGTAAGTGGCGCCACCTGTGCCAGTCGCCCCGTCCCGCTCGGCGGGCGAGGGCGTGTCCCAGGGCGCCTCCTCCCGCGGGGCTGCGGGGGCGCTCGCGGGCACTCCGCGCCGGGCTCCCGCGACGCTTGTTAGTGCTCCGCAAATCCGCAGCGGGATCGCGCGCTCAGCCGGGACCGGATCCCTGAACACACGTACGATAACTGCGTGCCGCCTATCGGTGGGAAGCATCACTAGGGCGATTCGAAATTTGAATTTGCGAATTTTTTTTTAGTCTGTCTTTTGCCTTTAGTTTCACGTTAGACTGTAGAAACTGTGTTTCTTAATTTTTTTGTCGGACCTAGTGTTTTTTGTGATTACCCTTTTTTGGCACTAACATGCAACGGACATTTTAACCCTAAAGCAGGCACGCCTAAATAATTCACGGCAATTTTCAAAATCTCGGGACGCGGGAAAATTCCAACCGTCGCGACAGAAAATTCTTGTGACAGTTGACCCTTTCGGTTTTCCTTTGGCGGGCTTCAGCGTGTCACCCGGGGGTCGGGAAAGAGTGCGCGATTCGGTCGGACGAGCTCAACGCGGCGGCTGGCGGGTACACAGGCTCGCCGTGGCCGCCGCTCGAGTTAGACCCCGTGGGATGGGGCCGAAAACTTTACCCACCCGGCGCGCCGAGATCTTCTGGTAAGATGGTTGTGAAATTTTAGCGTTTGTAATTTTTTTTTATATTGGCACTTGGTAACAAAGTTGATTGAGGGGATTTTCAGAGTTTTGGTCTGTACAAGATTTGCAAAAACGTAGAAAGACGTGTTTTATTTCCATACAGTATACATAAGCTGCCTATATACGTCCCACTGTTAGTAGGCCATAGGTGTTCTCTGAGGAATAAAGTATGGGCTTAATCACCACGCGTGCCCACGGTATAAATGATTGTTTATTCTCAAAAACTAGTAACTTATTCTCACTTAACTACTTCTGAGTCTTCTGAGAAAATGTTTATTGAATAAAGGCAAGATGGCTTTACCCACTATAAATAAAATAAAATTCCTTGGCGGATTTTTTTTTATGTCATTCTGTTTATTTTCCAAGATAGGGAAGGGATAATTCTATAATAATCATCATCTTTTTCCGAGATGGCGCTAGGTCCGCTGAAAATACTTTCGACTTTGTTGTATCTTTTACTTTTTAAAAATAAAATTTAAATGAGATAAAATTATAAATGCCTACAGAAAAACTTACATTACATGACATTTAATATATTTTTGTCAAGTTACATGCTAACAGGTGCAATCCAAATAAGATGTTTCATTTATGTTTAATGAACAAACATAGTTGAATTTAAATAAATTAGCTCGTAGTCGTCTAGCACTGCATGACATAGGCCTCTACCACGCCACTTCTTTTTGTTTAAATTTAAAAATTTAAATTTAATACTTTTCGAGGTGGCTGTAGATGAGGAGAAGAAAGGAGGCGTTTTACAAACAGTGGAACATTAAAGAGATTAGGTAAAAAATAATATATTTTCAGCCAGTAACTTTTTCTTTCCATGTTGGAAGTGAGGTGAAAAGAAAAGAAAAAAATGTGTCAGAAATTCCAAATTCAACTTGAAACCCATCCTGCAGGTGGGCTGATGTTCGGACTGCACCACCAGGAGGCGGCGGGCGGGCTCCACGCACAGCCGCGCGGACCCGTCACGTCACTCAAGGAGGAACCCCTGACGCGGGCCTGGATGACCCCCAGCTCACTAGTTGACAATACCAAGTAAGTGCTGCTTTGAAGTGTTTAGTCGTGTATGACTTCGAGCTAATCTAGAGATAGGGTAGGATACAAATACTTATAGGGTTTGTTTTGTTTTAACGATTTGGTTTTGAAATAAAATGTTTTCTTTCTGAACGAAGTTACAACAAAAAGTGGAACACTACTTTATAGAAGAAAATTTAAAAGAATAATGTATAAAGGTATTTATTGCCATAAAAGCTTAGCAGTTCCATTTATAAAAACAGGATGCCTTAAAACACTCCTCAAGTAAATTTTAACAGTTTGTGGTAAAGGGAAAAATTTGGCAGATTCTATTTAATCTACATTTGATTAATATATATATCTTTCTATCTATACAGCCCCTGAAAGACGCCTGCTGTTGGGCATAGATCTCTTCACTCCAACGTCGCCGACAATTTGGGCAGTGTTTTAGAAGTCATGTTTTTATTTAATAAATAACACTATACCTACAATCTTAACAGTTTGCTGCTATCGAGCCGTTTACTGTACTCTGAGGTTTTAGCATATCAATGGACTTATCTTTACAAATTACAAATTAAAAAGATCATAAAAATAATATAACACTTAAAATAATAAACTAAATATTTTATTTTACAATGAAATAATAATTAAAGGTTACTGCTATTAAAATAGCAACGGATTGTGGAAAACAAAATATTCTTCATAGAAAAACTGCTGGTAGTAAAATATTACGCCCAAATATGACATTTGGGGCAAAAATTTCCCATGATTCAAATAGACAAATAATATATCAACACAACAAAGACCCCTTTGCCAAATTTGGTTTTAGTAAACCTTTTAGCTACCGAAAAGAGCAGCGTACTAAACTTATTATTGTTCCCGAAATTGTATTAGCACAGTAAGCAAACAGCGACAAATGTTGGGCTTGTGTGATATTGAATACACATAAACTGGATTAAGTAGGCTTAATAGAGAGAACTTCTCAACCAACCGTATTTACACAATTTCCAGTATCGAGAAAATTTTGCGATTGTCCAAAAACAAGTGTAATCAAAGGAAAGAGCTATTTTTAGTTTGATAGTGCATTGTTTTACGATTAAAATTATTTATTTGCTTGTGTGTATAAAAACAGCAAATTTTTCAAAAGCTTTTTCTGTACAAAAATCTAATAATATGTTTATTTCCTTTCCGTGAATATTGCTGTTAATTTGAAATTTAACACAATCCTGACAAGCCCGGAAAAGCCTGACTAGCTAATATCTACTTAACAGCAAACCTAATCAATATTAATTTCCACGACCAGCAACATTTAATAATCCTGCCCAATAAAAAGCCGCAAAATTGTCACTTTATCCGGTCGATTGCACCTGCAGCTACAAGCCTTCCGATAGGCAATAACTTCATTATTATCGTGCACAATGGCAGTTTGTCCAATCAGGGGCGGCCGTTAATGAACCGATGGTAACAAGTGCGTATTCATAACCGTGTTGGGGTGCGATAAATCATGCGGGGTGCGCATTTTGTCCACCGCGCGCTTCGCGGGTTAAGTTATTTTGCGAGCTGGCTGGTTGTTTGGCGAAGTCGAGTCGAGTTTTTGAGAGTTTTTCAGTTGGAACATTTTTCTTTCAGATTTGAATTTGGTTTTGCTTTTCTGTAGGAGCAATGGTAGCTAGAAGGACAAAATACATAAACAGGTTTAGAAAAGTAGGTGTTTTTATGTGTTTTTATTGTTAGTATCTATATCAATGTCATTACATAATATTCAGTATCTAAGTTTTTAGCCGATACAAGCTGAGATTTTTTCGGCCCGTCCCGCAACGTGTATTAAAAAAATATTATAATCTAGAAAAGAACTGAAGTCGTGATTTTGACATTGATACTAAGTGCATGAACTATCCCATCAACTTAAGATAAACTGCTAAAATGTAGCGCAACTGAATGCCTCATAGTAAAAAGATAAACTAACAACATCCACCAAAAACCAGACAGATGTTTACAGGCCCCTACTCCAAACACAATAGCGTCTAATGTGTGCCCACAGCTATACGTCATAATATGCCCTGCCCCGGCATTGGACGCGCCAAATGCTGTTTCGTTACACAACTCCATTATTTCCCGCTAAATAAAGCGTGGGGGATGAGTTTATAAGATCACATAGAGAGTTCACTTGAAAATTATGATTTTAATTATCGGAAAAGTTTTTATGACTTTGGTTTGAGTAAAAACACGAACAGACATTTTCACGAGTGAAAGACATAAAAATTTTAAAATCATTGACAGTCTTATTTATAAAAAAATTCGCTTCCACTAAAACACTTTTCAGACTGAGTTAATTCCGGTTTATAACAGGAATTCCTGTGATAATCCAGCTTTATCTCCACCTTAGAGTGTTTTAGTGGAATCGACATTTTGTAAATTAGACAGTGAGCCTGTAAGGCAATTTTAAAATTATTGAATGTTTTTTTGAGTACCTATAGTTTGTTTCTTACGGAGCCTAAATACGTCTCACTGCAGGGTACAGGCCTTCTCTTAGAGAGAGATAGTATGGGCTTAATTACCACGAGTGACCACCGCAGATTGGCCTCTTTTCAAGCGCTGAGGTATGTGAACACCTCGGACACTTAGGTCTCCTCACGACGTTTTCCTACACGGTTGCCGAGTGGTATTGCTATTTAAACTTCACAAACGTACGTAACTTAGAAAACAAAGTCATGTATGTCACAAGGGCAGTAGTGGTAGAACGCCGGCTTCACATTCGGGAGGTCTTGGATTCGAATAATGTTCACCATCTACCAAATAAAGACAAGATAAGATAAGAATATTCTTTACTGTACCAGGAAAAACACAACATAAAATATTTGTAAAGATACAATACAATTGGCGGCCTTATTGCTAATAGCAATTTCTTCCAGACAACCGTATGATGGAAAAATTCTGAAGGAAAGAGAGACGGGTAGCCGGTATCTCGTATAAATCTCGTATCGAAAGAAAAAAGTCTCCAGTCAAAGGGAAACATGAACCCGGCGTCTGTGAGGATCACTTGGTGGTAGAAATTAAAGGGTGCATAATGTATTAAATAAACAGAATCAAAGAAGCCAACCCGTTGTGGTAAAAAAGAAATTAAATTAATTAAAATATTTAAACCTAATCGTCGGGCGCGGTGGTTAATGATCGCGCGTGGCATTATAAATGGCGCTGTCATCGCGACCGGGCCCGCTATCTGTCAACATTTGTCATCGAAATCCTTGATGATTGTGAAGCATTAGTTTAATTAATGCCTATTTCGAGACAATGCATTCATTTATTGTCTTCAGTGAAGTGTCATATACACAATCCGGAGTGTAATACAATATTGTGTAGTGATGCCAAAAAAATATATTGTGTTAAGTGTATTTGACAATGTAATTGGGCTATTTAGGTTCGTGCACTCAATAAATACCAATTTTATTTGTATGCCATTTCAATTCCAGATATCTGACTGCTGGAATTAAAACTGTTCAGAAATGTAACTACTACCAATAGAAAACTGTCAGAATAAAAAATTGCAACGCAAGCATAGCTTCGTTATTTCTAAAAAAAAACTGTGTTCTTCCTGCACTGCAAAAGTTCAATAAGCAAGAAATGCCCCGAAATCGCTACAAATCTTCGCCACAATCACGTCAAAAGTGCCTTGGAAAACAACGGAAAAGCACAAAACTTTATTCACACAAGATTGACAAAGTGCCAGTAATCTGTAAGCGCAACAAAAAAACCAGCAGCCTCCTAATCGAGCGACATCGCTGCCGAAACGATCGGCTATAAATAAAACAATAGAGTGTCGCCTACAAGAGTATAAAATGGCAATCGCGAAACCAATTTGTTTACGCAAATTCTGCAGCCGCGTTCCGGAGATGAATGGGCTACCATAGCGTAATACGGCGCTGGCGGTAATGCGCCGTTAGCGACGGGAAATCTCCCGATTTGCCGATATCGATAAGGATTATCGAGTTTAATATGTGAGTCTATTAAAAAATTAATTATTAGAGAAACAAGACACACTAACCACTCGTTACTTGCTGTATTTGTCTGGATCCACATAAAGTTTCTAATAACACCACATACTTGAAAATTTATAGCAGTTAGAAGTTATTGTGAAATAAAGATGGAACAAAAAAAATACTGTTTGACCATTGCAAGCACGATCCCTGATAAAATACACTCCCTTTTGTTTGAGCATACTTGTAAAAAAAAGTGGTTAGTTGTATATGGAGACAATTTTATGTCAATGGCTAAAATTACCATACATTAAACAATTTTTTTTTCAATACTTATTTTTAGGTCATTTGATACTTTAACTCGTTTTTTGGCAATAAATAATATTTGGACACAAACAACCTAGCGTATCTTAATACCTACCTATTATCTAGTAATTTTATGCATATAATATTTCATTTGTCCGTTGCTCTTATTCTAAGTACCTACTAACTAGATTATTTATTATTTTATAATGGCCTTTATGCTGCAGTGGCATCGTAACATTGGCTGCTTATGTTATGTTTTTTTTGGCGAATTGACGTATTAAAATATAAAAGCCCAACCCTATAAACAGAAAGCGTGGCTGCGCAGCAATGAGAAATGAGACCGAAAATTTGATGAACTGCACGCATTTGAAATACAGCTCCATTGATGTATTTATTGCACACACCAACAGAAATCAACCAAGTTACCTTTACATTTGTAGCAGTGTAAATTGAACCTTCTTTTATGGAGATAAAAGTTTTTTCTACTTGCAAAATGTGGCAGCGCTGATTTGCCGTTTCTATTTTTACAATAAAACCATCACATGTGCCGATATCGATATGGGGCTAAGCTCATTAAGGTTATCGTCACTTCATCATTGGTATTTTAGAATTTACACAAACATATTTGTGTAAATTCTAACCTAATGCCTTATCTATGTTTAGGTATTTCTGACCGCATTATCGATCTAAAAAGGAAAGTAGTGTTAACAGATAATTCTTCATTATATTCGAGACAACCATCCTAATATGTAATATGTAATATAAGTTGGTCTTATATACCACTTTATACAAAATTCGTTATTTGCCTATTTTAGTACGGCTCTGACAGCAATGAAAAATAACAAAAAAGTTTTTTGCGTACACCGTTATAACAAAACGCGAGGGTTGCTTGTCACAAACAAAGCAACATTTTATTACCCCAAAGAGACTTTTTCTACTAACGGTAGACATTGTAAATCAATATTTAAAAGGATTATGATGTCTGACTTTGTTTTTAGGGTTTCGTACCCGAAACGCGCCAAACGGGACCCTATTACTAAGACTTCACTGTCCGTCTGTCTGTCTGTCCGTCTGTCTGTCTGTCTATCACCAGGCTGTATCTCATGAAACGTGATAGCTAGGCAGTTGAAATTTTCACGGATGATGTATTTCTGTTGCCGCTATAACAACAAAAAGCAGAATAAAGTAAATATTTAAGGGGGGCTCCCATACAACAAACGTAGTTTTTTGCCGTTTTTTGCTCGGTAATAATAACGGCAACAGGTAGGCGCTTCAAATATTCAAGTGTTGCATGAACCCTTCGTGCGCGAGTCCGACTCGCACTTGGCCGGTTTTTTATCTATTTACAGCTTATGAATCTGAGGTAAAATTCAATGGGACCTGCTAAACTTTGGCTTGCGTCTTGCAAATTACCGGGTGTCTGACAAAAATATGGTGGAAAAAAGTGAAGCAACTGTTGTGTTGATTGAATAGAGAATTTATGGGTGCCGCCGCTTAGACCGAACAGTGTGGGGTAGCCTGTGGGTTTAGTGGGTAACAGATGTTTTGAAATACTTTGTGGGTTGAGTTCTCAAATTAACTGATGTTTAAGTAAACTTTGAACAACTGTTCGTGTGATTGTAGATATACTACAGTATTGATTTAGCCCGGTTAGTTAACTGAGCCTGCTTAAAAAGACAAGATTCCTTCAAAATTACCTTTATTAGGGTGAATTTTGTCCAGTTACTTTACAGGTAAAATTGTAGCCTGATCAGTTGTTGTAATCTGTAATTTTATTGGCAGTTAACTTTTCAACGGTGGTAACCCAGTGGGTAGAACATCGTACTCGGAAGCGAGAGACCCAAGTTCGATCCCCATAGCGGGCATGTACCTATCTATGACTTGGTTTTCTAAGTTATGTAATTTGTGAAGTTATAGTAGCAATACCACAGAACATAGGAGCAATACCACTCGCTAACTGTGAGGGAAAACATCGTGAGGAAATCTGAGTGTCTGAGCTATTCACATACCTCAGCGCTTGAAATCGCGAATCCGCGGTGGGCACGCGTTTTCTTTAATTGTGGTATCACATTTGAAATCCCCACAGTAAGACGTGAGTTAACTACTACTACAATCTAGTGGTTTTTCCCCGTTTTCCCCGAACAAGACCCTTGTTTTTAAAAAAATATTTATTACTTTGCAAATCTGTGTTTGGGTCATAGGATTACACCATCCTACTAAATTTCACCTGATTTGGTCCAGTAGATTCGGAGCAAATTGGCTGTGACAGACGGACGGACAGATAGATGCCCGAGTGATCCAATAAGGGTTCCGTTTTTTTATACGGTGTACGGAACCTTAAAAATCGGAAACAGCGTCAGGAAATGAATGAAAAATTGTGCTTTATGTTAGCGCACTTTAATTTAGCTTGTTGAATTAGGCTGCTATAAAGCGTAAATTAAAGGAGATGTAAAACAGGATAAAAAATTTTCAAAACAGCTTATTATTAAAACAGTATTATACAGTTTACACTCGTTATATCTTACATTACTACGACTGTTAGAAGTAACTTAATAAATAGTTCAACAGGATTTTCATTACGACGTGTGCAGTAGTTTCTTATCATGTACCTATTAAATGAGGCGGTTTTTGTCGATGAAAACTACATGACTATTTAAAATTTGGCAGAAAAAAGCCAAATTCCAAATTTTAATTTCCTACTGCAGCATTATGAAAACCTACAAAATTAAACTTTAATCGCTGCTAATAATCATATTACTTAACACTGACCCCAATAACAACATTTATAATGCTAAAATTTGCTTGACAGCAGCGTGGGCGTCGGCCGCGCCCACTTCGAGAAGCAACCCCCGAGTAACCTGCGCAAGAGCAACTTCTTCCACTTTGTGGTGGCGCTGTACGACCGCGCCGGCCAGCCCGTCGAGATCGAACGCACCGCCTTCATCGGCTTCATTGAGAAGGACCAGGTATCTAAGTCAAAAAAACATATTTATAAACATGGACTATTTATTTATTATTATTTATTTATAATTATTTATTTATTTGGACCGTGTTACGCAGAAAAATTCCAACCCACAATAAGTAACTCCAAGAAAGCGCTTTTTTGTGTAAAACATTGTTTGTTCCACGTTTTTGTTCAGAAGTTTTATATTTGTAATCACTATAATATTACCACGTCTGAACAAAAACAAGGAAAAAACCGGCCAAGTGCGAGTCGGACTCGCGCACGAAGGGTTCCATACCATTATCAATACAAAATTAGACATAGATCGAGACAAGATAGATTATTTACACTGAGAACAGCGCCATCTATAGAAACCAACAAGAAGCGTTTACCATTGGCATTTAACGACATGACATCGGCGCTGTGAAGGTTACATAGATGGCCGCTAGATGGCGAGCGCTGTCTTTAAACAACGTTTGTTGTATGGGAGCCTCCTTTAAATATTTATTTTATTCTATTTTTAGTACTTGTTGTTTTAGTGGCAACAGAAATAAATCATCTGTGAAAATTTCAACTGTCGAGCTATCACGGTTCATGAGATACAGTCTGGTGACAGAAATATAGACAGACGGACAGTGGAGTCTTAGTAATAGGGTCCCTTACCATTTTGGGTGCGGAATCCTAAAAAGCAATATTGTGCATGAAAAAGCATTTTTCTCGAACTGTACTCATTGTGGGTTGGAATGTTTCTGCGTAACACAGCGTCCGAAAAGATTCTGCCAGAAACCCAGTTTGGCTTCCGACCGGATCGAGGCACATGCGAAGCTATATTCTCTGTGCGTCAACTGCAAGAAAAGAGCAGAGAACAGGGTCGTCAGCTGTACCTTTGCTTTGTTGACCTAGAGAAGGCTTTCGACAGCGTGCCTCGGGAAGCTCTATGGTTGGTGCTAGGTAAGCTTGGGTGCACGGGAAAGTTTGTGAGACTGCTTAGACTCCTGCATGACGACATGCAATGCTGCGTTGCCGTAGACGGTGATCAGACAGACTTCTTCCCCGTTACCTGTGGGGTGAAGCAAGGTTGCGTTTTAGCACCTACTCTGTTCGCCTTATACTTTGCGGTGATAGTTAGAGAAGTCTTACAAACTGTTTCTCAAGGAGTTCGCATCCGCTTCCGCACAGACGGCAGCCTTTTCAACTTGGCTAGACTTAAGGCTCGCACTAAAGTCTCACACGTACTGATCACCGAGATCATGTATGCTGACGACCTGTGCTTCGTAGCAGAATCCCCAGACGGCTTGCAACAGCTAATGTACGCATTCCACCAAGCCTGCAGTAAGTTCGGCCTGAAGATCAATGTCAATAAGACGGAGGTGATGTCCCTGGATATACACGGTCACGAGACATTGGCCATAAAACTTGGTGAGGATGTGCTGAAGCAGGTGGATAAATTTCGCTATCTGGGGAACACTGTAACATCCAAGTGTGACCTTGATGCTGAGATCAATAGCAGGGTCGGTGCCGCAGCTGCAGCATTCGGCAAGCTATGTTCCAAGGTCTTCTGCTCTCATGACCTTAAGTTGGCCACCAAGATATCAACATATATGGCAATCGTGCTGCCAAACCTCTTATACTCCTCTGAGACGTGGTGTGTATACCGCCGCCACATTCGCACTCTGGATCGCTTCCACCTTAAATGCCTCCGTACCATCATGAAGATCAGATGGTCTGATAGAGTGCGAAATACAGAAGTTCTGCGACGAGCCAATGTTGGTGGCATTGAGGCCTATTTAATGCGTCGACAGCTTCGGTGGTGCGGTCACGTTTCTCGTATGGCGGAGGAAAGAGTGGCGAAGCGCATCTTTTATTCTGAATTAGAGGAGGGCAATAGGAATCATGGCGGTCCCCTCCTCCGGTACAAGGATGTCCAAAAGCGACACATGAAAAGATGCAAAATAGAGCCCTCCCGCTGGGAACGGTTGGCAGCACAGCAGCCAGAATGGCGCAGGTTGGTGAACAGTCAAGTACGCGAGTTCGAGGTTCAGCGTAAAGCTGACCTGGATACCAAACGCGACCAGTTAAAGGCTCGCCCACCTGCTGCCATAATATATAATTACGAGAACGGCATTCTCACGTGCCCTCAGTGTGCACGGAGTTTCGCCGTGAAGATAGGCTACATAAGCCATCTTCGAGCGCACCAGCGCCTCATCACTGATTAGGGGTCAAAGTGGTCGCCATGGCCGAAACCGGTCGGAACAATCATTCATTCATTCATTCATTCATTCATTCATTCATTCATTCATTCATTCATTCATTCATTCATTCATTCACTTATAAAAACGAAAAATCCGACTGCTAAAAAGTTCTAAGGCTGCAGTTACTTCTAGCAACCGTCTTGCGTGCACATAAAAAAAAATAAGATTGGAAATGTTTGAGCTGCGCTCAATCTAATCTATGTATCTAAAAAAGAAAAAAAAGATAAAAATTAAAAACTTATTCATGGACAGTTGCCTGGCTAATCTAAAAGACAATGACTTTGGGATAAGGATGGGTGAGCTACTGGCCAAATGCTTGTTATACGCCGATGATCAGGTTTTGTTCACATCGTCGGTTGCAGACCTGCAGACACAAGTAACAGTAATAGATGAGACATGTAAAAGGAAAGGAATGAACATTAATGTGAGTAAGACGAAAGTAATGGTGTTCGAAAAAGATGATGAACTGACCGAGTGCGGGATAAGGATTAGAGGAGAAAGAATTTGTCAATTTGGACAGCCTCTCTATGAGGGATGAAAAGTGTGAAGATGATATAGAAAGAAGAGTAAAAGTGGGAAATTGTGTAAATGGTGCCTTGCACTCCTTAGTCAGTCGCCAAAACATCTCCAAAAAATCTAGATTGGCTATCCATAATGGAGTGCTGGTCCCAGCATTTATGTATGTATTTATGGTAGCGAGACTTGGGTATGGCAAAAGAAGCAAGAAAGTAAAATTGATGAAGTAGAAATGAGGTCCTAGAGAAGTACGTCTGGTGTTACATTGAATGACAGGATTTGATTAGAGAACGTTGTGGACTGAAAGAGATTGTAGTGACTAGAATTTATTGAGAAAGGAATGTTGCGTCGGTTTGGACATGGTGGAGAGGATGAAGGAAGAATAATTGCCGAAACAAATAATAATATATCGAGCGAATGTGGGTGGAAAGGCTGGTAAGGGACGTCCTAGGCGAACATACTTCGACCAAATAGGTGATGTATTAGCAAAGAGCAAGATAAAAAGTACCCAAGCCCGTGCATTCAAAGACTAATGAATGTTGAGGAAGCGAAAGTGATCTGTCAGGATCGTGGCAAGTGGCAGTCCCTCTGCCTACCCCTCTGGGATACAGGCGTGAGTTTATGTATGTATGCATGAAAAAAAGAAAAACTTCATAAAACTTAATTATAAATTATTAAAACGAAACATCCAACGGTAAAAAGTCTTGAGGCTTAACATTTATGTCAGTTCGACATAAATTTTAAATTTACAGATTAACCCGTTCCTTAGCAAAAACCTCTCTCAGGATACGGGAATTTGGTTGGTTACGTAATCTCATATACTGATATTTCTTCGCAATTTCAAATTTCCGCTTTTTCTATAGTAAAAGTTGTTGGTCAATTTTTATATTAAGTATGGTTTATTTGAGGCCAGTATGCTGGCCACAGACAAGGCCCCACTGGCTTGGCTCGTGTTGTTTAGACGAAGCCAGTCAGCTTGCATCTTGCCGCAGAAATTCTAAACAAAAATAATCGCACATGGCTGGCGCGGGGGTTGAGTGGTCAGCGGGCGGAGATCACTGACTTGAAAAATAAATGGGCGCTTCTCGCCAGACCTGTCTTGGCGTGAAAACCTGTTTATATAAGGTGAACACCAAGCCAGTTCTGGCTGCCAGTGCTGGCTGCCAGTGCTACTGGCAGCCAGCGATGGCTTCGTATAAACAAGGCTAGGGCTGATTGTCTGAGAATCGCGGGCTTTAAAAATAGCTTAATCTGTAAAAGTAACCAAGAGCTGCAGTATGGCCCACCGTGCTATCAAACATCTATAACATTAAACTTTCGAGACGATATGCATGACAAAAAGAGTATAAAGCAGCAGTTGATTCTATAAAGCATCGATTGAGATCGGGAATCAAACTCGCGCTCCATCAATCAGGATCCGGCAGACATGATTCCTATTGTACTCACAATGCTCATTTGCATAATTACATTGCGTTTTCACGTAGGTGGTATCACATAACTTTGACTTTGAGGTTTGTTTATTATTTCATTGTTTTTTTTTTCAGGCACCGCAGTGTCCGAGTGGCCCCTTCACCTATCTAGTGCGAGTGAAGATGCCACTGGACGCTGTATAAATAATCACATTACGTAGACGCAAAAATATAGATGGTTCGTCTGCCAATTTCGATAAATATTCTTGGGTAATTTGTGTACCAAACGGTAAAAAACATTTTCTTATTGGTTTCTTATTTCTTGGTCTGTAATGGCTGTTTCTCACAATCAGTCGATGTTTTTAAGTGTCTACATAATAATAATTAGAAAAATGTAATTAGTGTTTATTATTAGAGTAACTTTATTTGTTGCATTTTTGCAAGGCTGGGTTCTGCGACATTGCCCCTAAATCAGGTATTTTAAAATATTTTTTTCTCTGTAATAGCCAGTATTTGAAATCTAAAATAAAATATTACTTTTCTTTGTCCCATCTAGGGCCGTCGGTTATTATTTTTATGATTTTTGAAGATTTATAGCATAAAAAAAATCGGAAACATCAGTAAATTATCACTAGATATGGTTTTATTTGAGCTGTACTCTGTGGCTGTACTGAGTTTTTTTGTAATAAAAGATATACCAAAATGACTGTCACTGAATGTGTCAGTGACGTCTATTCTATTAACAGGATTTGTATTTCTGTAATTTAAAAAGTGGCTATTTTTGCTCCAACTATTTGGTCGCGCAGCGCAATAAGTCCCATATAAATCCGTTCGTTCGGAGAACCCAGTCTTAAGTATGGTAAAGCCCCACAAAACGTATTTTCGTTTTAGTTTTTCTTTATTCTCAGTTTTTGATATAAATACAACATTACCCCAGTCTCAGTTTAATGCAAGTTCCCCATTGTTTCAGGAGGCTGAGGGTCAGAAAACGAATAACGGCATCCAGTACAGGCTACAGTTACTTTACGCGAATGGTAAGTGGCAAATACATTCCATGAGCAGTCTACGGGTATATACGTCCTACTGCCCAGTATAGGTCTTTTATGAGATAGAGATTTTGGTTTACATCATCACGCGTTCCCACCATGTATTAGCGAACTCAAGCGCTCAGGTATTGTGAGAAAATCAGTCTACGGGTATATACGTCCTACTGCCTAGTATGGGTCTTTTATGAGATAGAGATTTTGGTTTACATCATCACGCGTTCCCACCATGTATTAGCGAACTCAAGCGCTCAGGTATTGTGAGAAAATCAGTCTACGGGTATATACGTCCTACTGCCTAGTATGGGTCTTTTATGAGATAGAGATTTTGGTTTACATCATCACGCGTTCCCACCATGTATTAGCGAACTCAAGCGCTCAGGTATTGTGAGAAAATCAGTCTACGGGTATATACGTCCTACTGCCTAGTATGGGTCTTTTATGAGATAGAGATTTTGGTTTACATCATCACGCGTTCCCACCATGTATTAACGAACTCAAGCGCTCAGGTATTGTGAGAAAATCAGTCTACGGGTATATACGTCCTACTGCCTAGTATGGGTCTTTTATGAGATAGAGATTTTGGTTTACATCATCACGCGTTTCCACCATGTATTAGCGAACTCAAGCGCTCAGGTATTGTGAGAAAATCAGTCTACGGGTATATACGTCCTACTGCCTAGTATGGGTCTTTTATGAGATAGAGATTTTGGTTTACATCATCACGCGTTCCCACCATGTATTAACGAACTCAAGCGCTCAGGTATTGTGAGAAAATCAGTCTACGGGTATATACGTCCTACTGCCTAGTATGGGTCTTTTATGAGATAGAGATTTTGGTTTACATCATCACGCGTTCCCACCATGTATTAGCGAACTCAAGCGCTCAGGTATTGTGAGAAAATTTGAGTGTCTGAGGTGTTCTCTGCCCTAGAAATCTCCAACCCGCGATGGGCAGGCTGGTGATTAAGCTCTTTCTATGAGAGGAAGATTTAACCTTGTAGTGGGACGTATAACGAAATCTTTATATATACCTGAAATTGAAGGGTTCGAATTTTACTGTGGGAAAAACTTCGAAATCGCAAAAAAACATCATCTGTTACATACTAAAGTTACTCCCTGCGTCATTAAAGGAATGGAACAGTTCATATTTTTCTTATGACATTAATACGTCGGGAATTAAAGTTAACAATAGTAATATAAAATAGGCACTTATTTCCATTTCATATGCTGGAAATTACATTTAAATTTAAGTAAATTGAAGTTAGCTACAATACGAATAAGAACTCACGATTAAACCCGTTTAATGTACCTCTTATTATAGTATAAGTTGTTGGGGAGTACAAATCGATATTTCTGGATGTATATAGGAACTTTGTAAGACCCTGTATACGATACTTTTGCTATTAACATTAGAATAAAATGTGACAATTTAGGCATATATGCCCTAATTCAAACAGTGACTATACAGTTCTAAGTTTAAAATTCCAGACACAGCATTTCTAAACCCGTCCCTAAAACCTCCTTCCCTCACAAACAAGATCATAAGCACAAAGGCAGGCTCGTCTATCAAGACACCACTGTTTGACGTCCAAGCCTTCGGTTGACATAGCCCGGGCTGCACAAATATCACCCCTACAGTCTCCGTCCATTGTTCTTGGAACTCCGTGACGACGCCGCATGTTCGACTGCTGTCTTCAAGAGCTAGAATAGCGTGACATGTCATATTTTCATCGAAAAATATGCGTCATCGTAACTTATATGCATTTACAGTCTATATTCCCTCTCTCAGAGAGATCGTCCTGATCGCGGATTGAAAATTTAAGTGTTGAGGAACATCTCAAACACCCAAGGTTCCTCACGTTTTAGGAGAGATAAATTCAAATACAAAACATTCGTGAATTATTAACATATTTTGACAAGTGCCTTAGGTGGTTTCTATACAAAGATCACTCATGGCCATTACTTAGCCCTAAGGAAGTGACTCTATCGTCGACTGGTCATTTATTCATTCCTTTGCGACTGCATAGGATACCACTCTCCTACATACACGATTCTGTATCTTACTCACTGCGTTTAAGGTTGATTTTCCTCTGTAAGGGTCATCGTAGACTAGACAATGCATGGGTGTAGTAGCTGAGTAAATATTTGCCGTCTTGGACGCTCCCGGGTTGGATAATGGAAAATTGACCCATAACGCATGGCTCCGGTACAAATGGTGTTATGCCTTGTAAGTGGTTAGTCTGGGATTTGTAGACGTTAACTAAGGAATATTTTGAGATTTGATACTATAGCCATTGATTGTTACTGAAAATTTCCAACAAAAATAGACTGTACTTTGGAGCAAATAAAAAGCATTTTCAATGGACTGTTAAACGTTCGTTAAACGTTAAACGTAACAGCGGTGGTAGCCTAGTGTAGAACATCGGACTCGGAAGTGAGAGACCCAGGTTCGATCCCCTGTGTGGGCATATACCTATGACTTGGTTTTCTAAGTTATGTATATTTGTGAAGTTATAGTAGCAATACCATTCGCTAACGGTGAAGGAAAACATCGTGAGGAAACCTGAGTGTCTGAGCTATTGACATACCTCAGCGCTTGAAATCGCCAATCCGCGGTGGGCACGCGTGGTGATTAAGCCCACACTCTCTCCTTGAGAGAAGGCCTGTGCCCTACAGCGGGACGTATATAGGCTGCGTATGTTAAACGTTCGCAAAAGGCATAGTTTTCTATTTCAAAGTTTTATTAAAACTATCAGTGTCATTCCGTCAGTTTTAATCTTCCAGCATTCATTCTGCGACCATTCAGCAGTTAATTTTAACGACTGGAACAGGAAAAAATAAAAAGTGCCAAGTGCTAATGTCAACACGTGTACGGGTTCTGAACTATTTAAATATTTGTAACATCAGTAATACATTAAAGCGTCAAACTTGTGTGATAATAGTGCCAACTACTAAGCACGAATAATACAAACTGGCCACTTGTAGGTAAGTCTTGTAGGACACTTGTAGGTAAGTAAGAATTCCGATCTTAATGGAAGAAACATCTTTGGAACACATCTTTGGTAAATCAAGGCGCACAGAGTGCGCCAGGCCAAGTTCTCGGCCGGCCGTGCTGGGCATATATTTACACAAAGCGATTCGAGCACTTTTCCATCCCCCTCTATCTTTGAAGCCAGTTACGTCACATGATTAAAACTTTACGAAGGGTTTAAGGTTATCAAATTGAAAAATTGCTATTAAATATTATGCTTCCAACTACTATAGTTTAGAAGATGTGGTGATCCAAAAATTGTAATTTTCGGCACTCACTGACTCACTCACTGATGGATCATCAAAGATCTAGGGTACTTCTAATTGAAGAGAGAGAGAGGAGAGGCGGTAGTAATTAATTGCGTATTTTTTAAACAAGATTTCTCAAATCAAAACAAGATTAAAAAAACCAAGTAAGTTGATCCGTTGTTAATTAGTAATGTGTAGTGCTTACGAAAGTTTTAGTTCGAAAATTTAACAATTTTTTTTAAAAATTACGTCTCTGGTACTTAAAAGTAATAGTCTAAATAGAGCCATTTTTTATTATTAATTACATAACCGTGGCTTTCAAACCACCCAGAAATAAGCGTGTATATGAAGTTGCCAAGTTCCTTGTCTTCGTGGAATTAGCAGTGTTATAATAAATAAGGATAAATTGTGAATTTTTTTAAATCTAGAGTAAAATTATTCTACATGTTCTAAAAACTTACCAAGTTCTGTAAATAAAAAAAAACCACAATTTATCTTTACTTTAAATATATATAGCTTTTATTTATAAAACTGCTAATTCCGCGGAGACAAGGAACTTGCCAAGTTGTCATTATATCAAGTATTTTTTTGGGACGAGAGTTGACCTGTTTTTTTGACATTTATGTTTTGGTATTTTCCTTCTATTTTTATGAAAAAAAAATAAAACAAAACTTACATAATAATTTATAGGCCCAAAACTGGTAACTATGTTGACGTATGCAAGTGTATAAGTGTAAGCTAGATAAGTTGCTGGAGTTATTTCCTGGAATAATTTATATTCTTTATGGTACAAGAGGAATTCATTTACAATAAATACGAGTATCTAACTAATCTGTATATCTACAAATCTATCTAGTTTATTACTCATCTAATCTCACATCAAAAAGAACTACCACCCTTACCAGCGGAACCCCAAAAAGGCTAGACGAGTGCGAAGGTAATTTCAGGAGGTTAACGAATTGCGCAATGTCTGCCGCTACGCCGGTCGTAGCGATGCGAGCTACGCCGCTACGCCGTAGTGGTACTACGCCATTTCTGTGCAACACGCTCGGAACATTGTTGTATTCGTGTTGTGTGCTTTGCTGAATTTTAGCACAGAATTTGGTTTTTAAGGCTTTATAACATACAACTTTTAGTTGCTATACTACTCGCTAACGGCAAAGAACGTCTTGAGGAAAGCTGGATGTTTGAGGTATTGAGGTAGATATATAATTTATACACCTCGGGACTTGAAAAAAGTAAAATCTATGTTTCTATTTTAATCTAATTATTGTATCTTTAGCGCATTTTTGAATTATTTAATTATTTCTTTATACCTCAGCGAATCAGGTGCAACACAAAACCAGCGCTAGTCGCCTTTGACTAGTATTTTGCTGAGCTGCAGCCTTTTTCTCTTGTAGCACTTGTATTCGACATGATTGTATTAGGTAGTATTATTTTTATATTCTCGTTTCTCTCCATAACTCTGTTTTATTTTTGTGTTATTGTCATTTGTATTACAATGGAAATAAATGTTTTTCACTTTCAAATCATCCATTCGCGATAGGATACATCGACGTCATGATTTAGCTCTATCTCTTTCACTTTATTTCCTTCTCTATCTCTCTCTCTCTTTGTGTAAAAATGCTATTCATTATTAGGAATTTAGAAAAATGAGAATACTAATATAGGAAGAATACATAATAATATTTAAATACAAGCCAACATCTTTAACGCCTTCCTGTTATTAAAATTGATCAGATCTATTGTTTTGCAGGTATCAGACAAGAACAGGACATATTTGTGCGGCTAATAGACTCGGTGACAAAACAGGTGAGTGGTTCGTAAAATAATTGCCTAAATCATAGTGCACTGACGATGGTTCATCCATTTTTACAGGGATTAATTAAATTTAACTCACATATCTTTACTCAATTAGTTATCATCATCATCATCATAATCAGCTGGTGTCAGTCCACTGTGCCGCTCCCTTAGTTATAATACTGTTAATTAAAGAAAGTAACCGGACACATATTTGTCTCTACCTCATATAGTATTACCGTCTATATTGTGTGAGCGAGAGGCAAATAGTTATTTAGTCCCTTTCTGTTAATTAAAGAAAGACACTCAATTATGTCTATTAGCAACAGTCCGCGTTAGCTCGCATAGTGAATAACACCTTACTTTCTCACTTTAAATCTCACTTTAGAAGAATACTTATGCCTTTCTGTGTTTTAAAGTGGCGACAATCCTAATACTGTGACGTAAAACTAGATCCACTATCACGTATCACGTAGGCTTTCTTGACCATTCCACATCACGTTTATTTTTAGCATCCAAGCTTCTGGCACATCAACTTACAAACTCTTGCGCTTAAATTCTTAGTAGGTTGTATTCAAAAGATACAGTAGCTTTGTTCTGACTGTGTTGCTTTCAGTAAATCAAGTAAGCCAGTCAGATTATCCGATGATTAGTGAGGGTGGCCAAAAAACAGATTCGTTTAGCGTGCGATCGTGCAAATTTATGTGGATATGTAGTGGCCTAGTAATCGTGTTGAAAAACAAGTTTTAATAATGATGAAGACAAATAAATACATGAAAAGGCAAATGGTGTAAACTAACACGAGTAAAATCTTAGGCACCTACCTGAAAATCCTTAACCTGCGGAAAGAATCTTTATTTAATAGAACCACTAAAGCACTTTATATTTTGATGATTACTAGTTACATAGGTACAATATACTTCTCCTTCGGTCCTTTAACTCCTAGTGGAGCATAGGCCTTCAACCACAGAGTTCAACTTCTTTGTATACGTTTGTATACGTTTAAATTGTATACTTTTCTACAATAAGATCCCTGAGGATATAATAAGCTTGCCAGAAACGCGGTTCAAAAAATGTGTAAAGCACACTTTGTGCCAAAAAAGCTACTATAACATTAAAGATTATTTAGATGATAATGATGTCTGGAACTAAAGCCAGTTCAAGGCATGAGTTCCAGGTTCTAAAATATTTATATGAATTCTGTAAATTAAGGACTTGAAAAGACTAAGTTTGGAGTTTTTTTGTCCATTTTTTCGTGAATTGTCCATTTTTGTAGGAATTTTGAAATGGACACCTAGTTTGACTTGTAACGTTCATTAAGTCGCAGTCTCTGTGCTACTTTGAATAAAAAAAATTGATTAGATTTGATTTGATGCTGGTTCGCGGCAGCTTCCAATTCAGAAAAATTATTTTGGATGTCCCCGATAAAGGTTGAATTTAGATTTTTAATATAAAGTTTTATGGGCTGTACACAGTCGTGCAACTGCACCACCGATATACGCAAAGTGGCGGTGGAATCACGTGACGGCCACGTGTCCGATTGTCATCGCGATTAGACGCTAATCCACCCCTGTTGAATTGAACCGGCGCACTCATTACCGTTATCTCCAGTTGCAATTCCATTTTTAAACTCAAAGGGTGTGACTGACGTTGGTATGACTGAACGAGTGAACGAAAGGTGTCAGTGGGTTTGAGTGACTGCTGCAGTTTTGTAATTGGGTAAGGGTTATTTGATTTATCGTTATTTTGAACTCATGTGCTTTGTTATGGAACTGATTTAATCGTTCTGATGTACCTAACAATTTTAACTCGTGATCAGAAAAACCGGAATTTTTGACATTTATATTTTACTGGCCACGTGATTTGATAGTGTTTAAAATCAGTCAGCATGTTCCAAATGCATCAAAAAGTGAATTTAAATAAATAACTCTCTATACCTGCCACAAACAAATAAAAAAACCGGCCAAGTACCTGTCGGGTCACGCGCAGTGACAGGTTCCGTAGAAAGAGAGGGTTTTATCTGCTTTACAGAACTTCATCAAAGTAATTTTCAATGAATCTCTTTTTCCTTTATAAGGTGATCGCCTATTACTCGTTAACTTGTGAAGCCTACATAGCCGTGACAGTTCTACTTTTAAGTTCATTATATGTCTTACAGCCCTATTTTTTTCTATAATCCACTGTTTAGCCGGGAGAGGGGGACGCCCTACTCGGACAAAGCTTAATATTTCACAAACAAAACCGTAAATTGATAAATATTTTTCCCACACCCAATATTTTTAAACCACCAATACAAAGATACCCCAGACTATGGTGTAGCCGAGAAAAAAAATTGCATCTCTAATTTAGGTGTAAGGTAGACATTTTTTTATTAATTTTTTATTCAACCGTTTTGTCAGTGTGATTAACATGTATGTCTGTGCCAAATTTCACCGTTCTATTACTAATCGTCTCTGAGCTAGGTCTCGCATAGACAGACAGACAGACGGAGGGACATGGCGAAACTATAAGGGTTCCTTATGGACTACAGAACCCTAAAAACTGGACAAATGTTAGTCAGCATCGCTCACCGAGGGTTCATAAATAGTTCAAGAATCGAGTGTCGCAGTGTCTTTCCGAGCTTGTCCCGAACTTCAAAATTTTTTATGAACTAATTACAAATGTATAGGTTTTTTAAATTATCCTTAGCACAGATTAGAGCAACAAAGAATATAAAATGTAAAGCTTTCAGATTTATTCCTGTACTTGTCGTATAAGACAGTATTACTTGCCAAATTTCATAGTTTTAGATCAACGGAAAGTACCTTATAAATTTTGATTCTCTGGGGTGTTGAAATATACGTTTATTTGCGGCATAAATGGCCATATCTTTTTTACGTTAACTTAGAAGTTTTAGTTTTTCACAGCTTCCAGGGACTGTAGACTTGAGTAAATGGTTTTAATTTCAACTTCATGCGTTCCCAAGACAAAGGGTCTTGACAGACAAACGGACGGACGTACGGATAACAAAATGATTCTATAAGGGTTATGTTTTTCCTTTTGAGATACGGAAACCTAAAAAATAGCGAGCAGGACTCCCAGTAGAACTTTGCAGTTGAAAAAGATGTACTCCCAAATAAACCTGCAAATATAGGTTTGTGATCGTTTTTATGTAAGTGAGATAACACTTGGCTTATTTTTGGTTTTGTTGTCTGTTGTGAATGTATTGGTGTGTATCTTGTTGGTGGTCCTAATTAAATAAATAAATAAATAAATAAATAAATAATAACAACAAATTAACGTGTTTTTTGTTTTTTTCCTTCATACATAATATATACATAAACTCACGCCTGTAGTCTAGAGGGGTAGGCAGAGACCAGGGACTACCATTTGCCACGATCCTCTTCTTTTTTCTTCTTATTTTCTTCGATTTTCTTATTTACTTCTGCCATAAGTCTTTAATTATTGCTAAATATCATGATTAGGTACGGAAAGGAACCAACAGGAGGTACCCAATAGGTTTAGTATTTTGTATTTGTATATCTTTTGATTGCATTGATTTAATGTCGGTTTGGTATAATTTTTGCAACATTCACTCGTATCATACCTACACAAGAAAGGTAAAGCGACCTTTTTCGTGGAGTAGGCTATCACAAAGAAATAAAAAGCTTCAAAAATAGACAGATGCAAGTTGGCATGCAGTGCACGAGCACGCACCCTTCCCGTACACCTATATACCTCCACAACTACCCGAACGTATATCACCGAAATAATTATAATTCCCAAACCGAAACTCGGCGAAACTTCAGCCGTGATCCTCACATATATAATTTCAACACATCCCGAGCTGTTAGTGCCGTAACAAGAGGCCAATTAGAGGAGATTTATAACAACAAGATAATTAACTTAGTCCAAACCTTGTTAGCTCAGTCCTTAAGTAAGTGGAAAGTTTTGAGCGCAATGGATGTGGCTGGATCAAGGTTTTTGGAAACTACTCCGAGGTGCAGGCTGTCTTCGTGTCTCTGTGGTGCAGTTAGTACCTGATTAAAGCTAGTTAGTTAGTTCGTATCTACCCTTTTTTAAATTTGATCAAAGCCACAACACATGAATTAACACCACGCGCACCGGAAGAACGCCGCTGGCCTCATATTCGACTGGTCGTGGTTTCGAATCCTGGCATGTAACAATGATTTTGTTTTGTTCTCTAAGTTATGTACATTTGCGAACTTTTAGTACCAATAAAGCACTATAAGAATGAAGGAAAGTATCGTGAGAAAACCCAAGTGAATGATGCGGTCACATACCTTGGCATTTGAAATCGCCGATACGCGGTGGGCACGAGTAGTGATTAAGCACTCTCTGATAAATGGCCTGTACCCTGCAGTGGGACTTATATAAGTTGAGTAGAGAACATTTATTATTACACATAAAATTATTAAAAATTAATTCATTCGCAGAAAGCTTCGTCAAACATGGAAACTCGTACAAAAGAAAACACACGTTATGTTATTGCTACAACAAATCACAAATGTAAGTAACTTAAAAAACAAAGTCTTCGGTACATCATCATCATCATCATCATCATCATCATCAGCCATTTCACGTCCACTGCAAGACAAAGGCCTCCCTCATGGTTTTCCTAACCATGAAGGGTTAGGTACATGCCGGTCGAACCCACGACCTCTCAAATGTGAGGATAGCTCTCTACCGATGCACTATCAACGCGAAAGCCCAGGACAAAACATAAATTATTTAAGGTCTACATAGGGGCTATGTGCCATCGAAATAGGTACAAGCTATGTACCAGGCGGTTGTCTATTGAAATAGTATCCCGCGTGGCTCTATCACGACGCGCGCGTTCTACAAAATCAGCGCAAAAACAAGTGCGACTTGCAATGAATAAAAATAAACCCGCGCAGGAGACACAACTTTGAAAATAACAGCTGATTCACTGGAATAGTATGGTTTTTCTGTTAAGGGTTGATATAGAGAGATGGAGAACACTTTATTGCACAATATTGTTTTGAAAATACAAAAGCATTCTAGCCACAAGAAAACCTTCTAAAGAGATCATATCGATGGAGAAATAAAAAACCGCATTCCTCACACAGACAGCGAGAAATTTCAACAAAACACTTAAAAATTCCAAAAAAACTTACCGGTAGCAGGCTTTACAGTACGAAAGTTGAGGTTTCTCTTGCTGCTTCATTTTAAATTACCACTATGTACATATGTAGTGTGTAATTACTATTTATACAAAAACTTTCACATTTATGATATTGGTAGTTGCAAATGATTTCACGTTTGAATGTTTCAAGTTAAAGAAAGTGTTTTTTTCTAGGTCTATATAGTTTTGGAGAAAAAGTGGACAAAAACCTCTAAACTTACAACCTTATTTTTAAAAACACGATTCCTCTGAGCACTCCCCAGGCAGTTTATTTAATCTGTGGTTACGTCTTTTCCTTGTAAAATCTCCACCACAAGCTATTTTAATCAGCGTTTATCGAGTGTTTTAAGGAATCGTGGTTTATAAAATAAAAATAAGACCGAAATTCTTTAAAGGCCGACTTGCACCACTTTCTTAAATGTGGCCTAAACAGCGTTTAACTAAAATTCTTCATACAAAAGTCGATTTAAATGGCGACATAAATCTTGATCCTTAATCAACTGAGTTTAAGTTATTGTTCTAAAACCAAAAACTCGTGCATTGCCTTTAATTCCAGACGTGTTTGTCATCAATTGGTTAATTTTTTAATAAATTATTTAGTGCAATAAAAAAATTATTATAAAAAAAGATTACAATAATTAAATTATGATCAACGGCGACTCCCATACCAGGCGCAGCCTGTGTCATGGGTGACGGGTAGAATATGCACTTCATAGTTACCACCGGTTGACAGATCGCGAGACCTACTCGTTCGTAGTGCAAAAGCTGTGGCTCCGTAAGCTCAGTATGCCGGAGGTGCAGTGATTTACATTCGTGACAACGCGGCGCGGCGTCTCCGCGCGACGAGATTGTGTACTTTTATTATTATTGCCCTGCACTTTGGGTGAAATATGGCTGGAGGAGGTGTTTTAAATATATGAACTTCTAGTTTTACTTCGCTTTGTGAGGCATTCCTCAGTTGGTTAGTTAGAACATTGGCTGTTGCCAGCGATAATCTATAACAACAAACATACAGACTCAGGTAAGCAGAGGGATATGTAAAAACTTGCCTCGACCCTGACTTGCCTCTTTCGCTTCATCTCTATTCATTAATCCTTGCATGCACACACACCACCAACGGGTAAGATAAAAAGTACCCTAATACCTACTATCGTACTAATATTATAAATGTGAAAGCTTGTGAAGATGTTTGGATGTTTGTTACTCAATCAGGCAATAACGGCTGAACGGATTTACATCAAACATAGCGTACAGATAGACAAAGACTTGAATTTAGACAAAGCATACTTGATATCCCGGTAATGCGTTCCCGTGGTATAATATTTATATTAAGTTCCAAGTAGATGGCGTTGTGCGAGCGAACGTTGTGTTTTAAAAATAGATGGCGTTGTGCAAGAAACAGCTAGTATGATATAAAACCTTTATATAGCCTCTTTTTTGAAAGAAACGTGTTAACTAGAACTTTCACTGGAAGGTGCTGCATTATTCTAAACTTCGTACTTATTGTTAACTAGATGAACCCGTGAACTTCGTATCACCTACATCTACATATTTTTTTGTTCTCACCATTTAAACTTTCCCTGAACTTCCAGAAATGTAAAAAAGTTGCCAAAATTTGCCGTTCTTCAATTTATTTTTTTTATTTTATTAAGGATATCCACAGCGAAAACAAATAATTTGATTACAATAATAAAGAAACAGTTCACAAGGCCAATAACAGACATCCACAAATAGGCAGTTCATAATTACTAGAAATATACCACGATAGCGCACAGCAATATAAAAATAGCGAGACTAACGAACCGAAATTAATTTTTATAAATAATATTCTGAAATAGTCTGAATAATAATGCCTTCTTAGAACTGGAACTTAAGTAGGATAAGTACATAATTGACAGATTAACTTGACCTATATCACCCAGATAATAAAAATTTCGATGATTTTATGAAAGTAAAAACACAAAAGACAGTAAAACGAACTAAAACAAAGGTGTTAGTTTTGAAACTCGTGACATACATAAAAATATTTCTCTCTTCGTGATAGCACAACCAGATTTAATTACAATTTACAATTGATTGCGTCATTGAAAAAAATTGCGCCGGTCACAAGACTGAAAGAAAATGTTGTTTCGCTTTACTACGAGAATTTTAACATTATAAATATCGAATAGAACCTCTAGTCTAAGCAATTCGAGTCATTTGAAAATGTTCATCCCGTACCGTCAGTCGACCTACAGATCAATCAGTTCATCGTGCTGGTGATTTGCCCGCATTTTGACGCACATCTCTGTGTCTCAGTGCCTTATTTCATAAAACTACAATTCATGATTTATAATGAGTCATTATTATCATTATTAATGACAATTCAATGTATATTGTATCGTTAATTGTATGGACTAATTGTACAATTAGTCTTCCTATTTGGTAATATGTGGGTTAATCGCTATGCAATGTACACCGAACTATCATAGTAAACCATGAATTGTAGTTCCATGAAATGGGGCTCTGGTCTTGACTATGGTGACATGAATAATGGCAACACCGATTACTCCTCACTCCTACTAATAAAACACAAAGGCAAAAACCAATCACCGCCAACAATAACATACAAAACGGCTTCCGAAAGTCATTTTCCCAACAGAAAGGCACCAAATTAACATCTTGTTTGAACATTATTAAGCAAACATAATCATACCGCCACGTGCAATGCGCACACGACTCCGCGCGGCACTCTATAGGATTTAGCCCGGGATCCCATCCCGCGCCGCGTGGACCGGTATCTTAAGACCAAAGCCAAATAGAGGGGCGGCAGATTGGTGTTTTAGATATTGATATGATAGTGATTTAGTATGGGAACATAAATAATCCGGTCAAGCTACTTAGGAGAAACTGAACGTATTACACGTTCAGTTTCTCCTAAGTAGCTTGACCGGATTCAGATTTGAAATGTACTTAGTACTGACGCCGTCAATAGCAGCAAAACCTTCATTTTGTTAGAGAACCACAAATACCAAAAATAATGTTCTAAGTCACATAAATACATACAAACTTTACATAAACTCACGCTTGTATCCCGGCGGGCTAGACAGAGACCAGGATTTGCGTCCTGCCACGATCCTCAGAAACTTTTTTTGCTTCATCAATATCAAGCCACACATGTTTTACTATGAAAATTGTCTGCGACTAGATCGCATAAGTTTTAAATAAAAGCTACTTTGAAGAACGTATTGGAATGTAACAAACGAGCGATCTCTCGCCATCCAACGTGACAGTTTGGCGAGTTGTAATGTGCTGAATCACCTGTATTATGTTATGTTACAAAATAATTAAAAAAAAACATATCACAGCGCTTAAAATTGACAATCCGCGGTGGGCACGCGTGGCAAAATGAGAGTCCATATTCTCTCTCTCCCGCCTTTGCTCTGCAATGACACACACACACACACACACACACACACACACACACACACACACACACACACACACACACACACACAGACACACATACACACACACACACACATATATATATATAGCACTGAAAGGCACATGCCTTCTCCCAGGGAGAGAGTATGCGCTTAATCACCACGCGTGGCCACCGCGGATGGGCAATTGCAAGCGCTACGTATATAGGCGTTTATAGGCTATGTGCTTTATTCAGTCCCAAGCTTTGCGTGTCTAACTCGCATGCAGTACACGGCATTAGCTGATTGCTGACCGCGGCCACCGCGGCTTAACGTTTTAATTCAATTAAATTGACAACCACCGCGCTATTATCCGACCCGCCATCTTTGAGATTTTTTTTTGTCGTTTCTCGCAAGCCGATGTGCCTGTGGATAGGAGCTGGGGATTTCCAATGAATTGGACAGAGCAGCTAAATGAACCATAAAACGTTTTTTATTTAGCCAGTTTATCACTAAGTTTAGAAACTTGTGTTTAACGTATGTACTTCCTTCTCCAAGATATTAAACCACTCCATCTAAAGTTTCTCTGGAAGAGATCACTTCTAGTGATAAGTCCGCCGTCTGTACTCTTAGATTAAGAAAGGTTTGTGTAATTTCGTTTTTTGTGCACAATAAAGTGTTCTCTAGTCTCTTCTATATAAACTAAGAACTATATTTTTTAGTAGTGCCAACTAGTAATGGCGAGATCCAGAAGGCATTTCAATTTTTTTATTTGCTACAGCAATACATAAAATGAGTGTTTCGTTTATTGTAATGGTTTCGTCAAAAAAGTTTTTGTTAGCACAAAAAGTAAGAATTTACTAAATCAACGACAGAAAAATTTTTATATAGGAAAATGCGTGTTTGCTACTAATTACGGCTTCAGCGGAAGATAAATTTAAGTTCCAGAAACCCCACATAACATCTCCTTAAGTTTAAATTCCAGAAACCCCACATACCGCCACTTCTTAAATCAAACATCATATTATCGGGGTGCCCAAATAGCGCTGTCCTGCTTTATGTGACGAGTGGGAGCGAGATGGCCCGCTTTACCAAAATTAAAGATCACGTTACGCGGTCTGAGCTCATAACGAACTTTCGTATTCTTGTAATTTCACACCAACTCAAACCACCGATGTACCACCTATCACCTAGTGTCAAATAAATACTAACCACAGTACTGGCCAGTGTCCACCACTGGCCAGCTTTTTTTTTATAACCCACCAAAAAATCCCCAGAGATTGAATCCCACGCGGCTGGCCTATTCCCATTACGCCCGGTCCGTTCCACCCTCGCTCACTGACTCCTGTGGGACTAAGCCCGCAGGATGAACTTGAAAAATGTCGGCCAACCGAGCTGCCCTACTAAAAATGCTTCTGTAGGGGATTTTTATTTTAAGTGTGACGATTTCGTTACTAGGTATGTAGTTAGTTTTACTAGTGTAGAGTTTATGTATTCGTATAAAGTCAATCATTATTTTTGTAAAACAGAGCCAACAGGCTTATAGTAGGCCAGTATTTTCAGTAGGTAAGTCAATTAATAATTTCATATAATAACAATAGTCGTCATCATCATCATCAGCCATTTGACACCCACTGAAGGACATAGGCCTCCTTCGTGGTTTTCATAACCATGAGGGGTTTTACCATAATCGCCACGCTTGGCAGGCGGGTTGGCGATCGCAGTATGCGGTTGGAATCTCAGGAAGACGCTGCAGCCCGTCTCTTGGTAATTGATTTCTTTAGTCGCCTTCTACGACATTCACGGAAGGAAATGGAGTGACGCTATTCTTAATCCGGCGCCACACCGATACACAATAGTCGTGCGTGACCCGAATTATACTTAAAACAGATCAAAGAGACAGAAAGATCTGTTATTAGGCAAGTCTTTTCTGTAGGTAAGCCAGTTAATAATTTAATATGATAACAATGGTCGTAACCCAAATTATACTTGACTGTACTTTGAGTCAAAATGAACGGCATCCTAAACTTGACAAGTGAATTTTATCATATTCTTTTTGTTGCACTAACCCGTGCTGAGGACAGTTTCAAAAACCTATTTAGAGGCTGCAAATAATGTAAATCGCTTCGGTTTGATGTCGCTGCCTGTACGTAATACAGAGAAGTTTGTAAAGAGGCTCGAAATTTCATCGATGCTTGCACTTGCCCATTAGCTCAGTTGGGAGAGCGCTGGCACGGTGAGCCAGAGGTCGCGGGTTCAAGTCCCGGCATGGGTGGAATTTTTAGCCTCTAAATAGGTTTTTAAAGTGAATTTATTACAATAATCCCCTGTTTCTCGTATACTAGCAATATATTCTATTATTAACGCTCGTCAACACTTTGCATACAAAAAAATCAACTGACAGTAGCTGTTAACAGTACATTAACAGACTGTTAGTGTACGAGAAACCGGGGTTAAGGACTTAAAGTTACCTTTTGACTAAACTATGGTCCAATAGAGAAGAAGAATATCAGACCTATTTTTGCATTTAGAATTAAAAACACTCTGTTGAAACGGCTTTGAGGGCCCCTCAAATGTAAGCAAAAATCTCCAATTACAAGTAGCGAATCCCACAGAATCCTTCATATAAAAGATGATAATACCCAGCTATTTCATATTCAATTTAACGTTTTGTTAAAGGGAGGGAAACGAATCTAAGTATTGCACGCTTTTAAGGGGTGTAAGCAGCTTAGAAATGGTAACACTCATCAGTGTGTAAGTAGAATTCAAACCCTAAGTCAAGTCATGTGCCCTTATTTACCGAAATCTATTTTTATTTATATTAGATTAGATTAAAACTCTTTGTTGCACAACATACATTATATTTACTTATTAAGTTTTTGAAATATTTAAATATTTATATTATAACATACAACTCAAACCTGTGTCGGAGGTGTAGGTAGAGACTGTCATATGATAGTAGCAACGTTTTAAATACAGCCATGGTAGCCTAGGGTGCGGGCATGTACCTATGACTTTGTTTTCTAAGTTATGTACATTTGTGAAGTTAAAGTAGCAATACCACTCGCTAACCGTGAAGGAAAACATCGTGAGGAAACCTGAGTGTCTGAGCTACTCACATACCTCAGCGCTTGAAATCGCCAATTCGCGGTGGGCACGCGTGGTGATTAACCCCTTACTCTCTCCCTGAGAGAAGGCCTGTGCCCTACAGTGGGACGTATAATAAGCTGCTTATGTTATTGCTACGATAATATGTTATGACTCAAGTAATTATTTAGGCAAGGACATTGAAATGCAAACAAACTGAAGCGGCATCGACAAAACTTATACAACTAATAGTTAATGATATTAGATTCGCGAACTACAGTTGAAGAAGTCCCCTCCATAAAAACAAGCAAAAATATGAAATCATAACACATCAACCCCATATACTGTACCACCCCTTAGATAAAAGATATTATAAGCCAGTGTACACATTTGTTGGCCTTTTCTGAACTAAGACCGGGATTTGCGTACCCCCAACAGCTCCAGCGCATCTACCAGTAATTAGATATTAATGGGTAAAGCCAAATCTTTTGGGGTTGGGAAAAATATTTCTATGGCGGAAAATAAAGCTTGCTTTAGTACTTTCAAAATTATTTCGAAACTAGGTTCCTATACTATTTTCGTACGGCGTATACCCAAAACCCCATATTTGCCCAAAATCTTGTTAAAACACTCATTAGCTTAACAGAAACGTGGTGCATTATGTTATTAAGAATATTAAGTGCTGTTTCGATGCAATTTCAATACAACAGTAGTATCTATTTATGATGTTATTAAAGAGTTCGATATATATTTCTCCCAAAACACAACAAAAGCAACTTGTCTACGATACACTGTAGCGCACAGGTGATTTCTAAGTGAGAAAGAGGATGTGCTTAATCAGCACACGTGTCCACTGCGGCTAGGCGATTTCTAGCGCTGTACGCGAATATCTCAGATGCTCAGCTCAGGGTCCCATTTCATAGCACTACAATGCAATGCAAACCCATGAACATTGAAATTGAAAAACGTTTATTTATCACACTTATAAATTTTAGAACACATATATAATATAGCAAAACTTGTTATGTGATAAAAAGGATAGGGCTCAGCTTGGTGCTGTGAGTGCATCCATTATCACAGCGCCGATTGCAATTGCATTGCAATCATTGCAATCCCGCTTATCAAGCCACAGATTAACGAATGGGAAGACTGTGGGCTGCGCAATGCACATCGAATTGTCATATTAAAGTAAATAATGTAGTTTTATAACGCGGTCTAGTTTTCCTTACGCTGTTTCCTCTGTCCAAACATACAACGTTTAAATGTACGAAACAAAAATTTCGTTACAGAATCAATTATGCAGCAGAGGGGTGCATAATTTAGCAAAAAGTAATTACTAAATGAAAGAGGTATCTTATCTGGAGGACTATAATTTAAAAATAATAATCAGTATCCTGTACTATTTTATGTGTGGTTTTAATGTCGCCACAGATTAATATACATAAAAGTGTTTTTATCTTACAGTTGACATAGATAAAGCACACACTTAAGGAATATAAAACGTAAAATTCTAATCCAGTTCAAACGGTCTAAAAGTGACAAAGTTTATTTATCATATCTGTTGTTTTATCTATCTGTCGATGAAGCGAAAGTGATTTTTCAGGATCATGGATATAGGCATGTGTTAGTTTCGTTTTAACTATTTGATAGATGAAGTATTAATTACATCCCGAAACCGGCTTGCATGCATGCAACGACTAATAACATACATACATACATACATAAACTCACGCCTTTAGGTGTAGGCAGAGACCAGAGACTGCCACTTGCCATGATAACAACAACAAAAACTAATAATATTGATGAAACGAAAGATGTCCTTCAGGATCGTGGCAAACCCTGGTAAAAATATAACAATATCTTTTTATACATCTTTGTATAAAATTAGATAATAGAAACAACTTGTACTCGAAAAAAAATATTATTACGTTGTTGTACACATTTTAATACCGTAGGCTCTATACACACATACTTTAGCAAGGAACAGCTTAAAATGTTTTCGCTTTTTTGAAATTTTCCCCTCAGGAAAAGTTGTTAGTATTTATTTTGTTATTTATTTATTTATTTATTTATTTATTTATTTATTTATTTATTTATTTTTATTTACATAAATATTGCAACATTACAGTAATTAGGTACACCAAAGCGTTACAATATTTTAACTGAGCACTACGTTTCAAACATCTTCTAGCATTCTCTTACATACCTTCATCACACTTCCAATCCCATCCGCAAACACATCACACTCTGGTGCTTCAGCGAGCAGGGCACAGAGTAATCGCAGCGCACGCGCGACATAACACGTATAATTAGTTTCTCATCTTAATTTCACCTTGAGCAGCTGACAAGTCTATTTTTTTGTTACAGCCTATAATCTACGAGGGGCAAGACAAAAATCCGGAGATGTGCAGGGTCCTACTTACCCATGAAGTAATGTGTAGGTGAGTTGTTATTCCTAATATACATATATATACCTAACCAATATTAGGTATTATATTTTTACACAATTTGGGGCATATACGTTCACACGCATTCTTTCGTAAGACCACACGATGCAAATACAGAGAAGCAAGCTACGTTGACAAAAAAAAACAAAAAATGTATTCACCAACTGTTGATCATTTTTTAAATTGAAATTTATTTGTTTTCCGTATACCTACCATATATCTAAGTAACTAGATTTGTGTAACGCTTGGTAACGCCATGCCATTTTATTTTCAACAATTTTATCCATGGTTGTCAAGTTTTTGTTGCGATAACTTATATTACAATAACACCCATGCATAGACTCGCACGTTATTTAAAGGCGTGTTGCTTTTTTTTAATAAAACATCGTCAATCAATTTCACAATAAAATCGATACTTTTGGAGAAGAATCCCAAAGCCACCATTTGTCATAAACATTGACCATTGTGAATGTATTTTTCGCTCGTCATCTTTCTTCAAACTTCTGATCATGTGTTTTTCAACTTCATACAGTTTTTGGAACTAGCCTACCAGAAGGCAATGTTCCTTTGAAAATTATCTGTCGATCAAATATAATCAAATAAACAATGCCCTTAACGCATTATGACAGTAGGTTTTCCCTTACGGTGTTGTGTCTCGCCTTCTTCCGTTAGTATTAGTTTTTGGCTACAGAAAGGTGCATCTGTGTGAGCAATTAAATTTTTATTTCACCTTAGATACCACCATGCTTAGAAGCTACAGTCTCACAACGCACACAAATCTCTAAGCCAAGAAAAATATTCTTCTGCTTTACAGCGGATCTTTGTTGGAAACGACTAACGGTACCTTCTACATATTTTCGTCGCAATATTTCCGTCCTGCTCATCTCCATACGCGCGTCCCTATCGTACGTCTTCAGGGGAGGAGTCTCCAGGGAGTCTGTCCTTTCAATGTCTTTGCCCTTCGCATCAAGGGGACGACGATAGGGTGCGTGTAGTGTGCCGTACGCTGTTGTATAAGAAGAGCTTAGTGTGGAATAGGTTTCCGCGCTTTATGACTCCTTTAGTTCTTTGTGAAATAATTTATCGCTGCAACTTCTTCATGTATGTTTTTTTTGTTTCAGTCGGTGTTGTGACAAGAAGAGTTGCGGTAATAGAAATGAGACTCCCTCAGACCCAGTAATAATTGACAGGTAAGTCCTACAAGAATATGGGTAAGTATACCATAAAAAGTTAAAATGAGTACGCCATAGAAAGAAAAAAAAAGAGTATACCAAAGGAAAGGTAAGAAAATGCAACAAAAAATATTTTAATGAAACAATAATTGGTTTCCATGTTAGCACGATATTTGGTTACCAACGATACTTGATGAAATTCATTAATTGCTAAAATCGAATAATCATACATTATTTTTGCTTAGCAAATCTAAACGGACACTGATAGATTTTAGCTAACATATAAATAATGAAGAGTATGAATCGTCCACAATCAAAAACATTCACACTTCGCAGTCTATTCCGGCATTAAATTTTCCACTTCGGAAGCGGGAAATATAAAAGGAAAAGCAAAACGCTCTCCTTTTGTGCGAGGGGTCTATTTCGTATTCTTCCATTTTCAACGATTCATCAACATTTGCGGCAATCGCGAAACTTCGCAACAGCAAATGCATTTTCGCCGTCAGATATAGGAAACTTTCTGGAGTCTCGTTTGCATTGTGTGCCGTAATAAAGTTGCGATTTTGAAACGCTCGGTGAAAAAAGCCTAAGTCAAATACGGCCGGTAAAGTTTGACCGCCAATAGCTTTGATGAAAACCGCGAATTTAGAATACTTTTTTTTCTCTGCAAATAAAACAATGGCTGGTTTTTAATATCGGGCCCCATGCTGTTCCATTCGAACGCCTTCGGTTTATATTTGAATACGAGAGGAACAATCTATACGGGAGGTGCACAAGCTAATCAGGCTGACAAATACCCAAACTTGAATGGTCTATTGATAGTCCAACGTTCGGGGTATGTCGCAGTGCCTTTATTTTTAAGCCCTTTTCGGCGTTTCAATAGATCAGATGGCGTTCCGTTCTCGGCGCGTCGACGTTCGATTTTCGAAATGTTGGGACAGCACAGCGGTTTTTCTTTCTAGTTTTTTTATGGCGTCTTTTGGATGTTTGCCAGTAAAAAAAGGACGGAATGTAAGTCACTACAGGTCTGTTATAACTTTGTAAGTAATAAAATATGTAACTATCAACCAAGATAGTACATACATACGTATGTATGCAAATGTATGCACATTATGTAAGCGAAATTACTTTAATTTACGGTATCCTAAACTCTTAATATAGATACCTATATTTTGTTCTTCTATATCTATCATAGTACAAAACTTAAGTAACAAAGTAAGTAAGTACAAAACTTACCATCTTACCGTCAGACCATTTATTTGATTTATACATCAGGATAGATACTTTTTGACTTAACAATCTCTAAGTCCTAATATCAATCTATAGGGCTGTTGAACCCATAGGCCGCTAGGCTAAAAAGCATTTCAATAAAAATGACGTCATCGTTTCGCGCGGCTGACAACTGCACATTGCATCACACACGCGTATGTTTTCCACTGTGCAGGTACTGTCAAATACATAAGCGACTATAATCCATCAGACAGGACTTCACCCACCGTAGGTACAGTCGCGAACTAATACGATAATTGAAATTGTGCAATTGCGTGCGAAGCGTTGCGCCCGCCCGCGCTATGAGGGCCTATAACGAACCATCAAGCGTAAGGTTCTAAAAGAATAAATAATGGCAACGATAGGGCAATGGATGAAGACATTAAGTTATCCCTTATCCGAAGAAATAAGGGATAACTTAGTATCTCTGTCAGTTCCTGTGGTGGTAGCACCCACCAATGACAGGGGCATCATTGCACCGAAACATCTAAAATGTAAGCAAATAGATCTGTCTCTACCGCACGCAGTGGCTTGCCAAAATTAACTAAAGTTGTATATAAAAGCAACAAAAAAATTATCGATAAACAGAGGTTGTGGGTTCGATTCCCACTGAGGGACGCCGTACATTTGTACAAATAGTCTTAGTCTGGGTGTATTTTCATGTTTGTGTCGGCATTGCCTGGTTACAATAGCACAGGGTTTCCTAGTTTGGGACCAGGTCAAGTGATTATATAGTGTGGAAGGTATTATTATTACTATAATTCGACTGTCTATTACAAATTTATGTATTTGTGACTGCACTCGATTACATTCCTGATATTCTCAACAGTGAATCGACCACATAACGCCATTGTCACGTTTTATCGATTCGATATAATTGCGTGAAATTCGTGATAGGTCCCTTGAATTCATTACCGTCGTGTTTTGCGCAATTTGCTTTTTTACACGCGCGCGTCGAGCGAAGCAATGATACCTTTTTTGATGGTTTAATTATTTTATGCTTGCAGCTTAATAGTTTATTTAGTAAATGGACACTTTCCTTATTAATTTAGCACTTTAATGTATGTTTGACATGGAAAGTTTTATGACTATTTGCATAGTAAGTCATAGTACTTTCCATGTCAAGAAATAGGTTCAGAAAAAGTCCAACGCTTGAAATTAACATGCTCTCTCTTATATTCTTTTTGTTGCACTAACCCGTGCTGAGGACAACTTTAAAAACCTATTTAGAGGCTAAATGCTAAGGCTATGCTCTCTCTTCATTTTCTCTTTCTGGGTAAAGGCATAGCTTAACTAATGTACAAAAAAAATATTGGCTAGTGTTAAAATTAAAGAACAAGCCAATTTTTTTAAATTTCATTTGTAGAACCACAAAAGAAAGGCGTTTACAACGTACGCGTATCGATAACACATCGCATAATTGACGCTACAGCGCGGGCAACGGGTTCTTCGAATCAGCGGCAATTTGCTGAGTGGCGTTTACACCACCTCATCATGCATTACAGCTGGATGTAACTCTTCATATGCTTCCATACTTACTCAGATGTGTATCTTGGAGGGCAGGCAGAAACCAGGGTAGCTCAGTTCAGGGTAGGTAAGTCTCAATAAGAATTAGGCTGCTGAGAGTTATGTTACTTAATTCTCGGTTTGCCGCTAAAATTCATCGGTAATTTCTGGATAACGTTGGCTACGCTACTAAAAATACTGATTTGACTATATGTAGTGAAACTCGCTGATTTCACTAAAACATGCAGTTCATATTTACACAATTGCTCTTTTATTTTTAAATAACAAACTGTTTGTTATCAGTTATTAGTGTACTTGAATAATGCAAAAGCTTAAAAAAAGATGTGAAAAGTATAACCGGTATCACTTTTTTAATGGAAACGGCCTCCCAATCCATCTACAATCGAATGCGTGTGTCCATCACTAAGTTGCATTGTATTTTTTATATTATATGAAAATCAGCGCGGTATGTCACCGCGAGGTGAGTGGCAGCAGCAGCAGAAGGAACATCGCAAGGGGCAGATCGTAAATGGGGCCTCCGAATCAGCAGCAATTTGTTAAGTGGATTTTTGCCCGAGACACGCGGCCCGTCGCGCTCGTGCACACAATTTCATTATCTCTGCCCGCCCCGCGGCCGACTCCACTTGCGATACTGTGCTATATTTGGAAGAACTTTCAGGGTAGCGTAAACTTGTTAGCCATTTTGGCATTGTTTGACGTAATTTGTTCTGAATCACCAAAAGCAAGTTTTCTGTAACTTTATGGTAGTTACAGACAAAGCAGCAAAAAAAAAAATTTCAAATCCGGGATCTCCGCGAGCTTAATCAGGGCAAAGTGATTTCACCGCAAATGATTGTATCAGAGAAAGGAATAAAAACTTAAGTATTGCGAAGAAAAAAGTACAGTAAATCAAATTTTGTAGCATCTCAGCTCTACATAACATGTTCCCTGTCCCCATACAAAGATAACGACGGCCCAGTTTTTTTTGTTTTAATTTTATTACACTTAGGTTTTCGCTGAGAAATATGGCGTAAACTGTTCATCATTTTAGCAGCCATTTCTTTTCATTAAACACTAAGTGTGGGATAGCAAAAATATGTCTAAAATACCCCTGAGTTTACTTTGTAGGAGACCACATTTGTCAAAAGTATAAACATGTTTTTTGATCATGTTGCAAAAGGTTGCCAGTAAAGAAGCCATAATCATTAGTTTCTCTCAAATTGACTCTCTAACTCTAAAATAATAGTTAAGTCGAGTTCGGTTTTGAATTGTTTAAAATACCTATCGTTTGGTGAGGTCACTTACCATGTTAAAAGATCAATGTTTAATTTTTAAAAATTGAAACGACGCCCAAGATGAATTTACCTACAAATGCATTGGAAAACAATTCATTCAAATTAAACAGCGCGTATCGTAAAACAATTACCAAAAAATACCCCTAAACTGGAATGCCCCTTTATCATTAATATAAAAAGCGTGCTTTAGAAGATGGCCTTTCCAAATCGATTCACAGTCACCACGCAATCGGCCCCCTAAGCAATCACTTAAGAAATTTTATGAAGCGAAATGATTAAGATGTTTTGTCGTGCTTGAATCTAAAGCGATAGGTTTGCTTTGGAGCACTACTCATAAATAACAGAAGAACCGTTTCTATACTCACTACGGGTGTAAAACATAAGCATTAACATTGACATACAGGCACATACATTGCTTCTGACCCCACACTAGGATACCCTGTGTCGTGGGAACCAGAAACAACGACATCACAAACATGTAAACATCCAAAACCTGGGGGTTTTTTTGTCCCCAATAAAATTAATAAAAATAATAAAATTCTATGCAACGGAACAGAACGCTACGAAAACAATAAAATTTCAATGTAGCAACAGAAAAGAACGCATGTTTACACAAGCAGCCTATATAAGTCTCACTGTAGAGCATATCCCTTATCTCAGGGAGAGAGTATGGGCTTAATCACTGAGGTAGGTATATGAATAGCTCAGACACTCAGGTTTTCTCACGATGTTTTCCTTCACAGTTAGCGAGTGGTATTGCTGCTATAACTTCACAAATGTATTTACGGTTTACATTTTCACTTACATTTATGATAAACGCACGTTTATCTAGATGGAAAGTTTCGGAAAAAATATGATTTCTTACTTTGTTATGACACAAATGCCTATAAATGAGAAGAATTTTAAGTTATTAATTAAAAAAAGGAGGATTTTTGTAATAAACGTGTTGTTGCCTCGACGCCTCGTTGCATAGCTGCCAGTACATACATTTTATTGAAATTACTATCCGACTCGGAAATTTTTTTTTGCCATATTAATTAACCTATTCTCAGACGTACCTAATAAACACAAAGAAATTAATAAAAATCTTTGAGCCGTTTCGGAAAAGTTCGACAACAAACACGGTGACACGGGATGTTTATATATTAGATTTCTGAGTTTTTATTGCTCTCGTGATTTGAAGTTGGTTTTTTTATCACATCGAATGCAGTTCGAGAAAGTATTTTTTCGCTGCAAATTTGTTAGAATAGAAGGAATTCAAAAAAAGTGTTTGAACGTTCTGGTGTTTTGTAGCAACGATGCCTTAGCTTACAAGGGTGCAACTCGCCACACGTATTTAGAAGGGATTGTCATGTTGAGTTTGCTAAGCATATTGTGACCGGAATAACTATCAAAGGATTAAGTTAATTTGTTTTAAATTTTGTTAGTCGTGTAGGCAATGAAACATTTTTCGAATTTCGAATTTAAATAATAGAGAACATAAACATACAAATATAAATGATTTCGAAGGTAAGTTCTCCAATATTTGTCTTTTATGAGTAATTCATAGATATATAAGATTAATAAAATTGTACACAGTGAAGGGTTTCACATTGGATGGTAACCGCAACGACACGACATTTGGTTTCATACATTTACTACGGCTTTGGCTGACAGTTGTATGAAAATAAATTACTTTTAGTTAACACTAATGGGTTGCCGACCAGTTAAGCATTCCAACAGTGATCTTCATATTAACAAGCAGCCAGTATAGCAGATGCCTTATAGATAAACTTGTATTTTGACATGGCGCAAGAGACAGACAAAAATATTTTGGTTGAAACCAAAGTGAAATAAAATTTAATTTGAAAACTTTAACTTCAAATAAGTAAATAATAGGGTTATGTGACAGTTGAGTGTGTAGTGTGTAGGTTGTGGTGTCGTAAGGATTATAAAACATATATTTAGGAAGCTCAGAAAGAGTTCTCAAATCCTACAAATGGTTCAAAATGTAATATAGTTCTTTCCAGCAACTTAACTTATATAAACTATCGATAGTCTTACTCATCAACAGATCTGATATAGTCAACATAAGCGCTTTTTGAGCTTTTTAACCGACTTCAAAAGGAGGATACGCGTCGAATTGATAACCTCCTCCGTTTTGAAAAATATATATACCTATATTCTTTTAAATTATTTCTAACTTTTTAGTGCTGTAGTGGTTTGAAGTCGGTTTTTATTATTTATTTAACGTTTTTGATATAAACAATAATTGAACTATTTTACATCCTCGAACTAAAACATTAAAAGGAAGTGAGAAACATGGCCTCACACGACATACGGTCAAAATCTATATGAGAGCTACAATAGGATTTTTACACCCTATTTTGGATGCGACAAAATCAATTTCCAATTCGATATGACCCTCTTGCGCTCGCTGCTTGATAGAGTTGACTCAATATTCTACACGTTCGAATGTAATAAATTGACAAAGAGACACTTTTAAATGGATACTTTGGGCTAGTACCTTTTTCTTTTACTTTATTGTGCTTATGACTGTAAGTCAAAACATTTGCTGGACAGCATTGTTATCAATAACTTTACAGAAGAGTCGAATGTCAAGTTGTAAATAAATAATGTAACGAGAACTTGCGTCTAACTTAGATTGGAGTGACATTGCTTATAAACCACAGAAGACTATGCGTCTTCTGTGTCTAAAACTCAGAAAAAATTAAAAGATAAAACCACAAGAATATATTTTTTGGGGTTTTCGGGGTCACAAAAATTGACAAACATGAAGTTACTGTAATAATAATAAACATATTAGATTTTGTCTTTTCATTGAATTCTAAATGTTTTCTAATAAGGGTGTAATAAAAAAATTGTTTTACGATACATACATTATAAGGCGTCACGTGCAAGTTGTGACGTCATAGTTTGAGCACGATTTGCCTGGCGCGTTTATATAGCACGTGGGATATTGACTTTTCGACAGGTCATGTTACGAAAAGTATTAGTCGTAGAGAAAAAAATTAACCACGTTTATTTATCTTTTAACACGGCCTTTCCGATTATACTAAAAACATATTTTAGTAGAAGTTCACCCTTACAAGACTTAATATGAGATACAAAGCTCTATTTGTTTCTGTCTGTCTGACTGAGCTATAATTCCGTCTATCCAAAAGTTGTCTGGAAGAGATCAGTTTCAGTTATAAGGCCGCTGTCTCTACTCTTAGGTTTAAAATATCTGTTTAATTTATTAATCTTTTTTGTGTACAATAAATTAATAAATAGTCATTTACTAGCCAATTGTACTGTGTTTCTCTGCAAATTTTTATGTCACGTGCTCTGGTGTACAATAAATAATATTCTCATCCTATCTTACTTATTCAGTAAATGACTAAAAGTGTAATGATTTCAGAAATTTTCACTCACAATTTGCTTTTAAATAAATTAAAATCGATCTCATCTCTGAATTCCTACACATCCAAACCAAGAGTTTTTACCAAAAAAACGAACCTCAAAAGTCTACCTTTCGCTCCACACAATTCGTTTTAAAATGAGCCGCTTTCGGGTGCAGTTTTCCCGTAATTTTCGGTCTCGTGAACGGGCGGGTAGAGAATCGCGGCTATTATATTATCTCATTAGATACGCCGCGGCGGAGCTCGCCTTCCTAGTTCGCGTTCTCGCTAAATAAATTCCTTTCTGAGCGGGCCGGTTTTCCTGGCGCAGATCGCGCGCACGGGCAGATTTTCTCGGACGGGCGTGGAGAGAATGTTGCGTGCGAATCGCAAAAAGAAGCATCATCGTCATCAGCCATTTGATGCCCACTGCAGGACATAGGTCTCCCTCATGGTTTTCCAAGCTTCCCGGTTTCGGGCCGGCCGCATCCAGCGACTCCCTGCCCCCGTAACCAGGTCGTCAGACCATCTGGTGGGGGGCCGGCCCACGCTGCGTTGTCCGGTCCGCGATCGTGAGGTTGGAACTTTTTCGCCCCAACGGCCATCAGTTCTCCGACCGCCCACTGCCACTACAACTGAGCAGTTCTTCGAGCTATATTAGTAACTTGGGTTATTCTGTGAATAGAATAGAAACTCTTAATTTGGTACTCAAATAATCAAATAGGGAGTGTATTAGCGAAGGGCAAGATAAACAGTACCCGAGACTAGGGTCAGGATCATGGCAGGTGCCACATCCTAGTCTGTGTCCACCCCCTTCGGGATACAGACGTGTGGTTATGTTATGTTATTATCAAATAAATTGACTGCTACATTACTTAGCTTACGTGCTATTCTAAATGACTCTTAGTGGCATCAAAATGCCGCAGCCCTGAATTTTTTCGTGGACTTCGATATAATGACCACGATGGATATGACTGTCTGAGATGCTGCTCCTTCCTTCAACGCAATAGAGAGTAATAATTTCAGATACAAAATACCTACGTTTTAATTGCAATTTGACATTTGAAAACCAATAGGAGGAAAAATCGAGAATTTAAAAGACAACCTGTCGTTTTATTTTCAAGGTTATTTCTGGCAGTCTAAGATAAGTTGCAGCCAAATAGCATTCCTTGTCTGTGCAGCCCTTTACTCACCTCTGTACTCTACTGTACCTTGTTGAGCGTCGGAAATTGAGAGTAAGAAAGCTAAAGTAGCATGTGAAATCCTTGGGTTTTCCTCGTAAAGGCATCCTCTTTACACGAAAATGTATTTTCCATTTTTCCCTAGCTTATTTTAGCTGGTGCCGATATTAGTTTTGCTCCTTCTGTAGAAACTTTCGAGTCATAACATAACATATTAATACTCAATGTAAGTAGTTGGCTCGTTAAAGTTTGTTGATGCGCAACGACTACGTATTAGTTCACACATTCAACTTTGTTTTAACTTTCTACCGTCTTCTTATTTATTATCACTGCACTTCCAATTGTTGAAAATTATACTTAAGTTAATTCTGAGGAGAGAAATCAGCGCAACCCTTTTCAAGGAAAAACGGAGAGCCGCAACAAAAGAAATCGGAACGATTACCGGTATAATGTAAGCCAAAAAAATACTGGTCCCAAAACCGTGCTCTGGGGAACGCCCGCTCCGCTGGCTCGTCCGATACAGCGACGACGCCGGTGATTAGGCCGCTTATCCACGAGATAGCGACAGAAACTGTGCAAGACTTAACAACTAGGACCTCTCTTATTCCCTCCGACCAGCATTTTCTTACCCGCTCACTTATCTAAGGCTTCCCGACTTAAAATCCCCATGTTATGTAAAAGGGGCTAACTTTTGGGACATTTACGCGCGTTGATAAAATTTCTCTTTGAAATTTCTCACTAGCGTGAAAGAAAACATCGTGAGGAAACCCAAGAGCAAAGGGAAGGTGTTCAGATATCCCGTTTGAAATTGCCTTTCTGCGATGGAAACCTGTGAGTAAGACTGTACTCTCACTCTCTCTCTGAGAGAAGGCCTGTACCCCGGAGTGGGACGTATGTTCATGTTCATGAAATTTCTGTAAAAAAGAAATGTAGGCGACAAATTGTAATCGGATGCTATCAATTGGCGCTTAGCTTTTTATCAATATATCATGATAGAAGCAGCCTATAATGAGACGTCCCACATCTGATTTATATGGGGCCCACTCAGCCCCGATTTTTCCGCTCGATAAGTCTGGGTGACGATCGTAAATTGAAATATGATCAAGTCGGAGTAATAAGCCGCGGTAATCATATCGACCCCTCGCCGCTTGCGAGCTCCGGTGACGGCGACTGGAAATGTCATGCTAATTTGGACGACGATGATGGCACAGTGAACGGATTGAAATAAAATTTTGCCCAAGAGCCTGAAACTAAGATGCATTTCTCAAAACACTTTTATTATCCTGATAAACGTTTTTATGCGTTATTTTTTATAAGCGGGGTTGTAGGAGCAACTATTTCAGTATAAAAGATAATGCTGGAAGATAAATAGCGCTTGCTTGATATTATAACGCTTCTGTTTCAACTTAACTGTTATTCTACAATATTTATGTAAATAAATGACATTATACCCCGACCTCGTCAATAAGAGTTCGGCTGTCAATAATCTAAGAATCATAGAAATATGTCGGCAATGTATTAAAATAACTTTCTGGCCTATGTAGGAGCCAAGTTTTCCATATTATCTCCCAGTGGCATGTACGGCTATTCAATCTCAATTCCATTCTCATTCACAATTCCGATACGTGATTCGTCGGCTCGCACATTACACCTTGAAAATTCACCATCTCGTTAGGATGTGCTAGCCGCGCCGGCCAACCGCTTGATAAATTGTCTGGAATAATAATGATGAATTGCAACTAGTCCATGAACTCGTGTGGATTTCTATTCTTTGTAAAATGTGTTCGGATAGTTACCTTTATTTCCTCTCTCGCAAGTATCTCTGTGTAGACCAAATGTGTAGTGCTTACGAGAGTTTTATTGTAAAGGATATCCGACGAAAAATTTATGACACGTAAACGAAACATTATTATCAAAGTGAAATATATAACAATAATAATAATAATAACTTTCACACAATACAATCACTTGACCTGGTCCCAAACTAGGATACCCTGTTTATTTATTATTATTTTTTTATTTATTTGTATCACCACTTCTACGGTAACCAGGCAAGGACGCCACAAACATGAAAATACACCCAGACTGAGGCCATTTGTACAAATGTACGGCAGCCCCAGTGGGAATCGAACCCACGACCTCTGTAGCAATATTAATTATTACTAGTATTTTGATACTAGAATTGTATATGCAATTATGCAGATTAAGTAGTAAAATTAATAGTTATTTAATACGTAATAATATTAATATGAATTTAGAAAAATTAAAGTGAATTTTATGCGAAAATCTCTTACTAAATTGAACCAAATTAGCGACAAATCAATTTTTAAGTCCCAGGCCCACTTAATTAGTGACGGGGTTTTATCTGTCCCTCTTCGCTTCTGTTCGTCGAGAATTTCCACTCGAATGCTGCCATATTGGTGGGGGCTTAAATTACATCGGGAGTAATGGCCGAGGGTAATTACTTTTTGTATATTCCGTTTTTCTGAGAAAATGATATTGTTGGTTTTAGCTTTCCTTTGTTCTGGCCAACGATTTATAATGTCCTGGTATATTTTGTTGTAAAACTTAAGTTTTTCTGATCTTGGTTGAAATGTCAGTACAATCATTGAATTTGTCTATACTTAAAATTCAATGGTATAAGAAAAGGTTACGCGGTCTGATAAAATTAAATTGTTGATTCAGCTTTACTTTGCTCTGGATGGAGCTAAAGAATTTTTTTAAACATAGATTTTGCTAATCTAATCGAGGATGAAATGACGGAAATAAAAGGTGAAGCAGTTGCCATATGCTAAGAATAAAGAAACTAAGCTGAGTTAATCGAAGAAAACTCATAAAACTAACACAAAAAGTAGTGGCTCGTAAAACATTTTTAAATACACCATGTCGTCATGTGTGACATTTTCTTTGAAGACAAACACACCTTTCACGTGGTAGTAAAACAAACTAGCTAATTGTGCCTTTTATGATGGCATCGCGTGCGTCAGACCTTCAGCAAATGGCTGATCTACCCTAAACATTGAGTTACGTGGCGCCACTTTAACTGCATTGTCGGATGTGGTACTTTTACGGAAAAAGTTGTGTATGTGTTGTTTTGTTTTTTTCTAATTATATGTTCTCACAAGTAAGAGAAGTCCCGCTTTCTACCACTATGAATAGAAACGATTATGATAAAAAAAATCTTCATCATCAGCCCACTGCTGTCCCACTACTGGTTCTATGCCTTTTCTCCAAATGCCATTTCCCACGGTCCCTTGCCATTCGCATCGTAAGAATGCTTAAATAAAACAAGAATAGGTAGGTACTTGGCTACCAAAAGTCAATTGCTTCGACTTATCGTCATAGTAAAATAAGTTAATAGTAAGTCGTAAAAAAATCATTTCAAATCGTTACCATCGAGGTGTATAAAATTTCGACCAATTACATTCAATTAAAAACGAGTGGCTCATTCAACTAGTAGTCCTGATTTGAGTGTAATCGTGCTCTTTCATTTGATTGATGGCCCCAATCATCAATTTCATGTTTTACTAATTGTAGCATAAGAGTCTAATTGTATTTTACTTCACTGTCCTGATATCCATTAAGTTGATTAACATCGTCTGCATTATTTTAAGCATTTAAGTTCAATCATCACATTTACTCTCTTAATGGCTTTTCCACTTTCACTATATTGTTTACAATTTATTAACCAAATCATGATAATATTAATTCTCATACATTAAAGGAATAATTAATACATGACACACGCACAAAAGAAAACAAATCAACATTCGATATGTATTATTTTTCTAAATTATGCATCTATGATAATCAAGGCCCATAACGTTCTTAAAAAATTTAAATTATTGAATCTTAAAAAAACGGAGGACTTGTGGGGTATGTCAGTAAAAATTGTTAGTTCAGTGATCCATGTCCTAGCTTTACCGTTAGCAAAAATTTTCAATAAATGTGTAGATGAGGGAGTATTTCCGGACCTCATGAAATATAGTAGACTAGTACCCTTATTTAAAAGCGGTGATAAACACGATCCAACCAATTTTAGGCCCGTCTCAGTACTACCAGTATATTAAGTAAAATATTTGAGAAGATCATCTTAGATCAATTACTTACGCATTTCAATAATTACCAACTCTTTATCTTAGGGCCGCTCCTTTTCCTAGTCTATATAAATGATTTACCGTTTATGGTACAAAAAATGTCTGAGATAGTGTTATTTGCTGATGACACGTCACTTATTTTTAAAATAAGGAGACAAGAAAATAATCTTGACGATGCAAATAATGCTCTCTCGCAAGTACTAGATTGGTTCACAGCAAATAATCTGCTGCTAAATTCTAAAAAGACGAAATGTATCAAGTTTTCCTTACCTAACGTTCGAGTAGTTGAGAACAACATAGTAATTGGACATGAAAAACTAGAATTTGTAGATGATACTGTATTTCTGGGCATCACAGTCGATGCAAAACTACAATGGGGTCCACATATTGTAAAATTAGCACACAGACTTAGCTCTGCAGCATATGCAGTGAAAATAATTAGGGAACTCACTGACGTTGCAACTGCTAGGCTTGTTTATTTTAGTTACTTCCATAGTATTATGTCCTACTACTATGGGGCCGGGCAGCAGACATTGAGACTATCTTCATCTTGCAGAAGAGAGCCATCCGATTTATTTACAAGTTAGGTAGTAGGGATTCGCTAAGAGATTTCTTCAAAGAAACCAACATCTTAACAGTTGCATGTCAATACATTTATGAAAATATTATGTAAGTTAGAAAAAATATCAAAGACTTCGAAAATGTTGGTGGCCACCATAATGTTAATACTAGAAATAAACATAAATTGTCATTTCCACTATTTAGACTTGCAAAAGTTAACACATCCTTTATGGGGCACTGTATAAGGTTCTACAACAAAATTCCTCAAGATATATTAGAGTTACCTCCAACGCGATTTAAAAAATGTGTTAAGCACATTCTGTGCAAAAAAGATGTTTGGCATTAAACAGTAGATTAATATTATTTAAAGGACGATTGTGACTAGTTCAATACATTCATGACTAATATTTTAAGTTGAAAACTCTGTTAATTAAGTTAAAACGTGTTTTGAAAAGAATAAATGTGGAGTTTCTTTGTTAGCTTCTTCTCCACATAATCCATTAATTGTGAAACTAACAACTTTGACGTTCATTAAGTAAACATTCTGTTTTTACAATGAATAAAAATATTTGAATTGAATTGAATTGAATATAACCTGAGCACTGAGCAACAAACATCCAAACATACAAACTTTTACATGTATAATATTAGAAGGATCAAGATGGTCCTTGCAATACGGGATCTATACCCGCCTCTTCACACACAAACGGAGGCAAATGTAGCTCCACTTACGCGGTATATGCATAGGAGCGGTTAGTACACCCTCGGAGGCAAGACGTCAGCGCATTTAAGGGGCTATTAATTATTAAGGCCTCAGAGAGTCTGGCTTCCTTTAGCTCTTTGACGGTATCTGCACAACAATGTGCCTCGAATAGTGATTGCATACTTCGCTAATTGTATTAGTGCAGTCTGCCGCCTTTGTCATAATAGCGGATCTTGGTTCTGTCTTAACGTGTTGAGATGATACTCGTATGTGAGGACTTTGTCTTTACCTTATTAAATTCGGATAATTGATTGGCAAATTTCCAGGGCTGAACATACCAATATAGAAAGTGTATGATGTAAAACCTGTCAATCGTTTCTTTGGTATTGGTCAATAAACCGATTTAGAGGCTAAAAATTCCATCCATGACGGGTCTTGAACCCGCGACTTCTGGCTAACCGTACCAGCGCTCTCCCAACTGAGCTAATGAGCAAGTGCAGGCATCGGCAAAATTTCGAGCCTCTTTACAAACTTCTCTGTATTACGTACAGGCAACGACATCTGGCCGAAGCAATTTTTGGGAGAGCGCTGGCACGGTTAGCCAGAAGTCGCGGGTTCAAGTCCCGGCATGGGTGGAACTTTTAGCCTCTAAATAGGTTTTTAAAAATTGTCCTCAGCACGGGTTAGTGCAACAAAAAGAGTATTACTTTAAAATTATTTATCTTTTTGGAAGTACTTTTACTATCGATACTAAAGAAACGGTTTTTACGGTCCGCACCGATCTCGTTGTATAGATGTTGATATTTTAAGATGTTTATGGTCTTTAAGAGATGTACCAAGTTATATAGCCATATAATTTGGATACCCGGATGATCGATAAACTACGATGTTCACCAAGAATGTATCGAAGGGGTCTCTTTTAATGGAAGAGCCTTTTTCAATTGTCACTTGCAAATCTAATTTTAGCTTCATATCGGTAGTTTCAAGTGTCGCAAAGGGTGAGATGATATTCTACTTATTCTGAAATCGTATTTGTTCTTGCCGTTGTCGGATGGCACACAAAGACGGTATATAGTTTTGTGGCCGCCTGTGTTACTGTTACCAGATCCAGCAATGCGTATAAATAATTTAAAAAGATTTTAATTTGAATTAGCACTAGTTTTAATGAACATCCATTTTTTCCCAAGAGGAAACAAAATAAATTACATCGGAATATCACCGCGCTATCTGTTGAAATCGATATATGTAAATCAATGCGTTTAACTTTGACATTGATGGCGCTGTGGGTTAACATATAAGGCCGCTAGATGGTGAGAGCTATCTTTAGACAATAACTGTTGATTTTTGTTTATGTCACGCTACGATTTTTCCGCTCAAAAAGATAAAACAAACGCTTTCAACTGGAGTGAAACTCTCAATTGGGATATTTATACTCAAAATAAACTTGTTAACTCGGAAAGTGTTAATTTTGAACACAAATGTTTGGGCTCACACGTGAAAAAAGTTTTTGTAACAGAGGAATTCAAAAATAGAGGGTGTAGGCTAAATTGCATTGGGTCCCCATTAACGCCTTGTCAGATCGGATTTCGATTTGTGTTATTGATAAATGGATTTTATTGCAGCTCGGAGCGCATTCGCGAATCTAATCACATGGGGTTAAGTAGGCAATACTGATATTATGAAACACGCGATGAGTTACTCAATTTTTCACCATCAGTTTTTTACCGAATCATTTGTCCATTAAAAGTGGCTTGGTTACTTCAGTAATAGCTAGTTGTAGTATACAGTTTATTTTGGATGTTCGCTTTATATTTGTAGTTGCCATTTTGTTAGCTACACAGGAAAAGGGCTGGATAGCTAATCCAACATAGGAGCCAAAGCACATTTTTCTCTGACGTGTTTTGGGAAATTGCTACGCAGTGGCTCGCTGCGAGGAAGTGAGTCGTTTCCTAAACATTCTGTTGTAACATTAGCAAACGATATTTCATAGCAATCATGAGATCCAGTCACAGTAATAATAATGTAGTACAACAAATCAATCTTCGCACGCATTCACTCAGTAACTTTACGAGCAGCTTTACAACATACGTAGGTAAGGTCGACTGTACCGATGTAGATACTGTAAGAATCTTAGGTAGGTACTTATTCGAATAACGTTCCCCGCTCCAACTAGCTACATTATCAAGGCACCCCGACATAAGTTTTCGTTTCCTTACATTTTCCCGTTGTCACGGGCACCTAATGAAAGAATTAGCTTTCATTACAAATGATACGATTCCTTAAAGGGATTCCCGAATGAAGACAAAGTGCTTTCGTAAGCTATCCGATGGTCGAGGATCAATGTAGGGTCGGGATGTTAGAAAAAGGCCACGTGTTTCTACTGGTTAGACACCAACTTTTTGTTGCAGGTTGTATTTTTGCCAACTTGTATTTTTTTTTCTTTAATTCCGCTGCAAATTTGAGCAAACAAAATTGTAAAGATTATCGATTCCAAAAAAATATTGTTATAGAATTTTTTTATATAGATATTGCTGAAATCTTGATGATAAAGCTGAAATATTTTGAACTATTTGAGATTTTAAGTACCTAACTAGACAACATAGGCATATCTTTAAAATGCGCAGTTCTGCGCAGAGCAACTGCCAACAAACTGTTCTACAGTTTGGCAGAAATACAAGTTTGTATTTTTCTGTATTGCTCAGAATAAAAATCTTCATTCATTTATTCATTCCTGAAACACGTAAATTAGAGTTTGAGTTTGTTTCTCAGAATGTAGTTTGGAAATCCCTGGTATTTCCTGGTAAGTATTTATAATTTACTTACGATAAATCGTGCTTAATGCCCTATATCATATAGACTATAGGGCCCTACAATACATAGCATGTGTTAAAAAGAATAGATAAAGAATGTCCATTCTATTTACCTCATATTATCTATCATACAGCGCAAATTTATCTATCGAAAAAGGAAACTTAGACAAATCATAGAACAAAAGTTGTTGTAAATGAAAAACTCTAAACTCTTATTGTTTAATTTTCATATGTAATTCCATCTATCTAATGGGAAACTTGCCTCAAACTTCAATTGCACATTTCTTTTATAATATCGGAGCCACAGAAAAACTCACAAAACATTGAAAAAAAAAACCTTTAAAATTTTATTTTCGGGTTTTCGGGTTTCCGAAAAATACAAAAAATAGTTACTCTGATAATAAACAACTTATTAGAATTAGTTTTTTCATTAAATTCTAAATGTTTTTTAATAAGGGTGTAAGTGCATAGAAATATTATTTTAGGAGGTCACTCAAATATTGATAAACGCTACATACATTCTAAGGCGTTACATGCATGGTGTGACGTTATAGTTTGAGCCCGTTTTGTATGGCGCGTTTTGTACCAGGCACGTGGTTGATTTGAGTTTGAGTTTTCGACGGGTTATATCATGAAAAGTATGGGTTCCGAATAGCGTCACTCCATTTCCTTCCGTGGATGTCGTAGAAGGCGACTAAGGAAATCAATTACTAAGAGACAGGCAGCAGCGTATTCCTGAGATTCCAACCGCATACTGCGATCGCCAACCCGCCTGCCAAGCGTGGCGATTATGGCAAAACCCTTCATGATTATGAAAACCACGAAGGAGGCCTATGTTCTGCAGTGAGCGTCAAATGGCTGTTGATGATGATGTGTGATGTCCTTGCCTGGTTACCATAGTACAGGGCATCCTAGTTTGGGACTACGTCAAGTGATTGTGTTATGTGGAAGTTATTATTTATTATTATATTAGACGTAGAACACTTTTATGTATCTTTTAACACGGCCTCTTCGATTATGTAATGATTATAAACAATTTCTGTGCATGTTGTTCAGGAATGGTGTATTTTACAGTTAAGCTTGTATTTGATGAATGAAAATCAGATACAGTTAGTAGGGAGATTATATGTATAATATGATAATGTGTTCCTGTTTTGCAGCAACATTTTTCCCTTTTATATAAAAGAAAAGCCCAAACTCTTCAGCTGCAGTCACATTATGTATTCATAAGTTTTAAATGTAACTTTAATCTCGATTCCCTAAAAGCTTCTGTCAAACGTTTGTCTGTTCAAATTAGTGTCGGATTCACCCTTTTTTCCTCTCTTCCGTTTTCCAAATTCAAATAAGATTTCTTTTTTTTATTACTAAGCCGCATAATAGCTGGGGCCAGTCACTGTTCGACGTCTCTTCACTTTCAAACGCTAATTCCCGCCGTTGCCCCGAGTTACTGATTGGACGATATATTTAACAATGCCACCGACGGGCTTCTCTGCGAGGGAATACATCTTATGTACCCACTTTTTTCTTGAGCTGGGATTCTTTTATTTTCTTATTTTCCATTCGGTTGCGCGGCCGGAAGGTCAGATGTTTGCGGCGGGCTGCACGCGCTAATAACGCTAATAGCAATTAGTAGAAGGTTCGGTTTTGCTTGCGCCCGTTGGGTGTTTAGTTATTCGGGGTCGGAGGTATGCAGGCATATTACGGGGCAGGCTGGCCATGGAGGGTTTTAACGGGAGGTCGTTTGCTGCGCTGCCAGCCGCCTAAGATTAATGACATTACGCCAAGACAGTTTGTCCGGAGACAAACGTGACAAAAAAGTAAGGTACACATTACCGTCATTGTCTTTATTGGCATCAATCACATAAATTTCCAAAAAATGATTTATTTTGTATTTTAAATAAAAACTCTAAGTTACCTATACAGGGCTACCTCTGAAATGCGCGAGTCCCTAATACGTCAGTTAAATTAATGTCAAATATTACAAAAGCCCTACCCTGACAAACCACGTACCTTGACGTATTTCAGAAATTGCATTTTTGGGGACCTGTTTACGGTGGCGGGGAGTCGCTGGGTGCGGGCGGCACAAGACCGGGAAGCTAGGAAAACCGTGAAGGAGGCCTATGTCCTGCAGTGGGCGTCAAATGGCTGATAATAATGATGATGATGATTATGATTTTAGGGATAACAAACCACGTGGGTATATACGTCCCACTGCAGGCAAAAGTCTGCTTTCAGATTGGATTTCAATCATTTGTAAACCTTCTAAGTCCCGTGTAACGTTTGAGAAACCAACCTTATATAGAAAAGGCTAGATTTTAGATCCTGCTTGGGCTCGAAATCGTACTGGGCTTATTATGAAAGTTGTTTTACCAATAAAGCATATTTCCACAATACTTTGAGAAAACCTAGAATAACTGAGTAAACATAAAATAAAACAGAGTTTTGGTTCCGGTAAGAGCAGAATTTAAAACCACGCTTTATTAAACGAAAGACCATGAGAATGAACGCCTAGATATACCAATAACAACTGGAGTACTCTTTTTCATTCCCTTATTACCGGAAATGGAGAAAAAATCATCCGTTGAATTGGCTGAGGGCAGAGACAACTTGAAAAACCCAGTTTCATACTTTGGACATCATAAAATATTTAACACTCATATCTTTCTGAAGCGGTCCGAATATTATCGACGTGTCCATAAAAAAGGAAAACTCTTAAGGAAAGGGACAGACACATCCCACCCTTGTGGAATAGAAAGGGAGGGTAAATTAGATATTGTACGATCTTTGGAAATTCCTTGGAAACGCTTGCTTTCTTTTCCATCGGTTTTATAGCTGTCGTTATATTTTGATAGAGCCGTTTGGTAGGATCGCCGATATAACGTTTATGTTTTGGTTTTCGGTTGTTGCTTTCTATCGCACAGTCTTTTTGCTACGGCAACACTGTTTACCTTTCGGGAAAAGCCTGTTCCTCTGCAGTAAGACTCTTAAAAATTGAACGGTATATGTTAAACATATTATATTTTACGCTAACCCGCATAGTTTTCAAGTGATAAATATACGGCAGGACACTCCGCATAAAAATACTTGGTACAGTCGCGTACACAAATGAATCCAATGCAATAAATGAAGATGATAATCACGCACGTGTCCAAGGACGTCATCGATGGCCCACACTAAAAATATTTGCGCGTTCTAATACTTTTGTAACACGCGATAATGAATGGACACTTTTCTGAACGACTGTATCTATGAGTCCTATAATAACTTAGGGGCTCTCACTCGCAAAAATGATGCAATGCGTGGTGCGGGATGGGCGCGGGGTCCAGCCATATTTCTCGTTCTGTACACCCGAAACACAGTTGGCACGAGGTTATACTTTTGGAGAATTCCTGTAAATACACGGCCTTGATACAGTTGTGTATTGCGTGGGCAGATAGTATAGCTGTGTTAAATGTGTGCCAGATAATCTACGTTACTTACTAGTTATTCTTTTAAAGCGGGGAAAGACTAGACATTTTTTAAATCATACTTAAAATTGTGGGTTACCGTAGGCACTGACTGAAAATCAGCGCTGAGGGATCACTTACACAGCACAACGCTGAGGCAGATGCCTTTTGTGGCAACTCAGATACACCACAGGCTACATCTATGGTCCTGTTTTATTTACCTATTCGTTTTGTCTGTTGTGTATTTAGTTTTCTTTTTGTTGTTGTGCATATTATGTTACTTATCTGCTTATTTTGTTTCTGTGATGTATCTTGTTGGTATAATAAATGTCTTTCTTCTTCTTTTTCTTTCTTCTTATGCCTTATGATGGCTCTTAACGCGAGTTGCGTAAGTGCGGGTATTGAACAAAAACAGTAAACCTTTAACACGCCGCTGATTGAGCCTACATATCGCTAGTTAACACTTTACAACATGAGCCCGGCCCGAAAATATATCCGCGAAATTCGCAATAATAAATAACGTGCCTTGTCCCGCTCACCTAGGGTTAACCCGCTTTTATAAACTAGCCTATAATTTATAACTATTACCCGACCGAAAACGATCATGTGATATCACTTTATGGCGTATTCCGCTCCGGCGAATAAAATGTTTGCCAACCGAAATGTGTTGCGTTATTTTTGCTTAGGCCGGTACTGGATGTTGCCTTAACCCTCAGGGTTAGTAAATGAAAAGTCTCTTATACCTGTAAAAACATCTTTTTCCTATTGCCTATCTGCTGTTTTTTACTACTGATTTTTCTTTTACTTTATTGCGAGAACTAGAATTGGTCTATAGTATAGTGGTTATAAGCGACAATAATGTCACCTAGCGCTACAATTTTTGCTCGCGTGCTATATTCAGAACTACAATACCTACATTCGTGAGTAATATTTTTTTTTGTAAAACTCAACCCTTATCTAGAAACAAAGCGGCCATAACTGACCAATAAACGCTCTTCTCATAAAAATGGTGGATCCTTACCTTAACACCACGGCGTACTTAATGTAATCGCGCTCAATATCCTTTGTTCACTTTCAGACTCATTAAAAAGGCGATGCAATTTAATGAGTTGATAGTGTGCGTTAACCCTCGACTACGTTTGCAAATACCGCCCTTGCTGTCGCTGGATTGCCGACCGTACTACCTAGCGGGTAAAGTAGGGTTTCCGTTGGGTGTGAATAGTGTAGTATCGGTATGTAGGGGTCGAAGATTAGTGGCACACGCCTACGAGCGGGCGCGCTGAGCGGCTGATGTTACCCCAGAGTGTAGTTACAATTAGAGCGATGCCCACAATGGAGTGAGGCCACGTAATGCTACCTCTTGTCTTTGTATGTTGATTGTTCGCGAAAGAGATCGGCCCGGGCCACGGTTATGGCCGCGTTTACCATACGCCCTCGCTTTCCGGGTTATTCCGGCGCACGGGTGGAACTTTGGCTCTTAACACGCTGCTGTAGGTGTGTCATTAACTACCTATCCTTTATTAGTATATGCATATAATGCTACTAGCATATATAGGGTGTTTCATGAATACCCTGTAAAAGTTAAAGGTCTTTTTGTAGTTATAAAAAAAAACTTTTATTATGAGAGCGACTTCAAAACATCGAAAAAAATATCAGCTTTTGTATACATTATCTCTTAAAATTTATTTTAAAATATTTTGTTACTAGTCAACAACAGTTGTTTTTATTAATGGGTAGAATAACCCCAGCCAGTTTTACCAGACGTTTCTGAAACAACCTGTAGAGATCAGTTTTTGCCGTAATTTTGTAGTTCTGTTCTAATAAGTTCTGGTTCTTAGAGCGTTTGTTGACAGGCATTTCTAACCAGGTAGGTAGAAACTGTGTCAAGCTGATGTAGATAATTGACTGGATGGGTCGTAATTAGACTACTTTGATTCCTTGCTTGAGATATGGCATGTTCTTTTACCACTTTCTAGAAAAAAAAGCTGAATTGTCAATTTATGTTTCACTTGAAGGCAAAGGCCTTGTCAAAGTTTTATTCCTAACGGCCTCACGCCCTACCTTCTGTGACTTTTGTACTATGACATATAACACACTTGTGTCGCCATCTCCGTCTTGTTCTATGTGAAGAAACGGTTCCATGAAAGTTGTACGTCGAATTTAAATCTAGTCGCGGCTATACATTCCAGTTGGTCGGCGGTTGTGCAAAGGGGCTTAGAAGCCGCGAGCGATTGCTCCGATGTCAGTAGGTGTATTGTCAATTGGAAACTACTCGGCTCTCGGTACAAGCGCTTTTAGATTCGAAAGAGTTCGTTGCGCAGTATATGTGAGAAAGGAGATTGATCAGCGGCTTAATTTTTCTAAGTAGGTAGTTTTATGTTTGTTTTGTGCATTTTGTGAAAATGATATTAACATGTGAGTTTGACTTGTTATCGCAATTTTTGTTTACATTTAAAATCTGTACGAAGGAGGAATTTTGCGTACTACTTTTGCTAACAGTCTTCTAAATAAGCAATTTACAGTTACAGGAAGTTGACAAGATTTTTTGGGTTTAGGTTAGATTATTTTAAATAAAAACCATGAAATCACGCCTAGGGTGCATACCGCGCGACATGTTGGTGTTTCAACATTCACGTGCAAGAATACGCACTCTCCCCTTTGCACTCGTACCTGATTCTTAAAATTGTTTGTAGACAATTGTACTCAATAAACTATTGCTCAATATTCAACACAGACTAATTCCTTCGTAGATAAGATGGAAATTAAGTGATTGACAAAAAATGTTCTAAAATTTCATAACTTTACTAATTATATTCTTTGTTGCATTAATCTGTGCTGAGTTACTTTACTAATGTAACTATGAATAAATTCTAACATCTTATTGGTTTACGAAACGTTTCAACATGCTTTCTCTGAAAACCTACCGTGTACTGCGGAAGAGGGCTATGAAAAGGCCAGGTTTTATCGCGTTGCCATGGAGACGGCGGGAAGCTGCGTCGCCTGCGATACCTACCCCCCGCTTTCCGAGGATCCGCACAAAAACTACACTGGGTATATATTATAGGTATATGCTGTAGACTTCTTATAGATAAGAGACATTTTGTTGCAGAGATGGCCCTTGAAAATAGATAGCAAAAGAAGTTTTAAATAAATCTAGATTACATCCTCGTTGTATTTTACTGTCTCGTTGGTTGTGCAATATCAGAGCATGTGGGTTCGATTCCTCAGTCTGGACGTCTTTTCCATGTTTGTCTGGTCCTTGACTGATTAGCATAGCACAGGATATTACATATGACATACTATCCCAACTAGGAAGTTAGGATTGTGTTATTTATCAGTATACTGCTCTGTTTTACAGAGTTCAGTAGAGCGAGTTATATCTCTAAGCTACAAAAGTCGAAATACCTAGATGATTGTATTAAGCTGTTATTAATACTAACCCTTATCTTACCTCATCCTTATCCTTTTCATGCGTTTTGGGGAACTTGCGTGAAACTTATAGCTTTCGAGGTCCCAGAAATGCGAAAAATAAAATTAAAAAAATAATAAAAAACAAATTAGGTTTCATTTTTTATTTGAACTGTAAACATTTTCTAAAAAAGGTGTAGATGTACAAAAACATTATTTTACGAGATAACGTCAATATTGATAAATACTTCATAAACATCAGAAGGGGTTACTTGCAAGTTGTGACGTCATAGCTTGAGTCCGATTTGTATGTGGCGTTTTTGTACCACACCACGTGACTAGAATGATTTTTTTGACAGATTACATTATGAGAAATATTAGTCATACAGAAAAAAAATTACTACGTTTATTAACATGGTCTCTCCGATTATTATAATTTTTTTATGTATAGCCTATATACGTTCCACTGCAGGGCACATGCCTTCTCTCAGAGAGAGAGTATGGGCTTAATTAGCAGGCGTGCCCACCGCGGATTGGCAATTTCAAGTGCTGAGGAATGTGAACATCTCTGACATTCAGGTTTTCTCACGATGTTTTCCTTCACAGTTAGAGAATGTTATTACTACAATAACATGTTTCATTGGTACATGCCGGGATTCAAACCTACGACCTCCCGAATGAGAAGTCGGCGTTCTACTACTCCGTTACCACCGCTATTTTTATTAAAACCCTGATTATATTTTTAAAAAATCGTGCAAGTTCTCCATTAATAAGAACAAGTAACTGTGGCGTAAACAAAGTTAAAACTTGAAGTGTAGACAAATAAAGACTAAAATCTTATACTTAGTTGTGTTCTAATGCAAATTGATGGAATGAATGATTCAAGTGGCGAGATTGCAGAGTCTAATTAAAACTGTCTGATGGTTACAGTGATGAATATTGTAATTGCAAACTTTGTTACAAAAATGTAAATGAAACAACATTCCATATTTTTGTAACAAATTAGAATAGTTAGCTAATTCATTGTTTAAAAGCGTAGATACAAAAAAAATTGCCAGGATTCTACCTTTAATAAAAAATACATAGCCTTTTTATCTTATTGCATCACATCTATACAGCAACAAAAAAAAACAAAGATGCAAAAAAAAAACACGGAATGCCAAATAATTGACATATATTTTCGAAATTTGAGTCCTAAAATAAAAATTTAAACAGGTAGACAGGTTCCGTGTGGCGCCGGATTAAGAATAGCGTCACTCCATTTCCTTCCGTGGATGTCGTAGAAGGCGACTAAGGAAATCAATTACCAGGAGACGGGCAGCAGCGTCTTTCTGAGATTCCAACCGCATACTGAGATCGCCAACCCGCCTGCCAAGCGTGGCGATTACGGCAAAACCCCTCATGGTTATGAAAGCCATGAGGGAGGCCTATGTCCTGCAGTGGGCGCCATATGGCTGATGATGATGATGATGGCAGGTAGACTGTACTGTCTCTATTTGAGGCCTAAGCCTGGATTAAATGCGTGAAGAATGTGGCGTAGTTTTGTTTGTTTACTTATTTACGCTGACGTCACATACGGCGGCAAATTAACCCTTGAGCGCAGGTTAACAGTCAGAAATGCCCTGAAATATTAACGCCAGTTGTATGGACGAGTCACGCGGAAAAACAAAGTGGAAAAACTCTACCAGCTATGGCCCCGTCGCGTGTCCCCGTCAAAGATTAAGGAAATTTTCAGGTGCTTACTTCAGAAATGAGTTAATGTCTCTCAGAGACAAATTGTAGTTATTTCTAGACAGTTTTGGGCCCTAATTTGAAATAAACGTAAGAACCCAAATTGAAAAATAATTGATTGGTTTCCTCAAGATGTTTGCCTTTATAGTTAGAGAAATTAGTATTGTTTTAAAATATTCACTGGATAAATTCTTCGGAAACTCTGTTGAATAAATACGGATTATGTTTCTCTATAAAAAAGACAGATTTATACCTATTGCCAGTGCCTATGGATTTGAATCCACTATCTTTAGTGTAGATTAAAGCGGTGCTCTTGAGTTCACTTAAGCAAAAACAAAAAATTGTTATTTACAAACTACAAAATTAATGTCCCTCGTTGCAAGATTCATATATGAGTTCAATAATCTACAAGTATCTGATGAGTCGTGACTGAATTTTGTAAATATGGAGGGTATTTCCTCGACAGTTGCAAAGTGTGTGAGCAGCGAAACGATAAATTACTGATAGGAAACTAGTAGTAGGTACGGTGGTAGCGCAGTGGTAGAATGGCTTCACATTTGGGAGGTCGTGGGCAATATCACTCGCTAAAGGTAAAGGAAAACATCGTGAGGACACCTGGGTGTCTGAGGTGTTCACATGCCTGCTAACCTGATAAAATTGCCAACACCGCGGATTGACAATTTCAAGCATGCTTGGTAATTAAGTCCATACTCTTCCTCTGAGAGAAGGCCTGTGTCCTGCAGTGTGACGTTTATAAGATAGATACAAAAAAACTGGTATGTTTCACAGAGTAACAAAGACTTGATTTAAAAAAACAATAGAAAGCTAGATAGAAGATTCTTTATTGTAAACAGAAATTTTATAAATCGAATTATACTACATTACGAGACAATATGGAGTAGAGTCACCAAAATGTAATATCGGCTTCCTCACAAAGCTTCACAGCTAGTAAGATTGATACGTCTGCAGGAAATATCAAGTAAATCCACAAAAAAAGGTGCTTGCACGCAAGAAAACCAAAGTTTTATTCTTTGCCGCCGCGCGGCTGTATTGAGTGGTGGCAGTGGGTGGGGCAATACGCGGGAGAGTCAATACCGGCCCTGGGGACCGCCTCCCGAGGGAGCCCGGGGGAGGGGAAGGTTAAAAGGGAAAAGTTATAAGATCGCCCGTTGTCGGATACCGCGTTTTAGTTCGCGACTGTCCAGGAAAAAATCTGGATTTAGTTTTTTTGTGGATTTTGTTCTCCTTTTCGTTTGTTGAGCATGAGTGAACTGCGAATGTGTGCAGGTTGAGGTGGATTGGAATTAGATAGACCGATAGAGAATACGTTATTGCATAACCAGGTGAAATAAGATGCTTCCTGTGATAATAGCTGCTCTGTAGCTCAATGTTAACAATAAATAAGCTCGCGAGTTGCGGCTTTATACCTATCACACTAGTCGTATTTTACAAATACTGTGATAGAGTTTATACACGTGTAACAAAATCTCCATATCAATTTGAAAAGGGGGGAGAGGTTATACTCGTCAATATATAAGGCTTTTAGGATGGTGACAACTACTCAATAGCAAAAAAAAACATTTATTGCTTACTAACATTATTTTATGGTAGTTACTTTATTTTTTATGTAGCCTATTTGCATCAAGCATGCCCACCGCGGATTGGCAATTTCAAGCGCTGAGGTATGTGAACACCTCAGACACTCAGGTTTCCTCACGATGTTTTCTTTTGCAGTTAGTTACTTTATGGCTTTAAATTGTACGATGTAATAGAATAGAATAGAAAAAAATTAATTAAACAGCGGATTTATTTTGCAGTTTTTTTTCTCATAGGTTAACGAGTAAAATAGACATGGAGAGCTATTCGGATAGACGGATTTTTTTACATCTTGTATTTTTACTGTTACTAGGGCCGACTGGTAGCACTATCGTAAATGTGGCTTAACTAAAATTCTTCGTACAAAAGTCGACTTAAATGGTGACGTAAGTGACATTTAAAAAGTGGTGCAAGTCAGCCTTAGAAACTTATCAAACGACAAATGATAGGAAATAACGAAAGCGAGGTTATCGATTGTAAAATTTTTCTTCCAGTAAACCTGGGAGAGACGTGAATACATAAAATTTATTATGTCAATAATTTTGGAAACCTTACTTCATATACTTACCTTTATCTCGTATCTCTTTGATGAAGGTGATAGTCAAATGGCAAAATTTCTAATTCTAATAAATAATACTCCGATGTCATTTTCAACTTCCGCCTCCACAAAAAAATCCAACTACGAAACATTGTCTGTTTACATAGGCACGCTGCGTAGTTATAGGGACTAGTACAGTCGCGGACAGGTCTGATCTACCTGCAGCCGGCGTCAACGCGAGCTACAAGTTTGAGTTGCGAGTAAAAAGGGCTGTAACGAGTTGTCGCGGACTGTGCCGCGTGTTGCGAGAGGGAAGGGTGTTATTCAAGTGCTACTGAAAGAGGGCGACCGACAGCTACATAGCGGAACGTCGGCGTGCCTTCTCTATGAGTAGATAGACACGCGTAGTGGGGCTTAGGCGCCTTACTTCTTTATGTTTTGGAGCGAGTTCCAGTCGCTCACTCCCAAGTATCACTACTAGAATACATTTTACCTACCTGACTTCCACACAACACAATCACTTGACCTGGTCCCAAACTAGGATAACCTGTGCTATGGTGACCAGACTAGGGTATCACAAATATGGAAATATACCCAGACTGAAGCCATGTGTACAGATTTACGGCGGGCCCCATTCCTTCGGTATGGTAATCGGACGCAATACTGCTAGAACAACGAGGCAGTCAAATTTATTTTATACCTATTTCTTGGTAAGTTGAGATTAAAAAGCTTGATAATGCACCAAAGAATGCGCATTAGCTTAGACAAGCTTTTGCTGAAATCTGGGACGCCTTAATTTTAATTTCAAAAATTGTTTAAGAAAACAATTTTTGAAATTAACCGGTCTAAGCGGTTAAGGGTTTTCTTAAACAATTTTAGGGTATAAATTATTCATTTATGTCATTCGTTATTCGTGTATTGACGCAGAAGAATGTCTATTGTCAAATTAATTTATTAGTGGACTGATACGATATTGTTGCATTGGTACGTTGGACTTTTATCTTTTTCCAGAATTAGAAAATATAAATATAATAAATTTACTAAGAAAGAGAATGAATTCATATGAAATTGAATAGAGTTCATTCAGATTAGAAAAAATTGCGAACATTCTGTTTGTCATTTTGACTAAGGCATGTGAACAAGGTATGAAAGAAAAAAAAATCCTACAAATTTTTGTAAGCTAGGTATTTAGCTTTAGTTATAGCGAAGGCATACTCTATAACCATAGAGTGTATACAGAATGTTCGTACAACCGAATGTTCGCGAATTTTTCGACCATAAAATTTACGAACATTCGGTTTATGTAATTTTGACCGAGCCATGTGAACGAGGTATGAAAGAAAAAATAATACGTTCACTGTAGTGAACGTAAATTTAGGTGGATCGTCTAATATCGTCTTAAATACAGTGTGCTTTCGCTATAACAAAAGCTTTTTTTGTAGGATTGTTAAAAGGAACGTGTACTAGGTACAACTCAAAAGACAAACATTCCCCGGCAACTCAAATATTTCCGTTCATAATAGAGTTTTGTTTCTCTGAAAATTCTATTGATTTGCATCGCTTCTGAATAAAACATCCCCTTACTCGACATGGGCTGTCACCTACCGTTCTTTCTTCATGCAGTCGCCAAGCCCTCCGTCTATACCTAGAATGTTCTCCGCCTATATAAAGTTTCGCGTAAGGGATGAAAGCGGGGGTAGTTTTTACGATGGAAATAGTGGCTACCTCGCTACGCCCGTGATGCGATACGTCGATATTACCTTATTCTTTTATTGGCAATGGTTTGATTTTTGTCATTGCGTTTTTTCTACTTTCTTTCTTTGCCTGTGGGGTAGCAATGTTTCTATACCAACTAGATAGTTTTCTTCAACGTCAGGTGATTTTGGAAAAATTAAATAGAAGTGAAGCATATAAAGTATGTTTGAAATTTTTATGTCTGATTTCTTATCACAGTTAATCCATCATAGCCTGCGACTTTGTTTGCGTTGGATTAGAAAATGAAGTGCCCTAACGGCTTAATCACTTGATTAAGGAGTAAGATCACTTCATGTTCTAATTCATATTAATAACGAAATTTACCTTTCTTGGACTATCTTCGTTCTAAATTTCGTCCCTTGAGACCTTTTCGCGGTTCTATTAAATTTACTATTCTACCTCACCACGCCGTCTTCCGTCGTTGGCGCAGCTTGCGCTCACTCAAACTCATTCATAGAATACACACTGTAATACAGTGATTTGCAATTTAGATCTGTTTGCGAAATGTCAAACGCAGCATAAGAACTGATGCTCCACAGTTCACTGGACCGACGTTCTAAAGCAAGTTGCTGGTAACGGCTGGATAAGGATGGCCGAGAACAGAAAGATGTGGCGTGCTTTAGGGAGGCTTATGCCCAACATGAATACTCGGGCTAGAACGATAGATTAGATTGGACTGAGCCACCCAAATATGGTTATATTAAAACTTCGTACAAAACATCATTTGTACGATCAAACATAATTTCGACGCGATATTGCGCCCGGCGCGACGTCGCGCGTCGTCGCAACTATGTACCTATTATTGTCTAACAGTGAAAAGTAAGGAATTTCACAGGACTTGGTGTCCATTTAGAGAGGGTTTTATGCTTTTTATGCAAAAGACGATGATTCGATAAAAATCTTTGTGATCGCCACTGAGTTAAAGTACTACGTAGTACTTTATTAAATTTACGTTTTATATTTATTTTATTCTGTAAAACAACAGAAATATATCATCTGTGAAAACTTCAACTGCCTAGCTATCACGGTTCATGAGATACAACCTGGTGACAGACAGACAGACAGACAGCCTGGTGACAGACAGACAGACAGACAGACAGACAGACAGACAGACACATAGACAGACAGACAGACAGACAGACAGACAGACAGACGGACGGACGGACGGACGGACGGACGGACGGACGGACGGACGGACGGACGGACCGACGGACAGTGAAGTCTTAGTAATAGGGTCCCGTTTGGCACCCTTTGGGTACGGAACCCTAAAAATTAGCCGATCACAATAAATAGATGAGTTGTCGAGTTGAAAGGTATCTATTAGATATCCTTTTTGCGCGTACCGAGAACAAATAACAGTAAACAGTAAGAATTATTTAGTTTACATTTCAATTCCTGTTTATCTGCTTTTGTAGGAAAACTATTTTAAGCTAAAGTTCTTAAACAATTTTCCATTGCCTTGTGAAACGTAGATAATTTTCCTGCTTTTTCTCAGTTTTTTTTTTAATATTGATCTCTGGTCCAAAATAATGGAGTTGACAACATCACAAACTCCAGCATTAAGGTAAGGTTCTGACCACACGTGACGTCCAGTATCCCGCCCATACTTCTTTGTAAGCCATCCCGAAGTATTATAGGGGTGCACTAACGGTAACATATGTGTGGTCAAACTGGGCAGGACACAGAGACTTATTGCTGGTACTATACATGGTTTTCCTTAGTTCTTTGTACTCTCGGTTGACTTTTTGGTGGACTTCGCGGAATGTTCGCTTCTTCGGTTCCAACCAACTTAAGTTAACATTACATTAACTCACGCCTGTATCCCGGAGGGGTAGGAAGAGATCAGGGCTTGCCACAAAAAAGATATTTATATTATTATATCTAAAACCAATACTTATTTAAAAATATATTATTGATATCTAAGGCTTATATCAATCAATTAACTGATTATTGAAGATTCCTAATTTGTCCTGAGTAAAATATTGAAAAATGGGCCAAGTGCATGTCGGGCCAGTGAAGGGTTTTGTAGAAAGAGGGGTTTTTATCTGCTTTACAAAACTATCAACTTCATCAAAGTAATTTTCAATGGATTTTGTATGAAGTTTTCCTTTTATCGCCTATTACTCGTTACCTTCCTACTGACCTACTAAGCCGTGATAGTTTTCCTTTTAAGTTTATTGTATGTGCTACTGCCCTGATTTTTTTCACGTTTCTACAATCTACCGTTTAGCCAGTAGAGAGGGGAGTGACACCCTACTCTGTCAAAAATTTGCGCTTTAAAGCTTACTATTTTGCACACGGAACCCTACACAATAGTGTACGCGAGAAAAAAAATTAATCCCTAACTTAGGTATGAGGAGGTACCCACATTTTTTTTAAAGATTTTATTCTACCGTTTTGTCGGTGTAATAAATATGTAAATCTATGCCAAATTTCAGCTCTCTAGTACTTGGCGTCTCTGTGCTAAGCCGCGGACAGACCGACGGCCGGACGGACATGGCGAAACTATAAGGGTTCCTTGTTGACTACGGAACCCTAAAAATTGTGTCCTTTAAGCTCGTAGCAAAGTCAGCCTATAGCGGAAGTCCCTACTTCCAGGCACTTATATTACCAATTTAACACCGAACAACAATGCTACTAAAGTTTTCCACTAACGCAGTAGATAATTAAGCGTATAGAGAGCACATTAGGCCGGGCGCAGACGGTCGTAAATTAAGACACTACTTGTATAAATTACTGGATGTCGGTTGGATCGATACGATACGAGTGACAATACGATTTTCATATTAGCTTACCTTCTACAAAGACAAATGGAATTGGAATTCCAAATTAATAAGTTAGCACACCATTGAATTGCTCCAGGTACCAAAAATTTGTCTTACCAAATAATAATGTGGTGGGTTATACTCTTACCTATTCTATTTCATACCTACATTTGTGAATCATAATAATGCTGAGCCGAATGCTCATTCATAGGTCGCTGGTTCATTCACATTAAATTTGCTACGCCTACGTTGTCGCATAGGTCGCTGGTTCAGATCCGGCTCGAAGGACCATGTTAAAAGATGGCTCAGGATCAAGCAAGTGGACTGTAGATTTAAAAGGCGGCACTAGGAACCAGAGAATTTATTATAACTTAACACAACTGGATTCAGTCACACAGAGATAGCAAAAACTTCAGTATTACCAACTTAAAGTGTTAAAAAAGAATATATGACAAAATACTTGTGCTGCCATAAACAACCCCAATTGGTACATTACCGTACCGTGTATAGGAAATCTCAGTGCTTTTGTTTTTCATGTATTTATGCTACTTTTTTGTTCGGTTTTATCTGGTTCTTTTACTTGTATGATTATATTACTCTTTATTATCCCTAATCCTTCCTACTATCCTACTAATATTATAAATGTGAAAGTTGGTGAAGATTGTTGGATGTTTGTATGTTTGTTACTCAATCGAGTAATAACGGCTGAACGAATTTACATGAAACTTGGCATATAGATAGACAAAGACCTGAATTGAGACACAGCATACTTGATATCCCCGTAATGCGTTCCCTTAGGATAATATTTATTTTAAGTTTAAAACGGATGGCGTTGTGCGAGCGAACGTTGTGTTTTAAAAATAGATGGCGTTGTGTATTCTGTGGCGGTACGAAGTTCGCCGGGACAGCTAGTAAAATGTAATAAAACTAAAACTTTTTGGTTTAATTTTTTTGCTGAAATCTGATATTTTTTATTGAAAATGGTTTTTTGCGACATTGTAGTTTAGAGAAGAAGTTCTTAAATATGAATAGAATCAGGTTTAAATTTTATAAATATACACCGTGTATCGCGTTTAAAGAACACGTCTTCATAACACAATAATTATGAAAGATTCTTACGAAATTTTTAGTTCGAAAACACAATAATATCGAAAACCCAGGCTTAGGCAATTTTTACAAAATAAAGTACGGCGACCCCAGCGAGAATCGAAACCACGCATGTGTTGGTCGTCTTCCTGAGATTTTCTTCAACATGTTGACAAGCATTCTATCCTTTATCATCTGTGTACATTAGGGGATGATTGCTTCACGTGTACACTTTTCACGAGAGTCAATTATGCGATATTAAACTTTTCACCGCACAGCCGAAAATAAAGCGATCCATCCACTCAGGGAACTTCTCACTCGTAATATTGTGACATAAGGTGTTTAACATAAATAATACGGGAACAGATGTGCGTTGCCCGCGGCTCCTCAAACACGTTCACGGCTTTACGTACTCTCTGCCACTTTTGGCTGGAATTGTATAGAGCTGCCTGGTGCCGCCTGTTCGAGCCATACAAGGGAGCAGTGAGAAAATCACAGAATATCAGTCTCCCAGTCAGTAGCTTTCTACTAGATCAAATTGTTAAGTTTCTATGTTTAAATTAAACAAGGCCTGTCTTTACTGACTGTATAAAATATAATGGTTTAGTAACCTTGTGATATTAAGAAACATTTTTTCTATCGCTATCGCCTTTTTAAGTACTTCATGTAATTATAAGTAGGGTTACCAAATATACACACCCTTTTCTTATTACAACTTGATGATCGTAAACATAAATGACTAAAGACGATGCTTTCTGACTTTTTCAACACTTCCGGAAATTTTTCGGTCATACTGTCCGGCGCAGGCCAAATAGTCTAGAATACCTCATTGTCCCCGGCCGCGCAGTCCGGAAGAGAACCAGAGGGTGGGCACTAATGCGTTGGGTGGATAAGTGAAACTACGGGAGATACTCTACAAGCCATCATACATCTAGTGCATAGTCGGATCGAATGGAGAGCGTTGGTGGCGAAATCTATCCCATAGCCACGTCCCTCAGTCATGATAAAAAAGAAGAAGAAAGAAACTTTATGTACTAACCCAAAAAGTTCTACCTCAGTTACAAACTACTTACGCTACATCTGCATAGGTAGCATGTCGGTGCGAGACGCGCGTCATGTGGCGCTAAAATGACAGAATTGGACAATTTATGTAGGTACTGACATTTAAAACGCGTGACTCACGTCGTCATACTATGCTACCTGTGCTGCTGACCCTTCAATGGAGAATTTGCACTAAAAATGTAGTATAATCGGAGAGGCCATGTTAAAAGATTTTTTTTTCTCTGCGACTAATACTTTTCATAATATAACCTGTCGAAAAGTCAATATAGTCACGTGGTACAAAAACGCGCCATAAAAATCGAGCTCAAACTATGACGTCACAATTTGCACGTAATGTCTTATAATGTATGAAGCGTTTATCAATATTTCAGTTATCTCGTAAAATAATGTTTTTATTCATTTATACCCTTTTAAGAAAACATTATGAATTCAATGATAGAACTAAATCAAGTAAGTTTTTATTGTTATTTTAACTTAATTTTCGGCAGTTTTTGTAATCCCGAATTTTTTTTCTTAATTTTCATAGCATTTTTATGCGTTTTCTATGGTATAAAATCATTGTCAGTCCAATCTAAGTTTGACGCAAGTTCCCCATTTATCGACACAATGATGTTGTGGGAGTGGTAGCAGCTCTAGACAAATCTATATCAGTTGGCACAACGATATTCTGCCTGGCGGAATCATTGCCTCGGGGCAATGTAAAATATTTCTACTAAACCATTCACAGTGATCGTCCGCCTGATCGTATGGACTCGCCTCTGTATTGTACACGTAAACTATGGCATGTATTGGGGTCGACCTTAAATGTTGATTCAAAATGTAACGGTAGCGCTACGTTGGAATGATTATGCGCTCTGTGTTTGAGAGTATTCTGAAGCCTTCGAAGTATCTGCAAATAATTAAATAAGTGCAAGCAAATATCACGTGAGTCAACTAACGTTTCAAATTGAACATAGATGTCCATTTCAAGCAAGATTTAGATTGCTATGGCAATTATACTAAGTTCTTAATTTATAAACAGCCTATATACGTCCCACTGTAGGGCAAAGGTCTTTTCTGAGAGAGAGAGAGAGAGAGAGAAAATGGGCTTGATCACCATGCGTGCCCACCAAGGATTGGTGATTTCCGGCGCTGAGGTATATGAATAACTCAGACACTCAGGTTTCCTTCACCATTAGCGAGTGGTATTGCTACTATAACTTCACAAATGTACATAACTTAAAAAACAAAGTCATGGGTGAATGGCCGCACTGGGAATCGAACCTGGGTCTCTCGCTTCCGGGTCCAATGTACTTCCCACTAGGCTACCACCGCTCTGCGTTCTCAAGTTCTTAATTAACGGAGTTTAAATTGTTATTTTAAAATGTACAACTCGTGCATAGAACTGGCTTACATTTCGAAACCTAATTTACCTACCTGGTCTCGCAATTAAGAATATGAAGAGTAAAGTCAAAATCAACAGCCCTCGTTCGCTTCTTCCTTATAAAAACTGCCAAAAAAAAAAACCAAACAGCTTAGCACCCTAAACACTTTTAACTACCGCCACATAGAAAAAGTGCAGCAAAAACGGTCGCATCAAGAGCGGAAGCACAAATTTGTGAACACGAAAAACAAATTATTTACTCGCGCAGACCACATTCAAGTGGAAACGTCTGCTTTAAACAAGACCATGGAATAACTAGAACTAGAAGTTCAAGACATTTTCTCTCGCGCTACTTTATAAGGCTAGATATTTATGTTGTGATGGTGTTGTGTGGAAGTTATTATAACATTCTGTGCTTAGGTACTAAATACTTTTTTATCTTTTCTTAAACTCTATAAGCTCCGTGTGGCGCCGGATTAAGAATATTTCCTTCCGTGGATGTCATTTACCAGGAGACGGGCAGCAGCGTCTTCCTTAGATTCCAACCGCATACTGCGATCGCCAACCCGCCTGCCAAGCGTGGCGATTATGGCAAAACCCTTCATAGTTAGAAAACCATGAGGGAGGCCTATGTCCTGCAGTGGGCGTCAAATGGCTGATGATGATGAAACTCTATAAGAATTCCGTGCTAACCAAGGGATACCTTGAACAGCTATCATGCTGCATACTAGGGCCATCCACTGGGGTTTACGATACACGACCACATACATCTACTTAGTGAACATAAAAAACGCAACCGTGAATAGTTTAATATTAAATGGGTCTAATCGCGATAATTTATTAGTTAAAATTTAATGCCCTATAATCACAAGTAGACCCGTTTAATATACAACTATGCATGAGCATCGAGAGTCATTAAAAATAGTATCGCAACCGTGAAGTCTACTGTACTATCACGAGATATAAACTGCATGTTTTGCGTTTTTGGGATAAAAAAAGTCACCCAAGAACCGAAAACTGAAACGATGCTTCTGGATACATTGACGGGAATTTTTCGGAAGGTTTTTTTCAATGTGAAATCGTATAAAAGTAGTACGCGTTCTATGATAATAAAACGGATTTATGTGTCCGCATCATTTGACGTTATCACATTATTCGTCCCCACTTACTTGACGCGCTTTTGTTCGACACTTTCACTGGCGTTGGCGATAAATGTGACAGCGTGTGTATATTTTGATGCACCATAGCATCTAGTTGGTGGCGAGATATACTCTTTTTCAGTACCTATTGGTAGTTGTAAATCAAAGATTAAAGATACAGAGGCAATAAACAAAAAAATATAGGTAGTTGACCTTACGAAACGTTATGCAATAAATAATAATAATAACGACATCGTTCATAGTTTACTCTGTTATTCCATCCTTACAAGTTTTCCATTTTGTTTCAGATTTTTCCTCAAATTCTTCCTAAAATGCAATCAGAACTGTCTGAAGAACGCTGGCAATCCTCGAGACATGAGGAGGTTTCAGGTAAGATATTAGGTACTCTATTATAGTTTTAAGGTATTTGACCGGTCATGTCACGGACGACGAAACCATGCGGGAGACCTATGTCCTGCAGTGGATGTTAATGGTTGATGATGATGATGACAGTTCCTGACAGAAGAGACATGTGACTGTTAAACTCAAGTAGTTCTCACTTCTCAAGTCGGAAGACAGTCAGGCAACGTTGTCGCGCAATGTGTTGATACGTTATTGATAGCACAATGATAACTACTAACGCATGGCGGTCTCTGCCGCCTATCTTTGGGGGTTTTTCTCATCTCGTCATCATCGTTATTAACTTTCGTTAGAAGGGTCATCGGACTGAGCTCAAGAACGCCTTAGAGACGATCCACCCCTGGTTCATCGAATGCTGGTAATTACTTGTGCTGTCGACAGGTAAATGGTTGCTTGTTTACAAGGAAGAAGGAAAAATGGGTCGGCGGCGCGCCATGTCTGTCTATGTCGCTCCTACGGGTTGGTGCAATTTGAGAGTTGAAACGACTGAAGATGATTTTTAGATTATATGTACAATCGTATTGTCAAGAACAAAACTTGTCTCTTATGTGGAAGCTCTATTATTTTACTTTTGAACGTAATGTGCAACAGATTGTTGTCTTCTGTAATCACTATATGACAATATAGCTCCGGCATCTGGCAAGTTTGTATGAATTTGACTTAAAAGACTTCACTACTGCTCAAAGGGATAGTTATTTTTCCCAAGATGATTTGTACAAGTACCAGCTGAATTCTATAAAAATATCTAAGAACGAAAAAGAAAACATATTTGGATTTCTCGCGAAAACGCTTGGTCTTAAAGTTCGGACCACACTCGTCTCGGAATCGCCCTACACTGCAAGGAAGGGTTGCGTTCACGACTCTGAATATTTGAAACGCCTCCAATTTAGAGGGTGGAATTAAATTCATTTATTTCAGACCGAGCGCCCTTTACATGGCATTTTTAACTTTTTCCCCGTACTTAACTTTATAATTAAACTTATTCTTGCGCTTTGTTTTTATTTTAATCTCCAGTTAAGTTCGTACGGCATGTTAAGGTTAATGTCAATTCACACTTTATCTAAGGAAAAACCTACTTCCGGTCTTCCAGACTTCAGTTCTTAAAGACGATTAATATGTATTTTTATTTTGTTTTCGACAAATTTTTTTTTTTGAAATATGTGAAGATGTGCAATCCTTTGTTGTTAATTAGTTACCATCAATGATGGTGCTCATTACCGTAATTAGCTAGTTTCTTCAGATACGTCTTCAGAATATATTTCCATATTATTTGTAAAGATATAAAAAGGTGTGTAATTGAAATTACTTGATCCTAAAGTGTAATTAGTACCAACCCTAAGGACTAACATATGTCAAAGTTGAATAGTCTACTACTCTCGAGACATATTTATCTTAGACGCCCTTGCGTGGAGTTTGAGCAAATTTTGTTCTTGTTTGAATAGTTATAGTGCTCATTTCCAGTTGGAACTTAGCAGAACTGTGCGTTTATGTCTATATTTGGGTTTTCTGTATGCCATTGAATAATTCAGTGGTAGGTCCCCGATATTTCAAGAGTAAGAATGGAATCTCTGTATAATGCACACGTCACTATAGTTTGTCGTCTGCATCTACTTAAAACAGTCGAATCTAAGAGGCTCTAAGAATAAAAATATTAATAATAATAACTCCCACACAATACATTCACTTGACCTGGTCCCAAACTAGGATACCCTGTGCTATGGTAACCAGGAAAAGACGTTACAAACATGAAAGTACACTCAGACTGAGGCCATTTGTACAAATGTACGGCAGCCCCCAGTGGGAATCGAAGCCACGACCTCTGTTTTGGTAGCTAAGCGCCTTAACGACGAGACCAAGAGGCAATCAGAATCGAATTTAATAACGTCAACATTCCTTACAACATCACTCATTACAAGCCTGGGGTTGTTATATCCGTCCATTTATCCTATTTAAATGTTTCTCAAATATTAGTTAACATTATACAAAATGTATTTATTTATTTTTTATGACAGTATAATTTTATTGTTTTTGGAAGGCAAGGTATCTGATACAAGTAAAATGTTGAAATAAAAATAGCATTTATTTTTTGCCCTGTCTATCCTATGAAAAATTCCAAACTACACTTTTAAAATTAACACTTTTTATGTAGCTTATATGCATCGTACTGCAGGGCACAGGCCTTGTATCAGAGAGAGAGAATGGGCTTAAGGCTGGGTTATCCAAGCGCATGGATTTGTATGGAACATATTGTGCTACGCGAGCGAAAAGGTGGGGGAAAAAGCAGGCATTTTTTTAATTACAGAAATACAAACCCTATTAATAGAATGTTGGCGACCGACGTCACTAACACATTCAGTAATAGTGATTTTGATATATTTTTTATCCAAAACTCAGTGCAGCTTAAATAAAACCATATCTAGCGATAGTTTAGACTAATTCGCAATTTTTTTTTAAAGTTTAAAAGTCATAAAAATAATGACCGACGGCCCTAGACAGGACATTGAAAAGTAATATATATTTTTAAGGTTCCGTACCTGAAAAGGAAAAAACGGACCCCTATAGGATCACTTTGTTGTCCGTCCGTCTGTCCGTCCGTCCATCCGTCTGCCTTTCAAAACCCTTTATCTCGGGCACCTAAAGAGGTAGGTATCGAGTTGAAATTATAACCATATACTCAAGTCTACAGTCCTTTAAAACTGTGAAAAAGTTACATTTCTAAGTTACCGTAAAAAAAATTACGGCCGTTTATACCGCAAAGTAACGAATATTTCGATACTCCCAAGGGAATCGAATTTTACTATTTCAGCTCAATACCACCGCGCGTTCCCGAGATAAGGGGTATTGACAGACAGTAGGACGGACGGACGGACAACAACAAATCTTATAAGGGTTCTTTTTTTCCTTTTGAGGTACGGAACCCTAAAAACACCTATAAATTCACGTTTCCACTTGCTCCCGAAATTTTCAAGACAAGTTAGACCAGAACAGCCTTAGTCAGAACAAAAATCAGCGACAAAAATATTACATTACATTACTTAAACTCACGACCGTATCCCGGAGGGATAGGCAGAGCCCAGTGTTCGCCACTTACCACGATCCAGACAGATCTCTTTCGCTTCATCAACATTAATTAGTGAATGTACACACGCCGGTTTCGGGTACTTTTTATCTTGCCGTTCGCTAAATAAAATATCACCGTGTATAATCCCGGCCGCAGGCCACCCACGCCACTTCCTAGTCTCCTTATACGGCACTGAGTGCACTTCCCTGCACACACGCATGCATATTGCATAACCTTATAGGAAGGCTCGGCCATTTCGGAGCTTTAACTCTGTAACTCCACCTCCCGCGGGACTCTCCCTTTCGATGCCGCGTCTGTGTGCGTGAGCGTTACGTGTGTGAATTATAACCAGGGTGTATTGATAGTGCTCTGTTTATGGATGGTGCTTGAGTATTTTTGGCTCGGAGCTACCTTGAACTTGGGCCGGGGAACTTGGGAATTTGTTGTGGTTTCGGTTTGGTAAACGTATAAGGAGGATAAAGGCTATAATTAGTCTTACTCTACCATACAAATAGACTGCTTAGTTTTGTTAAGAAATAAGATGTAAGATTTTGGAAGAAGAAATCTTTTGACATTTGTCAATTCATCTCGTAACCTGGTCTTCAAACTTTTACCACTTTACAAATAAACATGGCATAAAATTACATCGAGTTTAAGTTAGGAATAAGGTTGAACGTCTTTTGTATGGATACCATACTCTCATTTCAAACTTACACTTTGTTTAACTTTACATCACTTTTTTTTTTTATTTCGACGCTCGTGTATGATAATTAATAAGATAATTAAGACTACCTAATAAACAATCGCGATTAGACATGTTAAATATCTATATTATAAGATTTCTTGTACAGCGGTCTATAACATTAGCATTGAATTAGCTTTATTTGACTAGATCCGTGATATAGATTCTTTATTTGTACGGTCTAGAGGCTGAAATTACGAATTGTTTCAGGTGGTGATATCAACGCAAGTGATGGTCGACGGGCCACTACTAGCCATATCAGACAACATGTTCGTTCACAACAACAGCAAACATGGCCGACGCGCCAAGCGTCTAGATCCGACTGAAGGTATAGACGCCGCCACCGAATCACCTTGTACGTTCTTTTGTTTTTTTTCATAACTTTTTTATTTTTTGAATGGCGTTTTCAAATTTATTCTTTTCATGCTGGCCTAGGTAACTCCGAGGAAAGATATAAAAGAGTCTTTCTTTCAATAGTGTTTGGCGCATGCATATGGTGAGGCTTTATTGAGGCATGTGTTACAAAATGTTTTGATTATTATATTGTTTTTGTTGCACTAACCCGTGCTGACGACGATTTTAAAAACCTATTTAGGGGCTAAAAATTCCACCCATGCCGGGACTTGAACCCGTGACCTCTGGCTCACCGTGCCAGCGCTCTCCCAACTGAGCTAATGAGCAAGTGCAAGCATCGATGAAATTTCGAGCCTCTTTACAAACTTCTCTGTATTACGTACAGGCAGCGACATCTGGCTGAAGCGATATACACTTACAGCCCCGAGTAACCCACTTTGCAGTTAGGTTTTTACATCGGAGTGATATCGCTGTACCTACATGATTATATTCCTTTTGTTCAAGCGGGTTCAATTAATTTTGTTCAGGGCATGGGTGGAATTTTTAGCCTCTAAATATGTCTTTAGAAATGTTTTGATTGGTTAAATAAAAATGACACAAAAAGGTTGCAAATCTAGAAATACATCTATGGTGAAACAAAACCATAATTAAAGTTCTTATTTAGAAGTCCAGTCCAATATTTCATGACAGCAACATGCATGTCACCTAGATTTGCTTTGCAAATAATGTTCTGCTGGCCAGTCAAAGCAGCTGTAGACACACAAATGTGCGAAAGTCATACATAATACACCGTTTGAGAATGTCGTTTGTATGCAAGGAATCACTGTAGACATTTCGCAAAGAAACTTCCTGAGGGTAGGGGTGGCTAGGGTGCTGAGGCGGGCATGAAACGAATACGGATAATTTAGTAAGGAATTATGACTTGTAAAAGTCGAGACTGTTGCGAGGATCGTGAAAAATATTATACTTTCTTTCTCTCCCACCTTTTTATCGGACATGAATTCGTTATTGGCATTTTACGTCCTTTGTTGTTAGGAAAATAAACCGGGAAATCAATGAAGCTAGTAATAATCAGTAGCTGAAAACTATGGATGCGAATTTTTATTTGTGTTGTTGCGTTGATTTTCCAGTATGAGAAACATACTGTAATTAATAAAGAGCCTTCTCCGTACAATGTGAGCGTTAAAAGTTTAGAGGCCAGACAGCGTGAAAACAACTCGAAGGAACGGATTACACGGTGCGAATGAGAAAATTTGCTCAAGTACTTTCAGTTAGTCGGGCGAGCGGAGATAACGTCTTTGGGAATTCCCCGCGCTTTTGTCCTCCTTAATTCTTTAAGCGATTCTGTTTGTTTTACTTACGGTTTCCTGACATGCGATTGGATTTTGATCAACATTGAAGTCCGTGTGACGACGCTTAATTAATTTGCATGGTCAGTTGTTTAAAAAGTTGGTAAGTACAATTGGCAGCACTTAGGCCTTTACATACGTGCTCTCAATTTCGTTGCGTTGCGGATGACTTTACAGCAACTTAAAGTCCGTCAACTGTACAGTCGACAGCAGGACGTCCTTTAGATTTTAGTTGCAAAGTCACCTTTAGATTAGATACCTATATGATTAATGCTCTTGATCGTGATTTATCACAATACACGGATGTGAAGGTCGATTTGCTGCCGACTGTACCTACTAGCCTAGAAGTAGCTGATCGTACACACAACAACTCATATTTATTCATTCCAGACATGCTTTCACTGGTTTTAAATAAACTATTCTTCGAACAATTGATTCTGATAAAAAAAAAATAATCAGGAATTATTCTTTCTTGAATCGGTAAGATTAATGAAGGACCTAGGAGCAGCAAATTATGAACCATTAAATTTCTTCATAGTTTAGGTAATCATTTTCATTAACTGGTAGTGTTACTTCAGGGAAGAGTGTCTGGCATGGAATTACATACATTTACACTGAGAGTGCTAGATCGACTCAATGCCTTTGCGATAAAACGGTCGAATAAAGTATAAAAAAATTTAAAAAATAAGGTTGATCAATGCTATGTGTTTCCGGGGCTATTTAAAAAATGCCTTCTTTCTCAATTTAATTTCCCCTCAATTCAACAAATAGAGTAGTTAATATGTGGTTTTTAAGCTCTTGCAACAAATTGTATCAGAATCGGTCTTTTGAAAAAACTAATTTCGTGCCGCCAAATCGAAAATGAAAGCCCAATCCGCATAGAGCCAAAGGTGGAGCAATATTATTAGACAAATTAAAAAAGAGCCGCGCCGTAATCTCCTTTCGCCCCCTTAAATTCACTTTCTCCTGCCGTCTTTATTACACTGTCGTTTTGTTCGCAAGATTTCGGATTCCCCCCTGTTGTCTTTCCACGCGTAGCCCCCTCACTACGACTGTCTTGCATTCGAGCCCTCAGTCCCACAACGCCATATCCACCACCCCCTCATAACACAACTATTCTCTCTAACACAACTCATTAAAATTCACATTCACTTGTCCTCGATGATTCCTTGCAACTTTGTGCGCTGCAAATTGTTTTGCCGTAACTTTTACGACGCGCAATTGTCCTTTTTCGCCGGCTGTCAGGGATAAACGTTTAAGTAGGACGGAATGAGTTTCGGCGGTTTGGCGTTGATTCAACTTTTAAGTTGCCGGGCATATAATTCGGTTACACTCCCGAGTCTGGAGGGGCAACCACAATTTTCCGACACTTTCCATTGAGTTTCGTAACCAAATGCATCGAATAAAAATACAACATGCTGATTCCGGCGCAAAAATGATTATGGAGGACAGGGTGTAACAAAATCCCCATAAACATCCAAAAATGGATGGTTATACTTGTGGATACTTCGAAATCGCAAACAAAATATCAACTGTTAAATGCGACAGAAAGTTTTGATTTATTATTTTCAATTGATTTATACGTGAGCGTATATTTATTTTATATAGACGTACTATATCAGATAAATATATTGTAGTGAAACTGACACTAAAACATTTCTAAGCAATGTACTTAGATATGAAATGTCTTATCTTTCAGATTTTGAAGTTTTAACTAATGTGTTTACACATCCTAAAATTTTGCGCGCCGCTTCTTGGGCAAAGTTAGATCGTTTTACTCTTTATTACACGAGCAATGAGGTCTTTTGTCGAGAGTTTCACACGTAGATGTTAGCTAGTTAATCGGGGTGTGCATAAGAATTGCCTCAATAAAGGAAAAAAGACTAGTCAGGTCGTTGTAAGAAAAGTACTGCATTCGTTTATCCAAGCGAATTCTGTATCTTAGCAATGTCAAAACTATGTAGAATTCCCTTAGGCTTAGAGGGCTCTAGGGAGTAACACGAGTACCACTGAGGCAAAAAAATCATGTCTTTTTTTAAAGATCGAATCTCTCAATCATGTTAATAGTGATTTTTAGTTAGTTAATAGTTAATTAACAGTTAATAGACACTTTTAGTAACTACGATCTGTAAAAGAAGATATATTTTTTTTTCATTGGTGACGCTAGGTGGCACTGGACCCCCTTTAAAATCTAAAATTCAACAATAGTTAGTGAAGTCCCAAGTTGGAACTTTGATCTGGTTCCGGACCAGCACTCAAGTAACTGTACCCAAAGTTCCTTGGATGTTTAGTTACTACAAATTGCGATCCAATGCCAAGAAAATGGGTATGGCTATTAATTGAATGACTGAGACGAATAAATCACCTGGACTTAATAGTTCCGTACTTTAATCATCAAAAGTTTATTAACATTATCTAGGTAGTTTTATTTTTATTTAAACCAAAGTATGTGCGCTTGCCTAACAAACAATGGGATAGATTTTTTGGAAATAGAGTTTTATTAATATAAATCGCTCGTAGAAACTTCAGTCATTAACTTCCAAACAAAGACAGTAATTAACCCTTCATAAAAACTCAACAGACAACTTTATTGAGAGAAGGCTTTATCTATTCACCAGCGGGCCTGTACCCCCCTCTGCCGGTGGCGACTCCGTGCATCAAAGCAATCTCTCCCAGCGAGGGTTGGACCTCGGGCGGGTCAACCGTCATTATAGTTGGGGACAACTTCTTCGATGGGCTGCAGGTTGTGTTTGGAACGATGCTGGTTTGGAGCGAGGTGAGGACTGAGGAATACTTTTTAAAGATTGAATTTGATACTATTATCTCCGTATTAAGGAGGTACTTACGGTCTCTGTCTGTTAAGACCCTTTATCTCGGGAACCCTAAAGATCGTAGAACAAAAATTGTCTTAAGTGGCAAATTCGAATTGAGGTATTTCAAGAATTGCGTAATTTAGAGGTGACCCCTGTATTCTTATTGCCCCTATTTAAGTTCTACCACCTAGTTAAGTTCTGCGTCATCATTATCACCGTACTAAAGTCGTCTTTCCTTCCACCAGCTCATAACCTCGCACGCAATAAGGGTGCAAACACCTCCGAGACACATACCGGGCGTGGTGGAAGTCACGTTGTCCTACAAGAGCAAACAGTTCTGCAAGGGTGCCCCTGGGAGATTCGTTTACGTTTGTGAGTATGGTTGTATGTTTATTTCATTGGATGGATGACAACTACCGAAATGGATGCAACTTGTCAGACGCTTAACCACGTCAGATGATTAACAAAAATACACAGCCTAACATTTTATTAAACCACACAATGAAGCATTACTTTCCAGTCTTTCTGAAGCTTTTTTTCTTATATGGAAATAAATTTAAAAAGATGACGTCAGCAATAGGTTACAGTGTGTCTAAAAGAAGTTACGCTTGCTCGTATCTTTTTGCAAAAAGTATCAAATTTACCTGTACGTACCCGGAAATGAAATTGAATGGAAGGAAATACGTTTTCGGTATGGCGAGGAAAGAATCGCAAAAATAGCTTATATTTACATGTCAATTTCGCACGCAACAAATCAGAAACTGAGATAGATCCGTTACTGTAACAAGACAGTTCTTCTTCACGCAGAAACAAAAAACAAAACTCTGATTCGCATTTACGCAATCTCCTTTACGATCAATCAATTAGGATTTCATCACAAAATATTGACCACAGAAGTTTACTTTGTCTCTGTAACATTGGTTCAGTTACGTTCTATTAACTTATATTTTATTTGTGCGATAAAAGTTTTATTATTTTTATTATACGTTTATTGCACATAAGTAAAAAATACAATGGCAATGTGGCGGACTTAATGCTATAAGCATTTTCTACCAGTCAACCACAGGTGATGCAAGAAATTAACTGGTAGGCATACGAAGTAACGAATAAAACGTATTACTTTAACTAAAATTACATAAGAAGACGAATACTCAACAATAAATAAGTAAATATTTTTTTAAATTAGCAACCAAACTCTGTAGAGAATGCGGCATATCAAATGGAACTTAGCCCCCGACAATAAATCAAAACCCAAAGCGATATTTTAACTAATCATTGCTTAACATGAGTTAAACTTCTATAAGCAATGTCCATTCATTTGCTAGTTGAACAGGCTAATGATTGATTCTGTTTTTCTCTTGTTTCGCATAGCAGCACTCAACGAGCCAACGATAGATTACGGCTTCCAGAGATTGCAGAAACTCATACCGAGGCATCCCGGGGACCCAGAAAAACTACCCAAGGTAAGGGAAATTAAATTTAATTTTTTTCAAACTTAATTTTCCAACATGAACTTTGACTTATAAATGAAGGTGGCTATTCTCTTCTTCGGTGAGAGAGTGAGTACCTCACTACTTTTAGAACTTTTTTTTTCTTTTAAGAAAAATGTTAAGTGAACTTACTTTCCTTTGAAAAATGTGTTAATTTCCACTACAGTGGATAACTTTACCCAAAATTATTCACCTATATTGGACACGCTTTTTTTCTCTCCGAGAAGATAAATTAAATGTATGTGATATGCGTACCTGGTTTGCCATCTATACGCTAAGATTAATTAATATGTAGGCACCCAAAATACTGAATATGGAAATCCCAACAGGAAATCATCCTCAAGCGAGCGGCGGACCTAGCAGAGGCACTGTACTCGATGCCTCGGAACAACCAACTTGGCTTGGGGGGTCCACGATCACCTCCTTCGAGTATGCCCTTCAATTCATACACTGGCCAGTTGGCAGTCAGTGTTCAAGATGCCGCGGCTAGCCAATGGACTGAAGGTGTGTTTTTTTTCATTACCAGCATATTGCTCTTATCGTCAAAAAGTGTTAAAGTGTAACTTTATTTGTTAAGGATTTGGTTTTATTCAGATCTTCCACATCGTGGTTGATTGTGGTTCAACCTTAAATGTTTATTTTCCAGTAGATTTTCTAAATTTTCTTGTGTTCTTTTAATGTACTATTGGATATATAAGATTTTGACTAAACATCTTTCATGGGCTTTCAAGTCCATTATCCCTAACAACGTGCGCCAACCGCCATAGGCACCTCAGTCCTAACGCAATTTTTCGTATTCACCCAGGCTTTTTCTTTTAGAGGAGTACGCCAGGAGTGGGGGGTCAGTGTCGCCTAGATACTGCTCCGCGGCGTCCACGCCCCACGCCGCGGCCGCTGCCCCCTCGTACCCCCATCCTCAGCACTACCCCGCGCCGCCTACTTCGCTATTCAACACCACTTCACGTAAGTTTCATTCTTTTTCTCAACACCACTTCACGTAAGTTCTCGGTCTTTTTTTCAACACCACTTCATGTAAGTTTTCGGTCTTTTTCTCAACACAACTTCTCGTAAATTCTTGGTCATTTTCTCAACATCACTTTACGTAAGTTTTCGGTGTTTCTTTCAACACGACTTCATATAAGTTCTTGATCATTTTCTCAATACCAGTTCACGTAAGTTCTCGGTCTTTTTTTCAACAGCACTTCACGTAAGTTCTCGGTCGATTTCTCTGGATGTTGATAAAACGGATTCCTTGGAAAATTCCGTGGAAAATTAGGTACCTTTTTCACGTACTGCCTTTCCACCACGCCTATAGGAGTCTGTGGAAGTGAGCATTGATGTTGATTTATTAAAGCTGAACAGAGTGGGCAGATCACCAGCTTGATGGTCTGATGACGCGGTCCTGTTAAACAAAAACTGTGCTTGCATCGTATTGTGGTACGGCTATTATTCAACAAGTATTGATAGGCCATGGGCCATTATTTATGAAAAACACCGCTAAAGGCCATCAACTAAAACTTACGTCATTCTATTGGTAAATTCTCTTTTATGCAATGTTCCCCGGTTTCCTTAGTGTTTATATACTGATGGTGGGAATTTCACCTGAGGTTTATGAATATTAGAATTACTATGCTCAAAATTGAGTTTGTGGAGACCATGCGAAGTGGCAAGACAGAGGATTACCTTGCATTTACGTCTGTTAAGCGGTGTTAAACGTCAGCTAAGCTGAAAGCTTAACAGAGCATTACTATCATATCACTATTTGCTATAGCGAAATGGAAAGTCAGATTGAGTTTTGAATCCTGGATCTAGAAAGTACACTATAAAGTAAACTTTCAATAATAAATACCTTCTGTCATATTTGTGACTTCTGAATGAGCAACAGAGTCCAAGATTTAATTTTTAAAGGCCAAAAATTATTAATCTTATGCAAAACCAATCCGTGTGGCGCCAGATTAAGAATAGCGTCACTCCATTTCTTTCCGTGGATGTCGTAGAAGGCGACTAAGGAAATTAATTACCAGGAGACGGGCACCAGCGTCTTTCTGAGATTCCAACCGCATACTGCGATCGCCAACCCGCCTGCCAAGCGTGGCGATTATGGCGAAACCCCTCATGGTTATGCAAACCACGAAGGAGGCCTGTGTCCTGCAGTGGGCGTCAAATGGCTGATGATGATGATGAAAACCAATGTGTTTCATGTGATAGTGATAGCAATCATAATGCTCCATTTTTCTTTTTCTGGCTGTCCCTAATTATTTTTGTATATTAATCTTTTGTCTGTGTTTCATTACCAAATATACTTTTTCTGAAATAACGTAAATGTTTGCAAGTATCTAACATCTAAATTCCCGTTCGCACCCATTACGCTTCCCATTCCCAACGCCTTTGTGTCGGTTTTGTGTTAACCCCCTCTGTTTCTATACGCAGTGTCTCTAGGCCCGTACCACCCCGCCAACGTGAATGGACACTTATCATCTGACCATCAACACTATAACGCGTATAACACGAAAGATAGCGGGTATTACAGTGAAAGAAACGAGAGCTTTAAAAGCGAGGGCGACTGTCCGGCAAACATTCATCCAAAATGCAATAGAAATGGTATGAAAGGGCCGGAGGGTAAAGAGACTAAGCTAAGGAGCGCCTTCGCAGTTGTCAGACACAGCCAGTCGCCGCCGCGCGTTGCCAATTTCCAACATCACCAGAACTGGCAGCATCTTGCCGTGCAGTGTTAGTACACCTTTTTGTTTCCTTTAGTTTTTTGCCTTTTATTTTTAAGACCAGCGGAGAAATTTGTGAAAAAATTGCATGTTGAGAATTTTTTGTCTATGCTTGTAATATTGCTAACCTTACCACTTGTAAAGTTTAGACCGAGTGCCCACAGAATTAAGTTTGTTGGTTGTTTTATTTATCACCGGTCTTGTTATTGTAAATTAATACGGTAACCCAAAGGTGTCTTTGCGACATTGATATCATCAAGTTAAGTATATGCGCCAACAATCTCGTTGGAGGACCCGCATGTGTGCTAATAACAGTACGCAGATACAAAGTATGGCAATCCAAAGATCCTTTACAATGAGAATGAATGATCTAATGTGCAAAATGTAGGCTGACCAGTTAAGGCGCGAAATTCGCTCACTTTCCGAAAACGTAATATTTGAAATCGTGACAAAACTATTAGCGGTTCCATAGATTTTAGTGTCATAGGTACGAATAAGTGCGTTATGAAACAGATGATATTTTTTCGCGATTTCGAAGATATCTCTCTCCAGTGTGAATAACAATATCCCCATTTACATCCGGAACAGGCAGATTGTATCTAGCTGTTCCATATGCAACAGTTTGAGAATAATAAGTACACTTATATAATAAATAAATATATGTATATATATATATATATATATATATATATATATATAAAATGGTTTTCTGGAAAGTGGTGGTACTTTTTATTAGTACAAACAAATTTTACTGGACAGGGAATTAACCATATATATATATATAAGTACACTTATAAGTGTACAGGGAATTAACCATATATATATATATATATATATATATATATATATATATATATATATATATATATATATATATATATATATATATATATATATATAAGTACACTTATAAGTGTACTTATATATATATATGGTTAATTCCCTGTCCAGTAAAATTTGTTTGTACTAATAAAAAGTACCACCACTTTCCAGAAAACCATTTTATACACCGTAGCAGTCCCACAACTTGTAAGTAAAGTGTGGCCAACCTTGTCCACAGGAATGAGCGGACTAGTCTCCTCGCCGTTCAGCGTTAACCCATTCTCTCTGCCCACGTGTAACGCCCAGCAGTATGCCCAGACCGCGCCTCTGGTCTCCAAGTAACGTTCGTCCTATCACACACACATAGCTGAGAACTAACTGTCATATGAAGAGAAGGGGTTGGTTTTGTAAACACTTCTTCGTGGTAGGATTGTTGTAATGGAATGCAAAGTTTGGATTTGAGTATTTTCACTTAAAAATTGAGCATACTGTCAAATCGCAATACATCAATTCACACAATAATTAGAATGCAGAAGTCATGAACTTTTGTCTGGGTTGCAACAGACCCTAATTTTTTGCATATTGTTAACTTGTGTCAAATCTGAATAAAGTAACGAATTATTCATATGAAGATTTCAGCAGTTTACATTATCTGATGTGAAGTTGGGGCACTGTAAATATTATATTGTATTAAAAATGTAAATATTTAAAAACTACCACGATGTTTTGATAGTTGTGTCGCTAGTACAGTTAATGGAAACTACGTTCTAGCATCACTAGCATGGTCAATAATGTTATTTGAGGCCAATATATTTCTGTAAGTATGACAATGGCTCACTGTTTATGTTAGGATTTGATCTTTTACTCAAGCTGTAATTGCATTTGTACTAATGAACTATTGGCTATATTTTGACTGAGCTAGGCATGCTAATTTGTAGTCGAGTAGATTTTATATTTTAAATTTACTGATGCATCAAGCTCATGTGTATAGTTAAATTACAGGTAAATTTTTAAATATCTAGCTCAATGTGAATTTGTTTTATAAACCTTTTTTTCATCCATCACCAAGTTTTGTTTGTGCAATCTGTGATATTATTTATTATTAAGCACAAGTTTTTGAAAACGTTCGTTGAGCGTAAAAATATTCGATTTGTAATAACTAAATAATTAACGGTTGCTTTAGTTTTGTGAATGCTACATCGAAATTATGTAAAAAGGGTAATATTTACGATTTGAAAAATATCTACTAAACGGTCATATCATGAGACATATCCAGAAGCAGCTGTATTTTTTCAGAGAATACAAACAAATATACGAAAGCAATTTTGCGGCAAAAGGAAACTCTGTGTATACGAAAAATAATCAAATAACACACATCCACTAAAACGATTTCTTTATTGTAACGGGAAATATTCTTTAAATAACAACACCATTTTGGGATATGCTTTCTCGACATTTAGTAAACTAATAGTTACGAATATTTATTTTTAAGAAATTGTATGTTTTGGGGGATTAATTCACAAAACTATAGTTTTTATTAGTCTTGTGAATGTGATCTCGTAAAAACTTGTAAATTGTAATCGTTGAACAAATTATGATGAAATATGAGATTAAACTACGTATCTATACCAGTAACTTGTGAGGTTTTATTTTAATAGTAGGTATACTCAATTCTTTTAATCTATAGAATTTTAAATGACCCGATCGGACCACCATAACAATGGTGTAATTGTTTTTTTCAAGGTCATAATTGAACATGTTAGTATCCGATAAACATTCTTATATTTAATAACTGTAGATTTTTAACTCCATTATGATTTCACACATGGTACCATTTCTACCCCACTTGTAACATAAGACTGAGCATTCTGTCCTCCTAGTTAGGGGGTAATATTTTTGATCCATTGTTATACTTTGACTAGATAATGCAGGGTTTTATTGCTTACCCTAATTGTACTTGTGAGGCAAAAAGTAGGGATCGTATTGCCATACATTAGCATTAAAATGGACAGTAGTAATTTTAGAAGGATCTCTTTTGTATGAAGATAAATTAATTATTATAAATGTCATACTAAAAGTGTAGGGGTTGAACCTGTTTGCAATGCGTGTGTCGCTTGTCGCCGATTTAAATAAAATCGACCTACTAAGTATGTTTTTTTCCCAATTGTTTGAAAATAAATAAGTTGAAGTGACATTTGTCGTAGCAATTTATTCGGGAAATCAAAGAAATTAATAACAGTCTATATCTTTTCAGTACCATTAATAAGACCAATCCCCAAAAGTCAACATTTCTGCTCCCACGTTCACAAAATTTATTACCTAAGTAACTCAAATGATTGGACGAATAAAATTGTCTCATACAATACAAAGCAGGTATCGAATGACAAGGAAGGGCGAGATGTCACTTTAATCTCATTACAAACATGTATGTCCGTATGCCGCCTTGATAAACAAGTGGAGTGAACAAATCGCTCTGTGCGTCAATCTGTCGCGCGACCGCCACGCGACAGTCGCGTGGGAGTCGCGTGTCGCTATCGCGCATTACTGGAATTAGCCCCCGGAGTATAACTACAGAGTAAAACAGAAAGTTCAGAAGTTCTGCATTTGATAGTCGGCTCTATATATTAAACTTACCATTTTGTTACAGAAATGGACAACTGTCAGAGTCAATCGCAAGCGGAAATAGAAATTTATATGAAATACGGATTTAAAAATAACACTGGTGTTAAACCGCCATTTTATAATATGAGTATGTTCGGACAGAGTGGGTTATCTAAGTAAATAAAACTGTAGTCCACTCGGATTGTGGTGTGCACGTACCTTAGTGAATTCTGGTTTTTGCTTCAGTTTTTAAGCATTTTGTTATGACCGGTGATTCTGACCACAGATTTATTGCAGCAATGAATAGAAATGATATCAAATATGTTTATCGCAAAGCTTCAACAGTACAAGTATAAAGCAAAAGTGAAGAGAAAGAAAAGTTTAGACATGGAATGGGATATTTCAGAATACTTCCTCAGCTTCATACAGCTCCAGAAACTGCGACATTTTACTACCACTTATTTTTTTTTAAGGGCTGAGGGAAAGAATTTGGTCGTTCGAAACTACGAACAACTTTTACTATTGTAAAACGTCTAAATCTCCAAGAAACAGCTATTCTCTAGTAACACCTCAAATTTATGGAAGCTATGACATTTTTTTCGCGATGTCAACAATTTTCGAATGTTCATGGGGATTTTATTTACCTAACTCTGCATAAAGACGCTACAAATGCTTTTCTAATGTGAAAGTAGGTAGGTATTAAAACTTTCTACAAGTTCCAAATAATTCCTTCGGCCGCTAACATACTAAAGTGTGTTAAAGTTCAAGTCAACTTTCTGCGCTTAACATTCTACGACATCCTTAAGTAATGTTAGGAGAATTGGCGACCTCTCATTCACTACTATTTTTTCGCAAAACAGTAGACCAGTAACATTTTCGATGGGCGTGATTACTCTGTCTTAAATCACGTTAGCACGGGTCATGTTGCTAATAAGAATTGGTTGGCCGCTAAATATTCATGCTGGGGGCGCAACCGGCATTGATCGACATGTTTTTCATTGCTGCTGATGTCTTCAACTTCTTAATATTTTTTAAGTTCTGTTTGGCTAATCACCAATTATAGTGCTGCAAGATATTTATAGATATTCAAAAAACTGTGCCAGTTTTCCTCCGCAGCTATTTCTTAAAGCTTACAGAATAGGGTTACGACCTACGACTCTGATGTTAGAACTATTCCACCGTTAGAAATATGCATCGGGCTACGCTCAGAGTCTCTTTGATGGATCACATCAGAAATGAGACAATTCGCCAAAGGTGTTTGACATAGCATATAAGATCAGCAAGTTAAAGCGGCACTGGGCTGGTCACACACATCTAGAATCCGATGGGGTAAAAAAGATCTCGAGTGTAAACTATGAACTGGCAAACATAGCGTAGGACGCCCGCCTGTTCGCTGAACCGCCATCCAGCGCTGGCTGTATGAGGACTAAATGAAGTAGTGAGCTTTGGAGGAGATCTATATTCAGCAGAGAACTCGATTTATTGATCGATTTATGTAGGTATAATATACATATTTACACCTGGGTATTTCTCCAGAAGAGGCAAAAATGGCTGACTTCGGTGGTCGTTTTTTTTTTCGTCTTTCGGGAATTTTATCGATTGTTTTGGATAAAGGGCTAAAAACTATAAATCATGATATATTTTGGGTACCCAGATTCTCGGTTATAAAACGAAATATTTAAATCACCGAAATTAGACTACACCGAAATCAGAAAACTATACACCGGAATCAGACTACCAGCACCGAAATCAGAAAAACTAACACCGAAATCTGACTACCTGCACCGATATCAGATTGTAAGCATCGACATCAGGAAATAATTCACTGGAATCAGAAAAAGACCAGAGAATCATTTAACGTGCCAAAGTCACAATTTGATACCAGTAATGTTAGGCATTGTCTAGTAATTAAAAGAGGATATAATAAATAAAAACCGGGCAGATATAATCAATCAACTTGTTTATTGTAATTCTCATACATTATTAAGCTCTAAAGTACCTACTTCTTTTACCTAAAATCACATTTTTTCAGTCAGTTTTTCTCATCTGTCAGTCTGTCAGCTCGTCATGCAAGCGCTAAAAATCTAACACGAATTGCGTGAGTAGGTAACTATTTCTAGCTAACTATTCTAGAACGAAAAATAATAATCCTTCCAAAAAAAGTGGCAAAATTTTATCAAAACTCGCAATAAAGTCAAACTATACATTTTTGTCTCAGTGTAGCCTTGTTTTTATAAAGTGACTACACCAAAAACAAAAAGCAATTCGAGACACCCTTTATTTGGTTTTAACATGGCATAATTAGTTATGAAAGAGATAAATTATTTTAACAAAATTACACATACTATGCGAATTTTACTTCCGGACTTTATTTTATTCCATTTTAACGTTTTTTTTTCATGAAAAGCGAATTTAACATTACTCAACTTTAAATGCCATAAAATGGAATAAAATAATCTACGTAGGTAAAATGTGTTTAATAATAATCAAATAAAAATTCTACAAACAAAACTTTCCTTAAACTTAAATCAGTCTTATGAACATATTTGTTTAACATTGTCGATAACCTTATTATAAAATTTACTTAGCAAAATAGTCTTTTGAACTTATTCAACACAAAATGTTGTGTAAACATTCAAAGATATGTTTTTATTATATTTTTTTATGCTACGGTTTGTACTTGTCAATAATAGTAATTGAGATAATTAAAAAATCGACAAACATAACTTTCCATAAATGTTTTTCAGACTTAAATCAGTCTTCGGAAAATAATAAGGGTTAAAGTATGAAATTGCCGTTTTATTGCAATAGGTTCTTTGAATTGACATAGAATCTTCATGGTTTGAGGTTTTCGAATGAAACTTTTTTCAAATGGTTTCTATGATGTTCTTTTTTTAAAAAATGTGAAACATTTGAATATCGACTTTCAATTGTTTTTGTTATTCAATTTAAACAAGAAAGATGGATACTGCGAAAAATCGAGTGATTTTTGAATACGAGTTCCAACGCGGAACTAATGCGGCAGAAACAGCCCGCAATATCAATGCTGCGTTTGGAGAGGGGTCTACTAATGAACGCACCGTGCGATTTTGGTTTAAACGCTTTCGTGATGGAAATTTCGACTTAAAGAACGAGCCACGAGGAAGACCGCCCACACAGGTGAATAACGATGAATTAAGAGAGATAGTGGAAGCCGACCCTAGTCAAACTACCCAGGAATTAGCGGCATGGTTTAACGTTACCTTACCCACAATATTGACTCACTTGCGTCAAATCAATAAAATAAAAAAATACGAAAACAATCTTCACCATTATTGCTCCACGACAACGCGAGACCTCACACAGCACGAGAAACCATTTTGACCCTTCAGGAACTGCAGTTAGAAACCATTCGTCATCCTCCGTATTCACCAGACCTTGCTCCAACGGACTACCATTTTTTTCGTGATTTGGACAATTATCTACGTGACAAGAAGTTTTCTTCCCAGGAGGCAGTACAAAATGCTTTCACACAGTTTGTGCAGGCTAGATCGTCGGAGTTCTATCGCAAAGGCATTAATGACCTTCCCATTAGATGGCAGCAATGTATAGATAATAATGGCAACTATTTTGATTAAATAAATTTGTTAAAAATTTTAAAAATAAACAATTTAGATTTTAGTACAAATCGGCAATTTCATACTTTAACCCCTAATATTTATTTAACAAAAAGATAAAACTTACTAAGAAAAATATATCTTTCTTAAAAATATTGTCTTTTATACTTAATTTATGAGGTAATACAAATTACAGGTAAAGATAGCTTAACAATCTTCCCTTCCATCTTCCTTTTTAAGTAAAGCTGTCTGTCTTTTTCCTTAAGTCGTTCATAAAGGATTCACTCTTGATTTTTACTTTCCTAGCACGCTCCTTCAAACTCTTTCTTTCTTTATGTTCCTGTTTTTTTTTTTGCAGCTTGTTTTTGCTTTATTTGCTCCATGGTCAGCTGAAATAGAATAGAGTGGTAGGTAGAGTAGGTTGATGTAGAGCCTACTGTACATACCTACATAAACTTACACACCGACTGACCACAAACTATAAGAAAACTATGTTTAAGAAATGTACACCCACTATCTTTCTTGTAGGTACTTTAAACTTGCCATTGTTGACACATTCACATAATTCACAAATACAGACATAATAAGCACACACATACACATGGAAAAATGTACACACGAATAGGTACACATGTTTCACATTTTCAAGTTAACTAACAATCTAACTGAAATCAATTATGACAGAAACAACATATGTATTTTTGTCGTTATTATTAACAGTAAAGAAAATATCTACACGTGTAAAACTATTCATAGGTTTCCACACGATGTTTTCTTTCACAGTTAGCGATTAGTTAAAAAAAAACAAATGCGCATATCCTACTTGAAACTTACATGTAAGGAATCTGACCTCGGTTCTCTAAAGTCGAACGAAATACACTGAAATCAGGCAAATTTGACTTCGGTGGAAGTTTTTCTGACTTCGGTGCTCAAAAAGCCACCGAAATCAGGCACACCGTAATCAGAAAAGATATGTTTTTTCAAGTTCACTCTTAAACAACAACACGTATCAACCCCAGCTCAAGGCACTATAAATTAGTCACTGAGATAAATTGTACAGTAAGGACTAGATTTTACAGTCAACAAGTATTCTTTCCAATAACACCTCCACCGAAGTCGAAGTGTGCCCTGGACCAAATCTCAAGAATCAATTACTTACCCTGATATTTCCCAAGACTTTCATTCAATCACCCGTCCGTTGACCTCGGGCGCTACGGCGTAACTGACAAAATGGCTCATCCACACCGCGAATTCCTAGAGTAATCTACGACCGAAGAAACGCTTGGTTCATAAGTGCCACCGGATTCAGGCAGAAGCAAGGGACACTCAAACATCTTGCTATTGTAGGCGAGCTATTGTTTAGATTCTTATGGTATTTAAATGAGAGGTACTTTAACTATCTGAGAATATGTGAACATAAATACATTCCCCGAAAACAGTCTGAGTTTTACAAAAATAATTATAAATTGTCAAGTTTTGGGTTGGGGACAAGCCACCGAAGGTCATTTTCAGCCATTTCAGATTTTTTTTCTGTGAGTTGCAAACGGTTTTCAGCAAAGTTTGCATGCTCTCCAGGTAGACGAGGACCTAGAGGATACTGTAATATTTTTTGCAGGGGTATATTTTGATAATCTGGACATGTTATGCGCCGGGCCGTCAAGTTCGGACCCCGTGGAGAAATGCCCACCTACATCAATCGATCGGTTATTTTCGTACCCGAAGAGTGCCAACGGGATGCTATTACCTACGACGTCTTTATTATCTATTCTTTCTTTATCTCTTCAAAGTAGTCCTTATCTCTTTAAAGGGCTTTATTTCTTAAACTGTAATAGGGTAACAAGTAAAAAAAAACAGAATAAGTCTTACTATTGCGGATCGCCAAAAGCGGTTACCTATAAAAGTGTAACTACAGTATTAACATAAACACTCAGGTATAACATACAACTTGAACTGTAAGACAAGATGTCATCAAAATCAGTGGTAGCCATTTCACCGCAAATAAACTCAAAAGCACTAACTTTACCAGACTTACGACACATCAAGAAACCCGTAAACACACTCAACAAGTAAACGCAAAACAAAACAACACCACCGGACCGTCGAAATAACTTTAAAAACACTCGCGTTCACTAAAAATAAAAGCGGGCGTAAAAACGCGCAAGGAAAGTCATCCGGCGAGTGACCGGGCGGTGGGGTGAAGGGGGGACAATAGGTGAAGAGATATAACTTTCCCGGGCCATAGTAGAGTCAATACCGGCCCAAGGGAGTGTTACCCTCGGGGCCCGCTCGCTAGGGAAAACTAGACCCAACAATATAGAAAAGGACAGCCTTACGTAACATCCGTACGACAGAGCGGTGCACTGCATTACTTATGTATTAATAATATATAGAGGAAAAATGCTGTGGACGTGCAGGGGGTGATATGTTGCGACGGTTAGCTGGGAAGGGATGGATGACATCAATTTGTCGAGTCGTGATGGGGTTTTATTTTGTTTCTCCGGCTGCATTTGTTTTTTGGCAACGAAATGGAACGTGAACGGGTTCGATTTTCAAATGTTTGTTGGCCGACGTAAGCGAAGGTAAATGGGACATAAAAAATGTGGGAAATGATGATTGAACAAAATCCGCAGGTGAGTTTTCTAGGACTGCTACAAAATGCGAAGTACCAACGTTGGTTTTGAGATTTGGTAATGCTCAGTTGGATGAAATGTCTAAAGTTAAAAACTCATCTTTTCTCGGTTAATTCAAGAAAGGGACTAAATAACTATTTGCCTCTCACTCACACAGTGTAGAAAGCAATATTGTATAAGCCAGAGCCAAATAGTTGTCCAGTCCCTTTCCTTATCAAAGTTCTATTGCTGGTAAAACTTAACTGTTTAATGTCATCTTAATACGCAAAATGCACAATTTCAAGCAGTAAAACCTTTAAAAGAACAGTAAAACGATTTTCGCGATGTCGAAGAGTGTGATCTTCACAAAGGAAGAGAAATCGAGTGAAAGTTGAGTCGAGTTAAAGTATTAAAAGTTTTCAGCGGTTGCTAGGCGAGTCGTAACGCCCGGGAGATAACGTCGCACATCCCTATACTAGGGAAGGTGGGAGGTCAAAGAAGGATTTGTATCGATAAATACCACACACATCTTTCTACTTCTTAATATTTCTACTTTACACAGAATTTTAGTTTGTAACCTAAAACTACGAATATATTTATTATGTGACATTAAAATCAGGTGAACCTTCCGAGTAGAATGCACGCATGTACAAATAGATGTAGTGTCGACTGTGTGCATAGGTAGGTAAGTCCTGACTTGGTTATTGTTTTTTCATTAAAAGGTGAAATATGATATCGTCAGAAGATAAAATGTTTTTTTAAATAAAACAGGAGTTTAAAATCGATTTTTTTACGAGAAAAAGAGAGAATTTCCTACGTTTTTTTTTTCGCTTATGTGCAAAACTATGTGTTAAATGCAATAAGAGTTTTAATAATATTAATAATAATTTTCTCAAACTAGTTCTGCCAATTCTGAGTTAATGTGGGTGAAAGAACTGATAAGGGAGGTTCCAAGCAGTCATATGTCAAAAAATACCGAAACCGGTGTAGTACGTGCATGCGTACTAGAAGAGGTGACAATCGTGACAATTATGTATCGTATTCGTATGCGTGCTTCCTCAGTTATTGCACTTAAAAATAAACGTTTCATACAGTTACTTCGAAAACTCTACACTACAAAGCACTTTCTTATTTTAAACGTAAATTTGATGGAATGTTATGGTACGTTAATTTGTAAATGGAAAAAGTATCGAAAAAAATTCCTTCGCAGGTCCCACCTCTAACGTCTTAGCACAGTGTAAGTTAATAATGTAATAGAATTACGAGGGAAAAACTATTGAACTCTACTCGAGCGAGTCGCGAGCTAATTGTACCGCTTTATTCGGTACATATGGCTACGGCATCTGCGAATTTGTAGTAGCGCTACCACACGCTAACCGTCAAGGAAAACATCGTGAGGAAACCCGCGGCCTGGTTAGCTCCGCACGTATCGACTCGTCTCTCCTGTGGGCTAGGCCGACTAAGTTGTCAGGATGGTATAGTATAGGTGCTGGGCAAGCCTACTCCATCTAAAATACAATGTCCCAGGCACTGCAGCGTCCGACTGGTCCTTTCACCCATATAGTATGAGTGAAGGTGCCTCTAGACGCTGTATAAATCATCCCATTACGTAGATGCAAAAGTCAAAGTATAGTGGCTACGGCAAGCACATGAATGTGTATGTAAGTACGCTACAGCTGGGGCCTATTTCATAGAACTACAATTCATGGTTTACTATGACAATTCGATGTACATTGCAAAGTCGATTAACCCACAGATTAACAAGAATGTACTTCGAATTGTCATAATAAACTAGGTATTGTAGTTTCATGAAACTCAGCCCTGATGTCATTCGGTGTTATTTATGAAAACACGATTCCTCTAAAACACTCTTCAAATTCAGTTTAAGAGTCTGTGGTAAAGTCTTTCTCTATACCACGGAATATTTAAGCTGCATTTGAGGAGTGTTTTAAGGAATCGTTTTTTATGGATAAGGCTGTTTATGTTTTTGTTGCAAAGTCGCCCGTAACGTAATTGAGTAGAGGTCATGATTTTGCAGTTTAATTTGCTGTCGTCATTGGGGCAAGGGAGGCGACCGGACTGAGCTTCATTAGTCTTCAGTATCTTCAGTATTCATATTTACAATGTAGGGATATTTAACAAGGGATAATTACAAGTTCTGTGAATATACCTAAAATGTATGGGTAAGTAGGTCTACTCTAATCATAATAATATGTACTGTAATCAGCTTTACATCAGGATCGAAACGATTTGAAACAATAAAAGTTTAAAATCTCTAACCCGACTAGATGGATGGACGGAGGACTAATATATGGCGCCGGTACCGAGTCCAGGTTATTTAATTTCCATCGCTTTCCTAACCTCCCCCTCAGTCCTGAGCTTGAAAATAACAATGCTTTTCAATGGAGTACAAACTTGAGACCAACTCAGAATGAAGTGGCATTGCTTTTATACTACAGAAAACACAGAAATACTCAACAACAATTAAAAAATAAAACCGCAAAAATGATTTTCTCAGGGCTTTCGGGGTTCCAAAACATGCGAAGAATCAAGTTACTCTAATAATACTTATTAGATTTTGTTTTTTTTTCATTGAATTCTAAACTTTTTTAAGAATTCTAACCTTATGTAGACGTAAATGTGCCCATTTAAACAATATTTTGCCAGATATCTCAAACATTGATAAACACTTCATACGTATAACGTAGCATACGGTGTTACGTGCAAGTTGTGACGTCATAGTTTGAGTCCAATTGGTATGGCGCGGTTTTGTAACACGTGACTAGAATGACTTTTTGACAGGTCACATTATAAAAAGTATTATTCGTAGGGGAAAAAATGAACAACGTTTATTTATCTTTTAACATGGGCTCTCCGATTATATTGAAACATTTTTGGTGCCAGTTCTCCATTGTTATTTTCAAGGTCAGGACGGAGGAGGTTAAGCGCACCTAAGTTAAGCCTGAATGCCCCGTTTTGAATGTGTTACCATTTAAAAGGGTGTCCTAATGATTTATTAATACAAACGGCGTGGTATGCTACAGCTGATGATTATTACGGACGGTTTTTTCCATGATAAATTTTCCATACAAAATGTATTGACAAAGACGAACCATTTCTTGACACATTGTTAGCCGTCTAGCTAAATCCACTAAATAAAGTTAATGTGGGCAATAATTATAAAGCGAGCATTTTATTATCTTTCCAGTGGAAATGCAAAACGCAGTCGCTCCCCATTTTAAAGAACTGTTAATGTTTCATTACCTCACTGATAAGTAATATTAATATATTACATACCTACTATCTCTGTGTCCGTTGGTTGGGATATAATACGTGCGTGTTTTATTTATTTATCTCTATGTTCTATGTATGCATTTACGTTGCAAATATGTATACATATGCCCTTGTATAATTTATACATACACTCACATACCTACTCTTTTCATACTACGGTCCTAGATTTTATCTGGTGTGCAATAAAGAGTTATAATCAAATCTATTTCCCAACATTCATTAGCAGCTACAAATAATGCAGAACTGTAACAAAATTTTATTTACTCTATTTCTGTTACGAGTTCCTAGCGTATGAGTTCCGAAAACCGCATCCTCAACGGAATCCTAACTAGCAGCCAGACGAAAAGTTGGTTTCAAAAATACAGTATGCAAAACAATACGAAAGTTAGTTCGAAAATCTAACCAACTCTCTGGCAGGCATGTAATTTTAGCAGGCAACTGTAAAAGGGAACTCGGACATTTACTGTCAAAAAGTCGTTGAAAAATTCGCGATAGTTTAGCTGGCAGCGTGGCTGGTAGTTTCATAGAAGCGTAGAGTTAGGATGAGCATATTGTTTGAATGTTACACGTATGTCAAAATGCCATTATGCTCGTGGCATTCCCTGCTGATAGCGTAGTAAATACAGAAAATACGCACTACCTAATTTTTTTTTGGAGATCAAAACAAAGAATATGGGTATAGTATCTGCACCTATAACCTATAAGAGAAGGTACCTATTATTGTTACATTATTTGGTACATTAGTTAGTACATCAGTTGATTTGTTAACATTTTGTCAAAACATTTGTAGCGTATTCTCCACGGAGCGTAGGAGGAGGAAACACACCCTCCTCACACATTTCCCATACAAGTAGGTAATTTTGTGTATGGGTGCCATCACGGTCACCTCTAATCGAGCCGTGTTTTATAAAGCTACAATCAGTAATATACTTACAGTAATTTTCATCAAAGTGACCAATAGATAGATAGATGAATTATATCCATTTTGACGTTCCCATTATGTCAAAAAATTTAGTTCGGAGAAGGCTAAATCAGACGGACTCGTCTGACTTAGTAAATTGGAGAAAATAAGATAAGATAAGAATATCCTTTATTGTAAACACCAGAAATTGCAATTGCAGAGACAAAAGTTACAACGGCGAGGTACAATCGGCGGCCTTATTGCTGACAGCAATTTCTTCCAGGCAACCCTATATTGGAAAGATTGCGAAGTTACGTAGTAGCTCCGTAAGTTTGACAGAATCACAAGTAAATAAGACATGTCATTTGGGTTCTTATGTGTAGTCTTAGGTGACTATAAGTTGATTAATAATCATGAGTAGATAGATAGATATATGACTCTATATCGCACCCCACTAATTTACAGAGACATCGTATGTCTGACAGAGATCGATTTTAGCGTTAAGACCGCCGATTGTACCTACTATTAAGAATTACATATTAATATTAAGTACAGCCTTACAGGATAAAGTACCCGTACTTAATCTTAATATCTAGTTCTCAATAGTGTACAATCGGCGGTGTTATCGCTAAAAGCGATCTCTTCCATACAACCTTAGGAAGGACAGAACCAAAAGCAAACGCTGAAATAGTATCATTGTCACACGCACACTCCTTTATTTTTAATTATTGTATGTAAGCATGTTTGTTTGTGGCAATAAATCATTCATTCATTCAAAAGAAGCTGAAAGAGGGTGGGTAGGTATACGTAGGACAGAACACATCAATTAATTGACTTACGTGTAAATAAATATATAAATAAGTAAATGTGTTCCAATAAAAATAACAATGTCTTCATTGAACACACGTATGTATTTATCGATCGGCGCCAGATTTTATGGCCATTAATTCTAAACGAATGGTCCGAGCGCCGCTCGATGCCGGTTTTCGCCGGCCCTTATCAAGATCGGAGCAAATTTTATGGCTCTAATCGTGGAAACCGCGAATTGGGCCCGCGCGACTCATTTGCTAAACCTAGCCGATTACCGGATTATCGCTAATTAGCTATTACCTCAGAGTAAGTAAACAGAACAGCCGGAAAGTTAGCCTGAATTTCTGTTCGCCTTTGCACGCACACACATACACAACGCCAGCACGAAAAATAAAAGTCCACGTTGTACATAACAGCGTAAAAAAAATCTGTAGGCAAATGAAATTATACGACAATTAATTATGTATAAGTTCGTGTATTTTCTGAGTTAGAAATGCTAGACTTTTGACGATTAATGAAGCCTACCTCCACTCCTATCTCTTTAAAATTGTCGTTTCACGACGGATCTGGTTGGCTGGAAGAAATTTCTATAGAAATAAGCTCGCTTATGTACTCTTTTATGATACGCTTATGGTATAATAAAGTTTAAAGTAAAGTAAAGCCATCATTACAATTACACCTATAGTCTATAAATTTGCATTCGCAGAAAAATTTCAAGAAACGTTCCAATTATGAATGATTGATCTTTAAGAAAAAAAAAAAAGATATTTATTTTTTAGATGTTTATTGGAGGCCAAACCCTATTGCAAACTCTGGACTCTGCGTACCCCTTCGGGATAGGCGTGAGTTTATGTATTATGTAATGCACGTTACTTTACGGAAGATGGAAATGGAAATGTACCGAATAATTGTTCTGGTACAATAAATGCTAAAAGAATATGTCGACAATATATTATAAGAAAAGTAACAGTGGAGAATATTCTAAAAGTTTGACACAAAACTTTTAGTATCTATTAATAATTTCAGCTTTACAACGCTACAGGCGGCGCCATCTTGTTTTCAGTGCCCACCACGTAGTTAAGCCTCAACCCAATAGATGGCGTTTTAAGGGTCAGATTCTGCTAGCACCGTCTTCAAGCGCAACGAAATAGTCTCAGAAAGGGAGAGATGAATTCTCAAGGCTCCGCCACACTAGGCTCTGAGCGCCGTTTGGGGACAACCTTATTTCGGCCGGCATTCCTTTTTCAAACGCCGAGTGGGTGTGTTTCTAACCGACCAATGGGAGGGCTCGACCACTCCCACTCGGTTTTCAAATGCCTACTGGGATTTGGGCGAAAAAAAAATATTGCTGGCTGGTTATTTTTTAAGGCATTTCGCGGTAACGTAATGGCGAAACTATGATCGGATGTTCGCTTTTTAAATTCCCCGTAAATCAACGAGCCGGGATGATTGAAGCTAAAAATAGAATTGAAAACAAAATAAAATGTTACAGGAATCTTTCTGAAAGGTAACAACTATGCGCGAAAAATAGTGTCACCACAGTAGATCGATGTTTGCACCGAAAATTCTAAATCAACTCTATCATAGAGTATGTCCTTCTGATAAGAATACAATTTCTTTCTAATACGAGTAGTAGTACCTACTAATAAATTTATCATGTAAACTGAAACATGTCATAATTAAATTGACACTGTTGGGGGATACATACGAGTATCAGTTTCAATGACGTAAAAATGTGTGAAATAAAAAAATATTAATTTGACAGATGCATACAAAAACTCACGCCTCTAATCTGGAAGGTGGGAAAAGACGACGGTTTAGCACTTGCCACAATCTGCTGCTTGCTCGCTCGCCGGTTTCGGGTACTTTATAACTTGCCCTTCGCTAATGCTTATATGCTTTTTGTTGCCCTAACTCGTGGTGAGGACAATATTAAAAACCTATTTAGGGGCTAAAAATTCCACCCATGCCGGGACTTGAACATGCGACCTCTGGCTAACCGTGCCAGCGCCTTCGCTAATGCATTCTCTATTTGGCTGAAGTAGGCAGGTATTTGATCGATATATTTCTTTCCTAATTTTTTCTTCCTTCATTCTCTCTATTATTTCCAAACCAACGGAACATTCCTCTTTCAGTCCACAACGTTTTCTAATCACACTATGGCTTATCCTTTCATTCAATGTAACACTACACATACTTATCAACGATCTTTCTACTACACTACCTAATCCTACTATTTGACAGAAATTGCGTTCGTTTTTGGCATTAAAGAGTAGATTAATATTATTTAAAGGACGATTGTGACTAGTGTTCAACACATTCATGACTAATATTTTAAGTTGAAAACTCTGTTAATTAAGTTAAAACGTGTTTTGAAAAGAATAAATGTGGAGTTTCTTTGTTAGCTTCTTCTCCACATAATCCATTAATTGTGAAACTAACAACTTTGACGTTCATTAAGTAAACATTCTGTTTTTACAATGAATAAAAATATTTGAATTGAATTGAATTTACAAAAGAATTCCAGAACATGTTCTATCCTTGTCTGAAAATAAAATTAAAAACATCAATTAAAAAATCGCTATGTAAAAAAGCCTACTATAGAATATACGAGTATATGAACGATGTAAGCCCTTGGTAGTAAACCAATGCCACTGCGATTTCATTGTTATTTAATTATTAATATTACAATTTATTAAGTTTTAAAAAGGTGTACTGACGACGTGATTGCACATTAATAACTATAGCACACATTTTATAACTGACAAGAACTCAATCTGCAGGTTTGCTAAAGGTCATTCGAATGGTGGCGTGGTGGCCGGGTCATCTATCTCCCTCTAAAATGGTTGAGACTGGTGATGGCTGACCCCTACGTTATGCTCGTGAACGGGTGTTGTTCGTGTGTCTGGCCGCAGCACTAATGTTTTTCCTACTTTTCTAAGAAGTGTTATTTTGGCTTTTAAAGTTATTGGTGGCTATCACGGAATCATATCATATAGGCTTTGATGTATAAGTTTAAGATGATTTGAGAAAAGATGGTCAAAGTGGAGTTTTTTTTTTCCCACTGCCTTTTTCTCCACTACAAATACGGCCCGAAGGCAGCGGCTAACATAGTAACATAGTATATTGACATTCAGCAAACAGAGTGTAAATTCTTTATGTTGAAATAAATTATTGATTTCTGATTTCTGAAATTAAGTACGTGAAACGTTAGATCTACAATGTCTGCATAACAATCCTCGTGTCGACCCTATTTGGAAGTAACGCTATCTTCTTAAACAGTTATAACACACCGCACGGCTACACTCCCCTCGTATGCAAAATATATTGATGGATAAACCTGAGTAGGTATCGCATCTTTGGGAATAACAGCGTCCCCGACACGGCTTAGCACTTTTCCTTGGCATCTCGAACGGACTGAGGGGTAATGCAAAGGAGCGCGGTGTTATAAATGCTGTGGCGGTTTTTAAACGTAGTTTACAACGTTTAATTTTAACGTAGTGTAAACGTTTGCCGGTCACAGGCCTCCTATCAGAGAGAAAGAGTATAGACTTAATTGCCTCGCGTGCCCACCGCGCATTGGCAATTTCAAGCGCTTAGGTATGTGAACACCTCAGACACTCCGCTTTCCTTAGGATGTTTTCCTTCACCGTTAGCGAGTGGTATTGTATTCTTTTACATCCGTTCGATTGGTCTGTATGTGTTTACCTGGTATTAGACTCCTTTTCGTTCAATCGTTGCTAGGTACAAATTAAATGCTTTCATAGTTCAAATAAGTGTATTCTTTCAAAGATTGTTAGTGTGATAACACTAGCGATTTGCGAGCAATTTGAAAGCGATACGATTGCGCAGCAAGATCACCTACTTTAAACTCCCCTAGTGTGAACTGGCCTTAAAATTACTGACTTTACCTAGAAAACAAAACAGGCTACCTCGGAAAGTATGCAGGAAACTTCAAAATCGCCATTTTCTGTAAGGCCGTAACCAAAACCTCCCCTACTTTAAAATTTTCCTGCATACTTTCCTAGCCTATAAAGTTCAACGAAGTAGTTTCAAATTTTCGACGGCCATCACGTTGAGACGTCAATAAATGTCAATTACAAAGATGAACTTCGTTAAAGTCACCAGACCAAAGAAAGTGAATGTTTTTCGTCGCAAAAAGTTGCGAGTTTAAATATCGTAAATAAAAGACGGTGCATTTCTATCTCTTTGTTTACAGCATTTTTTTCATATACCTTAACAAAGCCTTTTTATCTCGATTGTTGAGGCATTTTATTGCTAGCATGTAGCGAAGGCATGCTTATCTGAGAATTGCCCGACAACTTATTTGAAGGAAAAAACAGTAAAGAAACCAACGAATCCACTGATCTAATGAAGATGCAACGTGCAATTATATGTTTTAAATTTTTATATAGTAAGTATTAGGTAATTTATAATTAGCTTTTCAGCTGTTGCGTCGTTACAATTACATGTTGTAGCCTATCCGTGATGGGCACACGTAGGGCCTAAGCCCATACTCTCTTTCTTTCTGAAAAAAAAAGAAAAGTTAGGACTTTATACCAGTCAACATTGACGTTTCTAATGTACCACTGCATCAGGGCTAATACTTGAGCAATTTATTTTTCAACCACTAAACAAACAGCATTCGGCCCTAACCTAATATAATAACACAGATGAATATGGTCTAACGACTCGACCATAGCAATTATTCTAGGCACATTTATAATATCTCCGTCTGTCATACCCCTTTCGTCCGAGGCGTCATAATAGCATGTGTTGGCGCAATTATTAACAATGGCAACACCGCGTTCACAATACAAACAATAATGACAAGAGCGGTCTATAAATTCAATTTGCAGTTTTGGTTTTTGTTGCTTTGGTTGTAGAGAGTACAGTAGTTTAATGATAAAGTAAAGAGGAATGACGGGGGAAAGCCCTATAGTTTGCTGTTTCTTTGGAGACATAATCAAATAATAATTTTAGCATCGTTTGACAAATTATGTTGACCTAAATCCGCCAAGAATTTTTTTGGAATTTTATAATACAAAAAAGCTAACATTTTTTTTATATGTAGAATCTTTCGGGCCTAGGACGGAAATGTCTGGTCCGAGTTGGGGATGGCTTTTGCCCAGCAGTGGGACGCAAAAGAGGAAACGTAAAAAAAACTATCTTCACTGCTCCTAGTCGGCTTAATCCCCAGGAAAGCCATATCGAAAACATGAAGGGGCAGAGCCATCAGCGGGTTCCGTCACGATATATTTCTTCACAGTTAGCTAGGCACAAATGCTGAGCAAGCTTCTATCTAAAAATTTGTCTCACATACTAAAGCATAGTCAGTCACTCAATCTATCTGTATGAGTAGTCACTTAACCTATCGAACGTATGCCAATAGACGATGTATTTATAAATCATCTATGATAGAAGTCAAATGCCTAAATACTTGGTGTAGCTTGCTAGAAAGGTGATTATCTACTACCAAGGAAAGTGTTTTAGTCGGCAGCACATCAACCTTTTTAGTTGGAAAGTCGCCCGTAGCGTAATTGAGTAGAGCGCATCGTTGTAAGGGTTGATGTGTTGTCGGCTGTACACGTCATACTTGCTTAATTAGTAATAGGTACATAATCATAAGGCCACAGTCTGGCTGTAATTCCATGTTTGATGTCCTTGCCTATAGCGCAGGGTAACCTAGTTTGAGGCCAGGATAGTTTATTGTTATAAACTAATAAAAACTCTATATTTAAACCCCCTATTCAAAATAAATTCTGCCATCTCCAGTTGAGGTTTTCACTCGTCCTCAAGATAATCCTTCCATTAACCTTCCGTTACTCTACATTTACTTAATAATCCTTAGCATCGCAAGAAAAAATACCTCCTGCGTGAAAATCATTAATATCCCCAAGTACGTAACAAGCCGGGACAGGTGAGCGAGCAAGCGCGTTACATTGAATTTTTTTAACGAATCAACACGGGTTATCCGATTTATTTCCCTCCGGATGACATTGGAGCTGTCGGAGCGCGTGGATTTTCCGCCGGCTGCGACCAAACGATGTTATTTTCTGCGAGATTCATCGATAACAAAACCGGCCAAGTGCAAGTCGGACACGCGCACGAAGGGTTCCGTACCGTCATCCATACAACATTTTAATATTTCAAGCGTCTACCTGTTGCCGTTATTGATATCGAGCAAAAAACGGCAAAAACATCACGTTTGTTGCATGGGAGTCAACCTTAAATAATAATTTTACTGTGTTTTTAGTATGTGTTGTTATAGCGGCAACAGAAATACAGCATCTGTGAAAATCAACTGTCTAGCTATCATGGTTCATGAGATACCGCCTGATGACAGACAGGCGGACAGTGGAGTCTTAGTAATAGTATACCTTACCCTTTGGGTACGGAACCCTAACAAAACGAAATTTCCGGATGATGTCAAAGGTATGTTACCACTAGAAATATTGTTCCATGACGTACTAAATGTAGATGAATTAAAAAATTACAGATAGAAACTTACACAAAGTTAAAATGACAATAATGGTAAGAAAAGAAAATAAAGCGAAATTGAAAGGAGTAAAAACCACTTAGCAACGAGCAGTGACTGAAGACGCGATATTATTTGATCATAGCACGTGGAGATAAATTTTCTACGACTTTCGGGTTTTTTTGTTCAATTTCGCACATTTCAAAAAGTACCCTAAAACGTACGACTATTGTTGATTAAAGCGAAAGAGGTTTGCCAGGGTTCTAGCAAATGGTAAACTCTGATCTCTGCCTACCCCTCCAAGATACAGGCGTGAGTTTGTATGTACGTATATATTTTTTTCGGCTTGTAGTTTTATGTTTTTTTCTGATTTTTAGTGGCGCTCTATGTCATAAGTAGAATAAACATTATTCTAGAATATTATTCCATGATTCCATGATTCCGTAGGCTCTGAAATGAGTAGAGCAAGTAAAATGTACACCCAATATGTATTTCAGAAATTATTAATTTGAGAAAACTCACAGCTAATAAACTACTGATAAATAATAATAAACTACTAAACATTTTTGTGTAATACAAACTCTATTTGACGTGTTTCAGAAATCGAGCATGTATTCTGAAGCCTCCATTGCACTAGTCACAAAGTGGATCAAATTAGGCCAACACACAGTGTTTAATTTGGCGTTTCTCACCGTCCGACCGATAAAGAGACAAAAAATACAATTTTCAAGAGCAAAGTGAACCTTGATCCTACTCCAAAATTAATCAACTTCGCGAGTAGTGTAGCTAGAGTAGACGTACCGCTCCCGGAAACATCAAGAATACTCTCAATGTTTTCAAAGAGGTTTCATTGTAATTAAATGTTAAATTAAATGGCCTTACATTCGGAAGGTCGTGCTTTTGAATCCCGGCATGTATCAATGACTTTGTTTTCTAAGCTAAGTACATTTGTGAAGTTGTAGTAGTAATACTCTCGCTAACGGTGAGAACATCGTGAGAAAACCCTCGAGTCTCAGGTATTTACAATGGCTCAATGGCCTAACTATGCGGCTACGTTCGGAAATGTCAGGTTTAACTAGAACTATGACTACTGTAAGTAACTGCGATTGATAACAATAATAAAAAGTAACTCTACACTGTGTAACAAAACCCCTTTATCTTCTCGAAAACTCGTTAAAGCATATGGGGACAAGATAAGGAGATTTTGTTACGACCCGTACGTAAGTTAGGTACCTAAGGTCTGATCTAATCGCAGATTTATTGGAATGTTAGAAGAATCTACCCCAAACCTTGGTGCATTACCTGTGTATTTATACACCCCTCCGCGCGAATTTAATTTATTAGAAAACGTAAATCGAATGAGACAAGCAGAGTGCGGGAATTTGCGTACGAGGCCTTTAAACACACAAGCTTTGCTACCAGCGTAAGTAAATTGAACAGAACGTGATTTAAAATAGCAAAACCCTACACAAAAAAGCAACGAAATATTTTCAGGATTCTTGTTCACAGGTTTTTTTCTAAAATGCACAATTCCTGAATAATGTTGGTAAGAGTTGGTGATTAACAGTATTTAGATTTTCTATTTTTTATGTTTAACTTTCCTTATGATTTTTACGGTTTCCTGCTTTGTAGTTTGTTTGATTTATAGATAATGCAACCATTGACGAACGACGAAGATTGACCGGGCGCAGGCTTCGGTTGTTAGAGCGCGCGACGTGTAAATTAAATAATGTTATGTAAATAATGAGATTTAGAAATATATTAACCTGAAAGAATCTCATGAAACAAAATTTGTCGTAAAACACATCTTTTAGAGTCAAAACAAACCAGCGATTTGAAAGGGATGCGATTGCGCGGCGAACACATTATATTAACAAGGTATATTAATTATGTCAATTAGTGTATTGAAGTCTGTTGACCTTGAAAATGTAAAATGTTTTTCGAAGGAGCACTGCTTATCCTAAACCACAGGTTTTAACCTTTTTTAGGGAGCAGGGTACCACTGCCTTAGTGATAAGGTCACTGTAAAATGTTCCTTGAATAAAATTATCTTATTATTATCTTATTAACACGCCGCAACTATCGAAGTCGACGCCATTTTGTACAATCACGTTCGACAGTCCGTTCGCTCCACTTGAGTCATATCAAAGATACGAGTGTAAGCGGACGTAGCATAGTTTAGAGGTACATCCGTCGCTAATACAATGGATACAAAGTTATTTATAACTAAAATTCAAAATTGTCCCGTTACATGGGATACATACCTAGTAGTCGCTCTCTCCCAGTCGATTTCTTCATAATGAATCCTCCCAGATTTGTTGTTGACTTTTATCTGCTTTTGTTTTCTGCCTCTTCGACGCAACAAAGCCAGCAGTAGTGTTTCCTCGGCAAATCAATCTATTTCACTACTCAGTGTCCGAAACACAGTGGGCAGCGAGCTCGCTGCGTAATCGCATCGCTTTCAAATCGCACGTGTGATAAGGCTGTTATTGTAGTGTTTCAGAAATTGGGCATTTTTTGAGTAACCCCGTATATTTTGTCCGTTTCTTTAATACTTAAATATAATCAATTTACAATTGTGTAGTATTGTTAGATTTATGTCATTTCGTGTTACAAAAGGACTTCATCGTTAATTTAGCAGTAAAAATTTAGACTACCAAGACAGAAGTAGTGGGTTCGGTTCTCACAGCAGGTGGCGTATGGCGGCATACTTTGATTGGTACAAATGGCCTTAATCTGGGTATTTTTCCATGTTTGTGACATCGTTGTCTAGTTACGATATCACACAGTATCCTAATTTGGGACCATTAGTGATTGTGTTATAACATTAGGTACATCCATATTATGGATGTTATGTTATGTTGGTATCTAAACTAGCAGTCGTTTACTTATCTAAATGGTTTTCTGTTTTTATCATAACATACATACATGTATATACTAAAATATTTCTTTTTTCATCATACATTTAAGTACGTCATACTTTATGTCAAACGTTACTAAAACATTTGCTTAGTCTCCTAAAACAAAGGGCAGTATGTTTCTAACAATTGTCTTTTATTCCTCCCTCTAAAGTACATAACATGACTCGTTAACACATCCTTACCTACTTTCGCGGCTCATTAGCTTTTCAAAACGGCACAATACTGGCCACATTACGCGTTCCAAATTCAAACGATTAGAAACTGCATTCGAATTGGCTGGTAACAATGTATCATGGTGTCAAAGCGGCATTGTAGCAGATGTATTGTATTACAACTTCATTTTGTCACAGAGAAATCGTAACTGGTCGGGGTGAGTTTTTCGGAACGATAGGATGGTGGATGTGACACGGAGCTCTATCGCAGTTCAATTATCACACAATTTTACACTCTTTTGATAGTTGGACGCGTAGTAAAGTTAAGCAAACTAAATTATGAAACGGATACTGAATTGAGACATGAAGTCGAAAATTCACGAAAATTACTTACAATAGAAGCGAATGTCGAAGGAAAGAACTTACCAAAGTGAGCCAAGTACGGTTAAGTGGCACCATGGATTTGTCTAAGGCGGGACGTTTCTTACTGTAGGAAATGCTGTCTATAGTTGTCGAAATGTAAGAAGCCCGTTTTGACAGCTACACAAAAATGCATTTTACTTTGGATTTACTCGAACAAATACATAAGAAGACACCCACTCTGGCATATTATTTTATGCTCGAAAGAAAAAACAGATTTTGTAGCCCGAAAAGTTACTCATAATTTAGATTTTTAGTGTTTTTGATCTCAAACTAGGTTAGATTCTATGGTTTTTGTAGCTGTCAAAACGGGCTTCTTATATTTTGAAGACTTTAGTACTAAGTTTTTGGCGTTAAATTTTTCTTGGTCGTGGGTCCTAAAAATCACTATAACATGTTTGAGAGATTTAAAAGCTATTTTTTGCAAAACTGGTTCGTAAAAAAGACATGATTTGGTTGTTTATTAGTGGCGCTAGTGTGCATCAGAAAACTCTTAACTACTTCTACGAACATCACTGACTGACTGAAGGCAAATCTTTCCAATTGGGTACCTATTTGACAAAATATCAAATGAGTTACTTTTAAAACGGAATTTTGTATGAAAATACTGGCTTATGACGTCACATTTCAGAGCACTCTTTTTATGTTTAATCTATTTAAAAACTAGTAATTGACTAAAAGAGATACATTTTCCGAGATATTTTGTAATTTTTGTTTTAATTGAGCATATCAAATAATTTATTGTTAATCGTGTCAAATACCGAATTCAGGGACGGTAGTTCCTCTCACTGTTCAGAAAAAGTAGGCTCACTTCTAAATTCACATTTTACACCACAGGATGCACTCTGACGCTCTGACTTTGCCTTTTCCTATCTTGTATCTATGCGACTTATTATTCCTTTGTATTTATGTTACTTGTTCTGCCTTTTCTTTCTTATGATGTGTTAATTTGTCCCAGTAAATGTCTCTTTCTTTCTAAAATAAAACTTTGCCACCTTTTACAAACCATTCTATATCTCCAAAATAAAATCGGTCTCAAGACCCGTTTCCTCGCAGACTGTCATTAACGAATAAAAAGATGACATGAGAAAAATAATAAATTTATGATGTTGCAATAATTTTGTTATTTTAATTCCGGATTCACTTACTTGATTGTTGTCCGCAGAGTCCGACCAGGTTGGAGACGAGCAACCGACGACGCGAGCTTTGTTTCTACCTCTTTACTCACCATGATTAAGCTCTGCGAATCTCCTATGACAAAAAAATCAAGTAGGTAAGTGAATCCGGAATTAAAATAAAAATTTCTAGTGCTTACGAAAGTTTTAGTTCGAAAATAAATGTATTGGCCATACGGCCTATGGTGGATATCCACATCAGTCTTTCCCCTCAAGGCACATGTACCCCAAAACTCAGTAAAGTACAAAATAATTTCACGCATCACATGACCCGCTCCCGAATAATGACCCGAGAATCTCCCGAGCGATTCCCGAATAGGGCCCCAAGCAAACAGCCCTGCCTCTAATAAGGGACTGCAAAGAACAAGGGATTCGTTTCCTTGCAGGAGTTTTTTTTTGGAAATTAAAAGATAAACGAGTTTAGAACGAATAACTACTAATTTATCAAACCAGAATGTAAAAAATATTTTAGAAGACTACTTACTTAATTTTATTATTTTGATTTTGCAAATTCTTGAAAGACTTTCCTGCTTCTAAGACAGTTTTAAGTACGAAAAGTGATGATAAATGTCTATACACTTAAATTTGTAGGAACTATTTGCTACAAATTTGTTTCTGCTTGATATCACAAACTTGATATCTAATATTTCATGTCCAACACCTACTATATTATGATGACAAGAAGAAAATCTTGGTCTCTGCCTAACCGTCCGAGTTACTGTATGCGTGAGTACACTATGAAACGTGCTATTGAAATAATGCAAAGCCTGAAGACCTTTAAGACCCTTACTATCGATAATGAAAATAACTTCCAATAAACCAAATATTAAAATTCTTATTTTTATTTTTCATTCATATGTCAAGTTTCAATATCGGATAAAAATTAAAAACAAAATAACTTTTGGTACTGGTTTCCATTATGGAAACTAACGGCTTTATTTATAAAAACTGGATTCCTCTAAAACCGATCTAAAACTCTGTTTATTTAATTATTTATTATTTATTTATTTTCCTTGGAAAATCTCCACCACAGACTATTTTAATCGGCTTTGTAGAAGTGTTTTAGGGAATCGAGTTTTTATAAATAAGACCTTTAATATTTTGACTTATTTTGAAATCACGCTATTTGTATTTATCAGCTGAATATTTAACGAACCGACAAACAATAAAGCCGTTCGTAATCAGTCACCGAACTCCTAGCAGATCGTGTTGACAAAACCAATGAAAACTCCTAATTATTTGCTCGGGCTCAACAAACAATGACCTGACTTTAACCCATCGACCACAGGAGCTAGGTCTATTATGCCGCAGCTTAACACCCATGTGGCTGTAGAAATATATCGGGTTGAGACAGGCGGGGTAGGTCCCCATAGGGTGGCGTGTCACAACTATTGTTTGACAGAATACGCGTGGTCTACCTCAATTAAAAATATTGCAGACACAACAAACAGTTGTTGAATTTCGGGATTTTAATTGGTTGTTTAGATACGACAGATAGATCTTTATTGGTTTGGCGTATGGTGCCAACGTGTTTCTTAGTTGTAGGTAGAAAATCATAGCTAGCCCTAGAGGGAGGGTGGGGAGGGGTAGTCTACAAAATATTTGACCTCTTTTGGAGCCGATACGAAAGGAAGTCGGAAAATATTTGAATGATTAATCATACATTAATTGTACGTTATTTTTTAAGGCTACGGGACTGTAGGTATGTTTAAAAATATTAACTTAGGCTAATTTGCATAACAATAAGTGTTAACGAACTCTGTATTGTAATACTGGATAATTGGCAGTTCAAGCCTAAGATTTAGTCGAAACTGACCAAAAGAAATACAAGTTTTTTTTTTTTTGCAGCTTTCGTCTGTGCACTTCAATACAAAGAATAGCTTTACTTTATCTAATGTAGACGTATTCTCTTATAATCCTATGCCATGTCAATCGCCTATGATTTTTTTATAGTAAAAGCAGCAATTACCTGGATTTTGCATGGTATAATGATACGATAATAAAACTAAAATACATTAACAAGAAAACAAATTATATTACTGAAATTGTAGATGAAAATTTTATTTTCTTCTTACAAAAGTTATTCCTAGTTCAAATATCATCCACCTGTCGGACGCCCGATAAACCATTGGACTGTAGTATAGTTTTCTATTCCTGTAAATACAGGAAGATTTAGCTAAAGAAAAATGGCAAATCCCGCTGATTTAAAACCCAGCCTCCATATTTCTAGTGCAAGGGCCAGTTGTTTAAAAAGTTTAAATAATAAAGACACGCGCCAAGCTCCCCCTGAGTGGCACTCAATTTGGACAAGAGGATGCTTGGCCACCATGCACCACATGCTTTCAAAAGGGACTTGCTAAATGTAGTGTTGGATGGTGATAGGTATCGATATCGATGAAAATTAAAGTTTAAATGTGTATTATTTTAATGTAATTAATTATAATCGCTAGCACTACCTACTAATACCAAGGGTATCTTGCTGTGGATAGTGTTAAAATTCTTCATATTGGTTTTAAATTCAATGAAGTTGTAGGGAAAGGATTGAAGTGTATCGAGACTGTGGCGCTGTGGCGAGACTGCAGGCCGAGTACCCCGAAGAGCCAAGCACCGAACTGTTAGTTGGAGCATAAGCGCGCTGAATTGTGCACTACGGCCAAAACCTTTAGCCTCGTTATCACAAACATTTGAGATTTTATTATTTACTGTTTTTTCGTTCTTTTTTTAAATTTTTCCAAAAGTAAATTTGTGTATTTGTGAGTGAACATCGTTTTTTAGAGCATTTGTATACTCTACCTTGCGTCAATTATTTTATCCACAACAGATATAAAGGTTAGTGACAGCACTATACAATACCACCCTTTATTTCTAATATGATGTGACATTTAAATATTTAGAGAGCTCTTACACTATAATTACAATGATTTATTGATCTAGTTTTTTTATAACTTCTGACTATTTATTTGTTCTGTTGATCAAAGAAGCTAATAAGTTATCGAAGCTCACATGACCACGTAATATGCGCTTTATGCTATAGACTTAAACGAAACTGATCAAACAAAGCACTAAAAAATCATACTTAGAAATAATTATGGTTGGTAAGAACATAAATTAAATTATTTTAAATTGCCATTCTCTATGTAATTAACGAAAACACGACTGATATGCGTCCCTAAAATTTTAAAGGGGAATTCGTAACATTTGGCCTTTAATGTTTTATCAGTGGAGGTGCAGGACAGTGTGCCGGTATCAATAGCCGCCATCTTTTGGGGTCGTAAATTCGCCGGGCCAAATCTTGGGGTGACCCAAAGTGTCAAGATGTAAAGCTTATTTTATGACCGGGGTCATTTGATAATGAGTTTGTGACACTTTTTGTTATGATTTATATTATTTTGAATGGATACCAAACACTTGTCATAAAGTAATTATACGGTGCCAATACTACCTACGAAGTCGTACAAACGAATTGTGGTATGTTTTTTTTTTCTTTTATCTACATGTTAGACGAGCAAGGTTTGGTTTGGTAAGGATAGACACTAACAAAAATCATTGAATTGAATGGAAAAGCACTAAAATAATTTTACACAAAGGCGAGTTTAATACTAAGTAAATTTCATCTCTGAAAGAAGAGGCAGAAACATAATGGCGTTTTCAGAACTAACTCGTTCCAATAATCGGTAGCCGCGAGAAATACACAGAAATCCCGTTAAAATATTGTTTTTACACCCCGCCTTTTCAACCGTGACAGGAATGCATAATCAATCAGTAATTCAGCGGCGACGCGCTTCTGTGACGTGCAAAGCAAACCGCTGGGGATTTCATTTTCAAATGCGCTCAAAGATTCGTATCTTTTCGGCATCCATATTGGAGTTTTTAAAAATCGAACAGCTTTGCGGTTGACGTTCGCTGTTTACTCGGCGGTTTGACAAAAGGAAACGAAGAATGAATGGTCCATAATTTTAAAAGCTTTCACGGTTGTTCTGAGGAATTTGCCTAGGCTCCCTCGGGAGGCGCGTTGTGATTATTAGGTGTTTTGACTACTTGTTGTCAGACATTGTGGCTGTTTGTTTAATATTTTTTTCTGTCCTCACATATCTGAGGATCACAGTTCTGCCGTTTCTACTGTGATTAGTGAATCACTCGCTAACACGATTTGGAAGAAATATAAAAAAAAAATATATGCAATTAACGTCTACTGGCGATTATTTATAAGGTAAAGGTAATTTCCGATGTTTCAACAACGTCGCAGTTAGGTACCGTGGTCACGGGTAGACTGAAGTGGAGAGCTTACAGCGTATTTTTTGTAGAGGTCCGGGTCCTTGCACTGATATGTATTTTGATATTTCGGAGTTGCACTCATAACAAAAATTGTTTTATTGATAAGTAGATAATATTATTTATGTACCTATCTACTCTCTTCATGTTTCAGTCTCATCCATCCTAAGGTTGTTGCAAGACATTGGTTTTAGTTATAAGATCGTCAGTTGTATAATATGTAACTTAGATATCCGAGATTTTTCATGTATTTTTATAATTTAATCTAGATAAACCACGATCACGTCCCACAGCAGGGTACATACCTTTTCTCAGAGTGATACTATAAGGCTCCATAACCATGCGTGCCATGGCGTATTAGCTCCATGACGCGCCAAAGTGTGCACCTTAGACCCTTAGATTTCCTCGCGATATTTTTCTTTCCTGATATGAATTAAATAATAATAAGATGCTCTGCAAATCAGAACAAAACCTGTTCTGACTAATCCGACAAAGCGCCTACGAAAGTTTTACTTCGAAAAAAAATATAACATGTTTCTTGGAAGACTTTGTAATGAATCTGTAAGTTGCAGTGAAATAAGAAGAGAATCATACGACTGCAATAAAACTACCTTTTCTCCCACGTAAAAGTAAGCGTATTGCTGTTATTGCTACTGAACCCGGGGTAAACTCGCCGAGACGCAGTAATTTCGCCTTTACGACGAGCTACTTAAGGTTTATGATCACTGGCAATCCAGCGAGTACCATAATCTTTGAGCGAAATTGAGGAAAGCTGGCGCGATAAATCTCATTGCGAGAGTTCGCGTTCAAATTAGGAGACTAGACCATGGATTTTTTGGCGAAAGAAATAAAACTCAATTTTCATTTCATTGGTGGACATACTTCGGCCAAATAGGGGATGTATTAGCAAAGGGCAAGATAAAAAGTACCCGAAACCGGCGTGCCTGCCTGCAGCTACTAATGAATGTTGAGGAAGCGAAAATGATCCGCGGCAAGTGGCAGCCCTGGTCTCTGCCTACCCCTCTGGGATACAGGCGTGTGTTTATGTATGTATATATGTTTCTTTTCAACGCTGGTGGAGGACATTTCTTTTCACTACTTTAGGTGTTGCACGCTCAGTGAAGAATAACCATTAACTGTAAGGTGGTGACGATTTATGTGTCTAAGTTTACATACCTCAGCGCTTGAAATTGCAAATCCACGGTGCGCACTCTCTCTCTAAGTGAAGGCCTGTGCCCTGAAGTGTGACATACAGGCTGCATTATTCATTATCAGGCCCTTGACGCCCACTGCAGGACATAGGCCTCCCTCATGGTTTTCATAACCATGAGGGGTTTTGCCATAATCGCCACGCTTGGCAGGCGCGTTGGCGATCGCAGTATGCGGAATGTCAGGAAGACGCTGCTCCCCGCCTTCTACGACATCCACGGGAGGAAATGGAATGACGCTATTCTTAATCCGGCGCCACACGGTTAGCATTAGCTGCATTATTAGTGACAATTTAATTCAATTTTAGGATTTATAAAAAAACCTCCTCCACGGCAGACACTGTACGTTTTCCATGTTGAAAATTATTCATATCCACAATATTTAAAAATTGAGATGAAACTACATTTTTCTGGAACTTTTACGCTACAACCACTCTTAACGAGCATGACCATACGCAACATGAGAATATGATGCTTAATCGAAACGCGGCTTATTTTCCCACTTAGATCAGGAAGCATCGCTACCCGCTCACATCCCGTACAATGAGCAATTTCCCGGCGCGTGATTGGCCGATTTCCCCGAGGAGCGTGCACGCACGGCGACATACAAGTCTTAATTTCTTCTTTCGGCCCCTTACGGTCATGTAACGGGAAAAGAAGGGGTTTTATTGACTCTTAACTTGGACAAGAGGGCGGGAAGTTTTCAATTGATTCGGTGTACCTACCTAATACTTTTTTAAATAAAAGTACCTACCGTCTTCGAAAAAACAGGCTCTGTAAAGATGAGTTTGTTGACTTTTTCAGTGATTTCATCAACTGATCTTGACGAAATTTATATGGGACTACCTTTGACGCACCCTCAAAAATGGTTGGAATTGTTGATTCACACGGCATGAAATAATTCGTAAACGGGAGTATTCCCATGCTTTCAGTATAAAAAAGTGTCGTGGCGGCAACAGTAATTAGTGGACTAATTACTTAAGTGGTGTACAACAGTGCTCAAGTTTGTTTGTGACTTAACATAACCTCCAGCCACGCGGCGTCGGTGTGAAGACAAATCTGCACTATTGTACGACGGGTGTTCAATAAGTAGTGAGAATGAGGTATAAACTCCTTGGACAGAGAAAAAGAAAATACTAGCAGGCATAGCCCACATCTTTGTCGACATAATAAAATAAAAAAAGTTTGATGCTCTTTTATTTTTTCAATCAAAGAAGGTGTTCTGACTTGCGTTCTGACTTGTGTTCTGTCGCAACGAGTAATCGAAAATGGAGAAAAATGAAAATTGAAGTTCGCGCGGTATGTTTGAAAAATTTTACTACGGAACAAGTACCTAAATCAAGACTTGCAAGATACGGTTGCACGTTGGTGTGCTGAGAGAACGGCGCTCAGGGCGCCCTACGACTGCACTAACGGAAGAAATGATAAAAAATGTTAAAAAAATATTTTGACGGATCTTCTGTTCGTTTTATAGCTGAAGAACTAAAGATTTCAATAGGGAGTGTCCGTAATATAATAGATGACCATTTGGGATTTTAAAAAGTCTCAGCGCGTTGGGTAGCTAGAATGCTAACGGCCGAATAAAAACGAACCAGGCTGAGAATTTCAAAAAGCTGTTGGGAGCTGTTAGAACAAGAATCTGACCGGTTTTTGGCTCAATTTCTAACTATGGATGAAACATGGCTTCACCAATACGACTCTGAAACAAAAAAATAATCCATTACTTGGAAGAGACTATCATCACCGACCCCTAAGAAATTCAAGGCCGTTCAATCCACCGGCGAGATCATAGGTTCTCTTTTTTGGGACAGCCAAGGGGTGGTGAGGATTAAATACTACAGTCATGGAGCCACGGGAAATATCTACGCAGAACAAATCAAAAAGTTGCGTGACGAAATGCACAAAAAACGGCGAGGCAAACTCGCTAAAGTTGTTTTGTTTCATCAGAACGCCCCAACGCACAATTCCAAAGTTGCGATGGTCATGATGCCATCAATGTTGCTGGTTTCGAATTGGTAGAACATCCTCCATATCTTCCAGACCTTGCTCCTAGTGACTTTTATCTATTTCCGAGATTGAAAGAATATCTAAGAGGCAAGAAATTTGACGATGATGTCGCAGTGATCGCCGCAGTTCAAGGTTTTTTAGGGAATCACGATGAAGATTTATTTTTAAAAAAGGAATTTTAGGTTTAGAAAAATGATAATTATGCTAAGTGTATACAACTAAAAGGTGACTATGTTGACGAATAAAATAACATTTGATAAAAGTTAATTGCATCTTATTCATTCTCACTAGGTACTTATTGAACCGCCCTAGTTAGTAGCTTGATGTGCTTGGATGAGCGCTCTTAGGGTAGTCTTCGGGGAAGAATAGGGCTCTCAACTACAAGTGCATGCCTGCTGGAAGGCACCGGCAGCCGCTTTCATCTACTGTCAACTGGACGGATTTCAGCCTGTGGCCTGCAAAAATATAAAAAACTTACTTGTATGTAAGTTTTTTGTATTTTTGTAGCTTTAAGTACTAATTGTTGGGTTTCTCATGTCGGTGCAGTGGGTCCACTCATTCCGTTCGTTTATGGGCCCCGGGCGATGAACTGGGCCCCTGTAGCTGTAGTAGAACTGGTATCGACAGCGATACAGATCCAACACGAACTAAGAACTGCTTTTATTGAAGTCGGTGGTGAACGTTATGACTGAAACAAAACAGTCACATTGAAAACTAGTGCTTTCACAATGTTTACTGAAGTTGGGTTCTTCCGTAGGAATCCTGATGTTTGAGAATATGTTACTCAACCTATATTTATCTGTTGCTTACCATGTTATACTCTTTTTGTTGCACTAACCCGTGCTGAGGACAATTTTACACTGGATGTTTCAAAAAGCTCCGGTGGAGCTTGATAGGTTGTCCTTACTCATAAATACAAAAGTTTAACTATGACAAAATTAACCAACTCAGAAATATCGAAGAAAATATCAGCTGATCAACATTTTGTAGGTATGGAAAACTTGCAGAATGTAACTAAATCTGTAGTTGGTAACTTTAGTATGGAACAGCTGACAATATTTTTGCGATTTTTAAGTTGTCTCCATAATAAAAGTTGTTCCTATTAGCGGGTAGAAGCCCACCTTTTAGAGAAGCTGGGTGGATTTTGCTACACCCTGTATATTTAGTCATGGGCATAAATACTCATAAAATTCTGCATAAGAGTTAAGACTCTTTATTGATGTATTGAGAATATTGTCGAAAAATTACTTGGTGACGTGGGAATTGACCAAAAACTGTCTCAACCTGTTAGAAAGCACAATTATGTAGGTACCTATTAATAATTTAATTATGTAGGGAGCTACAGTTAATAAGACACCCTTAAATCAAATCTCTGCCTTTACTATAAATATCATCAAAAAAATTAAAGCCGTTAAAAACCAGCCAGAGATCTACTTTCATCAAAACACGCGTTATTAGAACACTACTCAGTGAATTCCAATAATTATACGCGGTGGGCGGAGATTTCGAGCAAAAGGTATTGAAAACCACGGGTTCAACAAACCGGAAGACTGAACTACAACATTGAATGGGAATCTCCATTTTCCGGAATGGATCTAATGGTTATTAAAAATGTTGATAATTTTGAATAATCATGTACACTTTTTAACTTTTCTGTAAATGTTTTGTTTTATTCATGTGATTTTATGTGTGCATTAAGTATAAAGTGAAGTATAAAGAGGTTTTGTTTTGAGTCTGGAACTGTATTTATAAAGTTTGTCTGGAAGCCGTTGCTCTAAGCAAAAAGACCGCCAATTATGTTCTTATAATAATTGTCTTATCTCTGAGATCACTCGGATCTTCAGTGCGCTGTCATGTTGCTTATTTGTTCCGAATAGCATCATGAAATGTGCACTTAAAAATCGATCTCAGTGGTGACAGGTGGTTCTAAGACAACTAATATGTGTACATTATTTAGCTATGTGTAAGCTAAATAATTTTATCTACACTAATGTTGTAACATTCTACTTATGTTTTCAATACTTGACTTATAATTACTACTGTTATAGCGCAGACAATAAAACACTCAATTTAAGCAATTTCACATGATGGTATAATATTCACATCGATATCGTAAAATCTCATTATAACATCAATAAAACGCGACCAACTTGATTGCAGGGCCAATCAGGTTGGTTGCGTTTTATTGAAGCGCGCAGCTGCGCTCTCATTGGTTAAATTTTAATGGCGGCAAAATCACTGTGATTATACACGTACGCGTGAATTTAATTTTTAATTGCATTAGTGAAGATAAAGTAGTGTATGCAACTGCATATAACACGGGTATTAAAACACTCGTTACTATTATGAAACTCGCTGCGCTCGTTTCATAAACTCACACTCGTATTTTAATACCCTTCATTATATGACAGTTGCATAAACTACTATTAATAAGTAGATAGTTATTATAGTACATTACTGCAGCGGCCAGTGATAGAGGCATTGATGGACGAACGTTTAAATGTGGGCCGAGGCGAAGTCGAGGCATATATACGTAAGTCCATCAATGCCTAGTTGTGACCAAGGCTTGTATAGTACTTTTCTCAAATAATGCGCGGAAATGAAAACTAAGTAGTACCTACCTAGGCACAACTTTTTACTTCTCAAAATCAATGACGAACAACGAACAACAGTAATTTTTCCCGCGTAAATGTGTTCATTGGTTTTTTTTTTCAATAAACAGCTTTCTATTTGCAAGCCAGTTCAAAATTCCTCAGTTGCCATGTTTCGGAGTAAAAGATAGTTCTATTTATAAATTACACAATAATGAGTTTAAATACGTAATCTATTTAGACGCTAAAACGCAACAGATAATATGGATTTTCATACAACTTTTGCCAGCCGCTGCTCGCGTGGGCCAGTACAGCAATTTCTCGATTTATCTCGAAGAAAATTGTCAAAATAATGCTCAAATTTTCAAGCATATTTGAGAAAATATTATTTATTATTCAGTTTTCTTTCTGCTGTTCTGCATATTATGTTACTTACTTGTTTATTTTGTTTCCGTGATGTGTCTTGTTGGTATCAAAATCGTTTCCCAAAGTATTACTTCCCAAACTATTTTCCGCAAATTATCACTTGGCAAAAAAACATTTCTCAAAACAACTTAAAGCAAATAAACAGTTAGCAAAAGTTATTATGGCAAGTTATTGTTTACCAAATAAATACTTGGTCAAAATTCATTTTACCAAGCATTATTCAGTCAAAAGTATAATTTGACCAAATGAATAAAATGCGAAATGTAAACTAGAACAAAATTTTTTTTGTTTGACTCAAAACTAAGTTTTTTATTGAAATATTTTTTTTCGCTTTTATATAAAAAAAAAAGAACTAACACCCGAAGTTTCAGGATGGAGCGTCGCTGCGCTCCGCTCCATCCTGGAACTTCGAACCTATTTTTGCTTATGTGTACTGACCTAACAACCAAATTTTAAACACACTTTTTACACCAAATTGCTTTCGTAAGTTTTTTTTTAAATCAGAATATAATACTACAAATAAATGTATCTTAAGGTTAAATTTTTAAATTACTTGTATTTATGCCTAATAGTATTTAACCACATGAACAAAATGCGAAATATAAATTTAATCAAACAATTATTTGCTATATAACACTTGCCAAAATAAAACGTTAGCATAATAAACGTTTGTCTTAATAAAACTTGACGCAGTAAAATTATGCGAAATGATAATTTGACCAAATGAATAAAATGCGAAATGAAAACTTGCTAAAGTTTCATTTGGGAAATGAAACTGATGCCATAAGTTTATTGGGAAGTAAAATTTGGCGAAAAATACTTTGGCTAAACGGCGGTATCCCCGTCAGTGGATATGCATACGAGTGGCTGTAAGTACGAAATCCACCAAAAATCTCCAGTTGATGTCGGCGAAAATCCACGGGCTCCTTGTTAGTGAATATAACAGTAGCCATCGCGACCCATGATGGATTGTATGCTCCAGCCCACTGGGGAATTCCCGTGTAACGCGTCTTGCTAGTAGTGGCATCTGTTGGTGGACCAGGGGCATATTTCATAGAACTACAATTCATGGTTTTGTATGACAATTCGTTTGTTCATCGCAAAGTTGATTTACCCACAAATTAATAAGTAGAAAGACTCGGCTGCGCGTTTCGCATTGAATTTTCCCTATAAATTAAGAATTACAGTTTTATGAAACGCGGCCAAGGAACAAGAATGTCGTTTTAGAGTTGATGATTAACGATTCTGGGAGAAATAAAGAAATATGTGAGTTTTTTTTATAATGGGGAACTTGCATCTAACTTAGATTGGAGTGATATTGTTTTTATACTATAGAAATCGTATAAAAACATTGGGAAAATTTAAAAATAAAACAATAAAAATATTTTTTCGGGGTCTTCGGGGTCACAAAATATGGGAAAAATAAAGTTACTCTAATAACAAAAACCTTATTAGATTTCGTTTTGTCATTGAATTCGGAACGTTTACTTATAAAGGTACACAATTACATGCAATTAATTAAAAACATTATTTTACGAGATAGCTCAAATATTGATAAACGGTAATACATTAAAGTCGTTACGTTAGGGAGTGACGTCATAGTCTTAGGTAGATTTGTATGGCGCGTTTTAGTACCACGTGACTATATTGGATTTTCGACTGATTATTATTATCATAGTAAATAACACTATAAGTGTGTTTTGAACTACGTATGATTTTGTAAGAAACAATAAAGATCGGGTGACGGTAGCTTAGTTTGTAAAACGTTTGCTTCACATTCAAGCTGTTGAGGGTACAAACCTCGGTGGGTACCAATGTATTTTTTCTGGAAATTACTTTGCAATTTTACTCGCTATGAAGGAAAATATCACGGTTTTCTCATACCTTAGCGTTTGAAATGGCTAACCCAAGCAAGTGAGCAAGCATGGTGTTTAAACCTCTCTGTGAGGAAAGGCCTGTACCCGTCAGTGGGACATAATATATAGACTGCGTTATTAATATAGGTAACAATAAGAAAGAAGCCGTAGAAAGTATTTTAGTGACTTTGTGACTGCTATTCAAGGAAAAAACTTCAATATTCATCATCTACATACAAAGTAACAATTTATTTTTCTTGTGCCCCATTGTGAAAGGTTCTTTTTTCACCGCATTATTATTCGTTACATTTGGTCGGCCTTCTTGCCCCCGCAGTGTAAATATTTGACGTTTCTGTGACGACTCGGGAAGAGAGACAACGGTAATAAAATTCAGAAGCACAGTTCTCTTAGCGTTTTCTCGCCATAAAGTTGATGTCGTCGTAGCTTCACTGTGGTCAACTCTACAGACGGGAGATTATTTTCTTGCACGTATAGATTTCCTTATTTCTAAATTTAAAATTTTAGATGCTTAATACAATAAACCAGTGCACAATGAAATCTTACACTTAGAAGATTTTTACCTATGAAAGACATAATACTTTCTAGGTAACGATATCGTTACCTTTACCCGACTGCGGCGGAGCCCAAAAGGAGGGATATGTTTGACTCGTATGTATGTAAGTATGTCCGATTCTATGTTCCCTCATAACTCCTTAACCAATGCTCAGATATTGATAATTAAGATCTCAATCGGTTTGACGTGTTTGTGCGAGTGTCATAGGCTATATGAAAACACCATAAATCCAAGAAAAAAAAATATAATAAAATCACTAAAAAGACAAAAATAACATAACATAAATTCACGCCTGTGTCTCGAAGGGGAAGGCAGAGACCAGTGTCTGCCACTTGCCACGAGCCTGACATATCTATTTCACTTCATCAACATTCATTACCCAGTCGGTGCAAGTTCCGAAAATCCACTGAGGCGCAAAAAGACTTCTGATTATATTTTATTCTGTTTGGTGTCCGCTTCCGCCGTAGGCGACTGTTTATGCCTAATTTATTTTGACAAATCATCTTTTCGGTTTTGCCGCTTTTCGCTCCTTTCTAGCGAAAAAATCTGGTTGTATCCCATATAATCCCATTGATCAGAATGAGTTTTAAAAAGATGGCAGTTAGTTACCTCTTGAAATTAAAAATTACATTGCGTGTCTGATCACAAAACACAAGTAAGACGATCCTTAAAATTTATATGTATGTATGTATTCTTGTGTGTTGTCATAATAGGTTTCCTGTCCCCGTACAAGAGAGATCTGCTTATACACATCTAAGTTAGTACGTACTTATTCCTTTCCAGTGCAAATATTCAAGATAGTTCAAGTTAAACCAGTTAGCCACGGGCAATTCCCAAAAGGTCCTGACATCCGACGTTTGGCGCGGTTTAACCTTCTCTGCATTCTGTATACAGGGTGATAATGAATGGCGTTACTAATGGCTGAAACGCAAATGCGGTTACTTAGAATGCAGTCAAATGCCTGTATTTATAGAATGCGTAAAAATGTACTGATACTAGTGACGTTTTATTTCCATCAATCAGCCCATACTCGTCCACTGCTGGCCATAGGCCTCCCCCAAGGGATGCTACTTTTTGCTATCCTTGGCCATTCTTATCCACCCACGCAGCGTAGAACGCCCACCAGCTCACTGGACCGACGATTTGAGGCAGATTTTTTTATTTAGGTGCCCGCAAGAGTGCCCCATTCAGTCTTTAGAATTATCCACATATTGGAACCCGTAATTACCAAGACTAATCAAGCCTAAGATAGTACAATTAACGTAGAGCTTTTTTTTTACAGTTTCAGTGCATAATACTTTTTTAAAAGCCTTCGGGGAGGCCTTTGCCAGCAGTGGATGAATTTGGGCTGACGGATTGACTGGGCATTTTCTTAACCCAATGGCATTTTTGACATTTTGCTAGGCATTTTGATCCACCCTGTATGAAACGATAATATTCGACGTAAGTGCATAAAATATGAGATCACAAACGAAACTAACAAGCTCGCAGACCCGAATTTGTTTACACAGTTCAACATAATATTGTCTCTACAGACGGCAAATTTCTTTGGAAACAGGTAGGTACTATAATGTTAGAACGTAAAGTTTTTCGGCTAATTTATTTCTTTTTATCTTTCTTTCTAATTTACAAAAGGATTTCAAAATGTGGGTTCTTTTATCAATAGTTTTATCTGCCTACTATGACACATATTTGGTACGTAACATTTTTACTAGGTACCGAAACCTTCAGTACCTTTAGTCATATAAATTAGATCGGAGGTCCAAAAAATATTTCCAATTTATGTTCGAGTCCAAATACAAAGCATACATTTTTAAACTTGCCAATCCTATATTCATACGCGTATCCAATTTTAGGAACATCTTTGTAGATAACATCGTGTTTCAACTGTAAAACCGGATATTACAGAATGTCTACTATAATTTTCTATGGCATACAATATCTTTTGAAAAGAATTAAAATTTCGAACCATTACCAAAAGCTTATGTTAGCTTAGCTGGCAGGAGAAACGAAGAAATTGTAAGGTAGAGCAATTACATAATCCAGAAATTGTTCATGGTGTAGATATTGAGCTTTGCAGACTTTTAACCCTTTTAGAGTTTAATTCCAGTTATTGCAGGAATTTTAGTTGTCATCCACTTAAGATCCGGATTTCCGGAATTTTTTTTTAAGTTACAACGTAAACATGGGTTTGGCTTTCCAAATAAATGTATGGTGGTATGCTCTATACATCAAATAATATAAGTAAGTACATACATACATTCCTTAATTCATGTTTGCGCGCGGTGCTTTGTGGGTAGGCTTGTAATATGCATCTTTTATTTTTGTGTGTGTTCGTGTGCATGTGTGTGTGTTTTGTTTATTTGTTCACATTTAAAATTCTTTGCATTTTTTTACAATTGTTCCCAAACTGCGGTGCAGTTGGCGACGTGCAGTGTGTGTTTGTGTGTGTGCATGCATATGTCTATACACTTTTGTTCTGTGTGTCTATATATTTAAATAGACATAATAATATGCACAGATGACGATGAGGATATCAGTTGTCATCCGAGTAACAGCGCCGTGCGCAAAGATGAGTTAAAGTACCTACAGCAGACTGTGTATGGAAGCAAGAACTGTATTGAGTAGCAATTCTGTTAGCAGTACACGTTTGTCCCTGACCGTATCTTTAATGTTTAAAGAGGGACATTATCGGAGAGCGGGTTCTCGTGTAATTACTTCAGGGCTCACCGATGTTTGAATATGTCGACTCGCTGGGTTAATATTTAGACGGTCAGGTTGGCGGGGAAAATGGGGTAATAGAGTGCCGTTCGATTTAGTTTTTAGCGATTATCTGAATTTTTCAGAGTTTTTTGGATGGGGATGTGAAATTTCATATGTTAAGGTTTTTTATAACAACGCTTTTGTTCGTAATGAACAACCGACGATAGAATTAAAATAGCTCCTTAACCATGTTGTTCATATCACATTTTATCAGTCATGGACATTTCTGGAGAGTAATATGTCAGTAATATTGCTCTGCAGAAATTTCCCTGTTACGCAGATAATCTGTTGTCTGGTTGATTCCAAAACTTTATTTGCTCGCTTTCTAGGATCAAAACACAGCACAGAATCAAGTGACAGGCCCAAAGCCTACCTTTCTTAGTACATTAAATAACACGATTATTTATCACCGAAATACCCAGGTAGGGAAATATGAAAACCAATAAACAGGGGCGCTCAGCCACTCAGTAGTGGACGAAACTAATCTGTCTCCCTTAATTGTGTTAGTGACAACTTTGATCCACGTCCCGGGTGTCTCGGGATACCCACCGATGGCTTGGGCTCTGATGTACATAGAATGAATGACACACAAGGACACTTGTAGAGTGAATCTTAGGTCAATAGACCTGTTTAGAATATGATTGCAAGATATAGAAAACAACCGGCGTGTGTGCAGTGACGAATGAATATTGATGAAGCGAAAGAGGTTTACTAGTCGATTCCGTCTATTTTAAACGCTTCTTGTTGGTTTCTATTGATGGCGCTCTTCTCAAATTCGATCTTTATCTAATGTTGTATAGATAATGGTACGGAACCCTTCGTGCGTGAGTCCGACTCGCTTTGGCCGGTTTTTTTAAAGCCATAACACACATCGTCACACCCACTGAATTGTCTTTAGACAACGTTTGTTGTATGAGAGCCCCCCTTATATAATAGGGGTTAAAGTATGAAATTGCCGTTTTATTGCAATAGGTTCTTTGAATTGACATAGAATCTTCATGGTTTGAGGTTTTCGAATGAAACTTTTTTCAAATGGTTTCTATGATGTTCTTTTTTTAAAAAATGTGAAAGATTTGAATATCGACTTTCAATTGTTTTTGTTATTCAATTTAGGCAAGAAAGATGGATACTGCGAAAATTCGAGTGATTTTTGAATACGAGTTCCGACGCGGAACTAACGCGGCAGAAACAGCCCGCAATATCAATGCTGCGTTTGGAGAGGGGTCTACTAATGAACGCACCGTGCGATTTTGGTTTAAACGCTTTCGTGATGGAAATTTCGACTTAAGGAACGAGCCACGAGGAAGACCGCCCACACAGGTGAATAACGATGAATTAAGAGAGATAGTGGAAGCCGACCCTAGTCAAACTACCCAGGAATTAGCGGCATGGTTTAACGTTACCTTACCCACAATATTGACTCACTTGCGTCAAATCAATAAAATAAAAAAATACGAAAAATGGGTGCCTCATAATCACTCGAATTTTCGCAGTATCCATCTTTCTTGTCTAAATTGAATAACAAAAACAATTGAAAGTCGATATTCAAATGTTTCACATTTTTTTAAAAAAAGAACATCATAGAAACTATTTGAAAAAAGTTTCATTCGAAAACCTCAAACCATGAAGATTCTATGTCAATTCAAAGAACCTATTGCAATAAAACGGCAATTTCATACTTTAACCCCTAATATTTATTTTATTCTGTTTTTAGTATTTGTTGTTATAGCGACGGTGAAAATTTCAACTACCTAGCAATCACGGTTCGTGAGATACAGCCTGGTGACAGACAGACAGACGGACAGACAGGCAGACGGATAGTGAAGTCTTAGTAATAGGGTCCCGTTTGGCACCGTTCGGGTATGGAACCCTAAAAAGGAGTCTGAACTCGGCGAAGCAAGCGTACTTTCTGTATTACTATATTACATGCTTGCCTTTTGGGATATCATCCGTCGGGCGATTTAATTATTATTAGTTGGCTTCCGTAATAGCTAAGAAAAATGTGACGCTGTCGGGAAGTTATGATTACTTGGGACTATGATTGGGGGATATAACTTTTTAATGTAGTTTATGTTACACATGTTTTTAGGGCCCTTTTAAAACTACATGGGCACGTAATGTAGATCAAGGTGCACCCTCTGTTTCAGTTTTCAGCCACTCATAAAAGAAAAACGATTTAAGCTTGATTTTAATAGTAGGTAGTGATGTGAAAAACTAATTATGTTGGGGAAATACATGTCCCGAGTTAAATTAAAAGGAAAAGGCCAAATTTTCCTCTTATTTATTTCAATTTTTCTTGTCATAAAGGGGTCGAAACCTGTGGTTAGCAAAGTTAAGCTAAGGCACTAACTTATTTAACTGTGAAATTTCTAATCGCTCTAATCTCGTAACTTCATAAAATTATACCACAACCTCCCCAAAATGCATAAGCTATTTACAAGATGGCATTTTTGTGATTTTCTACTTAAACAAAAAAGGGCACAGTTTTTACGTGAACCGTAATGAATTTGGCGGAGGCGAGACACGGCTGTGTTAAAATATTCAGTAGAAGCGGTGGGGGACGGAATTTGGTACACCTCATTGAATAACACGGGCTTCATGCATAATTTTTCTGTTTTAAAAAATATGTCGTAAGTGAAACCTCATCTTACATAGGTCCTTATGTTTCAAATTCGTGTTATTTATTTGAAGCCCCGTTAGGGGTTATTTTTTTACGTAGCCTATATAACTGTAGAGTACAGGCCTTCTCTCAGCGAGAGAGTATGGGCTTGATTACCACGCATGCCTATCGTGGATTGGCAATATCAAGTGCTGAGGTGCTCAGACACTCAGGTTCCCTCACGAGGAAAGAAGAGAGTAAAATAATTACTAGTAAAATAAGAGAGTAGAGTTGCGCAATGTAAAGAAATTCAAAGTTTGAAATACCCCATCGTTTGGAATGTTCTCAAGAGTTGGTAGGGATATCTAATGGTATCAAAGTTCCAAACTTGGCCGCATATTGGAGAAAGCTAACTAATAGACTTTTTAAAATACTTCGTAAACACCGCACATTTATATGTTATTCCAGATAAGTCCAGCCATTACGTTTACAAGTGAATCCGGATTCCGATTTTAAGCCAATAAATATTATTCTATGTAAAACTACATTTAGTTTAGTTACATTTGACACGATATGATAATAATAATATAATTGTATTTTCAATGCAATTGCTCGTAAAGCGTTCTTTTTTGTGTAAACACATCGTGCCGAAAGGGACACTTTAGAGCACTACTAAATAAAACACTACTGAAATATTATTTTTAATTTTACTAAGTAATAAGTTACCTACATCAAATAAATGGGTTATTTGTATTTATATTTTTATTCTATTTCCTCGCAAAATACATTGAAGAATGTTGTATGACACGTGAGCGTAAAAGGTTATTACGAATAAGTGCCACGGAGTGAAAACGCGAGCGTAGCGAACCTACTTTCCGCACGTGTATCATAAGTAACTATTTTTATTTACTGATACTTTTATTGCACTTATATTGCATTACTTTAATTATATTAATAAAGGATTGAAATGGTTCACGTAAAAGAAAAAAGGCGACGCCCCGTGCCAAATAGTGCACTCTGTTTGTGGGCTACCCAAAGATCATCGTTTACAAATCCTTGCGGTAATTTGAAAATTTCTACTTCAAAATGGAGGACCCCAATGGAATCTCTTCCTTTCTAAATAGGTAAACTCCCCCTAACTAAGTTGTGGGGGGCTGTGCGGTCACAAAGACACTGGACGGAGACAGTTGGATATTTGAACGGACTCTCCTTAGGGGCCGGCCGGGGCTACTACGCTGTGTCTTCTGCAGCTTGTTGATTTATTTTGCATCGGTAAATTCTAAATTCAATTTTAAATATTTAATTAATTATGAAAACAACATGTTTACTTAATGAACGTCAAAGTTATTGATTAGTTTTGTGGAGAAGATACTAACAATGAAACTCCAAAGTTATCATTTTAAAAAAATGTTTTAATTTAATTAACAGAGTTCTCAAGTTAAAAATTATTACCTATCTATGAACGTATTGAACCCTAGGCGCAATCTTCCTCTAAATACCCATTAATATTAATTTACTGTTTAATATCAGACATCTTTTTCTACTAAATAATCCTTATCGTTATAGTAGGCTTTTGCACCGATTTTGTAACAGGCAAATATAAAAATAAAGTGGCAGGTGACTGATCACATCTGTCGAAAAACCTATGCCGATGTGGGTCAAAGATTTTCGAGTTAATAATACAAACTAGCAAACACAGCGTTGGACCTCGACCAGCTCGCTAGACCATCGATTTAAGGCAGATTCCTGGCAGTGACTGGTTGGGGATGACCGAGGACAGATAGAAGTGGCATGCCTTGGGCATACAATACGGGCTGATTTATTTTCACTGCCAATCAAAGTGCAAAAGGAAAGAACAATCAAGTTGGTTACATCCTTGTCGGCTTCGTGAATTTACCAAACACCTTCTTCTATAGATAGGCCAGAACAATAAATTAGATCCCCGCAGCGACGGATCCCAAATTTCCGTCTGGCCTAGATTCTGTTGAGTACAGTGACAATTGTATGAACGCGACGATTTCATAACATCCAACTCTACGTCAGTCGGCGGCGTCAATGGAATGAAAAAAACGTGTCAAGAAACTTGACCGTGAATCTGACATTACGCCATACATATTCTTTGTATCTTTTGGCAATCTATGATTGTACTAAACTTTTCTCGTTTCCCAGTTCAAAATCATGCTATTGAACACGTTCGAGAGTAGACGTCCTGGTAGCGGATTGACTCCACCGTCTGCTATGAAATGTCTGTTAGTTAATCCGTTTTGCATTGCTTCGCTATCTCGAGGTAGTTATGTGTGTGGAATGTGTCTCGCAATTGCCTTGGGCGGCTGGCTTTCGATAAGCTAGGAATGGATGGTACTTACTTTTATTGCTTTGATAGAAATATGGAAGAGAAAAATATTGGAGTAAATACCATATTTACTATGATAAAATTATAAATGGGTTTAACATCAAATCATCGTTTCTAAAATAAGATCCCTGAGTATATCTCGCCAGAAACGCGGTTCAAAAAATGTGCAAAGCATACTTTGAGCCAAAAGGGCTACTATATAACATTAAAGATTATTTAGATGACAGTGATGTCTGGAATCAAAGCCAGTGCAATGCATAAGTTATAGATTTTAGAATAATTATGTAATCTCTGTTAATTAAGGACTGAAAAGACTAAGTTTGGAGGTTTTTTGTTCATATTTTCTCCAAAATGATCTAAATTTTGAAATGGACAGCTAGTTTAACTTGTAACGTTCATTAAGTCGCGGTTTCTGTGCTACTTTGAATAAGACACTTTTGAATTTGAATTGGGATTGAATTTAAATTTAATTTGAAATACAAGTTTATACTTATTTTTTCTATTCAATAAAAATCAATATTATAACAGTCGTTTTACATCTAATTAATTTACCTAGTTACATGTAACACGACGGTAAAAATTGAGAACTAGAACTAGAGAGCAATCAATATGAGTCAGTGACGAAATCGTTCATCATCAGGAAGTATGGACTAGCTTAACAAAATAAAAAGTATGTCAAGTAAGTACGTCACGTATGTAGTAAGTATATGAAGTAAATATACTTTTATTTTATTGAGTTATCGTACTTCACTGATGAGATATCAAGGTATTTTTCAGTGACCATTATGCATTGCTCTCGAGGCATCTCGAGTATCTAACTGTCTTATTCATAAAAAGTAGATTCCACTAAACCACTCTCACAGGAACTCCTCCCGTAAACCGGGTTTACCTCCGTCTTAAGATTGTTTTAGCAGTATCGACTTTTTTATAAATAAGACCGTTAGTCTATATTTTTATCTTATTAAGTTACCATTAGTTCTCTCTCTCTGAAACAAGGCCTGTGCGATACAGTGGGACGTATATAGGCTGCTTATGAAGTTACTACTACTTACTTACCATACTTCGTTGCTGAGATATCAAGGTTTATTTGTGACCATTATTCACTGTTCCCGAGGCTTTGGCATACAATTTCACCATCCTATAATATCTATATTCCATAATATCCAATCCTAAAAACCCATTTTTGAAAACGGATTTATATTTTTAAAACGGCGTTAACATGATCCCTAGTAATTTAGTATAGTTAGTTTTCTGTATATAGTTTTCTGAAGTAACTGTGTATTTTTTCCCGACAAGTTTTTCCTTCTCCCTAAATACGAGTAAAAATTTTGGTTATAAAATCCATTAAAACAAAATTAATTCTGAACAAAAACAATTAATTTGAACAGAAATCACAAGAGAATAGTTCGAAATCCTACCTCCGCTTCATAGAAGATAATCAAATATCGCAGGTTCGTTACTACATTAAGCCCGGCTAACGGAGGGACCAACCGGCGAAGCATAAAACACGTCCCAATTTGCCGCATCCATTACCAAATCAAGCGGGACTGGCCAATTTGGCCCCATTATGGACGAAATTCGGGATTACACGGGAATATGCCAAATAGTTTTATTGGGAAAACTCTAGAGGGTTTTAATGAGAGTGCGCAGAGCCTGAGCTAATTTTGAGCATCGCTACGCTTTTCCGCAATAACTATTCTATTGAAAAATACTGAATGGATGGCAGAGTTAAGCGCTTCGGAAATCAAAGTCAAGCAAGGAATTTGTTAACTCTAGACACCTAACTTTCTCACATACCCCATAATACCTAACCATTCGTCAATTCGACGACCATTTTTTGATCAGAAAAAAACTATCTCTCTCACTCTCTTTTTCTGTTTCTTTTACCCCTCTCGCTCTGCCTTACACTAATCTTGAACAGAGCACGTCCCTATAAGTTTAAATGCTTTATGCGGCCTAGTAAATGCCGACCACTGTTTCAGACGAAATAAAACCAATTGGCCGCGACATAATGCCTCAAACAGGCTCATTATATCCTCATAATGAGCCCATAAATAAGCATGATAAAGTTTTGCATGTCGAAATTATTATTAACGGTTTGGGAGCTCAGCGACAAATTGGTCGAGAATTCTCACTGTTTGTCGATGATATTTATTATCGTTATTGTCATGGAGCTGGGAATGAATGAGTGGATTCGCTATTATAAGTGTATAAAGGTTATCAAAATCAACTTAGGTACTTGTGAATGTTGATGAAGTGAAGGAGTTTGGTCAGGATCGTGGTCAGAGACAAACCCTGTTCACTGCCTACCCCTCCGGGGTACAAGCAGTGAGTTTATAGGTACACGTATCAAAACTTTCATATACATCCTAAAACCAAGGTTCTGTTCAACTTCTGTGTAAAACTTACAAAATATCAGCGGTTCATGCATTACTTAGAACTTACATCAATCAATCAAGCAGCCCGTACTCGTCCACTGATAGACATACAATAAGCCTCCACTTCCTCACTACCTTCTCTCCTCGGCCACCTTCGTCCAGCCACTACCAGCAATCTGCCTCAGATCATGCGTCAGTCCAGCGAGCTGGTGGGCGTCCTAGCTGCGTTCGTCCTAGTTCGTAGTCTCCACTCGATAACCATTGCACCCCATGGTGAAGCGATGGTTGATTGGGTGCAAAGAACTCAAATCTCCAATTCTCGTGTTCTCGAATTCATAGTAATGTTAAGGCAATAAATATCTCTTCCGCCCAGATCCACGGTAAATTGTATATCAGTAAACACTCAATATTGCTCGCAATTTATGCGATGCAATTACGCATCATGTTAATGGCGCTCCGGTTTGTATTGTTTCATTTTCTTTCTGTTTATTGTAAATTTGCAATTGACGATAATCAGCTTGCAATATTTAATTACTATCTATACGAACACGATTTCTTAAAATACTTTTCAAATGCAGATTATTACAGTTGCTAACTTGTCTTTATTTGGCAACATGGCAAACTTAAACAAAAATCTATATATTGAATCTGCACTTGTGAATAATCTGTAGCTTAGGAGCCTAGCCTCTTGTTTAGACTAAATATCATCATCATCAGCCATTTGACGCCTACTGCAGGACTTAGGCCTCCCTCATGATTTTCCTAACCATGAAGGGTTTTGCCATAATCGCCACGCTTGGCAGGCGGGTTGGCGATCGCAGTATGCGGTTGGAACCTCAGGAAGACGCTGCTGCCCGTCTCCTGGTAATTGATTTCCTTAGTCGCCTTCTACGACATCCACGGAAGGAAATGGAGTGACACTACTCTTAACCCGGCGCCACACGGTTGTAACTTAAAAAAAAGTTTTTACTACTTTTGTCTGGTTATTTGGTCAGGGTTACAAATTATAAGTAGGGCTAGATGTGATCTATAATGTATGTAAAATGCGGTAATTGTGTCTGTAACCTGTTTTTTATTCTAAATAAATGAAATTAAAAATCAGAACGTTAGAGAGTGACAGAAAGGAGCTGACTATTATCCAAATTATTCTTGCTTTTTTATGACAAACACTAATAGCATAAATATTAAAACTGTACCTACAGTTTCTCTCTGCAATCGATCGCAAACGGTCCCGCCAAGAAGAGGGTCCCCTCTTTTACCGCTTTCTAAGCGTCTGAAAAACTCCACGACGGGCCACCCGTAAATCGGATAAACGCTGGTCAAACAAATGTGGGCATAAATTAACTGAACATTGACGAGGGTGGCTGTGACACGTGGACGTTGGGTATTAACGTATGTATTTACCTTTACGATCGTTCGAATGGGAACGGTGGAGTTCTATATGGTTAGAAATGAAGACGCTCTCAGCAAAAATGAGGCTTTTATTCCTTGATTTTCGTCTTACGAGTAGTACCAAAGCTTAGGAAAAATTTTAAGATATTTTGGTCATGACCACGATCCGTATAATCACCAGCCTAGCCAACTCTCAAAGAGCAATAGCCTGTTTAGTACCTTCTTATAAATAAACAACGTATTATCGAAAGAACGCAATATTTGGAAACTTTTTTTCAGTACCGATAATAAGCCACTTACAGCGAGAATTACTTAGCTAATATCAGTAACGATGTTTTCCTTCACAGTTAGCCAGTCGTTTTTTTAACGTATTTTTACCCTCTCCAACTTTGAAGCACCATGTATATCCAGTGCGCTACCGCAGGTAATATTCAACTATATAATACGTTTATTAAATTAAGTAGAAACTTAAGTACCAAGTCACCTATACATCATCATCATCAGCCGTCATGGTTTTCCAAGCTTCACGTTCTTGTACCGCTCGCATCCAGCGACTCCCCGCCACCGTAACCAGGTCGTCAGACCATCTGGTGGGGGGCCTGCCCACGCTGCGTCGTCCGGTCCGCGGTCGCCAGGTCAGAACTTTTTCGCCCCAACGGGCATCAGTTCTGCGAGCTATGTGCCCCGCCCACTGCCACTTCAACTGAACAATTAGTAACTCTAGTTCTTCTGCGGATCTCCTCATTCCTGATTCGATCACGCAGTGAAACTCCTAACAGAGCTCTCTCGACCTTGAGCCTTCTTATGAGGCCCTTAGTCAGCGACCAGGTCTCACATCCATAAGTCAAACATACGTAAGCTTCTATTTACAACGTCACACCCACTAACATATAATAAACATACATCACGTTGATATGTGGAGTAAGTGACAATGTGTCCTAACATTGCTCTCATGGGACCGAACCATGACATGCAACAATAAACTGCTGTAACTATCGAATATTACACAGGCAACCATACAAAGGTATTACAGAACTACGATTCGCATCACTGCATAAAAAGTAGGTTTTGATTTTGTTCTTCGGTAAAGGATGAAACACACCAACGCGGTGGCGGTTGGCGGGCCATACATATGACATTTACAGCAGTAGTATTTATATGGACGTTTGTATGGAGCGCCACCGCCGCCGCGTTGGTGTGTTTCATCCTTTAAGCCATTAGTTACACAGCTCGTAGGTAAGCCTAGAACTAATGTACCTAAGGCAAGACAATCCAAATTAACAAACGATTCGAACCCGTGACTCCCGTGAACCCTATACTAGAGGAGTATACCGTCGCAGCGCTCAACATGGGACTCGTGTGAAAATGAATTTTAAAAAAGTTTCTCCAAAAATGTCATACCACTACAAAATAAATGAAGAAAATGTTACTTACCTCGTGTTTATTCAAAAAATGTCTGCTTAACATGTAATAAGTGATTAAAAATGCAACCTATTAAGTCCTACTATAGGGCACAAGCCTTTTCTCAGAGAGAGAGTATGGGCTAGCCCACCGCGAATTGGCAATCTCAAGCTCTGAGGTATTTGAGCAGCTTAGACACTGAGGTTTCTTCACGATATTTTCCTATTAGCGAGCGATTTAATACGCAACTGAATTTTAAGTTCATTTTCATTTGTTAAACGTTTACATATTTACTACCTTTATACAAATATAGAAGGTCACGCCCACCGGAGAAATTATTGTATGTCGTTACCTTATAAATAGTGCAGCCTCAAACCATGTGTACTAAAACAACCTAACTAACTGTCAATCGCCCATAATCCAGTTACGACAAAGCCTCACTGCGTTTAATGTCATTATGACAAACAAGTACGAATTCACGCAATAATCGCATGACATGGCGTGACATGCCTCAGTGAAGACGAGAAATTGAGCAGAATGGGGTGTGTGTGGATTCACGGTCTATTCCTGTTTGGTAATCTATGAAGGAATTTCATGCTGTTGACACATGTTTTGGAGAGTCAATATTAACGGTCTTTTTAGGGTTCCGTACCCAAAGGGTAAAAACGGGACCCTATTACTAAGACTTCGCTGTCGGTCTGTCCGTCCGTTCGTCCGTCTATCTGTCACCAGGCTGTATCTCAAGAACCGTGATAGATAGAAAGTTGACATTTTCACAGATTATGTATTTCTGTTGCCGCTATAACAACAAATACTAAAAATAAAATAAAATAATTATTTAAGGGAGCTCCCATACAAGAAACGTGATTTTTTTTGCTGTTTTTTTTATTTTGTGTCTAATGTTGTATAGATAATGGTACGGAACACTTCGTGCGCGAGTCCGACTCGCACTTTTCCGGTATAAACACGATTGCTCTAAAGGATAAAACACACCAACGCGGTGGCGGTCCATACAAAATACAATTTCAAAATTATTTATGTATGGAAAAAAAGTGTCACGAGACCCGACCGTAAATCTGTCATTATAGTACCATGCACGCACATAATCTATGTTAACTATGACACGTATGTGAGAACAGACGCGAGGCAGCAATTGTCAAAGCAATTGACAAAAGTATTTGTCCAAGACAGCAGTGGCTTGATGCACGCCGGTTCTTTAAGAATCTAGGGCGTTTGATAGTATTAGTTAATAAAGATTATCTTGCATTTTTATGTACAAAGATACACAAGAGTATGAACACAATTCTCTATCGTGAAGTTACTCATAGTACAACATTCAATCAATCAGCCCAAACTCGTCCACTGCTGGACATAGGCCTCCCCCAAGTCACGCCACTTCCTTCTGTCCTCGGCCGTCCTCATCCAGCCTCTGCCAGCAATCTGCCTCATATTGCTGCTGCTGCTGGCTTTACATTACAAATTGCTGGCATAACATTACCTGCCTGTAAATATTTTATTTTTATTTTATTTATTTGGGACAACAAACAACTACATATTAAAATATTACTAAAAACAAACAGGTTGAAAGATTTATAAACATGTAGTCCACTGCGTTATCCACAGTTTACTAAGCAAGTTGTGAACTAAATGTGACTCACTAAAAGAGCATCTTTAAGTATGTAATCAACGCTTAAATCATTTATAAAATAGCATTAAAAATTAAAAATTACATAATTATACTGTATTAGCCGATGTGGGTCGACGCCCAGTAGACGCACCTACTGACTTTATTTTAGCTGTAAGTGTCTTATTATAAGTAATATGCGTATAACATAACATTACCTACCTGTAAATAGAAGTATTATGCATTCCGGGTGTTTCCAGAAATAGTAACGGAAGGAGCTCCAGTATTGGATTCAATAGGAAATGCTTGTAAATTCGTAACTACAATCGGCGACATTGACATTCTGTGACCGGACAAACGCTACCCCAATACATTTGTTATGGACGTAGGCAAAGCATAGAGTTTTATTCATCATCACAAGATTAGTCAGATGTTTTTTTCTTTCTATGTGAAGTTTTTTTTTATCAAATCCAACAAGAGATTCACTTGTCTGCTCATGACATAGAGAAAATTTCAGATAGCCTTATATTTACTTATAAGTATACGAGTAAAGTTGGCAGCACAGTCATATTTGAATACTACTGTAAACGTTTACTTATCTTTGAATTTAGCTAAAAAAACACTCGCAACTATAAATAAATAAGATAGATAGATAAATCATTTATTACATTGCCACAACACAAAAAGATAAAAAAATAACCGGCATAGTATGTATAACTTCCAAACAACACAATCAATTGTGCTGGTTCCAAACTAGGATACCCTGTACACCCAGTAGTAGTGGTATTTACCCAAAATCTATAAAAATACCACTCCGGAGATTTCCCTGTCCGCACACACCATGCATACATCACGGTGGCCGGACCATTATTCTAATTGGTCGCAAATTATGCCTGATCGGGTTAGAGGTTAGGTGTGCCAATGCTGGGAGGGGGTGATGGAAGTCACCACTGACTGACGTTGGTGATGGAGAACACTAATTCGGTTCCACTGTTTAAATTGACTCAACTGCAGTTTAGATTGGACAGAGTATATCGTACTGGAAAGCCTACCTGAGTCCGTCATTTGCTCTCGATACCGTAGATTGGATAAACTAGAGCATAGCTACTTGCATCCATCACACACTCTCGATACCTTAGATTGAATAAACTATATAGCGTACCGAAGAAATTACTTGCATCCGTCAGTTGCCCTCGATACCTTAGATTGGATAAAGTATAGCGTACTGTTTATGTAACCAATTTGTATTGCGAAGGCTTAAGGTCGCCCAACAAGCAATGGCTGGATGACGCAGCGTGGGCAGGCCTCCCACCAGATGGTCTGATGACCTGGATACGGTGGCGGGGAGTCGCTGGATGCGGGCGGCACTAGACCGGGAAGCTTGGAAAACCATGAGCGAGGCCTATGTCCTGCAGTGGGCGTCAAATGGCTGATGATGATAGCGTACTGGTAAAGCTATTTGCATCCGTCATTTGTCCTTGATAACTTATATTGAATAAACTATACCGTACTGGTGTAGTTACTTGCATTCTTCAGTTGCCCTAGATACTTTAGATTGCATAAACTATAGCGTACTGGAGAAGCTACGTGCGTCTGTTGGTGACCCTCGATTCCTTAAATGGGATAAATTATAGCTTAGTGGTGAAGCCACTTGTATCCGTCATTTGCCCTTGATACCTCAGATGACGGCCAACATGTTGAAACTGAAGACAAAGTATAATTTATGATGATTATACTATTACGGTATTTGACACGATCAAAAATTGATTATTTCATATGCTCGATTAAAACCCAAATTACAAAATATCTCGGAAAATGTATCTCTTTTAGTCAATTACTAGTTATTACAATTTTTAAATAGATTAAACATAAAAACAGCGCTCTGAAATGTGATGTCATAAACAAGTATTTTCATACAAAATTCCGTTTTAAAAGTAACTCATTTGATATTTTTTCAAATACCCAATTGAGCAACCAAATAAAAATTATAGACAATAACTTCGTTTACCGGTTGATAACGAGGAGCTGTGGACATTTAAACATTTTCACTCAACCATGGAAATTAAGGTAATTAAGTTTATACAGTAAATAATCGCGATTAGACCCGAAAATGTGTAACTATATATGACCATCGTGTACCATTAAAAATACTATTTTCTCTCAAATAAGCTAATAGAAACTTATCAAGAGGTTGCAAAATAGCCTGTTGGTGAGCTTTAGTTTACACAAGACATAGTTTAAAATAAGCCTCTGATATGCTAGCGTTATATTAATATTCAAAATATATGAGAGTTTTGCAACTTTTGATTTAATCGTTTCAAAAACACAGACAACAAACAAAATCCACTTTTCCCTAATCAAATGTGTCATTGGGAGACGGCACAAGACTCCCGTTTTTAAATGAAATTCGCGCGAAGTAGGGGTAGAGATGGTGGAGACACATGTGAGGATAAAAGGTCTTCTGTATCTAAAGTTAAACATATTTGTTGAAAACTCTACACAATTTACTGTAATTGTGTAAGCCAAAATAAAGCTAAATATAAAAATCTCATGTCACAGTGTTTGTTATCGAACTCCTCCGAAACGCCTTCACTATAATTTTTTTTGTGTATATTTGTTAAGTCTGAGAATAGGTCGTAGGCTAATTAATATGCCAAAACAACGTTAGCCGAGTCAGCTAGTAATAAATAAAGTACTTTCTTAAATATATTTATTTCAGACTTATTTTCATAGGGTATACAAAATTAAAATACTTTCGACTAAATGAACTACTTTATTATATAGTAGAGTCCGATCACAGTTACTGAAGCTATATTATATTTTAATAAAATTATATAAATTAAAAAAAACGTTAACGTAAATAACGTTGAAGTTCGCATTATTGGCCCTACATATTGCACTCCCGATAAGATACAGTTACAAGTACAACTCTAAAAGTACGAGAGACTGAAATATACATTTATTTTGTAGCTTAAAACTCTTTCATGGGTTATTTTAACAGAAGTTTGCCGAAGGTCCGATATGACTTTAACACTCGAAAATGAACCACAGGAACTTTCAAACGCAGCACAGACCTATTTTTGAATCACTCGTATGAAATTGTATCGTCGAATGCGACTTAAGTCACACTCGTCTTCTAAGTCGCATGATGTCGTTTTTTCGTATTTTTAAATCGTTCGCCTGAAGTGTTGCCAGTACAATTTGAAGTATAGTATTTTATCCATTCCACGCAGAAATTAAAAAAACCGGAAACTACCGTAACAGAAACGGAACGTTAAACACTTTGTTTTATTGGCTGTTTAAATAAAAAATCTTTGTCTTTTGTTACAAACAAAACACTACTACTGTCATTTTGGTTTGTGTTTGTTCTAACGAAAATGTCGAAACAAAAAAATTAATTCCGCACAAAAACACAAACTGCTGGATTTGCTTTCAAACAAGCCACAGTTACGCTCCGGCAAATTTTCAATCACCTTTACGCACAAAGATGCTCAAAATGCAACTATACAAGGGACCTAGCTTAGTATGCACGGTTACATAAAATCTTCGTGCTTGGAAGCTAGAAATAGCAATATCATCAACATAGGTAATAAAAGACTAACCTTAATTTCAATTACCCGGGACCATTAAAGGTCTAAGAATCTCAATCAAATTTTTGGCAAGCTCTTTCGACAATCTATAGTAAAGTTAGACACGAATTTTCTGTTGGAGTCATTAAATGCATTGTGTCGATTTTCTCTTGTTCCCTCAATCTCTTCTTCATCATCACTATCCAAATATCCATTAACCTCCTCAGTCCTGGCATCGAAAATAACAATCGAAATCCATTGTTATTTTCTAGGTCAAGACTGAGGAGGTCAAGGACTAGATATTCTTCCAAATTCATTTTGTAAACTGAGGACCACAATCTACAACAGTCAGCAGCAACAAAGAATCTATCTAATTATTGGTTATTTGGTAAAAGGTTGGGTTGACACTCAGAATGAAAAACAGTACCAACACACATTTATCGTTTTTTGACAATTAATCTACCGATCGCCATGCGAGACGAGTGGTAAGGACCATTCGTTGCAGTTCGAGTGTTAAAAAATACGGAATTTCAGATGTCAAACGAAAATCAGTAGAAATCGAGCGCTCGACGCGATACGAGTGATTCAAAAATAGAGCTCGCCGCTTACCACCTCGCTGCACCAACGATCTGAGGCAGATTGCTGGCAGTGGGTGGATGAGAATGGTTGAGGATAGTAGGAAGCCGTGTGGCTTGGGGGAGACCTATGTCTAGCACTGGACGAATTTGGGTTGATTGATTCATGGAACCTGTCCTTTTTGACCCTGATTATAAAATATTCAAAAACTTCTGTATTACTCCAGCAGGCTTAGATACGTAAATCCTAAGCGATTCCCCCTCCGATCTATTTAAATTCAAGACTGACACACACACACTTAATCACGGATGAACACAAACGCATTAACATAAACACGGAAATCCCATAAGCATATGACATTTTGTTTTAACACCCTTTTGGGTACGACAGGCGGGCGGGATGTGTAACTTGCTCAAGTTATAAGTGCCTACCTAACATAGGTAGTTTTAATAAAACTTTTTACTTGGTTTCGAAACTTTTTGTTTTTTAACTTTTTTATTTTCTATTTTGCACACTAAATAAAGTTGATCAGCCAGTTATAGCACTCAAAAAACACTGTGACGAAAGGGTGCGTAAGTAAAATGAACTAAAATAGGCCGTCTAAGTAGGTTACTGCTTTAGAGTCGACCACCAAAGAGGTTTGTGTTACTTCTTGATGTCGTAATAGAAATAAAAAACATTCAAATTGGTTATTTCTTTGTAGACTATTCGTGCAGATTCTGTACAAGTTTATGATCAAATACGTAACGCTGGTTTGTGACTGGCTTTTACCTAGGCATATTTAACTAACTCTTACCTACAATGTAAGTTTAAAAGTCCACAATACTTAATTTGTGGTAAAAAATAACGTCGATTCTAATTTAAATTATTTCAAGTAAGTAAGTAGATGTTGTCGTGGTGAAGATTACATCGAACCCTGTTTAACCCTTCCTTGCCATAATTTATTTCACTGTCAACCTTATTCATTCTAATGTAGGATGCTTTGTACCGATTGCAACAGCATCGTCTGCCTGTATTTTAATTTCTAGTAAACGCTGATCTATCACTCAGAAAATATGGAAAACCTATTTATAATACAAGGTATAAAGTGTATTTTGGAGCTAGGGCATAGTGGGTAATTGATCTTTTCATATAGGTATGTTTTTTATTTAACAAGATTTGTCTTAAGGAAGTCAAGAAAGATTGCCTTGAAAATATAAAAAAAATACACTTTGAAAGTTCGAAAATTATGAATAAAGGATTTGTTCGATAATGTTTTAATAAATCCATTCGGTACAGTAACTCAATAAATGTAACTGTCTGTGACAACGTTGGAATAAGAGTTATGATTATGAGCCCGAAGTTTCATAGCAAATGCCAATTTCTCATCTTCAGACACCAAAGCAAAAAAAACTTTGGCCATTCATTATTTGGCTCTCATCTACGTAATGAGATGATTTATACAGCGTCTAGTGGCACCATCGCTCATAATAGATCGGTGAAGGAACCACTCGGACGATGCCTGGGACATTATTTTTTTAGATGAAGTAGGCTTGCCCAGCTTTTATACCATCCTGACATCTTAGTCGGCCTAAAAACTTACGGTTATTCCAAAGAAAGTTTTGTTAATTATGTAGGTATATTTCCAAAATAAATATGTTTTCTTTGGTACTGGTTATGTTGTTTTATTTTTAATAAATGGTATATTTTTTATTAATAAATATACACAAATGGTCTAACTTTTCCTCAAACTTGTAGCTCCTCAGATATTAGAAAGAACAAAAGATAGCCAAATAAAAATGCACACAATATGTTCTTTAAGTTATCCTTAGGGTTTGTTCTGGTGAAATACCATTTGAAAATATTTTTGTACTTTTTTAACCAATTAAAAGTCTCGGCCTTGACAGCCGAAAAATTTTTGTACTATTTGAAGTACATCCGGTTACTATGGAAGTAGCTTAAAATAATACCTCGGTGTCAGGAGGATATAAAGTTGATTAAAGTGTGTCGCACGAAAGAACTGGTTTGCCAACCATACCTCCTTAATAAAAACAAAGTGCGTGATCTCTCTTTATCTGTTAGAGTGACTAATTCAGTTCTTCGTATGGTTGTTTGTCACGGATTATAGAGTGCGCTATATAATTCTTAATTACAAGCGAAGCCAAAATTAATACGGTAAAGTGATGGAATTGTAGTCACAACCACAACGACATGCGAAGTAAGTTATATATTAATCAGTCTAATCGCAACTATTTGTTAATTAAAATTTAGTTATCTTAATTCCCGGCATCGCGATTCATTAAAAAATAAGATAAGAAAATTCTTTATTGTACACTGGAGCAAAAAATACTATTAAATTAACAAATTTTCGACTCAATAGTAATTATATTGGGATAGAGCTGTGTTAGCGGAGCGGTAGAACGCCGGCTTCTCATTCGGGAGGTCGTGGGTTCGAATCCCGGCATGTACCAATGACTTTGTTTTCTAAGTTACGTACATTTGTGAAGTTATAGTAGCAATACCACTCGCTAACGGTGAAGGAAGACATCGTGAGGAAACCCTAGTGTCTGAGGTATTTACATACCTCAGCACTTGCTACGTACAATGGCCCAACTATGAGGCTAAGTGTGGAAATCTCCAGTCGAACTAGAACTATTATATTGGGATCTTTTATCGTCAAATCATTGTGATCAAGAATGTAAGATAGATAGATAAACCATTTATTAACATATTCACACAAATATAACACGTACACAAAACATAAATATAAAAGGATGAAAGTAACAAAACAAACACAGAAAACCAGTCGGAAACAGTTAGTCGGTATTTTAGTGTATGTACCGGATTGAAGAATATTTTAAAGTTTGGCAATGAGTAGGTACCAATCCATCTTGTAAATACCAATGAGTCTTGCATGACGAAAAACATCGTCGGCAACTGTATTTTAGGAAGCTGCGTCTACCCACAAACAAATCATCAGACGCACAATATTTTCACTGTTAACATTTAAAATGGATGCTCGTTCAGGACGCACAGTGGTGTAGTTAGACCATTAGCTGAATTGATGGTAGTGTATTTAACTTTGTAAACCCGTTGTTAGCCTCTCAAGCCTTGTAATATGATCTACGTGTTTCTAAATTTTATTTCTTTATGGTCAGAAAAATAATATTTTGCTTTTGTAACAGTAGCAGACTTGCCTTTTTTCTAGTTCGAAATATAAATAAAAAATGGATTACTCGCAAAATTGCGAATTTTAATCTGCCGTACAGCCCGGAAAAATCACAGCCAACACCGTCACAGAGCGTAGCTCATACAATAAATAACGCTGGCTGTCTTATAAATTATGAGCGTGTAGGCTTGCTCATTTGCTGATGAAGTTCGCGTCCCTCGGGGCTGCAGCCAATCACGCCGCGAGTCGGTGTATGATGAGAAAAATCGTTCGAGTTATATTATGACGCGGGGCGTGTGTTATAGGTGCTGGCTAGAAATAGGACGAGATTGAAAGGCGCGGCTAAAAGTAAATTTTTTTAGAGATAAAAAACAGACTCTACTGGTTATTGGTGAATGCCATAAAGTTATAAAAGAAATGTTGCTTTGAAATTATTTCCACCCAGCTTCTTACATTTAATTACCTACTCAGACTAAAAAGGTGCATTTACAAAAAAGTGCATTTGATATTGTTTATCATTAAAATTTTTCTATTTATCTTTATTACCAGCCAGTTGTTTAGTAAAAAATAATGCAAAAAGGTAAATAGATGTTACCAAGGCATGCGAACTTTTTATACATAATAATAGTAATAATAACTTCCACACAATACAACCACTTGACCTGGTCCCAAACATTTTCGGACATTTCGTGCATATCTAATTGAATGAAAACTAACATGTAGTTATTATAGAGAACAAGGAAAAACATTGCAAAACATGGAAACATCTCCAAACGTGGTCCGTTTTACATAACCTCCGACCAAACGAGCTGAAAATCCCAACACACACGGCAAAAACCGCGCTTTGCAAAAAAGAAATGCGGATTAAATAAAAACAGCACACGCTTGGCCCGCGGATGCAGGCAACCCCGGAGCTATGTTTTATTCAAATTTACTTACATTTACACTAACGGGAACGACCTCTGAATACACAAACTAACTACGAAGGAAACGCCAAAGAAAGAACACGATTAAAACACATACCAAACATTCGTTGTTGCGCAGTTGGGTTCAATCTGAGCCCCTATTGGCAATGTAATTAGCAATGTAAACACACACACACACACACACACACACACACACACACACACACACACACACACACACACACACACACACACACACACACACACACACACATACACACACACACACTTTTAAAAAACTATGTTTTGGTCGTATATTGTTAACTTTTGGTCATCTCTTTGATTAAAATGCATGCCCTCTTTGTTTATTTTCTAGTACGAAAAAACTTATTATTGTTGTAATGGCTATGTACGAACATCCTACACGATTCTAAGACACAATTAAAGGGAAACTTAATGCTGAAACACAGACGACTCGTCTAGTTCTGCAGCAGTCGCTCACTAATTGTTAAAACATAAAAAATATATGTTAGCATAAACCTCCTGTACATGTTAACCTTTACGAAGAAATTTATTATTATTTATTATCCGACTAATATTATAAATGTGAAAGTTTGTGAAGATGTTTCAATGTTTGTTACTCAATCACGCAATAACGGCTGAACGGTTTTACATGAAACTTGGCGTACAGATAGAAAAAGACCTAAATTAAGTATGTAAACAGGGAATTCTCTGAATACTTAGACAAAGAAGGTATTAAGCATCAAACTACAGTTCCCTATAATGCACAACAGAATGGAATATCTGAAAGAACATTTAGATCCATAGTAGAAAAGGCTCGTTGTATGCTTTCAGACAGTTCTCTTTCAAAAGGTTATTGGCAAGATGCTGTGGAAACCGCTACGTTCTTGAAGAACAGATGCCCGCATAGGGCCCTCGACGGGAAGACGCCGTATGAAATGTGGCACGACAAGAAACCAAACCTGGCTCATTTAAAAGTTTTTGGGTGTCGCGCGATGGTGAAGATTCCAGATCCTTTGAGGAAGAAGTTGGATCCAAAAGCCGCGCAGTATATTTTTGTCGGATATTCAGACGACCGACAAAGCTATTTGTTTCGTGAACCTAGTTGTCCAAGAAGGTTGGTAAAAGGACGAGATGTGGTATTTTTTGAAGACTGTTTTACTGATTTAAAAGCGAAATCCACACAATCACTGCCTTTGACTGACCAGAATGAATTTATTTTGGAATTAGGTCGTAGTAGCGAACAAAATTCGATGCCGTCAATTGCTTCGACTTCACAAGAGAGCAGACAAACGATCTCAACCGAAAACGAAGAAGAAGCTAATGACTTGGAGGCAGTACAGGTAGATCACGTTCACAATACTTCAGAGTTTCTTAGCGCTGACGAAGATGCTTCAGATGAAGAAGATGTAACCGAACAGACTATGGTTGAGCCAGAGCCTGAAGAACGGTATCCACTTCGAAATAGGTTGGCTAAGAAAAATGAAAACAATTTTGATTGTAATGCTGTGACATGTAGTGAGCCTGATGAACCCCAAAACTTTGCTGAGGCTATCAAATCGGAAGATAGAGCAAGCTGGAAGTCTGCAATGCAAGATGAGTTCAACTCATTGACTAAAAACAAGACATGGATTTTAGTGGAGAAACCCAACAAGAAGGTTATAACTTGTAAATGGGTGTATAAAATTAAAAAGGATGCCGAAGGTAGAGTGGTGAAGTACAAGGCGAGACTTGTTGCCAAAGGCTTCAGTCAAGTTTTAGGAGTTGATTATTATGAAACTTTTTCACCGGTTGTTCGAAATTCATCTCTGCGTACACTCATCGCTTTAGCGGCAGAAATGGACTTGAAAATGCAACATTTGGACGTGGATACAGCGTTCCTGAATGGCGACTTAGAAGAGGAAGTCTACATGCAACAGCCTCAAGGTTTTGTAAAACAAGGCGAAGAAAGAAAAGTTTGCTTGTTGAAAAAATCACTCTACGGTTTAAAACAAGCGGCTCGAGCTTGGAATAATAAATTAAACCAAACTTTATCCTCTATAGGTTTTATACGAACCTCTTCGGAACCATGCGTGTACTTAAAAAAGTTCGATGACAAAATAGTCATCCTGGCAGTTTATGTCGATGACATCTGTATATTTTATAAAAAAGAAACGTCTTTTCTCACTGTCAAAACAGAATTGCAGAAGTTTTTCTCATTAAAAGATTTGGGAAAAATTGATTATTTTTTAGGTTTGAATGTGAAACGAACGGATGACAAAATATGTGTTAACCAAAAGACGTACACACAATCCGTTCTAACACGTTTTAATATGCAGGATTGTAAGCATATGTCAACTCCACTGGAGAACAATAAATACGAAAAAGGTAAAGAATGTGATGAATCTTATCCTTACCAAAGTTTGATTGGTTGCCTAATGTTCCTGGCGGTAAATACTAGGCCAGATATAGCTTACGCTACAAGCTATTTAAGCCAGTTTAACAATTGTTTCGAAAAGAAACATTGGTTGGCCGCTAAGAGGATTTTACAGTATCTTAAGGGTACTATAGATTACGGTATTACTTACAGGAAGACAGGTGCCTATTTGTGTGGATACACAGACGCAGATTGGGCGAATTGCACGTTTGACAGGCGATCATACACTGGTCATTACTTTACGCTCGCAAGCGGTCCCATTAGTTGGGAATGTAAGAAGCAACCTACGGTAGCGTTATCTTCAACTGAGGCCGAGTACATGGCTTTAGCTAGCGCTGCTAAAGAAGCTACGTTTCTTAGGAGGTTAGTGTCTGAAATTACTGGTAACGCTGACAAGGTTGTGCTCTTTAATGATAGTCAGAGTGCGCAGAAAATTGCGCTCAATCCGATCCATCACAATAGGACAAAACACATTGATACCAAATTTCATTTTATAAGAGAAAAAATTAACGAAGGTATTATCAATGTGAAGTATCAACAGACTGATCAGATGGCAGCTGATGTGTTGACTAAGCCCCTAAGGCGTATAGCTCACCTGAGATGTGTTACAGGTATGGGCTTAACCAGTAGTTAGTTCTTTAGGTGCTTTTATTGTTTTATGTAAGTATTGGTGTATTTTATTGTTCTACGTAAGTTTTTTTGTGTGTTCTGTTTATTTCCATTGAGGGAGGGTGTTGTAGTTATACTTTTTAGTTACTCCAATGTCATTAATTTAAATATTCAGATTTGTTTTGACGTAGAACGACTTAGCACGACACTTCAATAAAACCATCACAACGATAAACAGCTTATTATTCCAATAGATTTTTCAACATAGCATACTTGGCATCCCGGTAATGCGTTCCCGTGGGATACTATTTATTTTAAGTTTAAAATAGATGGCGTTGTGCGAGCGAACGTTGTGTCTTAAAAATAGATGGCGTTGTGCAAGAATCGTATAAACGGATTCTGTGGCGGCACAAAGTTCGCTGGGACAGCTAGTTATTAATAAATAACACTTGTTTTTGTCAAGTCTAAGTAAGTTCTTCAGTGACTAAAATTGTTGATCAAAAATTGAGCGTTGAGTCAGAAAAACACAACTTCATGCATTTTGTGCATGCGACAGCAAGTCGGCCTTCGAAACTGATATTCCAAATACAACTCTGTGCCTTTACGATAAGGTTGATAATTTCGTATACCTATACCTAAGCGTTTAAGAAATAGGGTTTTTATGAAGCCATAATTGAATCCCACTACTTAGGCCTTCCTTATAGTACAATACCAAAACAAATAAAAATAATAATACTACACACACGGCAACAGACGGTTACATATAATTTTTATCGCACGCGTACTAAATCTTCGTTATGTACAGTACATTTGAATCGTGTGATTTTAAAACAACACAAGTCACATGTGTTTTTAAAATAACACTTGCCCATTTTTTTTTTATTAAATTATTTACACCTACCTATTGATTTACATTAGAAAAAAAAATTGTAGTTTATTCATACAGAAATCAATATAATATGCTAAAATATTGCTGTTGTAGATATTAGTATTTGAATAAAACAGTTTTTTCTATTTCCTGCAAAGTTGTAATGAAAGGACATGTGTCGTTTTAAAATCACACGATTCATTTGTGAAGTTATAGTAGCAATACCACTCGCTAACCGTGAAGGAAAACATCATGAGGAAACCTGAGTGTCTCAGCTATTCCCTTACCTCAGTGCTTGAAATCGCCACGCGTGGTTATTAAGCCCATACTCTCTCCCTGAGAGAAGACCTGTGCCCTACAGGGGGAAGTATATAGGCTGCTTATGTATGTACTAAATCTTCCCCTTCCAAATGATGCTACTTAGATACGAAAGGCTTTTAATGTAATTTTTTCTGGTGTGCAGGTGCAACAATGAGGTCTAATCTAATCTACCCAATAGTAAGTAGGTCCTAACGTAGGCCTCAATATTACTCAAGAATGAAATTTAGGTATTCTATTACCATCGACTACCAGCATTAGGTCATACTGTACATCTGTTGCATCAATTCTGTGCCCGTATACAGAATTGTATTCCCTCGCCACGGCCATATATCTTCTTCACGCGGCCAACTTTGTTCGTGTATTTATTTCCTACCAAAATGTTACGGAAGAAGCAGCGTTTGGGTTTTTGCACAAAACCGGTATTGTATCTAGTGGGTAGTTTTTCAGTGATACATTATGTAGGTGGCATCGTCGGTCGGTCCGCCCCTTATCTGTTGTGTCAAAAATGGGTGTACAACAAGTAGTACCTAATTCATCACGGAACATGTTTTGGTCCTCCATTTTAGTACCTTTTGACAAACGACGACCTCGTGGCGCAGTGGTAGTGTGAGATTCTGTAGAAATAAAAATCTGTAGAAATGAGATTCTGTAGAATTGGGAACAATCCCTGCATACCATGCGAGAGGTCCCGGGTTCGAATCCCGGCTGGGAACAAAAAAAAACCCCAGGTCTTGGATGTTTACATGTTTGTGATGTCGTTGTTTCTGGTTCCCACGACACAGGGTATCCTAGTGTGGGGCCAGAAAAGGGTTTTTCTTAATCAGTTAAGAAAACTTAGTTATGAAAGTGCACTAAAGGAACAAATGTATGTGCCTGTATGTAAATGTTTATGTTTTTTATGTTTATGTTTAATTATCCTGTCCTTAAAACCTTAAGCTCTGGTAGCCTAGTGGGTAGAACATTGGACTCGGAAGCGAGAGATCCAGGTTCGATTCCCATTGCGGGCATGGACCTATGACTTTGTTTTCTAAGTTATGTACGTTTGTAAAATTATAGTAGCAACACCACTCGCTAACGTGAAGAAAAACATCGTGAGGAAACCTGAGTGTCTGAGCTACTCGCATACCTCAGCGCTTGAAATCGCCCATCCGCGGTGGGCACGCGTGGTGATTAAGCCCACACTCACTCTCTGAGAGAAGGCCTGTGCCGTACAGTCTGACGTAGGTATATAGGCTGCTTATGATAACAGTCTAGAGCAACGTTTTAAAAACATTTTTGTCAAAATGGCATGCCTTTTAATAGGTTATCATCATCAACCCATTATGTCCCCACCGAGGGCCACGGGTCTCTTCCCTGAGGAAGGTATAGGCCATACTCCACCACGGAGGCCAAGTCCGGATTAGTGGAGGCTTGTAGACTAGTGGCTCGTCTACTGTCAGAAGTTGTCAAGCTGCCCTAAGGCCTCTGACTTGGCTTAACGACTGCCATCTATCGACGGCAGCCGGCACCAACAGCTTAACGTGCCTTGCGAAGCACGGAACCGCTCGGAAAAATGCCACTAGCGTTAGGCATAGACGGCGACCCATCCATGCACTGAACGCACCCAGTGTTGTTTAACCTTCGTGATCGTTTAAGATCACTCAGGCAGACGGGACTACGAGCGAGCCTTTTAATAGGTATGAAGCATAAACTACCCATAATCATTTCAGAAAAACAAACCACAACCTCATCGGTTTATCACAGGCGGTGGCTATGAAAATTGTTGATGGCGACAATTTTTCATCGCAAGCGAGGATGGAACAATTGCTGATTAATCCGGGCGTGAGACGAGGTTGTTGGTACCTTGTCTATACCACGACTTGAGGTTCTTGACACTTTAACTTAAAAGAAAAGAAGGAAATTTGGATCGGGAGAAGAAAAGTATAGGGCAAGTCTTTCAGATCGCTACAAAGTATCTGCGAAGTGAAGTGACAATTCCTCTCTGTCGCACAATTATCTATGTATTGCTACGAATATGCTCAAAGACGCCGAGTTGTGAGTTTTTCGCTTATATGCAACTGTCTGAAATCTCATGAGTAACTGAACAAACTCTTCATTACTTTGGGTTTTTTAGTCTCTGGAATGTGGATCAAAAGATTTATGAATTTGGGTCTTTTGGTCTTTCGGTGTAAGCCTTATTTTAATCGACTTCATAAAAAATTAGGAGGTTCTGATTTCGACCTCAGAGATAGGTTAAAAGGGCTTCACTGGAGCTAGAGACTCCACATTTATTTAAAAATTATTAGTTTATATTTTTTTCTAAATAATCAATTAATTTGCTAAAAGCCATACTAATTTATTTATAACTGACACGTTACCTTGACCCATATACGCTTGCCTCTATGCTGCCAATATACGAAAATATTGCGGACACTTTAAAGTATCAAAACCATTACTCGCAACCAGTGTCGAATTGTCGATAGCTCTCGCGCTAAGAGCTAGACGCATTAATATTTCGGTTGAGTTTTTCACCGCCGCCAATTCCCGGGAGCTTGTGCCTGATATAAATAGGGGGGAGGCGTAATAAAGGAGGAAGGAGAAAGCACTCCGTCTCAATAAATTATCGAAGATGAGCGAGAACATTAACTAATTATTGGGATACCGATATTTACCTGCCTGCCTGGGAAATTGGCGGTTTGACAGGTAACTTGCCTTTAGTTGGAAAGTTTTGTTGATGCCGAAATTGGTTGATGGATTAATGTAGTTTGGTTATGCTCGTAGATGTAATAAATATAATGAAATACACAGTTTTGAGTATGTAATACACGTTCTGTGTGGCACCGGATTAAGAATAGCGTCACTCCATTTCCTTTCGTGGATTTCGTAGAAGGCGAATAAGGAAATAAATTACCAGGAGACGGGCAGCAGCGTCTTCCTAAGATTCCAACCGCATACTGCGATCTAACCGCAAGCGTAGCGATTATGGCGAAACCCCTCAAGGTTATGAAAGCCATGAGGGAGGCTTATTACCGGAAGTGGGCTTCAAATGGCTGATGATGATGATGATTACACAGTTTTTACACGTGTGTTTCTCTCTTTCGCACAAAATGTTCAAGATTTTTTTATTATTTCTAATGACGTTCTCAGGTAGTTATGCGTATGAGCAGTAGCGCGCCCGCGATTGCCTTTGAACCTTTTATAAACACGAAAACAGCATTTTCGTGGTTATTTGAATAAATTAAAATAAACACAAAAATGGTGCTTGTTAACTTGAAGCCTGTCTTTACAATCTGACACATGAGAAAAAACTGGAAACAAACAAACCAAAATAAAATTCAAAGAACATACATGAATAAAATCCTCTGTGAAGAGCCGCCGTAACGCGCACTAAATACAGACTAAATAGGTTTCTATCGCGTCGTTTCGATTTAATATTTTAATAGTAATATTATATCCTATTTTAATAGTAATAAATGACCAGCCGAACAATTGCAAGAGCAGAGTACGCCAGATGTGTTTGGATATGTCAGTACTATGTTACTCAATTCTATGGTACACAACACAATTCAAAATTAACGTAATTTTTGCACTTCTAAAAACAAAAGAGAATCAAATCACAAGCAAACGCGTCTAATAAGCAGCCAAAAAATTCAAACACAGCTCCTCAACTCAATCAAAACTCATTGTTGCTAACAAAACGGGTAAGCCAGACATTTCACCCTTTGCCCGGTCGCGATATTTAATTCAACACTGAGAATGCAGCGAACAATTACAGAATAAATGCAGCAGAAATACCAACAATGTTTTCTCCTATAAGGAGAAAATTTATCGTTTCTGACAGGGCGGAGAAAATAGGTAAGGGTGCAGGAAAAAGATGCACTGCATAATGTCATCATCATCATCAGCCATTTGACGCCCACGTCATGGGCCTCCCTCATGGTTTTCCGAATGGTTTCCAAGCTTCCCGGTCTTGTGCCGCCCGCATCCAGTGACTCCCTGCCAACGTAACTAGGTCGTCAGACCATCTGGTGGGGGGCCTGCCCACAGTATAATGTAGATAAATAAAAAATGTATACGGTAATCGCGGCAGTGATCGGAAGTGCTTTTTCTATGGAATTTCACGAAACGACAAATTTTAGATACTTTGTCTAATCAGATGAAAATAAATTAATTATCAACTTTTGTCACAAAGGTTTCTTTAGCTAGGATAGGCAGATAGATTGAAAATTTGTTCTAAGACAAATATTTTTACATTATAACAGACATTATTATAAAAGAAACACGCTGACGAAAAACTGTGAAGGAAAACATCGTGAGGAAACCCGTGGCTCCGCACGTATTGACTTGTATTTCCTGTGGGCTAGGCCGACTGAGCTGTCAAGATGGTATAGGTGCTGGGCAAGCCTATTCCAACTAAAAACAATGTTCCAGGAACTACAGCGTCCAAGTGGTCCCTTCATCCATCTAGTGTGAGTGAAGGTGACACTGGACGCTGTATAAATCATCTCATCACGTAGATGCAAAGGCCTAATTACTAAAAGAAATGGGATTTGTTTCATAGCATAAAAATCTTAATGAGATTTATATTTTAATAATTTTGTACAACAATATCATTAATTGACTAAATATCTTCCATACTATTCATGACTGAGCACTTCATTTTGGGTAGTCTCCCAGTTATGTAGAATTTCTATTTACACTACCAAAACTGCCCTTCTAGCCGCACTATTTAGTCACACAATCGTACACCGGTAACCATTGTAAGTGTAAACGAAGAGAAAAATTCCGGGCCCGGCTGAGAGCAGAAAAGGAGAAAAAAAAAACAACAAAGTGGGAACTCTGCCTTCCTTATTTCCCCTGGCGATGGCCCGGGCGGGGTATCCCGGAAACGGAAAATATTGCGATAAGGCGCATTATAGATTAAGCGCGTCTCGCGAATTTAATGCTTTGTTCGGTGATCGGGCCTTGCCCCGCACGGTGATTACTTAACTATTTTACACGATTATTTAGAGGGCAAAAGTGCGTGTTCCACTTGTGATTACTGGTTTATACAATTATTTAGAGGGTAAAGTAGATATCCCACTTGTGATTCCTGTTTTACACAATGGAGAACTTGCACAAAAATGTTTTAATATAATTGGAGGGGCCTTGTTAATCTGTAGAATTCTAAATGACTCGATCGGACTACCATGACGGTGGTTTTTAATTGTTCTTTTCAAAGTCATAATCTAACAGGTGAATAATACTTTTCGTATTTTATACTTTAATGCATATATAAAAAGACTAATAAAACACAACTTTACAAAAAAAAAATTAAAGTGACATACTGAGTAAGTCATATGGGAAAAAGCCCACTTCGTATGTAAGATACCGTATTTGTAATGTAATAGCCTTTAAAAGTTTCAATGGCGCTTAGAAGTAATGGTCGGAAAGATAGGACGATGCGTGTGTGTATTTTTATGCAAACAACAGACGTTTTGGCGATACAGATATCGTAAGCAATAGATTTTATCGACTTTGAGAAATTAAGACAGATTAAAGTCAGCGTTTTATTGCGGAAGATCTTTGAAAATGTTTTCTTTCTCCTTCGGCAACCTTTCCGTCAAAAGGTTGTCTAGTAGAAATTGCTGTTGCTAAGGCCGCCCGTTGTACTTTTTCGTAGTAACTTTTAATTATGTCTCTTGTTTCTTGTGTGCAATAAAGAATATTCTTATCTTATCTTATCCTCTTCAGTATCGATAAATTTATTTAAACTACTTCCAATAAGCAAAAAATTTTTATTTTTTGTACAAATTCACCCTGTCATGTTTCATCATCGTATGAAAAAAACAAGGCTTTTATTTATAAAGTCGTAGAAGGCGACTAAGGAAATCAATTACCAGGAGACGGGTAGCAGCGTCTTCCTGAGTTTCCAACCGCATACTGCAATCGCCAACCCGCCTGCCAAGCGTGGCGATTATAGCAATACCCCCTCATGGTTTTGAAAACAACGAAGGAGGCCTATGTCCTGCATTGGACTACAAATGGCTGATGATGATGATCATTTATAAAAAGAACCTATCAATACACTCTTAAGACGGGGTTGAAGCCGGTTTATGAGAGGAATTCCAGTTATGTAGTTTTAAGAGTGTCTTACTGGGATCGACTTTTTATAAATAAGACTTTAACAATTTAAATGTGTTACTTAAAATATCACCATTCCTTTAAAACACTCCTTAGAGACAGTTTAAATAATCTGTGATTACGTCTTTCCCTTTGCCACAGACTGAACTAAACTGGTTCTGAGAAATGTCTTAAGGCACAGCGGTGTTTTTAAAAATATGATCGTAATTTTTTTGCTTACGTGAAGCGGTTTACTTATAGAAAATGATACCATTTTTTTGTGTTTATACCTTTTATATAAACACCACCAATAAAAAGTTTACTCATGAAAAGAGGCCAGGAATGTCAATTGTTTAAAAAAATTGATATACACTTACTGGCATAGCTATAAGAACTATTATTACTAACGATTTCGGACTTTCTTCAAAATCTTTCAAATTATGTTCCATTAATGTGCGACTGTCGAATACCGAAGATTCTTAGGTGGAAACCTGAAGGTGGCTTTGGATAATCAGGTCTACCGATGGAAAAGATCAGTCCAAGCGGATATCAGCAACTAGCACAAACAGGGGCTAGCATCACCGATCTGTACTAGAACAGAAAAGAAAGGAAGAAACATCTCTTTGCCCCAAGTTCCTCTGAAAAGTGACAGAATTTAAGACGTAGGTACCTACGTGGAGCATGCTGTCTCGCTCACACAATTTAACATTTTTAATTATTGTAATAAAATGAGTAAACTTTTGATAAACCCTTTGAGGGTTTGATGCATAATTAAATTACAGACATTTTAAATACATTTTTGTTCTCCGATATGTACATTTTATGATAAAGAAAAGTTATTTCCAAAATTAATAATTTTGGAGTCGAATTTTCTCAATGAAACACTTAATACAGGATAAGAAAAATATGCCTTGAATATCCGCAATTTAATTATACATCAAAACCTCAGACCACATTTATCAAAAGATCACAATATTCAAGTGTAACGAGGTAATCGCCTCGTTGCTTTTTTTATCATTTTCGGCCATCTACTATTCCAAATTTAACTATTTTATGACATGTGCCGCAGTGTTCGGACGTATTTAGGGAGATATTCCTCAGCCTCCGAACTAAGTGGACGTAAACGAGATCCTATCTTTATTATCAAATTTTATTATAACACGTCTGTCACCTTATCCTGCGTATCCTGTATCCTTATCTACGAAATTAATAATATTCAAAAGGCACATTAATGAAATTAATGTAAGTGTTCTTCCCTTCAACTTCTCATTGTATTTTTATATTTATGTTTTAGACCGTAGTTAAGCTTTTCTATTTTATTGTTCTCAGGTGCCTTTCCATTACATTATAAATATACCGTGCCCTTGGATACCCTCTTTTATTATCACGGATCGCACCCCAACCTAACCTCCTGCGACACAAGAATGTTACATTGTGCGAGCGAGACAGCATGCTCCACGTGAGAGCAGCCTTAAGAGAGGCGAGAGTCAAATTTTAAAAATCGAATACGAAATAACAACCATCCGAGGCCTTATTACACCAAATCCCGTCGGAATCCTGATGTTTACTAAAGCATTTTCGCCCAAGACAAAATCATACAACCAGTGTGTATTACCAGTGATGACCTATGGCACTGAAACGTGGTCTCTCACCATGGGCCTCATAAGAAAGCTCAAGGTCACGTAACGAGCTATGGAAAGGGCTATGCGCGGAATTTCTCTACGAGATCGAATCAGAAATGAGGAGATCCGTAGACGAACGAAAGTCATCGACATAGCCCAGCGGATTAATAAGTTGAAGTGGCAGTGGGCGGGGCACAAAGCACGCAGAACTGATGGCCGATGGGACTGAAAAGTTCTCGAATGGAGACCACATATCGGCAAGCGCAGCGTAGGATGACCAGCCACAAGATGGACAGATGACCGCATCCAAGTGGCAAGCCGCTTCCAACCGGTCTTTTTGGAAATCCATGGAGGAGGCCTATGTTCAGCAGTGGACTTCTTCTAGCTAAATGATGATTATGATGATGACTATAGCAAGTATGGATTTTCACAGTGAGACGATTGGAATCGTTCGGGATTTGGTGCGCGTAACACTAAAATCCCCAAATTCGACCAATTTTTCTCCCGCAGTGCGTTGCAATCGAAGCATCGCCGCTGGTGCGTGGCGGTAATCGCTATTAGATCAGAATTTAAAACCGCACGCACATGTCCCATGCTTGGATTAGGTTATGGAATAGTGCAGCGTGCCCCCTGCGTGTGACTCAAGCTAGCGGGTCTGTTTATGATGAAATTTTAAAAGATGAAACGTGCATTTGGGTGAATTGTTAAAGTTCCTAAAGCTTACATAATTGTCACTGAAAAGTGAATTAACTTTCTTGTGTAAATTTCTACTTGTTTAATTTTCTATTTTAATATTATGTTAATTTCTCTTCTCAATATGAACCCCAAAAATTGTTATTTTGATTGCCACTTAAGAAAATGGGAGCGGGTCTATATTATTATTGTAATTATTTTTTAATACCTATTTAATATTGTATTAGAATGAACAGCTGATAAAGCTGTACATTGTCGTTGCAAAGTCTTAAATTTAACAGCTTTGTTAGACTTTAGCATTCGAGTTTTTATTCATTAATAAGCTTTTTTTAAAGCCCACATACATCTCCAGTCACTTTGTCATCCTTGTTCCCTCGATCATTTTTGTAACTCGCAAGATAGCCCCGCCATCATGACGCACATGAAAATGAACATCAAGCCCAAGTGTAACACAAGTACGCTCGCATATGGTAGGGCTAATTCCACACACTGCCCTCGCGAGGAGGGTTGCAAAATAAAGTAAAAACAAAACGAGGGGAGATGACGCAACGTACCACACCCCTTCGATTTTTGATAAATTCCATTATGCGCTTGTATCATGACGCATTAGCTATTAGTGCTGCGCCGGCCTAATCTGATGTATTTCGTGTATGGAAAAGGAGGCTGGTATTTTTAATGCAATATAGAAATGTGAAAAAGAATGTCTTGCTTACTAGATCAAACGAAGATTTTTTTAATGCTTAGCTTAAGGTGTCTTAGAAGAGAAAAGTGTGGCACGTTTTAAGATTGACTCCACGGTCAAACAAAAAAAAAATATATTAATCTTAAAAATTGACAGCGTTGAATAAAATAAAACATAAAAATTGATTACATTAGATTCCATTCGAAGAAAATCTGTCACTGTCAATCAGTTTTAATTGCGCCGTAGCATCGAAATGTTTTACATAATTACAAAGATAATTTGGTTTTAATTTCCCAAAAATCATTTTCGTTTTTGCGTCTAAACATTATGATTTGCAAAAAGTTCTTTTTCACACCATGAATTTTAGGTGGTTTGAAAGCCATAGCAAAACAAACGTGCCTTAACAGTAGATATCAAATGCGCTTGTTACTTTATTTAAGAAAAGGCACTTTCCAAAATATCTCGATACAAACACGAATCTATTAGAACCATTAGTAGCCAGCCAGTGCGTGCGCGGCGCTGGTTATTGTTCTGATAGAAGGACAGGCAGTACTAAGTTGTGCATTTTTTACAAGATTTCTCAACTCGAAAAAAGAATTCTCAACTAAAATTTTCGTAAGCACTACTATTACAAACTTAATTCCAAGTAAGTGAATCCTGAATTAAGCGATTAATAATTCTCAAAACATTTTTTTTTTACAATCTCCGTCCATACAATCTTAAAAGTGATAGTCCAAATAGATGCAATTTTAAATTAATGATTTCATAACCGCGGCTTTCAAGCCACCCACATTTCAGCGTGTATGTTCTCAATAATATAAATATATTTAAAGTTTCATTTCGATCCCATTTGTATTTTGTAAATTAAAACCAAACTACATTTCTATGTAACCTCGACGACACAGTTTAATGTAGTACACTCGTCTAGCATCTGCGATTTGTAACAGTCTTTATTCATACAAAAAAATTGTAAATATAAAGATAATTTATTTCACAAAAACATTATAACCTGTCATATAGGATAAGCAATACTCTCTCCAATAATCTGTGATATGTGCTGGTCTGCTAGAAGTATATTTTTTAATAAACATAAATATTAGAAAAAGGAGAGCAAAGAAAAATAATATCATACAATGAAATTAGAGCGAAAAGAAAAAATAGAAGGAAAAAAGTAAGACCTTGTTCCGTATCAATTTCCCGTGATGAGGCACACACATGTTGCAGCAATTTGCACTGAGCAGAGATCGCCCGCTGCGCTGAATAAATTATGAAGTGCAAATATCGCACGCCCCTTTCCTGTCGATATTGTTGCTTCAAACAACAAAAGAGAGCTGATTGTGTAAGTTACGAGTGCTCATAATAATGTTGATGCATGCCATAACGTTGTGCTGGTGAGTATTTAATGTAGAAGCAAACAGCATTCAACTTAGGATATCTAGTAAGAAATTAAATTAATCTTATAGCTTGCACTCAATTAGAATATAATTATCAAAGAATATTAATATAATATGCCAGTCCCTTGAGAATTTTTGACTAAATTATTCAATTATTGTATTTTACTTGTAATAATTTACGTGTACGGGTGTAATAATTTGAAAATATTTATGTATAAATAATAATATTGCTTCGGCCAGATGTCGCTGCTTGTACGTGATACAGAGAAGTTTGTAAAGAGGCTCGAAATTTCACTGATTCCTGCACTTGCCGATTAGCTCAGTTGGGAGAGCGCTGGCACGGTTAGCCAGAGGTCGCGGGTTCAAGTCCCGGCATGGGTGGAATTTTTAGCCTTTAAATAAATTTTTTAAATATTTATGGAACAAATATAAAAATATAAAAACCGGTTTAGAACTCTTCCGAGCTTCAACATCACGAAACCAAGGAGCCACAACGATAACCGACCTCCGATACAAGATGGCACCAAAAAAAAAGAAAGAAAGACATTTATGGTACCGACAAGACACATCACAGAAACAAAATAAACAGTTAACATAATATGCGCAACAACAGAAAGAAAACTAAATACACAACATATAATACAAATCAAATAAATAAAACAGGACCATAGATGTAGCCTGTGGTGTGCCGAAGTTTCCACAAAAGGCAGCTGACTCAGCGTTGTGCTGAGGAAGTGAAAAGAAGAAGATACATCAGCACCCACCCTAGTCACAACCTGCGTCGTGGATGCTGATATTTAAAATGTAGTTTTAGAGAGGTATCTTAGGTTTTAGTTATGATAATAAACATAAAATTGATAAAACATAAACCAAGGAGGAAATAGTTCAACAGTGCTGCGTGTTGAGTGTGTCTCGGTGTGTTCTTATGTATCAATTAGGTTGAGTGTACTTAGGTACAAAGTTAAATAAAATTTGGGCTTTCATGTACAATTAGTATTTTTCCCTTCGACTTTAAGGTTTCATACGGTACCGGCGGAATATCAGCGCTGAAGTTCTTCCCGAACTTTCAGCACATGCTGAGTTAGAGCCCATTCACATTTGCCACACCTACTCGTATACGTTAGTCACTCTTGTACACTGCCGTACCGTGTACGGCTAATTTTCACTGTTTTTTGCTTTTTTATGTATGTTATTGTTTTGTTATATGCTTTCTTCGTACTGTGACTTTTAATTAGACTTGTATTGCTTTGAGTTGTATACGTGTGTGGGGCTAATGTGAATAAATGATTTATCTAACTATCTATCTATCATTGTAAGACGATAATCACTTTCACTCAGAAATTAAATATCACCGAAAAATTTATCCTAAAGTAGTAACCGCAGTATGTGTAGAGTTACACAAGTACAGTCTACACGACATCAACCTTACGTGCACTCTAATCAATAACGTTAAGGGCGACTTTGCTACAGAAATTTAAAGGTTTCCTGCAGTCGAACGTTCAACGGAATAAATCTTCCGGCCATGTACAGCGGAATTCAGCGACGTATTGGGAATTGATCAGCAGTTAAGTCACGATTGTTGCGCGTCCGGGACAGTCCCAGTGGATTCATTATCCCGTACAACGGGACTGATTGCTCGGACAAGAGCTGGATGGGGCCCTGGCGGTTGAAGGTGATGGTGTCTGAAGGAATGCGGAGAAAAGTGGTCTGAAGGCCGGGGGAAGTTGCTTCAAGGTTAAATCGGAGCGACATTGTATTTATGCTGAGAAGACATAGAAAACACAAAAATGTTAATTATTATTCTACGACCGAATAGGGAATGAATTAGCAATGCGCAAGATAAAAAGTACCCGAAACCGGCGTGCGTGCATACAATGACTATTGAATGTTGAGGAAGCGAACGTGATTTGTCAGGATCGTGGCAAGTGGCAGTCCCTGGTGTCTGCCTACCCCTCTGGGATACAGGCGTTAGTTTATGTATGTATTATTATGTAAATGTGGTAGAAATTTTATTCCAGAACAGAGTCTGCCTGTGCACCGGACATACACATACATAAATTCATGCCTGTATCCCGAAGAGGCAGGCAGAGACCAGGGTTTGCCACGTGCCAGGATCCCGACAAACCTGTTTCGCTTCATCAACAATCATTAGTCGCTGCTTGTGGGCTTGCCGGTTTCGGGTACTTTTTATCTTGCCTTTCGCTTACTGAAAGGTATTTGTCCGACATATTTTCCTCTGGGGAGTTCTTTACTGGCCCCCTTACCCATATTAACTCAACACATTTCTTTCTTCCTTCATCCTCTCCTTACATACACTCAAAATAACTTTTCTTTTTCATTAAACGGACCGAACCGAACTTTATCCGAATTTGTGACTAACGTATTATTATCAGGACCAACATTTAATTAAAATTAACACAAACTTATCAAGTAACTATATCTAAATAACTAATTATTTACATATTTACACTAACCGTGTGGCGCGGGATTAAGAATAGCGTCACTCCATTTTCTTCCGTGGATGTCGTAGAAGGCGACTAAGGAAATCAATTACCAGTAGACGGGCAGCAGCGTCTTCCCGAGATCGCAACCGCATACTGCGATCGCCAACCCGCCTGCCAAGCGTGGCGATTATGGCAAAACCCCTCATGGTCATGAAAACCACGAAGGAGGCCTATGTCCTGCAGTGGGCGTCAAATGGCTGATGATGATGATTTTCATATTATTATTAAAATATTTTGCCCATTAGTCTTATTAGCCCGAGATTAAGCCCATACTCTCTCTCTGAGAAGGCCTGGGCCCTACAGTGGGACGTATATAGGCTGCTTATGATGAAACGTTTATTTGGAATATACAATCTTCAACCTAGCAGAATTCATTAACAGCAGTATCGATCGACATTTCTCTCGTGTTCCTTTCTTTTTTAGACAAATTTGATCTAAACAACCCTCTGGTGTATAAAGCCAATATTACAAAAAAGGAGGGCCAGACTTAATGAGCCGTCTCCTGTAACTTGTGAATATTTATGAGAGGCTATCTGGCGGATAATGTAGCTTAGATAAGTAGTTAACGTGGTATCAAGTATTACCTTGCTCTGTGAAGATATCTTAAAAAAAGAAGCTTGGAAAATCTACTGATAATCTATGATGTTTGGGAGAAACCTGATTAATCCGTTTTGGCAAATTTTGGAAGATTTAATTTAGCAGAATAATGTTATTTAACGTTATCCTTATTTTTTGGCCTATTGCTGGAAATTCTGAATCCCAAAAAAGGAAGAAACGGCAGTAAAAATTTTATTAGCATGATTGTTCCACTAGATTATAATGTATAGATACTTAAAAAACCTACGTTGAGCATTTTTTTTTCTACTTATTATGTTACTCCTAGACATCAAGGAATATTTCTAAATTATTATAGTAAGTAATAATATAGTGTGAGAAAAATATACAATCTCCGTACGATTTGAGGCGAGGCTTTTTGAAAGAATTTAACTTTGTCGGATTCTGTTGAAGTTTTTAAAACAATTATTGAGATTTCTGATGTTCACTATCCGCAATGAAAAAAGATACGATTTTCCATTTGTAGCGCTAGTTAGGTAGCCCCTGTACGAACCGTTTCAAAGCAATACCGCCAGCTATAGCCTATCCAATATAGGTGACAATTTCCTACCCCACACCCAATTTTACAAAATCCATGTCACCAGATACACCGCGATTACCATATGGCCAACGAGGCGAGCCCGCCTCGCTCGAAGGACAATAAAGCAATTATAACTGTCATATTTCAGTGCGCCCTCTATTTACATTTATATTGAGAACACCGTGAGGTGGCCCCGCTAGGCTGACGCATTCATTTGCACATACAGTTTGTGGATTTGTTTTGAAGAAAAGTTAACGAGGTGTTTGTGATTTACTAAAATTCTATTGCTTTAAATACATTTATTGCCATCAACCCAATAAATAGTGTATAATAATGCAGCTTATATGCGTCCCGCTGTAGGACACAATAAAACTTTGAAAAATGAAAAATAGAACAAAACTATGTAATTTTGAATGTCGTAGAATAAAAGTATTTATAATGAGAAACTCATGCTTACTCGGGGGTATTTGGGGTAACCCTATATGGAGGAAGCCCAGTTTAGGCCTCTTCACTAACACGCCAAACTCCGGGCTCCTGTTAGTCTCGTCAATTGTCTTCCTGCTGCCTTCTTAACGTACTATCGTTGGTGGCCCACCTACCGAAGGCATGACGGCTAGACTCGGCTAGTACTTTGTACGTATACGTATGTTAATGGATTTTTAACTAATAAAATACCGATGGTGTGTCTCTAGAAAAACAGACGGTGCCAACCACTATCTTTCGTATGTTATTCAGTACCAACACACCGTCTTTTCCAATAAGCGAGCCGCGTAAAGCGCGGGATGTACGATTGTGCGCGTATTGGCATTCGGCACACGGCCGCACTCACACTGATTCCGTTTGGGAGTTGCCCTGTCGCCCGGCGGCACAAATCACGCCTTTCATTATAACTTTCTCATACTCGGACTAAAAATAGCTGCTACATATCTAACTAGTTCCCAGTGTTGCTATCCGCAGTCTGAGTTTGCTTCCATGTACTTTTGATTGGCTTGATGGAAATAGAAAAGCGTTTGATACGAATAACTTTGCTCGTTAAGGCTTTGGGGGTTGAAAGGGGCCAGTAGATTTTTATACCAATTTGGTGTAATTGTGACGTTTTCTTAAGTAAGTAATTCTAGTTTAAGTGTGTCATTTTAAATATTTTGGTAATCATAACGACCGTCCCATGAAATTTCGAGAACAAATAGAAGTGTAGTTAATGAAACAATAAATTATGTAAACTTTATCATTTGGACTATGAAAATATAATATTTTAATGAAAACATTTTAATTTTTTTCTAGAATAAACAATTTTCTTGAAAAACAAGAATCACGTACCTATACTTAAAATTTTCTTCAAATTCATTCTATTGGGGACGACAGAAAGTTAATACAGTTGCAACAGGATTTCCTCCGCCGCCAATAAAACTTGAAGTCCCAGGGCAAAATAAAAATTCCCGACATGCCTTGGGCAAAATAAATAACATTGACAGTGGCCATAATAGCTTTTGCCGGCCGCAGACAAGGGCAGGGCACATTCCCTTTTTTCTGTTACTTTATCCCATTATTGTTCCTGAGAAATTGTTACAGTTTTGACGAGTGAGCTGGCCGTTTTTCTTCCGGCCGCCAGTCGACCGGAATGAAAAATTTTCAAGTTGGTCCCCCTGCAGTCCCTGGAGTGCCGTAAAATTCCGCCGGCTACCCGCGGCTTGACCGCCGCCGGACAATTTGTCATATTCATATGTTAACGTGTACGTCTTTTCTTTGCAAAAAGTGGATAACTTAATTCGGGGCCCGCCGGTCGCCGCGTCGGGGTTATTCGATTTGTGGACATTCAAATTTCACGTCTTGTTATGGTAATGCAGGTGTTGTTTCGCCTGAGGTCGGCGTTTATGGGTTTTTTGCATGTGAAGGGTTCGCACGTTTTTGCTACTTCGTTTCGCAATTTGCTTACCCATGGATTTTATTAATTTACCAGGTATTATTATAGGCAACTAGGCCCATACAATAAAACCCTAACCTAAAATAATAATAAACCAATTAAATACAAAGCCTAGTTTGACTTAAGGGGTTTGGTTGACTGTCTCGCCTTCCTATAGCGATGGAACATAAGCCCCTCTGGCCAGAGGTCTGGACTCAGAAACACTGTCGCATCTGAAGATATCACCTGGATTCTCTGACGACGTACATCCTACATCCTCATATCAACAAAACACAGAAAAAAAACGTTTGATATACATATAATCAGCCTTATACTACATCAAAGTACAATAGGGCAACCGCATCGGCACGCATCTCCCGCGCCAATATCAATAACACGATGCAATTGATGACTTGTCCGATTTGCCCCGGCCACTCGTTACTCACCCGTTTTACGAGAATCGTGCCTCGCCACTGACGGCCGCTTGCCTACTGTATAGTTTTGTTTTTGAAATATTCTTCTTAATTGAACTGACGGATGTTCGAAATTCAAAAGTTTGGGAAACGAAAACTTTTTTTTAGCATTAAAATGTGAAAATTACTTTGCTAAATTCCGCCAATTTTTTTTTTCTAGCTAATACTGCCAGCATTTTAGATGGTTCATGATGATTTCTTTTCAGATTTACAGAATTCGCCTGCTGTGGTCTAAAGGTTTGAAACGAGCATTATACGTAGTGTACTTATAGAGAGTCTCAGTTAATGAATAAGTATGTACTTACGAGTACGTCTTAAATACAACCTAAGAATACGTAATATATACTTTGCTGCATGAGTATGCAACTAATTTAGTCGCTTAATTAAAAGCCAGCGGGAACCGTTCAAAACCCAATTACAAATATTCACTTTCCTCGCTAGGCTCGCGTGAAACATTAACATATTTTGCTATTGTTATTTTCCCTTTAAAATAAACAAGCCCTACGCTTATCATTCCCGTAGCAAAGTCAACAGAATTTTTGTCACTATGTCCAATGACATTAACAACGCTGCCCTGGATGACTCTAACTTATGACGTAAGGACACGCAAGCGTGTGTCTAATGACAGAATAATAAATTAAGTTGTAATAAGTTATTATAATGTGGCATAAGTTTTATGCGATCCCCGAGTGGGCGGCACCTAATGGAATTGAACGTAATGGGGGTTAATTAGGGGTTTTAGGACAGCGAATGTGTTTCGGTGAAGAGACAAGAATATAAGTATGTCGACTGCCAATTTTTTACAACGTAACCGAGTAGAGTGCGGGCATAAATCTTGATTCGCTGTCGACTGATGAATCGGTTTCGTCGGTTTACAAAGAAACATCGAAAAAGACAAAGTACCGTATCTACGACAGTGATGTAAACATCCAGTCCAAATGTTTATAACGCTTGCGGAAACATTATTTCTTACTAATGCTATTTTATAGCGAAAGACGGGACTTACTTATGGTATTTGAACATTATCAAGCAAAGAGAAAATAGGTACTTTTTTAGAACTGTTTAGTATTATAATTAATTGAATTGAGTTTTATTTATTTCGGGCAAAAAGACCTAACATTATAATTGTCCATTACAAATTGATTATTAATTATAAAAATTACCAACTAAATTAATATTTATTGTCTAGGGCCCATTCATGTATTACGTAAGCAGTACAGGGGGGCGAGGGGGTCTTAGATTTGCTTATTTTTGATGACATGGAGGGTGGGGAAGTCTGGATGCTAATTACGTTAACAGTAGGTCATGATCATCATCAGACATTTGACGCCCACTGCAGGATTTAGGCCTCCCTCATGGTTTTCCAACCTTCCCGGTCTTGTGGCGTCCGCATTCAGCGACCCCGCCACCGTAACCAGGTCGTCAGATCATCTGGTGGGGGGCCTTCCCACGCTGCGTCGTCCGGTCCGCGGTCGCCAGGTCAGAACTTTTTCGCCCCAACGGCCGTCAGTTCTTCGAGCTATGTGCCCCGCCCACTGCCACTTCAACTCAGGGTTCTTCTACGGATCTCCTCATTCCTGATTCGATCACGCAGTAAAACTCCTAACATAGCTCACTCCCTTGCTCATTGGGCGACCTTGAGCCTTCTTATGAGACCTTTGAAGAGCTTTGCTTACTTTTGCTGACGAGGAGGAAGAGGGGGTAAATAATCGTAATAAATATGCTTATGTAATAGTTGAACGGCCCCTTTGTAACGACCTGACATTCTCACACAGTCGGTGTATGAGTGGTCTGTCAGGGCCCTGTTTCATAGAACTACAACTCATGTTTTATTATGACAATTCGTTGTACATTTCAAAGATGATTAACTCACAAATTAATAAGGGGAAGACTTGGCTACGCAATGTACATCAAATGGTCGTAATAAAGAAAATTGTAGTATTATGAAACGTAACCCTGCTCGATCAACCAACATGTGATCATGTTTTTTTTTTAGTGATCGTTTAGCTCTCCACGGACATGGATAAGTCCGTGCTCTTTTCAGGTTATGTATGCTTTATTCACAGATCATGTTGAGTTTACAATTCTGAGTACTACAATTCGTAGTTTATGATGAAAATTCGAGGTACATTGCGTAACCGAGTATACTTGTGGTTTAATTGACTTTGCAATGCACATTGAATTGTCACATAAAACCGTAAATTGTAGTTCAATGAAACAAGCCCCTGCATAGTGTTGTAGCTGCGGCGCAGCCTAACGATACGTACTAATAAGTTAAGCATTTAGCAAAGTAAGCCGAATTAAAATCCAATTACTTAACTGAACAAAACTGCGTAAAAAGTACCTCCTGCATTATAGCAGGGTTATAAATTCAAATAGTTTAATTTAGTTTAGTAAACAAATGAGCATCGTATTGGCCTATTTAATATGCACCCTTAGGGAGCGCGACCCGTATCAAAATACTTAATTTTTAATTACAATTTTATTACCAGGCACATCCCATCCAATTACCGAAAGAAATATTAGAAGCCACTTCAGAGGCAAATTGTCTTTTAATGGCGGTATATCCTTCAGGAGTTTGTAAATTGATGTTGGAAACTCGAAGCCTGTGGACAGATAAGTATTGGGCGTCGTAAAATAGCCATTTGGTAAAGGATCGCCTTGTCTTCAAAATCTTAATAAAATAGTCAATTTTTAGAGTTCCGTAGTCAACAAGGAATCCTTATAGTTTCGCCATGTGTCGGTCCGTCTGTCAGTCTGTCTGTCCGCGGCTTAGCACAGAGACGAGAAGTACTAGAGAGCTGATTAGGGATGCAATTTTTTTTTTCGCCTACACGTCTATTGTGTGAGGTATCGTTGGATTGGTAGTTGAAAAATATTGTAGTTGTAGAAAGACAATTTTTCGATTTAGGGTTCTGTTTGCGAAATATTAAGCTTAAAATCGCAAATTTTTGTCAGCGTAGGACGTCCCCCCTCTCCCAGCTATACTGAAACTTGAAAAAATTCAGGTCAGTAGCACATACAATGAACTTAAAAGGAAAACTATCATGGCTAAGTAGGCTTTACTAGTTAAAGAGTAATAGGCGACCAACTTACAAAAGGAAAACTTCGTACAAAATCGATTGAAAATTCTTCGATGAAGTTGTTAGTTCTGTGAAGCAGATAAAAATCCCTCTTTCTACGAAACCCTACATTGAGCGTGGCCCGACACGCACTTGGCTGGTTTCAATTATTACCCTACTAATCTATACTATACTAATAATTAATATATTATATATATATACTAATAATAAATCTGTAAGGGTCGGTCATGGAGTAAGTTAGTTTGTTTTCAGAGATATTGTGTTTATAGGCTCAATATATGATACTGAAACTAATTTCACGATTTTTAGAATTTTTTTCTGTATGTGTGTATGTATGTATGTATGTTCCTCCATAACTCTTAAACCAATTATCCGAATTTGATGAAATTTGGTATAAAAACATATAGACATCTGGGACACAGGATAGGCTATTTAAATTCTAGCTCCAGTTATGATAAGACGTGGCCCCCATACAAATGCTGCTTCGTAAAAATCGAAATGTACGCGAACGGAGTCGCGGGCACAGCTAGTATTGTTATAAATGTTTTGATTACTGACATTCCGTTAGTTTTTACGGCTGGACGGTTTTAGGTGAAAGGCACGCAGATTTCAAAAATCGAAAGATTAGTTATTTTTTAAATGAAAGGATAGTTGATTTGTTATTTTTTATATAAAAGAATAGTTTTTCCAATCCCAACTACTGCTTATAAGGTTTTAGTGTGTACCTATGTTTAGTTAGTTAGATATTCACGCAATCAAACTTAAACGATTGAAAGGATTTGACTTACTGACAGACCATGTCCTGGTTAGTGACACATAATACTTATTACCCAAATCCTATGCGAATGAAGTGTACAGTAGCATACCTAGTTTAAACATGAGTGAGTTGAGTTAATGACATTTTTTCTTTCCGTACGTTAAAAATAGAATTTGAAACGAGGTGATCCGACAGAGAACCAAAGTCATCGACATAGCCCACCGAATTAGCATGCTGGAGTGGCAGTGGGCCGGCCATATCATCCGAAAAACTGATAACCGATAGAGTAGACAAGTTCTTGAGTGGAGACCGCGGATCGGTAAACGTAGTATAGGACGTCCTCAGACTCGGTGGAGCGATAATCTTCGCAGGGCGGCTGGCAAGAGCTGGATGAGAGTAGCCGAGGACCTTGCTCAGTGGCGTGCTATGACAGGCCTATGTACAGCAGTGGACAAGAGTAGGCCGATGATGATGATGATGATGACCTTAAAATCAGACAATATAAACCCCAACAATCACTGTCAAATTAGTATAGCCATAGGTATCCAAAGGGTTTGACACCCTTCTGTAAATCTTTGAGAAGCGCAATCCTGTAATCCGGCAGGCGGAACTCGACCGGAATACTGATTGCGATGGAAAAATACATAGAATATTGCTTCTTATAAGTTTGTAGTGCGGTGGTGACCAGAGAGTAGATATTAATGGATCGATTTTTAACATCCTTTCAGTCGTCGATATTTTTAAATAAAAATATATATATTTTTATTCATAACACAACAAAAAGAAAACAAATTGAAATAAAAAACTGGACTTAACAAATATATAAATGACAAAATTATATAAATGACGTAAATTCTATATTTTCAAATAAAACACCTGCCCCAGGTCACGTCCTTATAATTATTAAATTTATAAATGTTATATTATTTTAAATTAAATTTTCGAATGATGTTATTTTTGATATAACTCTTGAAAGACAGGTATAGCTTAGCTTAATCATAAATAAAAAAGTGAGATGTCGCTGCTTTTGTGTGTTATTTTTTTTACTTACGGGAGTTATCAAAAAACTAAAGCCATATTAAAATTAAGGCAATTTACGATTTACAGTCAATGCTATAAATATCTATTATAAACAAAACCGGTCAAGTGCGTGTTGGGCCACGTCTAGTGTAAGGTTCTATAGAAATAGGGGGTGTTATCTGCTTTACTGAACTAACAACTTCATCAAGTAATTTTCAATGGATTTTGTACGAAGTTTTCCTTTAATAAGTTGGTCTCCTATTACTCGTTAACTAGTAAACATAAGCATTTACATACACACGCCCTACCCGGACAAAAATTTTCACTTTAAAGCTTCATCAACATCAGCCATTTGACGCCCACTGCAGGACATAGGCCTCCTTCGTGGTTTTCATAACCATGAGGGGTTTTGCCATAATCGCCACGTTTGGTAGGCAGGTTGGCAATCGCAGTATGCGGTTAGAATCTCAGGAAGACGCTGCTGCCCGTCTCCTGGTAATTGATTTCCTTAGTCGCCTTCTACGACATCCACGGAAGGAAATGGAGTGACGCTATTCTTAATCCGGCGCCACACGGACTTTAAAGCTTAATATTTTGCAAACGGAACACTGAATCGAAAAATTGTCTTGCTACACCCATAATATTTTTAAACGAACAATCCAACGACACCCCACCATACTATGGTTTAGATGAAAAAAAAAAATAGCATCTCTAATTTGGGTGTACCCTAAAAAAATGTTTTTCTAGATTTTATTTTACTGTTTTGCTGGCGAAATAAATATGTATATCTCTGCCAACTTTCAGCTCTCTAATACATAGACAGACAGATGAACGGACATAGCGAAACTATAAGGGTGCCTTGTTGACTACGGAACCCTAAAAATTCTCTTACAGTTTTCATCGATCTTAAGAACGATGTTAAAATGCTGCTTCGTTCCATTTTCTACTAAGCCAAAAGTTATTTTAGGTGTTGTTAAAACTTTAGTAGTGCACACAATAATTGGTCGAGATCTTTGATCGATGTTGTGAAAGTGTGAACAAAGGCTGACTATCCCGGTGTTCTTTTTGTTAAAGTTGTTGCTTAGGTTATTTATAGTTCTTGTGGAACACAGGAGATACATAGAGCTTGTGGTGAAAGCGAAAGGATTAAAACAGTCAGCAGCCAATCAACCTTTTTAGGCTAAAGACTAAGTAACTTGACCATGTAAAGTGCAGGCATGTAAAGGTTGACGTTCGTGAATTGACCATTTTTGCGCAATTTTTCACGTTATCTTTTTCGAATTTCCATCAGAGTTATTTTTAAATAGCATAATCCCAATGCAGGTCTATCCTACATAGCATAATCTCATCGTAGACTTTCTTTTAAAAGAGAGTGGAGCTTAATTACCACGCGTGCCCACCGTGCATACGTGATTTCAAGCGCTATTAGCTAAGCGCTACCTCACACGCTCGGGTTTTCTTACGATGTTTACCTTTACAGTCAGCGAGTGGTATCGCTACCATATGAATTATTGGTATATGCTGGGACTCGTACCCAGAATCTCTTGAATGTGAGGCCAGCGTAGCGCAGCCACCATTTGCTTTTTCCACAAACTTTCACAAACGTCTACGTATTTCAAGTTACTCGCGCACGAATATTCAAAATACACGAAAATAGATTCCTGTTTATTTTATACGCTGAGAGTAAAAAGACAACCCTTTGTACGCGAAGCACTACTCGCAGATCCCAAGTGGCATTAGCAGATAACAGATACTTCCCTTCCAGTATAGGGGGCTTACTCTGACAGTTACGCTGAAGAGAAGTGGATCATATGTTGAGTGTAGAGCGGAGTGTAGACTGTATTGAAACTCCGTTAAGTGCTGATGACATTGGAAAAGCGGCTGAAAAAATTGGGCGAGACTGGCAAAGGACCATATGGGTTGGCATGAATGAGTAGAGGCCTATGCTCAACGGTGAGCTTTGGGCTTATAGACTGATTAAATAGATAAACAGAAGGTGGCGGCGGATCGCCGCCAAAGGGCTATCTTTTTACTCTCAGCGTATAAAATAAAAAGAAACAAACATTAATACTTTTATGTAGCCTATATACGTCCCAGTGTAGGGCACATGCCTTCTCTCAGAGAGAGCTTACGGGCTTAATTACCACGCGTGTCCACCGCGGATTGGCGCGTTGAGGCATGTGAGCACCTCAGACACTCAGGTTTCCTCACGATGTTTTCCTGCACCGTCAGCGAGTGGCAGTGCTACGATATCTTTACAAATGTACGTAACTTAGAAAACCAAGTCATTGGTACATCCAGGGATTTCAACCCAGAACCAAACATACCTTGAAAATATTACACTCTTTTTTTTGGGTACTCGAACAAAAATGGCGCCATGGCGCTAAAAAATGGACGAACGCAGAGAGAGAAAGACTAACGCTGTGAGAGAAAGTAGCTTTAATTTTCGTACGTCGTACCTGTATTAAGCACTAGTAAAAGTGACCAAGCATACACTTCTAACCCTCATACATATTCTTATAAGCCCTAATTTTTTGTATCTTCAATTATTAATGTATAAAATCTTGTGTCACAGTGTTTGTTATCAAACTCCTCCAAAACGTCTTCACCAATTTTTATGAATTTATTTGTGTAAGCTTGGTAGATCTGCGAATAAGTCGTAGGCTAATTAGCATGGCAAAACAACGTTTGCCGGGTTAGCTAGTTTATAATTATATAAAAGAACATGTTACACTCTCTTCACAATACAACTATAAAAAAATACCTAAAAATAGTACAGAACAAAAAAAGAATTCACAAAATTCCAGAAAAAATCTACAAATAAAAACTGTATCCAAAATCCTTTTATCTTGTTTGGATATTCCAATGTCGTTGTGGTTGACCTTTAGTTTACTTGCAATAGTTTCCTATAAAATTAAATAAATATTTGATCCGCCAATAGATAGTTAATTTTTGACATAATATGAAGTAACTGTCAAACATTAACGGTCAGTATCAAGATTGTTACCAATAAACTATCGACAGTCTGTTCATAGGAAACGGCAGTTACACGATTCGAAGTAAGGCCCCATATACTCGATACTACGGTATGCGTATCGGGTAAAAGCGTGGGGAATTCAGATTTTCACGTGACGCGTCATCGTGTGACGGGAATATCAAAGGGGTTTTTTTTTTGTATAGAGTTGCGAAACGAGTGTGGTGATAACTACAGTAAGATGCCGTAAAATAATTTGGTGGGTGAAGGGTTAGTAAAATAAAACATACTGATAAGACAACATCTGAACGTAGATTTAACATTCAATTGATTTATTTGAACGTAGAATTAAAAAAAGCTTCTTCAATAAGCCAAGCCACGTTCGCTATCGGTCATAAAAAGATATAACAAGCCATAAGATAACAGACTGTGACAATTAGTAATTTTGTAATCGCACCAAACCTACAACCGTGAGCTGCTTTTGTAACTTAGTTCTTACTTAGATTATAACCATAATTTTCTGGTGTTAAATAAATGCTTTTACGTTTATTTATTTTTTCAGTCTCAAGCTCCTCTCTTTAGCATATGCAGTCAAAAGAAGAGAGCTCACTGACGTCGCAACTGCTAGGCTTGTTTATTTTAGTCACTTCCGTAGCATTATGTCCTGCACTATACTACAATGGGGTCCGGCAGCAGACATTGAAACTATGTTAATTTTGCAGAAGAGGATAATTTTCTGAGGGCACCCGTGCTGGGGACAATTTCAAAAACCTATTTAGAGGCTGAAAATTCCTCCTATGCCGTGACTTGAACCCGCTACCTCTGGCTAACCGTGCCAGGCCAGCCCTTCTTTTTTTTAGATCTAAAGAAGATCAGAAGAAGAGAATCCGATTTTTTTACAGTCTAAGTAGTAGGAATTAGCTATGGGATATCTTTAAAGAAACTAATTTATTGATAGTTGCAAGTCAATTAATTTATGAAAATAGTATGTACGTTACAAAAAAAACTCCGAAATTCCGAAAATATTAGAAAGATAGGCCTCATAATGTTAATTATGGCCGCTAATTTTACTGCACTATATTATTGTTAATAAAAACATGTTCCATCTGTCTATCTACTAAAAAATCTAAATATGAATCTTTCGAAGTTTCACCTTTTATAGAGCACTATATGTATAAACTCCTACAATAAGATGTTTCAAGGGATTCAATTACAGTTTCATCAATATTGAACAAAATCACGCGCATATAAACTAAGTTAATTAACATCATTCCAACAGTAGGTATTCGCAACTACAACAAACTCTAACTCCTAAGCTGAAATAATTATGCAGCTTTTCTTCAAGTTTACGGCCAACTTTCATCACTGCACGTCGCCTGGGGACCGAGTAGCGCAGCTAAATTTGAATTTCACAAACTGCTGCTAATATTTCACAATAAAAGCGGAAACACCATTGCAAAACTGAAAATATTGCTGAGTAATACAAGTAAACGCGTTTAGATGGTACGTTTTTACATTTATCAGTCAATAAATATGATAAAAATGTGTTATCGGGGTGTGAATGACCCTCGTGGGAGGCCCACTGTTGCGTTATTGTTTTTATTCCTACCCTTTTTCCAGTGAAATAAACAAAATATGTTTTACTGAAATGGCTCTTTCATATTACGATTTATTACTTCTATTTGCTGTTCATTAGAAAAGTAATCTAATAAAATTTAAGCTTATTTTTATCGCACTAAAAAAATACTGTCTGTTGTTTTTTCTAAAATGCAATTCCTGAAATATGTCGGTTAGAGTTTGTCATTTACAAATTTGGTTCAGCCACTTTTGAACATGTTTTGTTTCATTTACTATTAAAGAAACAAAAAATTATAATGTTTATATTGCTATCTGTAGAATGGGCATTATTTTGTAGAACAATTACTGATATATTTCTCCTTCGGCAAACTCTCCAATATGAGGTTGCTTAGAAGAAATTTCTTTTGGCAATAAGGCCAATGTACCATTTCTTTTGTAACTGCTGTTTTTGTAGTTATTTTTCCACTATACAATAAAAAATATTCTTATCTTCCCGATGGCTGCGATATAAAAAAGCGCGACGAATATTAATTTAATAAAATTATGTTAATAAAAGTTTTTGTAAAATAAAAAATCTAATAGAATTGTGCATTTTAGAAATAACCCTGTATACATTGTAAAACACAAATCTAATAGGAGTGTTTCAGGAATTGCGCACTTTAGAAATAACCCTGTATGCCCTGTGTATTCACCGCCACTAAGTGAAATACAAAACGATGTGACTCCGGTAAGTAATTAGTACCTTCACCCCACCCAATAACGTTGTCAACTAATTCTTTCGGTCTACAATTGCGTCAATAGCGTTGCCAATAAACGCACTAATGGGGTGAACCGCCCAATTGCCGTCACAATCGTATTTACTTATTGTAAACTCTCATGGCAGGTGACTTAATGGGTGAAATAACATGTCGGGTGCGCCACTACCTTTTGTGGCCATAGAGCTAGGGAAGAAAACTATAGAAAGCAATCTGTCATATTTGTATGATTGACCATCGCCTGCGTCGCCTCTGGTTTTCATTACAAACATTTCTATGCAATTTCATTTCAATGCAAACATAATCGCTTGTGAGTATTTTTTTAAACTGTAACTTACTCTTACTCCGTGTTATGTAATATATAATTATAAGTACTTATATTCTTGTAATCTTTAACTACACATACTTGTTACTTCACAAACCATTATATTTCAGAATCTGTTATTTATGTACAACCATCTACCAACTATATTCTTCCTGCAATTCACTCCATCCAAAGTTTTCTGGAAGAGATCGCTCTAAGCGATAAGACCGTTAATTGTATACCACTACTTAGATATAAGAAACCATTTGCAGTTCTTTCTCCTGATTGTGCAATAAAGTTTTCTCTATCTCTATCTATCTATACCAAAATATTAGTACAGTAGTATTATTAGTCCTAACGACACAGACAATGGTTTCTTCTTGTAATGTAACTCATAGCTTGTCACTTCTACAAATGCTTTGTCTATGGCTCCGCTGAACGCGGACCTCATGGGAAATCGAGTGCTGCGCGCTAGTTAGCGAGTCGACGTACGCCATTGGGCGGGGCTACATCATTGTAATTAATTACCTAGTTGATCCATCGATCGACTCGTTATTAGATAGGCATATAGCCAAAAGGATTGGCAAGGATCTGACAGGCGAAAAATTGTGAGATTTTCCATTTGTTTACAGGTGAGATACATACATACATAGCGCAAAATACGAGCAAACAAAAGATACAATATATTCTCATACTGACTATATTTAGAGACTAGTTTTACTCTATTGTAATGTAAAAGATGCTATGCCTCACATTGACGTGGCTATCTATCACTATACCAGCGAAGTTAAGATTATTTTTTTGTAGTTTGGAGACAAAATGTTTTTTAGGCTTCCGTAACCGAAGGGTGCCAAACGAGGCCCTATTACTAAGACTTCACTGTCCGTCTGTCTGTCTGTCTGTCATCAGGCTGTATCACATGAACCGTGATAGCTAGGTATTTGAAATTTTCACACATGCATTTCTGTTGCCGCTATAACAACAAATACTAAAAACAGAATAAAATAAATATTTAAGGGGGCTCCCATACAACAAACGTTGTCTAAAGACAGCGCTCGCCATCTAGCGACTATTTATGTAACCTTCATAGCACCGATAACATGTCTTTAAATGTCAATGTTAAACGGTTCTTGTTGATTTCTACATAATTATGGCGCTGTTCTCAAATTAGATCTTTGTCTAATGTTGTATACATAATGGTACGGAACCCTTCGTGCGTGAGTGGCTCCCATACAACAAACGTTGTCTAAAGACAGCGCTCGCCATCTAGCGGCTATTTATGTAACCTTCATAGCACCGATATCATGTCTTTAAATGTCAATGTTAAACGGTTCTTGTTGATTTCTACATAATTATGGCGCTGTTCTCAAATTAGATCTTTGTCTAATGTTGTATACATAATGGTACGGAACCATTCGTGCGTGAGTCCTACTCGCACTTGGCCGGTTTTTTTTATTAGGATTGGTGAACACTAATGTTGACCTCAGTCACCCCGTGATGGTAACCGAAGACGCGGTCAAAGATGTTACCTGCTAACCCGTTACCCCGGTTAACTCATTTGAAGACATCCCTTCTCTAAAAAAACGTAAGCAACGGAAAGCAACGCTTTCCTTATCTTTGCCGTTCATACTATAAAAGAAATTGCAAATCGCTTGGTGCAAATTCGCGGAATTTTCATGTATCTCCAGAATAACAACAGTCAGTAACTTTAATAACGTGTGCGTCACTAATTTTAAGATCACCCTTATTACGCGCGCTCTAGGATTTGCATGTGACATCTAACCGCCGCTAATATTCTAGTTGCCAAGAACGAACAAATTTGAGCGCGGCTGAAATTTTAAAATCCTATTTGGCTTTCCACCTCGGCGTAGACTAAAAGCGTGACTACGTGTAACTTAACACTAACTGATACAGCTGGTGGCTGTCGTAAGTGCCAACAACGCAGACACTTACCCTATCTCCGCAAACCGATAATGGAGCGTGAATTCTCTTGGCACGGTCTGTCTCGAAAATGTCGTCTGGTCCGCTGTTCAATGGGGTCGTTTCTATTGTACATTTGTTGTTTAGTTTACAGACTACTAAAAATGCAACTATTCCGTGCACTACACTGCTGGGCATCTAAATATTGGACAGTGCAGACTTTTCTTCCCGATGTGGCTCATCTCTTGCGTCGGCAACTGCTTGGTGATAATTCTTTCAGACTGTTAAACTTTTATACTAAGGTTTATCCAATCAATATTTGCAATTTGAAAGATAAAGGCAGTTGCTAAATTAACAGCGCTTTTTTGAGAGTACTTTAGTTCAGTGTGTTTAGTGTAACATTACCGTGTGGCGCCGGGTTAAGAAAAGTGTCACTCCATTTCCTTCCGTAGATGTCGTAGAAGGCGACTAAGGAAATCAATTACCAGAAGACGGGCAGCAGCGTCTTTCTGAGATTCCAAGCGCATACTGCGATCGCCAACCCGCCTGCCAAGCGTGGCGATTATGGCAAAACCTCTCATGGTTAGGCAAACCATAAGGGAGGCCTGTGTCCTGCAGTGGGCGTCGGGTGGCTGATGATGATGATGAGTGCAACATTGCATTCCACTTATCCCGACGTTTTATAAGCGTGTGTGTGTGGAAATCGCTAAACATCATATAATCTGACAACCTTATAAACGTGAATGTAACATAACCTATCTCAAAAAGAAAGACAACTATGTAAAGAAAGAAAATGTTGAAATGTTGAGAAAGAAATGTTGCGTTGGTTTGCACATGTGGAGGAGATGAAGGAAGAAAGATTGACGAAACAAATACATCCAGCGAATTTGGGTGGAAGGGCCGGTAAGGGACGACCCAGGCGGGTATACTTCGACCAAATAGGGGATGTATTAGCAAAAGGCAAAATGAAAAGTACCAGAAACCGGATTAACGAATGTTGAAGAAGCGTAAGTGATCTGTCAGTATCGTGGCAAGTGGCCGTCCCTGGTCTCTGCTTACGCCTCTGGAATTCAGGCGTGAGTTTATGTATGTACGCATCTATGTAAATATGCAAAGATTTATTTTTTTAACACACGATTCAAAGTAGCTCACAAACTACGACAAAAAAAAAGTAAATTTGAATTTGGAACATTTCATGAAGATCAACCGGCCTTCATGCCAGCCAGCAATAAAAGGCCTTCTCTACCTGCGCAATAATATAAACATCAGCTACCTAACGACGCCGCCGAAGTTACCCGACATCCGCGCCATGCGGAGCGAAATTGTAAATAGTTCCGCCCGTTTAGTTTGCAATATTTGTGCGCTCCGTGTAAATGGAAAAAGGTGGTAGGTAGAGTAGGGACGTCGGTAGAGGTGAACATTGTATGGTTTTAATAAATGGCTGCTATGATCAGAGTAGAGTTTGGTTATTTGTTTTCACGTTGCAGTGAAATATACGTCACGACATAATATGCTAAATGACCCGATCGGACTACTATAACAATGGTTCTTTTTAAGGTCATAATCTAACAACATTATTGGGTAGGTATTAAAGCCACTGGTTTACGTATTTTTGAGCTCATGGTATGACATGTCTTATTTATCTTTTAAATGTGTTTTCTAAAAAAAACTTCATTATCTCCTTTCTTCTTAACTCACTATTATAGCACAGAAAACAGTTACTTTCATTGTAATCAGTAGTAGACATTCAACCCTACTCAAAATAAAATGTTGCTATAGTCGAAAAACCGGCCAAGTGCGTGTCGGGCCACGCGCAATGTAGGGTTCCGTAGAAGAGGATTTTTTATCTGCTTTACAGAAGTAACAACTTCATCGAAGTCATTTTCAATGGATTTTGTACGAATTTTTACTTTTATAAGTTGGTTGCCTATTACTCGTTAACCAGTAAAGTCTGCTTAGCCATGATACTTTTCCTTTTACTTTCATTATATGTGCTACTACCTTGAAATTTTTCACGTTTCTATAATGAACCGTTTAGCCAGGAGAGGAAGGGGGGCGCCCTACTCGGAAAAAAATTTGCGCTTTAAAGCTTAATATTTCGCAAAAAGAATCCCTAAATTAAAAAATCCAATCACATGATGGGGTAGACGAGAAAAAAATCATCCCCACTTTTTGTGTTAGAGGAGGAGAAAAAAATGTAACATTTTATTCTTCAAGTTTGATGGCGTGATAAATATGTATACACTTACCAAACTAGTACGGTACCCTAAAAACTGTTTTTTATCATAAACACAAAATTAACAATAATTATTAAATAGTTAAGTCAGATTTGACAGCTTCAGGATTGATTTGTGGAGAAGATAATAATAGAAAGAATGTATTTATTGAAAAAAAATCATAACTGAAACAGAAATATAGTTCATCTGTTTCTTACACTTTAGATAAATATTTTTAAAGAAACTTTATGAAAGAGTTTTCTATCACGTCCATCTTCCTTTCTAACTAAATATTGATACATGACATTCTGGACTCAGTAACATTCTAATTATTATCGGTAAACTGATGAATTCACATGGGCGGTATGATGTAAAGGTTAATGTGCCGCAGATGCAAAGTACGCTAGCATATACGTCGCCTCCACTCTTACCTCGCTCTGTGCTCCCAGCAACTACATGTATCGGAAACGCTGACGTGCGCAAGTCGACGGAAATTAGACGTTACGACTATTGGGAATTGCCCGCCGTACCCTCGCGCGGTGCAGGTTGGGAACCAATGGTTACTTAGCGCGCAGAATATTGCTGCTCGAATGGTCTAAGGGAGGCTTTTCGGTACCGATGTGTTCCCGTTCTAATAAAGGTTAACGGTCATCTCGGATGGCGTGACCGAAACTGTGTGTGAAAATTTTACCACTAGGAAATGCTAGCAATGTCGTAACCGTTTTGATGTAAGCTCAAATTTTGTAAACATTGATAGAGATTCTCAGTTCCATGCATTCAGCTTATAGTATGCTGTGCATCATGTACCCGTTTTTACCGGGCTGCAAAACCATGCTTTCTTGCGTATGTAGTATGTAAAAGTGTATAAGTGTGTAATACACGCATAAGCGTGCCGAAATAAACATAAACATAAACATTTACATACAGGCACATACACTGACATACATATTTACATACATACTATTGACATACATATTGATACAACCTTCACGGGGCATTGCATACGATTGTACAATAATATCCCTGAAGATAGGTAAATAAGCTTGACGGAAACGCGGTTCAAAAAATGTGTAACGCACACTTTGTGCCAAAATAACAATAAAGATTATTTAGATGACAAACATGTCTGGAATTAAAGCAAGTTCTATGCATGAGCTCTATGTTTTAGAATAATATTATAAACATTGAAAAGTCTAAGGCCGACTTCCACCACTTCTAAAATGTCACTTAAGTCGCCATTTAAATCAACTTTTATATGAAAATTTTTAGTTAAATGCTGTTTAAGCCACATTTAAGAAAGCGGTGCTAGTTGGGACAATTTTCTTGCCAAAATGATCTAGATTTTGAAATGGGCACTTAGTTTTACTTGCAACGTTAATTAAGCCGAAGTTTCTGTATTATTTTGAATAACAACACTTTACTTTTAAATTTAGACTTTTTTCACCCGAAAACCATTGACTTCCTTATGGCGCAGTCATATAAAAAGTTGGCAGTTGCGTCCTTCAGTATCGTAGTCGTGCTACGACTTGCTACGAAATTTCGTAGCATAGTACTACGTTACAGCTCTAAACAAACAAGTTCACCATTTCTATTATTTTTCAATTGAATATAATGTGGAAAATCAGCTTCTTATTAGCAACTTGCTAATTACAAACAAAGTAATGTTCTAGTAATTATGGTAAAATCATCTAAGTGGCTAATAAAAACTGACCGGAATTAGGTGAATGTAAATATCTGCACCTGGCCAGGAGACTTGACATGTAGTTGTTAAAACGGTAAAATTTTTATGTAATATGTATCGAATTATTCATAAGCAGAGTATATACGTCCCACTGTAGGGCACAGGCCTTCTCTCAGGGGAGAGTATCGGCTTAATCACCACGCGTGCCCACCGCAGATTGGCGATTTCGGGCGCTGAGGTATATGTGAATAGCTCAGACACTCAGGTTTCCTCACGATGTTTTCCTTCACCGTTAGCGAGTGGTGTTACTACTATAACTTCAAAAATGTACATAACTTAGAAAATATAGTCATAAGTACATGCCCGCACTGGGATTCGAACCTGGGTCTCTCGCTTCCGAGTCAAATGTTGTTCCCACTAGGCTACCACCGCGCAAATTAATGCACGCTACCATAGAATTAATGAATGTTTATATTGATTAAATGATGAAATCCCAGGAACTTGCTTATAGCAGACCAAAAACGAAATTCGCTAGAAATCTGAGCGGAATTATGATGGTTTTAGGAACTCCATGCCTCCGCGCCACCTGCGGATATTTATATTCATGTAATTCTGTTCATAGTACCAGCTTTGTCTTTATAGGGTAATGAACACTGCGTTTAGTAATACATATAATTTATATCTGTTGAATAAAACGCAGCTGTTTTCTCTCCTCTACTATTTTATGTCTCTAAAAGAAAATTTAAAGACGAAAAGAAAAAGGTTAAAATTCAGTCATGTTGTACTGGCACTTCTAGAGTCAATTTGTAAAGCTAATTACAGGTTACATCACACATTAACCCTCAACTGCAGGGTCGAGTCACGACGTGCCCCGCCACGTCACGCGCTCACCTAATCACGTCACGCGCGAATAATTCACATTTGACGGGTCTAATTGGCCCGCCCGATCGACTGCGTGATTTGTGTTAACTAGATCACCGGTTAGTAGAACCACTCATTTCGTGTTAACGAGAGTAGAAATAGTGAACGGAGACTGGTTAAAACTTCTTTTGCACTTTTTATGGCTTGGCCTTTGCATCTACGTAATGAGATGATTTATGCAGCATCCAGTGGCACCTTCACTCACACTAGATTGGTGAAAGGACCACTTGGCCGCTGCAGTGCCTAGGACATTGTTTTTTAGATAGATTAGTCTTGCCCAAAGACTCGAATGCCCGAAGGCTGCGTGGGCCAGTCCGCGGTCGCCAGGTCAGAAATTTTTCGCCACAACAGCCATCAGTTCTCCGCGCTATGTGCCCCGCCCGCTGCCACTTCAACTGAGCAATTCTTGGAGCGACATCAGCAACTCAGGTCCTCAGTCCTGATTCGATCACGCAGTGAAACTCCTAACATGGCTCTCTAAGACAAGTAGTGAACCGTAATAGTAATAGTGTTTGTATGTCTGGTGAATTCATAAATCTTCGCAGTAATTGATAAAACGTAATTCTCTATTTTGTTTTTATTGTATCACTATGATAATATGCTTATATCGATCGTGTACATATTATTGAGATAGAATTTCTATCGTAATAAAACTATGTATCGCATGTTAATTTATACAACTAAATTTACTCTGCATTTAGATGAGCCAAGCAAACAGGAAACCACCATCTAACTTCCATTAGAGTTACACCGCAGGTAAAATACGAACTTAAACCGAAGAACAGTTTTTACAAAATGCAGAAATATTATACAAATTAAGTTTACTTATAAACAACATAAGCAAATAATCGTGAGGATACTCGAGTGCCTGATGTATTTACACACCTCAGCGCTTAAAATCGCCAATTTGGCCGCGTGGTGAGTAGGCCCATACTGTCTCTCTGAGAGAAGGCCTGTGTTATGCAGCGAGTCAACATAGGCTGATTATGCTTACAAACAACATTGTACTGAATTTTATCACAATTGAACTTGAAATAAAACGACCAATGAACTCTCGATATATTCGTGAATCTGTAACTAGAAATTAACCTGGTTAAATAAGCTATAAAATTTAACTTGGTCGTCTGGTTGAATGACAGTCTTCAGGTAATTTAATATAGATTGTCCTTCCAACGCCCTTCTGTGGATAATTTAGTGGGTATGGGCCACTAGCAAAAGCTATTTTGGAGGCCTAGCCCGTCACCCCACTGCGGGACGTCTAGACTTTCACTGAGTGATTTAAATGGATGCCGGTAATTTAGCTAATCCCGTTTTGAACGTGCGTCGTGATCGTCGGCCAGCGGTCGATTTAGTGCACCTAGCTAATGCAGGGTTGAGTTTTGTTTGGACGGGTTACGAGTACATTCGTAGCAAATAAATACCGTGAAACGGGTTGATTTGAAACTAAGAAACTAGAAAGAATAGAAACATAAAGTGCAAAAAGGTTTTTTTTTTCACTGCTGTAGTAGTGAGTTCAGTACAAAATTGATGACAAAAAACCTTTTTATACTTTTTGTTTCTATTCATACTCAGGTTTCTAATCACCCCGGTACAGGGGAATCTGCACCGGCTACTTTTTATGAAAGCTCACACTTACGTCAAGCGTATAAGAACTGCGTTAGTGTATGCGATGGGCCTCTTCATATTTTTTTTCTTTTAATTTACCTATGTTTATTTATTTATATATTAATTGATACTTTTATTGATACTTTTATTGATACTTTTATATTGACTTTACTGTGAACTTTAGTTTTGTTGGAAATTAGTCAATTTCGTGGCTAAATATGCTGTTTGTATAATATTTAACAATAATTCTGAATTCCAGTCTATGCATTTGCCGATTTCGGTTTTAGGTTTTATACTTTGCTAACGTGAATGTTATCGACTGTACAGTGGACAGCACATTAACTTTTACACCCGTAGACTCCATTTAGGTAGGCTACGGGTGACTGCAACTAACATGTAAATGTTGAAGTGCTGTTGACTGTACCAAAGAGTTACATCTACTCTGCTTAGTCGCCGTACTCTCAAAAGCGCAAGATGCAACGCAACATCTTATGCAAAACATTTATAGAGAAGTTTTTGCACTAGTCGCGTAACAATATTTTGTGTCCTTTTTTATTTTTATTTTATTTTATTTATTGCATTACACAACAGCTTATAACATTGGATGTTATAATAATGATGAAAGCTTATAATCTAGTTACATATCCTTTAACGTGTGATGACAGCATGGTAGAATATGGACGAGAGCCTTACTTACACATAACCCAAGTCACTCCTATATAGGGCGTAATAAAATTCACGTATCTATTCGAGCGGGTTCCACGCGTCAATTCAAACAACTTCAATTCAAAACTACAAAAAAAATCTGCTGTTCTAAAGTGAAAAAAACCTATGGAAGTAAAGTGTTTGAACCTGCTGGAATTTTTCGCGATTGTGAAAATGTCCCATGATAAAAGCTGTTCGTATTTACGACTAGATAATTTTCTGACAGATATGGGCATTTTGTTACACCTGTATAATACTAACAGGAGAAAGATTTTTTGTTGCTACTTGTGTGTCAAGAGTAGATGGTAATCGCCGGGGTACCATAAAGCAGGGGTGTGCAATAAAGGAGAAGCGAAATAATTCACGGACCGACAAAACGAGGATTTTAATACGCAAATGAAATAACTCCTCGGATTGATGACGCGCGGATTTTTCGCGCCTCTCTCCCGGCGTGTAACAGAAAGGGACAGAAAAACAGCCCAAGCAAGACCCAATTCACTCAGCATGATATGTATCTATCTATCTTTATCTACCTTTACGACAGAAGTGAAAGTAACTGTCTGTCTATTAAGTTATAAGGCCTAAACACTGAGCCAATTTTGATTAATTTTGGGGTGTAGATAGATCCTTATCCTCCTCAGTCCTGACTTTGAAAATTATAATTGATAACCATTGTTATTTTCAAGGTCAGAACTGAGGAGTTGTCAGCTAGCCTTATAGTTGGTTAATTTTATAGATTAATTTAATGGAATTTATTATGATACAGAACTTCTGCGATTTTCTATTGCATGCCTTCATCTGGGAGTATTTTTTTCGCGAGTTTTTTTTTGTTGTTTTTAATTACGTTTTATGGACTCGCGATTCTCAATTAACGGGATTAACTGGCTTTTTTACAGGCGCCAGTAACGAATTGGTGGCCTTTGTGATAGATTGCTTTAGGAATAATTTTTGGTGAAAATATACCTATCGATATCATGGGAAGGTTGTTATGTAAATACGTTATAAAAATGGAACAAAACAATCCATAAAATTAATAATTAAAATGTTTGAGTAAAATAGTATAAATTCTGTTTCTATTTTTATTAACCAAATGGTGTGAAGGCACCGACCAATTTTCGGTTGCTATGGAAACGGAAAATAAATAACGCATTAAGAAACTTAGGGTGCCAGCACATTAATCAAAACTTTACTAACTACGCGAGTTTTAATGGCGACACACACTATGCGCCCTAATTAAGGGGCAAAACATACTCAAACTTTCTCCAAACTAACGGACACCACTTGTCTCTCATCACAATTATGCGACATATGCATGTGATACTTAAAATATTCCCATACGTACGAAAGATACCTTACACGTGCGAAAAACCGGCTTTCGCGTCCATCCACAGTGTAAAAACGCGAAGGAAAATCAGAGCTCCCGGCTGGGGTTTACAAAAAGTCTATCATTTAGGCATCGTTTGATAGATTATCATGCCCTTAATAGCCTAAAGCAATTTTTCACAATCTTTATGATGGCTGAAGAAAAGAAGTATTTTTTTAACGCTAGTAAATAGCAAATAATGTATCAGGTAAATTTTATTTATGTATTATCGAGAAAGAGACACTTATTATCTACGTTATGAGTATGTTAGCAACTGAGAAATATTAAAAATTATATATACGTCGTTTTCTTCGAAAAACTTTGTTGCCTTTCTTAAAATTTTGCTCCATTCCCAGTTTGTACTACATTTTTTAAACTCATTACATAAATATCAAATGCCTCTTTCTTTGCAATCCCATAACCAAATCTAGTTACATTTCAATAACTAGCAATTTATTACATTATTCACGGCCAGCATAACGCTGGTTTAAGAGCAAAAGGAAAACAAGTGCTTGCTCTACTATGTTCAGTTTACGAAAATCTACGAAAGTTAAGTCAAGTTGAGAACATTCCCGTGCCAGGCCGAATTCCCGGGAATTCTTCATTTCCCACTCTACACTGTGGCTCTGGTGATTATAACGGCGCTACAGCACGCTGTTTTGGATAGCTTTCATTTATAAACAGCGAGACAGGCGCGACCCAACAGCCTCCCTCAGGAGGCAAACTTTCCGTCCAGCTAGCGACAATATTCGGAAGTTATTCCTCTGTATACAACCCTCATAGGCACCATTAAAATTTTCCCTGCCACCTTATTCATAATACACACGCCTCCCCCGTCTCTTTTGCACTCCGTCCGAGCACAAAAACGCGAGAGAGACGGAAATGTTTGCAAAATGACATCTCTGAATTAACGATGGTCGGCCCATGATAATTTACATATTTAGGTGAAATTAACCTCGTTACGTTAAATTGTATTATGAATATTAATAGGCTTGTGCTGGAGTAATATGTTACACCGTATGGTGGAGGGTATGGCGGCTTCAGATTTTCATGGCGAAAGTTATGGTAGATGTGTTTATGGCGGCAAGAGCTGTTGTAAATATGGCATGCATTTCCGCATAGTAAGTGTATAGTGATTGACAATAACTTGAACAAAAGTCCTTGCAGTCGGGATGATTTTGCGATGGACACTTGACGCCCTCGGTCCTGATCTTGGCGGGGGGCGTGGGATATGATAAATACTCTGTGGACTTTACCTCAGTCACATTATCAAATAATAATAAAAAAATTGCTCTTAACGTCCTCAGTCCTGACCTTAAGTTAACAATTGAAACCCATTGTTATTTTAGTCCCCTGCCAATGAGGCCCAAAATACATCCACGCAAAGTCGAAGTTATTTGTTCCGTATAGGTACCGTGTACCGTTCGTTTATCGACCAACACTGAAACTTACTTGCATATTAAAGTTTTATAACATCAGCAAAATTTTCTTTAATACCTTGACAACACTGTAACGTAGAAACATTTTTTTATTACTCTCGGGGAGAAAAGTAAGTAAATCCAACTCCAAACAAGAAACATTGAAGGTAAAAATGTAAAACTCGGGCTGCTGTATTTGGTTATCTAATAAAATATTACGAGCTTTGACAAGTGCCTCGGAGCTGGCCCCTTGCGACCACCGGGCCTTGAAGTTGTGAACACACCAAGAATGTAGGTTGAAGCTATTTCTGTTAATCCGGGCTTACACGGATATAACGTGTAATGTAAAGTATTGCTGTGACGCTCGTAGTGCCGTCCACACACAAAACTCGCGTCACATTACATTAAACATTACGACCCGTCTGGACCCGGCTTTACCCTTAACGTGATCCTCGGCTAATGCCGACCCCGTATCATTATTGGTAGGCCTAGTTTAGGTATGTCTAGTAACCATCCAGCAGAAAGCCAAGCGAATAGTTAATATCCGATACAATGATGGATAACATCAGTCATACCATAGGGTGATTTTGAATTCGTTCAAAGACACGTTGCCAAGAGATTATTTATATTCCAAGGTAAACACGTCATACTTCAGTCTGGTCATCATCCTAAGAATGACGATGACGTTTCATTTGACATTTGCATCTAGTGATAGGGGTGTTCGCTGTATATGCGACGTTAGCGTTAACTAGCCTTAGAACACTTTGAATATCAAATGGCGCTGACATTGTAAAAATATCCACCACATTTATTACAAACAAAATTCGGAACTCGAATATACTGAAAAAATTCCACGAATACACCGTCATTAAAATTTAAGAGATGTAGTAACAGCTACAATATATATGCGTCCCACTGTAGGGCACAGGCCTTCTCTCAAGGAGACAGTATGGGCTTAATCACCACGCGTGCCCACCGTGGATTGGCGATTAAGTACTTCATGAGGTTGAATTATATCATATTAATAGGTACTTCATGTGGTTGAATTATATTATTTAAGATTCCAAAAGATTGGGTATACCCATCTGTGGGTGAAATATAAACGCCATCAAAGCGTTGCATTGACAGCATTAAAATTCACTATGTGTGCCCGCAACTTTATCCTGGTTATGGCCGGTGAGCAGAGAAGGCTTTTATGTAAAGGCACAAAGTAAATATCCGTTAAATAAGACGGTGTGGATGAATATTTCGGGAGGAGAAAAATGCCCGCCTTAAAAATATCCCTGAAGATTTCGTGAAAAATCTCAGTCATATTAAGTAAAGTTGATCTTATAAGTCCCTATTTGTATTCATAGAAGATTTAAGATTTTTATTCTAAATCTAGTTACAAATAGTTCAGTTGTCGATATTTCTGTACCCACCTGCACACATAATTGGGTAATTGACAAAATATCAAATGAGTTACTTTTAAAACGGAATTTTGTATGAAAATAGTTGCTTATGACGTCAAATTTCACAGCACTCTTTTTATGTTTAATCTATTTAAAAATTGTAATAACTAGTAATTGACTAAAAGAGATACATTTTCCGAGATATTTTGTAATTTTTGTTTTAATCGAGCATATGAAATAATCGTGTTAAATACCGTATTGTAAATTATTCAAGGGCTCATTTCTACCGGGCCCTTCATTTACTTATTTAGTTACAATTTACGATTAAGTGTGTTTATTTTAGGAAGAAATATCCTGAAATATTCTTCCCATCACTAATTAGATTATTCTTTATTATATAAAATGCATTTATTAAAGCAGCCTGGTATTGTTCAGACATAAGAATTTATCGGAAAGGTATGCTTTTCCATTCCGTCTCAATTTATAATAATGGAACAATATTAATAAAGGTAGGGCCCGACCCACAGTGACCCTGGCGAAAATTAAACACAAAACACACGGCGAGCCTTGCAGTAATAATTTGAGTAGCTGGCTGGCAGAAAAAATATCACAGGGGAATTTAAATTTAATTTTCGAACTGGAATGACGTGGAGCCCCTGCGGCCGTTCCAAGTTCAAAAGTCGCGACGTCTTGTGAAAGAGGCCGTTAAAATAAAGAAAATAAAATTATAAACGGAACGCAATCACGGACCGAAATTCGGAGTTTTTTTTCTATTGTCTCGGGAAATGGGGGCTACTCCGCCATTTTAAAGTGAATTGGTAAAATAAGTAAAGCTAACCAAAAAAGAAGAAAAATAATAGATACAGTAAGCAGCTGTAATTTAACCTAGCGAAGATTATTTTCACCGAGTATTCCTACTTCCTGATTCTTAAAATCCCACCACAGTCAGTATCACATTACTTAAATACAAACAGCGGTAAATTGCTATTTTTCCATACCTAATTTTCAAGTGTCCCATTTCACAAATGTGTAAGAAATTTTCTATTCCACAAATGTTTTTTCTCTAAGTATCAAAAGCTGCATACAACAGTGCCACCTCAGCTCCCTAAACAGTCGAAATACTTTAATACAATTTGGCGAAATGATATGAAAAGGTACAGTGACCCGGGCGGGACTTGTACTTGATAATTAACGGGGGATCCCAGAGGAAGGGCCCCGTCCGGCCAACCTAATATATTATATTTCAGATGACAGTGCTAAGGGTTGATTTGAAGGATGATAGCGCAGTGTTTGGATGCTTATTTTATCTCGGGTTTGCATGTGACACAAATAATAAGTTATGTGGAAGAATTTATTGGGGTTGAAAGTGGTCAGATGGTCTGCGAATCTAAGCATCAGTCGTCTACTTTTGGCAGTTGACGACTGAGCAAGGCACTGTATGTATCTTAAATAGTTTGAAATATGATTATAATACGAATACAAAAAAAACACACAAAAAATCTGTTTAGAACACTGTTTTAAGTCTATTAATTAGTATGAGTATTATTTACTCGAAAATAAATAAATGTTATATAGTAAACAGTTAGCACTTTTAATGGTTACACGAAACCACAATGTTTAAAACATTTTGTTTTAAGCACGTCAGCCCTTATTTTGCTTAGTCACTTCTACTATTTAGGATAGGATAATGTGAAATTAATAATGTAGCATAGATGTAAATTTAGCAAAGTAAGTCTTACATACCCGTAAAATTCACTAACCGATATTATGCCTATATTAATAGTAAAAAGTTTATTGGAGCACTTGCCGTTTACAATTTTTATTATCATGCATTGGATACCAATTGTAAACGGCTCGTGTAAGTTTATATAATTTCGGACACTAAGATTCATCATAACTAGGTACTTCCGCTTAAACCAGGCCAGGCCTGTATCTTCAATGCTAGTTTATTCTATTTGCAATTTACTTACTATTAAATAACAACATTTGTATATTTTTCCATTCGACAATGAAATGTCTAAGTTTTTCATGGGTGTCACTAAAATGGACTGTATGTAAAGATTCTGTGTTACTGCGATCCTATCCGGCAGTCAATCTGTGCTAATTTAATTTTCATAGTTGACGGAGCTTTACGGTGCTGCAAAGTTTTTACGATGAGCGATACGGGCGCCTTAAATTCGCCGTTAAGGTGGCAACTCGACTTCGCGATTAATTCTTAAATGTTTGATGAGACGATGATTTCTGACATGCTTGCTTGGGTTTTTGAAAACGATTACTTGGTAATTAGTAAAAAAAACCCGGCCAAGTGCGTGTCGGGCCACGCGCTATGAAGGGTTCCGTTGAAGAAGGATTTTTTTTATCTGCCTTAAGTAATTTTCAATGGATTTTGTACGACGTTTTCCTTTTATCAGTTGGTCGCCTATTACTCGGTAACTTGTAAATCCTACTTAGCCGTAATAGTTTTTCTTTTAAGATCATTATATGTGCTACTGTCTTCAATTTTTTCACGTTTCTACAATCAACCGTTTAGCCAGAAGATGGGGGGAACGCCCTACTCTGACAAAAATTGGCACTATAATATTTCACTAACGGTACCCTAAATCGAAAAATGGTCTTCCTACACCCACAATATTTTTAAATGAATAATCCAACGATACCCCGCACTTAGTATAAGCGAGAAATAGAAATTTCATCTGTAATTTAGATGTACGCAAGGTAACCTAAAAAATTTTTTTAAAGATTTTATTCTACTATTTTGTCGACGTGATTAATATGTATGTGTATGCTAAATTTCAGCTTTCTAGTACTAATCGTCTCAGAGCTAGGCCGCGGACAGACCGACAGACAGAAGGACGGACATGGACATGAACTCTTTCATCTATCGTACACATTGCGTTTTCGTGGCTGTATAGCCACAGATGCGTTTACCTTTCAGCACAAACTGTAAAATAAAAATAAAAATTGGCAGTAAAGCGGAGTTCGTTGTTATTTTGTTAACAAAATAATTAAAATGAGTTTCGATGATTCTGAAAGTGAAAATGAAATGAACATTGACTGCATTCCACCAGATTTAAGATCGGAAGCTAAATTAGTGATGGAAAACCTGCTTCCAAAAAAATCAAAAGAAAAATGTATTATGTAAAGGGCCCCTTTTTAATTCCTTGCATTTTTTTAAGAAAAGCACTATATATGCCTCGGGCGAAATGGCAAATGCCTGTCTCGTATCATTGAAGTCCTTGCCTGCGGCTCGGCCTTCAAACTCATACTCGACCTGCAATTGCCTATTTCGCTGCCTTTGCAATAATGTACTATTATTTAACGGCATAACATAAATTCATAGAAACTCAAATAACACAAAAAAAAAAGAAAAAGATACACATTTACATTCATACTTAAGTAGTACCTATTTACTTACGGTATTATAACTTCCACACAACACAATCACTTGTCCTGGACCCAAACTAGGATACCCTCTGCTATACTAGCCAGTCAATGACATTACAAACACGGAAATTCACCCAGACTGAGCCCATTTGTACACATGTACAGCGGCCCCCAGTGGGAATCTAACCCACGTCCTCTGGCATGGTAATCAGACGTGATACCGCTAAACAAACGAGGCAGACATGCTGTTTAAATAGTCTATGGTAGAGCGTTTCTCTAAACCGTCTAAGATTATTTAAACTGCGTTTAAGGAGTGTATTGATGAGTCGTATTTTAACAACTAAGACTGAGACAGAACAGTGTCTGTGTGTGATAAAATACCCGTTTTCTTTCGTCTTAACCTTTTTCTGCCCACCCTACCGCTCATTCCATGCTACTCTGTAAATACTGTGTTTTTCACGCAACTTTTATGCGCTATTATTTCTCTGCGCGCATAAAACTAAGCCGGGGCGGGTTTATGGCACACAGAGGTGGTCAGGCTAATCCCGGCCACATAAACTAGTCTATCACCCCTTTATATCTTGTTTCACCGTAAAATCCCGACTTTATATACCACTCTTGCCTACCTATGGTGTAGGAGTATTTCAGTTACACAGGGACTTTCTTTTCGCTGTCAAAAAGTAATAAAATGTACTTACTGGAGTACGAAAAGTGCCGTAAACATATCTACAACAAAATTTCGAACAATTACTTATATCCTGTTGTCCCTTTATAAAAAAAATCTCCACTTGCTGCGGTCTTGAGACTTCGACATCTTCCCATCCCATCCCAAGTGCGTTCGCCTCTGACACAACTGATCGGCGCCAGGTGGTTTTTGGACGCCCCCTCTTTCTCCTACCTGGAGGATCCCACAAGAGGCTCTGCCTGGTTGGATGTTGGTCTGACCTACGGCAGGTGTGGCCGACCCACCTCCAATTTCTAGCCAGAATTTCCGGGAATAGCCAGGATTGCTGCATTAATGGGCATCTGCTTTGTCAGCCTCCACAATTCTGCGTTTGTGGTACGGGTACCAGAACATTCGCAGAACCGGATGAGGCACTTATATATAAACACATGCAGCTTGCTAGCAAGTACTAGGTCTTATTAATTTAGTAGTGGAAATAACTTATACAAGTAAGTTAATTTTGTCCAGAATTAAATGTGTTGTTCTTACAAAAGTTTACTACCTACTAGATACTCACGCTATCGGCTTCATCCTTTCCTATGAAACTGTGTTTGGAAAAAAATAATATTATTTAATTTTCATTCAATGTTTTCGCTATATCCAGTGAATTTGTATATTATTTTGTTCGTGTTTAGGAAATCTGAATAGACAAATTGATAGTGAATTTCTCAATTTAAAAAACCAACGGCAAGTTTACCACAAGTTAAAATTAATAAGGCCGTATTAATATATACAATAAGATACAATACAAACAAACTTTATTTCTCCATCCACAAATTAGGTCCAATAGAGGTGATACAATATGGCACAATAGAAGTAATTTGTGGACAGACTGGGTCCTAAACTAGATCAGAGATCTGTATCTTAGGATGCCAGGCCTAATTAATAAAGCGCTTGCCCCTTAGAGCAACTAAAATAATTTTTATGTACACTCATATCATAATCTTCAAATTAAGAATTCAAAGGTAAACACATATTGACAGGCTTTAAACAATACATAACTTTAAAGAAAATAAAAAAAAGTGTAATATAATATTATTATTATTATTATTAAATCCTTTATTGCATATAAAACAGAAAGTTTTGCACATAGGCGAGCTTAATGCTACTTAGCATTATCTACCAGTTAAGTAGTTTATGTGACTGTCACATAATGAGGGTTATTAAAACACGAGCGAGATTTTAAAAAACGAGCCTTGGCGAGTTTTTTAATAGCATTCGCGAGTGTTTTAATACCAAGTTATGTGCAGTCTCATACACTACTTTATCTACACTCATAATGAAATTTTTGAAACAAAATGGCGCAATTTCGACAAAAGTATCTTGACATTCAATCGTCTGCACTCAGTTTTGCGCGCGCAATTTTAGGTATTTTTAGTTGCACTTTTGGTACCACGAAAATGAAATTAGGTTTTTTTATAGAGTCAACTTTTGACATTACAAAAAAACTTAAGTTTTGTTCCGTGATCACAGCAACACTTTAAAAAAAATAACTGTAACATAAAGTGAAAAATCTGACCTTTAATGTAACTTTATATTACACTTTTTTTTTATTTTCTTTAAAGTTATGTATTGTTTAAAGCCTGTCAATATGTGTTTACCTTTGAATTCTTAATTTGAAGATTATGATATGAGTGTAGATAAAGTTACATTAAAGGTCAGATTTTTCACTTTATGTTACAGTTATTTTTTTTAAAGTGTTGCTGTGATCACGGAACAAAACTTAAGTTTTTTTTTTAATGTCAAAAGTTGACTCTATAAAAAACCTACTTTCATTTTCGTGGTACCAAAAGTGCAACTAAAAAATAAATTTATAATTGAAAATTTTGTTTCATTTCGATATGAGTTTAGTTAATAACCGTAGATTTATGTATAGTACAAAGCTTGTCAAACGTGTTTTCCTTTGATTCCTTACTTTGAAGATTAAGACATGAGTGTAGATAAAGTAGTGTATGAGACTGCACATAACTTGGTATTAAAACACTCGCCAATGCTATTAAAAAACTCGCCAAGGCTCATTTTTTAAAATCTAGCTCGTGTTTTAATAACCAACCCTCATTATGTGACAGTCACATAAACTACTACGAAATGAGTAGATACATTGAAAATGATTAATTCATTGTCGGATTGAAACCACGTAGGCGAAACTGGGACTAGAATATGCCCACAACGTTAAAAAATTGTTCCAAAAATAAACTACTACGAAATGAGTAGATACATTGAAAATGATTAATTCATTGTCGGATTGAAACCACGTAGGCGAAACTGGGACTAGAATATGCCCACAACGTTAAAAAATTGTTCCAAAAATAAAACGAATACTAAAAAGTTTCCTAAACGCATACAAAGACTCACGCTTCTATTACAATCTAAAATAAGTCTTAAATCCTTATGAACTAAGAGACCAAAATACAAGTGACAAAAACCAACCAAGTGCATGTCGGGCCACGCGCAGTGTAGGGTTCCGTAGAATGAGGGGTGTCTTTCTTGCTTTACAATTCCATCAAAATAATTTTCAATGGAATTTGTACGAAGTTTGCCTTTTATAAGTTTGTTGACTATTACTCATTGAAATCTACTTATCCTTGATAGTTTTCCTTTTTACCCCATTATTTGTGCTACTGCTCTGATTTTTGTCACGTTTGACAAACAGCCGTTTAGCCAGAAGAGGCCAGGGACGCTCTATTTTAACAAAAAAAATGCGTTTTAGAGCTTAATGATTCGCAAACGGATCCCTGAATCGAAAAACAGTTTTTTAACACCCACGATCGACGACCATCGTACCCCACACTATGAGATAGACAAGAAAAAAAATCGTACCTAATTTAGCTATCCGCTACTACGCCTACATCCACCGTGTGGGCACAATAAGATTTCCTTTGAAGTTTTTGTCGTTTTGTCGGCGTAATTGGTATCTATGCCAAATTTCAGTTTTCTAGAACTAATTGTCTCAGAGCTAGGCCACGGACAAACAGACAGACATGGCGAAACTACGTTATATGTTGCTTGTTGACCACGGAACCTTAAAAAGGCCGTTCCCGTGACGTGCTTGTTGGGCGCACCTGGACTGGCTTTTTAGTACTGTAATCTCTAAGCTTAAAAGTATTTAAGGTATATTTTAGTCTGTATCGTTGCGCCCGTTCGTCGCCGGCCTGTCGTAATGTAAATAGCCCGTAGAAGAAGAAGTTTCCCTTTATCAATTTCCATTTCCACTTTCCCTTCCACCCTATGCCAGCCAGAAACTTTGCCAATAAACGTTCCAATTCTACTGCCACGTGTGCTAATAAAAGCGAATGTTAACGCGCACCGTTACAATCAAAGTCTCGTGCGAATCGGTTCAGCCGCCCGATTATAACGTTTGATGGGACGGCAGGAAATGACACCCGAGTTAATTTCGGTTTACTGATTGTTCCTGGTTATAGGTTTGGCTTTAGTGCGGGTGTGATTGAAATCAAATCCAGGGTTGTTTTTTAAATGCGTAAATCCGGAAACACGTCAATTGTTATACAGCTATTAATTGTGATTTCATTTTTCATCATAAGTTTTCATGTGAAGTTTGTATTTTACAACATTTGTTCTATGGGTGTTTCACACGCTAACGGTGAAGGAAAACATCGTGAGGCAACCTGCGGCTTGGTTAGCTCCGCACGTATCTACTTGTCATTCCTGTGAGCTAGGCCGACTAAGCTGTCAGGATGGTATAGGTGCTGGGCATGTCCCAGGCACTGCAGCGTCCGACTGGTTCTTTCAACTATCTAGTATGAGTGAAGGTGCCATTGGACGCTGTATAAATCATCTCATTGCGTAAATGCAAAGGCCGAAGTTAGTTATATGGGTATTTCTCAGATTGATATTTTTTTAATTTGGGTTACATAATTTGTTATAAGTTGTGTTTGCTGTATTCATGAAATTAACAAATTTTTCAAGATTTGCACATTTAAAATATAACCCTGTAGAACTCGATCTATTAAAAAGAGATAGATGCTTTTTGCTCACACACTATTGCCATTACGATAACAAGTAAATTTTGGATAACCCGGCATCTGCGTCAAAATTGATAAAGATTTCTGAAATCTGATGATCTGTTTTTTATTATTTTCTTGCTACTTTACAACATTTTTTTTATGGTTTTAACGTTGTACGTGAAATTTGAAATAAGATTTTTATATAGGCTCATAAATATTAATACAACTATAACAATACACTTACAAAACACCAAAAAATCCTTGCACTAAAATAAAATTAAAACTAGCCGTTTTTTAGTTAATTTCATCTTGCTTCTCCTGGTTGTAGACAAATTTTTTTGTCAAATACCTGCTACCAAAGTCAAGAAATGGTTAGTAGAAGTTAAAATTTATATGAATGATCTAGGATGAGCAAATAACTTTGTAACCACTAATGGTTTCCATATTTTTAATGATTTTCTTGAGCGATTCGATGGCATAAAGCTGAATTCAATTAAATGTGTATAAGCATTCGATTAAAAATTACTCTGTGTGTGTTTAAGTGTTCTCTAGCTAACAGAAAAAGGTCCGACGCCACATCTTCACCAAAATGCCTTTAATACGACACACATGTAAGTATCTAAATAAAGGTAAAATACTAAACAATACAAAAGCTATCCATAAATAAAGAGGCTCTTTCGGACGTTATACCTTTCAATTTCCAACTGGTAAACGCAACTAAAGGTGAAGTCTCGCTGTTATGATCTTTACTGAGCTAGTTACAAGGTCTGTAGTTCAGCAACAAGTTATCTACACATGGTTACAGTGGCATGCCACAGAACAAGAAGATGATAAGGTCCACTTGTTAAAACTTTTGCAAACGGTTGCAAACCGGGCCTTATTACTATATGCGTCCGACGTCTGTCTGATGATGTATAAAAGGCTATATTATCCTGAACCGTAATATAAAAATCCCAGAATGTGTATTATTATGTTGAGTTGTTTAACTAACAATAAAAAATACAAAAAAGGGAGTTAGGAAACGTATATTTTTGTTTTTTGATATCACTTTATCGTTAAAATGGTTATACGTATAAGTGTCAATCGTATCATAGCGCAAATAATAGAAACTAGCAAAAAGGTGTGGGTTACGCACAGAAAGTAACAAAACACATTTTTGCCAAGTAAATAGGTAATATTATTTTAATTAATGGTGGTCTCGGAGCGCGAGACCTTAAGTGGCACTTTTTCGTTAAGTCTCAATTTTTTTCTCAAGAGGGACATTTCAACTATACTACGATGTCTGAAGAGAATGAAATAATGGCAAAACAAGATGCACACAGTGCGCCAAGCCGGTTCTTGACCGGCCTGGACTGAGCCGATTCGAGCCCATTTCAACTAGAATAGAAGATCTTCGAAGTCAGTTATGTTAAAGGACTGAAAGTATGCAGAGGTATTTAGGTTACCAAAAAGAGTATTTGCCCTAAAGTTCATGCTATCATGAAGTCAAAAGAAACGATCAATCAGACTCTTCCACTGCTGGACATAGGCCTCTCCAAAGCCACTACCACTACCTTCCGCCCTCGGCCAATTTCACCTAACCACTGCCAGCAATCTGCCTCAGATCGTCGGTCCAGCGAGCAGGTGGGCGTCCTACGCTGTTAAAAGAATGAAAGAAGAAAAAAAGTTCTTCACTCGCTTCCACTGTCCAAACCTTCTGTGAGCACGCAACCGTTTTCAGTCGCGAGCGGAACTCCCGCGCCTACACTAAACAACTGTCATTTTATTTTATCACCGGCTCCGCGTAAACTCACTCTCTTGTGATAAATTTTAATGCGCGCTACAAAATATTGTCGCGAGAGGGTAGGGGTCGGCAGTCGGTTGATACTTTTAACGGTGTAACGGTGTCCTGAAGGAATTCTAGGAGATATTGCGGTGTAGGCACTAGACGTGTGCGGGAATAACGGAAGTCATATGAGATAACTCCTTTTCTTTTACAATTATGGTCATGTAGTGTAAAGGGTTATTAACACAATGCGCAATTTCTGAAACATGTTGGTTAGAGTTTGTTATATGCAACATATTTTGTTCTGTGATTTACACCTCCTTATATTTCAAATAAAATGCAATGATTGTTACTATTTTTTTTGTCCTATTTAAAAAAAAATCAAAGATTTCACGATTTTTCTGCGTTGGAGTAGCGCTGTTTGAAAGAAAATGCTTAAAAACATGTGTTTACAGAATGGACTCTGGTCTATGTAGTACAATGACTTACAAAAGGCTGCGCCATTAGTAGAACGCAGAAAGCGCGAACTCAATAAAAAATCAGAGAAAAATTTGTAGAACAAACGTTGTTGCCGTGCACAAACTCTAATTGGGGTGTCTCAGTAATTACGCATATTAAGTAATATTAAGAAATCTACCCTTATAAGTAAAGTAGTATGTTGGAAACGTCACTCATTGTTTACCCTGCGAACGGAACTCTATTTATATCAGTACAGTACAGATATCTTGGTAGGAATATGACATGAACAGAGTCACGTATCAATCAAGGTGTTTTTTTGACAAACATAACCCGTGTGAGCCCTCACCGGTCTACTGACAAACTATTCATGTTATTTTTGTAAGAGAGTCGCCCGTAACATAACTGATTAGAAGGAATACCTTTACTAAGCGTCATGTACAAGACATCACGGAACAATAATATAAACAAACATGATATAACACAACAACAAATAGTGGATTTATCTATGCGGCGGTAAAACAGCGACATACAGGCTCAGTTATTGCTGCAGGCAGTGCGCACATTTTCTTCAAAGCGTATCGATGGCAATAAAGCACTGGTAGCCTAGAGTAGAACATTGGTTTCGAAAGCGAGAGACCTAGGTTAGATTCCCAGTGCGGGCATGTACCTATGTTATGTACATTTGTGAAGTTATAGTAGCAATACCACTCGCTAACATCGTGACGAAACCTGAGTGTCTGAGCTTTTCACATACCTCAGCGCTTGAACTGGCTAATCCGCGGTGGGTGATTAAGCCCATTCTCTCTCCCTGAGAGAAGGCCTGTGCTCTACATTGGGACGTATAGGTGTAGGCTGCTTTGCTTATGTATCAATGGCAAACGACGTTCGCGAAGTAATCAAAGTATTTGCCAATCAGCGTGAGGATATCACTGATAATAATCAGTAAATAAATTACTGACCAGCGCGCGAAGGCAGTAGGTACATCGTTCGGGGAGGCACCTTTCATGAACTATCACGATCTGCGGTAAGTTACGGTGACTTCCTATTAATTATGGTACCCGCGTCATTTTATTAACGACATCAAAGTTGTTTGCATGTAAATATTTCCACTCCCGACTCCAAGGGGCCGTGTTCAGGGGCTGTAAAATTATGCGAGCCGTTCGCAAGCCCGGCGTAACCCATTGTACAAGTGTCTTTTTAACAAACTCTTAAAAGTTTTAAAACTCCGTGTCTCAAATCCTGGATCGGTCCCGAGGGGCTCCCCGCAAAAAAATTAAAGGCACAAAAGAGTCCAAAAAGTAAAAGGAACCGCCCCCCAGCCAGTTAAAGTAAACATTTTACGTTCGTTTAGGTAATTCTGAGGAGGCTGCGCATTAAAAAAAACCTTTTTTGTCCTACTGTTTCCGTGTTCGCATTGGGGTACCTTTAGCGGTAGCTAGTGGAAGGTACAATAAATATAAGAAGAATTGTAATGGGGATTTTTTTTTTATTTATTTATAAATAATACATGTTTGTCGAAAACAAATCATTCGCCAAACTGCGTGGCAGTTTGTTGGCGAATTTTAGCGCACTTCTTATTTTATCTCTTATTCTAAGGCTGACATGCGCCACTCTCTCAAAGGTGGACATGGACATACAAGTAGTTGAGTTTTGTTCAATTCAAATGACATCTGAGAGGCAGCGCAAGTCGGATTAAATCTTAACTTCTACATTTGACAACCCTCCTGCCCGCCCTGCGCCTGCGGCTTGGGATCGGAACAGTACCACAGACAGGGGGGCAGTCTCACAAACACTAAATATGACATGGAAAAAAATTTGGAAGATAATATTTTTATGCTGCTGATGTAAATGAGATGTTTAGTTCGGTTATATTTTATTATGGATCACTCGTAAGAGGCGACTAAAAAACGGAAACCAGGGAACGGGCAGCAGGGTTGACCTGTGACACGAGACCACCAAGCACTGCGATCTCCAATTCGCCTGCCCAGCGCGCAGCGTGGAGATTACGGCAAAACCTCCCATACAGGGAGAGACCCATGTCCTGCAGTGGACTGCTAGGGTTGATGATGATGAATTTATTTAACAAAACTTTTTTTTATTTCTTCTTGAATATGTTTTACTTTCGCAGCCCTCCTCAGAGAAACCAATATTGTTTAATATTTTTGGTATAAGGAACTTTCTTGTTCTTGCCCCATAGTAACTTCTCGGTTCATTATGCATTTTTCTTTTCGTTTTTCTGGTATTAATTTTACATGGTTTCTTCATGGTCGAAGGTCATGGACCAGCACTACAGTTAACTATTTACTTAGCAAAATTCTCAATTCAGAAGCTGGCCTTAGGAATAGCTAATATCTAGGAGGTAGGAAGGTGAGGAAATGTGATAACTAAATAACTAAAAGCGTGTTAAGTTTTACTCCGCTTCCTATTTGCCTTTTCGCAGTAAGAGAGAGACAGTACAAAGTAATGACTAACTTGGCCTGGAGTTCTTAAAAAGTACGCAAGGTTCTATTCAAAAACCGTTCCATTTTATTCAGTATGTCATACTGGTAAAGTTTTTAGTCACCCAATGTAAACGCAACAAACTTGGCGTACGCCTCACTCAAATCCACGGCTAATTCATGTCGAATTCATTAAGTTGGAGGTGCCTTAACAAGGTGTCTTGATAATTTAATCCGGCCCGGATAGCCCAATTAAAATGTTGCCCGACGAGTTTTTAAATATGCACGATGGAAGGGTTGCCACGAAAAGAGCCTGAAATTTGTCGTGAAATGATGCGACCTGAAGGTCAGATTCAGTTCAGCTCCTATATTACGCACACCAACTCCTGAACGATTCCAATCGTCCAACTGACAAATTTCATACTAATTGCTATCACAAACATCAGGGTTCCGACAGGATTTGGTATGTATAATTAGTAGGCCCCACAATATCGCTCAATCAAAGGCGACTTTGATTAGATTAGGCGCCGGATTAAGAATAGCGTCACTCCATTTCCTTCCGTGGATGTCGTAGAAGGCGACTAAGGAAATAAATTACCAGGGGACGGGCAGCAGCGTCTTCCTGAGATTCCAACCGCATACTGCGATCGCCAACCCGCCTGCCAAGCGTGGCGATTATGGCTAAACCCCTCATGGTTATGAAAACCACGAGAGAAGGCCTGTGCCCTGCAGTGGGCGTCGAGTGGCTGATGATGATGATGATGACAGGTTACTTTAAAATGGTTGCCTGGAAAAGATAGCTCTAAACGAAAAGTTCGCTAATTGGATACTAATGGGGATCCACACTGCCAATTTATCCCTGTAGAGGGCGCATCATCGATACGGCCAGTCTGAACTGTCATTCTTCTACAATTGTAGCACTTTTTTACGATCTTTTATAAATTTTCGTTAGATTTCTTTCGATATGACCCTTTTTTGGGCTACCAGGTTGTAAAAAAATGGTGTTATGGTTTCCACTGACTTAACCGAATTTTTCATAAGGTCAGCTTTCTCTCCAGTTACTTTTGCTCCTTGTTTATTAAGTTCGTCTTTTAGTTCTGTTAACTTCTATGTTGCTTACATGTTGAATAACTAGATGTTGGACCCACAGAAAACTTTATAAAAAACAACAAATCTATCTCTAACCAAATCACAACAAAGCTTGTCATGGCCGGATCGCTGGCAGCGGCTGGGTGAGCATAGCCGAGGACAGAAAAAAGTGGCGCGCCTATGTAAAGCAGTGGACGAGTATGGAGTAATTGATTGATGGGAAGTGTTCTTTATCTTTATCAACCATTTTGTAATGCATCGAGACAAAAGTGTGTTTTTGGCAAAAAATGTAGTTCACTTTCACTTTCACTTTCAAAATAAAATCAACCGTATTCAATTTAATTGCTTACGCATATCGGACGACAGTCTATTAAACATTTAAATTTTTCAACATTAGGTATGTCGGAAATGACGAATATTCAGTGGTACACCATTACCGATTTTATTAATTTATTTATATTTATTCCCATCAAAACAAGAAAAACTACAATTTCAGTATTATTTCGATAAATCTATAAATCTGCAAACTTTGTCTCTGTCTGACATTATGTCTGTCTCACTCTGTTTCTTTGTGCGCGCATTACGCAAAAACCACTGACCGGAATGAAATAAAACTCACCAGAATTATAGTTTAGGCTTCCGTGTAATCACGGATACATTTAACCAGGTTATGAAGAACCAGTCAGTGTACGCACTACCCGTCGGAAATAACTTTATCTGTCACCGTAGGAATCGCCATATAGCGATGTGCCTAAATAATTCCGCCGTAAAAACTGAATTTGCACGGATATTTAATTTTACAATTTTCCGACGTTTCGGTAGAACTTGAACTTAATCAAAATGAATGAAGTGGTTGGTACCGCTGAGTGTAAGTTCACTGACTGCAGATCTATCAGAGCGCTTAATTGTTTCATGTCCGCGATATGTTCCTTCACCCGTTCAGCTATGGTACGCTTAGTTTGACCAATGTACGAGTAACCACATTCACAGTTAAGCTTGTATGGGAATTCTCTTGTAAAGGAATCCTGTGCTTGACACTTCGCATGAGTTGGTGTATCTTTCTTGGCGGCTTGAGGATGGTTTTGATTCGGTTGATGTTTTGGTTTTGTGCAAATTCAGTTTTTATTATGTCTAGTGCTCGGGTTAACCTTAGAAAATACTAATTCCGCCGTGTCACACGGTGCGCAGAGTTGTGTCTTTTTTTGCAAGTCTCTTAATATTGTTTTACTTTCAAGAATTATGAAAATTAACTGCTATTGCATTATGTAAAATTACTACTGCACATATCTAAAGGTGATAAAATAACTTAATGAACTACTAAATTTATTATTAAGAATAAAAGTGTCAGAAGTAAAAATTCAATATAACCAACATAACAAGGCAAACTTCAAAAATAACTAGGTACCTACCGATATTTGCGTTCCGAAATGTAATAACCTTCTGAGACAGAAACTCATTATCTCTTTATGTATTACTAGCTGTGCCCGCGACTCCGTTCGCGTACATTTCGATTTTTACGAAGCATTTGTATGGGGGCCACGTCTTATCATAACTGGAGCTAGAATTTAAATAGCCTATCCTGTGTCCCAGATGTCTATATGTTTTTATACCAAATTTCATCAAATTCGGATAATTGGTTTAAGAGTTATGGAGGAACATACATACATACACACATACAGAAAAAAATTCTAAAAATCGTGAAATTAGTTTCAGTATCATATATTGAGCCTATAAACACAATATCTCTGAAAACAAACTAACTTACTCCATGACCGACCCTTACAGATTTATTATTAGTATAGATGTACCACTTATCAAGAATAATCACACATAGTTTATATTTGCTAAAAGATGAAAATTTTTTCAATATTGTTTATATTAGAAAACATTTGTTTTTTAAATTTTGTTTTTATTTAGCACCGGACAAATGGTGGTCAAATTTTTACGTTTCGGAAATGTGACCGGAACTTTTTTATTTTATTAGTATTGTTATGTTGGCTATGTTAACTTTTTATTTCAGACATTTAAAAAAGTTTAGGTTGAATGAGACGGTAGAGCACGCGCCATCACTCATGTCCCACGGAGAAGACCTTGTCCGTGTTAAAATAATGACGACAATGTCTTAGCTCAATGGACTTGACTTGTGGTGCGGACTCTACGTTTTAAGACCTTGGCCTACCCTTTACGGGAAACTAACAAACAGATTTTTATCGAATCATCGTTTTGGTCATAAAAACACAAAACCCTCTTTAAAATGCGCACTAAACCCTGTCAAATTATTCACATTTGACTGTAAGACACGATCTTGCAACGATGTCGCGCCGGACGCGATACCGCATTAAAACTACCTACTTGCTAGGAAAGATTTATTGCGGAAAATTACATATACCATAATATTGACAATATAATAAAATTCATAATTATAATACAGTTATCAATATACCAAATACATAAATACCTGGAATAAACACTATCTAATATATAAAAATCTCGTGTCACAGTGTATGTTATCGAACTCCTCCGAAAAGGCCACCGATTTGTGTGATTTTTTTTTGTGTACCTATATTTGATAAGTCTGTGCATAGGTCGTAGGCTAATTAATATGGCAAAACAACGTTTGCCGGGTCAGCTAGTTATAAATACGAAAGTATGGATGGATGTCTATTACTCAATCACACCAGAACGGCTAAATGGATCTGGGTGCAATTTGGCACAGAAATAGCATATTATACGCTACTTATATCCTGGAAAATACACACCAAACACTTCTTCGCGATCAAAGTCGCGGGCAACAGCTACTCATTAATATTACTGTTTTTCCAAATTACAAGAACATTCCCTCAAAATATTGCTATCGAATTCAAAATCACCCTTAGAACTTGTACGAATCGTTGTATCGAGGATAGGGTAAGTCTTCTGTTATCAACCGACCCAAGAAGTGGCTGAAATTTACAACGTCACTCCAGGGAGGATTTATGCGAGAATAATGACAGTTAGCCGTCGATTACCGAAAAAGTCGGGGAACTTTTGAATGCACTAAGGGGTTAAACTTGTCTCGTTAGCGATTTTTCTGGGGAATTGACAGATAAAATATTATGGCTGTAAGATGAAGACGGCGTTGGGTAGAACATTGGACTCGGAAGCGAGAGACCCAGGTTCGATTCCCAGTGCGGGTATGTACCCATGATTGTTTATTGTAAGCTATGTACATTTGTAAGGTTATATAGTAGCAAAACCACTCGATAACGGTGAAGGAAAAACATCTTGAGGAAACCTGAGTGTCTGAGCTATTCACATACCTCAACGCTTGAAAACGCCAATCCCCGATGGGCACGCGTTTAGGCCCATACTCTCTCCCTGAGAGAAGGTCTGTTCCCTACAGTGGGACATATATAGGCTGCTTTATGTAAGATGAAGTTAAAGTCGATATTTTGTTTCGCAACAACTCCATGGTGTTAGTTTTATAAAAATATTTTTTTTCAATCCATACATACGTATAATAAATCTGTAAATTTTGTCTCTGTCTGTTTTAAATCTATCTCACTCTGTTTCTATCTGAGCGCTGAAAAAAAAACCTGTGCTCAGCTCGGGAATTGAAAATGGACGTTTTGAAAAATAAAACTAACACTATTTCCATTGATCGGGTCTCGAGTGAGAATTTGACTTTTTATGTTGGCAATAGCGATGATCGTGAAAGGGACCTATTCAAAGGCTCATTAAATTAATGAAAATTACTATGAAAATAATTACTGTAACAAAAATTAACCTACTTCGCAGTGATAAAACATTGTTATTCTGCAATAAAATTAACTTTCTATAACAAAATACATCCGACAAAAAATAATTTCCGTCACTTTAAATTATTATTTAGCTTTTACAGCTGATTATTATGGTTTCCACTAAAGAATCGGGCATTGTGAATTTCGACAGTACAGTGAATTTCTCAGAATCAGATCTATGGGTTGGTACACAAAACTTTTGAAAAACTTCGCGAAACAACGTTTTCTTAGTCGAGGAGGCTTCAAGGTAGGTCCCGAGGTCCCTAGCTTTGAAAGTTGATTACTCGACTCGATTGAGAAACTTGCTCGCGTGGAGGAAATCTATGGCATTTTATAATACCGTTTTCACTATTAACTTAATTCCGGATTCACTCACTAGATTTTAATTTTGTTTTAATTATTTAATTTCTTTTATGAATCCGGAATTAAGTTAATAATGTCTGTGATAATGTGTAGTGCTTACCGTTTTCCTTATACGAGCAAGAGTGGAATCGAGGGAAACGTTGAGAAGGAACGTCTTGGAATACGAGTGAATGCTAAAGATGCAAATTTTGTGAGCTTCCAGCTCCTATAAGAAAATTTCAATCAAAGTGTTATCTGCCTCGGTGGCGCAGTAGGCAGCGCGTAAGTCTCATAATCTTAAGGTCGTGAGTTCGATCCTCACCCGGGGCAACCACTTTTTGTCTAGGTTTTATTTTACTTTGTTGCAGCTTGACAGTGTGATAGATTTATTTATTTATTGTAACTTTTATTGCACTTAAAAAAAATTGTACAATGCGGCGGACTTAATGCTATTACGTATTTGAGTTCCAAAATTTCACAGCCGATTTTGTCCCGAACCATGCGGAGACGGCTGCCGTCGACGAACCTTTGTTATTTTCGCCATTTTTTGGCAGTGCAAGGAAGGAAATGCCAATTTTACTCGGCACGAAAGATCAACATGGTACAACAACTATAAGCTATTTTCTATTCTTTGGGTTATAAGCACGCTAGTTAATGACCTAAAATCACCGACTAGGACTAACGTAATTCCTGATGTAACATAAAGAATATTCCATCGATCCACCTATGATACCTAAGCTAAATTTAAACCAAACATTGGATTTGATACAACACAATTAGAGATTGAACTCCACAAAAGTATCATATTGCCATCTAGTGCTGAGAATAATAACTAACTACAACAAAGTCCTTAGTTACGTAGTTCACACAATGACGACAAGGGGGCGCTAAACAGGCGCTTCAGCGCCATCTATCGCAAAGTTGCAAGATTATGAGGTATCGGTAGCTTAGCAAAATCTAATATCAAGAAGTTTTATATACATTCATTACATTAAGTTTCTCATAATTTCCATAGATGACGCTAAATAATCTTAAAAAATAAATAGGTACCAAAATTTTTTCATTGTTTTTTTTCTACTTCTGAATAAACAAAACGTTATTAGAATTATTCTTTCATGACCTATCTTATAGGTATCACAGAGGAAAAAAATCTCGTATCACAGTGTTTGTTATCGAACTCCTCCGAAACGGCTTCATCGATTTTAATGAAATTTTTTGTGTATTTGCTAGGTCTAGGTTTGTGTAATTTTTTGCTACGTCTGAAAATAGGTCGTAGGCTAAATAATACAACTTTTGCCCAGTCAGCTAGTTTTATTATATATTTTTGTAGGCGTTTATCAAAACGTGTGTCGTATCGGTTGATGAATCGAATGCAGATGAGGATGGTCGAGGACAGAAAAATGGATGGACGAATACGGTGTAATGATTTAACGTAATCTAAGAACTGGGGATATTAGGTGCTTAAATTTTGAGTATGGTTTTGGGCTCACGTCGTCTTCAGCAACTGCTTACTTCATCACCATCATCATCGTCACCATTTATGGCAACCATAAGTTTACAAGGTGTTTATAGGATTATTAGTACCGTTATGGACTCTGTGGGGCATAGCAACATTTTGAGTACCTACCTAATATTCACATTTCAATTAGATACATAGGTACCTGTTTAGCATCATAAGCAGCCTATATACTCCCACTGTAGGGCACAGGCCTTCTCTCAGGGGGAGAGTATGGGCTTAATTACCACGCGTGCCCACCGGGGATTGGCGATTTCAAGCGCTGCGGTATGTGAATAGCTCAGACACTCAGGTTTCCTCACGATATAACTTCACAAATTTACATAACTTAGAAAACAAAGTCATAGGTACATACCCGCACTGGGAATCGAACCTGGGTCTCGCGCTTCCGAGCCCAATGTTCTACCCCCTAAGCTACCACTGCTATCCTGTTTACAAATTATATAAATATAAATACGAAAAAAACACAATTTATTTCTGTAAAGCACTCTACAGAGACAGTTTATTTAATCTGTGGTTACATCTTGTAAAACCTCCACCTCTGACTATTCTAATCGGCGTTTGTCGAGTGTTTTAAGGAATCGCATTTTTATAAATAGGACTGTGAATCTTATAAAAAGAGCAACGAAATAACAAAACATACTTAGAATTTACGTATCTTCTCGGAATTCTTGTTGTTATTATTATTCATTTATTCTCACTAAGACAAGAAAAACCACAATTTCATTAGCTTGCCAAACTGCATACTTTAGTAGCATTGTATCGGCTAGCTTAGCTCTCGGTGTTCCCAGTCGCTAGCTGAACTAGGTATCTGTGCCACAGAGAAGAGACGCAGGGCGGGGGCGCGGAAAAGAAGCGACGCGATGTATAGAAATCGCGCCCTCACCTCGTCTCTCCGTGTGGGCTTCGTCCCGTCTCTTCAGTATATTTTGTATGAAAGTAAATTGGATTAACGACGCGTCTTTCTCGCACCCCCGCCCCATGTCCCTCCTGTGTGGCCGCTGGCTACAACGCGTCGCGTCTTTTCCGCACCCCCGCCCCACGTCCCTTCTGTGTGGCCGCTGGCTGTGGTCGCAAGTCGCAACGCACTAGTTGCCGTTTGACAGTTATTCAGTAAGCGAACAATAAAAGTCGGGCTTTGATGGAGCATTGTTTCGAATTCCTTCACGCGTTGCCCAGACGCAGGGCGCTTAGGTTAAGGCCATAGGGACCTAAAGACGGGTATAGACGGGTAGACTGGCAACTATCGAACTAAACTACTTAGTTTTTTACCTTCCGTGTCGAAATGAAAAAACAACCAACAACCCGACAGGTAAGCACTAACTACTAAGCAGGCGGGACCAACCTCGATACCTCGAAAGGAGTTACCATATTGAATGTTTGTTTCTTGACTTTTGGTGATTTTTAAGTTAGTTTTTGTTTGTCTTTTGGCGAAGGGCAATAAGTCCCATACAAATCCGTGCGCTCGGAGAACCTAGCCTTAAGGAGTCATGAGGGAACGTAGAATCGCACATACTTACTTACATACATACATGCGAACTAAACAAAATGGCCCTCATTTCGGGCTCCGCCGCAGTTGGATAAAAATAGGTTGGTGCGGCCCAGGCAATTCTAAAAAATATGGCCTTTGGTTATTTTTCATTACTGCTGGTATATCTATATTACTGTTATATACTATTTAATAAACAAAAACTCCAAATATTTTTTTACATTACTATACTGCCCCCGGTTTTTCGCAAACAAAAAATCTATTAATCTACTGTTAACAACTATCATTTGTTTTTTTTTTTTTTTGTTAGATTAATATACCTACTGTTAGTGTACGAGAAACAAGGGATTAGTACCTACCATAGTTAATAATCAACTGTGCTGATATACCGTTTACTTTACCCGTGTGCATCGGGCTTAAAGACTGATAAACCAGTCTCTCCACTTTAACAACAATTCAACTACAACAACAAATAGAAACAGGCATAGTTATTTCAGCAAAAAAAAATATTTGGTTGAATGTACAATTGCTGTTTAGGAGATATTTCGGCTACTCACAAGAGAGTGATTGTTTGCAAGGGAAGAAGGGAATGTTTCCATCATCTCCCGCTTTTAATCTTCTTTACACATATCGCCTTCACACTTTATAAGCAGGATCCCCAAATACAGAGCGCAACAAAATCACGATATCAGAACAATCCAAAATCTGTCATTAAGTCATTATAGCAACTATTTCGAAAACCATTACCTTCATTTAAAAATAATCTAAAACCCTACACACCTAACCTTCTCACATACCGCATAGTACCTAACCATTCGTCAATTTGACGACCATTTTTTGAAGTATTAAGTTTTAATTTTTTTTTGTCTTAGGTTTGTCTTACCTTTATTGCAGTAACATTTCAGTCACATTTATATTTTTAATAAAATAATTTGTTGTTATTTACCACATACTTTTATTTATTTTTATCTCTGTTTAAAATTGCACGAGTCTCTACAGATCAAAACCGACATGCTTATGAAAAATGTAATTAAAACAGAAATTTAAAAAATTGGTTGTTCATTTTAGGTACAAACTTAAACTGTAGACATTAGAAGAAAAAACATTTTTTACGCCTATTCAGTACAAAAATATTTTTATGTTCACCACAAATTTCGATGTAGTACCAGTAGTAGTCATCATCATCATCAGCCACTTGACGCCCACTGCAGGACACAGGCCTCCCTCATGGTTTTCCAACCATGAAGGGTTTTGCTATAATCGCCACGCTTGGCAGGCTGGTTGGCGATCGCAGTATGCGGTTGGAATATCAGGAAGACGCTGCTGCCCGTCTCCTGGCAATTTATTTCCTTAGTCGCCTTCTACGACATCCACGGAAGAAAATGGAGTGACGCTATTCTTAATCCGACGCCACCAGTGATAATATTTTGTAAAATTTGAAAAAAATTAATGCATTGCCTCCCACCAAGCCGTGACGAACACCGAGGTGACAAGAGACACCGCGGTTATCCGCATATGCGCCAAAAATATTGGTCATTATGGGCCGGGAGCGATACAACAATTTTTCTGTCGCGTATTCGTTGGGTGTCTAGAGTTACAAGTTATGTATTTATAACGGTGGTAACAACAACTGTATTAGGAGGAATTGACTCTGTCTCCCGATTAGTTGTATTAATTCTGCTATAATTATAATAAGTATAATAAATGTGAAAGTTTGTAACTATGTTAGGATGTTTGTTAGTCACGCAATAACGGCTGAACGGATTTAGATGGAATTTGGTATGGAGATAGTTTGAGTCCTGGGGAAGGATAAAGGATACTTTTATTCCCAGAAATTACTCATTCCATGCGGACGAAGTCGCGGGCAAAAGCTAGTAAGAAGTAGCATAAATTAATTAATACGCAGCTAGTTGGAAGTTAGGTAATAAAATTACCTTAATTACAGAGGAAAAACAGAACCTTCCTTAACCATTACTCAAATCGCACAAATACATAAATACGTCCTTTCACTTTGTCATCTGTCTCTCTATTTCTTTCGTATTAATAATAAATTAATTATACCCGTGTGTGTGTATGTGTTTTTTTTAATAGTTTCAGAACCTAAGCATACTTTTGTTGCTAATAATAGGTTCACGTAGGTGTTTTACATTATAATTTTCGCATGCTGTGGACACTTATAATTAAAGTAGCACTTAGTTACCTTTATCCTTGGTGTATGTTAATAGTAGTATGTATTCATGTATACCTTGTTGGTGACCCTAAATAAATAAATTAAAAAAGTCATTACCTAATCCCAAAGAGAGAAGAAAGTATTGGCGTGAAATCGTCAGTACGCGGTGACCAGCGGGTGCGGAAAAGACGCGACGCGTCGCACAGAAATCGCGCCCTAGTCCCGTCTCTTCTGTGTGGGCTTCGTCCTGCCCCTTCAGTACATTTTGCATGAAAGTAAAAATGGATTAACGAAGCGTCTTTTTCGCGCCCTCGCCCCACGTTCCTTGTGAGTGCCCGCTGGTTCGGACGCTCAGGTTGGATCGCGATAGTTTTCTTCACAGTTAGTGAGTGGTATTGTAACTACAAATTCACAAAGTCTAATCAATATAACCCACTTTCGAAACCTAAAAAAACATCAACTTCCATATAAAATTTGCCGCTGGGAGAAGATTATGCCCTGCAATGGGCGTCAAAATGGCTGATGATGATGATATAAAATTTTGAAACCTGCTCTATCGAATGCATGAAAGGGTTGATATTTTTGCGCTAATTATGGCATTGAAAAGCTGAAAAAAAAAACCCAAGTGGTCGCTATAGTAAATTTTATTTGTGGATTTTCGTGAATATAGTTTTTATTTTCTGAACGGTAAGGGGACTAATGTCATCATCATCATCGGCCTACGCTTGTCCACTGCTGGACATAGGCCTCTCCTATTGCACGCCAATGAGCACGGTCCTCGGCTACTCGGATTAGTATAAGTACATCGTATGTAATCACGAGGTGCTGTGAGTTTTAAATTGTTTTATACTCTTACTGTTGGTTGATTAGGCAAAAGTTATTTTGCCATATTAATAAATCTATTCTCAGACCTACCAAATATAGTACCCAAAAAATGTCATAAAAATCGGTGAAGCCATTTAAAAAATACACATGAGATTTTTACATATTAGATATAGCAGGTATTTATAAGTATAAAATAATTCTAGCTGAGCACGCGGATGTTCGCATGTCATTTTTGTACGGACTCGTCGGCGTTCACGTTCTAACAATTATCTTTATATTGTTTACACAATATAGAATATAATGTGATTAAATAGGAATCCGTGATGGACGGACACTAATACAAAGTCTAGACATTCGATAATTTGTCTAACTAGCATTCTGTACGGGATAGGTATCAACAGAAGGACGCTTTAGCTTTAGTGAAGGCTTTTAATTACAACTAGGCCTTAGGAGCCGTATTGATAGAGCGCTCTTACCTCTGAGATCGCTCTAAGTTGCTGTTCTGTTTTGAACAGAATCTTGAAATGAGTAGGTACTCAAGAGCAATCTAGGGTTCTTTTTATGTAGCCATGATTGTGTCCCACTGCTGACCCAAGGCCTCCCCTTTAGACCCCCATTCCTCCTTGTCCTTGGCCTACTCTTACCACCCAGGTAAATATTTGTCGAAGTGATGTCTGAAAGTTTTTTTTTAAGTAGCCTAGCCTATACAAGTCCCCTTGCAGGGTAGAGGCCTCCTCTCAGAGAGAGAGAGAGTAAGCGTGCCCACCGCGGACTATTACAAGCGTTATTATTGCATATAGGCGAGCTTATTTCTACTTAGCATTATCTGCCAGCTAACCTAAGTTATGAAGAAAACATGAACAGATATTGCAATTTCGAATATTAAATATACAAATTGCTTATTTGGACCTAGGTATATAAAAATATAATAGAAGGGAAATATCATACAAATGCAACATAATAATAAATTAATACGTAATCATCATCATCAGCCATTTGACGCCCACTGCAGGACATAGGCCTCCCTCGTGGTTTTATAACCATGAGGGGTTTTGCCATAATCGCCACGCTTGGGGTTGGCGATCGCAGGATGCGGTTGGAATTTCAGGAAGACGCTGCTGCCCGTCTCCTGGTAATTGATTTCCTTAGTCGTCTTCTACGACATCCACGGAAGGAAATGGAGTGATGCTATTCTTAATCCGGCGCCACACGGAATACGTAATACAATAAACAAATACAAAGAATCTTCAAGGTACAGACATAGTGATATTATGAATACTACTAAAAATTATAAAAATCGGTGAAGCCGTTGAGGAGGAGTTCAATAACCAACATTGCGACACGAGATTTTTAAATATTAGATTATCTAATTTGGTTGGTCCATTGCATTTTTCTTTCTTTCTCTTTACTACGCTCAAAACAGTTATAGTTACGTCAGGTACCTACTTAGATAACCATTACTTGCCGGTTTCCGATATTATGTGAATTTCACCGAAGAAATACTTTCAGCTCTGATGAGGGACTTGTATATTTTCGTGCTATATGTATATTATTTGCACGGCTATTGAAACGTTCAAAAATTCAGACGCCATATCAAAAACAAGACACAAGGTGTAAACCTAAAAAAGAATCACACGAGACGGCGACAATTTTTTTGCATACTTAACTCGTTCAAGGTGCGTGTAAACCTTACTTAGCTTCAAAAAATCGCAAGTCTACGAGGCATAGGCTTAGAGAAGGGTAAATAGCATAACTAGTGATGGGCGGGGTTGAATTTTCTTCAAGAATGTTCTTGCATGACGAGAACTTATACATTGAAAAAATATTAAATAATAAATAAAAACCGACTTCAAAACACTACAGCACTAAAAAGTTAGAAATAATTAAAAAGAATACCTTTAAATTAAAGTATGTATGCAAATGTACTACTGAAGTGTGTTACCAGTGATGACTTATGTATGGCACTGAAACGTGGTCTCTCACTATGGGCCTCATAAGAAAGCTCAAGGTCACGCAACGGGCTATGGAAAGGGCTATGCTCGGAATTTCTCTACGAGATCGAATCAGAAATGATGAGATCCGTAGACGAACGAAAGTCGTCGACGTAGCCCAGCGGATTAGTAAGTTAAAGTGGCAGTGGGCGGGGCACATAGCACGCAGAACTGATGACCGATGGGGTCGAAAAGTTTTCGAATGGAGACCACATATCGGCAAGCGCAGCGTAGGACGACCAGCTTCAAGATGGACAGATGACCTCATCCAAGTGGCAGGAAGACGCTGTATGCAAGACGCTTCCAACCGGTCTTTTTGGAAATCCATGCAGGAGGCCTATGTTCAGCAGTGGACTTCTTGTGGCTGAATGATGATGATGATGTATGCATGTAGGTATTGTAGTAGTATAATTTGTAGTCAATGCCCAAAATATATGTTCTGGTCATGAAACTGGGCACCGACTACAATTTATACTTCTACAATACCTACATGTATACATATTTCTAACTTAAAATTATTCTTTTAAATTATTTCTAACTTTTTAGTGCTGTAGGGTTTTGAAGTCTGTTTTTGGTTTTATTGATTTTTTTTTTCATTTTTAAATTTTTAGAGGGAGCGTGAGAAAAATAAAAAAGTATAACCATATTTATAACCATAATTTACCCTACATAATTCGTTGCATTAAAATTTGAAGTTCTCAGTTTCCATCTCCGAAATTCTTCACCAGAACATCACCAAATTACCTTGGGACTACGTTTACGCTATTTTATTAAACATACGGATATTCTTTTGTCTGCTACTTCTCTGTTCCACCCCATCCCACCCCCTTTGAGACAAAGGGCGGTATGTTGTAAATTAATCAAAGAATTAAAAATAATGTTCTAGCTTCAGCATTTTTTTGTCCTGACAAGCGTGTGGATGTTAGGGACCTCTTAAGGGGAAGCTTAGGAAAACGCGGCAAAACCACGCAATATTAAAATAAACTCATCGTGGCTCTCAAACTCTTGAAGACTTGTTTGATGGTATAATATTTATAATCGTGATGGTTCTTGTCACATGGTGAATTTGTTGTGTAAAGCCAGTGGCTCGAGCCGATGATATAATAATTATACCTACTTGCCGCGTAAACTTGCATTGCTTAGGGAAAAGTCAGCAACACAGCGACCTAAAACCTATGTAGCTTGTACATAACTGTCAACTTTACTCTGATTACCTGTCTACGATGAGGATTCCTCATTGGACTGCAAAATCTTACTCAAATAGATAGATAGAGAACACTTTATATAGTGCAAAAAGAAAATAATACAAAACTGTCTGTGTGAGATTACAATTCTGACAACCCATAAGTTCTAAATCGGTATGTAGCATTTGTGATGCAATAATGAAACTCTGAAAATATAACTTTTTTAGGCTGGGAAGTCTAAAGCATAAAGCATTTTTCTTACACATAAGTGGGCTTTAGCGAACCCTTTGCTAGAACCAGAAATTAAAGCCAAAAAACTTGACTTAAGATAAGATAAGAATAATCCTTTTTTAGCTGTGGTAGCCTAGTGGGTAGAACATTGGACTCGGAAGCGGGAGACCCAGGTTTGATTCCCAGTGCGGGCATGTACCTATGACTTTGTTTTCTAAGTTATGTACATTTGTGAAGTTATAGTAGCAATACCACTCGCTAACGGTGAAGGAAAACATCGTGAGGAAACCTGCGCTATTCATATACCTCAGCGCTTGAAATCGCCAATCCACTCTCTCCCTGAGAGAAGGCCTGTGCCCTACAGTGGGACGTATATATAGGCTGCTTATGTAATCCTTTTTGTACCAGGAAAAACAGAAACTTAAAATATTAACAAAAATACACTACAGTTGGCGGGCTTAGATTATCGGTCAGCAACAAATTTAAGCACTTCGCCTTAAAGATGACGGTGCACCCCCGAAATTACCCAATTATACCCCTTTTAACCGTACCGCTCTAAAGGGCTATTAACTAAAAGATTTATCAGTAGTTCGGTTATGTCAGGGCGCTGTTGATTAGCTACGGACGTCGGACATTGCTGGTTCAATAGGCTTCGAAAATATTATCTAGAGGTTGATAGATAAATGGCAAATAAATGTAAATACGTATACAAAGAATTAAATGCCACAGTGTACAGGAAGTCTAAATGGAGATATATACATTATATAAACTCACGCCTATATCCCGAAGGGATTCTGAAAAATCTCTTTCCGATTCTGAAAAACCTCTTCCGCTCCATCAACATTAATTATATTCAAAGTACCCGAAACCAGCGTGTGTGCATGCAATGAATGCATGCACGCCGGTTTCGGGTACTTTTTATCTTGACCTTTGCTTATACATTTTCTCATTCTCAAGTCAAAATTAAAATTATTGATGACAGTGACAATTAACCTTACATTTTCGTTTCGAATTCGCTCGGATGGTAACTGCGTCAAACGCATGCATGTAAAGAATGTCGACTGTAACTTGAACTGAAAATGTAAAAGAAAAATATGATGCTAAAAATATTGTGACCAAACAGATATAATTCAGCCTTTTAAGGGTCATTATCCGAAACAATTTTGTTTGGATATTGCATAATGCAAAAATGTAGAGAATGTGGTGCAATAAATCGTACAAAAACCGCTTACGATCTAAATGAATCGACCACGGGCAGGGAGGTAGTGCTCGATATTTATGTATTAATATTGTTATTCAGAGTGCATCTCTTTCACAAACGATGCCGACAAAGATCGCTCACATACGAGAACAGAAAAATGGGTGGAGATGACACAAACTCCAATACTTTAATTACGCATTACGTAAACTCAAGCTTGTATCCCGGAGGGGTAGGCAGAGACCAGGGCTTGCCACTTGCCATGATCCTGACAAACCGTGAGTATTCATATTCATACTATAAGCATGAATATTCATAAGCTCTTAAAGAGCAAAACATGGACTGAACTAATGTTCAACTTTAAACATTTTATGTATTTATCTATGTTGATGAATAAATTATTCTTAATGAATACCTACAATATTCGTATTTTTACATAGCATAGCATAACTTCTAAAGAAATAAATACTTTTAAACGAAACAGCTGTACTAAAAAAAGTACTATCGCCTCAATATTTATAACTTTTTCGAAAAGTTATTAGGAACTACTTAGCGAAAACATTGCACAACATTAAATTCCAAATATGGAAGACACGTTCGTTGGTAAGTTAACCACTCCACAGTTTTCCGAATCCGCCATCAAAGTCTGCCAACTAAATTGAGTTATCAACTTTCGTGAAATTCATTGTTTTACACTTAAGTGACTTTTTGTGCCGATACCTCCCGTCTTTAATAGTCAATTAATGAACGCACGGAGGCTACCTGCGGCCCCTTTCAACCCAAATTGTAAAACTAAGGGTGGCTCTTAGTGACCAGTCATTTAGTGAGTGAGAGAGTGAGTAATTTTAATACATCGATCTTATCGCAGGGAATATCACACCGAGCTTGTTAACTGTGGAATTGCGGAAGATATTAAGCGTACCTACAATGTGTTTTCGTGAACCACGAAAAAAATGTGAAAAACACGTTCCATTTTTTGCAGAGAACTCTATATTTTCGACATAGATAGGGTCGTATTTTAGTAGCTTTCGAATCACAAAGCATAAACCTGCTAGAGATAGTTTTGAACTTATAAAATCTGCTTAAAACGGCAATAGTGCATAACATCTCAACGAACAGGTGCCTGTTTCATTCAACTACAATTCATAGTTTATTATGACAATTCAACATTGCAAAGTCGATTAATCCACAGATTTATAAGTAGAAAGACTCTGCTACGAGTTGAACGAAAACGAATTGTAATCAATTGTTCTTTTGTGAAACTCGGTCCAGGATATAAAATGTCACGTATCAGCCCTTCCGAGAGTTCCAATTAAATAAATTATAGAAATCAGAAATCGATCATTTGTTTCAACGTAAAGAATTGTATTATGTTTGCTGAATTTCTATGTACTATGTTACTATGTTAGCCGCTGCCTTCGAGCCGTATTTTTAGTATTGAAATTGAAGTATTGAAATTAAACACCTATTTAGAGACCTGGGTAACCGTGCCAGCGCTCTCCAAACTAATGGGCAAGTGCAGGCATCAGTGAAATTTCGAGCCTCTTTACAAATTTCTCTGTATTACCGTATTACGTACAGAAAGCGACATCTGACCGAAGCAATTGACATCACTTGCAGCCCCGAGTAACCCACTTTGCAGTTAGATTTTTACATCGGAATGATATCGCTGTACCTACATGATTATATTCTTAATAGGTTTTTAAAAATTGTCCTCAGCACGGGTTAGTGCAACAAAAAGAATATAATCATTGTAGAAATTGTTAAGAAAATAAATGTACTAAATTGGACTAATCCATTTAAACCCATGCATATACATCCTAAGATGGCGTTACTACTCGTTAATGCGTTACAGTCGACAGCAGATCAACCTTTACATATGTGCACCCTAATCAGGACGATTTTTCAACAAAAAATTAAAGATGGACCTGCTGACGACTTCTACTACAGGAAACACTTCGAAATCGCGTAATCGAAAAAATATATCTGCAGTTCCTTTCTAAATTACCACCTCCAGAATTTACATTTATGGAACTACTAATATTTTTCGGCATTTGGTTACTCCCTGTATAATAAAGTAGCGGGAGGAGATCCTAATAGGTAGTTAGCTAACTCAGTCCCTGATCACACAGAAGGGACGCGGGGCGAGGGCGCGGAAAAGACGCGACGCGTTGTATGGAAACCGCGCCCTCGCCCCGTCTCTTCTGTGTGGGCTTCGTCCCGCGTCCCTTCAGTACATTTTGTATGTAAATAAATCGGATTAACGACGCGTCTTTTCCGCGCTCTCGCCCGCGACCCTTCTGTGTGGCCAGGGGCTAAGTTAACAAAAATTAGGCGAAACAACTCAATATCGCAGGCGCCTCTAAATGATAGGTTTATCCGCGTTAGCGCGGTAATAGGGGTCGATTCCCGTGATCACCCGTTCGGAATCAATACGGGTACGATAATCAAGGGAGTCTCGAAAAACTGTTATTAACTCCTTCCTTTCGGTAATAACAGGCTCGGGTCCCTGGTTGATGGCTTGGAACTTTTAAGGCAAATAAACTTGCAGAACATTTGTCAGGTTAAACTCTTTCAGGCAGCAGGGCTGCGTTCAAAGCCGCGTTTCATAAAACTGCAATTAGATAGATAGATGAATTGTTTATTTGCCTTTACACACACACATGCAATAAAAAGAATAATACAGTAGTAAGAGCACATACGAAGCACAATGAAACATTATTACAAAAACATTTACAAATGAGACACACAGCATCTTTCTGTTGTTGTGCATATTATGTTACTTATCTGCTTATTTTGTTTCTGTGATGTATCGTGTTGGTATAATAAATGTTTTTCTTCTTCTTCTTCTTCTTCAATGCCTTCCAGTATGTGTACTGTGGGTGCGGCAAATGCAAAAAGGCTCTGACTCAGCATAAGCTGGAGAGATGATGGTACCCCAGCGCTGGTCTCCCGTCAGTACCCGTAACGCGGCGTGCAGGGCTCGGAGAGATGGTACGAACCAGTTCAAAAACGTAACATAACATAAAGATAACGCCTAAGATAAGCTCACGCCTGTATTCCGGAGCGGTAGGCAGACACTAGGGTCTGCCACTTACCACGATCCTGACAGATCTCTTTCGTTTCATCAATATTCATTAGTCGTTGCATGCTCGCACGCCGGATTACAATTCATAGTTTATTATTGCTATTTAATGTACATTGCGTAGCAGTCTTCCTACTGACAATATGTGGGTTAATCGACTTTGCAATGTACAACGAATTGTCATTGTAAACCATGAATGAAACAGGCCCCTGGTCGTTTCAGATGGGTAGATTACGTACCCACTGTTTACTTTTCATGAATTAGTTGTGGGCTGACTACTTTAAATTATTAGATATTATTTTATTAAACGCTTCGTACGGACGAGAATGAGAAGTGAAAATGTGGCCATCAGCGCCACCTAGCACTCGTTTTCTAAAATCAGAAAAGTATTTATTCAGTATTGTAGCATTCAAATTTAAAGATATTCAAAGAGCCACCATCTAAGTACAATTGAAGATGCTAAATTTATTTTTAAATAATTATTTTTAAAAAAGGTTGAAAACTTGGATTTTTGTTTCCGGTTTTGACATAACCGTTTATTTTCCACCTATTGTAGAGCAAAACCCCCACTGAAAGCACAGGGGAAAATCAATTAAAATTATTTTGTGTAAAATTTTAATGTTAAACATATAATATTATGTTGTTTGTTACAAGTATATTAATGGTTAAAAACAGAAACAATATTTTTTTGGCACAGGTTTTAAGGCACCTAATTAAAAATACGGAAAACATAACAAAGTTACGTTCTACAGAGTGTTTGGCATTCTTCCGGTGATTTTGATAAAGCTGTAGCAACACTAGGTGGCGAGTTATGACCTCCCTGTGTGTTCCGGACAGTTTTGCGTGGGCCGGCGCCGCCCTATTTTTTTTACCTTTTTCGAAGAAATCGAAATGGAACATTAGGAGGACCACCACACTACAGGGTAACATCGAATTCGTTAGCGAAACTTTAAGGTGGCATTGTGACCATAATTTCGAACCATATGGCACAAGTTTAAGAAAATAACGAGAATTTATTTTTGTACCAACTGTGTTTGTAACTCATAGTTATTTCACTTGCTTATGCATCTCGGACGATAGATTCTTTAATGTTTAATGTAAAAAAATAAATAATTTTTCAATGCCACGGTATATCGTACCTACCTACTAAGTCCTTTGATTTGTGATTACAGTTTCGAACCAAACTTTTATCAGCAAATATGTTGTGCCATTACTTTTAAATTATTGATTAATTTTATCACTGTTTATCAAGATGAAAAGTACATTCCTTTAAAATATTACTTGGTCATCCTCGGGCCGTTTAGTTCAGTAATAGTGCGAGTGTCGTTCGTATAAAATTGATCACCTACCTATTTTCCTGTCTCTACCATTAACTGTACTGAAGATACAGTCGACCACATATCCAACTTTATAAGTTGGAACTCTACTTTTGCAACAAAGCTATTGACCTTCTCGGTACATTATGATGAGATATGACGTTGTTTTAGAGAGATTACTCCGTAAAATGTTAATAATGTGACAGTAACACATGTAGTACAGTCGACATGTCGACATTGACCTTCATACTTAGGTACATACTTTAAACCCTACAAAATAAATGTGGCACGAAGTTACATGGTTGTATGAAACCTGATGTATAATTTCGCGTTTGTTGCTGCTAGCCGAAATAGCTCAGTTGGGAGAGCGTTAGACTGAAGATCTAAAGGTCCCCGGTTCAATCCCGGGTTTCGGCAGTCTCATTTTGTTTTTATAATTTTTCCTCTACACTTTAATTTTCTTCTTTTATTTGGTTTCGCAAACTGCTCGAGGTTCCGCGAGCAATATTGTGAAAACTAAAAAGGTTTCGAACATCAGCTAAATATACTTAAAAATTGTATTTAAATAGACGTTCGATGATAGTGCACTTTTATTTATTTTATTTACGTAAATATAGCAACATAACAGTGAAATTAAAACCAAAGCGTTGAATATCACATATTCTATGCATTCATGGTTGGCACATGGGCACCAACCAAGAACTTAAAATAAACGACGGCGCTGCTAAATAATTACATACTAATTGCGGCATCTTTTCTCGATCATTACAAGCGAACGGTATCGATTTAAAACACTTAGCGGGCGTGGATTACTGTAATTTGGTATTGCTTTTCGCGGTAGAGTCTGGCTGGATTAAACACAGCTGAATTCACATCCAGTAAGGGCCTGGTTTCAAAAAACTACAATTCACAGTTTGTTACGACAATTCGATGTACATTGCGCAGCCAATTAGTACAATTAGTCTTCCTACTCGTTAATCTGCGGGCTAAGCAGCTATGCAATGTGCATCGAATTGTCACAGGAAGTCTTGAATTGTAATTACGTATATGAAATGGGGCCCAGGTAACAAAGAATAAGTACTTATTTTTATTGGACTGTCTGTTTTTATCCGACTGCGGCGGAGCACAAAGGGAGGGTAATGTATTCGGCTCGTATGTATGTATGCATGTCCGATTCTATGTTCCCTCATAACTCCTTAACCAATGGTCAGATTTTGACGAATAAGATCTCAATCGGTTCGTTATGTTTGCGCAAGTGTCATAGGCTATACGAAGTTAGCATAAATCAAACAACAAATTAAAAACCACTAAAAAGAAAAAAATCAAAAACTAAATTTATTTATTTATTTTATTAGAAGGTGAAGAAACAGATACAAGTACAATTAAACATTTGAAAACAATCAGATACAAATAAAACGTAAAGTAGGTACTCCATCCTTAGACCTTCACACTGAGAAGTATATAATATAAACATTGAAAAGATGACGCTAAAACTGCTGCTTAAAATAATAATAATTAGCTAATGCTATACTTAAATTAATAATAATTAGCAAAAGGTTGCCCTACAACTTAACTTAAGAGATAATTGAACTTGAGTGAGCCTACAATTTCTTTATACATTTTTGATACACAATCAAAGAGAAAAAAAAGATAATACACAAAAAATTACGTATGCGTAAGATAACACTAAAAAAACTAAATTAAAAAATAACCAACAGCCCGACTGTTAAGCATTAAATACTAAGCAGGCGGGACCCAAATTCAACATTGTAAATCCTTGCGAGGTATCTAGGTTGGGCACCGCCTGCTTAGTAGTTAGTGCTTAACAGTCGGGTCGTTGGTTATTTTTTAATTTAGTCTTTTTACTGTTCTTTACTACTGGCAGCCTTCTCGTCCCACTTTCTAATATTTTTAATGGGTTTGTATAATCTGATCACGCGATCCGTTGAGGGAGGAAACTGATATCGCACGCAATGTGTGTTCCGATCTCGATATCAGTTCCACCTACAAAATAAAAGAATAATAAGTAGAATCTGATCATGTGATCCGATTTAACCGTAACAATATATTAAAAATGTCGACACTGATCATGCAATGTTTACAGGGTAGAAAGACAATAAATGCGATGATATTTATTGTTTGTTTTCTAAGAATTTTTACCAGCATATTAGTTATTCGTTTGGGAATTTTTATTTTGTTAAACTAAATGTTATGTGTTCGCTTGACTGTTAGTTATAGTTATATGTTTTAATCAAAAACAGTAGCAAATAACGAATATGCTGTATAAATTATTTGAAAACAAACAATAGATCACACGATGAGATTCTAATTTTCATTCTTTTTATGTAGGTGAAATCAAGATCAGAACACACCTTGAGTGCGATATCAGTTTCCACCGACAACGGATCGCGTGATCAGATTACACGTTGTGAAATAATTTATTTAAACAAAATGTGGCCTGAGACGGTGTTAGAGAGGAAAATCAGGGACTTTCAAAAGTATGCATTTTTTGTTTTAAATCATTAATTATGTTAAAATCGTCAAAATATAAGAAGCCCGTTTTGACAGCTACAAAAACAATAGAATCTAACCTAGTTTGAGATCAAAAACATTTAAAATCTAAGCTATGAGTAACTTTTCGGGCTACAAAATCTCTTTTTTCTTTCAAGCGTTAAATAATATGCCAGAGTATGTGTCTTTTTATGTATTTGTTCGAGTAAATTCAAAGTAAAATGCAATTTTGTGTAGCTGTCAAAACGGGCTTCTTACATTTCGAGGACTTTAGAATGCCTTGAGCAGATTCTTAGGAAAATATGCAAAGCAAAAACTTTAGGTAGGTGTAGGTACTATCGAGCCATCAATTACCAACTAATATCTAGTGCTCTTAAAGGTGAAATAGATTTTTCTGAACATTTCATTCTAAAGCGGTTTTTTGCCTCCGTATAATGCCCGACAAATGACTTGACCAAATTGCTTTGAGTTCGCATGGACTTATTTTGGCTCTCATTGGCCCAAAATACGCGGGTAATTCTAAGAACGCGGGATGTGATGTACAATTCTTCAGACTTTTAAATTAATTAAAATACTTTAAATATCAAACTCATCACGACTGCACGCATTTTTGTTTTAGTTATCTCTCGGGCATTATACCTAGATATTTTTTATTTCTCAGAGTTGTCTTCAAAATTGGTACAGCAACGTTCGTATGAAAACCGAAGGGGTGACGTTTAACTTTAAGTTTAATTTTATCAAAAAAGAAAACTTAAAAATAATTACTCACGACGCCGGCCATTACGGCCCGTAAATTACGCATAACGCAATGCCCACTAATTGTTGCCGCCGACTTTGTAACGAAGCCGTGTATTACGTGTATATTGTAATTTGGGTCCCTACCTACCTACTTGGACCGATGACCACGGGGTGCCGGAGGTGGTACGCTGCTCGCAGAAATGTCTTGCCGTACATATCTTGAAAGATCATTTTCGCTTCCTCAACATTAATTAGTCGTCGCATGCACGCACGCCGGTTTTGGGTACTTTTTATCTTGCCCTTTACTAATACATCCCCTATTTGGTCGATGTATGTCCGTCGAAGAATTTATTATTTTGAGGATTTTTTTTTACCAGTAAAGAAACAATGATTTTACTTTGAATTTACAATTTAACAGATTTTAAAACGTGAATGTGTTATCACAATATAAATAATAAAAAACTAAGAATTGAAAAAGGAAATAACTAATAATTTAAATAGAAAATCGAAGCCAAGTCGCTGCCGTCAGCCGTTAAGGTCCCTAGAAGGCTGGCCGCATTACCTCGCTGAAAACGAGACTCAGCCGCTGCCCGAAGTAGGCACAGGAATTTAGAAAATATTGTTATGGGTGTCGATAATTATTTATTATTTGTCAAACGTTCGATAAAAAAAATACGAGTGGAGACTAGTGAGGAATCCATCTTAAAGAATAACGTGAAGTGATTTTTAAACCTATCTAATTAAAACTAATTTTCTGAGATTATCTAATCGGTTTTGACTCATTACTGTGGGAATAGAACCACGACCTCTGTATTGGTAGATACCGCTAGACCAACGAAGGAGTCTTAAAACTGTGGAGAATCAACTGTTCATTTAATCCATAACATAATGGAGAGCTGTCATGAAACAATGAATTGAACATACACGTGTTTGGACAAAACCTAAGTAAACTGCTATTTTTATTACTTACGTTGTAGGTACAGAACAACAGTTTAATGAAGAAAATTTGACTTGTGTGCTTTGTCCACCGGCTATAAAATTAATTCAGTAGAAATGAGGTCCTTGTGAAGTGTGGTGTTACTTTCAATGACAGGATACGCAAAAGAATACGTAATATAGAACGTTGTGGATTTAAAGAGGATGTAGTGATTAGAATTGGGACAGGAACTTTGCGTTGGTTTGGACTTATGGAGAGGATAAAGAAAGAAAGACCTAGGATTATATATATAAAGGTTGTCTGGAAGAGATCAATTTTAGTGATAAGACCGCCATCTGTACTCTTAGATTAAATGTCTGTGCAATTTCCATTTTTATGAACAATAAAGTGTTGTCTATCTATCTGTCTTTATATTGCCCAAAGGAATATATCTAACGGACATACGTCGACCAAATAGGAGATTTTATATTAGCGAAGGGCAGGAAAAAAAGTATAAGAAAACTGGTGCGCAGTGGTGAAGCGTAATGAAGCATAATAGATTTGTCAGGTTTGTCAGTCGTGGTAAGTAGCAAACCCTGGTCTCTGCCTACCCCTCCAGGATACAGGCGTGAGTTTATGTATGTAGACGTTACGCTAGTAGGCTAACCTCTGCTCCCCTCTTTTACCTCGTTAGTCGTTTTTTTGCTTTCTTTATATCATCTTGCACTTTCCCAAAGATCTTAAAAATATTAAATGTCTGTACCAATTTCCGAGACTGCGTGACTTTTCGGGTTAAGTGTCAATTGAGCTTCAGTGTCAGTCTAAGAGTAGAATACTCAGAGCGTCTAAACCATATCGCCTCTGATCAATTATAAGGCTAAAGAGGGGTCTTTACAGTGTTATATGACTGTTCTTTTTAACCATACTTTTCACTCCCATAAATCAGTCTGGTAAACGAGAAACCCACCGTTCCTCACGTAAAATCCCTAATAGGTCCCAGCGCATCAGAATCGGATACAAAGGTAGCTCGATTTTAATTTACAAACGACATGGTAGGCAATCGAACTATGTCCAATGAATATGAACAATTGTTACTATGACAAACATCGAGGCTAAAAAGAAATATTAAAATGTTAAAACTGAAAAAGAGTCCCCACGATACAGGCTCAGTTGAATTTGGAGGCTGTCGTTGAACTCTAGATTTTAATTAAGTAATTTCTTAAAGTTTTCTTTTATGACTGTGTAACTTTAAATAAATATATTTTTTACTTTTTCTTACATGAAAGAAGAAAGATTTCAACTGAAACGACCCCCCCCCCCCTCTCAGAGCCCTTACAAGCAGATATGCCTTTAAGGTAAAACTTAAAGGGTTATTTGTTATATATCCAAGAACCCTAAACCTTTCTTTCTTTTCCAGCATAAGATGCTATTCCTTCTGTCTACTTGAGGTCGCTCTACGTATTGTATTGTATTGTATTGTATTGTCATAAGCAGCCTATATACATCCCACTGTAGGGCACAGGCCTTCTCTCAGAGAGAGAGTATGGGCTTAATCACCACGCGTGCCCACCGCGGATTGGCGATTTCAAGCGCTGAGGTATGTGAATAGCTCAGACACCCAGGTTTCCTCACGATGTTTTCCTTCACCCTTAGCGAGTGGTATTGCTACTATAACTTCACAAATGTACATAACTTAGAAAGAAAAGTCATAGTCAGTCTTGACATTGTGAATGCGTTCAACTCCCTGCCCTGGAGTGCAATCCGGCGGGCGCTCGTCTACCATGGCTTGCCCGAGTACCTGCGTAATGTCGTCGGCGACTACTTGTGTGACAGACACATTGAGTACGTCGACCGCGATGGGGTGACCCGCGGCAGAGAGATGTGCTGCGGGGTTCCGCAGGGGTCGGTTCTGGGACCGCTCCTGTGGAACCTAGCGTATGACGCGGTCCTGCGCATCTCTCTGCCCACGGATACTCACCTAGTCTGCTACGCCGACGACACGCTGGTCCTAGCGGAGGGAGGCGATTTCGAGCGTACGACTCGTCTCGCCGAACTCGCTACCTCGTCCGTGATCCGTAGGATCCGGGCGTTGGGCCTGAAGGTAGCCCCGCAGAAGACCGAGGCGCTGTGGTTCCATGGCCTCCCAAGGGGACAGGAACCACCAGGTTCCTCGGTCCAAGTAGGCGACGCCGTTGTCCAGGTGGGGAGGTACATGAAGTACCTAGGCGTTGTCCTCGACGGTCGCTGGGAGTTCGTCGAGCATTTCGACCGATTGGTCCCCCGGATCGATAAGGTAGCGGGTGCTCTGCACCGAATCCTACCAAATCTCGGGGGGCCGCGGGAGAGCGTTCGGCGGCTCTATCTGGGGGTCGTGCGCTCCATCGCCCTTTATGGAGCACCCATCTGGGCGGAGAAGCTGTCCGGCAGCCGTGCATGCAAGGCAAAACTGCTGAGCGTGCAGCGCCGGATGGCTATCCGGGTGGCGCGCGGGTATCGCACGATCTCCCACGAGGCGGCGGCCGTCCTCGCCAGGTTTCCCCCCCTGGACATCTTGGCGTCGATGGATGCTAGAGTCTATGCCGAACTTCGTCGCTTGCGCGACTCCGAGCAGGATCTGCCCCCCAGAGCCATCGCCCGGCTCCGGGAGGAGGCACACGACGATGCCGTCGAGGAGTGGCGAACGCGCCTCCTGGAGCCGGTGAGCCAGCGGCAGAGAGTAGTCGGGGCCATCCTGCCCGTTTTTGAGGAGTGGCTGGGTCGCGCAGGCGGCCAAGTTAGCTATAGGCTAACGCAGGTGCTCACCGGACATGGCTGTTTCGGTGAGTACCTGCACAGGATCGGACGGGAGAGGTCGGCGGCATGCCACCATTGCGGCGCCGACAGGGATGATGCTCAGCACACCCTGGAGGTCTGCCCCGCGTGGCAATCTCAGCGGCGAGAGCTCGTCGCTGCGATCGGGGAGGACCTCAGGTTGCCTGCGGTGGTGGCCGGAATGCTGTCCGGCCGAGCCCAGTGGGACGCCGTGGCCTCCTTCTGCGAGTCAGTCATGACTTGCAAGGAGGAGGCCGAACGCGACAGGGAGCGGGCGGACCCCACTCGAAGACGCGGCCGAAGACGCGGTGCCAATAGGCGCCGCTAGTGTGGCCGCGCAGCCCTGTAGTACCGGGCGTAGAATAGGACTACGGTATCTCCTGCCTGTCGTAAGAGGCGACTAAAAGGAGACCTTGGAGCCGAGGACGGCAAGAGCGGGGGCTCAAACCGTCTGTCAACCGGCTCCGGGAAGGCGGCCGTGTGTGGTGGCCGCACACTGTCGTGGCGGAGGCACCAGGTAGGCCTCGGCCTACCAGCGGGGAGCGCCAAAGCGCACAGTGCGAGGGGGTTCCGGAGTGTTCTCTGAGTTCCCGGAACCCCCCTCAATTGCACACGGAGGGCCACCGGGGGGGTTTTAGTGGGTAAAAATCCCACATAACCCGGCTCCTCCCCCGGGGAGTCGGGTATCTTTGGAAGATTTTCCCCCTCAACAAAAAAAAAAAAAAAAAAAAGGGTTGGGTTGTGTTGTGTTGTGTTGTGTTGTGTTGTGTTGTGTTGTGTTGTGTTGTGTTGTGTTGTGTTGTGTTGTGTTGTGTTGTGTTGTGTTGTGTTGTGTTGTGTTGTGTTGTGTTGTGTTGTGTTGTGTTGTGTTGTGTTGTGTTGTGTTGTGTTGTGTTGTGTTGTGTTGTGTTGTGTTGTGTTGTGTTGTGTTGTGTTGTGTTGTGTTGTGTTGTGTTGTGTTGTGTTGTGTTGTGTTGTGTTGTGTTGTGTTGTATTGTATTGTATTGTATTGTATTGTATTGTATTGTATTGTATTGTATTGTATTGTATTGTATTGTATTGTATTGTATTGTATTGTATTGTATTGTATTGTATTGTATTGTATTGTATTGTATTGTATTGTATTGTATTGTATTGTATTGTATTGTATTGTATTTATCAGTAAACTTTGTCTGCGTTGATGCGATGTTCTAAAAGGTACCAACGGGACCATATTACACTGTCCTTCTGCTTGTTTTACTTGTAAAGGGATTTTAGTCATGCATAGATAGCCAGTTGAAATTTTCACTAAAGTTGGCTCTTTATTTTTTTTAAGATAATACGGACGGATAGATGCACTGTATAGCTTAGTACAATAAACACTCTTCCAGTATGGATCCTAATCCGAAAGAAAAAAGTCTTTGCAAATGATCGAGAAAATTGTTGCATGAAAAACGCTACGGTTGCCCAATACATTCTTCGCATGATGTTTTTATTGTTACCATTTGGGCTTACTGTATTTTAAAAGGTCCATTATGACTGCGTCTATTTAGACCAAACTAGTTTTCGAGATAATTAATAATGTTCTGTTAACTCTTCAATGCATTTTAGAACTGTGTCACAGATATCTATCCCATCTAATCTCCGGCATTTTTTATGGAGAAGGTTCGTAAGTCAATTCGTAAAGGTTCCACGTGGACCCCCGATTTTGAGTTCGCGTAGGCGTCCCATGGCGCCATCTCAGTGGGTACAAGATGTATAATTGTATGCAAATTTCCAACGATTTAGAATAATAATTACAAGAAAAGCGATTCTTCTATACTCACCGAAACTGGTTTGTCTAGACTGAAAAGAATAAAGGCATAATTTATATTCGAGTTTGGCATTTCGTCATTGTATCGAAACAATTAACCCAATTAGCGTGGACAGATTGTGAACGAAATCCCGTAACTACCATATAAAAGTTTTTGGTGTAAAAGAAAAGTGTGCAACGTCACAATTGTGATCATCTCATCATCGTCATCATCATTAGCCATTTCACGCCCACTGCAGGACATAGGCCTCCCTTCTTGGTTTTCATAACCATGATAAACTCCCTCAACTATATTATTTACATAACATAAGCAGCCTATATACGTCCCACTGTAGGGCACAGGTCTTCTCTCAGGGAGAGAGTATGGGCTTAATCACCACGCGTGCCCACCGCGGATTGGCGATTTCAAGCGCTGAGGTATGTGAATAGCTCAGACACTCAGGTTTCCTCACGATGTTTTCCTTCACAGTTAGCGAGTGGTATTGCTACTATAACTTTACAAATATACATAACATAGAAAACCAAGTCATAGGTCCGCACTGGGGATCGAACCTGGGTCTCCCACTTCCGAGTCCGAGGTTCTACCCACTAGGCTACCACCGCTGTATTATTATTACTGTGCTATATTATTTATTTTATAATCATCATCAGCCATTTGGCGCCCACTGCAGGACATAAGCCTCCTTCGTGGTTTTCATAACCATGAAGGGTTTTGCCATAATCGCCACGCTTGGCAGGAGGGTTGGCGATCGCAGTATGCGGTTGGATTCTCAGGGAGACGCTGCTGCCCGTCTCCTGGCATTTGATTTCCTTAGTCGCCTTCTACGACATCCACGGAAGAAAATGGAGTGACGCTATTCTTAATCCGGCGCCACACGATTTTATAATAATAGGGGTTAAAGTATGAAATTGCCGTTTTATTGCAATAGGTTCTTTGAATTGACATAGAATCTTCATGGTTTGAGGTTTTCGAATGAAACTTTTTTCAAATGGTTTCTATGGTGTTCTTTTTTTAAAAAATGTGAAACATTTGAATATCGACTTTCAATTGTTTTTGTTATTCAATTTAGACAAGAAAGATGGATACTGCGAAAATTCGAGTGATTTTTGAATACGAGTTCCGACGCGGAACTAACGCGGCAGAAACAGCCCGCAATATCAATGCTGCGTTTGGAGAGGGGTCTACTAATGAACGCACCGTGCGATTTTGGTTTAAACGCTTTCGTGATGGAAATTTCGACTTAAAGACCGAGCCACGAGGAAGACCGCCCACACAGGTGAATAACGATGAATTAAGAGAGATAGTGGAAGCCGACCCTAGTCAAACTACCCAGGAATTAGCGGCATGGTTTAACGTTACCTTACCCACAATATTGACTCACTTGCGCCAAATCAATAAAATAAAAAAATACGAAAAATGGGTGCCTCATGATTTGACTGATCTGCAGAAAGAAACGCGTGTTGATACTTGTGTTGCCTTGTTGATATTCAATATTCGATATTCAAATGTTTCACATTTTTTAAAAAAAGAACATCATAGAAACCATTTGAAAAAAGTTTCATTCGAAAACCTCAAACCATGAAGATTCTATGTCAATTCAAAGAACCTATTGCAATAAAACGGCAATTTCATACTTTAACCCCTAATAATAACGTTAGAATGACAGTCATTCATTCATTCATTCATTCATTCTGGATCAGGGACCCAAAATCGATCTTGGCCTCAGCAACCAAAAGACGCCATTTTTCCCTATCCTGCGTTGCCTCCCTCCAATTATCCACCTGGAGCTCGCGCAGGTCTCTTTCCACCGCGTCTTTCCAGCGATACTTGGGGCGTCCGACCGGCCGACGCCCAATGATAACAAGTAATAATAGTATTAACTTACCTCACTGGAGTGCAATAAGGCGTTATCTATAAATCTATCTATCTTAATATTACCTACCGGTTAAAAACATATAGTGGTGCAATGTCTGATATCACTAAAACGACCAGTTACAAAAAATGTTTCAGCACGTAATTTTGACTACGTCACATTTCTTTTAGTACTTTTATTTAAAACAACCTTTATTCATTCTGCCGTGGTATGACAAAACACTGTATCTACAGATACAGTGTTTTACGGTAACATGAATAATTCGATTCTTCGCCCTTTGGTACATGGTATGCCATCAAGAAATATTGAAAAAGTGTTAATAATACGGAAATTAGCCATGGTAATTAAGACTGTATTCCCAATTTTATAGAGACCGGTTTTGACAAAATACTGCTTCTATAGATTCAGTGTTTTGCCATAACAAGCTCATAGTTTTTTTATGTCAGGTAATTATAGATGCAGTGTTTTGTTATAACAATCTCACAACGTGCAGCCTACCTCTTCTTTACCAACTCTTTGCACAAAACACTACATATGTAGTTGCAGTGTTTTGTGAAATCAATTATTCTGCTTAGCTGGGCCTTTACGTCATAACATAACACGTTTTATGCTGTAAATTCAAAAAATTTTTTTTTTTTTTATTTCTTGTTACGGCATAATTATGTGTACTATTATTAAACACATATAAAAATTTCAAAGTAATCTGTTTATATTTGACGTATTTATGCGTAATTTTCGTAACAAAATGTTTTTTGCGTTTTCTGGAAAATGCCTGTTTTCAAATTACAGTGTTTTGTCATGACACGGCATTGTTGAGTGCCGATCGACAAACAGAAATGATTCAACGTTTTATTCACATTTCATCTTTCATTTGATACAGATAACTATAACATGTTTGTAGGATGACCACACAGTAGGTATGAAATAAATAAAGAAGTAAAAAAGAAACAGACTTCACAACACTTCGGCACTAAATACACCGAAATCATTTTAAAGGAATCCAATCGGAAAGTATACCATCTCGAAAAATAAAATAAAAATCGATCAACGGACTGACAGAACAAACATAAAAAACTATACGCATCAGATTGAGACCTCCTCTTTTATGAAGTCGGTTAAAAACGAAAAACATACGCGTCCAAATGAGAACCTCCTCCTTTTTTACCACGGTTAAAAAAGGTATAATACCCGACAGAAAACTTGAACAAAAATCCGCGCAATAATTTTTTTTAATTATTAAATCGACTTTAAATTTTATTTGACATTAAAGTCCCAAGAATTATACTAAATCAGATCCCGCGTCCTCCGCCAACGAGACCCAAAATACATCTATGCGAATTCAAAGTATTTTGTTTAAGTTTTTAGTCGGGCATTATAGCTAGCAGTTCTGTGCTAGCGGTGAGGTCCGCTGAAAATCAAGTTTTTTCAGGTCTTAAGTACATATTTATTTCTCATAAGAACGAATTTACATTTCATTCGCTTAAAATGTAAAAAACTGACGAAGTGCCAGTCGGACTCGCGCACGAAGGGTTCTGTAATATTAGACAAAGATCGAGACAAGATAGATTAGGTACATTGAGAACACCGCCATCTGTAGAAACCAACAAGATGCGTTTAACATTGACATTTAACGACTTGACTTGAACTTTAAATATATATTTTATTCTGTTTTTAGTATTTGTTGTTATAGTGGCAACAGAAATACATCATCTGTGAACTGTCTAGCTATAACGGTTTATGAGATACAGCCTGGTGACAGACAAACAGACAGTGGAGTCTTAGTAATAGGCTACCTTACCCCTTTGGGTACGAAAGCCTAAAAACAGGACTATAAGTACTTTAATGTGATCTATTAAGCGGAACATTACATCCAAAGAAAATATTTCAGCAGTCTTAATCCTGAACAAACCGCTGCTCGATATTGACCCTGAGAAAAGAACGGCACCCACATAATATTAAATGGTAGAATGTTCACATTAGCTATTACACTAGACGTTTCCAATTAATTCCAGATCGCTGGTAAACCAAACTGGACATTTTCACTGGTTACAGCTTATTCTAGTCCAATCTAACTTGGCCGCCATCAATGAATAGTAGCAATAAATTAACTACAACATACCAGGCCTAGTTTTACTGTATGAGAGTAACTAGATACAATCAAATATTATGAAGATACTAGCTGACCGGGCAAACGTTGTTTTGGCATATTAATTAGCCTACAACCTATTCTCAGGCTTACCAAATGTACACAGAAAAATCGTAAAAATCGGTGAAGCTGCTTCGGAGGAGTTTGATAACATACACACGAGATTTTTAGGGTTCCGTACCTGAAGGGTGCCAAACGGGACCCTATTACTAAGACTTTACTGTATGTCTGTCTGTCTGTCTGACTGTCCGTCTGTCTATCTGTCTGTCTGTTTGTCACCAGGATGTATCTCATGAACCGTGATAGCTGGGCAGTTGAATTGATGTATTGCCGCTATAACAAAATAAAATAAATATTTAAGGGGGCTCCCATACAACAAACGTTGTCTATGTTAAACGCTTCTAGTTGGTTTCTATAGATGGCGCTGTTCTCAAATTCGATCTTTGTCTAATGTTGTATACGGAACCCTTCGTGCGTGAGTCCGACTCGCACTTGGCAGGTTTTCATATCGGATTAGTCTAATCCGACACCAACCTAATCCAGTCTGGATTAGGCTGATTTTACGTGAGATTTTACATGACAGATTTTACGTGAGTGACTTTTTGGCCTGTATACGTGCCGCTGCAGCGCCCAGGCCTCCTCAGAGAATATGGGCTAAATTGACTGCCTCGTTGGACTAGCCGTTGAGGCGCTTAACTACCAAGACAGAGATCGTGGGTTCGATTCCCAGTGGCGGCCGCAGTACATTTGTACAATTGGCTTCAGTCTGAGTGTATTTCCGTGTCTGTAATGCCCTTCCCTGGTTAACATAGCACAGGGTATCCTAGTTTGGGATCAAGTCAAGTGATTGTGTTGTGTGGAAGATATTTATATTTATTTATTTAAATTGCCATGCGTGCATTTTCATTCTCATTCATTGCTCAAGCGTTGAGACATGTGAACTCAGGCACTAAGATTTTCTCTACGGTCACGCTACTACCACACTAGCTTTGTGCCGTACAACTAAGTTCTAAGTTCGATGAGTTTCTTTTACACAAATCTCAATAAGAAATGTCTACTGAAATTTAGAGGAATCACCCTTGAGGTTGGATATACCTAATTTCATAAATCCCCCTTCCTAACACATAATATAATTATTTGAAAAGGGTGACGTTTCATCCGAGGATAAAATATTTTGCGGATGAATTGTCACCTAAGCCTTGTTTATCGATACCTAAGAAACGGTTTTTTTAAGGGTTCTTGAGGTAGATTAATAAAAATGTATAATACTTCCAAAGAAACTGTGTTTATTTTAAAACTGTAGATTGTAAGTGATGACAACTGTTTTGTTCCAAAGAGTAGTATTCCAAAATTCAAAAGAAATCTAGAGTGGGTGACGAAATTTTATGTTAAAATTTTATGTAGAAATAACAAAAATAAATAAAAAGTCTTACACCGTTACAGTTTAAGAATTTTACGTTATTTCAATAACACGTTGTATACCTTCAAACTAATACGTGTATATCAAATACTAACCCCCGGTTTCTCGTACACTAACAAGCTGTTAATCTACTGTTGTTAACAGCTGTCAGTTGTTTTTTTTGTATGCACTTTGATCAATTGACAGCTGTTAACAGTACACTAACATCGTGTTAGTGTACGAGAAACTGGGGGTAAGTGGGATAGGATAACGGGATTGTTGTTGTCATTAAAACAATAACCTTTTTTTCATTTTCTACGGAAAGTTGCCTAACTCACCTATTGTAAGACTAGACATCATAAAAATTTCATAACATGATAATTGACTACTGTTTCTAAGTAACAAATTAGGACCTTGGCTAATTTGAACGGTATGAATTATTCAACTCTATTGTTTTGGATAAGTAGTACTGACATGTTATTACGCATCAAGGTTGGTATTAGGTTTTTTCTGAATAAATGTTCTATTGATAATTCCACGAGCACGATCTATTTGTAAGCAATCAACCACGGATAGGAATAAAATATTGTAAACATTTTGTTCTTCAATACACAAACAGTAACTGTTTATACTTTTAGTACCGATGCTTATTTTAGGTTTTACTAGTTTATTACATAATGACATTACATTGAAAATAAATGAAACAATATCTGCACAAAAATCAATATGAACACACGCCTTCTCTGAAAGAGAGCATGGGCTTAACAGCCACGCGTGCCCACCGCGCCTTGGTGATTCTAAGAGTTGAGTAATGTAAATATCTTCAACACTAAGCAACAACAACAGAACCCGTAAATACAGACCATTTCACCTGCGCGTGTATAAGAACAACACCTCGTATTACAACCCTATTTCTAGAATGTGTCGTCTATATAACAACCTGTTCGCCGAATTTTCTGGTATTGACATATTTGAAACAAGGCCTTCAAAATTCATCAAAATTATTAGTTTTATAATATCTAACCCGTCTTCGTCCAACGCTTTACCCATTAATTAAATAATTAAAGCTGCTTCAGTTCTAAATTATCTACTTTATGTTCAATTTAGGCTTAATGTTATAGATTAAGTACTGCATATCCCACTTCCATTTTGGCAAACTTCTATGTTTACATACCTTGGACTACAGTCCAGAACACAAATAGTTTATTTCTAAGTTTATTTTGTATAACAATCGACTGTATGCTGTTTTGTAGACTCAATAAAATAAAATAAAAATAAAAACTAAGACTTCCTCACGAGTCTACTTCCACAGTCGCTCGAGAGACTTCTAAATGATACAATTTCACAAACGTCGAGTAGTGACAATAAATAAAAAAATATAACTTCCACACAACACTATCAATTCTCATGGTCCCAAACTAGGATACCCTGCGCTATGGTAAACTAGGATACCCTGTGCTATGGTAACCAGGCAAGGACATCACAAACAGTAATACACCCAGACTGACGCCATTTCTACAAATGTACGGGGCCCCCAGTGGGGACGAACTCACGACCTCCGGCATGGTAATAAAACGTGATACCGCTAGACTAACGAGATAATAAGCTAGGTAGGTACATAAAAAGTACCCGACACCGGCGTGCGTGCATGTAACGACTAATGAATGTTGATGAACGTTTGACAGGATCGTGGCAAGTGGCAAACCCTGGTCTCTGCCTACCCCTCCGAAATACAGGCTTGAATGTATGTAATATAATGCAGAGTAGTATATTATAACACCTTCACCTTCAAAATGCGTAAATCCTGATACATGTCTGTTATAGAGTTCGTCTTAAGCAACTACTTTTGTTCTACGAATTCTGTAACATTTTTATTCAATATTCTATTTTCAAAAAAATCGAATCCATGTCTAAAGAAGTCAGTCGAGCACCTCCTTCATCAATTTAATATTTAAATATTTTCTGTTGTCTTCACTTTCATTTTCGTTCATTATTTCTGTGACGACAGCATTTAATTTTTCATGGCTATTAAAGCGAGTGATTTTTTCAATAAACCATACCCCGTTTACCCTTGGGCCATTCTTGTATTACTTTACGTACAATCAAGTAGAACACTTGTTCAATAAGCTTGGCCTCAGCCATTGTAATTGTTTAAAAATTATTGAGTCTATTAAAATCTTATTTGACGTTGTTTATTTATATGCAAATTTAACGGGTGTTATCGTTTGAGCAAGAATTGTTTGAGCTATGTGTAAGCATCGCGGGTCATTAAAAAATACTACAGGGTGATTTTGAAATCGTTAGCCATATTTTGAGAAAATGTTCTCACAATGTTTATTGTGAGAAACAGTAGGTATTATTAACATAAATATCGGTAATCGTATATATATAATATTTGTGATTTTCGACCTTTTGCTCGTTGAAAAATGTTTTTCAATATGTTAAATGTATAAGAGTCTGTCCTCCAATATACATAAACAATTAAAAAAAGAATTGAGTTGGCCAGCGCCGGCTATAAGACGCTCGACCCATGTTTTTTTTTTATTTTATAACATTTCGTCCTGATATTATTTTATCTATCCTTAAGTGAAGTAATTTTGGGTAACTAAAGAAAAATATTTGTAACGCCTCATTTTTTTTTAAACTAGCGCCATGTGTTTCTAAATAATGGTTAGAATGTCCTCTTAAAATTTGTCAATCGAATTCAAAGTCACTCTGTAGTATGGCGTTGGCGAACCAACACGGAGATGGTCTGTACGATTTCAGAGGGTCGTTTTACTTTGATTTTACAATATGTAAAATGTAATTGCGAGAAAAACACTTTTTTATATATTAGATTGTTTTGTTCCATGTTGTTGTTCAGACGTTTTTTATTTATTATCACTATGACATTATACACGTTAAAGCATAAAAAAGAACAATTTGATACACAAAAAAGCATTTTTCTCGGAAATTACGTACTGTGGGATGGAGTGTTTCTGCATAACACGGTCCAATTATGGGATCAGATTTGGTGATTTCCATGTATGTGTTAGGCGGTTCTGGTTACCATAGAACCTAGTTTGGGACAGGATGAGTGGTTGTTAGAAGTGGGTTTAATTATTATATTTTTTCTTTTTTGGGTACTGCATTCGACGGGTGCTTTTCGTTTCTAAGATATGTATTGTGAGTTATAGCATTTTTATACCAGATTCATTAAATGTAGAGTTAAGCAGCTATGGTCATAAAAAACACAAATAAAATTATTTATTTATTGAAAATTATTATTAATAACCAAAGGAATCAACACAGCAACAAAAAAGCTGCAGCTAGCTTTAAAAAAGATGTTATCGAAATAATACAAAACTTGAAAATAATAAACAGTGTGAGTACAGATGTTGATGACTGTACCGTATTGATCTACGCACCATAACAAATGTTGCATCTCAAATCGATGATGCTCTTTTATGCGATGGTACAAAATATGATGCTGATTTTGTTCTCCGCATATATCTGGATATTGTAAAAAAAAAAACAAAATAGAAGTAGCCAACGGAGTAAACCTACATAGAGCGCTATCTTTTTTTATTCTAGGACAAAAGTGTATCAATGATTTCCAACACTTAACGCATATACTGTCCGAATAGATATTACAAAAAAAACCAACATATCAGAAGGAGTTACATGTGACAAATTGCTTAATTACGTCTTCATTTTGGGTAAGATTACGCCAAACATAGCGTTCGTGCATTTTTTACCTTTGTCGTTTTAAATACAGCGTTTAAAGGACGATTTATTGCGTAATACGGCGTAGCTGCATTTAAAAGTCTTGGATAAGTGATTTTTGACAATTTTTATGTAATTTTTTTATGCTTTTGGTATTTTGAGTTGGTTGTGTTGAGTTCACCTTTCCAGTTAAGTAAATGTTGCAAAACGCAGCAATAGTTCAAACCATGCACGGTGGTAAACATTATCAAACATTTTTATTCATTGTTACACGAAATAATTCAAAATAAATAACGTCACAGTTATCAAATTCAAGAACTGAGTTAAGATGAGCATGAACTGATGTTGAAACTCCACATTTGGTTCATATCGTCGGTCGGAATCATTACCGAAACATCTACAAAATCACGTGTTTTAAGTTAAGTATGCAGAATTATTAACAAATTTTCCTAATCACTTATGATACAAGTCAAAGTTAATTGTAACTATTATAAAACGGCTTCAACCAGTAAAGAAATAATGATGATAATATGAACTTAAAAATTTTACGTCAATTACTCAAAAAAAAGTATATTTTGAAATGTTCCAATAATGATTATGACCGAAGATATTTAGTGTAAGGATATAACAGCGATCTTAAATTCAAAAAGGAAAGATTAGTCGTTACTACAAATATCTAAGTTCAAATAAAAGTTTCTCTTTTTAGGGTTCCATAGTCCGATAAGGAACCCTTATAGTTTTGCCATATCCGTCTGTGTGTCTGTCTGATTGTCTGTTCCGTTTGCGAAATATTAAGCTTTAAATCGTAAATTTTTGTCCGAGTAGGGCGTCCCCCCCCCTCTCCTGGCTAAACGGTTGATTGTAGAAACGTAAAAAAATTCAGGGTAGTAGCACATATAATGAACTTAAATGGAAAATTATCACGGCTAATTAGGCTTTACTTGTTAACGAGTAATAGGCAATCAACTTATAAAAGTAAAATTTCGTACAAAATCCATTAAAAATGACTTCGATGAAGTTGTTAGTTCCGTAAAGCGGATAAAAACCACTCTTTCTACAGAACCCTACATTGCGCGTAGACCGACAAGCACTTGGCTGGGTTTTTATAAATGTTATCGTCTACCATTAACTTATACCTTCTCCGCTGTTAAACTTTACAGTTAGCAAAAGTTACTTCTTACTTAAAACTTCATGAAGTTGCTCGAAATTTTTTCAGTAATAAAAGGACTCAGTGTCCTCCATTAGTGATTCAAATCGTATGCAAATTGCCGGTGAGTTTCATGTCAACAATTACCACGATACAACGGCGATTTCTCTTAATATACACTTTATCATTGCTCTTACCAAATTTCCCTTTGCTTATCTTTGTTTTTTTACGATCGCGTAAATGTATTATGAAGGTGATGATTTTGGGTGGTCTACTCAGGCCGCTTTACTGTTACATGCGACAGTGACCCTGCCGACCAATTTTGTATCTTAAACTATAACCTAATACAGGCCAATATTGAAATCACTTGCTAGACAGACAATATGTACTATGAAATGGTTATTTGGACAGAATTATTAATGGATAACAAAATGTAAATTTCTCATCAAGATCGGGTCAGTTTTTATCGAATAGCCATTAGTATTAAGGTACTTGCGGTATCGGTTGAACGATTGAATACCGATTGAGTTTTCATGTTTTATCGTGTTTGGAGTATGACTGGTGATTCTTTCAAGATAGTGTCGAGTGTCGAGCGAGGTGGCTTCCGATGAAATTCCAGCGCCTGTTCGAATGTTGCTTCGAAATTGAAATAGAAATTTCGTCTACTGTTTTAACTGCATATATACTTTTGTTGTGAGCGGTGGTAGTGGGTAGAACATTGGACTCGGAAGCGAGAGACCCAGGTTCGATTCCCAGTGTGGACATGTTCCTATGACTTTGTTTTCTAAGTTATGTACACTTGTGAAGTTACAGTAGCAATACCACTCGCTAACGGTGAAGGAAAACATGTCGTCTGAGCTATTTAGCGCTTGAATCGCCAATCCACGGTAGGCACGCGTGGCGATTAAGCCCATACTCTCACCCTGAGAGATGGCCTGTGCCTTACAGTGGGAAGTATATAGGCTGCTAATGTATACTTGTGTCTGTATACGTACCTTAGAATGCCATTCGCCAACCAAAATCCTCCCACCTTTTTAAATTTCGAACGTCATAAAGTTTCCTTAAGATTTGGAAAGTTGGAAATCCTTGATCGTGCGCAACTCAAGCTCATTTGCCAGTACAAATTATTCAGCTTGTCCTTAGGCTAGTTAGAAGATATCAAAGTCCAAATCGGTCACATATAAAAGAGAACTGGCTATACACACCTATAACGTTCGTGGGAACTCCCCTATTTGCCCCGTACATTTGTTGTGCTCTCCAGAACGTGGCTGCTCAAACACTCGACGTCTTTTGTCCGAAAAATGTAATGGGAATAGATAAATAAAAATAAGACGAGACGTGAGTGGCGCTGACAATACCAATTTGGATAAGTTTCATGATTACTTTAACCAGTTAGATTGTGGCCTTGAAAAGAACAATTTTATTAAAAACCATTGTTATGGTTGTCCGATCGGGCCATTTAGAATTCTACAGGTTAAAGGAACATAAAAAAGTCGATATTATAGTCGTAATCTAGAATTAAACAAATTAATGAATTTGAAATTGAAAGTAAAAAACTAAAGAATGATAAAATTTAGGCTATACATACTAAATGACTACTTTGACGTTTGATACAAACCAACATTCTAACAAGAATCTAAAAGTCAAATCACATCACGTCAAATCACTGTGAGAGAAGGCCTGTGCCCCGCATTGGAAATTATAAAACGTGTAACCGAATAACTATGCAATCACAAAAAAATATCAGCTGTTCCATACCTTACCCATTTATTTATATTTATTTATATATTCCATATCACTTTAGTATGGAACACTACAACTATGCACATATAATCTAAGCAGATCTTTTTCTTGCTAGATAGTGTAAATGTGCTTGTTGGTGATGGAGTTTGCGTAAGAGGAAAATGTGAATAATACAGTCGTCTCTATCACACTCTTGTGCGTCAGTGTGAAACCAGGACATATCAGCGAGGCGCACCTAATGGACGTGTAATACCTGATGAGCCCAAACACGAGAATGGCGTTAAAAGGACGAAGGACCAACACGGCAGACTGACTGGTGCACAGCCCAAGTCAGGAACTGAAAGCGAAGAAGTGGTAATATTTCAAAAAATAGTCATAGGGAGTCGTGGTAACGGGATCGATTAGGAAAAGATGAAAAATGAACTGTGAACTAAAACTTTCGTTTCGTTAATCCGAATTTACTTACTGGTATTAACGTTAGATGATCGAACAGCTGGCCCAACATAGCAGGCGTGTTGTCTTCGTTTGCTGCAGAGATACTCCTTTTTCTACAGTTCTCTTGGGCGAGCGGGCAGGAACTCTCCTCAACTCTCCGTTGGGGAGAGTTCCCAAGATACTGGCAGAATTCCTCTCTGAATGGCCAGGCTGATGCACAGCCTAAGACTGACCGAGGTAGCCACCAGCTCTAGGGTCACCTGACGAGTCAATGAGATGCATCGATATTTTTTTGTGAAATTTCAGGGCCCCACGGACCTATCGTCTCGACCCTAAATGGCGCAAATAAGAAGCTGTCCCCAAGGACAGAAAGCCTATGGTGTGTCAAAGTTTGCTACAAAAGGTATCTGACATAGCATTGTGGTGAGGGATCTGGTTCTGTTTTAGGCTATGCTTTTCGATGTGGACGTTTGGTAAACTACAAAGTGATCAAGCACTAGTAGGTTTGACAGTCCTCCCAAATTTTGTTCAATTCATGAAACAAAGACCAAACTCTCATGCCTTGTACCACCCACGGGACACTGGATGCCTAATATTGACAGAGACGAGTATTTTTTTGTCAAGCCCAAGTGGAAGGGTTGAATGGTGGGGGTGTTCGAGGAGGCGCTCTCTCAGCCGCAGGATTTTGGTAACTTCTGCGAGCGTATGGCAATAGGAGTCTCTACTTATCTTCTTGTTTTAATACCATCTCTATTTTTAGTTAAAACTAACCTTCCTTTGCACGAATATTATGTTTAGAATTTATTAGTGACTTGTAATTGATTTTATCTGTAGTGTGTCTGTAATTTATATTTTCTTCTCTTTTTTTCTTAGGCAGCCTCCATTACATTATTGTATTTATGTACCCGCCCATATTTTGTACTGTTTGTATCTTTTCTCCGTTGTTGGTCGAGAAAAAAAGCTCTGCATAGCTCAGGCAGACACACAGACGTTGTAGGATTTATTATATAATAGTATTAATAGGGTGCCATTGGCACCCCCTCTAAAGAACGTTGAACAATTTAAAAACTCTGTCAGCGACCGAAATCTTCTTGAAGTTGTCAGTACAACTTGTACAAGTTGTGGTATACATAGTATTTATTAACCAACTCAAATTCTCAAGTATCTAAATATAACTTTGACCCTTAATTACACATAACACCATAATATAAGTTTATAATAAAACTTACCGACGAAACCTGTCAGCCAAACCTTAATACCAAACTAAACAACCTTTATTTTCATTCAACCCTAAATCTCATTATCGTTCATCAAGTGTTTGCAGACCACTCCACTTCTATTGTAATCGAAAGGATTATTAAAAGGAATCAAAAGACCTCTCTTTTCAAATTCAAACACTCTTTTGTCTGAAGTACCGATGGGTTGAAATTTTGGATAGCACTTGTGCATCTTTGGTGCAAGGATAATGGTAACGTATTGCGATTGCATATTATCTCTGATTATCCATCTTCCATTTTTTTACTTTCCTCCGGGATGTTCTCATTTTCTGCGATCAAAGAGAGAATATTAGATACTATCTGTAGGTAAATTGGTAGATCTCTGAGTGCTGTTTATATGTTTGGACGCAGCATTAATATTTTCTTGCTTTTGTAACAATAGTGACCGCATTGAAAGTTGTTAATGGCACTCATGGAATCGTGTTAGTTAGGTACCATCTAATGTACGCTTTGGAAAAAGATGGTCCTCGTGGAGGTTTTTCGCTAAATTTTTCTTTACTATAATCTCGACCCGAAGGCAGCTGCTAACATTGTAGGTACATAGAAATTTAACATGTTGTGGATTGAACAAACGTAGTGAAACGGGTTTAGTTTACTTTTAGTTTCTTTAGGTGAGTTTTAGTTTAGTTTTAGGTATTTATTTATTTACATTTAGTTTTCTGACAGAAGTACTTACAGCATGACATAGGTACTTCAATATGTAAAAAACTAAATCTAATATCCCGGAACTCATTTCTCAACACAACAAACAGACATTGAAACAAATTTCTGATCACTTCCGGGTCTATGATGTTTTATCTACAATGAAGGCTTTTCAAAGCGTCGTTAAAAAAAGTACAGTACCGCAAGTTACCGATAGATGGTGCTGACGTCACATCATATGTCAAAATTGACATGACATCACTGTACCTTCTCTGTGGTTTCTATCTATCTATCACAGATTAATAAGGACGTACAACATTTAAACGTATTTGTTCTCCTTAAGTTTTTTTAAATAAAACTCAAGTAACAACTGTCATTGAAAAGCCCTCATTCATTTAAAAATGTCTCTTCACAAACAACATTTGTCAATGTTGTATTTTACAAACTATTGTTTCGACAATGACATCTAAATACAAAGATTCATTTGATATGCAGTAATTTTGAAAATGCTAACATTGTACAGGATAACAAATAATCCATTTTGCAATATCAATATGACTTCGCTCGTTCCTCGTAGCGATATCACAAGCCTAACCCAACCTAACCTACTTACTATTCCCGGGCGAGCATGATTTTTTTAATGCTGAGGCTTCGCCCGCCGAGCCCCCCTCGCCCCCCTTGCCATCCCCCTTCATCCCTCTTGCCCTGTTTTCCAACTTTCGTGAACTGTATATCTTAAATCATATAAGTGGTACTTTGTCGATTTAATGCATTTGTGTTAAGAAAACTTAGCTAATGTTCTGTTGCCAAATGACATTGTAAGAAAGAATTACTTTAAGAGATGTAAGGTTTGTGAAAAAATCTTATATGGAATGTCGAGTTGTCAAATGGTACATTTGCATTAAGTTGCTTGTTATCTGAAACTTTGTTTTATGACTGTCGGACATTCGAAGTGGACCCCACTTCCATCACATCATTCATTGAAACGTGGACGCACAATATTGATTCATAAAAACATCCTCCAAAGTGCATTGCCTATCCGACGTTGTCGGTAGGTAGACGAAACCTGCCCAGTCGGTTCCAAATGTTTGCCCAAAGAGTTAGTAGAGCCCTTAACCAGTTGCTGCTTGTGATGGAGGTCGATTAGTATTCATTTTGTTCGTGTTCTATCATTTGTGGCTTCATTCATATGTTTGTCGATGTAGCGTTAGCGCTGCCTTCTGTTTTAATTTTTCTTCCACACAGCACAATCTCTTGTCCTAGTCCCTAACTATATCACAGAATAGATATGGAAATATATCCATTTGTACAGGGTGATTTTGAAATCGTTAGCTATATCTAGAGAGAATATACTTTTCATTGTGGAAAACAATTATTCATCATCATCAGCCGTTTAACGCCCACTGCAGGACATAGGCCTCCTTCGTGGTTTTTATAACCATGACAGGTTTTGCCATAATCGCCACGCTTGGCAGGCGGGTTGGCGATTCGCAGTATGTGGTTGGAATATCAGAAAGACGCTGCTGGTCGTCTCCAGGTAAATGATTACCTTCTACGACATCCACGGAAGGAAATAGAGTGACGCTATTCTTAATCCGGTGCCACACGGAATAAACAATATTATTACTATTAATGATTTATCTCATATACCTTATTGGTGATTTTAAATAAATAAATAAATCATAAATAAATAAAATACTAACAAACACATGTACATTACAACCTACCACACATTTTTATATTGCACAACTTAAATGTAATAACTTACATCCCCAAAGAGATAACCAGCTGTAACTCGGTACTCATTAAACTGGACCCCATTATTACGTAACTTCTCCACTGTATCGACTCATCAGATTCAACCTACCCCAAACTGTCAAATGCATATATATTTTGACACTTCGCGAACGTCAAAATGAATAACCCAATACAGTGGAAAGTTACGAGATAGGAGAGCAGATTTAAGCACCTGTTGATGTTTTTATTCAATCGACCAGTGTAATTTCCTACCATTATGTTTAGACTTTTATTAGCCGTTAGATTACTCGTATACTGGGGGCATTAGAGAATCTGTTACCAGCGTGCGCCGGCGTAATATTGTATTAGAAGGTAATCTATTACCCGACCGGCCGAGGCGGGTGACATTTTGCGGCACAAATTGATTTTGCGGCGAGCATTATTATTGATGATAGGCGCTAGAGGCTGGACAAGTGTACCGTCGATGTCATATCAACCGTGCCATTTATGCACTCTACTCAGTTACGTTACGGGCGAGTTTTCAACTAAAATAAAACAAACTTTCAGCTAGAGTAAAAGTTTATGTGCTGTCGACTGTAAAGACATCAGCTGGCTACCTGTTTGTTCAAAAGTCGTCAGACAGAATCCCTACTACGGTATAATAATACAAATATATAAAATTTACATTCTGTCGTGCATATAATTGTGCCAATATGAAATGCTTAAGGGTGGGGGTTCTCCGACATTACCCCTAAATCATACATTTTCCTCTCTAATGGTTAGTATTTGAAATCAGAAAAAAATATACTACTTTTCAATGTCCTATCTAGGGCTAGAGTCATAATTTTTGATGAATTTAAACTTCATAGCATCAAAAAAAATCGCTAACATGAGTCTAAATTATCACTAGACATAGTTTAATTTCTGCACTGAGTTTTGGATAATAAAAAATATACCATAATTACTATCACTGAATGTGTCAGTGAAGTCGTCGTCGAAAGTATATTAATAGGATTTGTATTTATTTACTTTCAAAAATGCGTATATTTCCCCCAACTTTACGCTCGCGGGCGCAATAAGTCCTGTACAAATCCGTGAGCTCGGAGAACCCAAACTTAAGGCTGCTTGCTCTCTTTTTGTACATCTGGCATCCGTCTCGTTAGTACATTTTCAAATTGTAAACTAATTAGCATTAACCATACATAAGCAGCCTATATACGTCCCACTGTAGGGCACAGGCCTTCTCTCAGAGAGAGAGTATGGGCTTAATCACCACGCGTGCCCACCGCGGATTGGCGATATCAAGCGCTGAGGTATGTGAATAGCTCAGACATTCAGGTTTCCTCACGATGTTTTCCTTCACCGTTAGCGAGTGGTATTGCTACTATAACTTCACAAATGTACATAACTTAGAAAACAAAGTCATAAAACAAACATGCCCGCCCGCACTGGGATTCGAACTTGGGTCTCTCGCTTCCGAGTCCGATGTTTTACCCCCTGGGCTACCACCGCTGTATATTCCGCATAGGGTATACATTTGACAAGTCAAGTCTGGTGGCATTAGAAAATAAAACTATGGACATTTCACTTAAATGTAAAATAATTACTTAGGCGGTTAAACTTTACCTATTCCGATCCATGATCATTACAATTGGTAAGTGGCTAAATATTTTATTTTATTTTACTAGGGAAAATAGACAGTCACATGTTTTTCCTTAAATAATAATGTTGTTAAATAATAATGCTAACTTACCTCCGTAGATGCACCTGTATTTGAAGCACGGTCTGGTATGCGCGCTCTTTACGTCTGACTGGTTAGCACTTACATCAGTGCCTTTAAGTGAATATTCTCAAACACAACAGCTGCGTTTACACTAGGCACGCTGTCGTCCAGGTCCTAGACTCTAATACACAGACGGTTTTTCAATAGAATGATATAAGCACGACAATATATGTTATTCGCATCTAATTGGTAGTATACTAGGCAGGAGCAGTATAATGTAATTCCAATGGTATAAAAAAAACTTTGACCTTTGTATCTACGCAATGAGATGATTTATACTATATAGTATCTAGTCGCACCTTCACTCACACTAGATGGGTGAAGGGACCACTCGGACGCTACAGTTCCTGGGGCATTGTTTTAGATGGAGTAGGCTTCCCAGCACCTATACCATCCTGACAGGTTAGTCGGCCTAACCCACAGGAATGACAAGTCAATAGGTGCGGAGCCAGCCAAACCACGGGTTTCGTCATGATGTTTTTCTTCACAACAAGCGTGTTGTATTTCTATTACAATTTTGCAGGTGTATGTAACTTTGAAAATAAACAAAGTCATAGTTACATGCCCGCACTGGGAATCGAACTTGGGTCGCTCGCTTCCGAGTCCATTGTTCTACCCACTGGGCTACCACCGCGGTATAATTCACGCAAAATAAAAAGGGATCTCACGCGAAGAAGATCGAATAGCGCGAGGCGCTGAGTTAAGTTGCACGGATTATACCACTGGAATGCGGTAGGTTACTAAATTACCAATAGTGTCCATGAAACAAAGATCACCGTACTGATATGACTCTATGGAACAACCGTGTTACTGATATAGCTCGAAGAATTGCTCAATTGAAGTGGCAGTGGGCGGGATACATAGTTCGGTGAACTGGCCGTTGGGGCGAAAAAGTTCTGACCTGGCGACCGCGGACCGGACGACGCAGCGTGGGGAGACCCCCCACCAGATGGTCTGACGGCCTGGTTGCGGTGGAGGGGAACTCCCCGGCCTATGTCCTGCAGCGGGTGTCTGTCGTAAGACGAAATAAGCCTTAATAGTGTTTAAGGGAATCTAGCGGGCTAACTAACGCCACTAATGACAAAAAATCATATCTTTTTTTACAAATCGTATTTGCATAAATTGCACAATCTCTCAATCATGTTAACAATGATAAATGACAAAGAAAATAAGATCACGAACCTGGGACTAGATAGCATTTATGCCCAAAATGGCCGTTTTGGCGTTCGGGTAGTCTTGTCTTGTCTTAGTTTCACGGCACCGGTCCTAAAAATCGGTATTGGGAGATTGTACAGATACTTTTTGCAAGAACAATCTGTAAAACAGATGCTTTTTTTTCTTCGATGGCGCTAGTGTTACTCCTTGGAGCCCCTTAATGACTCGCTATGCTCCTTGTACTCATACATAGAGTTATACATTGGCTAGTTTAGTTTACCTTGTGAACCATTAAGTGAACAGCAATTAATGAATGAAAGTTACAACCAAAATAAGCCTTATTTCGACCCTATGTGAGCCAAAGTAAAACTAGATCGGACAAATTGATCTGATATAATAAAGGAACAACCTCCAGCAGGTAGAAAAAAATTACACCAAGATGGGAAAGCACGCCAGTGTAAACGCACCTAATAGTCGCTGCGGCAAAGGATGCTTACCAAAGTAACCAATAATGCGCGCTAGTGTAGGAAAAACTTTAGAGGTTTTATAATAACCGCTCAATGTATGGAGCCCATCGCAAACAGCGGTGTCGCAAGTCGGCTTTAAATTTTCAAATTATTCATAAAGTCAAAAAAATCCCATTACAGCAAATCGTTATTTTGCTTACTAAACCCTCCTAAACTTAAAAACCAGCCAAGTGCGTGTCGTACCACACGTAATGTAGGGTTCCGTAGAAAGAGGGTCTTTTTATCTGCTTTATCTGAAGTAACAACTTCATCGAAGTAATTTTCAATGGATTTTGTACGAAATTTTACTTTTATAAGTTGGTTGCCTATTACTCGTTAACTAGTGAAGCCTACCAAGCCGTGATACTTTTCCTTTTAAATTCATTATATGTGGTACTACCCTGAATTTTTTCACGTTTCTACAATCAAGTATTTAGCCAGGAGAGGGGGGGACGCCCTACTCGGACAAAAATTTGCACTTTAAATCTTAATATTTCGCAAACGGAACCCTAAATCAAAAAATGATGTTCGTACACCCGCAATATTTTTCAACGACCAATCCAACGATATCCCACATGTTGAGGTAGACAAGAAAAAAAAAATCATCCCCATTTTTCATGTTAGGGGAGGTACAGTAAAAGAATTTTTTTTCCAAAATTTTATTCTTTAACTTTGTCGGCATAATAAACATGTATACATATACCAAATTACAGCTTTCAAGTACCACTGATCTTTGCGCTAGGCCGCGGACGGACAGACAGATAGAAGACAGACAGACGGACATGGCGAAAGTATAAGGGTTCCTTGTCGTAACCCTAAAAATACACTAATTCTTCTAAAAGTACAAAAATATGAAAAAATATTGGACCTATAAAAGTAAATTTTCCAGTTTTACTATGTACTTTCAAAAGTTGATGTCCTATATATAGAACGTCACGGCTTTGCGTCGTTTATGTACATAAATAACGTCAAGCATTTGAAATTCGTGATTTTTTTTGCGTCGACTTGTTCTACCGCAAGGTTAGTTTCTTACTTCCTAGGATAGAAATCATGTTACGAGGAAAGAGACTTTATACCCTCTAATGAGTTTCAATAACCCGATGATGATATTGGTTAATGACTTGTTATGTTAAACCTATCTGCGAATGTAAATATTATGTAAAGGCGACACAGTTATAAGGTGCCACATTGCGATGCATCTATGCAAGAATTCCAGGAAGATAGAAGGTATTGTTTCGAGACAGTAATTCTTGGCGCCGACTCTTATACAGGGTGGAAAATTCAGATACGACAGTGAAAACAATACCCTAAACTGACCCATTGTAGCTAATCAATGATTGTAGATATCTATAACTATAACTTTCTGATGTTTCTAGGTTTTAGCAGACTTAGGTACCTTAGATTTTCTATCACCTAAGTACCTCAATTGATTAGGATTTTCCTCGTTGATCCTTATTACCAAAAGAACTAATTGACATCGTATAAAACAAACAATAAAGTGGCTCCTTAAGCTATTCAAAAACGGACGATTTACTAAAACCCGTACGGTAATGGCCTGCCCCACAAACGAAATTATCTTACTCTACCCTGTAGGGTTTAGCCTAGTGCGATCCTTTTGCCTAGCACCTAATCTTTCTATGAATGTAGAAACTTACCTTTTTGTCGGGGTTGGATCATTGAAGTCCAAATATGAGTTCTCAGCACCTTTCACGTTTTCACGAACAGATAAATCACCTTAATTCACGACTCTGCTCTCTTTCAACTAACAGTCAGTTATATTATTCTTTACTTTTCGAAATTTATGTCAAATAACCATCATACTAATGAGGTCGAATAAGAAAACTTCAAGCCTATGGAAACTTTCAGAAGAGTGTTCGCATTCGTTCGAGAAAGATAAAGAAGATCTGGAAACTTCTAGAAAAACATCCGCCTTCCAAAATATGAATTCTTAATTTTAATTTAAAAATAGAAGGAGAATCAAGAAACTTCCAGAAGATTATTGACTCAGATCAAAGGAGGAATCATATGGTCCCAACTGAAAATCAGTTTTGCTGGTGTTATGCTATCTATAGCACACACCGGCAAAGTATGCTGAGTTGGAGCCCCTTTTTTGTTGTCACGGAGGCACCTGAGGCGTTTGGGGTCCGAGGTGGCTGGGTGCGGTACATTAATGTATGATACCCGGCTGCCTTTGACTCTATATGGCTCACATGTTCTCTTCACGATTGTTTTGTTTTATTTCTGTTTTGTTGACGTTCGTGTCTTTTGTTTGTGTACCTTTATGTTTGCTTTGTGTTTCTGTGAGAATTTAAATAAATAATAATATCCTCTTTCTTTCTTATTTCGATCGAATTTTAAAAATAAAACCACTTTTTAGGGTATAAAATGCGCGCACAAATGGCCTTTGTGTCAGTCTACACCAAATTTTTAACCCTGAGTCTACTCGGAACCTCCTTGTCTCTACGTCCTGCCTATTCGTATCTACGGCCTGCCTACTCATCCTACAGCATACCTACCTACGTACTTGCCTCCACGGCGTGTCTCCGAGACGTCCTGCCTCCGTGGCGGGTACCCGCCTCCTTAGCTTAAACCCAGAGATGTTTTTATTAGTTTTAGGTTAATACAGAGAAGTTTGTAACGAGGCTCGAAATTTCGCCGATGCTTGCACTTGCCCATTAGCTCAGTTAGGAAAGCGCTGGCATGGTTAGCCAAAGCCAGAGGTCGCGGGTTCAAGTCCCGGCATGGGTGGAAATTTTGCCTCTAAATATTTTTTTAAAATTGTCCACAGCACGGGTTAGTGCAACGAAAAGAATATAAGATTATGATAGTTTTCTTTGCTGACTCATCTCAAATGATCACCCTGTATAATTTCACGAGAAGGCTTTGATTACTTTGCCGGCTTGGCTTAAGAACATTGTTACGACAACTAAAGGGGAATTTCCCATATACTTGTAAAGAAGCCATACCACGTTACCCATACGTGGTACAATTAAATCAGCGTTAGACTAAGTGATCAGCCGAGATATAGTGTAAACTGACCATAAAATAGCACACTAGACCATGTAAGGGACATCTTTATAGTACTATTAAACAATTTACGATACGCCGTGTGGGTACTTATTTACGCCGCGTGTTCCACAATGTAGGCACAAAATTACTTTACAATATAGTTAAGGCTGTTTCACGTGAGGGGAGTTTAAAAATATTGGAAATAATCGTAAACCTACTGGTAACTCTTCTTCTTCAGTCCTTTAACCCCTAGGGGACCACAGAGCTTCAACCACGGATTTCCACTTCTGACGGTGGTTGGCGGCAGCTTCCAAATGAGGTCAGGGCCAAGTTTCATGAAACTAAAACTCGTAGTTTATTATGATAATTCGATATACATTGCGTAACAGAGTCTTCCTTCTTGTTAATCTGTTCGTTAATCGGCTTTACAATGTAGATCGAAATGCCATAATAAACTAGGAATTGTAGTTATGTAAAAAGAGTAAAAAGTAATGGAACAAAAATCAATGTAACTCAAACTTTAATTCCCCAATTAGAGTTTAAGTTTCTTCAGGGATTGCGCTATTCAAAAATAACCCTGTGTAAAGTTCGACAGTTAAGATCTTTCCTCGCCTATTAAAGCCTTTACGGTCTTCTTCTAACTAGACATTGTGTTGATACCTAACTCCTAACAATACCTGTTGTTAAATAGCCATCTTGGAATATTCAGGTCGTAAATATTCTCCACACTCTCACGGCCATAATCGTCTTTACAGGCATTACCTAATCCTTTCGTCGGTTTATAATTACGACCAGTACAAAGCTACTAATATGAAATGTAGAGTTAGGAAATCCTGGAAATAAAAAGGTGCAGTATTCGCATAAGCGATTATGAATTATTCTAACACAATAAGAGCTGTTTTTTACCTTTCTGTAGGCTTGCATTGCAGACATTTGTCGCCATAAAGCCTCTGTATTGAAGCTTTTGTAGCCTTGTATATATATATTTGTACACACAAAATAAAACATAAATATCGGTGAAGCCGTTACGGTGGAGTTCGATAACAAACACTGTGACACGAGATTTTTATACATTAGATTATGCATATTTTTATACATTTTTTTTCTTTTTTGTACAATAAACCGTAACCAGCGAACAATCGAAACCCCCTCTCTCTCTCTGAGAGAAAGCCTGTGCTCTACACAGCGACACGTTTGTCCAGTTCGTATTGACGACTTTGATGCCTCTGAATCCTTAACTACCACGATGTCTTTGTACTGGGAGGCGTTAATAACAGTGCGCACGCGTCGATTTACGCCGACATAAACCGACCAGACCGAGGCCTTATGCTCAGGACCGAGATACTACACATGTGTGTTTGGGACCCAATTTCTATTTCCAATATTATTATTATTATTAATATTATTTCCAAAGATGGAGTCGGAGAGGAACCAGAAGAAGAAGAGGGTAAGTACTCTAATATAGAGCCACCTTAATAAGTGTTACCTCTGAAATGTGCAATACTTGAAACACCCCAATGAAGAGCTTGCCTTAAAGTGAAAGATTGAAATGACAACATTTTTATGTAGGAGAAACCCCGCATAGAGCTTTAAACATAGCTCTATATTTAAACGGAATTGGTAGGTGCCTGGTGAGACTATAACATCAGGTATTTGTAAGATTTGAAACGGATTGAAATTGACACAAAAGTGTCAATTTAATGAATGCAAAATAATTTAAGAATCCTCCTTCGTCTGCCAAAAAAGAAATTAAATTCCTTGAGATAAATTCTCAAGTACTTACCTACTTTACTTTCTCTTTAGATAGACACCTATAATCTTTGACGAACTGAAAGAGTTTTCACCAAAAAAAGTTTCAAACCTCCTTTTTACCCAATTTTGTGATGGCTCCAAACAGCAGTTTTAAGCAAGCACAACTACGGTTTCGTTTTTTTTTCCAGAAGTTGATTCTAAATTCAAAAACGCCTCGAGAGTGTTTGCCGTAGATGTTACGTTAAACCCGCAAACTGCTTCTTTCCGGCGTTCATTGGAACCACGACCACTGCTTTTTGTAGCCGCAGCGCATGCGCTTTGTCAATATTGACATTTTATAAGTAGTCTATGGTGAACTGTTCATACTTACTTAATCATTGATTAAACAGTTGTTTTGGGAATAGAACAGGTGAGGGCAGGTGTAGCGAGTTTGTGGTCACGGTCAAAGTCATTATAGAGCATGAATACTGTGACTGCAACCCAAGCTATGTTATTCATTATTTTGAAGCACTTAAAATTCAGTGTTTCGGAAAATTTTTATTAGTAAAAATACAATTTCCGTAAAACAGATTAATTTTCTAAAGGTTTCAAATCAACAACTGGTTGATTAAGAAAAGAGACAACAATGTGCGAGTTAAATATGATTTAATTTCATAATTTTTCTTAGCAATTATATGATTTCGTTCTCAGCATCTGAATACTTATAATTAGACACAGTAATACATACAATAGACATTGTCGACACAATATTTAACAAATGTATTTTTATGTTTTACTAAGCGCATATTTTGGAAATTGATAAGTATTATGGCATTTTATTGGAATGTTTATATTTATTATTGTATCGTATTGTCCTCTAGGAAAGGTAACAAAAATACACTCATTGAATGTGAACATAAACAAAGTTTTAGGCAACATTTATTTGAATATATTAATTTGAATATAGGTACACTGGGAGTATGGGGGTACACTAATTTAAAATTCATTTATTTTCCATAATGTTAAACGTTTTAGGCTACTCAAGTATACAGACATACACTTATCATACTAGTTTATACTGCGAACACAAAGTTTAACACTGCCACCTCATGATGGCACAGATCTCGTGGTTATAACAGCGAGGTATTATGTACTCCGTACTAGAGGAGACACTCCATACCACTTTTGTGTCGCAAAATCAAAATTTTGCAGTACTTAAAAGATGGAGTCGCCATTGGATTTTTCATATAATACTTTCTACAATATTATTTAATATTATTGACATATTGAGTGTATTGACACAGGATGGTAATTTTACATTCAAATTTAGACGTGAAACATATACTCGTACCATCAAGGCAAGCGCCCGTCATAGACTAAATGACTTGCAGTCAATTTGCTACAACTTTTGCGACACAAAACTTATTTTGGGGTCTTCTCTACTAGATACCTCATTGGGTTACAAGAAAATAGTATGATTTCTCAGAAATTTCTTTAATTGTTCAAACTAAATTGCAAGGAAAACCACTAAACAAGCATTGCTACTATTGTAATGGAATGTAAAAGGGAAAATCAACATCTGGATGTATGTTTCGGGTGTACCAGCTCAACTTTACAGTTGCTTTCTCTGCGACTACATTATGAAGGCACCAACTTTACATTTATTGAGAAATCAGTAACATTAAATAAAAAAGAGATTCAATTCAACCTGACACTCAAAATTAACCCTTAAAATTATATGTACAAATTATCAAAATCATACGATCGCGTGGAGAACTTAACTGTGTCGTGTGTGTAATTGTTACGGTATTTAACTACACGAAAGGAAATCTAGGTCATACAGTTTGTAAGTAGCTATTCAGAAGAGAGCGGTTGCTAGTTAGATAAATACCCATAATTAAATACAAAAAAAAACATTTTTAATACAACTTTACAGCTAACGTCTACGTTTACAAATTTTGATTAACTTTTTTCGATAAATAAGTAAACACATTATTTCATATTAATTTTAATATTATATTTACAAGCAACTAACACGAATCGTACTTAACGTTTAAGCGTTTAAATAATAACACACTGAGAATTGACATGAAGGCGCTTTGCTACACTTACCGGCAAGTAAGCCGGGGCAATGGGTTAGAAAAACTCAGAAATGTCTTCTTAAAGCATTGTAATAATGACACTTGTAAGCGCGAAGCGTCGGCTGGAGCAGCGGCGCAGCACCAAATTTCCGCGGTGGCCTGCCGGACACTCGTGCCCGCCGGACTGTTTGCTCGTTCCACAGAAAACCTTTTTTCCTTTTGGAGCACGAGCCCGTCCGAGAGCAAACGACTCCGATGTAGCACAACCTTAAGGAATTTCACAGCTAGCCAGTCCAGGGGTCTCCAGTCTGTTTGCCCGCTCGCTACCAGGGCTTTGGCTCGCCGCGGCCGCGCTCGCCCCTGTAATAATACTGCGATTGACTAATATCCCTCCACTCACAAGATTCGGCGAGAAGCGACTAGCTCGAGGGAAGCGTCTACGTCCCGTCGCAGTTTCTCCGCCGCGGATTTCGGCCGTGATTGTGGCGGACGCCATGGCAGGGCTGCTTGATGGCGTTCGGTGGGGGCGGCCGCAGTTTACGCTGGGGGCGCCACTTGGGGATGTCGCCGGCCAGCTTGGTATTGTGCCGGTTGATGTCGAAGTCGTGAGCCTCCTTCATGAAGGAGAGACACTTGTGGAAGCGGTCCTGGAGCCGACTGCGTGGCCTCCGCAGCTGCAGCCCGCGCGGGTTGAACCCCATGAACCGGTCCCCGTTCCGCACTAAGTGGTACTGGTTGTAGCCGTCGACAAACTCTTCTTTGAACAAGCAGTTGGTCTGTCGCTCTGCTTGGGTTCTTGTCTGTGAATGAATTGAGGCAATTTAAAGAACTTATACTTTGTGGTATTCGAAACAGTTTTAGAGAGTAGTTTACTGGGACAATCATTACAGTGTACACAAGCTATATGTAGCCACTAGTCATAGTTGAAATTCAAAGTGATTGCGCTACTCTCACGCCCGTATCGCAATTAAAACAATTAAGGTTCTTATGTCTCCACAGAATATAAACGTCACAAAAGTGGTATGTCGGTCAAGATATTTTTTAATAAGAGTTGTACTCTTAATTTCTAGGGCAGAATCGACATATACTCACCATCCGCCTTCCGACCAGCCGCCCGCCCTTGAAGCAGAGGTACATGTCCTGTATGGGCGAGTGGATCAGGAGCTCCAGGCTGCGGCCGCGCGTGCTCAACGTAAGGTTCGCTGTAACAATAAGACAGACATGATGTTAAAGTACTGTTTCACTTTTTATACTAGAAAACGTCCACAGCGAATACACTGTTTAGCTTTTTGCATTTGTCTAAGAGCTCTGGAAAAGTATACGTAACAACAACAATGTAAAAAGTATACGTAACAATGCCGAATATAGTGCATCCTGAAAGCCTGAATGCCGATATTTTTTCGTTGTTGGCTCTAAATGCGATGTCTGTGTGTCCATCCCTTGGAATTTACTTTCAATTTCTTTTGCAGTTGCAATTATTCTGACGATTAGATAAAACATCTAATGAGATAATTGAACTCTATAATGAAAATTATTCTAACTGTCAAATGTCACTTTTATATCAATATAGTGACAGAGAGTTACATCGATTGTTTCTATTAAAACCACTTGCGGCGTCGGTCGTAACAATTAATTTCGAATTCAACGAATGCCCATATCTCCCGCCTCTACGCCAGTAAAAATAACTTGACTCAATAACTATTACCTCACATTAGCCTCAAATGATATGGAGTATTCGAGGAATTCTCGTTTAAAATACTAATACTGTCTCCTAGCCGATTGTTTTACTACCTTGAGCAACAGTTCACCATCGATTCAAGTCGAAAGTTTGTTCGAGTTTATTTAATCGAACTCTAAAGGTTGGGCAGACGATCGCGCTACGTTAAGCGTAACATAGAAACATTTCAATAATCGGTTTTTTATGCTCAAAAGATTGTCATTGCTAGAGTAAGGAAATAAAGATAATGTTTTGCGCATCGAAAACGAATTGTTTATGTGATTTTTCATGAAAAATACGAGCAGAAGAACCGGCTCAAAACAAACAAATTTCGGAGCATTTTTGGTAGATCATGTAAGACTTTTTAAACTTAACTTTATATTTGGGTAGAATTTTTTATTAATACGCACAAAATAACACACACACAAAACACATTTTTCAAATTCTCAAATTCTCAAAATTTGCCAAGCGTGGTCTGTACTTTATGAAGTCTCACACTATTTTTTTTAGCTTCGTTTTGCAAAGTACTTGGCATAGTTTTATGTTTTATTTGTTTGAACCTTTATTTTAATTAAATCACGGGACGAACGCAGTGTCAATGCAACAGGCTCAAGTTAATGATGTTTGAACATTATAAAGAATAGAAATAAAACGTCTAATAAAATATTAATCTATTGCCTAACGCTCGATAGATGATGGCTTACCATTTGAAGAAAGGTTCACATGGGTTCGATCAATAGGTAGATAAGATAAGATGAGATTATTCTTTATTTTACATACCAGATTACAGTGACAACGAGTAATTCGTTTTGTATATCCTTTGACAAGGTAGGTATTTTAAATAAAAAGCCCTTCATAGACTGGTTAATTTCACAGCCATTGACATGAAATGTCCTATTTTATTTGATAGCCACATTTACACCTACTACCACAGATTTTAATCTAATTGTCTCAAATAAATCGAGATTTTATGAGCCCAAAATTTGGATAAGGATTAAATATCAATACCTAGCGTGTTCCATGTAAGCCAAGCTCTCCTATCGATTGATAACTTATAGATGAAAGTGTACGGAATCCGATGTCCAGCTAAGTGCGCCACATTTTATACAAGTCACCAGAAGGCTCACTCGCACTTTCTGATTTAAAAATATCTACAGGATTTTTCCTAAAATATGCAATTCCTGAACCGTTTCGGCTAGAATGTGCCATTTACAAAAGCTATGAACTTTTTTTATTTTTTATTTAAGAAAAAACATTATGAGTTTTCGCGAGCGCCAACAGCGCAAATAAAAATCTGCGAAGAAACTCATACAACAAAAGTTGTTGCAAGACACAGAATCAATAGATCAGTATAGATCTCTGTGTACGTTTCTCAGAAATCTGTTTAAGATTAACGTAAGTATCACAGTTTCCGTGTGGCGCCGGATTAAGAATAGCTTCACTCCATTTCCTTCCGTGGATGTCGTAGAAGGCGACTAAGGAAATCAATTACCAGGAGACGGGCAGCAGCGTCTTCCTGAGATTCCAACTGCATACTACGATCGCCAACCCGCCTGCCAAGCGTGGCGATTATAGCAAAACCCCTCATGGTTATGAAAACCATGAGGGAGGCCTATGTCATGCAGTGGGCGTCAAATGGCTGTTGATGATGATCATAGTTAAAAATATTGTTATAAACCAAGAGTAATTCAAGTTCATGTAAGCCTTCAACCCTTTTTAGGTCTGTCAGAATCGTAGCAAGTGGAAAACCCTGGTCTCTGCCGACCCTCCCGGGTTACGGGCGTGGGTTTATGTAATGTAAAGGATGAGTTGAACTAGGTGTATCTAAAAGTTCTGCACATAAAGTTATTCCACACGCAACATTTAACAGGACATTACATAAGAAATAATATGTACAAAGGCGAGCTTATCTCGGTTAGAGATATCTTCCACCAAACCTTGGAGAGTCGGAGAAACAGTAAAAAACCGGGTCTATATACGTGTACAAGATAAAGTATGTAAACTACAAAATCCTAAATAACCTACATACAGAAAAAACAAAAAAAATTGCGTAAACTAGATACCTGAAAAAATTAGTCTCGCGACTAATATACGTACGGTCTTACGAGGATGTGTGTGTGTCAAAAAGTACAAATAAATCTATCTTATTCATAAAAACAGGATTCCTTAAAATACTACTCAGGGGCAGTTTAAATACTCTGTGGTAAAGGGAAAGACGTAACTACAGATTATTGAAACTGAAACTTTAGAAACTTTGAAACTTTAGAGGAATCGCATTTTCATAAATAGCACCGTTACTTTAAGACCCAATTACAGTTATAGTAGTAATTTTCTGACATACTCTGAAATAACCTTCTGGTCATTTTCAAACCTATATGCCACAAAGTTCAAAGCGCGCCCAATAAAAAGAAGGTTTAATAAAATAAAAAGCTCGCGGCATAAAAATGATTACAAATGATAGTGACAGCGGCCGCGCCGTCATTTCAATTAACATTTTGAGAAACGCATTTGGTTAGGGCCGTGCCGGGATTATTATGTAATATTTTATAGGTATTTTACATAGAATTTGTGTGATTGTCAAAAAATCTTGAATGAGGATTGTGTGTACTTTGACCATATCTTTGTACGAGCATGAATGTTTAATTTTAGTTCTTCATAATATGTCACCATGGTACGAGTATTAAAGAGTTTATAGAAAGTTGCTCTTTACTCTTTTGTGAAGGGTCAACAGTAAAATTCTAGACATACTCCCAAAAGTAAACTGTCTAAGCGCAACGCGTGACAGCACTATAAAGCGCAAGGCGCCATCTTGTTCTACCCTTTTTTCTGTAACAAATTACACAGGCTGCCACGAGGCATAAAACGATTACCTATCTATTTCTTTTTTTTACCTATCTACCTATCGTAAACGTGTGGATTAAAGCTCAATGCCCGACATAAACTATTTTATCCGTCTTTAGTCTTTCATGAAGCCAAAGTATCGCTTATGATATTGAAAGAGTTCACAGGTTCCTTAAACAGGAAACCCAAACTAGAATATCTTATGCTGCGTTAACTCCCTCGGGTACGACTACTAAAAGTTCAATGAAGTTTTGACGAAAACTCGAATAAATTGTAAGTTATTACTATCATATTATTATATTATTATTATCATAGTTAAATTTACTTTCATGTACAGAGTGGGAATCGCACCTACATGTACTTACGTGTACATGTACATACTTTCACTTTATTTAATCTCCGTTGTAAATTTCAAAGGGATTATTTCATAAATTTCATAAATTAAATTTCACAATCATTAACAAATGTCAAAAAACGCTAACATACATATAATATTCTTTATTCTACAGAAAAATTAAATCAATCGAAATACAGTACAATGGACGGGCTCGTTAAAAACAATTTAATTTAAATTTAAAAGCCTCATTTTCTTAGTTTCCTAATGCCCTATTTACAATTTTTCCAAATTATCTGTAAATTGTTCGAATTGTTCGAATCTGGCTATTTTCGTTGATAATTTTTGATTTATCGCAATGGTTTACTAAAGTACTCGCCGGTCTCAAAACTGAAAGAAAAAATATCGCTTCCCTATGTTCAGTAAAGGATGAAACAGAACCCCTATGCGATTTAGGTTAAGTGAAAAATGTTCCCGTACCGGGGCAGCAAACATCATGCAAGCCTAACATGGTGCAACGGCGACAAAGGCCTATTTCCGAAAGACAACTCTATAATATGACATCGCTTACCCAAACAGCCTCTTTGAGCGTGCCGCCACGTGAAATCTCTCGTGTTTGCATAGCCGACGCGTTTATTAGAAAGACTTATTAAGATGGCCGACTCAAGAGAGCCATGTGCGGTGCAAAAAGTTGGCTTTTTGTTGTGGCCATAATATTACAAACTAGCTTTTTGTTTGAAAACATGGCCCAACATGTTAGGTGCTTCACCATACATCAAGCCGTGACGTGTCTTTCCCACAGTTTTTTTCACGTAAACAATCTGTTAATAAATCAAATCAGTATGTTTTTATTCAACATAGCACTGAAACTGCGACTTAATAAACGTTACAAGTTAAAATAGGTATCCGTTTCAAAATCTAGATCATTAGGAATAGACTGTTGTTTTTTTTTTTTTATGCACTTTTGTCAATTGACAGCTGTTAATGGTAGACTCCGTTGTTTTTTCCGTGTGGCGTCGGATTAAGAATAGCGTCACTCCATTTCCTTCCGTGGATGTCGTAGAAGGCGACTGAGGAAATCAGTTACCAGGAGACGGGCAGCAGCGTCTTCCTGAGATTCCAACCGCATACTGCGATCGCCAACCCGCCTGCCAAGCGTGGCGATTATGGCAAAACCCTTCACGGTTAGAAATCCATGAGGGAGGCCTATGTCTTGCAGTGGGCGTCAAATGGCTGATGATGATGATGATGATGAATGGTAGACTAAAATTTTTTGTGTACGAGAAACTGGAGTTAGTATAGTGGGTGGTTACGGCGGCGTATATCTACTAGCAGTAACAATAACGCTACTGTTTTGGCACCGCCCGGTGCTCTATACGATTCAAAAAATACTTCATAAAAAGTTACATGATGGGAAAGTTGGTATGAAGTATGCTCCCGCGGTTATTCCAATTTGGATTTGCAATTTTTACGTCAATAGTATCAAATTTAGATTAGTTTTTTGGTTAACATTATTAATTTTACAAGTAAAGTATCATCAGACAAACCTTCAGACATACAGCTATTATTTTTTTTCAAGTTGCTACGTTCAATGAACATCTCATTCGATGGTTACAGTTTTTGTAAATGAATAAAAACAGATTATTAAGTAGAACCTGTTTGAAGAACTTCGTAGATACTAAAAAGTAGTATTTGGCCTTTTTTCAGACCTTTCATTTTCATTTAGTAATGGTTTTATTTGTAGATTTACTTTAATAATTATCTTTATGTAGGCTCAAAATAACTATATACAAGACGTTTTTTGTTAATCAAGTCTACGTTAAAAGCAGTGTAAAACAAGGCCTTGTGATTTCACCGGTTTTGTTCATAATTAGCGACGTTTGAGGCACCATTTGTGCACCTAATTATCGCCTATCTATGCAATTTGCTAATTAAGAAACTAAGAAATTTACTACTTTGCAAACACAAAAACGTGATATTTTATTTAAGCTTTTGTTTGATTATGACTTGCGAATACTTACAACTAACATTAAGTATTATTTTGGAGTGAGCAGGTCAGTGGAGTCACAAGATGGTTGTGAGTCTCAACGTTTTGTTTTTGGCTTTGACGTAGTGAAAGAAAGAAAGAAAGGAAGGAAGAAGACGTTTATTCATTAGTAAAGGTGATAACATCGAGTATTTTGAAAGTAGGTAGTAGTAGTACACGTCTACATCTTCTACACTAATTTTATAAATAAGAAAAGTTTGTGAGTTTATGTGTTTAAGTTTGTATGTAGGGGGTAATCTCGGAAAGTACAATACACATACCTATGTTTATTTTCTCAATCCACGAATCTAGTTTAATTTATATAGATACAAATGGTATAGATGCGATAGTAAAATTTGTGGAAAGACTGGAGCCTAAACTAGATCAGAGATCTGTATTTTTTTTTTGTTAAGGTTTCCAGGCCTGTTTCTCTCAAAATATTTGATAAAAAAATATTGTATTTATTCGTAAGTACTTATCCGATTTCAAAAATTCTATATATGCTCAGTGCTAATTAAGCCTTGATGTGTGTAAATACCTCAGGCAGGTTTCCTCACCATGTATTCCTGCCCCGTTAGCCAATGGTGTTGCTACAATAGATTCGTACGAGAGATACTCGTATTGCATGTAGAGGAATGTACGTACGTTCAATTTCATTTTGTCCACATGTAAAGAAACCGTCGATAGAACTTAATAACCTCATAAGCCCTTACTTTAAAAATAGTAATAAGTCCTGACTTAGGAGGTTAAAATACGGACTGCACTAATGCCCATCGAGTTGTTTGCTCTTCTTAGGTCATTCGTTAATCTCTTTAATTCAATAAATATGAATCGCGACATTTTTTTTTACTTTGCCTTAGATTAAGATAACAATATTCTTTATTGTACACCGGAAAAAACAACAAACACAAAATATTTACAAAGGTACATAGTTCAATTGGCGGCCTTATTGCTGAAAGCAATTTCTTCCAGACAACCTTACGATTCTTTCTTACAGCATTAAAACAAAAAAACACTATAGCTAGACAAAATCCGAATGAAATGCTATATACTTAGATAATACTTTTCTACAACTAATCAATTATGTTCGTACCTATTAACTCTGAGATGATATGATAACACTTGTGTTCTACGTCTTTTGCAAATAGTATGTAGGTAGCTTGGAAAATCCAAGTGAAAGTTTCATGCGCCTCATGTGAGGAAACCTGAGTGTCTGAGGTGTTCACATACCTCAGCACCTGAAATTGCCAATTCCCGGTGGGCCGCGTGGTAATTAAGCTCATTCTCTGTCCCTGAGGGAAGGCCTGCGCCCTACAGTGGGACGTATACAGGCTGCTTATGTAATGAGACAGACTTAGACACGGCATGCAAAACCAAAGATTACTCACATACATCAATATTGTACGTGAAGTATCTTATTTCACTACTAATTTTTAAAAAATCCCCTTACTAATCATTCACACACAACCAATAAAAGGCAATAAGCAGGCCAGCGAAGGTCGACGACCGGCTATCTGATATCAATAAACTGATTAGACCAATCTTATGGCGCTTGTGGCTAGAACAAATAATGGTACGCGCAAACACGATGCGTGTGCGTTCAATCATTGTTCATAAAGAACAAAATTTCTTTTAATATTAAAGAGATATTGCCACAGAAATTATACCTCGGTTGTACGAATTGATGAGGTATGTGTGTTTATTGCTCAATATTGTATTTATGAGTGTCACCGTGAAAATCGATAGCCACTCTACGTCGACAATTAATATTTTGGCGCATTGTTATATAATTGGCGCTGTGATAACTGAAACCATTTCGTAATTAACGATAAACTAAATCTATGTAGGTATCTAAAATGTCAGTAAGTAATTTAATAATTTTGCGACGTCACATGTATAAATCTCATGTTTAACAACCAAAAACTTTGACTCTAGCGAAATATAAGGAACTGAGGTATCATACAAATATACGTCCATATACAACCAGAAGCGGGAATGATATTTTTTTGCGATTTTGAACTTTACTCCATAGTAAAAAAGACTTGTATTAAGGAGTAGAGCCGCTCATTTTGGATGCAATAGGGATTATATTACACCCTGTATATTATTATAGAGTATTGCAAATAGGTCAAGCGGGGAACGTTCCCGTATCTAATGTAGGAAAGTTATAGCATCAAATTGTTTTACCAAAGTTTTATTCATACATGTCTCTGTATTCATAAGCAGCCTATATACGTCCCACTGTCGGGCACAGGCCTTTTCTCATGGAGAGAGCATAATACTCCATAAAGAGAATATGTAGGCATTATATCTATTTTACATATTTACCGAGAAACTAAACCCGTACGTAAAACAAAGCGTCCTTTGATGTGAACCTTCAAAAATGCGGTTCAAAAGAACTTAAAACTAGCTAATCTTAATCTACTAATTTTCCAAGACTAAACTGAGCAAACTAAAGCATATCACCTTCAATATAAAGTTTACGCTAGGTTAACGCAACTGGGAGATGTTTAGTAAATCTGACTAATCCTGAGGATAATATGATGCCTGCGGTAGGTAAGCTGTATTTACACATATTAACCTAAGCTTCCTAAGCTATGTTTCCACGTTAATTTGGATAACGAGAATAAAGTGATTAAATAACTACGTTTCAAACTGAATTAAATTAATAATATTATATTTAAAAATATCTGCTTATATATTTGAAAATTTACATATTTATTATTATTATATTATTTAATTATTTTATTTTTCCTAATATCTATTGTGTGTGTCTTTTGTTTTTATTTATTTTACTTATTTGGTGCCGACAGAATACCAGCGTTACAGAAGGTACCCCTTTTGTGACAAATGCTGAGTCGGGTCCTTTCACAAACGCAGTGCACTGGCTTTCCTTGCATGTTTCTTTTTAATTTAAAATTTAAAATTGTACTCTGTCATTGTACTGTGTTTTAAGTGAATAAATTATTTCGATTCAATTCAATTCAATTAAAAAAATGCGGTGGTTTTAACTCCTTTGTGGAAGTCGGTTGAAAACCTTTGGCTCTAGTCAAGTTCTACATTTCAGTAAGTAAAAATCATTTGCTACGCGTCCCTTTCAAATTCTATGAAACATTTTCAGTTATCACTTTTAATTCCATTGTGGCTGCAACGCTGCCGATATCTCGGGAATAAAAAGACATGTAAAAGTAGCCGCGATTAGATTCGTTAAGGGGATCCAGTGGGTTAACTAGCGCCACGAATGAAAAAAAATCCCCTCCGGCCGTTTTCGCAACTACTTTTCGTAACTGGCTGCGAAACAAGAATGTTTATTCCTTGTTCGCAACCAGTTGCGAATCAAGAAAACTTTTTCCTTAGCCGCAACTAGACATCCTAATATCGTATCTTCTTTTACAGATCGTATTTGCAAAAAGTGTCTGCACAATCTCTTAATCACGTCAACTGTGATTTTTAAGACCCACAACAAAAAAGTTCACGAATCTGGGACTAGATAGTCCAAAAAAGGCGGTTTTTAGCGTTAATGCTATCTAGTCCTAGGTTTTATGCCTTGCGTTCACGGCATTGGGTTCTAAAAATCACTGTTAAAATGATTGAGATGGCACAGACACTTTTTGCAAATTCGATCTGTAAAAAAGATACGATTTTTTTTTCTCGGTGGCGCTAGTGTTACTCCCTGGAGCCCCTTAAATAAAGAGGTAGAACAACTATTTCTCTAGTTACTGATAGACATTGCAGCGTATAAATTATATACGAAGGTAGTTTGATTTTAGTTCCCATTCTGATTGGAATGAAACTTCATAAATATATTATAATGATACATCGCTGTAACCTCCGTAGGTTTTGGACAAAAGATTAAAAAAAAATTTTAAATATGAAAATGAAATTCCTTTCATAAAAGTGAAAATTGTCTCCAATTTTGTCTAAGTTGCAATTGGTTAATTTTTTTTACCGTTACAAGCATTTTTAAGCGGTATGTGTCATTTTAACATAGGTACAATTTTTATTTCATTAATGTCGATGAATTAGTTTTTTATGAAATTCAAACCAAACTACCTACGTCTGTATGGAATTTTGACGCTACAGTACGCTCATAAGTATTTTTTAATGATTCTATGGAAACATGCACTTAAACGGTTGGGAGTTAGCGCCACTCAGACTACAGAAAATCCCAGCATTAATCTCTGCAAACACGGATTTAACTAGTTAATTGAGGCGGTGTGGCGGTATAGCACCTCCTTATACTAAGGTACAGTCAAAAAGTGAACATGTAAATCTGATGAAGATGATGATGATCATAATGATCATATTCGTAGAACATTCACCCTATGATTTGTCTACTTGTGGCACTCTTTAGTTCTGGGCAGCCCCTTAAGGATAACTTTGTGATTAAGTGATAATACAACCAAAGTTGGGGGCATGACACGCAGCAGAATCTTGCCGCCGCCTTAAAAGTACAGAAACTAATAAAATGCTTGTTATATAACTATGTGATATGTATGAACTTTACCACGAAAATGTAAGCCCCTGACTACGAAGAAGGGACGTGGGGTAGGGGCGCGGAAAAACGCGACGAGTTATGTAGAAATCGCGCCCTCGCCCCACGTTCCTTCTGTATGGCCAGGTCCTAAGGGTCTACTTGCTCTACATAACTGCTTTATGACAATCATAATTTCAGCGTCTTACATGTTCGAATATCTACCACGTCCAAGTCGAACCTTTGAGTACTTACGTGTCGCGTAGTATATCGCAAAATTGTATCGGAATACTCGTAATAAAGATGTAATCAGTGCATTGGTACTTGCTATTATGTACAGAACATAAGTTAATCAAATTACTTTGACTGATCGTGGATATAATTGGGGTCTTAATTAGCTGAGGATTCGATTCAGAATTTTTTGGATTTTAGTAGAGTAAAATTAACAAATAATTAAAATTTATTTGCTCCTAAGTGTCGATCGCAAACGCAGATCTTTGCACATTTAATCCGGTATGCAATAAAGAATATTCTTATGTTATCTTATCTTTCTTCAAGTTATGTAAAGAACAGCTAGCGTACGTAGCTACGTACATCGTATAAAAATACTCTATTGTGTCTCAAATAAAGTTCTAAGTGAGAAATCCTAAGCGATACTAACTACAAGTGTGATTATAAAAAAAACATATGTCTAACTACTAATCTCAAGACCGAAGCATTAGTAAAGTTATGATAGAACTTCACGTACAGGCAAGTTCGTTTGATCATAATACCTAGGTACGATCCGTACCTAAGTAACAAACAATTGTTCAAGTTACTTTTCTTAATTAAGTTGAAACTATAAAGTAATTTAGTGAATCGTTTTACTTTATCAGCATAATTAACTTTGCATAATTAGTTTGAGCTAATGACTAGGGCGGTACAATACTTGTTAACAATAGAGTCATTAACCGTTGAAAGTTATAAAAATGCAAATTTAATGACCGCCTCATTGGTCTAGCGTTAACATGCTTTATTACCAACACAAGGTCGTGGGTTCGATTCCCGCTGGGGGTCTCGGGTGTTTTCCGAGTGTGCGATGCCCTTGAGTTGTTACCATAGCTAAGCCGTTTATTTCAGCAGCGTTTGACAGATTTAGGCTAACAAAAAAACTGTTTGCTTTGCTATATTTGAACCTCTAGCGATGTAGGGAATAATATTTCTGGGATGCAAGTTATCCGTTTGGAACCAGAACAAGTCAATTTATACCGTGGATACTTATCACTATAGAATAATAAACGAGACGCCAAATATATTAAAAGCTAATATGAATACGAGTATATATTAGCTAATATGTATTAGAGAATATATATAACTGTAAGAAAGACACAAAATCACGAATTACCATTTGGCGCCAAAATGAAGATAACTAGACTTAGAATTTGATTGTAATCAATAATGAAAATATGTACTTTTTTCCTTTTTCATTAAACATACAACAATAAATGAAATAAATAACTACGCCGATAGAAAAATCGTTCGTTCATAGGTGAGTTGGATAGCTAAAGTTGAGAAGATAATTGATTATCTAATGAACCGTGGAGTTGAATATTCAATTAAACTAATTTATAGTGTTATCAGTACAATAATTTCTGCGATATATTTGTAGCTAAGAATTGTTTAATTAATAGGTCAAATACGTCACGTCGACTTCCAAACAGGTGAACACAGACCAAACGTTATACATCACATTCTTACTAATTCAAAATTAATTTCAATAGCGTAACATTGATTGAAATCTATTTTTGAAAAAAGAACATCCCCAAAAAGTGTTTTAAAAGTGAAAGGTGGTGGATTTTGTTTATTTTTTCGTTAAGAATTATGAAATTATGTTATTATCGGTCCGCAGCAATCATTACAGATAACGATCAAATCAGGTCCTCTTCTGGTAAACTCTCGTACAGTCGACAGCAGGTCAATCTTTACATGTTTGTAGCGAAGTTCAACCGCGGATTGGTGATTTCAAGCGCTGAGGTATGTGAATAGCTCAGACACCCAGGTTTCCTCACGATGTTATCCTTTTCCGATTAGCGAGTGGTATTGCTACTATAACTTTACAAAGTACATAACTTAGAAAACAAAGTCATAGTTACATGCCTGCACTGGGAATCGAACCTAGGTCTCCCGCTTCCGAGTCCAATGTTCTACCCACTAGGCTACCACCGCTTCTGTGCGTACCCAACAGACTTATAAAAGTTTTCAATGGCATAGTAAGAGTTCAATGATAGCCAGTATCGCATGGAATTTTTAATTAATTAAAACTAGACATTTTCGCTTACAGACGGCTAATTTATCTCAACCAATGAGTTTACTGAGCGACAAGATAACAAGGGCTGAGGTCGGAGATCGAAGAAGGGTTAAAAAAATAAAAGCACGATAATATTTTCCGTACAAATCCCCGTTAGTCATGTCGAATCTAGTAATAACAATAATTGAGCGCGGGGTAGGCAACTCATACGTTACTTATCAAAAGTAACAAGATCAATTTAGGGTTGCGTAACTGAAAAAAACAATGTGTCTGAGGTTCCAACTAAAACTACAGCGTTTTGGATACATACATACGTACATAAGCAGCTTATATACGTCCCACTGTAGGGCACAGGCCTTCTCTCAGTGAGAGAGTATGGGCTAAATCACTACGCGTTCCCACCGCGGATTGGCGATTTCAAGCGCTGAGGTATGTGAATAGCTCAGACGCTCGGGTTTCCTCACGATTTTTACCTTCACGGTTAGCGTGTGGTATTGCTACTATAACTTAAGAAATGGCTTGTCATATTTTTTCAAAAGCTTTTAGGATGTCGTTTTTGCATGTCGTATGTAAGCGTGTTTGTTTGTGGCAATAAATCATTCATTGCCACAAACAAACATGCTTTGACAAAAACTTTCATTGACGTTTCTCAGGAATGTGCATTTTTGAGGTAACCCTTTGAACTTTGAACCATGTTTATCCTAAGGACACCTACGTGCAGTGGCCCAAATAAGAGGCCAAGTGCGGAAATCACAGGACAAACGAAACTACGAAGGCGACTAAGGAAATAAATTACCAGGAAGTGGGCAGCAGCGTCTTCCTGAGATTCCAACCGTATACTGCGATCGCCAACCCGCCTGCCAAGCGTGGCGATTATAGCAAAACCCTTCATGGTTAGAAAACCATGAGGGAGGCCTATGTCCTGCAGTGGGCGTCAAATGGCTGATGATGATGATGATGAACGAAACTAATCCTAAAGACATTCAAATTGGCTCATTTAAATTGTCAGTGTTAAAGTCGGTGTGCTATCAGCAAAATACGTAATCCCATCGTGCCATTAACAAATGTTGCATAATTTCAGCTGAATGTACAAAATGTACATTATTGGTACCTTAGTACTGCCAGCGAAACGTGAGACTAATCCTTAACGATGATACATTCACACGACAGTTTTTCACAAAAAACATATTTGCTTACAAACACGCCTAGATCATATTTGCATATGATCATATGAACATAGCCTTCGATGCTCATGTTATTGCTTTTTACACATGTTGACACAAATATTTTTCGCGGGAAACTCGGATCGCGTCCCAAAACATTTCCACTGGAGGATGGCCGGGGCAAACCACACGTTAATATGTTAAAATGCAGTCTGTTTGACCTTAGTCACAAAATAGACAGACAGACAGATGTTTCACTCTTCGCATTAAGATCTGAGTACACACCTGTAACCGAACATAAACCATTCGCCGTTTCTAAATTTTTCGAACTGAGCAACGAACAGAGCCAAGCATAGAGACAAACATTGCTACGAATAATGTCACGATCATTCTAGCGAACGCTCTAGTAAATGCTCGTCATGAATGCATTAGATGTCAGACGGCGAAACAATGACAAAATTGCTTGGCTCGACAAAAACTCGAAAATAACACTAGACTTAGTGTTGTTTTGTAAGAATGCTCGCTAGAACGCTCGCTAGTACGTTCCCGTTTATTTTGTGAGCGGAAACCTGTAATAAACATTAGCCAGAATGCTCACTACACGTGAATGCTCAAGTCTATGAGCAGCTTAAAAGCTGCATTTTACCTCTTACAACCCTCTCCTAATTTTATATTTATTACAGAAAAAATACATGCTTTTAACAAATGTGGTCAATGGCGGCACAAACAAAAAAAATATTTAGACTTTATTACAAAACTTTAATTTTCACTGGCAAGAAAAACTATGAAATTCTAACGCCATATTCTTCTATCCGATAGACTGATACACGAGTTAATAATGATAAAGGGATTCTTCTAAGATATAAAGGGATTTTCACAACACAAAACAACTGTCTCCTGCCTGCCAAAAGCAGTGGTCGTGGGTTCGATACCCACTGAGCCACTGGAGGCCGCCGAGCTTGATTCCTTCAAATGACCTCAGTCTGGATGTATTTCCATGTTTGTGATATTCTTGCCTGGCCTGCCATATCCTAGTTTGATACCAGGACTAGTGATTGTGTTGTATGGAATTATCAGTTATGGTTGTTTGTAACTTCTGACCGTTTTAGTGTAATTGTCAATACCAATAGCATCGGATCACGTTACTGTCCAGTCTAGTCAGTCTGGATTATAACTTGACGTGTTATACGCCCGCGGCATTGGCACACTGATTTGCTGTGATTCACCCGTAGGTATTTGGAGTTTGTACCTTTGATTGGAGATTGTAATCTGAGGCGTAGGCTGTAGGTCAAATATTTATTTATTACTACTGTTTACTTCAACGAACGCTTAGTTTTATGAAAAGTTTAAATCTTCAAGTATTTTTTAGGGTTCCGTACCCGAAGGGTGCCAAACGGGACCCTATTACTAAGACTTCACTGTCCGTCTGTCTGTCTGTCTGTTACCAGGCTGTGTCTCATGAACCGTGATAGCCAGGCAGTTGAAATTTTTACAGATGATAATAACAAATACTAAAAACAGAATAAAATAAATACCAATGGTTGATCTTGCAGCAACATGAAAATATTCTCAGCAAAATTCACGCCGCAACTCTCACATTTTACCAGCGACGTCGGGTGCGGAAAACGAATTGAATTTTCATTTCCTGTATAACGATTGGGGCAGGTAAACGGAAATTAACACAATGGGGAATTCGCCCTAATATTCTTGATATGAAGTGAAGTATGCTAAGATGAAAAATTCCACCCATGCCGGGACTTGAACCCGCGACCTATGGCTAATCGTGCCAGCGCTCTCCCAACTGAGCTAATGGGCAAGTGCAGGCATCGGCGAAATTTCGAACCTCTTTACAGACTTATCTGTATTACGTACGTATCATGCTAAGATGTGATTCGAGAATAAATACTACTGAAATTATACGTCGTGTATTTAAAGGTAAAGATATTCTTCAATGCACACAATCAGTATTTTAAGCGTAAATAGGAAAACTCAAAACAATATTCTGGCAAAACCACTTTGACGTTAGGGCCGCGTTTCATAAAACTACAATTCAAAGTTTATTATGATCATTCAATGTACATTGCGTAGCTGAGTTTTCCTACTTGCTTGTTAATCTGTGTGTTAATCAACCTTATTAATCTGTGTGTTAATCAATACATCGAATTGACATAGTAAACCATGAATTGTAGTTCTATGAAATAACACCCTGCTATCAGAAGTGTTAGAAGTTTCACTGCGTGATCGAATCAGGAATGAGGAGATCCGCAGAAGAACCCGAGTTAATGATATAGCTCGAAGAATTGCTCAGTTGAAGTTACAGTGGGCGGAGCATATAGCTCGTAGAACTGATGGCCGTTAGGGCGGAAAAGTTCTGACCTGGTGACCGCGGACCGGACGACGCAGCGTGGGCAGGTCCCCCACCAGATGGTCTGACGACCTAATTACGGTGTCGGGGAGTCGCTAGATGCGGGCGGCACAAGACACCGGGAAGCTTGGAAAACCATGAGGGAGGCTTATGTCCTGCAGTGGGCATCGAATGGCTGATGATGATGATGATTAGTAGTTTCCTCCTGTCACCATCAGAAAACTGATCGCAGATGAATGAAGACAATGAAGTCGGAATGTAAAGTGAAGGCATGTAAACTTCTTTTAAAAACGTGAGGTTGCCATACCGAACTCTCACGTAATTTTTGTAAACATGGCATGCCATGTGACCACGCAAATTAACAACATATTATAAACAATACGTTGGGACCACCCAACTCACAATTAAACAGTACAAAAGCAGAGTAAACAGATGTTCTGATAGTCAATAATGTCGATCATAAAATGATTATAGCACTAGCTGTCCTCCGCGACTTCGTTCGCGTGGAAATTTTGAATTGTATGTTTCCGACATAAAAAGTAGCCTATGTGCTATTCCAGACCATAATATATTTCTTTGCCAAACTTCATCCAGATCTTTTTAGCCGTCCTGGCCTGATTGAGTAACAACCCCCGTGCAAATTTTCGCATTTAGGTACAATAGTAAGATAACATTGCGCTTGAAATTGCCAATCCACGGTGAGCACGCGTGGTGATTAAGCCCATCCTCTCTCTCTGAGAGAAGGCCTGTGCCCTACAGTGGGACGTACATTATTAAGATAACATTATTACTATAGGTAGGAGACCGGTCCAATATGTCCCACTTTGGTGTAGTTTGTTTATTTTCCACAAAACTGTTAGCATTATCGAAATCTTGTTACATTTCTCAAGTATATTTTATATATTAGTATAAAATATACTTGAGAAATGTAAAAAATTACATTTCTCAAGTATATTTTATGTTCAGACCAAAGGACCTCCGACGGCATCCAATTGGACCCTTCTCTTTTCGTCACGTCACGGAACCATCGAATATATTTATCAAAAATCAAAACATTGTAAAAACCCCGCTATGAAATAGTTTTCCCTTAATAGAAATCGCCTTCAAATTATGCTATTCTCGTCTTCGAATTAAGTTAACAAGGAAACGTGTGTGGCATCGAAACTATAAAGTTTTTGCCAGCAAAACGGAGGGCTTCACAGTGTTTTTTATTGTTATATTTCGTTATTAGACATAACAACTTAATTTGGGAAGGCCGTTCCGCCTTCAATCATTGATTTCATATAATCTTCGGCCGGCGCCGCTGGCTATAGCTTGAAGTGGCAACGCAAAAAAGGCAAAAGCCGTAACCAAATATTAAATAAAATAAAATTTAAATAAAAAGTGGTAACAGCTTATGCCCACCCATTTCTATTGTATCCTTCATTTAAAGGTGGTGAACGCAGAGGCTAAGAAAAAAAACTATGTGTAATTCTTTCACCTGGTTGTGCAATAAAGTGTTCTCTATCTATCTAACCTATGGGTTTCTTACACATTTTGCAAATACCGGTGCTCGAAACACAAAGATTCGTAAATAGTATCGAGATTCGATGTTTCTCAGGTGACACTATTTCGTTTCTTAGATAATGACATAAATAGTCGAAATTTCACATGTCCTAATTTCAATGTCATATTTACGTAATGCCATGAATTAAGTTGACGTAGGATGTGAAAGATGTAGGTACTTGCTTACTTACAACCAATTAATGCTATAGATACAACTTTTAAAAAACCGTTTCGTTTCTTTCACGAGTAACTTTTCTAAGGCGTTGATAATTAAACTTCGTTATCGACGGTTAAAGATCTAATTTTAATTAAAAAACGTCACATAATTCACGCTTTATTCGGCAGTAGGCGATGCCTGTGTCCGACGATCGACCAGATATGTAGACCGTTCGCTTGGTGTATCACTGTAGGGTAAAAGATCACCAATGACTGGCGATGCAATATTAAATCGTTAAATTTAATATTGGCCTGTGTTATATCTTTTATTGCCTTACAACTAACGCGTATGCTAACACGGGTCAAGTGATTAAAATTATTTTTTGTGGCAACAAATAAATGTTTGTTCTCACGCGCGTATTGTCCGATTTGATTAGATTATTTATTCCTTGGTGTCGCACGTCTTTAACGCGCTAACTTTGTGGGGAAACCCGCTACGACCATGGATACTTTGTTTATTCTCTGTAACGCGCATAGACGCCGCAGTTATGTTATAAGTAGGTAAAATACAAGTTTTTTTTTCAATCCATAAAATAATAATGAAAAACTAATATTAAATCAACACTCAAATAGTTTATAAAACTCAATAAATGTTCTTAAAACATGTCCACGTCACATATTTGCCCGCTAATACATTGATGTTCGCACCGAGAAGCCCAAATTATTTAACTACATCAGAAAACAATAGCTCTATATTTATAATCATTTCTTAACACAACATAAACACACACATATAATGCTTGACGCAACTATGAGTAGAAAAGAAGTAATAAAATTATTATGGATACAAATCACGTAAATCTTTATCGCAGATAGGCAGGGTACTTGTAATACTACAATAGTGTACCAATTAACGACTTGAAAAATTGTACCTGCTACGCTATTGCGTATAGGTAAATAATTCACGCTAGCCGTGAAGGGACACATCGTGAGGAGACCCGCAGTTGGTTAGCTCCGCACCTACATAAAGCAGCCTATATACGTCTTAGGGCACAGGCCTTCTCTCATGGAGAGAGTATGGGCTTAATCACCACGCGTGCCCACCGCGGATTAGCGATTTCAAGCGCTGTTTTCCTTCACCGTTGGCGAGTGGTATTGCTACTATTACTTCACAAATGTACATAACTTAGAAAACAAAGTCATAGGTACATGCCCCTACTGGGAATCGAACCTGGATCTCTCGCTTCAGAGTCCAATGTTCTACCCACCGCTTATCCACTAGGCTACCACTGATTGACTTATAATTTATAAAAAGCTGCTTATGTATTGTACAACTGTACTACAAGACTACAAGCCTGCGTTTGTTTACAATTCTTACTATCACCGTCTGTGTAAGCTATAAGTGCGTACTTATCAAGGAAATTCTAGCGAACGGCTGTGTACTGCTGAGCTTAGCGATTGACGCGGGCATAATTAGGCCACCAGACCTACTAGAGGTAGTGTCAGGTGATAAACCGTCATTAGTCTACGTTGCTATTTTCACGTAGACTAAAGACCACACAAGTTAGGGTATCTGCTGGTGTCATCATTTCGGAGGAACGTGCGAGACTTTAAACACGCGATAGCATTTAGATTTAGACTAATAATGAGCTTCACAGGGGATTGGACCTCTGTGGCATATCCACCCGCCGCCATTTTGAATTTTTTTCAAAGTTTCCGCGCACTATGTAAGTGGTAAATATGGATCATCATAAGCAGCCTATATACGTCCCACTGTAGGGCACAGGCCTTCTCTCAGAGAAAGAGTATGGGCTTAATCCCCACGCGTGCCCACAGCGAATTGGCGATTTCAAGCGCTGAGGTATGTGAATAGCTCAGACACCCAGGTTTCCTCACGATGTTTTCCTTCACTGTAAGCGAGTGGTATTGCTACGGTAGTGGTAGTGGTATGACTTCACAAATGAATCGTGAGATTTTAAAACAACACAAGTCACATGTGTTTTTAAAATAACGCTTGTCCATTTTTTTTTTATTAAAGTATTTACACCTACCTAGGTATTGATTTACATTAGAAAAAAATGTAGTTTATTCATACAGAAATTAACACAATATGCTAAAATATTGCTGTTGTAGATATTAGTATTTGAATAAAACAGTCTTTTCTATTTCCTGACAAGTTGTAATGAAAGGACATGTGTTGTTTTAAAATCACACGATTCAAATGTACATAACTTAGAAAGAAAAGTCATAGGTACATGCCCGCACTGGGAAACGAACCTATGTCTCCCGCTTCCGAGTCCATTGTTCTACTCACTAGGCTACCACCGCATTATTAGTATTTTATTTTATTTTATTTTTACATTTGGAGATCTTACAGCTTACAGTAAGTAAATTAATGACATAAAAAGCCATGGGTTAGTCTTGCAGTTAGCACTAAATTTAAAAGAGGGTTCTAATTTTGGTTAGGTTAATTGTTACTTCTTCAATGTTTAAATTATTAATACTTTAAAATGATACAGAGCTAGATGATGTTACATGCAGATCAAGAAAAAAGTCTTGTATTTCTTACAGAGATCTCAATACAGGATTGTTCACAGCCTCAACGAAGTTGTCCACAAAGAGTTTGATTAATTCGTTGCGTTTCGTACTAAATAAGTCTACCCTATTGCTTATTGGATGGAGGATACTAATACAAACAAAACACTTCTGGTCATGTGGTGCAATAAAGTGTCCGAGATATTTGGGGGTAAAGATCGTCATATGAGATCAATGACAATCGTTGAGAATGCAGTAATTACGTGTGTATACGCATTTCATTGCAGCGGTTTGATTGTATGCAGGGAAAGCGTCTCTGGAAATTCAAGCTTGAAGGATGTCACAGTTTGGCATCAAGAGCGTTTACTTTGCGCAACGAATTCGCGGTGCCCATAGACGCAAGGAAGAAAGGCGAAAGTGAAGTGTCTGTTCAAACAAATGACTCGTGCTAAAAGTTACGCACTTTTACAAAGCAAATATTAAGTAAAATGTATTATGCAAGTGAGATATTACATAGTCTTTATTACGAGCTGACATAAAATTCGTTTAGAAAATTTTAACGGGACATTCTTATCGTAGTTTTGACTCAATTTAAAAAAAATTGTGAGTGAAAACAATTTATTTTTTTACTTCTACACTTCATACCGCTTTGGGCTTTCTTTAAACATATCACGCTTGTTAAAAAAAATATTTGATTTCAATCTAGATACTCTTAAATTAATAGTATTTTTTTTTATATCGAAAATAATAGATATTCTTTTAGAATATAAGTCGATACAAAACTACTGTCTCTGATCAATAAGATATTCACTCCGTGACATTAGCGTAGCGTTACATCTCAATGCATTTTCTTATCTTTTCTTGTTAAATCTTTTCTTGTGACACTTTGCAGCTTAAGAAAATGAAAAAAAAAATGACACGGGTCGATTTCAAATGAAGCGTTGCTTTTCCTCAGGTTAAAGGTCTATTCACATTATTACGAGCTGAATGTGCGAACGCAATGATAAAAAAACAAAATAATCCTTAAATACTTACACAAGGTTAGATACCACGAGCACGGGCCGACGGGCCATCAGCCGCTGCCTGACTTCAACGGGTAGTCTCTAATCTTATAGGCTTAAGGATTATTTTAGATTGAAATCCTAACGCCCGCACGTCACGCCGCCGGTACGTTGTAATGTGGATAGAACTTAATACTCGCTGTTGTGTATCTATTGTTTACAACAATAAAGATTGCAGTATGACAGTAAAATTAATTACTCGAGGATCTAGTGTTATTAAAAGATTATATTATATTGTATTGTATTAATTACAAGGATAATGTTGTCGGTGGTCTTCCAACGATGAGTGAAATCTTACAAGGGCAACTACTATGTAGATAATGAAATCAATTTCTGATTTGATAGATAACCGGCCAGGTTCGTGTCGGGCCACGCGCAGTGTAGGTTCCGTAGAAGGACGGGTTTTTTTACCTGCTTTACAGAAGTAACAACTTCAGCAAAGATTTTGTACGATGTTTTCCTTTTATAAGTTCGTCGCCTATCACGCTTCAACTTCCAAAGCCTACTTAGCTGTGATAGTTTTCCTTTTAAGTTCATTATATGTAGTACTGCCTTTAATTTTTCCCCGTTTCTAAAATCAACAGTTTAGCCGGAAGAGTGAGTAGGACGCCCTACTCTAACAAAAAAAATTTTTAATAAAGCTTAATATTTCGCAAACGGATCCCTAAATCAAAAAAAGGGTTTGCCTACCCTATTTTTATTTTTAAACGACCAATCCCACACCATGGTGTGGACGAGAAAAAAAAATTCCATCCCTAATTTAGGTATAAGGGAGGTACACTAAAAAAAAAATTTTCAAAATTTTATACTGCCGTTTTGTCGGCGTGATTTCCTAGTACCTACTTGTCGTCTCTGTGCTAAGCTGCAGACAGACGGACGGACATGGCGAAACCATGGCGGTTCCTTGTTGACTACGGAACCTTAAAAAGAGAGAGAAATGCATGTCTAAGACGGATCGAATTGGCGATTTCTGACGGGTTGTTGTTTATACGGAGAAAAGGAAATTTGGTAATTTTTGGGTTTAATTTAAATTTATATTTTTGTTGCAAACTTACCCGTAAACTGACTAATTGGAGAGCTCACTAGTGAAGGTTGAATGGCTCTGGATTGTGCAACGTTTTTCTGATACTTCTCAAAATTTGTAAGAACAGGGGAAACATGTGCCTCGGCAAAAAAAATGTTTTTTTAATATTTTGTAGTCACTACAAATACGGTTACCATGCATCCGGATTTGTCAGGATATATCCTAACTTTCATCTATCTAGCTTCCGTCGAAAAATGCCAGGAAGCTGATATCGGGCTCCGTACTCCGCACGCACCCCTCCCCGCGCCCGCTGTACCTAAGACGTGCGTTAAGCGTGGAATTTACTATTTTATTTAGTTTTATTATTTAGATACAAATGCGTCTGGATTTTTTTATGTCCGGCATTTTTTTCAGGTATATTAAACAGAATGGTAACCCTACTCGCAGTCACTCAGTCAAGCTCAACGACTGTCAACTTGACAACTCAACTTTCAACTCTGATTAGACTTAACAAATACTTCAGTGGTGGCAGCGAATTATAAATTGATTACAACAACACTACACAGTTTATCCTCCAAGGAACAAGAAGTTTGCATAAACACTCGAACAAGAAAAAGTCAGTACCTATTCACTTGACATGTCTGAGAATGGATTTTGTTCTGAGTACAGTATTAGGCATACAGTATTATTACGATGAAATGTCAAAAACTGAGGGATTATACATGGTGCCAAATATTGTAGGAAACACTGTAACGTGTACAATTCCGTGTGGCGCCGGATTAAGAATAGCGTCACTCCATTTCCTCTCGTGGATGTCGTAGAAGGCGACTAAGGAAATAAATTACCAGGAGACGGGCAGCAGCGTCTTCCTGAGATTCCAACCGCATACTGCGATCGCCAACCCGCCTGCCAAGCGTGGCGATTATGGCAAAACCCTCATGGTTATGAAAACCATGAAGGAGGCCTATGCCCTGCAGTGGGCGTCAAAGCGCTGATGATGAATAGAAAATATTCAATGGCCATACGAACATGGGGTCGACAAAAATAGATATCCTAAAAATAAGGTTATTGATTGTAACTTATCCGCAGTGATTTCTTCCTCTACTGATACTCATTACTTGGTTCGGCTTCTGAGTAAAAATTAAGGGCTTGTGGATGTAATCTATCTGTAATCTTTAGCTATCTTTACCGAAAACACGTTTCAAAAACCAATTTTCGCTACGTCTCGAACTTTGCTTCTCAACTTAAATAAATTTCTGCCGCATCACTGATTACAAAAGCCGCAGGAGGTAACAATCACGATGAGGTTTCTCATAAGTCCTCAGCAATATATCTAAGCCTTCTTTACTTTCTATCAAAAGTTACAGAAACCTTTGAAGATCAACCAGTTGTATCCAATACGGGCTCTTTGTAAATAACATTTTATCATCATCATTATTATCAGCCATTTGATGCCCACTGGATAGGACTCCCTCATGATTTGCCAAGCTTCCCGGTCTTGTGCCGCCCGCATCCAGCGACTCCCCGCCATCGTAACCAGGTCGTCAGACCGTCTGGTGGGAGGCCTATGCACGCTGCGTCGTCCGGTCCGCGGTCGCCAGGTCAGAACTATTTCGCCCAAAGAGCCATCAGTTTAATAAATAACATTTAATTCGTTAAAATGGCGTTTCCGATGCAGCGACCGTTCATTACATCTTGCCCATTGGTGAGATTTATGTTCCAAAACCAGTACATACCAGCAAAGAACGCTGGTCTTCGACGATGAGTATATGGGTAACGATTCTAAGAGCACAACTACGGTAACCCGCTCATGAAAAAAATCACATTTTTACAATAATTACAATTATCTTTGCAGTTGGGTTTGGCGAGTTACATCACTAACCAACATTTTCAAACATAAGCAGTGACAGTGTAAAAGTGACAGTTCATTCAAAGTAGCCATTTTAATTTGAATCCCCAAGTGCAATTTAGCGCAGCTCCTTGGCTGTAATTCACAACAGCAGAAACAAAGTTATTGTAACAAATACTGAGCTTTAAAGTGCACAAACGCCACACACGGGCATTGATTTTCGTCGTACGTATGAAACTAGCTGGTTCACGGATGAAAGAATTAGGCCGCGGTCACGTTGGGCGAGGATAGCGATTAGCGATTTGTGTATCTTCGGTGTCTTGCTTTACTGTCTCCAGAGATATGATGGAACTTTAAAAACTAAGTAGATGTGTAATATAGCTTGATCTCAAATTGACTTAAGGTAGAGAGGTAGATAGATAGACAATAATTTTATTTGTACTTTTTGACACACACACACACACACTACACACACACACACATCTTGAACATTATTAAAGCAATTCCTTAAAATCAGATAAAACAAAAACCAAATTTTAAAATAATACAAAAAAAACCATACAAAGTAAAGGCTCGGCATGCATGACAAATTGAATTGTAACAAAACACCACAAAAATGAGAGCAAATAAAAACTCATGTATGGTGTGTGCGTAAAGCAGCAGTACAAAATAGCCACAATTTAAAAAACAGATTAATACTTTAACGCGGGAAAAATTATTGTTGTTCGTTGTTTGCCATGGATTTCGAAAAGTAAAAAGTTCTGCCTAGGTACTACTTAGTTTTAAGTGCCGCGCACTATTTGAAAAAAGTACTATACAAGCCTAGGCTACAACTAGGCATTCATGGACTTGCGTATGTGTGCCTCGGCTTCTTTTGCTGGCCGCTGTAGTAATGTACTCTACCATTCTTTATCAAATAAAATGTTTTAGCTATCTTTTAAATAAATCGCTCCCGCTCCCATCCATCCCTGTGCGCGTAGTCGATTACTGTATCGCACAGTGAAGTCTACCTGTTGCACAGCGCCGACTGGACGTTGACCCGTCATATATTGACATATTTCTATAGCCTGCTTTACATTCCGTCCACTGCCAGTCAAGTGAGCAGGGAAGTGAAAGAAATGCGTAAACACCACACTGTGCTTGGCAAGGATGATAGATTAAATTATATCCGTATCTGAACTTAGATTTTTTCAAAGTGTAATGTTATGACATTGGAGGTTTCAAGTACCTAATGAACTCAGATAGGTCTATGAGCACCATTTGAGGGTGGTGAGGTGCCTCACCAGACTTTTAACTTGACGCTGATTGGTAAATCTTATCACCGCGATGGAGGACCTCGTTTGCCATCGTTAAGAGGATAAAATCTAATTTCTCCAATCTGTCAGCTCTGCATTGAATAATACGACATGGCTCATACTAATAAGGGCAGATGAAACTATTTCGTGTATGGATGGTGGGTGAAGTGCAAATACCCACCAAAAAGGCACAAGTATACACTGACGTCGTTTAAAAAAACTTGTAGATTTCTCGTGGTGTAGTGGCTAAGCAGATTAATGTAAATGGGGCCTAAGTACTGTGGGTCCCCCGCATTGGCCTCCACATACTATTGCTACCAACGGTGCCACTTTCCACTCGCAATAGGCTCTGCACTGAAGGGTTAGCTCGTGTTCGTTTTGTTGCCGGACTGGCCAGTTGAAAGCAATTTGAAAATGGAACAACCGGTTTTATTTTCGAAAAAAAAAACAAACTGTTTACAAGTATTATGTCCAATATGCAACAGCAATGTTCATGTACAGATTTGACAAGAGACAATGAATTTCGAATTTTTATTTATGTGTGAAACAGAGAGTGAAGTAAAGTCTACGAATGAAAAAACCGTAGGAGTATTTCTTCCTACAAAATTCACTCTCAAAAACGGCCCTTATCCTCTCGATTAGTAGGTATGTACCAATTAAATGAGCGCAAGATGTGCTGTAGAGTAAATCACTCTGCCATTGGTTCATTCTGTGCGGCATGCGTGAAGACGTGAACGTTGATTGGGTGATAGTAAATGACGGCGTAACTTATGATTGGTTTTATACAAAAACGTCAAACCCCTGACTTAATGATGTATAACCCGTCGAAATATCTAGGTACCTCGCAAGATGGCGGTCTGACGGCCGGTGCATAGATATTTAGACGGATAATACTAAACTTGCTCCGATTGGTAACACAATTAACAAGCCCCGCCCGTCTTCCCACAATTGAAGGTGGGGTAATTTTTTTGCGCTAGTTAGACATCTATGACTTTAACTATTACTCAGAGCAGATCTTCTCTCAGAGAGAGAGAGAGAGCGAGAGAGAGAGAGAGAACTGGATTCAAGCGCTCAGCGCTATGTAAATACCTTAGCCATTCAGGTCTCGTCGTGATATTTTACTTCATGTTAGCGTGTGGTATTCTTACTACAAAAACACTTAAAAACAAAGTGATTGCCACATGCCGGAATCGAACCCACTACCTCTCGTGTGAGGCAAGCGGTTCACCAATGCGCCACGACTGCAGTGCTTCCAAATGCCGAAGTACAACGTTTCGGTTATCATAACATACAAATTTTACGTACATTTTTCTTGATTAAGACATTGAGCAAATCCTGCAAGGTAACTAGCAAACTAGCATAAGAATGTTAATGTTTAGTTAAGCTAGATACAAATATTTGGGCGACACTATTACGTCTCGTGAGACGAAACATTCTCATACTCACGATTGTACAAAAAACATTGTAGTTATTACCTAGTAGACAAGGCCATAATATTTACTTAAACTTCGTAATGTCAAGATTTCAGCAAGGGTAAACAAACTTGTCTAGATTACAAAAACGTTCGAAACGAACGTTCCTGACTGTTTTACTTGAGTTTTTATAAATAGGCGCAACGACGTTCAAGTAAATCTTAAGGTTTTACTTGAGTTTTTAGCTGTCCTCCATAAGTAGACGTAACAAAACATTCAAATATACTCACTTCTGGGACAGTTAATTTTTGATGGTTTGAAAGACATAGCAAGATGAACGTGCCTGACAACAGCTATCGAATTCGCTAGTAATATTTTTTTAAAAACGCACTCTTCAAATATATCTCGACTCAAACTCTATTAGAATCATTAGCAGCCATCCAGAGCGGTGCGTGCGTGCCGCGGGTCCGCGGGTCATCGTTCTGTTAGACGTGGTACTAATTGTTCGCGCATTTTTTCAAACAAGATTTCTCAACTTGAAACAACATTTCTCAACTATATTTTTTTTATTTACGTTTATACTCAAAAGTAATAGTGTAAATAGATGCAATTAATTAGAAATTACATAATTGGAACAAGGAATGTATGAAACGGAAAGATAAAGTTGCATGTATTGATGACTATAATAAACCCCGCACGTCCCACCGGACTTTTTTACAACACTCTGTACAGACGTACTTATTTCAAAGTGACTCAGGTTTCATCACGATGTTTTCCTTCATTAGGTTAGCGAATGGTTTTGCTACTACAACTTCACAAATGTACGTAACTTAGAACACAAAGTCATTGGTACATTCGAACCCAGGACCTCCCGTATAAGAGGGCTGCGTTATATCGCTACGCTACTACCGCTTTAACTTCGTTATTTAGTTAATAGATAAAGAAGAGGGCTGCGTATTTCTTGAATCAATAAAATTAATGAATGACCCAGGCCTAGCACAATAATTAAACATAAACATAAGCATTTACGTTCAGGCACATACATTGCTTCTGGCCCCACACTAGGATACCCTGTGTCGTGGGAACCAGAAACAACGACATCACAAAAACGTAAACGTCCAAGACTTGGGGTGTTTTTTTTTTCTCCCCAGCTGGGATTCGAACCCGGGACCTCTCGCATGGTAGGCAGATGCGCTACCGGTGCGCCACGGAGGTCGTCGAATTAGATAGACACTTTTTCTCCCTATTTTAACAATTTTTATCAACGGTGAGTTTACATTCAGGGAAAGCGTATCTTAAGCCGTTGTATCGGGTCATTCATTAATTTTATTGATTCAAGAAATACGCAGCCCTCTTCTTTATCTATTAACTAAATAACGAAGCTAATGATTCTAATAGAGACCCAGGCCTAGCACAATAATTAAACATAAACATAAGCATTTACGTACAGGCACATACATTGCTTCTGGCCCCACACCCTACCCACATATACCCTGTGTCGTGGGAACCAGAAACAACGACATCACAAAAACGTAAACGTCCAAGACCTGGGGTGTTTTTTTTCTCCCCAGCTGGGATTCAAACCCGGGACCTCTCGCATGGTAGGCAGATGCGCTACGAAGTCGTCGAATTAGATAGACACTTTTTCTCCCTATTTTAAAAATCTTTATCAACGGTGAGTATTCAGGGAAAGCGTATCTTCAGCCGTTGTATGGGGCCCGATGGCGGACGATATAGTATCGCGCCATCTTGCTTTATGTAGCGACTAAGAGCGAGATGGCCGGACGTTTGATCGCGTTGTTGCACTTAAAACAGTGGCCATGCCTCCCGGGCTGTGAGACAAATATGACCACGAAGCCCGAAAGCTTCCTGTGAAGCTTCTTCTTCACATAATGTATTTATTTATTCACAGCTTTGACGTTTATTAAGTAAACATTTTCAGCCTTTTAAAAAATCGACTCCATTAAAACAGTCTTTAGAAAATCCTGCCATAAACCGACTTTAACTCCATCCGTTAAGAGTGTTTAAGCGGAATCGACTTTTTATAAATAATACCGTCTGTTTTTATAGGGAATAAAATTTTTCATTTTGAAAAAAGAAGGTCACTCACGTTGGTCGTTTCCATCGGAGCGGGCCATCACAGTGCCGTTTGGGTACACGTTGACGTAGAGATGGGAGCACTGGCTGTAGAGGCGCACCGACCGGACCATCGACGGCACCGCACCGCAGATCACCACCTGGAAACGTTGCGATTGCGCCGTTAACCTACGAACACAAACTCGCGTCTGTATCCCGGAGGGGTAGAGGCAGAGACCAGGGGCCTAATTGTCTATCTTTTGAATCTATCGCGAGTACTTTCAAACGTCAAATTGAAAGGGTGCTGATGAACTTTAGATGAATCTATCCCTATCACTTTCACTGTGTTCAATCGTGTCAAATAAATGCAGTGTGAATTTCGTCAGCAACTTTCAAACGTCAAATTGAAAGGGATCGCGATAAATTCAAAAGATAGACAATTAGGCTCCAGGCTTTGCCACACCTCAGTTCTATCCATCCTAAGGTTGTCTGGAAGAGATCGCTTTTAGCGATAAGACCCCCAATTGTATACGGCAAAACTTAGACATGTAAGCCTTTTAATGTATTTCGTTTTCTAGTGTGTAAAATAAAGTGTTCTAATCTAATCAAATCTAACCTCTTTCGCTTCATCAACATTCATTTTGGTCTCTTACCGGCCCCTATTTGGTCTCTTACCGGCCCTTCCAGCCACATTCGCTCGAAATATATGTGTCCAAATAAATGCAACATTCCTTAACATTCACAAGCACCCTTAGCCACTATCCTTAAAGGCCGTTCAGACCGCGCTCATTTTCGCACTCGGATACCGTTTGACTCTGAGTAGAGTAACTGACTCTATCAATAAAATTCACACAATACAGGGCGTAACAAAATCACCATAATATACATGCCAAACATGAGAGTTTCCACTCGTTGATAAGAACAACTTTTACTATGGGGAAAGCATTTTAATGCTCTTATGAAAAAGCTATCCTTTTACCACTCGCAAACGGTATAGGAAAACATCGTAAGGAAAGCTGAGTGTCTGAGTTGTTCACTCACCGTAATCCCCGCTGGGCACGCGTGGTGATTAAGCCCGTACTCTCTATCTCTCTCTCTCTCTCTCTGAGAGAAGGCCTGTGCCCTGCAGTGGGACGTACATAGGCTTGTAACGGACCTGCCTGTGTAGCATACTCTCAAAGTTAAATAAATTGAACTTATATCCAAAGAATAATAAGCGGTCGGAGCCGGCACCGAAAATCTTTTTCTACCCGCTCGTAGATGCGGGTATTCGCACAGAAGTTACTTTTTTTCCCGGACAGAGCGGCGCCAATAAAAGATCACGCCACCCGACTAAAACCAATAAGGATGATACTTATTTTATGAACCCGTACTATTGTTTCACGTGTCAGGTCGACTGGTGAAATCTGAGTGAAATCGTATAAAAAGGCCGAGGGCCAAACGCGCGGGGCGATTCCAGACTAGAGAATTGAACAGGAAATACATCCGTTACGCTCGTAGGGAAATTCGCCATTTTCAGCGAATTTATTAGCATTAGGGAGTTTCGTTTGCATTTAAATTCGAAAATAGGAGAGTGGCTTTGGATTTGTTACCTAACATCACCTGTGGGCATCGCGTCCCAGACTATCAGCTCTGGTGTGAAGTTTCAGGTTTAGAGTTGCTCTCGAAGCTAGGGAGTTGATTTGAAAGTAAAAGTGTTAAGGTTAAAAACGGTCTTCGGTTCCTGAATCTTTCGTACATTTAGCTAGAAGTTTTCCGCGTAAAATAGGGTTTTCAGCCTTAGTAATTAGGGTAGCTTCCGCGAAATAAAATGTGAACTAATCCTTTTTCTCCACAGTACTACGTTTATGGGAAATAAATTTGTACAAAGGTGAACTCTCGGTGGCAAAGGTATGCTAAGGATAGTCCGTGTGTCCAGCCTTTGTCAAGTAACCAAGGCTCGGTGAGGCCACACGAGGTTATTCGTATCATGCTTGCGTCATAGCTTTCAGAGTTTTGTTCAAATTTAATTCTACTTATTACTTTAACTTAATTCCACTAGCTAGTGGTAATTGAGTTTCAGTACACAAACGTGTGAATTTAGAGCGAATTCACTTGGGAGCCTTAAGAAGTTTAAATTAATGGACTAAGGAACCCAAAATCTAGCTCTGCTTACTATGCTACGGCTGAATCTGAGTCTGCTTGGGTCGAAAGGTTTAAAGAATCCCTTCACCGGAGGCGTTCCCAATTTAATTTAGTAAAAAAATAAAATAATAATATTAATTTTGAATTGAGATAATTAGATATTAATTATCTTGTATGGAGATTGGGTTAAAACGCTTCTTGTGAATGCGGTGTTAGATCTTCTTCCGTTAGCATTCGTGGTGTAGCAATTTTCCCCCTGCTTACCCTGAGTGACAGACGATTCTAGCCCTCTGGCACTTTGCACCCATAACATATTTATGTATTATATTTCGTATATTCTTACCTTGCGGGTGGTTACCGAACCCATAAAACCACCCGCGCATACACATCCTAGGCTACACACTCTGGCCGGCCAGAAAGTCTGAAAGCTAACTGTGTCAAGTTACCGAGTGATTTGAAACAGTCTGGGTTTCCGGAGTTAGGGAGGATAGAAGTAGGAAATAGCTGTGATTAGGGAGACACCATAGGCACTCACACATATACACGATTAAATGTAAATGGGGTTTGCTTTGCTGAAACAATTGATGGGTGGTTAAATTAGCTTACGGGGTTGGGAAGAATTAGGCAGGCTCCCCCTTTTCTTTCAGGGTATCCAGTTGTATGATGAGCGTAAGTATTTCCCCGATTCCCCACCTTAGCAATGCGGTCATTAAGTAGGACAATAAATAGCGATTTATTTCCGTACCAAAAATAAGTAATCAAATAGCTTTATTTTCCAATATTGACAGCAATATTATTTTGTAACGTCCTGTGCAAAGGTCTAACATTAAATTCCGTTAAAATAAATAAGCTCTGACAAAATTCTATAAACTAATTAAATAAAAGCTAAAGTAGACAACCAAATTTTAATTAATCAGAAGTGCCAAATGTGTTAGATGTTTATTGCTCCATTCTTATTATGAACAGTGAAATTTGTTGTATATAAATGAAATATATTCAGTAAGCTAGCTTTTATTCTCAAAATACTAAAAGTGTCTCTTAACTATCTATTACCTTACTATTCTAGCCTTTTACTCCAACTATTAAAAGTGACTCCTAATTATCTAGTACTTTACTATTTTCGTTTACGGAACTTTTCAAACATAAATCAATGAAACGTTTAGCTACTTGCTCTAATTTCTTCCGCTGCTTAGGTTGCTACGGCATCTTATTAATGAAAACGTAGTGGTTCGAGTCCTGTTGGACGTTAGAAACTATGATAACATGTTGGCGTTGACTTGTAAACGAAGATCTAATAAGTAAGGCTGTAAGTTCGTGCCTTGTTTACGTACATTAAAATTATCTACTGAACTTTGATTTCTCGCCTATCGAACCTTTGATTTGGAAGGTCTGAAAATGACGATAAAACCTAATCTTCATCGACATTATCTTTTAAAACCTTGATTAACAACCTACGTATTACTGATTATCTTTTTACGCATCTACCTTCAATATTTTGCGCCACATCTCGCTTACGTGAATCTATCCTTATAGCGTTGAGGTTGAGTGCCGTTTTATATTGAGAGTTTAACAATCTATCGAGCAATGGAAATAAGTATGCTATAGGGCGAAGGATCCGATAAATAAAATAGTCTTTATTGACATTATGACAAAAACCGTTATGGAATGTTGTGGTTGTTAGATTTTAAGGCGTAAACCTTTTAATTTGAATAATATTTAAACTTGCTTATCTCTTTACTTCAATAATATTTTGTGCTCTGCCTTGTTTGATCTAATGGTATTTGCGATACTTGTTGCTTGGAGCTCTGATAGACTTCGTCTGTTCAGTCCATTGTTGTGACGTCTTGAATAGACTTTTTCCAACATACACGTCCGGGTTACATACTTTTAGTAGAGTTATCTCCTAGGTATTTGATACTGTCCCGTTGAGTTTGTGTATAATGGCTAGACCATACGAAAGTTATCTACCTACTCAGAGTTTCAAGGAATAATTTCCTTTCATTGGATCAAACAATCTACAATTGCTTATTTTTAAACATTTGTGCTATTGCTGCTATTAATGCTTGCAATCTTTAGTGAGGCTGACCACTTCTACACAATGAGCGTTACTCGCTAGTTGCTAAAACTTCGTTGGACCAGTCATCCATTATATCCAGGCTTTCCGGATTGAATTTTCTCCGATGTTCCATGCCTTTGATATCACAACCCTATACTATTCTACGACCTGATGACTGGTCATACGTTGAAAGCACCTTTTATAAATCTTCCTACGGTCAGTTTTCACTGAATTGTCTGCACTTGGCAAACGCAATTGAAATGTTATGTATATCCATGAATCTAGTTATAGATAAAACTATGTACAGTGGGACAATGATGAGCATACGGTGTGAAAGACCCAGCCTTTGGTTGGAGAACTGAGTTTCTTTTAGTCCGGATCCCGTCTCTGAGTCAAGTACTTTTAACTAGATTTGTGTTAGTTAACTTTCACTTTATCTATTATATTATAAATACTTTAAATTTAAGCTTCATTCTGCACTAACTGCGCTTCATGCTTATAATTTTTATTTGCCTTTGCTTCAATCAAATTACTAGCGGACATTAGAGACGAAAATCTGTTGAACATTATAATAATATTATTAACAATAATATTGTTATAATGACCTACTTCTTTTATCTGTTCTTACACAATGTTCCATACCGGTTTAACCTGTTTCAATTTGTACTTTAAATGGCAAACTTATTCAACACTTAAACATTAAAAATTCTAATTTTCATTCTTGTTAGGGTTTTACTTAACCTTTCCAATATAGGGCGGAATAAACTCAACCTCTCTACTTAACCTTGATATCAAACCGAGTTAACTCGACCTTTAATTTCAATTTAAAGAAAATTAACTAGATCTTTATTTGTTAATTATATACTTTTGCGCTCGAACATTTGCTTTCAATCTCAGATACCTTAAAAGGGCTAGGGTTACGTGTACGATCACAACGCAGGGTTCTACCAAATAAAACTAGACGATCACAGTTGGCCATTAGAGTGTTTTGCATCATAGTATCTACATTTTATCGTCTCATCGGGGTTTAATTTTCTAATTTACGGGGGTGGGGTGTTACAATTTGGTGCCGTGACCAGGATATTTTAATACGAGATTGAGTAGTTTATTTATGTTTTATGATGCAGAATATTCTTATTTCATTTAATAATTGTTGGCTTTATGCCACAATTTGTTGTTCGTGAAATGGAAAAGGTAGAAACATTGGGATTGGCAGTGAATGAGCGAGTTCAAATCGTAAAACAAAATTAGATTAATTACTTAGGATTAAAAAAAAAAAAAAAAAAAAAACACAAATAAAAACCAACAAACTTTGATTTAAACTAAAACTTTTATAAATATTTAGTACGTAGGAAAACGTTGTAGAAAGAGTAAAAACAAACAACACATAACAATTCAAAATTCATTTATTCGGTCCTTACTTAGTATTTGCAATTGTGCATTCCACTTAAGACAAGTTTTCAAATGCGATTCTAAATTTAGATCCGCGTCAAACAAAATATCTAATAGGCCCGGCTCAAAGCAATATTTCTTACTGATGATGAGATTAGTTTCAAAAGTAAGCAATCATTATCTAAATAAACTAGGTAACAGGTGAATATTAAGAAAATTGCAACAAAAGTATTATGTGTGGGGGGTTGCCCTTATCGTTACTTTATCAATCTCGTCCCATTATTATTGCCTGAGCTTTGAACCAAAGTTATATCGGATGTAGGCAGATAATTTAAATCAAATAGATTAATATAATATCTAAATGTTTTATACTCGGGGGGTTGCGATTTTGAGTATAACATAGGTACTATTTTATTTAAAAGATTTTGCAAAAAGCGTTAAATATACTTCGCTAAATTTTAATGGGATCGCTTTTGAAGTATTGTCTGAGAAACGGAAATAGAACCATTAAATTCAATTCATAATTTTATTACATTAAGTAATCGCGTAACATAATGGTAAAATAAACATAGGTAGAATTAATAAATTCCTCATTTTTTGGAGTCAATTTAAAACGTAATAAAAATAAGTTTGAATATGAACCGTATGAAGATAACAATTTAACTATCGGAAAGTTATGTAGGTACGACTAAACCTGCACTTCCTTCGCGTAGCAATCAGGTCAATATATCAGACATATTGACGATTGTAGGGTTGTAAAGGGTCTTGGTACATGCACTAGATGGCGCTTTTATACGGCTTTTATATCGTCTATATTTTATAATATGAGCTGAAAAAAAATAGTTATGTAGTACTGTTAAAATTAGTATGAGTTAAATTATCATTTCAAATTTACATAATCTAAAAAAAAATATATTTAATATGCAATTTAATTTTGAATCAATATTGGGAATAATAATAATGAGCTATGTAGTTTACAGAAAATAATTTAACTAAGCGATTTAAAACACAATACGCTCCAAACTAAGTTGAGAGGATTTAGTATTGACGAGATGAAAACGGGGAAATAAGGTTGTATCGTGTATACTACTGGTGGTCACCCATTCATAGACTGCTAGTGGACGTTGTTGCTTGAACACAGTACTCAGTAGGATGTAGTTGGTCGAGAGGTAGCACTACGCACGGATCATAGGAATTGAATGAAAATTGAGTTAACATTTAATTAACTTGTTATTATTAGTAATCGAGAATATTTCATTTTTATTAGTAATCGAGAATATTTCATTTCAACGGGAAGTAAAAAAAAAAAATGTAAAAACTAATAAAAAAAAAAAATTACATTATTTAACCAAAGTTCTTCTTTATGGGGGGGTTGTTAAAAATATTTCCACGATTTTAAATCTACTTAAGGAATATTTTCAGTTTAATACTTTAATAAAACTTGTTCTGCATATTAATTTACATTTGTTATTGAGAGAGATCATTATTATTTTAATTTGTTGATAATTATAATTAATTTTTAAAAATATTTTCATGCTGGGGATTGATATCAATTTTTACATTCGGTATAATATTCCATTTCGCGGAAACTAGCTTTTCATTTGGGGGGTTGCAATAAAACTTAATATAAAAATTAACAAAAGTTTTCTCGATGGGGGGTTGCTATTACAGTATTATTAAGAATCTAGCATTGCGTAATTAGGTAGTCTTCGTATAGCGGTTGTGTAAATAAATTCATTCATTATAATGATTCATTTAGAGTTCGGATTTCTTCAATTTGCTAAAGTTTCGTTGATTTAAAAGGATTTCCTATATTTTATTCACGACAATTCGTAAATTTCGTAATAAATATAATAGACTAATTTATTAAATAATAAACTAAAAAAAAAAAAAAAACAAACCTTTGTTTTATTTTAATTCTTAGCGTACTTATAGTAAAAAACAAAATAAAAAAATTAATAAATAAACACTTCGTTTTATTTAACCATCCGCGTACAGTAAACGATAAAAGTAGATAATTGAATATTCTCATTAAGCCAAACTTTTGATTTTAATTTATGTAAATTTTATTTTTAATAAAATACGGAAGCATATCAATCTAATCGGGATTTAAAGTTGATTATTTAATTTTCGTCGTTGACTGTACTTCTTAAACCAGGTAATTAAAACGGTTTTGAAAGGTAATAAGGTATTGGTTTTGAGAGGTAACCGCATGTTAAACTATAAGTTAATTAAGGGTATTTTACTTTAATTTTAAATTCTATCACAATCCATTCCAAAACGGTTATTGAGATAAGTACTTCCGACTACTTTCTATAAATAATATTCAGTATTGCCTATAAAATAAATTAAACTCGCTAGGTTACAACAAAATAAAATAAATCCACGGTTATCGCTGTTCGCTAAATCTTTAGATCTTCGTTGTAAAATTGAACAAATAGTAATAAAACTAAGTGTGCAGAAGGGTATGATTGATTTGAGTCGATGAGAGATGATTGAAGTATGGCGTGCAAAAGAAGAGTGTGAAAGTGGGGAATGATTGGGAGGCCTAAGGTATGGCGAAGTGTTAAACGTAGATAGCCTGTCGTAGTACGGTCCCATGCCGACATACACGCACCTCAAAAGGGTTCAAATACCGTTTTCCTTTGCTGGATGCAAAGCATCATTTAGTTTAAATAGTATCATTTGGTATTTGGAACCTTCACTCTACACGGGAATTAAACACTGCACATTCTCCAAATATAATTATATTTGAAATGGAAAGGTTAGAAATAATGACTGTTTGGTTATTAGATCGGTGGACTTGGAAAGCTTGCTGATTGTTAGTATCGGAATTTCGTAGACGGAAATTACGTTTTAGGGTGCGTCCTCTCTCACACGAAAGCCGTGCCTGACGTTGGGGCAGCCAAAGGACGTAATTTATACCGGATTGACTTTCGGTAACTCTGCCTCACAACCAGGGTCGTTGATTACGGAGTTTTGACTGACAGGCCATTCATGGATGCTGAGATAATTAATTCAGGCTGCGTTATCTAAACTTTGTAACTGAAAAATATCTGAAGTATTTGGTTTAAATACACACACACCATGACAGACATATGGGACAATATTGCAACAGGTATATTAGAAGAAGATAGGGGCCATTGTGAGAGCTATCACAGATACCATGTCCTTGTTTGTATAAAATTTGTATTCGTCGGTTCTTCTACAAATTTTGGGGGTTGATTGTAACGGACCTGCCTGTGTAGCATACTCTCAAAGTTAAATAAATTGAACTTATATCCAAAGAATAATAAGCGGTCGGAGCCGGCACCGAAAATCTTTTTCTACCCGCTCGTAGATGCGGGTATTCGCACAGAAGTTACTTTTTTTCCCGGACAGAGCGGCGCCAATAAAAGATCACGCCACCCGACTAAAACCAATAAGGATGATACTTATTTTATGAACCCGTACTATTGTTTCACGTGTCAGGTCGACTGGTGAAATCTGAGTGAAATCGTATAAAAAGGCCGAGGGCCAAACGCGCGGGGCGATTCCAGACTAGAGAATTGAACAGGAAATACATCCGTTACGCTCGTAGGGAAATTCGCCATTTTCAGCGAATTTATTAGCATTAGGGAGTTTCGTTTGCATTTAAATTCGAAAATAGGAGAGTGGCTTTGGATTTGTTACCTAACATCACCTGTGGGCATCGCGTCCCAGACTATCAGCTCTGGTGTGAAGTTTCAGGTTTAGAGTTGCTCTCGAAGCTAGGGAGTTGATTTGAAAGTAAAAGTGTTAAGGTTAAAAACGGTCTTCGGTTCCTGAATCTTTCGTACATTTAGCTAGAAGTTTTCCGCGTAAAATAGGGTTTTCAGCCTTAGTAATTAGGGTAGCTTCCGCGAAATAAAATGTGAACTAATCCTTTTTCTCCACAGTACTACGTTTATGGGAAATAAATTTGTACAAAGGTGAACTCTCGGTGGCAAAGGTATGCTAAGGATAGTCCGTGTGTCCAGCCTTTGTCAAGTAACCAAGGCTCGGTGAGGCCACACGAGGTTATTCGTATCATGCTTGCGTCATAGCTTTCAGAGTTTTGTTCAAATTTAATTCTACTTATTACTTTAACTTAATTCCACTAGCTAGTGGTAATTGAGTTTCAGTACACAAACGTGTGAATTTAGAGCGAATTCACTTGGGAGCCTTAAGAAGTTTAAATTAATGGACTAAGGAACCCAAAATCTAGCTCTGCTTACTATGCTACGGCTGAATCTGAGTCTGCTTGGGTCGAAAGGTTTAAAGAATCCCTTCACCGGAGGCGTTCCCAATTTAATTTAGTAAAAAAATAAAATAATAATATTAATTTTGAATTGAGATAATTAGATATTAATTATCTTGTATGGAGATTGGGTTAAAACGCTTCTTGTGAATGCGGTGTTAGATCTTCTTCCGTTAGCATTCGTGGTGTAGCAATTTTCCCCCTGCTTACCCTGAGTGACAGACGATTCTAGCCCTCTGGCACTTTGCACCCATAACATATTTATGTATTATATTTCGTATATTCTTACCTTGCGGGTGGTTACCGAACCCATAAAACCACCCGCGCATACACATCCTAGGCTACACACTCTGGCCGGCCAGAAAGTCTGAAAGCTAACTGTGTCAAGTTACCGAGTGATTTGAAACAGTCTGGGTTTCCGGAGTTAGGGAGGATAGAAGTAGGAAATAGCTGTGATTAGGGAGACACCATAGGCACTCACACATATACACGATTAAATGTAAATGGGGTTTGCTTTGCTGAAACAATTGATGGGTGGTTAAATTAGCTTACGGGGTTGGGAAGAATTAGGCAGGCTCCCCCTTTTCTTTCAGGGTATCCAGTTGTATGATGAGCGTAAGTATTTCCCCGATTCCCCACCTTAGCAATGCGGTCATTAAGTAGGACAATAAATAGCGATTTATTTCCGTACCAAAAATAAGTAATCAAATAGCTTTATTTTCCAATATTGACAGCAATATTATTTTGTAACGTCCTGTGCAAAGGTCTAACATTAAATTCCGTTAAAATAAATAAGCTCTGACAAAATTCTATAAACTAATTAAATAAAAGCTAAAGTAGACAACCAAATTTTAATTAATCAGAAGTGCCAAATGTGTTAGATGTTTATTGCTCCATTCTTATTATGAACAGTGAAATTTGTTGTATATAAATGAAATATATTCAGTAAGCTAGCTTTTATTCTCAAAATACTAAAAGTGTCTCTTAACTATCTATTACCTTACTATTCTAGCCTTTTACTCCAACTATTAAAAGTGACTCCTAATTATCTAGTACTTTACTATTTTCGTTTACGGAACTTTTCAAACATAAATCAATGAAACGTTTAGCTACTTGCTCTAATTTCTTCCGCTGCTTAGGTTGCTACGGCATCTTATTAATGAAAACGTAGTGGTTCGAGTCCTGTTGGACGTTAGAAACTATGATAACATGTTGGCGTTGACTTGTAAACGAAGATCTAATAAGTAAGGCTGTAAGTTCGTGCCTTGTTTACGTACATTAAAATTATCTACTGAACTTTGATTTCTCGCCTATCGAACCTTTGATTTGGAAGGTCTGAAAATGACGATAAAACCTAATCTTCATCGACATTATCTTTTAAAACCTTGATTAACAACCTACGTATTACTGATTATCTTTTTACGCATCTACCTTCAATATTTTGCGCCACATCTCGCTTACGTGAATCTATCCTTATAGCGTTGAGGTTGAGTGCCGTTTTATATTGAGAGTTTAACAATCTATCGAGCAATGGAAATAAGTATGCTATAGGGCGAAGGATCCGATAAATAAAATAGTCTTTATTGACATTATGACAAAAACCGTTATGGAATGTTGTGGTTGTTAGATTTTAAGGCGTAAACCTTTTAATTTGAATAATATTTAAACTTGCTTATCTCTTTACTTCAATAATATTTTGTGCTCTGCCTTGTTTGATCTAATGGTATTTGCGATACTTGTTGCTTGGAGCTCTGATAGACTTCGTCTGTTCAGTCCATTGTTGTGACGTCTTGAATAGACTTTTTCCAACATACACGTCCGGGTTACATACTTTTAGTAGAGTTATCTCCTAGGTATTTGATACTGTCCCGTTGAGTTTGTGTATAATGGCTAGACCATACGAAAGTTATCTACCTACTCAGAGTTTCAAGGAATAATTTCCTTTCATTGGATCAAACAATCTACAATTGCTTATTTTTAAACATTTGTGCTATTGCTGCTATTAATGCTTGCAATCTTTAGTGAGGCTGACCACTTCTACACAATGAGCGTTACTCGCTAGTTGCTAAAACTTCGTTGGACCAGTCATCCATTATATCCAGGCTTTCCGGATTGAATTTTCTCCGATGTTCCATGCCTTTGATATCACAACCCTATACTATTCTACGACCTGATGACTGGTCATACGTTGAAAGCACCTTTTATAAATCTTCCTACGGTCAGTTTTCACTGAATTGTCTGCACTTGGCAAACGCAATTGAAATGTTATGTATATCCATGAATCTAGTTATAGATAAAACTATGTACAGTGGGACAATGATGAGCATACGGTGTGAAAGACCCAGCCTTTGGTTGGAGAACTGAGTTTCTTTTAGTCCGGATCCCGTCTCTGAGTCAAGTACTTTTAACTAGATTTGTGTTAGTTAACTTTCACTTTATCTATTATATTATAAATACTTTAAATTTAAGCTTCATTCTGCACTAACTGCGCTTCATGCTTATAATTTTTATTTGCCTTTGCTTCAATCAAATTACTAGCGGACATTAGAGACGAAAATCTGTTGAACATTATAATAATATTATTAACAATAATATTGTTATAATGACCTACTTCTTTTATCTGTTCTTACACAATGTTCCATACCGGTTTAACCTGTTTCAATTTGTACTTTAAATGGCAAACTTATTCAACACTTAAACATTAAAAATTCTAATTTTCATTCTTGTTAGGGTTTTACTTAACCTTTCCAATATAGGGCGGAATAAACTCAACCTCTCTACTTAACCTTGATATCAAACCGAGTTAACTCGACCTTTAATTTCAATTTAAAGAAAATTAACTAGATCTTTATTTGTTAATTATATACTTTTGCGCTCGAACATTTGCTTTCAATCTCAGATACCTTAAAAGGGCTAGGGTTACGTGTACGATCACAACGCAGGGTTCTACCAAATAAAACTAGACGATCACAGTTGGCCATTAGAGTGTTTTGCATCATAGTATCTACATTTTATCGTCTCATCGGGGTTTAATTTTCTAATTTACGGGGGTGGGGTGTTACAGGCTGCATAAAAAAATCTAAAACGCTGATCTTTTTCGCGACTTGGAAGTTTCGAATTTATTTCACCCTGTGTAGCTCTAAACTTACAAACGACTCATTTATAGTTGAACTCAGATCATTAAGTTGCAGTTTCTGCGCTGCATAAAATAACAAAAAAAACGCCCACGATGGGTTCCGTACCATTATCTATACAACATTTGAATATTTCAAGCGTCTACCTGTTGCCGTTATTAGTATCGAGCAAAAAACGGCAAAAACATCACGTTTGTTGTGTGGGAGCCCCCCTTAAATATTTATGTTATTGTATTTTCAGTATTTGCTTTTATAGCGGCAACAGAAATACATCATCTATGAAAATTTTAACTGTCAACTATCACGGTTCATGAGATACAGCTTGGTGACCGATGGACGGACGGACGGACGGTCGGACAGCGGAGCCTTAGTAATAAGGTCCCTTACCCTTTGGGTACGGAACCCCAAAAAGTAACATTTGTACTGACTAGCGATGCTCATAAATAGTTTTACATTTAACGGAATAACGATCGGGAAACGACTTCACGTCGAGAATAATTCGAGAATTACCTAACAAACAATTAACGCTAAGGGTTGCCTGTTCATACGAGGCAATAACGCTCGGCCGCAAAAGATTTTTGGAGTAGAGCGGATCTGAACACAAAACTAAAGTAGTTTGTTTCAAATCTTTAGATTTTCTATTGCACTATATGATGTTTAGCAGTATTTAGCAGTAGCTGTTCAGAAACTTTGTGGTCGGTTTTGTTATTAGAGTTCGATTTGATATGATTCGTTTTAACACGACTTCGAAGGCTATGTTTTTCATAGATTTTTTAAGCGTATATATTTACGATGTTTCTTTACGACCAGGCAGAGGACAAACGGCTGTACCGATTTTGACAAATGAGATGTCAAGTGAAAGCTATTGACGATGCCAGTTTCACTGGTTAAATTACGACGCAAAAAATAAAATTGCGAATGTTAGCTGCAAAAAGTCACTATAAAAAACGTGGCTGAAAAGTATTCTCAAAACTTTTCATTTATAGTATGTTAGGATTGACAGTGTAAAGGTTGAAACGCTGAAGAACGTACAGTCGACAGCATAGTGCCCTTTACTCCCGTTCACTCTAAGGCTTAATTTTTGCCAATAAAGACAATCTGACTTTCTCTATCATGTTATGTTACAGGTAACTTTGAAACTACAATACAAAAAAATATATGCTGTCGACTATACTGCCATTTGACGCCCACTGCAGGACATAGGCCTCCTTCGTGGTTTTCATAACCATGAGGAGTTTTGCCATAATCGGCACGCTTGGCAGGCGGGTTGGCGATCGCCGTATGCTGTTGGAATCTCAGGAAGACGCTGCTGCCCGTCTCCTGGTAATTGATACTGAGAGACACCACCAAAATTGTTCCCTTGTACTCTATGTTGATTTGCGTGTGCATACTTTTGAAGTTATTTTTGTTTGTCTCATTGCTGTAAAATTTTGCTTTATGTAAAACAAAGCCATTTTTTTCTATTGTGAAATCGTGTGTATATGCAGATGTAAATAAATTGTTTATCTTTGCACTTATAAAAATAAAAGTAAAAAGGCGAACTAAATGCTAAAATGCTAATCTATCTACTGTACAAGAAATAGCACATAGCCATGGTAGTCTATGATCGTGCTTTCTCCTAGTGCCGGCGCCAGCTCATATGTCGCAGGCGCCTCATTACCACCCCGATCGATATCGATCAACCGTCTATCTCTGGTGACCTTTCGATCCTCACGAGCTAACTGTCCGCTATCGTTAACCTTCTTGTTGCCGTTTCAAATTCGAATTGATTTTTTAAGTAGGACATTTTGTAACTTATTGGTTGAATACAAATATTTTGGGCTCGGAGCACTCTTTTAGATTATTATCGCTATAGAAACATTCATAAAAAGTTTTTTTTTCTCGTTGCATACTTGAAACCAATCTTATAGTTTTTGGTTTTTTTTCTCATGGTATTTTTTATTACGACGTGTCATTTAAACATTCTTGGTGCATTACAATAATAATTATTATATTATTCTGAGACAAACATTACATTACATAGGCTCACTTCCGTATGCCGGAGGGGCACTTCGACCAAATGTACTCAAAACCGGCGTGCGTGCAGGCACTATCGATGAATGTTGACGAAGCTGAAGAAGTTTTTTTCAAAATCGCGGCAAGTGCCAAACCCTGGCTATCCTCAGACTTAAAAAAAATCCTTTTGCACTCGCAAAAACAGGTAGAAATCCTGTGCAATATCATCTTCAGTAAAGTCTCTACGATTCATCGAATCACAAATCATTACGCGAAGCCCCAGGCTCTACAATGAGGAAATAATCGATCGATTTAATGGGTCAGCCGTGTTCAGCTAATCCCTCCTCGGCTCTCTCGAAAGGATTTTCAACCTTATTTATATTGAGAAACAGAGTTAGAATGGTTTTTAATATAATTGCGTTTGTAGGCTCTTTCGGGTTCGTGTCGCCGGTGTCATATTCAGGTGGGAAAGCATAGGCGGCAGTAGCGGTCACAGCCCGCCATATCGCGTTCCACATGAGCTTAATGTAAACAATCGACAATTTTACTTTCTTATACCAATGTTTCATTATTATATAAATTGTACGATTGTAAATACCAGGTACAATGTTGTAACATAACGTGTGTAAAATTGACTTTTGAAAGTTTCACTGTTTTAAGAGCCGTCACATATTCGTGTTTTAAGTAGGCAATAATAATCATAACATTTTATAATTTACTCGCCACATAAATTACAATTTAACTAACGGACGGGTTTCCAAATAAGACTATATGATTATGAATGTAAAATGAATATATTACGATGATTCCATTTTCACGCCTAGAAAGTGTTGTTTAATGTCAAAAATGAGTTAATGTAGTTGTATCATGCAGATTAGATTGTGTATCATGACAAGCTTGTTATATTTTAATTAACATTTATATCTAAGTAGGTATGATGTTGACCAAATAGCAGACGCGACATAACACCCTAATCTTACCTTGCATTAGAATTATCAGGGCCACGTTTCATAAAACTATAATTCGTAGTTTACTTTGACGGTTCCTCGTATATTTCGTAGACGAGTGTTCCTACCTGTTAATCTGTGGGTTTATCGACTGTGCAATATACATCGAATTGTCATAGTAAACCATGAATGAACTAAAGTTCTATGAAACAGTTCCAAGTAAAAAGATTTACCGTCTTATTTATAAAAACACGATTCTTGCACTATTAAAGCACTTCAATGCAGTTTAATTAATATCTGGTGAAGGGACAACCTTTACTATAGACTACTTAAACTGCATTTCGGGAGTGTTTTAAAGGAATCGTGTTTTTATTAATAATACTCGTACCATTAACTTATAATCGTAATTTAATCCCGAATTGATAGAGCTAATTTTAACATTATTATTTCTGAATCCAAAGTGATGATCATGTATTTATCGATTATAAACATTCTCATAATCTCTTGACAAATATAATCATCCATCACAAAAGCTGTGATTTGCTTTACATCATTATATTACGATCATAATATTGTTATGGTTGCGTGGAAGAAATTGCTTTTAGTAGTAAGGCCGCCAATTGTACTTCGATTTTTAAACTTCTGTTAATGTAATTTCTGTGCACAGGAAAGAATTTACTACGAACGATTTTTGAGATTTTCCTTCATGAAAAATATTCTGTGTTACATGTGACGTAGTTCGGATCGTAAAAGATTTATCACTATGACGTCTACTTTTCTGAATACGTGAAGACTTAAAAATGAAATAAGATTTTCATTCATACTTACTTCAAATGTAATCTTTTGTACGTTATGCTTACAATATTGTATAAAATAAAAATATTCCTATCATAAAATCTTGACGCCAATCTTGAATCTCAGGCATAAGCTTATAAATGTATGTGCATGTAAAATCTTGGACTTGAACTTGCGTACAGTTCTATGCAACTTCTAATTAAGTAAGTTAATAAAATGGTGGGCGTATAGTCAGCAATAAATCATTTGATTTTAACAAAAAAAAACTGCTGAACTGCATCTAAAAAACCATAAAATATTTTGTCTCGTTACGCATTAAAATCCTTATCCTTACTAATATTATAAACGCGAAATAATTTCTACATTAAGAAATAATAAATTTAAAATTAATTGGAATGTTTAAACGCGAAAGTTTGTATATAAGGATGGATGTTTGTTACTCTTTCACGCAAAAACGTCTGAACGGATCCGGATGAAGTTTTGCACAGAGATAGATTATAGTCTGGATTAGCACATAGGTTATTTTTTATCCCGGTAAAATACACATCAAAATTACCTCGCGAACGAAGTCGCGGGCAACAGCTAGTGTAATACATAAAAATCTCGTGTCACAGTGTTTGTTATCGAACTCCTTCGAAGAGGCTTCGCCGATTTTTATGTTTTTTTCCCGTATAATTGATAGGTCTCAGAATAGGTCGTAGGCTAATTAATATGGCAAAAAAACGTTTGCCAACTCAGCTAGTATGTATATAATTTATTCAACTTTAGAACCCATTCGCGCAAGACCTGTCGTAAGAACTCTTTTTATCACTTGACCCTATCGTGTTTTAATCAGGTAGGTATGGATATTTCAGAATGGAGCCTGACGAAAGTTTTTTTTGCACACACTAAGGCCGATATTCAGAAACACAGCGTTGAGCTCAACTTAACGTGCACTAAGCTGAGCATCGGTTGAGCAATCTCAACAAAGACTCAAGAATTTTGTATTCACAGTCAATATCTCGACTCGAACTCAGCTAAGCCCCAGCTGAAGCTGAACTTTCTCGAGCGTGTAATCTGTGGTACAGTTTTTGACGTTACCGGTTTATATTATCTGTTAACGCTACATGAAAGGCATACAAGAATCCACAGGAGTGAATGAGATGGCAACAAAGGTCGAAACTTTTTTATACTTTATTTTGACTTCTCATTACTCTAAAAACACAATTTAACTTTTCGAAGGAAAATGAGCATGCAAAATGTCAAATTGTGAATAAAAAAAAGGTTACTTCACCACAGATTAGTTAGATTTCTCGAATTGCCTACAGGTGTCGCTACTTTCTTCGTCATTGCCACCTTGAGTCTGAGCTAAGTCGCCGAAATCCACTACTCAGTCTCAGCTTAGCTTGCGCTCAATTTTTGTTATCTCAAACTCAACTGTGAATACAAAATATCCCTGAGACTTTCATTTTGACAGTTGGAAGACCCGGACTCACATTGAGCTCACGCTCAAAATCGTTTCTGAATATCAGCCTTAGAATACACGGAGAAAATGGTATTGAAATTCAGTAAGTTCTATTTTTTTACCCTTCAACCTATAGACGTTTCACGTTAAATCAACGGCCGTATACGCCGACACGGTCCCACCTGCTTTTTATTGACTGCAGATGCATATACCCAGCTATATCATATAGTGAGGTCAGTGATTGTCGCACATTGGGTTTATCGCGTTCGACCCGAGTGAACGCATTATTGCCGGTTCACTAAGTATTATCAAATATAATATAATCTACTAGCCGCTACTATCATAATCTGCCGATAGATTTTCCCGCCCCTTGGCCACAAACTTAATACGTTACACTTTATCTCTACGATAATCTGTGTATGCAAATCCCTCGCACGCAAAATTGGCAATTTGTTTTGTTCGGAAAATTACAGACAAAATTACAAATGGTGCCAATTAAAAAATAACTTTTGAATATTATTATTTATTATTAGAAGTTATAGTAGCAATACCACTCGCTAACGGTGAAGGAAAACATCGTGAGGAAACCTGAGTGTCTGAGCTATTCACATACCTCAGCGCTTTAAATCGCCAATCCGCGGTGGGCACGCGTGGTGATTAAGCCCATACTCTCTCCCTGAGAGAAGGCCTGTGCCCTACAGTGGGAAGTATATAGGCTGCTTATTTTATGTTATGTATTATTATTTTTATGTAATCTATCGTAGGCTCTCTCCAGAGGCTCTCAGAAAAGCCTGTGCCCTAGAAAGAGAGTACTCTCCGAGTCGTACAGAGAGTATGGGCTTAATTATCACGCGTGCCCACCGCGGATTGGTAACTTTAAGCGCTGAGGTATGTGGACAACTCAGATACTCAGGTTTTCTCACGATGGTTTCTTTCGCGGTTTGAATAATTATATACCGGGAAAAAGGACTATTTACATCACGCATAAATCATCGATTGTTAATATACACTAAAAAGATATTGCTCGAAAGTTTTTATAAAACAACTACAAATGCCTGAGGGTCAACGCGCTATTATGAAAAAACCAGACAAGTGCGAGTCGGACTCGCCCACCGAGAGTTCCGTACAAATTTGTAGGTACTTACACATAATAAAAAAAATTGTTCAGTAATCGAGTCTCGCAGGGTTTTTCGAGCTTTCCCGAATTTCAAAGACAATTTTTTTAAGATTTAATTACAAAGGTATAACTTTCAGATTTTTCCCTGTACTTGTAGTTCTGTGTCAACGAAAAGTACTCTATAAATGTTGATTCCCTTGAGTGTCGAGAATATAAGTATCTTTTTTTACGTCAACTTAGAAGTTTGATTCAAGGGACTGTAGACCTGAATATTTAGTTTTAATTTCAAGTCGATACCTATACGCGTTCCCGAGGTATAGGGGTCTTGACAGACAGATGGACAGATGGACGGACGGACGGACAGACGGACAACAAAGTGATCGTATAAGGGTTCCGTTTTTTCCTTTTGAGGTACGAAACCCTAAAAATGTGGAAATTACTGAATAAACAGTATTGAATGTAGTGTAATAAATCGTGCACAATCAACAACTGCATTAACAAACATCGACAAGACACGAGTGTGAATAAATTATTGAAAAAAAAACACATGTATTAGTAATTTGTCACGTCCATTTGAATTGTACGAACCGGATTTGCGTAAAAATTGTGAGTTTTTAGGTAAAAAAAATACCGCAAAAATGTCGTAAAACGAGTCCACTTGCTGACGTATTAAACGGATCTCTACTTGTTACAAACTATACACAAGTTTTGTCAATTAACACCTTCTGCTGTGTGATATTACTTAGCAATGTAAATTGTACCTCCGGCATCACCTTACACAGGTTGGGTGAGGTTGCTAGATTCCAATATTGTGGTAGGCTTGGTATTAAATTTAATAGTTAACTACATACGAGAGGTCAAAAGTCAAATACAATTGAACCTTTTGGACTTAGTTCGAGATAAACACAAAGCCTAACTCACAGTTAGGACGACGTCATTTTGGTTCGATAATAATTCAATTTGTTTATTGGCCACTCTGGCCAAAAGTGTTACTATTACAGCTGATAAGAATAAATATTAAGAATTAATATGTAAATATAATTATTATTAATAAATAAGAATAATATCAATATATTAAATATTCAACCACGAACCTATGAAAATGTCAGAAAGACAATAACTTTCGGAACAGAATTTCATTACGTAAGCAGCCTATATACGTCCCACTGTAAGGCACGGGCCTTCACGGCCAGAGTATGGGGTTAATTACCACGCGTGCCCACCGCGGATTGACGATTTCAAGCCCTGAGGTATGTGAATAGCTCGGACACTCAGGTTTCCTCACGATGTTTACCTTCACAGTTAGCGAGTGTTATTGCTACTATAACTTTACAAATGTGCATAACTTAGAAAACAAAGTCATAGGTGCCCGCGCTGGGAATCGAACCTGGGTCTCTTGCTTCCGAGTCCAATGTTCTACCCACTACGCTACCACCGCTTTTTTCCCTGTGTCACTGACAATTCTGCGACATTTCGATATGTCGCAGAATTGGCCTGTCATATTTTTTCAAAGGCTTTCAGGACGTCGCTGTTACTGTCCCGAATTCAGTACTGTAACACGAACGAGGCTAAACGTCATCATAGACGTCATCTACGAGTTTCATATAAAGTTATACTATAGATGATTTTTTTCTCCATAAAGACGTGCAATAAATATTGCTGAAGCATTACATAACGTTCTTAACGTGAACCAACGTTATCTTGGCTGTATCGCGTGTTATCACGCGTAGTGTGTGGCCGTCTTAAGGCCCTTACGACATGTTACATTATGATAACATTTTGCTTCTTAAAACAAGCGGTCAAAAGGACAACCGAAACTGTCCCTTCTTATCTTTCGATTAGGTCTCATATTTCCACTTCCACTTCGGCGGCGCAGACTAATCCAACCAGGTACTTTAACTACGTTATTAGGTGTTATCAAATCGATTTGTGCCAGTTACGCAATTGTCAAAGGAAAATTGCCTTTCAAATTTTCAGTGGCTGTTTGTGTATGGATGAAGACCAACATAATTCATAACATGTTTATTCTTAACATGAAAATGTAATTTGTTTCTTATGTTGTTACTTACCCTACTCTTATGATAATAAAAAAAAATTATACTTTTACAATTATTACGCTATGTTGTTTAAAATGAGCACCTTCCCATCACGGTAAATTAATTAATAATGTATTGAGAATAATGTCATGTAAAGAATAGTGTGATTAAGCTTCTCTCTCACTCAGACAAGGCCTGTGCTCTAAGTGTATACAACGCACTGCATAAGCTGCGAATATTTGTGCTGAATAAAAAATTACGTACTAATATCAAATAAAGTAAGAGTAAGCAACTTATAGAAGTGAAGTGAAGTAATAGTAGCAATACCAATCGCCAACGGTGAAGGAAAACATCGTGAGAAAACCTGAGTGTTTTAGCTATTCATATACCTCAGCGTTTGAAATCGCCAATCCGCGGTGGGCACGCGTGGTGATTAAGCCCATACTCTCTCCCTGAGAGAAGGCCTGTGCCCTACAGTGGGGCGTAGTTATATAGGCTGCTTATGCTTATGCTAAGTAACCTATAGAAGACCAGTGCACAGAACCGGAGCCGTTCAATAAGGCAATCTATTACGTTGCGAGCAAATTTCTTCATCTACCGCGCACCGTGGAAGTGTTTGCCTACGCGCATATAATCACGGCAAATGATACCTCAGTGAGGGCACTATGGACCTAGGCAACATAATTCTAACATAACATCCTAGAACAACAATTTCTTCTCAGATTGTAAATTTTCGTAAAATCACGGTTTTAGGAATTGCGCAGTTTAGTTTGGAGGAAACCCTATTTTGTAATTTTTTATGGTTTTACCGCAAAACTACGGGAGAAATCTTACGAATTTTACGGCCTTATTAATAAAAACGTGATTCCTCTAAAGCACTCCTAACAAGCAGTTTGTTTAATCTGTGGTTACGACTTTTCCCTGTAAAATCTCCGCCACCGACTATTTTAATCGGCGTTTTCAGGAATCATATTTTTTTTATCAATTTTGCTTCTTGAAGGTGGTTTGACGTCATTTTTTACACGTCTTCTCTATGTGTTTCTCGGAATAATTATTTTATTTTATTTTATAAAGGAGGAAAAACCTTATCAACAAAAATTTCTTAAATAGAGTAAATGAGTTAGCTTATTGCATTTTGTTGACTCCTAAAAATTCCTCACCGATAGATAAGAATGTAACCACCCTGACTCATTTGGGTGTCGTAAGAACCGACTGAAGGAAATCTAGAAGATTGGCAGCTCTTGTACACTAGAATAAAACTTTACTGCAATCAACAACGCGCTTGTCCAGCGAGTCGGAGCTACTGGCGAATCTACTATATTTGCTCGACTTTGTGGCTTATCCTAGAGATGGTCTATGGGCCTGCGCCGGCCAGCGTGGTTGGTAAGCGGCGCGGGCACGAGCTTCGAGTGTCTTGGATCGTTACATAGTAAAACGCTGGGACCGCGCCGATGACAATACCTATGGCTAACAGGCCGCGCTTACCACCCGCGCGGACGGTAAGCGTGTGGTAAGCGTCAATGTAAAACCAGCAGTGGACGAATGTTGGCTGACGGTGTATGGGGATTTTGTTTCATTCGGTATATATTTATGTTAAGTGTCACCATAGTAACCAGCCTGAGTACGACTACACTGAGAAAGACTACACTTTGATCATGAGAGATATTATAGCACAAAACTTATTTGCTCGACCGGATCCTAAGACAGTTCGTCCACTCATTTAAGGAGAAGGAGTTAGTTGGCTACACTTTATATCCTCAAAAAAATGTGTACCTCGTTGAATGTTGTAGTTTAATTTTAATTCACAAAATACTTATATTCATCGTTTTTAGTTTGTTATTTTCCTCTACAGAAAACTGAAAAATATTGGTGCAATATAGTACAATCTTTTGTCATTAGCATTATATAGCAAGAGAGGAAATAGCAGTTCAATCGAAATCGTATATTGCATGTACATATATTTAATTTTGTAAATAGTCATTGAGACTATCAGAAGGCGAATGCAATATTAAATTAGGTACGATTTCGGTGGCAATTTCTGATAAGTCTTACATATCGACATGATAAATCTAATCTCGCCAAATCTTTAAGCGTCAAATAGTTGCTAAATGACTGATTATGAAATCTTAAATCGATTATTTTGACGCACGACATTTGGTCGCCCCAGACTTATAACTTTAAAGCAAACAGTGTGCAGTCAATGTGTGTTAATGAGAATAAAATTGCACTAGACTCAATTGAATCCAATAATCCATTTATTATTTACTTGATTTTTTTGTTGAAATATACGGTTATCTACTTTTAAAATACATTTTTATTTGTCCAGCTTTTTATATATCCAGATAAGTAATTACAGTACATTACAATACTTTACATAAACTCACGCCTGTTTCCCGGAGGGGTGAGCAGAAATCAGGGTTGCCACTTACCAAGATCTAGACTAATCTTTTTCGCTTTCTTCAAGTAATTCTTAAATTTGAAAATTAAATTAAAATTTTAACCAAGAAGTAAATGTTCCGCGTCTTGATTTTGATAAAACTTAATCAAAAACTCATACATATTAGTATTTGTAAAAGTAATGTGCAATATTTTATCTTCAACGTGAAATTCGCTAGGTATATGAATACGCCACTCGTTTTTAGTTTTTTATTACACAGTAGCCAAAACTTTTTTTATATCAATGTGGTCGTCCTTTAAATTTTATGTGCATACCACACTTAATGTTCGCACGATTGTTCATAAGAAAATTTATACGATTTCTTACTTAAAATCACTGAATTTAAAGGTCATTTTCGGCGTTAGTATTTTAACGTATTTTATATGTAATAAAATAGTTTTTAATTTAATGGCTAACCTTTGACATATTTGGATAGGCATTACAATAATCGATTTTTAAGTTGTATGAATACGTAATTGGCTATAAAATTTGTAGTTTTATGTTACTATTTATAATTTAGTTGCTCTTCTGCAGTTGTTGTAATTAAAATAAATTATTAGCTCACCATCAGGAGGCACAATATCTTTGCAGAGACGGCAAGCTGTGGTAACCTGAAATAAGAGAAAAACTATGATAAGTAAAAAACACATCTATCTATACAGCCCATGAAAGACGCCCACTGTTAATCTTGTCCATTGCCCTCCAAAAAACACATCATCATCATCATCATCATCATCAGCCATTTGACGCGCACTGCAGGACATAGGCCTCCTTCGTGGTTTTCATAATCATGAGGGTTTTGCCATAATCGCCACGCTTGGCGGGCGGGTTGGCGATTGCAGTATGCGGTTAGAATCTCAGGAAGACGCTGCTGCCCGTCTCCTGGTAATTAATTTCCTTGGTCGCCTTCTACGACATCCGCGGAAGGAAATGGAGTGACGCTATTCTTAATCCGGCGCCACACGGTGTAAAAAGCACATAGACAGATATAAATCATAGTCGCTCCTTTAATCAGTCGAAATAACGTGTTCAATTGAGTTTTTGTTACAGCGGATCCGATAATATTATGTAGTGATGTCGCTACTTCGATTGTCGCAACGTTGTCTGTCGCGACTACGAAGCGCAGTCATACCCCTAGGGGTAGATGCCGAATAACCCATGACAGTTCTTAGCACCGCAGCTTAAGACTCAAAAATGGGCTGTCAATGGTAAAGTCCACTGTACTTCCTACTTCATTTTAAATATTTACCTACAAGGCATTTTACATTTGCCGACAAACGGCGGCACACAGAAATCATGTAAAAAGGTGGCGCGGATGTGTTACCATTCGAATGTAGCTTGACCACTCACAAAATGGAAAGTGCACACATTCTGAGTACTGCCTACTGTTTGCTGTGGTACTAAAATAGACACGTGTCCGTTTTACTGACAATCCACGAGTCACTTCAACCTTCGGTACTTCTTATCGCATCTGACATGGATGCGAGTATCGCACTAAAACTAAATTCGCAGGCGCAATGATACATACTATATTCCTTAATAAAATAAAAACAAGTTTGCACTGCAAAGTATTCATTTAAAACTAAAAATAAAAGTAGAAACTTGACGAAAATTGATTAAATGTCGCAATAAAAACTCATACTTAGACGGATACCATGAGTTACATCGATGTTAACTACGACATTAAAAAAACCGAGACAGAGATCTTCAAAGCTTAATGATTTTATAATATCTATATACGAAGCACCTAATAAAAACTTAATTGATTGCACTATAAATTCTGCATGTTTTATTTACATTATTAGTTGCATTCTTGAACTATTGGCGGATAGACGCCACGTGAATTCCACGGGTGAATCCAAATGCATTTAATGAAGTGGACACTCAAAAATTTGATTCAAATATCAATCTTATTCAGGCAATGCAAAGATGATGTTGGTATTGAATATATATAGTCTGCTTATATATATATATATATATATATATATATATATATATATAAGCAGCCTATATACGTCCCACTGTAGGGCACAGACCTTCTCTCAGGGAGAGAGTGGTATCGAATAAGTAATTATTTTGTGTATATTGTACATACTACTGCTATAGTAGCTGTATAAATAAAGCGGCATACATTAAATCATCAGCATCATCTGTGAGGGTTTCAACAGTCTAGCTATTGCGGTTCATGAGATGCAGCCTGGTGACGGACAGGCAGACGGACCACAGAACAGACGGACAGACAGCGGAGACTTAGTTGTGGGGTCCCTTATCCTTTGGGTACGGGAACATAAAAAAAAACTGCTTACTTGTAGCACCGGTTGGTCTTTTCCGTTTATTTTATTTTATTGTGTATATACTTTTATACTGATTCCAAATTTTTGTTGATTATTTAATGCCTAATATTATGCCTCACTGTTTTTTATTTATAAAGAATAAGTGTCGAAAATCGCGGCGGAGCCTGAAAAACAGCATTAATGCTGAGGCTCCGACCATTTCAAAAGTGTACTAAATTATATTACTCTTAACATAAGCAAATTTGTTACTTTTGAACAAAGTTCTTTTTATTTATTTATTTAAAAGTTTTTCACCTATAGGAACAGATTGCTAGCTTTCTGCTAGTTTAAATAAAAATAAGGCATGAAGCTTGCATAGTACACTGAAGTAATACATACAACCTATAACTAACAAGTTTTTAAGTTTCATATATCATTTATCGCCCGCAGGACGCCCACCAGCTGGACCGAGGATCTGAGACAGATTATTGGTAGAAACTGGATGAGGATGGACGAAGACAGAAAGAAGTAGCGCCTTGAGGGAGGCCTATGTCTAGCAATGGACGTCTAGGGGCTGATTGATATCGTTCATCAGTTGTTTCTTTTCCATTAATAATAAAATAAATTCAAATCAGTATTTTCTTTGTTTACAAAAAAAAATTCGTGTTTAACCTCCTCAGTCCTGGCCTTGAAAATAACAATTGAAAACCATTGTTATTTTCAAGGTCAGGACTGAAGAGGATAAATGGAACATACATAACAACACTTAAGTACAAGGTTAATACTAGAAACACTTAAGATATACTTAATACTAATTAGCATTATCTTCCACAGAATAGTTCCAACCTGCGCTCTCATCGATAAGTTTTCCTATCTAAGCATGTACCTACCCAAAAGACATATTGTCACTTTTTGATAAGCTGCGTATCCTTTTTTATGCTCCAGGAACATGGAACATAACAATGAGAGCGTGCAAAAGTGGCAACCACTGGAAATGACACTACTGGTGATAGAAAATGAGGTACTTCTTTCGCACTTACTGCACTGGTTATCGTAAAACGAAAAGAGCTACGCTCTGAGTAAGTGAAATATTTTTGTATTTTCACAAATTGTGATATCTACATTGATTAAATTTTATGTTCTGTTTTTTTGTTGTAGCAGCATCTCAGACAAGTAATTATGGGCAGACTGGAAGTGCCCGGACTCTTTTAATGACCAACGATGCTTCCTCATGCAAAGTTGCTTACCTTTCTTGAATCAGATTGACTAGATATGCCGGAATCATCTTAGGACCCAATTTCAACAAAATGACTAAACTTCATAGTTTATCTAAATAGTTCAGGCTCTTGACAATATATATGCGTATAAAAAACAATTTTTTGCTTCATTACATGGGTTTTAAAAATTTTACATCGACTTACATGGTATATCAGTCTGATCTGGTAAGTGATTTTGGTGTGTAGAAAGTTTATTACTAAATGTAAATGGCGTCAATTATAAAATAAAAAATCGCTAGCCAAATGCTCGGCTGGTTGCTAAAATGTGACAAAATATATCTCGAACCTTAAAGACGCTCGGCTTTATCAAACAAGTTTATACAAATCGTCGCATAGATTTTTTGCCCTTTTTGCATCTCAAGTGACAATTTGGCAGACATTTAGGCACCAATATTTTTTATCGGCCTGATTTTTTTTTCTGTGTCAAATTGATAACTACGAATGCCTACCTAATTCGGACAAATCGTAAATTTTACTTCCCCTTATCGACCGCTAGGCTTGAACTAAATAGATATCTTACCGTATTAGACATGTCAGATATGACACTATCAGAAGTGTCAAACATACACCTATGCGTAGACAGCATTATTCAAAATGTTAACTTCATTACAAGGGTACAAGAGTTGAAGACAATAATAAAATTCTTATCTATAAACGTTGCGCGAATTATGTAAGCACCACGTTATTATGTTACGCCCATAAAATATTTCCGTGAGTTTATTGTCTCTAACCCTCTAAAACACTCCTCAAGGTAGTTTAAATAGTATGTGGAAAAAAGAAAGACTTACTTACTTAAACTACCTCTGAGGAGTTCTTTAGAGGAATCGTGTTTTTATAAATAAGATGGTCATATTCCAGACCGGTATTATCAAATTATATAACTATTATCAGGAAAAAATCAAAATATAACGAGACAAAAGGGGATTATCGAATCGACGGATTAGAACACTTATAATGCAGATAAAATCCCACGACACAGGGTATCCTAGTGTAGGGCCAGAAGCAATGTATGTGCCTGTATGTAAATGTTTATGTTTTATGTAAAATGACATTTTTATCGTAGTAGCGCAAGGACTTTAGAACGTTGAATATGTTGAAATAGAAACATTTTTACATTCCGTAAATATTTCGGTTGTCAAACGTCAAAATATCAAAAGTTTCGTACAAACATAAATTGTAGGTACCTAATTAAATCATCTGGTTATCTACGAGCACTTATCAAAGTGATCTATAAAATACTTAACAGAAATATCGATGCTGATTACGAATTAAATATTCCATTCATAACACAATATATATTAAGTTCATTATTTGTACTTATACGTAGTGTTGATATCGGGGCTTAAACAAAACGTTTATCGCAATGAAAATATTGCGTTCAAAAGTAAATGGCATGCTTTTAAATTATTATCAGAAACCACCACTTCCATTTAGTTTTTAGGTTAATATAGGTTAATTAAAAAGCACTAACCCGAACAGTTATTTTTTTGTAAATAGTAATTTATAAAACTTACATAGCCAAACTTTGCCGTCATGTTGCGTCCCGTTGTATATTATGTGGAACACACATCTAACTGAATTACTCTGCAGTCTTCCTTTTAGAAAAACTAAACATCCCACTTTTGCACAATGCATTCAAAAACGCAACACTCAAAACATGTGCCTACGAGTAGCGTAATTAATCGTAAACAATAGCTTTTTACAGCTTCTCACTGAGGGAAAGGCAATTTTCTAAGTTTCACATCACTTCAGCATTTCCACGAACGTCAAGCGCGCGCGTTTTTAAAAATAGAACACCATCGTTCAGAAACCTCTTTGGAGGCGGCGTTCTTTGAAACTGGCTGGCAACTTCTTTTTTTTTCGAGTTTTCACTGTACGTGTACTTATTCCCGCGCGTGTTTTGTTCGTGCATACGGCGCGTCGTGCGGCAAGCGCTCGGCTTGACGGTCGTCCAAAGACTGCGAGATAAAAACCTCGCTTGATTATAAACTTATAAGCTGAACTTTTTTGTTGTGTGCGTGCCAGTATGTTAGTGTGCGTGCAGGCTTTTGTCGCTTCAAAGTTTTCACTGCCGTTTTCACGGGCACCGCGTGGCGTGTTCAAAGGAAGGTTTAAATACTTTTCTTGTTGAATTTGAAGTGTTTTTCACAGATGTGGAATAAACCTTGCACCTGTGCTGCTATCGGGCACTTTCTTTATCGAAATAGGTTAAAGCGCGTGCCTCGTTCGTTTTTGTTGTAGTCCTTGTTATTGTTACAACATTATTTAGAACACCACTTATCGCCCTTATGATTTCAAGACCATTCCTGTGTTATCCCATACCCACGTTCTTTAATAAGCATTATTTTTATTTTCATTTTGACGTGACTTAATCACTCTGACTTTTCAAGCGTTTTGTGTAAGAATTTACTGTTATACTTCATCATCATCATTAGCCATTTGAAGCCCACTGCAAGACATAGGCCTCTCTCATGGTTTTCCTAACCATGAAGGGTTTTGCCATAATCGCCACGCTTGGCAGGCGGGTTGGCGATCGCAGTATGCGTTTGGAATCTCAGGAAAACGCTACTGCCCCACTCCTGGTAATATTATTTTCTTAGTCGCCTTCTACGACATCCACGGAAGGAAATGGAGTGACGCTATACTTAGTCCGGCGCCACACGGAGTGTTATACATTATATACTGTTATACTTACCACTAATAAAATAACCCTCCTTCTGGCGCAATCGGGCAAAAATGCAATCGTATTTCATTACTTTTTAAATACATTTATTTATCTAAACATTTACTTTTCCTACATTTACTTTGTCAATCACGTCATTGTCAAAAAGTCATAAAACTACCAACTTCCTCAAATAACATATGTCGCTGGTGCCTACCATAGAAGTGTTTACTAAGTATCCTTTCCATGGTCAAAGTAATATTGCCCAAGATCGCATTGATATTTCAAAGCATTCGAGTGTGTTGTAGGACTTCCTTATTGGAATATCCCTAATTTTAAATCAATCAATTTCCTCAACACGGTAATGACGCTTGTTATTGCCCTCAAATTCCTCTTAGTTTCATCGAATTCAGAGGTCTCCAATTCCCGATCATAATATTCGACATTGTTGACAAGTAGGTGCCTTGCCTACAATGACTATTATCGTGTCAACGGCACCGAATCCAAATAAAATGCCAAACGAGGTCTATCCCATTTCCCATTTCAAACAATTGAGTTCGAGTCGATAATCCAAACTACCAAATTTCTTTAGGTAGGTACTGTCTCCAAATTAGAAGAAGAAGAAGAAAGACATTTATTATACCAACAAGATACATCACAGAAACAAAATAAGCAGATAAATAACATAATATGCACAACAACAATAAGAAAACTAAATACACAACTTTACTGTTTCATAGTCGGTGATAGTTTAAAGTTAAGGAGTAATATCCTAAACAAGCTAGAAAATTTATAAAACCGTGTAAGATTTGAATTTTCCGACACACTATTGAGCGTCAGATTTAAGATTATTAATTCATCCTTAAAAATGCCAAAAGAACTGAAAGGTTCAACGCGCCACCTAAGCTTTCTTACTGCAGTTGTAAATTAGAACTCAGTATTCCTGAGCTGGTCATCATCCAATCTTCGGAATTAGAAAATGATAATAACCGATCGTCATCATCGTCATCGTTCAGCCACAAGAAGTCAACTGCTGGACATAGGCCTCCTCCATGGATTTCAAAAAAGATCGGTTGGAAGCGGCTTGCATCCAGCGTCTTCCTGCCACTTGGATGAGGTCATCTGTCCATAAACCAAACTAAAAATTAATTATATACTTAAGTTTTAACCATTAAACACAAATTCTAGTAGTAACAGTGCGTTATTCAAGTCCTTTATTGACACTAAGTCGAAAGTCTTCGACATAGCCCAGCGGATTAGTAAGTTGAAGTGGCAGTGGGCGGGGCACATAGCACGCAGAACTGATGGCCAATGAGGCCGAAAAGTTCTCGAATGGAGACCACATATCGGCAAGTGCAGCGTAGGACGACCAGCAACAAGATGGACAGATGATCTCATCCAAGTGCCAGGAAGACGCTGAATGCAAGCCGCTTCCAACCGGTCTTTTTGGAAATCCATGGAGGAGGCCTATGTTCAGCAGTGGACTTGTTGTGGCTAAATGATGATGATGATTTTCTTTTAAATATTACATTAATAATTAATAGAATTTGGTTTTAGTAACAAAAAATAATTTATGGTCTGTAGGCTGTAGCCATGAAGAACAAGTGTCACTGGCTGAAAAACAAGTACTTTGACCCAGTGACGCAGAAACGGGCTGTCACATTTTTCGGTTAGCGTCCTCAGGTTACTGCTGTTTTTAGCCTGATTTATTTATTTACAGCAGCGACTCTGTCAGCGAGGTGATCACTTGCGGGTGATGGCATAGAAATCATCCACGTGTGCCTGCGCAAACATCTTAGAGGCACTACAGAGTCTCGACCTCAGATCCCGGTTGTTTTAGTTGGTCATCATCAGACGCTCATGTCTTTGGATACAAAATTTAACTAAATTTGTTTCTAGCTGCAGCGGCATTTCAAATTACCACCAGATTTTTTTCCGCCGTTGTCCTAAATTTACTATTAACCCTATTTGAAAACACCGTGAATGACAACACCTATTGCTTCCTGTTTCCGGAGTTATCGGACGCTTTGTTCGTTTCTTAAAGTGAATTGAATTAATTGAAAAACACAAGATATTCTCTTCCAAAATATTCTGAACTGACACTTCGCAATATAATAAATCACATATAACCGGTTCGGCTACCGATCGAAGCTATTGTTCTGCGTATTATTAAAAAAATCCATTGCCTGAGCGGTAAAACCCTAGTTAAGTTAGCTATAGAACATTTCTTAGTATTTTTCGAGTTTGAATTCTTTGTATGTAAGTACAAGTAAGTAAAGTAAATATAATATTTATTACATAATATTTTGGTACAAAATACACAATTTAAAGACAAATAAGCATTTTATATTTCTATTCTATTTCTAAGTGCAAAGGAGAACTTACTTCAGTTCTCAGGCAGTTGTAGGTACACGAGGATACATGTGTAGGTAAAATTAACTTTCTTGATTAACTATTAATTCATCGATCGATCGCCTACCTGAGGTTCGATTCTAGTACAATGAAAGTGTACCCGCGTAGACTTGCAATGTTGCTATGAAATGAAATAAACGCGTTCATGAATGCAATTGTCATTCATTGTACCTACAATTCATTAACAGAATGTAGGCAGTAAAAAGAACGAATACGTGAAAACGTATTTGTGGTATTTCCCCAGGGAATAGTGAGAAAGAAAGAGAACACCGTGCCTTAGCACCACTTAATATTGACGCTGGGTCTTGCCTTGACCGAGTTCACCAATGTTCCTCGGACTTGTTGAAAAGCTTAATCCTGACCTCACTGGTTACAAGTGACTGTAGCTCTTCCGCCTAGCATTAGGAAGGTCCTTTGATGGCTTACAACAACCTCAGAAAACTAAATGAAGCGTTTTGACGTGTCACTATGGCAATAAAACTCGCTATCTGGGAATATAGTGAGGAAACCTGAGTATCTGAGGTGTTCAGATAACTTCATTCTTGAAATCGCCAATTCGCGGTGAACTGAGTGGCGATTCAGCCCATTCCCTCTCTCTATCTAGGAGAAAGCCTGCACCCCTAGATTTGTAGGCTACTTGTGAGTGTATATGAGCGTACACGCTTGTACTAATCCCGTTGGAGATAATATGAGTATAGATACATTGCCTAGTGGATTGACCCAAATATTAGGAGGATTTAGTAGGAGGACTAATTGGGCTGTCCCAAAAATAAACACAGTAAGGACCATTTTTTTTTTCAAAACTGGTACCAAATAGTAACCAATAGTGAAAATATCTCAGTTTAAAAAAAAATGTCCGTTGCTGTGTTTATGTTTGTACTGTTCCGAATTGTACTAATCAGTTACACAATGTACATTGAATTACCAGAATAAACTAAATTAAAAACAAATTTTACTTTTATGAAACGCAATGAAAACTCCGAGGCAACTGTAATTTATTGAGTGGTTGACAGGGTGCTTGGGGCATTATTGAGATGTAAGAATTAAGCAATCATGCAAGCGTAAAAGTTTGAATGAAGTTATTATTTAAACGAGCGAGGGGACGGCACCACAGTTATAGGTACTGAGAAGTGCTTAACCGTCTAACCTAACCCGTACTTAAGCTAAGACAAATACGTTAAAAAAGAACCATCTTTCAACACTACTACAGAATAGTAAGGATACAAAAGACTCACAAGAGGATTCTATTCCTAGTCATACTAATTAGCCAGTCATTTTAGTACATTTTGAAAGATTATCTAGCCAAATAAGCGGTTAATTTGCTTGCAAAAAAGAAAAAAAAATGCATGTCAACCATTTACTGCTTCGCTGGATTTACGGTAATACGCTTGGCTACCAAAATGGAGGCCATGGCTCGATCGTAGGTACTTGATTTTTACAAATGGCCTCAGTCTGTGTATATATTTCCATATTTGTCTGGCCTGGCTACCATAGCTCAGGATTTCCTAGTTGTGTTGTGTGGAAGTTGTATTTCATTTTTTTTGGAGAGGACCTGTATTCTGCTGTGGGATGTAATATAGACTGCATACGAAGAAGTTAGCTCAAACGACGATCTGAGGCATATTGCCGGTAGCGCTGAAGTGGCGTGTTTTGGAGAGGCCTATGTCCATAAGTGGATGAATGTGGATTCGGATTTTGGATTGAACATAGTAGAGGCTTTCCTCACAGCAATAAGGCGGCCAATTATATTGTGTATCTTTTCAAATTGTTATGTCATATGTAGGTACAATAAAGAATATTCTTATCTTATCTTTTTTCGAGTGTGTACGATACACTCAACGAGGTCCTTTTGCGTCTTAGTCATTTGCCACCAAGACGTCTTCTTCGACAGTTAACAGCCGCCAACAAAGTTGTGAAACGAGCGCTGCGCGGCGCCTTGGCTGAAATTTATGCCGCGAGTGAAGCCGCTGCAAAAAGTCGCGAAAGAAAACCCGCCATATAAGTTGCTAAGGTACGCGAAGGCAGGGGAGGCCTCTACTCAGACACGAGTCTTATACACACACATTTTTCAATATAATTTTATTAGCCTGACAATAGCTGTTATAAAAGATATATTTTCGCAACAAGCGATTCGCGAATTCTTCTACAATAAGAACGGCAAAGGTGTGGAACGCCTTACCGTCGTCTGACTTATAATTATATAACCTGGGTGTCTTTAAAACTAGAGTTCAACGGCACCGTTTACCATCAGGCGTCATGGGGTCAAGTGTTAACTTGTCCTAATAAAAAAGTGCCTATTTGGTAGACTACTAAGCAATATCAGTAGGTACTATGTTATGCCGTTGGTATAACCCGCGTGATTTAAAAAGGCATCTCTCGCAAAGAAGATCGAATCGCGCGAGGCACGGCTTATGCCATTGGAATGCGATTGGTTACAAGTCAACCAATAGTGTCAATGAAACAACCATACAAATGCCTAGTTTACACGTGCTAGGCGCAATTGGTTTACTAAATTTTAAGTTAAGATAGACATTTGAACAGTCATTAAAAAGCTCGAAGAGTACCCAAAACCGGCGTGTGAGCATGCAACGACTAATGAATGTTGAGGAAGCGAAAGTGATCTGTCAGGATCGTGGCAAGTGACAGTCCCTGGTCTGTGCCTACCCGTCGGGGATACATTCGTGAGTTTATGTATGTATTTTAAAAAGCTCTTTAGCAGCAACTTAAAATTAAACTAAATTGCCAAATTGTACGTGGACATCTAAGTACTTAAAATGTGGTTGCATAGTTCCATTAATTAAGTAATCAATCAGCACGTACTCTTCCTCTGGTGGACAAAGGCCTCCCCCACGGCGCGCTACTTCTTTCTGTCCTCACCCATCCTCCCTCATGCAGCCGCTGCTCGGTTGTACATGTTAAGTAGGCATTCCTCTATATAATTATGAGGTTAAAGACTAAAATAAGAGTAAGTAAGCAAATAATTTGTTTATTTCCTTCTCACACAGGTATCAGAACATATAGTAGGTACAATTTGAGTAATCAGGACTTATTACTATGTGAGAGGCTGGAGTCCATACTGGGAAAGATCCTGTGTGACAGATCTCCAGGCCCTCGCTAAACTTATGATGCATTGTTTCTCAATTGTATGTACATTTTTGAAAGTTCTTGAGTTTGAAGTTCTTGTCATTGTCAATTTGAATAAAACAACGATCCAAGGCTCAACTTTCAAAGGTGATTTCACTGTATTTCCACGTGCCTCATAATAACAGTCCTAAGAAATTACAATCAGCAGTTTACAATCCAAACGACTTTTAAAATAAACGAGTAGACGCTCCACAAAATGCGGTCGTTTACTCGTTCAAAGTGTCGGTACTTGGTAGCACAATGCACAATCCGTAATTTCTCGTCCTACGTTCGTCGCTTTTTAAAATTGCTATCAAAACAACCTTCACTTTTCAAACTCGGTCTCTGTTTACAAAAACACCATTACTACACTTACGTAGACACAATTTTAAAAATATGCGGAAACTCTTGGGCAAGTGTTACTTAGGTAATTTTGCTGCGTCATGAGGTTAAGGTATTTTTACGATTATAGCGTTTATGTAACTGGAAACAAGAGTCACCTAGGTATACTCTACTATAACGAAGACAGTACAATGTGACGTAACGTGTGATTGATTTGATCACGCCTTCCTAACTCCTGGGTCAAGAACACAGTGCGGCAAACTTGTATAATGTCGCTAATGAGAATGATTTTCAGACTAATTACCGAGGACTAAAGTACATTATTACGTAACCAAAGATGCATAATCAAGGTTGCATTAGAAATGGCAATGTACTCTAAGGCTTGTTCATAAGTCAGGGCCGTCAACTGGAAATAAAACTTACCTACTTACCGGATACTAAGTAATTTCAGAATGACTTCTTCAAGTACAAGACAACTTAGCACCTACAACTTTTGCATGGAATCTTTTGAACTAGGTCAAGTATTTTTGTCCCCATATAACTACAAGTTATTGGAAAGGGTTAAGTTCTCGAAAGTTGATCAACACTAGCTGGCCTGAATAGAAAGCTGTCTCGAACCACCTTCAGAAGTGGAAATCTATTGTTAAAGGGGTCTGGGAAGCAACACTAGCGCCACCGAGGAAATAAAATTATATCTTTTTTACAGATCAAATTTGCAACAAGTTTCAGCACAATCTCTCAATCATGTTAACAGTGATTTTTAGGACCCACGACAAAGAACATAGGATCACGAACTAGGGACTAGATAGCATTTATGCCAAAAACTTCCGCTTCTGGCGTTAATGCTGTCTAGTCTTAGGTTTTTGCCTTAGGTTCAGGGCCATGTGTCTAAAAAATCACTATTAACATGTTTGAGAGATTGTAGAGACACTCTACATGTTTGTGATGTCGTTGTTTCTGGTACCCACGACACAGGGTATCCTAGTGTGGGGCCAGAAGCAATGTATGTGCCTGTATGTAAATGTTTATGTTTATGTTTTTATGTTTTTTTGCAAATTTGATCTGTAAAAAAGATATGATTTTTTTTTCCTTAGTGGCGCCAGTACTAGTCCCTGGACACCTTAAAGCCCTAAGTTACAAAATCGTTTAAATATACAAATTAACCGTATGTGCTAAGTTTCGCGAAGTTTAGAGTTTTTGTTTTGAACATTGACTGGGGCGCTTCGACAAAATAAATAGAAATCGCTGGCACGTAATTAATAGGACAATATCAAGGAGCATCGTATGTTTTTTTGACTAGTCGCTGTTTAGTTACTGAATGGTTCAGGGCCATGGGTCTTAAAAATCACTATTAACATGATTGAGAGATTGTACTGACACTTTTTGCAGATCTGTAAAAAAGGTATGATTTTTTTCCTCAGTGACGCTAGTGTTACTCCTTGGACCCCCTTAAAGCCGTAAGTTACAGGACAAAAATCGTTTAAATCTACAAATTAACCGTATGTGCTAAGTTTCGCAAAGTTTAGAGATTTTTGTTTTGAACAAAGTTTTGACTGGGGAGCTTCGACCAAATTTATAGAAATCGCTGGCACGTTATTAATAGGACAATATCAAGAACTATCGTAAATTTTTTTGATTCGTTGTTATTTAGTTACCGAATTATTTTAAGTGGCAAGTTCATGAACAGCATATAAAAATGGTAAATTAGGTTCAATAATCTCTAATTTTAGTGCGTTACTGACATAGGCGTTTATTTTTAGTTGTTTTAAATATAATTTATTTACTTCAACGCAGGAGGATTATCTGAGACGAACATTGTGTAAGTGCTAAAACTAGATACATTAGTAAATCAGGCGTTGGTCTGTTAGTTTGTTTGTCCAATTACTTTGCGAAGGCGCCAGTCTACAAACAGTGTCCACGACTGAACACACATGCCTGTCTGTACTTAAATAACATTATTCTTTTGCTGATATAAGTGGGCAGGTAACTGCCTAACCTTTTCAAGTGCCTAAAATTCATTTGTGGTTTAAAAGAATGGTTAAAAGCACGCTGATCAATTCCCCCGAATTTTCTGTTTGGGTTCTAACTCCAAACAGAAATTTTGGGAAACACAGCCTGAACGTAATTTTCACTATTGAAACTAAATGAGATTTCTCACGTAACTTCTTTAAGGAACGTGAGCAATCAGCTCACGTTTCATATTTGACATACTAAACTTACCCCAGGTTTCCCATACACAAAAAATTGGTCAATCAACTGTGAACAGCTAATTATTTTAATGCACTTTGGTCGGTTAGGCTGTGGAACGCACTGAACATAATATCCACCCTTTGAGGATGAAATACTGCCTTGAACTGCAATTGGCTCTGGATTTACGTATTCATTGAACATAACCCTAGTTTTATCCAGGTTCATCCGGTGACCAATGCGTTGGGAAGAATCAGCTAGGCCACTCAGCATAATATGTTGTAGATGTCATCTTCAAATTGCAAGTGTGAAAGGTAATGCCGTACTCCGTCCAGTCTATTGTCTTGAACATATCCTCCATTGCATTTGAGAACAATTTGGGGGAAATAACATCCCCTTGTCTCACACCACGATGTATGGGGATAGGCTCAGACTGCCGGTTCTGGATTTGGACGGCCACAGTAGCGGCGTTGTATAGACCTCTCAACACTTGGATGTATTGCCAGTCGACTTGGCATCGCTGCAAAGATTCCAGAGCAGACCAGGTCTCGACCGAGTCAAAGGTCTTTTCATAGTCCACAAACGCTAAGCACAGCTTCTGTATAATCTGCCGCACTGTATGAATGTGGTCTACGGTGCCGTAACCCGTAGCTGGACTGGGCAGCGTATGGGAAACTACGTCGAGTCTTCACATCGCCAATCCCACAGAGTCTAAAGACGAAAGTTTTCAATCAGTGTGTCCCGTCATGACATGACATACGTTGCCGAAACGTGGACACTCACCGTGGGGCTGGTCAACAAATTTAAAGTCGCTCAGCGTGCTATGGAAAGAGTTATGTTCGGGATTTCTCTAAAAGATCGAATTCGAAACGAAGTGATCCGACAGAAAAACAAAGTCACCGACATAGCCCACCGAATTAGCATGCTGAAGTGGCAATGGGCCGGCCATATCATCCGAAGAACAGATAACCGATGGGGTAGACGAGTTCTTGAGTGGAGACCGCGGATCGGTAAACGTAGTGTAGGACATCCTCAGACTCGGTGGAGCGATGATCTCCGCAGGGCGGCTGGCCAGAACTGAATGAGAGTAGCTGAGGACCGTGCTTAGTGGCGTGAAATAGGAGAGGCCTTTGTCCAGCAATGGACAAGCATAGGCCGATAATGATGAGGATGAAATGTCGTAAAATGCATGTTTTTAGTAAAATTGGACTTTGAATGCAGTCTTGCTCAGTTTTTCAAGCTCGTTCAATCTGTTTATTCCGTTTCCCCAAATTCGCAAAAAATGGCTTTTACAACCTTGATTTTGAACAGGTTTCAGTTTTATTATTAAAATATGCTGTAAACGACACTGGTGCTACTTAATTTTTGTAGTATGTAGTAGGTACATTGCAGTACTTTTGCTTATTGGTTTTACTACAATAATTTTATTTGTTGCAATCAAACTTATTAGTACCATTAGTACATTGTTTGCTGTAAAAGCCATTGGATGCAGGTTTTTTTGTGGTATAAGCCATGCTAACTTCTAAACTACCAAAGATATTGAATTTAAAGTAGAATTTCTATAAAACTTGTTACGTTTTAGTATATCTGTAATCATTGCTTTAAAAATAAAAAAGAGCATTTAAAAGAAAAAAGATATAAAGCATTTTTTTATAATTTTCTTTTGTTTCCTTCTCCTGTAAAATTCGTAAAATGGTTTTTACTACATTTCTTCCCCATAGGGTCGATATGCGCTAGTCCCACTATTGGTACCTTCAAGAAGGGGTTGAAAGAGCATTACCTATCCCTTTAATAACATTTAGGTATATATTTATGTATAACTATTATTTATTTATATGTAAGTATTTTTATATATCTTTGTTTTTATTTGTGTAAATAGGTTGTTATTTAGGCCTTTTGTAGTTTATGTTCTACTGCTTCTCCTATACCTTAAGGTTTGCTGGAAGAAATCTCTTACAGAGATAAGCTCGCCTTTTTACATGTTATTCTTTAGGTAATATCCTGTTAAATGTCTTGTGTGCAATAAAGTATAAAGTAAGTCAACTGACAGCTGTTAATGGCAGATTAACAGATTGTTGGTATTGGAGAAACTGGTGGTTGGAGATCGGGGTACCCGAAATTAACAATAACGTCCGTTTAATGTCAATCAAGGTATTATTCTTTAGCAAAAAGGCGGCTATGGGTCTCTCGGCGGCTCTACCTTTATTAATTACAAGTAGTGCCCGCGACTACCATCGCGTGGAAAACGGATTAGTCGATAGCCACCCACCCTGAAGGTCCATTCTAAATACCAGTGAAAGATTTTTTTTAATCGGATAAGTACTTTCGTAGATTACCCCCTACATACAAACTTATACAAATATATAAACTTGCAAACTTTCGAACTAAAACTTTCACACATTATTACACTTGTTTTTTAAATGGATTATTATAAAGATAAAGAGATTTATTTGTCAAACCTGCATACAGTAAGGTGGAATTAACATATTTGGTTCAGCGTATTTTGCCATAATAGGCGTACAAATTTTTATAATTATTGATAATAATAGCATAGCATTACATTATATTAACATCGTGAGTTAAGTGTCAAAAAGATGCGAAATAAAAAATAAAAACCATCGCATGCGATAATAAATTAAAATGTCAAAGAAGAGAGGTCACAAGGATTGTATTAAATTGAATCTCATTGTTATGTAGAGAAATTTGTATTGAGAAGATAAACATATTTGTATATATTTAGTCAATATTATTATCGGTCAGAAATTCAATTGTTGTATAATAGCATTTTTCAATAAAATTTTTTTTTTTTTGTGCTTAAGCAAGTCTGTTCAGTTCTCGTAATCTTATTGTAGACCACAGGGCTCATGCAAAATACACTCTTGTGCATTAGTGCTGTATTTGCTTTGTGTAAACATATTTTAGTTTCATCCCGTTGTAATCGCTGACTGACCTGTAATACTCGTTTGAAAATGTCGGGATTTGATTTTACAAACAGCGCTACTTCAAGTATGTACCCTGACCATAATGTGAAAATGTGGTTGTCCTTAAAATATGCTTTACAACTGTCAGTTTGCCAGTTTGCCTGTCAGTCTGTCAGTAAAGTTATTATTAATAATATACTTATTGCACACGAAACATTGAACAGGACATTACATAAGAAATAGCACGTACAAGGGCGAGCTAGATTATCTGTTTATAAGAAGACTACACAATAAATAAATTTAGTTAATCAGCTACACTCTTACACATTAATGATTTTTTTCTATCACTTGCACATTACGACATTCCCATATCCACAGCCTACAAAGTCACGTTCTGATGTTCTTTCAAAATTATCAGTATAAAAAATACGTCTCAGCCACTTCCACATACACTGTGGCTTCTAAAGTGCGTTCAAAGTATGAATGTATCGCAACGACATATTTCGATGCGTCTACGCATCACTTATGGAGTAAAAACATAAAGAAGCTTCACTTCAATTTGATTTACCTCGCGCAACGTTCAGCCCACACTTTATACAGATTTTCCAATTTTTATAATTCAATCTCAATGAATAACAAATAAGGCGCTCTTTGAGGCGATTAGTGCTTGCAAAAGAGCTATATAGTGCGCTATGCCTATGTAAAAGTTAGCTTTCTCCTTTAGGGTGCATAAAGCACCCCTTAGTGCTTTAACTGTTGCAAAAGGGGTTGAAATCTAAGAATTCTGTAGAATTCTAAATGACCCGATCGGACCACCATAACAATGGTTTTTTAGGATTCCGTACCCAAACAGGTAAGGGACCCTATTACTAAGACTCCACTGTCCGTCTGTCTGTCTAGCTGTCTCTCACCAGGCTGTATCTCACGAACCGTGATAGCTGGACATTTGAAATTTTCACAGATGATATATTTCTGTTGCCGCTATAACAACAAATACTAAAAACAGAATAAAATTAATATTTAAGGGGGGCTCCCATACAACAAACGTTGTCTAAAGACAGTGCTCGCCATCTAGCGACCATCTATGTAACCTTCACCGCGCCGATGCCATGTCGTTAAATGTCAATGTTAAATGCTTCTTGTTGGTTTCTATAGATGGCGCTGTTCTCAATGTTCCTAATGTATCTTGTCTCGATCTTTGTCTAATGTTGTATAGATAATGGTACGCAACCCTTCGTGCGCGAATCCAACTCGCACTGGGCCGGTTTTTAATTTTTCTTTTCAAGGCCATAATCTAACAAGTTAAAACTGTAATTATGAAAACTTTAATTTGTGGGTTTATCGACTTTGCAATGTACATTGAAATTTCACAGTAAACCGTGAATTAGTTCAATGAAATAGGGCCCGGTAGAGTCTTCTGCAACTCTTTTTTGTGTTTATGACGACATTGACTGCTATTCGGCTCAGCAATCGATGTGTCAGTGAACTTGCGATGTCCCAATTAAGTAGCTACTGTTGGAAAAGGACTTTAAGTGCCGATACCAATAAAACTAGATGTGGTTCATGTCGCATTAACACTTTAGTGGTGACGGGTTTGTTTATTGGTATTCTCACGAATGCCATTTCTTTCTACGTGTATGGTCTTGAATAATTTTGATTAACTGAAGGTTTTTAATGTCAAACTCGCCGTGCCCCGTAATTCGGTTAATCATACTGGATAGAAAAGCGGGCTTTTCAAATTTCTGTTCACTTGTCAAAAACGATTCTATGTGTCTCTTGGATTTGAATGTAAAAGACAGTTTTCCATGTAGGCAAGCTACTTCACACAAAGTTCCTATGTATAGCTTATTTAATCTTTCAGGATACCGGTGTGAGTTTATATGTTCATATTTAACGTTATAACGTTTACTTAGAATAGTATTAATCACCTTGAAACTATCGCCAGCATGAATAATGGCAGGAAGCTTAACTCATAAGACTGCATATCGAATTTTGCGTTACACTATTACGTGTCGACCCTTACCATTACATAATAAAATTTTCGTAGAAAAAAGACCATGTAAAACCGCAGCGTATACTGAGCTCGAGGCCATTTTACCGCTGCATAGACATACCCTGGGTCCCTTATTGTTTTGGGATTATTTTTGTTCTTTTTTTTCATATTCAATTGTTTGTCCGTTTTAATCATTGTTAAATGTATGTCTTTGTGGTGTTAAATAAATGTTTTTCTTCTTCTTCTTCTTCTTCTTCTTTCTAGCAACAAATAAATAACAATTTTAGCCTTTGCATCTACGTAAATGGGTAAAGGGACCACTCGGACGCTGCAGTGCCTGGGACATTTGTTTTTTAGATGGAATAGACTTGCTCAGCACCTATACCATCCTGACAGCTTAGTCGGCCTAGCCCACACGAAAGGCAAGTAAATACGTGCGGAGCCAACCAAACCGCGGGTTTCCTCACGATGTTTTCCTTCACGGTTAGCGTGTGGTATTGCTAATACAAATTTGCAGGTGTACGTAACTTTGAAAATAAACAAAGTCATACGTACATGCCAGCACAATTGAACCTGGGTCCCTCGCTTCCGATTCCATTGCTCTACCACCTCCATCACTTCAAAAAAAATTATATAATGAAAATAAAAAAATATAAAAAATAATTTAAATAAATAATGAACAGTAGAAAAGGTCGTATTTTAGGTTTCGAATTGTTACCTGAGGTATTTAATCAGTGCTGTAGTTTCGAAGTGATAGGTACTATGAAAATGTGACGTTAATAATGGCAGGAAGTTTAACTCATAAAACTGTTACGCGGTCATTACGTGTTCACCCTTTACATCACTAAACGAGTCATAATCAAATTCACTTGAAATAAAAGTCAATGCAACAGTCACATGCAACGACTGTAGCTCAATTAAATTGTAAACAATAAACAACTGTAGGTGGAAAAGAATAGGTCGTTCTTTAGGCTTCGAATTGTTACCTAAGGTCTCTAATCAGTGCAGTAGTCTCGAGGTACTTTGAAAATATGACGTTTATCGATTTGTCGATATGTCTCGTTTCTTTGACGTAAAATGCACGCATTTTGCAAGTCTAGCCTACGAGCTACTTTCGTATACTTTCTTAGACACTTTAGTATACACTTTAAATAGGAATATATTTTATCCACAATAATAAAACACTTGTCCATAAAAAGCATTATTATCAAAAGAGGTATTGTTTAAAGGAGTTATTGTTTCAGGACTACTGTTGTTTTCGCTATAAAATTTAAAAACTTTCCAGATTTCTTGTGTAATTTCTAAATTCGCGTAATGTTTTACCGTGCTAATGAACTTACAATGCTAGTTCCGTGTATTGGACTAAAGTCTTGGCGTAATTTGCTACATCGTGAGTTGATATAACTTTCAGAGGTGTTCACAAACCTCAGCGCATAAAATTCCTACTCGTGCAACCTTTCAGTATTACTCATGCGTTGCTCATTCGCACGCTATTTGGTTCATCTGCTAATCAAATTAACATTCGGGATAACGATTTAAACCGTTTTGGCGCTTATACTATGGTGTCAAGAGCATTCTGTGTTGTTCATATTATCGTACAAACACGGGTTTGATGACTCTTGCTAGTGATTAGGCAACAGATACAGCCTGAACCTACGAATAAAAGACCATAGAAGTATTTCTCTCTACAAAATTCACTCTCAAAAACGGCCCCAGTCCTCTTGATTAGTCGATTAGTCGATAGTAAATGACAGCGTAACGTATGATTGGTATTATACAAAAACGTCAAATCACCAACTTTAAGATGTATAGCCCGTCGAAATGTCTAGGTATCTCGCAAGATGGTGGTCTGACGGTGGCAGGTGCATAGATATTTTGCCGGGTAGTACTGAACTCGCTCCGATTAGTAACACAATTAACAAGACCCGCCCGCCTTTCCACAATTGAACGCTAGGTCACTTTTTAGTGCTAGTTAGACATCTATGTTTTTAACTATCACTGGCCTGAACCAATTCGATAGACCTAATAAATTATGATTAAAGCCCTAATCTGGGACTGCAAGTTACTTCTAATTTCAAATGACATTACCACCCATTACAAATACTCATCCTTCATTTAACACAGGCATTTTTCTGCTCTTTGATTAAAAACGATTAAGGAACAGACTGAAAGTTGACATGATAGAATCAGTAGGCTTGCAGCAGCGTAAAGAGTCATCCAATTAAAACAAACGATGCCACAATAATAGGTAACGTACGTTAAAACCTTTATCCTCGTGCTCTAAACAGTGACGTGGCATGTGTGTGTGAAGAGCATACCTTACTGCATTGCAAAACGGCTCTGCAAATAGTGCTTTTGCTAATCAACACCTTTCATTTATTAGCGCTGAAAGTTTATAGATAGATAGAATATTCTTTATTGTACGTACACCAGGAATTACACATGAGAGTTTATCAGCTAACAAGCGACTCGAACCTCTGCCATAGTATACCTGTAAGTGTTATTACTACGCTGGGTACAGATGTTTTCGCTTTAGTCTGAATCTGTGCAGACTATATTCAGACGTTGTCATCCAGAGTCAGTACTTCGGCTAGCCGTTGAGTTTCTTTACTAGTTCTTAAAGCCTTCCTTACCATAAGCAGCCCACTTCTGTCTAGTTCCGTCTATTGTAAGACTTTTATTCTTCGAGCTAATCTTCATGGTCCGTAGCTGTGCATTTAGATCTTCCTTCTTCGCCATACTGTTATATAAGCTTCTGTTATGTTCACTAACCGTCCACTTCTAGGTCAGCATTCTGGTATTAACCAAGAATCTGGTAGAATTTAAATTCTCAAAGAAGTCATAGATTAGTAAAGTAAAAATGGATGAGTTTGAGTTGCCAAGCGCTTGACCGCTTAAAAGTGGCGAAGGAACTCTACGAATGCCTGTCTGTAGCGTCGGTTTGTCTTAAATGCATTTGAACTTAAGATATTCTTCATCACTTAGGCCAACGGATAAAAATGGCCATTTGTGTAAGGAGCTATTGTTTTGTGCGTTGTCCTTTAGTTCAGTTGTGTATTAAAGTAAAAAACAACAAGGGTCATAACTAAAATGTGAACACAGAACTTTTGTAGGTTCATTCCCGGAGGGTTGAGCATGTCGACAACACATCAATGTTTATATACGTGCACTCTAGTCAGTTCGACGATGATATCCAAGCATTGCCATAATGCATCTGTCTATTATTCCTATCACTCCATTTTCTTTTCGACTATTTCATATCTTCAACCATATTCGTACCCTACAAATTGTAGTTACGAGTACGTCACAAGAGTTCAAATTCCTTACGTACGACACTTTTATGGAAGATATTTGCCATCTACTAAATAGTATAGTCAGCACTGGCACGATCTCCCCGGCATTGTAGGTTGCGTATAAATGCTGATCATTCAGTTCCTACTTTTATTCAAGTAATAACTGCAAATGTCCGCTCAAGTAGGAACGGAGACAGCGTCTTGGCCTCTCGGTCAGGGGTACTCGTGTTAGTACAATTGACAAGTTTCATTCAAAGGGAAGGTCATTAACACGTTTCTCATTTGGCCCCCCCTCTAGTCGTTTACCACCACATCTACGTTTTTTGTTTGTTATGTATTACGTTTTCTTTATATTGTTTTTTTTCTGTAATGTGTCTTATTGTCATTTTAAATGACTTCTTTCTTTCTTTTGTGGCATCATAATGGAATCACAATTTTATGGGGTATGCTAGGAGAATTTATGGAGCAACTTAACACCATTGACAACACCATCGACAAATGTGGAATAGACTACTTGTTTTGGCTTTAAACTTTATCATTTAAATGACAGTTAATACGTACGACATCCAAAACGCATAGATTTCTCATTAATCAGGAAACAATACAGTTTTTTTTAAGTTCCTCCTCACAATAGTTTTCAATTGTTATTTTCAAGGTTGTTATTTTTAACTAAGGAGGTTAAATAAGAACCAAACAATATTCACTGTTTCTATTACTAATATGTTTTCAACCTTTTCAAAGTTCAAGGTTGATTAGAACGTATCTCTACACAATTTTAAACTTTTTAACCCTTTCATCAATGATTTCGTTTGTATTTCAATTGTATACATGAATTTGTACCGGGAACTTTTAATACAATCCTCTTATTACCGTATGACAGGGTATCCTAGTTAGGTACCAGATCTAGTGATTGCGTTGTAAGTATGATTGTAATAACATTATCAAGTTTTGGGGCCAAAATGGAAGAGTTCTTAGTATATGCGCGGCATAATGAGACATCTAAACACGTGCCGCTGTGTAATATTGAGGTCTTTAGTGAACTTGTGGACTAGAATTGTCCTCTTAGTACTGCTACCAACAAAAGAGATTAACAGTATTGGACGAAATCCGCACTTCTATAATAGGTGGTAAGCGCTACGGTTGGTAATACCATCGGAAGATGGCCAGTACTTGCATATTTACGAGAATTTTGTCGTAAGACCGTTTGACTAATTAATGCAAACTCACGACCGATCTTTGGCCACCCTAAGATCACACAACATTTTCATGCGCCGGATTTGCTGTTTTATAATTAAAAGGCAAATATTGGGCACACTTTATTTGCGTCGGAAAAACGTTAACGGAAGTACAAATATGTTCGTTTTTTTGTGTTAATCGAATTCAGTAATTGCTTGCACGTTCCTTTGAAAAAGTGTTTTATCCACCAACTAGAAGCCCGAAATTTGGTCGCCCGTCCAGAAAGTTTTCAACCTCGGTGTGCAAGATTTTCGAGTGATATGTTCTCAGTTGGCATGAGAACAAAACGAAGGATTAAATTAATTTTGGTAGTTGCGAGCTCAGGGATAGTTAAAACCACATTCAAAATAGAAGCCGAGCTGAACTACTAATATATGCTATGAGAGGGGGTGTTTTAAAATGTTTGAGCCAAAATTACGAACAGAATTACTTTACCAACTTTTAACTTTTAACTACGAGTAGCTTTAGCAACCTAGTACAAGGTTCAAAGATGCATAGGGCGCTATGCAGCTGCAAGAGGTAGCTTTTTCTTTTATGGTCTATATAAGACGCCTAAGGCCTCAGCAGTTGCAGAAGGGTTACAAAAAGCGCTATAAATCTGCAAGAGTTAGTTTTCCACTTTGTGCTAGTTGAGTAGTTTTCAGACTTTCAGCAAGCTACGATTTGTCTTAATAAGAAACCTGAAAGTGCGGGTTTTTGAGCGCAGTTTTGACTCTTACATATTAGTTTGATACTCGATTCGATCTCGTTTTTCCCCTCTTCGGTACAGTCTACAGCCGATAGACCTTTTCAGTTTGTCGCAAAGTGGTAGGTCGGTACGGGCCATATTACTAGTGAGTGTGCACATTCGTGCACATAAAGGTTGATGTGCTGTCGACTGTACCTACTAGTAACTTTTGTAGCGCATATCAAAGGCCTTCACAAGCCCTTTAATTACTAGCAAAGTAACTAAGTTTAGTGCCTGCTTACATAGTGACTACGGACGATAGAATATACAGAAGTTCTTCTCAAGATTTATGTAGAATATTTGACTATTGCTCAGAGTACTGTTTAAAAAATATAATTTAAGAGATATGCAGGTTTTTATTTTGTAGCGAAATATGGTACGAAAGAAATAAAGTTCAATAGCTGTGCCCGCGATTCTTTTGCTGGCTTGAAAAGTATTATTGTATGCGTTATTAGATACGGTCTGCTTGTTAACATTGGATTTCGTTTATGCGGGATGGCGTGACAAATATCCAAACTTTTCCATTTTTTTAAGTTCGAAGATAGAAGGATAACAATAAGTTAATTTTCGATGCGCAAAACATTGCTTTTATTTTGATTCCCCTTGCAAAGAAAATGATTTGTGCATGTATAATAGATTGCATTTGGCTAGTTTCTGAATTGAGAATTTCGCTAAGTAAATAGTTAACTGAAGTGCTGTCTCTTCAAATTTCTCAGAAAAGAGCGTGACAGAATGTTACTTAAGTATTTACTTAGTGAAATTCTCAATTCAAAAACGGGCCCATTGTGTACTGTTATAACAAGACGGCGCGCCTTTAGATAGGCCTTCAGTGAAACTATTAAATTTTTTTTTATACTCGCACTTACGTCATACACTAGAAGAGTGATTATTGCATAACGGAAACAGATCATGCCAGAGTTGTCCTTCTATGCTCAGAGGCGCGTCTCTTGCGGTGACTGGCACAAAGCGTGTTTACCTCTGACATTCCTAAATTATTACTATGACAACCGGCAATAATTTCAGATTACCGCGGAATTTATGGCGCAAATTAGGAAACTATTAATATTCACCTCGAGAACTAAGCGTATGGATCCTCTGAATTTGAGACAGTGGATTGAATAAAATAAAACAATTTTGTACAGCTTTTGCCCGCAACTTCGTACGCGAGAGGATTTCATTATACGTGCTTTACTACCCCTTTTTTCCCAATTTCCCTCCAAATTTTAAAGTCCTAAGTCCACTGATTTGGGGTAGGGTAGGTTAGGTATTCAGCAGTGACTGCAGATTTTCACTTCACATTGTCTTTAGTACATGTCCACTATAGTTTTCCTCCTTATTCAAAACCTACAAGGTATTCGTAGCTCTTAAAAGGCAAAATAAAAGTTAAATCTATCGAGTCAGTGTGCACACTTTTCTCGAATATATTCCAAGACCCAGACTTTCCCGATTAAGTTCCTGAAAAAATTGTTTATGCGTGGAAACATATTGTATGTTTTGATGTTGGTTACTTTCATATCTATTATTATTGGTTGTTAGTGTGGACATAGCATCGCACCGTTTTCCTTTAAGGCCTCGGCCTGACACAATCAAGGCTCAATACTCCGGTGGAAGGATATATGATTATTAGGATGGCACCGAACGACCGCACGCCAGAGCGATTACTCCGCCTCGTATAATGGAAAACCGCAGCGTCGTCCTTACTACGAGAGGAGGCAAAACGTGTCAGTTTGTTTGATGCGTTCTCACGCTCACCAGGGGTATATACCTACTAATAGGAAAAACGTAGTAGTATCACAAGACAAAACATGACTCCCAGTTTCCGGGACAATATAGGGATTGTAACAACACTACAGAATCCTTAATCAATTAAAGCATTTAAATGTTGCGTTGGAAAAAGAAACAGACAAATATTCATACCGAACCCATTGCCTAATGGGCATAGCCCACTGATCTGGCATGGCGCAGGCATGGCACGGGCATGACTATTAAAAGGTGTGGAGCGAAGGAACTGACTGCGAATTGACCTGGAACTGACTGCAAACGGGCGCGGGCGCCGAAATGGCGTGCTATAACACATCCGACGATAGGCCGTTGAGTGTGGTCAAATAATGACTTTATGACCGTGTGCTTGGTACGGTATTTGAATGAAACAGAATAATGTCCGCGCCATGCCCGAGCCAGACGCCAAATCAGTGAGCTCTATACCTCGCGCGCCTTACACTCCTTTTTATTTGAACGTGTAAAAAGACCTATAAAACATTGAAATAATGTGAAATCTGAAAACCTTTTCCTCAGTATTGATAAAGTTAAACCAGTTCCAAAAAGCAAAATTTGAAAATTTTTCATTATATTTTTTATTTATAGAAATTGACCGTGCAAACATTCTTATACCCAATCATACAACTTGCCGTGGTAAATTTGTACGAAAAATGGAAAATAAGTTATCAGAGTAACTGAACTTCCCACATAAAAAAATATTTATTTTATAGCCTGATTTAATTTTTTAGTATGGACATACTGGGCATGGAAAACGTCAACGTCAACACGCCAATCCACACAATTGCGATCACGATTCCGCGGGAGGTGAACTAAACCCGTTAGCCTCTTTGGAAGGTTACCACAAGACGAGCAAACAGGCTGGCCTGCCGACCCTCAAGGTTACGAGGAAACAATACGATGGGTGTGTGAGGATGATATAGCAACAAAACATCTGCTAAAGCATAGATAAACAATAGTCTACAGCCTTCTAGAGATAGTTGCAGAAAGGTCCAGATTCACGAATTCTGGATAAAATAAAAATAAAAATGTTCGCCAGCCATCTATAATATTTACGCATTTCTAAAGTATACATGAAACACATTATTTTTTTTTGCGGCGTCAAAGTAAAAAATGAGTCGCGGTCGCAGATATCAGCCCATAAACAGAGCCCACTATAGGGTATACGCCTCTTCTCTTTCACGCTAAGCCATTCGATAAACAATAGTCTGGACATATGTACGAAATAAGAACTAAAAGTCGGAGGAGGAAAATAATTTGTTTTAGGGGTTTGTTATATTATACAAATTCATTACAAAATTGTGGCCATACAAATCAATGTTTCAACTCCTGCCACCAATCAAATCAAAAGGGATCCCTTTCTGGTCGTTTTTCATTTTTATTCCAATTTTGTAACCAATTTTTGTACCAATTTTCTTCTCATCAATACAAACTACTTTTATAATGAGAGCAACTCTGTAACATTTTAGTGACTCTCTATAATTATCTATAATGGATAATGTACCTTGCAATTTGTTATTATTTAGTCCAAGGTCTTCATAACATCCAAAAAATAAATAAATATCGGATTAATATGGTTTCCTGTATGTCCATAGGCATTTTCGACTATAATATTTCTGCCAGTGAAAACCTGTCATGGGCTCTCTGTCTTTATTTCATTTGTAATGATAATTAAAAAGATATTCATAGCTGTAAGTTTTCCTATTATAATAAAATAAAATATATCTGATATGTCATAAAAAGAAACTATCGAGACAGCTGATATTTATTCGATATTTTATACTTATAACAAAAGTAATTTGTATTGATGAATACAGTGATGCATGACATGTACTGTGCTTATCACGTTATCCTTACCTACCTCAACATGAAGAAGATCGTCATTGGTAATATCGGTTCTTTTCTTAAACATTCAGTAAAAATTTTCAGAAATTTATAGAATTGATATCTGGTTACTACCATAATCTTTCTATGGAAAAGTCATAACATATTTTCTGAGCGGAAAAGCCAGTCCAAAATTTGTTCATATAATGGTTAAAACACGTGAAAGGCTCAGTTCTAAAGTTGGAACAGATGGAATCCCCAATACATGTTATGGTGGATGAAACAGGTATACAGTAGATATGCCGAGATCATGATGATCTGTTATGTAACAAGCTTCTATGTACATAGACTTTGACACTGTTAACCTTCGCTGGGACTGTGGCGCACGCCCACATCGTACGCGTAAATCAATAAATAACAGAAGGATCCATTAGGTACATTGAATCCTTCTGTTAGTATTTCATGATGTGTATTCATTTCGATGCATAACAGGGATCTCCGCATACGTATTCACTGAACCCTGCACAACACGGTCACAATATCTGTGCACCTCTCTATAACGCGATGCTATGACCACGATTCTCCTGAAAGTATGACAGTGACCTCGCCGAACGACGTACCAAGTGAGCCCTAAACTCGACATCGGATTGTCGACAAACTGTGACATTGTGGGACAAGGGGCGGGAGGGGCCCTAAGTTTCGTGACGTCCCATTTCAAAAATATAATATAATTAATAATTTTGTAGTTTTAATTTTTTGAAATGTTTCATATAAAAAACAATTTAAATGGAAATAAAACTAATTTCGGAACTGCCGTTTTAATATAATAATTTCTACTTGTAAATTGCAAAATATGTGACGTCACACTAGGGAGGGGGGTCTCACAAATGTGACCAGCTCTGACAAGGGCGGGTGAGGGGTAAAAAAAATGACGAAATTAGTGTGACGTACTTTATGGACGACCTGTTCTGATTTCACAAGGTAAAAACTTTAGTCTGGTTCTTTTTTGAGAAATCTCGAAGGACAGAACGATATTTAAGTATAGAAATTCTCAATTCAGAAACCATTAGTCTATAGCTGCTTAATCTTTACGTGCTGAGCTGCAGCATGCGTGTAAAGACTCAATTGCTGTCTACTATATCTAATGTTAAAACTTTAAAATGTTGAAGACAGTAATGTTATTTAACACAACATTAAGAAAATAGTTTATAAACGTAAAATATGTTTCAGAACATCTCAAACGAATAATGCTGTAGAGGCACCAAACAAAAATTGTAATGCAAAGGAAAAATGCGTTTATTGCGACAAACATTACAGCAAATTAGACAAATTGTACTTTGTATCCCTATTTTGGAGCAGCATTTACAAATAGGCCATACACCCGCTTCAATGTTTGTATGGAGAAATTCCTGAAACCGGTAGAAACCATCCATACAAAAACGGAACCGGATCTATGCCCAGCTCTCAACTACAAACTATTTTAGTTATCTACACCTACTTACTCCCAGAATATTGTACTCCGCATCAAATGGTTTCAATGGCTTCAAATGTATTTCTACTACGGTACAGTACGGTTGTGCCTCACGTTTGATAAACAATCGACGACCAAAGGTACGGAAGATCTCAACTCAACGACCTTTGGATCGGCCCATTGCAGCACGTGATAAACGTAATACAAAGGCAATTGGAGAGCTGTAGGGCTTCGCCATTTTGAATGTGGAGAATCAGGTTGCGGCCTTTGAATTAATCCAATTCATGAAGCCTCGCAAAAGAAGAATTATAGGTCTGTAGGTATTACAGGTTCATCGGCAACTTTCTTTCTAAGCCCTCCTACATTGAGTTCAAGCAGTCAACTTTATTGTCCCAGCTGAGTGTGCACGCATAAATACGCGTAAATAAATAAATAATAGATACGTGCGAATGAGAGGGTGCGATCCCCGCAAGTAAACATTGAGGCAGCGATTTTATGGTTTTGATCAATTAAAAAAAGTGTGACCTAAAACGAAAGATTAAACTTGTCGAGTCTCATAAATGGGAATTGTCCATACGGATGTTCAAGTAATACAGAGACGGATGTGAATCGGAATTAATGAATTCTACAGAAAAAAAATAGTGAATCGCGTTTTGATGCAAACGTCAAATTAAAAGTCATCAGCCTTCTTAAGATGGCAGGAGTGTAGTAACATCGTTTGTTGGATACAAAATACTTTCAAACAAAACATAATATTAAATGGTTGCTGATTTTAAAATTATTTGACACAGAATGTACCTACTCTGATAGTTTCACTTCGATGTGAGCGTAATAAGTCTCCGTTAGGTAGCAGCTGCCACTTTTTATTTTCCAAAATAAGAAAAATTAGGAAGTTGTACTCATCAATACAATAAGTTTTAGGGCTGAAACGTACTAGCCGTTACTTAACATGCGGTCAAATTAACCCATTTATATAATGTAATATATGAAAATGTACTGAAGCACGCACACTTGCGGTACGATTTTTTTCATTTCATTCAACCCGCACCTGCACGGGATCGCGGGTAAATGCCGCAAGTGCGTTTCAGCTCTTACTATAAAGATGGCAACCAAATCGAGAAAAAAATAGACATTTGTTCCAAACTAAAGATCCATACTAACACACTAAAATGACACTGCATGTTATGTACAATCCACTATTAAAGATAAAGAGAGTTTGAAGATTGTATCATGAATTTATGCGCTACAAGAACTTCCGGTGTCCGGCAACGTCATAAACGAAACACTATCTCGTTCGCGAGTTAATAGCCATGTAATTTGATCTAAAGATCCCTCTATTACCAATAGAGATTCAAACAGATAATCTGTCGCATAGGGCTTTTTCACGCTGGTAAGACTCGAATGTGGAAACTTTTGACTAAACTAAAGTGCTATCTTAAAACTTTTGACTTAACCAAAAAGTCAGTTTTGCTTTACTTTAACCGGACGCCTTCAACACTAGGAACAAATTCAAAATGAAACGTCATCGGCACTCTAAAAATGGCTAGACTGTAGTGGAAAGTGTCATGTGCTTCGGTACTTCGATTTCACTTCGAAGTTATTAAACAATTTTCAAACTATCTGTGCTGACTCGAACCGGCGAAGTTTCACCCAATTTACGCATAATTAGCGTAAAGCAACTGGGTAAAATATTCTACACGAAAATTTCCTCGTTTTAAAGAAAAAGGTTAGCTTTGAACGTTTTACCCATCTTTGGATAAAGCCCAACGCTGCTAAAGATTAGAACGCACGATTGAGAGCCTCATTCACGCCTACAGCTCTAACGGGCGGGCAGCCACTGTTTGTCTATAAAACTCATTGGGAATTCAATTTGCATACCTATCTGATAAATAAAATTTCCCCGGTGATGTGCTTCCGATGAAAAATTATGAATATCCTTTGGCCGTACCAGATACGGTTTTGTAAACGTTTCTGTATGTAATCAATGTTTTATATTTTTATAAAATAGTCATACTCGTACTGTTTAACTCAATATCTATTGGTAAACATACATATTCTCGGCATCATTATGAACATTTTTCCCAAAGAAACCATGCCTGGGAAATCAACGGCTTAGGACATATTGAGGTTCAAAACCGTACGGTCTCGATAGAGTTTGAAAAAAATTATGTACGCATAGTACGATTTCTTTAAGTGCAATAAAAGTATCATTAAATAAATAAATAAATTTAGTATCGCAAGCATACCGAATATTCCTCCCAAAGAACCTTAAGGAAATGTTCGAGGTTTGCTGGAAAACAAATTTTAAATTTTACGAATTCGGAATCCAATCGAGCGCTGGTCTACGTTTATACGTACGTTTCGTGCCATAAGAACGCTGAAGTTTACGTGTTTATTGCAAACTTTTGATATTTTAATAATCCAAATTTATTGTTTTCGTAGCAAGGTTTTATACGAAAAAATTACTAAATTACGGTTAATTACTTTTTTGTGATGTCCGGCATGCGTAGTATTCGGGACTGGCGCCAGTTTTTTAGGACAGTCCACGTTTTTAGTCTGAAAGTATGATTTCACTTCACAAAGATTGTAAATTTTTACATCACGAGCGATAACGGCAATATGATCCATCATATCCGGATATGTATGCGTTTGATAAAACGGACACTTTATTATATTCCAAGAAAAGGTGAATTATATTCCTAATGAGGTTAACGCAGTCTTTTCCTTAATTATGTGACTCACTGTGTAATTTCAGTTAAAAACTGCATAGATAAAATAACTAATACGTCATTAGCATATATCACTTTTTGTAACATGAGTTATGCAAGCATATTAATACTGAGTAAAATTTTAAAAAAAACATTGAAGTTGCCAAAGATCTGAAGAGAAACTAAAACCTAAAATAGATAAAAAAAGTATAAACCTAAAATAGCAAATTAAGAAGAAAAAAAATCTTTAACCCGGTCTGTTACGAAAGGGAGTTTCATCCTAGAATATGTAACGCAAAAACTGAAAACCGTTACTTCAATATTAATATTAAACTACTTCCAACAAGCTCAAATCGAACATTCTTAGTTAATTACTTCATACAATTTTGAAATTAATTGTGATCAATCCGTATAAAAAATAAAAAAGGAAGTAGTTTTGTTTATCAGTACTGAAGAAACGGGTTTCTTTGATTTGTGCAATCTTTACGAAGAAATAAATAGATTACATGGTTTTATCACATATAAGATGGATTTAGGATAAAGATCTTCAACTGAATATGTAGGCTCAGCAGGCAATTAAAGACTAGAAGATCTCGACACATCGTTTGAAACGTGGTTCGAGATGAATAAAAGATTATCACCCGCTGGTGTTAACATTTAATAAATTTCCAAGCGCGAGGTGAACTCGCGCGTATAGTTCCGCAACTGTAGACATTTCGGTTTCCCATAAAACTATGGTGGCATCTGAAGACTTTCTAAAGTGTCCAGCTTTTGCTTATTGTTATTAATGTCAAAATTATTTATTGGATTTAAACACACAGTTTTGCACTTACTAATGCTATACTTAGCATTAGGCTCGCCTAAATGTTAATCACATTTTCAATATTAACAAAATTTCAGATCGTTTATGATTTCAAAGGTGCTGTCAGAGAATTGACTCACCAAGAGGTTCCCGTTTTACCCACACTTAAATTGAAACCCTAATCAGTGCATTAAAACGACTATTGATTAACAGAATATTGAACAAGCAGTCTGTTTGAATATTCACGAACGACCTTGACCACAGCATACGTTGTGACTTGTATGGCAATGGCAAGTTTCTTCGAAAGTAAACTCAGCATATTTCCTCTTGCAATGTCCATTCGGAATTCATATTGCACCGGACAGGGGCCTTTCCAAATCCAAATATTTCGAAGAGGCGGTTATTTTTTACATTCCACCTCAGATACCGTAAGCACTAACAATTTTTCATCTACAAAGGTTGGTCATATCATTTGGTGCTCCATGAAAACATTGATACTGCTTGCTAGATGATTTGATGCCAGAAAATCGTAACTTTTTCTTCTGTTTGAAAATGGCCAATTGAGATTTGTTTCATACTCGCTGACTGAAAATTTCTATCACCAAAAACTTGTCTTTGGCTGAATCCGGAATCTAAGAACAATAACATTTATATTATTGGAAAAATTGTGTAACTTTTAAATCTACAGATCATACTTGGCAAGTTTTAATTGTAAAACTATTCGCCATCTTCTCTGATGAACTTGTCAAGTTTGAGCTGTAGATTTAAAAATTACACATTTTTTCCTCATTTATTAATAACACTGCTAATTCCACGAAGACAAGGAACTTGGCAAGTTCTTTATATCAAGTATTTTTTGGGGCGAAAAGTTGGCCAGTCTTTTTTTACATTTATGTTTTGGTGGGATAAAATATATGCATCATAAAACGATGTCATCGAGAAAACTCGTGTGGGGCGTAACACGAGACAAATACCTTCAAACCAACAAAAGAGATAAAGTTCACAAATCATAGAATTCGGGTGGCAATAGAATGGCTGTGGCCGATAAAGCGCTATCATAACTTAATGTGAATAACCCCAAAGAAATCGAGAATGTGACAACAATGAAAAGTAAATTTCCCTTCCAAGGGCCTCTGGTCACTTTCTTCGCTTGGCCTAGAAACAAAATAATGTCAACAGCCCAGTTTTAGTGACAAAATTTGTCACTGTGGTCTTCATAACTTCTATTTGTTTAGCGAACTCTCAACACGTCTTTTGGCCATGAAACCGCCAGATGGTATCAAAAGTGAAAGCGATTCTTTGTGTCAGCAGTAAATATTCAAATTAGATAATTAACACTTTTCCTCTTCTGAGAAGAAATGTTGGTTAAAACACATGCCTGATGAAGAGGAACATAAGTGACTTTTTTATCTTATCAGATTCACGTTATGTATGCGTTAGTAGCAAACAAAACCTGCAAATTATATAATACCAATGATAAAAACACAAAATACCAACAAACATCGCAACGGACAGGAATCCGAACTTCGGCCCTTTATCAAACCATAATTTAGAGGTAATATATTAATTAACGTTGAGGCGTAGCTGGCAAATTTCCTCTTGGTATCTGATTCCACAATAACAATTTGTCGAAACAATAATATATTGTATATTTATGCAAATTCCAAGACTAGTAGGCGACATAAGCTGGTTCTTTGGAATTTTGATCACACATTTTTGCCTTTTTGTATTCTTTAGGAGAGGTGATCGATGATGTCTCAAATTCCATCTCCATTTAGAACTTTAAAGTATTTACCTGCAAAAGTCAAACTTGTGAATACAATTAAATGACGTATTTGCGTCCTTTATAGGTAGGTTCTCGTTCATTATGCTTTGTAAACTTAGAAAGATTATTCTAGACTATCTACCACTAATTTGTATACAAGTTCATGTTACGGTTGTTTTTATGTTTGTTGAATTAAAGACAGTGCGGTCCATTTAAAATATAAATTCGTCGAATTAACAATATATATCGTGACTTCTAAATACTGAATCATCATCAATTTTACACGTCGAAACGAAAATCATTTATTGATAATTAAATATTATGGCAGGTTCAAATATAGGTAGTGGGATAGATCACTAACTAATGAAGGCAAAATAACAAACAAACCCGCTACATGCGCACTTATTAACCTTGTTTTTTTCCTTGGATGGGGCTGACTTAGCCTACAGTACAGCGATACTTTTGATGCTCCACCACTTATTAATGATCCCTTAACATATTAAAAACAAACTCTACTAATATAATTCAAGTAAAGTAAAACGTAATACCAGGGGTCGTAACCCATATGATTGGGTATTTGTCAAATAACCTAATGCCAACGGACGATTTTACACTAGACAATAACCATAACTACACGACATCTAGTTTCATACATTTACTACAACCTTGACTGGTAGTTGTATAAAAAAATATCGGACAGTTACCGCTATTGTCCCGTGTACAGTAGTCCGACCTCACCACACGCATCCTAAAACGTGATTTAGTGAACTTGGTTCGGACCTTCTTATATCTTGGAGAATAATTAAAGAAAATGGTGAACATGCTAATAGCCTAGAAGCGACCAAATTTTGCCACAAAACACTGTTTAAACTGTTCAATTGAGACAGCACGTTTTACAGAGTATTGCAGAAAGCTCTGGTCAGACTTAAGGAAGTTATAATCTACACATCAATACAAACTTTATTACTAGATGTTCCATACAATTTATTTAATTTTTTTTAGTTGGGGCTAAAACTAATTAGAATTTGAATGTAAATGTACTGAAGCTGGCGCATGCAACTTTTTTAAGTGCCTTCAAGTTCGTTCAGTCCCTTATGTCAAATTTTAGATATATTTTTTTAGATAAGTATCACAAAACGAACTGACGTCCCAAAGTTGTACCCTAATACAAGTAAAACCTACTAGAACAATCGACCTCAATCATGAAGTTAATACTTTACCGTCCAAACACATCGCTCATTACGTATGCATGCCTGTGGGGCACAAAATTGTTGTGTCAATTGGTATTCTTATACCATCGGTGTTTCGATTTTGAACTGATATCAATTTGTAGTTAAGATACGTGTAGGGAATATAGAACCCGAAACACCCACCATAGAGTCGTATTAATTACTACAAAACAAAAAACCCGACTACTAAAAATCCTTAACTAGGCGTGGATGAGATGACTTTCATTCGTTTTTGAGTTCCGTCTTTAAGTTTAAAAATGACCACTAGGGTTTCTGTTTTATACTAAGCTGAGGAAGCGAAAGTGATCTGTCAGGATCGTTGTAAGTGCCAGTCCCTGGTCTCTGCCTGACCCCTCTGGGATACAGGCGTGAGTTTATGTATGTATGTATGATAACTTCATTACAAGGGTACAAGAGTTAAACACAATAATAAAATTCTTATTCACAAACATTGCGCAAATTATGTAAGTTTTTATATTTTGATTGTGGTGACATCAGTAAAGTTATTTTATGGCGCTTCCGCCGTCAATACCTTTCATTTGTCAAAATGGGTGAAGCATCTACGTGGTCATAAAGAAACATCCATACTTACGCTCAAAAAAAGAACTATCTCTTTTTATTTCGCAGTCGGGTAAAAACTGATCCGACACGACATTCGATAGACACTATCCATGTTTTTGAACGGAAAATTCGATTAGTATTGTATTACCTCTGGGCGTTATAAAATTATCGGAATTATGTGTCTCTTATTTCTGTTTCGTGGAAGTTCAGTTTCATCGAAAAATACGTCTGGCATAAAACTGTAGTCGCTTGTTACAATCCTACGCTATGAGTTTTTTTAGCATGCCACTTTCCAATACAACAATTGTTTCCATTCAAGTAAAAACTATGGTCCACGATAAAAACGTGTCCCAACTGGACAAAAACACTTAGAAAGACAGGAACAATTTACATAGTAGCCTAGCCAATAACTAGTTTCAGAACCACAAAACTAACGTCAAGGATTTTTCTATTAAAACCGAATAGTTCGTAGAGTTGCGATAACATTTGCTTTCAGAGACAGTGTAGCCATTCTCTTCTTAATACTCGCAAACATTCATACGAAAATCAAACAAGAAGCTAAAATATTCGTTTAATGTGTCGTAGTAAATACCTAGAAATAAGTTACCTAAAAAATACGCAACTCCAGAAACACTTCGACTGCAGTTTGTGTCTTACAAAAACTTTTGTTAAGCAATACATTGTTTATTTTTCTGTTTAATTTCCTTAATTTCATTTCATTTTTTCTAAATATTTTTTGCTGTGGTTTGTCTGTTTTGTGGCAGCGCCGTTTGATAGGTATTATATTATATGGTTGGTTAGCAGTTTTATTGCAGTTGTACCAACGGTATTCAAACTGCATCTGAACGGCAATTTTGCAGTTGGAATGCAGTTGAAATTCAGTCCGTCTGTCTAGACCCTTATACTTCAAACGATATGAGTTAAATATAACGAATATTTATCGACATAGGACAATGATTTACCGGAAGCTGCGACATTGATAGAACGTCTATAGCGCAAATTTATACAGAAAAGGGTTTCGTAGAAGGAGGAGGTTTTACCTGCTTTACAGGACTAACAACTTCATCAAAGTAATATTCAATGGAATCAGTACGAAACTTCCATTTCATAAGTTGGTCGCCTATTACTCGTTAACTTGTAAAGCCTACTTAGGCGTGATAGTTTTCCTTTTAAGTTAATTATATACGCTACTGCCCTGAATTTTTCACATTTCTACAATCAACTGTTTAGCCGGGAGAAAGGAGGGGGGACGCCCTACACTGACAAAAGTTTGGTCTTTAAAGCTTAATATTTCGCAAACGGGACCCTTAATCGAAAAATTATCTTCCTACACCCACAATATTTTTAAACTGCTAATCCAATGATCCTCACATGGTATAGGTGAGAAAAAAAATGCACCGCTCATTTAGGTATAGGGTTACTAAACAATTTTTTTTAAATTCTATTCTACCACTGTTGGCGTAATAAATATGTATACATACATACATACATAAGCAGCCTATATGCGTCCCACTGTAGGGCACATTCTTTCTCTCGGGGAGAGAATAATAAATATGTATAACTATGCCAAATTTCAGCTCTCTTCTCTAGTCCATACTTATCGTCTCTATGCTCAGCCACGGACAGACAGACAGACGAACGGACTTGGCGAAACTAAGGGTTCCTTGTTGATTACGGAACCCTAAAAATTAAACCGAAGAAAAATTGTAAGAAAAACTCTCAGAACAAAATTTGTTTTAAAATATTGACACTGATCAGGATGTTTCACAAATTGTGGATTTTAGAGGTAAGCCTGTATAGTTTGGTAGACTCTACCATAAAACACTTATTTTTATAAAACACGATTCCTCAAAAACTCACAAATGCAGGTCTGTGTTAAAGAGAAAGACTTTACCACTGACTATTTAAACTGCATTTGAGGAGTGTTTTAGAGGAATTGTGTTTTTATAAATAACATCGTACATATTCTAGTGAACAAACCGAGTAACTCAGCGGCGCCATCGTTCTACCGATATCGCAAACCTAAGAGCTTTGAGAATAGCCGCCCGCGTTAAGCTGGGGGCATACAGTGTACAGACGCAATTTTAATTCCATAGAGAAAAAATACAGTTCGTAATAGAGAAGTATGTGCTGGCCATAGAGTGTAAAACACACATAGTTTTTCAATTGAATGATATAGGCATGACAATCGTTGTTATTTGCCTCTATTTGGTAGTTTACAAAGCAATAGCAGTAAAATGCCATTCCAGTGGTATATTAATTCAGACAGTTCCCAGACTCCGCTGAGAAGTAGAGATTGAGGAAGAAGATTTTTATATATATTATTTTTGTGTGTGTGCTTCACTATTGTATTAGGACTCAGTCCTGTTAAAGTAGTATTTTTTAGAAATAAATAATATAAAATAAAAAATAAATAATAAGAATTCTTTTCACAGCTTTTTTTATTGATTTTCAAGTTGACTCCCATTTTCCTTTTTCTATGTGACGTTTGTATACCACGTCTAACCTAGTGATAGCAAATAATAGGGGTTAAAGTATGAAATTGCCGTTTTATTGCAATAGGTTCTTTGAATTGACATAGAATCTTCATGGTTTGAGGTTTTCGAATGAAACTTTTTTCAAATGGTTTCTATGATGTTCTCTTTTTAAAAAATGTGAAACATTTAAATATCGACTTTCAATTGTTTTTGTTATTCAATTTAGACAAGAAAGATGGATACTGCGAAAATTCGAGTGATTTTTGAATACGAGTTCCGACGCGGAACTAACGCGGCAGAAACAGCCCGCAATATCAATGCTGCGTTTGGAGAGGGGTCTACTAATGAACGCACCGTGCGATTTTGGTTTAAACGCTTTCGTGATGGAAATTTTGACTTAAAGAATGAGCCACGAGGAAGACCGCCCACACAGGTGAATAACGATGAATTAAGAGAGATAGTGGAAGCCGACCCTAGTCATACTACCCAGGAATTAGCGGCATGGTTTAACGTTACCTTACCCACAATATTGACTCACTTGCGTCAAATCAATAAAATAAAAAAATACGAAAAATGGGTGCCTCATAATCACTCGAATTTTCGCAGTATCCATCTTTCTTGTCTAAATTGAATAACAAAAACAATTGAAAGTCGATATTCAAATTTTACACATTTTTTAAAAAAAGAACATCATAGAAACCATTTGAAAAAAGTTTCATTCGAAAACCTCAAACCATGAAGATTCTATATCAATTCAAAGAACCTATTGCAATAAAACGGCAATTTCATACTTTAACCCCTATATTTTCCGGACGCATTGTTTTGACCAGTAAGTAATAAAGGTTTCAAAATCGTTGATAAAGTAAGCGAACAGAGTTGTTTGAACCAACGAAATTTCACCCTTTTTCCGGCTCTTGAAAAATATTATAGCGTGTAAATTGAATGCAGACTTTGTTCATAAATTAGCACGTATGAAATCTGCATAATCCAACATAGGAGACCACATTGTGGTCTCAGGTCGACCGATCAGCAAACACAACTCACGTTACATCATGGTAAAGCTATGTGGCACTAACGACATCAAAGTCATCATTGTCATATCAAAGACATCGTGTGGTCGTAATTTTAAGTCATCAAATGTATAAGCGATAGTGCCCGTGACTTCGTTCGCGCGGTAGTTGAATAAGCCTATGTCCATCTGTGTAATATTTGTGTAATTTCCATTTTATGTGCTATACTGAAGTGTTCCCGATCTCTATCTATCCATCCTGAAGGTCCATTATAAATATTGGTGAAAGAATTTTTGAAATCGGATAAGTAGTTTCATACAATACAAAGTTACAAACATATAAACCTACAATTTTTTCATCTTTTAATCAAATCAGTGTCATGTCTCCTCCGACAACAGTAGGAATATTATCTTAATTCACCTAATTCCGATGACTGGTAATAAGTGTGATGTTTTTTAGAATGTCATCATTCAATGATCAACCTTATTTTTAAGAAAACAAGCGCATCCTGCAACCTGCTTTGTCAATTAAAGTCTCCCCCAGGCATTAAAGTGCCTAAGTGATCACTTCATATCATCCGATGATCTCGTGTATGTAATAAAAGTTAACACTTAATCACGTATTTGCATCGCAGAATGTTGTATATCAACAATTTGCTGTAAAGAGGCATAAGTGGAGTGGCATATTGTTGCGAAGTTACTTAGCAGCTTATTTGCCTTATTAATTTATAATTTAGTCCTTAAATGTAAATTTTTAGGTATAATGCCCGGCAGATAATTTGTGCAAAAATTCGCGCGCCGGTATAAGTTCGCAATGGACACGTAAGATTAACGTTTTCTTTATTTATCTTTAATCTGACTAAAGTCCGAAGAACTCTTTCTTAAGATTCTTTCTAAAATGTGGCTAAAACAGTATCTAACTAAAATTCTTCATAAAAAAGTTGATTTAAATGGCGACTTAAGTGACATTTAAGAAGTGGTGCAAGCCGGCCTAAGTCACACTCCATGTCCCGCGGCAAAGAGACCCGAAATACTTCCGTGCAAAGTCAAAGGAGTTTCGTCAAGTTATTTGTCGGGCATTATACCACTTTCTTAATATTAATTTTATCTTTTTAAGATTTAACAACAATTTATTAATTTGCGAATAGGATACGCTGAAACTAGCTCTGCGCACGCGCAGCATCGACCTAAGCATATAGCATAGTGTCAAATTTCTTTGTTATTTTAAAATTAAAATTATACAACTTGCGATTAATAAAAAATAAACTACTTACGAAAGTAATTTCGATTTCAATTAGTAACTGTAAGCATGTGACAGAATATCGATCAAATCACTGATTTATTTATGATTTCAAACTATAAAACTTACTTTAATGTAAAATTTATGCTTTATTTAATTGTGTTTATATTATTTACATTTGAGAAACCACAATTTAATTTGTAATTGAAGTTTAATTTATTAATAAATACCAACTGATACCAGAACCTATGTATTTCCGATATTAAACAAAAAGTGTTATTTTTTGTGACTTTTAGAGTTACTTAGGAAATAATTCATTCAGACATATCTTTATCGGTAACAATAAATAATAATATTAATCCTACATTACACAATTAAGATAAATAATAAGATTACTTGATAATACTTTTAGAAAGACTTCTGTTTGACAGGATACATTTTGGGATTGGCTAAGATGCCTTTTTGTTTTGAGCTATGTAGGGGGCTCAAGCAGGGTGTATTATAGGCAGTATAACGTTTAGTAGCCGATTTAGCTTTGTAAAGCCTGTTTAAATTGACCGTTCACGATGACTTTATCTTTGTTGGGTTGGCAAGTATGTTTGAGTGGACCAACCACGATGATTTTAACTTTATAATGTTTTCTCATAAACGGAAGCTCTCCAGAAGCCATGATCGAATCTAACGGCATTCTTATACTGATTCTCATTCCAATTGTAGGTAAGTCTTAAGAAGTGTAGCCAGCTCCGTGTCAAACTTACCATGTTTCCAAGTGCCTAATTACAGTGTAATTACCAAGCGTAACTAAAATTGAGATTATTTGATAAGATGTGTAGTGCTTAAGAACTCTCTGCATTAAGTTTTTTTGCTGCTTTTTCTTCTAGGAGAGTATGTTTCCAAAGCAGTGTAGCTTAAAAAAGAATTACACGAAGATGAACTAATTATGAAGTGGTTTTCCTGTGCTATCCTGAGCACTGCCCCAACCCATGATTACCGACTCTGACACTTGCATGTAATTTTAAATCTCTCTCAATGTGCCACCACCTCAGAGCGATTCTCAGCGCGCTTTTGCTAATCTCACTATTTAGCCTATCGGGCTTGGTCCCCTCCGGTCTAGTCTAGTCTAGACGATACCTGTCGGCAAATTGGAGATCAATTGGTACCAGTGAACATTCCGCGATAGATGCTACGCGTAGCTAACTGTACTTCATTGCTTATGGTATGGAGCATGCCTCGACAAAAATGTTGCTAAGTAAACGTTACATTCTTTCGTAGTATTTACCGCTATTGTGAAGTACGAGTCGTCGATTCAAGTTGGAGTTTTGAGATTTGCCAGTCCGGGTTGTGTTTCATAAAACTACAAATCGTTGTTTATTATGACAGATATTACTAAGCTCAAGTGGCTTATCTATCCGCCTCCGCAGGGTTGCTCACATTGTCACACTTCTCTACTCCGTGCTGTTCAATCCTACCACTTCTATTTATCTCAATCAACGCTTTGCTTTTCTAAATGATTCCCACAGTCGCACGTTGCGATCAGCTCAAAATCTGTTACTGAAGATACCGACTCACTCGACGAAGTTCTTCAGTAACTCATTTTCAGCCACAGCCGTCCGACTGTGGAATGATTTGCCATTAGCAATAACACAGCCCTCTTCACCAGCGGTCCTTAAAAGCAGAGTGAAAGAATATTACCTGTCTATAGAATAGATAATCTATCCAAAATTACGTATGTATATTATATTATTTCCTCTCCCCATATATAACTTTATTACCAGTATGTATGCACGTCTATTTATTCAAATATTTATGTAAGGTTTAAGTAACTTTATATACTTTTCAACTCGTATTTCTTAATTGCACCGACTTACCGTCTCTAATTTTTTTCTTGTCTCCGTCTATGGTTGCCTGGAAGAAATTTCTTGTAGTAATAAAGCCGCTAATTGTACTTCCATTAATTGAATTTTTGTTAATGTAATATCTGTGTACAATAAAAAATATTCTATCTGTCTATATATGACAATTCCGGGTGCATTGCGTAGCACAGTCGACTTGTTAATCTGTGGGTTAATCGACTTCGCAATGTACATCGAATTGTTATTAAACTATGAATTGTAATTGTATGAAACAGACCCCTGGTGTCTCGCACTTAGTACGTGTAATGTGGAGGCCGTGAGAGTTGGCATTTGGGTGAAAGGCCTATTCCCAGTAGTAGGCAGCGGTGGGCTGGCTGATGTGGTGAAAGTAGGATTAGAGTAATTAAATAAATTCAATTGCGATCAGACCCATTACATTTTTGCAACGTGTGTGATGACAGCTGAATTGTACAAAGAAGAAAATGTGAACCGCGATAAAATTAAAACTACATACATTTCTTAACTACCTGTAGCTTCGTATTTTGAGTTTCGTTGGAAATAAGGTTTTGTTTCTTTAATAAACTGACCTTTGTCACTAATTTTCGCCCATAATATCCTTACAATTGGTCGGTTGGGCAAAAATTACTGATATCGTATGTTTATTACGATTTGCAGCTTTATGAAACAGGGCCCAGATTTCTGAAACATTGGCCCTGCACAAAAAGGATACAAGACTTAACAATCAGCGGCTAAGTATTATTTTTATACCTGGAAAAGAATGCGCGTTATGACAAGGTCGCTATAAGGAGGAAAGCTTGGCGAATCAAATCAATTTAGCCACGTACACTCCTGACACCTGGGGATTCTCGTCAATTGATACTCGACTTTATACCGGACGCGCTAAGAGCTGACGTAGGAAAGCCCAGCCTTCCGTACTGTACATCAAAGTGTGAACAAGACAGCCTGCCGTTCATCAATCACACTTTAACTGTATCAAGTTTTTTGCCACTGCGCTCTTTAATGCGTTCATGCCGCTGAAGCTCCGACCTGGATAATTTGTCAGTGCGTTTGAGCGGGTGTCCCTAATTTGTACTTTGACGAAGACTTCAACTCGCCGTCGGTGATACAAAAACTGTCAAATTGACGTCACTTGTAAGTTGTAAATGCGATTTTTAGAGTGCGTTGTACTGTCAAAATGCATACCAATAGTAGAAGTATCCAATAGTTTGCTTTTCATTTTCAAAATACAAGCCGAGTTGGAGTTAAACTTTGCAATGACAATGGCTGAATAGTGTTCGCAAAAGATTTTTACAAAGTTTAATTCCAATCCGGCTCGTATTTTGGAAGATAGAACCAAACTCCGTTTGAATGGAATTTTTATGTTACAGCTAGCAGTTGATATGCTGTACATTACATTTCCTAAGCTCACGCCTGTATCCCGAAGGGGTTTGCCACTTGCCACGATCCTGATAGACCTCTTTCGCTACATCAATTTTCATTAGTAGTTCCATGTACTTACGTCGGTTTCGGGTAATTTTTATCTTCATCATTATCAGCCATTTGACGCCCACTGCAGGACATAGGCCTCCCTCATGGTTTTCATAACCATGAGGGGTTTTGCCATAATCGCCACGCCACGCTTGGCAGGCGGGTTGGCGATCGCAGTATGCTGTTGGAATCTCAGGAAGACGCTGCTGCCCGTCTCCGGGTAATTCATTTCCGTACCTAGTCGAATTCTGCGGCGTCCACGGAAGGAAATGGAGTGACGCTATTCTTAATCCCGCGCCACACGGAACGTTTTTATCTGGCCGTTGCTAATACATAGGTACCCTATTTGGTCGAAATATGTCCTGGGATGTCCCTTACCGTACTCTGCTGTAGGTGTACCTAAACGGTAAGTTTGAACGTGGAAATGCACATTTTTGTTGCAAAACAGCCGGTAACGTAACCAAAAAGAGTGTATATAATGACGACGTACTGTCGTATGAAATGTAGCGTTCCATACTTATTCTGTAGGTACATACAACGGTACAGTCATCTATTGAAATCTTTTCGCGCATTGACATAGCGATGTCATCATGCAATTATTGACAAATTCCTATGAAATTCGACACCGCTTTGACACAGTTTCCTAACAATACCGTTGTGTCTCAATAAACTTAGACCTAAACTCATATGCTAATTGATTTATACGTCAAGTAGCAACTCTTACCTACACTTGGTAAGTGGCCATTCAGGTGTTGTAGTACCGTGAAATGTTTCTTAGATGATGATGATTGTCCAGAAGAGATCACTCTTAGTGGTAAGGTCACCGTCTATTCTTTTAGATTAAGAAATATCTGTGTAATTTCCTATTTATGTACAGTGTTCCTCTATGTCTTTATCTATCTATAATACCTGGCACACCCAAAGATAAAATCTAAAGAAACAATGCCAAACGTCGCCACCGATCAATTTATCTGTTCTTTCATTTGTCTTTCACGACAGATATTTACCAAATAGGAATAATTTTTTAACACTGCGATACTTCGCATCACTTGGAATTGAGATTCAGTTTCGAATCAGGCTTTGGAAGACGCAAATATTTGCAAAAATATTATACAATTACTTTTATATCAAAATTGTTTACAATATTGTTTATCACAGTGAAAAGAACATGCCCTTCAAATATTGCAAACGATTTCAAAATCACGCCAGATACACATAAAAACCGAAACCGGCGTGCGTGCACGTATCGACTAACGAACATCGTGCGTGCACGCATCGACTAACGAACGTCGATGAAGCGAAACAGGTTTATCAGGATCGTGGCTTGGTATTTTTAGGGTTCCGTAGTCGACAAAGAACCCTTGTAGTTTCGCCATGTCCGTCCGTATGTCTGTTCGTCTGTCTGTCCGCGGCCGCGGCCTAGCTCAGAGACAAATAAGTTTAGTTTAGGGAAATTTGGCACAGACATACATATTAATCTCGCTGACAAAACGGTAGAATAAAATCTTAAAACAAAAAATATTTAGGTTACGCCCCCTATACCTAAATTAGGGATGCAATACCGCCCCCCCCCCTGGTCTCTGCCTACCCCTCCGGGATACAGGCGTGAGTTTATGTAATGTGAATAGACACAAAGTTACTCCGTATTTCAACGGTTTGTTTACAACCAGGGCAATCCTATCAGGTACGAAGCATAACGGCTCCTGCTAACCTAACAGCGGACGCTGAATGTCATTAACAACGTCCCGTATGAGAGCTTCGAGTGTGTCTTTACGTTTGCCATTGAATAAATATTGTTTAACAAGTCGCCAAGTGACATTTTGTCTGCGCCCTGAATGACTTTGGGCCCGTAGATACCAGTCGCTTGTCCCTCGTATGAACTAATTGTGCCCGTGTCTTCATCCATGTGAGATTTGGTTGAAAATTGTCTATCTCTGCGCCAAGTTGTACAAAAAAAATTGTGCCGTTTTTGCGTGATTGAAAGACAAAGATCCAAACAACTGAACTTTATCGTTCTCATTGCTCATTACAAAGGTTAAAAATATTGGATATAAATTCACTTCGTTATCAAGGAGCCGTAGGCAGGCAGAAAGTATGTTCTGTTTCCTCAGGATGAAGAAACCCGCTATTATGGTCAAGTGCTACGAAAAAGCGCCCTACAGATCGGGCTCAAGCTATGACGTCACAACTTGCACGTCACGCCTAGTAAAGTATGAATTTATGAATATTTGAGTTTTTTCCTAAAATAATGGTTTTATACATCTACACCCTCATTAAAAAACATTTAGAATTCAATGAAAAGACAAAACCTAATAAGTTTTTTATTATTACAGTAACTAATTGATTTTTCGCAATTTTTTAGACCCCGAAAACCCCCTCAAATATATTTTTATGGTTTTATTTTGAAATTTTTCCTGACTTTTTATGTGTCTCAATACTCAATAATTTATTGCATTCCACAAGTATATACAGATGGCATTTAAATATAGTATTGAACTTTGTGGACCCTGTAGGGCACGCAACATTATAATTATAGGAGGCTATTATAAATTAAGCCTGTGTAATTTTAATTCTAGTCATATTCTAGCATTAACAAATATTATTGATATCACACATGCTTCTTAATAATTCTAATACAATTTTATAAATAACAATACAATCATTATGAAATCTTATTACTATGTTCATTATAACAAAATTTGAATTAAAATTAAGTGTCTTCTATGGTATAAAATCAATGTCACTCCAATCTAAGTTAGACGCAAGTTCCCCATTGTTACAGGCACATACCCTTTATCTAATATATCTCCTATTCGGGATAAAAGAAAAATGTATACGTTCAAACATTTTCGACCTAAACATCAGAGTCGCACAGGTCCAAAGCCCCCTGAACTACCTGCCCACGTGGTCCACTCGACGACAACAATTTATTATCAATACATTTTATGCGAAGTATGACAATTAAAATGCTTTATGAATTCATAGCCGCGTCGATTAAGATTTAATTTTGATAAGGGACGCTACAGTTTGTCGTCGTATCATTAAGGAGCGAGCTAGATGGGCAAATGAGTTATGTGATCATGCAACTACATATTATTCATGAGGGACTAAATGGAGTATTAACAGGGTAAAAAGTATGGCCGTATTTAAGCGTCAGCAACGTCGTTGACTGACTTGTTTTTACGTTTTTCGCCGGATTGAGAAGTCAGCTTGACGATTTTATCAGCTACTGTGCAGTACAGTGGTTTTAATTCTTACTTGCTTATAGTCTACGTATGTATAGCGCATCTTTTTTATTATTTTTCTACATAGAATGCTAAAGCAAGAAAAATATGATTTTTGAGTTTTTCTATTGTGTCCTAAGGTTTGAATACAATGTCACTTCAATGAATGTTTGAGGCAAATTGCCCATTAGATTACTTATTTATAATGTACAGTAGGGCCTTGTTTAGCCACAAGCACACTTCTGAAGTCTTTCTTTATTCAGAAGTTTGATGTGCTTCTAAAATTATCATTTACAGCTTGACTATCTTACAGGGCCGCGTTTCATAAAACTATAATTCGCAGTTTATTATGACAATTCGATATACCATTTACATCGTGTAGCCGACCTTTTTTTTTAATCAGAGGTTCATCGTCTTTGCAAGGAACGTCGAATTGTGATAGAAAACCATGACTTGTAGTTATATTATACGGGGCCCTGTTGTTGCTATTATACCACTCGCTTACTGTGAAAGAAAACACCGTGAGGAAACCCGTGGTTTAGTTTGCTCCGCATGGGTTGGTATTGTCTTTCGTGTGGATTTAAGGCGACTTAGATTAGATGATAACACTATTGTACACACTAGAAAACAAAACACATTAAAAGGCTTACACGTGTAAGTTTTACCTTATACAACTTGCGGTCTTATCGCTAAAAGCGATCTCTTCCAGACAACCTTAGGATGGATAAAACTGAAAGGTAGCGAGAGTAGGTAAATAGATGTACATGTACATGAAATATATTGGAAGAATATGCATATAAACTAACTGACCTACAAGTATTTTTTTCATATATATTTAATATAATACTTAAACTAACCATACAACAAACTATACAAACGTACATATAATTATAATATACTAATATATACATAAGCTGAGAGGATGGTATGGTGCTTGGTAAGCCTACTTCGTCTAAAAATATGTCCCAGACACTACATCGGCGAAGTCGTCACTTAATTTATCTACCTCTAGTTGGAAATATTATTTACTGTACACCAGGAAAATAAATATTATAACAATGGTATAAAAAAGCTTATATTATTACTAGCTGATCCGCAAACATCGTTTAGCCATATTAATTAGCCTACGACCTATTCACAGACCTACCAAATATAAACAAAAAATAATGAAAATCGGTGAATCCGCTTCGGACAGTTCGATAAGAAACACTGTGAGACGATATTTTTATATATTATTATATGTTACAGTAAGGGTCCAATCTAAACGCAACTAGCCTACCAGAATACGCCCCCCGTGGGCAACCGTGCCCACAGTTTACGACCATTGAGTTACGATGGTACTGACGCCCACAGCGCCTCTGAATGAACTCTTCAAACGCGACAAAAGAATGCCTCTGCTAGTCCCCTGGGAACTTTAAAAGACTAGAGAAGTTCAGAAGATTTAATTTAACAGAACCCGAATTTAACTTGTCACCAAATTTGATTGGGAATACATTCTCTATACCATACCATTGAATCATAAAAGACATGTAAAAAACTAAGAAAAAATAAAAATAGCACCATATATTTTTAACTTTAATAATTTTGTTTTTCGATTGTTTAAATATTTTAAATACTGCAAAATGTCAAGTTGCTGTAATATTACAATTTTGTTTTTTCGTTGAATTCTTAACGTTTTCTAATAATCAATACCTAGTGAATTCTAATCGTGAGGTAATCTAGAGAAATCCTCGTCCATGCGGTGGAAAATTTTGAGTTTGATATGAATACCTCTGTTATTTAGGTATATACTCGTACAGGCATTTTCTCAGAGAGAGCATGTATGGACATACAAAAAAGTTATTTACAAAAAAACCAAACGCCACTAAAACACTCTTGAGACGGAGTTAAAGCAGTTTTATTAGAGGAATTCCCGATATAAACCGGCCTTAACTCAGTCCGGATTATGAGAGGAATTCCTTTTATAAACCGGCTTTTACTCCGTCTAAAGAGTGTTTTAGTGGAATCGACTTTTTATAAATAAGACTGTTACGGTTCTATTTATAAAAATAAGATTAATTAAAATACCACTCAGATTCAGTTAAAATATTCTGTGGTTAAGAGAAAGACGTCATCACAAATTTTTCAAAATGCCTCCGAGGAGTGTTTTAGAGGAATTATTATTATTATTATTAATTCTTTATTGCACAAAGACAGTGTACAAAAGGTGGACTTAATGCTGGTGGCATTTTTTTAAATAAGCCTGTTAATCTCCACTTACAACTACAACATTAAAGAGTTGAGAGAATTAAGCAAAATAAGATAAGATTGTGGTACACCAGGAAAAAAAAAGCAAAAAACATATTTACGAAGATTTAAGATAATTCTCATACCCTCTGTATCGTTTACAGTTTGTGGAAGCACTCTTTTGAGACTTACGATGAGCAACTCCTGAGTTAGATTTTGATTTATCAAGATATTAGTTGTGTTAAGAATTGCCTCTCACTTTTGTTCGGGAAGTGGAGGGTTTATAGCTGCATTTTACACTCTCTTCGACAGTGAAAAAAGTAGATCGCACTGCCGTGTATTATCTCAGTATATCTCATAACTACTAAAAGAGTTCAAATGAACCGCTCATAAAGTACTTCCTACCAAAAAACGCCAACAACAAAACTTGACTCTTAAAATCTCTTCAAAAGCTGCAAATGAAGACATAAAGTTCAACAGAGCTCGCTGCGGCCTGCTAATACTGGTGTCTATTAACAGGGCCCTATTAACTCGTGTGAGACATTGCGTTGGTACGCACAGCTACTTTAGTGAGAAATTTTTAAATGGCGGACGGCACAACCATCTTCACCAAACCAAAGGAACATTAAAAATGTTTATTAAAATGGTGTACATCGAGCGGTGGTAGCGGAGCGGTAGAACGCCGGCTTCTCATTCGGTAGGTCTTGGGTTCGAATCCTGGGATGTAACAATGACTTTGTTTCCTAAGTTACGTACATTTGTGGTGTTGGAGTAGCAATATCAATCGCTAACTGTAAAGGACAACGTCGTGAAGAAACCCTAGGCTCTGAGGTATTTCCATACCTTAGCGCTTGCTACGTACAATGGCCCAAGTATGGGGCTCAATGCGGAAATCTCAGGTCTAACTAGAACGTGGTGTGTATTGAGATCGAAGATCGAGATGTTCAGCAAATAACTTGAACCAAAATCCGCGCAATCGGAACGTGTTTGCGATTGGCTACATACAATCCGAAGAATTCTAAGTCACACCCCGCGTCCCCCGCCAATAAGACTCGAAATACGCTTATAATCAGCCATTTGACGCCCACTGCAGGACATAGGCCTCCCTCATGGTTTTCCTAACCATGAGGGGTTTTGCCATAATTGCCACGCTGGGCAGGCGGGTTGGCGATCGCAGTATGCGGTTGGGATCTCAGGAAAACGCTGCTGCCCTTCTCCTGGTAATGTTTTTCCTTAGTCGCCTTCTACGACATCCACGGAAGGAAATGGAGTGACGCTATTCTTAATCCGGCGCCACACAGTTAATACGCTCAAGTGAAGTCAAAATCGTTTGATCAAATTATAGTCGGGATCATACCAATAGACTTCAGTCTTTTCTACACGTGGATCAACACGAGTATGTTTTTGTCAGTATGGACAAGGACACACTGAGTGATGGCCATCAAGTTGGAATTCAAAAGACAAAAACGTCGTTCAATGTAAGAACTAGCCCTGCGATCACCCTAAGTTAGAAAGAAGAAGAATAAAAAGACAGTTTTTTTAATTTCCTTATGAACACAGACACTCTCTATCTATCTCTGTCTCTCTCACTCACTGTCCGATTTAGGGCGAATCCTATTTTCTCTCCCTTACTTTCTGGCTGCTCTGGTTTCTTATATCTCGGCGAGAAGATATTAGAGTCTAGACAGGCCAACTGCAGTGGGACTGCTCGGTTGGTCAGCAGTTTCATTGTCGTGCCAACTGCATTCAAACTGCATCTGAACTGTAATTTTGCAATTGAAATGCAGTTGAAATGCAGTCCGTCTCTTTTTTGTAACCATGGTAGCCCAGGGGCGCCAGTAGTGCTAAACCGACACTGCTTTTAAGATATTTTCCTCGAACATAGACAAGTGAATAAGCTGTAGTATGCTAAGGTCAAAGAACAAACGGCAACCTTTGTCATTGAACACAACAGCAGAGTCTGTTACAAAATTGCACAGCGACAGAGCCACAGAAATACCAGTAATTAGAGGCTGTTGACACTGTCAGCGACAGTAAACCTTGGCATTACTTCTCTCTATACTTGTAACCTCAAAAGTTCCCCAAATAATTTTGTTCTTTTTTGCCACTTGTACTGATTTTTGCCACACTTCTTATACAATAGGCTTATAAAACAAAGTCGGGTTGGTTACCCATTCCTAATTCAGGAATGGCTAGACAGACTTTTATGATTTTCGATTTGTTGGATTTGTCTTAACTCCGAATAGAAGAATAACTGTTAAAACTCGGAAAATAAAATTTAAAAAAAAAAAAATTTGAGGCGGTACGAGTTTTGCCGGGCCAGGTTCAGATTGTTTTTTTTTTTTCAAAGCAAAGCTTTACCAAATTTATACAAGTTCATATTTAGGGTAAGGAAAAAATTTAAAATTTAAAAATTTAGTGTGAAAAATCAAGCTTCTAAGTCAGTGTAATCATAAGATATTTCACAAACACCTCATAAACATCTCTAAAACCCCCCTCATTGAAAGTTGTAATTTAAGAAAAGCATTTGTATTCTAGATTTTATGTCAATGACAATAAGGCCACATAGTTATACCAGTGCTTACGCATTATGCTTTCTGTGTGTCGAAGGTACGTGCTAAACATGTTGTCAGCTAACGGAACCAGGTGGATTGTGCACCATTGTGTGTACTAAACTATCTGCTGGGATGCAAAACCAGTGGAATTTCCATAGGATGGTGTTCGGAACGATGCATGAGGTGACAAAAACAGAGCTGCAGTAGAAAACGCTTTACAAGATAAGGATAAATACCCCGTAAAGTCTATAGTGGTCTTGGGGTGGATGAGATAAATAAAACTAAAGAAACTGTTTTTTATTTAAAAACGAAATCCAGAACTTTCATTTTCACGACGTTAGTACGCCCGGACACATGACCAATTTTTGTGATCTTGCACTGTGATGTAAAAAGCCAATTTTTGTACTAAGATCACCGGTGTACACATTGTGAGTAACATTTAGTAACTAAAATAAATCACTCGGTTCGAGTTTCCTAAACTTGTGAAAACCCAGCTTTATTCTCTTCTCATTGTAATAAGCGGTGGCAGCCTATCAGTAAAATATATGCCATATTTTTAGTATCAATAGAATCTCGTTAACGGTTAAGGAAAACATCGTAAGGAAAATCGCAAATAGTTGGCTTCACACGTATTGACATTGTCTCTACTGTTGATTTCAGTGGAGGTTTTTTGGAATAAGCTGAATAAGGATTATATTTTTATATAACGTTGCGGTATCGTTAACGGTGTCTTGTGCCGCCCGCACCACCGACTCCCCGGTGGATGCGGGCGGCACAAGACCGGGAAGCTTGGAAAACCATAAGGGAGGCCTATGTCCTGCAGTGGGCGTCAAATGGCAGAGAATGATGATGATATCGTTGCGCCCAACAAGCGCCGGTCCGGTGTAATGTGGATAGTTTAATACATAAGACACTTTTTATACAAAATATACGCGAACGAAGTCGCAGGCACACAAAGTAATTGTGTAAAATGTAGAAAATCGATTCGCTAATACATGGCCATTGACAAAATTGATCACACAAGTTTGCTAAAGGCGATGCGAATAGTGCCGTGGCCGGATTGCCTGGATGATACTGGCGATAGCTGACCCCTGCTCGTGAACGGGTGTTGTCCGTATGTCTGGTTGCGGCTAGTGTTTTCCAACTTTTATAAGAATAATAACTAATGTTTTAGAATTGCAAGTTGTTGATTGCACTGGGGTCTTGTTAGGTTAGGTTACTCGTACCAACGTAGATATGACATCTAAGATGATTTGAGAAAAGATGGTCTTTTTCTCTACTACAAATTCAGCCCCAAGGCAGCGGTTAACATTGTAAATCGATATTCAACAAACAGCATGTAAATTATTTACGCGGAAACAGATTTCTGGTTTCTGATACCAAACCACGAATTCCAAACAAGTACTGCCTAATTCATAATAAACACCCAGATGAAGCAGAGAACTGGATATGAAAGATTATCTTTATGAATCTACGTATTTAACCAGGTACCTGCTGGCATTGGCAACTCTGCGATGCCGTCTGGATAGTCAATTAAGGCGGGAGCAACGCGAATTAAATTAATGTTACAGACGCTAGTAGCCAATTGATTGCACGCCCAAAGAGCAGCATTGATACGCCTTACATCGGATATTCGATTTCGTTAAATGAAAACACGGTGTTGTTTTTGTTTTTAACAAGCACATATGAATATCTGCGATCTCGGTTGTCGTTTTAAGGTGCAGTTATATTTATTCTACCATAGTCAACTCTGGACTTAATCACTCTTCCTTAGATAGGGCTAAACGGATCATGGAGTCTTCCAACATCTTTGTCCATCATCAATCTTCACTTTTGCAAAATGATATTTTGAGCAACCGTTACAAAAATCAAACTAACATAGCAAGTCGATGCAGGTGGACGTGGTTTCGAGTGGAAACCCAGAACAAACTGTTGCTGGCCAGAAAATCCAACAGAACGGAAGTGGACGAATCAAGTCGAATCAGTACAGATGTTACAGCAAAAGCAACCGAACCCCATTAACCTCAATAGTGTTAGTACTATGGAAGTCAGTGAAGTAAACGTAGACGGGGCTTTCGGTCGCTTTTGACCGGGAGCGGTGCTGATCGGCGAGTGCCTTCGTCGCACTCGTCCGCTAGGTCTGCACTAAGCATGTTGTGAAACAACAATGCTTGCTCGCTTGACTTACTGACCGGCAGCATGTGAACATCCACGCGTAAATGGCTAGCGTGGGATAGAAAAAGAAAACCTTATCCCTAACTATTCTTCGACCGATCCCAGATTTTGTAAGTGCACCAAGATGTAGGGCCTTTCATTCTAATGTCGCTTCAAGCCAACATTTACAAGAGTGTCAAATCTTTGGGGTGTCAATATACTAGCAATATATCTTGAAGACTCGAAACTTTACTCTATGTTTCATTCAGCTTTTGTATGAATACACAATTTTTTTAAATACTATCAATGTCAAAAAGTTGTTAATAGTAATATCAATTATTTCTTGAATTGATAAGACGAATGAATGACCTATGATGAGCAAACAACATTAAATTATAATAACACTACATTATTTCTTCCCATATTTTAAACATTTCTATCAACCTACTTCTATCTCACAGAAATAAGGGGCATTTGATTGCTTGATTCATTGAATGAAAATGCATCGGTGAAAAAGACTTCGTCAAACATATCTCGTGGTTACCATTAAAAGCGTATTAGCACTGCCCTGGGTGGCTCGACAGCGCAACAAATGATCCCCATAATGAAGAAACATGAAGCGCGATTATGGTAGCATTAATATAATAATTTATTATTTTAATCAAAACTACTCCGCTCTCTGAACAAAATTAGAAACACAGCAGGTCCGCTTTTGACAAGTTTTACTGTATGTGGGGAGCCCGCCAGCTCACTATACTGCCAAGCTAAACAGATTGCCGGTAGGGAGGGTGGCTCCATGAGGATGGCAGAGGAGAGGCAGAGTTTAAAATTATCAGCTGCTACAACATTGTCTCGGAAAAGTACCCTACCGATCTTGGCAGTAGCAAACCGATTATTACCCGAAATACCGTTGTGCTGGAATAAAGTTACTTTAAAAAACCTATTTAGAGGCTAAAAATTCCACCCATGCCGGGACTTGAACCCGCGACCTCTGGCTAACCGTGCCAGCGCTCTCCGAACTGAGCTAATGGGAAGTGCAGGCATCAGTGAAATTTCGAGCCTCTTTACAAACTTCTCTGTAGTACGTACTCTGTATTCTCAGCACGGGTTAGTGCAACAAAAAGAATATAATAAAGTTACTTATTAACCTAATAGAAAAACAATTTGCGCACAATATTGAGTGAACCTTCCAGCGCTTATTGTCTATAGATTTGATACCCGACTCACAAGTTTCTCTATTAGTAACTGATATACCACCATTAGGCGCCTTAACAGCGGCTTGAACATTGTTTTACTCGACAGCACTGTTCTTACAGCACGCACTAAGCTTTTATTTCGTTTTTAATTGTATCAGCTTCCGTTTCTTTTCGTGCGTCAAAATATTAACACGTTACAATCAGATAAAGGGGATACAATGGTATAGAAATGCTATCGAATGAAGAAGTATACGCGCATTCAATCATTGAGCGACGTGAAACGAGCTTTCAATATCGGGAACGAAATGTTGTACTGACGCTGGGTTAAACAATGATTATGAAATGTAATAGAATTCTTTGTAGTTCCATTCCAGAGATCGTGTTCTATTTTGACAGACGTTCGATGATTGCTTGTTTTGTTTTAATGAGCCTTTAAGAGTTTAACAGCGGTGGTAGCCTAGTGGGTAGAACATCGGACTCGGAAGCGAGAGACCCAGGTTCGATTCCCAGTGCGGGCATATACCTATGACTTGGTTTTCTAAGCTATATACATTTTGTGAAGTTATAGTAGCAATACCACTCGCTAATCGTAAAGGAAAATATCGTGAGGAAACCAGAGTGTCTGAGCTATTCACATACCTCAGCGCTTGAAATTGCTAATCCGCGGTGGGCACACGTGGTGATTAAGCCCACACTCTCTCCCTGAGAGAAGGCCTGTGCTTCACAGTGGGAGGTATATATGCTGCTTATGTTATGTATGTATGTAATATACCTTACCCCTTACTAAGTCAAGCCTGTATCGCGGGGCCTTGTGATTCTTTACAAGCTTAGTTTTAGTGATAATTGTAGACTTAGTTTGAGTAGACAACTTATTGTGAGATCATCGAATATACCTTTAATGTTAAAGCAGCCAAGCCTCTATAAGTTATCTTTCCCTCTAGAATAGGCTGCTTATGTTAAGAGTTTATCCTGGTAGAAACCACTTTTAAGGTTGTACTTTTTGGCTTCGAAAAAAGGACTGTTCTGAGGAACTTTCGACGCTTAAGATTTGTGGATTACCATGTGCGGGTCCGCACAACGCTTTAAGGATTGAGTAACAAGCCTTTTATATTTCTTAATGTTGTTAAAAATTTAACAGCCATTTTTAAACCGACCTTAACGTTTTGCTGAAAAAAATAATCAGAAGTGATGGACATAAAACTTAATAAAGATGTTTACAATAAATCTTATTTTACAACTTTGCTGTAATGTGGACGACTTTACGACTGGTGAATGCATTTTTAAGATGCTAAAGCCTGATACTGATAATTTTATTTTGAATGTATTCTCTTGGGAGCAGGTTGCAATCTTTTTCAACCTTATTGTAAATAGCAGGAAGTAGGTGTACTTTCTTAGAACAAGGTTGAGCATTGCTTGAATTGTTTTTTGCGTACTTGACATTATCACAATTTTTTTTACGATTTTCTAATAATAATAATACTTTATTCATTTATTTGCTTCTTTCTAAGTAAGTTACAGAGTGAGCCTAAAAGTAACAGGTGATTTAAAAGGATGTTCTTAGATTTATTAGTGGCCTACTGAGTTCTACCCGTAACGTGCGTAACTGTAAGTGTAACTCTGGTCTCCTCGCTAGGTTACCCTGTGTGGAGGAAACCAGTGAAATTAGTGAAACTTATTATTAAATCACTATTAAAAATACAATAACGAAACCAATTATCACTAAAATTTTTACATAAAACAACATACGTTTCATTATTATAGAAGTATAACTCTGGCAAACGGTTACAATAAATGACACCTAGAAATAAGTTATTTGTTTTCATAACCATGAGGGAGGCCTGTGTCCTGCAGTGGGCGTCAAGGGGATGATGATGATTTGTGAAGTTATAGTAGCGAGTGGTAACTCGCTAAGCGTGAAGGAAGACATCGTGAGGAAACCTGAGTGTCTGGTCTGTTCACATAGCAATACGTACTCTAATAAAATTCTAGACTAGTCAGAGCTGCCTACTCACATAACATAAAAAATGTATCACGGGTGGAAACTAACAAGTCTAATTCAAGCATGCATATTGAATCAAACTTCCTGAAACCAGCTTATAAACTTGCTGTATGTTTGAACGAGACTTCCTTGTTTTCTCTAGTCAAATTCTATATTATCTATGTAGTCGGCTCTGCCTCGTCTAGAATTTTATTAGCTTAGAGAATTTAATTGATTTCAAGTCTGATTCAAACTTGCAGCAAAGTTATAAGCTTATTTCAAGTGTCAATCAAATTTCCTAGTTTTCCTCGTCATACTTAATGAAAAACTAAAGACGGAATTCACGGACAGAACCAGGCGAGTCAAACGTCCAAACTCGAATCAAACGTCCTTCTGTTGCAGTTACTCAGTGCGACGTGTGCAAATTGCATGTTACAATAAAAGGTCGACTAATTAAAAAGCTTGTATTTTTTCAATGCGATTACCAGTTCCTACGGTAACGCCCTATCGTTAAAACGTCGTTATTTAGCGGAATAAACCTACTGGTCTGTATGGACCTTTTTTATCTTGCTCTTAAGATATAGTAGTAAATCTCATCATACTCTAAATAGGTTACAATTACTTACTCTAATTATAACTCTTTTTGGATCGATAGTTTTCTTTCACGTAGGTATCACGGGTGCTTGACTCTCTACAGGGTGACTTTTAATTCGATCACCGTTTTTTAAGGGGACATTCTAACAATAACTTAGAAACATATGGTGCTAGTTTTGCGCCAAAATTTTTTTTTTGTTGCCAACAATTACTTGATTTTAGGGTTCCGTACCCGAAGTGTGCCAAACGGGACCCTATTACTAAGACTTCACTGTCCGTCTGTCTGTCTGTCTGTCACCAGGCTGTATCTCATGAACCGTGATAGCTAGGAAGTTGAAATGTTGTATTTCTGTTGCCGCTATAACAAATAGTACTAAAACAGAAGTAAAAAATTAAGGAGGCTGCCATACAACAAACGAACTTTTTTGCCGTTTTTTGCTCGTTATTAATAATAAATACTCACAGAAGATTTAGTTCTATATTGTCTATAAAAATAAAATTAAAATAAAATAAATATTTCAGGGGGGTTCCCATACAACAAACTTGATTTTTTGCGGTTTTTTCTCGATCTTTGTGTCTAATGTTGCATAGATAATGGTCCGGAACCCTTCGTGCGCGAGTCCGACAAGCACTTGGCCGGTTTACCTAGCTTTACAATCTCGGAGTAAAGTTGTGAAAAATAGTGGACGATTAGAGAGGCCAAATTTAGTCATGAAATCCTATGCAAAAATCCACAAAACTCTTCCGAACAATGGCCAAACGAATAAGGAATTTAATCTTGCAGAGATAAAATCGTTTCCATAAACATTCCGGCACCTTGTAAACTCTTTTACAAGTACTGCCTAATTGGTTTTAATCTCCGCATGCGGGAAGCGATAAAACCGGAGTTTTTGTTGTCATTTTATACGACGTTTCACTGTATGTACAATTGTGCATGCTCTTTAGGAAGTTGACCACACAAACTGCAAATTGAAACAACCTTCTTCAGTATTGGGTAAACGATTTGAAATTCCAGAAATGTGAAAAGTAAAGGTGATGCAATTTGAAGTTAGTATTCGGCTCAATTGAAAGATATACATTCTACTCTAAGTGGCGTTTTAATTTAAACTTGAAGAATACAAAGAACCGCGGGTTGCTCACGATGTTTCCTTTCACAGATAGTGTGAAAACAAAAATACAAAGAACACAATGTCGTTATTATTATCTAGGTGGTTTCCCTCCCAACAATAATCGTCGAAAATTACGGCAATCATATCATACACACTACGCATATATGGCAAAGCCGACAGCACGATGGTCTTTACATACGTGCACTCTACTCAGTTGTGTTATGGGACACTATTCAACACAAATTTTGACCAGCTGATGTGATAAGAGTTTCAGTGATAAAGCAAGTAAAGCCAAGGCCTTAACTTCTCCAGTGACCCCATTCGTATGTTTTCCTTGGCGAACGGCATTGTTCTGAAGTCAAATGTTTGACTTATTTGTAACAGATATGAAGAACGATTATTCATTCAGGGAAGTCTCTACTAAGCGAAGAGGTGCTGGAAGGGCCAAATAAAAAGTATCCAAAACCGACTAGCTTTGTAACAAAATTATTATATTACATAAACTCACTCCTGGACCCCGGGGGTACTTTTTATCTTGCACTTGTCTTGTAACAAAAAACCCATAAAAAAATAATAAATAAAACGGCGTAGCCCGGGACGATGGCAAGATACCAGATGGGATGTCGTTGATCCCATGGAAAAATGGAAAAAACCTTGGTGTGGGACGCAACATGCGCGGACACTTTAGCGCCGTCCCACATCCAGGCCACCTCCACAAGAGCCGGCGCTGCGGCATCAAGTGCAGAAGGCATCAAGCGGTTCAAGTAAGAGACTCTTGCACAGAGTCACGTATTTGCGCGGTTTTCTATGTTTAGTTATTTTTTCTTATAGGTTAAAAAAACCATATTATAACCTATACCTTCCTCAGGGAAGAGACCCGTGTCCCTCGGTGGGGACATAATGGGTGGATGCAGACGTAAATCGTATTAAATCCTCGGGTTCACTTGTAAAAATAGGAGTCCCGCAGGGATCTATCTTAGGGCCGCTCCTTTTCCTAGTCTATATAAATGATTTACCGTTTATGGTACAAAAAATGTCGGAGATAGTGTTATTTGCTGATGACACGTCACTTATTTTTAAAATAAGGAGACAAGAAAATAATCTTGACGATGCAAATAATGCTCTCTCGCTAGTACTAGATTGGTTCACAGCAAATAATCTGCTGCTAAATTCTAAAAAGACGAAATGTATAAAGTTTTCCTTACCTAACGTACGAGTAGTTGAGAACAACATAGTAATTGGACATGAAAAACTAGAATTTGTAGATGATACTGTATTTCTGGGCATCACAATCGATGCAAAACTACAATGGGGTCCACATATTGTAAAATTAGCACACAGACTTAGCTCTGCAGCATATGCAGTGAAAAGAATTAGGGAACTCACTGACGTTGCAACTGCTAGGCTTGTTTATTTTAGTTACTTCCATAGTATTATGTCCTACGGTATACTACTATAGGGCCGGGCAGCAGACATTGAGACTATCTTCATCTTGCAGAAGAGAGCCATCCGATTTATTTACAGGTTAGGTAGTAGGGATTCGCTAAGAGATTTCTTCAAAGAAACCAACATCTTAACAGTTGCATGTCAATACATTTATGAAAATATTATGTACGTTACAAAAAATATCAAAGACTTCGAAAATGTTGGTGGCCACCATAATGTTAATACTAGAAATAAACATAAATTGTCATTTCCACTATTTAGACTTGCAAAAGTTAATACATCCTTTATGGGGCACTGTATAAGGTTCTACAACAAAATTCCTCAAGATATATTAGAGTTACCTCCAACGCGATTTAAAAAATGTGTTAAGCACATTCTGTGTAAAAAGGCTTACTATAACATCAAGGATTATTTAGAAGACAAAGATGTTTGGCATTAAACAGTAGATTAATATTATTTAAAGGACGATTGTGACTAGTATTCAACACATTCATGACTAATATTTTAAGTTGAAAACTCTGTTAATTAAGTTAAAACGTGTTTTGAAAAGAATAAATGTGGAGTTTCTTTGTTAGCTTCTTCTCCACATAATCCATTAATTGTGAAACTAACAACTTTGACGTTCATTAAGTAAACATTCTGTTTTTACAATGAATAAAAATATTTGAATTGAATTGAATTGAATTGATGATGAATAAAACGTTACTTTGGGGAAAACTTCGAAATCGTGAACAAAATGTCGGTTGTTCCATGCTAACGTGGCATTTAACCTACAGCATCGAAATGTATGGGACAGCTGACATTTTTTGTGACTTCGGAGTTTTTCGAAGTTCCACGGTAAAAGTTGTGAGTATTAACGTGTTCTTTCATTCCTTCCATTTATTTAGTATATGGAATGTATTTGGCTTTAAGTGTATTGGATGTATATGGATTATGCGGCTTTAAAATTCTTTATCTAAGCTATTAAGTATCAGGCTTCCTAATTGTTTCTATTGATTCATACCATTTATTTCCTGAATTATTGTTAACTTTTATCGTTATAATAATTTAAGCTCCTACATACACAGCCTAAAATACAGGTTTATTCCTAGTGTAGGCTTCGTACTTACTCTTACTTATGTTAAATTTAATTCTTATGTACACTTTATACCTACGACTTTATGAATAAATTTTAACTTATCTTATCTTATTATTGAGTTAAACGGCACTCACAACAAAGGCTGGGCCTAGTTTGGGGGCCAAGGACTATTGTAATTTTCTAGCAATGAAATCAGAAATCAATTATTTATTTCATGGTAAAGAATTTACATTCTGAATGATGAATTTCAATGTTAGCCGCTGCCTTGGGGAGTATTTGTAGTGGAGAAAAAGGCAGAGGGAAAACAAACTCCACTCTGACCATCTTTTCTCAAATCATCTTAAACTTTATACATCGGAGTCTATATGATAGGATTTCATAACATACATACAGACATACATAAAATCACACCTGTATCAAAGAGGCACAGTGTATTCTGTGCCAGAGGGCTACCCCTCTACGCAGAGACCAGGGACTGCCACTTGCCACGATGCTGACAGATCACTTTCGCTTCCTCAACGTTCATTGGTCGTTGCATGCACGCACGCCGATTTCGGGTACTTTTAATCTTGCCCTTTGCCAATAGAAGAAGAAGAAGAAAGACATTTATTATACCAACAAGATACATCAAAGAAACAAAATAAGCAGATAAGTAACATAATACAATACTTCCTCTGTTTGGTCCATAATTACCATGAATAACTTCACATACCAAAACATTAGTTAATTTTGTTACAAAGGTAGGAAAAACATTAATGCTGCGGCCTGACGCACTCGTTCACGAGCATAACGCAGGGATCAGCCATCGCCAGTCTCAACCATTTTAGAGGGAGATAGGTGACCCGGCCACCTCGCCACCTTTTGAATGACCTTTAGCAAACCTCCAGATGTAAAATATTCAACGTTTTGTTTGCAATATTATTTTATGTATTATAGATTCAAATGTCAAATTTCACAATGTCAATTAATTATAACTTAAACACTCAACAACAATAAAAACCAAAGGAAAAATAAATATTATCAAAATGTCAACCTATTAAAATCAAATTCATTCGCAAAAAGCCTCGTCAAATACAAAAAAACCTCCACATTGAGTTCTTGTCAGTTATAAAATGTATGATATGTTATTAATATGCAATCACGTCGTCTGTACACTTTTTTAAACTAAATAAATCATTTATTTACTATTTATTGATACTTTTATTGCACTTAAAAAAATCGTACAATGCGGCGGACTTATTGCCATGAAATCGCAGTGGAATTGGTTTACTACCTAGGGCTTACATCGTTCATATACTTGTCAATTCTATAACAAACATTTTCCGTCGTAGGGTTGGCTAGAAGAAATTTCTTTTAGCAATAAGGCCGCACTGTACTCTGTATCTTTACATGTTTTTATGTCATATGCTCTGGTGTACAATAAAGAATATTCTTATCTTATCTTTTTAGTTAACTTTATATGGGGAGTTTTTTACTCCCTGTAAATAGAAAGAAGGAAAGAGCTCATTATTGTAAGTATCGAGCCAATATATAGCAGAGTAACTCTTTCTAGATGTAAACAAACTATACTTTAAATACAAAGTAGGGATGAGTATTTCATCAATAGATTACGAATCAGCAATTAACTAGATGGACATTGCATTATGCCGAATTTCAACGATTTGTGAAAATCGAGGGAAAATCTACCTGATTCGGAGTAAAGGTGTACAATCGACAGCACATAAACCTTTACATACGTGCACTCTAATGCGTTAAGAGCCACTTGGCAACAAAAAATTAAAGGTTGACCTGCTGTCGACTAGACTGTACAACGAGGTTGCAGTCTGAATATAACTACTCCCAGGTCCAGTATTTCATGTCGTCAATTAAACATTCATGCTTGACCACAGCTCCAATAAGAAGTAATTCAAAAGAACACCTAATGAATATTTACACTTAGACAAGAGCGTTTACACTACGCAAGTAGGTAACTAACGTCGGTAATTAATTCGAATGCTCCTGCACTAATGGGATACCATTTGCCCGGCAGAATAAGATATCACTTGTAACTTGGGGTCCCTGGTGACAAATACCGAAGCCTTAATGACCTCCAGAAAATTGCCATCAAAGAAACATATATTATTTGGGTTCGATTCCCACTAGACGCTGCCGTACTTGACTTGTACAATTGGCCTCAGTCTAGATGTATTTCCATGTGTGGTATTCTTGCCTGGCGGCAGCCTATGGCAATAGCACAGGGTATCCTAGTTTTGGGCAGGACAAGAGTTGTGTTGCGTGGAAGTTATTTTTATTATTTACTCTACCGCTGATAACTGGGAAGGGGCGTGATAGAGAGTTCGAATAATTACTACAGTAGTTAAAGCTCAGAACAAAAACAATAGGTCAATCAACTCTTATAAATTATTACCACAGTAATCGTTCTCAAGCGGTGGTAGCCCAGTGGGTAGAACAATGGACTCAAAAAAGAGACCCAGGCTCGATTCCCAGTGCGGGCATGTACCTATGAGTTTGTTTATTTTCAAAGTTACGTACATCTGCAACTTTGTAGTAGCAATACCACACGCTAACTGTGAAGGAAAACATCGTGAGGAAACCCGCGGCTTGGTTGGCTCCGCACGTATTGACAGGCGTGAGTATATGTAATGTATTTTAAGTTCAATTGAATGTGTTTAATACTAGAATATGTCCTGTTAGAGGTTTAAAAGCCCTTACGGAACCACACAACCTCAATTCAACCTCGCTTACTTGGCATGCAATTTTTCACAACTTCTCGTTGGTCCAAGTTACACTGCTAATGACTTCGATCTGTACGAGATAATTATTGAAATAGGCCCGAGACACGTAAATGCGTCGCGAATTATCATGTCACATGCAAGTCGATGTTTCTAGGTGACTTTTTGAAATGAGAAACTGGATATAATTTAATTAAGAACCGTACGTAGAAAAGGTCTGTTTTGTAAATCTGATTAATGAAGTTACAAATGACGTTTCAAGAAACTAGCACAAGTTAACTAGTAGATGCATAAAGGTGTCTAGACTAACACAAGTTAACTAGTAGATGCATAAAGGTGTCTAGACTAACACAAGTTTACTAGTAGGTGCATAAAGATTTCTAGCGGGGATCGTTCTACTTAAATTGTATAAGTTGTGCAGTACAATATTTTGGTCGTCTCGAAGCTATAATATTAATAAAAGCTTGACCAAATGTTTCTAATAAAATTTCGTTTTTATTTTCGTTCAAATTAGAATTATCTGACATACATGTTTTTACAATAAAATGTTGCCAAGCAACTAGAAAAAGGTCTATGAACTTATAAAGTAACTACTGGAAACAAAAAGACTATATCCTCAATTCCTGATGCACAGTAGTCGTGCACAAATATGAAAGGCCTATGGACGGTTTGGCACGCTAGGTGTCTAGCGTGCCACGGAGGGTTTGGCAACCTAGGGACGGTTTGGCACGCTAGGTATCTAGCGTGCCACGGAGGGTTTGGCAACCTAGGAACGGTTTGGCACGCTAGGTATCTAGCGTGCCACGGAGGGTTTGGCAACCTAGCGCGTCAAACCGTCCGTAGGCAATATCTCCATGCCCGTAGGTATTTTCAAAGTTAAGTGAAGGCGTCAGGTCAGTTTTAATTTAGGAGCGTTTATGACGACGGCATTCACTCTCGGGGAGCTAGACAAAGATCAGGCTCTGCCACTTGCCACGATCTTGACTAACCTGTTCCGCTTTATCAACATTCAGAAATACAGGCGAGAGTTGATATACGTGTATGAATTCATTCTCTCTCGCCCGCACACAAAATTTTCAATTATTATAAAAGAATGAGGATGCTTTTGACAAATGTGATAGAAAAACATGGCTTAAGAAGTTCGTCATTTTATTTCGCCAATTTTAACCAAAGCAAAAATAAAACGTTTCCGTAATTTTATCTTCTAGTGCCGTTTTCCGATTGCCGGTTTCTAGTTTTTTTTTTTTTTTACAATAATTAAGAGAGGAAATAGTGACGCCCGAATACAGCATAGACTATTGCACAAATCTGTAAGCAAGCATACTTAAACTTTTTCTGTATTTTTCTTTCACTGTGACCTGTCCAAGGCGTTCGATTGCGTCGACCACGAAACGCTCCTTATAAAATTACACCGATATGGTTTAAGTAATAAATCGCTAGCTCTTCTTCGATCTTACTTAACAGACAGAACCCTAAAAGTAGATATCAATAGAGTTAAATCCTCAGGATCTAATGTAAAAGTAGGAGTTCCTCAAGGTTCTATACTAGGACCGTTCCTTTTTTTGGTTTACGTAAATGATTTGCCCTACCTAGTAGAAAAACTATCGCAGATAGTACTGTTTGCTGATGATACTTCCTTAATTTTTAAAGTAAAGAGAGGTTTAGGTAATGTTGACGATGTAAACAATGCTCTATCTACAGTTCTAAACTGGTTCACGGTGAACAATTTGATGTTAAATGCGAAAAAGACAAAATATGTCAAGTTCTCCTTGCCCAATGTTAAAAATGTTGACACGTGTCTAAAAATATCTGGTGAGAAATTAGAGCTGGTAGAGTCCACACTATTTTTAGGCATAACAATAGACTCAAAACTGCAATGGGGTCCGCATATTGAAAAACTATCGGGTAGGTTGAGTTCAGCTGCATTTGCAGTTAGAAAAATTAGGCAACTTACAGATATATCGACTGCGAGGCTGGTCTATTTTAGTTATTTTCACAGTATTATGTCATATGGGCTGTTATTATGGGGACGGGCAGCAGATATAGAAACAATATTTATTTTGCAAAAAAGAGCAGTAAGAGCAATTTACAACCTAAGCAGTAGGGAATCGCTAAGGGACCGTTTCAAAGAAATAGGAATTCTTACACTGGCTTGCCAATATATATTCGATAATATAATGTATGTTCGTAAAAATATAACCATGTTCAAATTAAATAGGGACGTCCATAACGTAAACACTAGAAATAGAAATAAGCTTGCTTATTCTAAATTTCGTTTAGCCAAGGTAAATACATCGTTCGTAGGCTATTGCGTTCGTTTTTACAACAGAATTCCAGAACATGTTCTATCCTTGTCTGAAAATAAATTTAAAACATTCATTAAAAAATCGCTATGTAAAAAAGCCTATTATAGAATAGACGAGTATATGAACGATATAAGCCCTTGGTAGTAAGCAAATTCCACTGCGATTTCATTGTTATTTAATTATTAATATTACAATTTATTTAGTTTTAAAAAGGTGTACTGACGACGTGATTGCACATTAATAACTATAGCACACATTTTATAACTGACAAGAACTCAATCTGCAGGTTTGCTAAAGGTCATTCGAATGGTGGCGTGGTGGCCGGGTCATCTATCTCCCTCTAAATTGGTTGAGACTGGTGATGGCTGACCCCTGCGTTATGCTCGTGAACGGGTGTTGTTCGTGTGTCTGGCCGCAGCACTAATGTTTTTTCTACTTTTGTAAGAAGTGTTATTTTGGCTTTTAAAGTTATTGGTGGCTATCACGGAATCATATCATATAGGCTTTGATGTATAAGTTTAAGATGATTTGAGAAAAGATGGTCAGAGTGGAGTTTTTTTTCCCGCTGCCTTTTTCTCCACTACAAATACGGCCCGAAGGCAGCGGCTAACATAGTAACATAGTACATTGACATTCAGCAAACAGAATGTAAATTCTTTACGTTGAAATAAATTATTGATTTCTGATTTCTGATTTCCTAGCATGAAATAACACCATAGAGTTCTGGAAAAAAAAACGCATATAAAGTAATTTAGAAAAAAAAGAAAAATAAAATGCCTTTCTTTGTACTGTTGACTACTCTAGGTCAAATGAAAATGCTTAGAGCGATAACATGGTCTATTTTAGACCTTACATCTAGATAAGAAACTTAAGGCTTTAAAGAACTGCCTCAATATTGTACTGTACATTACATACAATCCAGTTGAGCTCTATTTAATTGAACTTTATATTCAAGGTAATAAGGTAAAAATTGGCAAGTCTAGTTAAAGCAAGTTAGGAAGTTTTATAGCGAAGCGGTAAGCTAAGAATGAAGTTAAACACGCTACGGATTAAGTCGATATGTAAATATTGATGCAAAGAAATGTTATTTCAAGTAGGAAACTTGAATAGACAAGTAGCTGGTAAATATTTGACTTGTTTTAATACTACAACGGTATTAGTACATAAGTTTAAGTTTACCTAATATCACTTTTTACCAAGCACGTTTTCTTTAAAAGAAGATACGTGTATACTTCATTGCAGTCAACTTTGTCTGGGTTGACAAACAACTTCTTGAAATTCTAAGTCACGAAATTGATGATGTAGGTTCATATTTCTCGAATTAATGAGATGAATGACCTAGTAAAAACAAATAACTTGATATTTTTGCTTCTAGTATTTAACTATTTTTATTAGTGGTCTGCATGTTGATAAAAGTTGAATGCAATTAATATATACATACGCATAGGTTTTTTTTTTAATCCTAATAAAATTGTTCATTATTAATTATATAGAATTTAAAATTCATATTGCAGAAATGAAAAAGAAGAGAGATTTTAATAACAGTACATTAAAAATGAAATCAAATGTCACCCTATTCAATTCCATGGTCAAGTTAAAACTACAGCGCTCACTCTTTCCAAATTAAAAAAGAAAAAACCGAAAAGGAACCACTTACAAGAAAATCGTTTTACACTACGAACATTATAATTACATGGTTGTTAATTTAAAATTAACAAACCGTAAGATGATTTTACGCCTATAAATAAGAAAACTATAAATGCACGTTGCGTTTAATTGGAGATAAGTTATGTACAAAATGGTGCCGACCGACCAGAGCATTGGATTAAGCCTACTTATAAATTTGTTGAGAAAAATATTTGAATTAAATCTAACTTGCTTTTCAACACATATTTTTAGCCTACATTATTTCCCACTGCAGGGCACGGGCATTTCTCTCAGAGAGAGAGAGAATCCGCACACAGCGGATTGACAATTCTAAGCACTGAGATGTAAGTGAATACCTCAGACACTCAGATTTTCTCACAATGTTAATGATGACGATGATGTGTTTAAGATTGAATGAAAATTAAGGTTTTCTGGAAAGATCGCTTTTAGAAAATAGACCGCCAATTGTACAATTACTTATTAAACTTAGATAAGAATTTCATATAAATAATTTCCGGTGTACAATAAAGTATTATCTATCTACATTACATCAGATAAACTCACGCCTGTATCGTGAAGGGGTTGGCAGAGACCAGGGTTTGCCACTTTCCACGATCCTTCATCTACATCCATTAGTCGTTGCATGCACGCACGCTGGTTTCGGGTACTTTTTCCTGCCCTTTTCTAAGACTCCCCTATTTGGTCGAAGTATGTACATTATGTTCCCTATCTATCTATCAAAAATAGGTCTATGGCCTAAATGAAAGGTATACTACTGAATAAAAGGATTATTACAATTATATAACTTATTTATTTACTTCCATTATTTAAGTTTCAAAATGTCGTATCGAATATATGAATTTTCCGCCTAATCACAGCTTGTCAAGATACACCTCTCCATAAGGAACAAATCATGTTAATGTGTAAAACTTGACAGCTTAGTTTATGCGACCACTGTACGGGAACTGGCGGGAAACAACGCTATATATTACTGAATAATTGCATTGTCGCCCCTTTCACCGGACTTTCATTTCGGATTCGATTCACATATATTATGCGACCAATTTAAAACGCAATCGCGGTCGCGTCCTCTAATTTGCTGACGTCGGACGCGACTTGTAACACAGAACGTTCACTCAGGAGAGCTTGAACGCCACTGGAAAATTTATTAAGGTTATTTGTGATCAATCAAGTAGAATTTCGATAGATATATAGGTAGGGTTCCGTACCCAAAGGGTAACTTCACCGCCGTCCGCCGATCCATCCGTTCGTCTGTCACCAGGCTGTATCTCATGAACCGTGATAGTTAGACAGTTGAAATTTTCACAGTTGATGTATTTCTGTTGCCGCTATAACAACAAATAATAAAAATAGAATAAAATTAATATTTAAGGCGGGCTCCCATACAACCAAAGTGCTGTTTTATGCTCGATATTAATAACGGCAACAGGAAGACACTTGAAATATCCAAATGTTGTATATATAGATAATGGTACGGAACCTTTCGTGCACGAGTCCGACTCGCACTGGTCGGTTTTTTTATTGTACACCAGGACATTATTGTTCAGCAGGACATTAAGTTACATTACATTTAATTTTTAAAAAATAATAAAATACAATACAAGTATTAGAAACAAGTACAAGTAATAAAACAGCAATTTCTGCGCTGTTTATTTTAGTCTTGAGAATTAGCATTCTGACTTGAAGTGGTCAGACCAAAAAGAAAATTCGATTTGGTACTCCGCACTCTGTACTTCGTAGTGGCTTTGTAATTATTAAAAAAAATATTAACACACGTAGGTACTTACATATATATAAGCTCGTGCTAGCATCCCAGAGAGCTAGACAGAGACCACGAATTGATTCGATTGTATTGTCACGTCTCTTACTAGAATGAAAGAAAAACAGCTCAGGTGTAATAGTGTTATGAACCGTGCTGCGTTATCAATTCAAAGCAGTAAAACAGTAGCGTTAACAACATAATCGAAAAAAAAATCGGTTACCTACCTTACCCACCATTTGACACCCGAAACTATCGTTTCACCTGCACCCGCACCGCGCTCTACGTTCCCAACGCCTCTTGTGTCCTGCGCCTAATGTTTCACATGTTCACCATTGTAATAAGCTGTGGAATAACACGCAGTTCTTTTTAAAGTCAAAGTCAAAAATGTTATTCACTACAAAAACCAAATGTTTACTTCATCATCATCATCAGCTACTTGACGGCACAGGCCTCCCTCGAGGTTTTCATAACCATAATGGGTTTTGCCATAATCGCCACGCTTGGCAGGCGGGTTGGCGATCGCAGTATGCAGTTGGAATCTCAGGATGACGCGGCTGCCCGTCTCCTGGTAATTTATTTCCTTATTCGCCTTGTACATCCACGAAAGGAAATGGCGTGACGCTATTCTTAATCCGGCGCCACACGGAACAATGTTTACTTAATGAACGTCAAAGCTGTTAGTTTCACAATTAATAGATTATGCGGAGAAGAAGCTAACAAAGAAACTCCACATTTATTCTTTCCAAAACAGGTTTGCTTAATTAACAGATTTTTCAACTTAAAGTACACTAGATACAATCGTCCCCGTTAACATTATTTAAATACCAGACATCTTTGTCTTCCAAATAATCCTTAATGTTATAATAGGCTTATTTGCACAGAGTATGCTTAACACAATTTTTAAACCGGGTGGGTGGTAACTCTAATATATCTTGAGGAATTTTATTGTAGAACCATATACAGTGCCCCATAAAGGATTTATTGACTTTTGCAAGCCTAAAACGTGGAAATGGCAATTTATGTTTATTCCTAGTATCAATATTATGATGGCTACCAATATTTTCGAAATTGCTGATATTTTTTCTAACATACATAATTTTTTCATAAATGTATTGACTTGCAACTTTATATTCCAGTTCTTTACTAATGCAGTTTCAATATTTGAATAATGAAATCTATAATTAAACTCCAATTGGGTCTAAGCGGAGCCTCTGTCTCTTCCGCTAGCCACCTCGATGCAAGTGTCAAATAAATTTTAATTAAAGTGAAATGATTTCTAAAGTGCTAAGGGCCGCGTCGCTACTCGAATAATTGACACGCGCTGTTGATGAATCGACCTTGTTATAATGCCTTCGGGTGCCATCCGTCTTTCCGATGGCGCATTCTTGGTGTCGACAACACAGCAGTGTTCTTCGGGTACCGAACCATTTAGGTAAACAACTTTACTGTGCGAGTTTGGTAGGTTTAATAAACAGCATATTTGGCACCTATTATTATTATTATTATTAAATCCTTTATTGCATATAAAACAGAAAGTTTTGCACATAGGCGAGCTTAATGCTACTTAGCATTATCTATCAGCTAACCTATTTTACATTGACGGCTTAAAAGATTGCTGTGCCTCTACAGTGATCTTTACAAACTTTACAATATGCCCACTTATTATAGGGGACAACTGTAAAGAATAGAAGAGTTTCAAATACGCAAAGTAATCATATGTTATTTTGTATTTTTTTTTACAACTAAATTGATGTCACCTTCAAGATAAAATTTAGTTACGTAAGAAAAGAAAAGAAACGGTTTGTTATTTCTCAATCTTTATCAATGTTTATGTCGTAATCTAGGTATAATTCTTATTTTGTTTTAAGCTCTATTTACTATTTACTACTAATAAATACTTTTTGTCTTACCTTATCTTTATAGTAATCAAGTTTGTTCGTCCTAGGTAATTAATTCATCTCATTAAATCGAGAAATATCCAATCCACTTTCTTTCTCCGCTTTGACGGTATTTCAAAAAAATGTATTGCTTAGGTAGAATATTTATTTATTGTACATACACCAGCTAACATTAACACTTAAGATATAAACAAAGTTTAACAAAGGCTTACACCCAGACAAAATCTGAATGGAATGAATTATACCCACAGTTTAAGTTACCAATACTTCGTCTAGCATTATTCAAGTCCTGTCATTACGTCACTTACTTTCAAGATACTTAAGGTGCGACTAAAAATCAATCGAATGGATCTGGCAATTTTTTAAATCACTAATTTGACTTTAAGATGTTTTGATTCGCTTACACTAAAAGGACTTATACATGGCGTCCCACGGCTATTTTTTTTATTATTTAAATTATTACTATTTTTTTTTTTAATTAAAATAATGTCTTCTTTCAGTAAAATATTCCATTTACAATATTCAAGGTACTTTCCCTCTATGTGGCATAGCCGTGGGACGCCCTGTATACGAGTATTTCTTAAATGAGATTTAAACCAGAAATTTCTTTTCATTTCTACAGGCTCCTATAAGTAAGGATAAAATTACGGGTACAGTGTTACAAAATTGAAATTCCTAAAAAATTAAATTTTGCCACCTCTACGAGGATCTACACCTTCATGACCGGTCAGCCAACGTCCATTATTTTGTCGTGTGACATCAAAGTCCTTTTTTACTCATTTAATATTAATCTCAGAGGCGCATATCAGTTCAGATAGAAGCGACCTGTCCATACGGAGCTAAATAATAAACGTTCCTTTCGGAGATTAGGCGTGTTGCTTTAATATGCCGTAACACAGGCTTAGATACTCACTGACTTAAGACATAGTCCATTAAATATGTAGCTTTGTAGGAATTAAATACACTTATATTTCTATGTAGTTTGTGAGTATTTATTTTATCATTAACATCTTATAAGTACGTTTAGCGTTGTTTTGGTATATTAATTAGCTTACGTCCTGACCTAAAAAATTTCATAAAAATCGTTAAAGCCATTTCGCTGGAGATCGATAACAAACACTGTGACACGAGATTTTTATACATTACATTAAAAACTTTTAGCGGTAAAACTTTTAGTAGTAAAGGACAAAAACTACTGTCCTTGTAGAAAAATAAAATAAACACTGGCAGGATACACCTGCATAGCCAGAAAAAAAGAACAAGTTCCATAATTAAATTAGCGTCGTTCGAAATTCGAAATCATACGGCGACAGCACGACCGCAGTTGGGCGCCTACTCTACACATTCCGTTGCACGTCCATAAAAACGACAGATAATTGAAATGAGTTCCTTGTAAAAGAGTCTAAAAACGATTATCCCCCTGCCTTTTAAGACGCTCGAGATACACAAATGGACTTTGTATTAGAATTTATGTCACTTAAAGCGAGATGATATAAGAAAGCGTCGACGGTTTTACACGCAATAAAAATATGGGAATGACATGGATGCCGCCGCATGTCAATCGAAGACTTAATACAATAATCGTAAAAATGTTCCGGGACATACCTCGTGTGGTTAGACGTCCCACCGAAGTGTGGGATACTATGTTGGAATTTTCTTGATAAGAGAACTTGACGTGTTAGAAATAAGGAGTGATTTGTCCGGTGTTTCAAGAAATGGACAAAAATAAATTAAAAAGTTGGATTGTAACACCTACAACTCATTAAGTAATTATATTTGAAACTAAAACTTCCTCCGCTTTTCATAGAAAAAGTGCGTCACAGTTTCCGCTTTTCTGAGAGAGCATATTCCTTGCAGTTGTACGTATACAGGGTGGCAAAAACAGATGACCAACACGAAAGCGACCCATCATCATCATTCAGCCACAAGAAGTCCACTGCTCGACATAGGCCTCCTCCATTTGGTGACCGGTTGGAAGCGGCCTGCATCCAGCGCAAACCCAAAAGCTTCCCATACTAAATACGAAAGCAAACTATTTTATCCAAATTTTATCCATAAAAAAATCTGTGTTAAGTATATAAAATATGTCAGGACGTAATGGACGCATACGTTCCAGCGTTATTAGCATGGAGAGTAATTATTATAAGCCCGTTCGAGATCCCAATGTTTTGAATACATAGCACGTTGAAATTTCAGATTTGGTCTTATAAAAGAGAGCTTAAAAATTCAGATAAGGTTTCTTGCGGGAAAACCCTTACCAGCAAGACTAGTATTTAACAAACATTCGCTAAAAAGTGCTATTTTATACCTCAATACCTCCTAAGCCGATGATTTCTCACGCACGGTTCTTTTAATGCAGAGCATACATAGGTTTTAGGGAAGGGCATTAAAATACAGACTGTAACAAATTCCCCATATACATCCAAAAGAGAGTGTTCAACTCGTCGATACCGACAACTTTTACAATGAAGAAACCTGTAATGAAACGTTCTTCGGGGTATCTGGACATCTGAACTTAATTGTCGTGATCTATTAACTCAACTATTTTTTCACGTTCTTGCCCGATCTATCAGAAACAAACTTGTTTTTTCACAGTGTCTAGAACCAATGCTGGCAAGAGAGGTCCCCTCAACAGAATGTGCGGCAGCTATAACATAAAATTTACGGTTGATTAGTTTCATAAGTCAAAGCAGTGCTGCAAGCAAATGTTCACAAAAATCCTGTCAAATTCATGAGCTGTATCGATTTGTTTCGTTTAGTTTTTCCAATAATATTATGGTAATAATAATATTATTAACTAATATTAGGTTAGCTGGAAGAAAATACTTACTAGTATTAAGCTCGCCTTTGTACAAACACCCCTTTTGTGCAATAAAATATTTTTGAATTTTTGAATTGAATATTGATGATTTTGTGTGTGTGTGTGTGTGTGTGTGTGTGTGTGTGTGTGTGTGTGTGTGTGTGTGTGTGTGTGTGTGTGTGTGTGTGTGTGTGTGCATATTTACCTATGTATCTCTTTCTGAAACAGCTGCTTTATTGTTTGTTTATTTTAATCTCAGAACTAAATCTAGAACTATATCGCGTATTGCGCCTTTTATTTATTATATTAAGTATTACCTATCTGTGGGAAATGCTGAGGAATTGGCCAAATGTACTATATTGACTCTAATATTTTTTTCTTATAAGTTTGGTTATTCTGTTTCTTCTCCTTGAAAAATAAAAATAATGGGAAATAAGAAAAAATAGCACCTGCTCCATATGTTTTAATGACTTCAATATAGAACAGCAGGTATTGTTTATATTTCTAACTTAAAGTAAGAGTTGTTTGTTTTGACGGGTAGAACCATTATCGGATATTAATGGTCATTTTGTTGGACTCTGTCTACGCCGAGTTCCTGTCTATGTATGTAATGTGCAAGTTACCTTAAAATCATTGGCAGCCCCAATAGACTCTTCATGTTCACGCTATTTATATGATGCTGCGCTAAACGTGCCTATTTATTGATTTTTTAATACTTACTCAGGCTATGTCATCAGAACATTTGACTGATGTTCTGCCTATCGACCCATAAACATTCATCGTTATCATCATCATTCAGCCACAATAAGTCCACTGCTGGACATAGGCCTCTTCCATGGATTTCCAAAAATACCGGTTGGAAGCGGCTTACATCCAGCGTCTTTCAGCTACAAGATGGACCCATAAACATTACATTACTTAAACTCATTACATTACAAACTATACCCATCCGGGAGTAGGTAGAAACCTGGATCTGCCACTTGATACGAACCTGATAAACGACTTTCCAATATTCATTCTTCGCTTTTTTGTATACTTTTCATTATGCGCTTCGCTGACCCATAAAATAGCTACTCCCATAAAATAATAATCTATTTTATTTTACTAATTTCAAACTATAAAATTAAAATATTCCTGCTATTATTTGTAGAGTTACACCTATTGTGAATGACTTTAATTATTTGTTGACAAGTTATAGTGAGGAAGAAGTTGGCAGAATGGAAAATTTCGCGACGAGCACATTAGGAGGGTCACTGTAGATTTCTACTTTCATGGGATTTTCTCTAAGCCACTATTTATTGCTTATAGCAATTTCTTCCAGGGAACCTTATATTAGAAATATTGCCGAAGGAGAAATTGAGACTGGTCGTAGGTGTTAATCGAATATTAATGTACATACGTATACATAATAATAATAAACTTGCATACTATAAAAACATAAAACTATATTTTGGGTTGATCACGGCAAGACAAACTCATGGTCAGCACGTCTTTGTGGGGCGTGATCTGTTGAAGGCCTATTTCCAGCAACAGCTGATGACGAAGGCAATCATAATTTCCTGTACGTAATCCCGAATCAATGTGGGTAGTTTCAACGTCCACCCACCCAATACCAGGAACCGAGAGCCTCTAGATTGTAAGTTAGACGGTGCGCAATGGGCCACCTACTTCTCTTCCATCTACCGCCTCAGTAGGTAATAAGACATCAACGCGTACCCATGAAGAGCACAGGCGGCCACCTCCCCTGTAATGCCTTTTCATTATAAACACTCGTTTAGTAAAACGGGTCTGGCCCATAGCGCACTGAAATTTGGACCGTGTTACGTAAAACACTTTTAATGTATAACGTTGTTAATGTGAACGAAAACATCGTGAGGAAACCCGCGACTTAGTTGGCTCCGCTCGTATTGACTTGTTATTCCTGTGGACTAGGCCGACTAAGCTGCCGGACTGGTATACATGTTGGGCAAGCCTACTCCATCTAATATCCCTTCACCCATCTAGTGTGAGTGAAGGTGCCACTGGACGCTGTATAAATCATCTCATTGCGTAAATGCAAAGGCCAAAGTTTTTTTTTGCTTTTCCTTGTTTTTATTCAGACATTTTTAATTTTATAGTGATAACAACAAAATGTCTGAATGAAATACATGGAACAAAACAATTCTATACATAAAAAAGAGTTTTTCTCGAAAGTAAATTATTGTGGGATGGAATGTTCTATTACGTTTCGTAGAGTTCCACACGACATGACATTACAAGGCTGAGGCTGCACTATATAGCGATGTGAGTGAGATAAACTTGGTATCGCTACACTATCAGCAAAAATCCAGTAATCTTTAAGCGATGACGTGGCTTCTTTAAACGTATGCTTCGATTTTGCTGCAATTTCGCCGATAAATTGGTCTATCGTAACTATTCTTGTTTAGAGGATCGTGATTACACTGATATTATTCCTATTGCATAAATAAATAAAAGTTTGCTAGCTATATTTGTGGAACAGTGAGGCCTTAAACGTGAATACCAATTAAAAAATCGTTTCAATCGCTTGCTATTTCGCAGGTCGCGTCGTTAACTAGTGTCATCATCATCATCAGCCATTTGACGCCCACTGCAGGACATAAGCCACCTTCGTGGTTTTCATAACCATGAGGGGTTTTGCCATAATCGCCACGCTCGGCAGGCGGGTTGGCGATCGCAGTATGCGGTTGGAATCTCAAGAAGACGCTGCTGCCCGTCTCCTGGTAATTGATTTCCTTAGTCACCTTCTACGACATCCGCGGAAGGAAATGGAGTGACGCTATTCTTAATCCGGCGCCACACGGAACTAACTAGTGTAGCTGAGGCTAAACTAGTGAATAACCTTAGATGATCAGAAGACACAAATGTGACGTCTAAATAAATGTGTCATTACTGTCAAATAAATTAAATTTTGTCTAAAGCCAAAAAGTACAAATAAGTTCTACCTCATTTACGTACGTCATAAGCTATTTTATAGGGTATAACTTTTTTGTGTTGAAACAGGAGTATACCGAAAAGCTAAGCGTTAAGCTTGAACCTACAATTATACCTTATTGGACGATCAAAAGCTCCGCTCTTGTAGCTTTTATGAAAAATACACTGAATTAATACACTTTTTTATCTTTTGCTATCTTGTTCACGATTAAAATTACAGGATAAAATCTAGTGCAAAGAGCTTACGTCCATACTTACACTCAGGCCACTGTACTACGTTTTAATTACCACGGTAACAAAGTTGGTAGTTTATAAAGCTTACTTCATTGATTTTACAAGGTTTTTATTTTTATAGCCTTTTTAATTATCACATGGCTTAAAAAGTAAACACAAGAACAATATTAGCTTACGCTACTTGAGATGCAACCTTTGAAACTCTATAAGATGTTGGTCCCAAACTAGGATTTCCTGTGCTATGGGTAGCCTGGCTACTTCCAGGTTACATAATAATATGTTTTACAATAAAAACTTATACTTATACCTCTCTTATAGCTCTGCTATTTCTTGAACTATCTCTGTTTTTATTTTATTATGTCTTTATTGATCCTACGTTTTACATCACATTACGTATTTTTTTAACCTGCTTTGTGGAACGAAAACTAAGAAGACTTAAGCCCTGCCTACATAGTTAGAACCTATCTTTTGCTCAGTTTTGCTTAGATTTTTTCTCCACTTTGTATCAAGTTTTTGTCACTTATTCTGTAGCCGATTGACTGCAAATTATACGAAATTCCCAAAAAAATTATGAGCAAGTAATAACAACAACAAGAAAAAACATGTTTTTTCTGTAAAACCCGCGTAAACGTGTGCCCGATATAGATGAATTAAAAATAAGGTGTACATTTACGTTCTCATCGTGAGGAAACCCGCGGCTTGGTTGGCTCCGCACGTATTGACTTATCATTCCTGTGGGCTAGGCCGACTAAGCTGTCAGGATGGTATAGGTGCTGGGCAAGCCTACTCCATCTTAAACAATGTCTCAGGCACTGCAGCGTACGAGTGGTCCCTTCACCCGTCTAGTGTGAGTGACCGTGAGTGCGTGAGTGCCACTGGACGCTGTATAAATCATCTCATTACGTATAAAATCTCAGCAGAGCAAATAACGTGCAAATATTTTTTTTTAATCGAAAAATTATTGCCCATTTGAAATAGAATCCATTATTAAATTATGACATTCATTAGGCTCTTAATTGTATCGATTTTTTATTAAAAAAATAAGTTTTGACGATGTCGGACCTATCTATGGAAGTAGATTTTCATTCCACAGTGCGATGGATCGATGACATTACTAAAGCCGCTTGAAATCAGTGGATGAGATCGGCAGGGGATGAGGCTGGCACCGCTGGTTTGACAGGAAAGAGGCCCAGCAGTGAACTATATTCATGGGCTGGATAGATAGACTTATTTTTCTACGTTTGATACCTACAATCAAGACTTACAGGTGTTGTTATAATGTCTTAAGAACAGTTGTAGGATACATGCATACATACATAAACTCACGCGCGTATCCCGGAGGGGTCGGCAGTGACCTGGGTCTGCCACTTGCCACGATCCTGGCAGATCTCTTCAGCTTAATCAACATTTATTTTATCCGGTACTTTTTATCCGAATACTAATACGGTAGAATAAGTTTGTAAAAGATAACATTGACTGAATTAGGATATTTTTTGTCCACTTAACGTAATTTTGATTATCACTGCGCCGCCTATCATCCCAAAAGTGTACAGTCCTTCATGTCCCAAATAAAGACACCTACGCACTCGAGTAAAGTAAAAGTCGCTTTCCAAACACTCTTGTACAACACAACCAGTCTGCTTAGACCTTTGAAAGTCAAGTAAAACGAGTCTTAATTGGGGATATTTTCGTAACAAAAAGGTCAGCTTAGAATGGGCGGGTCTATAATCGAATCAAAATTATATAGAGTCACATATTTCAATTTGATGGATGTTGAGGGTGTAGTTTCTTTGAAACATTGTAGTACAATCTTTTATGCGTGTAAAGAATACACACACAACTCCATTGAATGGATTCTTTGGGTCACTGCGTGATACATGTGTTTTAGAATAAATCAAAATATTATAATAATTTCACGTAGTTTCCAAATAATTTGACATATATTTTTTACACTAAGAGTTTTTGATGTTACAAGCCCTTAAATAACTAACTACAGTCACAACGTGTTAATAAAACAACCCAAAACTTGAAAACGATTTCTTCAGATTCGATAATTAAACCACTTCCAATTAGCAAAAGTTTAATATTGTCAATTTTTTTTAGTTATAACAAATGTCATTTCGTAAATTTTTCAGATAATGAAAACTATGACAACAAAATTGGGAACTTTTGCTTGATGGAAGTGGTTTATTTATGAGCACATCACATATTCGGGTAAGTACCTAATACGCAAGAATACCATAATTTTCAATAAAAAGTAAATAAAAAAATTGGACTATTTTAAACTTTTCACCAATAGAAGTCTAGTAGTCCGGTAACCGGTAGTCCCGATTTAAAATAACGATTCAAGCAAAAAGTAGATAACTTCACGCTGGAACTTGGAACTTCTTAGGACAACTGTAAGCTTTACCCACCTAGCCATAAGTGCGAGTATTGAATAAAAAGGTATGTTATGCGGATGTGAGCGGATACCAATAACTGTACACTAGCCATCTTCAACATCAATAATATTATTATTATTATTACGTTATATCAAGTCACAGACATGTCAAAGTGCCTTTCATCGCAATCACTAAAAATACTAATCCCACAATTAGTATTGAGGAGCCATCGCCTCACTTAATAACTCACTCAATGGGCTTCTCTTAAGGCGAAGAATATTCACTCTGGTTGTTACTGTACAGTAACCATAAAAATGGTGTCGAGAAAGAGAGTGAGAGAAAGAAGGACTGACAGAGCGAGACAGAATTAAAGTATGAGACGGCAGATGGACTGGCAATATTTTCAGCCAACAAAAGGGATTTTTGACAGAATATAACAACAATAATAACTTCCACACAATACAATCACCTGTCCTGGTCCCAGACTAGGATACCTGTGCTATGGCAAGCAGGCAAGGCCGTTACAGACATACAAATGCACCCAGACTGAGGCCAATTGTACAAATGTACGGCGGCCCCCAGTGGGAATTGAACCCACGACCTCCGGCATGGTAATCAGACGTGATACCGCTACACCAATGCTTGTTTTATTTATATTGTACCAGCTGTCCCGGTGAATTTCGTATCACCTTAGCCAATAAATGTTCCGTTCTTGGGATATCGTCAAAACAGCCGTCCCATACAAATATGTATGTAAAAATATGATTTTTTTCGTATTTTTTTCCCATGTTTTAGTAATTATTCTGCTACTCGGAGCGGATATCAATACAACGAATTGAAAATCATAAAATTCTGTCCAGCTATTCTTGAGTTACAAAATTTTGTTCTGCCTTGAAATTCAAATCAATTCCGACGTTTTAGCAACAGCAGTTCTGCAAGTCTCCCCCTAAGGCATTCTAATAGAGACGAAGGCTTCGCCTTAACAGGCGGCTCAATAATTCATTAAGCCCCCGTATTTGGCCAGCGCGTGTTGATATGAGTGACATTATGAATTACATTGTGGCAGTGTCAATGGCATTTTGAAGCGTACATACGAAACTAGTGAGCGCGGTCTCGGGAGAAAAGACAAGGCTTGGCTATTCAAGCCCTCTCCATCTAGAAAATACCTATATTTTCCAAACACCAGAGCGCTATAAGATAAGGTAAGATAAGAATATTATTCATTTTACACCGGAAAACAAAAAAATATTTACAAAGGTACTTGGTAATAATAATAACCTCAGCACAACACAATCACTTGGCTTAGTCCCAAAAGTAGGACACCCTGTGCTATGGTAACCAGGCAAGGACGTCACAAACATGGCACTTTCATTGCATTCACCCGCACCTGCACAAGATTGCAGGTGGCCCCAGTAGTTCAGGCCCTAAAACCTATTCACTGCACCAATAACGCTTTGACCACAGAACATATTTTCTCTGTTCTGTGGCTTTGACGGATGTAGCGAGCCCATGGTCATTTCAGCTCGCTAATGCCGGGACGCTACTGTCACATCAGGAAAGAAAAAGATAGATAGATAGAGAACACTTTATTGCACAACCAGGTGAAAGATATTACAAATAGTTTCTTATATCTAAGTAGTGGTATACCAGTGGCGGTCTTATCGCTTAGAGCGATCTCTTCCAGGCAACCTTTGGATGGAGTGGATTGCAGCAAGAATATAGTCGGTAGATGGATGTACATAAATAAGAGAATCTGAAATATAATGCTATGTGAAGTAACAAATATGTATAGCGAGAGATTACAAGAATATAAAATCAAAAAATCAAATTTTTTTTTTTTCAAAGTAGCACAGAAACTGCGACTTAATGAACGTTACAAGTTAAACTAGGTGTCCATTTCAAAATCTAGATCATTTTGGAGAAAAAATGGACAAGAAAACTCCAAACTTAGTCTTTTCACGTCCTTAATTTATAGGATTTATATAAATGTTCTAAAACTTATGCATTGAACTGGCTTTAATTCCAGACATCATTGTCATCTAAATAATCTTTAATGTTATAGTAGCTTTTTTGGCACAAAGTGTACGATATAAGTACTTATAATTACATATTGTACTAATAATATACTCACATGAATACCTAAAAACTAAATACAACATTAAATACATATAAGCAGCAGTTTGCATGTACATGATATACATGAATACCTACAAAATATATAAATACATAATTAAATATATATAAGCAACAGATCTTCGTAGCTCCACGTTAGTAAAGACACAGTGAAAAAACTGTCTACCTTCGAATCCGTCTAGACGGCACGTGTTGTAACGTAGTGTGACACCAGAGGCCCAAATAGCGCGGGTAAGAACAATACTGCCCACGCTGTCGGAATCGCCTCACTGTTTCGTTATTAGCACGATTCTAAATATGCTTACACTTCATCGATATCACTATTGAGTCGACGATATAGAGATACATAGAGTGGTTTCTCTCATCAGTTGAAGATCGTCATCATCATCATCAGCCACCCGATGCCCACTGCAGGACATAGGCCTCCCTCGAGGCTTTCATAACCATGAGGGGTTTTGCCATAATCGCCACGCTTGGCAGGCGGGTTGGCGATCGCAGTATGCGGTTGGAATCTCAGGAAGACGCTGCTGCCCGTTTCCCGGTAGTTGAAGATACATAGAATATATTAAAAAGGATAATTCAATTCAATTCAATTCAATTCAATTCAAATATTTTTATTCATTGTAAAAACAGAATGTTTACTTAATGAACGTCAAAGTTGTTAGTTTCACAATTAATGGATTATGTGGAGAAGAAGCTAACAAAGAAACTCCACATTTATTCTTTTCAAAACACGTTTTAACTTAATTAACAGAGTTTTCAACTTAAAATATTAGTCATGAATGTGTTGAACACTAGTCACAATCGTCCTTTAAATAATATTAATCTACTGTTTAATGCCAAACATCTTTGTCTTCTAAATAATCCTTGATGTTATAGTAAGCCTTTTTGCACAGAATGTGCTTAACACATTTTTTAAATCGCGTTGGAGGTAACTCTAATATATCTTGAGGAATTTTGTTGTAGAACCTTATACAGTGCCCCATAAAGGATGTGTTAACTTTTGCAAGTCTAAATAGTGGAAATGACAATTTATGTTTATTTCTAGTATTAACATTATGGTGGCCACCAACATTTTCGAAGTCTTTGATATTTTTTCTAACGTACATAATATTTTCATAAATGTATTGACATGCAACTGTTAAGATGTTGGTTTCTTTGAAGAAATCTCTTAGCGAATCCCTACTACCTAACTTGTAAATAAATCGGATGGCTCTCTTCTGTAAGATGAAGATCGTCTCAATGTCTGCTGCCCGACCCCACAGTAGTATGCCGTAGGACATAATACTATGGAAGTAACTAAAATAAACAAGCCTAGCAGTTGCAACGTCAGTGAGCTCTCTAATTCTTTTGACTGCATATGCTGCAGAACTAAGCCTGTGTGCTAGTTTTACAATATGAGGACCCCATTGCAATTTTGAATCGATTGTGATGCCTAGAAAAACGGTATCTTCTACAAATTCTAGTTTTTCTTTTCCGAGTACAATGTTGTTTTCAACTAATCTTACGTTTGGTAAGGTAAACTTTATACATTTTGTCTTTTTGGAATTTAGAAGCAGATTATTTGCCGTGAACCAATCCAACACACGCGAGAGAGCATCATTTGCATCGTCAAGATTATTTTCTTGTCTCTTAATTTTAAAAATAAGTGACGTGTCATCTGCAAATAATACTATCTCGGACATGTTTTGTACCATAAACGGCAAATCATTTACGTATACAAGGAAAAGGAACGGCCCCAAAATTGATCCCTGTGGTACTCCCATTTTTATTTGTGAACCTGTGGATTTTATACGATTTATGTCCGCTTTTTGAACCCTTCCTTTTAGATAAGATCTCATCAGTTGTAAACCTTTCCCCTTTACTCCGTAATGCTCTAGTTTTAGCAAAAGTGTCTCGTGGTCCACGCAATCAAATGCCTTTGACAAGTCACAAAAAACACCTATAGCATCCCTACGATCCTCCCATGCACTATAAATATGTTTAACTAGCAAGACACCAGCGTCCGTCGTCGACCGTCCCTGCGTGAAGCCGAACTGCTGGTTATGGAGAAGTTGATAATTATTAAAGTGCGTAAGTAGTTGAACTAAAACAATCTTTTCGAATATTTTGCTCAATACGGGTAGGATCGAGACTGGTCTGAAATTTGTGGGATCGTGTCTATCGCCACTTTTAAACAACGGAACGAGCCTACTGTATTTCATTAGGTCAGGGAATGTACCCTCACCTACACATTTGTTAAAAATTTTTGCTAAATGAGAAGCGAGGACATCTATTACTGAACTAACTATGATTACTGACATTCCCCACAAATCTTCCGTTTTTTTAAGATTTAATAGTTTAAACGCTTTAATTACGCTATGGGGATTAATGAAGTCGAACGAAAACTCGTAATCGCACGAGGGGACATTGTCTTTTAATAAACTTGCAGCAAGATCAGGAGACGAGTCTAAAGGAGCCGTAGTTTCAATTGGAACATTTGTAAAGAATTGTTCAAAGGCCGCAGCAATGTCCTCATTTGATGTTATTACTTTATCATCTATCTTTAGAGAAAATTCGCGATCCCCTGATTTGGCTTTACCAGTTTCCCTATTTATAATAGTCCAGATTGTTTTAGATTTATTTGAAGACTGGAGGATTTGTTTCTTTATATGTTCGCATTTAGCTTTGTGGCAGACGGCCCTGAATAATTTAGAATATAGTTTAACATACTCTATAAAACTGTGGTCATATGTGTATGTTTTTTTCTCATACAATGCATACAGTGTGTTTCTACTTTTTCGGATGCCCGCAGTGGCCCATTCATTAAACCCTACTTTATTTTCATTGCTAGGTAATTCTCTTAATTTAAAAACATTTTCAAAATTAACTGAAACGACTCTAAAGAAGTCTTCGTAATGGGCGTTAGCATTTAGGGTTTTACCTTTATGAGCAGTTAAGCTACTTTGAAGATGTAATTTAAATGATTCTAGTTTTTTACTTGTAATGGGCCTGCATAGAATAACTTGCTCAGATTTTTCTGAATCTATTTCAAAATTTACAATTTGACCACTGTGATCTGACTTTAAGCAATTCACTGTGGTGTAATCAAAAAAATTGCAATCGCAATAGACGTTATCGAGACAAGTAGCGGTAGTTTCAGTAATCCTGGTGGGCTCTAAAAAAATATGGACTAAATTGATCTATCACTTAGGCTGAGACGGTCAGTGGGCAGCCCAGCGCCCGATGGTCGGACGATATCGTTGAGTCGGCGGAAGGTCCGTGCTTGCGGATGGCAAGAGACCGTGAGAGGTGGCATTTGGGGGAAAAGGCCTATACCCAGCAGTGGGCAGCGGTAGGTCGACGATGATGATGAAGATAGGCCGAGACAGGTGGCCAAAAATGGCAACGGACTGGGTTCCATGTAATCAATATAATGACTCTAGGCGAAGATGCCAAATTTTTCTGAGGACTTTTTGAGGGTTATTACCCTATGTAATGCTAATAAATTCTTAATTTTCATGCTAATCGTTTGTTAGGTTTTTGCTGTACCAAAATTCAATGACCTTACAAAGAGGTAACTAAACAGCATGTTGTGAACAAGAAAGAAAATGTCGACGCACGAATAGAAAAAATAACTATACCTAATATGTATGCTAATTATGTGCCAGTGATTTACATTACAAAGGAGTTGGGTTACGATAAGCTCGGTCACATTAAAGAAAATACACTATCAGAAACATAACTCAATAATAGGAACAAACAAACTTGATACGTAGTTACTAATGTTACTAAGTACAAATATGACCCTGACCATGCTTGCTCCACTGTCCGTTGTAAAAAATATATATTTTTTTAAATCATCTATTTGTTTAACGGTTTTAATTTTTAAGATTAAATCCATGTTCTAATTTGATGTAGAAATATATAATTAAAATTAAAATATTTTATTCATTCATCCAGCGGATTAGTAAGTTGAAGTAGCAGTGGGCGGGGCACATAGCACGCAGAACTGATGGCCGATGCGGCCGAAAAGTTCTTGAATGGAGACCACATATCGGCAAGCGCAGCGTAGGACGACCAGCCACAAGATGGACAGATGACCTTATCCAAGTGGCAGGAAGGCGCTGGATGCAGGCCGCTTCCAACCAGTCTTTGGAAATCCATGGAGGAGGCCTATGTCCAGCAGTGGACCTCTTGTGGCTGAATGATGATGATGATTTTTTTCATTAAAAAAACGAAATGTTTACTTAATGAACGTCGAAGTTGTTAGTTTTAGAATGAAAAGATGATGTGGAGAAGACGCTAATAAGGAAACTAAAATTAAGCCATATCCAAAATTTTTGTCTCAATTATCAATTACCTAAGTTTTCAACGCAAAAAATATTACTCATGAATGCGTTGAACACTAGATACAACGTCCTCAATATAAATCTACTGTTTAAATCCAGACATCTTTGTCTTCTAAATAAGCCTTGATATACTAGGCTTTTTCCACAGAGTGAGGGTTTTGTTAAACCGCGTCGGAGATAATTTCAATATATCTTGAGGAACCTTGTTGTAGAACCCTTATAAAGTGCCCAATAAAGGATGTTTTAACTTTTGCAAGTCTACGGCCGATTTGCACCACTTCCTAAATGTCACTTAAGTCGCCATTTAAATCGACTTCTTTATGAAAAATTTTAGTAATTTATGTTTAAGTGGTGCAAGTCGGTTTAAATCGTAATGCTTTTCAGCCCACGTAGTTAGAAAGAACCCATAAAATCCGCTATTCTGAATACAACCTGGTTACATACACTTTACAATCAAAGAATACCAAAACACCTGTTAGTGTGAGATTGCGTACGGTAAGTATGATCATTTACACTTAATTGTACTAAGTTAACCTTCTGTAATAAATAAATAGTATGTTGGTCCCAGACAGACTAACAAACCATCTCGTATATTATATATTAATTAACCCATTGTATCCTCTTTTAGCAGTAGCGTGGGTGGGTTGAATCGGTCAAGGGTATACTTTTAAAATTAATATTTTTTAGAGTTCCTTAACCCAAAGATAAAAAGACGGAACCCGTCTGTCAAGTCAAGTCTGTCAAGAACCTATTTCTCAGGAACGAACGGGGCAACCGATAGTTGTGCTAGACTTCGATACGTAAGACTCTTAAAGTATATTATTTTGAAGAGTGTACAATAAAGTACACATTTTTATACCTATACGTGTCATACTTGGAAACTTATAGTTTATATCGTAAAACCTTTAAGGAACTTCCCGTTGGCCTAAACTTATGAAATTGGCTACGAAGCAAGATCCCACAGCACAAGCAAATGAAAAAAATCCAAAAATGGTTAGTTCAAACCAAAGCATTGCATTTTGCCTAAAAAAGTGTTGTGCAAAGTCGGGATATACGGGACACCATTTTTTTCCCAGCAAAGTTAAGTTCATTATGTTTTGTTCGGAACCCTCAGGATGTCAAACCCGTACTTGTCCAGTTTTTTTTTTTAATATAACAATGTCTCCTTTTGACCTTTCCTTAGCAGCTTTATATGGTGAGGTTACGATTATATAACAAGAGAACGACGCATAATTTTTATTACTTTATTTTATTGTTACTATGCTAGACGCCCTTGGAAACTAGCGGAATAAAGGTGGACAAATTATCGCTGCGTCAGACACAGGCCAAGCCAGTATTATAGTCCTCCTGGATTTCTCAAGAGCATTTGACCGTTTAAATCAGGAACTGCTTTTGGAGAAACTAAACCACGTGTGTCTAGAATCGGATACATTATGTCGAGGTGAGTGACGACGATGGCTCCGCAAGAACTTCAGGAACAAAACTAATATAGCGTAGTTGTCCGCAAGATCGACCTTGTCTCCTTTGCTTTTTGTCATTTATACAGCAGACATCATATCCAAAATAAGATATTGCCAAACACATTTATATGCTGATGATACGCAATTGTATTATTCTTTTAAACCTTCGGAAACAGAAATAACGGTGACCAGGATAAATGCAGATCTTTAGACATTGAATCACTGGGCGAGAGAGCAATGTTTGGTCCATAACCCGCTGAAAACCAAATATATTGTTTTAGGTACCAAACAGCAACAAAAAGTCACAAACGATCATGGTCCAAGAATCAACATAAGTGGCAGTATAATTGAGCAAGTTAGCAGGGCGCGAAATTTGGGCTTAATAATGGATTATGAACTGAGATTCGTGGATCACATTGACGCAAAAATACGGAACGCGTTTTTTAGACTAAAGGTGCTATATAATATCCGACCGTAACTTGCAGAAAGGACACGATGGGGTCTTAATTGTTGTTGATAATTAATGTAAACAAAACTAAATTAAAGCTGAACCACTCACCACCAAAAGATTTGGAAAATGTTACATTATATTGCATCAAATCGGTCCAAAGGTTCAATTTAACTGTTTACTAAGTGTTCAAGATGAAGTAAACAAATTCCGGTCAAAATTCACACATTGCCGCTATTTCTTGAGCTAACACAGTCAGTAAAATTCCGTCTTGTCAGCTAATACCAACAAAAAAAACTCCTTTGCAATATAATTTAATGTCTTTTTTTGCTAAACACAATGTCTAGAGGAAATGTTAACCCATTGTTACTCGGCATGCTCTGGGTTCAGGCTTTCCCAACACCTAGGATGGAGAAAAAACTAGGAAAGTACGTAGCCATGAAAGCTTAAAGCCAAAGTTACGTTCATTTGTAAATTTTGTTAGTAGCACTTACCCCCGGTGTCTCGTCTACCAACAACCTGTTAATCTACTGTTAACAGCTGTCAGATGACCAAAGTGCATACAAAATAAACAACTGCAGCTGTTAACAGTGTATTAACAGATCGTTAGTTTATCAGAAACTGGAGGTTACACTCGCTAACCGTGAAGGAAAACATTGTGATAAAACCTGAGTTACTGAGGCTTTTACAATATCCATAGCACTTGAAATTGCCATTCCCCGGTGGGCACGCGTATTGTTTAATAAGCCCAGAGTCTCTCCGTGAGAGCCTTCGCCCTGCAGTGGAGTGTTTCAGACTTTGCCAGTACTCTAAACTCTGTTGGTGTAGATACTTTAGATTCATGCTCGTATAAGCAGTAGAAACAATGGCACAAAAATATGTGACAAATGATACTTTTCATGGCAACTGTACGAATTTCCAAAAATCTTTAAATGCAGTTTAAAATTTCTCTAAAATTTACACGTTAAGATCGTTTTCCAGTAGCAGAATGTTTCAGGAAGGCTTACGGTCTTCTTTATGAAAACACGCTTCCTTAAAACACTCATCAGAGTCAGTATAAATAGTCTGTGGTAAAGGGAAAAACGTAACCACAGATATTGAAACTGCTACTGAGAGGTGTTTTAGAGGAATCATGTTTTTATAAATAAGCTTACCCGGCAAACGTTGTATTGCCATATTAATTAAACTGCGACCTATTCCCAGACCTACCAAATATATACAAAAAAATCATAAAAATCGGTGACGCCGTTTCGGAGGAGTTCGATAACAAACGCTGTGACAGAAGATTTTTATATATTAGATAATGCCAACGATGGAGTCCTGTTCCATATCATCGTACCAAATAAATTGATTGCATTCAACGAACTCCGTGTGAACGAAATAATCTAGCACCTGATCTGATCGATCAATCTACAAATTTCACAAACACATACGAAAGAATATTTGCCGTTTCATCGAACTCTACATCCATAAAGTACCAGCCGACTCGGTAAGGCATGTTCAGACTGGTGCGATGTTCATAATTGTTTACGAATCTTCTAAAACACTCCTAAAATGCAATGGGCATTGTCCTAAAAAAAAACTGTTTTCGTACATATTTTTCGAGAAAATAGGTAATTTTGAGAGCCTGCGATGAATCTTTCTATTTGGGCTGCTTTAATACATTTTTAAAGCGAATCAAACCGGAAATACGTCGTCAACTAAGATCTGACAGCTGTCAGTGATGACTCGATACACGAACTCTTTGAATAAATAGAACTAAAAAGCGAGCGATCCAACTCGTTCAAAACGCCTGCGCCAGATTCTGCTTCTCTATCCCAAAGCGAGCAAATGTCACACCTTTTCTGAACGCAGAGGGACTGCTAAAAATGAAAGCGAGAACACAACTACACCTATCAAATCTGGTCCATAAGGTAGTACAGAGAAGGCGACCTTGGTACCTCTTTAAAAAAATTGTCTCTGTAAATGACAATATTACTCGCAACACCCGCAGCATGACTTGAACTTAGTGTTAATACCAAGACATAAATCCGCGGGCCTTAGGGGAAGTTTCAAGTACAAAGATATGCAACAACCTGCCACGACCCATGGGGCAATTTATGACTAACGTAAGTTTCAAGAAAAACTTAAAATATGAATTCATCGACCAACAAAAAGCTATGTAGCTGCTAGCTGCTAACACTATAATACATAAGCAGCCTATATACGTCCCACTGTAGGGCACAGGCCTTCTCTCAGGGAGAGAGTATGGGCTTAATCACCACGCGTGCCCACCTCGGATTGGCGATTTCAAGCGCTGAGTTATGTGAATAGCTCAGACACTCAAGTTTCCTCACGATGTTTTCCTTCACCGTTAGCGAGTAGTATTGCTACTATAACTTCACAAATGTACATAACTTAGAAAACCAAGTCATAGGTACATGCCCGCACTGGGGATCGAACCTGGGTCTCCCACTTCCGAGTCCGAGGTTCTACCCACTAGGCTACCACCGCTTCTACACAACACTATAATATTTGATCTCATCTTAATGCAGAGTTCCATTTCTCCAATTTTACTACAGAAATTTCATACCAATCAAGCACGCCGGTGCAACAAGTCAATCTAATGTTGTTTAAATCAAATTCCAATCAAATTAAAGTATATATATTAAAATGAAAAATATTATGTTGTAATGAATTATAATTATAATGTGTATCTAATGATTGTAAAGAATTTATTATTGGTCTTTATTTAATCAATCTTAATTTATCATCGAAGTCTAACATTATTATTATATTTTAATATTTCTGTAAATAGTTACTACTGTTCTGTATTTGATCAATTTTGAATTAATAATTGATCAGCTTTTATGCTCTTTTCAGCATAATTTGAATGGCGCTTATGTAATATTTATTTTTTAAGTTATTAAAAGGTATGCAGTCACGCCAATAAAGCTGAGCCCGTTCCTTTTTACCACAACATGTGAATGAAATAAAATTTATTATTTATTTTTGTTGTAAAATTTGCGAAAATTAATGAAAATATTTTCACTTTCACTTTTAAAAGACTTAATCTGTGCAAACGTAAAAGATGTTGTTTTTTACGGAATAACGTGATATCCATATTTTGGCGCTTTTCATTCAAAAATATTAAGCCCACTTTTATTTACGTGTGAAACGAAAGTTAGAAGATTGAATTACTAGGGAAGAGTGGGTGATCGGGCTCTTCCACTATAAAGGGAAATTTCCCGCCAGGCAGATAGTATGCCTGGGAACGGCCGGTCCGTGTGATGTTCGTCGGAAGTTATATTTATGGTATGTCATGTGAAACATTTTGCTTGTGCGATGCAGGAATGTTGGAGTTTATAGTGCGCGCGCAGAGTTGACATGTGCTCGCCACACACTTGTTCACAAAAATATAAGAAATCTGTGAATATTATTAATTTATAATTGTGGCCTTATATTTACTGATTACTGATATTACTTTTAAATTAAGTATAATTTGTAACTATTGACAACATTTAGGAATATGCCAACTGCTTTTGGCAAAGGGAATACCATAAACGTTGTAACTACGTTATTGGAGATTTTTATAAAACCGTGTTTCTATAAATACTACTTTTACTTTGGCGTCGGCAGTCAGCTATCCGCATTATTCTCAATTCAGTGCAATACTGAATATAGCAACCTGCAAATACACTTTAGTAAATAACAGTCTGACTAAGCCTTTATGCCCGTTGCAGTTACAAATATTGACTGCAAATACGAGTAGACACCAGCCCTTTTTATTGCTCGGGGGGTTTTATTGACGACGCTGCGGTGGCAGTCTGCATCCACAATCCTTATTTGTCACTTTTTCTACCGACATTGCTTGGCTCGGTGTGTTTTGCTTGTGATCTCAGATAGGTGCTCTATCTACTTTCAAAGGCTGGAGTTGAGATTCCGTCGAAATTCGTCACGTAAAATCTTGTTTTTATTTAGCCCGGTATAGGAACGAAGCAGGCTTGAACTACATCGCCTAACAGCCCTATCCACTAGCGATTTGCGAGCGATTCGAAAGCGAGGCGTTTTCGACACTCAGTAGCGAAATGGATTGATCTAACGAGGAAACACTATGCTGGCTTTGTTACTTCGAAGACGCAGGAAACGAAAGCAGATAGAACAACGACGACGAATCTGGGAGGATTCATTATCAAGTAATCAACTGGGATACAGCGACTACTATATATCTCATATAACGGGACAATTTTGAATTTTAGTTATAAATAACTTGGTATTCATTGTATCAACGACGATTGAACCTCTAAACGATGCTACATCCGCTTACATACGTATCTTTGATATGTCAATAATATATAACAATCTCGTGTCACAGTGTTTGTTATCGAACTCCTCCGAAACGGCTTCACCGAGTTTTATGAAATTTTTTATGTATATTTGGTAGGTCTGAGAATAGGTTAGCTAGTTATACAATAACTTGCTATATATTCGCGTTATCGTGAAACAGGTCGTAGTTTAAGAAAATGCCTTAGGTTCTTAACAATCATAAAGCCTCCAAAAAAATGCTATAAGCGATTTAGAACAAGATAATCTGTCAAACAGTCCCACATTGACTGGCTTATTAGGATACCTTCAAAATTATCATTATCAAAACTTACGGCCTTATTTATAAGAACACGGTTCCTCTAAAGCACTCCTCAGAGTCAGTTAATTTAATCTGTGGTTACGTCCTTTCCTTGTAAAATCTCCACCATAGGCTTATCGAGTATTTTAAGGAATCGTGTTTTTATAACTTGGCTCGTTATTGGTTCTCAAAAACAATACAAATGCAAAACAATTTACATTTGCACGGATAGCAAAACACTTCGTAGACTCTAAACATTTCTTCGAAGCAGGCAATGCGTACCTGAGCATTACCAAAGTCGTATTCACATTTTCCCGGTTTTATCCTCGTGCAAAATCATTCAATATCCACATTTACAGCAGTAACTTTACGCCTCTCCAAAGTGAATATTTTCTTAGCACGGACTGATCACCAAAAAACTGACGAACAATAGAGAGTGGCAAGACAGTATTTGTGACAGGAGGAGGGGCCATACGTGTAAAATGTTGACAATGCTACGCAAAGTCTATAGGTACACGATAATTCTACGAAATAATGCTAACATTCGTTTTTGTTAGGGTTCCGTACCCGAAGGGTGCCACACGGGACCCTGTTACTAAGACTTCACTGTCTGTCTGTCTGTCACCAGGCTGTATCTTATGAACCGTGATAGCTAGGCAGTTGAAATTTTTACAGATAACGTATTCCTATTTCCGCTATAACAACAAATACTAAAAACAGAATAAAATAGATATTTAAGGAGGGCTCCCATACAACAAACGTAATTTTTTGCCGTTTTTTGCTCGATATTAACAACAGCAACAGCTTGAAATATTCAAATTAACAATCTTCTGTATCTATAAATTGAATAGAATAGATGAAATTCTTCATTTAATTTAATCTATTAAATTTACTAAATATTTTGTGAATATTACCCTTACCCTTTGGGTACAGAACCGTAAAAAAAAGGTTACGCAAAAAAATCAAAAAGGTCTAATACTATCATCACGAAAAGTAATAAAAATCAAAATGTTATGTTCGAGCGTCTTATTCTGTTAACTAAGTTGTTCTTTCACTTGTTGACGAGAATTAGGCGAAAACGTTTTATAGTATACATAGATACTATAAATTTAAATTCCATTTCGAATCAAACGTAGGAAATAACAAAAATTACAAATATTTTATAAACTTTAAATTATTTCTATTATTGTTTATCCTAATGTAAAGAACATTATGTAAAGAGCATTTCCTCAAAATATTATTAATAATTTCATATTCACGCTGTAGTACATTGATTATTTTGGAATCGTTCTTTGTTTTTCTTAGCGTGTCGGTGGCAAAACATTTTTTTCTTAAAGTTTTTACCAAACAGTTGCGGCCCAGAGCTGCGATGCTGACTGCGTTATCACTTGCAATCATTAAGTCCTCCTGAGTGCAGGTGTTAGGGCACGCAGGGCACAATGAAAGATGGTCCATCGTCTGAAAAGTACCGCACAAACAGTCCGTTCTCCTCCTTCCGTTGAAAATCCTCAAGCCGGAGTCGGACTCTGAGGTCAATTAAATCTAATCTAGTAGTCACTAGTTAATGAGACCAAGTATATTTTGTATTCAACATAAGTGTGGATGGTAGAATGTGGAATAACATCCTAATCATTACCATATTTTACGAATACTTGAATACTCTCGTACGTAAAGGGAGAAGTAACAGTGGAAAACCCATCTTAAATCAACCCCAAGAAGCCACTCCTACGACAAGCAAGGCGCCGTAATGCATTCGCGAGCTTTATGTCCTTTACATTGATGAGCGTGAAGGCGAGGTCAACAGGGCAAAGATGGCACTTCCCGCTTAAGATAGATTTGACATAATTTTAAATGTCATGGTGGACTAGATAATAAGTTAGTTTAAACTTTTAATATTACTAACTTCCAAATACTAGAAGACTGAAAAGCTCATAATTTTATGGACCCGTCACGAAATAAATTACAAATTAGTTTAATGAGCCGTTACTGCAGTCCTGCAATAGCATTTTTTGACATATTCAAGTAAAGATATACCGTATTCTCAGAAAATATGAATCGAAAGTTGAAAAAGAAGTACTCATTAAAACGCATCAATCTGGTTTTCTTGCATCAGTCAAATGTCACCAAGGATTGACTTCCACTTTCCTTTCTAGGCTAGACGTAACTTGAAGGAGTTTACTCACCGCTTTAGCAAGAAAACCAGCTATGAATATTCAGAAAATGTAGGGGAATGCAAATTATACTCACGTGTATACAGTTAGTAGCATCCAGCACTGCAGTCGCGCGCCGGGAAGCCACGTGACGTAGCGACCAGTCAGCGCACAGTCGATACCAAATCCAATATAAAGCATACCACATAAGTGGCGTGTCACGTCTGAGTTATGCTTGCTCTTTGACCAAAACGCGCGGGTTCGAATTTTGAATTTTGGTAACTGGTTATCTCTATTGCAATTATAATGTTGACTAGCTTTTGTTTTATGTAGTCTATGGGATATTATAACTACGTTTTAGTTTATTTTTAAACTGTTGACGTCTGATTACGGTGTATCTACTTGTCTAGGCAACGGCTGTCGTCAGCCGAACTGAAGCTAATGCTTGCAGAGGTGCTCGAACCAGAAACTGAGGGAACACTCGTCTGTGCACACCCCAGCATCTTTGGTTTTCTATGGCGAGTCTAAATTAGTTTTATCTAAAGAAAAAACGAATTAGAATCTTCGTATCGATTGTCTAGAGCAAGCCGTTTCCATATTGTACCTGCAACAAAAGAGACACAAATTAAATCTACTTTTAAAACTAAATAGAATTTTACATACTTAAAACAACCATGCATATTGTTAAAGAAAAACGTGGAGAAACAAATTCTTCAATCCAATCCGTCAGCACATATTCATCCACTGCTGAATATAGGCCTCCCCAAGGCACGCCACTTCTTTATGTCCTAGGCCACGCTCGCCTAGCCGCTGTCAGCAACCAGATCGGCAAGATCGGTAGATCGGTAGATCGGTATAGATACCGATCTGGTTGACGTCGTGTCGACGACAGTTCGTGGACGGTTAAGGCAATCTGTGTTTATACAGAGCAGTAGGCAGAGGCAGGCTGATTACGATAAAATGGTTTTGAAAGTGGTGAAAAACACGAGTTTCACAATCCGTGAAGATATGAATAGGCATACTCTTCACAGTCAGTCACCGATAGCTAGACAGATATCGAGTGGACTTTTTACTACTTGTAACCCGTAGCGAGTCAGGTGACGGCTCCAAAGGCGAAGCCGTAAATAAATCACACCTTCACACAAGGCCCGGGCCCTTTGTTTAAACGCTACCAAGACACACAAGAGCTTTTTATTTTTCCGGCAACTTGCGCTCGAAAAAAACCGCATCGGGACGCATTGTGCAAGAAGAGTCATTAAACAAAGCCTCCGCAGGGGATTGAGGTGTTTATTATATCGACCCACGCTCATTCCGGAGTGCAAAAAACCTATTATAAAAACAAAAACCTGACTGCTAAAAAGTCGCAAGCAAGGCTTAACAAAGTGGGACCACTCATTCTATTCTTGTGGGCAAGTTACTTTCGTCCCGATTGCAGAGGTAGAAGTTTATGACTTTTGTTATATCAAAGGATGTTTTATTCAATATCCTATTCAGCAAGCATATGCTTTGGAGTGGGTCACATTCAAGGGGTAACAAAATCAGGGTTACATTTGATATTAAGGGCGTTCAACTGGTCAATACGAACTACTTTTACTATGAAGAAAACAAAAATCATCAATATCGCGAAAAAATACCAGCTTCGTTCGTATAGATTATAACTTCCATGCTGAAGTTACAACGTACGGCATAAAAATGTAGAAACAGCTGATATTATTTCGCGATTTCAAGATTTCTCTAGCTACTTATATTGCGCTACTTTTTAGTGACTTTGACTAACACCTGCATTCAATTGTATACAAAGTACAGGGAGCATACTGTTTACCAACGTATAGGTACTACCTAGTTCCGGAACAGAATCTTAACAAAGCGGTACAATGTATGTAGGACAAATAAATAAACACTTCATTCAGTATGATAGCTGACGTCCGCCATTTTCTTAATGACGTATACCTACTGTACACAGAAAAGTTCATTCGTCGAAACCTCTGCGTGTTCATAAGGTAACACACATACATACATACAAAGGTATGAGAAACGTAACCCTCCTTTGCTTTCGTAGTCGGGTAAAAATCCCAAGCAATCCTACCTAAGCCAGGTAAAGTAGGACACCTCACGACACTTTTATCTATGCGCGCCATCGTATTATGCGGGATTTATGTCGCTTTTTGCATTGTGCCCCTAATTATTGTTATCTGGCCTGCGAGCTTGACCAAACGTTCTCTGTCGAGTAATAATTGGTCACTAAGGGCCGGTTTTTCAATAGTCAGATAAACAAGCCAGTAGCTACCAGCCAAACAACTTATTCGATTCTTTTATCAGGCCGTTAGTACACACGGGTTTTTCAACCATAAAATATCAATCTGTTAGTTATGTGACGATTTATTTTCTAAGCTAGCAACATTACTTGACTAAACGAACGAATGAATGAGCGAAAGCAGGTTTGGTGACAGATTTGACCATTGTGGTACAAATGTATTGATCTGTGTAGTGTAGGTGTAGCATCGAAAAAAAGTCATAACAAACAATTACATACTTATTTGAAAAACTGCCTGCCGAAAATGTCCCTATCGCAGGAGAATACAAAAAAAAGGGAGAGATCCGCCAATTTCGGCTACGCAGAAGTACAGTTGCTCACTACACTCATAGGAAAGCACAAAACAGTTGTTGAAAATAAAAAAACGGATGCCGTTACAAATCAAGACAAAGAGAGAGCATGGCAAAAAATCGCCTCTGCATTTAATGCTGCCAGTGGAAGTACAATACGAAGTGCGAAAACACTCAAACTAAAATATGAGGGAATAAAGAAAAACACGAAGAAGAAGGCCGCTGCTCAACGCCAAGAAATGTACAAAACAGGAGGTGGTGTGCCTGACATGAAAGTCTTCACTGATGTGGAAGAGAAAGTCTTAGGCATTTGTTCGAATATAACCGGATTACCAGCAAGATTTGACAGCGATACTGTCCAAGGTAGGTGTACAATTTGGCACTGTGTAAACTATTTTTTTTATTTTATTGAATTAAAATATTATAGGATTAATTCATTGCTCTGAGCAATAGCAATACATTTGTTCCGTGTGGCGCCGGATTAAGAATAGCGTCACTCCATTTCCTTCCGTGGATGTCGTAGAAGGCGACTAAGGAAATCAATTACCAGGAGACGGGCAGCGGCGTCTTCCAGAGATTCCAACAGCATACTGCGATCGCCAACCCGCCTGCTAAGCGTGGCGATTATGGCAAAACCCCTCATGGTTGTGAAAACCATGAGGGAGGCCTATGTCCTGCAGTGGGTGTCAAATGGCTGATGATGATGATGATAAGGATTAATTTCATTGCATTGCTTTCAGCATCAACATCAACACCACTTCCTGATCAAACATTACAACAGCTAGAGTACTCGCAGGATGACACAATGATAGAAGTTATCATACAGCAAGAAGTTGACGCAGATGAAATCGATGATAGAACACCTGGCACCGAAGAAGAAGCAAGTGACATGAAAATACCAGATACTGAGGAGCAAAAAGAGAAAAACTTTCCTGCATATGATTGGAGTTCTTGGAATCCTACATCATTAAAACTCAAAAAAAGCAAGCCACTAAAAGTCACAAAAGACCAAATGAGCGAGAAAATGAGTGCAGTTGCTACTGCTCGCTTGGAGCTCCTAAGTGTACAGCTTGAAGTGGCAAAAACTGAGCTAAAATGTAAAGAGCAGATGATGGAGCAGCAGCGTTTGGAGCATAAAGCCAAAATGCAGGCAATACAGTATGAGATTGAAGTATTACAAGTGAAACTAGCGAAGGAAAATGGTGGCTAATAACTATGTTTTAAAATAAAACTAATAATCTTTATTATAAGATTTTATTTGAGAAAAACACTGTGTTTTTATCCTTCACTTATGTTTGGGGAATTATAATAAACCTTCAAAGTATGCTAATAATGACTGTCTAGTTGTTTCTCTATCGGCTTCATTATTAAATGTAGCAGGGGTTTCTTCAAACGTAGGTTCAGGATTGACTTGCACTTCTGGGTCTATTAGTGGCTCTTCTTCATTCCTGTCAATAGCCAGATTATGCAGTACTGCGGTAGCAACGATAGTGTCTTGTATAAGAGGTAGCTTGCACCTCATACCAATACTTACTACTGGGAAGCGTCTTTTCCACACTCCAAAGCATCTTTCGATGGCATTTCTAGTCCGAATTTGTGATTCATTATAGAGGCGTTCTGCTGGAGTATGGGGATCATTAAGGGGTGTAAGTAAGTAATGATTTAAAAAATACCCACTATCTCCAAGAATTATGCCATTGCCATAGAATCCGTTGTCGAACTTGTATTTGGTTGCAGAATTCGCAAATATAAGGCTGTCATGACTAGAACCAGGCCATCGAGCGACAATATCTTGAAACTTCAAGTTATACTTGCACGCAGCTTGCACATTAATAGAGAAATATCCTTTGCGGTTTCTGAAGTTCTCTGCTGTGTCTCCACCTAAAAAAACAAAATAAAATGTAGGTAGATAAGTACCTACATTTGTGACAAATTTCTGTAAATTTTACTTGAAATAAAACATCCAACCTGGTGACATCATTCGCACATGAGTACAGTCCAATGCTGCGACAACTCGTGGAAACCTTGCAATGTTATAAAAACCCTCTTGTGTTTCTATTCTTTCTTCTTCATTTCTCGGCAAGCATATGAATATTGACCTTAGTGAAGCGATTGCCGCAGTCACCTTTTGTACAATCACACAAACTGTAGACTTGTGCAATCCACTAAAGTCTCCTACGGTAATGTAAAAACTGCCAGTGGCGTAAAACCGTAGAGCAATTAATAATTGCAAGATGGGTGACACGCATTGATTCCTGAAACAAGTTAGGTACGGTATGAAAACAAGATAAGTACCTAAACTTAAACCTAAACTAGGTTACGTTAGGTAGGTACCTATTAAAAACATACGAAGTACTACCTTTCCGTGTTGTGTTTTATTTTCTCGATGATCAACGAAAGAAGAAATTGTACAGTGTCTTTTCTGAGCCTAAACCTTCGCCTGAAATCGACATCATCCCATCCTTCATAATGATTGGGTCTTGGCCTCACAACTCTTGGTCTTCTCAGTGGTGAATACACGTAATTAAACATTTCCTGCTCCTCTTCACTTGAAAACTCGTCAAAAGAATCCATTTTTCACAATTCTAAGCAAAAACACTCCCTGGAAACCGTTTTGACAGGTCTTATTTTAGGCGAATAACTACTATCTGGCCCATCTATTGGCAGATAACTTTAATGCCCGGGTAACATTATTATTCCTCTGATAACTACTATCCAGGCATTGAAAAACTGAATTTTGTGTTATCAAACGGTTAACTTCTATCTGACTGCTTATCTGACTATTGAAAAACCGGCCCTAATTCTCCTAACAGCTTTCGGGTATGAGACGTCACTTTGTGCGGGCACCTGACTACTTTGTTTGCCTCACAACAGTCGTCACAAAGCCACCCGTGAGTCCACTCCGTCTCCGTTTCCTCGTTGCTTTATTGTTAAGTAACATCTTATTCAGCTGCTCCTGTACTTAGATAAGGGGTATTGCGAATAATTTTTTTATGTTGGGCATCCTCTTCGAAGATATCCGAAGAAAAACTAAGTCTAGTAAGATCAGTTTGTTATTATTCACTATTAGCTTTTCGGTCAACTTGCAATCTACTTTAGTAACAGTTGTGCCGACATCTAATAATAAAGGGTTACCTCTAAAATGCGCAATTCTTGAAACAAAACCAATTAATAACACTGGTTTTCCCCGTTTAATTACCTTTGTTTTTTGTAAAAAATTAAGTTTTTTTGGGGAACAGCCGGAAAAGTTATGGAAAACAATGAACTAAAAGTTTAATGGAATGTCCGGTTTCAAATTGGACGATAAGCGTAACTGCGCGACATCGTTGGACTTTTAACGATATATTCATACAAAGGTCTTAGTGTAATGCAGCCTCTATACGTCCCACTGCAGGGCACAACCCTTCTGTCTGTGAATGATTATGTTTTGTAAAAGTCGAAAAGTTATGTTTTAGCAATTCGACGTCTTTTGTCTGTATGTTTCTCTTCTTTGCTGTTTCCCTTCTTCTTTCTTTAAGATAATTTATCCAAAATCGCTGAGTCACAGACAGCAGGCGGCACGCCGCGCCTGAATCTCGAGTGCAAATTAAAAGTTCGGGTGAAAGCGAAAAAAATATCGGTAACAATAAAATATGGAATTTAGAACGGGGGCCGCGTATTATTTTAGCCAACAAAGTAGAAAACCATTTACAATAAATCATCGGGAATGGTCGCTTGGTGTCGGCCGCGGACGACGCAAAGGGTGATTTCTGTCCGAGCGCGCATAAATAAAGGTGCGCGCCCAACTTGGAATCCACCGAAGGCCGTCCTTGCCTTCTGTCGAAGGTCGGCGCGGTACCTAAACATGGACTGGATACGTAGTCTCTACACAACGATACAAGCTAAGGTAAGCTAGATGCTTCTTGTGTGCAATAAAAGTTCTGTATGTACCTATATCTACACATTTATATGTCGTACAATCTTTTGATAATGCGGATCTTAGTTAAATATCCTAGGATATTTGAAAACCCGTAAAATAAGTAAAAACGTAGATGCCATGCTATTGATTAACCAAAACAAAGATTAAGGTCGGGTTCTCGAAGCACGCTGATTTTTATGGGACTTATTGTGCTGCGCGAGAGAATATTTGGGGGAAGATAAGGCATTTTTGAAATAACATAAATACAAATTATGACTGACGGCCCTAGGACATTGGAAAGTTTTTTTTTCAGATTTTAAACACTAACCAATAAAGAGTAAAATGTATTTTAAAAACACCTGATTTAGGGGTAATGTCGGAGAACCCAGCCTTCAACAAGCCTATCAGCCGTTAATATTTCAAACATGTAGATACATTAGCTAAAAAACCTAAGACAATAGAGAAATAATATTGTAATTCTCTATAAACAGTCTGGGGAGTTATTAGTACTGGGGACTAGGAACTAAGAATTGGGCTACATTCGATAGCACATCGAACTTTGCAATCTATCTGATTTCCGAATTTCAATAACTGGTTCTTCCTACAAATTAATATCCTTGTATGCAATTCAACAATTTGGTGGTGTTGAATTACATACTTGGCGGTGTACTCTCGTAGTCCCATTTTAGTATCATCATCATTATAATCATCAGCCATTTGACGCCCACTGCAGGACATAGGCCTCCTTCATAGTTTTCATGACCATGAGGGGTTTTGCCATAATCGCCACGCTTGGCAGGCGGGTTGGCGATCGCAGTAAACGGTTAGAATTTCGGGAAGACGCTGCCGCCCGTCTTCTGGTAATTTATTTCCTTAGTCGCCTTCTACGAGATCCACAGAAGGAAATGGAGTGACGCTATTCTTAATACGGCGCCACACGCCCCTGCGCATTTTCGTATATTTATAAGTTACGCATGTCAAGACCAAGGCAGTCGTCAGGTAGGCACTCACAAGTTTAAAATTTCAGAATTTATAAGGATATTAATTTTTTTTTTAAATTTAAAACTAGTCTATAAGCTTAAAATTAGATAAGTCGAATATTAAGCTTATTGACTAGTTTTTTAAAAATCAACACTAAGATTAAAGATGTCCAAAGGCCAGAATACAAGCAGATCAACTATTCCCAATGCACGACTGTTTAACTGGGTGTTTAATAAACGGCCCTTAGACTAGTTGGATCCAAAGGCCAAAATACAGATGGGTCTATCAACTATTCCCAATGGGAATACCTGCGCAAGCGCAAGGCACCGAGCCAAGCTTCTGTAGTACTGCCGAGACGCAAGTTCTGCCTGGGTTCCAGGTACTGCGAAGGTGCGATGGCTGGCGGAGGAATGCCGCGCGGTGTTTGCTAAACAATTAGACATACATACGGACAGGCACTGAGTTGGCTCATTATTCTAGAGGGAAAGAAAACTTATAGAGGCTTGGCTGCTTTAACATTAAGGGTATATTCGATGATCTCACAATAAGTTGTTCTACCTAAACCTAAGCTTGTAAAGAATCACAAGGCCCCGCGATACAGGTTTGACTTACCCCCAGTTTTTCGTACACTAACACACTGTTCTACTGTTAACAGCTGTCAATTGATCAAAGTGCACACAAAAAAACCACTGCCAGCTGTTAACAGTAGATTAACAGCTTGTTAGTATACGAGAAGCTGGGGGTTAGTGCGGGGACCGCAATCGATCCTAAGATCCCTAACTAAGTAAGGTATATTACCTACGTTTATTGATAGTGGTTTAATTATATTATCGATACTGAAAATACGGTTTTCATTTTATTTCTAATTATTGAACTTTTATTCACTTGGCTACAATGGCCCTCATATAAAACTCATCTTACAAACTAACAATAAAAAACAGAAAATCTTAATTTTCTACCGCACTAGATGATCCTCTCTCCCTGAGAGAAGGCGTGTGCCCTACAGTGGGACGTATGTAGGCTGCACGCTGTATATTATAGCGTCAGATAGACACCTATTTTGAACAATCTGATGACAGAAAAGCGTTAGACAAGTGGATATCATTAATTTTTTAAAACAAAAACCTGAATTTCAGAAGTTTTTAAAGTATTCTAGGGCTAGATGGCGCTGACGTCGGCCGGTTTCACATTGGTCGATAACTGTAACAACACGACATCGTCAGAATGATAAGAACGATTACTAATAAGGCCGTTGTACGAAGGTTACTTGAATACTGAAACGATGTCGTGCAGTTACCGTTACCATTATAATCGCTCATTCTGAACAACAACGACGGAATCACACTTTTGAAAAAATTTACTAAGTAAATTTTGGCCTTTGCATCTACGTAATGAGATGAATTATGCCGCGTCCAGTGGCACCTTCACACTAGATGATTGAAGGGACCACTCGGACGCTGCAGTGCCTGGGAGATTGTTTTTTAGATAGAGTAGGCTTGCCCATGCCCAGCACCTATACTATCCTGACAACTTAGTCGGCCTAACCCACAGGAAAGACAAGTCCATACGTGCGGAGCCAACCAAGGCGCGGGTTTCCTCACGATGTTTTCCTTCACAGTTAGCGTGTGGTATTGTTAATACAAATTCGCAGATGTACATAACTTTGAAAACAAACCACGTCATAGGTACATGCCCGGTCTGGGAATCGAACCTGGGTCTCTCGCTTTCGAGTCCATTGTTCTACCCACTGGGCTACCTCCGATTATTTACCTAATTAATATTAATACATAATATTTCACCTGACGGATAAATTGCCTTCGTCTGTATACTATTAAAAATGTTAAGAAAAACCGGACAAGTGCGAGTCGGACCCACCCACCGAGGGTTCCGTACAAATTTGTTGGTACTTATATTATAAATAGTTCAGGAATCGATCCTTGCAGTTTTTCCGAGCTTTTCCTAAACTTGAAAGACAATTTTTTTAATTATTTAATTACAAATATATAGTTTTCAGATTTTTTCCTGTACTTCTACTATACGACGGTATTACTTGCCAAAATTCATATTTGTAGGTCAACAGTTTCATATTTCTAGTCTAGGGCAACAATTTTCCCGAGATAAAGGGTCTTGACAAACAGACAGACGGACGGTAGGACGGACGGACGGACGGATGGACAGCAAAGTGATTCTATGAGGGTTCCGTTTTTACTTTCGAGGTACGGAACCCCAAAAATGGTTGCATTTTAAATGATGGGAAACTAGAGGTCTATCTATTTAACATAAGATACGATTTATATTTAAATGAATATTTCTTTCAAAAATAAAGATCAAATAAAATAAATAATACAATAAGTAGGTACTCCTAAAGAAAAGTTAAACAAGGGGAAACATGAAACAAATGAATTTCTATTAATTTCAGTCAAATGACGTGTTACGCATTATAAACTGATCCATTTTAGTTTCTGTAAAAACCTCGACGAAATTTCGACGAAGTTGAATTTACAAAAATGTAATTACGTAGTTATTATTCCGGGTAAGGGATATGTGAAACCGACAATACAGCGAACACTCTCACTACTACATAGAAGCAAACTTCAAATGAAACGTCATCGGCATGGCCGTAACGCTAGCCTTGCAAGTTGTATAGCCCGCACAAATCTTTTTGGCGGTAACGTGAACATAGTCACAGATCGTTTGCACATCGCATACTCTCTTTACAGTGTATGTGTGAGTAATTGACGTAGTGTGATGCGGAGTAAATTACAAAAGTAGTCAATTAATCATTACACATTACATTACATAAACTCACGCCTGTATCCCGAAGGGAGAGCAGGGTTCGCCACTTGCCACGATCCTGGTAGACCTCTTTAGCTCCATCAACATTCGTTAGTCATTGCATGCACGCACGCCGGTTTCGGGTTCTTTTCATTGTTTCGAATTCCGGCCATAATATACCAATAACTTAGTTTTCTAAGTTACACATATTTGTGAATTTGTAGTAGCAATACCACTCGCTAACCGTGGAGGGAAACGTCGTGAGGAAACCCGAATGCCTGAGTTCACATACCTTCGCGTTGGCTACACACAATGGCCTGACTGTGAAGCTAAGTGCAGAAATCTCACGCCTAACTAACAGAACTAATAGAAGAATATAGCTGGACTAGGCAGCGTATGGGAAAATACGTCGAGTCTTCACATCGCCGATCCCACAGAGTCTAAAGACGAAAGTCTTCAATCAGTGCGTCCTAGCCGTCATGACATACGGTGCCGAAACGTGGACACTCACGATGGGACTGGTCCACAAATTTAAAGTCGCTCAGCGTGCTATGGAAAGGGCTCTGCTCGGGGTTTCTCTGAAAGATCGAATTAGAAACGAGGTGATCCGACAGAGAACCAAAGTCACCGACATAGCCCACCGAATTAGCATGGTGAAGTGGCAGTGGTCCGGTTTTATCACCCGAAGAACTGATAACCGATGAGGTAGACGAGTTCTTGAGTGGAGACCGCGGATCGAGAAACGTAGTGTAGGACGTCCTTAGACTCGGTGGAGCGATAATCTTCGCAAGGCGGCTGGCAAGAGCTGGATGAGAGTAGCCGAAGACCGTGCTCAGTGGTGCGCAATAGGATTGGCCTATGTTCAGCAGTGAACTAACTAACATAGGCATTCATAGCATGCGACTTCACGACAGCACTAATACTTATAATATATGACTAAAAATAGACCCTCTGATAAATAAAAACATTTTCCCATTTCCCTCCAATAATTTAATTACTCCAGCGTCTTTATGAAAGCGAGCCCCAATGACCTAGAGAAACTTCACCATTTATTTGTCATTCCATTTCCTCCTCTATCCCTACAGTTGCAAGGGTCCCGTCCTTGCACAACGGAGGGGAGGGTCAGAACTGTGTCAGTCAGCGACCCATAAATCTGACCTGCCACTATTTATCATTCGTTCTCGTAAATGAAAAACATTTATTCACTAGCCCGATGCAGTTTTCGGGAAAAACAGGGGTGTCATTCTGGAATGCGAAAGCTAGAATGTTCGTTCGCCGAGCGATTTCACGCCTTACGAGAGCGTCGAAATAATGTTCATCAAACCGTTTTTACGTGTCTATCCTGCCAATACTGTCACACAGGATCTTTCCTAGTATGAATTCTAGCCTCTCACAAAGGAATAAATCTTGCTTACACAAATTGTGCCTAACCTGTGTGTTCCTCTGTGAGAAGTAAATAAACAAATTACTTACTAATTACTGGCCCATCACTGCTAAAACTAGGTATCAATTTTTAAATTGGAGAAGAACTCTGAAAGTATCGCTTTTTTTCACAAATCTGAGGAAACTATTACCTGAGTATTCACTCAGTGAAATTCTCAATTCAGAAACGTAGTAACAAAGTCAGTATTTTAAAATTTGGTCGCAATTAATTAACAGAGTTTAAATTTCAGCTTTTAACTGTGCAAGAACGCATGCACTCGCTTTAATGCTCAGACATCTCTGTCATCTAGGTAATTAATATTGAATGATGTTACAGTCATTTTTGCACAAAGTATGCCTTACCTATTACAACCGCGTCGGTGGTACGCTCACTTTATAGGCTCTAAAAATAAAACAAAGTCGTTCGTGGGTACATTCTGGGGTGTCTGGGATTCGACCCCAGAATCTCACGAATATTGACCAACTATGTTAAGCTGGCCTATCCAGTGAGGTACCACCGCTTCACTCGAACGAAAACAAGGAATATGGTTGTTTAATCAGGATAACAGTCCAGTTACGTAGAGTGACCATGGATGAAAAGTGTCCTTTGAGTTGTAACTTTGTTACATACATCACGTTTAACAGGATGCCTTAATGAACAGTCCTTTTGAATCGCAATTTGAGTAAAAAATACATTTTGAGAATTAAAACTGTGTGTAGAGAAGAGTCTGTAACTCTAGCATTGTACAATAACTATGACGCATTTCTGAACAACTATGCAAAATAAGTGTTACACAATATCTTCTAGAACCTTGGTTTCTCAAGGATGGTTACTTTGGAAAAAAATATATTTCGGGCAGGACGTTAGTAAATATTAAATGACATACCAGGAGACGGGCAGCAGCGTCTTCCTGAGATTCCAACCGCATACTGCGATCGCCAACCCACCTGCCAAACGTGGCGATCATGGCAAAACCCCTCATGGTTATGAAAACTACAAAGGAGGCCTATGTCCTGCAGTGGGCGTCAATGGCTGATGATGATGATGATGATATTAAACCCGGTATTCAAGTCGCTACAAAATTGTAATTTCAAGAAATACGAGTGCGCGAATTAAAATTATACTGAATTTTATCTCACTACTATTAACTGAAACAATGCGTCTTTACATTTTTTCACAGCTTTTCCCTACATATAAAGAAACCGCTTAATGGTGATCAGGTTTTTTCTGATCACAGTCAGTACCTAGAATCAGAAGCAGCAAAGTACGGACTGCAGAAAAACGCAGCTAAGACAAAATACCTCGCGTCAACAAGACAACTTATGCCACTGGAAAACATCACACTAGGTGCCAACAAACTCGATCTGCGTGCTATGGGGAAGTTTACCAACTGGAAGAAGGTCACCAAGCTTCGCAGCAGCTGAAAGAAAACTGCGGAGGAGCCCAAGGCTTACTTTACACCCAGGAAAAGCCATAATGTAATGAAATATAATAACTGTAACGCTCTACTTATTAAAACCCAGATTAAAGGGGTAATATTCCTTTTTTATTGTACTACTTTTCATCGATTCCCTAGCCTAGCTGGGGATCGACTGACATCTAAAACAAAACGCAACGATTCCCTTCAAAATATGAGTAGAAGTCTCTGCCAGCCAGCTTCTATAAAAAGGAATCATTACAGTACCTACAATACATACGCTACAGAAATATAAGGACTGTTCATTATTGTTATAATGCTCTTTAAAGGTCTTAACGTAGTACAGCCGCAATGCGTAAGTATTTAGATTGTGTGGATTTTAAAATCCCTGAACAAATATTGATAATTCGCAGTGTTTGCAAAAGGCTACCCTTTTTAGCGAACTGGCGTGAAGCAAAAATACAAACGTGGGTGCTATTTTTTTCAATATTTGTAAGGGCGCTAACCTCTTCGGCGAAACAATCGTTATTTATTGATGGATATATTGACAACTACTTTGTACAGTCGACAACTCCAAACATCTTTACATTTTTGTTGCAAAATCGCCGTTAACTAGCGATCTGCGGCAATATAGCCATATTGGCATGATTTCATAGTAATAGTAACTCAATAGTAATAGCAGCACTTTTATGAACGGGGGAAAACGTATATATAGTAACGCCTCGGTTGAACGCCTAACCTCATAGCTGAGAGGTTCTAAGTTCGACGCCGCCATGTACTTTGTTTTGTAAGTTATTCACATTTGCGATTTTATACCAGGAATAACGCTTGCTAATCATAAAGGAAAATACCTATCATGGTTGAAATCTGAGTGTCTCAGGTATTCACATATCTACGTTTACGCTGGAAATCAACAATATTTTATTATGGCTGTAAAGTCCAATTCGAGAGCGGCAGGCCCTACTGCATACATACATAGATAAGCAGCCTATATACGTCCTACTGTAGGGCTTAATCACCACTCGTGCCCACCGCGGATTGGCGATTTGAAGCGCTGAGGTATGCGGCTAGCTTACGCACTCAGGTTTTCTCACGATGTTTTCCTTCACTGTTAGCGAGTGCATGTTTGATATAATTGAGAAGGAATTATGGAAACAATGAGCCGAAGAACTCCGAAACTACCTCGTTTTCGCTTACAACACAAAAATAAACATGTAACTTGACATACAGATAAAGAAAATTTCATTATTCTTAACGCATTCTACGTCATGAATATTTCGCCTAAGCCTCCGGCATTTACGTAAAGGAAAAACAAAAAAAATGCGTGCCTTCATTTTGTGAAAGAACAAAATAGCCTTCTGGGCGATTTCGCTTTTTACGACACTTAAACCGGTGAACTACCAGACAAAGTATACAAAAGGAAACTTTAGGTCACCAGAGCAGTCCCGAGTCTGTTAGACTGAAACAGTAATGGTAGACAAATCCCTTCATGGAAAGATTATTAAAGGTCTGCGTAGATTTAGTTCACTTTAGAAATGGGTCTGTTTCCCTTAACCAAAAAATTAAATAGCGCTACGCCGATTTGTCGTTTGTCGAAAATTATGAAGTATATTAAGGTTTTTAAAATGAATAAACAAACGTTTGAAAAAAATGAAAAGAAACCATCTTTCTGTTTACTTTTTGTTCCGTTTTTCCTATTTTGTCACCAAACTGAATTGTGGCAAAGAGATTTGTTGCTAAAAGAGTTGCTGCATACACCTATTAGCATAGGAATGAAGATAGAGCAGTGTACAGTAGTCAGAACATCAGCATTTTAGTTGCAAAGTCGCCCGTAACGTAACTGAGTAGAGTTCATGGTTATGAAGGATGATGTGCTGTCGACTGTACGTAATCTTGGGGAGTTTTTGATATTATTAATTAATAAGGGTTGTGTTTATTTAATTATATCAGTAACTCTCGTAGCAAACTTACATTAAATTTAGAGTGACATGAAAATCTTGAAATATGCGATACGATTATATTCTTTTTGTTGCACTAACCCGTGCTGAGGACAATTTTAAAAACCTATTTAGAGGCTAAAAATTCCACCCATGGCGGGACTTGAACCCGCAACCTCTGGCACGGTGAGCCGCTAAATAAGTTTTTTAAAATATGCGACACGCCCGAAAATTTTCAAGTTTTCGGTTTGAGTGATTGTCATTCCACGTATAACTCCCTATTTATCATTTGTGTGACCAAGGGGTTTACACAAAATTCTATTCAAGCTCCCAAAAGACAAAACCCTTGGTCTCTGCCTACCGCGCCGGGATACAGGCGTGAGTGCGTGTGTTACTTATATTACACCTTAGGATACCCTATTATACCCTTAGAAGTACCTTTATTATACCCTAGGAGAGTACCTTTTTAAGAAACAACGTTTTACGATATCATGATGAGGGCAGTTTTCGTAGTATTTTTTTAATATAATAACTACTAGACAGTTTAGCCGACAAGATATGATTTTTTTTTCATTGGTGGCGCTAGTTATCCCACTGGATAGTTAGCCCTTAATGTAACCAACTAGATTACTAGAGTGCACGCGTACAAAACTCGATGTGCTCTTTGATCAGTAGCTCCAATGTAAGGCACTTACCGTAAGGCAACTACAGATATTTCTATGTTCTCTAGATCTGAAATTGCCATAAAAGCGTGTCAAATTTGAGGATTCGTTTCGCACAAGGTACCGTCAACAGCGGGTCGACCTTTACATTTTCGTTGCAATATAATGGAGTAGAGTACACATATCTAACAATCGCGTAACCAATCCCATACTAACAACTCGTATGAGCGCGAGTGCAATGATTTTAGAAATCATTCTATTGAGTCAATTGAGTTTTTACATGTTGGTCTTAGGCCATTCTTACCATTTAAAATTGGCATAAAATTAAAATTTGATTGACAATAAAAGATGAGTGTTCTGCTTTGTGTACTCTTTAACATTACATCCACTTGAGGCCGGTTTCTCCGAGCGCAGGGATTTGTATGGGACTTATTGCGCTGCGCGAGGGAATAGTCGGGGGTAACATAGGCATTTTTGAAATTACAGAAAGTCAAATCCTATTAATACAATTTGACGACCGACGTCACTAACACATTCAGTGATAGTCATTTTGGTGTACTTTTCATTGTCCAAAACTCAGTACAGCTCAATTAAAACCATACCTAGTGATAATTTAGACTCATGTTCGCGATTTTTTTTCATGCTATAAAGTTTAAAAAATCATAAAAATAATGACAATAGGCCCTACATAGGATATCGAAAAGTAACACATATCTTTTTTAGATTTTAAATACTTATGTAAAATGTATTTAAAACACCTGATTTAGGGGTAATATAGAAGAACCCAGCCTTAAAGTCGGGGCTTTGTTCTAATGATTGTATTTCCTGTATCTGCTCTTCTAGGTTACGTTTGTGAAATACTACGTAGGTATGTGAAACACGTCGCTAGCGAGTGCATTGATAATGATTCTTTGTTCAGGGCTAGTACAGGACGTCCCAGGCGGACACACTTCGACCTAATAGTACACTTTAATAAGTGGGAAAAAAAGTACCCAAAACACTTTTTAGACTGACCTTTGCTAATACATCCCCTATTAGGTCGAAGTATGTCCGCCTGGGACGTCCCTTACTGGCCCTAAATAAAAAAATATTATCAATGAGATCTGTCAGGATCGTGACAATTGGCAGACCATGGTCTCTGTCTACCCCTCCGGGATACAGGCATAAGTTTATGTTATGTTGATTATTATAAAAGCAATGGCTACATGGCATACATCTGCGTTAAGTTATTCTTAAAGAAAAAACTATCACTCGCTAAAATTAAAAGAAAAAAATCCCGAGGAGGATAGAATAGAAAAGAAAAAGTTTATTCCAAGGACAGAACGCACATAAAACAACAATAAAAGTACAGAGTGATATATATCACTCCGGATACTTTGCGGACATATCCGGAGAATCCGGAGTCAATCCTGACTCTTGGCCGATTATAACTCACAGAGGTTATTACAAACTAAAAAGGCGTAAGGAGGTGGGTTGCGTCTCTGTTTTACACTCTCCGGCTCTACTCGCAACGATCAGATTTGTTCTGGTGTATATTTAAGTTATTTACAATTAATTTATTTGGCGTTTAACTCTGTTTCAAACTGTCTTCCTTTACTTGCAGCGATTGTGGCAAGTAGCAAACTCTGGTCTCTGCCTACCTCTCAGGGATTCAGGTATGAGATACTTTGCTTTTATAAATTTTGGTCTAGGTTTAAATGATTAATAATAGAATTTTTTATTTTCTGTCCTAAAAGCTACTTCGCTATACATCGACATTAGTCTGCTGAGACACTGCAAACGTTTTTAGCAGTCGCCTTACTGACGACGACTAAATACCGGTTAATAGCCGGAGAATTCGGAGTGAGCACCGTTCCTGGCCGATCATAACTCACGGAGGTTATTACAAACTAAGAAGGTGTGTAATTGCAATTACCGTGGCAAGTATTACGGAAATAGTCAGGATCGTTCCTGGTCGAGCATAAGTCATGACGGTTGTAACAAACTAAAAAGGTGTGAGAGGGTGAGTTGCGTGTCTGTTTCACACTGACTCCCTCTGCTTAAGGTTAAATACAGCATAAGCAGCTGATATAGCGGTGGTGGCGAAAAGGTAGAACGCTGCCCTCATTCGAGAGGTGGTGGGTTCGAATCATTTTTAACTAAATAAAACCGTTACTAGTTGATGTATTAACGGCTTTATTTAGTTAATTACGTGTATTTGTAAATTGGTAGTAGTAATAGCACCCGCTCTATGTGAAAATAAACATCGTGAGGAAACCCGATTGTCTGAGTTCACGTACCTTAGCGCTTCAAATCGACAATCCGCGGTGGGCACGCGTGTTGATTAAGTCCATGCTCTCTCTCTGAGATATATATCTCATAGCATAAGTAGCCTTTATCGATGTCTCACTCCCACTACAGGTCGTGAGTTTTCTCTCAGAGAGAGATAAAGAGAGTACAGGCCATTTCCAACTTTCTCACTATAAGATTTTGAAATGGATTTTTTTTTGCTGACGCATAAACGAGATTTGCAAGCATCGACCTTGGCATCGCAATAACGAAATACTCGTAAGTCCTTAATATGAATTCGTAAATAAAAATTAAACATACATAAATACATAACTCACGCCTGTATCCCTGAGGAAGAGACCAGGATTTGTTGAACCAGAAAACACAGTGTAAAGTGAACACATTTTCCTATTTTGTCCTTCTGTAAGTACATAATCTTGTGCTACACTGTCTGAAATTTCATCTGAGAAAACATCGATGCCAGTTTTAAGTTGACTGCTTATTCACAAAAAGCCCCAGAAACTTTTACGGATTGTTAAGTCGTGGTCACATTGTAGCCCAGTGTACATACATACATACGTAAACTCACTCCTGTATCCAAAAGGGGTAGGCAGAAACAAGGGACTGCCACTTGCCACGATCCTGACAGATCACTTTCGCTTCCTCATCATTCAGTACAGGAACCAAACCGACTTGTCCGAAACCTAGAGGTTGTGTTCATTATCTTACCTCCGGTTCCTCGTTTACTAACAATCGGTTAGTCTTCTTTTGGCAGCAGAAAGTTGTTTTTTTTTAACAACATTAACAATAGAATATCGATTGTCAGTGAACGAAACACTGGAGGTAAACATAGTTTTATTATTTTCTTTCTCATAAAAATCGTAAAACGGTAAAATAGTACCTACTAAGAAAATTACGTAAAATATTTTTGTCAGCTGTTAACGAATCCTTTTGAAACTCCTAACGCAGATGAAAAAATGCGCTCTCTCCATGACAGATGAGTTTTAATTACTTATTATAAGCTTTTGATTTATTCGCGTTATCGTAAAAAGGTCACGGTTTAAAAATAAAAAATATATTTTATTTTCCGTTTGAACCGGTAAAGGTTTTTCTGAAAACATATGAAATAGCGGGTAGCCACAGAGAAATAAACGCAGTCATTTAAAACCAGCCATAGTCTGTGGCACCAAGTCCACCAAACAGACTGTTGTTTCCCAAATAACCAAATATACAGGTAAATGGAACCAGTGAAACCAACTGCAATGCTTTTTAGCGATAGGGTGGTCAAGAATACTTATATATAATAATAATAACCTTGTATGATTTTTCTAAGACAAATAAATTATTATTATTATTCTCTTTATTTATTTTCATAACTTAGAATAGGTTTATAAAATCAATATAAGAAGTAAAAAATATAAAAAAATACAAAATATATTTTATAAACCGATCCTAGTTGGCCACCGGTAACGGAGCTAGGCTCAAGCTACCGGTGGTTAGGGCCGCAGAGAGAGAAACCTCCGGTTATTATTATTATTAAATTATTATTATTATTATATAAGTCATGATACAGTACAACCATAGATACAAACAAATATTCAGAGTGTTCAGAAGGGTACTAGTCCCCATTACTCTACCTACGACGTTTGTTTGTCTGTCTGTCCACCTATAAAGTGATTTATCTCTTGAACCCTAACTTTTATTTTTATGAACTTTTTTTTTTTGCTCTATTTTCAATCAGTTTTTCTTAATCCTTATTCACTCAAAACTATTGTCTTATTTATAAAAACTCCATTCCTTAAAATACTCCTTAAATTTAAGTTTAAGTCTTTCTTCGCCTTTACGCAAGTATTTTGACGCAGTCGAGGCTGAGTATTTTAGGGAAATCTTGTATTAATAAATAACACCATAGGCCTTTTCTAACTTATCGAAACGTTAACTCGGCCCAACAAATGAAAACTATTTAAGGCGAACAACCCCTAACCAGGCCGCCAACGAGAGCACACCCTAACTGAGCGAGACTCGCAAAATATCCGGACACCGCCGTCCGACTATGTCTCCAAACTCGCAATTCTCGCAAACTTGTGCATGAAAACACGCACGATAGTGCATTGAACGATTTAGCCACCATTACAGTGCGCGCGACAGATTTATGTGCGAATTGTGCGATTCGGACGGCGGGAGCCGATTTCGGCGCCAATTTGAGGCGTCGACTTTAATGCGCGAAAAGTTTTCACTGCGATCGTAAAAATAATAGTTTTCACTTGGGGTTCGAGGCACGACACTAGAAAGTGTACTGTTTCTGTAACACTATTTAATTACTTACTAGTATCTGGTGTGCGTATAGATTAAACGCGTATAACGAAGCGAAGATTTTTATGAAAAAACGCGCTTAATTAATGTGTCATGACAACTCTTATATTCGATACTACCATAATGCCTGAAAATGCTTTTGAAAACATGTGCAATACAGTAGATTAGTAGAGTTAGCGATTCCAGGTCGAGGTTGCTCCATGGTAGATTTTTGAGCCCCGAACCTATCATCATCATCAGCCTATGCTTGTACACGGCTGGACATAGGCCTCTCCTATTGCACGCCACTGAGCACGGTCCTCGGCTACTCTCATCCAGCTCTTGCCAGCCGCCCTGCGGAGATCATCGCTCCACCGAGTCTGAGGACGTCCTACACTACGTTTACCGATCCGTGGTCTCCACTCAAGAATTCGTCTACCCCATCGGTTATCAGTTCTTCGGATGATATGGCCGGCCCACTGCCACTTCAGCATGCTAATTCGGTGGGCTATGTCGGTGACTTTGGTTCTCTGTCGGATCACCTCGTTTCGAATTCGATCTTTCAGAGAAACTCAGAGCATAGCCCTTTCCATAGCACGCTGAGCAACTTTAAATTTGTGGACCAGCCCCACCGTGAGTGTCCACGTTTCGGCACCATATGTCATGACGGGTAGGACGCACTCATTGAAGACTTCCGTCTTGAGACTCTGTGGGATTGGCGATGTGACTCTAATAGCACCAGTATTCAGCAAGCGTAGTGCACCAATGTTATCCCTTTCAGAGCGTACGACAGGTAAACTTCCATGTTCCAAAAATAATATCTCCATTCGGTTTAAAAACTTCCACGACGAGTTTTAAAAAGCGAGGATTTTCAATGAAAAGTTTCGGTCACAAACACCGCTATTTATGGAGCAAATCTTTATGGCAAGTAAATTTATGGAAAAGTAGTTAAAATACGCCCAAGAGGATAATACTGCGATGTCCTTCTTAATTTTACTTAGATTTGTTGAATTCTCTGTAAACAAAAATTGGCTAAACGAGGATGTAGGTACATTGATAGAGTCGTTATGCCGAAGAAATAAGATATCCCAGAAAAACTCACAGCTGAATTTTAAGTCTTCTTAGACTTGCGTTCTTATGCATCTACCTAAATACTCGTTCACCTTAAACCCGAGGTAATACAAGTTAAACACATGGTAAGAATCCCGGCATGTACCAATGACTTTGTTTTATAAGTTACTTACATTTGTGATGTTATAGTACCAATACCACTCGCTAACCGTGAAGGAAAACATCGTGAGGAAACCTGAGTGTCTGAGGTGTTCACATACCTCGGCGCTTGAAATTGCCAATCCGCGGTGGGCACGCGTGGTGATTAAGCCCAAACTCTTTCTCTGAGAGAAGGTTTGTGCCCTACAGTGGGACGTATATAGGCTGAATACAATAACATAAGTTAGGTACTAATAAAAATTATTATTCCCTACATGAAGGTATATACTGATCATCATCATCATCATAATCAGCGGGTGTCAGTCCACTGCTGGACATAGGCCTCTCTCAAGACACGCCACTGAGCTCAATCTAAGGCTCTTCTTTCCCAGTCACTGCCCACCGCTTTGCGAATGTCGTCGCTCCACCTGGTCACAGGGCGTCCTACGCTACGTTTGCCGATTCGCGGTCTCCACTCTAGAACCAGTCTTCCCCAACGGTTATCGGTCCTGCGGCAGATATGACCAGCCCACTGTGGCACTGCCACTTCAGTTTGCTAATCCGTTCAGCTATGTCGATCACTTTGGTTCTCTGGCGAATTACTTCGTTTCGGATTCGATTCCGCAGAGAAACACCGAGCATAGCTCTCTCCATAGCTCGCTGAGCGACTTTAAATTGGTGGACTAGTTGAACCGTGAGTGTCCACGTCTCGGCCCCGTATGTCATGACGGGTAGGACGCACTGATTAAAGACTTTTGTCTTTAGAGACTGCGGTATAGGCGACGAGAAGACTCGACGGAGTTTCCTGAATGCTGCCCAGCCCAGCTGAATTCTTCTCTGGATTTCCTTCTCAAAGTTATGTCTGCGTAGTTGGAACGTCTGCCCTAGCTAAACATACTGCGAAACAACTTCGAGTGGGATTCCATTTACGGCAATCGGTTCCGGAATAACGTGCTCGTTGTACATGACTTTGGTTTTATCCAAATTCATCCGGAGACCGATGCGACGAGAAGAATCAGCTAGGCCATTCAGCATATTTTGTAGGTCTTGCAGCGTCTCTGCCATAATGACTATGTCATCTGCGAATCGTAAGTGAGAGATGTACTTGCCGTTAATATTGATGCCACAATGATTCCAGTCCAGCGTCTTAAACACATCCTCCAAGGCGTTAGTGAACAGTTTCGGGTATATGACGTCCCCCTGTCTCACTCCTCGACGCAGGTGGATATGTTTAGTTCGCCGGTTCTGTACTTGTACGGTCATCGTTGCGGCATTATATAGACATCTCATCACTTCTATATATCGCCAGTCGACTTGGCAACGCTGCAAGGACTCCAAAACAGAACAGGTTTCAATTGAGTCGAAGGCCTTCTCATATGTGGACTATGATGCTAAGCACAGGGGCCGATTGTACTCTTCGGTCTTCTGTACAATCTGTCGCACTGTGTGGTTGTGGTCTATGGTGCCGTAACCGCTTCGAAACCCTGCCTGTTCCGGAGGTTGAAATTCGTCGACTCTTCGCGCAAGACGGTTCGTGATGGCCCTTGAAAACACCTTGTAGACATGGCTCAGAAGCGAAATCGGGCGATAGTTTTTTAATAGTGTTTTATCTCTTTTTTTTTTAAATAAAATCACCATGCTTCTGTTCCATGCCTGTGGAGTTCTCCCAGTGAAGAGAACGGAATTAAAGAGCTTTAGGAGCTGACTTACAGCTGGGGCTCCTCCAGCTTTCAAAAGCTCTGTAGTGATTCCATCCTCACCTGGGGCCTTTCCATTTTTGAGCTGTCTAAGGGCCATCACGATCTCATCTCGGCTGATTTCGGGCAGGTCAGGTATATACTGATGCGATTTCGTAACATCAATTTTAATAGTGAGAAAAAATGCGCCTATGACATTTACCGGAAAATTACGGAAAATCTATGTATACACCGCCAATCCATCTGGATTTCGACTTGGATTTTCACAGTAATATTTCACATATTTCAGATATTTCGCAGTAATATCTAGAACTCGCATAGTTGCTTATACTTATGTCTACGAAGGTAATTTTTGTTTTTTTCTCTAATTCTGGCGAAATGTTATTTCCGTTTTTAGGGTTCCGTAGTCGACAAGGAACCCTTATAGTTTCGCCATGTCCAAGCGTCTGTCTGTCGGCGGTCTAGCTCGGAGACGATTAGTACTAGAAAGTTTAAATTTGGCATAGACATACATAATAGTCACGCCGACAAAAGGGCAGAATAATATTTTTAACGACTAATCCAACGATACCCCACACTATGGGCAGAATAAAAAATTATTTGCGTATTGCCCTTACAACCAAATTGAAGATGCATTTTTTTTGTCGCCTACACCATAGTGTGGGATATCGTTGGATTAGTCGTTAAAAATATTGTGGGTCAAGGTCAAAAATAGTCAGACTATTTTTTTATTTAGGGGTATATTAAGCCTTAAAGTGCAAATTTTTGTCCGAGCAAGGCGTCTCCATCTCCTGGCTAAACGGTTGATTGTAGAAACGTGAAAAAATTCGGGGTAGTAGCACATATAATAAACTTAAAAGGAAAACTATCACGGCTTTACAAGTTAACGAGTAATACGCAACCAACTTATAATTGGAAAACTTCGTAAAAAATCCATTAAAAATTGCTTTAAATGAGTTGTTAGTTCTGTAAAGCAGATAAAACCCCTTTTTCTACGGAACCCTACACTGCGCGTGGTCCAACACGCACTTGGCCGGTTTTTAAGTAAACGTGTGTTAAGGTATTTATTTTATAATTTTAAAAGATTTTAATTAAAAACTATCTACCCGCTTCTGTTTTGTTAAAATGTACTAAACACGTATTAAATACCTAATAACATTTTTCCACAATTCTACTTAGGAAAATTAAACTTGAAACATATACCAACATTTTTTTTACCTTAATATCTTAAGTAGTTTTTTACTTTCTTTATCTGATTGCCCAGTATTAGGTAGGTCAGTATAGAAATTTTCACATGATTCACAATGAGTATAAATTTTGATACCAATGTACCTAGTACTACTGGGCAATAACATGAAGAATAGGTGCTTAATACTAACCTAATCTTGATAGAAATTAAATCAGACATCTAACGACGTATTTAAAATCTCATAATATTAATTTTAATTATAGATATGTTAAATGCCAATAAACGCACCGATTTCGAATGATTATGCGCTTTTTAATCGCATATTTTATCGCGCTGATAGAAGTTCTAACCTACTAGAAACGATAACTACCTACTTACTTAAAATATCTAGCTCCAAGTTAATCACTGCAGTGTCTGTCCGATGATAAGGTAACGAATTATCGGATAGGTAATCGGATCCCGGCTATTAACAGTTCAATCAACTGTGAAACAAAATATATTTAATACTATTTCTGAAAATTACACAAGAAAATTTTATATCTTTGTATTTCCATCCGTGTTATTCATAAAAAACATTAAGGAGAAACAACTGCAACTATTAAATTAAAAAAGACACAAAAACATGTCTACGAGAATTAGTATAGCAACGTAAATTAAACTAAAAGAAAAAAAGCAACCAACCAATAAGTCCAGCGGCAAAAAATCCAAATCATAAAGGGCACAAATAAATAAACAAACACTAGTTCACAAACAAAATCATTTCCGACACATAAAAATACGGAATCACTTAGAGAAAATCTTTTCTAAAAAGCGGTCTCCGAGGAAAATTCTAAACGCACTTTTACGAACACCAACACATGGAACTTTACCGTTTGCCGCCAACTCCAAAAACTTCGAATGTCAATTGCATAAAAAGAAAACTGGCCGGTTTTCTTTCGAGAAAAAAAGCTAAAGCCGCGGAATCTGAATTCGAAAACTTTCGCGTCGCGTCGCGTGACTTTGAAATTCGAATGTGGAATTTTCGGTTATAATGGGGGAGATGCGCGCATAGCTGAAGCTTAGATGAGACTGTGGCGGGCTGCCGCGTTGGACGCAGTGTGTGGCCAAACCGCGACTTTCGTCCCTACCGGTCGCCCTACAGCTCGAGCGACTAGTGACGCATCCAGGAACGCTCCGCTATATACTCCAAATTACAAGTAATATGACTAATTTCGACATTTAGACAGATACTCAGGACAATTAGGTCATGCTATTTTAGAAAGATGAATAATTATAATTTTCAGTACTTTTGTACATGTAGGTTACTTACGAATAATTTTGATCATTATGGCGTCATGAATGCGCTAAGGTGGCCGAATAAGCGAAATCGGCCAATGGATATTTATTGTTGATCTAAGAATATTTTGTTATTGCGTTTGTTTTAAAATTGCATCTTAAGTGAAATCGTAGAGCGCGTACGTTGAAGGAAGCACGTCGATAGGTAAAAATGTGTGTATTTTTGAGTTCGTTCAATTTCGGTGACCACACTGCGAATTCAAAGAAAACTTTGGTAGTGTTAGTCGGCAAAAAAACGGTGGCTAAAAATCGCATAAATACTTAAGAATATTTTCAAATCAAAAAGTTTCTAGAGGCAAGGCAAACCTTAATAACAAATTTATGTAATACTTACTGACCCAAATCAAAATTTCATCAAAGAAACTAAAACGCAAATCATGTAATACCACGGAGTTACAGTAGCTATTTCCAAGAAACAAGCAAGCACATAGCACGCCACAATCGAACTACAATATAACAAGTTCAACACAGAGACTGGTGACATAATAACGTGATTGTCACACCAGTAAATGGTAACCCAGTTGTAGACAGAGAGTAACTTTATGAACAGGAAGTGTTAGGATCCGCAGGATACTCGGTGCGCGACACAAAATGCATAGTACAGATGTTTAACTAATGATAGCATGAGTAGGTACTCGTTAGTCCTGAGTAAGAATACTGACACAGTTACCAAATAAATATCCTTACTATGGTGGCTCAGCGACACGAAGTGTATCTTGACCTCCGACACAAGAAAACCCTTTCTTCAGTATTGATAAATGATAAATTCCAACAAGCAAAAGTTCTAAAATTATTATCATTTAATTTGTCATACTTTATCTAAATAATTTATCAAATTTGACGCGGGATTTAGAATTTTTACTTATTGGAAAAAGTTTACTTAAGGTACTAAACGGTCTGCGGGTTTTGCGTCATTTCAAAAACACGTTGCATAATCGGACTTAAAAACTTTGTATAGTTTTTTAATGTCTCACGATGCTTATGCATTTAACAGGTCTAATCGCGATTGTTTAACTAAGTTTACCTAATAAACAATCGCGATTAAACCATAGTTAAATGATGTAACTTTTTTTAATTAAGTAAAAACTATTTTAACTATTTTCGATACGCTATTTTAAAATTCCACGAACAAAACAAAACAGTTTTAATCATTGCTAAATGACGAAAATCCAACTCAACGAGAAAAAATAAATGATCGAATAATAACATGGGATTTAGTACATACCCATAATCATAAAGATTGTAGAAGTAGTAATCCTTTCACTACAATGGTGAATCGTATTTGGCACAATTACGATAACTAGTAGTAGTGTATCACCTTTTTTCTGATTGTCTGTGAGAGAGGTTCCAAGGTCCCATGCCAAGTCAAACTTCTGATGTTGAATATCGTGTGCGCGGTGATTCAACTCGGTTCAATGGAAACGCTGCCAGGATATCACCAGCCAGTTTTTTAGTTTGCTTTGATCGACTCTGGACAAACCAGAGCAAATAGGTTGTGTATGAGGTTTACAGCCTTTTTACGCCTGCTTGAGGCTTCTAATCTTGAAAGTTGCTGATTGAATTTATATTTGGAATACCTACATGGTGTGAAACTCCTTTGTCTAAACTTATCTGTACTCCTTTGGTTGCCCACGATGAGAGGTCCTACTGTACTATGACAATGGCTGTCATTGCGGGTATCATCCGATTAGTTTTGCTAATTGTCAAACAGTTATTTACAGTTGCGCTAGTAGGTATTACGTAAGGTCCCATGCGGTTTTTTATGAATTCAGTCAGCGAGTTCAGCTACCTTAACAGTTACTAACATTGTAAACGAATACCTCGTCTACCTCAGCTACTTTGTCTCGCAAAGGTTTCATAACTTTCTCCCGAGACATCATTGTCATTTGCGACCATTCATGGTCAGCTATTGACTTGGATTCGACTCGTCCCAGTGACTCGGTCATTGAGGGATCCCTTCAATAGACACTTAAGCTTTAGAACGGTATTTAAGAATTCAGATATTATGTTTACTTTGCTTAACATTTCTTACCTACGTTTTTTTTAACTCAGTGGTCCGATGATACTCAGCTTACCCAATAGAAGTTTAGTTGTTTGATTCGTAAGCCCTTAAACTCTCAGCGGTATGTTGTAAGCAGTGATCGGAGTTAGGTGAATTTAGTATACAATTGTGTTAAGGGTATGTTATAAGAACATAATAAGGTCATTTCATTTATTATGTAACCACTTTTTGAACGTCCCTTCTCCCTACTTAAGACAAATAAGCCTTATTTCAACCCTATTTATGAAAAAGTGACTGGTTGAGACCACAGAGTACTTTTTTATATGCGGTTTAGACCCCCTCCCCCACATGGTCTTCTCATCATGTGTAGATAGGTATTCAAATCCATTAACTATTTATTGGAATAGAGGTAAACTACATTGTTTTAAAGTAAGTGCAATAAAAGTACCAATAAGTAAATAAAGGCTTTGCTTTTCTATAAAACCTTTTTCAATGAATTTGTTGGTGCAAAAATGTAACTCACTGGGTCAAATTCGATTTATCGCTATGTTTTGAAACGCGCCAATGTAAATGTTTAGAGTTGCGATTTGTGAAAGAAAGGCCGTGACGTAGAGTCCTTCACATGGTAACACCGCGCGCCGGTTTTCAGTTCATTATGTAGCCCCTACCACATATTAATGTTAATCAATGTATGAATATTAAAGGAACATTAAATAGTACACGTTTTTAATGCCCCCAGATGGACCGCTATCCATGTATCAGTTCGATCTCGCGATTCAACGGCCGGGGCTGCTTCTGCGCTTCTGTCAGCGGCAATAAACTGAAATGCAACACCGAGGCCTACGACAGCCGTTTAATGCACAAGATTATCGATAAGCAGATCGTTCGCGTTATTATTTACAACCTGTACTGTCAACTCTGTTTCTCAGGCGCCAAAATTAACGACTACTTAGGTACTCCTCCACTATTTATAGACGTGGATCTCAATATTGAATGATCAAAATGTTACCCAAACCCATTTTAGCGCATGACGAGTTTTGCACAGCAAAGGATTACGGTTATAAGTTCATAAAGGGTCACATTGTAAATTCAGCGCACTGCCAACAGCTGCGATTTGAACTGCCGAAATTTAAGGGCCTATATTAATTTATTCATTTATCCTTCACGCCCCAAATCCCCTGGCTGTGATAGGGTCGCGTTCGTCATCCATCATGTCAGCGGTGCAAAACAAATCGATTTTAAAGCGCACGTGATTTGTTATTTCATTACCCGTAATTTGTAGCGGCTTGTTTCACATGTCGATCGCTGCTTTTCGGATCCTTCTGTAAATCAACCGACTTTTATTACTTGTGATGTTGTTAATGAGCTAGGGCCTTGAAGTAAACATACAACAGTCATATTGTACAATTATTTATAGGACTTTTATTCGGTTATGACATTTCAAGCGGAGTTACTTATGCGCAATGTAGAAGACCAGCTTGGTATAACATAGATCTGTTGAGATGTTATCGATGTTTTTAAATTAATTATAGTTTAAGATCTGGCATCTGATATCGACGGTGCCCGGTGCCGCGTCGTGAACTACTCGTACAAGCAATTGAAATTTTAAATAAAAATTCATTTAGCCATGTTATTAATATGTTCGTCGTCTTTACAAGCCACCGCGAGGAATCCAAAAGAAAGAGTTTTAATCTTCAGTAATTTCTCTGTGGTAATTTTAACATTATTAAAATTCTTCGGTGCTTAGTTCCATATTCATAACTTTTTATTTTGAACTTTAGATACTTTACTTAAAACTCTACAACTATTTACGACGTCGCGTGTATACGACATCAATACTCTCCTAAGCAGATCAACGCGAGCACGTGTAGGGTGTAACCCTAACAGCACCAGCGAAAATAAGCTTCAAAAAACCAATGGCACAAGCTTCGTAAAAAACCATTGCGGTTTGAACACCCGGAAGTTGAGGGGTGAAAGGGAAGTCCCGATACTGGTTTTTATTTCCTCCCCTAAGGTACAGCGAGTGTGTATTGATTCCCCATTGTCGTCAGCGCAGGGTGTTACTTTGAAATAATTTTTGATTGATACTTCGCGCCCCTTTCGTCGCCCCGCGCGCCTCCGGCTGAATGCTTTGGCCCTATCATAGTTTTTGATTGCCGAAAATATTTACAAAACTCTCGTGCGTAAAGTCGTTATCATGTGGCGGGTTCTATTTCATTCGCATTTCTATGATGCTCCATCACTGCAGACGCAATATTTTCTTTTTCTTCTTCTTCGGTCCTTCAACTCTTAGGAGTTGTACCCCAGATTTCCACTTATGATCCGAAACAGAAGATGGCCAAGTATCACTTGAAAAAGATCCATCGCCCAAAAGATCCAGCCGATCGACATTGGCCGGCCTCTCTGCTCTCAACGCAACATAGACTCTCGCCTATATCCCAGAGAGGTAAGCAAGGGGCATGGTGTACCACTTGCCACGACCTAACATATGTCTTTTGCTTTATCAGAAGTCATTTGTGACACAACAGGTTATTACTCTCATTTAAATATTTCGTTACCACTCTCTACTACACCTCTCAAGTCTGAACAGATGGCACAGGTCTTCTCTCACAGAAAGAGCATGGGTATCATATATTAACGAGATGTAAACTCGAACACTCGGGTTTTTATAACGAGTAATATAGTTTAAATGTTAATAAAACAACTGACTAATATCCCCATTTGTCCCTTAACCAAATTGAGACATGCCAATGCGAATAGGACCGTCCAAACGAAATGCATGGCCTGTGCCAAACCGGTCTTTCGAATGAAGCCATAACGATTTCGCTGCAGCTTTTGTTAACATTTTAATTGGCATTAAGTTGTCGAAATTAACATACGACAAGGGTCACGGTGTCGTTGCCAATGTAGAGATCTGTCTATTATAGAGGCTTGATTACAGAGATCTTGCTTACTCGAAAAAAACACTTTTTGAAGTGTTATCACTCCTGGGTTAGGTCAAAAGTGTTGACTACCCTGGCATTCCCTTTCGCTTACACATTCTATTATTTTTAATAATACTTAGTAAAAGAAAGAGAACGAGTACTTTTGGACAAACTATACAGGGTGTGACTAAGTCCCCATATAACATACACATCGAACATGACATCATAAAAATTTACTTAATTTTATTTTCTGGTGCCGTCACGGACCACAGTTAACCATTTTTTTGCAATAATTAAAAATTTCTCATGTGCGAGTGAGGAGACATTCCGATGATGCTATCATATACACATCTACATGCGTACAACGTATGCGAAGTACGTGGAGAATCCTGCACCAACAAGAGTCAAACACTTAAATATAATACATACATAAACTCACGCTTGTATCCCAAAGGGCTACCCCTCTACACAGAGACCAGGGACTGCCACTTCCACGATCCTGACAGATCACTTGCGCTTCCTCAACATTCATTAGTCGTTGCATGCACGCACGCCGGTTTCGGTTACTTTTTATCTTGCCCTTTGCTAATACATCCCCTATTTGGTCGAAGTATGTCCGCCTGGGTCGTCCCTTACCGGCCCTTCCACCCACATTCGCTCGATATATTTGTTTCGTCAATCTTATGTGCTTATTTTGTTTCTGTGATGTATCTTGTTGGTATAATAAATGTCTTTCTTCTTCTTCTTCTTCTTTCTTCCTTCATCCTCTCCACATGTCCAAACCAACGCAACATGCGAATATTCCTAAAGAATAATTTGAAAGGCCAACCTATGGTATTTAGTCCACGTTTTTCTAAACGTGACAAATGACAAGTGACAAGCTCGTTGCTATTACTCAAGAGACGATTTAAATTTTCTCACAATAAATTCCAACAGAACTAGTACCATATTTCTAAGGAGTTATCTCAGTAACCTTAGCTATGTACCTATAAGACAGTGGCGTCTTCAGGCGATCGTAATTTCACCGGAAAAGCAAATATTCTATTAGGTACTGCGCTATGATTAGCCTTGTTTTTATGAATGTATATTAAGGATTGAGACATTTTGTTTTTGAGCATATCTATAGTGAAAATAGTCAGCGAATTTGGCATGGAAGAAAACAAATTATTTTACAGACGTATTTATTTATTTTTATTTTTATTCTTTATTGCACTAATTACATTTTAAGTGTACAAGGGCGTGCTTAATGCAAGAAGCATTCTCTTCCAGCAAACCTTTGGTTTTGAAGAGACTGGCGACGGGTAGTGCACGAAGAGGATTAAATACAATAATAAACTTACATAAACCTAGGGAAATAACTTAGACTTAGTGGGGGGGGGAGGGGGATAATAGAAATTATTATAAAACTACATAAATGATAGTACATAAATAAATAAATAACAACAAAAATACGTACATACATATTATAATATAATTACAATTACTAAACACGATTACTTACATACCAATAAGCAATAAAATAAAATAACTGGTGATCGTTTACTGCCTATTCTGCAGATCAAGGAAGTGATAAAGAACTTTCTTTTTGAAAATCTCCAGGGTTGAAGCCTGACGAATGTCCAGAGGCAGGCTGTTCCACAAGCGAATCGCAGTCACGGTAAATAAATTCTCGCCTGTATCTCGGAGGGTTAGTCAGAGACCTGGGTTTGCCGCTTGCTAGGACCCTGAGAAAAAAGCACCCGAAACAGCAGCGACCAATGAATATTGATGAAGCGAAATTATTTTAAATTCCCGAAATTATTCACATAGGTATCTACCAACATGTGAGCTACAATCGTACAGACTTCGCACATAGCCGATACGAACATGTCATCTCTTCAGGAGGGAAAAGTGTGGAGTTGACACCCAACCTTCAGCGTCCCACGCAATAGCCGCGTGACAAATAGGTTTCACTGTCAAATGTCAAAACCAGAAACATAAGCACAGAGGACAAAAGGAACATAAGTTACTACACCGCGTCTTCTTCTTCCTATCAACAAATTGAATCGTAAGTAATTTCCAACAATGTCGCGGCTAAACTTATCAATATTTCTCCAACAGGGCCGCGATTAGCGTAGCCATTATCGACTCTATTTATTGCCTCATGATAAATCGTATCGCGTCCATCTGTTTCTTATGATTTTCTCATCTACTTACGTGTGTAATATGACAGAAGACACAGACCATCGATACTTGAAGCGCATAGCCTTGTTACTATAGCACAGGGTATACTAGTTTTGGGCCTGGGACAAGTGATTTTGTTGTTGTTATTGTTTTAAGTATTTTTTATTGACTCGCGATGCTCATACGTAGTCGGAAATTAAGGTAGTTTACCTAATAAATAATCGCGATTTGTGTCGTTAAATATACAGCGCGTCCCAAAGTTATGGGCCATGAAGGGAAAGTACCTTAAATGTCGTAGAAAAGGTATTTTGCTGAAAGAAGACTTTATGTTATTTTAAAAAGTTAGTAATTCTGCATTCAAAGATTTTCTAAAAATTACTTGCTTTATCTGGGAATCGAACCGACGTAAACGTAAAAAAAACACCCCTACTTTTATGATGCCAATCGAAAGAATTGCCAAAAACTAACAACTCTTCTTAAGATTTGAATGGACCAATTAGATGGCCGGCCAGATCCCCGGACCTTACACCATTAGATTTCTTCTTTTTGGGATACCTACGTGAAAGATATGCCATACAAAAAGCGATACGAGAACGTGGGCGAGTTACAAACAGAATTGTACCATATCATATCGAGTATTCACTATAAAAAGATAAGAAAATCAACAGGCAGCGGACTCATTAAAAGATTGGCCATTTGCGTAAGACAAGAGGGATCACATTTTGAGCATTTAATTAATTAATTTACAAAAAAATACCCATTTACTTGACTACGGCAGTTTCATGTATGTTTTTAATTTGATTAAAATGATAAATTTCACACTTCCTTTCTTTTAAAATACTAATGTTACTTAAAAAGAGTTATTAGTTTTTGGCCATTCTTTCGATTGGCATCATAAAAGTAGGTGTGTTTTTTTTACATTTAAGTCGGTTTGATTCCCAGACGAGGCAAGTAATTTTTAGAAAAGCTTTGAATGCAGAATTACTAACTTTTAATAATAACATAAAGTCTTCTTTCAGCAAAATACCCTATCCTCGATATTTAAGGTACTTTCCCTTCATGGCCCATAATTTTGGGACGCCCTGTATAACGATTATTATGAAAAGTAAGCTCTCGTAATCAGCGCTCGTCGATGTTGATGAAAAAAATTATATTATTCTTCATCGTCACCCAACATTGTCATGTTCTTCTCTTACATTCATTATGTGTGCTCATAAAACGCGCTTGCGTCACGTAAAACGTGCCGTATAACGCCATAATATCGGAATCTCACAGACTTTCTTATCAATAAAACAATATAAAACGTATTGACAATAATTTATTCAATAAAAATTTCTTCGCCGTGGAGCTACGAAGGACTTTGGATTCTGACTTCATTGAAGACACATTAATCTCAAAGTCAGCCAAAATGAACTGCCTTGAGTATTTTTAATGACTCGCGATGCTCATACGTAGTAACATATTAAACGGGTCTAACCGCGATTATTTATTAGATAAAATAAAGTTAGTTATACTGACGACCTGGTTAAAGTGGCAGGAAAAGTCACGGTCCGCAAATCCCAAGACCGAAACGAATAGCGTGATTGGAATGTCTTCCAATGCACGCCATTCGCTTCACACTCTGCATTGGGAGGCTAAGGGCCATAGAATTTCGCTAAGTAAATAGTTAACTGTAGTGCTGTCTCTTCGAGTTTCTCAGAAAAGAGCGTGACAGAACGTTACTTAAGTATTTACTTAGTTAAATTCTCAATTCAGAAACAGGCCCTGAAGGTTGAAGAAGAATTGCCAAAGCTGAATTCTCACCAACAGGACTCAGTAAACCTCAAAAACTTTTCCTTTGCGGTGCAAAACGCTAACTCCATTTCCCCATGCTGTTGTAGCTCCATGTAGACTCAGCGGATCGCTATGGGAAGCCGGGTGGGCGGTCATAATCTAACTGATTACAGCCAAATTATCATCGGTGAAGCCGAAAGGCGCACAAAACCGCTGTAAATACACAAAATATACATAAATACGCAACTATTCACAATTCTGATCACGATCTTCGAAAGAACCTAAAAAAAACCACCGTATTGTTTGGAAATAAGTTGTAGATTATAAAATGATACATTTCAATGTACAGATGGTGATGGCGGTTTCTGTTGTGACATGGTAACTCTTGCCGCGCTGGGAATAGGTGCTAGTATTGCACAAAAAATGGTGTCGTTCTGCTTCACTGTTCCTAAAAACTAAAGGACTATCCACAATACAACGAGTCGGCGAGACGTCCGGGCGCAACGATACAAAATAAAATAAACCTTAAACACCTTTAAGCAATGGAGGCCGACGGCCGACGGGTATATCAGGGAAACGGGCTTGTTTTGGACTTGTATGGTAGTCTCTAATTTCGTAAGTATTTAAGAACGGTTTTACATTAAAATCGTCCACGGCCCGTTGTAACGTGCTTTTAGAAATTGTAGAGAATATGACATTACCAACATTTGGTCGAGCTTACTATAATATATTCATATATTCAATCTTCGTTTTTTTATTGTTCGTTTATCTCGTCATATTTGTATATATTTTGTACTCGCCGCGGTATACAGCATACCTTGTTACTTTCTTTCGTGGAGTTCGGATTTTGGATTTATCTTTTAGTATAATTTACTTTGTGTGCCATATGGCAATTCGTTAGCTCGTATGGAAATGTTGGTCATAATTTATGACGTAAATTGGTTTTAAATGTACCTTCGTGAGCGAATTAATAGGTAAACGTAGTTCAGATTTGGGGACGTAGGAGTTGTATATTACAACTTGATTGAAATTTAGAATTATGACACACATTTACACATAGGTACTTCGATGGTTTTTATACGTGTTATTGAAATATTATATTTAGAGGCTAAAAATTCCACCCAAGCCGGGACTTGAATATAAACGCAAAACTTGATAATTGTTTCGTCATTATCGATAATTTAAAATCTTATTTATAAAAACACGCTTCCTTAAAACACTACTCAGGGATAATTTAAATAGTCTGTGTAATGTAACCACAGACTATTTAGGATGCCTCTGAGGAGTGTTTTAGTTGTCAAAATTTAAATAGACCGCGCCTAGTTTCTTGTCGAAAAAAAGAATTGACAATTTAAATCTCTTTATTGAAGTGGTTCCTTAACCGATACTAAAGAAACCGTTTTTAGGTTCTATGTTATTTGCAACCCGAAACCAGCGCGCATGCAACGACTAATGAAAGAAAGAGGATATTTATTTAAATTGTCACAGAAACACAAAGTAAACATAAAGGTACACAAACAAAAGACACGAACGTCAACAAAACAGAAATAAAACAAAACAATCGTGAAGAGAAATTGTAAGGCATATAGAGTCAAAGGCAGCCGGGTATCATACAGTAATGTATGGCACCCAGCCACCTGCCAATGAATGTTGATGGAGCGAAAGAGGTCTATCAGGATCCTGGTAAGTGGCAAACCCTGATATCCGCCTACCCCTCCGGAATACAGGCGTGAGGTTATGTAATGTAATGATGTTTGAAAAACACTTTTTATTGTATCTAAGAATATCTCTCAAAACGTTTGCTCTTACTAGAGAGTAACATAGATCAGCATGGATGACGACCCTAGTCACGCGTCTTAAATGTCAAAAGTCGCGACTTTCCATTACTTCTTCTCTCCTTCTTCTTCTTCAACCTATAGTCACCCAATGCTGAGTGTAGGTCTCTTCTAATGCACGCCATTTACTTCGGTCTTGGGCTTTTCGCATCCAGTACATTAACTGTTTTAGCGCCACAAAACCACTGGACTCGTAACATCGTACCACCCATTCAGGGCGTCTAAACAAGAGAAGGCAAGGGCGAGACACCTCGCTTTCTCTCAGAGAGAAATCCAAGCAAACTCACCCGTAACGTAACTGAATAAAGTGCACGAACGTAAAGGTTCATGTGCTGCCTACCGTCACCTTACACGCGTAGTCAAGGTTTTTCTGCACCGTCCGCTTGCATCTCGCTGGTCACAGCTCATCTAAGCGCCCTTGTTTTTCTTCCCTCTCGAACGGTATACGAAGGCTTACTGGGTGAGTTTTGCAGGCTGTGGAGTGTGACATTGTAGAGTTGGAGTTAAACAATCGTGTGTAAACACTAGTGGGGACGTTGACACGGCGCGTTGGGGACCGAGGTTATTTATTTTTACTTTTGACCTACGGCGGTGCTGGATGCAGGTAGCAAGCAAGGCGGACTTCGAGAAGAAGTTATTAGAACAGACTTTTAAGAGTAAAATATTACGTGGAGTCAAAAATAATAACATAACCTGAATAAATCCGCAACAGTAACATAACATAACATAACATAAACTCACGCCTGTATCCCAGAGGGGTAGGCAGAGACCAGGGAGTGCCACTTGCTACGATCCTGACAGATCACTTTCGCTTCCTCAACATTCATTAGTCGTTGCATGCACGCACGCCGGTTTCGGGTACTTTTTATCTTGCCCTTTGTTAATACATCCTCTATTTGGTCGAAGTATGTCCGTCTGGGTCGTCCCTTACCGGCCCTTCCATCCACATTCGCTCGATATATTTGTTTTGTCAATCTTTCTTCCTTCATCCTCTCCACATGTCCAAACCAACGCAACATTCCTTTCTCAATTCTTGTCACTACATCCTCTTTCAGCCCACAACGTTCTCTAATCACACTATTGCGTATCCTGTCATTCAAAGTAACGCCAGGACCTCATTTCTACTGCATTAATCCTACTTTCTTGCTTCTTTTGCCATACCCAAGTCTCGCTAGTATACATATCGCAACAGTATCGTCAGAAATCGTAACTAGAATAATAATTTTAAGCAATTGGACACAATTTTGATTCATAAAGTTTCACTATAACGATACCGGCTGTGCCCGCGACTTTATTCGTGTAGGATTTTGATAACAATTATTGTAATTATTAGGCTTGAACGTGTTAATGACATAAAATCAGATAAGCGGTTTTTCGGTATCAATAATACAATCACTTTCAATAAGCTCAAAAGTATCATCATCATCATTCAGCCACAAGAATTCCATTGCTGGACATATGCCTCCTCCATGGATTTCCAAACAGACCGTTTGGAAGCGGCTTGCAGCTCAAAAGTATAATAGTCTCAATTTGTTTTTTTTTCATACACACTTGAAACTTAAGTGTTTATGAAGGCAATGAGGTATAGTGTAAGTGTCGTGGCAAGTAGCAAACCTTAGTCTCTGCCTGCCTCTTCAGGATATACGCGTGAGTGTACGTGTGTATGGTCTGTCAAGAAACTTGACGCGGTCAATTTGTATATAATATATATTTTTACTTTTGCTTATTGTCAGTAATTTACGGGTAGGTATTGATGAAACTGTTTTAGGGTTCCGTACCTCAAAAGGAAAAATGGAACCTTTATAGGATCATTTTGTTGTCCGTCCTTCCGTCCTTCCTCCGTCTGTCCATCTGTCTGTCAAGAACCTTTATCTCGGGAACGCGTGAAGGTATCGAGTTCAAATTAAAACCATATACTCAAAAAAGATACGGCCATTTATGCCGCGTAAAACGTATTTTCGACACTCAAGGGAATCAAAATAGAGTACTTTCCGTTGACCCAGAACTATGAAAAATTACTTTGAAGATTGGGAAACGCTCGGGAAAACCGCGAGACTCGATCCCTGAACTATTTATTATGTGTAAGTACCTACAAATTTGTACGGAACCCTCGATAGGCGAGTCCGACTCGCACTTGTCCGTTTTTTTTTTAGTTGTTACGTTTTTTCAATAACACACTGCAAGAACGTGCTCTTGAAGCTTTCAAAAGTACTCAAAGTGTAAAATGTGTAACAGGCTCAGCTCTAACACCTACTGACTTCAATAGCAACAACATTTTGGTGCATCTTCTGTAGTTTTTAAGTAAACCTTTGGCCTTCGCATCTACGTTTTATCCAGCGTCCAGTGGCACTTTCAGTCACGCTAGATGGGTGAAGGGACTAATCGGATGCTGCAGTGCCTGGGACATTGTTTTTAGGGTTCCGTACGCAAAGGGTAAAAACGGGACCCTATTACTAAGACTTCGGTGTCTGTCTGTCTGTCCGTCCGTCCGTCCGTCTGTCTGTCACCAGGCTGTATCTCAAGAACCGTGATAGCTAGAGAGTTGAAATTTTCACAGATTATGTATTTACAACAAATACTAAAAACAAAATAAAATAATTATTTAAGGGGGGCTCCCATACAACAAACGTGATTTTTTTGCTGTTTTTTATATCTTTGTGTCTAATGTTGTATAGATAATACAACACTAATGATAATAGTACGGAACCCTTCGTGCGAGAGTCCGACTCGCACTTGGCCGGATTTTTAGATGGAGTAGGCTTGCCCACCACCTGCTATAACCATCCTGACAGCTAAGTCGGCCTAGCCCACAGTCAATACGTGCGGAGCCAAGCAAGCCGCGGGTTTCCTCACTATGTTTTCCTTCACAGTTAGCGTGTGGTATTGCTAGTACAAATTCGCAGATGTCCGTAACTTTGAAAATAAACAAAGCCACAGTTACATGTCCGCACTGGGAATCGAACCTGGGTCTCCCGCTTCCGAGTCCATTATTCTAGCTACTGGACTACCACCGCTTTAAGTAAAACCTATTGTAAATCAATGGCTAAGCAATACTGCGTCTAAAGTTCAAGAAAACATTCATTTAGTTTATTGAGTTAGAACATTATTTAACTATGAAGTCATTTCATAATGTCAACATACATATCCAGGACATAAAAACAGAGTAAACAAACTATGAGATGCAGAAATAAATCATCGACAAACGTTCCAGTAATAAATAGCATTTTACAGTAGCCGTATGTGGTCATGAATACAGTAATAGGTTGCGCTTTGATAAAACACATAACATAACATAACATAAACTCACGCCTGTATCCCAGAGGGGTAGGCAGAGACCAGGGAGTGCCACTTGCTACGATCCTGACAGATCACTTTCGCTTCCTCAACATTCATTAGTTGTTGCATGCACGCACGCCGGTTTCGGGTACTTTTGATAAAACACGAGGTTGCAAATTTCTAAAACAATCAAACAACGTAGCCGAGGTCAGGGGTTCGATTCCTCCTGGAAGCCGCCGTACTTGATTTGTACAAATGGCCCCAGTCTGAGTGTATTTCCATGCTTGTGACGTTGCCACAGCACACGGTATCCCAGTTTGGGTCCGGAACAAGTGTTTGTGTTGTGTGGAAGTTATTATTATTATTACATGCATCACAATCACTTATAAGCAGCCTATATGCGTCCCACTGTAGGGCACAGGCCTTCTCTCAGGGAGAGAGTATGGACTTAATCACCACGCGTGCCCACCGCGGATTGGCGATTTCAAGCGCTGAGATACGTGAATAGCACAGGCACTCAGGTTTCCTCACGATGTTTACCTTCACAATCACTTGGCACATCCCAATATGGCAAAACTAGAAGGGTTCCTTGCTGACCCTGAAAAGGTACTCGTAAATAAGTACACAATGAAATGTTTACTTTTGTGAGGTTCGTGTTATTGTGTGTAGGTAAAAAAAGAGCGTAATGTGATGACGCCGGAATGACGCTCCAAAGAATTAAAAAATATTGTCCGAAGTCATCATCATCATTCAGCCACAAGAAGTCCACTGCTGGACATAGGCCTCCTCCATGGATTTCCAAGACCGGTTGGAAGCGGCTTGCATCCAGTGTCAGTGCCACTTGGAGGAGGTCATCTGTCCATCTTTTGGCTGGTCGTCCTACGCTGCGCTTGCCGATATGTGGTCTCCATTCGAGAACTCTTCGGCCCCATCAGCCATCGAAGCGCAAACACGAAAACACTTTAGCAAGAGTCACTTTAGAATTTGTCTAATAATCTGCTCTGTCAATTATTTACAATAAGTTATAATTCAAAAATGTATTGAATGCTGTTGCACGCCTGTTATTGGGTATTAGGCTAGACAAGAACCACATAGCATAAGAACTCTGTATTTTTGTGCTTAATACCTGTTGGATGTGTCAATAAAATATATAAATAAAAAAGAGTTGTTAACGCAGTGAGTAGAATGTGCGTCTTATCCTCAAGATGTCCCGCTTCGATTCACAGCAAGTTCTTACTCTACGTCATATGTCTAGCACATACATTACGTCGAAATACCAAAAGCTAGCCATGAAACAAAATATCGTGAGGAAACCTACTTGAAAACTACTTAGTTAGCTTTTTAAGTTCTTTATTTATCTGAATTTGAAGCCCGTCAAGATGCTCTGAATGATAATAATATTGTATGTATGTATGTATGTATTACATTAGAACTCTTTATTGTACACGCCAGAAAACAAAAAAAATCCCATTTGAAAACAAGTTACCCTGTGACCAAGCGAATCATAGATATAGAAAATCATCCAGGTTAAGACCATTTGTACAAATCGAAGTACGGCAGTCCTCGGCGGGAATCAAACCCACGACCTCTGTGTCAAACATCAAGAAGTATGTTACCGCTTGATCAACGGGGCAGTCAAATATCAACCTTATAGTTCACCTCACCTTCCAGACAACCTCAAAGATAGACAATTTTTGAAAATATTAAACCATCAATTGTACGTCCAAAACAATAAGACAGGGTTGCCTGATTACCTCTAACATGCGCAACACCGGAAACACCTCAAATAGAGTTTGTGTTTGTAGCAACGTAAGTAGGTAAGTAGTAACCTCTTTGAAGACGATCCGAATTATCCAAATAAGAAATTATCAGTTTGCAAAGCACAAAAACGTGCAACCTTTGAGTGAAGTATGTACTTTTCATAAAGTAGGGCATTTAAGGTGAAGTACCTGGGTACTAGAATTAATAGCTTATTATTTTAAGTGTTCAGGGGAGGCCCCTATTCATTACTAAAACATAAAACAAATATATATAAATAGTGTATTTACTGTAATACATTGTACTGAATCTTTATTAATCTTTTAAGGAATACAAACAGTGCACCACACAATTATTTCTTGACTAGCTGTCCCGGCTAGACTTCGTACCGCAGCAGATACGATTCTTGCACAACGCCATATATTTTTAAATCACAACGTTCGCTCGCACAACGCCATCTATTTTAAATTTTAATAAATACTATCCCACGGATATCAAGTATGCTATGTCTCAATTAATTATCTATCCGTACGCCAAATTTCAGTTCAGCCGTTATTGCGTGATTGAGTAACAAACATCCAAACATCTTCACAAACTTTCACATTTATTATATTAGTAGGATCTATTATATGTAGGTATTATTCTAGTACATGCACCTATTGTACGCATTGTTAACATTCACTGCAAGAATTTATTTCAGAAGTGAATTATCTTAAGTAGGTAAAAATAGTAGATTATGCATTAAGGGGATCATCATTCAGCCACAAGAAGTCCACTGCTGGACATAGGCCTCCTCCATGGATTTCCAAAAAGACCGGTTGGAAGCGGCCTGCATCCAGCGTCTTCCTGCCACTTGAATGACGTCATCTGTCCATCTTGTGGTTGGTCGTCCCACGCTGCGCTTGCCGATATGTGGTCTCCATTCGAGAACTTTTCGGCCCCATCGGCCATCAGTTCTGCGTGCTATGTGCCCCGCCCACTGCCACTTCAACTTACTAATCCGCTGGGCTGGGATAAAGCAGTGTATTATGTCTCGGGCGATATTTTGAACCCCAAGGACGAGGGATCCTAGGGTTAACTCACGAGCGAAGCGAGCAAATACACTGCTTTATCCCCAAAATGCATACTCTACTTTATATAAACACTGCGAGGCAATAAAACATAATACAATTAAAAAGAAAAAGTTTTCATTCTAATTTTGAATAAATTCTTCTTGGTGTAGGGCTCTATGAAAAGTTTATATTCTAATTTTGACGTTTGTTCATGGATTGCAAGGAGCTCGTATATTCAATGTTGATTGCATTCCAAATTCAAATGTCATAATTCCCTAGGGGATTATGAAATTCAGTACATTTATAATGACCCGGCTAGACCATAGGACACAAATGACTTGTTTGAAGTTGAGTTTGCATGACACATAATATGCCATTGACGAGCAGGTGTTATATAAAAATAGATAACTTTGACTGTTTAACGATTCCTCAGCTACATAATATGTATCAAAATATCAAATGTCTTCACTTCAAGGTTCTAACTTCTGATGGTACCGCGACTCTGGTTCACATTAATGCAAAATAATATAAAATATTATATTATTGCAGTACTTTCAGAAATTAGAAAATAATGTAATATATTATTATATATTAATGTGATGGGAGAGTCACGGTACCTTCAGAAGTGAAAACATTCGATAATTTGATATGGGGTTGGTTACTTGATATCTGAATATTGTGGCATTTGATTTTTGAATACGGAGTTCCGTAAAATATTTCCGTTGATTTTTTACTTTGTCAAAGGACTGTCATGTCAAGAATATTATATTATATTCAAGTTAATGTCAATTTGATGAAACGGGGTCTTGACAGATGGACGAAGGGACGAACGAATGGAGGGACGGACAGTCGGAAGGACGGACTAAGGGCGGAAAACAAAGTGATCCTATAAGGGTTCCGTTTTTCCTTTTCGGGTACGGAGCCCTAAGAGTCAAGGATCAAACCAAAATCTTTCCTAAGTTAAACAACTATCCACTGCATTGCTCTGTATGATTACAATTGCGTTTTAAATGTTTTGTATGGACAGTAAGGCGATATTTATTTACGCAAAGTGATTTGCAACATATAGAATATTTAAGTAAGCGATTAACATCGGCTTTGATTAAATACTTTTCTAATCGCGTCGCGCCTTCCGGTCGGATATCTGTGGAATTTTCATATCACACACAAGGATAAGCCGCCTATATACATCAGGCCATCCGTCAGAGAGAGTAGGTACTGGGCCCTTATTATTTTTTAATATGAAGCAGCGACATTAACGGGGTACCATTCGAAAGTTCATCAGTTATTTAACAAATTCTCAGACAGCAAACAACGAAATGCACAGGTATTATTTAACAACTCATAATTCCACATAAAAATGTTTCGGGATCCTTACACCTCATAAAGTAATTATTTCATATAATATCATTTGGCAACATAACATGAGACCAGTTTTCTTTACAGAAATATATTAAATCAACAAAGTTCCATTGACATATTTTTCTTTCACATTATGGTTACCTGTCTCCATTTCCTTCCGTGGATGTCGTAGAAGGCGACTAAGGAAATCAATTACCAGGAGACGGATAGCAGCGTCTTCCTGAGACGCCGCATACTGCGATCTACCCGCCCGCCAAGCGTGGCGATTATGGCAAAACCCCTCATGGTTATGAATACTACGAAGAAGGCCTATGTCCTGCAGTGGGCGTCAAGTGGCTGATGATGATGATGATGGTTACTTGATCTAAAAATATTAGGAAATGACATATATCATTGTGTAAGTAACATACAATATATTTAAGTAGGTAATTAAGTAGCCTCGCGAAAGAAAATAAAACTACCACAGACATAAACCAAATGGCAAGAAGTACAGCACACGTAAGCTGGAGCAGGGGGGTGCAAGGGCGCAGCCTTAAAAAAACAAGCCCCCCTCACCGGAACAGTGGGTTAGGTTAGGTTAGACTTGTGATCTCACTGCGCGGAGAGATCGAAGCGGCGTAGCACCTTAGTGGTTAGCAAAAATTTCACCTAGCAAAATAAATTTGCTTACTTATTAGGTTACTTTAAGAGGCGGAAGAAATTCCGTTCAGACAATCGTAAGGCTCCTTTGTAAACTTACCTTTAAGTGATTTGTCCCAAATCGAAATGGCACCCTTGCAGAATAACATTTTCGAAGTTATATTGCAAACTTGAGATTGTCCAGAATGTCAGTTTATCTTTTAAAATAATAATAAATAAAGTATTTTCGAAATTCATGACTGGTTATCAGATTTTTTTAATGTAAGTTTATCTTTAATCATATTATAAATGATGCATTTTAAAAATGAACGCCTTTCAAATGAATTTTTATATTTGTAAAACGAAACGTTGCTTGTGGAATGATAAAGAATTGGTTGTACACACAGAGTGGTTGTACATCATAGACCCACATTAACGGAAGGGTAGTCAACGTCGCACTTGAGCCCGACAATTCCCTGGAATCTAGCGCCAAATACGGTTCTTTTTTTTAATTAGTTTCCATAGTTGAATAGTTAAGTTGAATAGTAATAGCTATTAAAAAAAAATCGTATTTGTCGCTAGATTCGAGTGAATTGTCAAGCTCAGGCACGACGTTGACGACTCTTCCGATAATGTCGCATTTTTCATAATAAGAGGACAGGCTTAATGAACATGAACACGCGTGCCCACCGCGGATTAACGATTTCAAGCTCATTTCAAAGTATTCACGACGCAAGTGTCATAGAACGTCACGGAAAAAAAAACAAAATGGCAGATGCCAGCTGTCGGTAAAAGTCACTAAAAAGTATCACATAAAGAAACCCGATTGTTAAAAAGTCTTGGTTAAATGATAGAAAAATCTTGTGATGTATGGGGGTTGCTTGGCGGAAGGGAGCTCGCGGGTATGAACTCTTAGACACAGTCTTTAACAAGGCATAGGTGAAGAATATTATGCTGATTTTTTGATCTAATTTGTTTCCGCCATCAGACTTACGAAAAGCCATAATGCCCGGCACAACTTGACCAAAAAATCCGCGTAGTCGGAGGCGTTCGCGATGGGCACTTAAGAACATTTTTTTAAAAGCTTGCCCTAGCTAAATTCCGAAGAATTCTAAGTATCTCCCCGTGGCCGTCACCAGTGAGACCCGAAATATATCCATGCGCAGTCAAAGACGATCGAGTTGTTTGCCGAGCATTATACTTTTTGCTGAGCATGCTTATCACTCGCCATCTACTGCCATATGACACGTTAATGGGCTTGATATTCCATTTACAAAGCTATCGACTCCTGATAAGAATCGTCTATAGACGAAATCAAAAACAATAATACAAGTAAATGAAAACAATAGCGGTATCAGAGATCAAAGAAAATGCGATGGAAAGCAGAGTTCATTGAATCTAAGTACAGGCTTCGGTCAAACACTTGCAAAACAGGGTTATGTCGAATTGCTGGCATACTTATAAAATAATAATATTAACTACCACGCAATCGTTGGGAACTCCTAGAAATTTCGCGATTTCTATACATGTAAAAATCTGTCCCGCAGTCACAAATAAACTGAAGGAAATTTAATAGAGCACGTCTTTGGTAAAAAAAAAACACATGTGTGTGTGTGTGTGTGTGTGTGTGTGTGTGTGTGTGTGTATGCTCGTATGTGTGTGTGTATGCTAGTATGTGTGTGTGTGCAATAAGTCTAATAGAAATCGTGCGCTTGAAGAACCCGGCCTTAATCACCGCGTGCCCACCGCGGATTGGCGATTTCAAGCGCTGAGGTATGTCAACACCTCAGACACTCAGGTGAACCTCACTATACGTTCCTTCACAGTACAAGTTCAGCGAGTAGTAAATATTGCTAGTACAAGTTCACAAGTGTACGTAACTCAGGAAAAAAGTCATTGTACATGCCGCTATCGAACCCACGACCTCCCGAATATGAGGCCGGCGTTCTACTGATTGTACCACTGCAGATGAGTAGAGTGCATGGACGTGAAGGTTGGTGTGCTGTCGACAGCAGATACCCAAAATCGGGCATGTATCCCGGGGGATAGGACCTACCACAATCTTGACTAACCTCCCTCGCTTTCTCATTCAACATTAATTAGTCGCTGCATGCTCGCTCGCAGACTACGGGCACTTTTTATCTTGCCCTTCTCTAATACATTCCCAATGGTCAACGTATGGCATAGGGCGTCTTTTTCCGGCCCTTTCACCTACCTACACTTTATATTTTTCTTTCAAGTGAAGCTCGCAATTTTGGGGCCACATTTGTGTTCACATGCATGCCACTTCGGCACTGATTCGTATCGAGCCAATGTGAGATACGCTTTATTGCTCATGAAAAACTAACCGTTGTAGATTGTTGCCACAACTCGAATCTTTGCCTGAATCCGAAGTATAAGTAAGCGGAAATGGCTGTTCGACGGTGAACAGGAAAACTCTTATCTCGGCTGGTATGTCGAGTGCATTCGTATTAAGTGCGACGTGGACTTTAGACCTTCGATAGCCGATCAACCTTTACATTCTCGTTGCAAAGTCACCCATAATGCGACTGAGTAAGGTCCACCACTTGGAGTCGTCAATACGGTGGACCTCAGCACTCGTCAATAGCTCTTATTACGCTTAGAATAAGTGCGGGTTTCGAGCAGAAAGTGATGAAGTGAAGTCCACTGTATACGATGGGACTGCGGCGTGGTCAACACTTAACACAGATACTGAAAAGGACAACTTGTGATGTGGCCTATTGCACTCATTTTGATGGCCCTAGGGGACCCCAGAGAGGGACGCCAGAGGCGTGGTATACAAGAATTGTGAATGTTTTGAAAAAAAAAATCCCTAGAAGTACAGCTTTCTACAGGTACAAATTCACCGAAAAACGGGACTAGTGTTAAAATGTTTGCCATAAATATCTGTTGATAATGTTTACTCACAAGCTTGAATGTTTTACACCACCAAGAGACTTCAGTACCTGATATTAATTTCTAATTTACCTGTTTTTGATGTGCTTTGGTAACCAGGTAAGGACATCACAAACGTGGAAATACACCCAGACCAGTGATAGTTAAAAACATAGATGTCTAACTAGCGCAAAAAAATACCCACGTTCAAATGTGGAAAGGCGGGCGGGACTTGTCAATTGTGTTACCAATCGGAGCGAGTTCAGTAGTACCCGGCAAAATATTTTTACACCTGCCACTGTCAGACCGCCATCATGCGAGGTACCAAGATATTTCGACGGGTTATACATCAATGAAGTCATTGGTTACTTTATACTCTAAGTTGGTTTGACGTTTCTGTGCAAAACCAATCAGCAGTTACGCTGTCACTTATCATAGCCCAATCAACGTTCACGTCACGTATGGCCCACAGAATGAACCAATCACAGAGTGATTTACTCTGCAGCACATCTTGCGTCCATTTCATTGGTAAAGACTAATCGAGAGGATCGGGGCCGTTTTTGATGTTGAATTTTGTAGTTAGAAATACTTCTATGTTTTTTTTTTATTTGTACACCCAGACTAAGGCCCTTTGTAAAATCAAGTACGGCGGCCTCCAATGGGAATCGATCCCATGATCTCTGATTTAGTAGTAAGAAGTATGACCACAAGACCAACGAGGCAGTCAAATTAGACAAAGTAAATTTAGATCCAAAAACCTTGCCGTGCCCATCTACGGATCATATCTAATGATCATGACAATGTTTCTTTCTGGGATCGACCCACAAAGAAACATTGTTTGGCGTCCGCGGTAATTCCCTAAATAAACAGATTAATTATTAACAATCAGCGATCGATTGCACCTACAAATAGGATGTTTATCGGGGCAACAATGCGGCTGCGCAAATAGCTACACTGATTTGGAGCATACAGAAAAACTCTTGACATCAGACCAGAACTTAATCACACAAGTTTGCCAAAGGAAATGCAAATGGTGGCGTGGTGGCCGAGTCGCCTCATCATTAGCCCCTTGCGTCCACTGCAGGACACAGGCCTCCCCCATGGTTTTCATAACCATGAGGGGTCTTGCCATAATCACCACGCTTGGCGGGCGGGTTGGCGATCGCAGTATGGGGTTAGAATCTCAGGAAGACGCTGCTGCCCGTCTCCTGGAAATGTATTTTCTTAGTCGCCTTCTACGACATCCACGGGAGAAAATGGAGTGACGCTATTCTTAATCCGACGCCACACGGATATCCGGCGCCACACGGAGTGAGTCGCCTATATCCCTCTAATATGGTTGAGACTGGCGATGGCTGACCCCTGTGTTATGCTCGTGAACGGATGCTATCCGTATGTCTGTATTACTGTTTTCCTACTTTGGTAAGAATAGTAACAGTTGTTGATTTCACTCATGGGATCTTGTTGGGTAGGTGCTCGCACCAACTTAGGTATTAGATTCAATAGGTATTATTTGAGAAAAGATAATCAGCGTGGAGTTTTTTTTTCGCTGCCTATTCCCTCTCTACGACTCGACCCGAAGGCAGCGGCTAACATTGTACTTGAACATTCAAGAAACAGAATGTAAATTCTTTACTTTGACGTAAATTTTTTATTTCTGATTTCTGACCTAAGAGTTGAGTGGGCATCGGAGCTGAGAAGAAGATATTCTCTCTCTCTCTCTCACTGAAGAGAGGTATCTGTATTTTCTCCTTTTCTATCTGTCCCTCTCTCTTTCTGTATCCCTTTCTCTTTCTGTAACCTACGCGTAATCTGGCCCATAGAGAGACTCAGAGACATACAGACAGACATAGCCTTAAATTTATTTACACTCCTCGTTTTTCAAATTCTAAAGAACTATACTGAGGTATCTACTTTTTACCCAACTGCGCTGGAGCAAAAGGAGGGTAAAGTGTTTGGCTCGCATATATGTATGTAAGTATGTCCGATTCTATGTTCCCTCATACATAACTCATTAACCAATGGTCAGATTTTGACAAAATATAATTCAATCGATTCGTCGTGTTTGCGCGAGTGTCATAGGCTGTATGAAATTTAAAAAACACTAAAAAGACAAAAATAAAAAAAATTAAATAAAAAATAACCAACAACCCCACTGCTGAGCAACAACTACTAAGCAGGCGGTTAATTCGCCAATATGACTCCAGGTTGGTCCCGCCTGCTTAATAGTTAATGCTCAGCAGTCGGGTTATGGGTTTCTTTTGTTTATTCTTTTATTTCAGTTTTTTTTTACTGTTGTTTTTTCCAAATTACTAATTTCTGTGCGTTACCACAGCACAGGTTATCCTAGTTTGGGACCAGGACAATTGATTGTGTGGAGGTTATTGTTATTAGACAGATTGTTAGAGTAAACCGTGTGTACGTCGACAGCGCATCAACCTTTACATACATCCACTCTAATCAGTTACGCTAAAGGCAACTTTGTAACAAAATGTAAAATCAAGTAAAGTAAATGCTGTCAACTGTCCATACATCTGAGTAACTCTTTGTCGAATACTGAAGTTAACCTTTCGCTTCTCCCTAGTTTGTGACCAGCACTTCGAGGTGTCTTATCAAACGTCGGGCATGTGAGACTGTTATTTACGGCGAATTTCTATGAAAAACAATTTAACTGTGGAATCTTGTTAAGTAGGCAGTCGTGAAAGATATCGGTCCCTTCATTAATAGATTCAGATTTATTTTAGAATCGCTATAAGCTTGTCTCATGATTTGCGAATACAATAATTCGCTTTGCCAGATGGTTTATACAGCACCAGCAAGTCTTATCTATACTTAGATTGGTGAAGTTACTACTCAAATAACGCAGACAAAAATCAACACCGATTATAAAGTCGTCTATCTATCTATCTATAAAGAAGTTAAATAAAAGAATACAAAAAATCCGACTGCTGATGATTAGCTTGTAAGTAGGCGGGACCAACTAAGGTACAATATGTCACAAGGAGTCACATTATGAATTTGGTAGTGGCCTGCTTATTAGTTAATGCTCAGCAATCGGGTTTTTCGCTATGTATTGTTTTTGTTTTTTATTGTCATTTTTGTTTTAGCAATAGCAGCAGCGCAGCGTTTTAGCAATAGCAGCAGTTTTGCTGTCGGGCTGCTGATTTTATGTATAGGTTATAAATTGCAGCGCAATTACAGCGAATCGATTGAGATCTTTTACCATTAGTCAGATTCGTAAAAATCTGACAAATAGTTAAGGAACTATGAGGGAACATATAATCGGACATATTTACATAGGTAGAAGAGTTTTATATATAATATATATAACTCTTCTTTTGGGCTCAGCCGCAGTCGAGCAAAAAATTGTGAATTTTAAAGTTTTATTAGAAATTATTCTGTAATTCTTTTTACTGGTTGTGCAGTACAGTGTTCTCTATTTATCTATCTATTATACAGCGTGTAACCAAATCCCCATATACATCCCATGGGGGGGGGTCCGACTTAAATTCCGAAAAAATATCGGCTGAAGGCTGTTCCATTCAAAAGTTACCACCAGCCCTTGAATTACGCGCACCAACCCCTGAACAGCTGATATTTTTTTCGCGATCTGGTATGTCAAATTATTATTATTATTTATAGTTATCGTCATTGGTTTGAACAGAGTGTCAATTCCCTGTCTGTATAGCAGCCTTGAAAAGCAAGATAGCCGAATTGGTTGTCAACCTCTATAGGAGACGGCACATAAAGAAGAAGGTGATCACTCAATCAGCCGGAACTCGTCATAGGCCTCCTTCAAGGCACGCCACTTCCTTCTGTCCTCGGTCATCCACATTCAGCCACTGCCAGCAATCTGCCTCAGATCGTCGGTCCAGGATGGATGCCCTACGCTACATTTGGCAGTTCGTGGTCTGCACTCGAGAACCTTTACACCTAATCGACCGTCGGTTCTTCAGCATATGTGACCAGGCCACTGCCACTTCAGTTCAGCTTGCTAAAGTTATAGGCTATGCCAGTCACCTTAGTTCCTTGGCGAACTGTCTCATTTCTGATATGATCCATCAAAGAGACTATCCATAGCACGCTGAGCGACTTTCAATTGGTGGACTAGTCTTGCCGTCAGTGTCCACGATTCAACTCCGTACGTCGAAGAAGATGGTGATTGATGTTATGAAATCGAAAATGGGGGCATTTTTGGATGTACTAGGTATATGGGGATTTTATCACACCCTGTATAATCATTATTTGTAAATCGTAGTAGTGATAGTTACTCTTGTGAAAGCAAACGAAGACGCAAAAACACGACCTAGAAAATTATCAGCGGATCAGCAATCACGAAGTGCCATAAACCGATACTGAGGATAGAAGATTACTTTGTGTGATTCTTATTGGCTGTTATTGAGTTATTTACTATTGCATTGCAATTGTATGTGAGGAATCCTAATAAATATTATGGCGAAGCAGGTGGATACTCTCTTTTTCTCTATTGCACTATTTGTCTCTCTAGCGCCTTACACATGGTTTGAAATCTGGTTAAAAACCAAGGTCACCTTGAAAAGAAGCAAATTGCGCGTTGCCGGCTACACGGTTTAAAACTAAACCTTTGCACAGAGAGGAGGTATCTACGCTCACTCAAAATTAGATTGGGTTAGAATTGTATTTATGTCACAAAAAGATGCAAAAAAAAAATGTTCAAATATTTTTTCGGCGTTTTACCAGTCACAAAAAATGTGAAAATAAAACTACTAAACTTAGTTTTTCTATTCCAGTACGCTTCCAAAATTCATAAACACCTTACGTATAGTATAAAAAAAAATTTAAAAAGTTCTTTATTAATAAAAATGGTTACATACACAAACAGTTTACTGTGGTCGCCATGGTAGGTCTAGCTTGTGTTGTGGAAACCTTCGTATATGTTAACAATAAGTTAACTAAATAAATAAATTAACACCTAAGATAACTTGCAGCTCGTGTCGTTACGTTTATAGAATTACTTATCGATAGGTTATCTACTAAGAAAAAGTATTAGTTAATAGAAAAAAGACTATTTATCTTCTAACATGGCCTCTCAGAAAAGAGCAAAATTTTTTTTTATCAACTAGCCCAAGTATTGAATAATCACTATTCCTTTTTCTCCCATCATTTATAGTCCCAAATTAAATTCCCACACACAAATGATGCTAGAGAGTTCTTAAATCAAATAGAATGCAGCTTTCGAACTAAAACTTTCGTAAGCACTACACACTATTAACTTAATACCGGATAAACTTACTTGGTTTTTTTTCGCCCGCAGTCACAAACGAGCAACCGACGACGCGAGCTCCGTCTCTACTCTCCATGATTAAGCTCTGCGAATCAGAGCGAAACCTGGTCGGACTCTTCCGACAAAAAATCAAGTAAGTTTATCCGGTATTAAGTTAATAATAGAATACAGCTATCCCATTTACCTACAGCGAAGCCATTTCACGTCCACCCTCCACTAAACTTTCATTCAGCTATCAACTATTTGCAACTTTGCACCCTAAATAAATAGGAAACGAATAAATCCCCGGCATAATTGCTCGATTTCCGTCAAAAGCGACGACTCAATTCGTCACGGAATGGACAAACGCTCACAAATTATGTATAAATCACAGCTGCGTTACTGCATTGGATATCGGACCTAACTGCGTTAAATATTGAGTTGATTTTCTTGTAAAGGTCTCGTCGAATAGTGCGAATAGATCATTCGAATAATCGGACAATTGTCGCCCATTATATCGGGACTAAATACCAAATTATAGGGATGAAGGGGCCTTTTGTACGAAAGGCGACAAAATCCAATAACAGAAAATGGTGTTATAGAAATTATTCCGCATTCGCCAACTTTCACCATCTGCCTCGGACTTTGCAAAGGAAATGTTTTTGCCACGTGTCATCTGACAAAGGCATTAAATAGTATTAGTTTCGATTATTAACACGGAATGTCAAATGGACAACGATTTATGGTGAGCAATGTGGTCAAGCAATGAATGAGAAAGGCGCTTGTCTATATCGTCTATTGTTGAGGTAAAATCTGTTGCTTTTATGAAAAGAAAACTTAACTCACTCGGGTACAGTCGACAGCTGGTCAACCTTTACGTTTGATGAGCGTCGGAGCAAACCCGATAAATCACACATTATTTTTATAGTGTAATAATGTACGTATCTATAAACATCAGTTATCGAACCTGTTCAAACGCTCGAACCGTCTCAAAAACACTTTCGATATTCACTGATCTGAACATACATACATGCATAAATTCAAACCTGTATCCCGGAAGAGAAGGCAAAAACTAGCCCCTTTTGTCACTCTCTTTCGCTGAACATAAACCGATAAATACGTTCAGGCGTGAAAACAAAATATTGGAGCAAACAACGTTACATTTTTTATAGGTAATTGTTTTATATGTTTGTTTTTGGTTGCATTGGATATAGATTTTTTTTAGGTTGCGCCAAAAATCAACATAGGTATTACCCATTTATCTAACCTGATCAAACCACCACGCAGGTCATAAATAAACATACATACGAGTACATACGACAAAAAGAACCCGAACGACTAATGAATGTTGAGTAAGCGAAATTGATCTGTCAGGATCGTGGCAAGTGGCAGTCCCTGGTCTCTGCCCACCCCTCTGGGATACAGGCTTGAGTTTTATGTATGCATGTATGTACATACGGACCAGAAGCATAACCCTCATTTGAGTAAAAATAACAACTTTCTTACAACACACTTGGCAATTATCGCGCTAAAATCAGTGATTGACGTACAACAAACATGTCCAGAAGTGATAGGACACACCTACACCGCCTATTAATGATCGATTCTGATTAGCGGGTCGACAAAAACATACTCGAGTAAAAGACCGACACAAATAATGCGGTGTCTACACTTGTAGTGCTGATACTTTGTGATATTTGTATCCGACTTTTTTCAGCGATATGAATCAGCTTATTTCGCTCTTGCTGCAAGATTGCACAGATGCCTAGAGCGAGATAGCACAAATAGTATAGTATATTGCTGCACCGCAGCAAGCTCGAAAGATACTGTTCATACCATACATTTAAGGGGACTAATCGCGATTGTTTATCAGGTCAACGTAGGTTTCATATTTAAGAAAGCTAAGAAAAAGTTTAGTTCAGGCGAATCTAGTCGCCTTGAAAATATTGGGAAATTACTTTTCCTTTTGTAGAATTGTGAAAAAATATTGATTTTAATGTTTAACGAAATCTTTACATAATTATCTGTATCTCCACTGGAATTAAAGTAAAAAAATGTATTTATCAATAATATTTTAGTTCCCGAAGTTTCATGACAATCAGCCATAAATTTCACTTTTCTGGCGCTATAATTTAAAATTTTAATTTTACATTAGGCGATCCAGTTTATTAACTGGATATATAAACACCGAAGATTAGAACACGAAGGGACTCATTTAAACCATGTTATGTACCCATGTTCTAGCAAATAAAATATTTTTACTTTTTTTTTTATAGAAAACTTGTGTTTATACGCATTAAGGTTGCCATTCAATTTCCCGGTTCGGACACTCCTAACAACTTTTATTAATTAATTTAGTAAAACACGTGAAGTGGGCGCTTATTTACGCTTTGGCTATACTGATACATGAGTGGATTGAAGTTGTAGACCGGCCTTTACATCTAGACAATCACGTGGATGTAAGTGGCCACCTGTCTCGAGACTTGGACAAGTATCAGATGATGGAAATTCCTGAAGATTATGCTATCTATTGAGTTTTCGTGTCAGGAAAACAAGTTTCGAGACTGATTTCAAAGTCGAGTGAAATGCAGAGTTGCTTGAAAAATATCTAAGGTTACGGTTACTATATTTAACAAAAACAGCAGACCCGCTCGCAACTAATTATTCCGCAATATTTCGCCAAAGTCGCACACAGCTGCCACAGAAAAATCTCCGAATATTAATAAATTCTACAACAATGCATCAGCAAATTTTAATGCAAATTGCATACTCACTTCCAACGCGGAAACGTTCGTACTATGTGTGAAACATAGCAACCACAAAGGCATGGTCGCACAAAATCCAATTCTTCATCAATAAATTGCTCACGAAGCATCCTTAAAAGACATTGGCCAATCCAAGTACACCTCGGGTTCCCTCACGATGTTTTCTTCTCAATTAGCGAGTGGTATTGCTACTCAAATGCCGAATGTACGTAACTTAGAAAACAAAGTGATTGGATTCGAACCGACGACCCCTCGAATTCGAGGCCAGCGTTCTACCATTGCTGTACCACAGCACAGTAAAGCCTTAACAGCGTAAAGCAACTGGAGAAGAAAAAATACAAATACAACTCAAAGGTTCTTTAGAAATAGATAAAAAATGTAAACATTGACAAATGCAAAAAAGTGTTCGACAAAGAAGAGAAGTGTGAATACTCGCATATTTTTGTCACTAAAAGTCAGATGCGTGAGATGGAAAAAAATGCCTGGTAATGACTAACAAAGCTTGAGCACATATTACTATAGGACAAAGGGAACACTACCTTAAATCAGTTTATTAAACTACAAAAGAGCTGCATGCCTAACACGCACTCGACTGTCAATTTAAATGGCTACTTAAGTGACATTTAGCAAATGGTCTTATTTATAAAAACACCATTGCTTGAATCACTCCTCAAATTCGGGCTAAATAGATAATTCAAACTGATTTTGTGCATATAAATAAATGTAAATTAAACATTTTCAAAATCTCCGACAGGTCTCTAAAAGTCGTTATTATTACAAATTATCGTTTTACCCTTACATGCGTCGGGGGGTCTAAGACTGCACAGATTTCTGTTACCTACTAATAATTATGTTAGAATTTGCACTAACCGTATTATGTATCCATCTGTGTGTGTCTGTTTGTGGCATCGTCTCTCCGGATTATAATACGTTTTTTTAATACACTTATTAAAAATAAACTTGACGCTTACGAGAATTTTCTATAAAAATGTCTTGTAAGGGACTAATTTATTTTACACCCTTATATTCTGAATTCGAGTCAAACCTCGATTTTTGCCTTCTAAACGTATTGATAAAGTTTCATTCCATCTGGCATGTCATTTGCAAATTAAAACCAAATTGCGTTTATATGGGGATCATCTGTTCATATGTTATCAACCAGATGTAGCTATAGTGTGCGTGCTAATGCTATGTTAGCATAGTTAGTAACAGAAATCTGTATGGTCTTTAGACGCTTTGATTACTTTTGTGTGACTGAGTAGCAACAAGCCTTTTGATCTCGTTGCTTCGGGCTGATTAATCGTCACTGTTGCCAGCCTGTTATAGTTGTCTGAGAATTAAATAACAAAAACTGTCATAGACTTTTTTGCGCTAAGTATTGTATGTTCTAAACTAAACACGTGTTATGTTTTCGTGCTAAAAACTCAGATTAAGAAAAAAGGCTTTATAAATCTGAGTGCTACAAGTAGCAAGTGGCAAGCTCTGGTCTCTTCCTACCCCTCCGGGATACAGGAATGAGTTTATATATGTAATGTATCCCACTGCAGGGCAAAGGTCTTCTCCCAGAGAGAGAGAGAGAGTATGGGCTTAATTAGATATAAAGATAGATAGTATTTTTAATAACTAGTTATATACTAACAGGCCCTTGTCGCGATTATTTATTAGGTAAAATTTAATTACCTTAATTTCCCGATGTTTCGGTAACATTTCAGTTACCATTGACATTAACATTGACCATCGGAGCCTGAGGATGCCTCGTGTTAGAGGCGAAACGCGTCGCAACGCATTTTTTCACACAAGTATTGTTGTCGGCATGGTTAGAAAACCATGAGGGAGGCCTATGTTCTGCAGTGGGCGTCGAATGGCTGATGATGATGATAATGATGATGATGATGATGATTGTTGTCGGTGGTGGTGTATTATATTAGATTTAATGTACTAAACATCATCGCGAGTCATTAAAAAATACTGCCGGAATTCAAAACAAGTCGATTTCAAACAACTATTTAGTCATTCAATCGAGAGTTGCAACCACAAATCTTCGCAAAATCGTACCTAATCGTCCTCAAATAGCAATCACGAGTAAACTACATCGGCTTATCAGAGAAAAGTACTTCCCCGAAACTACTATATCATGCCGTAATTGAGATTTACACCAAACAAGGACAATGGACTTATCATAATCTAGACGTTATGATTAGGTATTTAAAAGAGTTATTATAAATTAGGTAATGCAAAATCTTACTTATTCTTATTTAGATAGTAGGGAAAACAGGAAGGGTACAGGATGGCCACGCAGAAGCTATTTTGACCAAAATAAAGAGAAGGTGGATGTCGTGACGAACCAGTCACAAGCTGGGCGGCGGGTCTCCAAAATGTCGTTCAATGGAGTCATATTAGTACGGTAATAATGGGCTATTTGACAGTGTGAAAAAAATATTAGTTATATATATTCGTTTAAATCATGGGTTTTAAAACCGAAGGCATTATGACTAAAAAAATGGATGAAAGATGTAGCCATTTTATTGTAAACGGCCTGGATTGGCCGAATCTATGATGACGTCACAGGTCAGTATCTGTCAAGTTTAGAATCCCCAAAATTCTCAGATTTTTCAAGGAACCTTTAATAGTAGGTAACACCTATTTGCTTTTCCCGCCCCTAATATTTAAAAGTTTCCGCTCTGGGGGCACACACTAAATGGCGTTACAGTAAATTTTAGTACCCATCTTTTTTGCTATGGAGTCGACATTCTTCCTAGTAGTATTGTTCTGTGGAGTTGACGTTTGCTTAATCACTGACCAGTGACGTCACTGATTCCTGTGCGATGCCATATTGACCAAGATAGCGTTTTGGCGGCTTATTTTAAAAGTTAATTTCTATTACTTAACTCCCCTTGAGAACTAACTTACTAATTTCACTAATCTAATTTGATGAATCACCTTAACTTAAACATCATCTATACCATAGCGTCTAGGTGCCCTACGGCCCCTTAGCGGGTAATGGTGCTCCAGGGGCGGAAGGGACGCAGACGGCGGGACAGTCCGGATCAGGCGGGGCGTGTGCGGCCGCGCCGCTCTCTAACCATACGAAGGTTTCCTTAGGCTACACTAGTTTCATTGACACAATTGGTCGTGTAGTCACCAATAGCATTCTAATCGTATAACCCATGCAACTTAACTCGGTGCCTCGCGCGATTCGATCTTCTTCGCGACAGATGCCTATTTAATTAGCGCAGGCTATACCATTTGAATGACATTGTACTGCTATTGGCTTGTAGACTACCAAATAAAGGGAAATAGCAACTATAGTCGTGTTTATATCATTTTATTGTTAAACTATGCGTGTATAAGGCGCTAGGGCCAGTTCTTTGACAGCATGGGCCTCCCCACCTCCTCCCCCCACCTCTCTGCATTCTGCCTCTCCGCTGAATCTTCTCTCTCTATCCTGCCCGTTTCACTGTGTGAAAAGGCCCAGCCACTGGTGGGTACAGGCAATGGGACGCATTGATAACCATAGACCAGAATCGATGCGTCTAGCTTCTGATAGGCCCACGACTAGTCTCTCACTACGGATCGCAAAAAAAAAATACAATTCGGCAGACAGCGTGCCGCTCTCGTTACAGTTTTATGTCCTGACGTGGAGCTGCGAACGCCAGCTCATAGGATTAGATATTTATTACCACGACTTAATGGTAATCTCTTTTAGTAAACAATTATTATAAACAAAATAATTTTCTTGCACACGATTTTCTTGTATATCTTTATCATTCAACAGGGTGAAAGAAAATCTCCATATAGATTCGAAATAGGGGTTTATATTCGGCAATACCAATAATAATAATTAAAATGTATGGAACAGCTGAGCGGCGATTTCGAAGTTTTCCCTGACATAACATTACATAAACTCACGCCTATATCGAGGAAGGGTAGACAAAGACCAAGGTTTACCACTTGACAGATCTCATTCGCTTCATCAACATTCATTAGTCGTTGCATGCATCTCCGTGTACAATAAAGAATATTCTATCTATCTATCTATCTAACAGAGAGCACGCACGCCGTTAGGGTACTTTTTATCTTGCCCGATGCTAATACATCCCCTATTTGGTCGAAGTATGTCTGCCCGGGACGTCCCTTACAGGTCCTTCCACCCACATTCGCTCGGTATATTTTATAGTCATTTTGGAAATGATCGAAATAATCCATCCAGTCAGGACCTTTGAAATTCGAAACTTACCTTGATACACGCTTGTCCGATTGGAAATTCGCAACTCTACGACGCTGACGGAACATCTGGACGAATCAAGGTCTAAGAATTGAGGAACCAAAGGCAGCCGACGAAAAAACTAATAAACCATTATATCATGCATCATTAGAGATAATCGTGAGCCAAAAAAACATAAACATTATTTAAAGGACAAGCAAAAACAATCGCGCAAGAAGTAATGAGCAAAGAATTGGACCAGCAATGTGACTTCCTTAACGAGAAACAGTTATGCATGATACGCTATTCGCCCAGTTTTGGGTTCCATGGGAGAATAAAAACAAACCCCAGCTTTTCATCAAAATTACAATTTTATTCATAGTTTAATATGACAATTCGTGTATATTGCGTAACCGAGTCTTCATTGTTGCTATGTGAGTTAATCGACTTTGTAATGAACATCGAATTTTCATAGTAAACCATGAATTGTAGTTTTATGAAAAAGACCCCATAGGTATCTCTGTACTGTCAGCAGCACATCGACATTTACATTCTTGCACTTTCTTCAGTTGAGCAGTATAACCCTTACATTTTACGCGTTGTTGAAAAGTCACGCTTACACTTTACAATTAAAATGTAAAAGTCAAGCTCTCCACTGTACCAGTGGTTCCTAACCTGTGTCGACTGAAGATCACTTTAATTGCTTTGATTGGCCTCATGTATTGCACAATAATCAAAAGTTTTGAAAAATACTTAAATATAAACCCTGCCCATATGGGCGAGTATATACGGGTATATGCGAGTATATACTCGCAGTTAAAAGCTGTCTGTCACCCTAAAGTGATTTATTTATGCAAATTTTATTTACACACCAATGTAATCTACTTATGTAATGCTTTTCGTTTTTAATATTTTGTTTCAACAGATAAATAGTTATTGGCATCGACATATATTCCACTTTGTGTATGATTTTAAATTTTCAAATTATGGTAAATGTTTCGTATGTGTCTGCGGTCTGTGGTCTGCGGACCACTTGTGGTCTGCAGAACACATAATGGAAACCACTGCTCTATGGGAATAGGAACGCTTGTTCCCCTTCGAGCCTTCCCCTTATATATCATAGTAAAGTGAGGTCTTCTACAGACTAGAAGTCTTAAGATTAAAACACCACTTATACTGAATACATCGTAATATGCCTTCCCAAGAATTTCGGTACGTAAACTACGGAACCCTTTATAAAATTGTTTCGTCTAACTCACATAGTACACTTTTGATGGATCAGTGTCAAATTGGATTATTATGCCTCAATTTGTCTCAATTATTTTACAGACTATAAAACGAATGGCGATATTTTTAGTTAAAATAAGTGTAACGATTTGTTGATTCATTCCTCAGCATTTTTTTTCTTCCTAGTTTTCCGGTTCGGCTGTTCTTTTATAACACTTTATATTGTTTCCGCAACTCTTAACAATGATCCATTGTAATCAGACGTTTCAAAGAAAGCAGCTACCCATTTTGTGTACCTACGTTTACAGTTTTATGTAATGGGCCCTACCTAACTACTGGCTTGAGAAAACTGTAGAATAATACGAATCACCGGCTGCGAATTGCAAGCTTGTTTGTTTGTGCGTTAACACGTAAAAGGATGATTTTCCGTGTGCTACTCCTACCACATGGATAGAGAAATGCACGTAGATGGAAAACATATTTTTATACTAAAAAATATTATGTACTAATTAAACTTGGCGACTTCCGATGCTAAGGTATGTAAATAATTCAGACACTCGGGTTTCCTCACGATGTTTCCCTTTATACATTGTTTTAGATGGAGTAGGCTTGCCCAGCACCTGTACCATCCTGACAGCTTAGTCGGCCTAGCCCACAGGAAAGATGAGTCAATACGTGAGCCAACCAGGCCGCACTGCAGCGTCCGAGTGGTCCCTTCATCCATCTAGTATGAGTGAAGGTGCCACTGGACGCTATGTGAATATGAAAAAGTTATATTGCCACTCGGTAACAGTGAAGGAAACCTAAGTGTCTGAGGTTTTTACAGAACATACCTCAGCGCTTGAAATTGCCAATCCGCGGTGGGCACGCGTGGTGATTAAGCCAGTATACTCTCTCTGAGAGAAGTATTGTGACGAGTATTGTGAGTAATCCCACTCTATTGATAGCTTCGTAGACCGGGATTGAACCAAATCCATTTAATGTTCGTCAGGTGTTTCCAGATATCGACGTCACCGTGACTATTTTTAGTTCTGCAAACGGGGAGCACACTTATTTCTTTTGATAGTATTTCGCTTCGCAACAAGGGTTTGCCACTAAGCAGCAGGCCCCGTTCTCCCTCCAAGATACAGGCGTGAGTTTATATTGTTGTATTTGTGGGGTAAACTAAATTACCTTAATTTCCGACGTTTTAAAGTTGCCGTGGTCACGGCTACAACGACCGGCCGACCGAGTGATTGTATAACGTATAAGAAATCGCGAGTCATTAGAAACGAGGGTTGTTTGTAATTTTGTTTTTTCGAAAAGTATATCCTTCACAAATAATATCGTGGGTCTGTTCTTACGGTAAAAAAACCCAATCCTATTCATAGCTCAAGTTTTAACATAAATATTTCATCGATCACTCGTCGTAAATTTTCATTCGGCGATATGGTAATTTTCACTTCAACCGCTGTATCAGTATTGAGGGATAGTAAATCACGAGACTTAATGGGTTGCTCCCAATGAAGCCTCTAATAAAGTGGTGATTAATATAATGAAATGAATCGTATTCGCACATAAATGTGTCGTTGTATGTACTCGTATCGTTACCTGTCTTTATTTAAGGTTCAACGGATTTACGATAAAAAACTTTTCTGTAGTCTCTATATTATTCACGGTTACACATTACATGCATGCTATCTCTCTCTCACACACACACACACACACACGCGCACGCACGCACGCAAGTACCCACAGGGTATCCTATTGGGGGGCCGCAGGCACAACCTTCCTGTCCATCGCCTGTCTTTACAATAATTATTTTATGTACCTCTAAAAATATATTTAATTAATTTAAGTTTTTAGCCACAAGAAACATGCAATATAGCCAGAATTTTTCCTCTTTGATTAATAAATTTATCTTTATCTTATTTTATCTAGTCACGTTACGGACGACTTTGCAACGTACGTTTAAAGTTTGGTGTGTCATCGAAGGGACCCTTGAATAAATTATATACGATACACAGTCGATAGCACATCGTATCTGAGAAGAGTGGTTGGATTTAAAGGTGTATTGATGTCGGCTGTATTTTAAATAAATAATTTATAATTTACTTAAATAGTTTACTTTTTAAATCTTTCATCAATACACCTTGTTAATATTTTTTATAAATATAAATTATTTTTTAATGTTGATCAGAATAAAATGGTTAGATATGTTTCTATCTCTTTCTCTATCTCTTTTTCTCTTTTCTATAGATATTATATTTATATATATTATAAACTATGTGCGATTTAGAGTTCGTTTCCATCCGTTTCTTCAGAGTCATTATTTGACGTACCCAAGTCCCACCCTGGCACTCTTCTAGCCTAGACTCTTCAACGAAACAGTGTTCAGAATTAAAATTGATTGATTGTTGACATAAAAATTTTACGCCCTCGTTAGGAAGAGGATCAATCAAAGACACGATCAGGTCTGACTGGTCGGTTAAATAACTTGACCGAACAGTGTGATGAATTTCTCAGCGGCAACTCTTTTATGACGCGAACACTTCATTTGGGAAGTTATATTGACGATTTTTATTTGTTTTAAGCATCCATTAGTCAGTGTTTTATGCTTTAATAGAGGTTTTTAATTTAAATATGGAAATAAAGATCCGAAAGCAGTGAAAGAATAGTGAATCGTCGACATTTCGTCTCTATCAAATAACACATATAATTTGCAATAAATAATATATAAAATAATTTTACTCTATGGTAGATTTTGGTAGATTAACCCCCGGTCTCTCGTACTCTCAAGCTGTTAATCTAGGGTTAACAGCTGTCAGTTGGCCAAAGTGCGTACAAAAAAAAACAAGTGATAGCTGTTAACGTAGATTAACATATTGTTAGCGTACGAGCATTTGGGGGTTAATCATCCTGGAAACCTTTGAAGAAACCTGGAAAAGGTTTCTTCAAAATTGACATCTAAAACACTTCCAGTAAGCAAAACTTTAAAATTTTACAGATTCTTTACAGGTATTGCGTTATTGCAAATCCAAGAATCCGTTATTGTTCCGTGTGGCGCCGGACCTTCCGTGTGACGTCGGATTAAGAATAGCGTCACTCAATTTCCTTCCGCGGATGTCGTAGAAGGCGACTAAGAAAATCAATTACCAGGAGACAGGCAGCAGCGTCTTCTTGAGATTCCAACCGCATACTGCGATCGCCAACCCGCCTGCCGAGCGTGGCGATTATGGCAAAACCCTTCATTGTTATGAAAACCACGAAGGAGGCTTATGTCCTGCAGTGGGCGTCAAATGGCTGATGATGATGATGAAATCCAAGAGAATTATAACTTGAATAGCTATTCCAATTACAATCTAACTTATTAAAGATCAGCACTATTATTACATAACAGTCCACTGTTATTGAGTTACACATTTTGACGTTTTCGTAGTGTCAAAATATGTATGCATTCACCTCATTTCACTGGCGAATTGGCACTGCCTGCTGTAATACAGGTGTCAAGCCTAGCACAGTAACAGAAGCTAATGTAATAATTTTGATTAATATTCATAAACTACTTTTAGTATTAGATTGTTCCAACACTGTAAGTTTTCTGGAAACAAATTATTGTTATTCTTATTTAACAGTGCGGATAGTAAGTTAAGGGCTGGTTTCTGAATTGAGAATTTCACTAAGTAAATACTTAAATAACGTTCACTCACGCTCTTTTCTGAGAAATTCGAATAGACAGCACCACAGTTAACTATTTACTTAGCGAAATTTTCAATGCAGAAACTGGCCCTGAATCGGATAAATCCGTACAGTGGAGAAGTTACTTTAGTAACCCAGGGCCGCGTTTTATAAAACTGCCTATCATAGTTGATACGACAATTCTATGTACACTGCGTAGCCGAATCTTTCTACTTGTTACATAAGCAGCCTATATTACGTCCCACAGTAGGGCACAGGCATTCTCTCAGGGAGATAGTATGCGCTTAATCACCACGCGTGCCCACCGCGGATTGGCGATTTCAAGCGCTGAGGTATGTGGATAGCTCAGACACTCAGGTTTCCTCACGATGTTTTTCTTCACGGTTAGTGAGTGGCATTGTACATAACTTAGAAAACAAAGCCATAGTTACATGCTCGCACTGAACCTGGGTCTCTCGCTTCCGAGTCCAATGTTCTACCCACTAGGATACCACCGCCCGACGACGCGGTGCGTCGTCGATTCTACTTGTTAATCTGTGGGTTATTCAGCCACGCAATTTACATCGAACTGTCGTAGTAAACCATGAATTGTAGTTCTATAAAATGGGGCACACGACAGATGGTATAGTCTTGTACTAATCCAGCAATACAATTAAAAGTGTAAGGGGCTCGGTTTATGAATGAACATCCTAAAATCCGTCGGATTGCCCTGGCAGTCATCCAGGGGGTTCCAGACGTGGGCAAAATGAAACGATACCAAGTAAAGGTTAGGGGTCACGCGAAAAATTCCCATATTCAAATGTTTGCCTCACTTACAAAGTAAGGAAATATTTTTCGTATTTGTAGCGATCTTTAGCGTTTGGGGATTCTCCGTTTTATGTCTGAAAATTTCGTGTTTGTAACGTAATGTGCATAAATTTTTGTAACACGCATTAAGAATTTCGTAACGGCACGTAGACATAAATCGTAAAGAAACGTTATTTTTAGTTTAGGCTCCCAATACTTCTTCATAATTGAGAAACCGAGCCAGAGGTTGCGGGTTCAAGTCCCGCCATGGGTGGAATTTTTAGCTAGGATAGGTTTTTAAAATAGCGAAACTACCTAAATTTTTATTCACCAATTTAAATAGAAATATTCAGATATTGGTAAAAATAAAGACACGTGGTTTTTTCTTTAGTATCACTCAGTACAAAATTATTGAATTGTAGCATACAAAGATGTCTTATAAAAAATTGTGATCATCACGCACCTCCGTACCCCCTTTCTTAGTGCATTCAAGATCGTCGAGATATCATGTGACATAAGATTTTAATCTCCCATTATTCTTGGTGACACCGTAGTAACACGCTTGCGTAGCTATAGATGAGGCTTAACCAAACCTCCCCCCTACCCCTAATAAGCGTCACGGGATTTCTTAACACCCAAATTGACCTGAAAACATTCATTCTGAAAATTTCTTAAAAAATTAAAATTAAACGACGTGCACTCTACTCGGTTAGGTTACAGGTGACTTTGCAACAAAAATGTAAAGGTTAACCTGCTGTCGACTGTACCTAATGCAATGATACTGCACGTTGAGATGAATTTTGCATAGAAGAAAGTACATAGAATCAAGCTTCTACAAAACACCTAGACCACATAACTAGATAGAAGCCAAGGTTCTATTTTAGGTTCATAAATTGAATATTCCGTTAACAGTGAGATACTACTATGATTTACTTACGAGGAAAATATAATATGGAAAAATAGTCACGCCCTGAAAAACGTGAATGAAGAGCGTGGGCTCGTTGGAAGTCTTCCAAATATTGTAGGCTGCTCATATGTATGTGAGAGGTCCACTTAATTGATTCCTTCTACATAATTCACGATGACTAGCGCATGATATAGTCCTGTGTCGTACAATGGACTTGAATTATAACTATTTCTACTGTAAAAAGCAGATAGAAAGAGTGCTCAAATAAATTCAGTGCAAATTGGTAATAAAGTGGCAAAGCTGAGAAAGCACAACTCAAATTATTGAAGTATCAGAATTAAGAGGACCCGAAATAATTATTTAACACTGACACTCAAAGAAATCAGAGTACAGAGAAGTGAATCATTCTATACAGGAGACCATAATAGAGCTACAGTCGACAGCACATCGACATTTACATGCGTGCACTCTCCTCTCAGCCATGTTATGGGTGACAGCAACTAAAATGATGTGATGTGTTGTGCACGACTGTACTAGGGTATTTAGCTTAGCGACATTCAGACATTATTTATCTAGACGTAACGCCGAGATGGAACCACAGCCTTACGTAGATTCTGTAAACACATCAAGTTAACCCAAATCATGAATGGTGCGTAGGTCTGGGCGATTTTTGGCGCCAAGCCAGCTGTCGCGACATCACGCTATCCGTAGGTTTGCTGTACCTCGACCAATTTTCATTGGCATGGCATAGAAATTGTGACTAAAACCCTCTTGTAAACGGTTGTAAGTAAAGTGGCGCCCTCACTAAGACAACATACAAATTGGTGGGGCGAATACTCGAGTTCACCCTGTAAAGGTCATTCGTTAAATGTTAATAGGTAAGGTATTGTAGGTTAGGAAGGACTTCAGCGGGCTTATACAGAACTTTAAAAAAAGCCAATGGCATAGAGCAAAAAATAAAAGCTAGTGCTAAAGTTAATAAGCACAAGTTTACGACGTTATTAGCCGATAATACAGCCAGTAAATTAAAATGTGACAATCAACACAAATAAACAAGGACGGGACAGTAAAATGTTTATTGAACAATAAAATATCAATGTGAAGATTTCATTAGTACAAGGAACTTCAGCCCGCGGTATTTACGACCAAGCTCAGCCAATATGAACATAATCATAATAAACTGCATATTATTATTTGTGGGTAAAAAGTAGGTACACAATACTTTTGCGGCACAGCAAAACGGGATCGCTCGAAATATTAGGGTATATCAAAAGCAAGATGGCGACTGCCACCATTGCTCTGACGTCACGGCTCTCCAGGCCGTCTGTCCGTCTCTAGCAGTGGGTGTTATGGCGCCGATTCTTACAGTTTTCACGACTGACTCGGCAATATTATACTATGGGAAATCTCCGCCTACGCGCGTCTCGCGCGGAGCGTGGGTGTTTTGCAGCCCGCTTGTATCTTTGACATTATGGCCGCGTGATTGATACGTCCGACTTTTAGTTTAGTTCATAAAAAATCTTCTTCGTCTTTCGTTTTTTTTCTCTGAACTAATATTTTTTACTTCCACTGATTAGCCCAAGGAAACAACCTAGTTAGTTAGTGAAAGTTAATTTAATTAGGGAAGGATTATTGACACCTTCTTAGCATGACTAAGATGTTCAGACTTGATTAAGGACACTGTCATATCAGAAGCGGTGGTAGTGTGTTCGGTAGAATGCTTGCCCCATATTCAAGAGGTTGTGGGTTCGAATCCTGGTGTGTTCTTTTTTAACCGAGTTCAAAAAAGGAGGAGGTTCTCAATTCGACGCGTATGTTTTTTTAAATTTTTTTTGGCTATGTTCACGCATAACTCCGTCAAATCTTAACCGATTTCGAGAATTCTTTTTTTGTTCGAACAGGTATAACGTCCCATTGGTCCCATTTTAATTTGGGGAAGATCTGATGAGGACTTTCAGAGATGGAGGACGGAACTCTTCAATGGACAGCAGTAAATACGGCGTAGTGAGGCCCATCCTTTAGTTATATCCTCTGTTTCATAAAATAGCGTAAAAGTAGTCCCAAAGTAATTTGGTGAGGTTCTGGTAAAGACTTTCTGAGATGGAAATTGAGAACTTCAAATTTTAAAGCAACGAATTAAGTAGAGTAAATTATGGTTATAAGGGACTTGTTTATTTTTCTCCCGCTCCCCCACTAAACATTTAAAAACAAGATTTTTAAATAAAAACTAAAAACCGACTTCAAAACACTACAGCACTAAGAAGTTAGAAATAATTTAAAATTGTTTAAAAGAATACGTGTAGGTATTGTAGAAGTATAATTTGTAGTCGGTGCCCAGTTTCATGACCAGGACATTATATTTTGGGCACCGACTACAAATTATACTTCTACAATACCTACATGTATACATACATCTAATTATTAAAATTAATTCTAACTTTTTAGTGCAAAGTCGGTTTTTATTTTTAAATTTATAATATTTAGAGGTATATAAAGTAATAATATATATTATAAAGAAACAACGATGGACAGGAAGGTTGTGTGTGGCACATGGAATTTTTAGCCTCTAAATAGGTTTTTAAAATTGTCCTCAGCACGGGTTAGTGCAATAAAAAGAATAGAATCCTGAGTTCTCAAGATATTTACATACCTCAGCGCTTGAAATCGTTAATCCGCGGTGTACCCTACTCTCTCTCCGAAACAATAATGCAGTCTATAGACGTCTCATTGTAGTGCACAGGACTACAATGAGACGTCTATAGACTGCATTATTGTTTGTCACAAGCAAATTCGGCCTACTCTATCTAGTACATCTCTGCATTCCTCGCTCCCGCGAAACTGATATTTAGAACCAAATTCGGTTAAACATGTTTTTTCGGCCAAACTAACGGTAACACCTGTGTGATCCTTTATGCGAGTGCCTGTCCTCTTATCCTGGATTAGACCCCGCGGACACGTTTGCCGAACCCCCGGGACTTGAAGATCCTGACACATGAATAGAGTACCGGAAGTTAGTAGAAAAAAGTCGAGTGCCATACAGTTTTGTTCGTGAATAGGAAGAGCAAGTTGAATTAGATGTCAGGGCATTTAGAGCCAACGCTCACGGTGACTTTAAAAAGCGAAACAAACGCGATTCACGCGCGCCTATGCATCGCTTCCGTAAAAACGGAAGCAAAACGTATGCTACGCTGCAGCGCGTTTGCATAACTTCTCAAAAATGTCACAAAACGCGGTTCCAAAGGCGATGGCTCTCAAACTTGGCGAAACTCACAACTTAAACAACCTGATTATAGATCGCACTCATTAAAAAAATGTTTCTCCAATGCTTTTCGAGTTGCGACATTATTTGAGCGGGAGTGCGTTTTTAGGGTTCCGTACCTCAAAAGGAAAAAACGGAACCCTTATAGGATCACTTTGTTGTCCGTCTGTCCGTCCGTCCGTCCGTCCGTCTGTCAAGACCCTTTTTCTCAGGAACGCGTGGAGGTATGAAGCTGAAATTTATATCAATTACTCAGGTCTACTGTCCCTTGAAGCTGTGAAAAAATCAAACTTCTAAGCCAACGCAATCAAAAGATACAGCCGTTTATGCCGCAAATTTTCGACACTTGCAAGGGAATCAAAACCTACAGGGTGCTTCCCGTGAACTCAGAATCTTGAAATTTGGTACGAAGCAACGTCTTATAGCATAGATAAAGGAAAAATTACGAAAACCATAAATTTTTAGTTACATCACATAATATATTTTTTTTTAATAATTTTAAACTTACTACCCATTTCCTCATAAACGCATAGAGGTATTAAATTGAAATTCAAATGAACGAACTTTGTAAACCTTGCAGGTTTGTACGGAACCCTCGGTGCGCGAGTCCGACTCGCACTTGGCCGGTTTTTGTTTATAAGTGGCTTTTTAGACTCAGCTGGTGAAACGTCTCTAGGTATCTACCTATAGATTGGTTCCTTATAAACACGAAATAGTCTACAAATAGGTCTTTGAAGGACTAAGTAGTATATGACCCAAATTCACGGAGGTGACTAATTCACTTTTATAATTTCATAAGAATATACCTATTTCTTGTTTTCCTTGCGACCAACTACCGGAGTTTCTTTTCATTAAAAATTTTACATTGTAGAAAATAATCTTGCTAGTTCTCTGGTAGGAATTTTTTCCTCAGTAGCCTCTTACCTCTCGTGTATGCTGGTGTAATTTAACGAAATAACTCGATTTCAGTATTAACGTAAACCGTCAAATAAAACATCTTTATAGCCGCAGTTATTAGATTCGTTTTTGCGCGACTTATTTCAGCGTTTTATTGCAGCAACCCTATAAAGTTAATAACGTTAGTTATTGTTGGAAACGTTTAGTTTTGTCGTCGGATTCTACCTGTTTTCGCAAGTTGCTTGTCAGGCCATGAAAAAGTAGATGCACCGCCCCAAAATCCCATGTTGAATGCATGGAAAATTAAGTTTGATATGTACCAAATTGATGAATTTTTATGAATTTATGTAGATATGATCCAAAGTATGAGATTTGGGTAACTCGGGAGCGAGATGTGATACGAAACACATATCGGACAACTTCAATTGTATATGTTATATCCACAGGTTATATCCCAAAGATATCAACCCAATCTGGCTCCGTCACTCACATACTGTATGGGACTCCCTATAAATGAGTAAGCCCCAATTTCCCTTAAAGTAACAATCTGTACATTATTTTTATTTATTGACTTACGATTGTATCGCAGTTTTAAATTTTATAAAATATTCGCAAACTGCGTGGCAGTTTGTTGGCGAATTAATCGCACTCTTTTAACATTTTTTAAAACTAGTACTAGGTAACAATAAAATTAATTTTAAAGTTTTAAAGTACAGGCGACAGCTAATCCCCTCCATACATGTATACTCTGTATTCGGTCATATTACTATGCAACACAATGCAAAGGCTGACTCGCCGTTCACTGTACCTCTGTTACTGTGTGGTAACACCTGTCAGTGGTCCAAAATGCATAAAAAAAACCGGCCAAGTGTATGTCGGGCCCCGCGCAGTGTAGGTTTCCGTAGAAGGAGGGGATTTTGCCTACTTTACAGAACGAACTACATTCATCAAAGTAATTTTCAATGGAATTTGTACGTAGTATTCCTTTTATGAGTTGGTCGCCTGTTATCAAAAGTGTTAGGGGGTTGATGATCTCTTCTACTGGAAACTAAGGGTTGGGGGATGATTCCCAGAAGGGGAACCTATACAAGAGTGCGATAAAGGAGGTTTGGTCTGTCTGGCTAGGTACTCACGTGTTCAGCGGCGCGCATCAGCGCAAATCCAGGGTATCGAGATGGCACCAAGTTCATTAGGCACAGCACAAGCAGTGGAAGCGTTGAGGGTCGGGAGAAAGTCCAGGGGAAAGCACTATTTCCGCTAAAAGCACATAAGTTCGAAAGCGTGCGCGCGGCGCGGCGATCCAAGGGCAACAGGCTTCTCGTTGCGTAGCGGCGCTTTTAGGTATGTACCTAGCCAAGTCATTCTGTCAGGGTGTATTTGAAGGGCGCTAATTAAGGGGGGGCTTCTCAATGTCCTTAAAGGATGAAGAAGGCGCTATAAATTATAAGATGAAATAATATGTGGGTGTACCTAGTTAATAACTTTTCTTAACATAACCCCTGCCCTAAACATCACAGATGTTTACGACAAAGAGGCGAAGGGGATGCTATCTACGGGAAGGCGAACAAGTTTGGTGAGAGAGCGTTTTTTCATTCCGGAAGGGGTTTGTACATCCACAACACGAACGACACTATCTTGACCGGGGTAAACATGAAGGATGCGGCCACGTCGCCACTGTAGAGGGGGAATATTCTCCTCCTTGAGAAGAACGAGCTCACCGACTATAGGAGGATCTGAAGGAGTTGTCCACTTATGCCTACTCTGCAAAGTGGACAAATATTCTGCGTGCCAACGGGACCAAAAATGCTGAGTGACTTGTTGCACCAACTGAAAACGCGTAAGGCGACTTATTTTCACATCCTTGAAAGGGTATTCAGGTACAGCCACCAAGGGTTGCCCAATCAAGAAGTGGCCGGGAGTTAAGACCTCTAGATCCGGACTTGACGCTAATGGGCACAGAGGGCGAGAATTGAGGACGGCTTCGACTTTCGTAAATACTGTAGTCAATTCCTCGAAGGTTAGAGTGGTCTCACCTATGACACGTTTAAGGTGCGTCTTCGCTGATTTAACAGCCGCTTCGAATAGACCGCCCCAATGAGGGCACAAAGGAGGATCGAAAACCCAGTTGATACCTCTTTTAGAGGACTCGTCTGCCAATTCCGACTGGTGCTCAGCCAGGAAGGCATGCAAGTCACCGAGATAGTTATTGGCACCAATATAGTTTCGTCCGTTATCAGAACGGATAAGGGAAGGCAGGCCACGGCGAGAAACAAAACGTGAAAGGGCCGCAATAAAGGCTTCCGTGGTAAGGTCCGATACGACCTCTAAATGGACCGCTTTAGTGGAAAGGCACACAAAAATACAGAGATAAGATTTTACAATTTTTCGGTTTCTAAAGGTTTGAATTTTGGTATAAAAGGGGCCAGCAAAATCTGTGCCAACGCCATCAAAGGGCCGTGCAGCAACCACTCTATCTCATGGCAAATCGCCCATAGGAGGCTGAGTAACCGCTGCTTTTAAGCGATAACAGGATAGGCATTTAAATATCACATGATTTACTAATCGGCGAGCAGATAGGATCCAAAATTCACGGGTCAGTAGGGCTAGGAGGGCATTAGGACCAGCGTGAGAATTACTCACATGATAGTGCGACGCAAGAAGCTGGACAAAATGACCAGACTTCGGTAGGAGTAGGGGGTGCCGGGCATCATAGGGAAGATCCGAGTTTCTAAGGCGACCTCCGACACGGATTAGGCCGCGGTCATCGAGGAAGGGACTTAGACGCCGAAGAGGAGATCGGAGCAGAGCCCCGCGATGGAGAAGGTCCAACTCTTCGGGAAAGGAGGTAAGCTGCACTTGTCTAACAAGATAAAGTAAAGCTTCTTTACGTTCATCTGCAGTAAGGTAGGGTTGGGGAACAAAAATTTTAGGAAGTCTAGTCCGTTTCACAAAACGCAAAATGTACCCGATCACGCCCACGAGCTTGGGCAGGGAACTGAACCTGTCCAAAATAAATGAAGGGTCTGAAGAAGGATTAGGTGCTGTCACAAGCAAACAGCGTATTCCAGGTAGATCGCTAGGAGCAGCGGTTTCAGATGTGGGCCATTGAGATGGAGGTTTTATTAACCATGGAGGCGACCACCACAGTGGGTGTTTCAGCAGGGAGGAAATAGAGATTCCGCGGGAAGCACAATCAGCAGGGTTGAGGTCACCAGGAACGTGCCGCCAATGGGAAGGAGTGGGTGAATGTTGTATTTGGGAAACACGATTTGCTTCGAAGGTCTGTAAGTGATGTAGGGGGGTTTTTATCCAAGCTAGGACTACACGGCTATCTGACCAGCTGTAAATACCATCCAGCACTATAGATTTTTGTAAACAGGAGGCTACATGATGGAGAATCTTGGACAGAAGAGTCGCTCCAAGAAGTTCCAACTTAGGAATCGTAAAACGAGTTCTAACTGGAGCGACTTTACTTTTCGCCAAAATTAGATGGATAGAACAGGGGCCAGAAGAGTTCTCTGTACGTAAGTACACAACGGCAGCGTAACCTGATTCGGAAGCATCACAAAAGCCATGTAGGGAAAACGAATTCGCACCGACAGACATGATAGGGCGCGGAAGGGTGACACGGTTCACATTTCTTAGGTCTTCAGAAAACTTACACCACTCTGCTGCAAGAGAGGGAACCAAGGGGTCATCCCAAGATAGGCCAGACAACCAAAGCCGTTGCATAAAAGCCTTGGCTTTAAAAATCACGGGTGTGATCCAACCACACGGATCGTAGGTGCGGGCAATTAGTGACAACACTTTACGTTTTGTAGTTTCGTTCTCAGTGTAAGGGGAGAAACGGTATGTAAATACGTCAGCTACGGGATCATACTGAACGCCAAGGACCGCAATCGTTTGGGGATGTTCTGGATCTTGGAACGAATGGGGCATCTGCAAATACTCTGTTGGTAGATCCGCAAGGAGTTCAGGCCGGTTTGAGATCCACTTTCTCAACTCGTAACCACCAGATGTCATTATGCCATTCATCTCGCTCATAAGGACACGGGCTTTATCAAGGGAGGCAGCCCCGGTAAGACAATCATCCACATAAACATCATTCTCTAAGACGGAGGCTGCTAGGGGAAATTTAGACCGCTCTTGTTTAGCTAACTCAAGGAGGGCTCGTATTGCAATGAAAGGGCTTGACCTGAGACCGTAAGTGTTTGTATTAAGCTCATACGTGCACAAGGGAAGATTGGGAGATTCACGCCAAAGTATGAGCTGATATCTTCTGTCTTCTGGATGGACCCAGGTCATCCTAAACATCATTCGGATATCTGCTACAAATACGACTTCATGTCGCCTGAAATTAAGAAGGATGCAGCTAATATCTTGTTGTAACTTAGGACCAGAATGGAGACACTGGTTCAAGGACACGCCGGAGGAGGTAGGGGAGCTTCCGTCGAAAACTACACGAATTTTGGATTCGTCACTGCTTTTGAACACCCCGTGATGAGGAATAAAATAATGTTCTGCTAGAGACTGGTCGAAGGAGGAAAGCGACATGTGGCCGAGTTCTAAATACTCCCGCATGAAAGACACATATTTCTCCTTCAGTTCCTGGTTCATCTGTAGGCGTTTCTCAAGGCAAAAAAAGCGCTTTAGGGCGATGGACTTAGACTCGCCAAGATGAGGACGGTCGGGCAAAAAGGGAAGACGAATCATGAATCGACCATCAGGTTCACGGCGAGTAGTAGACTGAAATATTACCTCACATTCATTGTCTATAAGATCCAGGGGGAACTCAGGTGGTTCTTCTACCTTCCAAAACCTTTCAACCATCTGGGAAAGGGTAACACCGGTCAATGGAACATCAGGGGGAGTTGAATTTGGAATGGGGCCAGAAAGGATGTATCCCAAGACAGTTGGGACTGCAGTGAGACCAGCAGGGTACAATACAGGCAAATCGATACGCAATAAAGATCCAAACACGTCAGCACCTAGTAGCACATCTATAGGGCCGGGGCTATAAAAGGAAGGATCGGCTAGAGGCAATGAGGAAACACATGATACTAAACTAGAGGACAACTCTAGTTCAGGATGTATACCGGCGATAACATCGAGGACCATAGCCGAGGCGGTGATCTCAGGAAAGGTAGACTCCGCAGGTTTGAAGGTGAAGGAGACACTACCTCGAACTCTTACAGATTCGACATTACCAATACCTCGCACGGGAGATGAGCTGGGACACACTGGCTTGTTTAGCTTATCTACTACTAGATCAGTAGTTAGCAAACAGCCTTGGGCACCGGTGTCACAGAGTGCACGCGCTTCGACATAATAACCGGAAGCGGACCGCATATGTATGACAGCGGTAGGGAGGAGGACTAACGAGGCAGGAATGACAACATGTGAGGGTGGTCGGATATGTGGGTAAGCTAGTCATTGGCGCTGACGGTCAATAGAAGGGGAGCGGTTGAATGTCCTAGAGGAAGAAGGCGTCCCGTAAGAGTCACGAGGGGTAGTAGGCGGTAAATGACAAGAGCGACGTTGAGATGGCGGCGTCTGGGAACATGGTAAGTTATGTTCCGATGCAGGAACAGGAGACCGCGAGGAGGGACGACTGGAATCGCAATGATATTGGGTGACCCCGTCTATGCGGCGGGTGCCCCCCACAGTACGGTGAGTGCCCCCGCCCGTACGCGGAGGAGAGGAGCGTGAATTCTCCGTGGGAGAAGAGCGGCGTGGAGGGGATTCACGGAAGGTAACATTGTTACGACGAGGGTATTCAGGGTTCCTTGAATCATTAAAACACAACAGCGTGTGATGGGTCGATCGACGACAAGTACGGCAATGATAGTCACGAGGGCACATAGCGATCGAATGCTTATCCAAACAGCGATAGCAAAGGCCGGCCTGTCGCACGAATGAGGAACGCTCACGTGGGGACAAGCGGATAAACTGGTCACATTCACGAAGGTAATGCGAGGAGGAGCACATAGCGCAAGGGCTTATCGCTGGAGGCTTAGGATGGGGCACTGTGGCAGAATAAATGCGACGGTAAATAGGGGCACGTGACTGCTGCCTTGGTGGAGGAGAGTGCGGGGTAGGCACGGGTACGGAACGATCATTATCAATAAGGGCCGTATTTCCAACATTATCGTGGTGCCTACACTCGTCCTCAAGGAAGGACACTAGCTGGTCGAAGGTAGGAAGGTCCTTCTTGTTATCGCCATAACGGCGCTCAAAGCGGGACTTCAAGTCCGAAGGCAGTTTGGTCAAAGAAATATGGACCAGTAGGTAAGACCATTCCCCTACAGGTAGACCGAGTCGCTCGAGGCACCTATATGCTGTCAAAAGTGGATTAAGAAAGGAGGCACGTAACCCAGTCAGCTTAGGGCTAATTTCTTGGAGGTGCAAAATTTGGGCAATATGTGTATCAGCGAGGACACGCGTGTTATGGTAACGCCGCTTAAGTAGGTCACGCGCAACCTCATAGTTGCCTGCTTCGATGCGTAAGTGTTGGATCAACCGGCGGGGCTCGTCACTCAGGGCACCTACTAGGTAGTGTAGCTTTTGGGTAGGGGTAAGGTCAGGTTGACAGTCAACTACGCTGTCAAACTGGTCTAAAAAACTGACCCATGAATCGGGGCGCCCACTGAATTTTGGTATCGGCAAATCAGGTAATTTTTGTCGTGCTTGACCGTCCGACAATCGGGAAAGATTGGTTAAATTGGAGAGAGGAGTGGGGACGACCGGCTCCTTGGGCTTGAGCTCCGAATATTTCAAGCGCAAATCGTCCACCGTGTCGCACATGGACCGCATCTGGGTCTGAATATACTCAGATTCTTGGGTATCAATGGACGGGTCGAGACCACCCAACAAACGACTACAACAATCAATAAATTTCGTAAAGTTCGCTTCTAGGTCACCCAGTCTAAAAATAAGTTTAGCTGGAGCAGCAGTATTCAGGATATCGTGGGTTGCAGTAATCCAACTCACGAAAAATCGAACCGTCCCCATACTCGTTCTGTACTCGTCAGTGTCAGTAAACAAAACGTTCTCATACCTATCTGGCATTGTGTAGTTATAACAGCAAGTCAATCAATACGCAATCAAAATAATAGGCAGGTGTAAATTCACCGTAAACAAGATGCTATCAATATTACAATAGCAAAGTCACACTTGCAGAATAGGCATATAAAATACAGGACAAAATTCAATAGTAATAAAAAACTCGAGCCGACCGCTCCACGAGAACAAAAGAAGAAACCGGTCAGATACGACTCGCTTATCGCCGATGCACAGTTTTAGACAATTTAGAAATCAACGTAATTGAATGCAATAGGTATGTAACAAATATTCGCCTATAGGATTGAAACTAACGGGAATTAAACCGCGAAAAAAATGGGGATGAGCTAGGAGTAGGGGGAAGGTTGTACCGCAAAGGGGTGAAATATCAAAAAGTAAGGGATGAACAAAAAAAGGAAGAGGGGAAAGTAACCACGCTCTGCTACCAGAAATGTTATCAAAAGTGTTAGGGGGTTGATGATCTCTTCTACTGGAAACTAAGGGTTGGGGGATGATTCCCAGAAGGGGAACCTATACAAGAGTGCGATAAAGGAGGTTTGGTCTGTCTGGCTAGGTACTCACGTGTTCAGCGGCGCGCATCAGCGCAAATCCAGGGTATCGAGATGGCACCAAGTTCATTAGGCACAGCACAAGCAGTGGAAGCGTTGAGGGTCGGGAGAAAGTCCAGGGGAAAGCACTATTTCCGCTAAAAGCACATAAGTTCGGAAGCGTGCGCGCGGCGCGGCGATCCAAGGGCAACAGGCTTCTCGTTGCGTAGCGGCGCTTTTAGGTATGTACCTAGCCAAGTCATTCTGTCAGGGTGTATTTGAAGGGCGCTAATTAAGGGGGGGCTTCTCAATGTCCTTAAAGGATGAAGAAGGCGCTATAAATTATAAGATGAAATAATATGTGGGTGTACCTAGTTAATAACTTTTCTTAACATCGCCTATTACTCGTTAACTTGTAAAGCCTACGTAACCGTAACAGGTTACTACGTCTTTTTGAGTTCGTTATTGTGCTACTGCCCTGAATTTTTTCACGTTTCCACAATGAACCGTTTAGCCAGGAGAGAGGTTCATGTTTGGCAAACGGATCCCTAATTCGAATGACGATTTTCCTAGAACAATAATATTTTTAAACGACCAATCCAACAATACCCCACTATGGTGTAGGCGAGAAAAACAATATTTTTTTAATATTTTACCCCACTGTTTTGTCGGCGTGATTAATATGTATATCGATGCCAAATTTCAGCTCTCTAGCACTAAACGTATTTGAGGTAGACCGCGGACACACAGATATGCAGTTGTGCATTTTGGCCGATGTACAACTTTGTATTTTTGTGCATTTATCTGTATAAAAATCTTCATTCATTTATACAGACGGACGGGCATGGCGAAACTATAAGGGTTCCTTGTCGAACGGAAAACTGCCGTACGTATGTGGTAGCTCCATATTTGTATGAATTTTCTGCGTTCGGAATCCCGAATCGAAATTCCGAAACGGAATAATTCTGATTGTATGTGGCCGGAGTAATAGACTGTTGGCGTACTAGAAACTGGGACCGAGACTCGGACTCGCGGAAGCGTTCTCGTAACATCGGAAGCATTCGGTCAACTCATCAACTCTGACATCTCACCAACTCAGAGAGCTTGTAGTTCCCAACAGTTATCTTTAGCAGACATTTGTTTAACATTTCCGCGGTTTACGGTAATACTTCTCACGAGGGAATTCTCGTTCCCGTCAATATTTTAAGGCCCCGTTGTAACATTCGCTACTTGAGTTGTTTTAAAACGACAATAATTTAAAAAATCTGAGTCATAGGAGTCACAGGTCGAGTGTTTGTTGAAGAGGCCAAGACCCACACCAGGTTGTAGCGCCACAGGAAGTAAGTTAGTAAATGACAGGGCTCGAAAAGAGGGGTGAGTTCAAGAGTTCAATTACTAAAGTAAAACCTATAGCAAGACTTCAAGGACTAAAGATGCAAACATGTTAACAATGCGCAGTAAATAATTTTTGGGCATTTTTGGCGGGCTATAGGTGGCGCGGGGTGGGAAAGGATCGTTTCGGCCACGCGATTGGTTGATAAGTCGGTGATTGCACCCCCCGCTGCACTTTCTTTCCCCTTTTGCGCAGCTTTTTGCTAAAGACCGTCTAACATTGTACATTAACATACAGCAAACAGAATGTAAATTCTTTACGTTGAAGTAAATTTTTGATTTTTTATTTGACTAGAACCGTCAGATAGAAACCACCTCCGTTTTGTAGGCAAGTAAATTTCTCTAATTCCAATACTGCAATAAATATTTATTCCCAGAGCCGGCGATTATAGATCCCATTCGACAACCTACCTTTGTGCACACAAGTCTGCCCCAACAACGTCGGTAAGGCAAAGAACAACCGTTGGCCCGACTGGAAAGCATTGTGCAACTCATTCCGCCGACAATTCAAAATAACAGTCCACGCGCTTATTATCTACAACATTCTGCATGACTCCGTCGTCGGGTTATTCAGCAAATCCTCACTGAAAATCCCCACCAGTGGGGACTTGTAATTTTTTGTCCACGAATCCCCAAATCCGCCAGCGGGGATTTCTAAACCAAAAGATCAATTAAATTACAACTACATTACGAGTACATTCATACAGATGATATATTTTCAATTAAATTGAATTATCCGAGAATTTTTCATGGGATAAGGAAATTCTTGTGTATTTACTTGTTTCACAGTAATAAATGTATAAGAATTAAAAAAATACTGCCAATAATTTATATGCGATACCTACCAACAAGAAAAACATCTAACAGCCAAATTAAAAACAAATTCAATCAATAAAATATTTAGCAGATCTTTTGCCCTCGTTGGATTTCTGAACCAAATTCCACAAATATTCTATCTTCTATCTATCCCCGTTAACGGGGATTTTCAGTACTGATTTGTAGAATAACCCATTGCATCGATGCTTCGCGTTGTTTGCTCATTAACGGGCGGAGACCACTCAAATATAGTTGACGGAATGACCTTACATGCCTGGAGTGTTATGACTTTGGTCAACATGTTGCTAATCGTACTGTTTATGCGCTATCACGGAGTTAAAAGTGTGGGCCGCTAAAATGGTGTCAACAAACAGACGGTAACGTAAAGAGGCTTAAATGCCTGAAACGAAACCCATTTTTACGGTAATAAGGACATTGCATTGGCAATATTGTTATGGTAACGTCAAGGATTTTTGTAATATTCAAAATATTTCTGTGGAAAATTTCGCTATTGCCAATTGTATATTTCAGTTTAAAAAATGTATTATGTTTATAATACTTAACGCTATAACGAGGCTGTTAATCTTCCAAAAAGAAAAACAATAATACATATAAATTTGCTAGTTTTATACGGGATTAGATATTGGAAGAGGCTGATCAGCCTCAACCATCCCTGACGGTATCGATATGTATGAAAGAGAAGAAAGATAAAGCGGGCTTGATTGAAAAATTTTTTATTGAAAACAAAAACAACGATGTTTTAAATATATTAAAATCAGTTGTATTTCTTAATGTTATCGATAAAATTAAATAAATGACTTAGATATTAATGGTTATATATATTCTACCGCTGCGCTACCACCGCTCGTACACATATTATATTTACTTACCAGATTTTACTAAAATATTGTTTAAGTAGGTAAGGCTCAATCACCTGAATTGGCTGTTATCAGCCCCCTTAAAGGTATCAATATTGATTTCTGTTGTGGCAATATTTCCCATGCAGTTGCCACTTTTTATAGCCGCCAAAATAATATATTGCCGTCAACTGTCCCTTAACGCGGCGACATTTTAGTGGCTGCCCCTTTGTGCGGGTTCCCGGAGCGGGCCACACGAGGTGTCGGCGAGAATCGTTCCGAATCACATTTGCATGCGTCCATGTTTATTGCGTACCCGTAAATAATCGCCATTGCGTGTTGCCGAATGAGTGTTTGAGTTAAACCTCTGTTATACGGGCCTGGCCTAAGATGTTTTCTTTCAGTGTAGGTTGACCGATATTAACGTTTTAACTGACAATTTCTTGATAATTAAGATAGAGACCGTCAGCAATTCGTCAGGATTTGGTGCGCATAATACAGAGGCTTGGCAAGGGACACAAACATAAAGGCTACGTAACAAACAGATGGCGGCTGGATGAGACTTGCCTGCCATGACTGCCTCGTTGGCCTAGCGGTTTTCATGCTTGACTATCAAAACAGAGGTCGTGGCTTCGATCCACTGGAGGCCGCCGTACTTTATTTGTACAAATGGCCTAAGTCTAGACGTCGATCCATAGTTGTCATCCGACATATACATACACAAATGAATCACTCAAAATCATTTAAATCATAAATACAAATTAACAAACAATATCACAATAATTATTCACCATGGGCATCGTTAAGAGATTAAACAACCAACAAGCTAGCAAGCTTATTGAGTTATTTGGAAGATATTATTTTAAGTGACGAGCAAAGTCAGTGCTCCGCAATGTTTTTATGTTCACGGTTTACCAACGAAATCAGAAAATTTCAGAGGCACACCACAAATTCATAAAAAAAATTCCCACAAGTGAATAAACAAACAATTAGTGTTTTTCTATCCACGGATATCATCAATCAATTTAGTATAAAGTACAAATAAAGCGGCTAACTAGCACAACCATTGAAAAAACATATATAAACCGCATTACTTTTTTTTGTGCAGACATATATATATATAATCCGTGTTTGCACAAAAAAGTATCACCCAGAAATCTCAATAAAAGAACTAGTTATTTATAGAACCTACAGGCTAGAACTTCAGGCCAAGAACCTAGTAAAAAGTTCCATTTTTGCGAAGAGCGGCCGTTTTTGGCAAAAAAAAAATGTCGTTTTTCCGAGGCACAACAAATGATGACATGTGTGCCGCGGCACACATTTTGCAGAACACTATGCTAAGGGAAGCTGTGAACGAATGTGGACAGTGAGTGGATTGGATCGCGAAACACCGTCAGACTCAACACGTGACTCAGCGCGGCGCGACAATAAAAGGAAACGTAATGAAAACTGAAAACTAGACTTGATATGGGCAATAAAGCTCGCGGCTCCGTCGACGACGGCAATTACACGGGATGTAACATCATAACATGTCTATACCGCGCTGCGGGGATGCCGAGAAAAAATGTTGTACGCAAAATTGCCAGGAACCTGTTTAATAAACGTGACAATCCAACAATTTTGTCACTTTTTGACAAATAAGTAGAGTTGTCACGACAAGTGTTTTTTTTAATAAAGATGACAATTATGTCCAAATGCAAAAAGGTACACACTGACACGAACAGCACCCGTTCACCCGTTCACCGAACCCTGAAAAATATGGGTTTTTTACATTAAATTAGCGCAAATACGCAACACTCAGATGAAAACATTTCTATTGTAGTACTTACAAAAGTTCTACAAATATGTTCTTCTTTATTTAGATTTTTGACTGCCTCGTTGGTTTAGCCGTAACACATTATGAGGCTTCGACCAAAAAAAAAAATTTAAGTGCACGTGCGTAAGTAAATGATTGAACAAATGAACGAAAGAGCGAACGAATGAATGCATTCATTAATTAATTCGTAAGTTCGTTTCTTCGTTCATTAATTCATTCTTAAATTGAAGTGTATTCCACTATAAAATTATACCCCAAAACAGTTATAAAAAAATATATTATTAAGGTAGTTTTTAAGCTGTCTCTTGCGTTTTTGCTCAAAGAGCTCAATTAAGACTTAAATATTTCTATAAGTGGAGACATATAATTGGCCTTTTGTATGTCTGCAGTTTTTGTTATTCATTGTTATGTGCTATAAGTCCTCCTAATATTAAATTAATAAATAAATAATACAAGTTTAATGCAAATTAAGAAGAAGGTTAAATAAAGGTTAGGCTAGCTTAATGTTGTGGTTGTGATGTCGATTTTCCGGCGACTGCATTATTTTTCGTTTTCTTTAGGGAACTTTCTAGAACGCCTACTAGGCAGTTGTGACCGCAGCACACATATTGTGAAGCGGAATGAAATATCTGTCTCGGTATACAATTTGGGTTCCGTCTGCGGGTAGTCCGCAATGTGTTTGCTTTCGGCAGACATGTGCCAAAATTGCCATCTTTCCGCTTCGCCAGTCAGTTCATCATACAGAGGGACAATTGCTAAAAACAATAAAGCATTTTCTAACAAAATCTTCACAAAATCCAGTTACTGTTTTTAGGGTTCCGTAGTCGACAAGAACCCATCGACATAGTTTCGCCATGTCGTCCGTCCGTCTGTCTGTCCGTCTGTCCGTCCGCGGTATAGCTCATAGACGATTAGTACGAGAAAACTTAAATCTGGCATAGTTTTACATATTTAATCACGCCGACAAAATGGTAGAATAAAATATTAACAATATTTTTTTATGTTCCCCCCTGCACCTACATTAGGGATGCAATTTTTTTTTCTCCCCTACGCCATAGTGTTGAATTGGTCGTTTAAAAATATGGTGGGTGTAGGAAGATCATATTTTGAGGTAGAGTTCCGTTTGCGAAATATTAAGCTTTAAAGCGCAAATCTTTGTCCGAGTAGGGCGTCTACACATGTTTTTTTAGTAACAAATAACGAGGGCTGGAAATTGTATTTGTTGTGATAACATGAAAAAGAAATATAATGCACAAACGGACTTAAAAACTTTTCAGTAGGTTTTTTTTAATGACTGTATACACCGCTAATGACGATGCGCATCCATTGTTAGTCATGTAACGGATCTAATCGCGATTGTTTAACTAAGTTTACAATCGCGATTAGTTAAACGTGTAACTTTTTAGTAATTAGGCCGACTTGCACCACTTTCTTATATGTGGCTTAAACAGCATTTAACTAAAATTCTTCATACAAAGGTCGATTTAAATGGCGACTTAAGTGACATTTAAGAAGTGGTGCAAGGCCTAAGTGAAGAAGCAATTTTAACAATTTTCGCCGTATTTGCCTGTTTTCAAATTACACACAAGCGAAATTGCTGGCCAAAACTAGTTTGATATACTAGTCGGCCTTCAAAGGTTTACGACTGCATGAAGAAAATATAATTAACTTACTATTGCCTAATATTCTTTCGGAAAAAGTGACGGTGTGATTTATAGAAACACGATTTCTCTAAAACACTCCTCAAATGCTATTCTGATAGTCTGTGGCCGTCTTGATATACTTTCCCTTCACAATAGACTAGTTCTAGATAGTTCTAGATCGACTGGAGATTTCCGCACTTAGCCTCATAGTCGGGCCAATGTACTCAGCAAGTGCTGAGATATGTAAATACCTCGGACACTAGGGTTTCCTCACGATGTTTTCTTTCACGGTTAGCAAGTGGTATTGCTGCTATAACTTAACAAATGTACGTAACTTAGAAAACAAAGTCATTGGTACATGCCGGGATTCGAACCCACGACCTCCCGAATGAGAAACCGGCGTTCTACCGCTCCGCCACCACAGCTCTTACCATAGACTATTTAAACTACATTTAAGGAGGGTTTTAAGGAATCGTGTTTTTGTAAATAAGACCGTTAGACGGATCGTGGCACGTGGCAAACGAAACCTTCTGTCGTATTTATTTTAAGGCACCGCGACCGCGGCGTGACTCGACAGAGTAGCTGGTTAAAACTTTAATCTCAGATTAAGGGGGATATTACAAACTTTTGGCAGCATACTAGGTGCTATCCGGGCTGTGCAATTTAACTCAAACTTAATTGACATAGGACGTCTACCACAAGCTAAAATAGCTCTAATACAGGGTTACTTCTAAAATGCGCAATGGGCATTGTCCTCAATATTGAGAAAAGTTACAAAGGATACTCCATTGTAATCTGTAGAATTCTACGTGACCCGATCGGACCAACATAACAATGGTTTTTAATTCTTCTTTTCAAGGTCATAATCTAATAGGTTAAAAGGTATAAGGCCAGTAAATATAATGCTACAACTATAAATTACTAATATTCAGGGATTTCTTGTAATTTTATAAATACCGTAAAACGGGGTGAATAGGGATTCAGGGGTCAATACGGATAAAATCGGGATTTAAATCACCATTTAAATTATCTACATTAATCACCGATAATTCAACACGAAGGAGGCCTATGTCCTGCGGTGGGCGTCAAATGGCTGATGATGATGATGATGATTCTCCATTTCCTCCCGTGGATGTCGTAGAAGGCGACTAAGGAAATAAATTACCAGGAGACGGGCACCAGCTTCTTCCTGAGATTCCAACCACATACTGCGATCGCCAACCCGTCTGCCAAGCGTGGCGATTATGGCAAAACTCCTCATGGTTATGAAAACAATGAGGAAGGCCTATGTCCTGCTGTGGGCGTCAAAGGGCTGATGATGATGATGATTTTCTGTTTAATTTCTTCTAATTGTTTCTCTATATTATGGGCTATTTTAGCTATTTCCTAATTTGCATGGTAAATAAATTAGATAAAGTTACAAGAGTCCCTACTTATCTGCCTTTGCATTTTTCATACAGGACTCCATAGTAATTTGATTCAGCAAAAAATATATAGACTATAAAATTGTAAAACAAGATTTGGATCTTGTTTAACCCCGAGTGAGAACCGATTAGCTTATTTATTCTTCAGAAATACACATAAGCAGCCTATATACGTCCCACTGTAGGGCACAGGTTTTCTCTCAGAGAGAGAGAGTATGGGCTTAATCACCACGCGTGCCCACCGCGGATTGGCGATTTCAAGCGCTGAGATACGTGAATAGCACAGGCACTCAGGTTTCCTCACGATGTTTACCTTCACAATCACTTGGCACATCCCAATATGGCATTGCTACTCAAAGCGAGTGGTATTGCTACTATAACTTCACAAATGTACATAACTTAGAAAAGTCATAGGTACATGCCCGCACTGGGAATCGAACCTGGGTCTCCCGCTTCAGAGTCCAATGTTAACCCACTAAGCTACCACCGCTTATACAGAAATACACATTTTCACCAAATCACGTTTTCACTTGGCGAATTATGTGTTTTAGTATTCAATTAGGATTTCCTTAAGAAACCAGATTCGCGTTAAGTGATTTTCTGACCTCGGTGATTTAACTCTCACCCATGAAGAAATGCTCCTATGAATTTATTATGAGTTCTTTTTGTTGTTTTGTCGAATTTGTATGTATCGAAATATCAAACAGTGCTCAAAGGTTCTTGAGTGGATACCAGCGGTGGTAGCGGAGCGTGGGTTCGAATCCTGACACGTACCAATGACTTTGTTTTCTAAGTACGTAACATTTGTGAAGTTGTACTAGTAATATCACTTACTAACTGTGAAGGAAACATCGTGAGGAAACCGTAGTGTCTGAGGTATTTACATACATACCTTAGCGCTTGCTACGTACAATGGCCCAACTAAAAGGCAAAGTGCGGAAGAACTAGAACTAATGGAGACCACGTTTGCCACTCGCTGGATCGACGATCTGAAGCGGATTCCTGGCAGAGGCTGGGTGAGGACGGCCGAGGACAGAAGGAAGTGGCGTGCCTTGGGGGAGGCCTATGTCCAGCAGCGGACGAGTCGGGCTGATTGATTGATTACATTCACGCTTTATGAGCTGTACCTGCCGTAGCCTTTAGTAAACTTATTGTCCTACATAGAAAATGTGCATTCTATGTAACACATGTGGTTCTTTGCATTATCTACCAAAAACCGCCACAACAGAGCAGAAAAAACTTTTTAATGGTAAGGTATATGAGGTTTCATTAGCTTTTGCTGAAACTTAGGTACTTAGTAAAAGCGTCTATGGCGTCGCATCTCTCTCGCTCGCACCTTCCATTTTTAATTATTGTAAAGGAATTTAGCTGTGGCACTTATCGGCACTAGAGAATATATAGCAATACGGAAATTTTTGACACAAATTTTAAGTTTCATATACCTAGGCCGTATATGAAACCGTGTGGCGCCGGATTAAGAATAGCGTCACTCCGTTTCCTTCCGTGGATGTCGCAGAAGGCGACTAAGGAAATCAATTACCAGGAGACGGGCAGCAGCGTCTTCCTGAGATTCCAACCGCATACCTACTGCGATCGCCAACCCGCCTGCCAAGCGTGGCGATTATGGTAAAACCCCTCATGGTTATGAAAACCACGTAGGAGGCCTATGTCCTGCAGTGGGCGTCAAATGGCTGATGATGATACCTACCTAGGCCGACTTGCACCTTGCACAACTTTTCAAATGTCGCTGAAATAGCCAATTATCTATTTAAGAATGTTGTATAAAGAATTTTAAATAAATGCTACTTAAGCCACATGTGAGAAAGTGGTGCTAGTAAGCCTTAGTTTTTAATAGAGAAACATGGCGTAATCAACGTAACAGTTCGCAATCTGTTGCGCCAATTTTCTCCAAAAAACCTAGTTATATTAAAACGAAAACATGACTGAAATTTCCACGACATATTACACAAAAATATGATTACGATTATATTTTCTGATGCCGATAAAGACCACATTTGTAAAATGTAGGTATATTAAAATGAAGCTCATACACGCTCTTAAGATTAAATAACCGAAAAATCCTAATCCTATCCTTTCTAGGCCTGAAATCTTTCGCTCCGAACATATGTAAACATAGAAATCTTTTTTTTTTGTTTAGTCATGTTTGTGTCCCACTGCTGAACAAAGAAGCCTTTGTTCAGCAGCATGATTTTCTACTCAGGTAAAACTACGAAGTTAAATTGTAACGATTCATTCGAAAAATTATCCCATGTTTTAAATCGGGACACGATCTATCTGTAAGCCGAATTTCATTCGAATCCGCTATGCTGTTTGGGGGACAAATATTCTAGACATACAAACTTTCTTATTGGAGAGAAGTGTGATGGTAATTTACACGCTCCTATAAATCACGCAGTATCACATTTCAACAACTCATACTCTATGCAACCGCAAACTTCCTAGGACTTCGATCGTGTATCAAGTACAAGAACACGCAGTTTTAATAGAATATATTTTCTCTTGTCTTTTTTGTACTTTTGTTGTCCTGCCATGCAAAAAATAATTATAAATGCAAAATACCCGGTTACTAAATTCTTAAGCGGAACGTCTCGTTCAACTTCTTATGAGTAAATTAGTTTGGGACCAAGGAGGTTTAAAATACAGCAAACTGGTTTAGGCTTTGTTTATAACTTTTTAGGAGTCGAGTTGAAATTTTTTTATAGTATGTATTTCAGCAGTCAGGTTTTTTTTTATAGTTTGTATTTTCACTACGATCGATTGACTACTTTTGCAGCTAGCTCTTCTTCTAGGTAAGATTTGTACGTCAACCATTTTTGTTTAAGATTTGCTCTTTCTTTCGAAAAGTAAAATAATTTGTACTAGAGAAAGCGGCACATCCGATCACACTTTTCACCTATTGCCGTACAGCACGCAGTACTGGTGCAGTCGGTGTTTCACAGACATTACACCTCATGAGAAGAGATTTGTCTGTGACGGCCCGCAATCCAATTCGCCGTGCGACTCGTAAAAGTTGCGGTTTCAGTCACTAAACTTGGATGGAGTTACTCTGGTTGCATCTATTGCAGTCACTCCAAACCAAAAATAATGGACATGCCCACTCCACTTGTTCCGCCTTCTGAGAAGAGGCGAGAACGTTTCACCTGGACATTATGTTAATAGAGTAATATGGTTGTACCTATTGTACTCACTCTGAACCAAAAATATTCGACAATCATGACCACCGAGCCAACGCAAGCACGGTGGAGCCTATGGCGCGAAACAGTATTCTCGCCAACTCCATGAGCCGCCTTTTGAGAACCTCTCACCTGGATATATGTTAACAGAGTAACCTGGTTGTACCTCTCTGAACCAAACATATTTGACAGTCATGACCATTGAGCTAGCGCAAGCGAGGTACAAACTGTGCGCGTAAAGGTGTCCCTGTCATAACTTACATCATCATCATCATCATCAGCCATTTGACGCCCACTGCAGGACATAGGCCTCCCTCATGGTTTTCTAACCGTGAAGGGTTTTGCCATAATCGCCACGCTTGGCAGGCGGGTAACTTACATACTTGGACATAAATTACCCTTAACCACCCGGAAGTTACCCTTAGCCTGGAAGTCTCTAGAAAGAAACCTAATCCAGAAGAGTTTTAAGAATGAATCGAACGTACCTTTTGGTAAGATCTTCTTACGTCATTTACTTTATACAATACGTACTTACGTGTACGCAATTCCGGCCTCGCAATCGGGAGTGACCCCGCCGTATCAGTCGCTTTGATTTGAACCCACCGCAAGCCGCTCGGCGTTACGGCCCGCGCCGATACCCTCGTGCCACGATGGCTAACCCGCTTTGCGGGCTTTCTTGGGGCACTAGAGACCCACGGTTGCGATACCATACTATGCTTGTGCCCAAAACCTAAATTTCACTGCCCCGTTGGTTTAGCGATACCAAGTTCGCGGTATGCCGGATATCGTGGGTTCGATTCCCACTGGGGGCCACCGTACATTTGTACACATGGGCTCAGTCTGGGTGTACTTCCATGTTAGTGATGTCCTTGCCTGTGTACCCTAGCACAGGGTATCCTAGTTTGGGACCAGGGCAAGTGATTGTGTTGTGTGAAAGGGATTTATTTATTTCAGTACAGTCAATCAAAGCTCAAATCTATTAGCCAAGAACTTTGGATCGACGTCCCAGGCGGACGTACTTGGACCAAATAGGGGATGTATTGGCGCAGATAAGATAAAAAATATACCGGCGTGCCGGTATGCGACAAATGATAAATCTTTATGAAGCAAAAGTGTTAGTCTGGATCCTCAGCGCAGGCCTCCGGGATACAGGCGTGAGTTTATGTGTGTTATGTGACCATTGGAGGATTGAAAGTTGTCTGAAGATCACTTCTACAATAACCTTTGTACCATTTATTATTGGGAAATTATTAGTATTTTCGCATACAAATAAAGTAGAGTCACCCGTAGTAAAGTTACGTTGACCACCCACTTCAATCATTGGTTTTGTCTGAGCTCTCGTCTATTCCCTTCTGAAGTTTAGTTTGGCTATTTGCAGTAACGTGAAAGTGCTGATTTGATGTGAAAATGTGACGTTCTTGTCTGATTACTATAGCATAGGGTATCCCAGTTTGGGACCAAGACAATTGGTTATGTTGTGTGGAAGTTTTTGTTTTTATTTTGGTATATCTCAAATAATTAAAAGTAAAAAGAAGTCAATAAATAATGGCACGAATAGTAAATTACATCCCACCAAAACACAAATGTAAAGAAACCTGGCCAAATTCTCGTCGTTAAATATACCCATGCACAGTACGGGCCGGCCGAGAATTTGGCCTGGCGCACTATGTGCGTCTTGAAAAAGTAATATTAATTGAACGTTGTGTAATTAGATATGGAACTCCCACATTGCTGGTTTTAATTCGTACGTAGCTGAATTAAGGATAACTACCCATTGTGAAACTTCTACTGTTACTAGCTTTTACTGCTTTTGTTTAGTTTGTACTTGGTTGGTACCTATGTGGACGATAAAGTATACAATATAACTCTTATATAAGTAGTAGGTATACACTCGATAATCGTGGAAATGTGAGAGGAAGAGACTAATGGTCTTTCTTATAAAAACACGATTCATCTAAAACACTCCTCAGGGACAGTTTAAATAATCTGTGGTTGCGTTTGACCTTTTACCAGAGACTATTTAAAATGCATCTGAGGAGTGTTTTAAGCAATCGTGTTTTTATAAATAAGACTGTAAGTGTGTTTGACTACACCCACAATACCTTTCCGTATGTAAAAAAATAAACCACACAAAATGGTCGCCACAAAGCATTACACGCTTCGAAAAATAAGAAGTGAATAAATAAACTTTTGGCTTTTCTTCAATATCCCGCAGTACGTAAAGCAAGAATAATGTTTCATTAATGAGCCATAGAGAACATCAAAGCTCAATATATTAGTATCTAATTACCAATAGATTAGACTTATCATGGCCGAGACAGTCTTGAGTAATGCTTTATTTGACCCGTTGAAACGTATACCGTATTTACATGTCTATTAATGGGATTAGAGCCGATTTAGTGAGGTTTTCATAATACACCGTTTCGGATTGTGTGGAGCTGTATTTAAAAAAATACTTCACGTAGAATGAAAAATTCTGAAGTTTGTTTATTAAACTTAACATGAGACTAAAGTTAAAAATTCAATTAAAACACATTGAGATTTTAATAGATTTCTGTAAGATTTCTTTTTCAAGTATGTAGCAATTTGGTTTTAGTGCCTAGTATGCGTAAATTTCTGGTCGAACATTAGATTTTTAACACCCTAATTTATAATAATCCATGTATACTTCCCACTGTGGGGTACAGGTAACAATTTAAAATTGCAGTGCAAATTGAAGAGTGTGCAAGCAGGTCAGGCCACTCGCAGTGCAGGGTTCCGTAGAAGTAGGGCTTTCATTTCATTTCGTTTACGCACTAACAACTTCCTCAAAGTAATTTTCGATTATTTCTACGATATTTTCCTTTTATAAGTTTGTTAACTATTACTCGTTCACTTATAAAGCCTGCTAAGCCGTGACAGTTTTCCCTTTAATTTATTATTATGTCTAACAACAAATTCCCAGAACCGACAAATAGCTTTTTAGGAGCATTATATTTTTAAGCGACCTATCCAACGATACTCCATACTATGGAATAGACGAGAAGACATAACTTCATCTCTAGTTTAGGTGTAGGGGAGGTACCCTAAAACATTTTTTTTTCAAGATTGTATCCTACCGCTTTTCTGGCGATAATTTTGTAGGTCAATTTTAGTTTTCTAGTACAAATTGTCTTAGAGCTAGGCCGCAGGCAGACAGACCGACGGACGGACACGACGAATTTATTAAGGGTGCCTTGTTGACTACGGAACCCTACAAAGTAAGTAAACAGATAATTCACCACGAGGAAAACATTTTTTCTACTTGCACAGAGAGTCGTTTAAATCCTTCCGATTATTAGTTGCACGTAAAAATACCTTTATAGAAAATGTAACTTAAACGATCCCTATTTTTCCATAAATCTAAAACTTACTGCCAAAGAATAAGTTGAGAATGAAGTCGTGGTGGACAACAAGATCAAAAAGCAAATAAGAGTAAAACCAAAACTACTTTGTCACCTGCTCGTTTCACTCTCACCGACTCTCCAAAAAGAAAAGTATCGATTTGAAATATGAATTTAACTATACCCGATCGGATGTGATATGGTCCTTTTTGTCCAAGACCTTACGATCAACCTATCAATTTTTAATAAATCGCTTCCTGTCCTAGCGTATCGATAACATTCGGATAAGTATTTGGTAAAGATCGTTTCCAAGGAAAACTTGTCCTCAAATATTGGTAAAGTCGTGTTGATTAGAAGTTCATACAAAATTACTTCACACTTTTAATTTGTTAGGTTTACAATATCAACAGTAGAAGATGTACTGTCAGCGACACCTTGAGGTATTGCTTTTTAGGGTCCGCACCCAAAGAGCAAGGGACCCTATTACTAAGACTCCGTGTCCGTTCATCCGTCCGTCTGTCACCAAGCTGTATCTCATGAACCCTGATAGTTAGACGGTTGAAATTTTCACACATGATGTATTTCTGTTGCCGCTATAACAAAAAATACTAAAAACAGAATAAAATAAATATTTAAGGGGGGCTCCCATACAACAAACGTGTTTTTTTGCCGTTTTTTGCTCGATATTATAACGGCAACAGGTAGACGCTTGATATTCAAATGTTGTATAGATAATGGTACGGAACATTTCGTCCGCGAGTCCGACTCGCACTTGGCCGGTTTTTTCTTTGATTCTCACACTTCAAGATAAGCGCTATAATTGGTTAGGCCTGTTAGCTTGTGACTATACCTATAAGAATTGTATAAACACATGCATAATAAATTACTACCAAGTCATAAATTGTAAAATTCCATACGTTACTTAACTTTCCATGAGATGCTTATCAAAACCAACAAAGATTTAAAGTAACCATAACCAATATTATAGAGTAATTGTCTGATCAAAGGAGCCTACAATTACGATGAATATATCATGCGCAGGTTTCTATTAAATGAAAGTTTAAATTACTATTAAGTACATACATGACCCAGTGATACAAATTGTTGCACCCGTAGTATCATATTCGATCCCTTTAATTGAGATCGTTTTTTAGGGTTCCCTACCCAAAGGGTGCCAAACGGGTCCGTATTACTAAGACTTCACTGTCCGTCTGTCTGTCTGCCTGTCTGTCTGTCTGTCTGTCTCCAGGCTGTATCTCATGAACCGTGATACCCAGGCAGTTTAAATTTTCACAGATGATGTATTTCTGTTGCCGTTATAACCAAAAATACTAAAAACAGAATAAAATAAATATTTAAGGGGGGCTCTTATACAACAAACGTGTTTTTTGCCGTTTTTTGCTCCATAATAATAACGGCAACAGGTAGACGCTTAATATTCAAATGTTGTATAGATAATGGTATGGAACCCTTCGTGCGCGAGTCCGACTCGCACTTGGCCGTTTTTTTTTTATAAATACATACTGCATTAATTTTGGGTGAGACATAGCAATAAGAACGTGCCCGACAATAGCTATCGAATACGCTAGTTTGTTTATTTAAGAAACGCACTTTTCAAAAATATCTCGACACAAACTCGAATCTATTAGAACCATTAGTAGCCACCCAGAGCGGTGCGTGCGTGCCGCGGTCCGCGGGTTATTGTTCTGTTAGATGGAGAAGCGGTACTAATTGTTCGCGCATTTTTTTCAAAAAGATTCTTCATGTCGAAAAAATGAGATAAGAATATTCTTTATTGTAAGTACCAGGAAAAACACAACATAAAATATTTATAAAGAAACAGTACAATTGGCAATATTTCTCAACATATCTTTTTTTTATTTACGTCCCTACTCAAAAGTAATAGTCTAAGGGCCAGTTTCCGAATGGAGAATTTCGCTAAGGAAATAGTTAACTGTAGTGTTGAATTTCTCAGAAAAGAGCGTGACAGAACGTTACTTAAGTATTTACTTGGTAAAATTCTCAATTCAGAAACCGGCCCTAAGTAGATGCCATTTTGAATCACTAATTACATAACCGCGGCTTTCAAACCACCCAGAAAAACCCGTGAATACATTACATTCAGTTCTTAAGTTAGAAGTTACATAGTGACTACTCAACTGTTCAGCCGAATAAATCATTCATAGACATGTTTATTATTCGATACTTTTGATCATGATTTTTTTTACTATTTTATAAAGCAATATTAAATTGGATTATAATGTCTTCATTGGCAAAGAGTAATTAAACTCATGGGCACTAACTTACAGTTACTGTTTTACTTAATTTTTGCGAGTACTTTTTCCTGGGTTAATATTTTAAAAATGCATAGTAAGTAGGGACTTAATTCAAGAAACTCGTCCACAGATCCACGTAAGTCCTCCATATAGATCGTATAAAAACTTATTCATGAATTAAGTATTCCAACGTCCTTCTGCGTAACACAAACAAAATATTATTTCAATCCCATATATGAAAAAGTAAGACTATTTCGGACCCCCTCTCCCAGGGAGGTCAAATAAATATTGACGCAACTTTATGGCGGTTTTTATTTTTATAGCTGTTTAACTCTAGTTTTAAATTAACACTATTTAAACTACATTTGCCGCGTTCTGAAGAGGTGTTAAATAGTATATATCACATGAATGTTATACTGTATATAATATTAGGGGTTAAAGTATGAAATTGCCGTTTTATTGCAATAGGTTCTTTGAATTGACATAGAATCTTCATGGTTTGAGGTTTTCGAATGAAACTTTTTTCAAATGGTTTCTATGATGTTCTTTTTTTAAAAAATGTGAAACATTTGAATATCGAATATTGAATATCAACAAGGCAACACAAGTTTCAACACGCGTTTCTTTCTGCAGATCAGTCAAATCATGAGGCACCCATTTTTCGTATTTTTTTTATTTTATTGATTTGACGCAAGTGAGTCAATATTGTGGGTAAGGTAACGTTAAACCATGCCGCTAATTCCTGGGTAGTTTGACTAGGCTCGGCTTCCACTATCTCTCTTAATTCATCGTTATTCACCTGTATGGGCGGTCTTCCTCGTGGCTCGTTTTTTAAGTCGAAATTTTCATCACGAAAGCGTTTAAACCAAAATCGCACGGTGCGTTCATTAGTAGACCCCTCTCCAAACGCAGCATTGATATTGCGGGCTGTTTCTGCCGCGTTAGTTCCGCGTCGGAACTCGTATTCAAAAATCACTCGAATTTTCGCAGTATCCATCTTTCTTGTCTAAATTGAATAACAAAAACAATTGAAAGTCGATATTCAAATGTTTCACATTTTTTAAAAAAAGAACATCATAGAAACCATTTGAAAAAAGTTTCATTCGAAAACCTCAAACCATGAAGATTATATGTCAACTCAAAGAACCTATTGCAATAAAACGGCAATTTCATACTTTAACCCCTATTATTTAATGTTTTTTTTTATATTTTGACACCCTGCTCTGTAAACCATATTTAGGCAATAATTTTATGAATTTGAATGTTGAAGAAGAGTGTCGAGTCTCTACCGCCATTTCTACAGGAGTAACTCCAACTGCGGCCGAGCCGCGGGCGGGACAATATCGGCCCAGATTGAATTATCGATTCGATAATAGGATCGCAACGAACACCAGTCTTGCCGCCATACATTGTTCTCGCTACTTTCATTATGAAACCTGTTGGAAGAACACGTTTCTTGAACTACAGACCTATCTCCTATTATACCTGTTTAAGGCCTGCCGCTTCTATTCAGTAACAATTTATAGTGCTTTTCTATTCGGAAGTCACAATAAATAGCGTCCAGAATATTTTTGGAAGACAATGTAAAAAGTGGTCCAGTGATAAGATAAGCAAACAAATCGGTGCAGACAGGACCTTTGTTAAGCGCGCCGTCTCCACCGATAACATCAAGATGGCACCCAACGCGTCAGGCGGCTGTCAACGAAGCGAACGATCGCATTAAACCGAAGCGCCTTTTAAGTAATAGACATAAATTAAATAGTCATCCACGTCACTCAAGCCGAAGGACCTTAAGTTATACGCGCTGACGGAAGCCAGGTAGTTAAGATCAGAAACAGAAATATGAGATAAGCCCAGTTAAGATGTTAAGTTTTATTGGGAGCCAAGTGCGTATTTTTTTACGGCCACGTCCCGCGATAACAGATAACGCCAATGGCTCCTCTATTGGCGGCAAATTTCGACGACAGAAATTCACAGAACTCGACAAAAAGGCAATAAGATAACACATTCCCTATAACTTGAAAATTTTTGTTGAAACTCCAATGGAAATCTTAACACTTGCAAGTGAAATGGCTAGGCGATAAAGCGTGCTAAGCCAAATCATACAAACTCCAATGGCTCATACGAGGACATTCATATATTAGCTAAACGTTAAATAATTTAACCATAGGCGATCGTATTTCGCTGCTAATTGCGACTGCGATGACGGATAGAAACCCGTGGCTATGTTTCAGAGGCAGCTCTGCTTAGTTAATCTTGATATATGATGGAATGGGGCAGACAATAGACCAGTAAAGGAAAATGTCCAGACGTCGATAGCGTCGAGAGCGTCGATAGCAAAATAAATCGAACAAAGTTACTGTCTGTTTGACCACAGCCCAGGAGACCTTAATTCTCACACGAGGTGTATTTTTTTCAATTTAGCCTTTATACGTTCCACTACAGGGCACAGACCTCTCTCAGAGAGAGAGAGTATACGGCTTAATCACCACGCGTGCTCACCGCGGATTGGCAATGTAAATTAGCCTTTATTTTATATCTCTATATTTTATGTTTGTTTTTTTCCTGGTGTACAATCAAGAATATCTTATCTTATCAAGAGAACAACGGATGTTATAAGTTATAACACAAACATGTCTATTATTGTGGGAATTTTCATCTCAACAGTACAAATTGTACACAAAGGCAGACCTAAATATAGAACATCTGACGAGTATATTTTGGACATTTCCACGTACATAATCAAGTTAAAAATAGAATAAAATCCACTTGTCTCGTGACAGATTCCATCACACGCGTACAAACGGTTTTCATAATTTTCGGAGGGCACCATAAAAGCTATAGAAATATTTTAAACGCAACGAGGGAGTTTCAAAGTAACACAAAATTATTAAAAGTTTATTGAAAATTAGTGAGAAAATTACGAAAAGAAGAAAATATTTAACCTGTTATTTTTTAATGTTCAATGGCTAGACCAAAAAGCGTTGGGCGTTATGTCTAAATTAATTAAACGCATAAAATTGATTAAACGATACCGAAAAGCTCCCCGCTCTTTTTTGGCTAAGCCACTGAACATTACTAGTAGAAGGTTAATTATTTTCTACTTTTTAATAAGTTAACAACAAATGGCATCCGTGTTATCCGGGTTATCCGTGTGGCGCCGGATTAAGAATAGCGTCACTCCATTTCATTCCGTGGATGTCGTAGAAGGCGACTAAGGAAATAAATTACCAGGAGACATGTTTTCAGTTAACAGGTTTTCTTTTACAGGTCGTAATTGCAAAAAGTGTTTGTACAATCTCTCAATCATGTTAACAGTGATTTTTAGAACCCACGACAAAGAACCAAGGAGCACGAACCTGGAACTCGATAGCATTTAAGCCTAAAACGGCCGTTTTTGGCGTCAATGTTATCTAGTCCTATGTTTTTTTGCCTTAGGTTCACGGCCATGGGTTCTAAAAATCACTGTTAACCTGATTGATTGTAAGAATGTATACTGTTTGCAAATCCGATCTGTAGATACAAACCGGCCAAGTGCGTGTCAAGCCACGCGCATCGTAGGGTTCCGTAGAAAGCGTTTTACCTGCTATTTTTACAGAACTAACAACTTCATCAACGTAATTTTCAATAGATTTTGTGCGAAATTTTTCTTTCATAAGTTGGTCGCCTATTACTCGTTAACTTTAAAGCCTACTTAACCGTGATATAAATGTGCACTTATGTAATGAACATAGAAGGAAAACTATCACGGGTAAGTAGGCCCGCGATAGTTTTCCTTTCACATTTGTAAAATCAACCGTTTAGCGAGGGGTGGTGGGACGCACTACTCGGACAAAAAGTTGCGCCTTAAAGCTTAAAATAAATCAAAAAAATATCTTCCTACACCCACAATATTTTTAAACGACCAGTGCAACGATAACCCACACTGTGTTGCAGGCGAAAAAAAATTGTATCTCTAATTTAGGTGCAGAGGAGGTTGCACTAAATTTTTTTTTTCTTTTTTTTAAGTTTTTTTCTACCGTTTTGTCAGCGTGATTAATATGTATGTCTATGCCAAATTTTAGCTTTCTCGTACTAATCGACTTTGAGCTAAGCCGCGGACAGACAGACGGACAGATGGACAGTCAGACAGACAGACAGACAGACAGACAGACAGACAGACAGACAGACAGACAGACAGACGGACGGACGGACATGGCGAAACTATAAGGGTTCCTTGTCTGAAGATATGATTTTTTTTCCTTCGGTGGCGCTAGGCGCTACTCCCTGGAGCCCCTTAAGGACTATCCACATTACAATAGGCCGGCGACGTGCTGGCGCAACGGCATAAACTAAAATAAACCTTAAATACTTTTAACTACACTAGTTTTACAATTCTTCACAATGCGCAGGTGAAAAAACTATGTTTCCACTGACTTATAAGTGCTACGCCATCTACTGTGTAAAGCTATTACAACGATTACTACTGCACTGTCTGATTGAAACCTCCTCGTCACCCAAATTTAGGTACCTAAGTACTTGCCACTATGGATGCCTGCACGATCCATTTCGTAAACGGCATCTTTTGGCCATCAGCACAGGTGAAGGTTCATGTTATATTACACTCAATAGCATTTTTTTAGATTGAAATCTTTGAAAGCTCTTCTGCGAGCACCCACATGTTTACTTCGATTTATCTGTAGATATTGTTTGGTTTCCAAAAGCTTTACAAAATTCGAATTGATAAATATTTTGTTTAAGTACCTACTTGAGAATTTGAAAGAGAGGGGTGGCAACTGTCAAAAATTTTCAAAATAGAGGATGTCCCGTTGTCTTGACTATTTGTATTGGAAAAGCACAATATTTGTAACTATATAAACCAGTGATATGTGGTGACTTTTTTCAGAAAAATCAGTGCATACGCATTTACAGCTCCGTTTGCAATAGAAAAACTGTGGCTCCTAAACCATTTGGAGGAAGTAAATCGATTATCAAGAAGTTTATAGGATATGATTATAGTAAACAAACAAAAAAAAAATTTCTATCCAGGTAAATACAAATAATACTGATGAAGTACATTCAGAATCATTGTTTAAGTTGTGTTTTATCATTATTGTTTGTTTTCAGGTCTGCATCTTTCACACTCGTTAAAAACGGAGGCAGTGTTTAGGTACCTAGACTGTTAAACCTATAACTAACTAAAAACGAGAAATGCAAACCTTGATATCAATAATTCAACCCATTTAGCAAATGTAAAGCCAGCTATTATCGCTGCAATTGTAAGTAAAGTAAAACAATATTCCTCGGTACTCATAAACATCGGTTTTATTTAATAAAATCATAATCATACATTGTAACCCGCATTTCCTTGGGCTTAAGACCGAATTTCAAAATAGGTAAGCAGCAGCACTTAATTACCCTGAGCCAGCCCATAGCATTGAACTGGACAGATCTGAATAGATATCAATACTTCTGGTAGGACAATTTAGTTGTTTGTGATAGGAACCTTCAAGTAGTAGTCCCGCAGCATGATTTTAAGCTCATAAAGTTGCTTCGTCTCCAAACTAGAATAAAATTAAGAGAGTTCATGTAGGTATCATATTATGAGTGAGTTTATATGGTACATAGTGTGGATATTTCTGAGTAAATTTAACATTTTCACTTTACAATTAATAAATCAGCCCGTAAAGGGGTATTTAATTAAAGGTATGCGATTATTTCTGCAAGAAATGTTTAAAAAATATTTTTGTGGTTACCTTTGTATTACAGTATTTTTTCGCGGAAAAATCCGAAAATAAACAACACTTCTAAAACAAAACAAACATTGTCGGGGCAAATCTCAGTGGCGCCATCTGTAATTAATTTTGTGTTGCCATCCCCATTGCCATCACGTGATGCAAGACTCATCTCGCTTAGTCAGTACAAAATTCAAAATAACAATTGCCATCAAGTAACTGTCATCGCCATGGTAAAAGGAACAGAGTACCGAAAATCGGATAAGTCTGTTATGTATGATGCACTAAAGAGACGTTATGATCTACGATCAGCGGCGCTACTACGTAACTATGAATTCATCCGATTCAACCTACTCCAAACTGTCAAATACATATATTTATTTACACTCATGGCGTAATATTCGAATTATGATCTTAGAAGTTGACATTTTGTTGCTAAAGGTGTTTCTCCTGCTAAAAAAATACAAAACATTCCGTTTTCTGTGCGCAAAACATTTTCGTTGCTAGGGTAAGCAAAATAAAAAGTTAATTTGGAGCATTGAAAAGCTGTCGTTTTGTGTAATTTTACATGATAAACTCACTATGGGCCTCATAAGAAGGTCACGCAACGAGAAATGATGAGATCCGTAGACGAAAGAAAGTCGTCGACACAGCCCAGCGGATTAGTAAGTTAAAGTGGCAGTGGGCGGGGCACATAGCACGCAGAACTGATGGCCGATGGGGCCTAAAATTTCTAGAATGGAGACCACACATCGGCAAGCGCAGCGAAGGACGACCAGCCATAAGATGGACAGATGACCTCATCCAAGTGGCAGGAAGACGCTGGATGCAGGCCGCTTCCAACCGGTCTTTTTGGAAATCCATGCAGGTGGCCTATGTCCAGCAGTGGACTTCTTGTGGCTGAATGATGATGATGATGACATGATAAACACGAACAGGAGACCCGGCCACTTTTCTGTGAAGTTTTGGTCTGATTCACCCACACTGAGCACATGGCTGTATGTAGAGGTATAAATCCTTTGCCTATCCCAAATGGAATAAATAAAAGAAAAGCGGACCTGCGCAGTTTGGATTTGTTTTGCCGCCATTATTAGTTTACAAATTTTTCTGTGCGGCAAACAAAAATGGAAAATAATTGCCTTTCTTGTTTACTTCAGTTTCATTTATAAATGAGTGAAGATAAAGTAGTGTATTCAAGTACACACAAAACGATATTAGAATACTCGTGTGATACTATTATCATACCCACACTCGTATTCTAAGAATCTCTCTTATATGACAGTTGCGTAAACTACTATTTTAACACCTAGGAAACGTGAAATGGACCACCCGATAAAGGAATAGGAGGGCCATGGACTGACATAGAAAAATGACAAATAGGTAACCACAGAAGCAAACAGAGCTCGAAATAAAGCTACTGCAGCGTCAGTGACAGCTGAGACGCACGCCAACCGATTGTAAATAAACATAACTCACGGCTGTATCGGGGAGGGATAGGCGGAGAGCAGGGTTTGCTTCTTGTTCCCATGAATATTGTAGACAAGCTTTATGAACCGAACCTGCAACCTAAGCGAAGGTTATGATGACAACGACGATGATTATGAAGCTAAAACTAAGGATGCATTAAAAGAATAAACTAGTATGAACGCACTAGTACTGAGTCGCGTTCACATAAGTACCATCTGCCATGCTTGCGACAGCAACAACAGGGGCTGGTTAAACTACTGGCAGTTTTTACTAAGGCATCGCACACCCATCTCGAGCACGCGCTCACTCATACGTGAGATATAAATATCACCCATAATTAGACTTGTTCACATAGTTTTTACTCTCAAAGTAGATTGTACACTTCTCAATTCGAAATACGTTATACGAGATGGGGAGAAAAGGAAAAGGTATGTACATAATTTTATTATGACAGGTAATTTATTTTTTGTTGCATAAATATTATTATGCATATTATTATGTAGGTAATTCAAAACTTATTAAACTTATGTATTTCATGAAAGAAAAATCGAAGGACGCAAATTTAAGAAATATTTTAGACAATACTAAATCCATTCCTTATCAAATATGTACGTATACATCCAAAATCATACTTAACTACGCGGGCAGTGATAAGCTAAAATACTCGTCTGAAACCACCGTTTTAACTGTTTTAAAAGGTTGTTTCTTCACTAACACGTATGAAATGACGTCCAAAAACCTATATCAATAGTCATATCGGTAGTCGAAAGAGTATTTAGACGATTGTGCCGACGGCCTACCGTACATTTTTCTGCTCCCACCACCTGAATTTCTCCAGGAACCACTGGCACTATCCCTAGGCCGATGCTGACCAAAGTTGTGGAATTCACTATCAGCTTCATCCTCCGATGATCGATGCCGCCAGGACAGACAAGCATCATTTTTATTTGCCCCGGAAGTCGGTCTGTCTACGGTCTTGTTACCTCTTCTGGACCGTTCTTTGTCCCCAGGTTTCGCGTAGCCGCAACTTTTAAGTTTATCCGGGTTATCCGGGTAGACGCTGTTCTGTTTGCCGGGTATATTTATTTCGAAGCAACGTTTAGCACCTTTATGTTTGCCTTTGACAGGCTTGACAGGAGTATCGCGACCTTTGTCGGGTGGCGGCGGTTTCTCTCCTACCAAATCGGCGATGTAGTTTTTGCGCTCCACGTGGTAGCCGCGAGCTGTTTCGAATTCTGGAACAAGCCGTTCGTCAAGTTAGTACGTTTAGTTTAAATCTTCGTATGATTTAGAGGTAGACGAAGGATTTCCACTCAACAGAAAAACTGTAACTAACGAGTGTCATTTAGGAATAGCAAAAAAAACAAACAGCTTATTTAATCCATAGTAAAGTTGAAAGATAAAAAGTACCCGTGCATGTAACGACTAATGAATCTTGTTGAAGCGAAAGAGATCTGTCAGGATCGTGCCAAGTGGCAGACCCTGGTCTTTGCCTACCCCTCCGGGATACAGGCAAATTGTATCCGTAATTGAGGTGTAGGGGGGTATCTTAAAAAATATATATGTTACCGTTTTGTCGGCGTGATTAATATGTATGTCTTTTTTGCCAAATTTGAGCTTTCTCGTACTCGTTTCTGAGCTAGGCCGCGGATAGACCGACGGACGGACGGACGGACGGACTGACGGACTGACGGACGGAAAGACAGACAGACGGACGGACATGACGAAACTATAAGTATTCCTTGTCGACAAGGGAAGCCTAAAAAGGCAGAGAAATTGCGCATTTTAGAAGTAACCCTGTATGACGTCGCATACTTACTCTCTATAGCATCGCCGGCAGGTATGCCCAACCGATCGCGCATATATCGGCAGACCATGTAACCAGTCCGGTTGAGGCCATGAGTACAGTGGACACCGACTATCATACCTATAACAATACAAAATAGAGATAATGGCCGAGTCTGTAGACCAACGACTTAAGAACTATCCAAAGTACGGTGCCGGCGACGTACGGGCACAACAATAAAAATCAAAATAAACCCTAACAGTTTTAATTATAAAAAGTCGATTCCAGTAAAACACTTAAGACGCAAACGCCGGTTTGTGGCAGGCGGTGGCACCGGTGGTAGCCTAGTGGGTAAAACATTGGACTCGGAAGCGAGAGAACCAAGTTCGATTCCCAGTGCGGGAACTTTGTTTTCTAATGTTATGTACATTTGTGAAATTATAGTATTAATACCACTCGCTAACGGTGAAGGAAAACATCGTGAGGAAACCTGAGTGCCTTAGCTCACATACCTCAGCGCTTGAAATCGCCAATCCGCGGTGGGCACGCGTGGTGCTTAAGCCCATGCTCTCTCCCTGAGAGAAGGCCTGTGCCCTACAGTGGGACGTTTATAGGATGCTTATGTAAGAGTGTTTTAGTGGAGTCGACTTTTAAGACCACGTTACTAGCTCAAAAAAGCTCGGCCATATGCAGCCGACGGGCACGACCCAGGAACGGTGTTTTTTGCACGTTTATTATAGCCTCTAACTTCGCAAGTATTTAAGGACTATTTTTTATTGAAATCGTGGCGCCCACCGGCCCGTTGTAACATAGATAGACCTTTACTCGTGGAAAATGCTTACCCCCCGGTCGGAAAAGGGTCTAAAGCGGCTCGGGAAAAACAAAGGATATTTAAAAAATGTCATTCATGGTATATATTTTTTATTTGGTATAGAGTTTAATAGAAGCTAGGGTCTTTATCCTGCGCGCGAGAATAGAGCAAAACTCGACAGTTCAGCAGCACTCATGCCTTGAGTGAGAACTTTAGTCTGGAACTGATGATTTTTTTTCCATTTTGAAGTTTTAACCATAGTAAGATTCGTTTATATTGACTAGTATAACCGCCCGCTTTGGACAGATATGGGGATTTTGTCAGGTGTATACATAAATTTCCGACTAAAAGTGTCTCTAATCAAGTCGCCTCTAAAGTTACTACTTTTAACTAAAAAACAAATTCTTTTCGTAACCTTAAAACTATGTCTGGGAACCGAAGCCGATTTCTTCGTATCAGAAACCGGACACAATACCACTGAGCTATGAAGACTTCGGTGAAATTAAACAACACGCTCTATGCATCCTATCTCTTTTTGAAAGGTGCGATGCGCATTTATATATTGAAACTAAATTTTGCCGTTCAAAACATCAACTTTTAGATAGATAGAGAAGACTTTACATAAAATTTATAAGTGGTTTTAGATAGTGACCGTAATTTTTTTGTAGTAAGATGTTGGATTATAGTTAGTGTTTACTTTGCGTTTCTGTGACAATTTAAATAAATGTCTTTCTGTGTGTTCTTTCTTTCTTTATTTTATTCAGGCGCAACAAATTTTTACAGTGCGAAGTAACCTCATTGTGTCAAATTTATTATTTTCAACGCCTTTAAATTGATACTATTTTGGTACACCCTGTATGGGCATCACTGTGATAGCCAACCAAAGAGAAAACAGAACGACTGAGGTAACTTATGCAAACAAATGCTCCAAAACAAAGCGCAAATCATTCCGTGCCGACAGTCGCGCCACTCAACTTTCGTCAATAAACAACCTCCTCTATCGGTCCTAAACAATAACACGGATACCGACTCACTTCCAATCACTCTGTTCTCAATCTCAATATTGTGATATTGCGTTAGAGTTAAGTGCATTTCATTAATGAACCACCTGATTTATTTTTATTTAAAAAAAACGGCCTAGTACGTTTCGGGCTACGCGCAGTGTAGGCTTCCGTAGAAAGAGGGGGTTTTAACTGCTTTACAGAACTAACAAGTTCATAAGCGTAATTTTCAATTGATTTTGTACGAAGTTTTCCTTTTATAAGTTGGTGGCCTATTACTGGTTAACTTGTAAAGCCTACTTAGCCGTGATAGTATTCCTTTTAATCCTTCCTTCCTTCTTTTAAATGATCAGATCGGACCACCATAACAATGGTTTTCAATTTTTCTTTTCAAGGTCATAATTTAACAGGGTAAGTTTTTTCACGTTTCTACAATCAAACGTTTAGCCAGGAGGGGGGGGGGGGCTACTCGGACAAAAAATTGCGCTTTAAAGCTTGATATTTCGCAAACGGAACCCTAAATAAAAAAAATCGACCAAGTGCGAGTCGGACAACAATATTTGGATATTTCAAGCGTCTACTTGTTTCCGTTATTAATATCGGGCAAAAAACGACAAAAAACTTATTTTTTGTATGGGAGCCCCTTAAATATTGATTTTATTCTATTTTTAATATTTTTCGTTATAGCGGCAACAGAAATACACCATCTGTGAAATTTTTCAAATCTGCGAAAGCTGTTTGCTATTTGCATGTAAATAGGTACATAATTCAGGAAATATCGTTTTTGGATACACAAAAAATAAAAAAAGATTGTTTACCCCCCGAAAATGGTAAATGAAATTAAGTGTATTGTATAAGTATATGAGGCAGAATCCAAATGGATCGGCAAATCCCGCGGAAAGCAGCCTCTAGGGAAGGTCGTAGTCACTATCCCACGGCTGCTGAGGCAGAATCCAAGATTATTTAGTTCTAGCGCAATCTCTTCGATTACATTTCATTAATCGTCTAACCACACGGTGGCGGAAAATGGTACTACTGACATAATATGACATTCACACATATTAGGTACCGAGCCACAGATTAGCACTGGTCAGGCTCGTTTACACACGAAATATTACTCACTCATTATCGTTTCCCGACATATATGCAGTCATCATCAGCCATTCGACGCCCACTGCAGGACACAGGCCTCCTTTTTGGCTTTGACAACCATGAGGGGTTTTGCCATAATCGCCACGCTTGGCAGGCGGGTTGGCGACCGCAGTATGCGGTTGGAATCTCAGGAAGACGCTGCTCCTGGTAATTGATTTCCTTAGTCGCCTTCTACGACATCCACGGAAGGAAATGGAGTGACGCTATTCTTAATCCGGCGCCACACGGAATATACACAGTGAATGTATCAAAAACGTAAGCTCGATTTTCACTAGTGGTACTAGGGATGACAAATGACAGAAATATTACGGTGGCAACCGATCGATAGTCAAGAAAGCGATCCGCAGGAAAATAAACGAGAACCGCATGTTTGCGTCTTCAAAATCGCACCGCAAACACCGCGGGAGGTCGTTGACTTTCACCCCTGGCGCCTCCCTCGCTAAGGTGGCAGCCCAACTCAACATTTTCCTTATAATTTTTAACCGAGTTTAAATATGGAGGAGTCCTCTATATTTTGTATGTATGAATAATATAAAAGAAAATAATAACGTCCACACAACACAACCACAAAGCGTTGACGGGATCAGAATTAAAACACTTCCAATAAATAGAAGTTTAAAGTTTCAATTTTTATTTTTGTAATTCAATGAACCCTGTAATTAGACGCGTTAAATTTTTATGAACAAAATAATAATTTAAACTTTCGCTTATAGAAGTAGATTTTAATTTTATAGGCACGAAACAAACTGTTTTAAAATGTTCAGTTGTTCCAGTAACACAACGTATAACAGCTTAATATTTTTACAACACAACCGTCAATATGCGATATCAATCTACGACCACTGTGCAGTATCTGGCGACATGGAAAAATCGACCTTTAGTCGACTTGGGTCGAAGCCCACCGTGGGTAGCCAGTTAGGGGGGACAGTTAGGAGGGTGGCAGAGACGCGAAAGGAAGCAGTGGCCACGGCTGCTCGCTTCCTGAGGAAGCACTGAGTAGCACCTTTGCCCGACAACAGATACTGATATTATGTAGAAGGATTCGCGGTTATGATGAACGAAAGAGAAAAAATTACAAAAAATACGGAGTAAAAGAAAAAACGCAATAATAATTGATGTTGATAAATTATAACAACAAATAGCCAATAATTCCAAAGAGATTTGCCCAAGTATCATTTACATCCTCAAAATTATTGAAGAGTTCCGATATTTCTCATGGATCATAAAGTCTTAACTAAATTCGTATGAAACTACTCATAAAGCACTTTCCAACACAAGGATAATCATCGAAATTGGTTGAAGTGGTAAAGAATTGTTAGGGCATCGTTGTGCAAATGCCTTTCCAAATTTAAGAGTTCGACGATTTTCTCATGGATCCTATCAAAACATCTTGCCCGAATTTATCTGGGAAGTATTTTTGAAGTTTTGCCTCTTTTTGAAGTCTGTTAATAAATAACATAAACATTGTCTATCTACCCTATATTATTAAGATAATAAGAGGGATGAAAAGTATTGAAAAGTCACCAATACGTCGTTTTTAAACACCCCAAAAAAGAAGAACGCAATCTACTTTTTTGAGGTATTTAAAAACGACGTATTGGTTACTTTTCAATACTTGTTAGGTTTTTTAAATACAAATTAATTAAATTAGAGTAAGGAAGTCAACGAACTAAAAAGGAGTTCTAAGAAGGAGGTCCTTCGATCTTTCGTTCACTAACCTTTTTGGTGTTTTAGAGGCTAGTACCCCAATTTCATTGATCTGTATGACTGGATGTGACTGACTGGGTTTTTATCGCGAAAACTGGATTTGACTTTACGTTTGTCACAAAAATGCATATTTTTATGCTTTCAATTTTCATGCGTTTCATACGCATGAACCGACAGTTAGTAGTATAGTCTATTGTCTACAATGTAAATTTTTTTAACGGGCTTTGTTCATTTGTAGTCACAAACAGAGGTAAGAGTTACAAACAGTACCACAAGCGAAAAAGAGCACTTGTTTTATACCTTCCTAAATTTATAATTGTTGGCATCAATCACGGAGCTACCAAAAAAATTCAAGAAAATGGGAGACGCGATGAAAACACTAAAAGATAAACGACGATGCTAAAAATTCCTAGAGCCAAGTGAACATCTCCGAAGGCGGATAATAAGGAAAAATGAGCATTAATAAGAAGCAAAAAGCCAAGATAAAATCGAAAGCTTCCCACAGTGCAGACAACAGGTAATGCACTAGCGAGCATTAAGCATGCAAATTCATTCCGCAGTCGGGCCCGTACAAACAGACCGACAAAAACATCTCCATTTACAGCAATCCATCAGAGGGACCGCAGAGTAACTACGGTCGAGGGGCTGTCCCTAACTCCCTCATTCTGAGTGAAGAAATCAATTCAAACAATATACTTATGCTGTGGTGACGCAGTGAAATTTATAGTGGCGGCGTCTCATACATGAGGTCCGTATTAGTGCAAGCCGATCCAGCTCCACTGGTATGGACCCGTTCTACTTACCGAAAACTCTGTGCAGAGTGCAGAGTTTCGGGAAGTTTTCCGCTAAGATAAGGCACGTAGAACCACCTGTATGGAGAAACTGGTTCAGGAACCGGTCAGGATCCGGTTCTTCCATAAAAAAACTGCATCAGCTCTACATCCTGAAGCACGGACCCCACGAATGTTGCGAATGCTGCGCATCCCCGCGCAGTAAAGAAAGAAAGAAAGACATTTATTATAAGTACCAACAAGACACAGATAACAAAACGGAAACAAAATAAGTAACATATTATGCACAACAACAGAAAGAAAACTAAATAAACAACAGGCAAATCAAATAAATAAAACAGGACCATAGATGTGGTGTGTCTAAGTTGCCACAAAAGGCAGCTGACTCAGCGTTGTGCTGAGGAAGTGAGCGATCAGCGCTGATTTTCAGTCAGTACCTACGATAACTCATAATTGTACTACAGAGTGCGTGGCGTGGTGCATTAAAAAAAATTTAAACCAACTAGAAACAGTAAAAAAATAAAACAAATAAGTATGTTAAATTAAAACAGTACGGGGACCGATCCCATTTTTCATGCTATGTATGTTTCTTTCTAGGTAAAAAATCTAGACAAATCCAGAATCCAGACGGAAAGCTGTACCATGCCGATTGTAATCCTATCCCAATTCAAACGATTACGTTCTTTCTTGCGCATCTAGTGTATGACGACAACTCACTGACACTTCAGATTGGTAATCTTGAGCTGCACTTCGGTTGGTATTTATTGTGTGGGGAGACCCTTTCGCCGGCGTCTTAATTAAGCGTCGCGTCCGTTTTCAATTACAGAAACAAATAGCCATGTCCCGAGCGATGAAATCGGGATGCGAGATTTCGTGAGAGCTTAATAAAACAGTTTGCAACTATTATAATTTTTTTTCAAATAGGAGGGTACCTATCCAGCAACTTACAACAACTAAGTTACTTACGCAAGACCAAATAGAATAACTAAATCCAAAACTAACATTTTCCTAGGACAGTCTGTCTGAGGGAATGATAGAATTAAAAGTTTGTTTATAGTACAATTACAAATAACGGAGCTAATTAATACTACTTACCAAAGATATAAAATTAAAAAGAGTAGTGACACCTACCATCGTTAACACTGCTATAGATACTTATCTAAATATATATTTTTAATGGAATCCACGACCACTGCTTTTGTGGATCATGAAGGTAGCTTATCCACTTGACCAAAAGTATTGCTGTCGGGAAATGGTTGGAAAGGAAAGGAATGGAAAGCTTTAACAATATTGAGCAAGAGGCAAAGAAAGGAAATTACTCCAGAGTTTTCGAAGAACCGGTAACGTCATAAATAACTTCGATGCAATACAATTCTGTAGAAAACGCACACGTAAGTTTTAGCCTGTACGTATAGTTACATTCGAGCATTGTTACGAAACCATACAAGGCATAAATCGATGACACTTTGACTGGTAATCCGGTAGAAAACCTGATCAAAACTTTCAATAACATACGCATCTAAATACGACAAGTAAAACGCTGGGCAAAGGGCCGGCTCTAATAAACTTGATCGAAAATAAACATAACACTGGTAACAGAACTAGTCAGAGCAAACAGACAATAGGTATTAAAATAGGGCGGTTACATAATTACAATAACGGATAAGGCAAACGCACTAGTGATATTTCAGTTATTTATCCAATCATTGCGTAACACACCGTACCATAGACTTTAAAAAAGATTGGAGCAGATCAATAAATAAATAATCCCAATCATGTTGAACAGAACCCCGAGTAACAGTGATATTCGCTTAATATTTCCGTAAATCTATATTAACAGTCAGTAATTTGGAACAACGCAGATATTTTGGCTTAAAAAGCATTAAATACCTTATCACACTATGGCATCTACCACAGTCTTGAAAAATTCTATGCACGCCTAATTCTTAGCCGACTACAGCGAAGCTCAAAAGTAGGTGTTTAGTTCGTAACTCCTTGTAGTGTTCCCTCATAACTCCTTGACCAACGGTTAGATTTTTCCAATCAATTCATCGATTGAGGTCTTATTCGTAAAATCACCTACAAATAAGGAATATTCATAAAACATATGATACAATTCAACAGAAATTTAATGAATAATGTCCTCCATAACAAATTTATCGACGGCGACACCTTGAAAAGGACTAATCTCTCTAATCATATCTAGCACAAAATATATTTTAACCAATCAAGTATCGCTTTAGGTAAGATGATCTATTAAAGCTTTTCTAGCTCTTCAACTGAAGTTGCATTTCTAAGTACCTACTGCGTGTACAGAGAGAATAGAACGCACGCATCGCATCGCAGATCGACTGTCGACAATCGAGGCATTGTGAGCGATTCTTGTCTCGATATCGATACTACGCCCACCGGGGGCTCGAAGCTCTATACATGGTAATCGGCTTATTAGGATTGTACCACACGCATACCTATTTGACAACAAGCTCTTCCCTTACTTTCTCATATGGAGATAATTGAGATGAATCGGTGAACGGAAATATTTTGTCGCTAAGCTCTAAAATCATTATAAAGACGTAGTCGAACCTTTTCTACAACCTCCGTGTGTGCAGCGTACAAACGACCCCGTTCCTGACCGTGCAACTAAGGGGTTACAAAGCGTGCGGCCATTGATCACGGTTACATCGAAGGCAACTGCACAAGTGCAACTTTGTCCCTCGCTATCTTATTAGTTTGCTCCCAAGAACTGAACAAACTGCACAACGATATATCTGGCTCTCATATCAACAAACTACCCGGAACTTTGTGTTCGAAAATATTTTCCGTGACGTCAGCGTAATAATTTTCAAAGACGCCACCTAAGTTTGCGGACGAAACGAGTGTTTTTGGCTAAAATTAAAAAGAAGCACGAAAACAGTCGCACCGTAACCTGACAAAACAAAACATCCGCTTGATTTAAAGAGGCCACGTCAGAAATCTGCATTTTTGACGTCAGCAATGTGATCGTATATAATTCGAAGAAGTCAAACTCCCCGTTTGTAAAGGATACCGCGGCAAAGATTACAATGTTTCAATTGTAGACCACCCGCCAAACAGTAGCTTGTAAGACTGCAACATTCCTTACACCGACTTTGCGATATCTTTTGCAAACTTAGGCGGGCGTACTTTGCTCTTTTCTCAATAGAAACCAATTTCCTTTGCCTCGGCTGTAAAATCAATTGTGTGAATCAGGACATGCGAGCGATCTCTATCTTGATTCCGGTGTGAAATATGAATATCTTCGTGTTGCAGGTCCGAGCGTATTTATTTGGTACGACATTTCGTGTTCCTTTTTCGTTCCCATTACGTTTAGTTTGTGCTTAACCTACGACGAAGTTTGATATGGTATTATTATCGGAGGATCTAGACTAGAAAGATACGTTATGCTCTATTACTTTTCACTTGCGTTTTGCTATACTATTTTTCATTTACTAATGTTTTATTTCAGTCTGACCATTTATCTCACGATTATTTTGATTTATGTAAAGCCATGCATCGTTGTAGATGTACACACACAGTTGTGTAATGTGAGAACATAATTAAATCAAGCACATTTTGTGGACAACTCACTCGGTGCCTTTGCACCGATGGTCTATTAATGCAAGAGAAAGACCGACAGATACACAATTAATCGGGACTGCCCACGTAATCTAATAAAAAGCTAGTTTCGGTGCACAAGACAAACAAGGGCGCCCATCGGGTAATTAGAACTCTAATGAACAGCCACGCCGAATTATACGTTTGAAACCGTGAGAAGTTTCACGATAACTACGATTTGTGTCAGTGTAATTAAAAGTGTTGCTGCCGATAAAACTGAACGGGCCGAGCCTACTATTGAATTTCAACTGCCACACTTGACGGACCACCGTTGGGTGACCCCTCCCTAACTCACTTGACCCGCCACCCGAGGGATCAGAGTCAACTGGCAAAGTCGCACATTCCTCGTTAAAATCAGAGCGGTCTTTAATTGAAATCGTGTGTTGTGTCCAGCCACAGTGATAAGGTCTATTACGATTCTGTTGACATTTTGACGTATAAAATTGACTGTAGCTGCAAATTGGGGAGCAACGAACTGTGATGTCACAGCAAAATATCGTCTGATTACTTAGTGGGGCAAGTCGGTTGCACGTGCCGTGCGAAACTAGCTGCGTGTGACTGGTTCCGTTCGAAATGTCGAACAACTTGATCGATGGGCCAGACGTCGTCGGTGAATTTATAACGTTCAATAGGCGAGAAAAAGCACGGTTGCACAATGGCCACTAGAAATTTTACGGTCCGACAAATTTGGCTATCTCCGCCAACAAAGGTGTGCGTGTACAAAAGAAAGAGCGATTAGTGACTATAAAGACATCGGGCCGGCGATTCTCTTTATGGCGCCGTGTAAAGTAATACACACAATTAAGCAATGGACATGCATTAACACCTAGCCGCAACCTTTGCTGTGGCGCCCACACTGCTATCGGCATCAAACGCTTCAAATGGCTCAAGCAGTTAACCTACATGCATCATTGAAGTACCAAATCGCTTTTATGGTGTCTATTGCTCCGTGTCCTATGCGCATTTGCTTATTTCGTTTTCCTTCATAATTGGAGGTTAGAATTTGACAATGTGGAGAAAAATAATGCCCAATGCTCGAGATATAAATGTAGAAGTGTCCGAATTTAGGTGACGTAATTTAAAGATTAATAAAAAAAATAACTAACCTGGTTTATATTTGAGGAACTTGTCGACAGCAGTTTGGAATCTGAAACAAAAATAGTAAAATAAGACGACGACAAAAATAAAACGGCAGTTCATTACCATATTATCAGTCTAGACAATGTACCATATTTTTTTGCAAAATCGACACCTACGCAAATATCCTTATAACAATATATTATGTGGCGCCCGCTGTTAGTTTTAATATCTTCCTTAGGATTCCATCTACGTCCATAACACAATATCATATTTCCATAAAACACAATAAATATAAGGTAACCCAATACGAGAAATCGTAAAATATTTAATTTAGTTTAACAAAAAGTCAAGAATCTACGCTACCCGTCAGATGCCGGTGAGTTATTATCGAGTGTCGATCACAGCGTGTCGCCATAATTTAATCGATTTTTTTACACCTAAAACCGCACGGGTCTGTGGGCGTCCGCGTCCCTCAGGAATCGGGAATTACAAGGCATTTCTGCCGCGGCCTCCTACGCTCCTGCCAATTTAGTGAAATATGTTTGTTTTCATCGTAACGAATGTTTAATAAATTCGGTTGTAGGGCGGCCCGGACGCGTTGCTGGGATGTTTTCTTTAATACCACCGAGGGGTGGTCTAACGAAGAGACTGTTCCCAACTTTACCTCGGCTGCAGTAGTAAGCTTCGCTATGAAACTTTATTAGGTTTTTCTTGTTTACTTTGTTTCACGTTTATGATGCAAAAACCCTTCATTTTTTTCATAGAAATTGCAAATAATAGCCGCCCTAGGCGAGGTGGAGACACTGGCGAGGTAACCAGTTGCATCGAATCGAAATTATTCAGTCTACAGGGTTATTACTAAAATGCGCTATTTCTGAAACACTCCATTGAAACATTAGTTTGTGTTTTACAACCACTTTTGTTCTAGGAGATTATTCTCGCATTAATATTTTTTAAATATCAGAGCATACATATTTTATTAATTGCCCGCTTTACGCGCTTTACCAAAGTCGCAGCTTACAGTAAATCGTATTTTTACATAGAAGAATGTCCATTTTATGTAACACGTGTGGTTTTAAGCACTATGTCCGTATTAACCAACGCCGCTACAAAGCGGAAAAATGTCGAAATGTTTTCTTTTAAAAAAAATGGTAAATAGTTTAATTTGTGCACGTATATAGACCCGTCTTTTGGTGCTTCTCCGACTCTCCAAATTTTACTGGAAGAAATCTATAACAACCTCACTTTTGTGCATGTTTTTCTTATGTTATGTTCTGTTCAGTGTTCTGTGTGCAATCAGTATAATTTAATTTAAGTGGTATACAACTGTTGTTGTCAATGAGATGTTTCAGGCATTGCGCATATTATAAATAACCCTGTATATACAGGCATTAGCATGTAAAACGACGCAAATGAGCTCTTTAGCTAAGAGCCCATCGTAAATTATTCAAATCGAAGGTGATGCTTTATAGGCGAGCGTTTTATTATTGCAAACAGAGGCTTAATAGGAGTTTAAACTTCGCGATGAATAAACATCATAAACATTTATGCACAATGAAATATCTGTGGCTTTACTAAGGAAGGGTACTGTGTTCACTGGTAATTCCAATAGTTTTGTTTTAATAACTTTTTCTTTAGTTGTTCCAAACCGTGAGTCGAAATATAAACCAAGGGAAAACTATGAATATTTAGTTTTCCAGTGGTTTATAGTCGTTTACAATATTGAAATGCTTTAAAAAATTTACAATATCACAGCATTTTCCTTCTAGCATGATGCGGGAAAAGTCAAATGCTAGTCATGTTCAAGTCATTATTAATTGGGTTAATTAAGCAGCGATTTATCAATTCAAAGATCAAAGAACCTGTAAGTAATAGTTTACAGAGCGAAGGTATTAAAAATCTTGTTGCACGATAAAAAATTAAGTACGTTTATTACGTTTATCGTTAAGTTCGGCAAGCGCAGCATAGGACGACCAGCCACAAGATGGGCAGATGACCATGGAGGGGCCTCCTCACTGTGCAGCAGTGGACTTCTCCATTCAAGAACTTTTCGGCCCCATCGGCCATCAGTTCTGCGTGCTATATGCCCCGCCCACTGCCACTTCAACTTACTAATCCGCTGTGCAGCAGTGGACTTCTCCATTCGAGAACTTTTCGGCCCCATCGGCCATCAGTTCTGCGTGCTATATGCCCCGCCGACTGCCACTTCAACTTACTAATCCGCTGGGCTTGCCACTTCAACTTACTAATCCGCTGGGCTATGTCGACGACTTTCGTTCGTCTACGGATCTCATCATTTCTGATTCGATCTCGTAGAGAAATTCCGAGCATAGCCCTTTCCATAGCTCGTTGCGTGACCTTGAGCCTTCTTATGAGGCCCATAGTGAGAGACCACGTTTCAGTGCCATAAGTCATCACTGGTACCACACACTGGTTGCATAATTTGTCTTGAGCGATTGAGGTATATTAGACGAAAAGACTTTTCTAAGTTTCCCGAATGCTGCCCAGCCGAGTTGGATTCGACGATTGACCTCTTTCACGAAGTTGGACCGGCCTAGTTAGACTGTTTGTCCTAAGTAGACGTATTCGTCTACAACTTCGAGAGTCGAGTTCCCCAATGTTATTGGGGTGGGCACAACACGGGCGTTCGACATGACCTTCGTTTTGTCCATGTTCATTTTAAGGCCCACACGTTGGGAAACTCGACTGAGGTCTTCGAGCATTACGCCGAAGTCTTCCATCGTTTCTGCCATGACTACTATATCGTCGGCAAATCGAAGGTGCGTGATGTAGTCGCCATTGATATTGATGCCGCCATTAATATTGATTCCAGAAGCTTGAAGGCATCTTCCAGTGCGTTCGTGAACAGTTTCGGAGAGATAACGTCTCCCTGTCTCACGCCTCTTCTCAATGGAATTGCCTCCGAATTCTGCTCCTGTATTCGGACCGACATGGTGGCGTTGTTATACAAGCACTGCAGCACCTCGATGTACCGATAGTCAATACGGCAACGCTGGAGAGACTCGAGCACTGCCCATGTCTCGATCGAATCGAAGGCTTTCTCATAGTCTACAAACGCTACGCAGAATGGCAAATTATACTCCTCAGTCTTCTGTATAATTTGCCGCAGCGTGTGGATGTGGTCTATAAGGTACTAAAGCCCTTTCGGAAACCGGCTTGTTCGGGAGGCTGGAAGTCATCAAACCTGCGTTCGAGACGATTCGTGAGGACTTTCGAAAACAACTTATAACCATGGCTCAGAAACGAGATGGGTCGGTAGTTCTTCAATAGAGAGTTATCCCCTTTCTTGAAGAACAGCGTCACCACGCTTCTGTTCCATGCTTCTGGCGTGTTTCCTTCAAGCACGACGGAATTGAAGAGCTTCTGAAGGACTTTTAAGTACTAGTGTTTCACCCGCTTTCAGGAGCTCTGATGTGATTCCGTCCTCTCCTGGTGCCTTGTTATTCTTGAGCTGTTTCAGGGCCATCCTAATCTCATACAGGCTGATGTCCGGGATATCTTCGGTATAACGTCGGGTCAGTTTGGCTCTCGGATCTTTGTTCAATATATATATTCTAACTGACGCGTTAGTCACGTACAATATTATGGTACACAGTCTTTGTCAGAAACCTAAGTTTAAACCTTGTAATTTTATTTGTTTGGATATTTTAATAAAAAAAGGCACTTTCACTAACACATCTCTAACAAAAAGGACAAAACAGTATAAACAGAAAATAAAAAAAGCGAACAAAATTTGAAAACTGTCAAAATTAGAACATATGCATCAAAATATGAACCACCAAAATATGATTTACCATAAATAATTTTAAAACATCAAACCATCCGGTGGCGCTTTTATTTATGTCGTAAAACGTCACACAAGAACTGCATTTGAAGCGGATCTAAGGTCGACAAACAAGTCAATAGCAAATACTCAATGTGTTCAGACCAATCAAAGTGTTGACTTTCATTTTAACCATGAAATTGTAATCTGTCTTCGATCAAACAAAGATGTTTCAGAGAACTGATCACTTGTTGTCCATGATGTAAGAGTCACTTGCACACCTATTATTTGATTCAATTTACTGAATAAACTATACAAGTTGCCATAGTTCATTCATTGTTTGGAGAATATTGTTCTTCATATAATTAAAAGCAGTTTATGCCGATCTTTCAGTAAATATAATCATCTGTATGAAAATACCAAAGTGAAATAATTCAACTAAAGTTATTCCGTAGTCGGTCTAGTTCACTTCTTTGCATACATTTGCATTTCATTGGGCAGCGATGACTTGAACACATTAATTAGTGAATACATACTTCTTTTCTTTTTTCAATTACTAGATACTAATTAACACAAACTATTAAAACCGAGAACCGAAGCTTCTCTTAAGTCATCAGAGCCACACGGCGGCGCCACACTGTCAATAAATAAATTAACGAAGTCACGATTCACGATAAATTCACAGAATACCACGATGAACCTTGCGTTTAACGCCAACAGAATCCGTAGGCCTTTCCAAATATTGGAAATTCTCGCGAAGCAAGAAATCATATAATTCCGGTAAACAATCAAAACGGCGCCAAAGACGCACGTCCTTCAAATAAGGAAAACGGTTGATCACGGCATCGTAATTAACACGGCGCGTTAACATATCCAATTAAACAATTTAGGAGTTGATTTAAATATATCTCTTGTGGAATTCCCAGTTCGGGAAATTACTACCTCGGTCAAGCGTGACTAGGGCATGCTCCCGGTTCCAATTTTGTAAGGGCTTTCTATACCCGGGTACGACTTTTTCTCCATACAAAATTGGAACCGGGAACATGCCCTTGCACCAGGGTAGAGCCACGCTTCGCCGATGTGGCCATTTCCCAAACAGGGAATTCCACAAGGTATATTTAAATCAACTATGATTATCCTATGATTTTAAAACGAATGGTTTCTACTATAACTTTACGAATAGTAACAGCTGTAATCAAATCTTCCTGAAAATTGCTACTTTTCATCTACTAACTATCAGCTATCCAGCTATCAAGATAACATTAGACTTTTGTGAAATTAAGCAACACATTTTAAGGCCACTTTCTCTTGTCATATGTTTAGACACAGAAGCTTAATTTGTAGTCGCGTGTATTAATTTAGAGCGACAGAAATTATTTTTTTAGTTGGATGTATTTTTATTACACGGTTGTTTATTTAATTTCAGACGTAACACTTTTTTTACATTACGAAACATGTGTTAGATAAAGCCATTTTTTTTAAGTAAAATCCACAAATTTCAAAACCCCTATGAAAATCTTCAACCAATGGTGTTTTGTGGATTTTTTTTTAGAAATCACCAATAAGTCTAAATTTAGTCAGCATTTATTCCAATAAAATAAAAAAGACGGTGGGGATTTTCAGTTCACTGGGGATTTGTGCAATAACCCAACTGGGATACTGTGTTTCGGTGATCAGACAAGAGCATCACAAACATTGGTATATTCCATGTTCAAATCAAAATAAGACCTATAGAGGCAATAACCCCAATTGGGCTTGCATTTTGACGGGTGTTTAATTAATACAAATGTAAACAGAATCAAAGATTCTGGCGGTCGTAAAGTGAAGTGAAATATCGTTGAATTGAAGGAGTCACTCGGTTTGCTTTAACGATCATTAGGACAGTTTTATTGCGTGTGGTGTGGCTGGGGCCCTTTCGCGGAGTAACTAGCTACAGTGAGTGGTGTAAACTATCGTGAGATTCCCATGAAATAAACACATAAGTAAAACTGTTGAGTAAACACGCTAATAAGACTGCCATAGAAATTAAATCGCACAAATGAAGTGGCAAAAGACTCCCATGTCACTAGTGGACCACAGAAGAGCTGCGTAACGTAGGTAGGTAATTGAAATTATTTGGTGTCTCTGCTCATTTTAATGGCGTATAACCGTTTCTTAAGTATCGATAGTTAAACCTCTTCAAATCTTAATATTAACACATTTTTATTTTTCGTAAAAATAAACTGCATCAAGTTTTAGGATTTTATACTTTACTGTACACAATAAATCACCTTGATCTGAGCCTACCCCTCTGGAATACAGGCGTGAGTTTATTTACATACATAAACATAAAGTGTCATACAATCATAAAGTGTTCTCTATCTAAATACGAAACCCGGAAGTTCTCATCCCTCCTAAGTAAGTCAACTTACTTCCCCAAGTGACAAAAGAGATTCTTCGTTGAAGAAACTACCACATTTTCGTATACCAAAATTGATGCAACTTTCCAACAACATATCGGTTAGGACCAAATCATCGCACGAGTGGGAAATCTTGCCTCACATCCGGAATAAAAATCTGTACCTTCTAGCTTGTATTAATTTAATTTAAACATTTTACCGTTTCTCAATTTGTGGTCAAAGCACATGGTGTAATATACTTACAATTTTAATGTTTGTATAAACCGCTAATAAGATCTGGCCCATTCATTGCGTATGACACATCAATTTTGAGAGTTTTATAGAGAGTTAACAAGGATACGCATAATGACGTAGCTTTCTACGATAATTTAACTGTTCCTGATCGTAATTACGTTTTGTCACGAAATAGTTAATCCGTTATCCAATAACCTTAATGACTTTTATAGGTAATCGTTAAAATTACAATATCTTTATTGGAACGCAATAATGTATTCATATTGTATCTGCCTGGTGCTTACCAATTAGTTGGGACATAATTGAAATTAGGAACCGACAATTTTATCGATATATTTATTTAACTGATGGTTAAAGAAATTAACGTGATGTTTAATTGATGAAACAAGAATCAAGTTTTCGTATAGAACCGATAATTTCAAGGCTTCTACCAAAAGCCTTTTGAAAAAATGTAATTCATAAAAAAAAAACAAAAAATAAAAACCGACTTCAAACACCGCAGCACTAAAAAGTTAGAAATAATTTAAAAGAATACCTTTAAATCCGAAGTACGTATACATGTAGGTATTGTAGGAGTATAATTTGGAGTCGGTGCCCATAAATATGCTGGTCATGAAACTGGGTATTCTTTTAAATTATTTTAAACTTTTTAGTGCTGTAGTGTTTTGAAGTTGGTTTTTATTTTTTGCTTATTTTTTTTTATTTTTCAATTTTTAGTGAGGAAGCGGGAGAAAAAAAATCAAGTCTTATAACCATAATTTACCCTACTTAAAGCTTTGCTTTACAATTTTAAGTTCTCAATTTCCATCTCCGAAAGTCTTCACCAGAATATCACCAAATTACATTGGACTGCTTTTACGCTATATTTTATAAAATTTATAAAATGTGTATTCCTAAAGGATGGGCCCCATAAAGCCTTATTTACTGCTGTCCATTGAAGAGTTCCGTTCTACATCTCTGAAAGTCTTCATCAGATTTGATTTAGTTGTGCGAGATCATAGCCAATAAAAAGAAGAGGAATATACGCGTCGAATCGAGAAACTCCTTCTTTTTTGAAGTCGGTTAAAAAGACGGCGCAGTCCCTAAGCATTTCCTGGGCGACCGCGGACGTCATTATTTAAAATCTGTCAAAATTGTGTATTTTATTGCTCGCAGGCGCGCCGTACCTATCGGCTTCTACGTGAATTACATGCTTTCTTATTTAATATTAGTCGCTTCTTGCGCCGTACGATAATTTATATGCAGCCTTATCTGCTCGGGAGATCGCTCCCAGGTTTTAATCCGTGTATTTTTCATTTGACACCGAGTCGCTTGAAACGTTAGAAAATTTATCGTGTTTCCAGAAAGTATTGCTGCAATTATTGCTTCGACCAACAAAGGGCACTTTCACGTCGTAGAGGACCTCACGCGTGCGACACGGGGCATCCATCATTGTAGTGGAGCGAACCACGTACAAGAGTTACTAGGTACAAGGGCCGAAAGTGGCCGCGAAAGAGATAATGGGCGACATCTTGATACAACCGGAGATAAGGCGGGAGAGTTCCCATGGGTGCCAGGATGTCCCATGTCGTCGGGTCAAACTGCCGAGCCGTGGATTGAGACATTCTTTTGGGTGCGGCGTAACAAGGCCAGAGGTCGAATTGTAACGAGATTCGTATTGTCGGAGATGTGAGGCATTCGATAATTTTCCAAGGAGTTGAAAAAAAGCATCCTTAAACTAGCTGTTCCCGCTAATTCGTTCGCGTGGGATTCTGACAACTGTAGCCTATGTCAATTCCCGGTCCAAGTAATAAGCAGAATATACAGGGTTGCCTGAGAAATGCACAATTCCTGACATCTAGCCCAATTGGAGTGTATGATTTCTATGATTTTTTCTTATATTTATTATTTTTCCTAAAAGAACCTAATTTTTATTGCACAACAACTTCTATTCTATGGGTTTTTTGTCAGATTTATCATAATTACATAATTTCAATTTAATAAATCTCACGCTGCACGTGCTCTACCGATGTCGCAGCCTCCGGTGGATCCAATGATCCCTGGCCAATGCCTACATAGACGAACAACAATTCTATCGAACAGATATTACTATGGTTTTTAGTATTATCTACAAGACAGCCCCGGCGCCGCTACAAAGCATAGAAGAAAAAATAATAAAAATCATAGAGTTATCGTAGGGTGATTCTACATCTAAAGCTTCCCTAGAAAAGGCAACGTTCCCACAACCCTGGCAACGCACGCGCAGCCCCGGGCGGCGATCGACGGCGATGCATCACGAGCTAATTACTTCCCGACGGGTCTGCCACTGGTCGCAGAGCTATTGGCACGCTGTTAAGACTTATAGTGGTGACAGACTACGCTAAGGCGAGCGAAGACTTGTGAATTAACAACTCCGACCAAAGGCAAAGACGACCGAGGTCAAAGAAGATCTGAGCAATCAACATTTTGATGAAAGCTTAGACCTCCATTTGAGTCTCAGGAGGGCTATAGATGAGAGCCTCCACGCCTCTTCAGAACATACAGAAGGTAGGCAGAGATCAAAATTTTCCACTTGCCACGATCTCCGTAAAGAATCTAGCGATGTGACATGAAAACATATTATCATGTTGGCCTATTCATTACTTTATTTAATCTGTAGAATTCTAAATGGCCCGATTGGACCACCATAACAATGGTTTTTAATTGCTTTTTTCAAGGTCATAATCTAACAGGTTAAAATTTGACTACTGGCTGCTAGAAAAGACCAAAGGAATCTTTTGGTCTTTTGATCCTTTGAATGGATCACAAATCGGCAAACGCAGCGTAAATAGCCCGATCACAGTTTATGAAAGAGGATTTTTGGTTTAGCGCCCTCACGTTACCTAGCAGTCCAATGGGCTAATTTACTGTTAAGAATCCAGGGACGTCAATTATCGAACCTATTAAGAGGATAACCATTAAAAAAAACTTCCTTTGAAGAGGTTCCCTTCACAGCCCTAACCCCACGCAAACGGTAGCCTATTACAACGGCGGCGTGACGGCGCAAACGAAGCGCCAGACTAACTATCATCGACTATTAGCCTTGCCTGATGGACGACTGTGAAGTGTCGATAAAACGAGCAAGTGGACCAGAGACTAGATGCAGGTAGAAGATTTGATCATGAAAGCGGCAGTTGATTTTTTGTAACTGTTACAGTCAAATCATTTAGGAAAATGAGGAGCGTTTTTCTTCTTCAGTCGTTTAACTCCTAGGCGAGCATAGAGCCTCGACAATAGATTTCCACTTCTGATGGTGTTTCACGGCAGCTTGCAATTCAGGCCAACTTATGCTGATCGAGTTGGCCTGTAGGGCTATGGATTTTTACCCAGTGATCCATGGCCATTCTAAAGCGAGACGAGCGTTCTTTGAACCTTTTTTTAATACACAGCTAGCAAACGTATTAGAGTACATACGTTCTTTGAAAGATATTCAAATTCCAGAGACGTGATTCGTGAACTGTGGCGCACTTTTGTGTGTACCTACCTGACCGCATAAAAATTGGAAGATTTTCCGTGCAAGATTGCGAGGAAGATCGCGTTGCCTACATAAATCAGCCGGGTCTATGATGTTTTACCTACAATTCATTATTAAAGTATCAACTCACAAGCAAAATTTTTCAATGTTTCATTTTACAAACTATTTTTTTAACTAAAACTTTCTTAAGCACTTCACATTATTAACTTAATTCCAAATTCAGAGACGAGCAACCGACGACGCGAGCTCCGTCTCTACTCACCATGATTTAACTCTGCGAACCAGAGCTAAACCTGGTCGGACTCTTCCGACAAAAAAACCAATTAAGTGAATCCGGAATTAAGTTAATATTGTTTTAACAATGACATCTAAATACAAAGATTCATTCGATCTGCAGTTATTTTGAAAATGCACTGTTTAATTTATTTTTAAAACACAAACTTACACGTCAACATTTGACAGATAAATAATGAATTTTGCGATACCAATTTAATGCGCTTTGCAAAGTAACCTATTAGAAACTAATTTTGTTTTGTCAGAAGCATTTATTGGTAACAAATAGGGAGCTCCGCTTAGCGAGATCACAAGCCTAACCCAACCTAACCCGGGCGATAAAGTTTACTAATGATCTGGTGCCAAATGACATTATAAGAAAGAAGTACTTCATGAGATTTAGGGTTTGTGAAAGATTCTTATATGGAATGCAGAGCTGTGAAAGACATGTGCCTGTCTACTTTTTGATCCAATTTGATCATAATAATAAAGTGTAATTCCGTCTTGACATACTTTTATAACCTTTTATGACTGATTAATAATTACTGTGATGGCGAACCTCTCTTATTTGCACGCCACCTTCTGGCAAAACATGTTGAAGCAAAACTAATATGACAATTTTATATTTAAGACAATAGTAATGCATGCCACTGTACTATTGACACATGTTTATGCGAATAAATGAATCTTTATCTTTATCTGAAATGATACATTTGCATTACGTTGCTTGTCTGAAAAATTTTTTAGTAACTGTCGGACATTCGAAGGGGACCCAAATCAGCCTCTTTAAGGCCTTGATGCGATCGAAAGCCTAATCTCAGTTCTCTTTAAGACAAGTATGACCACACCAATACTTCTGTGCTCATTTTTTTATACCTGAGTCTAGAGCATGTGAGAAATACTGGACAATTATGAGCGGCGACTTTCTCGTCCAGACAGTTCGATGGATATTTGCATTAACAGTATGTTGTTAATGGTTATTTTGCTATGAATCTCGTCATACTAAAATAACTTACGAAACCCTTTTCGATTGACTTCCATTGCCATTGGGACTATTTATTTTAATTATATTATTATTATTAATAAAATTATTTCGCGTGGGTTCCAAACGTGGCCGACAAAAGCGGGATGGCGGGGGGACCTCGTCACAGGGAGGAGTGGGGAACTAGAGAGGAGCCCTTTGTCCAGCAATGGAACACAATTGAGACTACATAAATAAACATACTTCTACACAACACAATAAAAAAGGCACCAGAAAATGCGTAAATAAGTTCAAACTACTCAGCTCTGCTTGGACGTGCAATATTTCCATCGCCATGTTTATCATGGAAAGAGTCGTTTTCTATAACGATGTAATCAGGTAACACAGCACCAATAAACTTACCTTTGGTCATCCGTCGCAAACTTTTCTATTGATAAAACCTCAAGTGTCCATTTCATGTTTCCCGGCGATTTTTACAAGGATCTTAGCCATCGAAAACAAAAATAACGTCATTCATCTAGTGGGCCAATTCGGCAGATTACCGTGCTTACTGCGGATTGGTTGAGTTATGTGAACACCTCAAAGAACTCAGCTTTCCTCACGATGTTTTCCTTCACAGTTAGCTACTATTGCTAATATTAGCTAATATTCAATACCACTCAAGTGGTCAATACCATATCATTGACAGTGGTACGAAGAAGTTAAACGCGGTTATCACTAATGCAATGGATGAGATTGGCTGGGGACCGAGAGTTGCGTGACAGGGAAGAAGGCTATGCCCAGCAGTGGGCTCTAAACGTGGGCTAGACAGATCACTATTTTCCATCTCCACATTAATTTGATGATTCGTGTGTCAATCGTGTGAGGTGCTGGGTTCGATGCCGGCAGGTACCTATTATTATTATTAAGATTCTTTATTGCACAAAACACTTGTTTCAGACAAAGGCGTACTCAATGCTAAATAGCATTTTCTATTCCGACAGACAGACGGACGGACGGATATTTATATCGCTATTTCAGTTCATCCCACAATAAAAAAAGTTAAACGTCTAGCTAAACTTGAGAAAATAACTTTATGTTGAACAATAAAAGTTGTATTCCATAGACATAACAATCGGATTTTATCGAGGAAAATTTAGTACGTTAGCTGTCTCAGAAGTTCTCCTTTGAGGGAACAATTCGCCTATTGAAGCGTGTCCTGAAGACTTGTCTTGAAAACCACTTTCGTTTGAACTTTTTGTGATTAAAAATTTCTATATATACAAGTCACCTAGTTGTACTTATAACTTTCAATAAGTCTCAGTATATGTGAATTTAGAAAAAAAAAATATTTGAATTTGAATTACCACATAAATGCACAATTCCTGAAACACCTCAACTATGTAGTTTTCGTCATATATAACTTTTGTTGTACGACTTTTTTTTAATTTTTACAATTTTCCATATCAAGGCGCACAGAGTCCGCCAGGCCAAGTTCTCGGCCAGCCCGCGCTGTGCATATATTTACACGAAGCCAATCGAGCACTTTTCGACCTGTCAGCAAACTGCTGCTGTGTACTGTCAGCAAAAAAATCAAAGTAACACTTTTTACTATCGCAGTGACAATAGATCATGTTTATAAACTTATTAGCACCTAATTAGACATGTGAAGACCAAGAAAAAAGTAACGAAAATAGATTAACATATACAGCGTGACCAAACCAGGTTAAATTAAAAGAAATAAATAAAAAAATATTAGAAGAATTAAATTGAAATTTCGTCGCAAATAACTTATTAAGACCTAGGCATAATGTGTCTATGTACTATTACGAAGACCCTGACAAAAATCTTAAGTCATAAAAAGTATATCAATAGGGTGAACGTATTATACAGGGTCGTAACTTCGGACGGAGTATTAAATGCTGCCATGTAATCCGTTGTAGATAGAAAAAAGCTTTGTTAGGAGATGTGATAAACATATACTAAAATTAAACTATTTTCTTACATAATGGCCATTCTCAGTTTTTAAGCTGGATTACTCGTTTCTAAGCTATTATGCTTATGACAAAAAGTCATGAAATCCCACCAAACAATGTTATACTAAATACGGAAAAATTGTGTAACTTTTGAATCTACAAATAACACTTGGCAAGTTTACATTGTAAAACTATTCAACGTCTTCTAAAAAACCAAACTTTGGTCTGTAAATTTAAAAGTCATACACAATTTTTCCTTATTTATGATAACACTGCCAATTCCTCGAAGAGAAGGAATTTAACTAGTTCTTTTATATCAAGTATTTTTGGAACAAGAAGTTGGCCAGTTTTTTTTTACAATCTGTTTTGGTGAGATTCTTCTTATCATTTTCCATGTTTTCAATACATACAAAATATGCATTTGTACTATTTTTTTTATTCTATTGTGTTATCTATAAGAATACATTCAATAATATGCATTAATATGCATAATAACTAGAAGTTAGCAAATGAACCTGCGTACAGCATTATATAAAAAAAAACGTTTGAATTTTCAAATTTGAAGGGATCAAATTTATTAAGAAAATATAATTAAGGCCGACTTGCACCACTTCTTAAATGTCACTTATAACTTTGGTCTTTGCATCTACGTATGAGATGATTTATACAGCGTCCAGTGGCACCTTCGGTCGCACTAAATGGGCGAAGGGACCACTCGGACGCTGCACTGCCTGGGACATTATTTTAGATGTAGTAGGCTTGCCCAGCACCTATACCATCCTGACAGCTAAGTCGGCCTAGCCCACAGGAAAGTTGTGTCAATACGTGCGGAGCCAACCAAGTCGCGGGTTTCCTCACGATGTTTTCCTTGACAGTTAGCATGTGGTATTAATAATAGTAATAACACTATTCATTTATTTGCTTCCTACTAAGTAGTATTGCTACGCAGTTGTACCTAATTTTGAAAATAAACAAAGTCATAGGTACATGCCCGCACTGGGATTCGAACCTGGGCGGTGGTAGCCCAGTGGGTAGAACAATGGACTCGGAAGCGGAAAATGTCACTTACGTCACCATTAAAATCGACTTTTGTATGAAGAATTTTAGTTAAATGCTGTTTAAGCCACATTCAAGAAAATGGTGCAAGTCGGCCTTAGGTTTAGAATTAACAGTTTAATATCGAAATGCGAATATCAAAAATTTTATAATTTCAAAAGGGGAACGGGAGAAAATGTCATTACCAAGTGACCTAAAAACAGGCCAGACCCATTGAGAGCACATTGAGCAGATGTGACGAAAACAACGTACAGTCGACAACACGCCGATCTTTACATTTGTCCCTTCTGCTCCGTTAAGTTAAGGGCTCCTTTGCAATAAAACAATTGACTAACTGTCTACGCATAAGCACAGATCGTGTGCTATTCTCACAAACTGACTCAGGGCCAGTTCTGACCGCAAGATCAAACCGCAGCGGCATAAAAAGCATCTCAATTATCAAATGAATCACCGCTTATGGATTTTTAGAATTACTTCTTAAAAGTAACTAGGTATATATACAACTATGTGTACAATTCTAACGATACACTGCAGCGCTAAAATCTCTAACATACTCTGAAAACACTAATACCTAAGGGCAGAATCGGTATAGCGATTTAAAGCAATATTTTATAGATTCGTTGCCTTGATAGATTAGCTTTTATGATAGTAAAATGTCAGCAATGAAACGTTACAACTATGTACCTAGTTTATTTTTCTTAAACTAAATCATTTGTAAAAACTTCTTACTGGTTAGCCAGCTTATTAGCTGGACGCACAAAAAATAAAACAATGTATGCTACCTACCGTATTGTTCTATGTTAAAGCTTTTTTTTACATCCATAGCGCCATGAGACGATTCATCGTTCGCCGGTACATGATCCGAATATGGTATGTAAGCAAACGCATCGTTTTGTGTAGGATGTGTTAATTAATTATCAACATCAATGCTGGCGCCAGTGACACACGAACTTTTTTGTACATTGTGCGGATTACTCAAAACACTTAATCGCAATGACTCATTCAAATGTCATATCCTCGCCTCTCGGAAAACTGAGTGCTTTGCACATTCTCATCTTTTAATTGATGCTAATCGTTTTGAAATGATTCATTGCAATTAACCAAGTGATGCTGCTCGGTTTAAAAAAAATGTGTAACTATTTCGCTGTCTTGGCGCACTTCACTTCACTTTTGAACTTATCCAGGATCTCCAGGATCTGCAGTGAGGTATTTTAATCGACTTGAAAAAAGGAAGAGGTCGTCAATTCGACGTGTATGTATTTTTCTGTTCTTTAGGTTTGTAGCTTTTGGTCCAACTACTCAATAGTAAGTATCTATTAGATTTTCTTTATTCATTTAATTTTTTATTTGGTACAGAAAAGTTCTCTCATTTTATGTGGCCTTTCAAGTCTTCTGAGTGTTGTTATAAACAAATAAACAAATGTTTAATGAGCTGAACAAAAAGGAACAACATAAAGTAGGTAACTCTGAGCCCCAAACTAAATTAAATTGTATCTTGGGGCACAGTGGTCCATTCAGGGTGAACTTAAATATATCACAACATAGTGTTTGTACAGTAATAAAATAAATTTTAAACATGCATACAGCAAACTATAATATGGCTCAAGTCTTTTATTTCAAATAATAAAATAAACCTACATACAATATTATTAAAATATTTATTTATTTATTTAGGACAACCAACAGGCATGTATTGCACATTCACAAAAAGAAAAAAAAACACGTAACATGGTAATAATAATTATAATATAATGGTAATTATATTATTATAGATACGATATAAGTATAAGCCTGCTGGAATTAATATGACGTACATAAAACTACATAAATATACTGTGATAGATGCATCGTAATAAGTAAACCAAACATCTTTTCCAATTTTTCACCTTTTCCAGATTTTGTATGTTTAATTGGTGTAACTTTTTTGTATAACATTTTTTTGCTACAATGTTATACAAAAAGTTACACCACTTAAACGACAAGTCTAGAATATGAATTCTTCCCGCTGCATATACATAAATGCACTTTAAAATAGAGGTCTCTAACGATAATTTATGATCTTTAAAAAAATTATTTTACAACAATTTTACTGATAGTTGGTAACTATAGTCAAGTTATTTTGAAAATTGCTACTTTTAACTATAAAATATTTCAAGTAAATTTAAAATTAGTTGGTGATCAACCTTGGATTCTCCGTGTCAGAATCCTGACACGATACAGGATTACTTACAAGATTTGTTAGATTTTGGTGAAATTAAGCAACACATTCTATGCCTACTTTCTCTCGTTAAAATATGCAAAGAGCGTTCACACATTGAATCTTTATTTTACAGTGAAAACCATCTATTTTAAAGCTGTGAATTTTTTTCAGTTTAGTTAACCATATAAAGATGGAAATTATTTTGATTTAGGTTGTAATTACATTAGAGGGGCTTATTTTATTCCAGGGTGTTACTTCTATTATGTTTATGATGCCTATAAATGGGTCCCTTTCTTCATCGTTTTTTACAAAATCAAAATAATGTTGAAAGCCAACTCTTGAACGCCCTAGACCTAGCGTATGGTTTGATAATAACGTTGGATTGATTCTAATTATGCATCAGAACAAACCGTGTTCCGATCACATATTTATGAGCGAGTTTCATTTCATAACTGCATTTAATTAAGTTACCAGCCATGTCGTTGTCCAAATTTCGAAAGCTTACCTGAGTACACTAGGCTACTAGTAAATTATTAAAATAAAACTTTCGCAAGCACTACACATTATTAGCCCAAGTCCGGATTCACCTACTTGATTTTTTGGCGAAAGAAACCGACCAGGTTTCAGTCTGATTCAGAGACGACCAATCTACGATGTGAGCTCTGACTCTACTACTACCATGATTAAGCTCTGCGAATGAGCAAAACCTGGTCGGACTCTTCCGACAAAAACTCAAGGATGTGAATCCGGAAGTAGCCTAATAATAAAAATAAAATAACTTCCACAAGACACAATTGCCCTAGCCCAAAGTTAGGACACCCCGTGCGATGGTAACCAGGCAAGGACATCACGAACATAGAAAAAAACCTGTCAAGTGCGAGTCGGACTCGCGCACGAAGGGTTCCGTATAGATAGATAGAGAACACTTTATTGTACATAAAAAGGAAATTACACAAATATTTCTTAACCTAAGAGTACGACGGCGGCCTTATCACTAAAAGTGATCTCTTCCTGACAACCTTTGGATAGACTGGACCAATATATATACAACATTATACAAAGATCGAGACAAGATAGAATAGGTACATTGAGAACAGCGCCATCTATAGAAACCAACAAGAAGCGTTTAACATTGACATTTAACGACATGACATCGGTGCTGTAAAGGTTACATAGATGGCAGCTAGACGGCGAGCGCTGTCTTTAGACAACGGATGTTGTATGGGAGCCCCCTTAAATATTTATTTTATTCTGTTTTTAGTATTTGTTGTCATAGCGGCAACAGAAATACGTCATCTGTGAAAATTTCAACTGTCTTATCTATCACGGTTCTAGAGATACAGCCTGGTGACAGACAGAGCGAAAGACAGACGGACAGTGGAGTCTTAGTAATAGGATCCCTTATCCCTTTGGGTACGGAACCCTAAAAAAATTATCAGACTGAGGCCATTTCCACAACATTTAACTTTTTGCGCGGTAGTAGCAATAGCCAAGTGGGTAGAACATTGGACTCGGAAGCGAGAGACCCAGGTTCGATTCCCAGTGCGGGCATGTACCTGACTTTGTTTTCTAAGATATGTACATTTTGAAGTTATAGCAGCAATACCACTCGCTAACCGTGAAGGAAAACATCGTGAGGAAACCTGAGTGTCTGAGCTATTCACATATCTCTGCGCTTGAAATCGCCAATCCGCGGTGGGCACGCATGGTGATTAAGCCCATACTCTCTCCCTGAGACAAGGCCTGTGCCCTACAGTGGGACGTATATAGGCTGCTTATGACTATGAGAACTTTTTCCTACGTTATAATATTAACACTTTCTCTGCATTCTCTAAGGTGATAATCTACTTGGAAGACACACTGATTTTTTCACGCAAACTACGTAAAACACATGAAAATAACTTGTAATGTTTTCAGCTGCATGTTTACGCGTAGCCCAAGGTACTCGCATGAGACATGTCCAATATCTCAATTATGCAAGCCTGTGTGGTCTAACAACTACTGATTACATGCATACTACCACTAATAATGGAAGAAAACCTATAGTTTATCGGCTATACTTTAGTTCGGCAATCATTTCTAATATAGCGTTGTAAGATAGCATAATAAACGTCTTATGAGCGGCATTACAGGAACCCGAAATTTATCTGATTCATATTATTATGTTAGGCATCATGAACAACGTGGGCTGATCTATATACAAACAATTTTACAATTCGTGTTATTAGTTGTTATTACACAACTTAAATGATACCTTAAACGCCGCCTACAACAATTTATCGGCTATTGATCCACTTTTAAAAGCCTTTTGTCGCTACGAGTTACTGTTATTTTTTCCAAGTATTCTGTTATTTGCCCCATCCAATATTTCCTTCCGAAGATAGAGTACCAATCGTAACGTTAAGGACGCGGTCGTAAACTATAAACTCCAATAAAGGACTAGACTAGACGTGGTGACAAAAGTTGTCCGACCGAGAGTGTTCCACGGGAAGGCTTAACACACTCGTAAATTAGGACAATGGTGTTCGCTCGCCATATTTATGTGTTTGTTATCACGCTCAGGAAGTCCTCTATCGACAGACGATTTACACTGACCTCTCGCCAGACAAACAATCCGACATTCAAATAACACAGCGAGACGAAAACAAAAGGATACGTCAACGACCGCGAACGAGGAACCAAGAGGTAGATTGATCGTCCCAAGTTTCACTGAATTGATTTTTTATTCGCTTTGAATCCCTAATAAAAAGTCCGTTCCCCTAAAATAGGTTTTTTTCATGTAGCCCCGATTGTGTCCTTTGCTGGGCAAAGGCCTCCTCTTTTGTTCTTCACTCCTGCCTGTTCTTAGCCACCTTTTGCCAACGCGGTAGAAAGGTACTGAGGTCGTCCCGCCATCTCCACTTGGGTCGTCCGCATTTGCGATACCCGTCGCATGGAACCCAGTCAATGGCAATTTTTAGCCCACCTGTCTGGGGCCATAGGACTCACGTGGCCCGCCCAATTCCGCTTCAGCTTAGTGGTCCCAGCTCCAACATCGACAATCTTGGGTTTGGAGCGCAGTGTCGTGTTTCGAATTCTGTCAATCCTCTTTGCACCGAGTATACTTCGCTCCATTGCCCGCTGACAACCTTGAGTCTGGACTTCTGAAGTTCGGTCAAAGACCAGGTCTGAGCACCGTAAGTTAGGATTGGCAGGATACACATGTCGAAGAGTTTTCGCTTCTGGGCAAATGTTAACTTCTTCTTCATCAGTTATTTCATAGACCCGATCGATTTCCTTGTCCTGCCTGTTTTCGAACGAAACTATCTTGGCCAAGTAAGTGTACACGTCGATGTACTCTGAAGCATTTGTAGGGAGTTTCGGAGCTGTTGTGGCAAACACAACAATATCGTCGGCAAAGCGGAGGTTCGTAAGCCTCTTTCCGCCGCCGACGTCCGAAAAATGTATAAGCCGCGAAAATCGCGTAGAATCAAAGACCAAACACTCTTGCCTCTAACGGAGCCATAACAACTTTTTTCGGTATTCCCAAAGTACTGAATTGACATGATCGGCTAAAAATAAGAAATGATTTAATACGGTGTCAAATCGCCTCGTGATAACTCTCAATCACGCTCTAATCGAATAACAAACAAAAACGATAGACTTTGGGCGCTTGGAAGCGGATTTAACACGTTAGATACGCGATCTCATTAGTTTTATTGTTGACTTTTGCTGAACGCAGATTTAATAACTCCGTTGTCTAAGTCCGGTTATATTTCGTTATCATCTTTACCATGCAATTTACAAGAACGACGTTAGCCACGTGCTGCATCTTTTACGATAAGATGAATGATAAAAAGTATTCAAACAAACACAAATTGAATGGCACAGATGAAAAGGTAACAATATTAAAAGTAAAACTTTCTTAAGCACTACACACATTATTAGCTTCATTGGAATCACTCACCTAAAAAATCAAATAATTGAATCCGGAATTAAGCTAATGAGCCGAAAGGATAATATTAAGTGTAGTGTTTGCACAGATAGTACAAAGTAGAGTTATCCGTTAGTCCCGTTAGCTAGATAAATGATTCAATAATCGTCACATGCTTTAGACTTGATTACAAGAAGAAAAGTCGGAAAAAATCTTCGAGACAAATCTAATCGAAATCCTCGACAATTAATGGGCGAAACTCCCATATTCCTTGTAGAACGAGCGATTAATCGGAGGAGGATAAACAAGTGCTGATAGTCAGCGCAACCCTGGTGGTCACGATTTATGAGCGGGATGATCCGAGCGGACGGTGCTTGGTAATGATGACACGATTGTCGACGGTAAAGGGGCAGCCAGAGTTGATAAATGGACTACTTCGCGCAGGCACGCGAGATACGTCAGTACACTTGTTGAGCTGATGACGATGCAGAAGGTTGATAGAAGGTTTGTGCTAAGAACGCATGGGCATTGAAGAGCTGTTAAGGCTTAGACAGTTCTTTAGAAAGATAGAGAGCACTTTATTGTTCATGGAAAAGGAAATTGCACAGATATTTCCTAGTCTAAGAGTACAGATGGCGGACTTATCACTAAAAGTGAACCATTAGAGTTACCACTGAAAATAAAATCTTAGCCCTTTTAGTTGAATTTCGACCATCACTGATTTATTTATTTAATTATACGGATCTCGAAATTTATTATACAGTTCTCAAACATTTTAATTTAACTATGTATAAATAATTTTAGTTAAATGCTACTAAAGCCACATTTACATTGTCGCAGCTAAAAGTGTTCTTTATCTATCTATCTGTCTATTTCACACAACATTTCTTGGGTTATCTTACAAATCTCTTGTTTCAAAATCGCGCCTGTGACAAATTACATATAACTTGAAGACGAAATATTTCCAAAATCTGATTCTAGCTTGAATTGAATTGAAGAATTGTCGCGTCATCGAACAAAATTATTGAGGTCCATGTTCACAGGCAGATAACGACCCGATTGCCGCAAACGTGCGTCGGTCAAACCAAACAATTCAATGAGTTATAGCTAGTAGATACATGGTTGGTGATGTAGTTAGTAGCTTCTAAAGGAGTCAAATATTATTTTATATTTCACTACAAATCACTGAGCCACTAACACAGTAGCGTTTTAATAAAAAGCGCTTTGTGATGACTCCAAAACAAAGTCTTCAATAGATTCCTTCAAAGCTCTAGAAAGCTAGATCCGATCACTGGTAGAGGCCTCTTAGCTCACAAACTTGGGACTTTGGAGGTACAAGATATTGCAGTCAAGTGACCTGAGAAAGTAACTGGGCTACCATCCTCGTAGGTTAACCGGCCTAATTCACAGGAAAGAGAAAGAATTTCTGCTGAACTAATGCGTCGAATATTTTCACCCTTAGGAATACAATGTACTTTGTCACTTAATGTACATAAGATAAGAGATTTGATTATTTTTCTGTCCACAATTAATTTCAATCAAAGATAAAACTACAATGGATGAATGTTACACTGCAATAGAATTTACTAAGTATTAGAGAAAAGACTAGGACTTAAACTAGATAAAATATTAGAAATATATTTAGAAGCCATTTATTTCCAAAAGACAGAGACACGTATACAACACATTACATATCTTATTACAAGTAACAACACGAACTAAATCTATACATAATAATACGAGTATATTATTTCCATGAAAAGCAAAAGCACAAAAATTTGACACACGCTACGGTAAAAACGGTAAATGTACCTATTCATATTTTTTAAGGGATTATAGGCAACTCTAATACACACCAGTAATTTACAGAGATAGGGTTATAGCGGGATTTATGGCGGGTTTACGGGGTTAAACGTCCGTTTAGCAGTGACATACTCGGGCTTGACAGCCGCACGGGTGGCGCATTAGTTCGTCCGCTAACTGAGAAACAGATGCGACAACTCGGACCCGATAACACTCGGCCAACCGTCCGAGATACGCCGATCGTTATTTGTGGCAGTCGAGATCGTACGCCTAACAAAAGATAGACAAATGATCACGGTAATCAGTTTCAAACTCGAGCCGGTCTGTGAGAGTAGGGGTGCAAGGGTAAGTTTCAGTCTAAGACCTCGATAAGAATTTGTTTGAAAAGTTCCCTATACAATCTTACACTTACGTAGATGTTAAGATGTTTCATAATTATATACAACGGCTGAACTGATCACGACGAATGTTGTTTTATTTTGAAAATCGAGGGTTGTTGTAAGTTTTTTTTTTTGTGTTTTGTAAAGCTAATTTAAGCGCCATTGTTTTAGCTACATTTGATAGTACATACAAATTGGTAAAGCCATTAGCAAGATCTTCAGGTTCAATTATATTTTCTAGGGGCTTTCAGTTTAAGCTAAAATATTTAGTTTTTCTGTTAGTTTATACTTTACCCATGAATCTTAGAACGTTTCCCAAAAACGTTAATTTTTTTAATTTTTTATGTACACTTTCTAAGTCACGTACATTTGTAAATTTGTCGTAGCAACACTATCCGCTGACAGTGAAGGAAAACATCGTGAGGAAATCTGAGCGCCTCAGGTGTTCAGCGCTCGAAATCGCTAATCCATACGCATAATGGTAAGTAGTGATTAAACCACGGCCACGAAATGCCTTTCCAATTCCAAAAGCTACCTCGCCGGTCGCGTGCAACCCATAGCTGTGATCGGATTCTATTGAATCCAGGGCCTAGAATCCGTTAATGCGTAGTGGTACAATGACAACTGCATGAATAAGTTTATTCAATTTCATTGTCGCTTTAAATGTACGCGCGCACCACTTATCAAACCTTCTGGGTGTCAATGTAAAAAACACGTCACGTGTCCCGACTAGGGAACGCAATGCCGGGATACCGGGATCCCGCATATATTTTGCGGAGCATTCTCTAGACCCGTCTATGTGTTCTGTCATTGTACTAGAATGCACTAACAGAATCGAGGCCCAGATATGAGTATCCACTGCGCTGCGCTGGATCTAAGGAGCTGCCCTCGGGACATGGCGCCGCGATAAACGCTTTTATCGTCCTCTCGATTAGAGCTACATATGTACACAATGCGTTGCGGCGCCGCACTGTAAAAAGTCCAGTGAACGTGAGGCGCGGCGCCGGAGCGCACCGTGTTGTACCTTATATTTCTATGTAATACGCCGCAGCGAAACTGTTCAGGCGCCGCGCGCCGCGCCACCCGCCGCAACGCATCGTGTGCATAGGCCCTTAGTGCCTTCTTGCTTTATTTCACTACGTGAAGCAAGATGGCGCTACACTATCGCGCGATACAATGTAAACGTTGGTTGCCCCGAGGGCTGGGGTATTGTAAAATATGACTTAAGAACTATGTATTGTCAATGGCTAACCAACTTTTACGTGTTTGTGAAAAAGTCACCCGAAAGGTAACTTAGCAGTGTGAGCATTGTTTAAAGTCTAAAAAGAAACTACCAGCAAATCACATTACACATCTTGGCACCAAAAGCCATTTATGCCAAGGATCGAACCAGGATCCTTTAATTGAGAGCCACCCGTCTACCCACAGGGCAACCGACCGCCAAGGTTTTACGTGTGAACGATTAATCGCTCTTAGATGTTCACGTGCATAGCCACAAGCCTTCGTCTCCATCATGAAATATTCACTGCACGACGTCAACTTACTACCCATGAACACATTTATTTTAATTTAATTGAAATTGTCAGCGTTTAATAAAACTACCCGTTCAGTACTACTGTTCATAGTTTATAATGACAATTTAATTGACATTTCGAAGCCCATTAGTACAATTATTAGTCTTCCTACTTGTTAATCTGTTGGTTAATGGACTTCGGCTATGGATTGTACATCCAATTCTCAGAGTAAACCATCGAATTGACAATAGCTACTACTACTACTGTCAGGGCTCTGTTTCATGAAGCTGCTACAGTTCACGCCTGTATCCCAGAGGGGTACCAGGGACTGCCACGATCCTGACAGATCACTTTCGCTTACTCAACATTATTTAATCATTGCATGCACGCACGCCGGTTTCGGGTACTTTTTATCTTACCCTTTGCTAATACCCTATTCGGTCAAAGTATGTCCGCCTGGGTCGTCCCTTACCGGCCCTTCCACCCACATTCGCTCGATATATTCACTCTAAAAATCATAATTGTCACTAATTATTACCCAATCTAGTCTATTGGACAAATATACTGACAATCTTAAAAATAGAGGTAATAATTGGGTAAAAACACGGGCGCGCGTGCGCGTTCCCAGTGACTTTTATGATAGATTTGTGTATAAATTTTATAACTACTTTCCTTTAAAACCCTAGTACGAGCAATTACCAGAGGGCAAGACCGGGCCGCTTCTAGGCGCTCAGTTAACCTTCTAATAATAAATACACGCATCAAATACGCGCATCCACACTATTCGAGCGGAAGAGTTATACGAAGACGCGGGCCCTTGTACGGTGCCGCGTAAATCAGAACCTACAGCTATCTATCAGGGGGGTGTATCGTTACTATCGTTTTGCGTTCGCGGCGGTTTAATTTGACGCGTCGAATTGGCGCCGTCTCGCAGACCGAATGCGGGTGTGTTGTTATAAATCTCGATTGTAGGTAGGGTTGCCAGATTGCCAGGACCCGCCGGGGCTGTGCCGAAATGCTTGTGTAAGTCGCGGGTCCAGAATTTTTTTTTTGCAACTTTTGGAAAAATACGCCTTAATTTTCGCGCATTGCATGTCCGGTTCCGAATTTATCATAATATTAGACGGACGCGGCGACACTGCGATAAAACGTTATCGCACTGCCGTGCAGCGAAAGCAATTTTTTTGTGAAAGTTAATTAAATAGAGACACATAAGTAACATTTTAGATATTTTTTTCTGGATTTCTCTTTTCTTTTAAAATTTACGCCAGAAAATAAGGCAAACCATTCAAAAGTTACCAGTTATACGAGTGTAATTGATTTTCAAAATGTTAGACCTGATAAATGAACTTCTTTACATATGCGCTTCGCCAACAGTTTGGCGAAAAATATGTATTAATTTTATTGTTTTTTAAAGTGAATAAATAAACGTTGAAAAAACAGAATTATCCGGGCTAAAGCGTCTGGGCGAGGGCCGCATGGCCCGAAATATCGCCAGCCTACGGCTGGCAACCCTACAGGAGGCGCCCACGCCGCGGCAGTCTCTGAGCGGCGAGCCTCGATGTTTACAACTGCCCTCGCAGAGGTTTCGCTCCGCCAACTTATTGGGGAACAAAACTCTCGTATTATCTTATATCTGCACTACAAACTGAATTCATGAGTCGCTTTTGAGAAACGAAATTTAAAAATAATAATTGTCGTAGCATTCTTCTTCTTCTTACCGTGTCGGTGAGAAAACGAATTGGATTTTATTGGCCCAGAACTCGGCCACGCGCACTCCAGCGTCTGTGGCTTCCAGCAAGACTTTCGAGTGCATGTGGACGGGCACAAGGGACACACAGAGAGGTGCCCCATAGTCTGAGGGAAGACTCCGCAACAGCAGCGGCTTCGCTCCTCAGCCTCACCCATGTAGCCCCACCTGCATAAGTTATTTTTGCATCTACCGACCTGAGTGCGGAGTCTGTAGCATTAGTGGTACGACATTCGTCATTTTTAAATTGGAGAAAACCGAAAAACCGTGAGGAAACTTGACAATCAATAATTAAAGTAAGAGTCTATTCTTTCTCTTCGATGTAATTTTTTTTTTAATAGTATTTTGTAGACAGACGAAAAGCTTTCACTTTTCAATTCGGAACTGACTACCTCGTTGGTCTACACGCTAGATTACCATCACAGGGGATCGATTACGTACCGTATGAAATATGACGTTCTACTTTCATACGGTTACTATGGCAAAAAAAACCAATGGAAAACCGTTCATTAAGGCCCACATTTTAAAAAGTATATTTTAACATTTTTGTTATAAAAGAAGTTATATTTCGAAGATATTCTACTGGTACGTTTAGTGAGGCCTTCTGAAAACTACAAAATTATATTCTAATCATGAAATAAAAGGATTTACTCTTTAAAACCGCCAATATTAAAAGATATATATTGATCCGAATTCTTTTATATAAATGGACACATATTGCAAGCCCTAGGCGCGAGGAATCGCTGTGTTGGGAATCGGACTTACTCTTTCACCTTGCTCTCGGGTGGAATCTCGCGTCCGGGAATCAGGATCTTCTTGTGCCGAACGCCGACCGTCTCCAAGGCCTAGAACAATGACCGTCGTCTCTAATCAAAGAGATAGAAGCTGGTTAAGGAAAATTATGTCATTATTTTTACACAAGAACGCTTTTTATTTGCTTGCATAGCCAACATTTCCATTAAAAAAATACCAGGGCTGCAGTAATTCCCTCATCATCAGCTATTTGACGCTCACTGCAGGACATAGGCCTCCTTCGTGGTTTTCATAACCATGAGGGGTTTTGCCATAATCGCCACGCTTGGCAGGCGGGTTGGCGATCGCGGTATGCGGTTGGAATCTCAGGAAGACGCTGCTGCCCGTCTCCTGGTCATTGATTTCCTTAGTCGCCTTCTACGACATCCACTGAAGGAAATGGAGTGACGCTATTCTTAATCCGGCGCCACACGGAATTCCCTGGACTATAGTTATAGTTAATGGATTAACCCACTGCTTGACATCATAGGTTTCATAGGTCTCCTCAAGGCACGCTATATTTTTACACGTACGCTGGCTACCCTTATTTAGCTGCCACTGGCAATCTGCTATAGAAAAGTTAATAAGGCATGCTACTATAGATCATTGGTTCGACGATCTGATGAAGAAGGGTCCTACACTGGGGTTGCATTTGGGGTCACTACTCGAGAACATTTTTATATTTATCATATATGGATGAGCCAATACGCGGTGGGCATGGTGATTAAGCACATTCTCTCTCTGAGAGAAGGCCTGTGCCCTAAAATAGAGGGTGCATTATTGTACATGGACTTGGCAGCGTGACCAGCACACTGACACTCTTTAGGTATTATATGTTCTATACAAAGTCTCTATACAAAGGTTGGGTACGCAACGATAACATCACAAGTGTAAGAGAGTCAATTAAAACCATTAAGTCTGAGAGATTATTCGGAGTTAAGTAGAGCGTGAAAGCGTCGAAACCGAATGTAATAATCAACTGGTAAGCGCATAATCTCGATGACATTCGATGACAACTAGCAATCGGCTTTAACTGATGCACGTGGCATAATATGTACTTATGTACGGTTGGGCTGAGAGTTCGTGTTACAAAAAATATGGTACCATCTACTGTAAGGGCTGTCCCGGCGGAGCAGGCAGATACCACTCACGCCTGTATCCCAGAGGCGTAGGCAGATACCAGGGTTCGCCACTTGCCACAATCCTGATAGACTTATTTTAGAAGAAGTTTAATAGTACATTACTTCAGAGGGAAGAAAGTGACAGTTCCATACCGAGATTATGGCATTTGCGCCACGAGCTTGGGAGGGGCGCAAACCATTTGAGGTATGGAACTGTACTTTATCCTGAGGTATGTATAGTGCTTTTTATTACACCTACGAGGAAAATTATCACAAAGATAAATGCTAAATCAATCGAAGTTTTTGCGAAAATGTGCGGGCTTTTCCTTTTTTTATTCGCCCGTTTCTGGAGTAGGCTAAGATCATAAGGTCATGCAGCCACTTCTTCCGTGATTCCGCGCGTTTTATATACAAAAATAATTTCGTTTTTAATTTTCTGTATGCACCAAGGAGGTTGGTAACTGGTAAAAAAAAACTGTATGTGGCCAGTAATAATTTACTTGAAATTTAATTAGTAGACAGTTAAAGTCTCTTTGCAGTATGACTGCTGACAAATCAAAAAAAAAAACCGGGTATGTAATGGAATTTCATACATACTTCCCACCCTTGGGTCGGAAGGATTTTCATACAAACTTCCATACCTTGGGATGAAAGGATTTGAAGGGCGGGATAAAGGCGTCTCTTCCCTCTAATTGGTATAATTAGTATGTATTTTCAGAGCAGGTGTGATAAAAAAGAAGTTTATCAGGGTCGTGGCAAGAAGCAAATCCTGGTATCTGCCTATGCCTTACGGATACAGGCACAGAGTTTATGTAATGTAATGATAATACTCTAATAGAGCCTCAACCTGTGGTCAAACTGTACCACCAAAATAAACCTCTCAATATGATGAGGTGTTGAGCCCCGGGACAAGGCGACGGACAGGCAGCCGACAGCCGTCGGCGCCACGTGCTTTCCGAGGCGCCGACATCCGACACCGTGTCGTCACCGGCGCTTCTACTCGACTAATTTGGACAGGTGCCGTGCTAGACGAAGTTGAAGTTATAGGCTTTGAACAAAAGAATCTAAAGTGATTCTGATTAGCCAGTTGTGAATCCAATCCAACTACTTTATTCGGATAAACACGAGTATTGATACATACAGATGTTACATTCTGATGAGGTCCTTCGTGTTTCGGCGTACAAAAAGCATATCATTATACTCTGTATATAATTATACACTACGTTATTACTTGGAACGGTCACGTATTGCAGTTTATTTAGATTTTTGATGGCTGCAAACACGATTCACGAAAATATACACATATAATAATTCTGTAAATTTTGTCTCTGTCTTATATTTCTGCATCACGCAAAAACCATTGACCAGAGTGAAGTAAAACTCACCAGAATTATAGCTCAGGTTCCCGTGTAACATTATGGGGTACGTAACATCACACTTAAGTCCATGGCAGTCCATTTTCCTTCACCGTTAGCGAGTGGTATTGCTACTATAACTTCACAAATGTACATAACTTAGAAAACCAAGTCATAGGTACATGCCCGCACCGGGGATCGAACTTGGGTCTCCCACTTCCGAGTTTCTACCCACTAGGCTACCACCGCCGTGGTTGAAGACCCTCGCCTACCCTTTACGGGAAACTAACAAAACAGCGTGTGCAAGATGGCGAGCGATTACAAAGATTTTATCGAATCATCGTTTTTTTCATAAGAACCAAAGAATTTCTTTAAAATGCACACTAAATCCTGTCAAATTCTTGACTTTTGACTGCTGTGAGAACAACACGATCTTGCGACGATGTCGCGCGGGGACCGATACCGCATCAAAACTAAATATGATTTTGCATATAAATAATTAATATATTTCGGTGGCTAAGTCTAATCTAATCTATCGTTCTAGCCTGAATACTCATGTTGGCCATAAGCCTCCCCAAAGCACGCCACATGTTTATGTTCCCGGCCATCCTCATGCAGCCGCTACCAGCAATTTGCTTTAGATCGTCGATCCTGTGAGCTGGTGGGCGCCCTATACTGCGTTTCTCAATATTTCGATTTAAATGACAAATCAGTGTATTGCATTGTGTAGGTATTCTTTTCCACCAGTGTGTTTGAGCGAGCGACAAGCCGCGCCGAACGGGAGACGGCGTGGTGTGGTAGAATAATATAAAAATTGTAAATTTACAACCGCGAAAAGGTCTCAAGGGACGAAATTTAGAACAGAAATAGACTACGTCCTTGATTAATTAAGGGGTAAGGGCAATTCATATTAGAGTGGATTATAAAAAAAAATATTGCACAATAAGCTTATTTGTACAAAGGCGAGTTTAATACTAATAAGTATTTTCTTCCAGCTCACATTGTGTTATGTGGATAGTGGATAGTGGAAGATGTAGTGCCAGGAAATAGTTATTGCGAAAAATTACATAGACCATCTAATATATAAAAATCTCGTGTCACAGTGTTTGTTATCAAACTCCCCGAAACGACTTCGCCGATTTTTATAAAATATTCTATGTGTATTTGATAGGTTTTAGAATAGATCGCAGCTAATTATTATGGCTAGTAACAAATAAAACGCCCGAAACAAACAATGAAAAAGTTATTTTGATGAAGTTACGCAGGTCTATGAAACTGTGAAGGTACTAGAAAGAACCAGTAAGAGAAATCGTCGTGCGTTGTTGACAATGTATCAGCTAATTTGAATAAATGTCGAAACGAGAAAGAGCGAACGTCAAAGTTTCGCGTCGTAAAGCATGATGAGACAATTGTGGAAAATATATGATCGTGCTACCAGATCTGATGCGGAGAAAAGACAATGATGCTTGCTAAGCTCTGGCTACATAATAAAATAGCAGCGGGTCCAACTCACAAGATGTTGCGAATAATTAGAAAACCTTGGAGATAGCTTAATGAAACCTGCCATAAAACAATAGTAACAGAATGCTAAAGAAAGCACATTGAAATTGAAACAATCGGTACTATATACAAAGTTACACATCCAGGTGACATACGCCTGTAATTAGAGCCACTCGCGGTGCACCGTGAAAGGGCTCTTTTTTACGATCGGATTATGCCGCAAAATCAATGCAAAGCAATCAGACGCAACTACGAACAAAGCGTCGTAGTGAAAAATGTGACTTTCAATCGTAAAAGCGAGCGTAATTTTACTGCTTCCCGGTATTCTACCCGGCACATTCCGCAAGACACTGGCGGCGTATGCTACCCCTATACGTCTAAAAGTCGTAACTCCGCTCTAAAGACGCTGCTATACGCTTGCGAAAACACAAAAAGATTTGTTACTAGTCATTATTATTAAAAACCCAGGAATGCATAGGCGGCAAAACGACGACAGGGGTCGATATGCGTGAATGCAAGCGTAAAGAACAAAGTGTTCGATAAAGGGGTTAATAAATGGCGAATAATACTTACGCTAGGGTCGTAATATCTGGCAGTGTTGGTTAAGTCTATGACAGCTCCTAGGCCCGGGATTTTCGCTAGCAGCGTGTCAATGTCCCATCTGAAACACAATAACACTGAAAAGAATCATCCTCATTTTACTGTATACCTAGTTACTGATTCAGCCTGTGCAATGATTCCTCAGTTCATAATCCTTACATTCAATTACCAAGTCTCTCAAGGAATCAATTTCATCAGATGCCGTAACATATATGAAGGTTCGTGACCCGAAGCTTTCTTTTAGCGATGACGTCTTGACGATTACAATTATACGGCACGATTTTCTTTCACAATTTCAATCTTTTAATACAAACGAAATGTTTTGTATCAACAATATTGTATGGTATATGTTTCGAATGCATTGAAAGGACATGGAATGCGTTTTAAGACACGCGTAAGCAATTTGCAAAGCGTCGCGCTCCATGGCCTTATGTGATTCGAAAGAGAAAATATTTTAAATCTTTATACAGGGAAAATAAAGCCTTTATTATATGCCGCCGAATTTTTTTAACAGCGTAATCAAAGGAAAGGCATGCGAAACACTTACTTTTGAATTGTGATGTTTATATCGTATTATTCCAAGATTTACTTGTTGCTGTGTAACATGAAAATTTTACGATCTGTTTTAGTTCTCAAGACAGTAGAAGGCCAAATTATAGACATGGGAATAGAATAAGTGCTTAATTAATGCATTCTACAGACTTACATTTCTTTTATCTCTTTTCTGTTTTGTTGCACTGCCTGAAACAAAATGCAAACATAGTTTTGAGTTCGTACAAGTACCAAACATTGAAAAAATAAGCTTAAATATTGCTATTAAAGTTCATTAAAATTAGATCGGCATCGGCCCCATTGCTTTCTATTCGGGGTTCATTAGAACATACCAGTGTGGCCAGACACAATGCTCTTTGAGAGAGCCGCACGTAGGCGACATTGCCCTGATAAGAGACCAGATCAATCACAGGGTAGCCCTACCTGACCGGTGTCAATGACCTGGGAATCACTCCAAGTGGGGACAAGTTTTGGTAGGACAAACTAAACATTAGAGGCGGCAGATCAGTTCAGAAAAAAAATGGACCACTTCGATAAACCAGAAAATTATTAAAAATCACCATAAAGTAAATTGAAACTATAGAATTTAATAACGCAAAGGAGTTCCCAATGTGTTCAAACAACCGCAAAATACGAAATCATTGCTCATAAATCTTAAAACCCATCGCCGTTGCACCGGAGGGCAAAGGAATTTTGGGGTAAAATTTTCAATTTTGATAAAAATTCTTAAATAAAATGTCAGGTACTTAATAGTGGGTTGTTAGATCGTCCGTATATCATCGGCGGCGTTGACATGTTGCAATAAAAAGAGATTGGTGAAAAAATGCGGAGCGCCAGTAGGTGTGTCTAAAGGGGGGTTAATTTTCAATTTTGAATCGCCGGTGGCCTTTATAAATTAAGAGAGGTTGATTAAAATAAATCCAAGGCAAGCGGTACCGGGAACTCCGCATAAATATTCAGCCATTGCTACTTGATCATGCTGACGATCAGCATTTTATGTGATTGGTTAAAATTAAACGGTGGTTGGTGAAAGTTGCAGAATCCAAAGCTTAAAAACGGTCACCCATTGGTGGCCATGGAGATGATAGCTACAAATTAACATCGTGTTACACCGACAATCGTAATGCAAGCGTTTCTTTAATTACACTGGCATTTTTTAATCTCAAAAATGCAATAAATAATGCTTCGGGCGATGCCATTTAAAAGAAAGATGAAGACGTTTGCGAATCAGAACGCGCGACAGGATAATATGCTATTTATATGAAATAGTTTACATAATAAAACACAAGGGGACCTACTACGGTTGGATGTGCGAGGAAAAATAAATCAACTTAAGCAAGGTGAGAGATTCGAGACTTGGACCTATAAACTTAAAACAATCGCGACCTCTTCGGGGGCGCTTACCGCGATTTTCAATTAACATTAAGGTACCGGAACAAATAAATGTCAGTCAGGACAAAGGATTTTGTTGGAAACGCGGCGAGGTTACACCATCAAACAGTGTTAACTCAAACTGGACCTTGAACCAAACCAATATATTCAAAGAGGAAAAAAGAACTGTGCATATACATAAAAAGAAACTAATAACATTGTTAATCGAATACTTCAACATAACGATGGAAACGATGCACGCGGTGTCTAGTTAAAAAAAGACCAATAACTCAGAAGATCCAACAAGTGCACAGAGTAATCAATAACCACTGGCACAGGCAAAGGCGGTAAGCAAAAAAAAGTATATAACAGACAACAGCAACGTGATTACAAATTGGCGTTCAATAATGACAGGGGCCTCAAAATGTATCTGCGGCCTGTATTAAACACAGCACGCGAGCAATCCATTGGATGATCCGAGACCATAAATCGGCTCCATTACTAGATAAATGACAATCGTAACTCTCAATCACTCGGCTGCACTGAGCGCGTATCGATTATAAGCGAAGATCCTACGTCCAACATAAGGATTGCAAAAAAGGCTAATACTGTTGCATTTTGTACTGTTATTTGTGTCAGTTCTTATGTAGAACAAACCTACTAACTTGAGTCTAAATTCTAAATATAGGTTGAATAATGGGTTTTAATTTCATTAACTGCACACTGTATCAAACCGTAAACAGCTTTGATGGATCACGAACTTCATTCAGCCGCACCAATAATTTCAAATAGTAATTTTGTTGGAGTAACCACTAATTTACTACTTTATTAACTGTTGAAACACTATACTGACGGTACAATGTTCATCATCCTATGATGCAGTAGGAAAACAAATAGTAATGGAGCGAACGCATGTTCGAGTCTTCTTATGGTACTAGTGCAAATGGAACTAGACTAATTGCTAACAGGGGAACCGAAACGCAAATATTGAGCAACAACATTGTTAATAGACGAGGTTGTAGACAGCTTAGCAGCGGACATTTTCAAAATGTTTCTTTAGCGTCATAAAGTCAAGTTGCTTAATAAAAAGAAAAATCCAACAATGACATTACATTTCATCACCTATAAAGAACATCTTGTGTCAACACAGCTTAGCAATGCGACGAAAGCAATGGAGATCCAGTCTCCGCTTATAACCATAAATACTTGACACAATAGGATGACTCCGTTAATAAAATAATCAACAATGGGCCTTAATAAATCGCCGATTGCCTGCTGACAAAAACCATATGAAGCGACAAGACATTACTTGCGTGTGTCGTACACAGCAATAAATGTAAGTTTGTCATTTTTACGACGCAGCCATGTACATACATCTGCATACACTAAGAGGGTTGGTACCACCAACCGCGATGTCGCGATTCCTGATGCATTCATCCAGAAATTATCCTAAAATATTTTCAAACTACCACTGTCTGTAAAATGCATGTAATATGTTTCCTTAATGTTCTAACAGGAGTCGGGTCGATTCAGAATATTTAAACCCAAATATTTTGGAACATAATCCGTGTTTCGATTAAGTATGTCACAACACGTCGATTCAGTCCCAAATAAAAAAAAATTACAAAAGCCGAAGACCGCCTCCATCAAATAACAAGTGGCAGCGGCAGCGAATTATCGCAGGATCGCGTGTCGGAAAAACGAACACCAGCTCAGTTGACCTCGATCACATTTGACAAATGCACGGACTCGCCGTATCACGTACAAGACTCTAATCGACATCGCGGTATTACACTCAACAACTCGAAAGATAAAATTGGAAATTAAGAGGCTAAACATGTTGCGGATTATTATCTGATCAGAGTTAATTTTTTGCGTAAACGAGTATAAGCATGCAGTCTCTGTGAACAGTTTTTAAACGGTTAGACATTGTTTTTGGCCACATCAATAAAATTGTTCACGTGACAAACATTAAACTAAAGGAAATCAAAGACGTGTACGAAAATTGAGCCCGAGTTGCTATTTCGAAAAGCTAGATCTCCAATTCTATCGAAGTTGCGTAAAGTGTTTGCATTCAAATCGGTGAGTCAAGAGAGTCAAAGTATCGAATTACAAATGGAATATTGCCCTCTGAGCAGATTTAGTTTACGACTATACATGAGGGCCGCTTGTTTCTACAAATTGGGAATGGATTTTAGTAACTTTCCCTCAATGACGCATTGAGTTTACTTGGTATATTTATAAGCATAACATCAGATTGCACTAGAAATCTTAACAGTGTTAACGGAATTTAGGAACAATCATTCCCATGACTCTAATAATGTACTGTCTGGAAAGCCCAATTGGATATTTGACAAAATATCAAATGATTTACTTTTAAAACGGAATTTTGTATGAAAATACTTGTTTATGTCGTCACATTTCAGAGCACTCTTTTTATGTTTAATCTATTTCAAAATTGTAATAACTAGTAACTGACTAAAATAGATACATTTTTCGAGATATTTTGTAATTTTTGTTTTAATCGAGCATATGAAATAATTTATTGTTGATCGTGTCAAATACCGAATTATCTGGATAGATTTTCTCAAATAAACATCCAGCTACCATCAAAACCAGATCCAAGAGGACTAATTTTTGTCCTCTAATGATATTCAAAAATAATTTTAACTCACGTTAACGGGCGTGCACCGCTTTTAATTATTCAGATCATTGTACATTGTTAAGTGACAAAAATTTACCGGCGCCCGCGGCCTATAAATGATTTATAGGGTAACTGTTTCGACATTTCAAAATGCAAGATCATGGCACTGACACTCCACTGGAATTTGAATTTTACTCAGCTGTGTTAAAACATATATTGGATATGGTTACGTGGTATGGTAAAGCCTCAGTCACAACGTGTTGTCGTGTTGTTTTTTCGACTATCATCTGATCCGTTACGCCATTTATTCGAATGGTAATGATGGCATAATTGACAGAGGGCAACTATTGTTCCTTTCTTGTTCTATTGATATTAGGGTTTTGTCGCCTTGTAATGGCGTACCCACTGATGTATTGTTTCGAATATGTATATCGTTGGTGTGACCTTTGTCTTTGACATAGAGTTGATGAGTAAGAAAGGGTGGAGTACCAGTATGGTAAAGGCTGCTTAATGCACTCCAAAATTCATGCGGCAATGTTCGAATTAATAAGAAGAAATGTCTTAAGGTCGAGCTTGAAACGAGTTGTACTTTGTGACGGTGTTAACAAACTTTATTCAGTTTCATTATTGGCGACTTTGCAGCTAAAATGTAAAAGTCGATGTGCTGTCGACTGTACGTAAGAATGAATACAAAATGGATAAATACAAAAGGTGACAGCAACACTAATAATGGGGCAGCTATTGTCCAAGTAAGTCGTAGAAGCGATAAATCGTTTAACCACCGAAATTACTATTGGGTGTCATAGTAAATTGATATGTAGCCGGCTTCTTATGCATGCGGGTATTAAACCAATTGTCAGCGTGGTAACCTATGACCTCCAATCAAGCTTTACAAATTTAAAAACCATTCCATATTAAAAAAATCCCCTCGCATCAAATCCTTTACGAACAAGTTATTTAACTACCAATGTTGGCGAACCTTGTGAATTCTTCCACAGGCTCGCATTATCGGGATGAGTACCATTTTATTTATTAATCCAGCATATGACTTATCTGCCGAAGAACGAATAGGCTATGACAAAGATGAACCACGTATTGGCAAACGCAGCGTAGCACGCCCAACAGCTTGCTGGCCGAGGCTTATTGCTGGCAACGGCTGGATAAGGATAGCCGAGGATAGAAGGAAACGGCGTGCCTTAACGGAGGCCTACGTCCAGCAGTGGACGAACACGGGCTGTCCGTCCGTCCGTCCGTCCGTCCGTCTGTGGCTATCTCATGAACCGTTATAGCTAGGCAGTTGAAATTTTCACAAATGGTGTATTTCTGTAACCGCTATAAAAATAAATACTAAAATCAGAGTAAAATAAACATTTAAGGGGGACTACCATACAACAAACTTTTCTAAAGACAGCGCTGGCCATCTAGCGGCCATCTATGTAACCTTCACAGCGCCGATGTCATGTCGTTAAATGTCAATGTTAAGCGCTTCTTGTTTGTTTCTATAGATGGCGCTGTTCTCAAATTCGATCTATGTCTAATTTTGTATAGATAATGGAACCGGAACCTTTCGCGCGCGAGTCCGACTCGCACTTGACCGGCCTTTTTTCACACGTTGTCACATTCATACATACATAAACTCACGCCTGTATCCCAGAGGGGTAGGCAGAGTCCAGGGACTGCCACTTGTCACGATCCTGACAGATCACTGTCACATTCATATGAAATAAAGTCTGTAAATTATTGTACCTTTAAAAATTATGATTAAAATTGAATAAGGACATTCTTTTTTATCATAATTTATCTCTCTCTTAATACTCTCTCTCTCTGAGAGAAGGCCTGTGCCCTACAGTGGGACGTATATAGGCTGCTTATGAAGGACATTCTGTAGCAACATGCACAAGTGACAATGAGCGGCGATAACAATCGGAAGTAATCGCATGAGATGCAACATAAAAATCGATAAAAATTATCCGTTAAAATCGGATTCCGTATTCGATTCGCCGATTAATCGAATGGATATCGGATTTCGAGGGGGCATTTATCGGGCCTAATTGCGACCACCGCGCGTTGGAATCGAGAACGAACCGGGTGGGTGGCGGGCCGATGCAGACGATGATACCTTCGGTAGGTTCACCAAGCCCCAAGCATCGCCTCGTCACTCAGCACAGCAGACAACACGTCCCACTGTAACGCACAGACCATTTTAGAGAGTATGAGCTTAATACACACGTGTGCCTACCGCTGATTCGAGACTTTGTGTATTTTTAAATTCTCAAATCTATGTGGCATGTTTAAAAAAAAATTAATTTATATAACTCAGGGAACACTTAAAACATGCGTCATACATTATTGTGAACCACGTCATGCATAATTGTCGGTAGAGTTCTGGCTGGCATTACAATGACGACTCCAGATAATTCTGGTGACCACGAGACGCGAAACGTATAGGAGGAGGTAAGTATTTCCTTTTTTTTCCCAGAAACGGTAAAAAATCAACCTTACCAAAGACCGTACCTTAAACTTATCTACATACCCTTATTTGGATTCCTCGAAATACTGGAATGTCCACATTTTATCAAAATAAGGAACATTGCTACAGGCGCAAATATTCGTCGAATCCTTTAAACATAAACAATCGTCCACACTGACACTTAAATCCAAATTCATTGCAACATCTCAAGATAACACCTCGCATAATGGTAACCCTACACGAGATCGCTTTTTGGGTGTTGCTGCTGAATTAAGAGTTAATTGTTTTCGTTTTTCTTTTGCGCGCACGCGCTTAAATTCTCGGAGGCAAGACTGTATTTTATGACGATCCCATATCGGCCAATTACACTTACGTGAGGGTTTTGGCGCCTTTTAATTTAGATTTTTCGGAAACGATTCCCAGCAACACTTTATCGATACATTTTCATCGTCCATTAAATGTTAAATAACCTGTCGGCTAGGTGGCGAATGGACTTTTTCTCACCGCATAAGCTAGTTAAAAGGGAGGGCGTGGTCGCGTTACGTGAAAAATAACAGGCGGTCAGCATCAAGACCATGGGCTCATAAAAATCTAACTAACACGCATCCGGACCGGTACAAGTAGCGGTCGCGGTGAGTTGTGAACGTTTAATTTCACCCGTGAATCATTTAATAACCGTGCGCGTTAATAACATGCGTGCTGGACAGGGGAGCGCTGCGCTCGGCGAGACCGACGGATACGGCGCGGAATTTCGGTAATCGCCGCCCGAATACGGATGACAAGCGGGACGGTGTAAAGGCGTCAAGCTGAACTTCACCGCGTATCGTTTCAATGTACAGGCGCCAATTCACAGCAAGACAGCAAAGAAAGCTGATTACACGGTGCTCCCACGGTCTGTGAAGAGTGCGCATTCACGTCCCATACGACTTCGCGCGTACGTGTCAAAAGATGTAATTATGAAGAAATCCAATCAGCGGCGCGAGCGAGACCGCTCAGCACAGACGTTGATTGAGCGATAAATTCATGAAAGAAAGATAAATCACCTTATCGCGACAAATCGGTAGCAAGGCGGCCATGCAAAGGATCGATTGATCTGTTAATGCTGATTGACTGATTGCATTCGACGGAACGGAGAGAGCTGCACGCGCTTAAATTACCATGCGTTAAGATTTTACAATCGCCAAGTTAATGCAATAACAGTATCAGAATCTACCCTTTTAGCTGCATTGGGACAAATTGGCGGGTATTCCTTGTAAGGAGATGCGATACTTTAAATCCCAGAATGGATAATTTCACCCATTAATATTAGGGACGACAATATTGGCGCCGTTACGACGCAGTCACTGGTTACATGACGTAGCAGCAGCTACACAATATTAACAATGGACAATACTTGACCATCGTAAATTCGCGAAACAAAAATAACCGTGAGAGAAAACCGAAAGCAGCACATACAGTAAGCATTGGAAAAGCAATGATATCCTAATATAGCAGAAAGTTAAGAGAACTCCGAACAATGACTAATTATTCGGAGGGTCTGTTATAATACGCCCAACACTAAGCGGTATTCATAAGCTGATTAGTGGTCAGCTTTTACGCAGACCAACCAACATCAATGCATTTTGCGCAAAACGCAAACAAGTTTCATATTAAAGTGTTTGGTTGTAGTTTTACAATGGATAAAAAAGTGAAAGCCTCCGCATAGATTCCGCAGATTCTCAACTGACCGAATAAACAATTGCTTGTAAGCAAGGCAATTTTTCACGAATCGTGCTCGACAGATACATCTCGTCTGACATATTCACAAGTGTATCGCGACATAACATTGCTCTTGTGGGGCTTTTTACCCGTTTATTGTGAAGAAGGAATATCAAAGGCTGTGTCGCTGATATTTATTGTGTCTGAGCTCTATATCGCTGGCGTTGAATGGGACTGTTTTGTCCGTGCTGATATAATATTTTCTTTAGAAAATACGAAGGTTTATTGTCAACACTAAAAATGTTATGAAGTGTTCAGAACTTTGGATATTGGGAATAACAATTTTATTTACTTGTCAATATTATATTCAGATAGTCCTTGAAATTTAACTTCAGAGCCGTCGGCAGGCTCATACAAATAAATTAACAACTACTAGGTTGCTCATACGGCCGAGCAATTTCCATATCATTTCACACTAGTGCAACGTTTAATACCAGCCCGCGGCGGGTCTAGCACAAAACACTAAAGAGACTGACTAATTAGACGCATCGGCCAACAAAGGCAGCTCGTGTCGACATAGAAAGCTTGACTGGCCAAGCAGAATACACTTTTAACCTCAAGGCTTAAGGTGGTAAGTGAATGCACAAGTAACAAAGCGAGGTGGTTAGAGCAAGACGTGCGATGGCGGCCTACGATACCGACGCCCACGCAGGCGTCGCGCCGCGAAATTCGTGAGAAGATGCGCCGGCGCCGCCGAAGCAGACGTAAAATTATTATGTTCAAATATAGAAATTACATTATGTTTCTTTTGCCATTGCTATGACACTGATCGGTAAGTTTCGTTTTGGAGACATGGTTTTGAGACAACCGAACACAACAATTAAACTGTTATGTGAAAGGTGCATTCTAAGAGTCGGATAATTATTTGATGACGAGAGGACAAACAGGAAAATCTGACAGAAAAGAAGATCCAGGTCATAGGAGCCGATTTAGCCATGCAAATTTGAACATTATGATAACAAAAAACGGCCAAGGGTAGCTGGAAAATACCGAACACAAAACTCTCAACACATGAGTAAAATTTTCCTCGTAGTTTTTCGTAGAAACAATAACAGTGTAGGCATCGATATGATCTTTGACACAGTGCTCAGGACAAGGCGACGCAATCAACCTTACTTATTCTTGGAAACGAAGCGGATTATACAATATCTTATGTTGTCACAGATAGGGCCTTGCACCGAACGTATGTCATTTGCCATCTGTAGACTTTACTACATACAAGTCGTAAATAACATGAGCAAAGCTCGCTAAATACCAAGAGTTTTCCATGCTATTTCATGATAACTTTATTGATAATTTCGAAAATCCACAAAAAATAAAAACCTTTGCGGCGCTATGAAGTAAAAAAATTAAATGAAATAGTCCGTCATACAAAAATTCAACTTTAGCAATCAACCACTTACCGAATTACGTTGAGAGCAACGTAAACACTTAAATGGTTTGTGTCATAGCAATAACACCTATAAACACATTTAGTGATGCAAAACCTCATGATAATATTAAGCCAATGGCACTTGATATTATCATTTTACAGACTACGTGCAGTCAATTAAGTAACATTAATTCCTTCTATTCAGAAGAAACTGCCATCAATTATGAATTTTCAGTCGCTGCTTGTGACGACAATATATTTTGTTGGTTTAAAAACTTTAGTGCTGTGACTGCATGATTCTTAAACATGTACAGTACAGGTCAAACTTGACAATTTCATTACAAAGTCGTTCGTAACGTAACTGAGCAGAGTGAGCGCCTGCAAGGGCCTACGTTCTGCCGACACTATATACGTTCAAACAACTTCAGAGATTTGGACTTGCCAATTGAAGGGCACCACACTCGAGAGTCTGCATTCCCGCTAGAATTCAAATTTCGAAAAGTGGCCGGGCGCATTGCAAATTCAATTAAACATCCGCGGTGCGCTCGCACGCAGGCAAAATCAACATGCCAAGCGTGAGCGCAAGTTGTTGAGCTGTCGCCATCGCGTCAGCCAATGGGCGTGCCGACACACCTCTCTATTAACGTTGAGGCGCTGGTTAGGGCAGGTGTTGCACCCAACAGAACTGCGCCGTCGTGATTAGAATAGAGACCCATTTGCAACCTGAAGAGGTGGGGATGCATTCTTCCGTCGAGCGTAAGTCAAAACTCGGTATTTTAACGACCCAACATCGACCACCCAACATTGCGAGTCAAAATGGTAAACTGCAGCGAACAATGGTGTGCAATGTCTAACGTAACCTAAACAAAGTACCTATATTATACGAGAATTTTTAGTCAAGACAGCGCACCCCAATTGTGATTGAAGCAGTAATTCTTCGCTTGGAAAGCAACAGGCAGATAATAAAGAAATTAAGATAAATAAGAGATAACTCTTGAAATTATCGCCAATAAATAAACCTTAAATACATGCCCGATGATACCCGTGTCGATACGCTTGTAAATTGAATTAAAAGATAAGCCAAGGAAATGCTTTCGCAGCAACCTGCACGATTAATAGGACTGTTTAACCCCGTGGTAACAAGCTATAAGCCAAGAATATTATTACAAATTCATAAGGGTCATCACATTTTTTTGATATGAATATTTTGTTATAAAAGGTAATTCAACCACGATGCACGATGTTAGTTGTAAATAAAACAAAAAAAAATTAGAGAATTATCTTATTTTTTTTATAATATGATAGAAATAATATGTATGACATATTATGTGTGAAACAAAATATCGGCCAAATGCTCGCCACGGCTTCGGTGGCATACCTCTATCCGATGATCCCTATTTTCTTGGACCATCGGATAGAGGTATGCCATTGGACTTTATGTGGCCAGAAATTGAGGATATGGAGCTGGACGATATGTGGCTCTAAAAAGACGGTGCCACTTGCTATGGTTGTTGCTATGCTATGTTTGGACCACCCTTTACATTGAAGTAAAAGATAAAGAGTTTGATGCATATGGAATGTAAGATTTATTCAGATGAGTAACATGCCATCCAGTGAGGCACTTAGTAAGAACGTTTCTCTGACATAACTCAGCGGGCAATATCAAGCCATACTTCATTGGTATTTAAATTATAAAGCAATAATAACTTCCTAAAAACATAAGTAACGCTAGTTCGACGTGATATATGCAGAAGAAAACATCGTGTTCTTATTCATTTCCTAATTCTTTGAATATGCATTTTGGTATTATAAATTAGAGTTGTAAATAAATCGCGGCAATACTTTAACGTTCATTAATTAATTATGTGACTTCGATGTTCAATCAACGCGAAGGTTAATAATTATCTGACAACCTCGCTATGAATATGTATAGAGAACGTCTAGTCATAATTTTAACGAGACTGCGACGCAAAACGATATTATTTCTTTACTAATCAAATTCATACGTTAAATCAAAACCTACATTTTTTTTTTTGATCCGTTTAATCGAATTTAAAGAATAACTGCGTAAAATAACAACATTTACTGTTATTTGTAACATAAGTAATATATCGATAAAATTGGTCTGCAAAGATTCTAAGAGTAGAAAAGGTTAATGGAAATCTATGCGGAAGCGAAAACATGTAAATAACGCATATAAATAAATAATAGACCAGACTTCAATTCAATATAATTTGCTTTGCCCAAAGTAAATAACGACACTTCTACACGGTAGCAAACTATCACTGCGTCTTCCGTATAAAAAAAATTATATTCCTCAACTAGGTACTAATAAATTAACACGTTTTGGATTCAATGCTCAAATCACATTCATATTTACATTGATTCCCGTAACTTCAATGAAAAATATAGTCGACGATAATGAAAACTGTCTTACTAGTGGCTCCCAGCGAAGAACAAAAATACCGTTCCTTCGATAGAAGGAAAAAACACTAATCGATAGGCTGTTTATTACTATGGAATGCAATAAAATAATTATACACTGCTGGCGTTTAATCGAGACGTCTTATTTAGTGGTAGCTAATGAGCGAGCATAGATCACATTCGGTAATAGCGACAAGCAAAGATTTATCAAACACTTTCGTTCAATAACTTATGTGGGTATATTAAGGTATTCGTGTTGACATAATGGCTGAATGAACAGTTTTACCGTTTCGGTTCAGTAATTGGGAGATGACCTTTTAATACTTAAATACTCAAGTGGTAGCTTTACATTTTTTAAGTAGTTTTTCAAAGACTGCTGGGTCTACTAAGTTAGATTCAATAAAAATGTTAGTTCATCATCATCATTACCATCTTCTGGCTCCCTCACACTAATGCCGTGATGCCACAAGTAAAAATATGAGTCCAATCCAAAGTTCACTCCCACCTTCAATAAGACCTGACACAATCTTTCGCGATAGTTAATTTGACGTTATTAATTTCACGAATAAAGTTAAATGCAATCTCTGCTATGTATAAGAAAAGATACAAATGTATGGAAGGATTTTCTTTCAGATATAATACGTTATTGTAGGAATTATCAAATCACTCATAACAATAAATCTAATGCAAAGTAAATTTCACTACTATAAATAGACATCTCATTGCAGTTGTATTATATTTTTATTGAATGTTAGGTATTATCGATAGTCGTTAGCAGTCTAGACGTTGCACATTACCACACACCATGTTTAGCATAAAACGATAAGAATAAAATCATATGAAATGGCGTGTTAAACGATCGCAATCCGATACCGTATCTGACTTTTCGAATCCGATTCTACCCAGAACGTATCTATGTTGAATGAAAATCGCCTCCAGACCCAGTTAGCGAGCGAAACAGTCCACAAGCTGTGCACATTGTTATGTTAAAGGGTGCACCATTAAAGCTTAGAGAGCTTAATAAACCCATTACAACGATATTACTCGCGCGCAGAAACGATGAAGTCAACGCGAGAACGTGGGAACGACAGCGGAGAAAGGAACGGATAACATTTCAAGATAATTAGCCAAAGGTACAAGCTACACTAGGTAAGGGCCAGTTAGACCAGCTCTTACATAAGCTCATGCCCAAACGGTCGACCCGGATACCTAAGGATTAAACGATCAAATCAAAACCCACACGCGACGGTAATAAAACTAAAACTCAACTGGCGTACAACGTATAAAATATTGAACAGCCCGTAACGAACGGGCACTAAACCGAGACACGCATCGGACATCGTCACCAACAATAGACCGGGCTTTTATGAAATATCAATAACAGTATCTAACGTAGTTTAGTGCGCTATTAACACGTGGCGTGCTCGCAGACAAATTCAATTGAAAGGAGCACCCAGAGTAGCCCTAGGGCGCCTCTCATTTACATCGTGCTTGTCTATTGAGCGGCGATAAAATTGAGCGACGAATTTGCATCGACCGCGACGGCCCGAGAGGCCGATACTTTATTATTCCATTCTCCCCGATGCCTGTGGATACTGGTGGATCTACCGCTGTATACAGCTCAGTTGAGGCCCCACAGACAATAATCTCTACAGGTTTAATTGCTACAGTGTAAACGTCATTATCTACGGCATTATTCCGTGGACGGCCGCATAGCTGGACCTGCCGGATCGGTCCCAATACGCGATGCGTTCCCGAAGCGTTATCACCAAATATGATAGATCGTTGGACACGCCACGTCTCGCCCACGCCAACTGACTCGTGATTAATTTTATAATAATTTGAATTTTATTCAAAGCGAACAGCGAACGGGGCACGATACCAATCAATAAACGGTTCCATACCGTTGACAGTACAGCCATGATACAACAATTTACTACGAGCCCGATTGTGCGCATGAAGACGTCAAAGCAAAGTGGACGACATGCCGAGATAAAGAGCACCGGAACAATAGAATGCTGCCCGAGATTACACGCTCCTAAAAATATACTTACTTATATAGATAATATATTAAGCAGGGATAAAGCTTAAGGGACGCACCTCGAGTAGGTACTTGCAACGAGCAATCAAAATTGAAAAAAATACTTAGAATAATCCAATTCAATGAGCTCGTTTTAGTGAAGATTCCGATGGGCATCAAAATTAAGTATCAATAAAGGCAATCGTAACCGTGAGTCGTAACATTTCCAATTGCGTAATAGGCTTATTATTCAATAAACGCATTTGTATACACAAATTCCTGTAAAGCCGTGTGGTTTTGATCATTAGCCTCCGATATTAGACCCCCACAAGTACTGGCTCACGCTGGGTGAGAAATAGATGGCCATTTGACAATATCGCCGCTACAAATGTATTCCATATTACCTAACCGAGGCAGCGTCGCCTCGCAGCAGCCAGGACCTCATTATCGTGCGCCGGCACATCTCACTCGCCTTTTAAAAGGACAGGGTCTGTTCACCACGCCAATGGATTGAGACAAGTCACGTCATAAACACCTCATGTCGGTAATATTACGAATGGAGAAGACACCGCATAAAGACGACTAGTAAACACCGAGCTATGCGAATACGGCGTCCAGTTTGATCGTATTTGCATACACGATAATGCAATATAGGTTTTCATTTCCTTTCCAGTTGTTGATACTGAGAAGAGAAACGTTGATTCTCTGACGAGCGCCGGTGTCATTCACACGCTAAGTCTTCGTGTGACAGTAATCACGTCCTTATAAGAGCATAAATCATAAAGGGCAGTCGACAAAGATAGGAGCGACACGCATCCCCGTCCTGCACTCGTGAGGCAATAAATAACAGGCTGTTCTCGCTTTCAAAGAGAGGCCGGGGAGCAATAAGTCGCGGACGGGTCAGAGGTGAAGTGAATAAAAAACGACCGACAATTAAATAGCGTTCTTGAAGGTTAATGAGCACAATAAATATGTTGTCGGTACCGCGCCGGCACAGCTGCGTACAAACAAATGCATAGTGCCGTTTGACATGAGTAGGGTCATAGTGTTCCCGAAAGACGATATGGGAATCCATTGAGCTCACACTGACTGAGCAAGTTCATTGTCAAGACGAAACACTGACTGACGAAGTGACGTGTGAACGTGATACAGTTACGGCATAAAAGAACGAGGTTGAGTAAATATTGCATGTGAACCGTGAAAACGTTTTATGTAAATCAGATTAAGCACCTCAACTTAACCCGTTGAGAGGCTGGTTCTTGATACAAATCTGTTGATTTATAATAATAATATTCGTAATGTGAATTAGAGGTCTATCCCAGTTGCTTATTGGTATAAGTCGCGTTAACATGAAAACAAACAATAACATAAAATTCGGTCATGGCACGTTTTAACGCGTGACGTGAAAATTAAATCTTTATTAGTTGCTTTAATCCTAGAATTTATTATCAGAAGGGTCACTGATATTAATATGTTTTAAGGAATTAAGATTTCAATAAAAGCAACCAAAGGAATATACGGTTGTTAGGAAGGTTACAACAAAATGTAGATTAGGAGTTCGCGACAATAAACTTTATTACAGAGTGCTAAGGTGTTGTTTTCTGGTGTACGATAAAGAATATTCTTTGCGTGCAGTGGGTTAGCTTAGCCTAAGCCTATTTCCTTTATTATTCCGATTTTGATTCTACGAATATAAATTGTTCGTGTTCACTTTCTTGCCCCGATTTCAACGGTGACTGAAAATGTATGCGTCAAAAACCCTTTCGCGATAATCCTTCGTGCACATAAAAATCGCCCAAAATTCTGATCGGTAGTGAACAATACAGTAATTAATAGCATCCTAAATCAAAACCAGTCCGAAACACACAACAGACAATACTCAATCATTCACAGATCCACCCTCGTAAGACTGTAAACCTGTAAATGATTTATAGGAAAAGAGGGTGTGCAGTGCAGTGCAATGATCGCGGTGTGAATTCCTTCACTGGATTCCGACCGCTCGGTCACTGAAAGGAGATATGCAGATAATTATCCTTGAACCCCGAAAAGAATGAACCGCGTTTGACTAAGGGGAGATTCATAGGTCAAGTTGCACTGGTCGAGACAAGGAATCACAGCAGGAACGGCGCCTCGAATAGAGGTTTCGTGACCACCGACTATTAATGCGACACGCCTTTATAGATTTTTTTCGCTTCAAGTTTTATTGAAGAACGTGACTTTACTGTTCAAAACCGCCGACCGGCAGGTTCAATATGGGCTTTTTGAATATGTAATCGATTGGTTTCAACAAGTACATTAGTTATTATTATTTCTCTATCCGTTGGCGTTCGTATTTCTCAATATTGCCTCCAGAAACTCCAATGCTATCAACTAACCGGGAAACCAGTTATAGAATTACACCGCGGAAGTCTGCATTGACAATTTGATTATCACCATCATCATTACATGGAGCGTCTTTAAGTACCTATGTATTACCGACATCATCATGGTAGTTTTTCACGAACTTCAGCTAAAAACGTAGTGTGAATTGGACTGTGTGCATTCTTACAAACGCGTGTTTGCATTGGCCTTGGACCTTTTGGCTATTTTGAAAGATACTATAATACTCTGCAGCTCTGCAGCAGATAACATTGTGCCTACATTCCATGTGTTAATATTAGCTTGAATGTGAAGAACCGTGGGTGTTCCGCTTAACCGGTGTATTTGTGTGTTCTAAAGACAGGCCTATTTGGTAATTGACTATGGAAAGTGGGAAGCACGTGTTTTTGCCTCGATACTGATTAAGACATCCGTCTAAATACATAAGCGGCTCTCACTAGTTCTTTGAAAAATAATGGACATTCATCTCACGCTGATTTAATATCGCTCTATACAGTATTTATATATTAGAATCGTTTTAAGATACGTTAGGAATATCAGAATACATAGTCCCAGTTATAATTTAGAACATTTCTCATTATTCAGATTAGAGTTTCGAATTTTGTTCCTATATTTCAATGTCTTTGATAGGCAGCGCACCTGTGTCGCGGTGACCAAGTAACGGTCCGCTGGTTCTCTTTTTGTTTTTTGTCTCAAGACAGAGACAATTTTTATTACTTTTCTTACCCGATGTGCTGGGTGTAATAAAATATCTTTCGGCTTTTTTATGTTTTCCCAACAAAATTAGACTTTCAATCGAAATCCTTACGTTACGTAACCGGACTTTTGTCCGGTTCCAGCCTAATATGTTTTGGGACATAACAATAGATGTTTATCAAAAGTATTTTCCTTAAATGGAATCCATTTTCATATTCACATCCGTTTGTATAAGTTATTGTTATCTCTTCACATATTCAGCCTACTTACGTCAAGGGGAAAATTTATGTGCAAACAATGGGCCAACAAAATCCTACAACACTAGCGTTTAATGGTCTTCTCTCTTAGGTCAATGTCAAAACAGTGAATAAATTTGACTTTGCTATAACTTTCTTCGCTAAATACTTAGCAACATTCTATAACAAAAATAACTATGTATGCAGTGTTCCAATTATTATAAATACACAAAGAGTGTTTGGATGTTTGTTATTTATTGCTTAATCAACTAAACGTATTTCCACACCTAAACCATGTCCTCCTTTGATACGTTTATCCGAATCCCAAGCGCAAAAACCGGCCAAGTGCGAGTCGGACTCGCGCACGAAGGGTTCCGTACCATTATCTATACAACATTTGAATATTTCAAGCGTCTACCTGTTGCCGTTATTAATATCGAGCAAAAGACGCCAAAAAATCACGTTTGTTGAATGGGAGCCTCAAATATTTATTTTATTCTGTTTTTAGTACTTGTTCTTAAAGCAGCAACAGAAATACATCATCTGTGAAAATTTCAAGTGTCTAACTATCACAGTTTATGAGACATAGCCTAGTGACAGACGGACAGACGGACAGACGGACAGACGGACAGACGGACAGACGGACAGACGGACAGACGGACAGACGGACAGACGGACAGACGGACAGACGGACAGACGGACAGACGGACAGACGGACAGACGGACAGACGGACAGACGGACAGACGGACAGACGGACAGACGGACAGACGGACAGACGGACGTACGGACGGACGGACGAACGAACGGACAGCGGAGTCTTAGTAATAGGGTACGGAACGCTATAAAAGTTAATCGCGGGCACAGTCAAAGAATATAAATATTATACTAAAGTGATATTAGCAACCGGAGTTCTGTTACTTGACATTTATTCACGTTCTAGACACGTATTCTGTAGTCTACTAAACAATCGTAGTGCAATGTCATTCTAACCGTTTAACCCGAACGAATTATTATTATTATTATTAATCGTTTATTTCGGATCATAAAATCCATATAACTTAACCTAATCTTTAAAAACATAGTTAAAAAATATTATAAATTAACTAATTACTTAAAACAATCAATCAATCAACTGATCAATTAATTAATTAATTAATCAGTTGACCGACTAATATGCATCTTCTCAAAATGATGCCACATAGGGCAATCTGGCCTGTCAGCCAAAACCTATAGGATACCGCTGGCGCTGCCGCGGACGCGGTCAATTAATGATGCCACTCGTTTGCGCATTATGGCGTGAAAGCCGTCCGTACGGGCCTCGGCAAACATGCCTGAGGCACTGCAGTACCACGGCAGCCCCAGCAGCATCCTGAAGATGTTGTTATATTGTACACGGAGAGCGCAGAGAGCCCGCTGGGTACAGCCAGCCCACAGGCTGCAGGCGTAGGACTGGCAATAGGCCTTGAAAAGGGTCACTTTTACCTCACCACTACACCGAGCAAACCTGCGGACCAGCATGTTCCCCCGGACAACCAGCGCCCTCCGTTCTCTCTCAATATCTAGGTCGTCTGACAGGTCTTCAGTGACCCAGTGGCCGAGGTACCCGTTTCAGCTCCACGCCATTTAGACTAATGGGGGCCACTTTATGTTTGCGGGGCTGAAACACCATCACCTCGCTCTTTTTTGAGTTGTATCTTAGCCCATGCTGGTCTACATATTCCTCACATAATGTGATGAGCTTTCTTAAACCGCTGATTGAAGGGCTCAGCAGCACCATGTCGTCGGCGTAACTAATGTTGTTAATACTTTTTCCATCTATTGAGCAGCCAACCCTGGTATCGCTAAGCCCCTCAATCAGCTTGTTAACATATATATTAAATAGTCAGGCCTCCTTGTCTCACACCACATAGCAGACTGAACTCCTCGGAGTCCACCCCGGACCATCTTACTACATTTATCTGGTTGCTGTACCAATAGTCGAATACTTGTATCAGCTTTTGTTTCGGTTCTCAACTTATGCCAGATCAACTCATAAGATACTAGGTCGAAAGAATTATATATCACATTGCGCGAGGTGCCGAGTTGAGCTACACGGGCTATTAATTATGTTCTGTGGGCTATACCATTGGCACGGCATGCTTAGTATACTACTAACAGTCAAAACACTCATAGCAATGGTAATATAATAATAATACTGAACAGCTATGTCCAGTCCATCCAAAAGGTTGTCTGGAAGAGATCACTTTTAGTGATCTGGCCGCCATCTGTACACTTATGTTAAGAAATAGTGTTCTCCATATATCTATTTATCTATCTATGCATTGAGTTGTACAAAACACAATTTTAATAAAACTGAAGTCAATGCTGGCACATGAGAAACAACACAAGACCAGACCAGATGAACAAGTTCAAGAGACGTAAAGCGCCATGCCTACTTACATACAACAAGACTGGTCGTAACTAAAAACCGAAAAGAAATAAGAGAAAAGGAAGGAAAAAAGCCATCAAGCACACCGGTGGCTCAACCAAGACGCCGCCCTCTGTTTTAGAGACGAAGGTAAACAATACAAGATAGTAGACAAACAAATGTAAATGACCGAAATGTGAACGTCATGTTTGGCATTCCCATAAAGCAACGTTAACACGTCATTAGAGGTAATGATGCCGTGATTATTTAGTGGGAAAGGGCTCGGGCGATGGTCGGGCCGATTGCGGCCCGTACTGTGTGGTCCTCGACAAATACTCTCGGCACGGGCTGGTATTTAGAGCGTGTGGTCCTTTTGGTCAACTGTTATATGAAGGCCGATGTAAGCTTTAAGGTAAGTGGTTGAAGATTCCCATCCCCGGCATATAATGGAGCGAACGGATCTCCGAGGAAATTTCTCAATCGTAAAACTATACCAAATCAGTACCGAGACACTTTATTTAAGTGATATTTTGATCCATTATTGCATCAAAGACGCTTTGATTCCTTTGTGCATACAGCGGCAATAAGATGAAAACTATGATGAAATTACAAGAGCAAAAATATTTTTAAATAAAAAATAATAACCGACTTCGAAACACTACATCACTAAAAAGTTAGAAATAATTTAAATAATTAGAAGTAGAAGTATTTATACATGTAGGTATTGTAGAAGTATAATTTGGAGCCGGTGCCCAAAATATATGTGCTGGTCTTGAAACTGGGCACCGACTACAAATTATACTTGTACCAAATTATCTTGGGACTACTTTTACGCTATTTTATGAAACATACGGATATTACTAAAGGATGGGCCCCAATAGGGCTTATTTACTGCTGTCCATTGAAGAGTTTCGTGCTCCATCTCTGAAAGTCTCCATCAGATCTTGACCAAATTAAAATGGGACCAATGGGACGTTATACCTGTTCGAACAAAAAAAGAATTGTCGAAATCGGTTAAGATTTGACGGAGTTATGGAGGAACATAGCCAAATAAAAAAAAAATAAAAAAAATATACGCGTCGAATTGATAACCCCCTCTTTTTTTGAAGTCGGTTAACAACATCCCAAGCGAAAAGATCCCGTGACATGCGTCCAAATAAAACAATACAACAAACCCCAAAGAACAAATTTCACCCGTGCACCATACGGATAATCGATGTAAGATGTTATCGGACCACAAACAATTTACTGCCCGCTTACACCGATCTGCTTAATTGATACGGGCAGAAGCATGACAGAAGACATTGGGGGTCCGACGGGCGTGTCATAAATTCAATATTCCATTTACATAGGCTTTACCCCTTGTACGACACAGATGGTGGTGTTTGTGTAAGCTCTGGACGTTTATTAATAACTCGGGTAAGCTTGTTCAAACAATAACTTTACTGTCCTTGCGGAAATTGTTGACACGTACTTATTCTAAACGGCTGTTTCACGAGCTCTGGATTAGATTTGTTTGACTTACCTGACTGATATAGGATACAGAAACACTAAAAGATATAGGATACAGATACAGTGGCTACTGGCTCCCAAAGTAGAATTCCCTGTGCTATGGGTAGCCAGGCTTATTCCAAAATACATAATAATATGTGTTTTACAATAGTTACTCATAGCTAAACGTTCTTATACCGTAACTGCTATATATTTAAATTTATCTGGCAGATCATGACATCTACATTGTGAAGCTGTAACTTAGAATATGAAAAACAAAACTGAAAATGCATTTAGACGTGCCGTCTTCTCCCGCAAGTAGTTATGAATTTCATCAGGCACTTTCAAAGTAATGTTTATCTAAAGTAGCAATAAATGTATAAATGTCTGTTTTGGTGTGTAAATAAAACATTATCTTATCTTATCTCGATAGAAGCGGAATTGTAGATGCAGCCTATAGCAACCAAATTGTGTCAATAGCAGAGAAACGCGTGCGTATTATGACCATCACTGATTGAAGACCGTCTATAAAACGTGCCACCCACGGTTGCAGTCCACGTTATTGCAGTTGTAATATTTGAATAGGATTTGTTACTTTTATTTCTGCTCTGATATAGTTTTGACCATCAGTTCAGACGACTACAACATTATATTCTTTTTGTTGCACTAACCCGTGCTAAGGACAATGTTAAAAACCTATTTAGAGGCTAAAAATTTCACCCATGCCGGGACTTCAATCATGTAGGTACAGCGATATCATTCCGATGTAAAAGCCTAACTGCAAAGTGGGTTACACGGGGCTGCAAGTGATGTAAATTGCTTCGGCCAGATGTCGCTGCCTGTACGTAATACAGAGAAGTTTGTAAAGAGGCTCGAAATTTCACTGATGCCTGCTGCACTTGCCCATTAGCTCAGTTGGGAGAGCGCTGGCACGTTTAGCCAGAGGTCGCGGGTTGAAGTCCCGGCATGGGTGGATTTTTTAGCCTCTAAATAGGTTTTTAAGACTACAACATTGTTTGTCTAGCTAGATCGATAAGGCAGCTTACAATGCATAAAGCATTGTATGTAGCTCATTTGGTGGTGCAATCTGTTGGCGCTCCTTAATAAATAAAATAAAATAAATCAAGCTAAGGTAGTTTAGTGAATTAATGTTGATGAAGATAAATGTAGATCAAATATATTTGTCAAGACCGTGGCAAGTGGCAAACCCTGGTACCTGCGAACCGGCGGCGTGCGTTTATGTAATGTAACGTAAGTTCTAAATGACCTTTCTGAAGCACGAGTTCAAGTATTAAGGGGATCCATAGAGCAAATAAACACAAGCGCCACCGAGGAAAAAAGAAATCATATCTTTTATTACAAATCGTATTGAAACTGCGAGACTTGATTCCTGAACTACTTATTTATAATTATTATGTAAGTCATCATCATCATCAGCCATTCGACGCCCACTGCAGGACATAGGTCTCCCTCATGGTTTTCCTAACCATGAGAGGTTTTGCCATAATCCATTTGCCATTATGTAAGTAAGTACCTACAAATTTGTACGGAACCCTCGGTGAACAAGTCCGAATCGCACTTGTCCGGTTTTTTCATTGGTGGCGCTAGTTAGCTCTATAGTTTATGTTTATGCAACGCAGGCATTTAGTATTTATGTACCTACAGCCTAATTGATATCGAGCTTCTACACGCCGCTTTCAGTAATCAATAGTCAATCGACATAACACGATATACACGAACAGCATGACAATTAAACGCAGCTAGTGGCACTATATCACGGCATAAATTGGCAATCAAATCGCATTGAGCCGCAGTCTCGAGGACAATTCTCCCGTCGGGGTCCTCAGACGTGAAAAGGCCGTGTGTGGCCCACGGCGCCACCACAACATTACTCGAATCAAAAAATCGTCCCAATAATCATATTTTAATTCCACGCAGACAGCATTAAACGATAATCGCCAATAATCATGAGCGACAATGAAAAATACCAAAGCTCGAGCTAAGTGAGCTCATAATTTACTATTTCGCTTAATGCTAAACAGACAGGGCGTTGCCATCACGACTATCGTGTTCAAAAACCAACGGTGACATCACAGTAATGATACCATCGATGTGAAAAAAGAAGATAATGCAAACAAACAACATAATTGTTGAACCTAAAAAGATCATGACTAAAGTTTGAAAATAACAGAAACGTTTGACGCAACAACGGGCGTCGAAGATTCCGTAAAAATCTTTAAACCAATGTTTATGTTTGCTTCTACAGTTAGCAAGGAAAAATGCAACAGCAATGGTGCTGAAAACAAAATGTAGCTAATGACAATTTAATTCGAATAAACAATCGACTAAATGGAGGGCCATTAACACTGCCCACGACATCAGCCGCACAACAATCGCAACGTGCGCCAATCGAATTGATGAACTCGATTTTAGCACGTCGATATTAATTACCAATTATCACATGCTAAATATGCGAAGGCTTTGTTAGGTTATCATCATTGAAACTATTTCTAGACTTGACAAAAAGGCAGACAAGATGCTAAAATAATAACTTAAAGACGTCATTGAAGTTAAATGGTTGTTTTTCTTAAAAGTCAATAATATATAAACTTGATTCAACCACATTGTGACACTATGTAGGTACCTACATAGGAGACAAAAAAACTTTGTGGCTAACAGATGGCTTCCCGAATTCCGGGGCATCATCAAAAACGCCGTTTGACGCCACGCGGAAGCCAGATACCGGATAAATTATTGCTCTCCCTTTTCCCAAACACAATAGGCACGTCTGAGGGGTTTTTTCGTACGCTTCTGCGTATAATTGAGGTGTAATTTTGCGTTCAATGCCGAACGACTGTGCGGTCGGAGCGTACGGGTGCATTTGCGACCTCAAAAATCGAACAATAAGTATAAAATAGATTTAGAAAGTCCTTTGTCCGGTAACGCCTCGAGATGGTCATGATTTACGTCAATCCACACAGTGGACCCTATGTGCACATAAATTAAGCTGTAATTGATTCCAAAATTAATGGTGAGGCCAGTTTCTTTGACGCCTTTAGAGAAGACAACAATGGCGCTATTCGTTGCGAGGGAGTTATGATATTTTTCAAAGGATTTACCGTTATCCGGCGAATGAATACTGGAATGAATGAAGCGCCTCATTTAGAAACTCTATGTTTACTGCCTTCTAATCAGTTACTTTGATTATTTATTGGGAATTAAGATTCTAATGAATATTGCCGCTCTAACTCCTTTGCCGTCGTCTGTTTTTCCAGAGACATAATAACCTGTCTTTAAAACTATAGTCAAACGGCATTTAACCGGTAATCACGTAACATTTTAGACCCCCTCTCCGTTTACCATCAGGCGTGACTGGGGTCAACCTGTCCTAATTAAACATATGTATATATGCATGAAAGCGATCCTTCAACCTTCTACAGGGCCGTATAGAAAGGTCATTTACTGTAGGTTTTAGGGCCTTTCTTTTAGATTTTATCTGTAGGTACATAATATAGAGAATCTGTATATTTTGTCTCTGTCTGATATATGTCTGTCTCACTCGTGAACGTATCACGCAAAAACCACTGAACGGAATGAAGTTAAACTCACCAGAATTATAGCTTAGGTTCCCGTGTAACATATAGCTTATCTACTATCACACCTAAGTACATGGGTGGCTAAGAAAATCACCATAAGCTATGAGGTCATTAAACAGTGATTTTACCAGAGTGAAAGATACATTTAACCAAGTTATGAAGAACCAGTCAGTGTACGCACTACCCGTCGGAAATATCATTATCTGTCACCGTGGAAATCACCATATTGCGATGTGCCTAAATAATTCCGCCGGGTTACACGGTGTGCAAAATTGTGTCTCTTTTTGTAAGTCTTTTAATTGTTTTAATGGCAAGAATTATAAAAATAAACTGCTAATGAAATCTAAGTAAAATTAGTACTACACATATTTATAAGTGATAAAAGAACTGAATGAACTATTAAATTTATTATTAAGAATAAAAGTGTCAGAAGTAAACATTCACGTCACCGCGGATAATCACACACATTTTTGCATATAAGATGAAAAATGTTTCAATATTGTTTATATTTATTAGAAAGCATTGTTATTTTAATTTCATTTTTTTTAGCACCGGTCAAATGGGGCTCCAATTTTTACGTTTCGGAACTGTGACCGGAACTTTTTTTTGTTTTATTAGTATTGTTATGTTGGCGATGTTAACTTTTTATTTGTAACATTTAAAAAAAAATTTCGGCTGAAGGTGGAAGAGCACGCGCCATCACTTATGTCCTAAGGAGACAACCTTGTCCGTATTGACATAAGAACGAAAATGTCTTAGCTCAATGGACTTCAGTGGTGGTGCGGACTCTATGTTTGAAGACCTACCCTTTACGGGAAACTAACAAAACTGCGTGTGCAAGATGGCGAGCGATCACAAAGATTTTTATCGAATCATCGTTTTTGTAATAAAAAACAAAACCATCTTTAAAATGCGCACCAAATCCTGTCGGGTCCGTGGCTTAGGCCCCCAATGGTCGACGCACCCGTCGAGGCCCCCGGTCGGTTTAATTTGATTCGAAGCAAATATTAAACAAATGTACTGGCAGGCATAAAAATGTTTTACGAAACTAATAAATATATATTGACAGTAGATATTATATTATATGTTAGTGATACTTATATATAAATGCTTTTATTATTTTGTATATACCTATCTTTGTGGTCGTGTTGTTCAAAGCATTGAAAGTATTTTATAACGTTTGGAACATCCAAACGCTTATTTATGTTTGGAGCATCTCTGACCACCCCATTTGAGATAAAGGTCGTGAATTATGTATGTGTATATATATATATATATATATATATTTATTTATAAATAAGTCTTAGTTATTTCTAATTATTTATTTATTTCCGTCAATAAAAAATCTGGTAAAAAAATTGTAGTTGTCTAAATTACAGTCGGTGTCCATCAATGTGTTAATAACAAAATTGAATAACGTTTTATGTAATCTAAACTAATAATTTAAAGAGAAAAGTTCAGAATTTTTTGTACTTTTGTACATAATATACATATTTGTTTTCAGGTAGACTTATTTTTTTTTACAGAAAGCTAAACTATAAGCAAATAACTTACTAATAACTTTTTAACACGAAATACAATCATTCTCGTTTGTAATAACTGCGTCATATATGCATGATACAAATGATTGTAATTTGGTTAAGAAACACTTTTGTCGTTTACTGTACTAAGTACTAAAGCACTAAAAAAACTGCTAAGTGCGAGTCGGTCTCGCGTACGAAGGGTTCCGTCCCATTTTCTATACAACATTAGACACAAAGATCGAGGGAAACGTCAAAAAATCACGTTTGTTGTATGGGAACCCTATTCTGTAAATATTTCAAGCGTCTATCTGATGCCGTTATTAATATCGAGCAAAAAACGGCAAAAGAAATACGTTTGTTGTATGGGAGCGCTAAATTTCAACTACCTACCTATCCGGTTCATGAGATACAGCCTTGTGACAGACAGACAGACAGACAGACAGACGGACAGTGAAGTCTTAGTAATAGGGTCCCGTTTGGCACCCTACGGGTACGGAATCCTAAAAATTATATTAAATTTCTTACAATCAGGGCGTCCACCACAGATGCGTCGACCACTGGGGGCCTAAGCCACGGACCCATCCTATCAAATTCTTTACTTTTGAATGTTAGGGCCAGTTTCTGAATTGAGAATTCCCTAAGTAAATAGTTAACTCTAGTGCTGTCTCTTCGAATTTCTCAGAAACGAGCGTGACAGAACGTTAATTAAGTATTTACTTAGTGGAACTCTTAATTCAGAAACTGGGCCTTAGAGATTAACACTATCTTGTGACAATGTCGCGCCACAGCGCGCCGGCCGCGATACCGCATTAAAACTATATGATTGTACCAACAAATAATTAATATGTCAGTCTAACAATCTATATGTCGTAGCCATATCATAGAATTGACCATATCATGATGTGGTTAGCCATATCACGAAATGTGTCCTTTTCATGAAAAGGCCAAGTCAAACTGGCCGTATCATGAAATGGCTTGGCCAGATCAATGAGTGACCGACGTTTGACGATTTGAATAGCGAAATGCATGACTATTTCATGATGCGGCCAAACGTTAGCGGCCATATCCACCATAATCCACCGTTAGAGGCGCTGATGTTAGTTTGTTGTGTATTTCTACCATGGAGGCGACAGAAAATATTTCTAGTGACGGCAATATTCTCGTAAATACTGTGCAAAATGAGGAAAGTAGGGCAGCAATCTCATTTTGTTGTTATCATTGTACCGCATTGTATTTTACGAGTGATAAAATATAAACCGTTGCTTCTTTTATTGGTATTTTATTCAATCTATAAGGTTCAAATGCACCAAAACACTAAATACGTTAGGCATCTTCAATCTATTTTTCAGCTCAATGCAGTAAATATGTCAAACTTAAATCAGGTTGGTGCATGGAAAAGTCATGGGGCCTACATTATGATATGGCAAAACGTAGATTGACATATCGTCAAACGTTGATGCTTAAACGATACGGCCAGTTTGACTTGGCCTTTTCATGAAAAGGGCACATTTCGTGATATGGCTAACCACATCATGATATGGCACAATCTACGATATGGCTACGACATATATATCGTTCTAGCCCGAATAGTCCTGTTGGCCTTAAGCCTCCCCAAAGCACGCCACATGTTTCTGTTCCCGGCCATCCTCATGCAGCCGCTACCAGCAATTTGCCTTATATTGTCGATCCCATGAGCTGATGGGCGCCCTATGCTGCATTTGTCAATGTTTCGCAAACAGATTTAAATTACAAATCACCGTTTTACATTGAGTATTATATTCCACCTGGAATGAGTTTGAGCAAGCGACAATAAGGGTCAGGGCACTTAATGTTAGACTCTTAGGTTAAGAAATATCTGTGTAATTTCCATTTTTATGTACTTACAATAAAATGTTCTCTATCTATCTATCTCTATCTATTAGATTAGAAAATTATTGATAAGGGTATATGAAAAATCTTAAATATCTAAGTTTCATGTATGGTGTGCAATAAAGGCTATTATTCTAATCTAATCTAAAATTATTTATGTGCAATAAATTAATAATTATTTATGTTTGTGATGTCGTTGCTTCTGGTTCCCAAGACACAGGGTATCCTAGTGTGGGGCCAGAAGCAATGTATGTGCCTGTATGTAAATGTTTGTTTATATAAAAATAAGCTTATTTGTACAAAGGCGAGCTTATAACTAATGAGTATAAAATTTACTTCCAGCCAACCTTGGGTTATGTGGAAAGTGGAATGTGTAGTGTTAGGAAAGAGTAATTGCGAAAAATTACATAGACCATAATAATACATATAATAAAAATCATAGTTATAGTATAATTCCCAAAATACCAAATACATCAACATAATATAAAAATCACAGTGTTTGTTTTCGAGCTCCTCCGAAACGACTTCACCGATTTTTATGAAATTGTTTGTGTATATTTGGTAGGTCTGAGAATGGTCGTAGGCCAGCTAGGATTAAATAAATGTGACAAAATCCCCAAATTATGAAAAAGTCACTAACAATTAAATTCATAGTCAAATCATTACTTTTGAACCGAAACACTAAAATATTGGCTACCTTTTTATTCTCCTGCTAGCAATTTCTTAATTTGTATATTTCTCATAGGTACTTCAAACAATCTTGAAATTTGACGCGGTCAATTTAATTGAGAATTTCAAACTTTTGCTCACTAGAAGTAGTTTCATTATCGATACTGGAGAAACGGTTTCCAGGTTTTTTGTTGTTTAAAGTTTGTTCTGGTTAGATAACCAGTGGACAGCCACCACTTCAAAGTTTTTTTTTATTAAAATCGTTTTATTTTCAAGGCCAAAATGCAAGGGACATTTAAATTGATTCCGAACAATGGTAAATTATAATTAATGTGTCAAAATATTAAGTGTTCGCTTTCACTGTCACTCTATAGCCCTAAATGCAGTATGGAATTCAAAACACAAATGAAATCCGATACCAACTAATAATCATACCAACTCGTAATGTTCCTTTAACAGTATTCTTGTCAAGAATTTGATACAGGACCACACATTTGATTTTCAAGAGGAGAGGCGTCTATGCTTGCAATCGGTATTTTTTAAACCAAGGAATCCCTTATTTTTAAAAAACAAATTTTCAAAGAAATTTGTATGAAATTGTCGGCTATGATGTAGACCATAAACTCAGTAGTTCAGTGATTTTGGTTGTGTATTTAAATGTCTTTTCTTGTCCATAAATAAAAAAAAAGTAAAGGCGCCAAAAAATAAAAGCATAAAAATACACCGAAAACACAGGCCAAGAACTTACCACCGTGAACAATTTCACGCAGACGTCAATGAGAACGAGATGACGTCGAAGTAGCGATATATACTTACATTCTATGGCTACTAGTTCACCACGTTAACGACGACGTCCCGAAAAATCTAATTTTTCGATAATATCGACGATGGACAAGCGGCCTAAAAGGTGACGGACGATACGAGATCATGTATGTATAGGGTTGCCATATTTGGCTAGGGCCTCATCGGGACATTCTTAGATAAGAAAAAAAAGAAAAAATTGTGACATATATTTATTATTTATTTATTTAAACAAACATTAACAAAATTTTAATTACTTGCAGAAGTACTTGGATGGCCATACTTCTCAGAAGATTTTACTTTTTTCATTAATTCTGGGCACCCTTTAACATATTTGTAAAACTCTGTGCAAGTCATGTTGTAATTAACTTGACACTGTAAAATGGACTCCACAGTGTCTGGAAGTAGGCGATTTCGTTCATCAGTCCACTGGGCCGACATTAGCGAAAAAATTCTTTCCACTGTGGCATTGTGGGCCGGGATTGCAAACATATACTCACATAATTTCAACAGCTGGTTTTTTTTTCAGGGTATTCAGTTTGTTTGAAAAAGTAAAGCCATTTCTCTGCCACTGAGTCGATTGACTTCCATTCTTCCGAATCAAGTTTAGCTTCAACAAAGCTCTTTAGATAGTTGTATTGTTCAAAGAGGTTATCGCTGAAAGTCTCCACACCATTACTATTTAAGTATAAAATAGTGTTTTCAATTTTTTCCCATTCTGGGATTTCAGATAACGTCATCCAATCGAACACTTCATATTTATCAAATGAAACAAACCACTTTTTCAGATAATTAGATGCTGTATCATAAAATTCTAATGCTTCCTCTTCAAATTTTGTAACTAGCGCTGATGTTTCCGGTGTTGGATTCTCGTTTTTTAGTTTATTTAATTGGATTTTGGTTTGCATGCCAATAAATTTGGCAGATTTCCTTTCTATCAGGGTTTTATGTGTTTCGTTTAGTAAATTTCTTATTTCTACGATCGACACTTTGTTTTTTTCAACAAGTTTTATATTTTTTTCAAATAAATTCAAGTTTGAATGCAAAAACAGGAAATAGACTTCACTGATTGGATTTTTAAAGAAATCGGAAATAATTTTAGGTGGCTTTGCTTCAGAGTCAAAAAAATTTTTCAGTGGCATCCATAATTTGAGAATTCTTTCAACCGCAGGCTTCAGTGATAACCATCTTGTTCTAGAATGTGATAAAAGAGTTTGATGATTTATATCAATATACGAACAGAACTCTTTTAGTTTCTCTGTCCTAACAGTGTATATAGAAAAATAATTAAATATTTTGAGGACGATAACTTCGACATCCACCGACAAGACTCCAGCAGCGGTTGATATAGTATTGTGCAGAATATGTGCTGGACATCCAATTCCTTCTATATGTTTTTTCAGGTCTTCTTTTATTTTATAAAAAACATTGCATTGACCGCGTCTTTCAAGCCCTCCGAAGTTGGTATTAGTATTGTCTCCACAAAATGCGATTAGCTTATCGAGTGGAATCTGCAGTTGTCTTAAACTGTCGATACAATATTTCGAAATAATTTCCGATGTTTCATTACTTAAGGAATCGAACTTCAATAGCTTCTGTTGGATACCATCGTGTTCAGTAAAATATTGAACAAGTAGAGGAAACATCTTTTCAGCTTTGTGATTGGATGCGTCGGTGCCTATTCCGTAATATGAAACTTGTCGCAATTTTTCTTGAACTTTCGACACCGAATGCGGAGCAAGAATATTTTTTACAATCGCTGTAGCCTTGGTTCTAGCTGTGGATTGTTTTGCTGCAATTTTAGAGCCGGAATACATCGTGGCATTAAGTTTTACGATACAGTCGAGAGAACTGAAAGATTGATGATGTTTAACAACTTTATAGGCTGTCGTAAGTTCCGCTGCCGCAATAAGAAATTCTTCTTGAGTATCTTCTTTAATCATAAATCCGGAGATAGGCCTTGATGTTGATATAGCAGCGAATCTTTTTTTGTGATTGGTTGTAGCAATATGGTGCTTTACGTCAGCCTTACCTCCGTGAGTAATTGATATAAAACAATTACACGTAACACAAAAAGCTTCTTCATTTGTGCGTCCTTTCTTTATAAAACTCCACTCTTTTGTATAGTCGTCCGAAAAATGGCACTTCCTCTTTCTAGCCGCAGACATTTTGTGGATACAAACGTATAACGCACTTATTAAAAGCCGCACTGAGCGTTTTAGAACAAAGTAATCACCTGTACGTCACCGGCTAATCAGAACGACTGACTGGACTGACTGGCTGGCACTGACTGCCGCGCCTCGCTCGCACGCGTCTTGCTTGCCCTCTCTCGCTACTACCCCTTGCCCGCCCCCGCTTGCGCCTAGGCAATTGTGCGGTAGGTACACGCTTACACGCAAAAGTGTTATCGTGGCATTTTAAGCGTTCGTCGGGACGTCGGGACAGAGAGTTCAATAACGGTGACAGTCCCGATATATCGGGACGAATGGCAACCCTATGTATGTAAGATACCTAATGCCAAAAGAAGCAATAAGAACTGCCTGGCTCGATAACTTAATAAAGCATATCCGTGTTCACGCATAATAAAGGCTCCAGTTTATAGGAGTCGAGTCGCTTCGCCAATTGTAAGCAAGCGTATGGGCTAACACACAAGAGGGAGATATCGTAAAAATATATTGAGCAAAGAAAAATAATGACATGAATCGCAGAGAGTTACAAGTCTGTCGATTGACTGATTGATACCGCGTCTGGGGATTCAGTCGTCGTATATCGAAAGTCAAAACATGTCGTAAAATATTATGTTTATTTCCATTCGGATTTGGACAAACACATCGTAGATGTCAACCGTTTTTGATGAGCACTCTTTACAATTGCTGCTATTATGTCCACAATATTCTGGAGGAGACGCATCCGCCTTCTGAAGAACAACAATGATGTTAGTTACAATGAAGTACGAAATTATTGTAGTAATAAAGAGTGGATAACAATTATTCACTACTATATTTAATTTGGGACTTTCATCAAAACAGTTTCTGTTCATTTCCTACATATATGATTAAATAAAAATTACTTTGACCGTACGAATCACGACTAAAATTCAACAGAAATTATGCAAAAAATGCGCATCTTTAGTCGTCTACTTACAGAGCACGCCTCATAGATGTCACCATTCATCATAATTACAACAGAACCAGAGGAAAATACGACAAAAGGAACGATGAGTCACGCCTTTGTGGAGTTGCGGAAAACTACATAAAAGAACAGAGTACAAATTTCAAGAAGCATGAAAGAAAACAAAAATGTAAAAAAAAAAACAATTTAGAAAAATGTGGCCAGAGCGAGAATGATTAATAATTCAATATGGTAACCGTAAAGCGATGAGAAACTAAAGACTTGGCACTAAATCATAATAATCAAACAGCTGAATGGCCACAATATTATATCAAATTACACCTACCGATTGCCATTAATGTAATATGCCTTTATAATTCAAAACTGAACAAAACTATTTAAATTTACGACCGGGGTCCCGTTAAATAAAGAAGCGGATCAAAGCGCCACGGATACTGAATAAAGGACTTTTTTTAGGAAAAAAGATCACCTCAAAAGATGGAGAGATAAAAAGAATCAACTATTCATAGAGGAGTCGACACGCTACGTGGCACCCGCTGTTTTATCGAATACAAGATTAGTCCTTTCAATGTTGGGATTGAATGTGGCCCTTTATAAGGGACAAATATTATGACAAGCGGCTGAACAAACAGAGGGTAAAACATGAAACGGATTAAGGTCACCTCCTTACGCCCAATTACACTTTAATCCTTATTCTCATACCTGAGAAGGAGGCGAGAGATTTGACGACTTTACGGGCTTGAACAATAAACCACAGTTGTTCGGTGTTGACTGAAGGCAATTTAAGTGATACCACGAACAAACTCAACAAAAAAGATAAAAGGAATGGCTCCGAATTAATCCTTGAAGAACAGCGAAGCGAAGATCCTAAAGAAAGACTAAAAGCTCTGCAAGGCATATTGGGAAACGAAATGCAGCCCAAACTAGGTCACTCAATAGCACGCGCGCCTTTCGCATTCAGGATTGATCCGGGACGCTCCGATGCAGGAATTCGATCACCATTCCGAAGCGAGGATTCCTGGATCGAACCATTGCAGGGTTCCCAATAGATGAAAAACGCGACTTGACATACAAAAGAGACCCTACATGAAGACGGCGATATTGACCGAGATGAAACGGCTTGAATAAAGGTAGAGTAATTTGTTAAACAAGAAACATCCAATTCACATGGACACGATAATGCTACGAATACGGGTACATCATGCATTTTAATTCCCACTATTGTCCAATTTCACAACCGCTGGCCAGGTTGAAGTGGCACCGAGCTGTTTGCTGAAACAATAAGGCGTAGAGGGACACACACCGACGGTTTTCACAAATAAGGGGCTCGAGAGGCAGCCAGATCGTATAATGCGTATACAGACAGAGGCACAACCCCGGCTTTCCATCTTTAGACTCATTACGCTTCTATTATTTATCGATGCACTTCTTTGATCCCTAAGAATAAGTTATCACATGCCATGAACCATGAATAGTGCGCTCAAGTCCAAGGCTAAAAATAGTTTGTCACCGTCACGATAAGATGAATACTAAACATGAATGCGTTTGAAAAAGCAGTTTGAAAAAGAATATTTCAGTAATGAATCAAGTCATTGCTCTTTTACCCAAGTTATCGCGGAACCGAATAAGGAAGGGCGTTTCTGGGGACGTTTGAAGAGAAGTTGACTAAATATAAATACCGGCCAAGTCCAAGTCGGACTCGCGCACGAAGGGTTCCGTACCATTATCTATACAACATAGACACAAACATCGGGAAAAAAACGGCAAAAAATCACGTTTATGGTATGGGAGCCTCCCTTAAATATTTATTTTAATTTAATTGTTTATTTTTGAAGCCAATACAGAACTAAATATTCTGTGAATATTTGAAGCGTCTACCTGTTGCCGTTATTAATATGGAGCAAAAAACGGCAAAAAAATACGTTTGTTGTATGGGAGCCTCCCTTAAATATTTATTTTATTCTATTTTTAGTATTTGTTGTTATAACGGCAACAGAAATACATCATCTGTGAAAATTTCAACTGCCTAGCTATCACGGTTCATGAGATACAGCCTGGTGACAGACAGACAGACGGACAGTGAAGTCTTAGTATTAGGGTCCCGTTTGGCACCCTTCGGGTACGGAACCCTAATAAAAAGGAAGAGATCTGTAGGTAAGTCCCTCTGTACTGTAGCATTTGTCTCGTGTAAGAGGGCTCGAGATCAAAAGTTTCGTGTCAAGCGGTCCGCGCATCGTTCAGTCTGCGGATGTATAAGAGATGAGGTTTTACAACCCAGAGGAGACCGCAAATGAGCGATGGTAATGCGACGGAAATTTCGAATTCGTTTACGTACGAAGAGTTGATGTTTACGCCAGGGTTGCCCAAACTTTGTAGCTTTGTAGGAAGATTACAGCACCCAAACAACCGCAGCAGTCCGTAAAGGTGAGCGTGAAACGTGAAAAATCTAAATCGCAAATACCGCTACGATCCAACAGTTTAGGAGCCGCGGTGTACATAAATGACATGACGTGCTGAGTCTCATTCCGAAATCAAGGTCTCCGGAAACGGGCTCGGTGTGTGATGGAATTCGAGGAAAAATGCAAAAATGTATGTGGATGTTTTTTACTCAATCGCAGTTAACGGCTAAATTTACATATAAAGGGTTATTTCTAAATTGCGCAATTCTGGGACACACCAATTAGTTTGTGTTTGGCAAGAACTTTTGTTTCGTGAGATTTTATTGTCCCGAAATATCAGACTTTATGGCATCGTATTAAATTCACTTTTTACGCGCTCTACGTCACTAAATCATTGTCTTACATATTTAACACCTAAGCTTTTGAGCTTTATCTATCAAACAGCGCCACACCGAAGCAGAAAACTCGCCAATATTCATAAAAAAAATTGTTGGAAAAATGGAACATTTAAGAAGTCGAAGAATAAAAGTTGCTGCAAATGACAAACGCCAGCGACATGTTTCAGGAATTACGCTTTTTAGAAATAGCCCTATAAAATTAAATACCAGTCAACACGGCCTTTTTTTTGAGGATTTGCGAAAAATAGCTTTCACCACATCCACACTGTCGAGTTGACGAATTAATGCATGCCAACTCTAGAGTGTAGATGTGTAGCTGGGAAAATAAGGTAAGGGACTAAACCTACCGAACTCCCAACAATCCAGGCGTCGTCGTCGCCCAATCAAAACCTATTACCGGGGCGCAAACCCACTCCCGATAACCCCATCGAATGCAAGTGCTATGCACAACAAATTAACACGGATCGGGCGACGTGTTTGCCTTCTAACTGTGGTACGGTTAAGTGAACGCCCAGGCAGACTGGCAGTTATACAAACAAGCGTCGTGCCGCGACGCACTTATGGACCAATAATGCATTCAACGTGGACGCAAAATGGGAAGATGCGGAGAACGCTCAGCTTGAAACGCACTACGTTTTACCCGGAATTCGAGAACGTGTATAACATATGCGCGTATGCATTATGCGATCATTACTTATTTTATATTCATAATATTTTATATTATTGTACGTATAATGTGTGTGTATGTATTTACGTATGTGTATTATGATGATTTTTATTTACACTGATTTCCGCATGCAGTGCCGCGCGCTGAAGCGCTTGTTTGACATCGGGCGCTAACTGAAAACGGGCTTGAACCCTTAGCACACCGCTGAATTAGCTGCTTTTTGCAGCAGCAGACACACCGCGACCACTTTGTTTTTTATTTATTTTGAAATTAGTTAATTTGTATCTTTGTATTTATAATTTCTTGTACCTATTAATGTCTGCTTAATTTCTTTTCTTTTTTTGTTATGTTTATTTCATTGTGCCCGTGTGTGTGTGACTGTTGTTGCAAATAAATGTATTTCTTCTTCTTTCTTCTATTTGATATGATCGAATCTGAGAGTCAAGGAAACCTCTATGGCAAAGTCAAGCGAGCTATTGAAAACGTTGCATTGCGCTTCAAGACTCACATAGTGCTAAAATTTTTAGCTTGAACTCTATGAGCGGATTCGATACCGATGCGCCAATCCGCTCTACGAAGTTGTAATAAATAAGTGAACCAGAATGCCGTACGTGTCACCCCTTATCACGAATCGAATTTTTCCGGTGATGTCATCAGCAGGTCAATGTGCAGTCGATTGAAACAACTCCACTATCATACACACACAGGTGGTGGGTTCAATTCCCACTGGGGGCCGCCGTACATTTGTAGAAATGGTCTCATTCTGGGTGTATTTCCATGTCCGTGATGTCCTTGCCTGGTTACCATAGCACAGGGTATCCTACTTCGGAACCAGGTCAAGTGATTGTATTGTATGGAAGTTATTATTATTATTACACTCAGTCAATGTTTCAGACACTACTTTGACCTATTGTGCTTTGTGAAACTATCGTACACCATTTTATGCATGCTTCCAGGAATCGAAGACGCCACTTCCACGACGCGGTGGTAGCCCAGTGGGTAGAACAATGGAATCGGAAACGAGAATCGAAGCCAGGTTCGATTCCCAGTGCTTGCGTGTACCTATGACTTTGTTTATTTTCTAAGTTACGTAAATCTGCGAATTTGTATTAGCAATACTACACGCTAACTGTGAAGGAAAACATCGTGAGGAAACCCGCGGCTTGGTTGGCTCCGCACGTGGACATTGACTTGTCTTTCCCGTGGGCTAGACCGACAACAATGTCCCAGGCACTGCAGCGTCCGATTGGTTCCTTTACCTATCTAGTGTGAGTGAAGATGCCACTGGACGCTGTATAAATCACGTATAAATTACGTCGATGCAAATGCCAAAGATTCGAAAAATTGGACTGTGCTCTCAGACTGGACCAAAAACCCTCGGCCTGCTGGGGGTAAGGGCGTCAGCATGCTACATATCCCAGTCGACTTTGAAGTTGTGAGAAGCACTGGACTCCAAAACTTTCCATTTCAAGTAGTGAAAATTGAATGACATACGAGCCAGTCCCCTGTGGATGTTTTGCGGAATGTGGCCACATTTTCGGATTTTTGTCGCCCAGGTCTCCAGTTATAAGCCGAAATTTGAGGTATTTCTGGAGGCATTTGCGTGCACTAGTACTATTTTGGACTGCTTTAAACTTGGACGTAATTTGGATTTCGAGAACTACTACTGCCCTCTATATTTAAGCTTAAGAAACTTTGGCAGAATGTGAGCTTTGATGAAATTTTGCTGGTAGACTGAATGAAGACAATAACAACACAACAGATGGCGCTTAACAATGTCTAGTCTGGCTTTGGTCTTTGCAAGACAAAATTGAAAAAGCCAGCTTCAACAAGCTCTACACTATGTAGTGTCTAAATCACTGGATAAATGTGTAATATGTGATACATGAGACTTCAATATTTTTAACCATGTATATGTTTTCTCCGATTTTTTTTTTATTGCAGCCCAATTGCAGCCTACTATGGATATCTTACCCTTTAAATGTGAAATCCATCAATCACCTGTATTTTCATGATCCGAATTAAAGGTGTAAATCACATGGATCAAATTCCTACCAAGCAAAATTTCAATGCATGTAAATCTACTGGTAACCAAATATTAGGGCTACTGCCAACTGCAACAAATAGTATCCACTTAATTGGAAGGCATTTGTGATACACTTTTTAACTAGTACAGGTATCAACAACTCCTACTTTATTATTAGCATATAAATTGAGTAAACTAAGCTGAGCTCTTATGTAAACTCTTCTTATGGACAATAAACTTTTAAATTTTTTTTTTAACATTGTAGGTCTCTTTTTGGTCTCATTTGATATCATTCCTATTCTAATCTCCAACCTTCATCATAAATAAGTCAGTACTAATTATAGGTAGTACATTACACTAGGTGCGGAACTGCAAATATTGCAGAGGAGGTGCGATGGGGCAACTAGTAAGATGTCTGATTTTCCCTTTGAAGTAAGTACATCAAATCGCCGTGCAAGACAGCAGCAAGTGGAGATCTTTTACAATCACCCTATGTCCCTGATGAGGGAGTACAGAATGTAAGTAAGTAAGTAAGTACATCAAGTCAACACTGACCTTCCGAAGAGGCACCTTGAAGCAGATGAAATTGGTACCTTCAATGACAGAGCCACAAGACTTGTAGGCCGTCCATCTGAAACATTCCATATTTGTCTTATGTTAGTTCTAGTTAGACCTGACATTTCCGTACCTAGCCTCAAAGTTGGGCCATTGTACGTAGCAAGCGCTAAGTTATGTAAATACCTCAGACACTAGGGTTTCCTCACAATGTTTTTCCTTCACCGTTTGCGAGTGTTATTGCTACTATAACTTTACACATGTCCTTAAATTAGAAAACAAAGTCATTGGTACATGCTGGGATTTGAACCCACCACCTCCCGAATGAGGAGCCGGTGTTCTACCGCTCCGCTACTACCGCTTTTTGTCTTATTTATGTTACATAAAACAAATGCAAGTTAAAAATTGCAATTTCAACAAAAAATGGCATCAATCAAAACAATACTAGTCTTTATAATGGGCAAAAATAAACAAAAAGGAAGTTGAAGTTTTAACAGTTTGAAGTTTGTACACAGTTTGAAGACTTAGCAAATGGCGCTCCTACAAGCTGATATGCTGTCGAGGCGATGGTTTTTTTCTCATATCGCCCAAAGAGGAGGTGGCTTCTGGGCGTTGTCCCACCTGCGCGGGAGCGTCGCCGTCCGTCGACACGGACGGGTCCTGGGCGGTGGAGCTAGGCTCCAGTGGTCGAATCCGGGGTCTTCGGTTCTTTCGTCGCGCGTCAGCGAGATCAAGCACTGCTGGGTGGAACTCCGTTGGGTGTGGCTGTCGAGGCCACACTGCGTCGTGTTTTCATTTAGATTTTGTGAACGGACTCGGTGACATCGACCTTATGGGTACCTATTTTGAAATATATAACAGACGATTCAGTATTTACCTGTCAGGGATAGCTTTAGCCATCTGGAAACAGTGAAATTAAAAAGGCCACAAAATAATTGTTAAATTCGAAGTATGTAAAATGTTTTAATAGATATCCATAACCTAAAAATCTTGTTTTGGAAAATAAATGGATGGAACTGTCACTGGCTGTCACTCCCTGTCATTTTTTTTAAAAGGTTTAAAGTGTCTGGATTCCATCTTTTTGAGCCTTTTTTCACTGTCACTGTCAGCAGCACAGATTAATGTCATGCATGTCATATTAGAGTCATGTCAGATGATGTCAGTGTCAAAAATACCAAAAGTAACGTTGTTAAAATTAAAGGAAATGTTAGTGTCTAGATCGTGAAGCATTCCACATTTTTTAGACCGTGGTTTTTCAAAGCTCGAAATTTCCCAAAATTTGTCAATTCTACAGTTTGTCGTCTGCGCTTAGGCCACTGCTGCACCCCTGTTTTCCTTCACAAAATTCAGATTCGGGATAATTCTTTGTGTGAGTGTGGTCTTGACGAAGGGACCACTGATCATATTTTTTTCAATTGCCCCCGTTTCCCCTCTTTATACCCATTCCTCCCTTGCTTTATCCCTCGTCCCATCAACTTCAAAACCCTTTTTCTGTACACCCATACTAAATTCATTAGAATACTATGTAAATATATTATTTCAACATTCGACTTTAACTCCTCATCAAATTATAATATCTCTTTCCTTCTACATTGGTTTCTTGTATATATAAAGTAGCGTGTACCTTTCACAACGTGACACTGGCAAAATCCCTGTGCACCCTACAAGCACGGGGCAAAGTCCAAATAAAAAAAAAAGTGTCTAGATAGGCAATTAACAATAAATTGAGCTACTTCATCGACCGTGTTGCGTTGGTATATAATATAATATTCGCGATTTCTGTCAACGGTTTTTTTTGCGTGTGGACGGAAGCCGAATGAATTTAAATATACGTTGTTTATGTATAAGAATAATATAGGTATAATATAAGTAAATAATATATAGAGATAGAGCGCACCGCAAACAAACTGCTACGCAGTTTGGCGAAATTGTGTATTATATTAAGGTCTTATTTTTTTTAATAAATAAATAAATGAATGAATAAAAACGTCTGTCGTCGCTGTTCTTGGGTAGTAGGTACATGCGCTTTTGGGATTAGTATCGTGTTTAGTATCGTTATATTTTGTTTATTATCCCGTTCAAATACTGTTTGGATACGACCTTTTGGAGTTAAGTTACGCGACAGTGATGACTTGTAGGGTCAGAAAAACAGTCAAATGAATAATATTAAAAAGTTAATTTATTTTTTTGCAAGTATTAAGGCGACTTAAATATTAAATAAAGATAGTTCGAGAAGGTGCGATATCTTTCCATTCTCTCGGAGGTTTCTAGAATGTTCCCGAATGATTGAGTAAGTACGTAATAATAGAACTCTACTTGACCAGTCTAGAAACTTTGAGAAGTACCTAGAACGATATCGAAGGTACTAGAAAACTATGGAACATTCTAGAACATCTTCTGGAAATACCCAGAATAATATCGAGGATAGTCTAAGTTCTAGAAGACTATCGATTATTCCAGAATGTCTTTCTATCTCTGTCTAACAGATAGCTCTATCTCTTTCTAGCACATAGATTATTCTGGAAGGTTCTTTTGTCTCTACATACATAAGTAGGTAGGTACCTATCACGTAATCTATCTGCACTTAGCAACTAGATTATTCTACACAGTTCGACTACGCCGTCCGTAACAAATATAATCTAAAAAGAAACACTTCCGATGAAGTTGTATTCGTCACTCGTGTCACGTGCTTTGCCGACAGCGTTGCTAACGGTACTCACAAACGTCAGTTGAGTTGACGTCATATGCCGCTCCATTCCAAAATGTCGTATCCTAACAGCATTTGAACCGGATAATACTTTTTGTTGGGTATTTTTGTAAAAACCTATTTAATAAAACCCATGCTACACTGCCATGGAGGCGGAATTATACACATAGCCTACAGTGAAATGTTTCAATTGCTGTAGATTTAGGCATAGAAAGCCCATCTGTAGGTCAAAATTCAGAAAAGCTCTCGCATCAACCCAGCCACCAGCAAAGACTGACCAGTGTAAAGAAGGCAAACAACTAATAAAAAACTAATGGCTAAATTTTCGATGTCATATTTTGAAGCCAACAACAAAATTCCACCGATTCCCCGTCCATATAAAATCAAAATCAAACCCCTCAGGCTGCCAATCTTCCCCCTAACTACGAGGCCTTCTTAAAGAACATCTGTTCACTCACAGTACTCCCCACAACAATCTCACAGAAAAACTGTTCAGTTAAAGCCCAGGACACATGCCCCACTTTCCTCTGGATACGACAGACGGGCCCACCAAGCCTTAATGCAGGATTACTCCTAACTCTCCGTCTGGAAATGGATGTGGTTACAGCCAAATCTACTACCTAGCAAACAAACTCAGATGTCAGTGAATCAATCAACCAAGTGGTTTCCATGCTTTCTTCCCTCATCTGTTCAAATTCTTTACCAGATAACGTTGCCACTAATCTAAACTTAATTTTCAACACTCTCCAACATGGGTTTCCTCCCTTTTCACTGCTTCAGTGGAACGCGCGGAGTATTATATATAAAAGACATGAGTTAATGTACTTATTAAACAAATGTAATACAGCTACATGCGGCCAGTGAGACTTGCCTTAAACCAGGACTCAATTTTAATGTAAATAATTTTAGATGTGTACGTAATGATAGGTAGGATTCACAACTATGGCGGCTGCGCCAGACTTGACCAGACTAAAATTCCTTTTTCCCCCATAAATCTAACCTATAAATAATACATGGAAAGGAAACACAAATACAAATGAAAAACAAATCTCCACTACATAAGCAGCCAATATACGTCCCACTGTAGGAGATAGTACGGGCTTAATCACCACGCGTGCCCACCGCGAATTGGCGATTTCAAGTGCTGAGGTATGGTCAAATTTCCTCACGATGTTTTCCTTTACCGTTAGCGAGTGGTATTGCTACTATAACTTCACAAATGTACACAACTTAGAAAACAAAGTCATAGGTACATGCCCGCTACCACCGCTGTGTCTAGATAACTAAATCAATAATAAATCGAGTCGAAAATAATAAATTGTGTATAGACTTTATTAATAATATGAATCGAAAATAATAAATCGTGTTTGGGCTATATTCATTATTGTTTAATGTAGGCCAAGTGAGTAAGTTTTTTTACATAATAAAATTATTAGTATCATGGGCAATGTCTGTCATTCAGAGCGGCAATAACTATAATAGGTGGGCAATAACTATGATTTTCGATGAGTTTTTGTTTTCATTTTTTTAACAAGTGTTAATGTTGATTTCTGCCAGTTGTTTTGATTAAAATAAAAATTAAATTTTCTGTTAAAAACAAAAATATTTCGGAATATCAAAGGGAGGCATAAGCACAAACAAAGACCCGACTTGGGGGAACGATGAGGTAAAGGAGTTTTTAAGCTGTGGCAATGAATGAAACGCGAGGAATATCGCACCGAATATAAAAGCGCCAAAGTCATCGCCAAGCGCAAAGTAGTCCAAAAGAGGGCTAAGTCAAAAAGTAATTTCTATGAAAGACTGGAAACCGCAAAGACTGATATAGACATTTTCAAGATAGCGAAACAACGCCACAAATCTGCCATGGATATAAAAGTCAACAAATACATCCGTAACCAAGATGGGGCCTTACTTACTTCATATATATTTATTTATAATAAATAAATGAATGAGAGATGGAGACGAACTCCTCAATAAAGGGCTAGACATCCATTGCACTCAGAACCTCCTACTTAGGGACCCCAGCAGGATATCAACATATTGGAGGTGAAGAATGCCGTAGCCAAAATAAAAAACCACAAAGCTGTGGGGCTAGATGAAATACCTGCGGATATCTGTAAGAAGATGGGACCTATTGTTCTCGAGTGGCTTACGAGACTATTTAACACTATACTTATAGAAAGCAAAATCCCCCATTCAAGGCGTTCCAGTTTCCTTGTCCCTTTTTATAAGAACAAAGGAGATGTCAGCTTATGCGGACACAAAATCTGGGAACGCATTCTCAAATACCGCTTTGTGTGTATTACAGAAAACCAGTTTGGCTTCACTTCAGGCAGATTCACTATAGATGCTATTCAGGTAGTCCGAATCCTGATGGAAAAGCACCAAGAAAATCGTGAAGACCTACACCTTATTTTCATAGACGTAGAAAAAGCATTCGATAGAGTGCCTAGAGTGTTGGTCTGGCACGCGTTGAGGGCTCAAGGTGTAGGTACCGGAAAACTACATCACGCTTGTCAAAGACATATATTTACATATAATGGTATAAGCACGACCGGTCCGAAGCCTAGCGGGAGAGAGCAAACCATTAGAGGTCAAACTTAGTGTCCATCAAGGCTCAACACTGAGCCCCTACCTTGTCACCTGAGTAATGCAGGGGGGACTGAATATTACCATCTCACTCGTAATATTCAGTCCCCTCTGCCTTGGTGTCTGCTTTATGCCGATGATGTTGTACTGATCGAGACCAATGCGGAAAAATTATAAACTTCCCTAGACCATTGGAAGGAGTCACTTGAAAGCGACGGATTACGCATCAGCAGAAGCCAAACCGAGTATTTGGAATGCCGTTTCTCCGAGAGCACGAATAACAATATGATCCATATAGATGGTATACCATTACCAAAGGTATCTGAATTAACCCTTAATAAGGCGCGAGCCAGTAGGCTAGTTAGAGAAAAAGTTGAAATTGATTTAGGGTAAGTTGATACTCTAGAATATGAAAAAATATAAAAAGGGGGGGTTTTCATGGGGGGAGTAGCTTTTTTTGGGTGGGAAATAATATCCCTTTGCCCGATTAGGTTTACGCATTAGGTTTTTGGGTGGGAAATAATATCCCTTTGCCCGATTAGGTTTACGCATTAGGTTTTTGGGTGGGAAATAATATCCCTTTGCCTGATTAGGTTTTGTACTTTTAGCCTCAGTTTCAGTATTTCCATATACAAGCACTAGCCCGTGGTTTGGTTTACATTTTTTGTAAAATTATTAAAATTTGTGTAAACTAGAAGATTAAAACAATTAAGAATAATAAAAATGTTTTATTACGCTTATAAAACTAGGAAAAAATTAAGGTAAATAAAAAAGCGTGCGACAGAGATAAAAATGTGAAACGTGCATGTGGTGTTAGAACGAATAAATAGAAGAAATAAACAGGTCAGATAAATAATAAATGCAAGTGCTTGCCACCAACAAAAAAATTGTGTCTGACAACTATTGGCAAAAACATAACACCAAATAAATGCAAACGAAGTCGGGTGCAGTAGCTAGTTAGCAATAAAAAAAATCATGAACTTATCGGGCAAGGGGAAATAATTTCCCACCTATAAATTTGCAATTTTTGAGTTTATGGTTTATTACATTGCCTTTGAAAACACACATAAAACACCATCAGAATAGACCTTTTACCAGAGCAATCAAATTGTTCTTACAGGATTTTTTGTAGAACAAAAACTCGTTTTTTCTTCCGACCGTCAGAAAAATCACCGCTTTGTTTACTCAAAATTCTCCCACCGACTCTTTGACATAAAAAAAATAAGTCAAAGGTTGCCAATAAGCAAAAAGTGTTGCCAGGATAAGAAAAAAAAGTCCTAATAATCTGTGGTAAGTGGTTCATTCGTTCACTGCAAATGATTTGTAGACAATATTTTACTTTAAAAAAAAATCGTCGTGGTGGGAAATAATTTCCCCTTGCCTTATTAAGGGTTAATGTGGCCCCGATCACAGAAAAGCTCACTGAGACACAGCTTAGATGGTACGGACATGTGATGAGACGAGAGGATAATCATGTTGTCAAACAGGCCCTACAGATCTCAACTATCAAAAGAGGTAGAGGATGTCCATAAACTACCTGGTGGTCAACGGTAGCCAAGGACTAGAGAGCGAACATACAACCCAGGACAGAAAATCCTGGAGCAAACGAACGAGGAGAGCCGACCCCAAATAATGGGATAAGGCAAAGACAAAGAAGATATTATGTGTTTCAATCCGTTAACCGGGCAATAACTGTATGGTTTCCCCTACGTATCAATTATTAACAGTTTTAGATAGGCAGGGTAACCTTTATACCGCAAATCACTACGTTATTAAATTAGCTTCCATTAAAGAATACAATCCACTTAATCACTAATGGTAGTAATCTACGTTTAAATTGTGGATCAACTGTCCGTTTCATTCCACCACATATGCACCAAAGGGTCGACTTGGGGTGTGTCGATCGATGGTTCCGCGTTGTGTGAACACACCTTGAGTAGGTACTGTTTAGTGGAATCTTAACTGTTATGTCAAATTTTTGCTTCTCTTCTTTGTGTCAAATGAATTCAAATGATTTTGGAACGCGGTCATAACATAACCTAAAAACAAAATATTAGTATTGGATTTTGTATAAAAATAATTAAGTTCAAAATGAAAGCATCCTTAGATAGATAGTTATATGTTGATAAGTAAGGTCCTTAAATTACTGTTGGTCAATAAATGGCTAGCTCGACCCTCTCGAATAGATCGTCACCATAGCAACCAAACAATATGAAAAGAAGATCTCGTTTGATCGAAGAGTGCGACGCGAAGGATCTTCTAGATAGCGTACAAAAGCGAGCCAAAGCCATTACGATTGACGTGAGCGAAGGCAAAATGTATAGGAACACCGTTTGGTATAAATCCCTTTTGAACGCGGAGAAATCTTGCCTGAAAGCTGACCAAATCAAGAAGTTCCATTACAAGTTTGAAGATGGACGGGAGATGGTGGAAGAGTATAACGTAGACACGCAAGTCATGCTTCGTAGAGCCTGGAAGGTCTGCGGGAAGCTTGGTGGCGAAGGGAAGTGGGATATAGAATTTGGAGACCCAATACCTGATGCCACTCCACTTATAGATTCTCTTGAAATCACGGAGAGTAAAGATCAAGTAAATATGTAAACTTATACTGTAATTTAACACTATACTAATATTCTGGACTGAGCTACTATTTTTTTATTAATTACTTCATAACTTCTGTCTACTTTTCATTTGACTTCATAACAATTTTATGCTACTCATAAACAAATTATTTAAGCAATAACACTTTGTTTTTAGCCCATACTGACTCGTCGCAACACAAGAGTGAACCTAGAATGGAGAATCAGAAACCTACCCTACCCTATAGAAGTCTATTCTATTTCTGCTAACTCTGATGAGAAATCTATCATTGTCCGTACAACAAACAAAAAGTACTATAAAAAGTTGCATGTACCAGAACTGATGAGATTGAATCTTCCAATAGAACAGGCCAACATCTCTTCCAGCCATAAGTTTAACACTTTGATTATTATGGTATGTATCTGTAATGACGTTATGCAACAATAGTGAGGTGTTCTTATTTTCATTATAAATGGTTTCTTTTCAGTATAAAAAGCCAGAACAACTTATGGCAATGGAAAAAGAATGGTATGAAGAGCTAAAAAAAGTGAAAGCTGTAAAAGATATACCAAGTGACTGCAAATCACAGTGACTGAAGATGTAATTGAGTTTTAGTCATATTTATAAAACATGACTGCTTTAACTCTCCTCACATGTAGCTTAAATAGTCTGTGGTAAAGGGAAACGGCCTTATAAAAACACGATTCCTCTAAAGCACTCCTAAGAGTAATTTACATCTTCTTTGGGCAGTTTATTTAACCTGTGGTTACGACTTTTCCTTGTAAAATCTCCACCACAGGCTATTATAATCGGCGTTTTAAAGAATCGTGTTTTTATGGTTCCGTACCGGAATAAAGGAAAAACAGAAGCCCTATAGCTGTCTCTCAAAGTAGGCGATAACGCCCCCTTGTGGGCGCTGGAGGCCCAGAGGTGGGCGATAAGGGGCCCAGAAAAAATTGGGGGGCGCTGATGTGGTTTAAGGGGGCGATGGGTGATTTGTAACTTCAGCTACTTCATATTTTAAAATTCACTGAAATTAAGATCCTCCTACTACACAACATATTTCATATTAATTCACATGTCTATCCTATTTTATTGTATAAATACAAATTAAAAATATATTAAATATCTATTATTTTTAATGCGGTCACAACGCTATTTGTATCTTAAGATATTTAGTAATAGGTATACTTATCAAACACTGAAAAATATTCGTGTCTTCAAATGTAGCGCCTGCGCGCAGGTGAAGTTCCCACCTCCGAAGACACGTCTTAAAAACAGATATATCTATTGATGCTGCCAAGCTAAGCACTTGCCGAACGCGGGATTTTTTATGTAGGTAAAATTGAAATTAGAAGGCGCGAACAAATATTTATTATTGCTGTCTCTCTGGTATGAAAAGTCTCGTTTAGAATATAGGTTTAATTAAACTCCAGGCGAGTCTAATATGTTATCACCTTAGAGGCGAAAAAAAATGGGGAGCGAATTAAAGAGTCGAGACGGAATTAAGTTGAAAAAATACTTTATTACTACAATGCAATAAAGGCTTAAAGTCCATATGCTAACTTGGTACGTCACTGTGAACTGATCAGAGTTATTTTCACTCTCACTGTGTTTGGCACTATTCAACACTTCCTTGATGTCGTTGAAGTCGATGTCGCGCAGATCTACTTGGTTGTTTCCTTTCGTGATGCTGGGTCTGGGATCTGTACAAGAGGTAACTGAAGGCTAATTGCTGATGCGTTTGTTGTAGTACTTATAAATAGCTCTCCAACTTGTGTCTTGCAGTGTTGACTTGGCGTTAATATGTAGGTACCCTGTACGTTGTGTTTGTGAACCTCCGTGTCAGTGTTCGGTGATCTAAACTAAACCGTTGAAACGGACGATGGATATAGATCCAACTGCTGAGATCCTACCGGCTGCGCCAATTAAAGAGTCGAGACAGAATTATGTTAAAAAAATACTTTATTAACTTGAACGGACAGAGTTTCTCCTAGGTCTAACAATATAGTAATCATCTCAATAGTCTAAGTAACAACTATTTATATCTAAATAACATCTTACTCAGCAATGACGTTTGTCCCCAATTTGGTCTGCGCGTGTCTTGCTAGAAGAGATGACAAAGGTGACATCCGAAGGGTCGTCACACTTAACTATCGCTACCCACTAACATTACCCAATAACTGATTTTCAAAGTGGGCGTTAGACGAAATGAGTTTGGGGACCTCTGCCCTATAGGATCACTTTGTTGTCTGTCTGTTTGTCAACACCCTTTATCTCGTGAACGCGTGGCGGTATCGAGTTGAAATTAAAACCATATACTCAGGTCTAGTCCCTTGAAGCTGTGAAAAAATCAAACTCCTAAGTTAACGTAAAAAAAGGATACGGCCGTTTCTGCAAAAAAACGTATATTTCGACACACAAGGGAATCAAAATTTATAGGGTACATCCTGTTGACCTAGAACTATGAAATTTGGCAAGTAATATCGTCTTATACTACAAGTAAAGGGAAAAATCTGAAATCTGAGTGTTTTACAGTTATCATGTTTTTATGATTAACACTGTTAGGTTTTATTCATAAGAACTTCGGAATAAATAAAATGCTTTAATTTTAACACAGTATTCTACTGTTTTATTTACAAAATTACATGTTATGGAATTGAGGCTAACATAAGATCTCTGTGGTTATATAGACCTTTTACATCTATGTCACAAATTTATCATGTCTTACTCTAGATAAGTGAAGTGACCACTCAGACGCCTGAGACATATTTTTTATTTGTAGTGCCTGGGACATATTTTTCATATAAACATTATTGGAATATTTTAGGGTAAGACCACCAATCCTACTAATATTACAAATGTAAAAGTTTGTGAAGATGTTTGAATGTTTGTTACTCAATCATGCAATAATCGCTGAACTGATTTAGATGAAATTTGGTACGGAGATAGTTTGAGTCCCGGGATGTTTAGACTTCTATAATTATTTAGTCTGTCACTTTACCCCCTTATCTCAGTAGTTTGGTTGTTTAGTCTAGGTGATGCAATACAATTTGACTACTGAGCTTGAAAGTTCAGTCACCAGACTGAATAACTGAACTACTAAGACCAGCAGCACCTTACATGCTGACAGACTAATCACTATCATCCATAGCTAAAGCCTTAGCCTGTTCTTTCAGTTCCTTTTCATCAATTTCATTATCAAGTAAACCTTTTTCTTTCAAATAAGCTCCATATTGTTTTGGGATGCCCATAAAAGTTTTCACTTTCGCCCTCAGCTGTTTCCAAGTCTCTTGATAGTAGTTTTTCTTATCCTTTGCCATGGCTTTGTAGTCGTGTCCATATTTGTCCATTAGGTAGGTGATGAATTCCACTTGTCCTTTAGGTAAACTGTGAAAATAAGAGTTAAAATAAAAACCGCACTCTCTTTAATCAGTATTTGATCACTGCTTTATTAAAAAACAGATGGTGACAGTGGAAATCAATGAAATCGATAGGTTAAGTTGCAGTTGAATTAAACATACCAAAACTTTCTTTCTCTTGGTGCCCTTGCTTCTCTCATCAACTGCTCCGCTACCTCCTTCTTTGGTGGTATGTAGACTGACTCTTCTTCAGATTCTGAATCACTTTCTCTCACCATGGTCATGGCTTGCTTGAGAACCTCTCGTCTGTGGTTAGGGATTTTTATGACTTTATTAGGATCATTTGCAAGGCCCATTTCTTTGAGGTTACGCTGCGAAGATTTGCTGCTGTCCCATGCATCTTTGATTGTTTTGCTGGAATGAGATAAATAGGGCACTTGAGCATCAAACATGTTAGAAGTTACGATTATAGCGCTATAAGACACTCCACAAGGTTTCAGAACTTACCATGTCACTTCGCCTGTGCTACGTAATTTTAAGTGCATTCGTTTCCGATTCAGTTTGTGAAGGTATTTCTTTTTACGGTGCTGCTTTTTGATCTTCATTTTCTTTTATATTTATTGCTAAAACAGAACAAAATTGTTTCAGTAGGTTTTGTTTACGACAGCTTTTGATTGACCACAGACTTTTGACGTTTCACCACGTGCCATATTTTTTTTATCTGTGCAGTGCTCACAGATTGCCCCACAACATTTTATTCCCCGTTACAAAGCTGATATCATTTAGATGATTTAATCGACGCGATTCCGCTCCGCTGAAAACGATCTTTAATCATGTTGTTCTTTAGCTACCAATATGGATTAAAATACTGGCGTGGTGCGACTTACGAGACGTGAAACGTGGCGTGCTCCGTGCGGCCGGTGCACACAGAATAACGAACAGGCTAAGTAGTGCGTCAAGATGACGCGGGCGTCAAGTAATCATCGCTGTCTGAACGTACCTACTGCGTTTCAACATCATTCAAATAAAAAAACCTTCCTTCGCCGGTAGTCTGTCTAGACAAACAATCTTCTACTCACTCACTATGACATGTCATGTCATGATGTCAGTGTCACCAGTCAGTCAGTTCCTTGCTTCCTTTTAAGGTTAGATTTGGGTTAGATAGATAGAATCACATGTTTTATGATAAAGTAACTTGTGACGGTAAAACCAATTAATTAGCAACATGCCTCAAACGGGCGCAACACGTTATCAAAGGTTCCTCAAGTCGGAGAAAGGAAAAACAAAGCTTAAAGCCAAGAAAGATTTGCCAAGGGGCACAAACGTAACAAAAACAAATTTTAAGGTGAAAAAGATAGTTATCAAGGAACAGCTCAAGAAACATGTTGAAAGTGAAGCCTTATCAACGAGGAAACTGAACGTGAAAGAGCTACTTTCGCGTCTAAACCACTTTAATGTTCACTCAAGAACTGACGCGCTTGATGGACTAAAAGAGCTTATAACAACTCGCCCTGATGTCTTGGAGCAGAATCTTGGCCAGCTCGTTAATGGTATTATGCCGCTCGTTCTAAATATCGAGAAAGTAGTAAGTTACCAATCTTTATTCCATTCTTTCCACATTTATGAAGTTATTTCAGCCAGTTTTATTTTATTCTTATCACACTCCTATTTCACACACTCGACCCCACAGGATTTCAGGGGATTATTGTATCATATATCATAAAGGCGCTTATACACGGGTGGCACGTTGTGAACGACAGTGCCAACTGCAGCCATTGACACAGTCGCTGATATGTCGGCGTCAGATATCCATGGGCTGCGTTTGGCACTGTTGTTAGTAATGTGCCACCAGTGTATAAGCACACTAATTGAAATCTTCGTAGATCTGTCCCTCTAGAAACGTCCTTGCCTAACAGTGGCACATTATAGGCTAAAAAGTTTCCTAGTTGTCTCAGTTGGTCCCTATCTTCTTGGGTATCACCTTATGACTGATGGATATGAATAGCTAGTGGCTCTCTTCTTTGGTCATTTTAACATACTGCTATTTTCAGGTCCGACGTGAATCCCTCAAAGTGCTTCACCTGATGCTGACCAATGCAACTATTGTGAGGATAGAGCCATTCTTTGACATAATGTGCACTTATCTACGTAGTGCTATGACTCATATAGACTCGAGAATCCAAGAAGATTCTCTGCTATTCCTTGATGTTTTGCTTCTTTGTACTCCAGAAAGAATAGCTAACGATTTCCACAAAATAATACCAAATTTTCTGGACATGATATCAAAGCTGCGAGTGGATTCTAAGCCTGGAAGGACTCTGACTGTAAATCTTGACAGTCAAATAACAAGTGTGAAATGGAGAGTCAAAGTTTTACACAGACTTCAAGAATTTTTACATAAGTATATTGAATGCAACAACATAAACAAGTCTGAGAAAACTGTTGCACAAACTAATGTAAAGTTTGATGCTAACATAGTCAATCACTATCCATTATTTAATTCAAATTACACTTCTGTGTGCTACCTGCCATCGGTATACAATCAAAATTCTGACTTAACTGAGAGTCCACTAGATGATGTGGAGAAATTCAAGACCTACATCAATACGCTGATGCCACTGCTCTTTGAAACTTGGCTAGAAGTCTGTCCAAATGCTAACAGGGAAGCTAATATTGAAACTGTTGTCAACGAAGATGCTGCAGGCTTATTGAAACATTCTCTTGAAGTTATTACTTCTTTATGGGAACTTGTTAAGTATCTGAACAAAAAGAACCCAAACTCTGACATTTTGCATTTCTTCTGTCAAAAATACAGGCAATCTTTCACACAGCATATGTTTCAGTCCTTCCCTTACATAACTAATTTACGTAGAGGGAACAAAGCTGCCGCTTCAACAGTATTTGATGACACTGTAAGAGATCCAAAGTTGGTTTTAGAGAACTTACAAATCTGCCAACTGTTCATTCAATTCAACCCAAATGTGAATATAAAGACACAAAATGCAGAGGTAACTTCACTCTTGAATTATATTGAAAGGACTTTCAACCAGAACTCTCAGGAAGATATCAATAATTCAGTAATTAAAATATTGCATACAATATTTTCCAATGAAATTACAAACTGGACAAAAAATACCTTGGTAATGGATGCATTGTTCCGAAAACTTATATGGGCTTATTTCAACCAAGAAGTGTCCAGCAACTTCAGACAAAAAATATTTGCGCTACTATGCCAAATTGCTTTGAATGCCAAACTTACACATTTCCACACCAGTGAGGCTTTTGAAAAGTGGGTTAGCAACTTGCCTGATATTTTATTAGAGGAAACAGTCTCTGTTGAGACCATCAATATTTTAATCAAGTTTGCTTCAACAAACAACAAAATTTTCAACAATGTTATAAAACCAAAACTGCAGGCTATTGTTAATAACTTGCCCAAAATAAAAGTAGCTGAAGTGAATGATGCAAGTGTTTATAAATTGTTTTCTCTGCTCTATTGGATCAAATGTTGGGATAATGACACTTTGAATTTGCTTGAGAAACAGTTTGTTGAAAATTCATATAAGAGAGACCATGGGAAATATATATTTGATACACTTAGATTGAGAAGTGGAGGTGTTTATCAATAAAATTGTTAATATGTACATACTTGAAGCTGTTTTCATTTCTATAACTCAAAACACAATAGTAAAATGTAGCTTTTTTATTTTAAGAACTCATTCAAACACAATATTTCAAACCAAACATCTCAATAAATGTTAATATTATAATATTGCAGGTAACAAAATTACTGTATGGTAACTCAATTAAAGATACATTACAATTGTGACAGCAAAGTGACCAAGTGATCTTTATATCTGTCTATTAATATTACCTAACAGTAAAATTATGAGGAACTCAAAGTTGTTAAGACTCCTAGGTAATTCTTGTAAACGAAAAGATCCTGCAATCCTACAATAGGATTATAGCTATCTTAGAGAAACTACTCTAAAACTGGCTAACAAGTATTTATTCATGTAACAAATATAGGATGCAACATTAAACTACTTTAAAATTATATTGATCGAGATATTCAAGTGATATTGCAGTTTTATAGCAGTGATAATTTGTGTCTTAATATTATGGCTTATGCATTGCATTGTCTATTACATGTTGTAGCGTCGTTACGGCGTTGTGCCTCCATTTCATAAGTTTTGACACGAAATCTAAAAGTAGGAGAGATTCAATAAATAAGAAGACTAGTTGAACTAAAAACTAATGGGTATACTAAAAAGAGCTAGAATATGTACACTATATAAATAAATTTCACTAATAGTTGAATTTAAGATTTTCACATTTGGCAAATTTTGGCAAAATTATACATCACCAATTGAGTTCTTTATAAGTAGTATTTTTCAACTATTTTAGAGTAAATTAATTGTGCATTGAAGCACTTAAAAGGAGACTTTGAAAGTCAGACTTTCTATCTTAAAGTAAAAACAGATTGTACAAATACAAGAGATTCAAAATATGAAAGAAACAAAATAGCATTTTATGCATGTGACGGATTTTGATAACATAATTTAGTAAATCAATGTGTATTTCATACGTATAACAATGAAACCAACATTCGTTACAAGACATTCTTCAAATGTCTTTTTACAATCTTATTTAGATCTGATAATGAGTAACATTGTTGTTGTCCATTCCACAATGAAAATGTAGCATTAAATCTCACACGTTGCCATCGACCGATTCTAGAATCATTCATCAATTAATTCTATTTTTAATGTACCAACAAGTCGTAACAGTCTAAAATCGGAAGACGGTTTACATACTCTGCTTACATTTTCCTTTAACAGTCATCGTTCATGCATCAAACATCCTTGCCCTAATAAATCACGCGGGTTTTTTTTCTGATTCAACAGACCATTTCTATACATTGTTGCAGAAGACCCAGAACATTTCCATGCATAGCTTTAAAGATTTTATGTCGCCTCTAGTAATATTGGCAGCTTTATAACTGGCAAACAAACGCTAGGAACGAAAACACCACATTTTACTTAAAAAAAGATTCCGACGAATTGAGATTCTCCGCTTTTTTTATGTTAGTTAAAAAGAATAATGTAATATAATGACCGGCAGGTAACGGGAACAAACATCTGCGCAGTTTACGATGGACACGTAGGACCAATTTCTTTTTAAATTATTATATAATTTGACTAAACTAAATTCCGAAGAATTCTGTCACATCCCGCACCCCGCAAATGAGTCCATACGAAGTCAAATTCGTTTGGTCAAGTTATTGTCGGACATTATACTTACTGTACTATGAATGTCAGTGCCTATTACATACCCTTATAGTTTTTATAACATGGGCCGATAAATATTTAAATTTTATTGAATACCTATTGAGTTTTCCTTTTATTTGTTTTTTTAACGCGCGGTATTGTGGCGGAGGCAGACAGCATAGCCTGAAAACAAAAAAAGGCTATAAATAATCAGAAAAAGCAAAAGCTATATACTCGTAATAATGTGGCGACACCTATGGCTAGTCAAGAGGTTTTGTCGTGCAATAAATTTTTAGAAAAAAAATAATTAACAATAAAGAAGTAATATACTAGATATTAATTGAATTGATAATAAAATTACCTACATAAATAAATAATATCTGATAAGGTGTAGTCACATTATAAGGGTAAGTTTTTTATTAGCAAGTTAGGACTAAGTACCAATAATATACAGTTGTTATGTGTAAATAGATATAACTACGAATACAATACACAAAAATAAAATAAATATATAGGTACACAATAACTCAAAATAATAGGTATCACAAAAATATTGAAACAGAAATGAAGAACTTTGTTACAAGAGAATTGTATCTGAACTACAAAAAACCTTCAAGCATCATGTTTATTTTATTACTGTACTTTATTTTAGTTTACTGTATTATTTGCATGCAGCACACAACGCAGACACGCAAAACAAATCAAAATAAACATACTGTTTCTGCCTAAAAGTTCATCTAAAAAGGACATTAGGGATTTACACATCTGTACTCTTCGATGTAGTTGGTATTTCGTCTTCTAGGTTTGAGTATTTGTATTCAGGATGGGTCTGTCTTTTTGCCTCAATTAGTTTCTGTAAGGCATCGCTCTTTTCCATTATGTCGTGTGTCATCACTTCACTTTCTATATCTGAGGCATCATTTAAACTGACTTGTTCGTCTGCCTTTTCATTGATTGTAGAATCTGTCACAACGAGTGGAATTATTTTGTTCAATTCGGAACAGCTTTGAAAATCGTCAGCTTTCTCGTAAGTGGACGATCTTCTACTATGATCACCGGACGAAATCGACAAATTGTCACCTTTAGATTTGTCGTTTTTCTGCCAAAAAGCCAATTTACTGGGTATCTGTAGCAATTTACCAATTGTGGTACTGCTAGTCTTAGATATTCTGCCAGGCGATTTCGATTTGTGTCGTTTTTTCTTTTCAGCTATCGGGTTTACTACGAGACTATTCGATCCACCTGTTTCTTTAAAAATTTTATTCGGCAGTGTATTCAAGAGGTCTACTAGACTCTCTTGGGATGTTGTCAAAGAAGCTAAATTGCTAGTTTTATCAAGTTTAACATAGTCATTATCCGTTTCAGGCTTTTTCGGCGGTAGCGGTGCCTTGCCCTTTCCATACCGCCCTCTAGGCGATTTTCTTTTGCTTTTCGGTGAATTCTCAGGTGTTCCAAATGATGCCTCGTCATCGCTATCCGAAGATTCATTCTCATTTGGTGAAGTATCAAGACTTGTTGTCTCTTCCTTACGCACAGGCAAAGGCTCTTCTACTTGTGAGCTGTGGAATGGAACGGTAATTTCTATTGGACTAGTAGGGTCGTGTTTTATTTCGTCTTTGGTTTCTTCAAGTAAAGGTTGTATTTTATCACTGTAATCTTTATTGATTGGAACTGTAACTTCTACGGGATTAATACCATCGTTGTTTGTTTCGTCATTATTCTCTTTTGTTAGCGGTTGAGATTTGTCACAGTGATATTTATTGTCAGTCTCAACAATTTGTTTCGTCTCTTCTTTACTGTTTGTATCAATATTCTCTGACGCTTTCTCACTGGCAGTCACTTCAGCAACAGGGTTTTGCACAAATTTATTCCGTTCAGCAACATTTTCAGTTTCAGCTTCCTCAAACACGTCCTGCAACTCATTCTTCACTTCTACTGTTTCTACATCGTCTTTATTTAATCTCTCCTTTTGGTCCTTCGTATTTGTATCGTAAAAATTGTCTTTCATTTCTGTGGCTCTCATATTAGTGTTAAAAGAGGAGTCGCCTAGGACCTGAACTATTCGTATTTGGTCCCCGACGTACTGGTAAATAAAGGGGGGTTCGGAATGGGACATAAATAAGGGGGAAGGGACGTTCATAAGGGCAGGCATATTGGAATAATCAAAGATGTCTTCGTCTTGGACTTCCTCGATGATCACTTCGCTGTCCTTTAAATAGAAAAGTCTTAAGTCTACTTCAAGATAAACACATAAATAGATAAATAAAAGATGTTATCCTATTAAATGCATTATACAGACTTATTAAAAGTGAAGAAAAAGATTTCAGATAGGCACTGTGATCAATATCTTCGCGGCCTATAAAATATTAACTATAAACATGCAAAACAAATTAATGTATTTATAATCTATAGAAAATTATATAGGTCTCCAATATATTGAATAGTAACTCTATTATAATAGCTAACTTAAAGCTTTCAGTCAACGCTATATTTGTGAAGCACAATAAAATAGTTCGCGAAATATTTGTGGGTGGTCATGTGATTATAATTAGCATTTTAGTCTCGGTCTAATAATATATTTTCAGTATGAAATAATTCATCTAAGATTATATTGAATAGTCTCCGAAGTGGCATTATGCTCAATGTTAGCACCAATTTTACATTTGCAAATAAACTCGACACTAATATGTGCGCTTCTTTTTGTCACTAATAAGAGTTTAAAGTCAACGGTGAAATCGGAACTAAGTGATAATATAATTTTCACACTATTTCCAGCACCAAACTAACCCTGACTTGCGTTTCCTGCATAGGCAACCTAACAAAGCTCGACAGATTGATAGATTTTCAAACTCCCCTGTTGAGAATAATGTTCTCTCAGTTCGCGCATAAATCCTATCTACGTATCGTTGTTTAACCCATCTGCTGCAGACCAAACATGATACGCATTGTATGCTCGAACCAACTCGTGTTTTTTTAGCGCTGTTGTCAACCACGCATCGAAACTCGCTACGACCAGTGATAGTTATAACATAGATGTTTAACTAGCGCTAAGAAATGACGCCACGTTCAATTGCGGGAGGGAGGGGGGGGCTTGTCAATTGTGTTACCAATCGGAGCGAGTTCAGTATTACCCGGCAAAATATCTACGCACCTGCGATCGTCAGACTGATGATCAGCATCATCATCTTGCGACGTACATAGATATTCGACGGTTTATTACGGGTTCTGTGTGGATGTCGTAAAAGGTGACTAAGGAAATCAATTACCAGGAGACGGGCAGCAGCGTCTACCTGAGATTCCAACCGCATACTACGATCGCCAACCCGCCTGCCAAGCGTGGCGATTATGGCAAAACCCCTCATGGTCATGATAATTGAATTGGTCTCCTGGTAATTGATTTCCTTAGTCGCCTTCTACGACATCCACGGAAGGAAATGGAGTGACGCTATTCTTAATCCGGCGCCACACAGAAATATCACAGACCTCCCTCATGGTTATGAAAACCACGAAGGAGGCCTATGTCCTGCACTGGGCGTCAAATGGCTGATGATGATTACGGTTTTTTGTATACAACATCATCAGTTACGCTGTCACTAACTATCGCCCAATGAACGTTCACGTCGTCACGCATGGCGCACAGAATGAACCAATCACAGTGATTTACTCTACAGCACATCTTGCGCTCATTTCATTGGTAAAGAGTAATCGAGAGACTGGGGCCGTTTTTAATGTGAATTTTGTAGGGAGAAATACTCCTTGTTTTTTTTTTAATTCGTAGGCTACGACCGTTTTCAGCAGCGAATGTATTAAGGGGTGCAAGAGGTTTACTAGGGCCAAAAGAACATATATCTTCTTTTACTCATCATTTTCACACAAAGTGGCTAAGTTGGGGTCTACTTATGCGCCCCAAATCATATCGGAATCCTGACCTTTGCGATAGCAGTTAGTATGGAATTTAACAGTTAGACGATTGGAATCGTTCAAGTTTTTGTGCGCGTAATATAGAGGCAGATCTCTTAAGCAAGTAAATTTAAATTTTTAGGGCAAAAAGGATGTGTAAAAGATTTTTTTTGTTCCATTGGTGGTGCCAGTGAACCTCATGGAATCCGAAATTAACGTAGGTTACCCATAGATCTTAAAATCACTTTAACTACTTAACAAATTTTCGAAAGTGGGCAGCAGTTACCAAAACGGCCGTTTCCGAGACGGGGCGCAAGTGCGCCCTCATCGGCAGTAACACGAACCACTTCACTCCTACCGTAAGCTTCACGTCTTAAGCCCTATGACCGAATAACCTGTTTAAACAAAGACATAAGTTCTAGTTAGACCTTAGATTTACGCACTCATTTCACACTAGGGTGTACTCAGGATGTTTTCCTTCACCTATGCGACCTTCACAAATGTACTTAACTTAGAAAACAAAGTCATTGGTTGGTACATGCCGGGATTTGAACCCAAGATCTGCCCAATGAGAATGCCCAACGCTCCGCTACCAACGCTCGTACAAAGACATAAATGTAAAAGAAACGGGATTCGTACCACATTCATAAATTTATTTCAGTACACGTTATAATTAAAAAAAGCCTTTTAAACAGAACATTGTAGAAGCCTCCTTTTAAGTAAATATTTACCTGTACTAGGAGTTTTCGCTCTTTCTACACGCTAATATATTAAGGGTGTTTATATATATATAAGGTATACATTTTAGACCTTTTCGCAATAGGCATAGATGCAAAAACTTTTCGCCTGTGTACCCGAAACAATTAACTGAGGTAAGAAGCCCGTTTCTTTTGTTACCTTTTACAAATGTGCAATTAATTAATTTGATGGATATTTTTTTACGTAAGCAAAGTTAGCAGACCTCGGCAGCCTGCGGCCTCTTGATGGCAGTGACGGCGGTGCGGGCGGCGCGGGGGCGCACGCGCGCCCCCACTGAGCCGGCCCGCGCGAGCGACGCGCCCGAGTTGTCCGCGCTCGAGTAGCCGGAGCTGATGTCCTCGGTCGACTTTATGTGACTGTGGGAGAGAAAATAACCAACTTTGTGTGCGGTCTCCCAACGGAAAACGACGGACGGCAACTTTGACGAGTCAAAAATTGTTAATAGTATCTTCCACACTAATAAATAATAACTATCACTTGTCCTGGTCCTAAACTAGGCAAGGTCATCACAAACATGGAAATACTCCCCGACTGACGCCGTTTATACAAAGTTCCGAAAAATTACGTGAAGGTAAAGGTACCTAGTCTATAATATATCCCATCACTTCAATTAAGCCCACTGCTGGGCTATGCCTCTTCTTTGTCACGACATCCCCGTGGTTTCTCGGCAAATACAAAACTTAGTTGTTTTTGTAGGTGGGACCAAATTATTTATAAAAAAGAGAAAACAACAGGTTTTAATGGTCTATCCACTTTACAAGGGGCCGGCGACGTGCGGACGCCGCGATAATAAAATAAACCGTAAATAAGAAAAGCCTACAACAGTTTTACCTTACTAGTAGCAGAAATCCACGCCTCCACAAGAGTGGATAAATGTGAACTGATATACGGAAGAGGAAGGAAACGTACCTGAAATCTGGCTCGTCACATCGAGCCCGCGGACTCCGAACGTCCACATCCACTTCGGAAAAGTAAATCGCCGACCGCGTGTTGGATTCGGAGGCGCTGCGGCGCGTAGAGACGCCACTGCAAAGCAAAACAAACTTAGTTACACTTAGAATAAAGAGCATTCATTCATCAAGTAGGTTAGTCTATATTGGGAGAGAAGGCAGGCTAGATGGAAACTTCGGAGTACCCTCTTTCAATGACTCGGTTCGCTTCGACTTAGAAGATGTGTCCTCTAGTAGCTATCGCGACAGACAAAATACTTCTGTATTTATCATAACAAAATATCGGACTTATCAGAAGTGGGATCCTTACAGAAGGCTAGGCAACGAGTCTGGCTCTAGCTGCAAAGCCTTATCCATATATTGAACCCATTAACGAAGCCCATAGTTGGGTAGTGACGTCCCCGTCACGCCCAACCCAGAGTTCCCTACTAATTTCAGCCACTGCGCTCCTGCAGTCGCTGTCAACCTATCTGACGGGTAGAGGTTAGGATAAAAACTGCCAGATCGTAGGTATACGAGCAAGTATAGTTACTGTTAACTCTACTTTATTCTACTTCGACTTTACATCTAATACACTGCGGTGTTGATATCAGAAGTGGGATTTAATTTTCTCGGCAGTAACAGATGTTTTAGTGGCCGTACGTATGATATTATAATCGATCTGAACTGTCAGTAGAATTATACAACGACGCTTTGTCTACAGGCGAAAGAACAAAGGAAGAACTGCCGGCAAGGCTCAAAATCCACACTAAGGCGGTGCAAGACACTATTAGGTACTTACAGATAGAATTAAATAATACCTTCGACCCACGTTGCGTCTAATAAGCTGCGGCTCAGCCATAACATCGTCGGCCTCATCTGTGCGTTCGTCTCGGGGATCGCACTCTGTCAGGTCCGACAGACTATAGCTCTTCCGAATTTGCTGGACGAGACCCCCTCCGCCCTGCGAACAGATGGTGGGAAACCTGAGTACTAAGACCCTTAATCTGAACGTTATTGTGCTCAACTAAGTGCGTTATGTCAGAAGTAACGACAGAGGCATTTATTGTAGAAGTATAATTTGAAGTCGGTGCCTAAAACATATGTGCTGGTCATGAAACTGGGCACCGACTACATATTACAATTACTTCTACAATTACCTACATGTATATAGGGAAGAGCGGGTGATCGTGCTCTTCCACTATAAAGGGAAATTTCCCGCCAGGCAGATCGTATGCCTGGGGACGGCCGGTCCAACTAATGTTCGTCGGACGTTATATTTATGGTATGTCATGTGAAACATTTTGCTTGCGCGATGTAGGAATGTTGGAGTTTATAGTGCGCGCGCAGAGTTGACATGTGCTCGCCACATCACTCCCCTTCAAGACCGTAGCTACGCATAGCTAGGTCTGATAGGAATCGAAGTCTGTGCTCTAAAGCCTGCAAGTGCCAGGAGGCGCTGAGTCAGTGAGTCGACTAGCGGTTGAGGGTGTTCGGCGGCTAACAGTCACTTCACCGGCGACAGTACCATGGGGTCCGCGCATGTGGTAGGAACCGGTGAAGGCTGCTGTACCACTGGCAACGTGCGCTGTTGCTGTGTGGCTGCCGTGCCGAGGGGTTGGGGGAGATCACTATCAGTACCAGTAGTCGGTGCGTTGACTATAGTGGAACTGATGAGGTGAGAAGGAAGAGGATGCTGGCCTTGCTTTTGAGACTGATTGTATGTGGGGTGCTGCGAGAGCGAAGGAAGGTTGACATTGTTCTGTCGAGGGTCACCACTATAGGGAAGAGCGGGTGATCGTGCTCTTCCACTATAAAGGGAAATTTCCCGCCAGGCAGATCGTATGCCTGGGGACGGCCGGTCCAACTAATGTTCGTCGGACGTTATATTTATGGTATGTCATGTGAAACATTTTGCTTGCGCGATGTAGGAATGTTGGAGTTTATAGTGCGCGCGCAGAGTTGACATGTGCTCGCCACATGTATAAATACTTCTAATTATTTAAATTATTTCTATCTTTTTAGTGCTGTAGTGTTTCGAAGTCGGTTTTTATTTTTTATTTAAAAAAAATTATTTTTCAGTTTTTAGTGGAGGAGCGGAAGAAAAATAAAAAAGTCCCTTATAATCATAATTTAACGTACATAATTCGTTCCTTTAAAATTTAATGTTCTAAATCTCCGAAAGTCTTCACCAGAATATCACCAAATTACCTTGGGATTACTTTTACACTATTTTATTAAACATACGGATTTTACTAAAGAATGTGCCCCATTAGGCTGAAATATAAGACTGAAATATTGACGGTGTCACGGGAGAGGATATAAAGTTGAAAATAAAAGTATATTTTTCTTATATTGCTTTTTGTTGCACTAACCCGTGCTGATGACAATTTTAAGAACCTATTTAGAGGCTTAAAATCCATCCATGCTGGGACCCGCGGCCTCTGGCTAACCGTGACACGGAATTTTTAGCCTCTTCTTTCAATTTCTGTCCTCAATTTCTTTTTTTAATTAATCAACTCTTTTAAATAGTCTCAGATTACTAGCGCGCGCGGGACCAGTTGTTGGCGCGACATCGCTAAAATGAATATTGTATGTTATAAATGATCAATTTGGTTGAACCGTGTAAATAGGTAAGGTCGTTTATTGTTCAATGCTTTTCAATGCAATTGCTTCAATTTGATTTAACCGTGTAATATCGCCTTAAGTTTCGTTAGCGTTGTAGAATGAAAGCGCCAGAAATGATTTTTTTTTCTTTATTGACACCTTGTTGCGATTGCGACAGAAACTACCATGATGCCGCTGGGGATACTAAATAAATCTAATGTCTATCACCTCATGATGTGAAGGTGAAGGCTCGATCGTCTTCGCGATGTAATCTACCTAAGTGACAGTAGGACATGACGACGAGTTTTCGAGTAACTGTAAACAAAGAGATCTCTATGTGGATTTAACGATATCACGCGTGGATTGGTTTGTAGGTCAAGTGTCACTACATTAGCATGGTATTATGAAAATAGAGGGAAACTCATCTTCCTCACTAATGTCATCGTTACGTACTTTGCATTATAGAATTAGTGTAAGTATCAGTTACTTGTAATAAAGCCAATTCAAACTGCGTTATATATATATATATATCTGTTTGGGTGTAATGTAGCATTAACCAGTCTAAGATAAACCATAAACCGTTAGAAAACTAGGGCTAGTAAAAAATAAACAAGTTACTTACATTTTTCGACATCATCATTTGTTAGGGTTATAACTATAACTTAGGTCTTACATAAATAAATGTAGCTCGAGTGACCCTAAATCGATTACATGCACTTTTTTATGAAATGTAAAAGATACAAGAACAAAAGCAAGTGTAACACATTTATTTCGAAGTATAGTTATCAAACGAGTTATTAAAATTAAACTAAATCAGTCACACAGAACTAAGTCTAGCCAGCTAGTTACAACATACATAACCTAGCGATAGTAACTCATGCACTCAATTTACTAATAACACAAAAATATAATAAAGCCTTATATTGCGGTTATACTCAGCTCCACTAGCAATCTCTGAATGAACCACAAAATGACAGTTTATTTATAAATTTCTACGACTTTACTAATATCACTGTGCCTTGAAGTCAGTATTCATTAAGTTCAGCGCTTGGAATTCTAAACTCCGATTAATGTCAAAACGGGCGCTAGTTCTCTCACTAGCGAACTCGAGCGAGTGTAACCGCCACACAATAAAATAAAATGTACAAAATACACATGGAATTCACACTAGTGAGACTGTATAATGTCGTCGATTAGAAACATAGGGAATTTCCGTTCAAGGATATAAAACAAAACACCGAATTTTGAGCAAAACAATCAGACGGCTAAAGCTAGCACTTCATAAAACCTAAAAACCTACGCAATATTGGCTAAACAGGATCAAACTAGGGTAATTTAAAACTACAACTATGTGTGATATACAAAAATCCTTAGCAATAATCTGGATTACTACAACAGATAAAAGGATATGTAGGATCGTAACTTGGATCATGTTACTTTAAGCCTAGGCATCACAGGTCCGAGTAAAAGGGCATTTTCAAATTAGAGAGGACCGGGCCGTTTATTCGCAGCGCATGTCTTTATTGGTTCCAATTCTTTGGTCTCAGTTTCAGTAGTCTGAAAGAAAGCCTGTGTGATATTTTCGTCGCAGAACGTTCCGTTCACAAAATTTCCTTTCTCAAAACATCTTGTCGGTGAAATCAAGTCATTTGATTTCTAATATGCAAGATAATATTAAAAGGTATGTAGCGAATCTTATTATGCTCCTTTTGTAAGTCAGCTGCAGACTTTTTCCATTTGGTACTAATACAATTTCACGATACCGGGCGCCACCCGGCGCCGTGGCCGGAACCAACTGAGCCAGTTTCTACATCCACACGTCCTGACACAGATGGTTCTACAAGACATTCTCTTTCCTGGCGATTAAGCCGATAGGATGGTAGTGCATAGCAAGCCATCTAAGAATATTATCCCAGGCACTATACTGCCTTTAGTCACTTCACCTATGTAGTGTGTGGAAGTTTAAAGTAGACGTTGTATAGATGGCCTTTAATTTAGTTTTATTTTGCGTAAGGGATATTTTAAGAATGTGAAATTTTTAGGACGTGACATTTTGCGAACGTCATGAATTTGTAAAAAACCACACCGTTTTACAGGCGGCGCGTTTTGCGAATGTCGAATGGAACATTCTGCGACTGACATAGGACGACCGTTTAGCTTGCTTATGATATATTGCTACCACTCTGAATACTAAGTGCGAATTTCACCTACCACGATGACCGCCGTTTGCCACTATTCCAAAAACTTGATACACGGAGCGCGCTATTCCTTATAAGAAGCTCCAAGCCCTACTTAGTGACAAACTGCGTTCAGTTTCAACGACGTGACTGTATCTAAGACCCGGAATCCCTACGCAGTTTCAAAACAAGGATCAGTCAACCATTATCTCATTCCTATCTGCCTCAGCCTGCTTGGCTACTTGACTGCGGGTCCGCCTACTTCTAGACTTACTCCTAGCCTTGCCAGCACCCACGTTGCGTTTGCGCACAACGTTCCCCCGCGACCGAGCTGACGTTAGATCCGGCTCGTAATTAGGATCTGACGCGTCCCCGTCACCAAGGTTATCGTCCCCGCTGTCTAACTCAACAATCTCGGCAACGTTCGCGCTACGTCCGTAGTCTAAGTCTTCGTAGGTCTCTCTGAATCCATCGGTGGTGTCAGCTCCCTCTAGGGCGCGCCTTACGACGTGTTGGTTATCGGCACTCGGCAAATTGAGGTTCTGCGCGAACGGTGGGAGCGTTTGTGGATAGGCGAGGGAGGGTGGGGGATTAAAAAAAAAGCGTGTTAATAAAATTAAAGAAACAAAAAATATACGGTGTACTTAGGAAGCGTGGTTTAGAACGATGTTGTAGGTTGTTTTTACCATGGGGCATGCTTGATGACAACAATGAAGCTGGCTAGTTGAGAGAAGGAACCACTATTTTATACGAAAACAGCCTCGAATTAATATCGTTGGCCAGCCAGTGCCTTCAGAAGCCAAACAAAAATGATGAATGAAATTCGTAAGAGCACGCAAATGCGGTATAGTATATTTCATTACAAGTGTGGAAAGGCTGTCATTGCAAAGAGTTCCGACAAATGTCTACCCGAGCCGAGGCGCAGCCAAAGGCGAGGGTTGACAGTCGGAACAAGTTGCAATGACGGTTCCGCACGTGTACTGAACGACTATTTTTAATACAATTGCGAAAAAATGAAAAACTATTTGCTTTTTTCTCTTCTCTCCACGCAATAAATTCGTCGTATGTAGATGTAGCGACTTTTTGAGTTTTCCGGTAAAATGTTCTCGGAAGCATTTTTTGCAATTATACTGCGTTCCGGTGGTGTTAATTCAAAAAAACTAGGGTCGAAATTACTCATTTTGTGCAACAAACAACTAAACTCGCAAAGAAAATTTCTGAAAAATGGCGCCAACCGTAGAATATAAGCAGTTTTTTTTTTCTTCACCCATTCTGGTAGGCAAAGGGAACTATGCCCATACAGCCAAGTCTTCAGTAGAAGTTTTTTATTGATATGAAATTAAAATGAAATTTAATGAGATGAAATGAAATGAAACCTAACCAAACTCATTCAAATCATTAAATCTGATATTGAAACAAATTAGTAGCTTCTTTTTAGAAATATACGTATTTGCATGAATCATAAAAACTTCTATGAATTTTTTTAGTAAAAACTTCATGGTTGGTTTTTCTTTTTAATAGACATTATTTTGACAGTTGGGAAAGAACGCACGAGTTCGGGAAGGTAAAAAAAAAGCACGAGTATGTAATAGCCCACATCCCGAACGCTATACGTCCCTGCAATACGCCACTTTTTGAGCAACTGTATTAAAAAATATTTTGCTTCAAGTTATTTACAAAAGTTGTTATCAAACATGCCGCACTCAGCCCTGCCCTGTGGTAGCAGCAAATCGGTAATGTAAACAGCTATATTTTTAAGTGGGAACTCGTGAATCTTAGGGTTAACGTCCACCATAACCCTTCAGGTTATATCTGGAACTCGAACAAGATCTTTTATTTCGGATGCTACAAAGATCTCATTTGAATTCGGGTGAAATTAAAGCGTGCACTTACAATAGTTTTGCCGTAAGGAAGACATCGACAAAAACAAAATCTAAGAGCGTGAACATTCGTGAAATATCGGAATTAGTTTTATAGAAGCGTTTTTTTTTTAATGGTCATGGCAATTACTAAACTTTGGTGGCATAGTTTGATCCAATCACGTAAATTGCTTTCTCATTGACCAAACACAGCCTGAGTGCGTTTATTTCAAAACCTTTCCATTAAAACATATAAAGATTGGGCTACATAGTTTAATAAAAACACTTTCTAGTGCTCATACTAATGCACTATGGTGTTGCAATTAAGTGAGTAATGTGCTATGGTACAATATTGTCGTAGATACAAAAGGAACCGACGCCAAAGTATCCTCTAATGCAGGGTTCCCAAAATGTGCGCCGCCGCTGGTGTTTTCTTCTCCGAAAACTAAACTTACTCATTTCTATTTTGTAAACATTTCATGTTTGTGTTTTTCCTGGTACAATAAAGAATATTCTTATCTTATCTTATCTCTGTGCCATTTGTATACATATTATTTCTACTACCGGGCCGTTCAAGTATTACGTTATTACCATTATTTTTGGGAATCCCTGAAAATGCGTTTCGTTTTCAAGCACAGACAAGTAGGGTTGCCATATGTGTTCAAAGCAAAACTGACTAAATTTTGTAGAAAAAGAAGTAAAAATATGAATACCTACATACTGCTGACGTAATCGCAATCCAGACCCCCTTGTCGTCAAAAATAAGCAAAGCTAAGACCCCCGCGGCCCCCTAACTTCATAATACACGCGTCTTCGTCACGACAATACTACTACACAATAATCAATACAAAAAGCTGAGGATGCTAGGGTGTCCATGAGCGTACCTTTATGGCGGTCTGCATAATGACTGTGGTGGCATAGTTGACTCCCTTAGTGCCTAAATTCAGCACAGTGTGGTACCCTTGGTCCTTGGCTTTAGCGATGTACTCATCTATTTCCTGGAAAAGAGACGAAAATATTGATTAAGCTTAACATACAACCACAGTAGAAATTAATTAAACGACGTATAAGTTATACCGAGCATAAGGCCCCTCGCCCACGGCGACTTTTTGTAGTGATGCTGTTGCGCGAAAGCTGTCGCGCGTTTCGCGCAACAGCATCGCTACGAACGCGCTTTAGTCGCATCTGCAACGTGCTACAGAAGCTATGCCAACGCGCTACTAACGCGCTACAGCATCGCGACTGTATCGATGCAAACGCGCGACCGTGTCGGACGACATCGGGAGGAGAACGGAGGAAGGGTGGCGCGCGATCTGCAATATAGACAGATCGAGAGTGCTGTTGTCCATCGGTCCAACGGAGTCCATCTTGCAACTGTAGTAATTGCAGGCATTTTTGTGCCGTTACTGAATCGTATTTGCATCGCGACAGAAGCACGACGGTATCGCGTTTGCATCGCGACTGAATCGTGTTTACGGTGGGTGAGTGCACACAGCTAGCGATCACAGCTAGAGATGGGTAGTGGATTATAACCCAGTAGTTATAATCCAGTTTTAATACGGGTTATAACGTTATCTACCAGTTTTATCCCATTAACTACTTTTTTGGTGGGTCAAAATGAAAGACAGGAGCGATACGATTTAACAAGAACAAATTACAACTAAACAAATATGCTTTGGGTAATCGGGAGTTTTGCTTGACATTATAGTGCTATAGTGATTTATTTTTGCACCACTGAAGTATTTTTAAGTTTTAATGAACTGCATACACTTTCAAAATACTATGTTTTCTATGAATAAAAGTACAAATAAAAGCGTGTCGGGCCACGCGTAGCTTAGGGTTCCACAGACATCTAGTTATTATTACAACCTATTACCTAACATAATCACAAAATTCAGCTATCAAACAAAATAGGAGGCTTTTTTACTAATCCCATTAATGTAATCGACCATTAACCTGTAAAGCCTACTCAGCTGTGATAATTTTTCTTTTAAATTTATTATATTTGCTACTATCGTGATTTTTTTAGATTTTTAAATGCAAAGGTTTAGATTGTAGAGGGGGGGGGGACACAGGTACAAGCTAAATATTTCGAAAATGGATGCCTCAATTGTAAAATGATCTTAGTAAACTCCCAATGTTTTTAAAATAGCTATCCAACGATTCCCCACACGGTGGGGTAGAGAAGAAAAAAATCAGCCCCCCCCCTTTTTATGTTAGGGGAGGTACATTAAAAAAAACTTTCTGACATTTTATTATTTAACTTTGTCGGCGTGATAAATATGTATACACATACCACATTACAGCTTTCTAGTACCACCGGTCTTTGCGCTAAGCCAAGGACGGACGGACAGACAGACAGACAGACAGGCGGACATGGCGAAACTATAAGGGTTCCTTGTCGGACTGCGGAACCCTAAAAATGGAAGATTTAACCTAAGTAGCATGTTGTAAGATTTGGACTAAGTGACACGCTGCAGTCCCCGTGAAATATTTTCAGATAATGTAGTCCTAATAATGATTCTGCATCTATACTTTCTAAATAATCCAGAAATATTTAAGTAAAACTCCAAGTGCATTCAACACAGGCGGGCATCATCACTTCATCAGGAACTGCAGTGAGTGACTGAATCCTTTACAATGAAAAAGCGCATAAAATAGAGCGTTGGAAGTTCAGTCAGCATTCAGGCCAAGGTCATTCAGGTAAACAGTGATCACAGTAACAATAAACAATGCCGGTTCGATAAAAAAAAACACGAAATTATACCAAAAAACGCTCGTGCGCATTCTAAGCAACAAAGTACTGGAGTGAGTGCTGTGCCGTACGCATTGTGCACGGCGCAAGTGCGAGCGAGATTGACGATGTCGTTGTCCCACTCGCTCACGCCCGGGGATTTCCGGCGCAAAGGATCATAAAAGTGTGGCTTGCTTGATATACTTTATGAGATGCATTGCCTGCAATGCTTAGGTTTAAATGTACTTAGGTACTTAGGGCCACTTGCAGATCTCGCAAACTAGAGCTTAAGTCAAGCATTTGACAGATAATGCACGAACTGTCAAAATCTCGACTTAAACTCCATTTAGTGTAATGTACCACATAGACTTATCTTAAAATTCTCAAGTTGATGATTTGTTTGCAGATGATTGTATGTTCAAACACTATTAGTTGATCTATTTGAATATAATTAGATAACTTAATTACGGAACAGTCTAGAACAACATTACTGATGAGAAAGACAAATTCATTAAGAAATTGTAAAGTAAATAAGTTCAAACTACAAAATAACCATCTTTCTTGTCTAAATTGAATAACAAAAACAATTGAAAGTCGATATTCAAATGTTTCACATTTTTTAAAAAAAGAACATCATAGAAACCATTTGAAAAAAGTTTCATTCGAAAACCTCAAACCATGAAGATTCTATGTCAATTCAAAGAACCTATTGCAATAAAACGGCAATTTCATACTTTAACCCCTATACTTACATCTTTGAGTCAGTTCCTCAGTTCCTCGATAGCAGTTCATAGCTCAGTTCCTCGACATTCGGTCTCTCCCTAAGTTATAAGTTATTATTGTGTAAAGTAAGCAGTGTGAAAGAAAACACGAGTCAAAAGTCGCTCACCTTTTTATTTTGGCCCCTTCTGTCCACGCAATTACATTAGGACACTGGCCCTTAGTACAATGCGAGCGCAAGAGATAAAAACTAAACATGGTAGTGAAATCCCAACCTAATATTGTATTGTATGGAGAATTTCCTGTATATTTTTGCGTGCATAATTTCATAACGATACATGTAGCTTACAACTACTACAACGCCGTGCACATTATTCGACATATTCCGTATTACTATTGAACGAAATGATTATGAACCGCCATAATGGGTTATAACGGGTGCATAACTGGGTCAAAACTAGATTATAACTCACCAGTGGTTTATAACCTGGGCCATTACCCATCTCTAATCACAGCTAACGATAGCTGTATCGATGCGAACGCGCGACAGCATCGCTACAAAAAGTCGCCGTGGGCGGGTGCCCTAAATACATATAGACCAAAAATAAATCCATGAAAAAAATCTTATTGCAAAACTCAATGCAACTGTAAGCCACGTTTGTAAGAAAGTTAGAATTTAGCTTTAGACTTTGGTCACCCTTATATTTAGCCATTTTTAGGGTGCCGTGCGTTGAACCGTAATAGGTAGATAGCAGAAATTTTAACAGAATAAACATTAATATGGTGGATAGCCCACCAACATAAGATAAGAATATTCTTTATTGTTCACCGGAAAAAACAAGAAACACAAAATATTTACAAAGTTACATAGTACAATTGGCGGCCAATAAAAGCAATTTCTTCCAGACAACCTTGAATGGAAAGTTGCTTTGCTGAAGCAAAGTAGAAAGATGGGTAGCCGGTGCAAATTTGAATATTGATACATACTCATACTTAATAACAATACACTTACAACATAATAAAAGAAATAAAAGGACACGTAGTTTAACATTAAACTGGTCTAATCACGAAATATGAGCATCGCTTGTCATTAAAAAATACTAAAGGGACACGTGTTTTTTAAAACAGTAAGTAATAGATACAAATGTCAAACTTGGTGTGCTTATGGTACATTCCCTCCTTATAGTATACAACAAAATAATGAAAACCGGCCAAGTGTGAAGTGTGAAGGCCAAAGAAAATACATTTTTGCTAAGACAAATACATAAATTATGTACAGAACCCACGGTGCGTTAGACTGATTCGCACTTGGCCGATTAAAGTAACTGGTAGATCCATAGCTGAAAACACAAATTCGATTTCATTTATTTATCCTGAGAAAATACAGGCACAGATACCTACTACTAGATACTGGCTACCATAAACAAAATGCTATAGTGGGCATCGTGCTATCAAACCGCACAGGGTATCCTAGTTTGGGACCATGACAAGTGAATGTGTTGAGTGGAAGTTATTTTTTTATTGGAAGTCATTGTAGTTTATAACCGGAAGTAGACCATTCTTGTATCGTAATCCGAGTAATTCATCGCTCTCATTTCACCGGATGTCCTTATAACCCCGTGGCATAATATCCGCAACCAATTACGTATTTCTCTCTACTCCAAACGCCGGACGCAAGAAACTTCTGTAATTAAACTTCCTACACAATAATATCCCGGGGCTCGTAATTGGAAGTCCGCAATCACAGTTCTAATCAGTAGCAGATGGTGCTAACAATTTATACCCTCCAAACGTTTGACATGGAGAAAGGAGGAGAAAGGGGAGCGTCCAAAATCTATCTAGCGCCAATCAGTGACGTTAGAGGCGAATACACTGGGTCTGTGCTGGGATGGGAAGACCTCGAAGTCGACGCTCAAAACCGCAGCTGTGGAGATCTTTTATAAAGGCCCTATGTCCAGGCTACAGGATACAAATAAATAAACGTTTGACATTCACACAATCATTTAGACTCGCTGACTCTGCAATACAAAATGAATCTTGTCCTATTGTGCGTCATTTTCTTTCAACCAATCGAGCGGGAGTTCACGCAGATCCTCTCACTTCATATAATAACACTGTGAGCCAGCGATTCCTACACTTTTAAGGCTATGGAACACCAACCACCACCAGTTAATTACAATGTTGATGAAAAAGCTCGCTTTTTTGGTCATCATTTTTTAATATATTGTTAGACCGAATTATTAAGTTTCAGTACTCATTAGATGATAAATTTCATGTTCTCAAATTTTTTAGAATGTGTCTTTTCGCTACGATGCGCCGCGTAGAACCAAGTCCCAAATTTTTGAGGTTTAAGGGCTCTCACACAAACACGATAACGACGTCGCGTCGTGCTACGACGCCCTAATATGGCTTTAATTTGAGCGAAATTTTGAACCAATATTGAGCTCTGAGTTGAATAAGTCACGATTAGTTATGAGTTGACTAGATATTCGCGATTACTTATTACACTAATTGAAGCCAAATTAAAGTCAAATTAACACGTCCAGAAATAAATAATTATTATGAATTTTAGGGGACCGAACCCGGATCCTTCCAGGATCTTGACACAAAACCACTGAGCTACCAAAATATGAACCTTCAATGAAATTAAAAAACTATGAAATTAAGAAACACATTTTAAGCCCACTTGTTTAAATTTACAAAGCGCGATTAGACATTTACAGTCTTATTTATAAAAAAAAAACACGATTCCTTAAAACGCCCAATTTTTATTAAAATAGTCTGTGGTGGAGAATGTAATAGGGGTTAAAGTATGAAATTGCCGTTTTATTGCCGTTTTATTGTCTAAATTGAATAACAAAAACAATTGAAAGTCGATATTCAAATGTTTCACATTTTTTAAAAAAAGAACATCATAGAAACCATTTGAAAAAAGTTTCATTCGAAAACCTCAAACCATGAAGATTCTATGTCAATTCAAAGAACCTATTGCAATAAAACGGCAATTTCATACTTTAACCCCTAATACAAGGAAAAGTAGTAACCACAGATTACCCAAATAAATTGCCTCTTAGGAGTGCTTTAGAGGAACCGTGTTTTATAAATAAGGCAGTAAAACTTAATCTATTTTAGAGTTGTTTATTAATATATACAGACGAAAATTATTTTATAGTGAGTAGTACTTTTAGAAATGGTTATGGAACTCGGGATGCACTATTTGGTTATAAGGTGCTGATGCAACGCTGCTGGGATATGGACAGATGTATATACGTTTGTTTCATTGATTATGAGAAAGCATTTGACCGTGTAAAACACAATAAATTAGTACAGATCCTGGAAAGAATAGGCCTTGACTCCAAAGACGTGTTTATAATAAAAAATCTGTACTGGCAGCAGACAGCCAATGTACGCGTGGAACATGAACTCACTGCTGACGTAGAAATATTGCGAGGAGTGCGACAAGGGTGTATATTATCGCCGTTGCTATTCAACATCTACGCCGAAGAGACTTTCTCAGAAGCCCTTGAAGGTGCAACCGAAGGGATCGTTGTAAACGGGAGGCCCCTTACCAACATCCGATATGCAGATGATACCATCTTGTTAGCAAGCTCGATGCACGATCTGCAACAGCTGCTCAATCGAGTTGAATCGATCAGTGCTCTCAACGGTCTAAACATTAATATAAAGAAGACCAAATACATGATCGTAGGCCGCACTCCACAGTCTTCTGCTGTACTCAGCGTTAAGAACCAACCGCTAGAGAGGGTCCGTTCTTACAAATATCTTGGATGTATGATAGACGACCAAGAAGACCACAGTACAGAAGTTAAATGCCGCATAGAACAAGCCAGGAGCGCTTTCATCAAAATGACTCACCTTCTTTGTAACCGGAATCTCAAACTCTCTACCAGATGCCGTTTGGTGCGGTGTTACATATTTTCAGTCCTCCTATATGAGAAGTAGAAGCTTGGACTCTAACCCAGACTCTAAGTAAACGGTTAGAAGCGTTCGAAATGTGGGTATATAGAAGAATGCTGAAAATATCATGGACAGATAGAGTAACTAATGACACGGTATTGCAAAGAATGAACAAGGAATTAGAGCTCTTAAAGACCATAAAACAGAGAAAACTGCAATACTTTGGTCATATCATACGCAGTAACAAGTATACTCTGTTGCAACTCATTCTGCAAGGCAAAATCCAGGGACGACGGAGACCTGGCCGCAGAAAAACATCGTGGCTCCAAAATCTTGCAAAGTGGTATAACACTACAAAGATAGAACTCTTCCGAGTCGCAACATCACGGGCCAAAATAGCCACAATGATAGCCGACCTCCGATAGGAGATGACACCAAAAGAAGAAGAAGAAGTACTTTTAGTTACTAGCCGAGGTACAGACCTTTTTGTCTTCATACCTAATTAAAATGCTTTTAAATAAATTACTCACTAAACTGTCATCATTGCTTTATAGTATAAGTGATTATTGTGCCTTACTATATTGAAGACAAATAATCATTTTCTATTTCTATTTTATTATAGGGGGTTAATTTTATTGTAGAGTGTAACATTTTTTTCACAGTTCGAAGTAACATTATTTATGTTATAGGAATTATTTTTATTAGTGATTTTCATTGTTTTTAAAATTCTATTTAAATGAAGCCACGCGGTTCCAAGAAAAAAGATTTACTTCGTGAAAAGTAAGTTGAGAAACTACATTGGTTGTTTTACCTGTTCTCGCCTGCAGAGCGCCGGATGCACAAACTTCCTGTACAGTATCGAGGACCCCTTGGTTGCTGGGGAGAGCAGCCACAGCACCAGCACAATCTTCACCTCGTAGTAGAACGGGAACCACGAGAGGAACACGTCGGTGAATGTCTCCATGCACGTAAAGAGAGCGAACACTATCCAGTACATCATCCATTTTACCTGCAACGTAGAGAGAATGTCGGAAATTAGTGTCGCGGCAAGAGCAATCCAGAAAGATCCTAATTGGTTTCAGAAATAAGGTCGAAATTCAAAACCAGTCTGTGACAATTCTTGGGGACGTTAATAAAGAGTACTTCACCAGTAGAATGATTGTGCTGCGTTAATTTGACCAAAGTTGCTTAGGTAAAACCAGCAGACAACAATAATGTTGGGTATAATATTCAATTACACCCATGGTTAGAGAGGTATTGCAAAAAGTTAACTGTTTTGGATTTGTTCCAAAAACATGCGAAACGGAAATGTAAATAAGCATGCAGGTACATCTATTATTACAGCGTATTAGTAAGTTTACATGTGGTGGGGCATTGGCCCGTCTCAAGGCGAAAGCATTTAGCCGATCAGAAATAATAATTCTGAAAGTGCAAGTTTCTTCACAAAAGAGAGAACGCACCAAACATTGCGTGAATCAACTTTTCTGATGCTATGGGTTTAACGCTGACCGTAGTTAGTGACACTACAGACATAAAAACACACTTTCAATTTACTACGTTTTTACAATGAAACAAAGAGTAAATCACCGTCACGGTACATCCAGGAAACTAGATAAAGGACGAGGGAGCTGAAGCGTATCGTGTTAGCTTAAGCATGCAGGGCGACAAGGCCATAATCAATAACTTCTATAACAGAAAGGTTACTCACGTATTCCTTCAAATTCTTCGTGCGAACTGCTTTGTATGACGCATAAGCTGGGTACAGTGTCCCGAATATCAATCTGCAAAATGGATACAGCACTAGGTAAGAGATCATCCTGGGTGCAAAAAATCCCGCTAGCACAGCTAGTGCGCCGAAGTTGGCAAAAGAAACACTAGGGATGCATCTGCTGAGGAGCGCTCCGAGGTTGTCGACGAATCGATTAAGAACAGTGACACTCGATGTTTCGAGCGGGCTGTCGTAGTCGTCGTCTACACTAGGATCGTATTTGACGATTTGTGTATCGGTGCTGCAGGCACGGCTGTATTCGGCCTCGAGTTTGTTGACAATGAAGCGGACGCTCGAGAGACCGAGACTCAGTGGCGGTAGCAAGCCGGCGTCACGGTAGCCGCGGTTGGGACCGGTATCCATGGAGACGGCGGCATGAAGACTGGCTGGGGTAGCTCACTATTTTCACAGTTTGTTTACAAGGGGATACGTCTGACCGAGTGCGCTCTAGAATGCAAATGATAATTGATCCAATAATGCGCACGCGTCTGGGATTTGTTATTGAGATGAATCTTGGAACTCGGCATCTTTGGTCACACAACTAAATGCTTAGCATGCGATCGCGCTTTGTTACTAATTGAAGTATAAAACCGACACGCGGTTTCAAAGTATCTAAGTCAGTTTTTTTATTGGATTTGTGTACCTAATTGTTTTTTTTTTGGCGCCGCTAACCGGGCTGTTCAATCGTTCATTCCCGTTTCGTAACCAAATGTATTTAATTAGCACGAAAATTATGTATAAAATATAGAGTTTGTAGCACGGGTATGGTTGTTCTGCTGAGTAACAACGGGGATACAAAGCCCTTATATTCTCCTTATACTCTTATATCTGTGCAGTCCACGCACTATGGACATAATTGAGGTTTATCCGTGAGCACAATGCAGAAATAAAGCATGGACTAAGGTCACTGAATTGAGGTGGCTATTTCAACTGCTGAAAATTAGTCAGACCGACGCCTGGCCAAGGTTGTATTGCGGTAATTCTGATTACCTTACTGCGATTGTATTGTCCAGCCGAAATACATTACTCAGACAACCGAGTCTCTAAGACTAGACATTTCGACCGACGCAGACGTTCGATATTTACGATTTCTGGCCCGTATTATTCTTGCGAACGTAATAATGCAGTCTCAATACAGAAGACGAAAGAGTTCCAATTTATAGCACAGAACTGACGATTGGTTGGCAACCATTGGCAACACACGAGAAAATTACAAACTTAAGTGGCGTGTCCTCGAATCATAATGGACGCATTCGACTGAGTATCTTTAAAAGTAAGTGAGCAAGAAATTTTTAATTGCGAATAACAAGGTTCCTAATAGTGAAATAAAAACGAAACCCGAAACTGTTGGGCAAACAACGCGAACAGTGAAGAAGAAATGGAAAAATAAAGTAATCGCTCAGGAATACTCATGATAACCAGAATCGACGGGAATAGCCAGCGTTGAATATATGCTTTTCTTGCAAAACAATAAAGTATAGAACGTGAAAGATGCAATCAAAGAAACAGACAAAACCCTTGCACCACTCGATTGTCTTGTCAAGTCACTCGCCAACTTCGCAAGACCTACCCTATCCCCGTCAAGCATGTAGGTCGAACAAGGTGATTAGTCGAACACTCAGAGGTCTTTTTGTAGTGGACGGCGCGGTTAAAAATACATCAAGACAATTGTGAGGCAGATGCATTGCATTAATATTGCTTTGTCTTTGCTTGTTAACTTACAAGTACCAATAAATAGTGCTCATGACTGTGTAGACTTTACAGTGGTAGTTATTGAAACAAACTTTTGTTGTTTAACATAATGCTTGCATTATGTATCAGCAACTATGTTCCAATTTGAATCTTAAAGCACTTTAGCGCTATAATAGTAGTTTATGTGACTGTCACATAATGAGGGTTATTAAAACACGAGCGAGATTTAAAAAAACGACCCTTGGCGAGTTTTTTAATAGCATTGGCGAGTGTTTTAATACCAAGTTATGTGCAGTCTCATACACTACTTTATCTACACTCGTATCATAATCTTCAACAGACATTTTTAATCCAATAAATGAAATTTTTGAAACAAAATGGCGCAATTTCGACAAAAGTATCTTGACATTCAATCGTCTGCACTCAGTTTTGCGCGCGCAATTTTAGGTATTTTTAGTTGCACTTTTGGTACTACGAAAATGAAATTAGGTTTTTTATAGAGTCAACTTTTGACATTAAAAGAAAAACTTAAGTTTTGTTCCGTGATCACAGCAACACTTTAAAAAAAATAACTGTAACATAAAGTGAAAAATCTGACCTTTAATGTAACTTTATATTACACTTTTTTTTTTATTCTCTTTAAAGTTATGTACTGTTTAAAGCCTGTCAATATGTGTTTACCTTTGAATTCTTAATTTGAAGATTATGATATGAGTGTAGATAAATATATAAACGAAACTACAAAGATTTTGAAACTTACGACCTACATAAAATATGCCTCGTATAAGCAATAAAGGAAACGTGCTCTATTTTACGCAAAAAATCCAAAAATTAGGACGAAGAATACCAAACATCGAATATTAGCCATTCCTATCATGTTGTAATTTTATAAGGCACCACATGGATATAGAAATGGGATCACCCGTGGAGTAATCGTATACGCGCATGTTTGTGTTACAACATAGCTACCGAAATAAATCGATATGAAAATTAATGGGTCAGCAGTAGGAGGTACTCCTAATATTTAATGGCATCTACAATCTTAACTTCACTAAATTCAAACGTGAGTTGGGTTTCGCGTGAGGAGTGTACAGCTATGCAAAAGCGTACTTTTTAATCGGATCCACCTAAAATAAAATATCCCATATTCCCGAAAACAAAAGCAGAGCCATCGTCTCCTTCTTATTTAATGGGGCGAAAACTAATCGGTTAAAGATAACCATGTGAAAATTAATGGGTCAGCCGTAGGTACTCCTAACATTTAATGGCATCTACAATCTTGACTTCACTATATTCAGACGTGAGTTTGAATATATAAATGAGTATCTTGGTGAAGCAATAATAGGTCATGAACCTCGGCAGGTTCGTAAGTCTTGTGCATCTCATCTCAACCATACCTGTTTACGAACTAGTCTCATTCGTGTTGTACTTTAATATGTGGACTGCGATCGGGTTACGTAGGTTTTAAGTCTATACGATAAAATAAACGAAGCAGGTGCAACAGTTTTAGTTTTGTAACTTTCTGATCGTTTATCGAATTAATTTCCCGGATTCCAAAGTTCCAAACAGGATATTTCAAACCATCAAATCAAAATTTCTAATTCCATCGGGACAGGATACATTACACGCTTGACTCGCGTTCCAAGAAGCTCACGACAGTTTTGGAACGTTTACAACATCGTCGATTCGTCGCCTTCCTAGTTTGTTGACCAAATTAGACAGAACTTTCCTCTGCCTACGACGATACTTTTGGAGACATCTTATCTTTCACTTTCATACTACCAAAAAGACAATAGAAAGGTATATTCTATGGATATGGATATTTTGCGAAACCTTCTCAGCTATACTTGGGTAAATAACTTCTGATGTGCAATATTGTTCTCTATCTATATTTTGTGGGTTCTCAATACTTATGAATCTTTCAACATAACTTCCAGGTGACCTCGTGACCTCATCGAGGATTAAAGTAATAGTTTAGTTAGAAGAGACGATTGTGTGATTTGCTTCTATTACGAACCTCAAAATATCAACAGTTCTTCCTGCTCGCTCATTGTTTTCGATCACGCACACAAGTGGTCGAGTACAGCTATGATGCACCAAATACGGCGCATGCGCATCCAACGGACTCAGGGTCGATGTAACACCCGGTGGAGCGTGCATAGTCGGCAGAGTATAATGTTAACTACATTATTGTGCAGTGGTTTTATTTCATTGCATCCTTTAAAATTTTATGAAAGTTCGCTCTTATGCTATGAGCTGCAAAAATGAAACAGAACTTCACTGGACAACCATGTTTACTCCGTGTTTAAACCTATATATAAACAAAATGGTTTATCTAATATAATTTAGTGAATTTAAGAATGATGAAGATCGGTCACGGCGACTGTTTTAGCCGGAAAGGGCATTGTCTGTCGCTTTCCAGTTAGGCTGCATCAGCCACACGTTCTGAATAGTAAACATTGAATATGAATGTTGATGACAGAAGCCGGTCCGAAAAACGCATAGGCAACTCCTCACGAATCATAACCAACAATAACGGTTCCAGCTGATGTAACAATCGGTAACGCGTGACGGGCATTCAATTCGAAAATGAGGATTTGCTCGTGTCCGTCTATCAACAACACTGAGGTTGTCGATTCCACATTCAGGTTTCAGAATATGGATTTAAAAAATGCATAAGAAACAATTAGCATCAATTCGATCAATGAACCAAATTAGACCGTCTAACTTGGGATAGCCGACTGTAACATTTTCAAGTGAGTTCTGGAGCTAATTTAGAGATGTTGTATTAGGAAGGTAATATATTGAACCTTCGAGAAGAATGGTGACTAGAAATGTTGCAATATTTATGTAAATAAAAATAAATAAATAAATAAATAAATATAAGTACTGATTGCAAAATCCAACAATAATACAAAATGTAATTAGTCACTTTAGACATAATATTACACTTTCGGTCGCGAACAAGACGAGGTCGTTCCCAAAAAAGCTCTGGTATGGCAAGTCCCAATATGGTAAAGCCTTGCGAGAATTCGTGGCTGCCGCCAAATTGTCAAGCGCAAGGTTAGAAGAAACTTTTGTCTTTACACCTACACAGGTTAGCTCTTCTCGTACCTTTATGTCGTCTTAGTACGTTTATTTCTGCTTGATTTACAAAAGCCTCCCTTTAGGCCGGTCACATACAGTCGGAATTCCGTTTCGTGATTTCGAACGCAGTAAATTCATACAAACCTATGGATCTACCACAGATAAGGCACAAAATTTCGAACGACAAATTGCCGTATGTATGTGGTGGTTCCATAGGTTTGCATTAATTTACTGCGTTCGGAATCCCGAATCGAAATTCTGAAAAGGAATAATTCTGACTGTATGTGGCCGGTCTAAGTCTTCCATTCCTCGCATACATAGTTTTTATAAACAAAATTGGCCACACAAAATACGCCGTTTCTCTATTAAAAAACCGGCCAAGTTTTAACAATCGATTATACCATCAAATTTCTAGATGTTTAATTAACCTAATGAAGCATAACATCTTACAGCTGATCTTGTTTTTCCTGTGAATGAGACCAAGCAAGCCGTATCCTAAACAGTTAAATTGGAAGAATAGTAATCTTAATAAAAGTAACTTTTGAATACGGCGATTTTCACCAATAATAAACTCAGGTTTCTTATGGACATCGAATTTCGACACGGGTTTTCCCTGAACTCAGAGGAAAAACCCAAATTGACGCGTTACTTATGCGATTGTGTTTGATGCACTAGTTTTTGGAACATAATCAAATAATTATTTAGATTGTGCTCATAAGAATTGGAGTGTCTTCGTCACGGATCTAATTTATACGAAAGAACTCTTCAAATAACTCCTTTCTACCACTAAGATCGAAATCGTCGTGCAAAAGCAGAAATTTACAAATTGAGCAGTTATGCCTAAGCCTCCTTATACCTAACTTTCGTTATGCCCAACTCGCGATATCACTTAGGCATAACGGCTGTACTGAATAATAGGTATACACCGCGAAAAGGAAACTTAGTTCTAAATTATGTTCCCTATCCCAAAAATCATCCTATCTGTCCGTTGCCCATCAGTGCCCAGTTAACGATGCGCCGTACCAAATTTATTTTCGGTCAGTTAACCTACATGACTGTGTGCTATAAAAATATGAGCTTTATGATTCGGAGTCTAGAGTCGCCCAAGCTGGTTTCCTATGACTGCGTAATACCTTGCTGAACGAAAACAACTCCGCAAACCGGTGGTTAATGCGTTGAATAAATTTAAAGGTGTTGATAGACGCACTGTAGAACAATTTTCACATAAAGTGTTTATTATCATTATACTTTATTGCACACCAAACATTTAACACGACATTACATAAGAAATTAGATGTACAAAGGCGAGCCTTTCTCTGTAACAGTATCTTATCCTTTGAGTACAAAAGGTGGTAGAGTATAAATTATACTCTAAGTCACTATAACCAATTAGTGATTCTTGAGATGGTAAATGAACTATTTATTTACACTTCCCTCCATAACCTTCTTTCTCGATTTCCTAAAGGATTTTAGATTTAAAACTCTGGTGAAAAGTTAAGTCAGGCCCAGGAAGGCAAACGAGGATATTTTGGAATAATAAACATTTTGTAAGTATGATGCTATATTTATATTTTACATAGCCCTTCTTACCCTTAGATGTAAACTACAACTATGTGGTCTTCATAAAAGATCGTGATACGAATATCGATTTTCGTTCTCGACGACATTTCAAGGGCTACGTGAATAACAAAACTGGGCAAAGGTGTTCGCAATTGAGCCGAGGTTGCAACTCAAAAAGGCAAGACTGGTCGTCTCATAAAGTTACACGTCGGATTCAAGGCATACGACCTAATTGACTTGGAAACAACAGCGCACTCGGTAGAGACACTAATAACTCGTACAAACTAGTGATCGATGAATCACGTCACAGTTAAGTGTCAACGCACTTCACTTAGGCATAGAAGTGGGCAACGCACTTCACTTGCGCGGGCGCAAGCCGGGTGCGCCACAGACTAAAGTCTCAGCTTCAGTTGGGAGGCGAACGCCGATTCTCTGACGAAAATAGCACCCGGCAGCGATGCACCGGAGTAGCCTGGCGGCGGTGAAGCGACGAAACTCAACCTCCTTTGTTTTCACTTCGTGACATCACATTGTGTTATTTTCGGTTTGAAGATGGCAATTAGGTGCTGGCATCACTTGGCGCTGGATTTCCTCATAGGAATTTTGTAGTCGTGGTTAGATTTTTCAGGATATTATTTAGAGAAAACAGATGTCTGAATGGCAGATATATAGAGACTAAAACATTTAAAAGCTACAGTGCTGCCTTTCATATGAGCGGTGGATGTCGAAAATGAGATGCTGGGACTGTGCCAAATGTAGACTGTGTGTTGGCACATTTAGCAATACACACAATATGAATTGTTGACTATTGCCTTCACATGTAATAGATTGAACAACTTTATTGATGTTACTAGCTGTGCCCGCGACTCCGTTCGCGTACATTTCGATTTTTACGAAGCAGCATTTGTATGGGGGCCACGTCTTATCATAACTGGAGCTAGAATTTAAATAGCCTATCCTGTGTCCCAGATGTCTATATGTTTTTATACCAAATTTCATCAAATTCGGATAATTGGTTTAAGAGTTATGGAGGAACATACATACATACATACACACATACAGAAAAAAATTCTAAAAATCGTGAAATTAGTTTCAGTATCATATATTGAGCCTATAAACACAATATCTCTGAAAACAAACTAACTTACTCCATGACCGACCCTTACAGATTTATTATTAGTATAGATAGATATAGATATAGATTACTAAAACTAAGAATAATAGAGACCCAACTAACAAATATAATTTGCCTTCCACCACCTTGTTCAACAACCAAATTATCTTCTTTGAACTAGGTTCTAAAAATGCTATTGGCAAAAAAAATATGCTAGTGGACTGCCAAGAACCACTGCATTGCATTGTCAAAAAGTATTTAGATAGGGCTTAAATATTTCTAAATTAGTTTTCATTGTCTCTGTGGACATTAGGCAAACAGTGCCAAAATAATTTTATTAGAGGACTAGGTTCGTACATTGGCAAGGGACCCAGTGGGTTGGTGTGACAGGTAAGAGCCCTATGCCCACCACTGGGCTCTATTCATGTGCTGGATAGATGTGTCCATGTTTATATTGTACCAAAACTAATAAGGAACTGTGATTTATGAATGCAACACTTTTTGTACCAGAAGTGGGTGCAAAGACTGTCACTGAAAGAGAATATTCAACCCCTAACTGTGTAAACCAATGATAAGTTAAGTTTGGTGATAAGTTGGAAGTCTATGTCTGTCTGTAACATTGTCATAGCTTGCAACAGATGTAGAAATTAAAATGAGTATTTTTTAATTAAAATCAAATTTAATTAGAATTTTTGTCTTTTTTTATATGCTTATTAATCAAAATAAAAACCTTAATATTAGTACACAATTTCACCAAACAACAAAGCAGTTTTCTGACAAAGCGCCCTATCTAACTGATAACTTGGTCAGGTGGAAATTGGTGAAGCCATTTCCAAGATCATCAGCTCCGATGGCATTTTTAAGGAATATGTGGCGCTATGGGAAATTTTAAGTTTGTAGGCTCAATTATTTGTTTTGACACTTAAGTTCTTTGGAGTACCGCTAAGGAGTAGGACAGGATCTGGGTTGGGGATCTAGCCTGTGACCTACAAATTAATGTAATGATGACAATGAACAGATTAACTATTTAACTCTGAAAGGAATGTGAGAGTTTTTTTTATTTATGTACATTAAGGACCTATGATCCATGATGAGGAAATAACTAATAATAAGAGACATTAAAGACTGGGCCCTGTAAACGTTTGAAGAGTGTGAAGGTTTTCTTGATTTTTTATACTCGCCCATGAAAAAATAATAGATAAGTAATTGTAAGCTACAATTTTTAAAACCTATAACCTACATCGACCAATCTACCTAACATTGTGTGAAAAAGTGCAGAATCAACCTACCTAGCATCGTAAGGAAACCTGAGTGTCTGAAGTGTTCACATACCTCAGCACTTGAAATTGTCAATCTGTGGTGGGCACGCGGATAATTAACCCCATACTCTCACTGAGAGAAGGCCTGTGCCCTGCAATAGCTACATAAAAAATACTGCAAAGCTAACCTGGTGGATGGACCATCTACACAATCAGTTTTGGAGTGAGGAAATTGGTGTAGTGCACCACCACAGACCACATGATCATTACGGTAAACACACCCGGAACCTTTTTTGAAATCTTTCGTTCAGCAGTCATCGTCATTGAAAAGATAATGTAATCAAGTGTAAGAAAATCGTAAGAAACCTAAATCGGTTTAAAATTTAAATAGGAGACTAAAAAGTCTTTGTGAGAATTCCCAAATAAATGGGATGTGTCAACGTTTACAAAAATAATCAAGAGAGGATCCTAAGCAGATGCATTCGATTGATTGGTACAGTGATGATACTACGAAATTGCCTAAACTTCTCTTAGCAAACAAAGAGCCAAATGCGCATAAACAATATGAAAATGTTCAAACAATTAGAAAAACGGAATACTCACATAACTAATCGGGAAATTATCGAGGATATCATATTAAATCACATAGAAAAACCCACTCAAAGAAACTTGAAAATAAACATGACAAAACACAACCGCTCAACAGCAAGAGTCAATCCGCCATGTTGAAAAAAATCTACTGATGTTTTGGTCACGTGACTGACGAAAATCAATATGGCGTAACTGTGTTTCAAAATCATTACAAAATATTTTATATCGATAGACATGAAAATCTTTCATTTTGTGATCAATTTTTACTAGCAGAGAAACGAAAATAATGAATCGAAAACATAAAAATTTTCTATCGGTTTGTACAATACAAAATGTTGCATGCGCCATCTATTGAACCTTTCGGAAATAAGAAAATAAATAGGGTCATGCCATCTCTTGGACAAACCATACACTAAAACGTATATCTACAGAAATGAAAGTATTAACCGGCTAAATTTAACCGTCGTCCAAAGCCTATCCTTTCGTCTAAAAAGCAAGCATACACTGCTCAGTATCGTTACATCAAGTTTCTTATAAGGTGACCAAATGAAAAAGTTGTCTTGTGCTGGCGGGTAGGCGTGAACGCCTCTACGTTTCCAACTAGAAGGATAGTTATACGTTACGGATAGTGTTTTTTTCTGTTTTTCACGTAGTTTCACTTCGCACAACGAAGAGTGTAGCGTGTCGTGCGAGTGCGTTGCGTTTCTTTACGGCTGTGTAGTTTTTTTTATAGTGAATAATGTGATTGTGTGGTTCGTTATGGCCTATAAATACCGTGAAGATTTGGTTGGCAAACGATTTCTCGCTGTGAGTGGTGTGACAAAAATTAATGTGAATAAAGTTTCCGAATGGGGATGGAAAGCTGGTGTTATCAGGGCAGCTTCTCTCAAAGATAACAAAAATAAGGAGCTTCAGGTAATTTTGGTTGTATTATTATTAGGTTAATAATAGTTTTTATAGTAGAGTTTAATTCATTACTTAAAGAAATCTCTTGGAATACGAGCCAGAAAGTCGTTTTGTGGGTGGCCTTCAGAGCAACTAATTTATCTTATATTTACTTGGAACAGTGTAAGCTGTGCGGTTCACTTTGTAGACGTATCTTGGCTTCTCTCCATCATAATCTTCACTACGGCTAAATTTTAAAATAAAACGATGTAAGTTAAAGAAGGTAGTTATAGATTTATTCGTACCTACCTACCAATTTTCTACCTACCTATATTCTATCTAATTGTAAAGCTAATAATATCTTGTAAGTTGTTTAAGAAAAAGTACTTGGACATAACTACCTACCAATCAATCTAAGCTAGGTACAGTCTGCAGTAGCTCGAACCTTTACGTTTTTGTTGCAAAGTCGCCCGTAACAAAACCCGTAGAGTCCATAACTGCAAAGGTGCGATATGGACTGTACCTACGACGAGCCATTTCATAATCGTGGTCCAACTAAGTTGATGTTTTTTAATGACAATAGGGACTTTTGCTCTTTATCTCCATGGTCGATGAGCCATTTCTTGTCGATGATAATTTCGCACTGTATTCGTATACCTATGCCTATACCTACTGTCTTTGTCCTCGGAATTAAAAGTTTGGGAATGTACCAACCTGTTTATAAAATATGTAGAAGTACGTAGTTATACTTATATAATATATAATACCAGTACACTTATATTCTTTTTGTTGCACTAACCCGTGCTGAGGACAATTTTAGAAACCTATTTAGAGGCTAAAACTACCACCCATGCCGGGACATGAACACGCGACCTCACGGTGAGCCAGAGGTCGCGGGTTCAAGTCCTGGCATAGGTGGAATTTTTAGCCTCTAATAGGTTTTTAAAACCAGTATACTTTACCTAGGTAGGTATTGTGGTGGCAGAATGTACCCTACGCATGTTAGGTCACACTTGAAAAGTGGGGGCAAAGGGATGGGGAGGGGGTGTCAGCTCGTTACGGGGGAGGGGAAGTATGCTCGGACCTTGGAAAGGGCTGACTTGGGCCCTGCCTGGGATTTCAAGACCCTTCTCGAATTATACGTGTAAAAGTTAGTAAGCACCTACATAACTATGTCGGTAGCTATAGCTACCCATGATTGAGGACCCTGGTCCATCCATACACTTAATATCGCTGTGTAGTAAAAATAGACAGTGTCTTATTAAATTTAATTTACGGCAAAGGTAGACAGATAAACACAACAAAAAAACAATAATTTCCTAGGCAGGCAGATGCTTAGGCAATGCTTTGTACTTTTAACTACGACAAAGAAATTGTTGGTGTAGGGCAGTGTTTTTCAACCTTTTTTATTAGGCGACAACTCGACAAGTAATAAAAAAAATTGTTGCGCTAAAATTTTACTAGATTTACGGTGCCATTTTTATTTCATTATGATAATAATTATATTCATAATGACCCCCCCCCCAGAAAATAAAAGTATGAAATATCACTTTTAATGGCCCCAAATTCCGATATTTTCTGAGGTTGGTAGTTAAATACAAAACTGCGCTTCTTCCTTCGCGGACCGATTATTTTATTTCTAATACCACCAAATTGGCTACATTATGTCGATGAAAAACCGGAACTTTTGGCGTCCCGGTCACGGTGCCGATGCCGCCATGCCAATGCGATGCGTCCTGAGGAGACCGAAAATCGGAACGTATCGGCCCTGGTAACACTCACTACCTACAACGACCCTTGCTTTTACGTTTACTTGGCTGGATACCGCGAACCCCCAAGCTACGGATTTAACGCTCTACGAATTATGGTATAAGACTTTCATGATTCTATTTGTGCAAGAAATCCGTGCACCGATTTTCATCTACCATATTAAAACCCTAGTAGATATCGTCGGTCGGAATCATTACGCAACATCTCCAAAATCACGTGTTTAGAGTTTAAGTATGCAGAATTATTAACAATTTAAGATTTTTTCTAGTCCCTAATAGTTCAAGTCTGACGTTAATTGTGGCTAAATGTACAACATAAACAAAACTTCTTCGACCAGTAAAGAAGCAATGATTTTTCTATGAATTAAAAAATTTTACAGATTTTTACTGATTTTTAAACGTTAAAACCCCCTTTTGATTTCGATTTCGGGTTATTAATGATGCCTAAAATTATATATATATATACCAAGAAAATTCATCAAAAAAGAAATTATGTGCAAGATAAACCGAAAATAACTTTCATTTGTTAGTAACTTATAGATATATCAATAAATGCTAGAAGAACTTACCTTTCGACAGCTGTTGATTTCGAAGATTTATACCGATTTAGTTCGAAGTTCAAAAAACACCTGTTATGAATTTTCAAACCGAAGTCACGAAAAAAAAACGTATCAATCTGTCATTGGCAAAATAAAAAAAAACTTAGTTTCTTTCTGTTTAGCATTGCCAGTTAAAAAAACTGAGATTAAATGGTTTGTCTATACAAAAAATAAGTTGGTGGGAAAAATAGTCCCTCTAACCGGAAAGGGGTTAAAAAAGTATATTTTGAAATGTTCCAGTAATGAATTCGACCGATTATATTTAAAATGAAATAAGGCATTCGGCCTGCATCCAGCGTCTTCCTGCCACTTGAATGACGTCATCTGTCCATCTTGTCCATCATCCGGTCTTTTTGGAAATCCATGGAGGAGGCCTATGTCCAGCAGTGGACTTCTTGTGGCTGAATGATGATGATGATGATGAAGGCATTCGGAATTATAAGAACATTCTCAGTCGCGCGGCGCGACCCATAGGTTGAAAAACACTGGTACACATAGGGTATTTCTGGGCGCTTCAGGAACATTAATTACCTTTTGTTACAGAACTACAGCATAACTACATACATAATATTTATTATGGTGACTACATACAACTACAACGACAAACACTGGCTAGATGGATAACTTCGAAGTCCTTGATAATAAAAAAACCCCGGCTATTTCCCGCCAGCTTTCGTTTTTCACCAAATCGAGTTGCGTTTCGAAATAGACAGGCAGATGATAGTGCGAGAAGTACAGAGCCAGTGCACGTAGCGGGGGTCGTTGAACCCGCTCTCACCAAGCGTTCGATGCACCGCGCCCGCCCCGTTGCGTTTTCGAACGAACCCGTGCCGGACCGGCCGAGGTGAACGGTAGTTTCGACTTTCGTTCAACCAGCTTCACCTACGTACTTTGACAATTATTTTATTTTGGCGGGACCCGCCGAGAAAGGAAGGGACTTCAACTACTGAACGCGCTGCGTACCTACCTAGCTGGCGTTTTTAGGCGAGGTCATATAATGCCCGGCAGATAACTTGAACAAAAATCTGCGAAGTTGGGACAAGTTTGTAATGGACACGTAAGAGCAAATTTATTTTTAACTACATACTGTATATTTGTTAATTTGACTAAACGAAAGTCCGAAGGATTCTAAGTCACATCCTGCGTCGCGTCCCCCGCCATTGAGACCTCAAATACGTCCACGCGAAATCAATGACTTTCTGTGAGTCGAATGAATCAATGAATGATTATAATTAGGTATGTTGTGTTTATAAACGCCTATTACCTTACATACTTCAAGTAACATTTTGTATTGTAATTTAACATTCAGTTAGTAATAATGGAAAAAATCGGTATTAGGTAACCCACTGTTACTTTAACCTGCTTTATCGGTTCTCATTCTCCACGGGAGAGCGCCCGGTACAATAGTAGGTTGTCTATTTTTAAATAAATGTTACTGTGAATACTCGTCTTCATACATGTGACTGTAGATGTCCACGCTGTATCAACATTCACATCCATGCACTCTACTCAATTACATTAAGAGTGAATTTGCGAAAATGTAAAAGGTACAGTCAGACCTCTACAGATTTCAAGGAGTAAGAAAACCAAGGAAATGGGTTCAAATGAATTTACGTTTGATGCTGCAAGCCAACCAGGATTCATGATTAAACAATTACAATCGTAAAAACCTATTTAGAGGCTAAAAATTCCACCCATGCCGGGATTTGAAACCGCGACCTTTGGCTAACCGTGCCAGCGCTCTCCCAACTGAGCCAAGTAAAGCAAGGCAAGTGCAGGCATCCGCGAAATTTCGATCCTCTTTTAGCTTTTTTCGAGGAATTTTTAGCTTCTAAATAGGTTTTTAAAATGGTCCTCAGCACGGGTTAGTGCAGCAAAAATAATATAATTACAATCGTGTCAACAAAAGGGAAAGACCATAAATTACATTCTGGATAGCTTTATACACACAGAGTAGTTTTACAGGAATCGTGATTTTATAAATAACACTTAGTAGGTATTAGGATTCTGTTCCGAACTCCAAACTTCAGTAGTTACGTCTACAATAAGATTAGGTAATGTTTGAAGTAGGAAGTAGATTAATGTAGCTAATTAACATTGAGATTTAGCTACGTTGACATGACACATAGATACCCACGTAAATAAAATATTGACGAGCTACTCGTATTGCAAAGTCTTCTCGCGTTGTTTTATAATGAAGGTTGTACGTACGTACCTACCGAGTAGAATGGTAGATGTATTTAATCCCCGACCATACCCACGATAACCTTGGAACATTATCGCTAGTCATTCCTCGGGAGACCGAACCGAACCTAACAAACTGCCTACCTACTTATTAATTCACGCAAAATATCCCAACTTGATAGAAAATTTGTTTACTAATTTTGATGTTTATTTAGCTTTTTATTTTATGCTCTCCGCTGACATAGAGTTAATATTATAATAAACCGGGTACTTACCCAGCATACCAACGTAGGTAGGCTGTGTGGTGTGTGTTAAACTCGGTCAGCCACCTCTCGGATTCCCGGGCTAGAGGGCATGGGGGTTGCTGAACCAAGGCCCGGCATAAAATAACAGGAGGCAAAAGGACAGGAGCGACTGCCCTCTTTGTACGGGTCGATATCAGGGCCCTATTTCATAAAAATCGTGGTTTGTAAAGCCCATTAAACCACAGATTTAACAGGTAGGTAGTTAGACTAGGTTCCGCAATAGTACAGAGGTACCGTGGGTTGCTGCTAACTTACGGTTGTTTCTTATATAATAATAATAAAAATAATAATAACTTCCACACAATACAATCACTTGTCCCGGTCCCAAACTAGGATACCCTGTGCTACCACCCTGAGATAGATAATACTGCTGGTAGTTGACATTTGGCAGAACTTTTATGGAAAAACTGTAAAATTTTCAGCCTCAGCAAGCCTATCTATCCTTGGATTTTTATATGAAACTGCCATTAGGTAAGTTTTGTGTTAAAGAGGAATAGAGCATAATTATAATATATCCGACTTTATCAAACTTGATTCTGTAGTTAGACAATGACTGTACCTAGTTGATTATCTATCCTTGGATTGTTTATATGAGACTGCCATTAGGTAAGTTTAAAAACTAAGAAAGAAAGAAACTAAGGAGTTGCGCTTCCTATTTGGTTCAATTCTGGAAACATAATAATCTAGATTTTCCTTAAGATGTTAATCATGCGTAAAAATCTAATTCCAAAACTAAGTTCTCTTTGTGCCGTTATATTGTGCTCTTTTCTGATTATTTTGTGGTCCACAAGACCCATTTACATGGATCCCTACGCGGCCCATGCTCCCTTTACATCCGGTTCCTAGATTTATTGCAATTTTATCTTTCTACGTTTTCGTTCCCTCTTTTCGTTAATCTTTGGAAACCTGATCTAGCGCCATAGATTGGTGGACTGGTGTTATCTGGATTGCACATAAGATGACCGTAATTGGCCAACGTTGACCTACTTTGCCGACAGCTGTTTTTAATTTAATGTAACGATAGAGCCTTCCTCTCCGGGATACAAGCGTGAGTAACTTAATTTTTCGATCAAATCAAAGGTCGTGATAAAAATCGCTCCAGCCTTTCTTGGCTTACAAATGGTGTAACTAACTTGACTTTGTTTTATTAAATATACTGTATATAATTAATATATTATATATAATTACTAGCTGACCTGGCAAACGTTGATTTGCTATATTAATTACCCGACGACCTATTCTCAGACCTACCAAATATACACAATTTTTTAAAATAAAATCGGCGAAGCCGTTTTGAAGGAGTTCGATAACAAACACTGTGACACGAGATTTTTATATATAAACATATATAGAAGTACCGTAGGCCGGCTCTGTAGTACCAACAATGCTTCGGGTCGAAAATAGAGTCATTGACCTCAAGGCCCAGCCTTGGTAAAGGCGCTCTGTCCGCGATCTAATTTTCGGACGAAAATCGGAGGTTTTCGGCTAAGGACACATCCGTTCACAAACAAAAAAGCCTTCACGATGTACAGTCAGCTAAGCGTTGGGGTAATTTAAAAACTGGCCAAGTGCGAGGTCTACCGAGCGTTCCGTACCGTGTTTTCGTTCATTCAGTTCAGTTCGAGAGCCCTGACAGGAGGCCGACATGACATGATGAACTTGCCCGGTTTTTGTTATTCGTTACTATACTATAGGGGCTGCATTTTATTCCCACCAAGTTTGACACTTGTGTGTGTTGTTACCGTTTTACGATAAAGTAAAAAAAACGATCTCTTGCACCTTTTGGGTTGGGAACCCCAAAAATCGACACCGAATGTCTTGCAATAGATGCAATTGCAATTTGTACCCACCAAGTTTAGCCACGAGCGAACGCGATTTCATAATTTATGCTAAACCCAACATAGATAAAGTTCCTTTTAAGGGGCGTTGGGCGGGCGCGTACTCCATTGGATTCGATCGAATCGAGTTTTAAAGGCGGTTTAATTCATTTCCTACTTTTAAACTTGCTTCTTCAAAGAAGTAGCGTGATTTTGATTTCATAATTCCTTTAGTGATAAACGGTTGCATTCAGTCGGTATTAATTGTGAAATTAGCATTGAAGCCCTATTTTACTAAACGTCCTCGTGCGTGACGCCTAATATTTTTAGGGTTCCGTAGTCAACAAGGAACCCTTATAGTTTCGCCATATCTGTCTGTCTGTCCGCGGCTGAAATTTAAATGGTAGAATAAAATGTAAAAAAAATTTTAGATTCCTCTACTACACATTAATTAAGGAGGCATTTTTTTTCTTGCCTACTCCATAGTGTTGGTTATCGGTGGATTGGTCGTTTAAAATTATTATGAGTGTAAAAAAACCATTTCGGTTCGATTTAGGGATCTGTTTGCGAAATATTAAGAATTAATCTTTTTAGTTAGAGAGTCCGCCCTTTTCCCAGCTAAACGGTTGATTTTAGAAACGTGAAAAAAATCGGGGCATTAGCACATTTTATGAACTTAAAAAGATAACTATTGCGGCTAAGTAGTATAAGTTAACGAACGAGTAATAGGCCACCAACTTAAAAACGAGGAAGGAAAACTTCGTACGAATTCCATTAAAAATTGCTTTGATGAAGTTGAAAGTTATACCATGTTATACTGTGTAGCAGGTATTGGCGACAGATCTTTTCTTATTGTTTAGTTCCTTTATATTGTCTTTTTTTAGTTCCTTTTTATAGATATTGTTTCTTGAATTTAGTTTGTTTTCTTTCAGTTGAGTGATGTAGTTTTTGTTTATCAAAGTGTGTAATGTCTAATGTCTCGAATAAATATGGATTTACAGTTTGAAAGTTTTATTCTTGAATTTAGGTTAAAAAAAAAGTAGCGGCACCTATTCGGTGCTTAATAATGTAAAAAAATCCCTCCTTCTACGGAACCCTACACTGCGCGTTGCCCGACGTGCACTTGGCCGATTTTTTATTAAGATTTTCATCCCTATAAGAAGTGGACTGGAAGCGAGTCACAGTCGTGCCCTAAATAAAAAGCCAATGACCTCCCAAGTACGCTATGAGGTTAAACAAAAACTAAGCCACCTCGATTTTCGCAACAGTACACCTGGATTTGATGTAATGTTGTAGCATAATGGCACTGACTGTTAATCCAAATCAGTCAAGGTAAATAAAACTACTCATGCCGACGAGACGACGACGTTTGACTTAAAGTTTGTTCTGTTGCTTATTACCACAGCTTATTACTGTGTTTATTTATAGCGTTCGGCCTTCATAGGTTCAGAGTCCTGGAAGAACTTTGTAAGGTCGATTCGACACGAAAAAATATCAATCAAAGTCAGGGCCTTCGAATGTCAACATTTCGAGACTTTCAAGGTCGCGTAACGATGAGAATTTTGTGATGGTTCTCAGTTTAGTGTCTCAAAGTCACGAAGTCTCGTTATTATTGTTATACGTAATTAATTTAATTAGCATTCATGCATTAAAAATAGACTGCCGAGTCATTTGCCGCGCTGTGTCCTTTCTTTTATTTTTTATTATAATTTTTACGTAGTATTTATTGTTGGTTTTGTTATGTTATTGTGGCGTGTGTGTGTCTTTGTAACAAATATTTTTCTTTTTTTCTTCATACACGAAAAGAGCCTCCCTGAACTACGCATTCAGTAGATAATTTTCACTCCACTATGTTACCTTACGAGCTTTCAACCAAAATGTAAACGTTGATTTGTTGCCAACTGTATGTACCTACTGAACCCGGATGTGTTAAGTCATGTAATGTAAGTCTGGCGCGCCCTGCTCATCAACCAGCGAGTACTTGACGCTGATTGGCAAATAATGCATTTACCACGATGACGAACTTCGTTCGACACGAAACATAATATAAGAGGTACATAACATAGGAAAGAACATGTCGCTAGCTGATTCCTGCACATTTTTCTTGCGGAATCGCCACTAAGGAACTGCATAAAGTGCACGAGAAAGAAGCTTTTTTCGCGAGAAATAATTTAGGAGTGAGTCTCAGTTACGTTCGGGTGACTTTACAACAAGTATTCAAGTTCATCGTGCTATCAAATTGGTACATGAACACAACTTCCTTGAGTTCCACACAAGCCGAGCTGCGTGTGTATACAGCATAAAACAAAATCGGTAGGTAAATGTCGCTATTATTTATTTCCAAGACACTCCCTTCCGCCAGTTTCCTTTACCTTTTTTCGGTAAACTTGCACTTGCAATCCCGAATCCAACAACGCTATCTCGAAGCCGATAACTGAACAGTTAAAATTGTGCAACGTTCGCTCGGGTGAGAAAGCGCGACCAGAAAATACAACGCGGAGATCATACGCTGTATGTCGCCAATCAATTCAGCTGGGCGTACAGCGTAAAGTAAACTCTACTCCGTGGCGATAGTGTCGCCGGTGCGTGTGGGTACTAGGTCTAGGGAGGACGGAGGGCCGGAGGGTCGGATCTAGGTCGCGGTGGGGCGGGGGGAGCCCTAAGGCTACTTATCAACGAAGCGGATCCGAGGCCACGCGGGAAAGCGCTCTCGTACTCGTACGTACCTACCAAATTTTCAAGCATTTTTTTGTGGGTTTTCGGAACGTTTTTTGGTAAGAAAGTATGCCTATGTTTTGTCAGAACGGAAGAAACTGTCCGGAAAATGGGCTGCCTTAATTTACGTAAAGAGTTTTAGTTTCCGTAATCCGAATAAAAGTGAAATGGTCCACAAAATATATAATTGGTCATTAAAAAAGATCTCCACCGGTTATTTACTGTTTAGATTCTAACTAGGTCTCACTTATACGAATATCGTCGTTATTTCCACCCTTAGGTTCCTTTTTATTAGAACTGAACCTAAGGTTCGGTTTTAGACCCCTGAAATTCACTCTTCGTTTGAGAGCTACGTCTACCTCCCACCGCAATGTTGCGACCTAATAACTGAGTGCTTGACCTGTGACGTTTTCGAAGTAGTTAACGACAAGAGGAATTTTTACTCCAAGGCTTTCGCCAAGGTTTTATCAAGCAAGGTTACAACGTTTTTATCTGACACTGCTTGTGTACTCCTCGTGTAATGTAAGTACGGTACATCCATTAGTTATTCTCTTGACCCTTGAGCAACTATGTTAAGTAGAACTATGTTAAGAAGCCAACTCTGCATAATATCTCTCTAGAATCTTTGTCTTGTTAACAGCGATATGACCTACTTTGGGGTTTTCATTACATTCTTGAGAATTTCTTTGTCAAGGCATCTCGAATTCTTTATCAATTGTTACTAGATGGGAGGTAAATAGATTGACCTTGACCTTATTTATGAGATTATTATTGTATAAGAACTGTGTAGCATTTGAGTAGAACACATAACTTTTCGCAGCACCTACAAAATATTGAGTTCTCTTACTCTACCTATCAATCTACCTGACCCAAGTTGTTCTTACAATAAGTTTTTGCTCCTTCGTTGTTGTATGTTTCGTGTGCAATAAAGTATAATAATTTGATTTTATTACATGGTTTGGTCCTCTATCACCTAATATGGTTCTATTAGTTTTAAAAAGGAAAACACAACAATTTAACTACCTGGTCTGTAGAGTCGTGTACGGTGGTAAATTAGTGGGTGGGAACTGTGAATACTACAACGTAAGCCACGCATCAGCGCATACGCATGACATTACAAGATGACAACAACATTCGTGTTTGTTTACCTTGATGACATCGCGTCATTGTATCGAGTGGCTTCATTGTACATAGATAGAGAGATAATTAAACCTAAAAGGTTCGCCTCGTTTTACACTACTCGCGTGTATCACCAATTATGGAATCGTCTGTCTCTGGATATATGTCAATATGTGGCTTTGTCATAGACCTCTGTTAGTTAATGTCTGTAGCGAATGGGACCTCTGATTTTCGAAAATGCCATTCTTCTTAAATTCCATTAAATTTACCCCTCCACCTGCGGAGCTTGGGGGCTGGGACCAACAAAATCCTTTCCCCTCTGTTCTGGGCCAGGTCGTTGTACTAGTTGCTGGATATCCGCTTGACCAAAACTGATCTCTTCCATGTCATCTTCGGTCGACCTGGTCTTCTTGTACCTCCTTCAGGTTTCCACTTAAGAAGTGGGCCTCAGTTCTCCTTAGCGTATGCACGATCCCTCGTCACTCTTGGCCTTTATCTCCCTCGCCACTGAGATCCTGTTTGTTTTTCGCCACAGACTGCGCAAGGGTTGCTTGCTTGATTTCGAAACATCCTAAATGGGACATCTGATATTCAGCGTAAAATATCATCACTTCAGGTCATCCTTTCGTTCGTCCATTCACTATATTGTCACGTCGCGGCCAGTGTCAAAACTTCCTCTATTTTCCAACCCATCGGCGTGGTCTCTCTGTTAAGCCTCTGTTACGGCACAGCCTCACGCAGGGTAACGCGGCCGGGTAGGCGGCGGTGACCTCGTTGGAGCTCCAACCAACCTGTCGCGGCCCCCGGCCCTCCGAAGTGCAAACCTGTTCTGCTACTTCTGTCTGTAGGCAGGTTTGGTACGTCTACACTGGGGAACAGCCTCTTGTGCAGTCTCGAAGGAATGAGTTCAGAAAATTTACTCTGAGTTTAGTTCACTATGGGGTTACCATGTATAAATATTAACTGTCAAATTCATTCTGTCATAAATCTTTCAGATCTATTTTATAGTTATTATACTCATACAACGTCTAAGTGGCTAACTATTTCATGCTCTACTTGGGTTCAGTAACTATTCAACTCAAGCATAAATCGTTTATGGGTGCAATGTGACGCCGAATCTAAATTTCCTTTTAGACAGGCACTCTTACGCAAACATCACGCAAATGAATGAAAAGTTATTTTCTCAACGATGTGAAAGGAACCCTTGATTTTAAATTAAATGATACCTCATCATTGACCTAAATACAGAAAGTCAAATGAATGATTATACTCATTAAAGAAATACAGTTTTGAAAAATATCGATAAACAAGAATCTAGAAATGAAGACATTTTAACGGGTTTCCGATTTTGCTGATGTTAAAGAAGATAAACTCAAATTATTAATCTATGATGTCCGGGACGTTAACGTGGCCTTGAAACAGCAATTTAAAAATTTAAAGTTTAAATAACATGGACTTTAAATGCTGGCTATCTAGCAGAACCAATTGGTGATTGCGCCGTATTCAATGGCTCTAAAGAAATTAAAAAACGATCAAATTGTTTTGCCAGAAGTGAAAGTAAGAGATTATATTAATGATAGGTGACTGAGAATGTTTTGATTTTGCAATGCTATCTCTACAGATGCGATCACAAAATGCACCAATTTTTAAGTTAGGTTAGATGTAATTTGCTTTCATAATCTAAATATAATAACAAACATTTACTTTCATTTCACAATACAGCAAATCAAGTTTATGCTTTACGAGACTATGTAATGTATTGTCCCATCAAATTACTACATACATTTATTTCGGACCAATGATCCATAGTTGTTAGTAAAGCTTATCCTGTTTAATAAACATAAAATTATGTCCAATACATTTAGAATTAAAAAAAAAATCAATTCGAATTCCATCACTGCCATAGTAAAGCCTGCTCATTAATGTTTTATGAATCCTCTACACTTTTTCCTAAACCCTTTGGTTTACTATTCCTTTGAACAGTACTGTAGAATACCAAAGTTCAATTTGAAATGAAAACCGTTCACTTGCTCCGTGCTGACCTAATCAGATTTTTTGCCGCAAATTTTCAAGATTAACTCTCATATACACTTTGTTTACCTAGTTTGCGTAATCACGTGTGATCGTCACACTTATTACCTTACAAATTAAATATTTATGGAGTCTAATGGCATCAACCGAATGGTTTTGTTTTGCTGTTAATGCTAAATGAATTTATGTGATGGCACTTTTCCAAATACTGTAGTGCTTACGCGAAGGTATGGCTGCAAATATATCTAAATAAAATCCATTGTCTTTCTGTTAAAAGGTACCACAAAGAATCCGACAGTTTAATTTTGGCATTCATCATCATCATCATCAGCCATTTACCACATAGGCCTCCCTCATGGTTTTCATAAACTTGAGGGGTTTTGCCATAATCGCCACGCTTGGCAGGCGGGTTGGCGATCGAAGTATGCGGTTGGAATCTCAGGAAAACGCTGCTGCCCGTTTCCTGGTAATTTATTTCCTTAGTCGCCTTTTACAACATCGACGGAAGGAAATGGAGTGACGCTATTCTTAATCCGGCGCCACACGGGCATTTTGATATTATTGGGGTACAAATACCGTGTGATTGATTCTTCCTTCCAGCCCAAGACCCTCGAGCTAGACTAGCCAGGCACTTAGACATTCGGGACATCAGTAAGTACGAGATTAGAATGGCTCTCAAACAGCTTAAAACACCAAGGCAACGGGTGATGGCGGAATTACAACTGAGCTATTAAATTGTGGTTGCAAATAATTAAATTCCGTCATTTTTGAAGGCAAAACGCCACAGTCATGGAACAGAAGTGTGGTCATACTTTTCTTTAAAAATGGTTATAAAACCCTATTAAAGAATTATATACCCATGTCACTTCTGAGCCATATCCATAAGCTGTTCATCAGCCATTTGACGCCCACTGCAGGACATAGGCCTCCCTCATGATTTTCCAAGCTTCCCGGTGTTGTGCCGCCCGCATCCAGCGACTCCCCGCCACGGTAACCAGGTCGTCAGACCATCTGGCGGGGGGGCCTACCCATGTTGCGTCGTCTAGTCCGCGGTCGCCAGTCAGAACTTCGCCCCAACGGGCCATGTGCCCCGCCCACTGCCACTTCAACTGAGCAATTCTTCGAGCTATATCAGTAACTCGGGTTCTTCTGCGGACCTCCTGATTCCTAATTCGATCTCGCAGTGAAACTCCTAACATAGCTCTCTCTCTCTCTCTCTCTCTCTCTCTCTCTCTTCCCCCCCCCCGTCTACGAATAGTATATTGTCGATAAATAACATCACGTCGTGTGATATCAATATGGAATGTTTCAATGATGACACTCCATATAAAGAGACAAGCTCAGTTGTGAAGGTATAAAAAACAGTTCTTAACAAAAGATGTACGTACAACTGTGCTGTAGTATTCTTGCCGCAGCATGTGGTGAATTGTCTTACATAACTTGTATCCAAATCATCAACAACTTGTATTATGAACTAGAGCGCGCATTTCCTGTTTATGCAATAGCTGATTCAATGATACTTTGTGTTGATCTGTAGTTTGTTGCTGAACAAAGACCATTTAATGAAGTAACTTTCGTTAGTTTCGACTTGGCTACGTCAAAAAGTTGGCAACTCGTTTTTGAAATATTGGCCCTGCTCGTTCATTTGTTGTTGACAGATGTTTTTGTACTATTGGCACGCCTTCTCTGCGACTCTGGAGGTTTATTTACGTTAGGTAACGCAATATTGGTACCTACATTACAATATTTTTTCGAAATAGTCGCAAACCCGCCCCTCGGATCCGCACTGTGGATACGATACTTCGCAATCCATGCAGTGGCAGACCCAAATATTTCTATGGGCAGACTGGAACAGTTTCAGTAAATCATCCTTCAAGGTGATTGACTATCTAAAGTCACTCTGATTCACTCCGTATGACACGAGCATTGTGTAAAGTGTATGAAGTAAAGTGGTATTCATAGTTGAGTGACTTTCTCCAGTGCCGGCCGATGGCACACAGGCGCGTCCAACTGCAAGACAAGAGCGGAATGTGTGGCATGAGGAAGATTGGAAATAGCTCGTCCCGACCGAGGTTTATTTCGTCGGGTTAATAGAAAGTCGGGGTTCAGATTCATCTGTACCATATCAATAGCTTTGGTTGCCTTTTGCCTCTGTAAGCTTCTTCTCCGGCCATGATTGAAGTATATTGTGATTTTTTTATTACATTGTCATCATCATATAGTATATAGTCCTATTTATTTATTTATTTATTTATTTTTATTTACATAAATATTGCAACATTACAGTAATTAGGTACACCAAAGCGTTACAATATTTTAACTGAGCACTACGTATCAAACATCTTCTAGCATTCTCTTACATACCTTTATCACACTTCCAATCCCATCCGCAAACACATCACACTCTGGTGCTTCAGCGAGCAGGGCATCCTATACTATAATAACGTTTTTACATTTTTTGACTTGTGATCTTCTGATTCGGCAATTTCTTTATTGCACTTATGTAGAACTACGTATATTTTTTCTAGCCATATATCTAATATATCTCTTTATTCGTTACCTTTCAGTCATGTCTTCTGTTGTGGTATTTTGTGTTTCGAGCACAACCTAATGCTGGGCTTTATGCATACTATCCGACCGAACGTTTCGTAATTGTTTAAATATGACTTCCAAGCTTGGTTTCTTGGTTTTGGAACATGCTTGTTGCAATCGAGTGAAGCGACAGTGCTGTCTAGCAAAATACTTCCAGACATTGGAACGGGATTTCTGTACAAGGTCAGGGTTTTTTTGTTTGGTTTGTTTTTAAAATTATGAGGATGGCAGTGGACAGAAGGAAATAGCGTGCCTCAGAGGAGACCAACAGTAGACGAATACGGGTTAATACAAATACATAATGTTTTATTAAAAAGAAAAACATGCTTGTAAGCATGGTTTGCGTTGATTATCTATCACACTAGACGTATGTCTGTAAGGTGTTAACCAGGTGAAGGTTGGACATTATGATTACTTGACTGATTGGCTTAGTATTTAAGTTAAAAAGTAGAAAGACAAGAAGCCCTGGCCTGCCGAAGGCACGCTAACGGACAGTAGACAAGAAATTAACTGTAAATAACTCGTACGGATACAAACACGCACGCTCTGCCATTAAAATTCCAAACGTTGCCGTGTGGATGTTACGGCATAAGCATAAACGAAAGCATTAGCTGCTCGCTATTGTTTTCTTTCATGTACAGGGCGTCATAATTCCTGTCTTATTTCAGGGAGACGTTCTACTTAGACCCTCTTGACTCATCAGCTTACAAATATACATTTGTAAGTATATTTGTACATACAAATGTATATTCCTCCACCAATCCGGACTTGGCCTCTGTGGTGGAGTATGGCCTATACCTTCCTCAGGGAAGAGACCCGTGCCCCTCGGTGGGGACATAATGGGTTGATGATGATGATGATGATGATGTATATTTGTAAGCTGATGATCGGTGGAGTCAAGAAAATTACAACAAAGTGTTCTTTACTCAACTTATACAAACCTTGTTTACTATGGAACTGAACGAGAAATCGCGGAAAAGATCCAGCTATTCCAAAACATAAAGGGGGTAGGTAGATCGAAGTTGAGAATTGATCGAAGAAGAGATCGAAAAAGGAGTAGTTAGCCCCTATATTACGCGCACCAAATCCTGACGGATTGCTGACATTTGCTATCTCTATTACCAAGATATTGTCAGTTAAATCATTAGCAATCCTTCAGGACTTAATGCGCATGCTTAAGCGGCAAAGTATTAATAAAGTATTTATGTGTGCAGGTAGGTTGAATTTAATTATGGGTGGTTATCTGAAATTTGGTTAACTTGGTGTTAGCATAAATTTTCACAAAATTATAAAAAAATATCCAACATTTGAAACTACTAAGCGATGTTATAAAGTCCATTTAGTTCGGTCACTCATTTTGATATATATCATAATATTCTTTATTTCCAAAAATTGGCATTTCTTACTCCAAATATCAGGCCCTAGCCACGTAAGATCTCCCGAATTTAGTGTTCATTTCAATGTATATATAATTCCATAAGAATAATTTGATCAAACTCTATTGAAATTCGTTTACTATTACATTACTAACATTGTCATTTCGATTTAATAATTAATAACAATATTTTTCATCACATTATTTCAAGTCAAAAAGTGTAAGCGATAAAAATATCAGGCCCTAGTCATTTACGAAATTCAAAAATACGCGGCATCCAAGCATATGGCTTTTTCATAACTCACTCAATACGATAGCATCGGTGTGAAGTTAGTAGCAAACACGACCCAAGCCGCGGCAGCTATTATATTCTCTGTGCAGTCGCCGACTTTGCTGCGGAAATACGTGCTGTGCCAGTCAAACTCTCAGGCCCTAGGTAAGTCGTTTTAAAGATAGTTAATTACTAATTGATCTCATTACTTATTGTAAATATGAGTTTGGTCAGCCTTGTTATTTTGACCGCCTAAATGGTTTTGATTTTGATTTTAAATAATAGGTTTCATTTGATTTTGTTTCGTTTCGTCAGTCCCTAGACCGTCAGGCCCTAGTAGTAATAGTGACTAGGGCCTGACGCCAAATCTAGGGACTGATGGTCATACTGTGTGATGCATGGTTTTAAACATAATACCAATGTATTTGTTGTAGAATATGGCACCTAGAAAGAAAAAACCATCATCTAAAGAGGAAATTGCAAAAAAATAGTCTGAACAGGCAAAGAGGCCACTGGAAAAAATTAAAAATGACCCTGTTTTGCTGGCAGAGTACAAAGAAAAGGAACGCCTAAAATATCTCAAAAAAAGGATAAAGGACAACGGAAATGTGTAAAAGACATGACTCCGCGTGAACACAGAAAGGCAAGAAAAAACTGGGTAGCCTACTCATCTGATTATAGAAAAAAACAAAAGTTTCGTGAAAATACAGATAAATACGTGGACCAAAATACGCCGCCATCATCGGAAGATGAAATTATTTCTGAGGTACCTTTATTAAATTATGAAAGAGAAGCTGAAGCTAGGAGGAAGAGTATAGTTCAACGGAAAAAAAGAAATAGTATACTGAAGAGGAAGAACTTACTCATTGAAAATTTAAAGAAAAAACTTGTCAGCGAACAACAAAAAAACTGAAGAGAAACATAGAATGATAAAAAAGAAGCAAGCACTGACACCAAAAAGTAAAACTGTAGAAATGGCCAACGACCCGAAAGTAAAATTAATAAAAAAAAGCGTTATTTGGCGATATTATTCAGAGGCAAATTTTGGATAAAATGTTTGAGACACCAAAAAAAAAAACTGCTTAAAAACGATTTTCTCCAGTCCACTGACACATAAAACTTGTATGACTTTGTAGCTGTGCTTCGAGAAAGGTGTCCAAATATACAGATCTCTGTTATCGAAGATGTTGACATAGAAAAAGTTAACAAAATGATCAAGGAACATGAGAAAGAACAGAAACCGTTTAAAGGAACTCTCGTAGTGCATCAAGTCTCGGGTCATATTTATAACCCTAATAAACTTGTCTTGAAGTCACTAAGTTGCTTCTGTGATAATGTTGGTTGTAATCATTATAACTTGGGGACTATAACGTACCAAACCAATACACAGCAGCTTCAAGTTTCAGATATCAGATATAATAGTGATAAAACTAAATACGAGGTACCAGGTAGTTTAAGTTTGAAATATTTGTGATTCTATAATAATTAACGAAAGTCTGAATATTGTGTTCAAATTATAATTAAGTTACTCAGAACTTTAAAAGGCTGATTTTTAATTACTTAAAGACTATTACTTTGTAAGTATTAAACTCAAAGTAAAATTTGATTGTTAAGAAATATTGATACATTATTTTCATGTGCATAATTAATAAAATAAATCTTGTGATAATATTTCAAAATTTGTCATTTGATTTTGCAATAAAAATGTGATTTGACATAATAACCGTGTTTGGAGTCAGTCCCTATCACGTCTCGTCAGTCCCTAGAACACTGATTTTAAAAAATCATTAATTTCTCTAAAAATATCAAGTAAAGTGACTGGCCCTTTTAGTTGCAGCAAAGTAGATGTTATACCCTCAACATAGAATATAAACTGTTCTGATTTTTAACTAAAAACACCAATTTCAAAATTACATCAGAAGTTAACCAAATTTCAGATAACCACCCTTATATAAATCAACCTTTTGCGAGAAAAAGTAAATAAAAGGTTAAAATAACTGAACATAACTTGCTATCATATCCGCTCTGCATGTAGGTAAAACCTTAAATTCCTTGGGGCTGAGGTGGGCTATGTCTAGCGGTGGGATCTTGGGTGCAGTATCTTATTGAAAGTCTTAAAGAAAGATCAATTTGGTTATCTTGGACGTTGCTAAGCGAATTCAGCCTAGACTGAATAAATTGTGCATCATGATAGTATTCTAACGCCGTTTAAATTCCAGCGGCGCATCACCTTTTTACTCGTAAAAAATACTACAAAACTAAAAAATATGTACCTAAAAGTCCTAAAAGAGTCTATTGAATCTAAAACCTCAGCGTGTAGATAAGCTTGGTCCTGCCTGCTGACGCTTTAAATTTAATGAACTTCCGGTCGGGGCTTGTCTTATTTATAATGAGTTATTTATTTCAAGCGTTTTAGCTGCCTTTACCACAGTATAATTCTTATTTAAACTGTGCTTTTACTAACAATTTAACAGCTGACGTCCGCCATTCTCCTTTGTGCGTGGCACACTCGCGACGGCAATAGAATATAAATGATGTGGATATTCTCTGGCTAAATTCTAGTTTTTCCAGCGTCTTCGCCCGTCCAGTTAATCAGAGCAGGTTCTTACGGTTAATCTTCTTGAGACGAAACACAGTCTTGTATTAGATTAAACACAGACTTCTACGACAGTTTCATTAGAAAGATACTGCTAAAACCTACGAACCTAATGGAGTAACGAATTCTACTCTTTATTTTGAGATATCATAGCGTCCTAAATTTGTACGCTCGGAACTATTTATTGCTATTTCAATGTGTGAATCGATTCGTCTCCTGCGATGCGATGAATATCTTAAGGGCAATAACAACTAGGTTTTCTATGTAGTTGTTGGGCCCAGATGGTCTGCTAACAATATTACCTATCTGGGGTACGGTAGTGCCTCCGCCATGCCTGCTGTGGAACTAAATGTTTTTTTTTTCTTGGTAAATAAAATCTTTTTTTCCATTTTTATGTACAATAAAGTGTTCTCTATCTCTATTCTGTCCCTGTTTCGAAGCCCTCTCAACCAGATGCTCTATTCCTTGAGCTTTGTGGCTCAATATTAAACTGGGTCTTACTCAATGCAATAGAGGTCAGAAACCACAGCATCAGCTAGAGGTTCCAGTAAGTGGCGCCATGACCAGCCGTGACCATTAGCCTTCGTCGGTGAGCGGTGCTCGCTCAGACCGTCAACTTTGGTATCTAGGTGTTTTGCTGAGGCATAAGCTTGCACTTGCTTGGGAGATCCATTAAAACAGAGCGTGCAGTGTCAAGGTCGGACACGTTTGAGACGATAGGAGCAGAAAAGTACATTTTGCCCACCCACCACTAATCTCCATTATATTGAGATGTGGAAATTTACTTTCGATCACTAAAATGAACACCATATACTTGGTATCGGTACAGAACTCCCAATTATCTGGAGAGAAAAATAATTATTAATTAATGGGCGAACTTATTGGCAAACATTACGATCCCAACAAACATCAATGAGACAATATCGCTCGATAAAGCAATGCTCCAGACGTTCACCTCCTGCCCCACGCAAACAGATGCAAAGGTCACGTCTAAACAAAAGATTTATAACAAAGCATACATCAAAGGTTTCTCCTCAGCCCAGTCTTGGAGTTTCGCAACATTCCCCGACGAGTTTTTAAATTGTTGGCTACGTTTTCTTTCGCCTTTGATGAATTTGTGATAACTGTAAGTCAGAATGCTGACTACCGCCTGTTGTGAAATTACTACCTACTTTAGGAAAACAGTGTATGTAGGTATAGATGGAGAGGCAGATTTTGAAAAACAAATTGGTCTTTTCCATGCTTTACGATACAATGTCCAATAAAAAAATATAGGTGAATTGACCACTTGCATTCGAAAATAATACATACATATTACTTACTGTCCTTTCAGCTCAATTGGCTCAAGAAAATCTTATCAACTACAGTTATTTGATTGTTATTAAACTACTTTGTCAGTTAAAATACAAAATACAGCCAAAGCAGTGTTAATATTTGTCACAGCTTGCATTGTGCAACGCTAACAAGTAACAAAACATTTCCATAAGCCGACGACGTTATGTCTATTGTTTCTAGCTGATAAGCGCCAGAGTGGTTTTATTATTATCGTCTACTCTCAAGGGTAGCTACTTACGTTTATGAGCGCAGTCTTGATTAAACTTAAACTTTTCGAATGTTGGAATCACATTCCAGTTTGGCTTAGCTCTTGAGGGGATCAGTTTCAACTGTTTGTGACTGTGGGTTCAGCTTTTACTGCCATTCTTTCCTGGTAAGTCCTGGAAATGCGAAATAACAACTATTCCAGCCTTATACCAAATGCGAAATAACAACTATTCCAGCTTTATACCTTTATACCTTTATTCCAATCCACAAAGAATAAACATAGACTAGAATAAGGTTTCAAATCCTCTTTGTTCTAGCCAACACGTCTGACGAAGACGAAACCTACGATTTTGTTTCTATTTCCGAGACTCACAGCGATATTCTTATCTCGGGCATCGAGGTCAAGAGCAAAGTATTCAGTAGACATGCATCGAGTAAATGCTACTTGTTATTTATGTTTGTAGACTAGGGCAGCTGGGTTTTGATCTATCAACTACCTACATGCCATTTCACAGATTCTGTGGGATTCAGGCATTTACAATATGTACGTAGTTCTGGTTTGTCCACTCTCTACTTCTTTAATAACTTGATTACCTACTATGTGCAACACAGGTCAGCTGCTAAATGTTAAAATTATTTACTCGGCTCGACACTTCACGTTTTGTAACACAACATCCATTACGAAATGGGAGATTTCAGGTCGAGCTAGTTTGAGTTTCGAATCGTGTTTTAACTTAAGTTGTTATTAGGTCAGGTGAGGAAGCTTAGCATCGTGTGATTACTTTCGCCATGTCTTGGAATGAAATACATTTGGTTTTTTGTCATTTTTTTATTTCATTTCAAATAAATCGTTTCCAAATTCACATCACCAGTTTCGTTTGGTAGGTAGGCAATTGCATAAATATCTTTAGCCTCGGGCCGTTATTATTCTATTGTATTGTAATGTTTATTAATTTATCGATTACAATCGCAGGTTCATCTCCATATTGAAAGAGCATGAACTTATCAAAATGTCAATAGCCCCGTTGAAAAGTTTAACGTATTTTTATCTTATCATGTTAGTTGGTTGGTTGGTCACATGGAAGGGCTGTGGTTCCTAGTCTTCCAATTTTGTTACATCTATGGCTACGGCTGTAAGGGAATGTTAATTTATTTATTTTTATTTTTCGTATGACGATATAACATTACTGTGTAGGGAGTGCGAACATAATAATATGTTATTTTTCATAGAATAATTTCAGTTTCTGTTCTGGGTCATTATACGATACAAGTAAAAAAGCGTTACCGCTAATTATGACAAAATGTGTTCATTTTATGGGAATTAAATATGAGGAAACCTTGGCAACTCTTATGAAACATTTGTGCCACATAAACAATTATATAAAATTGTTTTCATTTCTCGGGAAAAAAATATTCAAATATATGAACGTCATGTTCTGTGCAGCGTTACTCCATTGAGTTGTATACTTTACGGTACTACAAAAAATAGTAATAGTCATAATTGAACGAATAGTTTCGGTTCACATACATCTTATATAATCCCTTTATAGTATGTAAAATAAAAAAAATATTGGCCTTTAGCAAACGGGTAAAAATTACTAAAACAAAATATTACTTAGTCCAGCATCATTCCTGTGCAGTGTGATATTTTACGTTTTAAATACTGGCAACAATGGGAGCGGCTAGTATATTTTTTACGCTGGCAACTCTATTTTACTTAGTCACTTAAAAGTAAACAAGAGTTTCGTTCTAATGTTGCTACAGTGGCAAAAATGTTAGGAAATATAGTAAATAGGCGCTGCGACATTGTCGAAGGTGTCAATCCTGTGCAAGGATTACGAAAGTATGTAGCAAGCCTAAAATTACAACAGTTATATGTTCAAATAGGCATTCAAACATTTTTTCGTCAAACAGAATCGGCGATAACATAACCTCAAAATATCGGTTACCAAGTTTGTCCAAAGAAAGAATCGTCATTCCTGTGCATATCATTTCTGTGCACCAGATACGCACTTATGTCAAAAGAAGTTATTTAACAAAAGACTTTCAAAGGAAATACTTTAAGAAAAGACTTGATCAAAAGACTGATTACATAGAATTTATGAGTAAATAAATAGTTCCTATGAGAAAAAGGTCACAGGAATGAACGTCATTTCTGTGCACCATATTATTTTAATTTTCTTTGTTTAGCGGATGTTGGGTTTTTAAAAGGTCTAAGATTGTTTTTTTGATGAATACCTTAACATTAAGTATTTTTTCGGATCACAATTGGATAATTTTTAGTTACATCAATTCATCGGAGAGGATTTAGTCATTTCTGTGCAAGTGAATTTTAAAACTAAGCCAAAAACTCATTTCCTTTTAATAATTGATCTCGGGCACTAGGCACGTTTGATTTGTAACATTCTAAGTTACATAATAAAATAAAAATACTGTCAAAATAATGAAAAAAAATCTGATTCTCGATTTTTATTTTTGTAGAATGACCCTTCTACGTTTCTTTACTACGTTAGAGATGTTACTTTGTTAAGTTAATTAAAGAAAGGGAACATCCAATATTCACAGATAGGTTTCGGGTTAGCTATACTTACGTTATTCTATTATATTTGGACTTCCTACGATGCTATTGTATTGACATAAACTATACTATTTCAACGTAGTTAATAAAGAAAAAGAGTATCACTAAAAGCATCCGGATTGTGGCTGTTGAACCCTAATTTATCAATATCAGTATCTGCAGTAGGTTAGTAGTAACGACAACCCTGTACCCTCACCGTACCTGTTAGTTTTACTATAAAAATAGTCTGGCAAATTGACACCAAACACGCCACAACAAAGACCATCGTTGGTACAAAACAGTTAAAATTCAACAAAGTTCTCCAATGACAGAGGAGTTAACTGTCTAATGATTTTTGTTATAGAAATACTACCAGGGGCCTATTTCATAAAACTACAATTCATGGTTTACTATGACAATTCGATGTACATTGCAAGGTCGATTAACCCACACATTTAACAAAACGACTCTGCTACGCAATGTACCTCGAATTGTCATAATAAACTACGAATTGTAGTTTCATGAACCTCGGCCCTGGCATAGATAGGTACTAGATTTGCGTTCACAGGCTCGAGTTTTAGCGCCACAGAGAAATTTCGACTTCGATCCGCCACGCGCGGGGTCAGTGACCCCGGCTACTGAGGCGAGAAGCCGCGCGTATTAGGTACATTCGGCAGCAGAGCAACCTTTACATTTTAGTTTCAACGTAACCGAGTGGAGTGCACGCGTGTAAAGGTTGATGTGCAGTCGATTGAATCTGCAACGGTTTTGTTGTAACGCGAGACCGTGTTTTTTTTTCTTCCTAATAGAAGTTTGCTTTGTTGGACATTTTGTTCGGACACCTTTGAAAGAGGGATAAGCAAAAACAACAAATAGGTCCCCCTTATGGGTACTTACTCAATTTTGAACTTCCTAAAATTTATTCGGAAAAGTTTTTTTTATCGCGTGCTTATTCTATAGTGTTTCTTTCTGTTCAAAATACGTTATTTTTGCGCTGCAGTCGCACTATTTCGCCTTTCTATCGATAGAAGGAACTCGCATTAACCCATAATAGGTACTCAATATGTTTTTATTTGCGCAATTAAGTGCTAGCGTGAATTTGTAACATCTGTTCCAAAGAGCGCGCCATTTCTCCTGCAGTTATTTACCAACTTTCTCATTACATTTTTCTTACAAATAAATTAATGGGCTGACCTTAAATCGTTGTCTCCACCGTTATTTACAAGTGAATTTGCCAGACCCCAACGGTGAACAAAGTGTTTTCATCGTGCAAATGCCAATATTATGACACTTGGCTACGAGCATGTTTGGCATAGACGTGCATATTAATCACGTCGACAAAACGGTAGTAAAAATGTTTAAAAAAAATTTACGCTATCACCTTGCACAGGTACACCTAAATTACGGATGCATTTTTTTCTTGCCTGCACCATATTGTGGGGTATCGTTGGATTGGTCGCTTAAAAATATTTAAGTGTAGGAAAACCATTTTTCGATTTAGGGATCTCTGCGAAATATTAAGCTTTAAATTGCAATATTTTTTAGAATAGGGCGGCTCCTTCTCCCCTTCTCCCGGCTAAACGGTTGATTGTACACACGTGAAAAAATACAGGGCAGTAGCACATACAATGAACTTAAAAGGGAAGAATACACGGCTAAGCAGGCTTTACAAATTAACGAGTAATAGGCGAGGCGACCAACTTATAAAGGGAAAACTTCGTATAAATCCCATTGAAAATTACTTCGATCAAGTTGTTAGTCCTGTAAAGCCGGTAAAAACCGCTCCTTCTACGGAACCCTACACTGCGCGTGGCCTGACACGCACTTGGCTAGTTTTGAAATATTTACTCATCTGTAAACTGTAGAATTTGTCCTGAAAACGCAAAGGTTCTAATTACCCCGCCCTAAAACCAAAACGTACTCAAACGAACTGTTTTCGCTAAAAATAAAACTGAAAACATCGTGACCGCTTTCCAGAGCAGGCAGGCCCGGCGTAAACACAAAAAGATAATATAGGGCAGCCCTGCCAGGCTGACAGTGCCAGCATCTACCTATAGGCAGCTGTATCTTTACCCCTGTTACAAATACCTAGTGCCGGGGCGGCATTCAATTCACAAAACTAGGTCAAAACGTGCTAGGGGATGAAGTGGGACGCGTACTACGCTACGGTTGTATTTCGTGAGGAGGGGAGGTCGCTTGCCCCAGAAAAACATATCTGTAGAAGGTATGCCTTCATACCGAACTACTATACAACAGTAGTTGTCGACTCATTGGTCCGCCTTTGGAGCCAGGGTTGCGAGGGCCAAAATATATAAAATCCCGACCCAGACCCACAACAAGACATTTTTACCTAAAAACCGAACACATATTTTTGAATATGTCGCTCGTCTGGTACAACAATGACGTGATTAAATTACTGCGTATTTTACAGGAGTATCCTTCATCGATGTCTGTAGGTACAGAAACTACAATGAATCGGTACATAATGCAATTGCAACAAGTAGCGCTATTTGACTGAAATTTATTGAAATTCAATTGTTTCTCCATGCTTAACTATACTTTTGGAGTATTATGACATGCCTACTTAACTCATTTTGCAAAAGCGTAATTCCGTCGTTGTTTTTCCTGATGAGCGATGTGTGTTTTTAATTAGGAATAAAATATAAGTGCGAGTGTTTGCCGCAGCTATGGATCGGCATCACGAACGTCACAAAAATCCTAAAGGGACTGTCTTGAAGGCCCATCAAACCCACAAGCCACTACCATCCAACGGGTAGAATTAGCAGCTTTGAGTGGCTTGGCCCGGTCTGAAGCACTAAGCAACTTCGTATTCTTCCATAGTGCTTTTGTGAGCGTCCATGTGTGGTTCATTACCTTCTGTACTACGAATTCCGTCGCTGTCCCTGCCCTCTCCTGAGGGAACCACTGTGTTTGAATTATTGAAATTTTAATGAGGTCACACTCGGAGAACACTGCCGATTAACCGCGCTCCGAAAAATGGCGTGTTGGTAGAGAAGTATTAAATTTAGTAGAAAAACCGGTCAAGCACATGTCGGGCCACGCGCAGTGTAGGGTTCCGTATAAAGAGGAGGTGTTATCTGCTTTACAGAACTAACAACTTCATCAATGTAATTTTCAATGGATTTTGTACGTAGTTTTCCTTTTATAAGTTGGTCGCCTATTGCTCGTTAACTTGTAAAGCCTACTTAGCCGTGATAGTTTTCCTTTTACGTTTATTGTATGTGCTACCACCCTCAATTTTGTGGGGACGCCCTACTCGGACAAAAAATTGCGCTCTAAAGCTTAATATTTCGCAAACGGAACCCTAAATCTTCCTACACCCACAATATTTTTAAACGACCAATCTAACAATACCCCACAGTGTGGTGTAGGCGAGAAATGCATCCCTAATTTAGGTGTAGGGGAGATATCGTATGTCTATGCTAAATTTCAGCTTTCTCGTACTAATCGTCTCTGAGCTGGGCCGCGGACAGACAGACGGACATGGCGAATCTATTTAATAAGGGTTCCTTTTCCCGAGGGCACATGACCGTAGCGCTCTCCAGCTATTCAGTCGCTGTGATCGAACCGAACCCAGTCCGAAAGAATCATCCTCAATAAATAGATTAGCGAAAGCTGTCACGTAAATTGTATTCCCTATCTCTTTATTCTAGCTAGTAGGATCTAATTATGAGTCTTTTAATTTGTATTTACCACTTGCCATTAACCTGTTGTCTCATAAAAATACCGTCTTTCTTTGTAACTACAGATTAGAAGTCTAGCGTTATCTCTATCTTATTCTACATCAGCACCCTAGAGAAGACAACTTCTAGTTAATTTTAAAATGAATTAGCGATCATTGTTTTGTTTTTTAGCCGAAGAGAGTTGCGTATTAATTCTATTCTTTTGTTGTCGATTGTTGCTCTCAAGGTTTCTCGAGTGATTGAATCAGCTTGCTCTATTATTTGAAATAATATATACTCAACATTCTGAGAAGGCTAAGTTGGGGTAGGTTTTGTAATAATTTCTGACTATTATTGATCTCCGATGGATCGAAGTCCGAGCTTCAGTGAAAGCGAAGCAATGTCAAGTGTAGCATAATTTCAAAGGAAAATGTTTTATTTATTCGAATAAAATCGACACATTTCAATACATTGTTGATCATGCTGAATTATTCAAGTCGCCCACCCGGGAGCTTTCAATGAAAAGTGGCCTGTATTCCCATAAGCATAAGACCTTCATAACTTTAGATCAGTGTCATACAGTAAAGAATTTATCGTGTAACGTAACACTTTTACTACTGTGCTTTTACGCTCAAATTAACAGCTGACCGCCAGGTGAAGCACTTTCGAATGTGTCCGCAAAATGCCGGAATGTTTCTCACACTGTTCTCGGTGCAGTAAACACGGCTCTTAATTTTATTAAGTAATGGCAATTAAGTTAGTATCTTGCATTTTCGGGTTTGACTTTAATGACCAAGAAGTCCATTGATTGCTTCTTAAGAGGCTCACATACAAGCCTCTGCCATCACTGTCGTTGTGGATACGAGTGAAAGAGAAGAAAGACAGAGTGCGAAATAATACACGTCATATCTTACAGTCTCACAGCAAGTGATATTTAGTTATTTTTTCCTAAGCCTCCTTTTTCTTGAGCCTCACGTGATCAATGGACGATAAGTAATTAATGCTTATTAATATTATTACTGTCAAGGTAAGATAAATAATTCGAATTATTCCGTTTGATCGACGTGCTCTACGCTTATCACGATTAATTCCTTTTTCTTTTGTTTTACCATTCATTCATTACGCAAGTTTCGTTAAAAGTAAATTGGCTGGTTCGATTTAGAAATTGAGTTGTAACGTAGTTGTAGGTAGTAGAGGTACCTAAACAACCTCATTCTTACGTTACGCAATGTTTACTTTCTATTTTCCGCCAGCTCGTGCTGAGTAAACTTGGCGTTTTCATCTCACTGAGAAATGAGTGAAAATTGGTCACTATCGGAAAATACTATGTAGAAGTCGTGTTGGATCCCCGACCGTACAAAAAGCCACATTTAACCGTAAAAATCCTACTTTTCTTTCCCCCTAACTATTCGCTCGCGCCGCCGCGCAATAAGTCCAATATAGTGCGCTCGGAGAACCCAGCCTTAAATAATAAAATTAACTCATCAAAATACGCATCCTTATACTCACAATGGACTAAGTAATTCTTTGCGTATTACCTAATAGTTTCTCGCTATAACCTATATTGGTATGAAATACAAGAACTATGAAAGTGCATTCTGGAAATATTTAACACGGACGTCAAATAATGTTGCCAGACTGATCCCAATGACCTGTACTAGGTCAACGGTAGCGAGACGTTAAGCATTATGACCAGCGTTAAGAAAATAACAGTCTGTGATTTTTAACCTATGTACCTCTATAATTTCCTGTACCTACCTACCTATCGATATATCCGTTATTTACCTGGTTCAACTTAAAACTAGAGTTATTGGAGCTGCCAAATATACCTTGATACTATCCATAGAAATAGATTTTTATTTTATTTATTGTGTAAGTATCAGATCATCATCATCATCATCAGCCCACCACTCACCCAGCAGTGGGCAGCGGCGGTCTTTTCCTTAGGCGTGGTCGTTCTTTCACGTAACTATTTACAGTAAAAGGTAACTTTACCACAGACTATTTAAGCTGGATTGAGGAGTGTTTTAGAGGAACTGTGTTTCTATAAATAAAAATTCGGTACAAAAATTGTTATTAAGTACTTAAGTAGAATTTGTTTAGAAAAAGTAAGTAAACAAAAAAAACTAAAAAACAAAAATTGGGTAGCGGTTAATATGTTCAATCATTGTATATACAATCAAATTACTTCTAATTTTTTATTTTTTTTTATTTTTAATTAAGCACAGTGACAGTTATACAATATATTCCCTTCTGCCAAACTGTATTGCAGTTTAACGGCAGACACTCTCAGTAAATAATAATATGTTGAGATACAATTCTAAAATTTATTATTATTTTTTTTAAGTTCACAAAAATGTTAATAATTATGTAGGTAGTCTAATAATAAGTTGTACAGTGCGACGGCATTCCGGCTCGGATGCCCATGCAACCGCCGTGCGAACGCGCATGTGCGTCACGCCAGCGGGCCGTGTTTAGTTAATACATTTATGGAAAGACTTAAAGAATAGGTTTACTTGTTAGGAAAAATTCCTTTAATTTGTGTTTTAAGTTTTGTTTTGTTCCTTGTAGGTTTATTAGATCGCTTGGTATGGCATTGAATATTCTCGGTATTACCCAGTCTTTGGTAAGCTTGCCAAATTGCCAATTACGCCAGTATTATCAATTATGGTTTACTGGTAATGTTAATTAAACAAACAAATGAGTATTTATGCGGTCAGTCCAAAGCCTGAATAAAATATAAGTAAAGTTGATTAGGGTCAGTTATAGTTATATTATAATAATTACGTTATTGATGTAACTCTGTAGCTAGAAAAACGTAGCTTGTGATAAGTAACGTCTTAACGAGCAGTTGTTCTGTAACGGCGACCCCGTGAGAGAGTTCGAAATAAAGCTGTTACTAAAATAGCGTGTTTTAAAACCTGTGACGCGTCACGAGAAACCAGTTTCTTTACGTTTCGGGAAAATCACATAACGAACCACGCCTACTTTCTCCCAAATGCCATTTCGCGCGGTTCCTTGCCATCCGCATCCACCCTCCGCCGACTCAACTATATGAGATAACAGTATAACAGATGAAAATCTGGAATTACTAACGCATTCAAATAAACCATGGTGAAATGGTGTCTCTTTTTAGTGTCGACTCGACTCTAATTTAGAAAGAAAGATAGAAAGACATTTATTATACCAACAAGACACATCACAGAAACAAAATAAACAGATATAAGTAACAAATATGCACAATAACAGAAAGAGAACTGAATACAACAGATAAAGCAAATAAATAAAACGAAATCATAGATGTAGCCTGTGTGGTATGACTAAGTTGCCACAAATGGCAACTGACGGCCAACAAGCAGCGTTATGCTGGGGGAGTGATCTCTCAGCGCTGATTTTCAGTCAATTTACTAGCTGTTTTACCGATTGACCCTTGTCTCACGGCGTAAGTCAATGAATCACTTGCTGGTTTTGCTTGTCATGTGTCGTAACGTAACCTTATAAGGTTTCATTTCAACGGAACATAATTTTTTTTTCTTAAACATGCGCGGAAATATTGTCATTACTTTTGAATAAAGAACACGCGAAGTATCATAATAGGGGTTAAAGTATGAAATTGCCGTTTTATTGCAATAGGTTCTTTGAATTGACATAGAATCTTCATGGTTTGAGGTTTTCGAATGAAACTTTTTTCAAATGGTTTCTATGATGTTCTTTTTATAAAAAATGTGAAACATTTGAATATCGACTTTCAATTGTTTTTGTTATTCAATTTAGACAAGAAAGATGGATACTGCGAAAATTCGAGTGATTTTTGAATACGAGTTCCGACGCGGAACTAACGCGGCAGAAACAGCCCGCAATATCAATGCTGCGTTTGGAGAGGGGTCTACTAATGAACGCACCGTGCGATTTTGGTTTAAACGCTTTCGTGATGGAAATTTCGACTTAAAAAACGAGCCACGAGGAAGACCGCCCACACAGGTGAATAACGATGAATTAAGAGAGATAGTGGAAGCCGACCCTAGTCTAACTACCCAGGAATTAGCGGCATGGTTTAACGTTACCATACCCACAATGTTGACTCACTTGCGTCAAATCAATAAAATAAAAAAATACGAAAAATGGGTGCCTCATGATTTGACTGATCTGCAGAAAGAAACGCGTGTTGAAACTTGTGTTGCCTTGTTGAACCGGTACAGAAATGAAGGAATATTGGATCGAATTGTAACATGTGATGATAAGTGGATTCTTTATGATAACCGGAAAAGAAAAATGCAATGGCTGACCCCAGGTCAAATGCCACAACAGTGTCCTAAAGCAAAACTTACCAATAAAAAGGTAATGGTAACTGTTTGGTGGTCTCAGCATGGCGTTATTCACTATAGTTTTCTCCGATCTGGTCAAGCAATAACGGCAGATGTCTATTGTGCCGAACTCCGAACCATGTTGACAAAACTAGCAGTAAAACAGCCCCGACTCATGAATCGATCTTCACCATTATTGCTCCACGACAACGCGAGACCTCACACAGCACGAGAAACCAGTTTGACCCTTCAGGAACTGCAGTTAGAAACCATTCGTCATCCTCCGTATTCACCAGACCTTGCTCCAACGGACTACCCTTTTTTTAGTGATTTGGACAATTATCTACGTGACAAGAAGTTTTCTTCCCAGGAGGCAGTACAAAATGCTTTCACACAGTTTGTGCAGTCTAGATCGTCGGAGTTCTATCGCAAAGGCATTAATGACCTTCCCATTAGATGGCAGCAATGTATAGATAATAATGGCAACTATTTTGATTAAATAAATTTGTTAAAAATTTAAAAAATAAACAATTTAGATTTTCAGTACAAATCGGCAATTTCATACTTTAGCCCCTAATATTTACGTAGACTGAAAAACCAAAATCACTTCCCGGCGCGTTCTTTGAATTTGGAACGAAGAGCGCGCCGGCAATGTTGTATGAAACGGTGTGCTGTTTGAATTTAGAACTCTTTCATCTATCGTACTGTAACGATTCATCTTTATAGAAGCTGGCTGGCAGAGCCTTCTAGTCATATTTTGAATATTTTGAAGGGAATCGTTACGTTTTCTTTTAGATGTCAGTCGATCCCCAGCTAGGCTAGGGAATTGATGAAAAATACTAGAATAAAATAATCATCATCATCATCATTCAGCCACAAGAAGTCCACTGCTGGACATAGGCCTCCTCCATGGATTTCCAAAAAGACCGGTTGGAAGCGGCCTGCATCCAGCGTCTTCCTGCAATATTGCTCCTTAAATCTGAGTATTAATAAGCAGAGCGCTACAGTAGACATTGCGTTCCCGTGGCTGTATAGCCACAGATGCGTTTACCTTTCGGCACAAACTGTAAAATAAAAATAAAAATTGGCGGTAAAGCGGAGTTCGTTGTTATTTTGTTAATAAAATAATTAAAATGAGTTCCGATGATTCTGAAAGTGAAAATGAAATGAACATTGACTGCACTCCACCAGATTTAAGATCGGAAGCTAAATTACCGATGGCAAACCTGCTTCCAGCAAAATCAAAAGCCAATTTATTATGTAAAAGGCCCCTTTTTAATTCCTTGCATTTTTTTAAGAAAAGCACTATATACTTATGCCTCGGCCGAAATGGCAAATGCCTGTCTCGTATCATTGAAGTCCTTGCCTGCGGCTCGGCCTTCAAACTCATACTCGACCTGCAATTGCCTATTTCGCTGCCTTTGCAATAATGTACTATTGTGCAACATTAATAATAACAACTCTTATTATGGAACCAGCGGTGGTAGCCCAGTGGGTAGAACAATGGACTCGGAAGCGGGAGACCCAGGTTCGACTCCCAGTGCGGGCATGTACCTATGACTTAGTTTATTTTCAAAGATACGTACATCTGCGAATTTGTAGTAGAAATACCACACGCTAACCGTGAAGGAAAACATCGTGAGGAAACCCGCGGCCTGGTTGGCTCCGTACAACTTTGACTCGTCTTTCCTGTGGGCTAGGCCGACTAAGCTGTCAGGATAGTATAGGTGCTGAGCAAGTCTACTCCGTCTAAAAAACAACGTCCCAGGCACTGCAGCGTCCGAGTGGTCCCTTCACCCATCTAGTGTGAGTTACTCTACGTACATGCCAAGGCCAAAATTTAGTTTTTAGGGTTCCGTACCCGAAGGGTGCCAAACGGGACCCTATTACTAAGACTTCACTGTTCGTCTGTCTGTCTGTCCGTCTATCACCAGGCTGTATCTCATGAACCGTGATAGCTAGGCAGTGGAAATGTTCATAGATGATGCTTTTCGGTTGCCGTTATAACACCAAATACTAAAAACAGATTAAAATAAATATTTAAGGGGGGCTCCCATACAACAGTTTTCTGCTCGACATTAATAACGGCAACAGGTAGACGCTTAAAATATTCACAGAATTTTTGGTTCTATATTTGCTTCAAAAATAAATAATTAAATTAAAATAAAAAAATGAGGGGGGGCTCCCGTACAACAAACGTAACGTAACTTGATTTGGTAGACGCTTAAAATATTCACAGAATTTTTGGTTCTATATTTACTTCAAAAATAAATAATTAAATTAAAATAAAAAAATGAGGGGGGGGCTCCCGTACAACAAACGTAACGTAACGTGATTTTTTTGCCGTTGTTTGCTCGATATTAATAACGGCAACAGGTAGACGCTTGAAATATTCAAATGTTGTATAGATAATGGTACGGAACCCTTCTTGCGAGAGTCCGACTCGCACTTGGCCGGTTTCTTTGTAATTTGTCGACGATTTTAATCACTGTGACGGGTGTGACGCGTGAGGAAACTAAATTGTTTACATAAGCAGCCTATATACGTCCCACTCTAGGGCACAGGCCTTCTCTCAGGGAGAGTATGGGCTTAATCGCCACGCGTGCCCACCGCGGATTGGCGATTTCAAGCGTCGAGGTATGTGAATAGCTCAGACGCTCTGGTTTCCTTCACCGTTATCGAGTGGTATTGCTACTATAACTTCACAAATGTACATAACTTAGAAAACAAAGTAATAGGTACATGCCCGCACTGTATTTATTGGAATAGTTCATCAGTTAGTGAACTAAAGTGGCCTACATAACTATAATGCTTATTATAATATGTAGTTGATATTATACATTTTACATCCAAAATTTCAGCGAACAATGCAGCCTGGTGATAGATTGTTCCTAATTTAATAATATCTGAATTTCCTGGTGGAGGGGGCTTAAATGTCATTAAATTCGTGTGACGTGATTTTTATGGCCCCTAACAGCTTTCGTATCAGGTGGTTTTTCTTTGCACTTTGTCCAACTGACAGATGTTACAGATTTTTTAGTCTACGAGAAGGAAATTTTAAGGTTAGTCATTCAAAGTCAAAGCTTTAAAATTAGCTTGTTTGATTTCACTGCGCACAGGCAGGCAGTTTGTGTTCTGAAGGCAGGACCGACAATCGGTAACTTTTCCGCCGTCTCTCGCCACAAATACGGCCCTACGTCGGCGACGCATAACCCGATCCCGCCCAGCTGTTGCCGCGCGTGCGTTGACCGCTAGGAATGCTGCGCGCACGCATCGCAAGTTCCTTGTTCCGCTCACACGAACATCGGGCTGCGGCGGGGTTTCAAACGACTTGTCTAAGTTTTCTAGGTTATTAGAGGCTAATACCCGGTTTCTCGTACACTATCAATCTTTTATCAATCTACTGTTGACAGCTTTCCTATGTTTGTTCGCACTTGATCGACTATGTTTTAAACGACTTTTCTAGCAGACTAGGTTAAGGCTAACCCGCGGTTTTTCGTATATTGTCCAACTGTTAAAAGATGTTAGGTGTTCTTTGGTACGTACTTTGGCCAACCGACAGCTGTTAATAAAAGATTAAAAGATTGTTAGTGTTCAAGAAACAGGGGTGAGTTTCGTGCAAAACTTGTGGTCTGAAGGATGACACACACCAACGTGGCGGGGCGGTCCATACATACGTAATTTACTGCAGTAGTATTTATATCGACGTATGTATCGACCGCCCCACCGCCGCGTTAGTATGTTTCATCCTTAAGGTGCTATTCCGAGCCACGCTGATGCAACTGCCAACACGACAGCACGTGCAGCGAGTGCATGCAGTTGGCTGCATGCAGCTGCATGACTGGTCTATATGTATTTCTATTCTATGAAATTACTTCCGAACGCCGCGGCGGCAGCACGTGCAGTCAACAGCCGCAAACACCACAGTCTCATGCAGTCGCTGCGCGTGCTGTCGGCAGTTGCAGCGTGCAGCGTGGCTCGGAATAGCACCTTTATAAGATACTAGATTTTAAAATATTGTTTGTCAAGGTGTGTGTCAAAAATTTCTGCTAGTGATCCACCAGCTTAACTGTGTACCTAATGGACAACGGACGTCAGGGGAACTAAAAGACTATCAAAGAGGGAGTGTCAAATGTGTCTGAAAATCTTCTCCGTCTCGTGGCGCCCCTCTTTAGGCTGTTCTTACGTGGACCATGCTGTCTCGCTCGCACAATCGTTTATTATTAATTATAACATTTTTATATTATATATAACTATTCTATAACTATTCATAAATGTGGCCTGAGAGCATAATTAATTTACGGAAATTTCAAATATTTTTTTGTTTTCCAATGCGTAGGTTTTGATAAAGAAAAGTTATCTCCAAAATTATGAATTTTGGAATGTTCTCAATTAAAAATTATGTACGTTATTTTAATATGTAAGGGAAATATGTTTTGAATGTCCCATACACAGGTCATTTACTGCAGTAGTATTAATACGGACGAATTTATGGACCATCACCGCGTTGGTGTGTTTCATCCTTTATTGGTTTTGTCGTGACAAGGGCTAAACTTTCTATCCATTTTCATCATAATTTTTTTCCGTCAGCATTGACGAAAGAGGTCAAGTGGTAGTAAAGGTTTGACCTCCTTTCATGTACCCATTTTGTATAGGAGTCCCCTATTTTTTCTCACGTCCTTCTATTTACGAGGTGCAACAAAATGCCCAAGTATCCGAAAATAAAAGTTCTATTATAAGAGTGCGATCAACTTTTTCTATAAATCAATATATAACTTCCACACAACACAATCACTTGTCCTGGTCCCAAACCAGGATACCTTCTGCTAAGATAACCAAGCAAAGGCATCACAAACATGGAAATACACCCTGACCGAGACCATTCATACAAATGTACGGCGGCCCCCAATGGGAATCGAATCCACGACATACGGCATGATAATCAGACGTGATACCGCTAAACCAACGAGGCAGTCTATGGAAATTATCAGCTGTCCCAAACATTTTAATATTGTAGCTTGAGTTTGGAAAAGCTGATAATGCTAATATTGAAGTTGTTACTCGACCACCCGGGACGTCCCTTACCGGTTTGTCCATCCTCATTCGCTCGATATATTTCTTTCGTTAATATTTCTTTCTTCAGCCTCTCTATATGTCCAAACCGACGCAATATTCCTCAATTCTAGTCACTAAAACTTTGGCCTTTGCATCTACGTAATGAGATGATTTATGCAGCGTGCAGTGGCACCTTCACTCACACTAGATGGGTGAAGGGACCACTCGGACGCTGTCGTGCTTGGGACATTGTTTTAGATGGAGTAGGCTTGCCCAGCACCTATTAGTCAGCCTAGCCCATAGGAAAGACGAGTCAATACGTGCGGAGCCAATCAAGCCGCGGAATTCGCAGATGTACGTAACTTTTTAAACAAACAAAGTCATAGGTCCATGCCCGCACTGGGAATCGAACCTGGGTCATCCGCTTCCGAGTCCATTGTTCTACCCACTGGGCTACCACCACTTTTATCACTATATCCTATCTAATCACGCTATTGCGAATCCCGTCATTTAAAGTAATACTGTAATCAGAGGCACATTAGCTGTATTGGTCGCCCTAGGCCACGTTTTAGGTACAGTCGACAGCACATCGACCTTTGCACGCGTGCGCTCTACTCGGTTGCGTTACGGGTGACATTGCAACTAAAATGTAAAGGTTGACTTGCTGTCGACTGTAGCCGCCGACGTCCTTTATTTTCTGAGCTACATATTACAACGTTCTATGAATTTTCTGTCTGTTATCCGGATCATCTTATTGTTTTTCGTTCTTATGTAATTTGAATCATCTCTCGATTGGCTGTCCCTAATATCAGGCCGCCCTAGTGCTGGGCCTTGTTGGCCTTAAGGAAAATCCGACCCTGACCGATATGGGGATCTAGTTCCACCCTAAATAATGTATAATATTATCCTTTACTTGTCCAGCAATAAGGCTTCTAATTTTTAGGCTTCGCAAGGCACAGTCACACATGACCTGTGTTGAGATGAGATGCATGCATGGAATAGGCAGTAAGCGAATACGAAGCTATCGCTATCCCTATAAATGTTTTCTTATATGCCCACTGGACCGTGCCCAGTGGTGTGCAATAGAAGAGGCCTATGTCCAGCAGTGGACAAGCGTAGGCCGATGATGATGAGGAAATATCGCTATTGCAATGGTTTTTAAAATAAACTGTGTATAAATGAAGCCATTTGGAAAATAAAAAAAATATTTGTTTTTAAAATATAGGTTATCTCAAACTGGATCACAAAATGGAGCATATAAATGGCACATCTCAGCGTAAGGTACTACATTACCAGGAGAACGGGCAGCAGCGTTTTTCTGAGATTAAAACCGCATACTGCGATCGCCAACCCGCCTGCTTATGGCAAAATCCTTCATGGTTATGAAAACCACGGAGAAGGCCTGTGTCCTGCAGTGGGCGTTAAATGGCTGATTATATCTGAAGTGTTACTTTGAATGGGTATGGTGATCTGTGATACAATACAATCAAGGAAGTAAAAGAAATAAATGTCAATGTCTGCTAACTGTATTGAATTTACCATCTGTTATTCAGTTTTGTGTCGTCGACCTCTAAAATACAGTCGGTGGCACCGACGCACCTGTCCTTCTCGTTCGATTTTCGCACCTATTTCAAGACTTAAGAACCGTTGCGACTGGGTGTTCACAACAGCGTACATCCTATGGCATAGACCAGGGTTTCTCAAACTTATGGTGCCACATACCCCTATTAAAGTTTCTAGAAGACAGCGAACCCCTAACACCCCCCCCCCACCTCAAATGCACAAGTAATAATAAATAAAACAAATAAATACTGCGCAAGCCAGAGCTGTCAACTCCACTTTTAGAATAGTAGTAGATGTACCATAAAATTGGTAGAAATTAAAAGATTAGAAAAATGAAAATTGCCAGATTGACATACTTATCCTGTAAATGCAGTTTAGAAGATTACACTGTATAGATCATTTTAAAAATACATTACCTACATTATGTAAATCTTGTCGCGAACCCCCTACCGTCGAATGGCGAACCCCTAGGGGTTCACGTACCCCACTTTGAGAAACCCTGGCATAGACAAAAGAGGGGGTGTTAGGGGTGGAAAAGGGGGCCACGAGATTGCCTCTTTTGTCTCGCCGTCCCTCAGGATACCCTAGTTTTATCAAAGTCGTTTTATGACAGAGAAGAGTTCTAAGACGCACTCATTAACCATTTCTTTAGTTGTAAAAAAACCGTGTGCTTCGGTTTTATGTCTTCCCTGCTACATAGCTCTAACAAAACTGTCCCTAGTTCTTTGCAAAAAAATTAACATGCCTGATATCCCATACATCTCTAAACCTACGTTGTAAAAAAGCGTATGCTTTGGTTCGATGTTTTGTCTGACATATCTGAGATTTTTTTGGCTGCTGTCGCTACAGATTTTTGCAAAAAAAACTAACATTACCATAGCAGAGAAGGAGCGTAAAGTAAGCAACGCTGCGTTATCTTTCTTATCTTCTATCTATTCTATTCTATATCTATACTAATAATAAATCTGTAAGGGTCGGTCATGGAGTAAGTTAGTTTGTTTTCAGAGATATTGTGTTTATAGGCTCAATATATGATACTGAAACTAATTTCACGATTTTTAGAATTTTTTTCTGTATGTGTGTATGTATGTATGTTCCTCCATAACTCTTAAACCAATTATCCGAATTTGATGAAATTTGGTATAAAAACATATAGACATCTGGGACACAGGATAGGCTATTTAAATTCTAGCTCCAGTTATGATAAGACGTGGCCCCCATACAAATGCTTCGTAAAAATCGAAATGTACGCGAACGGAGTCGCGGGCACAGCTAGTAAGTATATAAAAATCAATTGTGGTTCGTTTGTCTCGCTAAAGCTCGAGAAAGGCTGTGCCGATTTGACTAATTTTTCTTTTTTAATATTTGTGGAAGTACAGGGAAGCTTTAAACGGTGAAAATAAAAAGAAAGATTGATGTACGTGATACGAAGTTACTTGAACTCATCTAGTAAAATATAATACTCAAAGAATTTGATAACAAACCACATTACGAAAGAAGTCTGGGTCTTTTCGAAGGCGCACTTTGTAGGTAAATACGGCAAGTGTTTGTTTTTACATACACAAAAAGCAAAACAAATTAGTAGCGATAAAACAAAAGAAGAGTTTTGTCAATTGTCAGCCAATCAGCGCGTCCGTCACTCTGATAAGTTTCTAGGCCAATCAGCGTTAGTGATTTATAAAGCGAAATCGGTTTTATAAAATCTTCTGTCTGTTTATGAGTGTCCGCGAATATCCTCCGTTATTCGCTAATCAGCTTTATGTAAGCATATTGCGACACATACATAAAGATGAGAAGACATTTCCTTCGGTTCAGTTTTGGAAAGTATGAAACAAAAGACTGATTGTGTTTAGAAAACTAGAGATTATCCTGGCAGTTTGCAACCATTTTCTAATTGGTAGAAAAGCCACTAAAAGCACCCACCCAGGTGATTTTCCAATAATACCGATATTGTCATGCCATGCCGCACAATAGACGATAAATCCGATTGGCGACACGTGTTTTGAGTATAACAACACGTTCATTATACCTAGTTGCACAAATAATAATCCAATGCCATTTACGCCATCAATTAAAATCTATTGAGAAATTGCTACAGCATTGTGTATTTTTCTAGAAATCGCTGAAGCATGTACCGAACGGGTTGGTTTTACCAGATACCAAACCTTGTATCTGGTAAAACCATTCCACTTTTATCAGCAGCATCAGCGTAATAGGTACCTACAAAGAATGAAAGTAAGTGCAAGTGCTTTGTGGTTTCCTAGCATCTGGGAACGACGGAACTTGGAAACACTCAGCGTTCAGCTTGTCAATTCTATTGCTCGCTAGAGAACTAGACATAAGTAGACCTCTATCGACTGGAGAGATCTAGATGATACAAACCACCTCGAAGCACTAGATATTTTCAACTCACAACTTAAGAGTCAAAGGGTTGTATTTGCGACTGAATGATGTTTCTCATGTTTCGCTAACGAACGAACGGTGGGCACGCCTGGTGATTAAGCCCAACTCTCTCTCTGAGAGAAGACCTGTGCCCTACAGTGGGACGTATAAAGGCTGCTTATGCTGTTTCTCATTGTAACTTTGCCATTCATTATCTTTTGTGCTTTCTGGGAGCTACTGAACCCTTTGATCTCTAAGGTAGAACAGAAGGAACTTTCTAGAAAGAATCCTAGACAATGTAAGTAATCCAAAGATACAAGATACAATATTATCTAAAAACGGAATGATAGGTGATTGCGCAAGACAATGTATTAAGAACATTGGCGTGTCTCGGGTTATCTACCAGGGGAGGCATTTTTCTCCTGAACTGTAAAATGTAGCCAGTTGAAATTTTCACAGCATACGTGTTTTTCTGGCGGAAAAAAGTAAAAATGAAGGGCCACAAACAAAACTTGTTCTTTTAGGCTTTATTGTTTTTGCTGTCGTCGAAACAGACTCAAGTGTCGACCTTGATGTGATTATAGTACACCACGTCCGTCCCGACCCCTCTCACGGCTAAACGGTTGATTGTAGAAACGTGAACAATTTCAGGGAAGTAGCATATATAATTAATTTAAAAGGAAAACTATCACGCCTAAGTAGGCTTTACTAGTTAACGAGTAATAGGCAACCAACTTATTAATGTAAAATTTCGTACAAAATCCCTTGAAAATGACTTCGATGTAGTTTTTAGTTCTGTAAAGCAGATTAAAAAAAAACCCTCTTTCTACGGAACCCTACATTGAAAGTGACTCGACCCGCACTTGGCCGGTTTTTTCTTTTCTTGTCTTGTCTTTTCATCAAAGATTAGCTTACGTCCAGGCAAAGCGTGTCAGCGTACGTAGTTAGCCAGAGCGAGTTGCGTGTTTTAAACCGGAAAGTCGCGACCTTTTGTTATTTTGAGCGCGCGACTCGCGTCGTCGTGCTTCCTATTCTGGATCTGGAAGGAGCATACAATACATTCAAAGCGTGCTTCAAAAACATCTCTCGCGGCTGTTATCGTTATCGTTTTGGCGGCAAGCCTTGGTGAGCGAGCTCATTGAATATGGATTCCAAGGTCGGTCAGTGGCAGTAAGGTCAGCCCGCTCCTCGCATTCGAACAATTGCGTGGTGCAACTTTTTCACACGACTCCTTTAAAATAAAATGTGTGTTGTTTGTGAAGGAAGGAGCGTGTTACGGTGGCAATTTTGTGTTATCGCAGGTCACGCAACACCTGTACCAGATAATTTGTTAGAGTTCAGCCTTGTACTCTGGCATGGTTGGAGAAAGTTGGGTTATTAGATTAGATTAGAACACTTTATTGTACACACCAGAAAACAAAATACATTAAAATCATTATAATATTATAGTGTATTAAAGGAAGGGGCTCGACGACTACTGGCCTCGCGCTCATACAATCAGCGAGTGTCAGCGAGAGACCAGCTCCATTTCGGTGCCTTTTAACCCGACTGTTTTCTGTTACTGTTATGTATGTTTTTATGATTCTAGAGACCAATGAGGTCTCAAATGATTATCGGCGCGATTATCACTGGCTAACCGGTGAAGGAAAACATCGTGAGGAAACCCGCGGCTTGGTTGGCTCCTCATGTATTGACTTATCTTTCCTGTGGGCTAGGCGGACTAAGCTGTCAGAATGGTATAGGTGCTGGGCAAGCCTACTCCATATAAAAACAATGTCCCAGGCACTGCAGCCTCGGAGTGGTCCCTTCACCCATCTGCTGTGAGTGAAAATGCCACTAGAAAATGCCACACGAAAGAAAAACAAAATGACGGAGGTCAGTAAAAAAAAATCTATTTCAAAAACAAAATCAGACTGCTAGGTAGTCTGCTAGGTTTTTTAAATATTTTTTTAAATGTTTAAAATCCCAATTTTTGGTACTTGTCCAGAGGACCGAATAACCCACCCAACGAACTTACGACGGTAATTCAAACCATAAAGAACATTCCTACTGAAGTTACTCCTGAAGGCTAATAGAATGAAACAACCACGGCAGCCGTTACTGACACCCAGGGATTAATCCAGTGAATTAAATTATGGCGGAACTAGGGGTTAAAGAGGGGGAAGAATTATGTCCCTCCAAGGTCCCGAGGCTCCTGGCACTTACAGTAATGTATGCAGCCCCCCTTTTTCGTCTGAGTGTCCTCTAAGTCTTAGCTAGGAATTTATGGGCTTGCTTGTAACTGCGCGCTATGTCTTGATTACACAGGGCTTATGTCGGGAGTAGAATATTAATGCATATATTGTAATTTCAATGGAGCAATTTTAATTTCAATGTAATACCAATGTTATAAAAAGTTATGTCAATTTGTTTGGGAAATAAATAGCTATAATAATAAAAATGTCGGGAATAGTGATAAATAAAAATAATAAATAAATAATTGTTTATTCTGTAAAAGGTGCATAGTCTCATTTCCGCCAAACTAAATAATAGTTTGTTGGCAGATTTACTCTCAATTTAGTTTACATAGAAAAGTAAAGAAGATACTTAACTTAAATTAGGAGAAAATTAGGAGAACGCATTACGAGAACTTAAAACCGGAAAGGGGTGAATAAATTTTATTATAATTGACAGTAACCTCAGGATATTTGTGGGTCAGGGTTGGTAAAAATTATGTTTTTTTAAGATAAAAAAAATTGGAATTATTTGATTTAAATCGGCTTTTTTTCCTCAGGATATTTGTGGGTCAGGGTTGATAAACATTGTGTTTTTTTTAAGATAAATAAAAACGGAATTATTTGATTTAAATCGGATATTTTTTTCAAATTAGATTTTTTCAATATTCTGATCTTTTTTAGGGTTCCGTAGTGGACAAGGAACCCTTATAGTTTCGCCATGTCCGTCCGTCTGTCTGTCTGTTTGTCTGAGAGCTGAAATTTGGCTTAGATGTACCATATTTATGACGCCGACAAAACGGTAGAATAAAATCTCGAAAAAAATTTTTTTTTTTAGTGTAAATACACGTAAATTAGAGATGCAATTTTTTTCCCCGCCTACACCATAGTATGGGATATCGTTTGATTTGTCGTTGAAAAATATTTTTGGTGTAGGCAGACCATTTTTGATTAAGGGTTCCTTTTGCGAAATATTAAGCTTTAAAGCGCAAATTTTTGTCCGAGTAGGGCGTCCAACCCCCCCACCCCCTCTCCTGACTAAACGGTTGATTGTAGAAACGTGAAAAAATTCAGTGTAGTAGCACATATAATGAACTTAAAAGGAAAACTATCATGGCTAAGAAGGCTGTACTAGTTAACGAGTAATAGGCAACCAACTTATAAAAGTAAATTACGAAAATTTCACTGAAAATTACTTCGATGAAGTTGTTAGTTCTGTAAAAAAAAACCTCTTTCTACGGAACTCTACATTGCGCGTGGCCCGACACGCATATGGCCGGGTTTTTTTAAATTTTGAGGTCAGTTATTTAAAAAAAACAACATAATTTTTGTGTGTTAAATTTTTCATAAAATTAACAAAAAAAACGTATTATTTTAATATTTATTTGCCATATTTAACAAAAAATGTTCTAGTTTTCTGAAATCAAAAAGTTCTCCTAACATACAATAATTTTATTAAATTAAATTAAATTAAATATTTTTGTCACATTTAACATATGAACAAGGAAAATAAAATAGACTTAAAATTAATAAATGATTATAAATCGGTTTGGGTTTCACCGCAGTTGCAGTCACTTATGTTATGATTTACAGATTTTATGTTTTGGTTCATCGCTCCACCGAGTCTGAGGACGTCCCACACTACGTTTACCGATCCGCGGTCTCCACTCGAGAACTCGTCTACCCCATCGGTTATCAGTTCTTCGGATGATATGGCCGGCCCACTGCCACTTCAGCATACTAATTCCTTGGGCTATGTCGGTGACTTTGGTTCTCTGTCGGATCACCTCGTTTCGAATTCGATCTTTCAGAGAAACCCCGAGCATAGCCCTTTCCATGATCTTCGCAGGGCGGCTGGCAAGAGTTGGATGAGAGTAGCCGAGGACCGTGCTCAGTGGTGTGCTATAGGAGAGGCCTATGTCCAGCAGTGGACAAGCATAGGCTGATGATGATGTTTTTGTTGGTCTTGTAATTTATTCGAACTTCCTTATTTTTTAAAGGAAGACTTTAAATTTCAGGGAATTCGCGATATATTCAGGATATAGGATAGCGCGTTATATAGGAGCTGAGCGGAATTAACTTAACGAAGACATCTTCTTTATTTTCCAGACAATTACTGAACCGCTCCGATTAGAAGTTTGTGTTTTACAACAAATTTAATTTTATGAGTGTTTTCTCAGATTCATATTTTATTTTTTAATCAGATTTTCATTAATTTATTTAATTCGCGCTTTACGCGTTCTATCAATGAGACAGCCTTCGGTAAATCTTCGGTTAGGTACATAACCTACGTAGAAGAAAGTCTATTCTACGCAGCAAAGATTATTTTTTTAATAAATGGAAAAGAATCGAATGTGGTAGAACCCTGTATACGATGGCTAAACAATCTCGATGAAAATTCTCCCCGGCCCATCTCTAGTCGGGAAATCTTGTTCATGCGGGAAATCTCATTCATCTTCATCTTGGAGGAAAGAGTGAAATGAGTTATAACACTGTCAGACTGTCACGTGACTGCAGTTTGCAGTTTATCATTTCTTCACGTCCAAGTGAGCTAGATTGTTCTTTTCCCGTTGCAAAGTCTAGACTAGAACAAAGACTCTATGGTACTTACCTACGTTTTCCTTGGCCTCGATTCGGTGAGTCACCCGACTTAGGAGTCTTTCCAGTATCCGACCGGAGAAAAAATACGTCCCATTCTCCTTTAATAGAAGCTTTCCAAATAATAATTGCTCTTTATTGCAATACTTGCAATGGACTGATCTTTCGTCAAAATGCACCGCCGCCGGTTTCTAAGAAGCGTCTGTCTGTCTGGGCCTTATTTCAGAAATCTGTAGAAGAGGAAGTGAATCGGTATATCTATACCTTGAAATTACTTAGTGAAATTCTTAATTATTTTAGTTTTTAAAAGTTATAGTATGATACTCAAAGAAACCTGAGTTTTGTAACAAAAATAAAAGAAATCGCTTTACAATTTATATGGCCTTATTTATAAAATCACGATTCCCCTAAAGCACTCCTCAGAGGCAGTTAATTTTATCTGTGGTTACGTCTTTTTCTTGTAAAATCTCCACCATAGACTATTTTAGTCGATTCTCCACCATAGACTATTTTAGTCGATGTTTATCGAATGTTTAAGGAATCGTGTTTTTACAAATAAGACCGTTAATCTTTATTATTCACTTTCGCTAGATGAGGAGCCAAAATTATCTGTCGCCTGTATAATTAATAATCATATCATACATCCTCTCTTCAACATACTGAAAAGGGTGTTGTTAACAGCACACCACATAAATCTATTAAAGTCCAAATCAATACGCTCAAACACCAGTAAGTAAGAGTCAAAGTAAACGTATTGGAAACAGAATCCAAATACAAAGCCAGTCACAAGAAAAATACACCGAATACAAAGAAACCTACAGTTTTTGTTCCAAGATGGCAACAAACTGCACCAAGTGCGGTTGTCGAGGTGGAATGCCATCGACTAAAGTTTTGCCCATAAAAAAATATTTTTTAATTGGTTTTATTTTTAAAATTAAGTTTATTAATTTTTTTTTTCTAATCGAATACAGCAGGTGAAAATCTGCGATCAAAAAGTTACAGCACTGCGAATTAAAAAATAAAGAACCAAGAACGTATTTTTTATGATTTAATTAAAAATTGTATAGTTTTTAGATATTTCCCTGTACTTGTAGTATATGACAAATATGACAACATTACTTGCCAAATTTTATAGTTATAGGGCAACGGAAAGTACCCTATAAATTTTGATTCCCTTATGTGTCGAAATATGCGTTTTTTGCGGCATAAACTTAACGTAAAAAAGTTACAGCCGTTTAAGCGACAAAAAATGTATATTTCGTCACTCTCAAGGGAATCATAATTTATAGGCTACTTTCCGTTGACCTAAAACTATAAAATTTGGGAAGTAGTATCGTCGTATACTACAAGTACAGGAAAAAATCTGAAAACTATACATTTTTAATTAAATAAAAAAATATATTGTCTTTGAAGTTCGGGGAAAGCTCTGAAAAACTGCGGGTTTAACAACACGGGAAAAACAGAACCCTTGGTGGGCGAGTCCGACTCGCACTTGTCCGGTTTTTTCTCAAGTGCCTCTTCTCGAGTTTCTCGAAAAACATTCAAACCTGCACTAAGAACCGTCGCCTACTTTGTCTAATAACGTTTACGTCGAAAACCGTCAACAATTCGTTGTGCAACTGACCGGTTGATAAATCTCCGTCCTGTGGCGCTCCGTTCGTTGACCCACTCGGATTCCGAAGCTTGGTTCTTTCTTTCTCTACCTATAACAAAATAGTAATATATTAAACGGGTCTAACCGCGATGATTTATTTATTTATTAGACGCGTTTAGTATATTACCATGTATGAGCATCGCGAGTCATAAAAAAAATACTATAATAAAATATCTGATCTGTGTAATTATATTATTATTGTGGATGGAATAGGTATTGTTCCAGCGAGGTGGCAACGGCTTGGGGAAGCTGTTCTTCTTGCAGAACATAATACTATAAATTATGTATGCTATTTCCTTGTATGTACTTCCTTGCTGGTGATAGCAAAAAATGTCAAGTTGTGTCTTCGTTCATGAGCTAAATTAACGTGGCGGAAACGGAACCAAAGCTCATATTCAGGAGATTTGACGAGTTGGTAACCCTGAACATCAAACCAACGTCAGCAACACAACACCCTCTTGCAAAAGTCAGTTAGGGTCACAATAGTAGATTGTACAACAAGTGCATAAAACGCACCATTTTACTCGAGACGTTTATCCATCCGAGCGAGCTTGCGAGCGAGGATAGATATAAAGTCGACTGTAAAATGGGTTTTATGGACGAGTTGTACACTCTACTTTTGACTTCGATTGACGACATTATTTATCGTTAATCAAAAAACAATTTTAAGTTGTAACACAAATATTACAATGAAAAAATAATTATGGTTCCCGCCAATTAACTTTTTTTTCTTTTTTTTTTCTGTAGGGACGTGACACCTGACTTAAGGTCGTTACATACTGCTCAGTTATAAAAACATTTTCTTTTTATAACTATGATAAGTTGTTGTTATGGCTTAAATACTATACTGATCTACTAAATTGAAAAATAAACAAATATAAAAAATAATAAATGAGACGAAATACAAATTATAAGTTTATTTCATGAAGTTTTATTGTGTACTTTGGCTGTTGGTATCTTTGCCTTGGTCTTAGAATACGAACGAAACGAAATAAAATAAAGAGGTTGTTGTATGAAGTTAAAGATGTTCGTGTGGCTGTTGCAGCGATTGCCTTGGTCTTCGACGAAGATTTTACTTTATGCTCTAGAGCATAAAAAGCGACTTTATGTCGCCTACGCACGACATAAAGACGAACTTTTAGAGCATGAGAAGTGAAAAGATTATTGTAGCACTAGCTAGGCCTTCCTCAACATGCTTGCTCGCAGCGCCTACAAATCTTGTTTTACCTCTTGCACTGCTACAAAAGCCAGTATGATTTTTCCAAGGGATTTTCCTTCATCTGGTAGGCGAATTCGACTTTTCAAAGACGAAGGCGAAATTAGGTGAGGGTAACAAATCTTGCCCTGTCGAATTTTTGTTCCGGGAATGTTAGGGAACGGGGGAAGGCGGGCAAGGTCAGTGCACTTGATTGGAATCTTCTGATTCTCATCGATCTCTGGTCTATGTAGGTATATTATATATTAGCTTTTCAGTGTCGATAAATTAAACCACTCCCAACAAGTAAAAGTTCAATATATTGTTTTTATTTTATTACAATCTTAAAAGTTGAAGTGGCAAATTCGTGTGGTAAATAAAAATCATCATCATCATCAGCCATTTGACGCCCACTGCAGGACATAGGCCTCCTTCGTGGTTTTCATAACCATGAGGGGTTTTGCCATAATCGCCACGCTTGGCAGGCGGGTTGGCGATCGCAGTATGGGGTTGGAATCTCAGGAAGACGCTGCTGCCCGTCTACTGGTAATTGATTTCCTTAGTCGCCTTCTACGACATCGGTAAATACGGTAAATAAAAATAATATATTTAAAATGTGAAAATTACTTTGCTAAATTCCGCAAAAATCCCACAACCACCATGCGGTTAGTTAATGCACCGCCCTCCCTCCCACTTTTTCAAACAGAAGCAAGACACAAACACACCACCACCGACACCAATACTTGTGTGAAAAAATGTGTTGCGACTCGTTTCGCCTCTTAACACGAGGCATCCTCAGGCTCCGATGGTCGTATGGATTTCCGCAAAGTAACGCCTGATTCCATACAATATCTAATAATATATATATTTTTACTTTTGCTTACGAGGTTTTCCGTTTATTACACTACACCCTGTACTGTATATACGAGTATGTATTTTAATTTTATAGAGGAGCGGTCCCTTCCCTAGACAATTTCAAAATGTCAAAAAAAACAAAAAAAATTGAGTACTTATTGTTAGTGTTCCCGCTCGATATCGATTATCTATCGATAGCCTTTCGATAGTTAAGAAAACACGATGATATCGATAGTCAATCGATAGTATCGATGTCTCTTCTACTGCAATACTATCGGTAAAGAGCAATAATGTCGATAGTATCGATAATTTCGTCGCGGCCAACCAATGAACTATCGATAGTATCGATACTATCGATAGTATTGCTTTTTAATATCGTACAGACTATCGATAGTATCGATACAGATATTTATTTCAATAGTATTGCATTCAGTATGCAGGCTTAAAGAGTGGTAGAAAAACTAATGTGTTACCTACGTTTACGATGTATAAAGTATGGGCACCTATTCGATATAATATCGATATTATTACAGTCTATTCGATATTAAAGAGCAATACTATCAATAGTATCGATAGTTCATTGGCTGGCAGCGACGAAACTATCGATACTATCAATAGTATTGCTGTTTACCGACAGCATTGCATTAGAAGAGACATCGATAGTATCGAAAACGTCAATACTATCGATTGTCCTATCGATCGTGTAGATGATTTTAGCGTTCGACAATCGATTGCAAAACTATCGATTTTCGGCAACACTACTTCTTGTCGGTCCAACCGTTTATTTAACTTTTGACAGCTCAATTTAGTGATGTTCTATGAAGTTACCGATTCGTTTTTAATGATAATCGATTTAAATTATTAGGGGTTAAAGTATGAAATTGCCGTTTTATTGCAATAGGTTCTTTGAATTGACATAGAATCTTCATGGTTTGAGGTTTTCGAATGAAACTTTTTTCAAGTGGTTTCTATGATGTTCTTTTTTTAAAAAATGTGAAACATTTGAATATCGACTTTCAATTGTTTTTGTTATTCAGTTTAGACAAGAAAGATGGATACTGCGAAAATTCGAGTGATTATGAGGCACCCATTTTTCGTATTTTTTTTATTTTATTGATTTGACGCAAGTGAGTCAATATTGTGTCTTCGCTACATAATTTACTAGTTATAATTGTAGCGAAACACGTCGCATCACTATTGTGAAAAAATAAAGGTTTCCTTTTTCGCCTATGGTTTCCTGTCAAATAAATAAAGAACTTCATCGGTGTGCATCTGCCAAAAGTTAAATGAACAATTGGACCGAATAGTTGTTAAGATTAAGAAGAATTTGTGACCTAGCTAGGCCCTAGGCTAAACAGTTCCTGTTGACATTAAATATTTCCTCATTTTTATCACTATTATTACTAACTGTATCCGGCGTGCCTGCATCGAGTAATGAATGTTGGTGAATGGAAAGAGGTATGTCAGGCAGGATCGTGGCAAGTGGCCAACCCTAGCCTACTCCTCTGTAATGTGTATTACTATTACAATCATTATGTATATCTTTATCCTTATATTCTATATTTGTACACCTCATCTGGCAACCGGTTTTTTCTCGGCGCTTGACCCGGGGATATGACTGCGTGTGGAGTTCTTCGTTTTGCCGACTTCGGGCACTTGCCCAAGAGAACTTCATACGAAAAACACAGAAAAGAAGCCGGACAAAAGCCATATTATATAGACAAAAGCCGGGTCTGTTCAAACGAAGGGCCAAACAAAGATGGTCTCTAATAGTCACGTACTTTACTGGAAGAAAGAGTCTTCCTCATTCCTCATCACACCGTCGTTAAGTCGTTATAGCAGCAAATGAGTACTTCCTTATTGTAAGGTCTTCTATGAACATCAAGGTCTTATGAGTATTCCTATAACTACGTGTGTGTAAGAATTATGCGTAGCAACTAACGTATGAATTAACTTGTAATTTGCTTGGGACGCCCTTGATTTAATCGTGCCTTTGGTAACGTAGCACAAGTTAAGGGCCATGTTACACTTACGCGCTTGCAGAATAATAATTATTTTCGAAAAAACTATGCACAGTAGTGAAGAACGAACGAGTATAGAATCACGCTTGCATTTACTAGGTAAACGAAAACCCTTCCTGTTCCTTTATGACTTTGAATACAAACAAATAAATAACTTCCACACAACACAATCGATTGTCCGGGTGTGCTATGGTAACCAGGCAGGCATAGCACAATTATGGAAACACATTATAAACCCAACCAGATCAATCTTCAGCCCACAGATCGTTACAGTTTCTCTAGGCACTTGTTAACAAGCAACCTCTAGGTTCGCAGTCATTATTTATAATAGCAACGGAACGCCAAGGCCTCTGAACTGGGTCGATCGGGCCGCAACGAGATTACCGACTGAAGTATTCAAATCTCATTATGACGAGTCGAGAATACAATAATGTAAAAGAGTTCTGTCTGTCAGTGTCGGAGGGCAAACCAGCAGCAGCCCGGAATTTATCGTTAAGTCGGCGGAAGGTCCGTGGATGCGAATGGCAAGAGTGTGGGAGATGGTATTTTGGGTAAACTACCCAGCACTGGGCAGCGGTGGGCTGATTATGATGATATTGATGAAAAGAGTGCTATGCAAAGCAACACGAAGTTAACTTGTCGGATTTAACTTAATTCCCTTATTATGAATATTTGACCACACTGCTCGACTCGATCTAATAAGCTTTGCTTTGTATGAAGTTCTGTAGTTCCGTTTCCGCGAAGTGCGTTCTATCTCATACAAAGAATATTTGAATGCGTAGTGTATACCTACTGTATACACTTTTACGGAAAGGTCAAAACAAAGTCCAAAGAGGGCTCTGTCTCTACTTTCCAACAAGATAAAAGCAAGTGTATCCGAAATAACATTCAGTCTTTTAGCGCAAAAGTTTCAATTTGGAAATAATTCCTATATCTTTCCGAAAAGGGAGGATTCTGATATGATAATGATGTCCTCCACGCCTCATCCGTCGAGAGTGACCGATATCTCACTTGAGCTCCGATATTGGCGTTTGGTCTCAAAGTCTTCTAGCCTAGCCGTTTGGAAATTTTAGGAACAGATTTAGGCCATTCGTGTCTAAGCGCAATTTTCTCCCATATACCACATGGGAGAAAATTTCGCTAGAGGCCCAAAATTAGATAAGCCGGACTCAGATCCATATTTAGCCTGAAATTTAGCCCTGAAAGCCTGACAAACTGCTGTTGACACGATCGATCTTGCAAAATCGTGAGTCGTGTTCGTGCAGTGTTGCCAGATGGTGGCAAAACAGTCGCCCAATAATCGTTCTCTCTGTCTGTCAGTGTCGGAGGGCAGACCAGCAGCAGCCCGGAATTTATCGTTAAGTCGGCGGAAGGTCCGTGGATGCGGATGGCAAGAGTGTGGGAGATGGTATTTTGGGTAAACTACCCAGCACTGGGCAGCGGTGGGCTGATTATGATGATATTGATGAAAAGAGTGCTATGCAAAGCAACACGAAGTTAACTTGTCGGATTTAACTTAATTCCCTTATTATGAATATTTGACCACACTGCGCGACTCGATCTAATAAGCTTTGCTTTGTATGAAGTTGTGTAGTTCCGTTTCCGCGTAGTGCGTTCTATCTCATACAAAGAATATTTGAATGCGTAGTGTATACCTACTGTATACACTTTTACGGAAAGGTCAAAACAAAGTCCAAAGAGGGCTCTGTCTCTACTTTCCAACAAGATACAAGCAAGTGTATCCGGAATAACATTCAGTCTTTTAGCGCAAAAGTTTCAATTTGGAAATAATTCCTATATCTTTCCTAAAAGGGAGGATTCTGATATGATAATGATGTCCTCCACGCCTCATCCGTCGAGAGTGACCGATATCTCACTTGAGCTCCGATATTGGCGTTTGGTCTCAAAGTCTTCTAGCCTAGCCGTTTGGAAATTTTAGGAACAGATTTAGGCCATTCGTGTCTAAGCGCAATTTTCTCCCATATACCACATGGGAGAAAATTTCGCTAGAGGCCCAAAATTAGAAAAGCCGGACTCAGATCCATATTTAGCCTGAAATTTAGCCCTGAAAGCCTGACAAACTGCTGTTGACACGATCGATGTTGCAAAATCGTGAGTCGTGTTCGTGCAGTGTTGCCAGATGCTGGCAAAACAGTCGCCCAATAATCGTTCTTGTAGCAATCGCCCGAATTCTCAGCGTTGTAGCCCAAAACAGCCGAAATAGAATGATTTTTTTTAAATTGTGGTGCTTGTAGTTTTAGATTCTCTCACTTTTCTAAAATTCTCTCAATTAATCGTAAAAATGTGAAAATACGTTTTTTAAGTATAATTACAGGTCCATCCTCACCATGGACCATCTCTGCTTTTAATAATCATTGAACCCTGACAACGTCACGGAAAATCCAAAAAATCGATAAAAATATGTTCTGATTTCCCAAGTAGCCCAAATATCGACCAAAAAAATTGAGAAATTGAATCGCCCAATCGCCTGGTCACCGATTGCAATTTTTCATCATTTCACCTTCCGAGATAGCCCAATGGCGAAAAATCGCCTCATTTGGCAACACTGTGCGTATTCGGCTTTCGTCTTTCCGGCCAGAAAGGCTGGACTTGCATATATTGGCCGGAGACGACTGTAAAAACTATGTGTACCGCTCTCTAACTGGTGATTCAGGACGTCCTCGTATCTCGGATACTCCTCCAGTATGAGACGATTTTATCCAAGATAGGCAAGATAGTACACATCTATCTTGAATAATCATCTTCATCATCATCAGCCCACCTGCCACTAAGTCTATCTTTACAGATCATGAAAGACGCCACTATTAGGCATAGGACTTTTCATATGCCACGCCATTAATTAATCTTCGCGTGGCTGAGTTTTTCATTATTACTTCTCTTGTGATAATGATAAGTAGTAAGGAAAGACCGCCTCAAACAAACCATTTATCTCATCATCAAACAGCATTCGATACCTACCTAGAGTTTTATTGCAGTCTCCCACCCAGCGGCTCTTTCATCCGGCCATCTTGTGAAACTAGGTCACTGAGGACTGAAGAGTTTTGTTCCTACGTCTATCTATAAATAGTACAGTCAGCGATACTTCGATGATGCCACGGTAGCTCTTATCTCGCGCGGTATAAGTGTGAGTGTCGATTAAAAAGTGGTGGGTGGTGGTTGCTGACACTAACTCGTTCATTCTCTGATCTCAAGCAGATGTTCCCCCGCATAGTTTCGTTTTAGTACAATATTGTGTAATCTGGATAATTTGTCTTCAGCAGAACATTGGGAGCATAGAAGTATATCGTGATTCTAAGATTGTGAGGGAATTAATCTGGACAGGGCTTCGATTCTCTTACCTCCGGGTTTTTCGTATAGGCGATATAGTTTTTCCATCTTGCTTTATGAGTAAGAGCGAGATGGAGCGTTGTTTTATCGTGTTGTCGCGCTCGATGTCGATTCTAAGCTTTATCTTATTTGACAACTACAGTCTGTAAAATCATAGCTTGAGCTCCGCGACAGCTGTCATCGAAATTGCGAAATTCTTTCCATCCACGTTATCGACACGCTTTAAGTGACATTTGATGTCGACATCGTCCCATCCCTAGCCCTGTTAGTGTGACGGCTGTCGTGGAGCTCAAGCTATGTTTTACAGACTATAGTACCTTACTTCTAATTTCCTTCGGCCGTACATAAAACCCTTTGTGGGTCTTGGCTACCTCAACGATCTTCTTTCGGTTCACTGTCTCTAGCGTTTTTTTCTTGCCAATACTCCGCAGATCTTCCTCAACATAATCCTTCCGCTGATTCCGGGGTCTTCCTGTAGGTACTAGATTTTTTCTGTTGCAGCAGAGTCCAATTGGAAGTGGTTTTTAGTGCTCTGGTGCGTCCATAAATTCTAAGTTGCTTTCCTTTGTACGCATCTACATAACATCTATAGTTTGTACATCTACTTCCTTCTCCAATGTACTCCTCCGGTCCAACCAATGGTTGTCTGGAAGAGATCTCTTTTAGTGGTAAGGCCGCTGTCTGTACTCTTAGGTTAAGAAATATCTGTGTATCTCCTTATTTATGTACAATAAAGTGTTGTCTATCATAGAACTTAGAATTTTCTATCTTAGAATTTGTGACTTACAGAATCGGACGATCGTTTCGTTATGAACCCACTATCTATTTAATTACTTTGCCTGATATTTTTACTAATAATCCCACTTTTGATTCAAATCGCCAAACGTAGCTACATACAAGTAGTGTCAAATTTATTACTTACTACGAATAAGGCGTAGTCACAGACATATTGCTGTATAGGTATCTCTAATTTATCGGGTCATGGGTGCGATTATCGGTCGTGGCTTATTCCAGCAGAAATCTACATCTAGCGAATGTAATTTTGAGCCAAAAGCGTCCTGTACCAACCGCTTTTAAGCAGCGACCCGGAGCTGACTAGTGCCAGAGTGCCACCAATGGAAAAAAAAATCTTTTATAATAGGTTATATTGTCTAAAGTGAACATCATAAGATGTCAATAACTGTGATAGCTGTTTTAGAACCTACGACCCGAAACTCGGTCATCGACCCTACGTTCTAGACCTTTAAAGCCAGAAATGGAGACCCTGCGGAGGTAGTTTGGTCAAAATCTGCACGGCCAACGCATAGAAACAGTTGCACTCGTGCACTAACAATTTAATTTGTTTACGAATCCGACGCGCGGGTGTTTCTAAATCCGATGCAGCCAGACCACACGCCAATTCGACTATTCCGGGCTCCATCTCTGTGCCCTATCTCCGACATCAAAGTATCCGGCTCGAAGGACCAGTTTCGGGCCGGCTTATTCAATAGGTCGAATTTTACGTGCGTTGCTGCCGTAAATAAATTACGGGAGTACGGTACGGCACAGGCTATCATTGACGTGACGTCAGGTTGGTTATTTACGGTCTCGCCTCCTACCTACTAAAATATAAGAAATCAATTTATCTACTAATAACTACCAGGCGGCAAATGTACCAAGCTTGTAAAAAATTGTATTGCGAACGGCAGGTACCTAGTTGGATGAAAGGCAGACCGCTATTCTTTTCTCTGATAATGTATTTGTTATTGTTTCCGTCTCAGTCTGATCGATTTGCCCTCTCTCTTTACGCTAGCATAGCATGTGGTAGGTCCTTGGGCGGGGTTGTGGTAGTAAAATCGACTAAGAATTTAAACTACTCGTGGTGCCCTCTAGTTGTGCAAAATGTGAACTACTTTGACACTGACCGTACGAAGATACCTATCACCGTACTTCTCTTGAGCTCTTGGTCTCTTCTACGCAATTCGGTAGTCTTTCGTCAGATGGCGCTAGTAGTATTTTCGGATGACTTTGGTACCTATATTTTCTCTATCAAAATTATCCCCTTTTTATTTAAGTAATGTTAATTTTCCTTTGTTACAGGTTTTAGTGGAATACGATGGGGTAGACTGGCAGCGTCGCGAATGGGTCGCAGTTTATTCACGGAGGACGTTTCGTGTGTTTTTAGTGGAAAGGACTTTAGTTTGGGCTCCCAGAACTTTCGAGGGGTCGGAAGTGAAATGGCCTGCCTTGGTAAGATAATAATAATAAATTGCACACAACACAATCACTTGTTCTGGTGCCAAACTGAGACACCCCGTGTATAATCAGGCAAAGACATTAAAAACATGGAATACACCCAGGCCTTTTGTACAAATGTACGGTCGTGGGTTCGATTCCCACCGTCATTCAATAATATTTAATAGATATATTTTTAATATTTTGAAAATATTTTACCTACCTACTTACACATAATTATGCATTCAAAGTTACGCTGTGTTGTATTATTTTGCAATGCTTGTTTTGTTTCGTTAACAGATAATAGATGGCGCTACTCGTATTGTATTTTAAAGTTCCTTCACTCGTTCTGTGCTCCACCCGGGAATTATTATGAACCAGCTAAGCTTGCGACTTTGCACGATAATCAGTTAAAAAATACCATAATATTTAATCCAGGATATGATCTATCTGTCTGTAAAATCCATAGCCGTTCAGTTATTTGTGCATGATTGAGTTTGACAAAAATAACTACAGTACAAACTTGAAAATGTTTCACATCACATTTAATTTTTGGGGCTCTTTAGCGAGAGGATCGCTTCGGCCACGCGATTGGTTGAAAAGCCGCCCATTCTCAGATCATGGAGACATGATATGAATTATTTTCTTGACAACTCTTATAGAAATCGGTTCGGAAGTTAGTTCGTGAAGAAATTAGAAACATAAAACAATACTAAAGGCATACCTACCTACTGGATTTTTGAAATTGGATTTAAACTATTTTTATATTTTTCATGTGGGGACATAATGTGCGCTTTAGTGTAAACACTATGATTTGAAGTGTAGCTTCATGCTGTGCCCACCTGGATGCTGTGTAGGTAGCATCCCCAGTGACACGTAATAGACAGTTTCACAACGAAGTTGATGGTAATGATGATGGTCTCTGTTCCAGACGTTCACCCCGCTGGCTGCCGACCTGACTCTGCCGACGAGCGCTCAGCCCGTGGAGTTCCTGCACGACCGACTCCTGCAATACATGGACTATTCCAGTCTGCAGCCTTTCCAGGTCAGTTATCTTATCTTTGTCTTTTCTTCAGCATTTGTTGAACGAACGCGTCTGCATACATCGCGCTTGTTCTGCGGCTGTAATAAATTGTACTTAGTGCTTATCTAACACACATGACGTAACATGACAACACAACACAACAAAATATAGCGTAACACAACACAACACAACATAATATAACATAGCATAACATGAATGTATCCGGAGGGGTAGGCAGAGACCAGGGCCCTCGCTACGATCTTATCTAACAGTTAATTAATCTACAGTAAGTGATTATTTATTACAAAACCAAATACCACTAGAGCGATGTCGTGTCGAGGGCACAGTTAGGTACTGTACAGTCGACAGCAGGTCAACCTGTGCGTTCTTGTTGCAAAGACGCCTTTAACGTAACCAATTGGAGTGCATGTAAGTAATGGTTGATGTGGTGTCGACATTCGACAGCGGAACAACCTTTTGACACAGTTTAGCGGTGTTTTATTTTTTTTTGTATGTTAGGGAAAGGAAAAGCTTCTTCCTGTCTTCTTCCACTATAAAGGGAAATTTCCCGCTAGGCAGATCGTAAGCCTGGGGACGGCCGGTCCGACTGATATTCGTCGGACGTTATATTTAGGGTATGTCATGTGAAACATTTTGCTTGCGCGATGCAGGAATGTTGGAGTTTATAGTACGCGCGCAGAGTTGACATGTGCTCGCCACAGACTGTTTGTCCTAAGTAGACGTATTCGTCTACAACTTCGAGAGTCGAGTTCCCCAATGTTATTGGGATGGGCACAACACGGGCGTTCGACATGACCTTCGTTTTGTCCATGTTCATTTTAAGGCCCACGCGTTGGGAAACTCGACTGAGGTCTTCGAGCATTATCTTCCATCGTTTTTGCCATGACTACTATATCGTCGGAATCGAAGGTGCGTAATGTACTCGCCATTGATATTGATTCCGCGTCCCTGCCATTCCAGAAGCTTTAAGGCATCTTCCAGTGCGTTCGTGAACAGTTTCGAAGAGATAACGTCTCCCTGTCTCACGCCTCTTCTCAATGGAATTGCCTCCGAATTCTGCTCCTGTACTCGGACTGACATGGTGGCGTTGTTGTACAAGCACTTCAGCACCTCGATTATACCGATAGTCAATACGGCAACGCTGGAGAGACTCGAGCACTGCCCATTTCTCGATCGAATCGAAGGCTTTCCCATAGTCCACAAACGCTAAGCAGAATGGCAAATGATACTCCTCAGTCTTTTGTATAATTTGCCGCAGCGTGTGGATGTGGTCTATGGTACTAAAGCCCTTTCGGAAACCGGCTTTTTCGGGAGGCTGGAAGTCATCAAACCTGCGTTCGAGACGATTCGTGAGGACCCTCGAAAACAGCTTATAAACATGGCTCAGAAGCGAGATGGGTCGGTAGTTCTTCAATAGAGAGTTATCCCCTTTCTTGAAGAACAGCGTCACCACGCCTCTGTTCCATGCTTCTGGCGTTTTTCCTTCGAGCACGACGGAATTGAAGAGCTTCTGAAGGACTTTAAGTACTGATGTTCCACCCGCTTTCAGGAGCTCTGATGTGATTCCGTCCTCTCCTGGTGCCTTGTTATTCTTGAGCTGTTTCAAGGCCATCCTAATCTCATACAGGCTGATGTCCGGGATATCTTCGGTATAATATCGGGTCAGTTTGGCTCTCGGATCTTTGTTCAAACTGCTAACAGGTTTTGCGACTGAGGTGTATAGCTGTCCGTAGAAGCTCTCAATCTCCCTCAGCACAGCACCTCTGATTTGGTCGACGTTATACTGCCGTCCTCTCTCTTCAGCTTCGTCAGCTGGCTTTGCCCAATAGACAAGTCTTTTGCGAACACTTTGGAGCCCTTGTTCCGCTCTATAGTCTCTTTAATACGTTCGGTATTAAAGGACCGAATATCGTGCCGCGTAGACTTTGAGATGTGTCTATTGAGCTGCCTATATGACTCAGCATCCTCGGAGGACTGCAGTTGCAACGCGCGACGTTTAGCCACGAGGTCGAGAGTATAGTTTGAGAGCTTTTGTGGTCTACTCGTACGTTACCTCGAACCTCGAGCCCACTGTACAAACAGTTTCTACAAACCTGTTATTGATCTCGTCCACCGATGCGGCGCTTTCCAGGCACTCAAAGCGATTTGACAATTCGAGTTGAAAGTTCTCGGGGTTTTGGATATGGGCACGAGTAGGTCGGAGCGTGGACTTCATGAGACGAGACCTCTCAAGTTTTACATTGATATTCAATGTGCCTCTTACTATTCGGTGATCGCTTCCGGTTTTCACCATGTTGATCCTGTCTCTGTAGACGTCATTGAATATTTGTCTCTTGGAGGTCAGGATGAAGTCTATCTCGTTTCTCGTGGAACCATCAGGACTCAACCAGGTCCATTTCCTGTGAGGTGGCTTCTGAAAGAAAGAGTTCATCATAAAGAGTCCCTCTTTCTCCAGGAAGTCTGCCAACCTTTGTCCTCTCGGGTTCCGTTGCCCATGACCAAATTGCCCCACTCTCATCTCACCTTAGCTTCTTGTGCCCAGCTTCGCATTGAAGTCCCCCATAACCACATTAAAATAGGTCTCCGAGGTATGTATGGCCCTACTAATGTCCTCATACATCGCCTCTACCTCCGGTCATTGTATTATTAACTAATTATCAGGTTCATGTGTCCAATAGCTTAGAACATTTCTTTTTTCTTTAGTCGGTAGTACTGACTTTGGGCCCGGCTTTGTATGAAACGTGAGTGGTCTCCTTTTAGTTGTAAAGTAACCCGTAAGGTAACCGAGGGAAGCGCCCGCGTGTAAAGGTTGATGTGCTGTCGACCGTACTAAGAAATTATAGGGTGATATGGTAGTACGTGGCGTAACTTTCGTGAATAGGTAATGTCTACACCAACTAGACCTGTACCTACATTTTAATTGTAAAATCACCCTTAACGTAACTGAATAAAGTGCACGTATGTAAAGTTGACTTGCGGTCGACTGTACTGCTGTATCGTGTTCATGTTAAATTCAAGCGTCAATGTAATTTGATGTCGATCCATGACATCCATTACCCTATGATCCATCTTATGACTCAGCTGTTATGTACCTATGTTACAAAAGAATTTAGAGTACTTTTCTCTAATGAATGATTCACGGCTTACACGATAATATATCTTACATAATATATCTCTGCTAACAATAAACCCATTAATAGTGAAAGTACTGTCGTAAACTAAGGTGTTACGTTGTATTGAAGGATTGTTTTGAATGCCACAACCAAGCAGTGAATTTAAAGTAACTGTGAAGAAAATCATCGTGGGGAATCCTGAGTGCCTGAGTTATTCTCAAACCTCGCTTGAAACTGCCAATTTGCCATCCGCGGTTAGCGTTGTAAAAAACGCCGATATTTTGGATACTAAGGCCGGACACTAAAGAAAAGAAAAGAAAAAAAACCGGACAAGTGCGAGTCTGACTCGCCCACCGAGGGTTCCGTACATATTAGTTTTTTCCGAGCTTCTCCCGCACTTCAAAGACAATTATTTTATGATTTAATTACAAATGTACTGTTTTCAGATTTTTCCCTGTACTTGTAGCATAAAACGATATTACTTTTTCTAGGTCAACGGAAAGTACACTATACATTTTGATTCCCTTCAGTGTCGAATATACGTTTTTTTGTGGCATAAACGGCTGTATCTTTTTATATTCTTTTTGTTGCTCTAACCCGTGCTGAGGACTGTCACGGTTAGCCAGAGGTCGCGGGTTCAAGTCCCGGCATGGATGGAATTTTTAGCCTCTAAATTGGTTTTTTAAGGCTGTATCTTTTTTTTACATTAACTTAGTTGAGGTTTGATTTTTCACAGCTTCAAGGGACTGTACAGGTACACCACAGTCTGGTTTTATTTTAACTCGAACCTCCACGCGTCCCCGAGATAAAAGGTCTAGACAAACAGGCAGACGGACGGACAACTTTTTTACTTTTGTGGTACGGAACCCTAAAAAAGGATTTTTGACGGGAATCTCGAATGAGAACTTATTTAAAAGCCGGACTTGTATTTAAAATGTCCGTAATTTTATTATCCAGCAAAGAGACCATATTTACCAAAAAGATACAATTTTTTTTACAATCGTTTTATATTAGAATGTGCTAGCGAGATGTAAATCCAGAGGTAAAAGCACCCTTATGTAATGATCGTAATAGAGATTTTCCCCTTCATCAAAAATGCAGAGACCTAAAAATGAAAATGTAGGTTTGTTTTAAGGTAACGTAACTGAGTAGAGCTGTACCGGTGTAAAGGCTGTGTCGACTATACTGCATTATGGAGGGCAATAAGGAGTTCTAAGAAAGAGGTCCTAAGATCGGTTTCACTTACCTCCTCAGTACTAGTAGGTACTATGGAGGTTAATAGTCTGGTAAACTAAAAAGGAGTTCAAGGAGGAGATTATAATTTAATTTTTCATTTACCTCCTTATTTTTATAGTACCAAATTAAACAAAAATACTAAAAAATACACAAGTATCTAAATGTCTTTGAAAGTTGGTTTTAACTTTCACTCATTCAGTTTATTGCGAGATAACTCCGCGTCGTCGAGATAAAACGTGTCTATAAAGTTTATGGCTGTTATAAAATAAGTAAGATTTGTTCAGATAGTTAAATGGTTTATTGAGATATTTTGATATTCGATAGTCGAGAGTCATGGGCTCTGGGCTCTGACTAAGTACATTGGAGAGCAATGACGGAAACATGGATATATCACCAACGAATAATGGTATCTATGTTAATAATAAGACATTGCTAATTTAATACAATAAAAAGTATAGGGTGCGTCAAAATACCCTGGTCACACAGAACGGACGGCGGTCACTGCAGGAGCCGTGGAAGCAGAGTGGTAGGACGCCGGTTTCTCATTCGGGAGGTCATAGGTTCGAATCCTGGCATGTATCAGTAATATGAGGACACCGCGAAACGCTGAAAAAATATCAGCGTTTCTACACTAAAGGTTCAACCAGCGAGCGCCGCCATTATGCCAGAAAATGTGTGGAACAGCTGAATTTTTTTTCGCGATTTCAACGGTGAATAATGAAAGCTGGAGTGAAAGAAGTTTGTCAGGATATTTGGCAAGAGGCAAACCTGTCTATCCCCTCGAGACACAGGCGTGTGTAAGCATGTTATTAGGTGCATCAAGTGGGCACTTGAAACGGTTCCTAAACAGTTAACGATATGGTACAAAAACAAGCCACTGTTATTGTACTCATATCAAAATATCAAATTCAAGATTTTACTTTGCTTCAAGATTCTGAAGAAACCTCCCCATGATTGTTCTACTGTCCCATCACATTAAACCAATGTAATTTGTAGCTGAGGAATTATTATTATTTAATAGTAAAAATAACCCAACGATTCGGTGACAGAAAATGTGATTCGCGGAACCCCAATGACTTTTCCACGGAAATCTTGGGTTCCGCGGCACGTGGGTATTAAGAAGGGCCCTCACGAAGCGATTCCCATACAAACGTAGTTTGGTTTTTATTTATTATCGACACGCCGGATTTCGATAAAACGTTTCCAAAACGTTAAGAGGTCACAAATCCAGGTTTGATCGTGCTTAGAATTGGAAACAAACTTATCAAAAAGAAATGATAACCTTGTGATTAATTTCTATGAAAAGTGTTGAGGCTCCAATTTATTTTTATTCGGTCATTCTCAGTTGTAAGCAAACCTTGATTTGTGTCCTCTTAATATATTGGTAAAGTGTCATTGCGATCCGGAATGTTGTTTGTGAATTAAAATCAAACTAGGTACATTTATATTGGAATTACCCCTTGAGGCCTCTTTTAAGACCCTCTTTAAGTTCACACTCCTAATAATCAGCCATCCGTAAATAAGTTTGATCAACATGGTAAGATAACAACGAAACGTAGAGGTAACTAGTTTCCTTAGTATTTATTCATGGCACGTAAATATTTGCGAGTAAGTCTTACGACGTTACATAAATCTAGAGACCGTGTCTCCCAATACAAACGGCAGTAAAAGCGTGTCAATTCGTTTTTCCTTCAGATTTCAAATCAGTAATGACAGCGCCGTACTAAAATCACGCTTTTATAGTGAGCAAACTAGGCATCTAGGTAATACTTTACCTATGGTGTAATCAACTAAAGTGCTCTATTAGATCTCGTCGATATCGTCCTAGTAGTGCGCAGCACTGCACTGCGATATGTAAACCGTAATCCTCGTTTCTCCCTACGGCCATTTGATTTTGATACGGGGTACGGTTTCTAGGAAAACCGTTTCAGGCGAAATGGCGCTTTCACAACCCTATCACTTTTTAGGTCGGCACACAAAGCTTTGTGAAGAAAATAATGTAGGAAGTGAGAAGTATAGGATTTTCATACATTTATTACGTGAATCAGCTTCTTTTGTTTCTAAAAAAAAGGACAGAAACAGTGTTCTCAACTCAAAAAGTCTAAAACAAAAGATAAAAATTAAAAACGCACATTTCCAAAGATTAAAAAAACAAAAATCAATCGCGTGCTATGGTGGCAATGGTAAAAAAAATCAAAATGGAGGATGTCCCATTTTCTTTACTCTTTGTTTAGGAAAATCACAATATATGTAATTTTAAAAACCCCAGAGAGGTGTGTAATGGCTTTTTTTTCAGAAAAATCAGTACCTAGGCGTCTACTGCTTAGGTGTTCAGTTTGCAATAGCAACTTAGTAACACGGTGGCTCAAAAACTATTTGGAGGAAGTAAATCAATTTTCAAGAAATTTATGGGTTATAATTTTAAACAATTATGTACCAAAAATATTTCTGTGCAGGTAAATTCAAATAATACGAATTAAATAGGTACATTCAGAATCATAGTGAAAAGTTATGTTTTATCATTCTTGTTTGTTTTCAGGTCAGCATCCTTCACACTCGTTAAAAACGGAGGCAGTTTTTAGGTACCTAGACTGTTAAACCTAACTAAAACGGGAAATGCAAGCCTTGATATCAATGATTCAACCGATTTAGCACATGTAAAGCCAGCTATTATAACTGCAATTGTAATTGTGTAGTAAAACAATGTTCATGGGTACGTGTAAACATCGGTTTTATTTAGTGAAAAAAATCATAATCATACATTACACGCACTTATTCTTTGGACCTAAGCCCGTTTCTCAATATAGATAACTAGCAGCACTTAATTATCCATAGCATTTAACTCGGCAGATCTGTATACTTAGAGATCAAGATTGACAAGAGCGCATAAAGCTGCTTCATCTCCAAACTGGAGTAAAATTAAGAGAATTGATGTACAAATAGTATGATTTTATGAGTAAGTTTATATTTTCTGAGTGACTTTCTTAAGTAAATTTGACATTTTACACTTTTAAATTGATAAATCATCATGTACAGTAAAGAGTATTTAACTACGGGTATGTGATTATTTCTGAAAGAAAAGTTAAAAAATATTTTTGTGGTTACCTTTGTATTACAGTCTGTCTTCCTTCTGCGGTATACGAGACTGCTTTTTCAGTTTTGGTTTAGACTATGGCTTTACCTTCTTCAGTCAGAAGCATTTCACGACGTTTTTATGTCGGGATCCGGAAATAAGCAACACTTATAAAACATAACAAACATTGTCGGGGCAAATCTCAGTGGCGCCATTTGTAAATAGTTTCGTGTTGCCATAAAATAATGGTATTTTCTTAAAAAATAAATCGTTACAATTTCGAAACTTGTAACGTAAAAGTCCTCGTTCGACAACGAGTAAGCAGGAACTCATACGCGACCCAATTTTCCCTTAGCAGACGCATCGAGTGTTTATCCAAATTTTCCGAGCGGACCCGGGAGGGGGGCGCGCGAGGGGGGCGGAGATCAAGGACGGCATGTCTGGAACACAGAGCGGGGGGTGTTTTCCCGGGAGAAGGGGGGGGGGGGTGCCGGGGGGTGCGGCAGCATGTTTTGATACTCGCAGTCCGTATTATTGATTTTCCACGCCCCGGCGTTCCCCCCTTTATGATATCTAGCAGGTGGAGCTGCTGTCGTGGTCTAGAGCTATTTTCGTTCAGTCAGGCTGCCTCGTAGAATAATAATTATGAGTGAATACCCCCCTACGGCCCGTGTTTCGGGACTGCTGCCTGTTTCTCGCGGTCACGATGCGTGTAGGCTTTTTCGCGTTTGTTTGATGACAGATCCTAAGATTTACGAAAACAAGAGGTCAAGAAGACACGCCTTTCGGTCAAGATTATTTCTATTTCTTCAGGGCCGTATTAACGAAGCGCTGCTACCTCTGAGATAGCTCTTGAGTACCTACGCATTTCAAAACTCAGTTCGAAACAAAACAGAAACTTGACACCGTAGGTACTCAAGAGCTTTCACAGAATTCAGATAGAGCTCTTTATGTCTTTTAAATTTCGGCAATATGTCGGTGTACACATGCTAGTGTTCGGCTTCTTTTGTTGAGTAGAAAAAGATTAAGAAGGTCAATCACAAGTCATACCAAAAAAAAGATCTAGGCTGGATGTAGGTATTTATTTATAAAGCATGTGGCAACTTCTACCTCTACGGACCGTATTAATAAAGCGACCTCTAAATTCGAAACAAAATACAACTTGATTGCGCACTCAAGAGTGATCTTAAAGGTATGATTGTGCAAGTTTTCTGAGCTACAGTTTTGGCCCTTTATAACTTTTAAGGAAAACACGCAATTACGAAATAAAATTGCGAACACCGACATGTATAACTTTTTTCGAACTAAAACCGACAAAAACCAAGTAAGTGAATCCGGAATTAAGTTAATAATGAACAAAATTAACATTCTTAGGAAATGTCCTAATTTCTTCATATTTCCGGAAAATAAATCCAATTAAATCTTAATTTAAACAATTAAATATATGATACTTTCGCTTGTGGCTTCATTACTTCTACCCTTGGAAGTTTATAGTTACTTTCCTCCAAGTAAATGTTCAGTCTACCAACAGCTCATCGGCCGTTAGTTTACGTATACGACAGCACATCAACTTTCACATTAGTGCCTCAACTCAGTTACATTACAGGCGACATTGCAACAAAAATGTAAAGGTTGACATGAGATTGACTTCATGCCAAAAGTATCTACAACACTAGGCTTACTCAAGTACATAAGTACAATTACACCTTATTTACTTTAGAACCTACCGTGCCTGATTCTACTTTATTGTTTTAAGCCCATTTATCATTTGTTATGTAAAATGTCTCTGTTTGAGTAGAATAATATTTGTTATGGTATAAGACTTATTCTTATTCTTCAGTGTTAAACCCTGGTCAAAATTCAGAGCATTGAATACTGAACCATTTTTTCATGAGTAATATTTATTTACAATCGTAAATTAATAATATTCCCTGTTTTTTTAACCTATAATTAAAAATAACTAAATACAGAAAACTGCGCCCAGATCGCCGCCTCTGGGAAGGGTCCCCAGTATGCTGGATACGTTACCTCGTTGTATGGCGAGACTTATTTTCCGCCCGAGGTAATAGCCAGCCCTGGGGTCCCTGGTCGTGTCGATGAGGTGCGACGATAGTTCTCTGAAGAACAGTCGCGCCTCGGGCCCCCACTGTCCGAGTGTCTCGACACCAAACGGCACAAATCCGTGACTCTGTACTAGAGTCTCGTACTTGCGCCGCTTGATGCGTTCTGCACTTGATGCCGCAGCGCCAGCTCTTGTGGCGGTGGCCTGGATGTGGGACGGTGCTAAAGTGTCCGCGCATGTTGCGTCCCACACCAGGGTTTTTCGATTTTTCCGAAGGATCAACGACATCCCATCTTGTCTCTTGCCATCGTCCCGGGCTACACCGTTTGGCTCTAGAATGGCCGTTGATTGTGGCAAGATCCCTCCGGCACCCCTCTGGCATGACAGACCGTGTTGACCCAGACGGTCGACGTTTTCTCCGCAGAGGCAGCGATGTGGCACAGTCAGTAGTGCGCTGAGTCGCAGACCTACGGCTAGCGTTAGATTCATTTCGTCTAGCATCATTTCAATGCTAGGCGTTGGCAATGCATGAATCATTTGTATTGTATTTACCACATCCGATTGAATTATAGCTTATATTAACAAAGAAAACTATCGTAACTACGCAATTATAACAGTAACTGCAACATAGTGGATATTTTAGTGAGCTATACATATCTAAAGTAAAATGTTGCAATCTAATACAAAATTTCGCGAACAAACAGCAATAAAAAGCCTACTAAAGCCCACTTCAAGGCAGTCAATTAGCCACGCCGCAAAACTTCACAGTTACAACACTCCGGTCCCTAAACTTTATTTTGTCAGCGTGCACGCAACGTAATTCAGACGGTTTTCAGCGAAATTTAAACGAGTAAAGTTTGCTCCAGACTCGGTGCCCCCTTTTTCCACCTCCTGGCCCCTCTCGGGGTGGAAAGAGGGTGGCGACATTGATATAGGCATGTGCTACAGTCGGGGGCACATTTGGACGCGGTTTCTTCGGGAGATCGAGTTAGATATTAGCTGTTACGTTTTATTTGATGGCTGCTTGCCGACAGATAGAAACACTGGAGTGGCTCCACCACGGACTACGAATAAAAGACCCCAGTCACTGGTCCTGCTAGGCCGCAAATGTCACGTTTCTTTCTAAAAATGCGAAAAATTTAATTCAGGTTACGTACCTGTAGAAAGTTATTGGTGGTAATCAGAATATTTAGTCTAATTCTGCTTCAGTCTGGGTGTATCAAAGTCAAGAAATTGATCGTAGGGGTTGATATTTCTTGAATTAATTATATGACTGAATTATTTTGGACAAGCAAACGACTTGATAGACATCGTTGCTTCCCGTATTTTTAGGATTTATTTTAACAGTTCGTTTGCATGTAGACCAAAGCTGAATAAAATGAAATATATGTTTATTGCTTCCATGAAATTATGACTAGCGTCGCCCTTCCTCCAACTGAAAATAAGTGGGTCCATCTGAGTGGTGCTTGGTGCTTGACTTTTTATCTTAATTACACTTTGCCATATATGTCCCGTACGAATTTTCAGTACAGTTTCCTAGCAATCTGCGAGTTAAGGTAAAAGGGATGTCTAATACCCTATGTAGGCCAGTCATTAGAATGATTCTACGTTGCAGAAGGTGGTGTAGTAGTTTTTATTATTTTATTTCGTACGTATGGCTGTTACAAAATAAATATAAACTATGGTAACTTTTGGCAGCTATTAAACCTCAAAATTTTGACTTTTTTTTTTGTTTCTCCCTCATAACTTCCACACGGTGCGAAAAATTTTCGCTAGGATGCATAGCGAAAAATTTTCTTCCAACAAATTAGAAAGCATAAAATTTTGCGTTTAATGAGTACCAAAACTTAATAATTCGGTTAAAATAGAAAAACTGTGGCCAAAAAAGAAAGTTTTTCCCTAATTTAATAAATAAATGAAATATAGTGCTTTTAAAGAGTCTCTAGAGAAAAACAAATTCTGCGTATATGGTGTACCACAAAACATGTCGAATTCGGTCAAATACACTTGTCGCAATCGGCAATTCCTCAATTTCCTGCAATTGGTGTTTCAATTTATCTATAATTTACAACGCCTCAATGGTATGAATGTAGAATCAAATAATCATCTAAAAGTGTGAATCAGGAAGGAGAAAATTTGTTTAAGTTAATTACTACATATAATTGCAAATTAGTTTAAAGGACCAAAAATATAATGTAATTAGTTGCATAATTGAATCGTGTGATTTTAAAACGACACATGTCCTTTCATTACAACTTTGCAGGAAATAGAAAAAACTGTTTTATTCAAATACTAATATCTACAACAGCAATATTTTAGCATATTATATTGATTTCTGTATGAATAAACTACATTTTTTTTCCTAATGTAAATCAATAGGTAGATGTAAATAATTTAATTAAAAAAAAATTTACAAGTGTTATTTTAAAAACACATGTGACTTGTGTTGTTTTAAAATCACACGATTCAATTAGTATGCCTTTATTTAGTCATTAAGCTACTAATTTCGTCTACTTTACAAAAAAGTTTAAGTAATGATTAAAAACCTAATCCGTAGGATCTGGAGTAATACTCATTCTCCGCGTGTCACCCGCTGCACTCACTCGGAACAATTCCTTATATATTTGCAGTGCGGCTATGTATTATACATGTATATCGTATTTAGTTAAATTTTCACCAAATTGCTAGACTATTGCAATTGAGCGGCAATATGTTCGGTTGAAATATTTTCTTTGTTGTTTTTTTGTTTTGTTATTGTGGCGTGTGCACTGTTTTTATAATAAATGTTTTTTCTTCTTCTTCTTCTTCTTCTTCTTCTTCTTCTTCTTCTTCTTCTTCTTCTTCTATGTGTTGGTCACACGGTTGCTCCCATTTCTGTATCGTTCTCTAATATTTTTCGCTGAGATATATATAAACTCGTTTCTGGTCCAAAACTGTATGTTCTCGGATTCCTTTTTAGTGTGTTAACATCCAAAACGAAATACTTTACGAGTATGACTAGATTGACGTGAAAAAATCTGCTCAGTCACTTAACTATCATAGACGAATAATTTGACTTCTTACGATAATTATATTCCAAGATATTGTAAACTACTTTTACAAAATGTTTTAATTTCGTATGTTTCGTCGCGTAACTTTCGTGGCAAATTGACTACGAAAGTTACTAAACTTGCCAAAATAGGTAAGGGCTGTATTTAAATGGTGTCATATAATATATAGAGTTTTAGTATACGAAATAATTAACATGGTACAATATGTTAAGTTCGCCGTGCTGCCGCCCGTCCCCGTTTTTGACCACGGTTTTTTTTTGTACTATATTACTTGACCGAATTATCAAGTTTTGGTATTCATGCTCTTTAATTTATTGTCAAGTAACTTTTCATTAGGATCCACCGTATGTAAGTCACGAGTGAGAAATCGAGAAAAGTCCAAAAATTTATTCTTTTTCCCAAAATGTTTTTCTTTCTAATTCACACTTTCAGAAAATTATTTTATGTTACATTCTTATTACATTCTTAGGAGGAATTAGGAGTAAATTCAAACGCCGATTGCAGGAAACGAAGACGCCGATTGAGAGACTGCCAATTGCGATAAGTGTACTTGAGCGAAATCGACAAATGTAGTATTTGATATTATTATTATTATTAATTCTTTATTGCACAAAGACGGTGTACAAAAGTTGAACTTAGATATATACGCAGTATTTGATTCTCTACAACTTACATCTTATAAAAAATCTCTAAGAGTGCCTTTTTCCAAGCTGGAGACGTTTAAAACTCACTATATTTCAGTTATTTACAATGTTGGGGAAAAACCTCGTTTTTTGTGGCCATGGTGACTTTTCGCTAGGATGCACTGTATAGAAGTTATGAGGGAGTAACCAAAAAAAGTCTTAAATTTTTGAGGTTTATTAGCTGTCAAAAGTTGTCCCGAGGTATCTCATGGTACCACTTTTTATATTTACTTAGTTACATCCGTATCTAGGGAATAAAAGCATACAAACTACTACAAGCGGCAAGCGCAGCGTAGGGCGACCATTCACAAGATGGACTGAAGACCTCATCCAAGTGGCAGGAAGACGCTGGATGCAAGCCGCTTTCAACCGGTGTTTTTGGAAATTAATGGAGGAGGCCTATGTTTTCTCCCTCTATTGTATCGTTATGGTGATGTAATTGAGGTGTTTCTCGATAGCTTCATAGCTCCAAGAGACTGAAGGACAACATACAATCGCATCGCTTATTGTTCCCTGCCAAGAAAATGACAAAGCGCAGCTGAAGTCGCCAGAACATCTACATTCGCTTGTGGGGAATAAGAGAGATAAAATAATACGGAAGTATTATACAGCGTGGTGCAGGAATGGTCCGATGAAACTTTCATGGGTGTGTTAGTCATCAGTACAAAGAACTTTTATTATGAGATCAATACTGAAATGGCCAATAAAATATCAGTTGTAGTTACACATTTAACGGGTCTAATCGCGATTATTTACTAGGTAAACTTAATTACCTTTGTTGCCGTTAGTTGTCACAGGTAGTCATTTTTACCTTAAATCTTCTCTCTCTGTCTCTCTAACACACACTATCTCTCCACTCAGGTTTCTTCACGGTGATTTCCTTCACGTTAGCGAGTGGTATTTCCACTACAATTTCACTTAGAAAACAATTGGTACTTGCGCTGGGGTTCGAACCCACAACCTTTTGACGTGAGGCAAGCGTTCTACCGACCTCGCTGCCACTATCTCGCCAGCTGTAGAGATGAAATTGGCAGAGTGGTGACTATAGGAGAGTGTTGGCAGTGCGTCGAGCGGCGATGCTTCCCTCCCAAGTAGATAGCTTTATTGGTAGCTAACGTCGCCTTTATGGCCGAAGTGTTATGTAACCGTGGTGGTAGACTTATGACTAACTTATATTGCTTTTCTCATAACCTCGAGAACAAACCACAGCGTGCTATTAGGGTGGAGTTACGTCGTCTCAGTGACGTCGAATTGAGGACCTCCTCGTTTTTTGTAGTCGGTTAAGAAGTGATTAGATTGTACCATAAATAATTTAGTAAGATAAGAATATTCTTTATTGTGTACAACAGGAGCAAACAAAAATTAAATATTTACAAAGATGCGGCACAATCTGAACATTTACTAAAATATCAGCTCCTCGTGACCGTGACCTGCATGTTTTGGAAAGATTAGCGGAACAAAACAACTTCGGTGTTATCAATACCATATTCTTATTTATTAATAACTTATATGCTGCACCACGTATTCACTGTAAAACGTCTCTCAGATGAAATACGAAGTGCCACGGAGCGGAGGCACAATGTCCTCATTTTTTTCTTTAGGTTATTGTTTTTTTATTCTTGTTGTAATTAGGTACCTATATGCATTGATTTTGTGACAATGTAAATAAATAGATATTTCTCTTCTTTCTTTTCTTAATTTTTCCTTCTCTCATCAGATCCGGAACTAGTCTGTGAACTTTCATAATCTGAAATAAAATGGGATCAAAAAGGACAAAGGCTTTTTTAGGGTTCCGTACCTAAAATGCCACATTAGAGAAAGTGGTGTAAGTCAGCTAGTATGTTTCTGTCAATATTTTCAACGTGATATTTCTCTTCATTTAAAAGGGTCTTTACAGAAAGACGGACAACGAAGTGATCCTATAAGGGTTCCGTTTTATGTAAGTTTTTTTGCGGCATAAACGGCCGTAACTTTTTTTTACGTAACTTAGAAGATTGATAGTGGAGACCTGAGTACATGTATGGCTTTAGTGTAAGTTTTGCGAAAGTTTAAGAAATGCTAATAATTCTTAATTTTAACTCGATACATCCAAGCGTTCTCGAGATAAAGTTTCTTGACAGACGGACGGACGGACGGACGGACAACAAAGTGATCGTGTAAGGGTTCCATTTTTTCCTTTCAGGTACGGAACCCTAAAACAACAAATGATAAACACACTGACAAAGTGTACGATAAACCGGGGATAAGTTTGAAGTTTTTGTCCATTTTATTTCCACAACGGTCTAGAACATAACTTGTTATTTATTTATTCTCAACAAAACAAGTAAAACCACAATTTCATTAGTTGCCAAACTTCTAATGCAGTTTATCGGTAACAATCCTTAAGTTACTTATTTAGTTGAGGCGCGCTACTTTAAATAAAACATGTTGACTTTTCACTTTGACTTCTGTTCTAAAGTTCTTAGTGCCTCCCCAATCTCTATGGCGCAGGTCGCCAGTCACCACAAACAACACGGCAAGTCATCTTCCAATTGTGATTTTAATAAACAAAACGCTCGTACGATATATCAAAGCCAATAAAAGAAACGAAAACAATGTTTCCCACCAAAGAGTTTCGTTGGGAAATAAATTCGCTGACTCACTTACAACTGGGGTTGCCAGATCAGACGGTAGCGAAATATGTGAATGATTGCTGAGGTTGGTTGACAGAGATCTATCAATCTTAGAGATAAGTTCGCCTTTGGAATAAATTTTATGTAATGATTTTTCGAATTTATACAGAAAATTTTACATAAAATACATGTACAAAGGCGAGTTTATCACTGTGAAAATTTGCATTGTATCGAAAATCGGGAAATCTGGAATTCGTTATGAATCCAGGCAGACGAACCTGTACCATCGGGCAACCCTAGTCACGACGAAGCGTCGCGAAGCTGGCCAAGCAAAGCGTGACAGGGTTCGCTTCGCCCGCTCTTCTAACAGACATAGACATGGAAGCGGCCTTGGAATTGATACAGTGATGTGTGTGCCCCTTTTGTTTTGGATGCTTTGTAAGCACGATAAGGGATGGTATACGGGTATGCATTACATTCAGTGTTGAATTAACGGGATTAACCTAAAGACAAAGTGAGCTGTAAATCGGCGGGAATTTCAAGTCTTCTGTTTTGTGTGTGTGTATGTTTTTTTAGGCTAGAATAGAATCGGCTATTTTACTAACATGCATAACTAATTAAATAGAATATGGTATCTAATTATTTACAATAACTTTATACTCTCAAAAATCTACACCGTTGCAGCGGTGTAATGTTTCGTGTTAATTTTTGTTAATAAAATTTTGTAGCTTTAGAATATTACGAACGTAAAAAAATATTCTTCATGTTACAATGGATTTTCAATTTAAATAATGGAGCAGTTTTTTAGATTTGTCGCATTTTTTTTATTCTAGTCCCAAAGTCACAAACCCCGCATTGTAATAACTTCTAATTCAGTGCAAAAAGTTTTTTTTTTTAATATTTTTATTATTAAAAACTAAAACTACAAAAATTACCAGGGCTCCTTGCACTAGGCTTAGCCTGTATCGCGAGGAACCAACTAAAATTTAATGGTTACATACTTTTATTTTTAAAAACATCTGGCTTCTGGCTTAGGTTGCGAAATAGAAACAACTCAAAAAGAAGCTGGTGTTTGTAGGTTAATCCCGTAATTTCAGAATTTCTGCGCCTGTTTTCTGAAACCTCAATATTAAGGTGCACGGTAGCACAATTTAACAACCTCTGTCAGTGCGTGGCTCGCTCGTAAGTCTGTTTATGATTTTCTCATTCACATGAACCCGAAAAAGAAATGTATTGAATTGGGTATTTGACAAAATATCAAATGAGTTACTTTTAAAACGGAATTTTGTATGAAAATACTGCCTTATGACGTCACATTTCAGTGCACTCTTTTTATGTTTAATCTATTTAAAAATTGTAATAACTAGTAATTGACTAAAAGAGATACATTTTCCGAGATATTTTGTATTTTTTGTTTTAATCGAGCATATGAAATAATTTATTGTTGATCGTGTCAAATACCGTATTGAGGGGCTGAAATGTCGTTCGTTTCCGATAGGAAACATTTACATTTTTGTTGCATAGTCACCCGTAACTTAATTGAGTAGGGAACATGCATGTAAAGGTTGAAGTGCTGTCGACTGTTCGACCTACATAAGTGCACCCAAAGCAGTTTACGTAAGGGTGGTTTCGCAATAATATGTGAAAGTACAATCGAAGCGCAGCACAACTGCCCTATGAACGGGTGCTGTTCGTGTGTCTGGCCGCAGCGTTAATGTTTGTCCTACTTTTGTAAGAAAATTAAGTAGGTAATGTTTTGGCTGTTAAAGTTATTGATGGCAATCATGGAATCTTGTCGTATAGGCTCTGATGTATTGAGTTTAAGATGATTTGAGAAAAAATGGTCCGTGTAGAGTAGGCAGCGGCTAACATCTCGTAACATAGTACATTGACATTCAGCAAACAGAATGTAAATTCTTTACATTGCAATAAATTATTGATTATGTTCTTTTTGTTGCACTAACTCGTGCTGAGGACAATTTTAAAAACCTATTTAGAGGCTAGAAATTCCACCCCGGCCGGGACTTGAACCCGCGGCCTCTAGTTAACCGTGCCAGCGCTTTCCCAACTGAGCTAATCGGCAAGTGCAGGCATCGGCACGTAATACCGAGAATTTTGTAAAGAGGTTCTAAATTTCGCCGATGCCTGCACTTGCCCATTAGCTCAGTTGGTCGCGGGTTGAAGTCCTGGCAGGAGTGGAATTTTTAAAATGATTGATTTCTGATTTGTGAATCGGACAGTAAGTTGCGAAGTCTACCGTAACGTAACTGAATAGAGTGCACGTACGCACGTAAATGTTGATGTCGACTGTATGTATAGCCAACGAGATGCGCCGCATCACCCGCAACAAAAATATAGAGACTAGTCGTAGACTGTACACATAAAACTGGCTGAACTAAACTAAACATAATAGCCCAAAGGGGGAGGCACAGTGGGGAGGGAGAGCTCAGTTCAACGCACCGCACTATAAGCCTGCCAGTGTGCGAGAGAGACAGATAAACTGCATCAGTGTGCGTCCGTAACATTGACATAAATTCGCCCGCGCGGGCCTTTCGTACGCAATTCACTATTTACATCGTATTTTGTTCGCCGTGGTTTATCGTAACATGCACTCTGTTTACATAAATCTGTATTGAACTAAAGCGCTATAAATCGGGCATGTTGTAGAGCTACAATATTGGTGACTGGTGAAAGCTCCAGCCTAACGCCCCCTATGCAAGTGGGCCAACTCATGGACCCCCCGTTTCTCGTACGCTAACAATCTGTTAACGGCTGTCCGTTGGCCAAATTGCTGCATTTTTATGCAATAGAACAATTACTAATATAGTGCTTAAGATTATCCCCTCTGGATACAAAGCTTTAAAAATTTTAATCGACTTTTCATATTATTAAGATCCTAAATAGACAAACAAACCCACGATGAGTGTTTTGGGAGTTATTGGTGTCTCAAACAAGGGTGTTAGCTGTTGCTATGCAACCAGATTAAATAAATAGTAGGTGGATGTAGTTACCTAAACGGCTTCAGTGTCGCGTTTCACAGAACTATAATTCATTCATTGTTTATTATGACATTTCGATGTACATTTCGTAGCCGATTAATACAATGATTAGTCTTCCTACGATTAGTAGTTGTCTTGAAAAAATTGCTGTTAGCAATAAAGCCGCCCATTGTACTTTTTCATTGTAACTTTCATATTTTATGTCTCTTGTTTCTTGTGTACAGTAAAGAATACTCATATCTTATCTTACAATTATTAGCCTTCCTAGTTTTTAATCTGTGAGTTAGTCGGTTATGCAATGTAGATCGAATTGTCATAGTAAGCCATGAATTGTATTTCTTTGAAATGGGGCTTAGGAATATCTTACCGTGTTTAGAATCTTAATAATCTGAAAATTCGATTTTAAAGCTTTATATCCAGAGGGGATAATCTTGAAAAGTAGATTGGTAATTATTAAGACGACGTCAATACTATGGAGTAATCTTTTAAAAAGCGAAAAAAAAATCCGCTGTTCCATACTTTTAAGCGTACCACCACCTTAGTGTGGAACAGCGATTTTGAAGTTTTTTCTACAGTAAAAGTTGTTCGTATTGATAGGATGGAATTTAGTTACACCCTGTATATTTAACAAAAACAGTTTCACCGAAAAGGTCTATGCTGGTCTATGAACCCAGTCTTGCTCGGCAGTGGACAGAACAGTAGGCCTATGAAGATTATTATCTCTTTTACTTACATGATAATGATGAATGATTCCCAATGTTTAACTTTTCTTTGTTAAATAGATCATTAATAACTTCCCGCAAATAGGTACCACACCATATTTTTGAAACACCATTCTAGTTATGAAAGAGCATTGTCTGCTGTATTTATAGCACCATTCTATGATCGTCTTCTACTTCTCTTTCGTACGCCTACCAGTTAATTTCTTGCACCACCTGTGGTTGACTGGTAGAAAATGCTTACAGCATTAAGTCCGCCACATTGCCATCGTATTTTTTAACTTATGTGCAATAAACGTATTAATAATAATAATTATTATGTCTGTAAAATATATTTTTATACATGCTCGCAGGTTAAGATATCTTAATGCATAACCAGATCGATATTTTGTTTCTGTAATATCAAACCTAACCAGTAGAAATATTCAGACTATGCAATTATGTATCTTACTGACGCCATAAACATCGCTTTGTCGTTCTCAGGAGTGGGACGCCCGCCTCGCCGGCTCGTTCACCGTCACGGAGGAGCTCATCTCCTCGCTGGCTGCAGAGGCGGCCGAGTGGAGGATGACGCAGGACGGCCAGAGGATCCTGACCACCACGCCGTCGGTTCTGGGTGGCTGCCGCGCCCAGGTCTACGGGGCGGCTGGCGCCAGGCGCTGGTACACAGCGGTCATCGTCGGGTTCAATGAGAATACTGGGGTAAGCTTGTTGAACTTTGGCGTTTTCTGTTTTTGTGAGTTGAATAGGATGGGCAGTGGATCCCATATATACAATACACTTGGTTTTGGGAGGTCCGGTCGCCGCGTCCAGGTTTACGGGGCAGCTGGAGTTATGCAATATGGTAAACTGCGGTCATCTCCGGGTACAATGAGATTACTTAGATAAGCTAATCAGCTGATTATCGGTAAGCTTATCGAAGGATTCTCATTAAAGGTAGTCGACGGTGAGTATGACCTCACCCACATTATCGTGGACACAATAGAGGTCTCCAAACTATGACATTTATAATTGTGTTAGATAAAATAATCTGCTAGATTTCTACGTCTGTACACCTAATAAAAAGGCCTAATTTTTTGCCCAAGCAGTAAAAAAAGAAGACAGAATATGATTAAAGTAATAATTTGAATGAGAATTATCATGAAGGAAACTGGTTTCAAACCAATTAATTAGCGCAAACTCAAACTACGCAATCAAATTCGGTCTATTAAACCTAACTTTATAGACTAATCCAAGTTTAATAATCCCTGTTATTAGTGTAGACTGTAAAGGCCAATCTAATCGCTTGCTACCATTGAAATCGACTTATTAAAGTAAATTCAAATTAGTTCTTGGATAAGATAACTGTTCTCGCATTCTACTCGTCTACGGGTGATAGTGCAGGAAGCTGTGGAAACCTGTTCCATTACTTGCCTTTACGATCACGGCAGATTATCCGGTGTCACCTAGTTACTTTCTATAAGTTTGCCAGGACGGGTCACCAGAAAAGTCTAGTGGTCGTTGATACTGCTACAATGTCATTAACTTCTCGGGATAAAGCCCTGCTAGCGTAAAAGGGTTCAAAGCAAGTAAGAAGACCAGTTAAACCACAGCCTGGATAACTAACTACACTTCTTCGTAATGCTATGAATATCAACATTAGTTTTTTGACTTTAATTCGATGAACATCTTACGTTTTGATCGCGGGTCGTTTGGAAAAATCATGTGAAGAAAATGATGTGCTTTCGTCGTCTATTAATAATATAACAATTAAATATATCGTCATATTAGTGATGTGAACCGGTCCTACGATAACCGATATATAACGGGTTTTGAGAAAACCTATATTAACCGGTATTTTTAAAAAGTAATCGATTACTTTTTCTAGTGTAATTTACAGGGTCCGGACGGGAGACAAGAAAATTGACGTTGTTTTTTTACAATAAAATCCTTTTTATCAAACTAAGACATTGTGTTGTATAAAAGCTAATTTAATTCTGTTTATGTTTTGGTTATGTACCTCTGCTGACAGTAATTATTGGTATTTTTAAGGTTGAGCAGATTATAATATCAGGCCGTTGACCTGTTTTTGCACCAAAATTATAACTTAATTACAAAACAGCCATAATTATACCTACTTTATTAATTTAAGTTTTTCACAATGCGTTTTCATGACTTTTATGAGAATTTTTTGGTGAAAAGGAAAATATCTAAAAGTACCCAACAAAACCCGTTTTTTTGTAAAAGTAATTGGAAAATACCGGTTCTAAAAATTGTTATCGGTTCACATAACTACGTCATATCGTAATCGTCGCCCTTGGACATCGAAACTTGACTCGATTTTTCTTTTTCCTGATAAGTAGAACCTCTTGGGAATCTGTCTCTAGTGGATGGGAGTCTATCGCACTATTATCTCTGATAAAATGGATGAGGACGAGGAGTTCCGTACTATTATTATCTGTACCACATTGAAATATTTCATGCGTCTACCTGTTGCCGTTATTAATATCGAGCAAAAAACGGCAAAACAATGACGTTTATTATGTGGGAGCCCACCTTAAATATTTATTTTATTCTGTTTTTAGTATTTGTTGTTATAGCGGCAACAGAAATACATCATCTGTGATATCTTCAACTGTAACAGTCACGTTTCAAGATATATAGCCTGGTGACAGACGGACGGACGGACGGACGGACGGACAGCAGAGTCTTAGTAATAGGGCCCCTTGCAAGGGTAACTTGTATTACTAACTAAATACGGTATGTACTAATTTTTATTCTATTATAGAATACAAAATTAAAGATTGGAAAATGTTGACGTGTTTTCCAGATAAATAAGGGATTTTTTGACAGCGCGAAAAAAGTCAAGTTGCAGATCAGATCCGCAATAGAGCGAGGCACTAACGGTCACCATTGTCAAATCGCAGGCACATTTTGTGGTTTTTGGTTGTACAAATTCTAATACTGTGAAAGTAAATATCCTGACAGAAATTCATAGTAGGTGAAGATGTTCTAGGGCTTAAACCAAGTACTTTGTAAAATTTATTAACCATCAACCGATGCAACTTTGTTCGAAACTCTATAGATACAAAACTTATTAAAATTTCCAACATGTCAAACGCTTCAAAGTTAATAGCAAAGTACCCCAATCCGTCTACAACTTTTCCAAAGTAATTACAGTTAAAAAAGTTGGGACGTTAAACAAATTTATACTTCGAATTAGCGAGTGGAGAAGTTTGTGAGGCTAAAGTTAGTCTGCGTCTTGAAACGTTAAAGTTTTGAGTTGCCCCCTTCGTTCTCTCCCCCCTTTTCTGAAGTTACTTTCGGCCAACTTTATATCTTTGTTTCCTCGCATCTTCGCAGTTTGGCTCCCGAACTCTTCCAGCTGTGTTTGACAGCGTTTTTCGGATTCCTTTGGAGAATCAATTTCGGATGATCTTGCTTATTCACTACTCAATAGGTTCTTAGTTATTGCATGGACTTAACTGGGCAAATAAATATTAATGAAAGTTAAGGCTATCTGTCCGGCTGACAGTGCAGTTCCGTAAAGAAAAATGTCTTGTACTTGATTAGGTACTCAACTGTGTTCAGGCAGGCTGATATAGGAAATACCATAAATGCCATACATTTGCAGAAAACTTACTAGCATTATACAATGTAATAAAGTTGCACTCTGTAATACAATCGTGACCGTGAATCGGATCGTGGCATTTAGCAGTCCCTGGTCTCTGCCTATCCCTCTGGGATACAGGCGTGATTTTATCTATGTATGTGTATTTAATACACTGATACAATGACACTCTGTGTCGTGGTGTCTGTGACGCTATTCTTAATTCCGCGTGGCGCCGGATTGAGAATAGCGTCACTCCATTTCCTCCCGTGGATGTCGTAGAAGGCGACTAAGGAAATCAATTACCAGGAGACGGGCAGCAGTGTCTTCCTGAGAATCCAACCGCATACTGCGATCGCCAACCCGCCTGCAAAGCGTGGCGATTATGGCAAAACCCCTCATGGTTATGAAAACCACGAAGGAGGCCTAGGTCCTGTAGTGGGCTCAAATGGCTGATGATTATGATGAATGACACTCTGAACAGGACATAGGTAAGGGTAACCTCCTCACCGCTTTTAGGATCCCTGTCTTGTCAGTACGTCTTACCTAAATTCTGGAAGGTATATCTAATCAATATTCATAAAACGTTTCTGGACAAAATTCTCAAACAACTCCAAAAGTAATCAAAATCTTTTACATCGGTTGGTTCTTTAGAGTTTTGAGTGGAAACATCTGTATAGGTACCCTACCTATGGGGTATGTGTACCACTGAATTGGAAGTAAAGGATAATGTATTCCACCAGTTATATTGATAATATACCTGGCTCTGGTGGCAAGCCTTAGTTAATCCCCCCTTACAAGTGTTATTTTACCTAAATGTCTAGTCTCCATGTTTTGCAAGGGTAACTGTAGTACCCCTAAACAAGAAGTTAATAGGAAATATTCCAAATTAGCCTAGCCATTTCAATTGAATTTTGTATGAAGAATTTTAGTTAATTACTACTTATGCCAGATTTAAGAAAAAACCGGCCAAGTGCGTGTCAGCCCACGCGCAATGTAGGGTTCCGTAGAAGGAGGGTTTTTTTATCTGCGGCTGAAGTAATTTTCAATGGATTTTGTACGAAATTTTACTTTTATAAGTTGGTTGCCTATTACTCGTTAACTAGTAAAGCCTACTTAACCGTGATACTTTTCCTTTCAAGATTATTATATGTGCTATCCTGAATTTTTTCATGTTTCTGCAATCAACCGTTTAGCCAGAAGAGGGGGGGGGACACCCTACTCTTACAAAAATTTGCGCTTTAAAGCTTAATATTTCGCAAATCGAACTGATCTTCTTACACTCACAATATTTTTCAACGACCAATCCAACGAAACATGATGGGGTAGACGAGAAAAAAAAATCATCCCTACTTTTCTTGTTAGGGGAGGTACAGTAAAAAAATAATTTCCAATATGTTATTGTTTAACTTTGTCGGCGTGATAAATATGTATACACACACCAAATTACAGCTTTCTAGTACCACCGGTCTTTGCGCTAGGCCGTGGACGGACAGACAGACAGACAGACGGACATGGCGAAACTTTAAGGGTTTCTTGTCGGATTACGGACCCCTAAAAGCGCATGTCAGCCTGATTGATTGATTTATTAATGTAGTCAAAGTCGCTTACATATTTTATTTTACCCATTGTCCAATTCAAATCTCTAGTAAAACCGTACCTATCGGTTCTTTCACTGACTGCTTTTTTTTAACCAAACTCCGAGAAAAACTGTCCTGGCGCGATGCCGGAATCTGTTGACAAGATGCATGTTCAATACGGTCTTTGTTCTGCAGGAGTTGACGGTGACTGATGACACGGTGCTGGAGGAACACAGCGAGGACCCTTCGCTGGTGCAGATGAAACTACTTGGAGACGGAGGTGAGCATCCTCTCATGAGTCTTGGGACCTTTGGTATCTATGAGGTTCTCGGTACGAATCAAGTAATGTACAAATTACAGTTAGCAAGTGGTATTGCAACCTTGTGGTAGTGTGCAGGAATATTGTGGGGAAACCTGAGTGTCTGAAGTCTGAGGTGAAGTGTCTGGAAGGAGGCATGTCCCTTGCAGTATGGTACTTTGAGCGTTGGTAAAGAAACCAACCTATATATTATAGATAGATAAAGAACATTTTATTGTGCGTAAAAAAGGAAATTACACATATATTAATCTTAACATAACAGTACAGAGTATATTATAATCTGTGCTGATGAAAATAAAACTTAATTTAAAAAAAAACTAATTTGAGTGACTGTGGAAAAACTCTGCCTAGATTGTATGTGCTGAATATCAAATTGAAACATTAGTTAAATACACGCATAAACTAACGCGTGTATTCCGGGTGAGTAAGCAGAGATCGGGGTTTTCCTCGAAAATAATATAATGAAATAATACTATGAAATTTCAACTGCCAAAAACGTTATTTTAATAGTAAAACATGATGTATTGATTTTGGCTAAGATGAGCCGTTGAAGTTAGTTTTTTTGGAAGATCGACCCTCTTGTAAACGTGGCGTGATATTTTTAACCGACTTCAAAGAAGGAGGAGGTTATCGATTCGACGAGTAAATTATTATTATTTTGTTTTGGCTATGTTTTCGCATAACTCCGTGAAATGATAACCGATTTCGACAATTCTTTTTTTGTGCGAATAGATATAACGTCCTATTGGTCCCATTTTAATTTGCTGAAGATCTGATGAAGACTTTCAGAGATGGAGACTTTCAGAGATGGAGAACGGTACTCTTCAATGGACAGCAGTAAATAAGGTCGGATGGGGCCCATCCTTTAGTATTAACCGTATGTTTCATAAAATAGCGTTAAAGTAGTCCCAAGGTAATTTGGTGATGTTCTTGTGAAGACTTTCGGAGATGGAAATTGAGAACGCCAAATTTTAAATAAAGAATTAAGCAGGGTAAATTATGGTTATAACTTATAAGGGTCTTGTTTATTTTTCTCCCGCTCCCACTCTAAAAATTAAAAAAAAAAAAAAAAACCGACTTCAAAACACTACAGCACCAAAAAGTTAGAAATAATTTAAATAATTAGAAGTATCATTTGTAGTCGGTGCCCAGTTTCATGAACAGCACATATTATAGATTAACTCCTGAGCTGCCCTCGCGGAATGGAACGTATAGGTGGCCCATACTAAGTTGGACACAGATCTGTGTCGCGGCAGACGAGTGGAGCACCGACGCCAAATTATACTTCTACAAAACCTACATGTGTATACATACTTCTAATTATTTAATTTATTTCTAACTTTTTAGTTAGTGTAGTGTTTCGAAGTAAGTTCTTATTTTTTATTTAAAAATTTTGAACGCCTTTATAAGCTGTTTCTTTTGAAATATTTTCTATAATAAAGGAATATTTTGTTTTGGCTTCCAGTTATCGAGTCGATAATGAGGGGTGAGGTGGTGGGCGTCATGCCTCGTCGCTCCAGGTCCAGCCTTCAGGTAAGGATAGACCTGTATACCTCTCTACGTTCTGTGTTATTTATAAAACAGTCAGAGATCAGAAATAAAAAAATATATTTCAACGTAAATAATTTACATTTTTTGCTGTCTTCGGGTCGAGATATAGTGGAGAAAAAGACAGCAAAAAGCAACTCCAACACCTTCCTTATTCCTTAAAAAAACAGTGTTTCTTGAAACTCTCCTAAAATGCAGTTATAGTAGTTTTTAGGGTTCCGTAGTCCCGACATGGAACCCTTATAGTTTCGCTATGTCCATGTGTCTGTCCATCCGCGGCCTAGCGCAAAGATCGGTGGTACTAGAAAGCTGTACTTTGGTATACATATTTATCACGCCGACAAAGTTAAAGAATAAAATGTTGAAAAAAAAATTTTTTTGCTGTACCTCCCCTAGCATGAAAAGTGTGGATGATATTTTTTTCTCGTCTACCCCATCATGTGGGGCATCGTTAGATTGGTTGTTGAAAAATATTGTGGGTGTAGAAAGACAATTTTTTGATTTAGCGTTCCGTTTGCGAAACATTAAGCTTTAAAGCGCAAATTTTAGTCCGATTAGGGCCTCCTCCCGCCCTCTAATGGCTAAACGGTTGATTATAGAAACATCAAAAATTCGGGGTAGTAGCACATATATTGAACTTGAAAGGAAAAGTATCGCGGCTAAGTAGGCTTTACTAGTTAATGAGTAATAGGCAACCAACTTATAAAAGTAAAATTTCGTACAAAATCCATTGAAAATGACTTCGATGAAGTTGTTAGTTCTGTAAAGCGGATAAAAAAAACCCTCTTCCTACGGAACCCACACATTGCGCGTGGCCCGACGCGCACTTGGCTGGTTATTTTCTTTTATATTTACTCAAGGGTAACCATATACCTACACATTTGGCTAGGCCCATTATGTCGTATCTGCATTGGAGTAAATTTCAGGAGTGTTTTAGAGGAATCGTGATTCTGAATATTTTTTTTATTTTTATTTTATATTTCCGGGTCTCTTACCAAGATTATAAATGTCTGATAATAGTACCTACTCTACCGGCCGACAGCGATCTGGAGCCTCAAATATTTTATTTAAATTAGTAATTACGTTTAGGTTTAGTTAGTTTGTTTAATTTTGGTTTTGTAAATATTGTAAGATAATATTTAATGTTGTAAATAAATCTTTAACCCTTAAATATTACCTATTTGCAATTTTGTACAACCGCGAAAGTTTCAGTTGTCTTAAATATTTAATCGGTATTTATTTTTACGTAAACTGTTACAGATGTTATGATAGATACTTATAGTGTTACGTAGGATGTTATTGCGTAATATTCTTAGTAATAACTCTAAGAGAAATCATTATTTATGAAAACAGAGCTTAGGTAGAAGAGGTGCAAATTGAAAATAATGAAGCAAGTTTAGTGAAAAGTTAAGCGAATTTCTTCGTAATATATTTCCATTTAAAACGCAACGAACAGACTAAAAAACAGTAGTAAATTAGAAAATAAACTTTTTGGAAAAAACAAAAAACTCAACTGTTAAAAAGTCATAATGAAGTCTGGGTCTCCCGCTTCCGAGTCCAATGTTCTACCCACTAGGCTACCACCACCACATGGTAGGTAGACATAATTATGTAATAATGTCTAAAATTTGCAAATGACTAATCTAAATATATAGCGGTGGTAGCCTAGTGGGTAGAACATTGGACTCGGAAGCGGGAGACCCAGGTTCGATTCCCAGTGCGGGCATGTACCTATGACTTTTCTTTCTAAGTTATGTACATTTGTGAAGTTATAGTAGCAATACCACTCGCTAACGGTGAAGGAAAACATCGTGAGGAAACCTGGGTGTCTGAGCTATTCACATACCTCAGCGCTTGAAATCGCCAATCCGCGGTGGGCACGCGTGGTGATTAAGCCCATACTCTCTCTCTGAGAGAAGGCCTGTGCCCTACAGTGGGACGTATATAGGCTGCTTATAGAATCTAAGTCCATTTTTTAGGGTTCCATACCCGAAGGGTGCCAAACGGGACTCTATTACCAGAGCTATTACTCTTCCTCTGCAGTCTGTCTGTCCGTCAGTCTGACTTTTAAAAAATATGGTATGAAGTATGTTATGTTATGTATGTAAAAAGTATGGAAGCTCCCCTTATTTAAAAAATAAGTCAGACCATCTGGTGAGGGGCCTGCCCACGCTGCGTGGTTGCCAGGTTAGAACTAAAAACGTATATTTCGGGAATCAAACATACAGGAAAAATTCTGAAAACTATACATTTGTAACTAAATCATAAAAATATAGTCTTTGAAGTTCGGGAAAAGCTCGGTAAAACTGCGAGACCATTCCTGAACTATTTATAATATCTAAGTACCTACATACAAATTTGTACTCGTACCACAAGTTTGTACTGTACCTCGGTGCGCGAGTCCGAGTCGCACTTGGCCAGTTTTTTTTTTGTTTATGCTCTATCGTAAAAACGGTAATACATACGGGCATCAAACTTGGCGTGATTGTTTGTTTTGACTTATTATATTATATTCTAACGACAACTACAATGGTGACAACTTTAAAATAATAGGTATTTTTGACAAAAAACAAAACATGTCACGTGAATCACCTATGAATGATTTCTTGGACAGGGAACATCTTAAATTAGTTGATGTGCAAAACTTAATAATTTTTAATAATATTATAGCTCAGCTCGAGAAAGAGGCCACGAGAAGGATCCAATTGGGTTGGGCTGCGTTCGGAAAACTGCGCCAGGTTTTCGTCTATTCCTAACCGATGTCCAGCAGTGGACTAGTACGGGCTGATTGATTAATTGATAGCGATAATAAAAAAATATGGAACCGACGATTACTTTTATACGTTTTCGAAGTTTTTCTTTCAATAAAACTCGTATTGACGAGAGACGGTGACGGACGACTTGAATTTCGGATAAATATGTGGATTTGGTTTTGTTCCACCTTGTACAATTTACTTTAGCCATTTCTTCTAGCGAACCGATATAGCTCAGCTATGGATCTTCTGAGCACCTTTCTGGTAAGGTGGTGCTCATTTGAATAGCGGAATGGAAATAGCACTACACACGAACTTGCTCGTAGTTTACCATACGAGTAGTTGAACCCCGCATTGTTTCAAAGTAATGTTACTCGGAACTGAATGTTTGCGTTCGAATTCAAATGGGATAGTTTGAAGTTAATACACATAGAATCGCCCACTTTGTTTGAATTAATGTCTCTAGAGATTTAGATAGATAGATAGAGAACATATTATTGCACAACCGGGTGAAAGAATTACACATAGTAGGTACTTAGTTCAATCTGTAATTTAGAACCAAATTGATTTTATTTAATAAGTTTTAGAGTATTATTTTAGACAATCTTAAGCATTTTGCTTGATGTGGTTCGATTTATCGACACTAAAGAAGTGTTTTTCAAGTTTTTTCGTTATTTCTTGTGAAATAACGTTTAAGACATTCCTCAGAGAGACAGTATGAATGAACCAACCGCGTATGAGATATTTGAATATTTAGACACTTGGACGGACATATTTCGACCAAATAGGGGATGTATTAGCAAAGGGCAAGATAAAAAGTACCCGAAACCGGCGTGCGTGAATGCAACGACTAATGAATGTTGAGGAAGCGAAAGTGATCTGTCAGGATCGTAGCAAGTCTCTGCCTACCCCTCTGGGATACAGGCGTGAGTTTATGTTGTGTTATGTTAGACACTCTGATTTCCTCACGATGTTATTCTTCACGTCTAGCAAGTGGTATTGCTACCATAACTTCAGAGTACTTGTCAGTGATTAATCCCTGTGGGAAAGGTCTCGAAATTAATTACATTCGATACGTGAAAATATACATCATTCACCACCAAAACAGGTTTGTGAATCACTCAAAACCCGATATGTGGCATAGGATAATCTTCTACGAAAATGTCTATTTCTACCGCTATTTCAATCTTAAATGCGAAATCGATTTCCGGAATACCGTAAAATGGAGGAGGTGTAATACCCTTTTGATGTACGAGTAATTATTAATTCGATCCACATACATGGTGCGGCGAAGGACTGAATCATGCGAATCGGATATTCGTGCTACATTCAACTACTGAAATACATGGAAACACCATCAGAGGAATTGAGAATAAATATTTGATATAAATGTACTTTAAAATAAAGGTTATTTTAAAATAAACTATAACCTGCAATCTTTAAAATAAATTATTTGCACTATAATTTTAACTATGGTGACTATGTAAAGCAACAAGTCATCTTCAAAATTGCTTCTATTTAAAATTGTTTAGTTGTGGACCAAACCCGAGTTCGAACTAGAGTTCTTCCGTATCAGGATCTTGACAGGGTACTACTGACCTATCAACAAAATTATTTAGGTTAAATTAAGCAGTCCATTTAAAGGCCTCTTTCTCTTGTCAAAATAAAATTTTGAAAGCGCGATTATTCAAGCTTTATAGTGCAAACTATGTATTTTAGGTTTCTTCATTTATAGCGATGGAAATTCCTTGATATATATTTTGTTATAGTGGGTGAGATTTTATTGCAGTGTAACAATTTTTTCGCAGTGCCAAGAAGCATTATTTATGATAGAGCCATTACATATTTTTATTTCCATTACTTTTAAAGAGCCTCCTAATAAAAGTGTTTTGCGAATGGAAAACGGATTGTTTTGTGTAGGTAAAGTTTTATGGCAGGGCCCCAATTTATAGTACCACAATTCAACGCTTACTATGACTATTCAATGAATATACCATAGCCGATTAACTCACATAATATTATCAATTAGAAAGACAAACTTTTTATAAATAAGACTTATAAAAAATTAAGTAATGGCTCACTAAGAGTCTCTTTAACTAAGACACTATTTCACTTTCGCGGGCGTCTTAACTTTTTATGATTTATAAAAAGTTCGAGCTGAAACGCTGTTTTTTTATGTCATAATTATTACGCATTTCATTCATTCTTATGTAATCTGTGGTTGTGTCAGAAACGCTTTGTTGTAAATTCCTAAAAAAGAATTGACAAAGTTTTGCGATGTTTTTTTTTTAAATCGAAGTTGAATTGAAAAAAATCAAGACACGATGGAAAATATCGAAAATGTACCTCCTAAGACGAAGAAAAGTTTTTGGCCGCCACAATCGCCTCATCTGGAAACATTGACAGAAACAGCTGTTTTTGTTTGACAATCATTCACTTGTGTGGTGCACAGTGCACACATCAGATTAAAGACACTGCTTAAAGTAGGTTTAAGGGACATTTAACGAGACCTAAGTTGCGGAGAGCTTAAACTGGCTTAAAGCTTAAGATCTGAGGGCTGTTTTAGTGGAAACGTTTTTTTTATAAATAAAACCATAATAGTTTTATTTATAGAAACAAGATTCCTTAAAACAGTCCCCCAATGCAGTTTAAATAGTTTGCGGTGAAGGGAAAGACGTAACAACAGATTAATTTAAAATGCCGCTGAGGATTGTTTTAGAAGAAGAATCGTGTTTAAATAAATGAGACCGTAATTGTAATCGGCTATGCAATTTAAGTTCTATAAAATAGGTCCCTGGGCGGTTTGGCCGATTTTTAAACACTCAAAGAGATTTGAGATTTAAGCTGTGGACAACTGTTATTGGCCTTATTTTTAGTAATAAGTTAATAAGTAATTATAATCAGATTACGCTGTTCTTGTTCCTAGTTCTAGTTCGACTGGAGATTTCCGCACTTAGCCTCATAGTTGGGCCATTGTACGTAGGTTCTTGTTCCTAATAACGTAAAATCATCATCATCAACCCATTATGTCCCCACCGAGGGGCACGGGTCTCTTCCCTGAGGAAGGTATAGGCCATACTCCACCACGGGGGCCAAGTCCGGATTGGTGGAGGCTTGTAGACTAGTGGCTCGTCTACTGTCAGAAGTTGTCAAGCCGCCCTAAGGCCTCTGACTTGGCTTAACGACTCCCATCTATCGACGACAGCCGGCACCAACAGCTTAACGTGCCTTGCGAAGCGTAAAATAAAATAAATAAATTGTCAAAATTCATGCTCTTTCTTTATGTGCAGTGCATGTAACTCGCATAGTAATAAACCTCCATTAGTACCTACAGCGATACCATTTGCACACGAAAAGCTAGCTCTTGCTTGACAAGTTAAGTACGTACTTACCTACTCCCCTATTAGATCGTGCATACCGCCAAGGTTCCGGGATAATACGAGCAAAGCTATTAAGGCCGTTGTTACATCGATCGGGCATGCTGTCTCGCTCAACTTTTAACTGGATCTTTGTGCAGATGAGCGCGAACCGCAAGTAATTTGCTGACTTTGGGTCTTTTTGATACCTACTCACATTTTAATTTGTTACAACATAATTAATTTGTTGCAACAATACCTACTACATAATTTGGTATTTTGTTGTTATTTAGACTTTTATCTGTTGGGTATTTCCACCGCAGAGAGTAAAAAAGCCAATTTTGTTTTAGGTAATTTCATATTTTTAACCGACTTCAAAAAAGGAGGAGGTTATCAATTCGACGCGTGTATATATAATTTTTGTTTTCGCATAAGTCCGTCAAATCCTAACCGATTTCGACGATTCTTTTTTTGTTCGAATAGATATAACGTCCCATTGGTCCCATTTTAATTTGGTGAAGATCTGATGAAGACTTTCAGAGATGGAGAACGGAACTCTTCAATGGAGAGCAGTAAATGGGGCCCATCCATCCTTTAGTAATATCCGTATGTTTAATAAAATAGCGTAAAAGTAGTCCCAAGTTAATTTGGTGATGTTCTGGTGAAGACTTTCGGAGATGGAAATTGAGAACATCAAATTTTAAAGCAACGAATTAAGTAGGGTTAGTTATGGTTATAACTTCCAGTCAGTAATTTCTTCACATATAAAGTCAACTCCTTACTGACATCAGTTTGGTGAAATTAAAACGTGAAAAAGAGTTTGAAAGAATCAATTTTAACTCGGTATATTGTTTGTAAAAGGTTTGTTAGTGTTTGTTACACTTTATTCCACAATAAAAACATTAACAAAAAAGTGTGAAGTAGTGTGTGAAAAACTAGAAATTAAATAGTATTTAATCAAACATAAACAAAGATATACCTATTGGAAAAAAACTGTTCTGTCATTTGAAACCATTTCGTATATATTGCTTAATATCTCCTGTTTGATTAACATTACCTATAGCTTTACCTCTGAAATATTTGTCATATATATATCGGTAAGGCGCGTGAATCGCGTGATCCTGCATAATTCCTTTGCTTTTATATATCAGGATTATTTTATTATTCCGTTTAAAATTGCGTAACGCAAGTTACCGGGATACTTGCCTTACATGGGAGTAACGACAGTTACCTTTACAGAACCATTTAATTGCAGTTCTAATTTTACTTAGCGCTGCTGAAAAGATGAAAAGAAGTAGAGAAGAGTTAAAGGAGGCCGGTAAAAATGATGAATATATAGAAAAAGTTCATCAGGCTTGACATAAAACTTGGCAGAAGAAAAAAAAAAGTTGAGCGACTACTTTCATCAAAAAAACGAGAAGGATGATAAGAAGGGAAGTCCTAAAAAGAAAAGCGATGGTTTTAAATAACTAATAACTATTCCACACAATACAATCACTTGACCTGGTCCCAAACTAGGATAACCTGTGCTATGGTAACCAGGCAAGGAAGACACAAACATGGAAATACACCCAGACCGAGGGCATTTGTACAAATGCTACTATCTTCACAAACGTACATAACTTAGAAAACAAAGTCATGGTACATGCCCGCACTGGGAATCGAACCTGGGTCTCTCGCTTCCGAGTCCAGTGTTCTACCCACTAGGCTACCACCGTATTACTGATAATTATTATAGTTTTCTTAGATAATTTGATTCAAAAAATTATTTTAATAATTTAGCAGTGGATCCTGTGAGGAGTGAGATGATAGTGGATGGGCCGCGAGGGAATAAAGGAAGGCTGGCGTGGGTTTTGTTGATTATGATCGATATCTTGACAATGGGGAACATGCCCCAAACATAGATCGGAGTGATTTTTTTTCATTATTTTTGTACCATAGAAGACAGAAAAACTTAGAAAAACATAATCTCTACATATTTTTTTCAAAATTTTACAGGCGTCGTAAAACGCAAATATTAAGTAAATTTAATAATAAAAAACTTTTTAGAATTAGTTCTTTCATTGAATTCTAAATGTTTTCTGAAAAGGGCTCAAGGGATCAAGTGCGGCGCCGCCGGCCTCCAGTGGGAATGCACGATCTCTGTTTTGGTAGTCAAGCGTGTTAACCTCTAGACCAGTGTTTTTCAATCATTTTGAAAGCGCGAGCCCCCTTTACAAGTAAAAAACTCTAGCGACACCCCCCACGCCCTCAAGACCATATTAAAAGTGTCAGTAATTTCAAAGATGATGTAGTTAGAACCTACAACTAAGTGCTGCCATATCTTTTTTTACCAAATATCGGGACTTAATTGAAAAAAACTGGGCCAGTCCGACTTAAAGTTTTTCGGGCCTGCAACATAAAATGCCTCGATGTTCGAAGTAATTTGCGCGTCGGCGTTTTTACAGTTTCGTACCCGAAGAGTGCCAAACGGGACCCTATTACTAAGGCTTCACTGTCCGCCTGTCTGTCTGTCTGTCTATCACCAGGCTGTAAACTGCTTCTGAGGAGTGTTTCAAGGAATAAATCGTGGTTTTTAGGATTCCTTACCTGGAAAGGAAAAAATGGAACCTTTATAGGATCTCTTTGTTGTCCGTCCGTCCGTGTGTTTGTCAAGACCCTAAAGGGTCTCGACAAATCTCGGGAACGGATGAAGGTATCGGATTGAAATTAAAACTATGTACTCTATAGTACATTGAAGCTGTGAAAAAATCAAACTTCTAAGTTAACGTAAAAAAAAGAGATATGGCCATTTTTGCCGCCAAAAACGTATTATTTCGACACTCAAGGGAATCTAAATTTTTAGGGTACTTTCCTAGAACTATGAAATTTGGCAAGTAATATCGTCTTACACTACAAATACAGGAAAAACCTTCAAAACTATACATTTGTTATTATGTAAATAATTAAAAAATAGTCTTTGAAATTCGGGAAAAGCTCGGAATTTTTTTTTAAAAAAGGTATTTTATTTATAAATAAGACTATAATTACTGTCTGGTAGATTCCTTACAAAGCAAAATGAAAAATGCAAATACCATTTGTACTTCGCACCATCACACTGCAGTAAAGCGTATGAGGTCATGTTATGTCACCCGTTTTCCATTGTTCGTAATTTTACCCAGAAAAAGAACATCCTTGCAGAAAACTACATTGATATAAGAGCAGGGGCAAGGATTTTGCGCACTGACCTATTTAAAGTTCCGACAAAGACTCGGTTATATGAACCACGTCCATGTACCTAAGTAAAGCCCGGGGTCGCGCACAAATACGATTAAAAGTTAACTTTATTGCCTTACAATTAGGTACTTTTAGAAAAGGTCAGAGTAAAAGTTCTAATTAGTTTTGTCTCGGTCTATAGAGGTTGCCCGCCCTCCCACACATCCACAATTCCACACGTTCTCCATGTTTTGAGGTTCATCATCATCATCATCATCATCAGCCATTTGCACGCCCACTGCAGGACATAGGCCTCCCTCATGGTTTTCTTTTCCCTAACCATGAAGGGTTTTGCCATAATCGCCACGCTTGGCATACGGGTTGGCAATCGTAGTATGCAGTCGGAATCTCAGAAAGACGCTGCTGCCCGTCTCCTGGTAATTTATTTCCTTAGTCGCCTTCTAGTATTGAGGTTGTTTTGCCAATAGGACCTTTATCCTTTGTGAATACCAACACACAATTACACCGTCTACGAAAACAAGGTCCTTATTTATTTATTCATAGCTCCTAAAATAGCGCTGGATCCCTGGAAGGTCAACATCAAAACACGTGTATACTTACTTTTTTCTTTTGTCTTCTCGTTACAATGTCATATTGACAATGTTACGAAAGTAAAGAAAACGACCTCTTTAATAAGTAACTTTGTCATTATTATTATAATGGTTGGAACGATACTTGTTCTTTGTCTACAACATCACCTCACTTTAGATAACATTACTACTATGTCACCTATTGTTTGTGGCACCATTGTTTATCTTCAAAGCATCTGAATGCATTGCCCCGGGACAAACGCCAGCGATATTTTATTTGAGACACGTATGCCAATCGATAAGGCTCTCATACGGTATGCGAGCCACGTCCCTCTATAATTCACCACCGGACACATGCTCTGAAGCGCCAATAAGTCCAACCCCCAATAATAAATCAAATCCATTGCCTCTTACCCGATTTGGGGAAGCATTGAATTTTCAGATGCATGGTATGACAAATTATTCCGAGAATGCACGTAATATTTAGGTTTAAAATCCAGTTAGAGGATCTAAATATTCCGTGTTATAGGTAATTTCCACGTATTCCAGCGAACGTAACCGTTAACTTTAATAATACTGCCCCTAAACTGACGTGGCTGATTCGAAGTACGTTGTTCCACCTTACCTGATGTTCCAATCTCATCTAAAGTGCTCCAAAACCTAGTTAAACATTTATAAAGGCGCCGTTTCTGTTCTCAATAAGTGCACAATGCGCTCCTGCGGCTTCACCCGGTTTAATCCGACCGAAAACTTAAATGGACGTAAATTCTGCAAATAACGCTATTAAGGAACGTCGCATGCATCCCCACAGTCTTGCCTACTTTGAGGGGAACGACGCACTTCCCTTTGTTATAATTTGTCTAGTTCAGTAGACCCTTTGAGCGCCCCTACGCTATAAATCTTGCATCGCGAACAAAGGAGGGAAAATTCTCAGGTGATCTGTTGGACATCGTCATCTGACAGAGGTTTTATTTATTTAGTAACTTGTCATCCTGTTTATATTCCAGCTGCAATAACTAGTGAAATTTATGAAGATATAACCAGCTCATTAGACGCTCTAGTGAAATTGGGGCAAATACGTAAGGAAGTCAGGTTTAGATGCACTCTCGGCAATATTTTACGGATACTATCTCACTTGGCGCCGAGCCAGCGACGAATCGCCACCTTTTGCCAGACTGTAAATGAAAATTATGGCATAATATACATCCTATCAATTAAGTCGTAAAAATAAGACGTAACAGAGGCGTCGGCAGGAGCGTTTTGTTTGACCAGAATGTGTATTTGAAATTCTAATGCATGAACATATTGCATGTGAATCGATACAATAATGACCCCTCAATGGCACAGCGGGACGAATCAATTCAAAACTTTTCCCGTTACCGAGAGTTTCCCTAAATTCACGTTTCAATACACCTGCTTTGTTGGGGCCAATTCCTTGACAATGTAGTCACACTGGCAACGTCGATGATGTATATTCACTAAATTGTATCTTTTTGCTCGCCTCCATTAGCCTTTTGTTTCTTTTGTCGTGGGAATATGCGATTCATGTGTGTTAATCTGTTTATTAAAGTCCATATTGTTTGTGTGTGACAAAGGCATTATAATTTCCAACTAGACAGCAAGTAGAGCGTTCATTATACGTGAAATGATTGTATCTAGTGTCCCTGTTACTTTGCTACCGTGTTATGGAAATTTTTGATCTTCACAAATACAAAAGTTAGCTGTAAAGCAGAGCTTACGACTAAAGTTTCCAATAAGGCCTAGGCTACTTGTCTATCTCGCACACATTTCTTGAGATTTAGTTTTCCATTTCATTAATCTCTCACTACGTAATAATTAATCTCGCGGGCAACAGATCAATATGCATGAGTATCTCATAATACTAATGGAGTTTCATCATATTCTCCAACAGAATTGTTAATTCGGTCCAGTTCACCGCTGCTCCAAAGGCCAAGTTTGCTTGTCGAGGTGTAATAGAGAAAGTTTTGTAACAACATCGGCCGAGATTCCGCGTGGCTCGACTCTAGTTAGTTTGGTTAATGCGAGTTACCGTGCAGGTATCGATCGGGCTGGGCCGGATCTCGTCTGCCCCGGGGTAACCCGGGGGGTTGCCCCTCCCGCTGCCGCGTCAAAAGAGGGTTCGCTTTAACCTGCCACTCACTACTTTATTCTTGTTTTGTTTGAAGGTTAATATTCTCGCCGCCCGTAACGGTCCTTTCAGTTTTTTTTCCGTCGAATTGAAAAAGTTTTTCGCACTTGTGCGATGCGATTGTTCCATTGTCTGTTGGGATGGGATGTCGCCGAGAGGCTGCTAAGTCGTGACTGGTTTATTAATTGCCTGCCGCTGCTACGGTAGTTTCCGCATCTAGGCTAATCTATTTTTTATGGCGGTCCAAAAATCTCTAAGAATATTGCTTCGATAAGGTGACCTTGCTGAGATGCAGTGGTGTGTGCAAAAGTCGATCAATTTATACGGAAAGTTGTCGGCAAACGTTGTGGCCGGCGGGGGAAGGAGGCGGGCCGGGGCCGGGGACCGGGGGCGGGAGGGCACCCCCTCAAAGCGGCAGTTTGCGCTATTCTCCCGCGGTGGCACCACTGCTGCTCTGCCGCACGGAAGTCTGCGTATCTTTTGCCTTTCACTTTGACGACTCACGTGTTTCCGAATGCTTGAGTGACGTCACAAGTTTAGTGATCAGTTTTTGGTGCACTAGTGGGGATTGCCGGAGTGAGGCGCGCGGCGCTGCCTAAACCGGTACCGATTTATGTTTGTTTGTTGCTGCCTGATTGTTCTAAATAGGTTTTTAATTGCCCTCATTACCCCTTTTGTTATGTAAACGCTGTCGTTTCTTTTATAGACGTGCACTGTTCTAAAAATACTAAGGCATGGCGCTATTAACGATTGATTCTACCATTTTGCGTCAGCCGTACCACGTTTACTAGCCAGGTACTATTACGTTGCGCCATGATGATCGTGCTACTCCATCACACTTTGATTTGTTGTGCATAAGTAGGTAATTTCCTGCTTCCAACTTTGTTTATAGTTATGTAACGTGTAGTTAAGCGCCCTTTGTCTACCAAATTTATTACTTCGAGCCTTCAATGCATGAGCATCGAATCTAATTAGCATTTAATGCCACGAACACGATACTCCAGTAATATACATGACTTCATATACATATTTGCAACGTATACTGCTGTGCATGTGAAGTTAGATAAACGCAGTCCCCGGTAAATGCTAGCTCTATCTCTGTCGCTCCTGTTACAATCCTCATGCCATCTTTGTCTACGATCACGGATGCAATGCCGACTTGGAAATTGGATCATCCTCTTGTGTTCGCTGCTTTATTGACCGATAAGATAAAATTCAATCAGCTGTTTGTGCAATGTCGTATTGATTGCGCGATTAGCTTCCTTTCCTTGTAGCCTTTGTTCGGGGCGATCCTTTGTTCAGAATACATTGTTACCCAGAATTCAAATCCAATTAGGTAAGTACCTAGCTTACAAAGAAAGCTAAATGGCATTTCGTCTAAAGTTTTGGTGACTTCGATTGATCAATAGAGCGGCTGATTACCTTCCAACCTTCCAAATATAGTTACCTGTTATGCCGTAATATCTAGAGACAGACACACTCACAGACGTACACCCACACACCCTCGCGTCGCCCACTCTTTTTGCTGTACGAATATGTGCTGAGTTGTACGTGAATAAATCTCACTTGACAACAGCCTGCCCGTCCACTCCGCGCCGACGCTCGATGATAAAAGACAGATAATAGGTATGCAAGCAACGCATCCCAGATCGCGATTTATACAGTATGGAAATGCGAGGTTTCGGCGACTATCGGAGAAGTGCCGGGCACTCATATTTATTGGTGGAAATATTCTGGGACGATAGCTCGGCGGCTCGGCGTGATGAACTTTTCTCCGCACGTGTCGCCGGTTCTTTGTAAAGTATTCTGCGGTTCCTGCGCTTGCGTTAATTGGTTGATTTACCTAGTAGGTAACTTACCGTAGTGTAACTGACGTACTTTTCCTTCATGTGAATTCTATCCGATGACGTGTAGAGCTATGTGGGTAGATATACTTAGTATGTAGAAACATTAAATCTCTGCGATAACACCTTTGCTAACTTTGCTTTGGTAGAGTAACGTCTTTTTTAGGTACGTGGATGAGGGCATTCTAACCAGTTACGTTACGGGCGAATGTGCAACAAAAATGAGAAGTTTTTCCTGCTGTTGGCTAAAGATACAATCCAGCAGCTTTAAACAAAACGTTATCGACATAGTTTTTCTCGTAACTTTGCTCTCTATTTAATTAATTCAAGTTTTGCTCCCGCTCTTGCTTTACGTAGTGAAAGAAAACGAGATTACGCTAGTCGATAGGAAGATAAAACCGTTTATCGCGTTAACATGCAGCCACAAACATTTTATTGATGCTGAACAACTTTTTTTGTGGTTTCTCATCGGAAATCCCACCTATTTATATAGAGCTACGTTATTCATGTTTAAGCTTCTTTTGTTTATTTTATTTTATCAGGGTAAACAAACAATTGTACAATGAGCATCAGCTTAAGAAACAAGGAAATATTTTAAGTAGTTGTACAACCAGCAACGCTTTTGTTTTGTCTGTGACTATGTATTCTGATACTTATGACTTATGAGTTTCAGAGCATGTCGCTTTTCTTTACAAATCGCCAGTACCAATAAATTGCACTCACTCAAGGTGGATATGCTAATGAGTGAATTTCTCTATCTCTTTCAGCTTTTATTGTTTTGTGGCTTACTCCAGGTTGACCCTGCAGTAGCCATGAATGGTCCTCATGTAATCAAACCATCGCAAAGGTGGTCTGTCCACGTTTCGTGCTCCTGCCCGCGTTCTCCATGACATGACTTTTCGGCTCCATCTTCAATTCATCAACGAATGCTGAGGATTTCTCTGTTTTGTACAGTCGCGGCTTACGAGTACTCGTAGCTCTTATTGCTCAGGCATAAAAGCGAGCATTGAACAAGGAGCCTTCTCCGGGTAACGCCGACCGTACAATACGGTTAGGACGTATCAATTTATGAGAATCACGATCGCGCAACCGCGTTCTCGATGCGTCTCAGTTATGCAAATGCCGTGTTTTTATTTAATAACTTGGCGCAATACATATACTATAGGCTACATAAAATACAAGCTGTGTTGTTTTCCAAAACATATAGCATCTAAAAAGACCTTTAGTGCTGGCGATGTTGAAGAGAGGGAGAGAGACGGAGAGAGAATGGCGGCTGTAGAAAGAGAGGAAGCGAGAGTGAGGGGGAGGTACAATGAGAGTTAGAGAGACAGAAAGAGAGAGAGGGAAAGACAGGAGGAGGTAGATAGAGAAACTTAGGAAGGAGGAGACAGCGAAAGAGAGAGAGAGAGATAGGTACAGAGTGAGGATAAGGTTGGGAGAGGGAGGGAGAGCGAGAGATAGGAGGAGGTAGACAGAGAGCGGAAACAAAACAAGGAGGAAGGTAATAAAAACAATCGGCAAACGTAGCGTAGGACGCCCTGTGACCAGGTGGAGCGACGACATTCGCAAAGCGGTGGGCAGTGACTGGTAAAGAAGAGCCGAAGATCGGGCTCAGTGGCGTGTCTTGGGAGAGGCCTATGTCCAGTAGTGGACTGGCACCGGCTGATTATGATGATGAATAAAAACAAGGAAAGGAGAAAGAAAAGGGAGAGGCGAGAGAAGGGGAGGGGAAAAGGTAGACTGAAAAAGCTGGGTATGGTGTAAAATTTTGCTTCTTCTGCACGGATATTATGTTCATTTGACAGCAGGTACACCATTTGTCCTTCCAAAAATTGTCTAATCTAGTGACTACCTATGTTGTTAGGACTTCCAAGAGAAACGTTGCAAAATAATAACTAAACAAGTTTTAAAATGACCTTGTAAGATTAAAAAGATTGTAGAGCAGTTGACTCACAATGACAAAGTAAACAACTATGCGGGCTGTCAGGCTGGATACGATTTATGGCCGCGTTTCGCCCCAGTTTTCGCAACGATAAGATAATAATGCCAACTACCTAATTACTGTAGCTCTTCTGCCGTGCGGCTAGACCTAAACTCGCAGCTAGTTTACTTGCTTGCGTAATGTCTGAAAGAGACATCGATTTGTCCTATGGCGGTCTGTGTTGAATGACAGACATTTTGAAATTTATTACGGCCATTTTGAACGTTTCTCAAACGCCCTTAATGTTTTAAAGTACCACCGGCATTTAGCTAGCTGAACCAGAGTGGAAGTTATGTTACTATTGCCCGTACGACCATAGCATCCAGATTATGATACTGAACGGAATCAAGTAAGTCGTTAACTGGGTGGGTGGTTCAGAAAACTTATTATGCATAGGTTTGGAAGGATTGAAAGTTTACATGTCTTCAAAGTTTACGTGTTCTTCATGTTTAAATGTCTTCAGTTAACAATAAAACACCGTGCTTTTGGCCGTTTCAAAAAACTGACAGTTTTTCTATACAACTCGTGTCAAAAATTTACCGTCGGTAAGCTTATCTTGAACACAGGAAAGGAACAGGAGATGGACGGAACGTTGATGTACTTACGGGTGGTTAGGTACGGGCTAGCAAGTCTTCTCCACACGTTTGAGTGAGTCTTGTCGACAGCTCTCTAACGGCCTTTTTACCCTTATGCCACCACAGGTCCCTCGACATCGGAATCTACGGAAAAAACATGAAACGGATGACTCAGTTACCTTACGAGTAATAGCGAGAATATGAAGGTCGATCAGCATGGGTAGTACGACTACGCTAGTCGCGTGTTTTAAATGTCAAAAGTCGAGACTTTCCAGTGTATTAACTGTCAAATTCTGACATTCTAGCGCTACAAAACGCGTGACTCGTACTACCCAGGCAGGACCCCATTTCATAGATAACATTGCAAAGCAGAATAACCCACACCCAAGCAGAATACTATAACTTAACCTCCGCTAACTACAGACGCAAAGCTCTCATTTCAGCAAAGCATCTAGTAAACCTAATTACCAGTTTTCCTTGGTTTTATTACGCTTAGCTAATATCTGCATAATGACAATTGCTATTTGAAGTTCAAGGTTTGCATTTTGATCCGTATTAGTTTTTTTGTGCCAATAAAGAAGAAAGAATTTATGCGACATGCGGCAGTTAGACTAAATAAAAATGTTTCTTTCCAAAATAAATGTATTTTTAAGTACAATAAAACTAAGTATTTACAATATGTGAAAATGAATTACTAAAACTGGCTGAATGTTACTTTATTCTTTATTATATGTTTGGTTCAAATTCTCTCAAAATTTCTACACTTGTAGACAGTTAAACTTTGTACTGCAAGATGACGAAAAACGTCTAGCTTTTGGCGAGCTTTCCTAACTGTTTATTTATAAAAAATATTACCTACTCCTTGCGGCAACATACAAGTAAAAAACTCTCAAACTATCTGAAACGCAAAGAAACTTCTTTCGCTTTTTGTGCAGCTCTTTCTAAACACCAATACATTGTGTTGTTGTAAGTGGACCTCGAGGAAACGAGTTCTCATTTTGCTCTAATGTAATTTGTGGGGGCAAAACAGGCACCACACAGAAGGCTTTGCGTCAGGTCGGTCTTGATTTTCTTTGTTTCACAAGCATGAATACAAAGTCGAAATTTCGAACCTCCTCCTCCTCCTCCATTGCAACAATGTAAATTTAATGGCGAAGCGAAATGGATGATGCCACTAAGGGGAAAAGGACAAAGTGTACATCAAAAGCCGGCAAATGTGGGCTGATGATTATGAGAAATACAACACTAAGCTAATCATTGACATAAGCGAGCCTTTTACGGTAACCTAAGAAGAATTGGCAAGTATATTTTAATCAAATTTATACTGGAGTAAATGTTGGCCCAATTCTCCTCAAAATGGTAATGGAATTATAGAAGAAATGTGTATCAATTTCAAGGAAAATTAGATGATCAAAATATATGTAATCAGAATCACATGCATTACAACAATTTTCGTCCCGAAAAGCAGGCTCCGGGCGCGTTTATTGAGCAAACCTTCTCAAGCTTCCTGTGCCGTGAGGCACCAGTGGGAGGGGCGGGCATACCGGTTTGACTAGAACTGGATGCGGACTCGTTGCACTTTTGCCCCCGGCTGCTGCGTATGCGGCGTGCCATGGCGAGATTAATGCACCGGGAGTGCTACCAGGAAGTTTACCTTCTTTGGCTCTCGATAAGTTCTGATCGGTTAGCATGAATGATTTGAAGGTTACAAGATAAAAGTTAAAGAAGAAGAGGCACAAAATTGTGAGTTAATAAGTACCTTATCAAACAAACGTCTCATCAGCTAAAAAATGAACAAAGAAAAACTCCAAACTTGGATGACCAAATCAAAGTTATTGTTAGTTGCGAATATTTAGTTTAACTAGTTTCTATTTGTAAAAACTTGTACTTAGCTTTTTGTTCTTTACTAAAATGTATATTATGTTAAGTTTAGCTGTAAGTTTTCCTTAAGGTTAAAATAAATAAATCAGCGGCCAAACACAAGAATCAGATTTCGAAACTACTCCGTATTCAATGAAGTGTAAATACGCGGTGCACATTGCACCAAAGGTCAAATAGGTTAGCTTATCTTGCTCAACAATCTCTCTGCCGTATAGTGTAGTAGTCAGTGCTACGGAACGTAATCGTACGTTATGCAACGCAACCTTATGAGTTATGATGACATAACACCGACATGCATACAGTCAACACAACGTGCCTCGTGATTCACTCTATGTTGTTGTTTTTTTACAATTGCTGCCGTAAAACTTCATGAATTGTGGTTTCTGCCTATAAATATCGTACATCATCTGTTTTTATTAGTTTTATCATTTATCCTGTTGATCAGTCAATAAATGGGCACTAAATCGTGAAATGCGCCAGCATTTATCAGTCTCTTCAGCCGAGATAAATAGTTTATCGATGTAAAATTCAATCAGCTAGTTCGGCTTCTCCCTTTTATGCCGGTCTGAAATTCCAGTGGGTTTACCTTTCATATCAACTTTGAATTGTTTTTGTTGCAATTCAGTTAGATCTGCTTACTCGTGTTATCCAACGAGGCGATGAGTGGGTCAACCTCAGTTCGTGCTTCGTAAGCAAGCCTACTTTCTCCAGTTAGTCAATGTACTCATTTTACTTTCACTTGCGAAATTTCTTTATGATCACTTAGTGCTTGCAAGAATTGCCATATCTAAGTGAAGAATACAATAAAGTGCGCCTTTTATATTATAAAGATTGCCCTGTGCATTTTATTTTTTTTGTACCTTTAAATATTGTATATTTGTTCCTTATAGTATAAAATGATTTGTTCGTATTTTAACGGAGCATTTGCAAGAAAGGTTTTAATATCGTTAGAGAGGTCATGTTAAAAATTAAGATTGCTCTCTACGACTAATATTTTTGAAATGAGGCGTAATCTATGACATTACAAGGTGCTCGCAAGGCCATATAATGTTTGAAGAATTTATCTATCGTAAAATAATGTTTTTATGTATTTAAATCTTTATTAGAAAAAAATGGGAATTCCAAGGAAAAGATTTATCTGATATTTTTAATTATTAAAGTAATTTGATTTTGGGAATTTTTAGAGACATAAAAATCGCGAATTTTTTTTATGGTTGGAGTTTTCCTTTGTCCTCGATGGTATCATAAATACAATGTCACTCCAATCTAATTTCGAAGCAGTTTCTCCTTCATGTAGAGTTTGTTGCATTACCAATTTCTGGAGTGGACGATGATAAACTCGATGGTAACTCTATATATGGTCAATATCTAACTGTCATAAGGAATTATTTGTGAAAATCGGAAATAATGAAAATAGCCACGTAAATGTGCCGACCTAGAATAGTCGGCCCATTTACTTAGAATAGGCTATCGAATTCCAATTAACAAGGCTGAAACGGACTTCTATGAAAGCGCTTTATTTAGTAATTCTCTTTGCGTTCAGCTTCAATTTCCTGCTCTAAGTAGTTGCTTTTATGAAATTTTAATCTTTGCAGTTTTACCACAGTGTATAGTCAAAAATGCACTAAGGCTGACTTGCACCACTTTCTTAATAATAATATTAATTTCCACACAACGCTACCACTTGTCCCAAACTAGGATACTCTGTGCTATGGTATTCAAACAGGGACATCACAAACATGGAAATACACCCAGACTGAGGCCATGTGTAGAAATGTACGGCAAATATGCGGCAAATGTCGCTTATGTAAGAATATTTTAATTTTAAGTAGCTTTAACTAAAATTCTTCATACAACATTCATTTTAAATGGCCACCTTCTTAAGTGATTTAAGAAGTGGTACAAGCGGGCCTAGGTATTCCGCTTTGAACTTTGTATGGCAAAAGTTGCGCTGCATATTGCCAATCATACAGTTACCAGAACGAAATAAAACCAAAAGAACATTTCATCCAAAATTTTGCTTCAATATTGGACAAGTTGTTTATCTATTTTCCGATGACACAGCGCGATGTCAAAGTGAATGTGCCAGGCTGTGTACATAAACAATTCAGGCGTGCCCGGGCCACCACATCGTCCCTCACACCCTGGTAGCCTCCCACAAGTGGGGGAAATGTGGCTCAACCCCTGCGCTTCCCCATTTTACACAAGTCTGAGAATTCCTCGCCTGCGCCCACTGATGCGGTTTCATACTTTGATGGTCGCCTATTGTTTGTTTTTTTTTCTTTTATTATGACTACAAACTGGTGATTGTCTGAGCTCTTGATTACAATTACATCTTTACGATGTTCCGTGGCGTGTTTTTAATGGGTCTCTTTTGTTGGATTTCTTCGCTGTGGTGCGTCCCGGAATCATAGCGGTAAGGTATTTTTTTCGATTTGCTCTTAATTACAATTTTTTTTTCCGTTTGTTCTTTGGAATTGTACTTTTCTTTCAACCTTTATTCGCTTCATTTAATTAATTTTGCTCACAAATAAAGTTAAATATCTGGTAGTCGACATCAATCACCATTACTCCTATTGAGAGCTTGTTGGAACAGCAACATGGGTTATGACTCGGCAATATTCGGGTAAAGTCGGCAGTTGTCGGCCGAACTGCCGAGTCCGCCGTGAGTCAGCTGAAAGTTCTGAGCTAGGGTTGTGTTGCTATTTTTGCTTCATGACCATTTTTCTCGCTAGATACTCATGGACGTTTGGCTTTCTAGGTTGCTGTGTAATATCCCCAGTAAATTCCGTTCCATTAGGTACGCAGATGCTTACACACTTAACGCTGATGATGACGGTGGAGCCAAGCATTTCAAACCTCTTAACACATAACCTCCTTTACAATATTTTACAGCCTTCTTTGAGTTTGGCAGAAAAGCACAAATTGCCATTCTCATAAATTAAATTATCTCCATTCTCGGTACCTACGAAAAAATTTTAATTTTAATTTGCGACCGGCAACCCTAGCTCGAGTCTCAACGAAACAGTGTGAGTCATGACTCGGCGTAACTCGGCTCCGATCCCCGCCGTCAGCTGAAATAAGTAGATTGCCGACACGACCGAATAATTCCGTTTAAAGATCACTACCCGATATCGGCCAATAAGGCGACAGAAGTTACGCTTCAACGATGCTAAGCGAATCTGTTAGCGAGAGTTTAGATAATTTCGCTACAGATTACATCCATATTCTCGTAAACGTATGACATTCCCACTTCCTATGGTGCTATAACACTTTGTGTGTATTGGTCTCCTCCAACATATCCTTCCACGTGTCTTGTCCCCTCTACTCCCTTCTCTAGTTTCCGTATTTACCCGTCTTCCTAAGATCTTCTTCAATACACGCACTCCAAAAGTTTCCTGGGTCTGCCTCATTCAATTCAATTAATAGAGCTTGAAATATAGCCGGATAAAGCTGGAGAAGACTTTCCGGGATTTAATTAATATCTATCGTGTCGATATCGTTACATCAACGGTACATTAAACGGGCGATTATAATCGAATAACTTTCTTTCATTGAAACGAATCGAGTTCACTTTTCTTTATACTACTATTCCTGTTCAAATCGATTGTTACGAGAGATCTCTAAGGAATCATACCTATCTCTTTGTATTCGTAGAATTTGTTAAGAAAAATATACACGTATTTATGTATTTCTTTCTGATACACCAAAAAGGAGTAACATTCTATTCCACTTTACTCTGCTGCTGTAGTTTGATTGTCAGCTCATCATAATCTTTCATCTCCTGTAAAAATAGTAACTATTCAATTTACTATACACACAGAGGAAGGGTTTTATAGCGTTTATTATTGGGACCAGTAATCAGGGTGTCGTGATACTAAAGTCTTAAATGGTGTTGTTTGTACGTTATTATTGTTCTACAAAACCAACAATTTATGCTTGTAAATTTGGATCTGTGTCAAAACCACAGATGTTCTTGTGTTCAGATAAATATCCACCTAATATATATGCTAATAATGAAAATAATAAACTACATAAATCGTCAAAGAAATATACATACATACATAAAAAAGTACATTCTAAGAACCTACTTATATAAAATATCAAGGAGTTAGGATATTGACAGATAATGCTCTTTCAAACGTTTCCTGAAAATACTGAGTGACGTTCTAGTGCGAATACTCTGCGGCAGCATTAATTATTCAGGATTGCACTGAATACCGTGTTCTCTACATGCAATGAGATGACAACATCCTCCGCCAACCTCCTATGGTGGAGAACTTAAGATTAAGATATTTAACTTTAATATCTTTATTAATTTTATTGTCATTACCGGACTGCAAAAGCAAAAAGGTGGGTTATGCTTTTCGCGCGTATTTTGCATACAACATACATGCAGACAAAGTCCATTGAATTTGAAGTCTCAGCAGGTAGGACCTAATTTCAATGAGAGGAGCCTGCTAAGGTTTTAATTTAATGCACCCATTTAGGCAAAAACCCCGACCGCTAAAGTTTTTGTTCTATAACAAGTTTTTGTTATCATTACTTATTTCTTTGTTTCAGAGAATTGAACGCAACGAGTCAGTGAAGAGTCCAGCTACTACAGGAGCGAGAAAGAAGGGTGTGGTCCGGAGCAACGGGCAAATCGCGTCGGCGGAAGCCCCGCAGGAGACACGCTCAGGTTTGTGTGTGCCTGGATATGGAAACTGTCAGATGGTGATGTGACGAAGCCAATGAAGGATGGATTTACTTAGGACCAGTCGACGACATCACATTAACCTTCCCGAACACGTGATCTTTACGGTTGATCAGATCTGTATTGTGCGGAGAGAGTATCCGTGTTTTGGACTTTCGCGAAAATTCCTCCGTCAAACTTTACTCATTTCAATAGAATTACAAAGATCATCATCATGATGACAGATAGATAGAGTTAGGAGTAGATTTAAAGTTCGACGAACGAGTTTATAGGTCAGAGTGGAGATATTGCGACAAAAAACTGTGTTAGCGAATGGGTAGCTTGTTTCATGATGTTGATAATGAAATAGTGTGTCAGGCAGAATCTGAGTAAGTTGCCGTCATTTTGCAAGAAAAGTAATAATATCCGCCGACTTGGCAAACGGAACAAGTGGTTAATTTATCCAATAACACGATGAATAGGTGAATCAACAGTGTAAAATAAAGCTGATATAACATGCAAATGTACAGAGCGGCAATTCACAGAAATGTAAATCCATAAATATGGCTCAGGGCAGGCAGGTTTGTAATACAAATCCGGTAATTCCGGTATTCCGTGTCGACTCACGGCTATTTATTTAAAAGTACTTGCTAAATGCGTGTAATTTTGATAATAAATTAGGTACTCTTTTTTCCCAACTGAAAATACAATAGATCAGATACGTTTATAACCTCTTCCAGGCCTTTGGCACACAGGAGGCGGAGACAACGGTATGCAAATTGCAATACCCACCATAGTACGGTCTTAAAACATTATACAATTTGGCTTCGACCTATTTATTTGGCCTCAATCTTCTAATATATAAAAATCTCGTGTCACAGTGTTTGTTATCGAACTCCTCCGAAACGGCTTTACCGATTTTTAATAATTTTGTGTGGCGCCGGATTAAGAATAGCGTCACTCCATTTCCTTCCGTGGATGTCGTAGAAGGCGTCTAAGGAAATACATTACCAGGAGACGGGCAGCAGCGTCTTCCTGAGATTCCAACCACATACTGCGATCGCCAACCCGTCTGCCAAGCGTGGCGATTTTGGCAAAACCCCTCATGGTTGGGAAAACCATGAGGGAGGCATATGTCCTGCAGTGGGCGTCAAATTGCTGCTGATGATGATGAATAATTTTGTGTATATTTGGTAGATCTAAGAATAGGTCGTAGGCTAATTTATATGGCAAACAACGTTTGCCGAGTCAGTTAGTAACATATAAAATAATCATATCTAAACTTAGTAGTCAAAGTAGACAAGTGGGGAATGGCCCTATGAACAATGAAATATATGTAGTCTTTTAAATGACAATAATCGCTCAGCTAGAAAAATACAGACAAAAGCAGCTTCAGTGACAATCTCCGCTGTAAATAGAGTTTCCTTGAACCGTGCATAGTATTAGCATTTAGCGAAGAGTGTTCCACATTCCATTCCGGACATATTGTGTTCATACTGCACGCTGTAGTTAGACGTTATTTCACTGGTATATATGTGCCATTCTTTGGCCCATTGCCAGACACTGTGTAGCCGGTAAACGGGTTGCTCTTAATAACACTGCTCTTCTTATGACCTCTATATGCGGTCTAACGGTTATTAGCTTTGTTAGATGGTTTAGTCTAGCCCATTTGGCGGTTCAATTTTTATTTTCATCCCACGTTGCAAGATTGTTTTGTGAAGTTCAAGGAGAGGTGTGATTTATATCTTCTGGCAATATAATATGCTCGCTACTTTTTTTGTCGTTTTTACTTGCTTCTTTCGTGTTTCTCAATTTTCTTCCAAGCAAATAAATTGCGTATAATGTACATACAAAGACACGACGTATTCCCGTACATTGTACCTAATATATTATAAGACATCATCCGAGAATAGCGGTCGATCGGTTTTTCAAGTGACTGTATACATTAGCTCTGATGGACGGTTGTGCCACAGTGCAACGTAGTGCAGCAAGATAGATCGCCAACTCACACCCACACAGTCGTTATACACCTTGGGTTGGGGACGTCCGTTTCCTTTTGATAAGATTATACGGAAGTCTGGCTTGACGATAGGTAATTTGTCCACTTTCTTATAAATTTTCTATACAGTATTTTACTTCCGAGTTGTGACAATCTACGATGTAGATAGACAGATAGATGACACTTTATTGCACAAGCAGGAGAAAAAATTACGAATAGCACTAAACCGACATTGCATCAACATAAACATAATATTTTCTGAATTACATTTATCATGGCTTATTGCAATTACCTACGTAGTCTCTCAGAGGATGAAATAAGTAGTAAATATGTAGAAGATGCGAGACGATAAAGCGTGTTTTCATTTCGCCCGCAGGCTGTGTGTGACAGCCATTGTGACGTCACGCAATGTCGGAAGGGGGTGTTGGGGGTTGGTGGGAATGGAATAGAATGGAACGTAAATCACAGGCAACAAATGACACAGTGTTTTCGCCGCATTAATGCCAATGTGACTGTTTGACTATTTTGTTTTTACCTTACTCCGTCCAATTCACAGTATCATGTCATATGGTTTGTTATTATGAGGAACGGGCAGCAGATATTTAAACAATATTTATTTTGTAAAAAGAGCCATAGGCTATTTACAACTTAAGCAGTAGGGAATCGCTAAGGGAGCGTTTCAAAGAAATAGGAGTTCTTACACTGGCTTGCCAAATTGTATTCGATGATACTCGTATAATGTATATCCGTAAAAATATAACAATGTTCAGATTAAATAGGGACGCCCATAACGTAAGCACTAGAAATAGAAATAAACTTGCTCATTCAAAATTTCGTTTAGCCAAGGTTAATATACATATCATGTGTAGGCTATTGCGTTCGTGTTTACAAATAATTCCAGAACATGTTCTATCCGTGTCTGAAAATAAATTTGAAACATTCATTAAAAAGCCGCTATGTAAAAAAGCCTATTACAGAATAGACGAGTATATGAACGATGTAAGCCCTTGGTAGTAAACCGATTCCACTGTGATTTCATTGTTATTTAATTATTAATACATATTATAATTTATTTAGTTTTAGAAAGTGGACAGACGACGTGATTGCATATTAATAACTATATTACACATTTTATAACTGACAAGAACTCAATTTGCAGATTTGCTAAAGGTCATTCGAATGGTGGCGTGTTGTGGCCGGATCACCTATCTCCCTCTTTAATGTTTGAGACTGGTGATGGCTGACCCCTGCGTCATGCTCGTGAAGGGGTGCTGTTCGTGTGTCTGGCCGCAGCATTAATGTTTTTCCTACTTTTGTAAGAAAATTAAGTAATTGTTTTTTCTTTTAAAGTTCTTAATGGCAATCAAGGAATCTTATCATATAGGCTCTGATGTATTAAGTTTAAGATGATATGAGAAAGGATGGTTAGCGTGGAGTTTTTTTTTTCCCGCTTCATTTTTCTCCACTACAAATACGGCCGGAAAGCAGCGGCTTACATAGTAACATAGTACATTAACGTTTAGCAAACAGTATGCGGTGGTAGCCTAGTGGGTAGAACATTGGACTCAGAAGCGGGAGACCCAGGTTCGATTCCCAGTGCGGGCATGTACCTATGACTTTGTTTTCTAAGTTATGTACATTTTTGAAGTTGTAGTAGTGATACCACTCGCTAACGGGAAAACGTCGTGAGAAAACCTGGGTGTCTGAGCTATTCACATACTTACCTCAGCGCTTGAAATCGCCAATCCGCGGTGGGCACGCGTGGTGATTAAGCCCATACTCTCTCTCTGAGAGAAGGCCTGTGCCTTTCAGTGGGACGTATATAGGCTGATTATGAAACATAATGTAAAATCTTTACGTTGAAATAAATTATTTATTTCAGATTTCCAGGAGGGTTATCTAAGTACTACACATTAGGATGTGCAAGCTTGAGGATATTTTTGTCTCATCTTAACTTGCTATCAATTCCACGTCAGGCAGTGTTTGAAATAATAAATTATTTTAATATTAGTGCTGAGATTATATCGAACTCATTATTGTTTAATTTTCTATTTTGTTTAACCCACACCAGGTCTGCAAGCCGTTGGTTGCTGCTTGCTTATCTTTACAAAAAAAAACCATATTATTATAATTACCTTGTGAATTTCAAATTAATAGCAGAAACCGCGGGGACCCGTTGCATTAGCATTGAGTGGAGCAGAAATTCGCAACTAACGTAAGCAGTAGTCCGTTGGGGAGCGAGGCTTTGCATAATTCCGTCGACGCATCTTGCTCCCCTGTGCTCTCAGTATTTTAGCACTTTCATCTCGTGTGTTTAAACTGCCAGATTCAAGCTTTGAGTATTCTCATTTTCCTGTACTTCAGCTTTTAGTAAGTCTAATCAGGCCACTAGTTGAGGCTCGTTTTCTTGTTTCCAAACTTTTTGGATTGTCAATTGCAATTTTATTTCACGTCTTCGTACTAGGTACCTGGATACTTGTTTACAAATTTCTTCAAAATCTTCTTTATTTGTTTCGTTATTGAACTGTGTAACACTATTACTTCCGCTCTTATTGTTTAGAGAAGTTTGGTTGAATCATTGAATGAGTTTGTTTTTTGTTATCTTTTTTATTTTGATTACTTATTTTTAGTTGACCTTGTTTGTCTTCTCCGTTTCTCGTTTGTTTTTATTAACTCTTGTCTCGTTTTTTCCTTGGCACATATTTCAAGTACATACCTATGTCTACTAAGTATATTTTGCCGTTGTACAGATTCCGGCGCGAAGTGCCCTCGTAGCAAATATTGTGAATATTACAACGCCTGAGCTGGAAAATATTTATTCCGTTGTAACAGCACTTCCCTCTCAGCAGGACTTCACTGCTCCCGAAACATCCACTTTAATTCTCAAATAGCACTCCGTTTAAAATTGCACAGAGCCAGGGAGCTATATTATGCTTTCGGACAAACTTTGTATTGACTGTGAAGTTGCGAACTACTGCGAATTCGGTAGGTACTCTAGGAAGGGGGATTGTTTGAACTTCGTCCAGTGTTGTTGTTCAGAATTTGGCAACTCCGCCGATGCGCCTCGCCGGTTCGTAACTTGTTTATTGTGAAATAACAACCCACCAAGGCCGCTCGACTATGTAAAGGTGGACTTTTCCAATAAGCGCGCGTTCATTAGGCTTATGCAATTTAAGGAGGTGATTTTAATGGATAGAGGGCGAAGTTGTCAATAAATCCATGCTTAGTTTATCCTCGGTTAATCAAAACTTTGTGCCATTGTGTCTGTCACTTATAATGAACTCTTGTTTTCTGTTTCAGGTAATTTGATGTCCTTCAAATCTCCTGTAACATCATCCATCGTAAGTTTTTGTGACCTCTTTTCTAAAACCCCAAAAGGAAGACAAACCCGACGTTGATCGGTGTTCATCATACCAAAACAAATGATCTCGCCCACCGACAGTTTGTCACGGAATTTTGCATGAGCGTTCCTCATCAACCTATTTGCATAACTTTGCATATATTAAGTACCTAAATGAGCGTAATAGAACTGTTCTAAATTCCATGTTTACCCTCAACTCAAACCGTCTGGAATTTATTTCGGCGTGCTTCATTACTGCTGCAGCTGTGCCAACTGTAATTGTTATTACTGAGTTAACAGACAAGTCGAGTTAATTCTCTTTTTCTACGCCGTCGTCATTCTCGTTATTTGATCACGCTATCTCCTCTGAGCTCATTTATTGTACTTAATCCGTAAAAAGGGTCTTTTGCGCAAACGTTATCACAACTTCACCTTCCCCACTGCCCTTGTAAAGTACGAACCGAAATAAAATTAAATTTGCTTAGCATGCAGTCGACGGAATTGTTGTCCCTTGCAACGATTTTCGTATCCCCCTTACTTATATGGGGCAGTCGAGAGGGACAGGCAGAGAGCCCACCCTCTGAACATGAGTGAGAGGGGGACGAATGAAGCCTTTTGAACGCATGTCGGAATGCACCGCCACCTGCCACCCCAATTTAATCGGTTTCGCATTAAACGATACGGTCTCACTTAATGACAGGCAACGAAATAAAGAAGCCACAACAGATTCTTTGAAGTCGGGCGATTCTCTTGGCCATTTCGTAGATTCTGCACAGCTGTGTGAGAGAGAAGGTGTGCTGTGTAGTGGGGAGAATGCAGAGGTGGGGGGAGGGGGCGACGCGAACATCCGCCGCCATCGCCGTTTACGTGAAGGTCAGTGACACGCGGCTGGCGCGTGAATCATGCGTAAACTTAATTAGACGCGCAACTGCGGAGAAAAAGGGGGGGGGGTGTTATTGTTTGACTTTATTACTCCTCTATTGTGTCAACATTGGGATTGTTTTGAGTTGGAGTGGATTCATTGTTTTAGCTCTCTTTTGTTGCTCTACGCCATAGAATCAATATCGGAGAGTGCAGTAATCACCCTTTGTAAGTCTATAAAACAGCCAGGCTCTGGCTACCTACATTATGAGTGTTTGCCACACCATATTTCTATAGTATAACATATATATAAGCATACCTTAACATACATACGTTATATTTTACCCATCAATGCTCAACTGTGTTCAATCGAAATCGAACCGTGCTTCGATCACTTCCGCGCGGTTTGACATGAATGTATTTTACTTTTTCCAGATAGATTTCAGCATTTTCATTTCGAACATAAATCCATTAATGCGAGATTACGTGGGCGGGTGATTCATTGTTTTAGCACTCCTTTGCCACTTGACAGGGCGGCATCGATATCCGAGGGTGTGCAATAATGTAGGAAACTAGGAAGGGCCTGAGCATTTTCCGATCCATCAATAGACAAGGCGAATGCCCTCTTTTTATGTCGACTGGACCGTTAAGGAAAGATTTATGAGCGGTCTTCTATTGGTGTCTACAATTTATGACAGTTTTTTTGCATGTACTGCTTCTGGAAGACCAAGGCCACCTTTTCGACGATAAATGATAAAAAAATAATAGTTCTGGATTGCGATGTTTCGGATCCCAACATAACCGACACTTTTATGTAGGAGGAACATTACTTACCTGTCTTTGACATCGATAATTTCACAGACAGAGAAAGAAGAAACAGAATTATGGAGTTCAAGAGATTGTATCAAAATTGTCTATGATTAATTAGCTAAAGAATGACGAACAATGGCAGTGGTGAAGAGAATGCAAGCGCAAATCTCCAATTATATTTTATTTATTCATGGCGTCGCGGCGCCATCTTGAAACAATAGAGCTACGTTTTATGGCGTGGAATTGCAAATGGCGGTTATAAAATATAGGTAATCAAATGGTTCGCACTGTCATGTAGACTTAGCACGAAGTCACATAAGCGTTGATCAACCACAGGTCAGTTCACTTTTAGATATAAAACCGCCATCTCTAAATCTCTCTCTTTCAGTACGAATACCTAAACTCAACATAAGAATAGTTTTATTAATAAAATAGTTGAATGGTTATACGTTTGACTAGTGGGTCTTAACACTAACCACGTAGCGTTGTAGAGAGTCTAGAGTTTGGCTGTGGTGTACTGTGGAGTTAGCATGCTGAAGTGGTAGTGGGCCGGCCATATCATCCGAAGAACTGATAACCGATGGGGTAGACGAGTTCTTGAGTGGAGACCGCGGATCGGTAAACGTAGTGTAGGACGTCCTCGACTCGGTGGAGCGATGATCTCCGCAGGGCGGCTGGCAAGAGCTGGTCGGGAGTAGCCGAGGACCGTGCTCAGTGGCGTGCAATAGGAGAGGCCTATGTCCAGCAGTGGACAAGCGTAGGCCGATGATGATGATGATGTACTGTAATGACATAAAAGTCATTCCCACAAAGCCTATACAAATCCGCAGAAAGAAGTTCATTAGTAAGATCATAAAAGTTAAAAATTTTCTAATTTTATGTATCTTCAATAAGTAACATAAGCAGCGCTGTCTGATTCTCACTTGACTGTGTAAAGCTTGATGACAATTTTCATTTCGCTATGTCGGGCTCGGTGGTGGGTAGAACATTGGACTCGGAAGCGAGAGACCCAGGTTCGATTCCCAGTACGGGCATGTACCTATGACATTGTTTTTTAAATTATGTAATTGTGAAGTTATAGTAGCAATGCCACTCGCTAACTGTGAAGGAAAACATCGGGAGGAAACCTGAGTGTCTGAACTATTTACATACCTCAGCGCTTGAAATCTCCAATCCGCGGTGGGCACGCGTGGTGATTAAGCCCAGACAGAGAGTCTCTCTCTCTCTCTCTCTCTCTGAGAGAAGGCCTCTGCCCTACAGTGGGATGTATATATGATGTCGCGCTCTAACAAAGTTCATTCTGCTGTAGGGTAAGTTACAGTCGACAGCACACCAACCTTTACTAGCGTGCACTCTACTCAGTCACGTTACAGGTGACATTGCTACTAAAATTTAAAGGTTGAAGGTTTAATGGTTGTCGACTGTACCTATCGAGCACATAAAACAACAAGCTCGTTATTTTTGCGCATTACCAACAGTACGTATAACCATTGAAAGATAAATAACAGGAAACACGTGTCTTGAATAAACATGACCTAAAAGTAATTCGTATTCTTTAGTGGCACTAAAGGTGCTCAAGGTCTGTCTATATTGGCGAAGATAATAAGATATGACAGTACCTACGTAGAAAAGAGAAAGTAGGTAGGTAAGTAATATTTAATAACATAAAGTTTCGTTGTCATTATGTGAACAGCTTATCTCCTTCATTGTATTATGTGATAGGTGTAAACCGTAATCGAGAGCTTTTTTTTATTCGTGTAGTAAGTTTGTAAGTATATTATGTATACAGGGTGTGCGGTAAGCATTGGAACACCTCAAAACCTTTTCTTCAGAAAGGTTTAAAGGTTTCAATTTAATTTTCGAATTTCGTCATACGAATTGACCGCGTCAAGTTTCAAGATAGTATGAAAAGTACATTTTGCTTGTTGGGAATGATTTTAATTATCGTTATACAATATTCACTGCAGGACGCAGGCCTCCCTCACCATGAACGGCTTTGCCATAATCGCCACGCTTGGCAGGCCCGTGTCCTGCAGTGGGCGTCGAATGGATGATGATACAATATTCGACAACATATAGTATGAGCGAGAATGGAATAGTTATTCAGGCCCTTTCTTAAATTAACTGTGCTATACAGCGATGTGATGAACACATACATTCAACTCATCGAAGTTTACAATTATTGTGCACTCTATTCAACGGAGTATCATCGTATCAACGCAGTATTTATTGAGGATCTAACTACTCAATAATTAAGAAATGTATAACGTGACATTACGGACGCTTACAAACGTAAATCTAAAAGCTGATCAGCCTTCGACTGAACTGTACTAACATCGACACAGTGCAGCTCTACCGCAGACTCTACCACGTTATATGTACTTTCACCCCAACCGTTAGGTGGACCGAGTTGGCTACTGGTCGGTATCTCGCCGTCGCTTCCTGGTTGAATAGTTGCCCGATCGAAGCCCTTTCTAGGGTCGGTAGTTATCTACTTCTGTTACCCGTTTCGCGTTACTGAAAAGCGAGTGCTTTACTCCTAGTAGAGCCATTGAATATAGTAGAACTTACGACTAAGACGACGGTTCACAACACTTCTCCTAATGCCATCGCGCTTAGTATGAACCAGCTTAGATGTCAAGAGAGATAGGCGGGATACGAAACTGCAATATAACAGAAGAATTTTGAAGAAAGTTGAGCATCAGAAGTTGAGCTCCGTGGATGCGGATGGCCTATACTCAGCAGTGGGCGGCGGTGGGCTGATGATGATGATGATGATGAGCGTTTTAGCGAGCGACCTAAGTACCTATTCATTAAAGTATCTGTATCTGTATCTGTCTAAATCCGTCCTCCAAGTATCTGTCCTCCTGGTTTTAAGCTTACGAAACGTTATCGTAAGTAACTAACACAAAACATTTCAAATATTCAAGGTTTTTGGGTGTGGCTCAGTTCACCACGAAACGTGCCTGTGAAGCTTGCAAACTGTACCAATTTAAATCGTTTTATAGTACAAACAGCGCTTTCGCACTAGCGATTTACATGTATATCCCGAGAATTAATTGAACCGACATGGACGGAATGATTTACAAGTTTATTGTGAAAGGGACTTCGCTCCGTGCGCCTTTGAAATTGAAACAAAGCGACCTGTGAGCTCCTCTATCCATACTCTATTTAGTAGTGTCTACTATGTTCCTCCTACGTTGTTAACCGTCTGCTTTCATCGCCCGCTTTCTCGTTATTGCATCATTAAAACTGACGCATCACTCCCGCCATTGTATTCACATAATTATGCCTAGTCAGAAGTATCGCATCGTATGTCGTCTGCGGAAAAGAGGTGTTACGAATGCTACGTTGATTATGAAACAGCAGTAAGTATCATGCATTCATGAATGTTAATATAAGTGTAAAATTGTGATAAAAATTCTGAGTACCTAATTGTGTGAAAATCGCAAAGCCGGTCAGCTATTCCGTAACTGTCCACTGCATTGGGTGGATTTTAACGATTCCAAAGTATCAAAACAAGTATGTAAAAGAGTCCACCCGATATGATTTACAGGTAGGTATATAGGGAAGAGCGGGTGATCGTGCTCTTCCACTATAAAGGGAAATTTCCCGCCAGGCAGATCGTATGCCTGGGGACGGCCGGTCCGACTGATGTTCGTCGGACGTTATATTTATGATATGTCATGTGAAACATTTTGCTTGCGCGATGCAGGAATGTTGGAGTTTATAGTGCGCGTGCAGAGTTGACATGTGCTCGCCACAGGTATTTAATTTAGCCCGAAATCTCTCTGAGAGATGACTCTGTCTGTCTTACATTTAACATGAAAATCAATATCAAGTTCGGTATCTCGTATTACCTAAAGCTAGAAAGGCAGTAGCCAATACGAAGTAACGTGAACGCTGAACTGATGACAAAATTCGACGGTCCTTGAGACATTTTGAGCCTCCATTCTTCACACAATTATCGTCCACTCGTCAAACTCCTCAATAGGTAGTTTCGCTCGAACGCTGTGACTTCTATTTGCCCTCTAGTCGTCAGGCGAGTGGCCGGAACCGGTTTCCTGGCCAGCCCATAAACATGAGCGGTCCGGTATGCAGGCCCTATCTAGAAAATCTACAGTCAGGGGCTCACGAGCTACATTCATCTCTCTCTAATCGCCCCAAAGCACAGAGATACAAAGGCCCTTAGAGGGAATTTCGCCGTGGTGCACGCCGACATTACTTACATTACTCGCCAACCAAAAGTTTATGTTTAACAAACTAAACGCACCGCTCTCTCTCTCAGGGAACCTGTTTCAGAATGTAACCCCTTTTGAGAACTACCGCTGCGTCATTCGTTTTTCTTAAAAGCGCCCCTACCAGGCAGGGAATGGAGCCTAATTGGGATTTATTACGGGAGATTTGAGTCGACCGAGGCCATCCTTTTCTCTACCTGATCGATAAATTTTCAGGTAGGCAACATCATGATGATGACCAATCCGAAACGCATTCCAATAGCGTTGCGTATCCCATTAACTTCCAATTAGAAACAGTAAACAGGCAATAACATTAATAGCCAGTCCAATCCGTTTCGAGACTTCGTGTCCCATTTAACAGAGTCAATGACTCGCTGTGATGTGAGATAATCGAACATCCGACCGTGTTATTTGCTACTTCAGTTGGGCAAATGTAGACTTTATTTCGTATCTGTTTAGGATTGTTAAATATTAAATGAGCTGCCTAATAGAGTTGGTTAGACATCACATCAAGTCGGTGGTGAGTTGGCGAATAGAAATCAAAATGGCGGCTGGTTATGTCAGCCAGCTGCGCTTGCGTTTGCTAGAAACACTTGCATGACACAGCACTGATTGACGCTCATGCCCTTTAGCGGATTATATTAATACTTATATTTAGTAACCTTTTAGTTACGGTAAAACTTTTGACGACCGGAGTTACAACCTTCCACCGCTTGTGCGTGTGATAGGATCAAGCTAAAAGCTGTATGTTGCTAACTACCATGGGCTTTGTCTCTTCAATTATAGTGGTTTCTGTATTTCTCGCATTTTATTAGCAGGATTTTGCAGGTAAGTACCTATATACTTGCTTGCTTGTTATTTAACGTAATGTTTTCATTGGGTAAAACTAATTAGTCAATGTGTTCGCTGTATTTTTGTGTTAAATTTATTTAAATTGCTTTAATTTCCACAAACTCCCGCAATACCATTTATGAATTCATTGCTTCAATCATAAATTATTTCAAACAAAACATTAACGCAGGGACCATGTAGCTAGAAGTCCTCTAATTATGTAAAATAGGTGGGCAGATATGCCTGGAACCTAGAGCTCGTTAGAGCTTTGACAACATACTTTAATTATAACTCACGCTCGTAAACATAGCATTTACCACACAAGTGATTTACAGTGGAGGACAACGTCCTCCGGGACTGTGGTAGTCACTTTCTGTAACAGTAACCTTCCGACACTTTTGTTACCTACCTGCAAAACCAATAGGTACAGCCCCCTACGGTGCAGACCACTCTACAATAGCTCTTATTTGTGCCGAATAAGTGTGAGTTCTGAATAAAGTTGGATATATTCAGTCGTTGCTGCAGCTGTTGTTGTACCCAAACTACAGGTCAACATAGTGTGCCAGGAACCAGGTCCGATTACCGGGTATCGTGACGGAGTGCAATTCATGCCGAGACGGCGTAAACAATAAAAGTTAGCTTAATTAAGTCTGTAGCTCACGCAAGCTCATGATCACGAGATTCGTATTTTCGACAATAGAGCCATAAGTTACTATTCACGTGATGAACTTAGGTGCTCTGTAAGCTGACATCGGTTTCTTGTTATATATTTTTTTCTGCCTGAGAAGTCTTAAATGATCCAAATTCCATATTTTTTTGTATATTTTGATAGTCTTGATTTAGAGCCTGCGGTGACCTACCTAACACCTGAGCTATGTTGCTATTTTTAAAAGACTTCAAGAAAGAATGAGGTTCTCAAAACAATTAAGTAGGTACAACTATACGCGAATTACAGTTACGTTGATATTATTACAATAGAACCATGCAATACTAGTAATTCATTAGTCTTCTAAATTCGCCTAAGTTTATTTATTTTATTTATTAGCGACACAAAACAGATACTAAAAAATACACTTAATAATTAATCTGTCTAGTTGACTCGCCAAAAACATGTGTCGATAGCATGCTGTGATTGTGGTGTTTAAATGTGGTTTAGAACTGTACACGCCTAGAGGTAGATATAAAGATTCGCCCTCCAGAAAAACGTCAATCAGTGAGTCCTTTGGCAACAATGGTGGCGAGTACAAAAGTATACTTACCGTTCCTTTTACAATAATTAATAATGTGAATTTCCGGGTAACGGAGAAAAGACGAAAAAAAAAACTATTTGTCCATATAACGCTCCTCTTATTGATGCAAAAGAAAAAAACAAGTGCGAGCCGGACTCGCCCACCGAGGATTCCGTACAAATTTGTTGGTACTTACATATTATAAATAGTTTAAGAATCGAGTCTCGCAGTTATTCCGACATTTTCCCGTAGGTACTTCAAAGATAATTTTTTTATGATTAAATTACGAATGTATACTTTTCAGATTTTTCCCTGTACTTGTAGTATACGACGATATTGCTAGGTCTAGTATTTCATAGTTCTAGGTCAACGGAAAGTACCCTATAAATTTTAATTCCCTCTAGAGTATCGAAATACCTACGTTTTAGCGGCATAAACGGCCGTAAGTTTTTTTTACGTAATCTAAGAAGTTAGATTTTTTCACAGCTTCAAGGGAATAGACCTGAATATTTATATGGTTTTAATTACAACTCGAAGCCTCCATGCGTTCCCGAGATAAAGGTTCTTGACAGACGGACAGACGGACGGACGGACGGACAACAATGAGATCCTATAAGGGTTCCATTTTTCCTTTTGAGGTACGGAACCCTAAAAAAGATAACACAAATGGAATGACCAGTTACAGATTAAATTATAGCAATAGCTATCATGCGTTCAGTTACGTAAAGGTTGCCTGCCAACTTGACAGGTATTCAACATCAAATGCTTAACTATAAATACTAGTAATTATCTCACCTAGTAATTATCTCGCCAAGGGCATTCATGACGACTATGACGAGTAATTGCCGAGCTAACGGATGTTAATTACTTACATGAATGTTGTTTTTTTTAAGTCTTCCACCGGGATAGGTGGGAGGTTAAAACCTAAAACGAGGCAAGAATCCTTGAAATAACAATCGTGTGAGTTCGACAATTAATTCCAAGCAACCTCTGACTCCACTTAACATTGCTCGGAATACCTAAGAGAGTTTAAATTAATTATATTTATATGCCTACATTTGCCAAGGCGAATCTAATTAATTGCTAAATACTTGTTAACTCGCTCGACTACCAAAACAAAGGTCGTGGGTTCGATTCGCGCTAGAGACTGCCGTACTTAATTGGTACAAATGGCTTCACTTTTTGTTTATATCCACGTTTGTGATATCCTTTGTGACTAGAACAAATTATTGCGTTGTGTGGAAATCATATATTCTTAGATCGATTTCGGAAAAAACGAAAGTAACAAGTAATCATTATCAAGACAATAGAAATCCAATGGAACATGCAAGAGAACACTCGCGATAACAATATTATTATTTTTAAGTGTTTGCGCAGCACAATGCAGTGGAGTAGAGCGGGGTGAATTAGGTCACAGAGTATAATAGAGGGAAACGTTTCGTGATTGCACGTCTAGTATAGCAACGTAGCGGACAAAATGGCGGCAGCTAATGGCCGTCGGCCTTGGCGCTCGCAATCAATTTATTATTCAATCTCGTGTCATGAATTGGTCCGTGGCCTCTCGAGTCGTTGACCCCGCCGCCCCTGTTCCACTCTGCAGGTTCTACTGTCAATAGTTGTCTTGTGTCGCATTCTAGTTAAATTGTATGCCTCGCTGTCGGCTGTTTGAATACGTAATTGGGATAACGATCAAAATATAGCACTTTGTTAAATTGAAAAAGGTTGTGTAGCGCTTATCACATCCTTTATGGGGCACTGTATAAGGTTCTACAACAAAATTCCTCAAGATATATTAGAGTTACCTCCAGCGCGATTTAAAAAATGTGTTAAGCACATTCTGTGCAAAAAGGCTTACTGTAACATCAAGGATTATTTAGAAGACAAAGATTTTTGGCATTAAACAGTAGATTAATATTATTTAAAGGACGATTGTGACTAGTGTTCAACACATTCATGACTAATATTTTAAGTTGAAAACTCTGTTAATTAAGTTAAAACGTGTTTTGAAAAGAATAAATGTGGAGTTTCTTTGTTAGCTTCTTCTCCACATAATCCATTAATTGTGAAACTAACAACTTTGACGTTCATTAAGTAAACATTCTGTTTTTACAATGAATAAAAATATTTGAATTGAATTGAATTGAATTGAATTATTTCGCGTTAGCTCTGCTGCGTAGTTCAATAAGTACCCACCAATAAGCTAACCCAGTTTAATTTCGACGATCGGTGATATTATCTCAGCCAGCACTTAAGGCGCTATACGGCGATACCTACCTTAATCCGTAGATCATAAAGTTTTAATTCCAAAGGTCGTCAACCCATGTATGATGATGATGGACGGATGATAAAGCGGACCCGCTATGCCATGTCGAGTCACCACGGAGAACAATGGCTGTCTCCCTCATAAAGAATTGTTTGTTCGCCATACTCTACAATGTCCCTTTTAATAAACTCTCCAATATTTACAACTAACAATAAAGACGCACTTATCTGCATAATAAATTTTATCAGTCTGCCTGTCTGTATTAATAACCCGATAGATAGGCGGCCATTATTTCGCCTGAACATGGGATCGTTAAACAAACGAGTCTCAAATAACAACCTGAGACGCCCAATTTGCCGAAAAAAAAAAACTTAACAATATAGAGAGTAGGTACAAAGACCAGGTATAATTTAGCCAAGTCGCTCCAAAGAGTCGACCTTGATTGAAGGCTCATTTGTGATCTGAGACGAGACGGAGCTCAAACCGGTCCCAGATCGTGACTCCGCATGATTTATGCTCATGCCTTCACAAACAGCATTTGTTGTTTTTTGTTCAACCAGCCCGGTTTGACCCGCCTCTCCCTACCTGGCCAGTAAAAGATGCAGTCTGTTTTTTTTCTTAGTGTGGTAATAATAATATTGAGCATTCCTTTTGTGCCGCATACGGACGTGGCGGTAACCGGCTAGAACGTGATGTGCCTGCGCCGTGACTTCATTATATTAATGGGGCCCACTCAGCCGGATGAATACGAAGACTTGAGGCCTTTAAACTTTATTGCGTGAAGAGCAGAATGCTGGCCAGGATACGATACGCGCCGTGAAATTGAATTTACGACCCGACCGTGAGGGTAATCAGGAAATAGGTATGCTGTGCTTCACGCTTTACTGACCTCTGTCTTCATAGTCTATTTGTCTGGAAGGCAGTTTACCAGTTACTTCATAAGGCAACGCTGTTTTTAAATGGTTTGGTTTGTATGCAGAGTGCGTCTCACTTGAACTGCGAAAGTTTTGTTGATTTAATTGGATGTTCGTTTTTATGCCATTTACAATTGGACATCGTACTAATATCAGTCTAGGCAATAATAGCAGCTATTATTAATAAGTAGTAGGCTGATGCAAAAACGCAGCAGGTAAATAAATAAAGAAATTAATTTACACGTACAGGAATTTCAAAGGCTACCTTAGAAATTACAGTTGCAAATGTTGGGTACTTTCCTACATTTTTTGCACGGTCATTCCGAATTCACAAGCTAGTACTTACCTACTCTTCTAATTTCATGTTATGTTACGCCCCGTAATGGCTATAAATAGAGCAAACTTACGAGACTTATTATTTCCTGCAATAACCATAAACCCGTTCACTTGGATCTGAATAACTTTTATTCACAAACTCCAATCATAGGACCATTATGTATTGGACAAAAAGTTTTTTTATTAATTATTTGCTTGAATAAAACGGCGAAAACTAGTTTTCAAGTTGCAAACCCTGGTCTCTGCCTAGCCCTCTGGGTTACAGGCGTGCGTTTGTGTATGTATGCATGCAGGCTTCAGAAAAAATACCATATATTAACGTATTTTTTGCTTGAAATATCGTAGAAACAATGTTCTGACCTTTATTTGACATTGCAGAAGATAATGCAAGCAAGTACCAGTAGGTATAACTTATTTTTTTATGAAGGTAATTAATAAATTGGTTGAAAAACCTAAACACCTATGAAACCTTAATTGCATCGAAAAAACGTATTATTTGTTGAAAATATCGAAGCAACCGTGTTGTGACCTTCATTTGACATTGCAGAGGACATGTAAAAGCGAGATGGGGTAATTTCAGTTAGGTAGGTAGGTCGATGTAATTCATGTTTTTAGAAGCTGGAATTATCGAAGTGACCTTCATTTGACATTGCCGAGGACATAATATGCGAGTGAGAACCGATGCGATTACCAGTCGCCCTACGTAAACAGTTTTTGTTAGCATTTTTTGTAATAAATACAAGTTTCTTAGCAGTGGAGAACCGGCCCAAACCACCTGCCTGGGTCGTTATACTCGCCATAAGCCTTGAAAAAAAACTCCCCTTCGTTCGCCAACAAAAGAAATTCCCAAAAATTATTCTTATAACAACGATTACCAGAGCAACCATAAAGTTTTCTGTAAAAAAATCCTGTTTTTGTACTTCGGCAAAAAGTTGCCCTTTAATTCTACGAAATGGGCAGTTTTCTTTTGACATCCTATGTGTGTTTCGTCAATCTAGCTTTTACCCACTGCTTCTCTCGTGTTGAGTTTTTAGCCACGACGAAACCCGCAGATTTACTTTGGGTACCTCTAGCTTTGATTTCTTTGTATTGGTAGCAAAGGATTGTATAAAACTGTTTATTATTATTTTTGTTTTTTTTCTCTCCCTGAGAGAAGGCCTGTGCCCTACAGTGGGTGGGACGTATATAGGCTGCTTTTGTATTTATTATTATTATTATTTATTCGAATCAGGCAACAAAGCAACCGGCAGGCTCATGGTTACAGATTTATGGTTAGGTTCAGAATCATCACCATTTTGTAGCTGGACCTTTTTATTATTTCATCGCACATCAACGCAACTAGGTGCAAATTTGCAATGCATAGTGTTTGCCCTGAAATTGAATTTATAGACACAATCCACAACCGCTTTCTTTCTTAGTAGAGATTGTAATGTAAGCATGCTAGGCAGGCAGGTACCTGCTTTTTTCAAGGATGGAGAGCGACAAAAAATGTAAACAATTCCCTTCCCCAGGATGGGATTTGAGAGGGATCCCGTTTCAATTATACTGTGCGATCGCGATCCAAAAAGTCGGGATTGTGTTAACAAAAGGAAACGCCAGAGCATTGTGACAGTAAAATCATACAGCGCATTATACGATTGACACAATTAGAAGCAAAGGTCGTTGGTAGCGTGGGACACGCTGAGCATCCGCCGCTCTGACGTCAACGACGCATGTTGCCAAACACTGTTTGCCCAGTCAATGCGAAATTGTTGATTTTCCACGAATGTCTTGGCTTGGCGCTGATAAAGGTTTGCGTCATGCGTGATATGATACAATATATGTTTCGCATGTTTTCTAGAAAGGTACGGTCTGCCGCGTCGCTACGTTCGACTAGGCGACATTGTATAAAAATAGCGCTAGAGACCAACTAAAAACCATCGCGTGGTTCGTTTGAGTGAATTCGTAACGAATCGTCCAATATTGTGTGGACCATGAGATTAATCGCCAGCAAAGATTAACCATCAAGTATTTCCTCATCGTTTTTAATACTCACGAATATGTACCAAATGAGCAACATTATTTTCTTCTATTCAATTCAACTCGCAACATCGTCATACGCGTATGCCCAACCATGAAGTGTAGTTAAATAAAGTGCCTATACCTACCGTCAGTGGGACAGTACATAGTGATTTATTGATCGCATCCTGCTCACAGTCGGAGAGCGAGTTTTTAGTTTAGAAACGTTTAAGTAAGGGCTAGAGGAGCCAAGAGACGCCCTGCGGTTGGACAACATCCGTTATGAATGTACATCGGATGTCAAGTGTCAGTCGAGTGGTTGGATGATATTGTGGGCTCATCTTTCAGACGGGATTAGATTTTCGGTTACCGTCACCGATATTTGGCCCCTCAATTTTGGGGTTATTCACCCAATGCGACAGTTGCATTTAACCCACTTTTTTGTGACGAAACTTGGCGAACAACGAAAGAGTTTGTTGTTGGAAGAGGAAACTCTAAAAATATGTCTTGTTGGTATTGACAACAATTCCAACTGCAATTCGTCTTCCTACCACCTGCCTATCAGCGATTTCCAAAACATAACCTCCGATGAACCTCGTCTCTTATAACCGAGTTCCAGCTAATAATTACAGTCAGTACAAAATAACAACCATCAGAAGTTACAGCCAATTACTGTATTTTGAATCTGATTTCACACAATCTTGTTCTGAAATCCCAACACCATATCCGGTAAACGGTAACTAGATGGTCTGTTGCGTGGCCTGTACCTAACAGTGGGTGTTAATTAGCTGTTGATGATTATGATGTGAAGTGTCTGGTTGCAGGAATGTAGATAAAAGTTCTTCTACCTGCATTTAGCCTGTACACTCAACTCGGTAATCATCGCAACGATAAAGCCTGCTTGTATTCAGTCGTTTGACACACGACCTCTGTATATTATGAGTTTCGTCATCCGATACGGCGACAGCTGGCTTCTTACTTGTTCATTTAATCCTTTTATTGTTGGAGCTATTTATAGAGCACGCTGAATTGTGCCAATTGTCTGTTCTGTGTAGTTCAGCTAATAATTCAGCCTGTGTATCTTTGTACAGCAGCCTAGTAAATAGGTCAGATACAACATCCGTAAACATGTGGATCTCCTTTTTTGCTTTTACGATGTCAAATTATATCATTCTAGCTGCCTAGTTCATTAAGATACTCCGATTCGCCCACATTTTCTCTATGAGTCTATACCATTCGGCATTCTTTTATTTATTGGTTCTATTTCAATACATTCAATCTAGTTTAGCAGCTGCGATTAGAATCTCAGGGCCATAGATGAAGCTTACTCAGCTCTCTAGGTTTCTACTTTTATCTACGTACAACTAGCTGTGCTTAAAAAAATGCGATCTGTTAGAAATATGCCAGCCAACGGCTAGCAGTGGCCCCTAAGCTTGGGGGCCCCGCGGTACGACGACACCGCCTAGCGGCTAGGCTGGATGGACTAGTCTCTAGACCCTTGCTAGCAGCAGCTACAATACTGCTTTGTGAGAGCACTAGTTCTAACTTTTCTACCTTTTTAGGACCTGTGTGCGTTCCACAATACGGTCATAGGTAGTGATTTTTAGGATTCCGTACGTCAAGACCTTATAGAATGACATTGTTGTTTGTCCTTCTGCCGTCCGTCTGTCCGTCTGCCGTCCGTCCGTCCGTCTGCCAAGACCCTTTGTCTCGGGAACGCGTGGAGGTATCGAGCTGAAATTAAAACCATATTCAGACCCTTGAAGCTGTAAACAAAATCAAATATAAACATAAACATTTACATACAGGCACATACATTGCTTCTGGCCACACTCTAGGATACCCTAGTTCATTCAAAGCGAATCAAACTTCTAAGTTAACGTAAAAAAAAGTTACGGCCGTTTATGCCGCAAAAAAAGTATATTTCGACACTCTCAAGGGAATCAAAATTTATAGGGTACTTTCCGTTCGGACGGACGGACGGACGGCGGAGTCTTAGTAATAGGGTTCCTTACCCACTGGGTTATGTATTAGTAATTATGTGTTGTTCAGAATGTTATTTGTTATTAAATGCCACACCAGTAGAGCGTGATAGGCAGTGGAAGAGATAAGGCGATTTTGATAATGCTACACGTAGTAACACGCCTCACATTGCAGATGTAAATTAAAACTAAAGAGTGGTGTACAGACTCGGGCCGCGTTTCATAAAACTACAGTTCATAGGTTATTATGACAAGTAGATGTACATTGCGTAGCCGATTAGTACATAAGTCTTCCTGTGGACTAATCGTCTATGCAATGTACATCGAATTGTCATATTAAACCATATATATATTTTTTTTATATCTTTATTTTGCGTTGCCGTGCATTGGTGCTAGATCATTTAGATAATCTTGAGAGAATCTAGATAAGATGTTTCTTTTCATTAGGTGTATCATCGCTTTATTGGGCGTAGTATCACGGCAAAGGTTGATGGATGGATGGGTCCAGTGGTGACACGATGATCAATTAACTAACTCTTAAACTTTGTTTGAAATTTCACTAATTTGAATATTGCTTTCATGAATAGTGACGGAGCTTAAAGCCGCACGTTTTAAGGCAGTTTTGCATCAGCTGCCGCCCACGTTAAGACCGATTTAATTAATGTAAGGTTTCAGAATGGCATTAAAGTTCTTGTAGCTTTCTATGATGGCTACTAGATGGCGCGATTTCTATATGTGCTTAGCAATTCACTATACTGCGACCGACATCGCGTTAAATCACTATCCTACAGACAAGAATGTTCATTGGTTTTAGGACCGAAATTGTATTTTTTAGGGCCGTAATGTAAAATCTAGTACTAGATAGTATTTATGCAGCATAAGCTCTACTTACAGGTACTTGATGCAAGTGTCAAGTACCTGTAAGTAGAGCTTATGCTGCATAAATACTATCTTGTACATTATTGAGAGATTTACAGAACACTTTTTGCAAAACGGGGCCAATAAGGGGCTATAACTAACGCCACTACACTAGCGCCAACAATAAAAAAAAACATAATATCTTGCATAAAAGGTTTTTGCCAAATGATCATTTCAATCATGGTAAGTGATTTTTATGACGTGGCGAGCTTCTAGTTATACAAACTGTCATCATAAGGCCAGCCCGTGTGTTTATACTCCTACACCACATTGCTGGACTTGCGCAACCGGTCTTCACCGGATTAATTCGGATTCGATTCACAAAGTTTCTTCATAGTCCAGTGCCGTCTAAAATAAGAATTGTTAGTTTTATTTAACCATTTTAGACCATGTTTCGTGTAAATATTTACGTGTTTTGTAAGAAAACAGATGCGTGTTTGATCTCGTACGTGGCCAAAACGGTGTACAATGGATTCATCATCATTCATGCATGCGTAATCACCTTATTAAAAAACTGACGATATCTAGGCGTAGTGAGTGTGTGTTAGTGGGTGTTTCTACTTTTCTAACTAGATGGCGCTACCTACTTTATAAAGTGCCACTGGCTATTGAAATGTGGATCGGATATAAGAAGATGAGCGTACTTTGGAAGAGGCCATCCTTTGGTCCGTCAGGCTAATGATTATGTTTATAAGAACTATTTATTATAAATAAATAACATCCACACAATACAATCACTTGTCCTGGCTGGTCCCGTGTGATATGGCAACCAGAAAAGGACATCAAAAACGTGAGATCGAAATAGATTGTGCATTTTGTGTCCCTACAACAACGACACACGGACACTATTCTGTACCACTTCGTTTGTAAACATAATATAAAATTATATTAAATTGGGTACACAAACAGAATAAAGCTTGAAATGTCACAGTATAGTAACGTAAAAATGTGATTATAACTTTGAATAATTCTCGCCCAAAGGTAAACGAACATTATCTGCCTGTTATCATTATGTAGCTATCACTAAATTCACAGTGGCTAATCTCATTATAATAGGAAAATACATTATCTACTTATAATACCTAACAAAGAGACCTTATGATAGATAGTTCCATTATCAATTGTAATCTGCCAATTAATCAATGACCTCGCTGGAATGCTCTGTATTAATAAACCTCTTTGTTCGTGCTACATTAAATTCCCTTTGCACAGACATCCTCTGTCGCTATTACATCATGATTATAACGGGAAAAAACTGACAGGTAATCACCAGGGCGTTTAGTTGTAAAGGAATCTTGGAAACCACCGCGTTTACCTCCAGCAGATAATGTTAGCCATCAAAGCGAGATGGTAGTGTAGTGTGTCTGGTCTGGATACACATGTATTATTCTGGATATCGGAAGGTCACACAAGATGAAACATGTTATATTACGTATTATATTATTATTATAACAAAGACTCTTGTTATAGTCTTGCGTGGAATCCGCTGTAATATCTACCTATATTTAAATATCATCACGTGAATGTGACCATAGTTATCACATAGTTTGCACTCTGTGAGCAAAATATTTTTAATCTCTTGTGTGTTTCTTAAAGGAATATCTTTTTATTTACTTTTACTTTACGAATACCCTTCTAGTTCTTGATGACTGCTAATGTTGTTCCTTTCAAGTAACGCGTGGGCCATCTGTTTCCTCCTGTGCACCTGCTTTTGTTCCCGTTGCTATTATGCTATCAGTCTCAAGCGATGAGACCATCTATCACATCCAATTGCGGACACTGGGGGACGCTGGCATGAGAGGCTGTACCGACGCCAAATTTATCACGTACGAGATCACTAGTCCTCTGATTCTTTAGATAGATAGATAGAATATTATTTATTGTACACAAAAATTACACTAACAGAAACTTAATAAATGGAAGTACAATTGGCGGCCTTATTACTACAAGATATTTCTTCCAGGCAACCATAGACGGAGTCAAGAAAGAAATTAGAGACGGGTAGTCGGTGCAATTAATTTCTTTAGCGAAATTATATCTGATAAACCAATCCTTCGAATCGTATGAAGTTAAAGGAGAAGAGCATAACTAAAGTAGTCATAACTTTACATTTTCTTTCCAAAATTATGTGTTTCGACTCGTAGCAAAAACCCAAAAATCCATTTTGTATGATTTTGCATTATCATTATCTTTAATGGTAATGCAAAATCACCCTAAATGCATGGCTCTATTGATAATTATTTATTCTAGATACCTACAAACAAAGTATCGATGTAATTTTTAAAACCAACTCCGAGTAAATGAAGTACAGTAGAATGATACCTACTATTTATTGTACACCGGAAAAACATATACAATATAGTTTTACCGCATGACATCATGGTACTTAGCAGAGAGATACTATAAAGATACGCGGTTTATCGGCTTAGATAATGTGCAGTGCAACACTCCGGTTTTATCAACTGCTTAGATTATTTGATATTACATTTCATATATCGCATTCGGTATTTCCTTCAGAAAGTTTCCATGATTAAATTGAAGAGCGAAGTTTCATTTTGTCTTTTTCAACTATTTTATCTCTTCCACTGTGAAACAATTTCGGTTTCAAAGTGTGCGCAGCCGGTGTCGGTCTGTTGAAGACGCATGTCTCCAAAGTCATGCAGTTGTTGACTCCTTTATCTATTTGGTTATTAATCAATTAACAGACCTCCCCTTCACATTGGCCATACAGTAAGTATCACAGTTATGTTAGCATGGTATCTTCCGGAGTGATATTGGCTTTAAAGTTTTTTGTGTATTTAGTTTTCTTTCTGTTGTTGGGCATATTATGTTACTTATCTGCTTATTTTGTTTCTGTGATGTATCTTGTTGGTATAATAAATGTCTTTCTTCTTCTTCTTTTGACATAATTATAAAACCAGTCAAACTGCAGTTTCGATTGTGTATCCATATTTAAGTCTGAGTAGTGCGTTAGATGACAATGGTTTTGCCGTTTATGTCCCTTATGGGACAGACAGACGTCTGTGTTAGAATAGTATCGATGCTGCGGAAAGTAAGCGCACACAACATAACATTAAACCCAGCGTTGCATGCAGTTGACAGTAATAAATCTGAATCGCAATAAATCGCAAGTTTTGTCTGTCGCTCTGTGTTTATGTGGAAACGGGTTCGCAGAAGCGCACATAATCGCCAGGCGAGCGACGTCGGGCACTAAGCCAACCCATCAAGATGTTTGCCAACAAACCTTTGCACGGAATTAGATACTTCCGTTCTGAATGTTTTGCTTACAGAGTTACACTTTATGACGTATACCATTTTGAAATATAACTTATTATACTCCGTTGACAATGTTGCTAGGCTCGCACTTTTTGTGCATATTGTGCAGATGTTCGCGATCCATAATGCTGCTCGCCTGCCTAATACCTCATACAGTCGTAAAGGCGAATATTGACGATGAAATTAGATTAGACTAGACATCTTCATTGAAACTGAAAACTCACTAAGCAGTGAGGAAAAGGTAAGGTTAATCTTTAACTTTGACAGACAATGCTACCGAGATAAAGCACACGACAGACAGTCGGTTCCACACTGGCACGTCCGGCGGCAACTCCTTCCAACAACTTGGTCAAGGCAAAGGGCGATGGCCGCGGCCTCCTGGCGTATCGCCGAACAAGCCAATACTTTAGAAAAGCGATTTATTTTTTTGCCGTGAAATGTTGAGCTCACTGCAATCATAAGCATAGCAGATGGTTTCAATCATCCTAATGGATGTTGTTTGTATATTGGCGAGTGAGTTACGATTACGGCCATTGAAGCGGAGGATTCTATGAAGATTTCGCTAATAAATCACGCTGTTGGAGTGCTGTACATGACGCAGAACTTATTTATCCTTTATTTTAATTACACACAGTGTAGGTAGTTACACCCTTGTTGTTAGTGGCAATCAATCTTGGAATGAAACCTTTAGATAACCGTTGTAATTTCCGCAAAAGTGTCCACTAATACTGTTGCAGACAGCCAGTATCTTAGTAGACTTCAAGAAGGGAAAATATTAAAGCAAAGTAAATTAGTAAATTAAAGTAAATTGGGTTAAAGTATGAAATTGCCGTTTTATTGCAATAGGTTCTTTGAATTGACATAGAATCTTCATGGTTTGAGGTTTTCGAATGAAACTTTTTTCAAATGGTTTCTATGATGTTCTTTTTTTAAAAAATGTGAAACATTTGAATATCGACTTTCAATTGTTTTTGTTATTCAATTTAGACAAGAAAGATGGATACTGCGAAAATTCGAGTGATTATGAGGCACCCATTTTTCGTATTTTTTTATTTTATTGATTTGACGCAAGTGAGTCAATATTGTGGGTAAGGTAACGTTAAACCATGCCGCTAATTCCTGGGTAGTTTGACTAGGGTCGGCTTCCACTATCTCTCTTAATTCATCGTTATTCACCTGTGTGGGCGATCTTCCGCGTGGCTCGTTCTTTAAGTCGAAATTTCCATCACGAAAGCGTTTAAACCAAAATCGCACGGTGCGTTCATTAGTAGACCCCTCTCCAAACGCAGCATTGATATTGCGGGCTGTTTCTGCCGCGTTAGTTCTGCGTCGGAACTCGTATTCAAAAATCACTCGAATTTTCGCAGTATCCATCTTTCTTGTCTAAATTGAATAACAAAAACAATTGAAAGTCGATATTCAAATGTTTCACATTTTTTAAAAAAATAACATCATAGAAACCATTTGAAAAAAGTTTCATTCGAAAACCTCAAACCATGAAGATTCTATGTCAATTCAAAGAACCTATTGCAATAAAACGGCAATTTCATACTTTAACCCCTATTATTATCCTTCAAAAATACTTAGCACGATATCATAAATTGTTGGCATTAACCCAAAAGTACTAGGTAAACTTAAAATTTGAAGCCTGCCTCGAGTAAGCCAAGAATTGAGCATGTATTTCATGCTCAGCTTTGTTCGGTCGCTGGCAATCAGAATGGTAAATTGTTGGGATTATAAATCTGTTAAGAGAAAATTTGCTGTCAGGATGATAAATCAAAAATATCAGATGGAACTGAAGCGGTATGAAAAATGCAAATAGTGTTTCACTTTACAAGCGTCCTCATACATAACATGTCTGATGGAATTGGAAATGTTCCAACCTTTCTGTACGGTAATCTCATTTCAAGATCTGCAAGTAGCTATATCAGCTGTGCCCTGATTGATGGCATTTACTTCGAAACTGCTCCTCGTGACCTTCCTATTAGTCTCAGAGTCTTGTTTGTACCTTTCAGATGGTGTTGGATCTTTCCTATATGGATTTTTGTCTAGACAAGACAATTTGATTCGTCAGCCATTTGAAAATTATTGTACCTACACCCATTTTTGCACTTTTACGTCGTTCAAGTCATAGGATCTTGTTATGACGACTTATTAACACAGCAATTTGTGCTGCTAAGCAACACACGTTTCGCATCTTTGTTGACTAATGTTATTGTTTTATGTGAAACTCGAGGCTTTCACAAAGAGAACAAGACACCACTCTGAACGAAATGTGCGGGGCGCTGATTTATGTAAATTTAAGTGAAATATTGTGTTTACGTATCACATTCTGATGTGAACTGCTTTTGCAATTTCTTCGAATCATGAATTGGCATAATTTTCATTTCATCATCAGTTGATTTGTTTTTTTTGTTGTATATAATTTTTTTATAGTATCGTAATAATTTCAGTTAAATTCAAAATATGTATTAAGCAAAAGAAGGTTTTAATGTTACAAGTTAAAATTAACTTTACAAGGAGTTATAAGGTAAGCACTGTCATTTCTACAATGTAATAAAGATGCAGACTTCTTCTTTTACAGACTTCTAATTGTCCCTACACTAGGATAGGCCTGTGTCGTCGGTAAGTATTAAATAGTTACTTTATGGACTTCAATTGGCTCTAGTAATTCTACATAATATACATTCGTAACACACACATTATGCCTATAGTGATAGCCGATTTGTTGTTAAATGCTCTTTCTACACACTTTCTTGGCGAGGAAGCTTGGCCGCTTTCCAAATAGAGCTATTTTATTGCTATACCGAAATTATAGATGAGATGACATGTTAAAACCGTCTCTATGTTTAATGCAAAAGTTCTTGGGTTAAGTCTATGACTCATTTATTGTGTAAACTCATTTTTTATATGTAAGGAAATCGATATTTGTTAATTTAGACTGTCTTTCTTTTTTTCTTTCTTTCATTCTTGCTTTCTGGCACAAAGAATCACGTACGCTTAATTTGGTGTCCCCATATACATGTATAAGTTTGATGCATTAATAGGGAACTTGCGTCAAACTTAGATTGAAGTGGCATTGCTTTTATACCACAAGACACAGAATAACTCAAGTTTTTTTTTATTAATAAAACCATACATTTTATTTCGGGCCTTCCGGGATCCCGAAAAATGCGAAAAATACTGTAATAATAAAAAACATGTTACATTTCGGTTTCTCATTGAATTCTAAACGTCTTATAAAAATATTGTAGTTGCAAAAGACATTATTTTAGGAGATAGCTCGAATATCGATAAACGCTCCCATACATTACGAGGCGTTACGTTCAAGTTGTGACGTCATAGTTTGAGTCCGATTTGTATAGCGCGTTTTTATACCACGTGACTAAAACGACTTTTCGACAGGTCAAATTATGAAAAATATTAGTCGTAGAGAAAAAAATTAACAACGTTTATTTATCTTTTAACATGACCTTTCCGATTATATTGGACCATTTTTTGGGCTAGTTCTCCATTTAAACATTTAAGTAAACACGGTCACAGTAGCTAGTTTATTTACAGAAGCTGCCAGCTCTTGCGTAACACGGGAACTTTCTGTATTTACAATTTTGGCCGGGAGTTATAAATATTTAAGTTATAAAGGCCTAATTAAAGTTCGATCGTGTTAAACAAGCTTCTCCACACACCGAGGCCCCTCGTCTGTTCAAGGCTGGCTTTTAATGAGTTTTCGGCTTAATATACATTTATTGTTCTCCCCAAGAGTGTGCTTTCGGGCTGACTAGGGCTTGCCTACCTTATGTTTGAATAGGCTTTTAAACATACGGCGTGACGGCGTGACTGTAATGTTGTGGAAAATTCTGTCCCATCAATTTCTTTGGAAGAAAACTCGACCTATTTTGCGGCCTCGGCCAATATTTAACTTGATGTTAAGATTATAGAAGCGTTTGTGTTTCATAAGCTAAGGGTGAAGATAAATGGATTCGCCCCACCGCCTCCCATCACCCAGTAACACCCCCGACGAAATCAATTCTCGAAGTTACGGAATCCGGACCAACACAATTTATATTAGTTGAAAGCCACCTACAAAGTTACTTAGCAACTGGCAAACTAACTTACTATATTAATATCCAATGCCTTAGTCGTAAAAACATGTTTTTATGTGGAAACTTTTGTGAACAACTGAGACGTGATAAATAAAATGTGAGGAATTCAAATGGAACACACAAAATGGAAGGTTTTGATTTCTTTCAGTAATATTTTAAAGTGGCTGGCGGAGCTTTAGACTGAAATGTTGAAATCTATTGCGTGTTCATTTTCCTAACCTGACACTTGGGGGTATTCTTGACTTACTTAACTTAAACTTTTCGCTCAGTTTACCTTCCGAGCTATATTTAACGTGTTTTATTTCGTTTAAGAAATTGTTCCTCGAAATTTTGCCACATGGGCGGGCATTTGTTTCTGTTCACAGTTTTACAACATTTTCTGTTGCATCATGTCCCTTCCATTGTTAAGTTAGGTGAAGGCGATGATTGATAAAGTCTCTTCCTGTACACACCCGTAGATCCGATCCGATATGTCATCGAATAAAAAGTGTCTTGAATATAATGTTACTTTATCTCTGTTGATGAGCTAGCTATCTTATACGCCAGTGTAATAGATACAGTATCTTTTTTGGTAAGTAATTACAGGATCATGTAGCTAAAGTTTGTTCGGTGGTAAACTTTTAGATTATCTGCTTTAAGCCATTACAGTTCTAAAGGGCTAACTTCTTGCTCAAGTTAAGAAGTCGTAACGCGGAAGCGTGCGACTTGGCCAAAATTGTCGTCTCCTGTTTCTATCATACCCCCTATTTGAGACAATATGTTTATCTGTTGTAATAAACATGTCTTGAGTGTTGACCTTTATAGTCTTTGAACATAGAAAAAGAGATAAGTTTTTTCTTCTAGATAGCTAGTCAATAACGTGATGTGAGTTGTTGTGTCTGTCTCTTCTGTTGCGTGACTGTTCAAACTTACTTAACCCGGCGTGAGTGAGGTGAGGAATTGTTACACCAGCTATGAGGTGGGTATTTTTTTATTTTATTTTACTTTATTAGGAACAACAACAGCGTAATCTGATTATAATTACTTATTATCTAATTACTAAAAATAAGGCCAATAAAAGTTGGTATGAGATACCCGGAACTATGAAGTTAAATTTTTGATACTATGATTGTACAATTATGTTTTTTGACTTAAGACATATTAATAATACTAATCATTCAACAAGATGACCAAATAAAATACCAGCATTAAGTACGTTCTTTTTTTCTTCAAATAACAGTGCCTAATTTCCTTCGAAAAATACAAGTTGAGTAAAATACCTAATGTTTTATGTTTTTGAGTTCTTTTCATGTAAAATCAAACGAAATTGCAAATTATATGATAGATCAACATAATGACAGTGTCCAAGTCTTATGAGATCATGTACCTGCGAAACGTTTATTCGCGGCGCAAAACTATACTCGACCCTGGTATGACATACCCGATGTCACCCGGGTTAATCATGTATACGGTCGATGTATGTGTGTTTATGTAAGCAATTACAATGCCCATGTGCGTTTCCAATCAACTGGATACAATGGCTCTGCTTATACAATGTAATGAGGTTTCCATTTCGGAGAAGCTAGATTTGTACACAAAGGTTGTATTTCAAAACTTTTCGGAATGAAAAAAAGTTCAGTTTATCAAAGGAAGTTTGCACTTTACACCTAGAAAATATTCAAGAAGAATTGCCAAGAAACTGTTGGGGTGGGCTGTGAAGTTTGTCAATTTGATCCTCTGCCGGGAGTTAAGCCATTCGTGGGGTGGCGGGGGAAGTATGGGGTGAATGTATGCTGAATGCCGCTTAAACTTTCTGAAATAATTGCTGAAATAACGGTTGTATTACAATACTCGAGTTAAATTATGCATTCTTACATTGTTTTAAGTTCTGTTTCTGATGGCATTACTAGCTAGATAAGAAGAGAGTTCGCCTTTAGTTACAAATCTGTAGAGATTTTGAGATCTCTCTTAGAGATAAGTTCGCCTTTGGAACAAATTTTATTTAATGATCTTTCGAATTTACTGTTTGCAATAAAGAATATATAAATTTTCGAACTAAAACTTTCGTAAGCTCTACACAGTAAGCTCTGCGAATCAGAGCGAAACCTGGTCGGACTCTTCCGACAAAAAGCCAAGTAAGTTTATCCGGTATTAAGTTAATAATATATAAATTCATTCTCATGTTTGTTTGTCAACATCAGTATAGTAGTGTACCGTGTATAGAGGCTTATGTACTAGATGTGCTCATGTTTTATTTATTCAGACAGTACTAAGTTCACCTTTAGCTCGTTTACATTTGCGTCATTGGGTTTGAAATAAATTATTAATCTTTTAAAGGGAATTGTTTGAGTCACGAGCGACGATTAGTCGTGCAATAATTGCGCTGCAACCTCACGACTCGTTTCGGTTTCCACCGACCTTGAGACATATTTTATATTTGTCTTTTCAACCCAACCTCAACGGTGGTTTCTCTCTTATTAAACCTACCCATCCCTTACCAATCTCGACCCGCCTTACCTTCGCTCTTGCATTGTCGTCAAACCATATGTTGTTCGTATGTTTGAGATTTATTTATAGTCTTAGGTTCATATTTTTTCACAATTTCAGAATTATTTTTGCCTAATAATTACTTTTTTTGTTTCTTCTATTCTTCCACGTGTTTTAACTTCCGTTTCTTACTTCATGTTCTCCAGCGACAGCGTGTCATTCATGACAGAGACATTTATTTAATTCCTTTTTATTACTTCCTGCGATTGTTCCACATATTCTTTGAACGGAACAGTGTTCCGTTTGCTTTTGGCACCTACAGTAGCAGTTTCAGTACTTGACAATTTAAGAACCCTTTTTATCGTGGTCTTTTGATTTATGGCTGACCAAATTATTATCGTCGGTACCAAAGTACCATATATGTACTTACTTGCCTATTTTTCATTCCTTGTGAACATTATGAGAAGACAAAGCATCTAGTAAAGCAGCTTCTCGCAGTCAATATAATATATTTTGATAAACTGGTTTTGGCGAAGGTTATCTTTGTTATTAGTCGTGTTGTGCGCATTCCACCTCGGGAGAAATCCATTTATTATTGGAGGCGCATGATAACGATAAGCCAACGAGGTCAGACGAGAGCGCGCAAAAAATAGAAACTCGGCGGGACCGAACAGCGCGCGTGACTAAAAGAACCAATGCAACCAAGATGGCGTCGTTGACTGGCTTCTCTGTCTCGCAAAAGCAATGCCGCTGACTGACTATCTCCTTCCCACGGATTTGTCTGCCGTTAATTTTTTGCTAACTACCCAGTTTTTTTTGTTTTCTACGTTTTATTGTGGCATTTCACGCGGGCAAGCGAGAGCGGTAGCCGTGATTTTAACGCTCTTTTCAGTTTTCTTGGCGCGTTGCGCAATTGTTAATAATCTTCATGAAAATGAGACCTGGTTCCGCGAGGTTTTCTTTCATTATATTTATAATTTTTAGCGGCTCTTATTATGTTGCAGCGCGGTGTTCCGAGCCAGGCTGGCGGAGTCGTTAACCACATTTGCATGCAAGCCTAAACAGAGACGGGCGTCGCGATGCGTATCCAAAGTGGAATGATAAAGAACCCTTTGCATTATGTATGCGGGGCCTCGGGGCCTGTTTGCGCTGCCACATCACCACAGGAGCGAGTTACATAACGGAATTCACCTTTTTAGGTTAAAATTGATGCTCGATCCCACCCGCCTCTATTAGCTGCTGGAACGCGGTGCGCATACTTAAGCTCCCGTATGAGACTGACCCTTAAAGCTTATGAAATTTCCGTGTAAAAGGGATTAACGACGGGCGTTTGACAATGTGACCTCTTTACATTATAAAATTTTCTTTGATAACCGCTATTAGCTCAGAGTATAAAGAGGCTTCTGGCTTGGAATTTTATAAAGGTGTCCCGGACAACGGTGGCAAAAACAGTTTTATTTTAGTTGTTTCTATTCAGATTTAAAGCTGACATTAATATTTTGGACACAAAAAGTAGTTGAATAGCTGATTAGATGTAACAATAGCTGAGAGCAGGTAGGGTATTACACAAAGATAACCAAAGTGACACAAAAACAGTTGGAGCCACGCAGACGATGCACACACGCTCGGCCAGCCGGGTGAGTCGTGGCAACGTCGCACACTATAGAGAATGTTACAAACTCGTGAAATAATGACTCACACGAGACTTGTGTTGAACAGGAACATGTGGTTTTGAAATAATTAACTGCCTACACACTAATGACTCTTCCATAAATGAACTCGAATGCTTTGTTAAGATAGTTACGATCGTAATGAATGAAGCAATCCCACTTTTATGTGTACCTACTAGATCAATATCCGTAGTCGTAGTTTGTCGTTGAATTTCTCAGTAAACTTCGTGATATGATATTTTGCTTGTTATTGTTTCGAGAAGATATTGGTGTTTTATGAAGGGAATTAACAATACAAGCAAGTTTACTTGTACCAGACGTATGAGTTCGCTTGGACAAGTAAATTAATTCTATTAACATTAGATGCGCCTTTTCTTACGGTGTAAGAGCAACAAATATTATTTGTAAGATTTTATGTGTGTTGTGGTATCAGAATAAACTTTTTTCAATTTCAATTCAATTTCAATTCAAATAATATCTTCAACGTCTTCAAATACAACTAAAGAGCTTTCTTTTAAATAAATCTTTTTTATGCAACAAAATGTTCTGTTTGGTGCATCGGTTTTCTAAGTTCAAATGTTACGTCACGAAGAGGTTTGTTTGAAAATTTGACCGCAACAAAGCGATATTGTTCCACAAATGCCATCAAATCGGCTTCGCGTTAACGTTAACCACTCGTCAGTATCGGGTAACATGAGGCTGTTCATACAACCGATAGGTGCCCGATACGGTACCAACCGTACCTACATACATCAAACCGCTCTGTTCCGATTTATCTTTTGAAAGGGGTAAGCGACGATCGATATTTGTTTCGTATCACAGCGCGGAATGTTGGGGAAAAACGAGCACATGATCTGCACGAATTGTTTCGGCTGATTGACGCGCTGTTGCCAACGGCCTGGCACCAAGACACATGACGCTTTCGGAACGAGCCAGATCCAAGATGGCCGCCAGCGTTCCCGCCATTCGCTTTCCCACGTTGCGCGCCAATCTGCATACTTTATTCTCGTTCCTGTTGTTTTGTACTGTGTGCATCGTGACTTTTCACATTTTATTGTAGTTGGAACCAGTATGGTGGACGACGAATTATTGTTATCAGCAGCCAGATAACAATAATAATTGACTTAACCAACTCTTTGATGATCACTAAAATACTAGAGCGACTTGTTTATTTTTGTATGTACCAGACGATGAAAGTTAAAACACACGTGGCAAGCCGCAGCCATTAGCTAACATGTGTTAACACGTTAGTCACTACCTCCTCGAAGACAGCAGATGTGGCGAATAACGCTTACTTAGGTACGCACGATTCTATCAATGATGTGATACGTAGGAGAACACATAATTTTGTTGGTTCGGCACATTGACGTGGCTCACCTAATTAGTATTTCAGTGACTATTTATCATAACCAACCGTGATTCAACACATTATCATTCAGATCCAATCTATTTTATTATCCCAGTATTGTTATGAGCATGTGATATTTAATTTAAATTTTTATTATCTAAGCTATTGTTCTCGGTATGCCGTTAAGCCGGGGCGATGCACATTGTTTCTTTACTTCCCGCGGCCGACATGATATCATGCATGCCCATTATTCTTCCACCTTCACATCTAAATAAACGTTGTGTGTGTTTGTTTTCGTACGGCACATTTTATACTAATCAAATATTGAAACGGCCGTTGTCTTGATCCTTTCTAAGTACCTATTTCTTGCGTCTAAAATCATATCCAGTAATGATGCCATTCATTCCAAAGATGTTGCTGCGAAGGTTATTGAAAGGTCAATAGAGTTATTAAAGCCGACATTTAATGCCACTAATGATACAGTCTGAACTGAAGCAATTAAACGTTCTTGATTAAAGAGCCATTGTATGTATTGAATAATATTCTTGTTTCAGAAACGACGCACACCCGTTTCTCTTCCCATGCATAAAACATGAAGTGAATTGCCAACAATGGTCGGTTGTTAGGTGACCAAGGAATATTGCTACAATTATCTACTGGTTTTAATTTAATGACATACAGTACTGGTGCACAAGAGTATGCGATGTAGATAGCCCGGTACTAACGAGCGGGGATGTGTGTCACGGCTAGCCCACTCTGCAAGACTACAACCTCTCTACGTTCATACATATTCAGGAGGTGCCGGACTTTGAATATAGGCAGTCAGTCGCCATTCGCCATTGGCCTGGCGTAATGTGCTGCATACTAAACGTCACCGCGGCAGAACGCGCAGTGAATTAGATTCAACTCCAGAATGGACTGATGATGGTCGAAATTTCGCAAAGCCGCGAACAGGAAATACAAATTTGCACAATAAAACCATTATATAGAGAAACTATTTTTATTCGTCGCGCTATCGCTTGTTGGTAGATGAAGGAAAAAGATACCAAATGTATGTATGTGAGCGTATACAGTGAAGTGTAAATGAATAATAATATGCATATCGCAGGCATTCCATTGGATTTGAACGTGTAGTGTGTCCACATCGTTATCGCCAGCGTAGTGTGACCCACTTGCTGTCTGATAAAGGTTATCACATGACAACCGTGATGTATTGGTTGTGCAATTTCGTTATCTATTCTATTAATTTGTACAACGTTCTCTGTCGATTTATAATCACCGTGGTCGACGTCTTTGTTTGTCCTTTTAAACATGCAATTTGTTCTACATAGTTCTATTATGCTCTCTTTTTAACCTCGAATTGAAATGTTTGTTATCTTACGCAAATAATTGTCATTTGTGGAAGCTATAACATTATTAATATGTGTTTTGGCTCATTTGCAAAAGATAAATTGGTAATCATGCTAATTCATTATGAAAACATTGATCTGACTGATGTGATAACAAATTAATAATTCCTTCTATCTAACAACATAAGTAATTGATATGCGGTATACATAGAGTTGCTCAGTCTCATTATTTATGGTAATTACTTAAATAATTCTTACCGTTTATAATTCCATTCGACTCGGCGAGCAAGATAAAGCGGTTGCTCGGTTGGTCAAGGTGACCTTCCTCGTCGAGCCTCACACACAACAACTTACCAACTACCTATTCAATGCAAATTGACTGTTTCCACGACTTTGACTCTCGGAACGTAAATAAATGTTATCACGCGATTTTGATTTGCGTCCAAAAAATACATGGTGTGGGCGTGGGCAAATAAATCATTAGTAACGACGGAGGTACCTTTTGAAATGCATCGGGCAGTCTTTAAATAACAAAAGAAAGGAACACGTGCTGCTGTGCACCGGGCGGCCATTTTGCGAATGTATAAATAGCAAGATGGCGTCGACCGGCCGGCGAAAGTACTCGGTAATTATGAGCGAGTGGATTGGAAGGCGAGCTGAAACGGAACGCGGCGGGATCTATGCCTGCCTGCCTGATGCCGCACGCAATGCTTGGCATGATTTATATCGCTCTCTTGTTTCCACTCGGCCGATTGTTCTCGCTTTATGTTTCTCGGCGCTCGTTTCTCATTGTTTCCAGCGACCATGGGAATCTGAACTCGCAGGTTTTGAGTGACCTTTATCGTCTGACGACGCTCAGTCGTTACTGTATTAAATCAGTTTTTATTTATTTCAAGTTCACGTTGATATTTATTCATTTTGTTATATTATTATTGTTATTTGGGATTAATTGTATTGATTGAAATACTTTGTTCGTACAGAGCGTTCGGTTACTAAGTCGTCCACTTTAAGATCGTAAACGAGAATGTTGCGGTTTTACAATACCAATAAGGTTTATAGAGACGTAATAATAAAACCATCTCGGGAAGGAAGATCTGCCTTGAGCTATTTCCATTTTATAACTGCCTCACCACCGCCACGTCAACGCCCATTCTGTTTATAAAAAGATAACGTGCGCCTTCCGCGAAGCCGTTTCCATGGACGAAAATATATCCATTTATAATAATAATATTATTCTTCTGTATTTGTAGATACCTATATGTTACTTGCGTGTATTGTATCCCGGTTGTGTAAATATTAAAACGTAATATCGATGCGATGAACGCGATAACAGTTGGTATTATCTGTTCGTGGATAAACAACTTCGCGCCACTGTTGAATCAGGTGAAAAAAAAAAATACATCAAATTTGCTGTTGACAGAGAGAGCCTGTAGCGGCTCAGTGGGGAAGAAATAATATTAGCAAAGTCGACAATATTAAGATGAACTACAAAAAAGAAGCGAGTATTTTTAACAGGTAATTAACCATACCTTCTTCAAAGCGCTGCATAGCTCGAAACGAAAATGATTGTATGATGACGATAATTTATAGCCGAGCGAGGCGTGCTAGGTATTATCACCTGCGTGCGTCGCAAATACATGCCTACGTAGCTCCATAATAAACTTAGTTAGATTTAGAACCGGACGCCTCTGTGCGTGGGTGCTTTGCCTGGTATTATTACACTAATGGATAATAGGCAAGCTAGACAGGCAACAATCCGCGAAAATAATTTGTTGCCAGCTCGCCAACAACGACGCAGCGAGCGACCTCATTTCACAATACATTTTTTAAAGTCATTCCACGTCTTTTTAAATGTGATTTTTATACAAACGTGGACTGGTGGACTTACTTCACGGTTGTTGGAGACTATTATATTATGTGGCTGCGGTTTCTTTTTAAAATTAGCAATAAGACTAATAAAAATTGTACAGTCGATGAAGACTCTTTAGAAATAAGCAACCGTATTTAAAAACTGGATGCGGTTGACCGTAAAGGTTATAGTGATGTTTCACATTGTAGCAATTTAGATGTGGCTAAACTCTTGAATAAGCGCACAGGAATTAACAAATTTTGTCTGTTTGAAAACAAGGAAACTGTTTTGCCAGTGTTCTTTGGTACTTTAGATTCTATTTTAATTTGGTTTGAGTTTAGAATAAAGTGTGAATAACCCGCCACAGTGGTGTGTTTGGCCACGTGACTAGATTGTTATATAGGTATTAATTAACAAAATTTTCGTTCAGACTATTACACCGCCTCGATAAGTTGAAGGACCGATTTATAAAATTTATTGTTTTCGCTGCTGAATTATTACTGCGTTTCAACTTGCTTATCTGCACGTTCGTTTACTGATAATTGTTGCATTTGTTTTTATTAAGATAACGAGTTCGTCGTGTTTGTTAACTAGCAACGTCGTAATCATCGTCGTGAATAACATTAAGTCGAATTTCTTTGTGTTTTAGGTCAAACTTTTTGTTTATTTATTGTTTAGGATATCCACCGCCTTTAGATCTTGCTTTTGTATCGTCAGTCAACATTATTTTACCTAATACCGTCGGCTATGTATGTGTAAACCGTAATATTCAGTTCACGAAAACACATCTATTTTTAGGCTTTCCTCTACAAACATCGGCCAGCTGTATTGAACTTTTCCAAGCTACGAGTATAATATTGTTTGTTATGAGGGTTCCGTACCTCAAAAGGAAAAAAGGAACCCTTTTTATAGGATCACTTTGTTGTCCGTCCGTCCGTCCGTTCGTCCGTTCGTCCGTTCGTCCGTTCGTCCGTTCGTCCGTTCGTCCGTTCGTACGTTCGTTCGTTCGTTCGTCCGTTCGTCCGTTCGTCTGTCTATCAAGACGCTTTATCTCGGGAACGCGTGGAGGTTTCGAGTTGAAATTAAAACCATATTCTTAGGTCTACAGACCCGTGAAACTGTGAAAAAATCAAAGTTCTAAAATAACTTGAAAAAAGTAACGGCCATTTATGCCGCAAAAAACGTATATTTCGACACTCTCAAGGGAATCAAAATTTATAGGATACTTTCCGTTGACCTAGAACTATGAAATTTGCCGTCGTCTTTAACTTTAAAGTTGGGGAAAAACTGCGAGACTACAAATGGTACGGAACCCTCGGTGGGCGAGTCCGACTCGCATTTGTCCGGTTTTTATTAGATATGTGTACCTATGAAATTAACCAAATGCGAGTGAGGTTCAATCAACAGTTAAGCAAACCGTGGTTGGCTGGGTGAATGATGCTACGCGGGTGTAGAATAACTAGGCCATTAGCATTTCTGCTCTGGTGAATCCATTTTTCTCTTCGTTTATCACTTTCTCACATTCGAATTTCAATTATCTGTAAACATTGGACGTTTCATACTAGTTCAGTCATCTTGATAACTGTCAAAGTAATGTTTGAGACTTGTTTGCAAATGGTTTCTTACTGGCATGATCTGCTTAGTGTCTACTCGGGTGTTTCATTAATGCTAACTGGTGGGACGACATCCGTTAATGTTCTTGTTATAGTATGCGCAAACCCGTTGTCTGTACACTTTATGGTTTGAAATTAGAAAGCGGGAGAAATATGAACGAATGATTATCTTATGATGTCAGCTGATTGAACTACTCGTAATCAATATTTCTCCTCTCCAAACATTATAAATGTAAGGAAGTAGTTTTGTTACTTGTGTCTATTTCTGCAAAAACGTGAATTGAGATACAATGATTTGGCACAAAGAAAAACATTGCTATTAAATTAGAATTATAGTCGACGATATGTTGGATGAGTCAGAAGTTTGCGCTAATCTCGGTGCGACAGAGATGACTCAACAGAACCGCTCAAATTAATAACCGCATGGGATTAACAAACTTCAAGCAAAAAACTGCATTAACCATTCCAAGACTTTTAAGCATTAAATTTGTAAATCTTCGATTTCCTCGAATCCACTTTCAGCAAAGGTTATGTTGGCTTCATTTCTTGTTCGTTTCGGATCCAGTTTGTCCCATAAAACGGGTCTGGTTGCCCGGTGCTCGCATACCAATCAAGAAAAGCACTCGGAGTTGGTTAAGCCGGCCCCTTTATGGCTAAAATGGCATGTGTTTTTTATGTCTACGAGCATATGCGGTGAGAACCGGTATGTAAGGTGCGTTCCTTACATTGTAATCTCAAGTGATTGCTTTGACTGCGTTTTTGTTATTAAGCCATGTTGTGTTCGGAAAAGATTGAATCATCTGTTGTTAATGAAACCATTTCGTCACCAACACCTCAGAATTCCATATTTTTAAATATTCATTTAAAGATATGGTCGTTAGAATACCTATATGGATTATTATATCAATGGTACCTAGTTGATATCAGTAGCTCAGTTTGCCTCAGTAATTTATTAATTATTCACAATTTGTCTTCGTAAATGATAAATTGAAGACCGGTTTACTGTTATGATGATAAATCCCTTCTATCCATCTACGCTCACTGCCGCCGACCACCTGCGTTTCCAACCTACAGGCAATCAACTGTCTAGATCTTTCTATCGGGAACTAGGATTACTTGATTGATTTGATGAACTTTAATGGATGAAATAAAAATATACTTTAACAAGCCTAGCTTGTTAAAGTTTTTAATTTGTGTGAATTTTATAAAACTTTATTTTCTAGGAGAGATCATTATTAGTTCAACTAGGCGAGCATATATTTCGACAACGGGAAACTAGTGTTTCCTTGCCTATATACACGTTGTTACACGTTGCTTAGTCAACATAACTCAAGTTTTTAACAAGCGGGGCAGGTGGTTATGGTAATATCTAAGCATCGTGGCATATAATGTGATCGCTAGGCGCCTTCAGTTTTACCTACACCATTGCGTAACTACACAGTCTCGACCGGTTCTCTGCGAAATGTCAGTCTGGTCATACGGGTCGTGTAAATTCGCATTCGCAGCCGCCTCTTGGCTTACACCTACAATTATGGATATCAGGTTTTTTTCCATTGAATTAATTGCATGTGTGTCGCAAGATATTTATGACTTCTTGGGCAACGGCGGACCGCCTTCCTAAATTGGTTTGGCTTTTTCTCGCCGGGACATGTTTGCCTTTTTCGTTCTTTGTAGGTTTTCTCAGAATCTAGTGCACGCCGGATGCTCGCTCACATTCTAAGGCCTACTCTAAATACTTTTTCTTCTCTGTCTGCGTCTGTAGCCTCGTTTATTACTTTTGGTTTCTTATCATCTGCGTCTATTACGTATTACTTAAAGTCCCTGTCTGTGACTTAGACTTTCATGTTTTGTTTAAAAAATATAATTTCTTCATTAAAAATTAAACTATGTAAGTACGTCTTTTTTTCCTGAATATTAGTCGAAAGCTTTTCACAAAGCACCTGTTCTGAGGGGGGGTTCCGGCTAAGCGTTACGGTCCTGTTACTTGGGTGGTTGGTTGCGTTACGTAATTTGTGGACTGCCCCTAAATACAATCATTATTATCTTGGAACAAAAACTTTTGTAAGTACTACACATTACTAACTTAATTCCGGATTCACTTACTTGATTTTTTGTCGGAAGAGTCCGACCAGGTTTCGCTTAATCATGGTAAGTAAAGACGGAGCTCGCATCGTCGGTTGCTCGTCTCTGGCACAATCATAATATCACTCAATATAACACCGTGAAGTTCAGGTTGATAAGATCCATAATCGCGTTGATGCTCTAATACTCCAATGTACTAATACATGACTTGGCAAATACCTCGGGGTTGTTCAACCGACAGCTGTGCAATCCAGCCCTATAGGGAACAGTCGTTATGGATCCACCCGCTATGTGGCAACACCGGGTGCACAGGAGCAAACCCGATCCCACACCTGCTTTGGCCATGATGCTATTTAAATTCTATGGAAAAGCAATTACCTGTTTAATATCAATTGATAAAATATGAATAACATATTTGAAAAATAAAGTGATGGAGAATAATCATGTCACAATTAGATGCTTACTAGTATTCATATCATTGTTATATCTACATAGAAACACAAAAACCAATTTAAACTTCCTATAAAACCATATCAGTCTTTAATTAAAGTAGACAGCGCAAAATCTAAATTAAATACATTTTTGTTAAGGAAGCAAACGCCCGTTTCTATTTTTCTGCTTCTCGTAAATATTCAGAAGTCATTAGGTAAAGAGTTGTTTGATCTTTACGTAGCCAGTAGATTCGACTTCGATCCAAGAGTTTTGTTTTGGCCTCGTTTGGAATTGCAAATTTTCAATTCATGTGATGTTATCACTTATAATAATATCACTTGGCTCTTTGTAATAAATTATTAACTTAAGAGTGTTGTTTTGTATATTTTAGACTTTTGCCGTAGTATATTTTTGCAGTATTTCGTCAGTCCATTTCATCATCATCATTCAGCCACAGGAAGTCCACTGCTGGACATAGGCCTCCTCCATGGATTTCCAAAAAAACCGGTTGGAAGCGGCTTGCATCCAGCGTCTTCCTGCCACTTGGATGAGGTCATCTGTCCATCTTGTGGCTGGTCGTTCTACGCTGCGCTTGCCGATATGTGGTCTCCATTCGAGAACAGCATTCAGTCCATTTGTCTTTGCTTTATTTGGTAGGATCATGACAAACACCATTGTCTACTGATGGAAAAACTTTATATATAATACATTTCAAATATAATTTTTTTGTTGTTACAGGCACACCTCCAGAAACTGACACGTGTCGAGAAACCAACAAAAAAGGTAAGAAATGACTACTTCTACATTATTCAGTTTCAAGCAGATGCTAAACGCCACAGGAAAACAAGTAGAACAATTGATTTGAATTTAATAAATCATCACGGGTAGTTACTATTTTATGCTCCTTCAATCTAGATTTTTGCATCAGATATCTCCCTAAAAGGCATTGATTCATTATGTTGCTGATGTAGATACCTACCTACACATTTTCTGCAGACGTATGTAAAGGTAGACCTTTTTCTAAGCAAAGGCTAATCGATTGCTGATCAGTGATAAAGCTCATTCGTCGAATCATAAGCAGCCTATATACGGCCCACTGTAGGGTACAGGCCTTCTCTCAGGGCGATTTCAAGCGCTGAGGTATGTGAATAGCTCAGACACTCAGGTTTCCTCACGATGTTTTCCTTTACTGTTAGCGAGTGGCATTGTTACTATAACTTCACAAATGTACATAACTTAGAAAACAAAGTTACAGGTACATACCCGCACTGGGAATCGAACCTGGGTCTCTCGCTTCCGAGCCTAATGTTCTAACCACTAGGCTACCACCGCTTGTTGCTCGCCGATTCGTCGAATAGTAAAATAAAATAATCATAAAAATATCTTGGTAAGTCTCAGGACTCGATGGTCCACATATAGTTGGTGATAAAGTACAGGAGTAGGTATCTTCTTATTTACTGGATCTCCGCTCCTGTATTCACGTTTCAATCTTTACAATACCAAATGAAGAGTCACTGTCGTCAAAGAATACTAACTCTACCGTCACAGTCACGAAAAAGGAGACTCATTTTTTCCTGCGTGAAGCTTTTATTAAATTATGCGCATCGGTGAATTGTTTGTGTTAAAAAACGAGATCGCCGCCATTTTACTTTCAAATTCATATCTTTGTTTGTCCAGTAGAGCCTAATCTGCGTATGGATGGGCGCGCTCGCGCTAGAAACTTTAAATTCAGGCGGTCATCAGGGACAATTCAACCATACTGTGATACGTTCGTGCGATTGTGTCTACTGCCTTCTTTTATTTATTGTTGAAGCAGGATCTAATACTTCATGAAAAAATGCTTTTATTTCAAGTCAATGTTAGACCTTGCTTGCCTTACTTTGTTCACTGTGCAGTTTGCTAGTTTTTGGCTAGATCCAATATCATTATAAATATTATCATCAATAGCCCACCTTTCCACACTGCCAGATTATTATATATGACTTATTTGGGGAAGTTTCTTTGGTTAATATCTTCCTTATTTCTTTCATTCGATCATTCTCAAAAGCGTTGGAGTACAAATCGTTTTTAATCGAAACCAATGTTATGTCCGTCACATTGTATATTTTATGCTCCAAAAATCTAAAATTCAATTTCGCAGTCGGTTAACGGGGTCGGGGTTTTATTATCTACACATCGGGTATTTACAATACCTATGTCATTAATTATTTATATATTTACGTAGTCATCGGTATATGTGTATTTATTAATTTTATGCTGTTAATGATGTAATGGGGTAAAGAAATCTGTTGCAATTAGTGTTTTAATACTATATATACTATTACTATTCTTAACAACTTCTATTTACGTACCTACTTTGCCCAACATAAACTTCGTGGAGTTATTAAGCCTTTTTATGGTTTATTCCGGCCAGAAGTTATTACTACCTTGTACTTATGCCGTAACTAAACAGTTTACATAAGTAGAAACAACAAATTTTAAGTAGCCTCGAAGTCGACACGTGTCAAGGCATGCCACCCTTCTGCCATTACTTAACTCTACATAAACTTTATAAATAACTTTTGAACTTGTGAAACCCGAAGAAAAGCTAAATTTCACAATCTTAGTTTCCGAAGTTTGTTCACTTTTGCGACATTCGAGGAAAATCGTCGCGCAATATTTTGTCATTAACAGGTGGCGATGGCGTGACAATGTCACCTCGACGATGCTAATTAGTACTTAACATAACGTCCAAGTATATTGTATTTATCGTCGTTTTTACGAATATGGACATGTAAAACAACGGACAAAAAATAAAAACAATTTTATACGCAAAACCGGTCTGAGCCTTCCAGTTTTAAATTTTGTTTGTGTGTGTCATCGACTCTCTTATAAAATGTAGATGTAATTTTAATGAATATTCACCGCACGAATAGCCTGAAACGATTTTATGCCGGTGTTATTATTATATTATGTAGACCGGTTTCTCTCGTTTATTTTTTGTCGAGGGTAAGAGCGCTGTGAATCCACTGGCTGGTCGGACACCGGATGGAATCGGCCCTGCATTGTCGTGGTTAAATAAAAATGTAGATATTATGTAAGAGTCACTGGCTGTGTGTAAATTATTGTCTTAAATACACTGCGATGTCATTGTAAAGAGATTTTTTATACCTACTTGAGGTATATTTATTTTTAGGGTACCGTATGTACCGTTATCATTACCGTACGGTAATGACCACTTTACCTTGTTTAAAACTATGCCGATTTAGCTTTTAATTAAAAAAAAACTATTGAAATCGGTGCATTCGTTTCGGAGATGTGATGTGCCACCATAGACACACAGATAGATCTAAGCGTGAAACTTAAAACTTCCCTCGTTATAAAAAGTCTGACATATCGGCAATGAAACAAGGGGGCTGTTATAATAAAAACAATAAAAAGGTCTAATATATATTAAAAACAATAAAACGATCTAAATTAAAACACGTTCCGAAGTTGTTAAAATGTGTTTACTTTAGTATACAAAGATACTACATAATAATATGTAGTTAAGGTTTTATTAAAAAAAAACCGGCCAAGTGCGAGTCGGACTCGCGCACGAAGGGTTCCGTTACATTTATCTATACAACATTAGACACAATCACAATCGATCGAGAAAAAACCGCAAAAAATCACGTTTGTTGCATGGGAGCCAAAATATTATTTTTTTTTTTTTTTTATGAAGCTAATATAGAACTAAATATTCTGTGAATATTTCAAGCGTCTACCTATTGCCGTTATTAATATCGAGCAAAAAACAGCAAAAAAATTACGTTTGTTGTATGGGAGTCCCCCTTAAATATTTATTATATTTTTTTACTGTATTTGTTGTTATAGCGGCAACAAAAATACATCATCATTTCAACTGCCTAGCTATCACGGTTCATGAGATACAGCCTGGTGACAGACAGACAGACAGACAGACAGACAGACAGACAGACAGACAGACAGACAGACAGACTGACGGACGGACGGACAGACAGACAGACAGACAGACCGTTTGGCACCCTTAACCCTAAAAATTGTCTGTTTGTTTAGTTTCTTCGAAAGACGTTTATTAAATAAGCTCATAATACACTTGCTCACACACACCTCAAACCACAAGAAAGTAGGTACAGAACGAACCGATCCAGTGAAAGTACAAATACGAACCTCCACGACTAATTTGAAACGAAACGAAAACGTGAGACGAATTTCATAACTCCGTCTGTACAACATTTAACTGGTTTTGATAGCGCAATAGAGTAGTAGACGCGCATTGTTACTTCTGTGTTAAGGAAATAAAAAGATGTTTATATCGAAATATCAATATTAATCTTATGTTTTATTCATAACTCCAAACATTCAATCTGCGTTTCCTAATATTCAACATGGCGCTCCTCGTACTGTAAATCTTTTACCGTCTAATCTTTTAGGTCAATGTTATTGTTATGCTGGGCCCTTTTACCTGTTCAAAGGTCTGTTGTTTGTCAATCTAACCGGTTTTAAATAATCCGCGGTTGAAAGTACCCGTATATCGCCAGGGCCAACGAACTTTCGTCTAGCTTGTTAATCTAATGGCTAACCGTCGACTTAGTTTATGTCGAGATCGTTCTCTCCAGTTACAAGCCGCTTCCTGATCTTATCTTCCAGTTTACTAACATTAACTTGTATTAATTTGTTTTCATTGTAAATTATCTTCTGCTCTATCTAAAACTTTTTTCACGTTTTGCTACATTCATAATAATCTTTGTTTTGGGTATTATTAGATGTTACGAATGTACAACCGTAGGCGTCTCTAACTTTATATTTGGCTCCACTTATTTTTACTTGTTTTGGTTTTTTAGGAACAACTATTCTTCATCTGAGCGTATCGATTGCAAACGACGTTCGCCATAGTAGTGAAAGGGTTTTCCAGTCAGGCCAACTATTAATCTATTGAAATGAGAGATCGAGGTCAATTTCCATGAAGCCTAATCTTAGTGCCCAATAATTTCTCAGGGACACTATCGTTGCATAATTCAACTAATGCCAGATCTGTGCTCGCCACCTGTATCAGGACCGGTCTGTTAACTTCTCAACGATCCCTAACGTCTACTGCCATTTATCTCGACACCTGGACTGGAGGAAAATAACCTTTATGGCAAAGTGCTAGAGCAGGTCATCGGATGTTGGTGGCGTAGTATAGTATCGTTATGAAACGAAACATTATTTATTTTATGATCGCAATGATTTTATTTACCGCTTGCGCAATAATTACCCTGATGGAAACGGCACCGTTCGCGTACCTCACCCGGCCCCTTCTGATTATACTAACTCCTCCACGTTAAGATTTTTCTATAAACCAAACTGAAAACGGCTATACAAAACTGGTCTGGCATGTTCCGATGAAATTGTTAGCCTACGGCTAAAGCTTATATTAAATTCTTTTAAAGTACCTAGCTACTTCATCACATCTTGTTTGCTTCTAAAACTGTATGACACATATATTATGCCGCGAAAAAAGTGATCACCATTACTTTTGTTACTCTAGCCCCAAGCTCAGCACCAGCTGAGCCACTACCTTTTGTCTTATTTTATGCCATCACTAGTTAAGCCTTACTTTGTTTTAAGCTTTTTTTCTGATGAGGTAATAAATACTTTTTTATCTTTTCTTTATCTTTAAGATTTTTGTTAGCTACATCGTGATTTACATATAAATCTATTGAATAGGGCCATTGATCTTGAGGATCATGAGAGTGAGTAGCCGGGCATTGTGTATGTGTCAGTCAAAAGCGCCACGTTTGGACCGTTGTTGCGTCGATTGGATCGAGTCGAGAACTCGAGACTATACAACATGGCGGACGGCGGCGAGCGTCACGACTTTTAAACCCCCGCAAGATTATCTTCAGCACCATCCTTAGCCTGTACAGACCTTATCTTGATGTGTTAAAAGCTATATTGGCTTGTTGGAAAGGAAATGTTAAGTATGCGGAGTCGATCGCTTAAGTGTAGGCGGCTACTTTCTCCTAACGGGACTTTGGCCTGCTCTGGCGTCGCTGCGCAGACGCTGATTACGATTACGGCATCCATTTTGTTCTTTATTATCTCGGGCCACGTTCTGATGATGATAAGATTATAACAAGCTAAGTGCCAGGTTTTATTGGAAATTAAATCTCGTCCTTACTTCTACGGGTCCGCCCGCAAAATCGTACTGAACTTTGAGATCATTGTTCAATTAATGGAACAACTTTATCTCAGGCTTCAGGATTTTGATATTAATAAAATCTATTTAATCGTTATCTCTATAATAAAGATAATCTTATCTCAGTTAAAAGCCTCAAAAGCTTTAAATGGAAACGTTTTTCTTTTTATCAAAGCAAACGGACCTTATCTGTCGTCGCCGCGAGCTCTACGCTAATCAGTCACGCACGATACATTACCGATGACAAATGGACTAAATTACGACGTCGGAGAGACGAGTCGATGACCAGCCTCGTTTCTTCATGGACTTGCCAATGATAATACATGAATAGTGAGTGTCCATCAACGTCATGTTCCCCTGAGTATGAAGAAAGCAGCTCAATCGTTTATGTCTTGCTTTCGTTGTTATGTTGCAAGAATTCGCATGCTCATATTCATGTGCGAATTTAGCATATTTAAAGATAATGAATTGGCCTTGTAAATATTTTTCTTCGGGGTAGTTTAGACTGTTTTTCTTTTTATTTCATTAATCATTCAGAGGAATTAGGTGTTACGTTCTTTTAAGGCCTGGAACTAAGCCAAATTGTCATGTGTATATTTCACGAAGAAGCTTCCTCACATAATGTTAATTAATTTGGGTGTCTATGATAATATCTTCTAATTAAATTAGCAAATTCTAATAGTTCTTTAGGTGAGTGATGCAGTCGTTAAATACAATATCAATCTACTAACATGAAACTTGAAATTTTTTCCCATAAAGTGCACTATGAATTTTATTAAAACACGCTTCAAGAAAGCAACTCGTTCGCGTATCGTCCAGCTTTTCCCTTTTACTGGTTATTTATTTAAAAATCCATTGTATTGATTTGCTTTCCTACATAAAAAACACACACCTTATTGTGCGTTTGAAAGCTAACGCGGGGCACAAAGCGTGGAGAACTGGAGACAACAAAAAGCTACTGCGTACAATGCGATGGTTGCGGCCCGAGTTACATTATTCCCTACACAGTATAGGAGCAGACAGGGCGAGAACGGAACGCACATGCACGATACACGCGACAGATGTTTAGGGTTGTTTTTCAAATGTATAATTACGCTCGCATGTCGCCCTCGGTTCTCCAGCCATTGACCCGTTTGTCGCCGAGGTTGCATCTCCACTTGCAAGTTTTCACAATCCTTTGCAAAGTGTATTACCGTCAAAAGACACTACACTTATCATTGACCCGCTTGCAATCAATCTTCAATCTTCCAAGGTGACTTTTGTTTAGTTTTATTGTTTGTCACAGGTAGTTCTTATTACTTACATGTTATTGACAGCGGAGTGGCGTGGGCGAACACGTGTTGTGGGCATGTGTGTCCCGGGATACACTTGCTATAGACATGTGATGTAGACAGGTTAGAAAGTACATATTTCTGGGAACGCCCCTGTGGTGTGAGTTGGTAGATGAGAAAAGAGTAGGTTCAGAAGCGTTGTTTGTTTTTATCGTCGGACAGATTTCCGTGTACGTATATTGTTGGCATATAGATAGACACTTTATACATTTATTGGCTATCAAAAGTTTCTTCCCATTTTTTTGGTATAATAATAAAATTAGTGTCACGTTCAATGCTCGAAAGTTATTGATCTACGCTAAATAATCAAAAGCTGGTTTCGGTGAGCGTAGAACATGCCTCTGGCTGAATGCTCTAATGTTTTCGACAAGAATATCGAGTTTTTTCTGTATTATATTCGGCTTATGTTTCGTATTTATTGTGGGCGGCAAAGTCCAACTAGAAGTAATCTGTTAAATTTTCTCAATAAACCTCACAACATATCTTCCTTGCTTCTCTTTCTTTGTTAGTCAAATTACCTATTCCTTTTTCCGCAAACTTAATTTCCCATCGATGACGATAACAAGCGTTTGTTTGCTCCGTTTTGGTCGTGCGTTCTCCGTAAAACGTGTTGCTGACCGAGCAAGACCATAAAGAAACTAGTAAAATTTGTAATGTTCTTTCCTTTATTTCGTGCCGGTTTCGTGGTTTTTTTTTACACTCCAGTCATTACTTTCGTTGGCTTACCACCGCCGCCTTTGTGCTGAGCATAATGAGATCTGTGACGACAAATTCATTATGTAAGTTGTGAAACGATTTATCTATTTTGGTGTCGACAGTATGTAATAATTTATTGTTATTACCATCTTTTAAAGCCTTCATTGAACCATAATTTACATCAGGGTTATATAATGAGGTACAAATAACATCCATGTATTCTTGTCTGAGTAGCTAGTCCAATTTTTTCCTTAAAGGATCGCTACGCCCGATATTCTGGGAATCCGTTAGGTAGCCTGACGATATTTCTCGGCGCTTTCAAAGGGTTCACAATCTCGCCCAGATAGAGGGAAGACGTTTCATGTTTTTGCCCTTTCATCCTTGTGTACGTTGTTCTGTAATTTATTCCCTTCTTCATTCCACGTTAATGCTTCGGGGAGAGGCTGCGCGGCACGAGGTATTTTATTTAGTGCGCTCGATTGGCTCGCTCCCACGAATGTAGTGGTGTGGCCAACTGGAACCAGTTCTTGGAATATCGATAGCTCTCTCTGCTTCATTTGGTTTCTTCCGCTTGCTACCTGTGCGGCGTCAGCAAAGTGATTTTGTGCAGAGTGCTTAACTGTTTAATTCAGTATTTCATATAATTTTTTTGCTTTACCCGTTCCTGACAAAGAGGGCCTTGAGAAACGGATGGACTTATAATAAAGGAATCCTATAAGGGTTCCGTTTTTTCTTTTTAAGGTACAGAATCCTTAATATCATCATGATGAAAATGTACGGGTTTGTGGCGTTTAGTGGTCTCGGGAAAAAGATTCACTTGAATGTGTCTCCATGTCTTGCCCGGGGCAAATAGATCATTTCATCGATTATTTATACCCGTTTGACTTTTAAATAGGGTATTTTGGTAGTGGCCTCGTTCGTCTTTACATAATAACTGTAATGCAAAACGACGGAACTGGTCGGCGTGTTCGGCGCGATCTAACCTTCATACGCCGATGTTTAAGCAACGCCTGTTCTCTGCTAAATGCATTATGCATCGGTGCCGCTGAATGAATTATTCATAGCAGCTTTTTTGGTCGAAACAGGAGCGCGATTAACAGTGTTATTCATTGTTACAGGACTTTTACTGGTGTTTACTGATTTCACTTGTTCGTAGTGGCTTTTCGATTCGTTTCTTCAGAAATTACTTCAGTGAAATTAACACCATTGAAATAATATTTACCATCATTTGAGTGTTTCTGAGAATCCATCCAGAGTGTGGCGAAACAAACGCAGGTATGGCAATGGTAACACAACACGAGCCAATCTCTTTTGGCGTTGTGTTTACAAAATCGTGGAATTGAATCGAGTAAGTATTTGCGAGAGCTAGTATTTGTAAACAGGCCGCGGAGCGCAGCGGGAGTGCGTGGCTCCGAAAATACTTCAAACAGAAATTGAAATGACGCCAAGTGGTGGGGCAGACGCAGACGGGTGGATCGCAGGGCCCTCGTAAACTTTTCACTATACGACATCTCATTTTATTCTCGTTCATCTGTCTTTATGTCCGTTTAATTTATAGCGACTATAGCGGGCTCAAGATGGCGCGCGGTCAACGAAACTGTGTCACAAATAAATTAGTTCCGCTCGCCCATGTGTTTGCGTTTTCGATTTGTATCTGCGCATTTCGGCAGTTCGAAAATGCGATTTGACTGCGTTGTTTTTCGTCTTTATTATGTCAAACTTAGATGTTACAAAGACATAAAAAACCCTCATGACCATTTCTGTTATTCAAATCTATTAGTGGCACAAAATTTAAATTTAAACAGACGCGTTTTATAAGAATTTTTGAAACCTGTTTTAATAGCATTTAAATATCCTTTCAATGTATTACCGTGAATTGAATACATGATTCGTCGGTTAGGTATCTTTTGAGGCTCATTAAATATGCTGCCAACTGGTTTTCAAGGTGCAAACTGCCACAGTTCAGAACCCGTTCGCTATTTATGTTTGTAATCTACGTACGTCATTTGTCAGTTAATTATCTATTAAACAAAATATTTTCTACCTGTGTGTGTGACAATAAACATCTTTACCCTTGTGCCTAATAAGTTCATTATAGTTCTTAGAAACTGAGAGCGATATTCTAGTTTTATAATAGGTTACCTGTAATAACCTTGTCTTTAAAATTGAAATTAGGTGCCCTCGGATTTTACTGGTTGGCTATTCAAAGTAAAACGATACCTGATAAATATAAACCGAAAACCGATGAGAAGTTTTGAGGCAATCAGCAACAAGTCTTTTATCACCCACTACCACAAAAACTTTGGCCTCCAATAAATTACCGCTTCCAATAGGAGAATTTACTCGCCGTATTATTGTTGTGTCGACAGTCGGCAATAAAACTGTGTCTGGCGCTGATTACGCAATGGTTTGCACAAGTGTGGTCACATCCAGAAATGTAGATAGACAAAAGGATACTTTGGACTTAGACTTTTTCAAATGACAGAAACTTTGTTCGGAAATGAGGACGGCAGCGTTTTTCGATTGTGACGTCAGACTTGGTATAAATCTATCACATGCTACGCCTGTTTTCTGCTTTGTTCAATTTACGAAAGTAATTACTTACCTTTAGCTTCAGTTCTTATTAGGTAAGAAGAAGACTTACAAATGTGTAAACTGTGAACAATATCTACTTATTTAGAACAATACGCTCTAAAACGTGTACGCAATACGAACGAATTGTTTTTGCTTACAGTCAGTTCTAAAGAAACTTTTGTTGCCTCAGTCTGGACAACTTTGGAAAGCTTTGGAACTGGAGTCAAAACTGGAACTGAAATAGCTTTCGTAAGTCCACGAAGCAAGAGCTACTTGTACTTATTTCCTAACGGAAATTTTATTTATACGCTTGGAGTACTCAAATACGGACGCGGAGCTCTTATTTGCAGGGTCCATTGTAAAGTTCGTCTGCGTTACAATACCGTATAGGTAGAGATCTAAACAAACCACAGGGGGTTAAATTCGTCTTACCAAGTTAAATTCGTTATTTCTATTCTCAGTAAATCCCAGTTAAAATGCATTGTTTATAGGTGAAGGTACGCTGTCGTACCTTTTGTGAGGTTAGTTTTACTTAATAGGATAGCTTTCGAATCTCTAATGGGTTATTTAATTAGAAGCCCTAAACTAATCGAACCACAGTAGTAAATAATTGTACCGTGTGGCGCCGGATTAAGAATAGCGTCACTCCATTTCCTTCCGTTGATGTCGTAGAAGGCGACTAAGGGAATCAATTACCAGGAGACGGGCAGCAGCGTCTTCCTGAGATTCCAACCGCATACTGCGATCGCCAACCCGCCTGCCAAGCGTGGCGATTATGGCAAAACCCCTCACGGTTATGAAAACCACGAAGGAGGCATATGCCTTGCAGTGGGCGTCAAGTGGCTGATGATGATGATGAAAGAATTATACAACTTTACTATTTTAGCTCGAAATATCGTAGTTCGAAAAGGTTTTGTGAATACACGCAGTAACTTTGTTGGCTTCACAGACGTAGGCGAAATTGGAGAGAACTCTTATTTAAAGATACTGAGTGTACAGGGTCATTCAAGTAGGTTACGTACGTAGCACCAAGCACCAAAGGGGCACGGGATCTTTACTTTGCTTATTTTTAATGATATGGGGGACGCGGAGGTCTGGATGGTGATTCTGATTACGTCTCAGCAATATTTCTTGACTTTTCTGCAAGATTGCACGAAAGCGAAAAGCATATCCAAAAAAACCAATAGGTTAAAAAATATGAGTACCAATGTTGTACGTAGGGATAGAAGAGTGGAAGACCAATGCGTAATTATTAAAATCCGGCTTACGATACAATTGAATGGCACCTATATCAACGATACCTTAATTTCCTCACTACTTCACTTTTTCTGACGAAGTATCTCGAAAACATCACTTTCTCCTTGCAAAACCACTTAACCGATGAAGGGGTATAGGTAACGTTTTCACCGCTACCTAATGATAGAGGCAGAAATAACGCGAGCGGATCTTGCTTGCCCCTAATTAGTGCACTTTCTTGTGTGCGTACCGTCTCGAAGCCCGTCACGCGTGTAGGTAGGTACACTGTTCGCTTCTAGGAAACCAACAGTTGTTTTCATTGGCATTCCTCGCACGCCGCGACGGAACAATGCGACCATACAATTCAGTGGGAAAACGACGAGCGACCTCTGCTATTGTTGGCGCTTCCACGCCTTCTTTCCACTGTTGCCAACTGCACACGCTAACAACTTACTACCCGACCGGATTAACTTGGCACGCGGCCACCTTGAATTCGCATACAAACTGCGCACCATGCTATCTCAGCACGGTTGTAAGTTGTAACTCTGATTATTATCGACGTCTCACGATTTGCTTCTAACCTCAAAACCACCTCAAACTCGTTACGTATATGTGTAGCGTGAAAGGCTTGAAGGATTAGATTGGATAGGCCTGGTTTTCCTTTCGAATAAGCTCAGATTTCCGTTTCACTCTGTGAAAAAACTTGTTGTAGATGAAGTTTGTAGCCGTGGGACGCATTTTTGAATCCCACTTCTGATGTTGTGCAAAACGCAGATTAAGGAAATGGAAACTAGTGACACGATGTCTTTAGTAACCATCTAAGTTTATCAGGTAGTTTTTGACCAATTGATCATCGGCGGTGGCGGCATGCGGTATAACTTCAAACGTTCCTCTTTTCGCAACGCGTTCAAGATTAACGCGTAAACCGTTGTTCATCGCCGAGGTGCGCCCGTGTATTTCCGTAGCATATATATATATAAATCTTTTAATACAAACGGATGTACTATTTACGTTTGCAGAGGCGACCCGAAAGAAGGCCGTGGGGCTTTGCTTTACACAACCGCACTTTCTTGAGGCATTAATCAACGTCGCGGCTAACCATAGCCGTCGTATCGGGGATTAGCAGACAGTATTGTTCTATTCTTCGCGAGTAATTAATAGCCTTTGGCAAGTGTGAGATCACCGCGTTTCGTGACGCTGACGACGTCTTTTAATAAGACATTTAATTGCATTAGCTATTTGGGTCTTTGGGAAATTGTGTCCGAGACAGAGATACTGGCGCTCGATAGCTGCCGGCCCACACGCAACGGCCAATGGCCTCTGGCCTCTGTGGGCCCGGGGGGCAATTGTCTATCTTTTGAATCTATTGCGATCCCTTTCAATTGGACGTTTGTAAGGTTCTGACGAACTTCAGACTGCATTTATTTGACACGAGCTGTCATTGAAAGTGATAGGGATAGGGATTGCGACACGTTTTTGAAGGGTATTGAATGAATTAAATCGCAAATTTTCTACTGCGTTTCGTTAATGCATTGTAACATTGCACGTAAAACTTATATGAAAATTAAATATACGTTTTTTTTTTTGTAAAAATGTTATACTTATATTGACTTTGGTTTTGTTGAAATAATTGTGTTTATTTTTTAAATATTTTAATTTCTATGTTAAAACAATGAATCGATAAAATAAAAACTTAAGAATAACATAACGTTTTAAAGTTAACGACGAGCGCCGATTTCGTTCGGGAAGATGATTGGTATTGCGACTCCCAAACTTAGACAAGTCGCGATCATAATCCCAATATGTACCTTTGTAAACAGTGTTATCTGTTCAGCATATTTTACCGTCTGAAATAAGAAGAACTGACCATGCCATTCACTGAGTGGATTTTCAAAATAGGAGTAGGTAAAGTCGCCGCAATCCACACCGAGCAGAAGCAGAGAATAGAGCTGGTTCACTGTTTAGATGGGGTGGCTTGCTTAGAACCATTTTTAACAGACTTCAAAAAAAGGAAGATAAAGATAAAGATAAAGAGATTTATTTGTCAAACATGTGTACAGAAAGGTGGTATTAACATATTTTGCCATAATAGGCGTACAAATTTTTATAATTATTGATAGTAATAGCATAGCATTATATTATATTAACATCGTGAGTAAAATTTCAAAAAGATTAATTAATTATTTTTTTCTTAATTCGTCGGAATCTTTTTTAGGGTACTGTAGTGGTCAAGGAACCCTTATAGTCTCGCCATGTCCGTCCATCTGTCTGTCTGTCCGTCCGCGGCTTGGCACAGAGAAGGTAAGTACTAGAGAGCTGAAATTTGGCTTAGATGTACATATTTGTAACGCCGACAAAAGGGAATTTTTTTTAGGGTACCTCCCCTACACCTAAATTAGGGATGCAATTTTATTTTCTCGCCTACACCATAGTGTGGGATATCGTTGAATTGGTCGTTGAAAAATATTGTGGGTGTAGGAAAACCATTCTCAGGGTTCCGTACCCAACGGGTGCCAAACGGGACCCTATTACTAAGACTTCACTGTCCCTCTGTCTATCTGTCTGCCCGTCTGTCTGTCTGTCTGCCTGTCCGTCCGTCCGTCCGTCTGTCTGTCACCAGGCTGTATGTAACTCATGAACCGTGATAGCTAGGCAGTTGAAATTGAAATTGAATTCACAGATGATGTATTTCTGTTGACGCCATAACAAACATACTAAAAACTGAATAAAATAAATATTTAAGGGGGGCTCCCATAACACAAACTTGATTTTTGCCATTTTTTCTCGATCTTTGTGTCTAATGTTGTATAGATAATGGTACGGAACCCTTCGTGCGCGTATTTGTTTTGCCGTTTTTTGCTCGATATTAATAACGGCAACAGGTAGACGCTTGAAATATTTCTATATTCGCTTCAAAAATAAATAAATAAAACAAAATAAAATAAACATTTAAGGGGGTCTCCCATACAACAACCGTGATTTTTTGCCATTTTTTCTCGATCTTTGTGTCTTATGTTATATAGATAACGGTACGGAACCCTTCGTGTGCGAGTCCGACTCGCACTTGGCCGGTTTTTTTATAGTTACTCGTGCATTTGCTTTCGGAAAACACAATTTGGCGGAGTCTTAGTGATATTCACAAAAAATCGTGAAATATTTTTTTTTTAAATAAAAAGAAAGAGAAACATGCTGAGCTAACTGCCAATCTTCGCTAGTCGGAGAGGCACCTGAAGAAGAAGAAGAAAATAAAAATAAAAACCGACTTCAACACGCTACAGCACTAAAAAAGAGAAATGATTTAAACGAATATGACCTTTAAATTCGATGTAGATATTGTAGAAATATAGATATTTTCTTAATTTGGTCTTCTTCCACCTCCTTTGTGTTACTTTTCTTTCCAGTAAGCATTAACATGTATCATAACGACATGAAAAACAATCCGGGTACTTCTTTCCCGCATAAGTTCAAACTGTCTACCGCTAGCATAATTCTTGCAATATCGTAAACGCGAAGTCCATCTCGCACTACGCCCACGGGCGAGACTCACTCGACGCCTGATGAGCGGCAATTTACCAGAGCAATTTTGAAACGTAATCCATCTGTATGCTTATTGTAAACAAACAAAACGCCCTAAACAACAAAGCCTCGAACGTGGGCCGTGGCGACCTGGCGACGGAACACACAATGGCAATCTGCGGCTCGAATGTTGCGTCACGGTCTATGCTCACTGGAAATTAACCGTTCGTTAAACATGCCACCAAGCTGCTTTTGGATTCTTGCTGGGCCAAGAACCTTATTTTCTTTTAAACGGATTATCAAAGCTTATGTGTGTATACCCAAAGGCCATCTGTCGTATAGAGAGAGAGCTTTTGTCCTCATCACTGTGACAAGTTCATTCGACGGATACTCCTCTTTTATCGAGTGAAGTTGAAATTGGCATCTGGGTGACGCCTCTGGTAATCCTCAGTCTAGCAGTGATGAACTCGAGCCTCTATAGCTAATAGACGTTTGTTTGTACCGAGCCATCGAGTCAAGAACCTCGACACAAATCAACCGTGAGGTATGAACGCCCACGGTCGCGAGGCAACGACTTCTGGCTACACTACAGTTCACCTAGCAAGCTTACACGGATACACGGCTTTGTTTAATACTCCTTCATAAAATCCCTACGATAATACGTAACGTAGATCCACGCCTATTTTACAAAATAGGATAAGTAGTGGCCTCGTACTCCTTTGAAATCTTCTTATTTGGTCCTTAAACTCCATGAGGATTATATACGGCTATATTTCACCACTGACCATGCCATGCTCAACGATGTGGCTTCTTGCGCTTTTGATCTTTTATAAGTTGTTCTTGGCCTTTCCTCTCACTAATTACCCAAGGGAGTAGGTTAGAAGGTATGATTCTCCAAGGGTAGTCCATTTTTGTCATCAAGATTTTTTAGAGTTCGATCTCATTCTTCTAGATGTTTTCCATCACAGTTTCACTAGTCTTTAGACTTTGGTTTAGAGGTTTAGACCTTGTCTGCATTGGTTTCTCGTATGCCAATAATCTGAACACTATGAAAACAACTGTCAGTTGGTTTTTCACATGAATTTTGGCCAACTGACGTATCGTAAGAGAAATAAAAGGTCAGTTTAAGCACCGATTGGCGTAAGTACAACACGTTCTCATAAAGTCGATGTTGCCGAGTGATATTCTTCAATTTACTGTTGCAAAACCCCTCGGCCGGGTCACGCACGTACTCGTAAGTTACGTGATTTCTCGAACGAGATTTAAATTCCGAACGGTATTTAATCGGAGCAGAGCAATCTTGCGCAGATAAGGCGGATGTTCTCCTTTTAATTAAGAGTCGTTTTGGACCGGTTCGCTGGTCGACTTGATCTATGAGGCTGTAGACTAATCTCATTTGATAAATTAAATTTAAAATTTAAAAAACCCCCGATACAAAAAACTAACTCTTAAAAGGTAAAACCGCATCAATGTCGCTAATTTCAGCCAAATCAAAGCAACAAAAGTTTTGGCGGCCATTTTTTTTAGCCATTTTGTTTTTCATTTTATCGCACTTAAATTTGGCCAAGGTGTACGTTGTTTTAGTCAAAGCACCATCCCTATATCTCTTACCGTTTTGTCAGGCAGTTGACCATGCCCATAAACGGCTCAGTGGATTTCCATCAAACATAGCTAAGAACTAGCTAGCTTTCATTTAAAAAAAAAACCGCATCAAAATCGCTTGATCCGTTTATGCGCTACGACGGAACGTACAGACACACAGACAGGCTTCAAACTTATAACACCCCTCTTTACGTTGCGTCGGGGGTTAAAAAGGGAGATTGCGCAAGTTTATTGCGAAAACTTCGAAGCTATTACAAGCTGACAGGAAAAACTATGAACATTTCATCGGTTGCGGACTCTTTTCCACGATGAAGCTAAATGAAAAGTGGGAATTTTCCCCGATATAGGTTGACTGTACTGTGGTAAAGATTTAGAATGTAACCCGAAGTTTCAGATAAGCGAGATATAAAATGACCGCACGCAACAGTCGTAAATAATAAATGTTAATTCATAATCAAGGAGTTAGCTACCTACCTACCTGCATTGTGATACCTAGTTATGACTTTGATGTAGTGAATACTGCAGTTACAATTTAGTTATTCCAATCGAGAGTGGAATTCTTGCAATTAATAAACTGTTGTGACTAGTTCGTGATAAACTGCTGATAACTTTTCACACGCGTTGTAACTGCAGTAAACATTAATCTGGTCTTCATGTTTATCTACGTCTAGACAAGTCTTCCATCCTGATTATCAATTAAACACCGTTAAGAGTTTATTACTGTCGTGATGAAGTAACATCCACTTTCTATTCTACGCGCTAATTATCTAACATGAATATATTAAATTATTAATTAATGAATATATCCAACTTTAGCGTCTAATTCGGACGTTATGCTATTATGTTATGACATTGAACAAATGACTTTCAGTGCGTATACACGTATTTCAGGTCTCATTGGGGGGCCCCGGACGTGTACTAGTACTTTAAAAAAAATTGCCCTCACGTCACAATCACAATATTTGGATAATTTGCTGATGACTAAAATAATTTGTTATAAGAAATAACTGTTTTTTAACTGTTATAATTTAATAAGTTCCCTATTAAAACTAGACCACGCCCCACAAACATACTTGCCATGCACAAATGCAATCTATGAGTGTATAATTAAATCTGTCAGTGGCATACCTCACTGCTCTTGCGACATTGAGCTTCATCAATTCAATAACGTGTCCTTCCCTCTCTAGGAAGTTCACCAGAGGGGGATAGAGCGCAAAATGTCGTGCTATGAAAATTTCATAGATTTTGATACATCTTAGCACAAAGAACACAAAGAATAAAAATGAAAAGCAGCCAATTGTGAGTCGGACTCGCGCACACAGGGTTCCGTACCATTATCTATAGAACATTAGACAAAAAGATACAGAAAAAATGGCAAAAAATTACGTTTGTTGTATGGGAGCCCCCCTTAAATATTTATTTTAATTTAATTATTTGCAAATATAGAATTTATGACATGTGTATATTATTAGGTATCATTTATATATTAGTTAAGTCCAGTTATTTATTTCAATTTTTCTTTTTTTGTGTTATGAATGAATTTAATAAATACTTAATTATTTATTTTGAAGCGAATATAGAACTAAATATTCTGTAAATATTTCAAACGTCTATCTGTTGCCGTTATTAATATCGAGCAAATAACGGCAAAAAAATTACTTTTGTTATATGGGAGCCCCCCTTAAATATTTATTTTATTCTGTATTTGTTGTAATATCGGCAACGGAAATACATCATCTGTAAAAATTTCAACTGCCTAGCTATCACGGTTCCTGAGATATAGCCTGGTGACAGACAGACCGACAGACGGATAGATAGACGGACAGTGAAGTCTTAGTAATAGGGTCTCGTTTGGCACCCTTCGGGTACGGAACCGTAAAAATATTACAATTACTTGGTGGGAGCATGGGACTTCTCATAGTTAGAATTCACGACAACTGATCACTCACAACACAAGGTATCCTAGTTTGGGACCAGCAGGACAAGTGATTGCGTCGTGTGGAATTTATTATTATTATTGCCCATACATTTTCGACGTCAAATTCAGGTAATAGTTGTCTATTCAGTGGTTGATTTGCTTGCTGACAAAGCGTGAAGCCTATTGGGACCAAGCGGAGCGTGGCCCGCCCGATGCTATCGGCGCTTTCTATCGGCCGAATAATCATGTTATTGTACACATATACTCACGTGAATTCAACTTTATGTCTTTGCGATAAGAGCTGTCCATAGTTCACATTGTAAAGGTTCATCAGCTAACATGTGATTGCCTTTGTTGAGGAAGACCGGTCACATTATCGTATGGCCATCGACGTGCCCACCTTGATACGCAAGTAACAGCTTCAGTATTGCAAGCGCATTCATCATTGTGATGTCAACTTCAAGTATGTAATTATATATTAGTTACATCGAAAGCTGTACTTAACTTATATCGATAGTCGATAGCCTACTTTCGCTTATGTTTTGTGTTCCGGTGAATATACGTTTTTGTAAATCCACTAATAAGCTGGCTGTATGCCGCTAAGAATCAATAATAAATAAACCATAAATGGTATCAGAGCTCTCTCTTATTTATTCTTCCTTATTCCATCTCATTTGCTCTATCTTACACGCTGACGTCTATGTAGTTACCATGTGGAGAATACAATTTATTTAATTAGTTTATTGAATACTTAGCCCGCCATCTGCGTAAATGGTGAGATATTAAACCTTTTGTAGCAGTACGTATCCCTAACTACCTACTAAACTCCACATTAGGCACGTCGCAAGAACATGACCGCCAGTCATGAAAGACAAACATTACGCCCTGTTTGCTTTATCCCACCAACAGGGGAATGTGTGCTGTAAACCAAATGGGGTAAGTGGCGAGATCGTGTGCGGTGGGTGCCGAATTCGCCCGCCATTTTGTCTAACCAGTGGAGGGAGTAGAACGGGCAGTCACGCACGGATACCACGAGGTCGATTTATACCGAGGAAGCTACCGGAGACCGATCGAATTAATCTTTGCAAATCCATTGTCGTTATGCACCTTGTCTATTTACCTGCCTTCTGTCCATGGTCGCCTTTAGGGTACCGTTAAATAGTGACTACTAAACTAAACTCTAGATTGGGATATGGCAATGTGTTAAATAAAACCGGCCAAGTGCGAGTCGGACTCGCGCACGAAGGGTTCCGGACTCGCGCACGAAGGGTTCTATACAACATTAGACAAAGATAGAGAAAAAAACTGCAAAAAAATTAAATTTGTTGCGTGGGAGCCCCCCCTTAAATATTTATTTTATTCTGTTTTTTGTATTTGTTGTTATAGCGTCAACAGAAATACATCATCTGTGAAAATGTCAACTGCCTAGCTATCACGATTCATGAGATACAGCCTGGTGATAGACAGACAGACAACAGACGGACAGACAGACGGACAGTGACGTGTTAGTGATAGGGTCCCGTTTGGCACCCTTCGTGTACGGAACCCTAAAAAACAAGCCAAACACTACCACTGATATAAAGTTGATGAAGGCGCTACTAGTCGTACTCGTAATTTCATAAAAGATAAGGACAGATATTTATTTGTGAAACATGAGTATGAATAAATGGTACAATAATAAATATTTGTTCATGTTTTGTCATTATAGACAAAAAAATTTTTAATAAGAGAGAGCACCCAATAAGAGGGATACTCGTACAAGCAATATTATAATATGTACATAGTTGTACTGTCACAATATCAATAGTTATTATTCCGTTTACGCCGAATTGCCAAAGGTGACATATTCCGTTTTCCCATATTTTATTCAGTAGTTCCTGGTCCGCCTATATCTATCGAATATTCGTAGACCTCAGACTAGCCGCAGAGCTTATTTTTACCTATTCGTACATAACGAGGTAAGTACCGAAATAAGATCAACTTTACCTTTGAGCATCCATCACCGTTTTCTGTTTAGGTTAGTTAACCTTTCTCAAATTCATTCCACCCATAGGGGGCACAGAAAGGTTGCAAGCTGCTTTTGAGTAAAGTTATTTATCTCTGGACATCATCACGCATCGAACAATGTCCAGGTGGAACACCTGAATTAGGTCTTGGTGCGTTTTTATTGATACAAGAACTGGTTCTGGGTTTGCGTAGGTAATTGTTTTTCCTGTCATCGTCTTATCTAATGGGATTTCCAATACCTGTTATTCGATCTGAGCTGAGCTGAGCTTCGCAATTCACATCCGAGCCCACCGTCGCAGAAGTCCTACCAATACTTGAGGTCTATGTCGTCGTCGGACTACGACGAGGAAGACATCATCATCTTCATTCGATCTGGGCTCGAGTCTCACGTACGTATTATAATAGAAATAGCTTATTATTCTGTACTTGAATAGGTACTGATATGGAGATAAAGATGATCTGAAATACCAAAAGATGTAGAATTTCATCCTTCTTTGGCTAGCTGAAGTAAATCAGCTGATTCAATCCGTTGGAACGTGGTCCGAACTTAACTAATTACGGTTTATTTATGAAAACACAATTTTACTACGGAGACTCATCATCATCAGCCATTTGACACCCACTGCAGGACATAGGCCTCCCTCATGGTTTTTTCAAGCTTCCCGGTCTTGTGCGCCGCCCGCATCCAGCGACTCCCCGTCGCCGTAACCAGATCGTCAGACCATCTGGTGGGGGGCCTGCCCACGCTGCGTCGTCCGGTCCGCGGTCGCCAGGTCAGAACTTTTTCGCCCCAACGGCCATCATCAATATGTGCCCCGCCCACTGCCAGTTCAACGGAGCAATTCTTCGAGCAATATCAGTTACTCGGGTTCTTTTGCGGATCTCCTCATTCCTGATTCGATCACGCAGTGAACGAAACGGAGAGTTTACCACAATCTATTTATACTGCGCTTATGGAGTATTTGAATGAAATCTTGTTTTTATAACAATGTTATAGTCCATGTAGTTTATAAGCCGACATGACAGTCATAGCTCAACTAAACTCGATACAAGGAGCAGGCACTGAGGCAAAACTCTAAGCTAAGACAGCTTTCGCAGCAAAAACACGACCATACATTGGTTAATATGATATTTAGATATTTATGTAAGTATTTTTAAAAGTTTCTCTTTGTTATGTTTGTTGTGCATCGATTGAATATGTTGTCAGACAACCCACTAAAAAACTGACAACTCTGACAAGAGATTTCACCGACCAAGCGAGTGTCTTTGTACCCTACGACGGTCGGATAGAGGTTGAGAAAGTGCAGAGCGAACGCCTCTATCGAATAACAAAGCGACCACGGTGTTCCTCTAAGCACAATACAAATCCAAATACACAAGGATAGCTCGGCTGTCCGTTGTTTGAATCGTATTGCATCCGTAATGTGTGAGGCTAACTGTCTACCGATTTTGCATTGAGTTAGTACGCCAATACAACTAGCAAAAGAGTGGCGAACTATTTCAGGTGGACAGTGTTTGCCAGAAGTGTGACCCAGGTCATATTGGGTATATAAAATAAATAATAATAATAATAATGCGAACTTTTATTTTCATAATAAACTGAAATGGTTTTGGGTAAACAGAAACGGTGAAAAACTTTCCTTGTGTTAGGAACTGGCTTCTTCCCACGATTTTGACTTTATTTTAGTACACAATACGGTAAGACTTAAGTTTCATTTACAATTATGTCATCAAATGGTTGTGTTCATTTCTTCTGGGCCACTCGTGCAAGTGATTAATATGTGTATCTTTTCCACTTTTGAAAAGACTATACTCTGTTTCATGATCTATAGTTTCAAGGTTCGAACAGTTTTGTTTTCATTTCTTCTGAGCTGTAGTAAGTAAGAGCCTTGTAAGTTGTTACCTCTGGTGTGTTGTTTTAATGATACGAATGTTCGTTGCGCAACGGACTGGGGGCTATGGGCGTCGCGTGTGTCACGTGACCGGAATACCGGTCTAGTCTGTCAAATAACAACAATGCTCGATGCTTCATACATAAAAATGTTTTTATAAACCGCGAACGAAGCACGTTGTCGATTGATCTTTTTGTCAGGCACTTCATGCTCACCTAAGTTGCCGATTCTCGCTAGAGTTACAAAAGAGCAAAGTGCCCCCGGAATGACCATAGACTACAGAGGGAGGCAATTAAACCCGCGGCGCGCCATTGGCACGAGAGCGGCTATCGTGAACGTAAATCGTGCTACCGTAAATGCAAAGGAATGCTGCCACAATGCAACGGCCCACATTACCTTTAACGTCTGAAAACGTGTCGATTCGAGCCCGATAGCGCTAGTAGCCTGGCCTTGCTCCAACCGTCCAATTTAAATTGCGCACCAGTCGAATACGCTCTGTGGAACATTAATTTATGCAGCGTAACCGGTCCACAGTTAATCAATTCAACGCTCGGTTATTATTATTATTGTTAATTCATCGCTGAGTCAACCGGCACCTACAGGCCATATCCGACATGTGCCCTCGATATTCGTTTCACATATAACGAATATCCTCTTGCGATGTCTTTTTAAGTATCGCATGACGGTGATGTCATACTAATGCCGCAGAATGTAAAATAGGCAAGAAATATGAGGAAAAGAGATGACGCAGCGCCTCAATCGACGTGCTAAACAGTTTCCTTTAGTGCCTCGGCGAAGCTTGGTGGGAAAAAGAAATTTAATAGCTGACACACGACACGAACTGATAACAGAAATAGAGCGTGTTAACTCGTGGCATGTGATGTTTGACGTGAAGCTGGCTTATGTTGATAATTAGATTTACTTACATAAGTATATAAGTAGTGTAAGCTGTGTAAGTACACAATTGAGTGACTTAAAAGTAGGATGGTTGCCAATTGATTTGATCACCTAGCCAATTGGGAACACTGCCGCGCATCTACTCAGCATGACGCAAGATAAATCTCTCGATCACGGTCGTATAAATATTATCTGTAATGACGTAATTGAGTCAATACCAAAGGGGATCGCCTATTAGAGAGCAAAACATCGCAATTGAATGAATCCTCGCAATTTGAAACTAATAACTGCAATTTGAAATTCTATTTGCGGATAGCTTGATCTCTCAATACAGTCTCTTATTGGGTAATTTGATCTTATTCTGCAGTGGCAGAGTAGAGTTTCATACGATTCGTGACAGGAATAATAACGTTTTACAAACATTTGTAGGGTCTATTCCCTCTGGATTGAGGTGGCGAGGGCTCCGCAGGCTATTCGCGTCCTGGCAACGCTTACAAAGGGGTGTTTTGAATTCAGCTGTTTTATGGATTGAAACCAATTTCACCCCCTCAGCTATGACCATTGTAACTATTCTGCCTACAGTCCTTTGCTAAGGCTGGGGAGGGACGTTTTCCGTGACTTGCCGCATTATCATCACCATAGCAACTTTTCAAGAACGGCTTGCCTTTATGAGCTTGTCAGTAGCACAAAGAAGACAAAAGGTCTCATCCACGGCCTCGTTTATTTAGATCTCTATCAATGTCATCCGCGCGCTGAAGCGCTTGTTTGACATCTGGCGCTAACTGAAAACCAGCGCTAAGGGCTTAATAAACCCTTAGCACACCGTTGAGTTAGCTGCTTATTGCAGCAGCAGACACACCGCGACCACTTTGTTTTTTTATTTACTTTGAAATTAATTAATTTGTATTAATGTCTTTGTATTTGTAATTTCTTGTACCTATTAATGTCTGCCTAATTTCTTTTCTTTTTTGTTATGTTTATTTCATTGTGCCTTTGTGTGTGTGACTGTTGTTCCAAATAAATGTATTTCTTCTTCGTCTCATCCGAAAGACTTTGTAGGTTGCCTCATAAGGAAAATAATCTCGAGATTGATACTTAAGTTACAGAAACATTTATGCCGCGTGGAACTTCCTGCAAAGAAGTAGATGAGCTAAATCACCGGTCGGACAAGATGAGCCCCCGAGGACACAGTTTCTCTAATAAAGGGCTCTTTGTTAGCGTAAATAAAAGAATAACTAATCAAAAGTTACTGCTGAGCTCGATTCATGGGTTACAACGGAAACACCGCTTGTGGGTTTGTGGGCGAAAGGAGGGGTCCCACCCACCCCCAGCCCGCGGCGCCCCCAAATTGTGACATTTTCCTCTCAGTCCCTTCGCAGTTCAATAATCTTTCAACGGCACGAAATTCGAGAATCAAACGCCCTTTGTTTGTAACTTTCTTCATTCTCTTAAATAAATAATCTCTCTTTTATTCTCGTTCGTTGGGCTCACTTTTATGTCCCCTTTGCGAATTTTTCAGTATTCTCTTTCCAGCTACGGGCAATAATAACGATTTGTAGCAAAGTTAAAATTCGAGGTGATAATTTACGAAGCGTTTATAAACAACGCTAATTCGAATGCGAACGTAACCGAATCGACTGCGTAGTAAACTGTAAATCTATCGACGCGATAAAATTCAACACAGTAATGAAAACCAAACAACCGAAGAATGCGGACTTGACGGAAAAAAATTGTGTTACATGTTTACAACGAAACATCGGTTCGATTAACCCAACATCGTAACGTGACGTAACGTCATTTGGCTAGTGTCCAAATGCCACAAACAGTGGCATACAGTTGCGAGAGCCGATAGTAGAAACATACAGCTGCGATATATCCAGACCATAGAAGACTTTCCACCAAGAGCTCTCACATACTGTCCCATTGTATTCAATTTTTTATAGAATTACTACTGTATATGTAGGTATCAGGTGTTTAGGTAAATAGCCCACCTTTACCAAACGAAACCGTAGCCACGAGTAGTAAGTGATAGAATCCGTTTAAGCCTGCACCCTGCATTTGTAGGGTTCCGTACCTCAAAAAAAGAAAAACGGAACCTTTATAGGATCACTTTGTTGTCCGTCCGTCCGTCCATCTGTCTGTCTGTCTGTCAAGACCCTTTATCTCGGGAAGGCGTGGGAGATGTCGAGTTGAAATTAAAACCATACACTCAGGGCTAAAGTCCCTTGAAGTTGCAAAAAAATCAAACTTATAAGTTAATGTAAAAAGGTTACGGCCGTTTATGCTGCAAAAGATGTTTATTTCGACGCTCTCCAGGGAATCAAAATTTATAGGCAAGTAATGCCTGTGTATACAAAAAATTCCGTGTGGCGCCGCATTTAGAATAGCGTCACTCCATTTCCTTCCGTGGATGTCGTAGAAGGCGACTAAGGAAATTAATTACCAGGAGACGAGCCGCAGCGTCTTCCTGAGATTCCAACCACATACTGCGATCGCCAACCCGCCTGCCAAGCGTGGCGATTATGGTTATGAAAACTACGAAAGAGGCCTATGTCCTGCAGTGGGCGTCAAATGGCTGATGATGATACAAAAAATACAGGGAAAAATCTGAAACTATATAGGTACATTTGTAATTAAACCATGAAAAAAATTGTCTTTGAAGTTCGGGAAAAGCTCGGAAAAACAGCGAGACTTGATTCCTGAACTATTTATAATATATAAATACCTCTAAATTTCTACGGAACCCTCGGTGGGCGAGTCGCACATGTCCGTTTTTTTTATGTAGCCTTCTTAAAATGGGTGTCCCACTGCAGGGCAAAGGCCTCCCCCCTTTTGGACCAAGATTTTCGGTCATTTGTCACCTCTGACCACTCCGGCAAGGATTTGTGGAGATCATCTTCTCGGCCGCCCGTGGTTTTGCACCCTGCAATGCGACATAAAAATCTATAGGGGCTGATAACCAGCCTACCTGCAAACCCTATTATATTATAAGGCTATTATGTTTCCTTAGTCACAAAACTCACAAAGCAGACTTTTGGCTACTTTCAGCAGTTAACAGTTGGGCTGGTCGTTAAATGCGGTCCTAATGGCTGTTTTGAATACATCGGGGTGGAGGCAAGACTGGGTGGCCCCTCCCTCCTGACTCACTCACGTACGTTGAGGGGGCATGAGGACGGTTGCCGTCGCCCGTCCGTGTGGTCTACAACAACGAAGTAGAGCTGTTTGGTTTTTGTGTTATTGGCTTTCTAAGTTTTTCAACCTTGAACATCCCCTCGTCAGGCTTTTGAACTCATGCCATCTCTTAGACGCGTTTTGAAAGGGTAGACTGTAAACAGGGAGACGATGTAAATGGCCGTCGGAAAAGTGTTGAACCACTCCTTAGTAGTGGTTAACTAATACTATTCGAAGAAGACATGGGACGTTAGTGCCTACTTTATTCATTTCATTAAGATATACTTCTTTGTGTATTGCCAGTTTCGCGAAACGTGAGTCTAATTTGATAGAACAGTAACAGTTGACCTTCCGGGATTACGAATCTATACACTTTTGCTCCGAAGTCTTTGATCACGATCTCTTCAATTTCCGGCAGATTAAAAACTGGTTCCAATGCCGGAATGCGGCTTCACAACAACAATAGTCGATTGCGCTATTTGACTATTGAATTACTCGTGCCTCGGGAGCACGACTCTCGGGGCGTCTCATGCGCACGTATTTGTCCCATGATCTTGCATATCACCATGATCACAAGCAAGAAAAAACATACAAATAATCCTTATTTTTCCATCCAAAATTTAAGTACAACAGTAGTAGTACAATATAACACAATAGACGTAATTTATGTATGGAAATACTGAGGCCTATTAGTGGAGTGTTGAGAAAAAGAAGCAAATGCTGTTAAATGTTGGGCAGTTTTCAGTCAAAGACAAAAATTTTATTCACTATAAAAACAAAATGTTTACTTAATGAACGTCAGTGCTGTTTATTTCACAATTAATAGATTATGCGAAGGAGAAGCTAACAAAGAAACTCCACATTTATTATTTTCAAAACAGGTTTGCCTAATTAACAGAGGTCATGGTGTATGTAACTTAATAGAAGAAGACAGAAGTGTAGGAATAAAACCAGCGTATATTATAATCATAGAAGCGAGTGACTGTTTACAGGCGAACATAATAAGGATTTAAATTTGCATTATTTCAAATGTCAGATGCTTTTTACTTAGTTTAAAGAGGATCATAATAATTGCTGCAACGTACGTACAAACGGCCACGGCCTCTCATGGCAGGAAGTGCTAAGCGGTAATTCCTGCTAATAATAACAGCAAAATAATACGTCGACTAACTGGAAATTCTTATCAACAAAGGATTTGAACAGTTATGTCCATTATCGGTCCATAATCTCAACTGCATTGTCCTGGTTCTGTAAAACGCTCTGTGAAAAATCTCAAGCCATTTTATGACGCGCTTGTTGATGGATTATTGGATACCGTTTTTGTGTTTGATAAAAAAATAATAGCCATTCACTGAATCGAGACTTCTCAGTGTGACGATTACGATCTGTCACTCAGTCTTTTCTTTATGAAACGCGCAGTAAAAAGTGTTTCTAATGTAACAATGGAGTAGCAGGAAACGGCGGGCTGTGCACAGCTGTCCGATTGTTACACCTTGGCTCCTAAATTCTAAAGAAAGGAAAGCAATTGCGGCATTCGTTTACATAATTTAAGGTCACCTTGAGTATTGGCGAGAGTGTCATGATGCCACGACATGACAAGACAAGATAAATAATGTTATGTTAGTTCATTAGACACTTGTACGGCTTTGTGTGTGTATTCGTTAGTTATGTACGAGCCATACGACATGACATGTGTTGTACAGAGTTGTGTAGCCGACTCAGCTATTGCGGTAGTGCTGGGAGGGTGGGCCGTTGCGGTGTTCCATTTTATATTATTATTACACAGAACATGCCGCGGCAGACTTTCATTCGTGATGAATGCACGCCCGTATGGAACAGGTTCACCTGTTCGTGGTTCTACCTTAACCGCAGACCTATCGTGGAAATGAAGTTTCAGAGAAAGGAAGTTCTAATTTAATAGAAGTGCACGTAGAGCGATCGAATGGCCAGTGTAATTTCGTTTAGTTGGAACTTCACTTCTCACTCGGAGAGTTTGCTGATAGAAGGGGGTTATTGTAGGACGTTTACTTTCCATCATTGTGTTTGTTGATCAAGTGCGTTTCTGCGATGGGAACAATGCAAAGAGCCCCCACACGTCTTACCGCTTTCCACCTCCCATTGTGCGCGCAATCAAATTGAAATACCCACCGGCGGCGCGGCGGCGGCGGTGCCACCACGCGCTATTTACTCAGCCGCTAACAATGGAAACCGATACAGAATTAATTGCAGCTAGCGTGCTGTATAATTGCCTGTTTGCATTCCTCTCGTATCGTATCGTGTCATGTGGAGTTACGTGCGTCGATTGAGCACAGCGGAAGTGGATAAAAAATGCGTTCTCTCGACACGCCTCGCGAGATAAAGATAATCTATGGATGCCCCCGATTCTTGGCCGTTTTTATCGTGTACGCGATTGGCAGACAGCTGCGGCTCGCCCTCTAGTCTTTGTGCGCTTGAAAAGGTGCTCTCTGATGGCTGATTAGTGACGAAGGTCAACTTTTCGCTCTATATTTCTAATACAACACATTCTGTTGAACTTTGGGCTGTCAAATTCATCTCGAGAATTGTCGACTGCGGTACTCTACATCGCGAGGTGAGATGATACTGCTGTGTAATGAAAAGGCTGTTAAGGGAGCTCCGTGTAATACGGATTGCGAAGAATTCAATTAAGTCCAAGTAGTTATGGAAGTTCAGTGTAGGTATCGGTTTACAACATGGCAGCCGGGTCGCGCAGGACGATCGTGACCAAAAGGAATCCGGCCCAGGGCCTTGCCTTGCCGAACCCTCATCAATTATGCGCGAATGTGGATGTTTCGACTCGGCAGAGGCACATTTTATTATTCCGTGCGGTTTCTGACATTCCACTCCACTCGACCGGTTTTGGCCGCAGTGTTGAAATAAGATCTTTTTTGTTAATGTTTCCGCAATTTAATAATGTGGTTGGTCTTTGGACATCCGCTCGTTTTTGTGATAATCTTAAGTACCCAAACTGCTTATAAGCTTTAAAAAAATGCCTGTATTGAATATTTTTTCTGAGTAGGAACTAATCTAATTGTAATTCTTAAGCTCCTACAAGAGTGTGCTAAAATTAAAATCATTCAGCAATAGGGACAGATATGATGCAGTGTGATATTAAAGCGACACGATTCGCGATTTCTGTTCAGTCGTATGGTAAACAAATGTAATTATCATCATGCATCATGATTATCTAGCTAGAACATAGTACATGTGTTCGTGATTCACAGATTTATTATTGCATCATCCAAAGACGCCCTGTATTATATCAATCCATATATATGGACATGTCACCGACCATGTTATTCGAACTCTAGTGCTAATGAGTGGTTGGAAATGACAACATCTGCAGCTGTGTAAGCGTCTGATAACGCTTGAATAAGTCATTGTTCTTCACAAGTGTTTTTTACTATAAATATCATAATATTTTTGCAACTGCTTACTTGCACCGTAAGCCACTATTGTCTTTAAAGCAGAGTTTCTCGAAGTGGGTTACGCGAACCCCTAGGGGTTCGCCATCCGACGGTAGGGGGTTCGCGACAAGATTTACGTAATGGATTTTGACAAAGGGATTTTTCGTACAAATTCTTACAAATCTTTTGAACTATATAGGATATTTATAGGATAGACCGATTTTCGTTTTTCAAATCTTCTAATTTCTACCAATTTTTATAGTTCATCTACTACTATACTAAAACAAGAGTTGGCAACAGTTACTTACGCATTGTGGGGGGGTTAGTGGTTCGGGTCCGTGGCTTAGGCCCCCAGTTGTCGACCGCTGTCATTTAGAAACTTCAACAGGGGTACGTGAAGCCATAACTTTGAGAAACCCTGCTTTAAAGAAACTGTTGAGAAACGTATTTTTTTAAAAGGCCAAAGCCTCTTTAAATAATTTCCCCTTTCTTTCATTTGGCGTAGGTATAATTCGTCCATAAATATTTACCGACACGGATTTATGTGAAAGGATCCGTGTCCTAGGAAGGACGTTTTAGTGACAGCTTAGTTCGGATAAGGAAAACACATGGAGAATCCAATTTAGCGTGAGTACTTTACTGCCTACTCAACTTGGAGATGGAAAATTTTATGTGTCATTTATGTATATATCTTTGGCCTTTACATCTACGTAATGAGATGATTTATGCAGCGTTTAGTGGCACCTTTCCTCACTCTAGATCGCTGAAGGGACCACTCGGACACTGCAATGCCTGGGATATAGTTTTTTAGATGGAGTGCCCAGTACCGTCCTTACAGCTTAGTCCGCCTAGCCCACAGGAAAGACAAGTCAGCACGTGCGGAGCCAACCAAGTCGCGGGTTCCTCACGATGTTTTCCTTCACAGTTAGTGTTCGGTATTGCTACTACAAATTCGCAGACGTACGGAACTTTGAAAATAAACAAATTATGTACTTAATGTAGCTTCAGGTGATTTTTGGTGACGCGATAACTTGAGTCGTCATGATTGTTCTTTTTTATCCAAATTGACATCTATTTATCCCACTGCGAAATCAAAGGAGATGTAGACTTGAGTGTGGCATTAGGAAGTGCTGATGACGATGATGATTAGTGTTGCTTTGAAAGTCAGGATACAGGCGTCAGTTTATGTATGTATCAAGATTATTGTGTTTCGTAGTCATAATCTAATAACACTATGCTCATTCCATTCCCACGCTTAAAATTTTTGTTAGCACCGGAAACGCTAAGAGAAAACGCTTCACAACTTCAGCAAATAACTCTAAGGTAGAGACAAAAAGGCTTTCATTATCTCTGAGCAAACAGCAACGTGTACGTGTTCCGATGAGAAGTGATCTGTGTCTGTGGCCTTTGGGCTGCCTGGGTTGGGTTGCCAGGCGTGCAAATATAGCCGGACATATATTTGGCTTTTCATGGTCTGAATATTTACCAGTCCGGTTTTTTATAGAGCCTCCAAATGGGTCCAATTCAAGTTCAACTCCATGAGCTGGATGGGACGCCTATAAGGATTTCGATGGGCCTCCAAGTCAGTGCCTGTAGGATTTTTGTCATGCGGAACATGCTCATCTATGGATCCGATCTATGGGTGTTATGGCACCAGACTTCTTTAATAATTCTTATTTTTAATTTAGGATTTCAGCATTTTTGACCTTTCGTGACTGTGGTCACAAAATGGGACAGTGCTCCTTCATTCAAAAGCATGTATCCGGCTCTTCATGCCGCCGAGTACGATATTTGTATTTTTGGGCCGTGTAACCTTATTCCTGGGGATTTCAAATAGAGCAATAACTGCAATATATTGGTCGATAACTGTAACGACACAACATCTAGTTTCATACATTTACTACGTCCTTGGCCGGCCGTTGTTTGAAAAATCTTGCAGTTACAGTTTTCGTATTGGGAAAGCATCCGTTCGCGTCTGAGCGTTTTTCTGAAGTCGATGTAAGTATGTATAGCCGTTGGAATCGAAAGATAGTCGAAGCAAATAAAGCGATAAGCTGAGTAAAACTAATGAAAACCTCGTGATTGCGAGCCTAATTGCCATCTACAAATAGCTGTTTTATCCACGAAGATCCTATTGTTAATAGCACGTTAATTTGCCCTTGACTCATGCTAATTGACTAGGCTGTCTTGCCTGTCAGTATGTTGATTGATTTATTAATTAGTGGAATCCTCATTTAGTTTGGCTCTATCTAGTCTAGAGTACTCAATGGTTTTGAAATACAAAATAGGGCATTTTCTACATATGTAGTAAGAAAATTAAATCACGTGCATTTCGAGACATATTTGAATTAATGTAAATACTTACTTAGTTTTTTATAAAAAAAATTTGCAGAAAAATATTTACTACCTAGTTACGTCATGTTTCTGTATAAGTAACTGTTAAATTATTGTACTTATGTCTAAAATGTCCGCATTTTATTTTCTTTTGCCGCCATTGACCATATCAAATGTATAGGTACTCATTATTTTACAGTAATTAAAATGTTACAATGTTCGATTGAGAGGGATGCTAAAAGTAAAGCTGTTTTCCAATTTTAACAATTTTTAGGGTTCCGTACCCAAAGGGTGCCAAACGGGACCCTATTACTAAGACTTCACTGTCCATCTGTCTGTCCGTCTGTATGTCTGTCACCAGGCTGTACCTCATGAACCGTGATAGCTAGGCAGTTGAAATTTTCACAGATGATGTATTTCTATTGCCGCTATAACAACAAATACTAAAAACAGAATAAAATAAATATTTAAGGGACGCTCCCATACAACACACGTGATTTTTTGTCGTTTTTTTCTCAATTTTTTTTTGTGTCTAATGTTGTATAGATAATGGTGCGGAACCCTTCGTGCGCGAGTCCGGCCGGTTTTTATCAACTGTTTGCTTACGTCCAGGGAAAGTGTCACTTGCGCGAAGTGTCAAATATGTACTTGCAACACAAAACAAATTAGTCACGTAGGGCCCATAACGTATTTCGCGGCCTTATCACTTCCATGTTAAGCTTTCAATCTATCAACAAATAGGACCGTTTGCTTGATAACGTTGCCTTATCAACCACTGCAGCTAACCGGGTTATCAACTTACATTGTTTACACAGCTTTCCTTATCCTTATCGCATAGGAACACTGAAGACTTGACGGTTATTAAAATATCTCTGCTTATCAGTTATCCAATCAAGGTGCGAGAGCGTGATATGATACCGGCCTATTCAGTGTTATTCGTGGAAAATAGCTCGATTATTATTACATTGGTGGTGTCCAACTTTCATTCCCTATTCAGTCAATGAAAAGTCTTTGGGGATGAATTTTCGAAAATCCTTTCTCTCTGCAGTGTTCAGTGTTATTCGTACATAATAGCGTGATTATTATTAGATCGATGGTATCAAACTTTAATTCCTTAATCAGGCAATAAGGAATGAAGGGTCTTTGGGGGTGAATTTTAGAAAGAATGTTTTTTATCTGCAGTGTTCACCTATGTTATAAAATCAAATCTCCAACCACATACTGCGATCGCCAACCCGCTTGCCAAGCGTGGCGATTATGGCAAAACCCCTCATGGTTATGCAAACTATGAGGGAGGCCTATGACCTGTAGTGGGCGTCAACTGGCTGATGATGATGATAAAATCAAATCAAATCAAAGTGGTTTAATTCAAAATAACACATAAACTATGATTTAAAACCGTTATGAGTAAAACTAGGTGTCCATTTCAATATCTAAATAATTTTGGAGAAAAAATGAACACAAAAAAACTCCAAACTCACGCCCTTATTTATAAAAAAACACGATTCCCCTAAAGCACTTGTAAGAGTCAGTTTATTTAATCTGTGGTTACGACTTTTCCATGTGAAATCTCCACCAGTGACAATTTTAATCGGCGTTGTTATTGATTGTTACCTGTTTTACACACCAATATCGTAAAATCGTGTTTTTTTATAAATAAGACCGTTAGCCCTATTTATACAAAACCTGATGCAATAACGCAAAACCAGAAAATTCTTCAGGGTCGATAAATTAAATCACTACAAGAAAAGTTTACCTAGTTAAATCTCTTAATAACTCTTCATTACACACTAGAAAAAAAACTACCTAAACATCATCCTGCCGGTGGGTATTTTGTGGGTATTTTCGAGTTGAAGTGACAGAGCGATAGTCACCCCCAGTTTCTCGTACACTAACACGCTGTTAGTCTACTGTTAACAGCTGTCTATTGACCAAAGTGCATGCAAAATAAAAACCACTGACAGCTGTTAACAGTAGATTAACAGGTTGTTAGTGTACGAGAAACCGGGGGTAAGGACCGGTTTCTGAATTGAGTATTTCACTAAGCAAATACTTAAGTAACGTTCTGTCACGCTCTTTTTTGAGAAATTCGAAAACACAGCACTACAGTTATCAATTTACTTAGCGAAATTCTCAATTCAGAAACTGGAACTCAATTTTCAATACAGAAATCAGCGGAGAATCATTAGTAGGCACAATTAATTTGATTAGTCTCGAAAAAAAAAACTTAACGCTATGTGTTAATGGGTAACCGCCACTGGTAAATCGATGGCCGATGTCTGCTAATGTTATGGTGACATAAACGGTCACTATAAATGAGTTAGTAGGTTACTCTGTAAAAACTTGCGAATTCCATTATTCCACACCGTATCGTTTGCAAGTTGCAGCTAAGTTGATTAACACAAGGCCGGAATAGGTGTGCGACCTCGTTCGCTTGTTTTGCCCTAGCATTCAGCCGAACAGGTTTGTGTTATATTATCGTGGCTGTTAAATATGTAAATGCCTGTATTGTGCGGGAAAACATGTAGGTAGCGTCGTCACTCCAAATGCCTTGATAGTTGATTGTGAGCGTTTGTGTTGGCAAAATATTTATTAGTAATTAGTTACCTAAGGCTCGTCTGTTTACCGACTGTTTTTCATAGTGCATCTAATAGTTATTATGAACCTACTCAGGTAATTGATCTAACAGAGCTTGATCTAACTTGTTGGAAATTCCAATAATACAATAGCTCTAGGCACTTACATAAGTTGCGGGATTCGCGATGTAAGTACCCAGGCATATTTTATATCAAATTACGTAGGTACCCGCTTGTTCAAGATATCGGATAAACCCAAGACAGACATGTTTTTATGTCTTCGTTTCTTAAAATAGACCTGTTTTTGTCTCGTCTGTGCTGCTGTGTGGGCTTTTTCCCATATTTTTCTAGTTTTCTTGGTAGGTAGGTAATTTAATTACGCATTATTTTATCACTAACAGTTCATGCTATTTATAGCGTAGTATCGTACTAACAGGTTTGTGGTGTGATTATAACTGTAGGGCGCACTGGTAGGCCTCCTGTCAGAGAAAAAGAGAATTTTTTATTTGTGCTGGTTACACGACCTTTGATCTATTATATTTATTCAGGAGTTTTTCTTTTCTCGTTCGTCAGAAAAAAAGAGTGTTACCTACCTACCTATCTACCTAATTATGACGAGTGCCCGCTCACCGCGGGTTGGTGATTTCAATCAACTCTCAGTTCTTTTCACGATGGAAGAACTTGCACTAAAAGATGTTTTAATATAATCGGAGACGCCCCATGTTAAAAGATTAATAAACGTGGTATTTTTTTCTCTCTACGACTAATACTTTATTTAACATGACCTGTCGAAAACTCAACATAGGGCCAGTTACCGAATTGAAAATTTCGCTAAGTAAATAGTTAATTGTAGTGCTGTCTCTTAGAATTTCTCAGAGTAGAGCATGACAGAACGTTTCTTAAATATTTACTTAGTGAAATTCTCAATTCAGAAACCGGTCCATAGTCACGTGCTACAAAATCGGGCTCAAACCATGACGTCACAAATTGCATGGAACGCCTTGTAATGTATGAAGCGTTTATCAATATTTGAGTTATCTCGTAAAATAGTCTTTCTATACATCTACAACCTTATTAGAAAACATTTAGAATTCAATGAAAAGACAAAATCTAATAACTTTTATTATTACAGTATCTTGATTTTTCGCCATTTTTGAGACGCCAAAACCCCAAAAAATATATTTATTTTGTTTTATTTTCAATTTTTTTCCTGAGGCTTTATGTGTCTCCTATAGTATAAAAGCAATGTCACTCGAATTAGACGCAAGTTCCCCATTACCGAGGGAGTCGATTTGTAAATTTTCTGTTTGTTTATAAATTTGCCGGAATGGGTACTGCCTGCCTACCTTGTTGGACTATTGCCAGATACCTATAATTAGTTTTGTAAACAACTTCAGGAATTAGTTTGGGAATGTAGCGTGGAAACGTGGCAGGATCGGCATGTTTTTTGTTTTCCAGTTGATTGTCTCTTATAAATTTGTTTACGTATTAGTGTAACTAGGTACCTTATCTTATCTTATAAGAAGTTATCTCAGCAATGTCTACCTAGGTGCTATACTTACCTAGGCAAGTATTTGTTCTTGATAGATACTTTTACAGATTGTAGGTAGGTTCAATAGGTATATACAACTTATGATAAGATAATATTGGTAGGTAGGTACCCTATCTAAACATGACTTTACTCGCCGTAAATTCGCTGACGTCGATGTACCTATATTGGAAAGTCGGTAACAATTGTTTTGCATAGTCGAGTCGAGGAAGACTCGACTATGCAATGTAAGTACTTACATCGAATTCTCATAGTAAACTATGAGTGGTTTGTAATTAAATGAAACGCGATCCTGCCTGTTACCTTTCTATATTGTATTCCAGGCACGCTTTCCGTTGGTGAAAATCGTTAAAATACGGAAAATAATAATGTCTGTCTGTCAAGTAATTTGTTACTCCTAGGCACCCGAAATACCTGATTTATATTGCTTGTCTTTAATCGTTCAAAGAATAATTTTGTTTACGTCCAGGGAAAACCCGTCTCAATTGAAATATAGCTATAGGTTAGGTAAGTATACCCTAGTAACTTCCGTGAAACTCAGTATCTATAATTTAAAAACAATCATTGTAAATACTGTACCAGCTGTTCCCACTTAAAATAAAAGGGGACAGCATTCCGTAGTTTTTTATTCGCCCGTGGCTTTTTTTTGCCTGAGTGCGCGCAACGTGATAATCAACAGCTGCCCTTTCTTTATTGCACCAAACGTGTAGGTAGGTACCCAGTAGAACGCTGCATCACGTCAGGTGCTTTGCGTGCCGAGGGGGGCTCCGGCCGCGCCCCGCGCTTCCTGCCGCAACCCCCCCGCCGCCGTTCACTTGTTGCTACGTTCGAGACAGCCACCCCCTCCCCCCGCGCCTTTCTCGCTCTAGCCGTCGTGTCCCGTCCCCCGCGCACCGCCCGTCCCTCTCCCAGTTCTTTGTGCGACTTCTACTTGAGAGCACGCTTGTTGTGACCTCCGTCTATGGAACAATCGTGACTGATAAAAGTTAGATATTATTATTACTTTATAGTTGTCTGCTGGAGTGTGTGCACAGGTGAACGGCTAGTTTCCTAACCGCTTCCAAGGATTTCGGCGAATTGTTGGAGAGGAGATTTGAATTGAAATACAGTTGTGATAGTGTCCTGAAGGCTCACACAAGTTCGGTGTGCCTGCCGTTATTGTTTGATTGCTGAGTGATTTGAGTGCGACGCGACGACCTCTCGAAGCAGGAAGTTGTGAAATACCGTAAAATTATCTGAAGAGTAAGTATTTTTTGGTCTTGTTCTTACCGTCTAACGTAGATACTCTATTAGCTATCGAAAGTCAATTTGTAAGGGTTAATAAGTTCTTGTTGACTTATTGTTTGCTCAAAAGAAAAACAAGTACCAAAGTTCACATACCTACCTAGTGATCATCAGCCATTTACACCCACTGCAGGACATAGGCTTCCCTCATGGTTTTCCAAGCTTCCCGGTCTTGTGCCGCCCGGATCCACCGACTCCCGTCACCGTTAGACCATTAGACCATCGTTAGACCATCTGGTGATATGTTTCTTGCCGTACGTGATACTTCGGTAGAGACTAGTGGCTCTTATCTTATTGTATTAGGGTAATAATCTAATAATTACCCAATACAAATAAGCTTCATACACCACACAGGGCCTTAATTTTTTGAGGTAGGTACACAATCTTTGAACTAAAACTTTCGTAAGCACTACACATTATTAAATTCATTCCGGATTCACTTACTAATAAGCGAATCCGGAATTAAGTTAATATGCTAATACCTAATCGTTTAAAATTGCAAAAGTTGGGGTTAAGGCGGCAATAGTTGACCATCGCCATTTTACGGAAAGGCGGCGGCGGTACGATTTGTACCGAACTGGTACCGTTTGACTTGTGTCAATTTGCTCGCTTCTAATAATGGTGTTACGGATTTGGACGACGCGTCGGTTTAGTTTCGTGTAAAACTAGAACAAAACTATAGTTTTAATTGCCAAGTTCAGCTATTGTACTATATAGGTATTATAGTTGTTAAATACTTAATGGCACCTACTTAGGTACGTAGTATTTTTATCAACAACTGTTTCGGAATGTGCCTCGTTAATAATAAGCGATTCATTATTCATCGTATCACCTACTTATCGCGTCAAGCAGACACAATTATTTATTGTTCACTCGAGTCATCCGGTATTAAACTCCTAACATTTTGTTGGAACAAAGTCCAACTGAACGGAAAAGTTAATCGTAATTAACATGAACAATGTGAACAAGGGTGGGGCTTCTGGGGGTGGTTTGAGGGCGGGTGCGAACTGCGAAGGGAGTTTCGGTACGGGGGGTGTCAGACAGGAATTCGAGTCACGCGAGCACGCTGTGTAGGGACGTGTCGTGAGATGCGCGAGGGAGATTACCCCCACCCACCGCCGTGCGCTTTCAATAGCAACGTTGCGCAATTTACTGCATGCGCTCAGAGGTCGTGATGCATGACTAGCGATCTCTCAGCCACTAACAGCCTGCAGTCACGACGCGATGTGCCTTATACGGCGTCCGGTTTGTGTTAATTGCCGGTCACTACACTACTTAACGAGCGGAAAACTGGGTTGACATTTCAGAAAAGAACGTCAAGGAACGGTAGTTTTTAACATCACTTCATTAACGTGAAAGTGAGGCTGTCAGCGGTTTGCCGCAGCAGTATCTTAAGGATTCCGAGGATTATTGTTGGTTTCGTAATGTGCTCATTCGAGTCAATATTAATTGCTAACGGTGCTCGGGGAAAAGTTTGTGAGTGCTAAATGTCCTTTTAACGGTTATTGTCCGAGTGGAAGTGTTTCATTACACGGTTGGCGTGCTGTCACGGTCCAAGGAACTTAACGAGATAGCTTCAGTTGACAGTAACTACAGCAGTCATGGTAGATTTCATATAACGAATGGCTGGCTACGTACAAAGCCGTTTACACCACCTTTCCTATTAAACTACTTCTCTGTCTTGCACACCTGCATAGTCCAACTAGAGCACAATATAAATGCAGTGCAGATAAAAGGAATAATGCTCCATTTCACCTATATTTATGCAGCGTTTTGCAGCAATATCACGCTTTACGAAAGCTGTGGCTCAAGACGGGCTTATGAATAATTCAGGTGTCTGCGGTCAGGATTTACTGGCGTAGGCCCGTCGAGCCCACTGAGCCTCTATGTCAAAGTTTTTTGCTCTCTCCCGCCTCGCATCTAATGAAAAGCTTTCACGTCAGTTCCGCGGTTCCGCCTCGACGTTTGTCTTGTCAATCACCTCTACAACTGGCTCGCCGGCTGCGACGTTGCCATACTTCAATGGATTTGTTACCCTATTGTTCAGTCAGACCATCTCTGTCGCTTTGTCTCGAAACTTTTGTTTACCATTGTTCAATAGTCATTGTCTAATATTTGCTTCCTTTCTTACCTACACTATTTTCAAACATTGCAATCTTTATTACATCGGACCTGTGATTGTTTACTCTTTTATTTACTTGAGTAAACTCGGCACATTGTTTCTGTTAGAATTAGTTTATAGTTTCAGTGGGTTTTACTCAGGACATTGTAACATGAATGTCAGTTAGCTATTCTGTAGTACCTAGTAACATAATAAGCGCTGTTATCTGTTAAGGCATATTACGAATTATTATTTAGTGTGCCATTATGTAGATGAGGTTCCTTGCTAACAGATCCCTTATTAAAATTCTATTGTTGTGCGCTCGACACGCAACCCCGATCTTGAGTGTGGTTGTCGTGTCGAATTTCGTATTTCAATAATTCATTCCTTTTACATTTCTCTTTCTTTCCGTCGTAATTATGTTCGTTTAGATATGTTGTATCACGGATCATTTAACTAATCAGCAATGGGGAAAATTTCGTTACTTGGAAATGTATGGAGGTTGATTGATCGCGTGTGAATATGCTAGCGTCAAGACGCTTTTCCTCCCAGGGAGTATTTATTGTTCTCAGCATCGCGTGATATTCACTCTTTAACTCATAACAAAAAAACAAACTTGCAAATTACAGACATACCTGTTTTACTTTTTTGTCTCGTTCCATGTGAGATTTGAACGCTTTCATGAGACGACGTGTGAAAATAGATCTTATTGATAAATTGTTTGCGCTGGGGCGTTGCAAATGTCTGAATACACTTTATTCTGTCCAGTCTCAACTGAAGGCTTATGAAATATTATTAAGGTAAAGGTAAACAACCACTCGAATTTTATTGCTGATGTTTTGGTTTAACGCCAGAATGTCCGGTTGTCATGTCTCGGTTGGTGCGTAACGGGAATTTGGCAAACCGCCAAGCGTCATTCCCTTGATGGTATTTCTCTTCCAACGTTACCTTGTTCCTTCTATGTACTGACAATCCATCAACACGATGATGATGACCTCATTCGTAACCTGTTAGTTATTTCAAATTTAACACGACTGAATTACACCTAAGAGTTCTCTTCACCTTCCTAAATTATCAGTTCAAATCGTCTTGGTCGGCATAGAATAAATATTTCTGCAACTGAAAGTGGGTGTAGTGTGAATGAAATGGCGTTGGCTTAATCCCAAACGTGTTGACCGATCGTCTGACGACTTTGACGTCAGTTGATACCTTGATTTTATGAAAGCTCCCTGTTTCTGTTAAAACGTCTCATCCAATTCGTGTTTTACCATTCAGAATACCTTAAAATCGAATTCTAACAAACAATTTTCTTTGTTGCAGGTGTGGCAAACAGTGTCGGTGCAAGTGTCGACGACCCCAGCAGTGTCGAAGCCGAAAAGTGTGCGAAACAGCAGCCGAGTGCAGAGAAAGTGACCACCCCCCAGCCCCAAGAGTGCGAAACCAGTGTCTGTGAAGTGAAATCGGATGCGGAGAGTGCGACAGTGAGTGGTGGTGCGAGCGCGGATGCTGTTGCCAGCGCGGTGGCCTCCGAGGAGGACGATTGTGTTATAGTGTGCCCGAAAGATGGTGATGACCGGTCCGACTCCGGCGTGAGCGGAGTGCGCTCCGGCGGCTCCGCCAGCTCCGTGGAGGAGCGGGAGTGGCGCGCCATGGCGCACGGCTACGGCGGCGGGCCTCCGCCCCCGCTGCTGCACCTGCAGCCGCCGCCGCCCGCGCTCTACGCGGCCAGCGAGCTGCTCTGGAAGCCGCGGTACCAGCCGCCGTTGCACGCTCAGCTGCACCACACCATTGCGGAAGATTACCTCACCGCCGCCACGTACGACAGAGAGAGACATGAAAGACTGCTACGGTGAGTTATTTCTAGCACACGGAATTCGATATAGGGCTAGAACCCATACCAAGGCGAGCTTATCTCTGGTAGAACACCATCTGCGCTTGCATTTCGGTTGTATGTTTTCTCGGTCGCTAATCCCAAACACCGCATCGTAATAATAATTGATCACAATTGTTAAATTTTTGTACCGGTCATACCATGTTTGCGTACCGGTCGTGTGTCAGACATTCGAATATTGACCCTACTAGTAGAAACAATATGAAACTTAAGTACCCTTAAGGGCATTGTGCTTAGTGACATTTTTATTGGAAGAAACTTACGGCTTATCAGTAACAGATTAATCACATAAAAATGTAGAATAGTAGGTGCTTAACCTGTTAGATTAGGACCTTGAAAAGAACAAATATAAACCATTGTTATGGTGGCCCTATCGGGTCCTACAGATTAATAAATCGCTCAGTAAGTTTTAATGTGGTTCTCGCATTAAAAACTAATTAAGGCACCAAGCATAGAACGGAAGTGATTACCAAAGCAAATGGCTATCACGAATGTTGGCTAATTCATTAAAATAACATGTTTAAAATCGCGCGGTCGAGGCGAGCACGTATTGTACGCCCGATTGGTCTCAAAAGCTATTGAAATTCCTTTCTGTCGGTCGTTTTCTTACGTGACGCTGGCCTTTTACGTAATCTCAACTTGACTCGTGTCTCGTAACCCGTCTGACACTGGTCACGCAACGCTAAAAGCATAAGCTTGACTCTTTATTATTTTTACTGTGGCTTGACGGTGCTCAGCTGCCGCCCGTATCAGTACACGTACAGACGGCAAAAATATTTATTAATTTGAATATTTCTTTTGTATTTCGTACTCGATAAATTTTGGATATTTTTGCCGATTGAGCCCATCGATGAATCAACTTTTGTCGTCCATTGGAAAAGAAAATCGTTCCTTTTGGCCAACACTGTCATTTCTATCGATTGAAGGAAGCTACCGTCATCAATTTGTCTCCTGTTATTGGTTCGGACTCTTTCCAATTTTTCCTGGGAAACCTCGAAACACACAATCAGAGGAAGAAGATAAAACGATAAAACTGTGAGGTCGTGCACCGGGTTCTGGTCCACCTTAAGTATTTTATAAATTCGGAGTGAGACTGGGCGGAATTTAAATCCAAGCCAAGTTTACTTTTGAAGAGATTTTAAATATCAAATCAAATCAATTAAATCCAATGACTGGTTTTGAGAATGTATCCTTATGCTTTGGATATAATATAACTGGTACAAGTCATAAAAGCGATGCCGCATCTACTGAATGCGGCATCGCTTTTATGACTTGCTGCTATTTTATCTCATTTTCGATAAGGTAAGCTTGAGATTCGTTTAAATAACTTGCTGTCATAATTAATAGAAATGAGTGAAAGGGGCATGTAAGCTATCCATTTACTTTACTTTGAAACGTTCACTTAACTGCTTAGTTTGAAATGCAAGGTGGCTCGTAAACAATACGCAAGTTGATCCCATTTTCGTCGACCAACTTGATGCGCCATTAACATGGGAAATGAGCCATCGTGTGGATCCTAGTATCAGTTTGAGAGAACGTCAATTCAACCACGTTACGCCAAAGGGACTGTTTAACACTGGACAATCTTAACGACACATCTAGTTCTTAAACATTATAATAAGAGATAATGTTAGAAAGATCATTGTGAGCTGTTGTCTTTAGTTTGTAATGATTTGGTGTCTAATGATAAGTTACAAGAACTTTGTAAATAAATATATTTGCTACCTTGCCAAACGCTGTGTATAAAAAATGCCGCCCAGTTACTGTTTCAGTTATCGTCTAGTGTGAAAGAGACCATTAGCGTAACACGGTGTGGTTTTCTCGCTCGAACTGATTGATGGCCCATCAGGCATTGCATTGGCCTAGCATCCACACGATGGCTCATTTCCCGTAAATGGCCCATCGAGTTGGCCAACATGAAGAGGATCTAAACGTGCGCGTGGTTTCCGGGACATCTTGCATTTCAAACTAAAAAATGTAGGATGTAGGAATGCCTTCATTTATTATTAGATGTTTAATATAACACAGCATGGACCTGGCACATCCTCGTTAAATAATAATTTTGTGCGGAAGGCCTACCTATAAGCCTTACCCATGATCTCTAACTTGAATGAAAAAAAAACTTAAATACCATTCTAAAAAGCCGATAAGTTTTCGCAAAAAATATTTTAAGTCGACCAAAGCAGGTCAAGTTCGAGACAACAAATTTGTACCGTAATATTCGTACAACCTTTCGTAAGTTGCCAAGGATTCCCGGGAAATTCGCAAAATTAGCGCTGTCACTTTGCTGGTAAAATAAATTTTCATAAATAGGATTTCAAGGTTGCAAAACTGAGACATTGACCTTTCTCGAGACAATGCCGTAGTTTTTTTTCGCATGAAGCGATGTTTTTTTCTTTCTCGTCTACATCGTTTTCAAATTTTATTTGGCAGGACATCTAACCTGATAGCCAATCCGAAACGAAACCAGTTTCACCATGCGTACTGAAAGCTTTGATGTGTCAAACTTTATTCGAAGCCTTTATGTAACTCCGTTCAATGATGAACTGGGTTCAGTTTGAATGGCTCTCGTTGACTCGTAGAAATAGGTTACGCTAGACTTATTTTTTAATCTGTGGGCTGGGCCTAGGCAATAAGGAGTTTTGTTTTTTTGATCTCTTTTTGCCTTATCTAGTCAAAGATGTTTACTTTTTAAATAGGTGACCGACAAACAAGTTCATAACATTAAATTTAATTCCCTCTTCTCGCCGACGACCACTGACCTCCATAGTCCATGAAGGTCAGTGCCGACGATACAGTGTTCTATAAAAAACCGTTTTTAGGGTTTCGTACCCGAGGGAGCCAAACGGGACCCTATTACTAAGACTTCACTGTCTGTCTGTCTGTCACCAGGCAGTATCTCATGAACCGTGATAGCTAGACAGTTGAAATTTTCACAGATGTATTTCTGTTGTCGCTATGACAACAAATACTAAAAAGCGAATAAAATAAATATTTAAGGGGGGGCTCCCATACAATAAACGTAATTCTTTTGCCGTTTTTTGCTCGATATTAATAACTGCAACAGGTAGACGCTTGAAATATTCACAGAATATTTAGTTCTATAGAACTTCAAAAATAATTAAATTAAATTAAAATAAAATAAATATTTGCTCCTGGAGGCCTCCCCCGCAAACAAAAAACGTGATTTTGGCTGTTTTTTCCTGATCTTTGTGTCTATGTTGTATACATAATGGTACTGAACGCACTAAACGCGAGTCCGACTCGCACTTGGCCGGTTTTTAACTATCACTGACAGTGTTTTAAAAAAGTCTGCATGAAAAGAGTTTTATATGTAGCTAGGTACCGTGGAGGTTAGTGGTTTTATACCTATTAAAAAAAACACTGAATAAGTAAATTGCCAGTTTTACTAGTCTGTGAATTTAACATAACGTAGTGATTATTTTCTCTGTGATGTTTTCGTGGTGACGTTTTTAATGATTTTCTTCTATTTTTATCGTTGGCTGTTGTAATTTCCAACTCGTGATAAGACAAAATCGGAAGTGCCTTAAGAATTGTCCTTCTGTCCTTCTGTGAGTAATTTCGTTTTAAAACACTCGCGTCGTGGTTTGATTCTACCCCTGCACCTTTATTTGTCCACTTTCAACAGATCGCAGATTATTGTGCTATCTTTGTCCGATAGTTTTATGACATTTATTGTTATCCCGCAATTTTTGTCTTGGGAAATCGAACCAGAAACTCTTTCTGGCGTATTTGATAACGCCTGGAAGAGCTGGTTCTGGTCCATGATAGAGCTAACAAATAAACGGCACGTTACCACATTGTATGATCTGAAGAGAAAGCTCGTCGACATGTGTTTTGTGTATTCTGTCCATCCTAAACTACGGAGCCCAGGCCTGGTCTCTGACTATTGATGTACCGTATCTGGCAATACCAATTTGACAATATGCCAGTCGAGCTGGTATTCTAACTATACCTACGCGAGAAGCATGCGCTCAGTGCGCCGGCGCGCGCTTTTCTTGGTGTTGCATTTGTTCCCGGGCATATTGTATAAATTCCTACATCAATATCTTTGAACTAAATCCTGCCCAACTGACAAATTCCATACTAATTGGACAGTTTTTTTTTGTATTTTTTTGCGCAATTATCCATAGTGAGAATGTTTTGTGAAATTTCAACTGGCCACAAATTACAGTTCAGAGACAAGGCCGTCCTTATCGGTCAGACCGACAGACCGCCAGCCGTAGGTATAGTAATAAGGTCCTGTTGGGACCCTTCGGATAGGGAACCCGGAACATCCTATACTTTCTAATAATATTATAAAACTAGGAGTTGAAACCTTCGGCCTCGGCCTGAACGGAGCACGGCCTTCGGCCTCGCCTCGGCGGTGTTCCTGGGGCCCGCTTCGCGGAGCTCGGCCTTCGGCCTCGCAAGTTTGTCCCATCTGGCTTTTGCGTTGTTGCTTGTTCGCCGAAAATGTATAGTCTCGGCCTTCGGCCTCGGCCTGAACGGAGCTCGGCCTTCGGCCTCGCCGCGGCGGGGTTCCTGGGGCCCGCTTCGCGGAGCTCGGCCTTCGGCCTCGCAAGTTTGTCCCATCTGGCTTTTGCGTTGTTCCTTGTTCGCCGGAAAATTTATGGTCTCGGCCTGAACGGAGCTCGGCCTTCGGCCTCGCCGCGGCGGGGTTCCTCGTGCCCGCTTCGGCCTCGAAAAATAAATTTGAAAGTTTGTAAAGATGTTTGGATGTTTAAGAGGTTTGGATGTTTCTTATTCAATCACGCAATAACGACTGAACGGATTTAATTGAAACTTGGCGTACAGATAGACAAAGACCTGAATTGAGACATACACAGCATACTTGATATCCCGGTAATGCGTTACCGTGGAATAATATTTAAATAATATTTAATATTTAACGTTTCTGTGGGATAATATTTATTTTAAGTTTAAAATTCATGGCGTTGTACGAGCGAACGTTGTGTTTTAAAAATAGATGGCGTTGTGCAAGAATCGTATAAACGGATTCTGTGGCGGTACGAAGTTCGCCGGGACAGCTGGTTTTATATATAGCTACAAATTATCGACTACGATGTAGATGTAGATCGATGAGTAGGAGAACATTTTACATTACACAAACTCACGCCTGCATTCCGGAGGGGTAGGCAGAGATCAGGATTTGCCACTTAACACGATCCTTTAGCTTGGTAAAATTCATTAGTCAAGAACATTGTATCCTGATGAAAAGAACACCTCTCTTAATGAACGTGAAAAGTGAAAGTCAAATTAATTGTCTTTATTGCAAAAAAATTAAATGATTACGACGACCAGCCACAAGATGGACAGATGACCTCATCCAAGTGGCAGGAAGACGCTGGATACAGGCCGCTTCCAAACGGTCTTTTTGGAAATTCATGAAGGAGGCCTATGTCCAGCAGTGGGCTTCTTGTGGCTGAATGATGATGAATAACATGAAAATAAAAAAAAACCATCTAGTGTGAGTGAAGGAGCCACTGGACGATGCATAAATCATTTCATTACGTAGATGCAAAGGCTAAAGTGGTACGAGAAGCCGGGGGTGAGATATGTAAAATAATGAACGGCCGTCTACAAATCCCCCGATAAAGTATTGTGACCTTGACCCACTTTGTAAGATGGACGACTTATCTTGTATGGCAACCGATTACGCCATGCTTATCCAATGAAGACTGAAACAATGGGTGCTTTTTCTTCAATGGCCGTGTATTCAACGCATACCTTTATTAATGAACATCATAACGTAGTTCATTTTGAGGAATTGTAGCTGTGACTGCAGTGTGGGCCTTAAAGGGCTAACCACATTGTAACGAGCTGGCGAGCTGCGGACGCAACGATACAAACTAAAATAAACCTTAAATACTTTCTTGGTTGAGTCTACAATAGTAACGCAATAAAAGCGCGGCGCCGGGCGGCCGACGGGCACGTCATGGGAACGGGCTTTATTAGAGTTCCATACCCAAAGGGTATGGAACCCTATTACTAAGACTCCACTGTCCGTCTGGCTGTCTGTCTGTCTGTCACCAGGCTGAATCTCATAAACCGTGATAGCTAGACAGTTGAAATTTTCACAGATGATATATTTCTGTTGCCGCTATAACAACAAATAATAGAAACGGAATAAAATAAATATTTAAGGGGGGCTCCCATACACCAAACATGATTTTTGGCCGTTTTTTGCTCGATATAATAACGGCAATGGATATACGATTGAAATATTCACAGAATATTTAGATGTATGTTCACTTCAACAACAAATAATTAAATTAAAATAAAATAAATATGTAAGGGGGCTCCCATACAACAAACGTCATTTTTTGATTTTTGTCGCTATTTGTGTCTAATGTTGTATAGATAACGGTACGGAACCCTTCGTGCGCGAGTCCGACTCGTACTTGGCCGATTTTTGCACTTTTATTTTAGTTTCTTATTTCAAAAGTATTTATTTAAGGATACTTGAAAATATTAGTGGATACTATAAAATATTCCTTTATAGGATTTTAGGTTGAAATCGTCCCGCCCGCCCCGCTCGTCGCCAGCCCGTGGTAACGTGGATAGTAAAGTATGAAGGAAAAGAAAGACTAATTTGGCGGCCTGGGGCCTAATTGTCTATCTTTTGAATCTATCGCGATCCCTTTCAAACGTGCTTGAAAGGGTGCTGACGAAGTTCAGACTACATTTAACCTAGGGATAGGTTTTTCAGGAATTTCAATGACAGCTCGTGTCAAATAAATGCAGTCTGAATTTCATCAGCACATTTCAAACATCAAATTGAAAAGGATTGCTATAGATTCAAAAGATAGACAATTAGGCTCCTGGTCAGTGCCGTAGGTAAACATAGCATTGGACACGTGTGTTCGCCCCGGAGTCCCTTTTTGGCTGATTTGGTCGCACTGAAAACGTATTGATTAATCTGTAGAATTCTACAGCAATAGTTTTTAATCGTTCTTTTCAAGGTCATGATCTAATCATAAGGTTGAAATCATAGATTAAAAAAAACATTTCATTTTAATCCCGATTTAAATCGTGATTTTTTTATTTTATTTGTTTTTATTTATTCTTATTTGGGACAAAAAACAACTATACATATTAAAATATTCCTAAAAATAAACAGGTTGAAGGATTAATAAACATGTAGTCCACTACGTTATCCACAGTTTACTATAGTTGTGAACTAAATGTAACACATGTAACTCATTAACTCATTAAAAGAGCATCTGTAGGTATATAATTATTAGTACATAGTTTGTTATAATTTTAAACTCTGGCCTTTTCTTTAGACGTACACCTTTTGGCTTTCCAGTGTTACTCAATGATCCTGTGACTTGGTTTTGTTTTCTCCTTAGTTGTGGTTCAATCTTTTGACATTATTCGTTTTTATTCATTCAGGTAACCTGCATAGCTTCGTTAAGGCATTTGTTATATGATTAATGCCTGCATTTGTGTCACCCGATAAAGGCTGTGGTTTAGGAATGTCCTTTATGGGTAATTCTCGTTTTAAAAAACAAAAAGTCACTGGACCTTTTTTTATTCCTGAATTTATGTCACCCGATTAAAGCCGTGGTGAAGGAATTTTGTTTATGGCTAATTCCTATTTCAAAAAACAAAAGAGAGTACCGTTAAGGATGTTCTTAATACCTGCATTTATGTCACCCGAAAAAGTTGTGGTGTAAGAATTTTTTGTATGTTCTAAACATTGACAATAGTTACAGATGATACTTCATTTTAAAGGTATAGGTCAGTAAAAATAATGCTATAATTGTAAATTTTAATATTCACTGATTTATTGTATTATTGTGAATGAGTGTGTCGTTTCACACGTGAATGAAGTAGGTACTTTATTTTAAAGGTGTAGGTCAGTAAAAATAATGCTATAATTATAAATTTATAATATTCACTGATTTATTGTATTATTGTGAATGAGTGTGTGACTAATCGTTTCACACGTGAATGAAGTAGGTTTAATATGTTTGAATAAAAAACGCCAAGTATTGGTATCCCGGTATTCAGTAGTAAAAAACCTCTTACTTTTGCACAGACTCCTATCTTTTTAGTTTTGTTTATTTAAGAGTTCTTGTATCGAGTCATGGTATCACTAGAAACTGACTGCTCGCAGGATCTCAGTTGATGTTCCGTGCATGACGTACCTACTTCCAGTTTCGTAGAGTCTGGTTCTTTTTTCGTTTTAACATAAGGACTAAGGTGGTAAGGTGGCAGGTATTAAGATGCCACCAAGATTTGGAAAATTTTCCACAAATAATCGAGTTACGCTACTATCGTCGTAGCAACTTCCAAGTGAACGACGCCGAACTTGTTAGGGAGTCTCGCGGCACGGGGTGAATTCAATTATTTGATTCTTGTAAATATTTTTATTTAAATAAAAATATATTAACATTTAGAAAACGTTGTGGACTGAAAGAGAATGTAGTGGCTAGAATTGAGAAAGGAATATTGCGTTGGTTTGGACATGTGGAGAGGATGAGGGCAGAAAGATTGACGAAACAAATATATCAAGCGAATTTGGGTGGAAGGGCCCGTAAGGGACGTCCCAGGCGGACATACTTCGACCAAATAGGGGATGCACTTGCAAAGGGCAAAATAAAAACTACCGAAAACCGGCGTGCGTCCATGCAACGACTAATGAATGTTAAGAAAGCGAAAGTGATCTGTCAGGAGCGTGGCAAGTGGCAGTCCCTGGTCTCTCTGCCTACCCCTCCGGGATACAGGAGTGAGTTTATCTATGTATGTATGTCTATGTCTATTATATTTTTTCATCCCACAAGTGGTTAAAGTGAGATGGAGAAGTCTGGGATACAGGCGTGAGTTTATGTATGTGTATGTAACATATTTTCTTGCATTTATTTCTTTGCTTTCTGCTAGTAGTAATTGTAATAGTGGAGATAGTGTGGATACTAAAAACAAATAGCCATACACAATGATTATGTTTTATAAAGTCAGTGCCAGAATTAAGTCATATCCATCTTGTAGCTTTCCAACTCACCAAAAAATAAGACTTGTTATGATGTGAGTTCAAATGAAGTAGATAATGGTCAATTCTGTTAACCTACTACAGTCTGTAGGCAGTAAAATGTTTTATAATTTTTTTATTGCCGGCACTGGTTGAACGGAGTAAGTTTGCGTTGACACTTGTGAAAATCTAAAAACATATGAAATATACATAAGTTGCCATTATTCCAATCATTCCTATATTATTTTTGTGAAACTGTAATTTAATGAAACTCACCAACTGGACATTAATACATTTTGATTCAAATATTAAGTATGCTTAAAACCCAAGCTGGAAAACAGCAGTTGCTTGCAATTTCACACCAATGGCCCGCATTGTCGGTTCTGTTTCAGGCAATCAATAACAGCCAAAGTCGATTTAGTCTGAAACGCAACATGTAATTAAGATATTATAAATGAAACAATTCCAATTAGAATACGATATCCAACTTGTATTCCCAATATAATTTCACCAAGTATAATTTTACCTGTACCTTTGAGGCGGCTGTGACCTTGTGTTTAAGAGCAAATTCGGGTTTGCATCACACGTCCGAGGGCATGCTCTGAAATAAGTCTCTGTCAGGGTGCCGCCCGTCGACGGAATTATTTTGGGGGACAACATCATTCATCATCATCACCTTTACGTAGACGCCTGTTTGAAGAGTCAAGTGGCGGTCAAGTCGAGGATTTGGCATCGATAGAGTTCCACTTCCTACTCACCTTTTTATAATTCTCAATCTCACTTTCATCGAGTTATTTCTGAAAATATTTTGTGTCCGAAACACATGATATCGAAATCCTTCGATAAAAATTAAGCCATTTACTAATAATATTTCTGTTAATTAGGTATTTAACTCTATATATTATATATAAGATAAAGGAAAGCAACTCATCAAAATAAACTTGAAAACATTGTTGATTTATATTTTGAATTGACCATTTTTTATTAGTAGGTAAATATTTTAATTTTTTTTATTTAATTTGTGTCTTTTTGTCCAAAGTGTCTTTTTTTTTTTCTAAAAGTGTCTTTTTTTCTCAATCATTCGTATCCACAACGAAAATGATGGCTGAGGCTTGTGTGTCACTCTTATGGTGAATTTTATGATTTTGAAAGCGAAAATTCTTCACGTTGGCTATTAGTTAGTTAGTATTAAATTTTTTGACTTTTTTTGTGTTGTAGGTAAGTTTTTTTCGGTTTTTTAGGAACCGATAGAGTGAGTAGTTGAAATATATAAGGACCAAGGTCCCTGGAGTCTTAAAAGTTCAATTGTCAATTTCATCATATTTTATACGAAATAACAGTAAGAGAAACAACAACCGGTCGGACCTGCGCGCTGCGCATCGATTTTATTATTTCGACCGATCTTAGTTATTTATTGTTATGTTAAAAGGTTGTCCCAATACTGACACCCTACCTGAAAGCTACGCACACTAAACATACAATTTTGCTGGGAAATTTAAGAATTTTAACCTCAATATCTTCTAATCCGTTAATTTCACAGGCATGGAGACTTTAGAAAAAAAAAATGTGATGATGCAGAGAATATAATTGTGTTCCATAAAGAGCTTTAGTGGTTTACTAATGTATTGCCAAAAATCGTTTCCCAAAGTATTACTTCCCAAACTATTTTCCGCAAATTATCACTTGGCAAAAAAACATTTCTCAAAACAACTTAAAGCAAATAAACAGTTAGCAAAAGTTATTATGGCAAGTTATTGTTCACCAAATAAATACTTGGTCAAAATTCTTTTCTGGTAACAGTTGGTGTCTGTGGGGGGTCACAGTTCTAACCTAACCTAACCCACTTTTCTGGTAACAGTTCGTGTCTGTGGGGGTCCAAAATAAAACGTTAGCATAATAAACGTTTGTCTTAATAAAACTTGACGCAGTAAAATTATGCGAAATGATAATTTGACCAAATGAATAAAATGCGAAATGAAAACTTGCTAAAGTTTCATTTGGGAAATGAAACTGATGCCATAAGTTTATTGGGAAGTAAAATTTGGCGAAAAATACTTTGGCTAAACGGCGGTATCCCGGCTTTAGTAATTGTACACTTGGTGCACTATGCATTTCCTAAGTATAACAACAAAAACCTCAAACTTAATGTCACTAATAATGCACATAAGGGAAACTAAGTTTTACACTTGTATGAACGTAGAGCAAAAAAATCTTGTTTCATGTTTTCATGGGGCCTTAATTTTCTTACTTGTTTATTTGTTATAAAATCGGACATGATAATGCACGTTCTGTGGAAAGTTTTACTAGCAACTATTACGGTTTAAGAGGAAAAGTATCTTTCTCTAGACATACAGACATCATAGGCATGTAAATGACACCTTTAGCACCCTAAGGTTACAGAACCCATAACCCAAAATTACATATTGAAATTGGACAGACCACCTAAGACGGACGGGCCCAGACAGATGGGCTAAAATTGCCACTTCATTATTCAGCCACAAGAAGTCCACTGCTGGACTTAGGCCTCCTCCATGGATTTCCAAAAAGACCGGTTGGAAGCGGCTTGCATCCAGCATCTTCCTGCCACTTGGATGAGGTCATCTGTCCATATTGTGGCTGGTCGCCACTTTGCCACTTACTAGGTCTCATTAAGACAGAGAGTAGTGGAAGGCTAAATAGGGGGGTTGGGTTATCCAGTAGTGGGTCAGAATTGGACACATACTTTAAAAAAAAGTTTCCTCCGAACCCTGTCTTATACTCGTATAACTGACATATATACTCGCTCTTGAGTTTTTGTTAAACCAGAGTAACACAACCTTTTCGTGCCTTTTTTCTGTTGTTTGAAGGTTTATGCAGTTGGCCACCATGTGTATACAACCTTTTATTAGAGTGTGATATTTTATCATTTCTTACATATATGGGTCAATCTGCAGTACCTTCATTGCGTGGAGACTGAACTTTATCAATGCTTCGTGATATTCAGGTTTAGGTAGTAGAGTTCGTGTTAATATTTGACCAAAATACCTCATCTTTACATGAGCAAATGTTAATCTCTCTCTCTCTTGTTTACAGCGAAAGAAGAGAACAGGAGCAACGGGAACTGCTCGAGAAGCAGCAAAAGGACAAAGAGCGTGAGCGGATCGAGCGTGAGCGGGAGCGTGAGCGGGAGCGGGAGCGGGAGCGGGAGAAGCACGAGCGGGAGGAGAAGGAGCGGCAGGAAAATGCCGCGTCGAAGCTAGTCTCTAGGCATTTTGAGGAGTCCCTCAGGCTTGCCCATCAAAAGGTGAGTTTACAGACTTTCACTACTTTATTAGAAATGAAATTATGAGCGCGAGCGGAAGTAGGAACGTGAGAGGGAGAAGCACAAGAGGATGGAGAAGGAACGGCAGCAGAATGCAGCGTCGAAACTAGTCTCTAGGCATTTCGAGGAGCTGAGGGACTCCTCCTTGCCCAACAAAAGGTGAGTTACAGTTTAAAGACTCACACTTTATTTTGGACGGAAGCGGAAGTAAGAGCGCGAGCGGGAAGTAGGAGCGTGAGCACTAGTGAGATGAGAGGAAGCTACAGAAGAATACCGCGTCGAAGCTAGTCTCTAGGTATTTCGAGGAGTCAAATGGTTGTAAGTCTTAGAGTAGAGACGTTCACCCTTTTTCTTACCCGACCAGGATTTAGGATAATTGAATCGTGTAATTTTAAAACAACACATGTCCTTTCATTACAACTTGTCAGGAAATAGAAAAAACTGTTTTATTCAAATACTAATATCTACAACAGCAATATTTTAGCATATTATGTTAATTTATGTAGGAATAAACTACAATTTTTTTTTCTAATGTAAATCAATAGGTAGGTGCAAATAATTTAATTAAAAAAAAAAATGAACAAGTGTTATTTTAAAAACACATGTGACTTGTGTTGTTTTAAAATCACACGATTCAATTTAACAAGTCATTCTTGTAGATATCTGCTATTCGTTCCACAGTCTGCTTGTTTGTCTCTCATCGTCTCGTAAACAGCGAGTATGTATTTTCCTTATAAAGCCCCAGGGAAATCACCAGAATGCAAATGGAGGAAAATTAAAAAGATAGTTTCAAGAAGTGGCAATTAGAAGAAGAAGAAATACATTTATTTGTCACACACAGTCATATACACAAAGGTACAATGAAATAAAATATACAGACATTAATAAACAATAATAATAGACGAGCCACTAGTCTACAAGCCTCCACCAATCCGGACTTGGCCCCCGTGGTGGAGTATGGCCTATACCTTCCTCAGGGAAGAGACCCGTGCCCCTCGGTGGGGACATAATGGGTTGATGATGATGAGACATTAATAGACAGAAGGATATATATAGAATTATTACAAAAAAGATAATAAAACAAAATGGTGTGACTACTGCTGCAAAAGGCAGCTAACTCAGCGTGGGTTCTCAGTTGGCGCCAGTTTTTTTTTTAATTTTTATTTATTGTTCAGAAAACTGAATGGTAGACCTAAAAAATACATAATAGTTATTAAATAGTAAAGCCGGCAGTGATGTATATTCTACTAGATGTGAACACAACATGCAATTTAGGCGCAGAAATTCTAAAAGCTAAGTTATTAACTTGATACCGGATAAAGATTTTCGGAAGAGTCCGACAAAAAATAATCTAAAATGTTCAACTTATTTAATAATTTAAATGGACTGGAGGAGGAATATAATTTCAGCACTTAGACGCCGCATACCATTTACTTTGGAGGTACTTAAGATCTATCTACGTTACGAGGAGCCGCGGTCCTGCGACCTATTAGGTTAGAGACTACAATAAGAGCGCAAAAAAAAGGCGGTCCCGTGTCGGCCGACGGTCTGTCTTAAGGCTTATTCTAGATTGAAATCATGGCACCCGCAAGTCGTCGGCACGCTGTAATGTGGATAGTTCTCAGTAGTTCTCAGCGTAGCAATGAAAGCAACCCTAATTCAAGTGTAACGTGGCTTTGTTTGTTGCAGCGGGATCGCAACATGTCGTGGTCGCTGATCAACAGCCTGGGCCCGAGCGGGCGCGGGCCGGAGCACGAGCGACTGCGCGCGCCCGCCGACCGCGGCTACTACCCGCCCGCGTCCGCGCGCCCGCCCAGCCAGCCCCACGCCCGCCTAGCCCACCCCGCCAAGCCGCCAGACAAGAACGCCCTACCGAAGGGCGAACCCAACTTCGGCCCCTTCGGCTACCCCCAGCACTCGCCCTACCGCACCCCGGCCGGCTACGAGAAAATCAAGGACGGACACCTGCCAGCCCCGCCGCCCCTCGTGCCCGAGCCGAAAAACTCTGTGATAGTCAAGCACGACACCAAGCAGATACACTTGGAGCAGAAGCACCCGTACCCCAGCAAGCCGCGCAGCGAGCCCTCCCCCCACTATCCCCCGTACCGCACGGGGCTGTCGCCGCACGCGCCCCCGCATCCGCACCCCCCGCACGGGTTGCAGGCCGCCGCGCTTCCCGCGCAGGACAAGGCGCGACGCCTCTACCAGCCGCCGCCGCCCGCGCGCTCGCCCGCCTACTACTCGGCGCCGCCCGCGCCCGCGCCGCCGCCCGCCAAGCCCAAGGTCTCAAGCCCCGCGCCGCCGCACATCTACGGCAAGCCCGGCAACTCGCCCACGCCCGCGCATTACGGCGTCGCCGTCGAGCCCATGATGGCCAAGTCCGAGCCGCCGCCCGTCCCCTACCCGCCGCCATCCGCGTACTCGCCCGCGTTGCGCACGCGGCCGCCGCCCATCGCGCACTCGCGCACGCCGCCCCCCCGCGCCCCTCCGCCCCGCGCCCATGGCGACTCCGCGCCCGCGCCGCCCTGCCAGACGCAGCCGCTGGACCTGGGCGTGGCGCGCGAGGACCCCGACCGCCTCTCGCCCCGTAAGAGGAACCCCTTCGAGCCCGCTGACTCCGAGGCCAAGAGGCGGCGGATGGACTCGGAGCCCGCGTCCTCGGAGCCCCTGATCGCCAGTGCCGCCACAGTTGGCCGGACGCCGCTGGGCTCCGAGCCGGCCCCGCAGGCGCCGGGCCCGCCCTGCGACGTGCGCGTGCCCTCGGCCGACGGCTCCGTGGAGACGCCGGAGAAGGCCGCCGGCGCGTCGCCCGCGCCCTCCTGCGTGACGCCGTCGGCCTCCCCCGCGCCCGCGCCCACCCCGCCGAGTGCGTCGGCCGCCAGCGAGGGCGACACGCCGGTCAAGACCGCCTCTCCTAATCCCAAAGACAACGCCGCGGCCCCCGTGCGGCACCTAGGCAAGAAGGCGTGGCTACAGCGGCATGAGACGGCCCCTATCGGCGAGGGCGACTGCTCGGGCGGCGGCGGGGTCTGCGTCACGCTGCCCATGACCATCACCCGCGTGGCCGAGCCCGAAGACACCACCTCCAACATCGTCGTCCCGGTGGCGGCCAAATCCCTTCAGCGCGGCACGCCGACGACCGCCGCCGTGTCGCGGACGAAGATAAAGGCGAGAAAGACTAAAGAGAACGGCCGCGTCGAGGACCCGGAAGAAGACACGTCGAGCTCCGAACGCGAGTCCACGTCGTCCGCCAAGCGGAAACCGCCGAAGGCGAAGCGGAAAAAGGGCGCCGTACCTCGCAAAGCCGGCGACGAGAAGAAGAAGAAGGCGTCGGAAAGTGGCAGCGAGAGCGATAAGGAGAGCGACGACAAAGACTCTGATTCCGGTGCCAGCGGTAGTGGTTCTGGGAGCACGTCGAGTAAACGCGGCACCGGTGGCCGCGCGAGAGGCAGGCGCTCCCGTGGAGGCGGAGGCGGAGGGAGCGGGCGCGGGGGGAGACGGAGGGAGGAACCCCCGCGCCGCTCCCCGCCCCGCTCGCGCACCAAGCCCTCCGCCGAATCGTTCCTCCAGAACGGGCCGTGCTTTGAAGTAGCCCCGCGCCTGGCCAAGTGCCGCGAGTGCCGCTGGTCCCCCGCCCAAAGAGACAAGGATATGCCGAACATCTTCTGCCGGTTCTACGCATTCCGAAGACTGAAGTACGCTAAGAACAGACAGCTGGCCATCGCCGGCTTCTCTGATCCCTACAAGGATGCCGAGGAGGTGAGACTTGATCCCGTTATTTATTTCGTGCCTAGCTTTTTTATTATTGTAAAGTAAAATTGATCATAAGGATGGATGTGATCCATTTAGTGCCGGTTGCTTTTGCTATGAAAAAAACTCTAACGCGAGCTCGAGGTGGTCCCGAAATCTACGCCTCACAAATTCTCAACACAAAACCTCAGGCTTTGTTGTCATTTGTAAGTGTGGCTGCAGACTCGGGTCTGCCAAAAATTTTTATGCAGTATTCTTCAAACTATGATGACTACACTAAAACAATTCAGCGCAGTATGTCTTTTTTTCTCAATATTTAACCCGACAATGAAATAAATGCCACTTGAATTCTTCCCAGGATGACAAGAAACTCTGGCTATCATCGTCGGCGGGCGCAGCTGAGCTCGATATCGAGATGAGTTGCTTTCTGCTGCGAGAGATCGGCGACCACTTCTGCGAACTACTCCAGCAGGAGAAAGAGGCCGAATCCCACCATCTCAATGACGGTATGTTGGCCTAGGACCGTGTCCCACGTTCCGTTCACTTACTAGTTTCAAACTCTAGGATACTCCTACGCCCGCACGGTACAAACCCTCGCCGCGGTCCCAAATTAGGATAACTTGTGCCATGGTAACCAGGCAAAGTCATCACAACTAAGGAAACAGCTCCAACTGATTTCGTATTTCATTGATTGTATGTAATAGCGAGCCTAGCGACCATTTTTATTTCTGTATTGTCATCCCATTGGATTGAAAGTAATCATCTTGTGTCATTTTGAGATAATAATTCGGTCGAAACTTCGCCCAATCTTTAAACACCTTTTTTACCTAGGCTCTTTCTGGCTTATTTGGAAGCGATGGCACCATAAGACCCGTTAGAACCGTTTAATCTATAATTATCGCCTTAGATGCGAGAGGTCGTCGGTTCGAAACCCGTCATGTAGGTACCCAATGAGTTAGTTTATTAAGTTACAGTTTTCGTTGAGAATTTCGCAAAGTAAATAGTTAACTGTAGTGTTGTTCAAAGAGAATTCCTCAGAAAAGAGCGTGGCAGAACGTTACTTAAGTATTTACTTAGTGTAAGTCTCAATTCAGAAACCGGCCCATACATTTGTGATTTGTAGTACCAATACCACTACACTTCACGTTTGTGATTGGTATAAAATATCGTAAGGAAACCCTATTGTCGGAGATGTTCACATACCTCAGTGCTGCTTAACACAATGCACCAACTATGAGGCTAATTGCGGAAATTTCAGGTCAAACTAACCAACTACTCTGACACAGGCATTGATAGATAGGTAGTAGATAATATTCTTTACATTAACTCACGGCAGTACCCCAGAGGGGTAGACAGAGACCTGGGACTGCCACTTGCCACGATCCTGACAGATCACTTTCGCTTCAACATTAAAAAGACTCTGAGCTTGTCACCGCTAACGCACGTTTTCGTTCGGCCCGCAGACAAGACGATAGCGTGGAAGCGTGTGGTGCAGGGCGTGCGCGAAATATGCGACGTCTGCGAGACCACGCTGTTTAACTTTCACTGGACGTGCGGGAAGTGCGGCTTCGTGGTCTGCCTCGACTGCTATAAGGTAAAATTAGATTAGATTAATATAAATGAGTGTCTGAGGTGTTCACACACCTCAGCGCTTGAAATTGCCAATCCGCGGTGGGCGCGCGTGGTAATTAAGCCCATACTCTCTCTCTCTGAGAGAAGGCCTGTGCCCTGCAGTGGGACGTATAGGCTGCATAAAAAAATATATGTCCATTAAGCCTGCCGAGGTCTCTGCTCAGAGAAAATGCGTGCTCTTATTTTGGCAATTACAAGCCCTGGGTATAGAAATAGTTTTTCCATGGTGTTTCCCTTTTTCGTTAGCTGTACCAGTCACTATAAAGCAATTTTTTTGATATCGGACAAACGGTTTTAACAATATTATTTAAAAAAAAATTGCTTCTAGAAGGTCCAATTCAGTTGGGAAGTATCAAGTTCTCGAAACAAAAAGTTAAGTTCGGATCCTCAAAAGTAATTTTTTGTTCATTTCTTTTTTTATTAAATTATTTCATTTAAATACAGAAATGACGGAGAAATGGGAATTTCTATTAAATTTTTTCGTAGTCCGAGGTGTTTGCGTACCTCAGCGCTAGGAATTCCAAGTTCCAAGCGCTGAGGTATGCGAACACCTCAGACACTCAGGTTTCCTCACGATGTTTTCCTTCACAGTTTGCGAGTGGTATTGCTACTATAACTTTACAAAAAATAAATTATCTTACGTTTATTTGAATTGGTTCCTACCTATCGTAACTCTTACCAAAACAAGATTATTGCAAACATTCCATTCTGTAGTTGTCTACGCTCAAATCATTGCACTGCTGAGCTTATCTTTGAGCCTAATTATTAATGGACATTGTGTTTCTTTGTTCACAGTCGCGGACGTCTGGAGAGTCGGCCAACAGCAACAGCGAATCTAGCAACGCAAATGCCACCTCCAACGGCGAACGTGATAATTTCGGGTACGTTTTACAGTCTTTAGTATTGAGAGTGCAAAGCTCATTGAAACAACCAAGCTATTGAAACGATTATGTACTTATATATACGTGTACAACTGCACTGTTAACGAAAAATTTGATTCGCAAGATATCGACAAAATTGAAGCAAAATTCGAAAACAGTTTCCAGATCTTACTGATGAAAACAGACTTCATTGGAATTTTGCAATGACTCGCCTTAACTCATTTATAACTGTTTACGAGTCATTATGGAGTTATTTTATTAAGCGGTGGTAGCCTAGTGGGTAGAACATCGGACTCGGAAGCGAGAGACCCAGGTTCGATCCCCAGTGCGGGCATATACCGATGACTTGGTTTTCTAAGTTATGTACATTTGTGAAGTTATAGTAGCAATACCACTCGCTAACGGTCAAGGAAATCATCGTGAGGAAACCTGAGTGTCTGAGCTACTCATATACCTCAGCGCTTGAAATCGCCAATCCGCGGTGGGCACGCGTGGTGATTAAGCCCACACTCTCCCCCTAAGAGAAGGCCTGTGCCCTACAGTGGGACGTATGTAGGCTGCTTATGTATGTAGTTAGTTATACATTTAACCCGTCTTGTCACGATTACTAATTATATAATTAATAAATTATCGCGTTTTCCCGTTAAATTTATAACTAAACTCCACTGGATTTTAGTTATTTTTTTTAAATGGTTCACAGTTTTGTTGTTATTGATGATACACTAGCGGCTTGGAGCTGATGCGTGTATATACGTTTGTTCCACTCGCGCATGATACGGTACAGAGGAAAAGTAGATACAGATAGATACTTGATACTTTTCGTAGTTAGTTCGTAGATAGTTTAAAAAAAAAAAAACAAAAAACTGCACAAAATATTACATACAAAAACCCTCACTGAAACCTGTATAGGTTTATCGGTGAGGTGAGTCACTCTTTAATTAAATTTCATCATCATCAACCCATTATGTCCCCACCGAGGGGCACGGGTCTCTTCCCTAAGGAAGGTACAGGCCATACTCCACCACGGGGGCCAGGTCCGGATTGGTGGAGGCTTGTAGACTAGTGGCTCGTCTACTGTCAGAAGTTGTCAAGCCGCCCTAAGGCCTCTGACTTGGCTTAACGACTGCCATCTATCGACGGCAGCCGGCACCAACAGCTTAACGTGCCTTGCGAAGCACGGAACCGCTCGGAAAAATAAATACAATACAAGCATTTTATACCAGTCAACCGCAGGTGGTGTATGAAATTAACTGATAGGCACGCGGAAGTGTGAAAAAGATCAATTTACGAATAGTGCACTTAAAGAATAAAATACAGATGTAATAAAATCTAATATATAAAAATCTCGTGTCACCGTGTTTGTTATCGAACTCCTCCGAAACGGCTTTTCCGATTTTTATGAATTTTTTTGTGTATATTCGGTAGGTCTGAGATTAAGTCTTAGGCCAATTATTATGGCAAAACATCGTTTGCCAGGTCAGCTAGTTTAATGTATGATATAAATATGATACATAAAAATATAAACTAAAACATCGAATATAAAAAAATCATTAGTTGCTAACAGCCGTCCCCCCCCACAGCTGGCTGACCTGCACAGTGGGCGGCGCGAACTCCTCGACCGCCCACAGCCCGCGACGGCTGCTACTCACGCAGATCGCGGCTGGCGGCGCGCTGGCGACGGTGGCTGCGCGGGCGCATCTCGCCCGCGCCGACTGGGCGCTCCCCCCTTGCGCCTGCGACGCGAAGCACACCAGCCATCCGCAGCGGCGCGCCAAGGCTAGGGCGCTGCTGCAGAATGCGCTCAATAAGGTTGGTACACGAGATTCTATGTGAAGTCTAAGGTATATTTATTGTTTTTAATTAAGAAATAATGGTGTAGGAAAACGTGAAGGAAGGTGTTTACATACTCTCTCTCTGAGAGGACTTCGCCCTCCAGTGGGACGTATATATAGGTAACATAAAGAAAAAAAATTAAAAAAACAGTCGCAAACAATAATGAAATTGGAAAGTAACCCATGGTTTTTCATACACTAATAATGCACTAACTACTTAAGTGCCCACACGATTACATTAGAATGGTAGGAGAATAGTTTAACTAAATCTGGAAGTGATATCGAAGTCTAACCCTGGTATCTCGTACACTAACAATATGCTAATAACAGCAGAGCTCTGCTGTCAGTTGAGCTTCTTTTGGTATTCCGGCCTGAACTCTGTATACTCCTACGCATGGTGACCCTGTTAATTTATCACCAGCCACTAGCACAAATTGTTTGCTATCGTCTTTTCGTTACCATGTATGTCTTTCGAACAGTCACTTAACACCACCTTTCGTTTGTCCGCAGAACATAAAAAAAGAGGAAGACATCAAAGAGGAGAATGGACCTACCAATGGTAATTCCCCAGTTAAGTCTGAGAACGGCAAAACCGGCTCATCGGTCGTCAGTTGGCTCTCCGACCTGCCCATGAAGACTGAGACCAAGGAAGAGAAATCCGACTCGAGCTCTTCAGACTCCGAGGAGAGCGGAAACTTCTCAACCCTAAGAGAGTTGCTTATAAGACCGGCGCCGGACGGCGGCGAAACGCAACCGAAGAAAAAGCAAAAGAAGAACAAAAATGATATCCTCGATGACGTCATTTCCAGCGTAGTCGACGCTAAGAAAGACGACGACGGCGACAAGAAACCGTTCGCCTTGTCGGATGCGGTGAGACGCTACGACAGAAGTGGGGTTGGCCGAGACGACCTCCCCATCAGGATCATGACGTTGACGGAGTCCAAAGTGCTGTATCCCGATGTGCCACACTCGTGGCTGTGCGACGGTAAACTCCTGCACCTGACCGAGCCGACGCACCCCGGGAATTATAAGCCGTTCCAGGTAAATGTCGCTTTGACTCTCTGCAATTTAAAGTTCCCCCAGTTTTGGCCACTGTCCATTAAAACGAATCATTTAGGAAAACCTATCAACCCAGTAATTGTACCGGTAATTCTGTTGCTTTGTTGTATAACTTCTAAAACTGTGCCTCGTAAGTAAGATAAGTTTAAAAAAGTATTAGTCCGTAATTGGCCTATGCTTGGTCTACATTAAAAACCTGTTTGTTATAATTTTGTGCTGTGAACTTTGATACATCAATGTCATTTCAGTTTCCATTTTTCAATTAGTCATAGGTACCCTACTGGCTTTCAGTAGACTCTATATCCATTTTTGGGAATTGAACCTATAGTAACATATATTTTCAATGTGTCTAACTAACCCAATTTCTCTATTGTCCCAGGATCAATGGAAGCGCGGGCAGCCAGTGCTCGTCTCCGACGTGTCCACCGTACTCGACAAGGACCTCTGGTCGCCCGAGAGCTTCTCGCGAGACTTCGGCGACACGCGCGTAGACCTCGTCAACTGCGCTTCGGGACTCGTCGTCCCCAATCAGCCCGGGCGGAAGTTCTGGGATGGCTTCGAACTGGCCGCCAAGAGGCTCCGGGACGAACGCGGTGCCCCGATGGTGCTGAAAGTCAAAGACTGGCCACCGGGCGAAGACTTCGCCGAACTCCTCCCGACGAGGTTCGACGATCTCATGAAAGCGCTACCGCTCACCGAGTACACGTCGCGCAACGGCCGCCTGAACCTCGCCGCGCGCTTGCCCGAGTGCTTCGTTCGGCCCGACCTAGGGCCTAAGATGTACACGGCCTACGGCGGCGCCGGGGGTACGACGAACCTTCACCTCGACGTCAGTGACGCCGTGAACGTGATGGTCCACGCGAGCGCCCCGGCCGACGCGCCCGAGAGGGCTCGCGAGGCGTCCCGCGCGGCCGACGAGGCAGGCGTCGACGTCTTATCTCGGCGCCGAGCTCGCGTGAAGCCGCCGGCGGCTCTATGGCACATCTACGCGGCCAAAGACGCCGACAAGATCCGCGACTTCCTAGTGCGCGCGGAGTTGGAGCGCGGCGCGCGGCCTCGCCCGCAGCACGACCCCGTCCACGACCAAACCTGGTACTTGGACGCCGCGCTGCGCGAGCGACTCTACCGCGAGTACGGCGTAGAAGGCTACGCCATAGTGCAGTGCCCCGGCGACGCGGTGTTCGTCCCGGCCGGCGCGCCGCACCAAGTCAGGAACCTACTCGACTGCATCAAGGTCGCCGAAGACTTTGTGTCGCCCGAGAACGTCTCCCGCTGCTTCGAGCTCGCCCAGCAGTTCCGCAAGCTCTCCCGGCAGCACTCCAATAAGGAGGACAAGCTCCAGATTAAAAATATAGTGTACCATGCGGTGAAGGACTCGCTTTGTTGCCTGGAGGCGGCGCTCGACGAGGCCAACTAAGCCCGCGCCGCCCCTCGCGCATTTGATCTCAAACTCGAACGTAACATTAATCGCTAAGTTCCGCATTTAAACGTAAGATTGGGAGCGAGTGTGATACGCGCTGTGCGCCTGTTTAACTGTAAGATGCCATAGCGCCGAGTTCGGTGTGGCAGTTGTGTGTAAATGTTCGCGTGGTTATTGTGATTATTCCGACAAGGGCGATCGGATTATGTGCAATGTAAATTAGTCTGAATATGGTGATATCGTTGAGATGTGGATATGTTTTATGTTCCTTATTCGAAATACAAGTAAACTCTTCAGGTAATTACAGCTTAACGTAGCTATAGTGATATGTATGTATTGTGTAAATTTTTATTCGAATTCCATCGAGTACATATGTATTAAGAAGTGTATACTTTTAAGTTATTGTATTTGAAGTAAACTGTATTCGCTCGAAGCATTGTACATTAAACACAGCGTGTAGATAAGTTTCACCTACATATTAGATTTCTCAATTTGGTTAGTATGTTAAAGTAATAGTTAAGCTAAGTATGTGACAATTTCATTTTGTCCTTATTGCTGTATTAGGCGAAAGCAAGTTTTTTTTGTACTGTGTATATTATGTATGGTTATAAGTTGGAATAAACAAAAGATGTTTATATGAATAGTGATTTTCATTTACCCAAGATGTCCCAAATTGTAGATTAAAGAATGCAATCAATCAATTTCTTACAAAGTACAGACATTATCACCAATCAGCACGTATTCGTACTGCTGGATAGACCATAGAAATATTTCTCCCTAACTACACACTGAAAAACTGCCCCAGTCTCGATTAATCTACCAATGAAATGAGCGCTAAATGTGCTTTATAGTAAATACTCTGTGAGTGGTTTATTCTGTGCGCCATGGGTGACGACGTGATCGTTCATTGGACGGTAGTAAGTGACAGCGTAACTGTGATTGGTTGTATGCAAAAACGTCAAATCATTGATGTAACCCGTCGAAAGATCTATGTACGTTGGCGGCGGATGTGCTCTGGCGATGGCAGGTGCGTAGATATTTTGCCGGGTAATACTGAACTCGCTCCGATTGGTAACACAATTGACAAGCCCCGCCCGCCTGTCCACAATTGAATCGTGTGATTTTAAAACAACACAAGTCACATGCGTTTTTAAAATAACACTTGCCCATTTTTATTAAATTATTTACACCTATCTATTAATTTACATAAGAAAAAAAATTGTAGTTTATTCATACAGAAATCAATATAATATGCTAAAATATTGCTGTTGTAGATATTAGTATTTGGATAAAACAGTTTTTTCTATTTCCTGCAAAGTTGTAATGAATGGACATGTGTCGTTTTAAAATCACACGATTCAATTGAACGTGGGGTCATTTTTGTAGCGCTAGATAGACATCTATGTTTTTAACTATCATTGGGCTTGAAGCACTTGAAGCCGCTTCTTTTTCAAGTACAGATCTTGAAAACCGGTCTACTGGTGGACAGGACTGGACGAGGAAGGAATGGGGTGCCGCGTTAAAGAGGATTAATATCTGTGCCTCCTATAATATTAGGGGTTAAAGTATGAAATTGCCGTTTTATTGCAATAGGTTCTTTGAATTGACATAAAATCTTCATGTCAATTCACTAGTCTACAAGCCTCCACCAATCCGGATTGGCCCCCGTGGTGGAGTATGGCCTATACCTTCCTCAGGGAAGAGACCTGTGCCCCTCGGTGGGGACATAATGGGTTGATGATGATGATGATGAATGAAACTTTTTTCAAATGGTTTCTATGATGTTTTTTTTTTTAAAAATGTGAAACATTTGAATATCGACTTTCAATTGTTTTTGTTATTCAATTTAGACAAGAAAGATGGATACTGCGAAAATTCGAGTGATTATGAGGCACCCATTTTTCGTATTTTTTTATTTTATTGATTTGACGCAAGTGAGTCAAAATTGTGGGTAAGGTAACGTTAAACCATGCCGCTAATTCCTGGGTAGTTTGACTAGGGTCGGCTTCCACTATCTCTCTTAATTCATCGTTATTCACCTGTGTGGGCGGTCTTCCTCGTGGCTCATTCTTTAAGTCGAAATTTCCATCACGAAAGCGTTTAAACCAAAATCGCACGAAAATTTAGTGTTAGGGGTGTCACTCAACTTGACCTTTCAATTTAGTCAAAATCTATATATACTTTATTTTTTTTTATTTTTTGATTAGTTGCATAACTATATATTATTTAGACATATACTTAAAATATCTTCTAAATAGCTTCTTTCTCACATTATATAGACTAACATTTACATGCTTAAAACAATTTTAGTTTTGTTACCTGAAGTAGATTGCTTGGTTTTGTTTAAGTATTTACTTTAAGTAAGTACTTAGTTTTAGTTCAATTATGGTTAACATGTAGCGTAGGAAAGGGTCCACCCTCGTCAAGCTTACCTATGCTAAAACCCTATGCTTATACATGTTAACTTGAGAAACGGGGGTGAGGCAAAATGGAGCCGTTACAGACCCATGGCGCCACTTCGCATCAGCAGGGCCTTACCAAACCTGCTGAGGGATGTCCATCCGGGCCCCGACCGGAGGACTTAGGACAAGGAGGGCATGAGGGCGCCAACCCTCATGTTGGTACACGAGTGGCAAGCGATGCTATGGATCACCCCATAGCCGGTACTTCTTATCAAACTCCAGAAGTAACCGCAAGTATGCAAGGAGTTTATTCGCGACTACATATTTTTGAATGTTTTTACGCAGAGAGCAAAAAATATAAAAAGACTGGGTCTCCTGACGACCTAACGCCATCGGATTTGATGACCGTACTTTTCAGAGAAATGGGCGAGCGACTTAAAGATCTCTCATCTAGCGAAAAAGATAGACTTATAAGCAACGTTGTTTACCCATTTCTTAGAAAAGCCACTAGGTTTTATAAAAGTTGCAATCGGAACAAAAAGAGGTTCAGAGACAAGCATGCTGTTTTCTTGAACAAACTGTTGTCTGCCAGAAACTGTTCGTGGACTTCTGAAGCCGATTATTGTAGAAAACTTGCAATTCACAGCAGAAGATGGCGAAGATCCATCAATAGATGAATCTTCATCGTTAGACGATGAAGAAGATTCATCCAATTTTGATGACTGCCCTCTGGTACTAGAAACTGAAAATTATTCATACGAGCCATAAAATCCAGAAAATTTGAAAGCAATCTAACATCCGAAAACGTCTATAATATATTTTGAAGTAACTTTTCGTTAGTTGGTTTCCAATTTCCTGTATTTAATGACATAATTGTTATTAATTGGCAACATATTCAAAAGTGTTTTAAGTTTATTTTTCACTTTTTAATTTTAGTAGTAGGTTCACTATTTTTCGGAAAATTTCATCATCATCATTCAGCCACAAGAGGTCCACTGTTGGAAATAGGCCTCCTCCATGGATTTCCAAAAAGACCGGTTGGAAGCGGCCTGCATCCAGCGCCTTCCTGCCACTTGGATGAGGTCATCTGTCCATCTTGTGGCTGGTCGTCCTACGCTGCGCTTGCCGATATGTGGTCTCCATTCGAGAACTTTTCGGCCCCATCGGCCATCAGTTCTGCGTGCTATGTGCCCCACCCACTGCCACTTCAACTTACTAATCGGCTGGGCTATGTCGACGACTTTCGTTCGTCTACGGATCTCATCATTTCTGATTCGATCTCGTAGAGAAATTCCGAATATTCCTTTCCATAGCTCGTTGCGTGACCTTGAGCCTTCTTATGAGGCCCATAGTGAGAGACCACGTTTCAGTGCCATAAGTCATCACTGGTAACACACTGGTTGTATAATTTTGTCTTGAGCGATTGAGGTATATTAGACCGGAAAATTTATTTTAAATCTATTTTACTATTTCTCGTGTAAAATATTTATCGTTCCTGTAAATAAAATACCTAGCTTTTAAATTTTATTTGTAAAATATTTTATTTTTAGTGTAAAACATTTGTTAGTGTAACCTTATGCAGATAATTACAAAAAAAATCCACTTCATACAAATACTGAAAGTCAGCTACCAATTTTTATAGACAGTCGAAAAAAAATTCATTTCCGACACTTGGTTTCTTTGGGAAAGTTACTCAAAATCATGGTCTGAGTCCACCCCTGAATTATTTAAACCTTTTGTATATATACCCCGTATAGTTTTTTATTAGAGACAAAAATAAACATTATATTTATTTGACCTTTAGAGACAACCCTAAAATGTGTCAGTTGACCTTTGTACGTAACTCCCAAAGGCCGCGATGGAGCAACGTGATCTTTTTATCAGTGATAAACCAAATTAAGAGCAATTTATCTGTGCTAGTTACAGATCGCACTTTTGAGGTATTTTAAAGAAAAAAAATAAAAACCAAAATCTGAAAAAAAATTAATTACTCGATATCCCGAGGTGATTTCCAAAAATTTTAAATTGGAAAATATGCGCTATTAAATCATTTATCAAACCTTATTAATAAAAGAATAACATCTTGATCCGTTACGCCTACAATAATTAATTAAACAATTTTCTAAGCCAAGGTCAAGAAATATTATTAATTTTTTTTAAAATAAAGTAATAGGAATTGACACGTGGGTGTTCTACTCTTACATTTCAAATGCATTCCTTGATCGATTAATGTGGAAAACAGCATCGGGAAATTTTTTAAGTGATTTAAAACAGTGTGGCACGGTGCGTTCATTAGTAGACCCCTCTCCAAACGCAGCATTGATATTGCGGGCTGTTTCTGCCGCGTTAGTTCCGCGTCGGAACTCGTATTCAAAAATCACTCGAATTTTCGCAGTATCCATCTTTCTTGTCTAAATTGAATAACAAAAACAATTGAAAGTCGATATTCAAATGTTTCACATTTTTTAAAAAAAGAACATCATAGAAACCATTTGAAAAAAGTTTCATTCGAAAATCTCAAACCATGAAGATTCTATGTCAATTCAAAGAACCTATTGCAATAAAACGGCAATTTCATACTTTAACCCCTATTATAATGGGTTGCTAGCCAGGGAGCATCTAACCATACAGTGACCAAACATACCGTGATAGAAAAACGCACTAAGTTGGTTTTCTTTGTTTCTTTTTTTTTTATAGGTACTCGTAATTGCATAGATTGCCATCTAATGGAAACTCGGGGAAGCAATTACAAGAACGAGTTAACGTAGAGTTAAGGCTACTCGTCCACAGATGGCGATACTGTCGCTAACCAAATTCTTGCGTGAACAAGTTGGAGAATCCTAGGCCCTGGTGGCGACACATAAGGGACGTGGGGAGAGGGTGCGAAAATTATGCGTTGTCTTTTCAATTCATTTTCATAAAAAAATATACTGAAGGGACGGGACGAGACGAAGCCCACACAGAAGAGACGGGGCGAGGGCGCAAACTCTATAAAACGCGTCGCGCCAGGGCCTAAATACCTTACTATGAGAGGATTTTACCCTTGATTTGTGTATAAAAGAGTATTACGTAGGTAATATCATTGTTGGTAGTCGATTTGTGCGGTTTTACACTCCGCGCGGCACTTTCTTTCCGTATTTCCGCAGCGTTTTACTAAGATGTTTGCGGGCATCTGAACGCAGTTACCAGGGATAATCAGAGTAGTACCTACCTATAACAGTTTCTCACAGAAGATATAAGGGCTAACATCTTCAGTCAACTGCATAAATCGATCTTTATATAGGTTCGTGCACTTACCATACGGCCAACTGTATCACAAAATATAAAGGTTGACCTGCCGGGTAAACTACGTGGGGTACGTTTTTGCAAAATCAATTGGTAGTTCAAAATAATAATAAAAACTTTTACATACACATCACAATCACTTCTTTTGGTTTCAAACCAGGGTACCCTGTGCCAGGCATAACCAGGCAAGGACGTCACAAACATGGAAATAACAGACTGAATCAATCTTCGGACATATTTTATTTGTTACATCAGAAGATACCAGTATCCACTCAAATCGCTAGTTCAAACTGTTGTTTTTCTAGATTGGTACATCTTAGGATGCCCATACATATTAAATTACCAGTCCCACAGTAATATATTACACACACGCCTATGTTAGGTACCTATGAAACAACGATAGATAGCATCCGTTTTTTCAAAACATTGTAACTATGTCAGATCAAATTAATCCTTTTTTTCCTGACCATAATGGTTAAATTGCCATAAACTTGATTCGCACTCAGATCCTCACGAGAGATAACTAGATACAGAAGGCTCGGCTCTTTGGCGACACTGAAAATCAGTGTGCTAAAATTGAAATTTGATACGTTTGAGATGTACCTAGTGTCTTGTTTGGTGCCTATCAGGATTGGATTGCAAGAAGAAGTAACGAGCTAAAAGAAGTAGCGAAGTAAAAGCGTGGAAACTGATGATTTGAGTCAGTTATTAGGAGGAATAATCCTCCAATGGTGACGGTTGTTTCGTGATCGCGATCTTCTATTAATCGTTACAGCGCGTGGGTGGAGTGCTTGGCTCAGAATCGAAAGTTCCTGGTTTCGGCTCCGGTACTTACTTACCACTTTGTTTTCTAAGTTACATACATTTGTGAATTTTTAATAGCAACACCATTCGCTAACGAAGAAATTTGGTTTTTTTTGGAAATAAAAAAAAATAAATTTCGCGGTTTTTTTTTGCTTTGTTGCGGCGTTATTTCATAGAATAGATAATGCCTAAAACCATGTGTATTATTCTGTGTATGACAATAATTTACTAAAGGCTCTGAGATTGGTAGAGTGCGACGAATTCAATAAAAATTATGCTAAACTGTTATTTAAAAAAATATAAATCTGATAAATAAAGTCGTAGAACAAGAGTTGGAAAACACAATACCATCATCATCAGCAGCCTATATACGTCCCACTGTAGGGCACAGGCCTTCTCTCATCAGAGAAAGAGTATGGGCTTAATCACCACGCGTGCCCACCGCGGATCGGCGATTTCAAGCGCTGAGGTATGTAAATAGCTTAGACACTCAGGTTTCCTCACGATGTTTTCCTTCACCGTTAGCGAGTGGTATTGCTACTATAACTTCACAAATGTACCTACATAACTTAGAAAGCAAAGTCATAGGTACATGCCCGCACTGGGAATCGAACCTGGGTCTCGCTTCTGAGTCCAATGTTCTACCCACTAGGCTACCACTGTAAAACACAAACGGTATTTTTTATAAAAACATGGTTCCTCTAAAACACTCCTCAGAGGCACTTTAATTAATCTGTGGTCACGTCTTTCCCTTTACCACAGTGTTGTAAGGAAGCGTGTTTTTATAAATAAGACCGTCAGTCTTTTAATTTGTTCAAGAAATTACACTGGAAGGGGTATGGCATTAACATAAACGGCGAGTACCTTTCACACTTGCGATTTGCAGACGACATCGTTTGCATCGTCATCATGGCGGAAACGCTGCAAGATCTACAACAAATGCTGAGTGACCTAACTGATTCTTCGGAACGCATTGCTCTCCGGATGAACTTGGAACAAACCAGGGTTATATTCAATGAACACGTAAATCCGGAGTCAATTGAAGTTCAAGGCAGTATTCTCGAAGTTTGTATGTTTACTTCGGGCAAATCATGCAGTTAGGTAAAAAAAACACCTTCGAGAAAGAGGCCAATAGAAGAATACAGCTGGACTGGGCAGCGTATGAGAAACTACGTCGAGTCTTCACATCGCCAATCCCACAGAGTCTAAAGACAAAAGTCTTCAATCAGTGCTTCCTTCCTACCCGTCATGACATACGGGGCCGAAACGTGGACACGGTGGGGCTGGTCTACAAATATAAACTCGCTCAGCGTGCTATGGAGTTTCTCTGAAAGATCGAATTCGAAACGAGATGATCCGACAGACAACCAAAGTTACCGACATAGCCCACCGAATTAGCATGCTGAAGTGGCAGTGGGCCGGCCATATCACCCGAAGAACTGATAACCGATGCGATAGGCGAGTTCGTGAGTGGAGATCGCGGATCGGCAAACGTAGTGTTCTCAGACTCGGTGGAGCGATGATCTTCGCAGGGCGGCTGGCCAGAGCTGGGAGAGTAGCCGAGGACCGTGCTCAGTGGCGTGCAATAGGAGAGGCCTATGTCCAGCAGTGGACAAGCGCAGGCCGATGATGAGGATGACTCTTTTAATTGAGATATTCCAGGAAATTCCAAAGAAATATACGTTGTTCGCCGTCCAGTCCTTCTGCATTTTGTTAGTGTAACTGGCCGTCTGTTATAAAAGCTCGGATCTGTCCATTGACAGTTTAGTTGGAGGGCGTACAGATTTGCCGATTGTTGTGTTACATTGTACGGAGACGTCATGAAGGCTATAACTTTTGCTGTTTTTGGTGAGTTTAAAGTACTTACACCTAATTAGTAAAGGCATTTTCTTTTTGAGGGAGAGACCGGACGATAGAGAGTATATGCAGTTCAATTTGCATACCTAGTTAATCTAGGACATAATTTACATAGCAAAAAAAAAATTCTGCTGCTTTTTTATTGCGGACATTTGCATCCACAAGTAGTTTTTCCTGTTATGCTGTTTGTTAAGCTTCGGACACACACAGCGACTAGTCGCTGCGAGTGCACCCGCCGCGATTACTAGCCGCAGCGATAATTTGCTGCCTGCCTGTCACACACAGCTAGTTCTACACGAGAATTTCGGCAGTCAGTACGCATTCGCAGGGAGTAAAATTGAATATGCTCAATTCTAATCGCGGTGACTTCAACTCGCGGCGAGTGAATCTACTCCCAGCGATTAGCCTGTCACACACAGTAAATACTCGCGGCGAGTAGGCACTCGCAGCGATTAATCGCTGTGTGTGACCGAAGCATAGTGCGGATTGGTTTTTGGGGTTTATTTGGTTTGACGACGCCGAGGGTATAAGACAGATGCGAGACATAAACAAACTCTTGAAAATTAAGAAACATATTTTAAGACTAGTTTGATTAAGATAGATAGAGAATACTTTACTGTTAAAAAAAAGACAATTGTACAGGTAGTTATTTCTTAGTATACTATGTAACTTAGATATTTAAGATTTTATAATTTATGGTGTGCAATAAAGAGTATTATCTAATCTAATCTAATCAATCTAATCTAATCTAATCTAATCTTTGGCGGCCTTATCATCACTAAAAGTGATTAAGCTAAGTTTAGATGGATTTGCAGAGATAAGCTCTCTACTTACAGTAGGTACTTATGCAATGAATATTCGAGATTAGTTTTGTTTACTAAAAATCTAGCTAGGTTCATACCTATACAGGCATAATTAAAACAGATCCTAGTAATCAAATCAAAATCTTTTTTTTTCACAGTGGCACAGAATTGAACATTACAAATTAAACTAGTTGTCCATTTCAAAATCTAGATATTTTTTTAAGAAAAAATAGACAAAAAAGCTCCAAACTAAAGTACCTACTTTATACTCTATGACATGCATATTATATATTCTAATTTGAACGTGTACTGTATACTGTACACGTTCAAATTGTGCATATATACTGTAGGTATATTATTTTACACCGAAAATCTTACTTAATGTGCACGTAAATCTGCTTGTTTCCAATTATTTTTAAGTTTTATAAGTCTAGAAGTTCGACTTGATTGTTTTTGTGTTATACATGTTTAATCATTAATTATTACTTACTTGCTAGAGTACAATGCGGATGCTGTGTAAGCCTCTAATTGGCAATCTTATTAGACTAAAACTGTAATGTTTATGTGAAATAGTTTTTGAGTTATGAGGGTGTCAAAAGTGGCTCGAAATGGTTCGTGCACAAACGGTATTGCTCGCCACTCGCCAGTTCTGTTATAGCTTGAGAACTTGGCTTGACACGCTACCGCGTGTCTAGATTTGATTTTAAACATCACCAAATTCACATAACCAAATTACCTTGGGACTACCTTTTCCGCTATTTATTATTAACTTAACGCTATTTTATGAAATGGGCCCCATTAGGCCTCATTTACTGCTTTCCATTGAACAGTTCCGTTCTCCATCTCTAAAAGTCTTCATAAGATCTTCGCCAAATTAAAATGGGACAAATGCAATGGGACGTCATATCTATTCGAACAAAAAAAGAATTGTCGAAATCGGTTAAGATTTGACGGAGTTACGCGAGAACATAGCAAAAAATTATATATACCTACGCGTCGAATTGATAACCTCCTCCCTTTTTGAAGTCGGTTAAAAAGGTTTACCTCCGACTGTAAAGAACGTATCAAGGAACTGTTTAACTAATTTAGAGGCAGCCTTCTAAAGTGTTGACGACGTTGCTTCGTAGATTGAGCCTCTTCCTGCCATTACGCGGCTAGAATTGAGATCACACTAGGTATTTCGTTGTAGTTGAAGTCTTATTATGATAGCATAACATAACATAAACTCACGCCTGTATCCCAGAGGGGTAGGCAGAGACCAGGGACTGCCACTTGCTACGATCCTGACAGATCAATTTCGCTTCCTCAACATTCATTAGTCGTTGCATACATGCACGCCGGTTTCGGGTATCATTTTATCTTGCCCTTTGCTAATACATCCCCTTTTTATAATAACACCTTAATTACCTATCTAATATATAAAAATCTCGTGTCACAGTGTTTGTTATCGAAATCGTCCGAAACGGCTTCATTGACTTTTATGAAATTTTTTGTGGATATTTGTTGGGGCTCAGAATAGGTCGCAGGGTAATTAATATGACAAAACAAAGTTTGCCGAGTCAGCTAGTATCTAGTATAGTAACGAGGTATTTAAGTAGTACCTAGGTTGTTTTCGCTAAGTTTTGATTAATTAGTACAAAGAATGTTGATTTTCCAGTTGTTTACCGCTCCTAAGAGGTCGCGGAACTGCCGTTATTGCGGTCTGCTGATAATGGTGGCAAATAAATAAATAATACTACTTGCCATGCCGATACGGCCCGGAGCCTGTTACTAAGTAATTTGCATGTCTGTACATATGCGATTGCCGCAGTGCGACCAATCGTGAGGCTAGGTTGGGCGAAAATTACTGACAATTGCAAGTTTATTGGTATTTTAGCGGTCATAAATCAGAGATGAGCTCATCAGGAGAGCAAAGGAAGCATCGGGCTGTACCCTCCTAACTGCTACTACTTTTTCTAAAGGCTTCTCTCTCCATATCTTTACGTTCCCTCTCCCCAGCGCTGCTGTGCGTGACCCTGGCCTGCTGCCGTCCAGACAAGCCCGACTTGAAGAAGCTGAAGGAGGAAGCAGCACGCAAGAAGGCCTGCCTCCACGATTGCAGCAGCGCTAAGCTGGAGCCGGTCTGCGCCGGCAAAACCGGCGAGAAGCCCAAGTCGTTCGGCAGCATCTGTGTCATGAACAACTACAACTGCGAGCATGGCGACAGTAAGTTGTTTTGCCTTTCTGTTATTATCAGCTAAGGCAGTGCACTATCCTTAAGGCTGACTAGGCCCGGGCCTAGGGGCGGCCCGATATGGGGGGCCAATCGTGAAAAAAAAAAACAACTTGCGAGGGATGTTTAAAGTTGTGTAAGAACCGGCCAGGTGCTTGTGGGACCACGCGCAGTTGGTGTAGGGTTCCGAAGAAGGAGGGGTATTCCTTGTTTTCCTACACCTAAAATATATTTAAAAAAACCGGCCAAGTGCTAGTCGGACTTGCGCACGAAGGGTTCCGTACCATTATCTATACAACATTAGACACAAAGAAAAAAAGGCAAAATATCACGTTTGTTGTATGGGAGCGCCTCTTAAATATTTATTTTATTTTAATTATTTATTTTTGAAGAACTAAATATTCTGTGAATATTTCAAGCGTCTACCTGTTACCGTTATTAATATCGAAATTACGTTTGTTCTATGGGAGCCCCCCTTAAATATTTATTTTATTCTGTTTTTAGCATTTGTTGTTATAGCGGCAACACAAATACATCATCTGTGAAAATTTCATTTGCCTAGCTATCACGGTTCATGAGATACAGCCTGGTGACAGACAGACAGACAGACAAACAGTGAAGTCTTAGCAATAGAGTCCCGTTTGGCACCCTTCGGGTACGGAAACCTAAAAAAAATCCCTAATTTAGGTGTAGGAGATGTAACCTAACTATATATATTTTTAAAGATTATATTCCGTTCTGTCGGCATGATTAATATGCATATCTCCTTTATGTATATTTCTGGTTGCACAGCACCACAATACTTCTTGATCACAATAAAGGAAATAGCAGTTTTTCCGCGTGGCGAAGGCCGAGACTCGCCAAAATTGGTTTGCAATCTAATCTGTTACGTACGTAAGCAGTGAATTGTCTAGGTACTTTACTTTATTTTCTAAATGACCCGATCGGGTCCACCATAACAATGGTTTTAATGGTTCTTTCTTAAGGTGATAATCTAACAGATCTCTTCGATCTTAATTAAATTTAATTTTGATCCAGTTATGCTTGTATAAGTTGATAAACTTTTTTTTGCCGTTACCCACATTTCGGCTGATATTGTGTTTTCTGGTATTTTGTTTTGTGTTTATATTTTATGTTTTTGAGTATTGTGTCGTCAAATAAACATATCTTTCTTTCTTTCTTTCTAAAGTGGAGTCACCCGATTTAATCGATTTCATCAATTCTTGTGCAGTCATTTTCACAATAAAAATTTTAATTTTAACTAAGCTGAGTGCATCCTACTCCAACGCACCGATTTTTCTGTTGAGTGCTCGATTCTTCTCCATCATGATTCATGGAAACTGAACCTATTGTACCTACGTTAAACTGAACCAATCTAATAAACAATGTCCCAGGCACTGCAGCGTCCGAGTAGTCCCTTCACCCATCTAGTGTGAGTGAAGGTGCCACTGGACGCTGTATAAATCATCTCATTACGTAGATGCAAAGGCTAAAGTTACCCAGAACAAATCGTACAAAATCTTGTCATGTTCTCCTCCATTGTGCAATTAAATTATATATTACCTGTAGTACAACCTAGGTGTGTGTCACGCTTTACTTGCCTATCGAAGTTGGAAGTTACTAAATCAAATGCAGCTATTGCCTGTGACAAATACTGTTGATCAAAATAAGTAGTTAACGTATGAAACAATTTGGAAACAATCTACGCGGTCGCCGTGTTTTTATGGCACACGCGGCGAGGTGTGAACTAATGACGTAACCGTGCATAAAGCTGTATCCAGTTCTCTGCCATTGTCTGCTAGTTGTTGACAAACCAGGTGATGACTCAACTATGGTTACGGGGCAGGTTCTTATTTAGAAGTTTCCGGAATACATTACATTACATAAACTCACGCCTGTATCCCGGAGGGGTGGGCAGATATCAGGGTTTGCCACTTAGCACGTTGCTATAGTGGACGAACACGGGCTGATTGACTGATACATAAACTGACGACTGTATCCCGGAGGGTAGGCTGAGACCAAAGTTTACCACTTGCGACGATCCTGTCAAGCCTCTTACACTTTATTAACATTACTACAGAACATTCTCTGTTCTGTATTTATTACCATGATTAAGCGAAACCTGGTCTCTTCCGACCAAATTACAAGTAGGTGAATCCGGACTTAAGGCTGCTCTTACGGATATTCAAGGCATATTTTTCTTGTCCTGTAGGTACCTACTAAGTTTTTTATTGAGAAAATTTGATTACAAAAGTAATAAATTTTATTTAACAATATATTTCAAAAATATATTTAAAATATCCATAACGTAATTATGCATCAAACCCTCAGATCACATTTATCAAACAGTTTGTTAAATTGTGTGAGCGAGTTAGCGTGCTCCTCGTAAGAACAGTCTTAAGGTAATAATTAATTATAATAAATATAATATACTTACTAATAGTTTTTTTCTCTCTGTTTCAGCTTTGGCGAAGATCAGCAACGGAGAGTGCCCTGGTGGTCAAGGCATCCGTCTTTCCTAAGCCTCTTTAAACGAAGAGAGTTTAATCACAAACGTGATTCCTTTATTCTTCGGTTAGTAATTTTCGTAGTCACGGCTTAATTCTCTTTTTGTAGAAGTATCTAGTATCTTAACTACGAGCTTTTGAGACTTTACTGAGGCCTATGTTAATAAAACGCTTTAACTTCTGAGATCGTTCTTAAGTACGCTGTCAAGTTGGTGTTCTGTTCCGAACAGCATCTTGAAATGGGCACTCCAGAGCGATCTCACTGCCAAGAATGGAAAATTAATCGTGCTCAACAAATAAATGGCTGTATAACTTGCCTAGCACAAGCTCTATACTTGTTGGGAAAAAAGAAGAATTGTGTTTGAGGGCCTTTTGAGCATTTTGTCTGTTTCATTGAGACTCATTGACTGAACTATGTTTAATTACAACTGACGCTTTTACTAATAAAATACTGTGTTTGGAACTATTGAGTGAGTAATCCTTTATCGATTGCCCCCAAAGCAAAACAAAACAGGAACTGATTTTGGATATAGGTTTATTATTACCTGACAATAAACCTATATCCAAAATAAGTTCCTGTGTTGTTGAAGTTTGAGATCAACGAGTGACCAGGATGTCCATTCTTTTGAATTATATCGACTTACTAAGCTAAGCATTATCTATCAGACAGCGCAATTATTACAAGCAAATAAAAACCGTAAAAAACATGAAATTTAAATCTATTATTATTATACTTCATTGCACACAAGGCATTTAACAGGACATTACATAAGAAATTTCATGTACAAAGGCGAGCTTATCTCTGTAAGAGAAATTTGAGAATTGGATTGGAAAATTTAATAAAGAAATCAAAAATTGCTGTAAATGTCCAACTCAAATTGGCGGGTTTCAGAAATGTCGTATTTTTGTATACTTTCCGGTCCAGCAGGTGTAGTCGGCAGCAGGTCAACCCTAACATTTATTAGAGTGCACTTATGTAAAGGTTATGCTGTCGACTGTACTTGCAAGGCAAATACAATGTTTTTCGTTCTAAGTTTTTTAGTTTTAACTGGTAGATTTATCTATTTATTTATTTACGTATAGGTGGTCTATACAAACTTGAGCACAGATCTGTGACAAGGCAGACGAGCGGTTAAACGACGGTCTCACAAAAAACACGTAAAAAATAAATAGACTTATAGTTTTCCGAACTTACAATTTCGGAAATCCGAAATAAATCCTTATAAAATGTGTGCCTGCAATGCTAACCCAATTAATTGATTTAGGGCCAATATTTCAATAATCAGAACTTAACTGGACAATAAATTGCATGCTGTCTAAATCATACTCGTACGACAAGATGACAACATCAGTTTTATTCTCCAGTTAAGTTTTATTTGACAATTGAAAAATCCGGTCTTAAGTAACAATAAAAATGACAAGAAACTAATGAGTCTGTAGCTCACCTTCAGCCGAATAACTGAAGAATATTATTTTTAAATGAGTTTAGTGTACTACAAAAAATTTGTTGCGTGAATAAGCTTATGAATAAATAGGTTAAGAATAAACTCGCGTTTTGGCCCTGCTAGGTAATGGTTTGCCGTTTTTGTATGCAAACAATAATCACTTAGTGTAGCCCAATCAACGTTCACGTCGTCACGCGTGGCGCACAGAATGAACCAATCACGGAGTGATTTACTCTAAATCACATCTTGCGCTCATTTCATCAAACAGTCTTATTTATAAAACACGATTCCTTGAAACACTCCTCAGAGGCAGTTTATTTAATCTGTGGTTACGTCTTTTCCTTGTAAAATCTCCATCATTGGGGTTTCAAGGAATCCTGTTTTTATAAATAAGACCGTATGGCTTTATGGTGCTGTTGGTGAGGTATATGGTAAGGTAAACAATCCTCAAATGCAGTGTAACGGTCTGTGGTAAAGGTAAAACGAGCTGAAACTGGGTTTGAAGAGTGTTTTAAGGAATCGTTTTGCCTGTGTTGACTGCCAGATTTCCCCATGAATTTACCGTGTAAGCCAAGTTAATTCCGTAACTGAGGATACAGTGAGCTTTCGCAGACTTGGAACTGGAAACGAAAAGACGTATTATTTCTGTAGACATTTTAATACATACAAAAATGTAGGTTGAAAATAAATAACAGGTTTCATTTATCTACTGCATCCTAGGCACAGAAATTTCAAACTAACGAGCTAAAAAAAATCCACTTAAATGACAATAGTATAATATAGGCGATATACGTAGGTAAATTACATATCTACATACTAATAACTAAAGCAATACAGTCTTATTTATAAAAAGTTGATTTCACTAAAACTCTCTTAAGACGGAGTTAAACCCGGTTTGTGACAGGATTTCCCCTTGTAATCCGACTTTAAACCCGTTTTAAGAGTGCTTTAGTGGAATCGAGTTTTTGTAAATAAGACTTAGATTTTTTCCTCACATAGTCCAAATTTTGGCAAAAAAAAAATTCGCCCACTCTTAGTTTCAAATGCGTCTTATCTTATATAATCTAGTTGTTTCTAGTTATATTAACAGGCTAATAAAAATAATAATTATTGGTCCCAGTAGGGTTTGGAGTGGAGTGGGTTCATCAACATTCACCCAGGCTTGTGATCGCGTAATCTGAGAAAGAAATGACGTATGATTAGTGTTAAGTAAACAACGCGTTATTCAAAGAACACAGTTTAAAAAAAAATACAGCAAACACATTTCTAATAAACAAAACTGTCAAAACATAAGCAGCCTGCATACGTCCCACTGTAGGGCACAGACCTTCTCTCAGGGAGAGAGTATGGGCTTAATCACCACGCGTGCCCACCGCGGATTGGCGATTTCAAGCGCTGAGGTATATGAATAGCTCAGACACTCAGGTTTCCTCACAATGTTTTCCTTCACAGTTAGCGAGTGGTATTGCTACTATAACTTCACAAATGTACGTAACTTAGAAAGCAAAGTTATAGGTACATGCCCGCACTGGGAATCGAACCTTCGTCTCTCGCTTCCGAGTCCAATGTTCTACCCACTAGGCTACCACCGCTGTCAATAATATTTTACTAAATTGTCAATAATATCTTGAATCGGTAAATTTGTAGGAACAATAAAGAAATATAATAAGTATAAGTACGTTATGTTTATTAGAAGTGATTCAATTAGGTATATTATTAATCGTGAAGAAACGGTTTTCCGGTTTTTCTTTATTTATTTAACAGAGTCAGGATCGTGGTAAGTGGCAAACGCTGGTCTCTGCCCACCTCTCCGGGATATATGCGTGAGTTTATGTATGTAATATATATAATTAACACGTTTTATAACAGTGTCGCCGTGTGGCTCCGGCCTAGAATGAGCCACCCCATTTCTTCCCGTGGGTGTCGTAAGAGGCGACTAAGAAACGGAAACCAGGGAACGGGCAGCAGCGTCGACCTGTGACACCACACCACCAAACACTGCGATCTCCAATCCGCCTGCCAAGCGTGGAGATTACGGCAAAACCTCCCATACAGGGAGAGACCCATGTCCTGCAGTGGACTGCTATAGGTTGATGATGATAAAAGTGTACAAGTACCAGCAAAAAGGAGCTAAGATATTTAAGAAAATAAATATTTTTTTTCTTTGCAGCGGGATTTTTTTTGTCTCTAGACTTAGATCTTCTTCTTAAAGAAGAAGACTTAGATACAAAAGTTTTAAATAACAAAAATGAAATCTTGGTAAACTTTTGTCGTACAGGCCTCCGTGTTCCCTATTTCTCATTTTAAGGTAATACTGCATCTATTAACTTAATTATGGATTTGTTTATTTTTGTCGGAAGGCTCCGATCAGGTTACGCTCTGATGGATCACTCTGCGAAGCAGAATCTTCTGACAAAAAATCTAGTAAGTCCGGGATTAAGTTAATATTGTATGTACATACTTATTGATTTTGTTTAACCTGTCGGGTAATTTTTCGTCCTTTGGGTTCGGAAAGAATAATCTTCAACGTACCTATATGTCGTCGCTGATTTGCAAAAGGTCGCATGTAGAAAAAATGTGATTTTCGTTTTATTCAACGAAATTGTGTCAAAATTACATTCTGAATGTTGCTAGAAGACATCGCAATCCTTAGCCTGACTAGCTCAGGATTATAATGTATTGTTCGTGTGTTTACAATGTCGATGAAAAGACGAAAATCATAATTTTTTAAAAACCTATTTATGGTGGTAATGCTTCGGCCAGATGTCGCTGTCTGTACGTAATACGGAGAAGTTTGTAAAGAGGCTCGAAATTTCATCGATGCTTGCACTTACCCATTTTATAGCTCAGTTGGGAGAGTGCTGGCACGGTTAGCCAGAGGTCGCGGGTTCAAGTCCCGGCATGGGTGGAATTTTTAGCCTCTAAATAGGTTTTTTAAAATTGTCCTCAGCACGGGTTAGTGCAACAAAAAGAATATAATCATAATTTTTTTGTCTAACGACAATCTGCTATACTCACACGTGCTCTCGCGACACGAGACATCATGCAGCTGACAGAGCGTGGCAAACGTGCGCGCTTTGCCAGCCGCGTCGAAGGCGCACACGGGGCCCAGGGCGGGGGCCCCGCAGCGCCCCGCGCACAGAGGCGGGGGCACCCCCTCGCGTACACGCCCGCGCGCCAGCCCCGCCGGGACCCCGCGCAGATCCGGGGGTCCTTGCAACTCGAAGTTCTCGAGCCGTGTCAGGTGGAACGGCAGGGAGGCTGACGATGCCTGGTTACACACTGGAAAGGACGTTGAGGTTTTGGTCAGTGTTTGCTTCTTTGTAGATGAAGAAACTCAAATTCGCGCGCGCTTGTGAAACTGGGTGACGTACTTCGAAGTCTTATAGTAACACCATGAATTGTAGTTTTATGAAATTTAGCCGAGAGGCCTAGTTATGCGCACCAAATCCTGTCGGAATCCTAACGTTTGCGATAGCGTTTAGTATGGAATTTGACAGTTATACGACTGGAATCGTTTAGGATTTGGTGCGCGTGATATAGGGTTAGGTAGAGAATTCGTACTAATTACGGGTCTAATCACGAAGTAGGTCAACTGCGATAATATACCATTAACCCGCGGTTACACGTCGGTACATAGGTTAGGGAATTAAATGAAAAATACACTAATGAAACTACTAATTTAACGAACGACCTGAAAAGTGGTGTCCGATCTTGGATGCGGTTTTCTGGACGAAAAAGGTTGAAAGGTTGAATTGCTACTGTTTATTGCTATTGCTATTATTTTAACTAAATTCGATGTGAGCTTTGACATTCACTTAATAAATCATTTATAATCGTGTCAGCTGACTCATTGGGAGTACAAAATATACTATTATCTAGTTTCCGATTCTCACCAAAAATGGGGTCACATGAAACTGACGTTGTCAATGCGTCATGCGTAGTAGATACGAGTAATTTTAAAACTTAACACTTAACTGCGTATGATCAATCCTTAGGTTGAGATTTAATAAAGTTAGGTAGACAGGTACTAATTAAAAAATAATTCGTCATTATTTACCAGAGAAGCGGGGCCTGATATACAATGGGTTTACTTAAACCTATACAGGTAAACCCATATAGGTAAACCCATTGTACAGTCAGGTATAAGCTGTTTTTAGAGTACCGTACTCGTGGGACCCAATTAACGTGCTTACCACGTCTGTCTATCTGATCTATAAAAGGTTTGCACTTTTATTAAATGTAAATGGTCTCTGGTAAAGGAAAAGACATTTTGCTCTACCGTGAAAATAGTAATACTTACGCGTATCAAATTTGTCCCGCTAAGGGCCCCGAAATGAATGAAGGAAAACATGGTTTTGTTAACAAATATTATGTTCGGAACCCTGGATGCGTGAGTCCAGCTTGCAATTGACGGATTTTTCCTTGGCGTGAAATTAGTGTGATTTAAGTGGTGTGGATGTTATATTCTGTATTCGGCGGATTAGTAATGTACTATTAATGCGCCACTGTAGAGTTTAAAATGTTGAAACGATTAAGGGGACTCATTATAATGGACAGTTTTTATTTGCCCTAAGCTCGCTTATTTTCCAAAATGCACAATTTCTTTAACACCTCAAGCAGAGTTTGTGTTTAACTACAACTTTTGTTCTATGAGTTTTTTGTCAGGTTTATATTTTTTTTAAATACCAGGCCACTCCTATAGTAATGAGAAAAAATGTTTTTATGCATTAGAGACTGGCCAGTTATAATCTATTTTGAAAATATGATTATTTATAAGTAAAAATAGGTACGTTCCAATTTAAAATTTCCCTCCACATTTTTGTGAGCTAATTTAAATGATCGTGTCTCATTACATAATGAATCTGCGCCGGGAACGCCCACCAAAGTGAAGCGTTCTAGAAGTGGGGGGAAGATTTTAATCGCGAGGCAAACCAAAGAGGCATCAACGACGAATGGTATACTACCAAATGCTCGGCAGAAGTTTTCTCTGTTGTCAGCAACAACCGACCAAACACAGGGCTCCGCGGGCTCCCGGGACACAGGGACTTCCTGGACAGAACGCCGGTCAAGCTCCTGGGTCACTCTCCTTACAGCCCTGACCTAGCACCGTGTGACTTCTTTTTATTTCCGAAAATAAAAATCAGCTCAAAGGAATACTTACAATTTTCGTCGCCGGAAGATGCGCTGTCAGCGTTCGACCAGACTGTAAACGAATTGTCTGCGGCGGACTGGAAAGTGTTTCGAAAACTGGTCCTGACGCATGGAACTTTCTATAAAGGCTGGATATTTACATACAGAATACTTTATTTTATTTTGGCAAAACTTTCATCAAATTCACGCATTACTACGAATATTAATAATAATGTTTATTTTGATTAATAGACATGTCGCAGTCTTCAGTGAATCATTGCCGTCCATTCTATGTACCTAACACATATAGTTTTATGCATGATCTTTTATTTTTCACAAATTTTTGCGTCCGTTTTTTTTATCATACAGCCAGTTACTTGTTTAAGTATACAATGTTCGTGATTGATCTCTTTGTTGATTGGAACTTTACCTAGAAATATCCACTTTTCATCCCTAGGGATCAAGCTAGGACTAAACTAGCTCTTTTTATGCATTTAATCACATCTATTCATGTGATTTTTATAATATTCCTTGTTGACTAGGGAAACTTAAAAAAGACATTTTTTTTTTCATTGGTGGCGCTATATTGAATGACATCGAGCCCCTTAATTGTTTGAGGGTTGGTCGTCAATAAAGCATCATCATAGGCAGCCTATAAACGTCCCACGGTAGGGCACAGGCCTTCCCTCAGAGAGAGAGAGAGAGAGAGAGAGAGAGAGTATAAGTCATGCTATATAACCAACTGTAACTCTTTTCCTATCGGAGCATTCATCAAAACAACACAACGGAATAATACAAGAAACTATTAAGCTGCGTTTAAGTGAGCGATAGCCTATTGGCCGACGATTCGCGGTGTCAAAATAATTGAACTAAAACAATAAAAAGGATTATTAACTTAATTTCGGATTAACTTACTTGAAGTTAATAATGTGTAGCGCTTACGAAAGCTTTCGTTCGAAAATAAAGAGGATTGTTTGTACAGTCGATATAGTACATCACGTGCATTCTAATCAGCTCAGTTAAGGGTGACTTTGCAACAGGGGCAAATGTAAAGGTTGACCAGGGGCCTGTTTCATAGAATTACAATTCATGATTTACTATGACAATTCGATGTATATTGCAAAGTCGATTCACCCACAAATTAACAAGTAGGAAGACTCCGCTACGCAATGTGGATCGAATTGTCATAATAAACTACGAAATCTTATCTGACCAATCGAAGACAAAGTGTGATACTTCATTTGGTCGATTCTCGAGAAACGCCGAGTAAAATTGTCTGTGCTGGGGATTGTACAAGTAAAATACGTAACCACAGATTAAAAAAACTACCTCTGACGGGTGCGTTAGAGGTATCGTGTTTTTATAAATAAGGCCGTAAATAAGATCTCGGTAAGAAATACAAGACTTTTTTCTTGATACTTACTTACTTACTGTATTTAACTACTGTAAGCTGTAAGATCTCCAAATGTATTAAAGAAAAAAATTAAAATAAAATAAATAAATATGTATCTATCTCTAAGCACAGAGACCAGACAGGGAATGCCGCACAGTAGTGTTTTGGGACCCTTATTAGTTTTGCTGTAGGTACCTACGTAAATCTTTTACCTGAGCTCGTTATTTAAAATCTCACAATGTTCGCAGATGATGTATCGGTATTTTTTCAAATTCGAAAGAAAAAATGTAAGTCAGTTAATGAAATATCAGATACTATTAACACCCTTGTTGAATGGTTACGCTCTGTAGGATTCGAAACAAATGCAAGTAAAACCAAAATTATACATTTCCAAAACTATAACACTCCAAGTCTGGACTTCATCATACAATAGATAATACGAAGATTTCACTAGTAGACAACGCGAGATATCTGGGTATTTATGCAGATGAACATATGAACTGGAAGAAGCACATTGAAGTTCTTGCGGGGAAACTAAGTAGTTCTAGCTACGCATTGAGATGCTTGAAAAATTATAACGACCCAGCATCATTACTGGCATATTATGGTTACTTTCACTCCGGACTTCTTTTTGGTTAGTGTTGTGGGGAGGTAGTGCTGAGGTAGAAAAAAAAATCATTTTACAGAAGAGGTTTGTTCGAATTTTAAGCAGAGTCAAATCAAACAGTGTACTGTCGCGATGTGTTTATGAAATTCAAAATCCACTAGGTTACAGCGCTCTATATAATAACTGTGCAAATTAGTTAGGCGTTTTCCAGAGAAATTTCCAATCAGCGCTGAACCTTAATTTGGTAAGTTAAAATTAAAAGAAGAAGAAGAAGAAATACATTTATTTGCAACAACAGTCACACACAAAGGCACAATGAAATAAACAACAAAGAAAGAACGACTCGCATCATCTCGATGTTGACATCTTATAGAAAAGTACCAGTCATGCAGCAGTTTGCGTATAGAACAAATGACTAGCAAATATCAAGCTTCTTCCTGGTGATCGACTCTTTAAGGCATTAAGAAAATATCTACTTCTTGTGTCCATACAATCTAAGGTCAAGTTGTGTGGAAGTTATTTATTTATTGTAAACAGATTTTGATACTTACTGATTGATTTAATACTGAAATTGTACTGATTTAATATTTAATGAGATAGCAGTGCCTTTAAATTTATTTAGTTGATTGATTAAGAAATGATTTAAAGTATTAATTTACCTACGAAATATTAATTCTGAATTACGAAATTTGCTATGCCACTATCGGTAAAATTACGAGTAAAATTAACACTCGTAATTTTACCGCTAAATTAATTGAAAATTTATGATTAACAATTAAAAATTAATAAAACTGAATTGTAGTTCTATTCATTCTAGTAGTTAATATGTAATTACTGGTGTACATACAATAAAGAATATTCTTTATTCTAGTTTTATTAATAATTTGAGAGAAAGGACTAATATTGATCCCAATGAAAATCACGTTAACTTTGATAGAGTTTTGTTTTACCCGAGAAAAACGAGCCTCTTAAGCTTCCGCTGTCCGGTGACTTACCTACCCTATAGATCAATGTATGCTCTTTGTAATTTGGCAAGTATCTATGCTCTATAAGTTGGAACTTATAGACGGTTTGGCGTCATGCATGATCCCCAAGAGCCAGGGCGCGGGTTATCGCTGCCACTTGCTACACGCCCATTGACGCAGGACGTTGCTCGCTGTATAAGCTGTGTTAGGAATAGGCTGAATATAAATACCTATAATAGACATTGTCTCATAAAAAAAGTTCTGCTTCTATATTTTTTTTTTCGAGAAAAAAGGTAATTTTGAGAACCGGAGCCAGAAACTGGAAGTACGTCATCGAAACAAACAAAACTAAAAAAGGATCCTAATTTGTGCAAACGTAGATAGAGGTCTGTTTTTTTACAGAATACCGAAAAGTGTGTCAGTAGGTAAATCGGAATCTTGGCGCTTTTTATACAAAAGTATTAAACCTTTTTTTCATTCACGTGTGAAACAAACGGTAGAAGGTCGAATGAGTCATACTTTTATTTACAAAAATACAAGTAATCATATCACGATCACTGACCTGGAGTTGCTTTACTCTTTACTCTGATAACCAATGGGTTTCGATAAAATTAAAATACGTATTTGGTGGTCTTAACAGCTCTTGAGGCATTTCTGTTCTACCTATTCCGATCACTGATATAATAAGACATGACATGATTTAATTGGTCACCGCGCGTGATTCTGAACTTTTTAGTGGTATTCAGAGGGCTCAGTTTTCTCTGGCTCCGTTCATGGTTTTGCATTGTATTTTGCATTGTATATAACAGCCGATTAACCAAAAGATTAACGAGTAGGAGGACTGAGTACTAATCGGCTCTAACATGTAGTTTTATGAAAAGTGGCGCTCCCCTTTCTGTTCCCCCTTCTGTTGAGTTCTACATGTCGATTGAATTGGTTCGTAGACTTTCAATCCACATTGACTCACTGTATTTGACTGTAGATTCAATAGAGTCAACCTTATTGTGCGCAGTGTACTCACTTTGCAGCCACAAGTAGCGGCAGAAAAACAAATAGGTATGGCGTTTTCAAGGCGCGAGGTCAACATTGGTCTGACGACACTGAGGCTGGGAAACATTGGACGAGACTAGCGATGGACCGGATGGGTTAGCGTAAAAGATAAGAGTCCTATGCCCAACAGTGGGTTCTATATATGGCCTGATTCGGTCTGGTCATCGTTAGGCAGGTGCCCCATATAGGGGCACTAAATCATGACGGATTTCTAACGGTGTGGCAATTCCTTGGTAACTGCGATAAAAAGTCAGGAATTCGTCGGGATTTGGGGCGCGTAATATAGGCTGGCTGGCTCGTGGAAGAAAACGGAATACATATATACTACCTCATATAATATCAACAATAGAAGTCATACGGGTTGAGCCGTTACAGGTGCAACAAAAATGTGAAGGCTGGTCAGCTGTTGACTTTACATCTAATCCAATCTTTACGGTCAATGTAGGTCCAATTGCCCATGAAAATCAGTTGGCACAACAATGAGGCTGTAGCTTTATAGAGAGTGTCACAAAATCCGCATATCTTCTTCTTCTTTTTCGTCGTTCCCTCATGACAGAGGATCGCGATCATGCGTCGCTCGTTTCCACAGCGAACGGTTTTCCGCCATGTGGCCCGACTGGTACATGCTGCCACCGGCTGCCGCTTTTGTGACATCCGACCATCTTGTCGGTGCTCTTCCTCTGGCACGTTTGCCTTCCACCTGGCCGGTGATCATCAGCCTCTCCTAACTATGCCTGTGAGAACGCATGATGTGTCCGAAGAAGCGGATGGCCTTTTCTTGACAAAACGTAGATAGGCGTTTTTTGACTAACATTATTCTCGAACAGCTTATATATTTATCGCGACTTTGAAGGTTTCTCCACGGTAAAAGTAGAAAGAGTAGAACACCCTATTTTCGGATGTATATGGATATTTAGTTAATCCCTGTATATAAGAAGTATATTATCAAAAAAATGCTTACGAATGTTAATGATTAAATAAAATTGTTTACAAAAAATCACGCGGCGGTCTCCAATTTGTTTTCCATGCTATGTTTCGTGTGTTTATATCTATATAATAGAACCTATAAGCAATTTAGACAAGAAATTAAAAGTGTTCTCGTACCGGGTTAGAGTGGTTCGGATGAAACATATATACTCGTATAATAAAGTCAAATGTATATACACGTGTTTATTATACAGTCATGATAGCCTCTCTCATTGATACTTTGATACACCTAATCTAACCTAGACGTTTTAAAGAAGAACGTAGACAGTATTTTTACGTTAGTAAGCTCCTTGTTTAAAACTTTTAGAAACTCCCCGAAAGGGGGTACCTACTTGTCAATACAAATTACTTTTAAAATTTTTCCGCGTAGTAAAAGTTGTTCGCATAGCACTCCCTATTTTAGGATAGGGATTTGTTGAGAGTAATCCGTAGGAGTAGTAGCTGTAGAGTCCAATACAATATTATTACTTATCTTCTTAACCTGGACGACCATGCGACTTGGCAAGTCACTACGACCACGGATGACACATCAATAGTTATAGCCATGTAGGTACTTACCAGCAACAAATACCAGGCACAAAAGAACTTTCTCGTTTAGCATTTCCACCTCGAGTTTTTAAATCTGGAACCTCCTTTCTGCCCAAACTCTTTGGTGAAATCCTTCTTTCTTTGAATTTCTTTACCGTTATTCTGCACGCACAAAAACTGGCCAGTTCTAATTACAAATTTAACGTTGGATTTGATCGTCGTAGTTGTTGATCGACTTAGTGTATTTACTTCACTGCAATACGTATGGAGCGTGCGTTGAGGGCGGGTGTGAGACGGCGGGGTGGAGGCGCTGATAACCCTGTGCCCGGATGATGGACGTCGATAACACTAAGTACGAGTAGAAACATGGCAGTAGTTTTGTTTCATCGTTAATATTAAAAGAGATGCTTCATCAATTGGTAAAAATGGAATTCTATGGCAGCTATATAAGCTAAGTTACTTTCGCAGTTTAGTAACAAAGAATCCTGGGCGACAGAGCTTCTCTGGTTTAATTTCTTTTTTGTAAAATATTTCTAAATTCCCATTTATTTGTATATAATTTTGCAATAATAAATAAAAAGAGAAACGTGAAAAAATTTACAAAAAAGGAAATCATGGCCAGTGATTTTATTTTTATTCGTTTTTTTCCCGGTTTCTTTTTTAAGGTTCCGTAGTCGACAAGGATCTGTCTGTCTGTCTGTCCATCTGTCTGCCCGCGACCTAGCTCAGAGATAATTAGTACCAGAAAGCTTAATTTCAGAAAGCTCAGAAAGAAAATTTGGCATAGACATACATATTAATCACGCCGATAAAACGGTAGAATAAAATCTTAAAAAAAAATTTTAACTGTACCCCACTACACCTAAATAAGGGTTGCAATTTTTTTTCTCACTTACACTACAGGTTATCGTAAGATTGGTCGTTTAAAAATATTGTGAGTGTAACAAGATAATTTTTGATTTAGGGTTCCGTTTGCGAAATATTAAACTCGCTACATAAAAACGTGAAATCCAGGGTAGAAGCACATGTTCGCGACATAGATTATTTTACCATGTTTTTATTGTGGGAACCTTGTTTTACATTCTGATGTAGTCACTATTGAAATGTGAGTTCGTGCCTTGCCGCTCCCGCACGCGGTTTGTTTGATTATATAATATAGCGTAAAATATAGAAAAACTCGGTTTTAATTAATTATCAGCCCTTAAAAATACAGTCCTCTAAACTAAATGTGTGCTACAGCACATGTAAAGAACCTAAAAGGAAAACTATAACGGATAAGAAGGTCTTACAAGTTAACGAGTAATAGGCGACCAACTTATAAAAGAAAAACTTCGTAAAAATTCCATTGAAAGTTACGTTGACGAAGTTGTTAGTTCTGTAAAGCAGATAAAACCCCGTCTTTCTACGGAACCCTACACTGCGCCCAACACGCACTTGGCCGGTTTTTTATTATTCGAACTAGACTCCTTACATTCCTTTTTGTTGCACTAACCCGTGCTGAGGACAATTTTAAAAACCTATTTAGAGGCTAGACATTCCACCCGTGCCGAGACTTGAACCCGCGACCTCTGGCTAACCGTGCCAGCGTAATACACAGAAGTTTGTAAAGAGGCTTGAAATTTCACTGATGCCTGCACTTGCCCATTAGCTTAGTTGGGAGAGCGCTGTCACGGTTAGCCAGAGGTCGCGGGTGCCAAACGGGGATCCCGTTCGGCACCCTTCGGGTACGGAACCCTAAAAGTTAAGTTTAAGTAATAGATAATTTTGAGAGCTTGGGCTTTTCGGTCCAAGCTTCGATTCGAGCTGCTTTAAGTAATTTTAAAAGCGAATCTGTGTCTAAGAAACCAGACGTGAGTCATGCACGAAAATACGTCACCGAAACAAAATAAAAAAGAATCCTATTCTGTGCAGACGTACAAGAGTTTGTTTCCTTTTTTTTCTCAGCTGGATGTCAACATCTTGGCTTTTTTATTCAAAAACATTAAGCCTTCTTTCATTCTCGTGTGAATCGGACGTCAGAAGGTCGTATGAAAGTCATAAGTACACTTATTTACAATAATACAAGATTAATGGACATATTACATTATGAATTTATAATTGTATCATTATATTTACAGGCCTTATAAAATAACCAATAATATTAGTATTATTTATTTAGCTTTAAAATAACGTCATTAGGGCGCCTAATGGGCATTGTCCTAAATATTGACAATAGTTACATGTCATTGATGTCAATATTTGGGACAATGCCCATTAGACTTAGACCGGCCTTGGGCGGCCAGACATCAGGGGTGCCAAAACTGATAAGAACATGAAAGTACATTTTAACTAACAGTATTTATACAAAAGCATACACTATTACGTCACGAATACGACAAAAAAATATAATATTTAATCCAATTTAAAAAAATCCAGAGGGCACGTCTGTAGTATTGTTTTATGTATCTGATTTATTCACAACTTCTGAACCGATTTCCGTAACTGCTGTCCTATTCACTAGCGATTTGCGAGCGATTTCAAAGCGATGCGATTGCGCGGCGAGCTCGCCGGGATTGCGCAGCGATTGCTCGGCGAGCACACCGCGACGACCCCGTGATGACGCGAATCGCGTGTTTGACGGTCCGTCCCGCCCCACATGAGTCATATCAAAAATACGTGTGTATAAGAGGTTCAATCGTCGTTCATGCAGCTTTTGTTTCCTGGGTCTTCGAAATCCTCGTCAGATCAATCCATTTTGCTACTGAGTGTTCAAAACTCGGATCGGACGCCGCGAGCTCACCGCGACGGCGCAGCGTCGTCGCGGCGTGCTCGTCGCGCACTCGCTGCGCAATCTCGGTGAGCTCGCTGCGCAATCGTATCACTTTCAAATCACTAGTGTGATAGTGCGGTAAAAGTTGGCAAAAAAGTAAATTCATATCATGTCTCAATGAGCTGAGAAGGGGCGGCTGGTTCTAGACGGCCTAGGGCGGCTGTGACTGCAAATCGACCTCCGCCTATGTCCACTCTCAACGTGCCTCTACTCGCAAGTGCCCCTCTCTGACTGTCAGCACGGACTAGTAGAGACCTCTGTACCCCTCCGTTTAGTAATAACAGCAAGCTACTTAGAATCGAGACCGGCGCTGTTTCGCTTTAGTAACGAGACGAGGATGATGATCGTCCGGCTTGTTTTGAAATCGTCTTATGGAACATAATCAGCGTTTAATGGTACAGTCGACAGCAGATCAACCTTTACATTTGTATTGCGAAGTCGCTCTTAACGTAGGTATATAACTGATTATAGTGCATTTATGTAAAGGTTGTCGTGCTGTCGATTATACCACTCAGTCAGAGGTGATCTAATGTTAGCACTCAAGGAATCTTATTATGTAGGTACTATATTGATGTATTATGCGTAATATGATTTGAGAAAAGATGGTAAGAATGCATTTTTTTCGCTCCTTTTATCCCCATACAAAATCGACCTTAAGGCAACTTTCACACAACACAATCCTAGACCTAAACTACGATACCCTGTGCTTTCGACATTCGAACTTTCCTTTATTTACAGAATTTCAAACAATGTAAAACAATTACAAAATCACAATGCAAAGTAATCATTCATAGTATATATACATTTTTGGACCAACCAATTATACAGTGCTGTGTTAAATCTATTTTTTGGGAGAGAACTAATGTCAATAGGCAGTTTATTAACAGTACATTATTGCAAAGGCAGCGAAATAGCCAATTGTAGGTAGAGTATGAGTTTCAATGATACGAGACAGGCAATTACCATTTCGGCCGAGGCATATATAGTGCTTTTCTTAAAAAAATCCAAGGAATTAAAAAGGGGCCTTTTACATAATAAATGTTTCTTTTGATTTTGCTGGAAGCAGGTTTTCCATCGCTAATTTAGCTTCCGATCTTAAATCTGGTGGAGTGCAGTCAATGTTCATTTAATTTTCACTTTCAGAATCATCGGAACTCATTTTAATTATTTTATTAAGAAAATAACAACGAACTCCACTTTACGTGTACGATAGATCAAAGAGTTCTAAATTCAAACAGCACACCGTTTCATACAACATTTCCGGCGCGCTCTTCGTTCCAAATTCAACGAACGCGCCGGGAAGTGATTTTTTATCACACCTGCTCTGAAAATACATACTAATTATACCAATTAGAGGGAAGAAACGCCTTTATCCCGCCCTTCAAATCCTTTCATCCCAAGGTATGGAAGTTTGTATGATAATCCTTCCGACCCAAGGGTGGAAAATTATAGATGCATAGAAATGTTTACAACAAACACAAAGATAAATGCTAAATCAATCGAAGTTTTTGCGAAAATGCGCGGGCTTTTCCTTTTTTTATTCGCCCGTTTCTGGAGTAGGCTAAGATCATAAGGTCATGCAGCCACTTCTTCCGTGATTCCGCGCGTTTTATATACAAAAATAATTTCGTTTTTAATTTTCTGTATGCACCAAGGAGGTTGGTAACTGGTAAAAAAAAACTTTATGTGGCCAGTAACAATTTACTTGAAATTTAATTAGTAGACAGTTAAAGTCTCTTTGCAGTATGACTGCTGACAAATTAAAAAAAAAAACCGGGTATGTAATGGAATTTCATACATACTTACCACCCTTGGGTCGGAAGGATTTTCATACAAACTTCCATACCTTGGGATGAAAGGATTTGAAGGGCGGGATAAAGGCGTTTCTTCCCTCTAATTGGTATAATTAGTATGTATTTTCAGAGCAGGTGTGATAAAAATATTATTTTTCTCGGTATCGATTATTTACTCGAATCGGAATCGAAACAATTTATATTAGAATTTATGAAGATTTTATTTTAAATATCGAACTATTTGTTTCGCAGTCACATCGTATGTTAATTGAAATCGATTTAAAAATCAAACTGGCCAGCACGATAAGACGCACTTGCGTGCCATAAAATCGCGAAGAGTAAAAAAGTCAGTCGACTAACTTTACTAGGCGCGAAAGTAAATTTTTTTCGTGTTTTGGAGTTCTTTCTCAAAAGTCCTGCTTTCTTGTTTTTTTACTTACCTCACAATCGATATGTAAACCAGAGTGTTTACCTCGGGTGTAAGCATCAATTGCATAGTCGGGCTCTCGCAAAACCTCGTATGCAATTGATGTCATACAGCCCTTGCTTAACAATCTACTATTATTGCCATGCAGTAGCTATTACGTTTATAGAGCTCTAGACTAGTTCTTGGATATTTGAATATTTGTTGTCTTACTGTTCTTTTATTTTGGTTATCGCACATTTCTAAAAGTTGCATGTTTCCCTTGACATACAAACCTCGAATATATAAATGGCATAGAAAGTTAGAATTTTGTATTTCTGGAAGATTGATCTACAGGACTCTCTCCAAGACATGCCCCATATAGCCCTGAGTTATTTTTTCTGTGCTACAAAAGCTCTGTGACTTTCGGTTGAGTTACCCCATAGTAACACTCCGTAACGTAAGGTAGAACAGACATAACTGTGGTAAACTAAAAGCGCCGTTTCTACTGATGTGATCTGCTTTATTCTTTTTAATGCAAAATAATACCCAGGAATTTTATTTTGTCTACTTCTTCTATTTTATCATTCTTTATTGCTACATTGAGTTGAATTTTTTTATTTTTTTTGTTATAAATTGGATGTACTTACTTCATTTTTTCCGTATTTATTATTAATTCCGTATTTATTATTTATTATTTTTCGGTATTTTTGCACACATGGACTAATCACCGTTGACATTATTTGACTTTTTATTTTATTTGTGGCTATTTCACTTTCATTTCTTTTTTAAACTTGACATATCTTTTACACTTATATGTTGTTCATGGCAGGCTTCTCCTATTTGCTCGCCACTCTTGGTAAAACATGTTGTATTTAACACCTTAATTATAAATGTTATTGTGCTATTATTGACACATGTTTATGCTAATAAATGAATATTTATGTTTATCTTTAAAAATATATTCCGATGGTTTGCGATGAAATCACCTCATCATGCATCATCGAAAAGACATTCAAACCAATCCAATGGTGTTTTTCAAGGGCAGCTCCTAGGATACAAGGCCAATCCGTAGGAAGTTTATCCAAATCACGCTTTTTCCAAGAATATGTAACCTTCTTACGCTTAGCTGGAGGATCCATTGTTGGCTCATCGTCAGTGTCTGAAAGACCGCCGTGTACAGTCAACTCAGCAGGTTGTAACAAAATAAACCTAGGCAAGTTGTTGACAGTCACCTGGTCCTCATCTCCTGAATCTTCATCAGTGGGACAGCTGTCATTCACTGGTGGCGGCAAAATAGTCAGCAATCGTTCTCGACGGTCATTTTCGTCCTCGCAGTCTTCCAAAGCACTCAATATGCGCCTACTGTCCTTTATTTAGGACACCATTATTATTACAAAAAAATAAGCAGGTAAATAAATCGAAAAATAACGAAACATCTGCATCATATAAATAAACACTCAATATTCTAGCAATAACTTAAAATATAACAAAATAAACTTTTCACAATCTTTAGTAAAATACCTTTTATTAGGCTATAATATTTGATTAACAGGTAGTTGGTTTAAGAGAAACTGGTGGTAAGACAGTCCAATGTTGAAATTCTCGGAGTTTTTCTTCACTTGATTGTAATTTGTATTTTTTTTTTTCGAGTCTCGGTTCTGGTTTATTTTCAATAGGTAATTATTTTCCTCATACACAAAGAGAAATTTTTGGTTTTTGTATGCAATGTAGGTAATTTAAGCATATAAGTACTTAAGTCCGTTTTGAACCCTATTTATGTATATGTATCCTCTACAACCGGCTGTCACAGAAAACTCTATTCTCTAACTAAGCCAATACGATTGACATTTCATCGGAGCATTAATTCGTACGACGCTCAATTCGGACATATCACATTTTTTTACTACGTAATTAGTATTATTATTATGAAATAAAATTATCTATTAAATTTAAACAAAGTTTTCCACATAGGCGACATACACAGATAGAAGAAGAAGAAGAACATTTATTTCAACAACAGAAACACACACATACATTGACAAGTTACAACATAAAATATTAAATTACAATACAATTTACCAACTACTTTAACACCTATAATATAATACAAACAACACACCCTCTCTACACACACACACACACACCTACACACACACACACCTACACACACACACACACACACAAAGAGAGGAACAAATAACAAATAACTTCTATTAGTTTGATTTTGCTTTTGTTTTTATTTATATAAATAAATTTTCTAAGCAATAGATTATAGCTACGATCACTTCTGTAACTAGAAACTGACCCATCTCATCGGGGAATTGGCACTGCTTGCTATAATACAGGTGTCCAGCCTAGCATAGCAACAGAAGCTAATATAATGTATATGATTCATAAACTAGTTGTAATTATAAATTGTATCAACTCTGTACGAATTGTGGAAATAAATATATTCTTATTCTTATTCTTAAAAAGGTAAAAGAAAAAAAAAACAATAAAACACTTTATATTAACATAAGTTGCGGTGTGTCCCTGTTGCTGGCAAAGGCAGCTGGCTCAGCGTTGTGCTGAGGGTATTCACCCAAAGCGCTGATTTTCAGCCAGTGCCTGTCCGTCTCACAAATATAATAGGTTGCGGTGCAGTGCATAACAATAATAACATAGTTACATAAATGAATGAATAGATGATTAAATAAATAAGTAAATGAATAAAATTACATAAAATACAAATAAAGCTAATGACTTAAAAGGTTAATGATTATGATGCGATCACATTGTCAGTCATATCATATAGACATATCTTCGTAAGGTGATGTGTGTCGCTTCTGTTTTTTCTCCTTGAAGAAATTAAAATTTCACTGACATCGGCTTGCCGCGTCGTTTTTATTCGCGCAGTCCATTTACTCAATAAATCATTTATCACAAAGGAAGGTCGAAGAAGTGAGGTTATAGTAGCAATACCACTCGCTAACGGTGAAGGAAAACATCATGAGGACACCTGGGCCTCGATTCTGTTAGTGCATTGTAGTATAATTACAGGTAAACTGTCGGGTCACGTGACGTGTTTTTTCGTACCATTGACGCCTAGAAGGTTTGATGGGTGTGCCCGCGTAGACTTAAAGCAGCCATGAAATGAAAACCGCCATGTTCATGCAGTTGTCATGTTACTACAATGCATTAACAGAATCTAGGCCCTGAGGTATTCACATACCTCAGCGCTTGAAATTGCCAATCCGCGGTGCGCAGGCGTGGTAATTAAGCCCATGCTCTCTCTCTGAGAGAAGGCCTGTGCCCTGCAGTGGGACATAGGCTACATAAAAAATAGGCCCCAGGGGCCTAAATATGCACACCAAATCCTATTGGAATACTGACGTTTGCGATGGCAATTAGTATAGAAGGAGGTTATCCATTCTTAGGCCCCAGGGGCCTAAATATGCACACCAAATCCTATTGGAATACTGACGTTTGCGATGGCAATTAGTATAGAAGGAGGTTATCCATTCTTAGGCCCCAGGGGCCTAAATATGCACACCAAATCCTATTGGAATACTGACGTTTGCGATGGCAATTAGTATAGAAGGAGGTTATCCATTCTTAGGCCCCAGGGGCCTAAATATGCACACCAAATCCTATTGGAATACTGACGTTTGCGATGGCAATTAGTATAGAAACTGACAGTTTGACGATTGGAATCGCTCAGGATTTGGTGCGCGTAATACAGGAGCAGGACAAGTGATTGTGTTGTGTGGAAGTATTTGTTTATTTTATGTCTCGAAAAAGTGGAAAAATCTAGTTACTCTAATAATAAAAAATATCATATTAAGATTTTCTATTGAATTCTAAACATTGTTTAATAAATATGTTCACACATTAAAACATTATTTTACGATATAACTCAAATATTGATAAATGCTTCAATCATAATCAATATGGTTAAGTATGTATGAAAAGTATTAGTAGTAGTGAAAAATATTTATCATCATTACTCTTCCTTTAATATGACCTTTCCAATAAGACGAAAATATTATATATTTTTTAATCGACTTCAAAAAAGGAGGAGTTTCTCAATTCGACGTTTTTCTTCCGCTCCCCCACTTCAAACCGACTTCCAAACCCCACTAAAACTTAAAAAATAATAAAAAAATAAATAAAAAATAAAAACCGACTTCAACACTATATCACTAAAAAGTTTGAAATAATTTAAAAAAGTAGCATTAAATTGGAAATAATTTCTAGCTTTTTAGTGATATAGTGTTTTTAAGTCGGTTTTTATTTATTTTTTTATTTTTCAAGTTTTAGTGGGGTTTTGAAGTCGGTTTTTGTTTTTAAGTTCTCCATTGGGAACCTCCCCAAAACCTGGAATTCATATCATAGATCGCTGTGTTATGTATGACCAAGTCGGCCCCATTGCCCCAAAAACATTTATTTTTCGAACCAAAAACGTGCAAGGCATAATGATTTTAGTGCGGTTTAGTACACAATAGGTATCGATATGTACGTATTTTTACAAAAATCAATAAACCCACAACCAACCCCCTCCCCACCCCTCCAAACACTCCTGTACGCGTGAAGATACCTATATTGTGGTCAAACGAGTTGCGTGATGCGCATTAGTTTATAAAATAAACCGGTGTCCCAGCGAGGCCAGTGACGCGTGCGCAAGCCATCCGAGAGCTTGGCCAGAGTTCGTTTTATTAATTTTAATATTTTTCATACTCTCTGAGATCATGAAGATTTTAGTGTATTTATTTGTAATCGGTAAGTTGAATACCTCATTTTAATCTGCTTAATATACAACATGGACTATAGTTGTGCATAATTGCACTTAATTAGAGTTTAGACGATTTTATCGGATTCGTCATCGGGAGACAGTTTAAGTTGTAAGTAGGGAATGCAATACCGCAAAATAATTTCAATAAAGGTATTTGCGGGACTGAACCGTCTTAGTCCCGCTGGATCTAGATATTTGCGGGATCCAGCAGGGTGGACTTAGTCCTCTGAAATCAGTCGTAATAAAGAGAATAACATAGGTATCACGTTATCACGGTTTTAAATTTACACAAAATTTATTAAATCTTCTTGTTACATTAGAAATGGTTTATTAATACTTTTCGACATAAATTACCATAACAACATAAACATCAGAAACATAAATTGACTATTAACATAATCACGTCACGCGCCGTCGCGCGCAGATTAACACTTTGTAATCCCGCCAGTCCAGCGGGATCCCGCAAAACCTTTGACCGAGATTAGTCCCGCAAAATGTACGCGGGCACTCGGTATTTCGGGATCCCGGTATCCCAGGATTGCATTTCCTAGTTGTAAGACACAAAAGTACCAATTATTCCGTAGTTTAGCTCTCTGTGTCTGAGTATTAGGTACCCACCTAAATATTAAAGCAAGCAACTTCGGGTTTTCTGCCGACTTAATCATTCGATGTATGGCTTATAAAATTTATAAGATTAAAAAAAAACTTCGGGTTTCCTAAAAAAAAAAACATAATAATCGCGGGTAGCTACAGTTTGAGGACAATAGATTACATAGGCAATAGAAATTAGAATTTCGTAAATAAAGACTATTTAAATAAAAAATAAAAACCGGCATCAAAACACTACAGCACTAAAAAGTTAGAAATAATTTAAAAAAATACCTTTAAATTAGAAGTATGTATACATGTAGGTATTGTAGAAGTATAATTTGTAGTCAGTGCCCAAAATATATGTTCAAGTCATGAAACTGGGCACCGATTACAAATTATACTTCTACAATACCTACATAGGTGTACATGCTTCTAATTTAAAGGTATTCTTTTAAAGTATTTCTAACTTTTTAGTGCTGTAGTTTTTTGAAGTTGGTTTTATTTTTATTTTTTATTTTTCAATTTTAGCGGGGTTAGCGGGAGAAAAATAAACAAGAATGGATAACCTCCTCCTTTTTGAAGTCGGTTAAAAATAGGTACCACACCACATTACAGTGACTTTTCTGTAATTTCGTACAGAAAACTTTGCTACACTGATAATTTCAGGCATTCCGAGTTCTAACGGCTTACCTCGGCCATAGCAGCCGCTTAGCATAATCATACTCTGTCTCGCTCGCACTCCCATAAAAAATGCTGTCGAGGTAGGCTGCGCTGTCCCGGCTTCCTTTTATTTCTATTTTTTACTGCCGTGCGAGAAAGCGAGGCGGGCCATCATCATCATTTTATCACGATGCACGACCAACGTTATAAGGTTGCAAAAGCCAATTACTGTTTTTTGGGTTCCATACCCTAAGGGTAAGGGACTCCGCTGTCCGTTGGTCTGTCCGTCCGTCTGTCCGTCCGTCCGTCCGTCTGTCTGTCACCAGGCTATATATTACATGAACCGTGATAGTTAGACAGTTGATATTTTCACAGATGATGTATTTCTGTTGCCGCTATAACAACAAATACTAAAAACAGGATAAAATAAATATTAAAGAGGGGCTCTCATACAACAAACGTGATTTTTTTGCCGTTTTGTGCTCGATATTAATAACGGCAACAGGTTGACGCTTGAAATATTTAAATGTTGAAATGCGTGTCCGACTCGCACTTGGCCGGTTTTTTATACAAGTGTATTGTTATGTCGGGAAACAATTCGGGACTATTCGGAAGTAAAAAAATAGTACGTGCTGTGATGTGATGGATTGTTGTTTGTACATGCAAGTGAAAAAGATAGTTTTTATGTGGTTTTCGTTGTTGTGGTGGATGATTGCTATGATCACTTGTTTATTCTTTATTTCTCTGCGTTTGTTTATTCTTTATTTGTTCATTGCGGTGAGTTTTCTTAGTCAATATTATGACATTAATTCACATGGAGTGCTGTTCAACTGACTATTTGCTCGGTCAAACTTCGTATTCCAATCATAGTTTTGAAAAGAAAAGCATGTCATTCAGTTAGGCCGTGTTTTTCCAAACATGACTATTGATTGCAAGAGGAAAGATGGATTTTTTAAACATTTCCATACATCTTTTTACGACAAATATACATGTATGACGATGACGGGCAGTAACAAATTGAACCAAATGTTTTGTTTTCCAGAATTATAATTTTCCGACTTAAGTATTCAATTTAGCAGTTCATTTTACAGATGTTAATAATTTAACAAATTTCGCCAAAAACCAGGGGTATTATGTACAATATGGGGCCGCTGAATTGAGACTTGAAATTAATACTACAATTACTATTAATAAGTGTAAATTAATACTTCAAGCTCTTGATATGCTAATCAGTAAGAATAAAATTTCCCGGGGGAAATTCGTATTCTCAAAGAAAATAAAAAAGAACCAGCCAAGTGCGAGTCGGACTCGCGCACGAAGGGTTTCGTACCATTATCTATACAACATTAGACAAAGATGGAATTTGAGAACAGCGCCATCTATAGAGACCAACAAGAAGCGTTTAACATGGATATTTAACGACATGACATCGGCGCTGTGAAGGTTACATAGATTTAAAGAAATATTAAACTTTAAAGCACAAATTTTTGTTAGTGTAGGGCGGCTATACGGTTTATTGTAGAAACGTGAAAAGGGTAGTAGAACATACTATAATGAACTTAAAAGAAAAACTATCACGGTTAAGTAGGATTTACAAGTTAACGAGTAATGGGCGACCAACTTACAAAAGGAAAACTTCGTACAAATTCCATTGAAAATTACTTCGATGAAGTTGTTGGTTCTGTAAAGCTGGTAAAAACCCCTCCTTCTACGGAACCCTACACTGCGTGGTGCGCGACACGCACTTGGCCGTTTTTTTACATTCTTTCTAAAAGACCACAGGCCTTCTGTCAGAGAGAGAGTATGGGCTTAATTACCACGCGTGCCTCCTGTGGATCGGCCAAATAACCAGTTATTTCAAGCGCTTCAAGCGCCGAGGTATGCGAGGTACACCTCCGACACTCAGGTTTCCTCACGATGTTTTCCTTCACATTTTTTTTTTATTCTACTTAAGTTCCATTTAAGGAGGTGGTGCAAGTCGGTCTAAATCTAGTGCTTAACACACGTTGTGATAGCAACAAAAACGGGTCTGCCGTTGTCTTAAGCTGTACAGTGTTCAAGTATGTAAATATCGCAAGATAACCTTTTGCAACCAGTGAATCCAAACAAAAAGTAAACTTGTAACCCGAGTCAGATAAACAGTCTGCTAGGACACTGCGCCTCTCCCGCACAGAAATCATAGAAATAAGATGAAAATAGAGTTATTTGACGAATTACGTTTCAGTCGGTACAATGGTACCAGCAAGTATAAGTGAAAGATAATACAATAATATAATTCAGGGTTATATTCTTCAAAATTCACAATTACTGAACTCCGTCAATAATTATAGTTTATATTTTAGAGTAACTATTGTTCTATTACGAGTTTTTTTCTCATGTCCTTTGAAAAATCCGGATATACATAATTTTATGAAATTCGCACGTCTAGTACAATATTAATGTCGCAATCTCCGGCAAATCACTGTCCTACTATACAATACCGAGACAAAGCAGAAAACAGCAAACCGACATAAAATAGACAAAAACAAAAATTAAAAAATTCAAGAGTCGTAAAACAAACGCAGTAACGTTGTAAACAGAAATGTAAGACAAACACTAATTAAGTTTGGATTGATTAATTGAATTGAATTGCGCATTTAAAAAATAACCCTGTATAATGATCAGGACTGAATCAGGATTCTCCTGATTCAGTCCTGACAGGAGTACGTAAAACGTACGTACGTACGTAAAAGATGTTGCACAAGAGCCGAACTCTTAAATATGATTATAATAATTCCCTACCAACTATGGTAGGTAATTACGCTTTTAATGTGATAAGGTTTTATCAGAAAATGGAAAGGCCCGGACGAACGCCAACGTATTTCCCAAGATGTAAAGAAACTACTCCCAATTTAGATTTTTTGTGAAAATTTGAATATTCAGTGTTACATCCAGGGAAATAGACGACGATGGTGAATCTTTAACGTTCACTTTAATGTTCACACTGTGTTGTAAGTTTGTAAGCGTCCTGTCCTTTCGATATTTTTTTGATGAAAATATCGAAATATATTTCGATGAGCACTTTCGATATTTTTTTTTGTCCTGGCAAGAAAGTGGAGAAATCGATCACTCACAATTTTTTTGCCACCAAGTCTGTGACCAAGTGCAACATTTTGGTGTTCATAACAAGTCAGCGCTTACAACATAGTTGCCTTTTACACGTAATGCAACTTACAAGATACCTACACAAATACTGCCTGCATTATGCTAACTAATTATTTTTCCGATAATTCTGTCATTTTATTAATGTCACGCCTGTGCCTCCATGCATGCACGCGTGGCAAGACACGATAAATGGCTTTACACAAGATAATAACATGGAAAGACAAAAAGTCTTAGCAAAATCGTATTCTTTAATTCTACTTTTCTTTGTCAAGATATAAAAAAGTGCAGAGTTCCGTGCGAGTTTTTATCTCAAAAATTTTAGTGGCGTGGCGTAATAACAGAAAAACAACTTTAATGATTGTTGTTAAAAACAAGCACTTATACAAGCAGTTAACAGTGATCACTCACTATGACTTCGGGAAAACCCTGACAATTATGGACTTGCCGTATTATAACAGTGGGTACATACATTTGTCGATTAAAATCAATACAAGGCCACGTGCCATGTCAAGTCTCACATCATATCAATTTGAAACATGTTACATGCATAATAATCATGATGGTTAACTGAACGTAAACTACCTAGTTTACTCCCTTAAGGGGCATTATAACAAAGAAGCTTCTACAAAGTAGGTAGGTACGATTACGATTTATAAACTTCCGTAGAATTGTTCTACGCAGAAATTCTTCAGATAACTGAGTCTCTTTGGAATAAACTGTAATAATATTAGAATACATAAGCAGCCTATAAACGTCCCACTGTAGGGCAGAGGCCTTCTCTTAGGGAGAGAGTATGGGCTTAATTACCACGCGTGCCCACCGCGGATTTGCGATTTCAAGCGCTGAGGTATGTGAATAGTTCAAACACTCAGGTTTCCTGACGATGTTTTCCTTCACAGTTAGCGAGTGGTATTGCTTTTATAACTTCACAAATGTACATAACTTACAAAACAGAGTCATAGGTACACTGGGAATCGAACCTGGGTTTCTCGCTTCCGAGTCCAATGTTCTACCCACTAGGCTATCACCGCTTATTAGAATAGACAATATAAATGTTATGCCAAGCAAAGGTTCGGAATAAGCACTTAGTTAGGGTTCCGTACCCGGAGGGTGCCAAACGGAACCCTATTACTAAGACTTCACTGTCCGTCTGTCTGTCTGTCACCAGGCTGTATCTCATGAACCGTAATAGCTAGGCAGTTGAGAATTTCACAGATTATGTATTTATGTTGCCGCTATAACAACTAATACTAAAAAAAGAATAAAATAAATATTTAAGTGGGGCTCCCATATTACAAACGTAATCTTTTGCCGTTTTTTGCTCGATGTTAATAACGGCAACAGGTAGACGCTTGAAATATTCGCAGAATATTTAGTTCTATATTCGCTTCAAAAACAAATAATAATTTAAAATAAAATAAATATTTAAGTGGGGCTCCCATACAACAAACGTGATTTTTTGCCTTTTTTCTCGATCTTTGTATCTAATGTTGTATAGATAATGGTACGGAACCCTTCTTGCGCGAGTCCGACCCGCACTTGGCCGGTTTTATTTTTTATTTTTACGTGATTCGTAAGGTATAACTTTAACATCGAGTTTTTGTACGGAGTCGCACAGTAGGCCGAAAATCACGTTTCATAGACATTCAAACTGACATGTCATAAGTGACGCTTTTTTTGCTTGGATGTGATGGAGAATACTTGCTATATGCCTTACATAATGAACTTTCAGGTTTATAATCGTAAACAATGCGCTCAGATTTTTTTTCGAAAAAATTTGTATGGAGTCGGCATAAAAAATTATGATATCTCCGTAATCGCACAATTGCGCCTAATATCCTCTGAGGTTATTAATATATACATTATTTAGGATTTTTTGGCATACTTCATGTTGCGGTCAACCATGCGTTTTTTTTTTCTTCGATTTTTAAAAATTTACCAATTTTTTTTGTTTATTTTTTCATTTTTACCTAATATTAAGCTTAACATAGGCGTATATAGACTAGGCATTAATGCAAAATTATTATGTACAATAGTAGAAAGCGAAAATAGCTTACTCATTAGCTGATATCTGACAATGGGGATTGTTCATTTTTTTTTACCCCTATTTTTTATTCCAGATATCGAAAATATAGACTAATTTAAGATACCAAATTGAATATTTTTAAAATTTTTGCTACCATAATTTTTTTATTAATTATTTAAAAATTCTAAGAGTTTGGTAAGGATGACGTCATTGATGGCATTATGTTGCGTTTTTCATGCATAAACAGTAAGTAATCTGTGCTTAAATACGTTGACGTTTAACGTCAGACTCACCTCTACTGTCAAGTTGATAGTTGTTTAAGTTTTTTTTATTCTATGGCAATGGATCTAGGCCGAATGATGACGATAGTGACGTCATCGAAGTGCAAATGAAGGTTATACAGTTTTTGCGATAAATACTAATAATCCGTCATTATTTTACTTAAATAAATCGATAGAAGTGATCAGTAACCCTATTCCTCGAAATGGTTTTCACTAAACGACAATATAAAAAAAATTAACAATCCCCATTGTCTAATGATCCTCTAAATCTTCAATAAAATTAGGGAAATTATAGTTTGTAAATGATGTTTTAAATAACTGCCGACTTGTTGAATACCTTTATCTATAGAATAATTAGTTTCTCATAAGTTAGTACATTAGAGGGTAGTTAGTAAATTACTTGTTCGGAAACAAAATAAGGTGATTAGTAAATTACTTGTTCGGGCACATACACTAAAATCGATCGCAATAAATAGGAATACACTTGAAGAAAATAATTTAGTATACTTCAATCATTGAAAGTAAAAACATTATGGCAAGCATCGTAACTAATTTGGATTGGTTCGTTATTTTGAGAAAAGCACACAAACTCAGTGACTATAATTTTTTGTTCGAAACAGTGCTATCTCATTTAAACAATAGTGTATCTGAAGAAGATTGTGTGACTTTAAAATAATTTTGCCGGAGATTCACTAGGGCTGCACAGAAACGATATGAATCAACACATCGGAAATATGAGATATTCCGAACTCACTACGAAAGTTGGCTTGAAACTGATGTTGATTGGCCGAGTTGCTTGAAAGAAAATATGCAATCGATTATTCAGCATGAAGGAAGTCCTATAGTGCCCCTTTTGGAGTCATCATCAAGCGCTACTGGTTCATCTAGTGAGCCATCTACATCATCAACTGGAACAATGACGAAAAGAAAAATCGCCAATCGTAAACCTTTTGAAGACTTGGGAACGAAACAGAAAAAGAGGCGAAGTGGAGACCTGACTGACAAAGATTCCAGTGAGCTCGTATTTGCTACGATTTCAAAGTTAAAAGATGAAGGCCAGAACAACATGGGTTCTGTGATTGAATACATGGTACAACATCCAGAATCAATCAAAAATCTACATGATTTAACTCCCATACCAACCACTAAAGAAACGTTTTCACCTCAAAAAGCATTTGGTTTACTAATATCTCTGAAATTATCAAAGTGGCAATACATAACTCTGCGAGAATCAGCAATTCGAGAAGGCCTTAAACACTTGTACCCTTCGTATTACTGCGTGCAAAAAGAGAAGAGTGTGTGCTTTCCACCTGAACCAAAAAATGCAATTATGGTGACAGATTCCTCAGCGAAAATTTCACTGCAAGTTTTGCTAGATCTGACAGCAAAAAGAATAATTCAATCGTTGCCAGAAAGTATGCAAAATAAAGAACTGGTTTTAATATCAAAATACGGTTTTGACGGAGCATCCAGCCAAAGCAGATACAAACAGAAAATGGATTCTACAGAAGATGACTCAAGTATCTTCATGACTTCGTTGTCACCACTGAAGATGACTTGTGAAGATGTTACAGTTTGGGAGAACCCAAAGTCATGCTCCGCAGCGTATTGTCGTCCAGTGCAGTTCATCTTTGTTAAAGAAAGTGAAACAGTGGTGAAGAAAGAAAATGAAAGAGTCAAAGCTGAGATATCAGCTCTCCAACCATCTGATTGTGATAGCAATATGGTGAGTCATAAGCTAATGCTCACCATGGTTGATGCCAAAATAAAAACTTACCTCTCTCCTTACGTAAGATCGAATGCAGCTTGCTATATTTGTTTGGCGAAACCTTCGGAGATGAACAAGTTAGAAGAAGTTAGAAAGAAATGTACAGAAGATGACTTGATGGATCTCGGACTTTCATCACTACATGCGCGCATTAACATTATGGAATGTCTTTTGCATATCGCATATAAATTAGATATTAAGAAGTGGTCTGCTAGAACAGAAAGTGAGAAAGCTGCAGTGGATGCAAGAAAAAAATCAATCCAAGCCAAGTTCAAAACGGAACTCAACCTATTGATTGATGTCGTAAACAAAGGCTATGGCACAACTAATGACGGCAACACTGCACGATGATTCTTTGAATTTCCTGAAAAGACTGCAAGTATCACTGGACTAGATGAAGATCTGATCCGAAGATTTAATGTGATTTTGTAAGCCGTAACTTCAGGTCAATCCATCAATGTTTCAAAATTTAAAGAATATGCCTACATAACTGCTGAAAAGTATGTAGAATTATACAACTGGTACTACATGTGTCATCAACAGTGCACACGATACTGCTTCATGGAGCTGAAATTATTGCTGCTAACGCAATAGTACCGATTGGGAGTTTATCTGAAGAAGCTTCAGAAGCGCGAAATAAGGATTTCAGAAGATTCAGGGAACATCACTCACGTAAGAAGAGCAGACTGAGTTCAAACGAAGATATATTTAATTTCCTTATTATCTCTTCCGATCCGTTTATTTCAGCAATACGACCAACGATGGATGCAAAAAAAAGAAAACTTTGTTTGCGGAAACATTGGATCTGCTGAACATTGAAACGCCTGAATTAGAGTTTAGGGATATTGCTGATATAAACTCTGACTCGGAGTTTGACTCTGAAGATAGTGATTCAGATTAGGCAATATTTTAAAGTAATATATTTATTGTTTTATTTATATTTTTATCATATAATTTTATTGTAATAATTTTTAAATCAATTTTTTTAGCATTTTTAGAGAGTCGAAACACAATTATTTTGTTAGTTCATCATCAGTACACTTAGTTGTTAATTAAACTTAGTTTGATATGTGTAAATGTTCCTATGATGTAAATATATAATATGTTGAAAAAATCAAGATATTAAGCTTTTTTAATGTATTTTACCTTCTAATATAGCACACAATTAATTTTCATGAATGCCCAGTCTATATGCATTCATGTAAAACTTAATATTTGTAAAAATGGAAAAAAACTTTAGTGAAATTTTTAAAATCGAAGAAAAAAAAAACGCATGGTTGACCGCAACATGAAGTATGCCAAAAAATCCTAAATAATGTATATATTAATAACCTCAGAGGATATTAGGCGCAATTGTGCGATTACGGAGATATCATATTTTTTTATGTCGACCCCATACAAATTTTTTCGAAAAAAATTCTGAGCGCGTTGTTTACGATTATAAACCTGAAAGTTTATTATATAAGGCATATAGCAAGTATTCTCCATCACATCCAAGCAAAAAAAGCGTCACTTATGACATGTCAGTTTGAATGTCTATGAAACGTGATTTTCGGCCTACTGTGAGTCGTAGTTGAACGTTGTTTCAAAAATGAGGAGGTTCTCAATTCGTCGGAATGTTTTTTCAAAGGTGATTCGTGCATTTGTTCTCGGAAAACACAATTTGGTGGAGTCACACACAAAAAAAGTGAAATATATTTTTAAATAAAGAATAAAAACCGAATTCAAAGCACTACAGCACAAAAATACTTACACTTCTACAATACCTTCATGTACGTACTCATTTCTGTGTTTTTAGTGCTGTATTGATTTGAAGTCGGTTTTTTTTTATTTCTTTTTTTTAGTCTACCATCATCGTCATCGTCGTCGTCGTCATTGAATAGAATGTCGACTCTGACGATGTTCTTGCATGTTTACCCACTACAATGCAAGCAAATAACGAAGCAAGAAATTTTCGGCTTTTTCGATCGATATCTCAATAACGATGAACGATAGATAAAAAATGTAAAGGAACTTAATTGTGCATCGTAAAAAAGCAACAAAAAAGTATTGTATTAAAATTTTCCTATCTCAACGGAGAACCGAGTTATTTTGAAAAAAACTGAATTTAACCTTTTTTCAAGATGGCGGAAAATGCACATAGGAAATCTTGGTCGACAATTTGAAGTTAAGCTTTTCGAGACTCCCCTCCCACATTAGACCCGTTTTTTTTGACGTGATAATCAGTTATTAGCTAGTTAGTGACATTAGCAAATCATTGTCCAGCAGATCAAAAATTGATGAGAGTTCTTGTCGCATGCAGCTGAATTCCATAGTTCCCGATACTTTTTAGAGATAGTTGGAGAGATTTTTTACATTTCTGTACATGATCTACTGGTACTTTAATTTGAATTTAAAACTATTCCCGAAAAGCGTCAGGAACTGTAGAGCTTAGGTGCATGCGCTGAGAACGCACATTAATTTTTGATTTCTTCTAAATGATCTGACTGTTCCGTGTGGCACCGGATTAAGAATAGCGTCACTCCATTTCCTTCCGTGGATGTCGTAGAAGGCGACTACGGAAATCAATTACCAGGAGACGGGCAGCAGCGTCTTCCTGAGATTCCAACCGCATACTGCGATCGCCAACCCGCCTGCCAAGCGTGGCGATTATGGCAAAGCCTCTCATGGTTATGCAAACCATGAGGGAGGCATATGTCCTGCAGTGGGCGTCAAATGGCTGATGATGATGAAATGATCTACGTAAAGTTGGCAGATAATTTTGTCAATTTTAGCGTGAAATTGCCAGAACAATTTGTGAAACTATCAGGAACTATAGAACTAATTTTTTTGGGAAGTTAAAGGATAATTTTTTCAGTTGACTTTTTTCAAGGTAAAAACGCCAGAACTATGTCTGAAAAGTAATATAAGGGCCCTCGTCCACGGCGACTTCTTGTAGCGATGAAGTAGCGATGCTGTCGCGCGTTCGCATCGATACAGTCGCGATGCGGGCGCTAGTTGTGTGCCCTCGCCCACAGTAAACACGATTCAGTCGCGATGCAAACTTGATACCGTTGCGCTTCTGTCGCGATGCAAATGCGATTCAGTAACGGAACCCAAATGCCTGCGATCGCTACAGTTGCAAGATGGACTCCGTTGGACCGATGGACAACAGCACTCTCGATCTCTCTGTGTTGCACATGCGCCACCCTTCCTCCGTTCTCCTCCCGATGTCTTCCGATACGCTCGCGCGTTTGTATCGATACAGTCGCGATGCTGTATCGCGTTAGTAGCGCGTTGGCATCGCTTCTGCAGCGCATTGCAAATGCGACTAAGGCGCGTTCGTAGCGATGCTGTTGCGCGTTTACGAAACGTCCAACAAACTGCCACGCGGTTTGGCGAATGATTTGTTTTCGAAAAACATGTATTATTATAAATAAATTATTTAAAAAAGTGTCATTTATTTTTTATCTGCTAGACAATGATCCGTTAAGTTCATTAACATGCTGAAAGTTGACGCATTCCTTGAGTGCTGACATTTATGATATTTTTATAACCTAAAAACTATACTTGGCTTCTCAATAGTTTGACCTGACATTGAAAGATATTTTGATAAAGAATGGTCAAAGTTAGCGGCTCAAAATAGTTTCTCGCACTTTTGCATCAACGGTATCTAGGGCCTGTTCTACCGATAGGCTACCACCGCAAAACTAATAGAAACAATAAATTTTCCAGCTCTAATAGTGAACGAAGCGCTTAGCCTGAGCTACAGACGTCGTCGCCAAGCCGAAAACGATAGCGAAGACGGTCTGAAGGACAGGTACAATATTCCGGGACGCGGCAGGAGGCAGTGGCAGAACCAGTTCCCTAACCAACAGCGTCCGTTCCCTGGTCAGGGTCAGTTCCCAGGAAGTGGCCAATTTCCCGGACAAGACCAATTTCCTGGACAACAGGGCCAATTCCCGGGCCAGTTTCCCGGCCAGGGTCAGTTCCCTAACCAGGGAGACCAGTTCCCCGGTCAGTGGCAATTCCCTGGACAACAAGGCCAATTCCCTGGACAACAAGGCCAATTTCCTGGGCAAGATGGTCAATTCCCTGGACAACAGGGACAGTTCCCCGGACAGCAGGGTCAGTTCCCTGATCAGGGAGGACTATTCCCTGGTCAAAATGGCCAAGGTAGCAGTACGCAAACACCCCCGGGGTAAGCATATTATTATAACTTTGGTCTTAAATATTTTCTTTACAGATTTGCAAAGTAGTTGCAACAAATATTTTTAGAATTGTAACAAAAAATAATCTTAGGTAATAAAATTTTCTGTTTGTTTGTTTGTTTGGGTAGGTATTTGTGTGAGTATGTGTTTGTGTACGTGTGTGTATGAGTGTAAGAGATATAGGGTCAGAAAGAAATAGTATGGTGGTATTCATTTATAATCGTGACACAAATAAACCCCGGCCTCCCATGACATTTCCTTGAATCGCGCAGAACAAGCAATCTCACCCGTACCAATATCCATTTCAGGAGTTCGACCCAGTCACCAGCCATTGCCCAGTGCCTCAGGAACTGCCCCGTGACGCCAGAGTACAACCCCGTGTGTGGGAACGACGGCGTTACCTACACAAACCCCGGTCGCCTGTCCTGCGCTCAGGCCTGTGGTATCAGTAAGTATTTTCCTCCACCTTCACTCTTCAAGGTGGACAGTGTCTCCTGAGTGGCCTAAGCCCGGGATCCTAGGGATTCTAACAACAACACACTTTAGTTTTACTTTAGAAACCATACGACATACATAAGTACTTAAACCTAACAGACAGGCAGACAAACAGACAGACAGACGGATTAACGGACGGACGGAAGGACGGACGGACGGGCGGACGGACGGACCGACGGACGGACGGACGGACCGACGGACGAATGGACGGACCGACGGACTAACGGACGGACAGACGGACGAAAGGACAGACAGACAGACGTTGTAGTGTAGGCATAGTAATAGGGTCCCGTAGGCACCCTTCGGGTGCGGAACCCAAAATCTACTCTACGAGGTCACACGTATCCTCAAAGGTAATTTTATTTCTCGCGTCGCCATTGACTCAATTGACTCGACGCATTGGCAGTTCGTTCTTACCAATACAGGGTTAAGTACCTACGCAATGCCTAAAACATTACAACTAGGTATCATTTGGTACAACGTAATAATTATGCTCTACGTCTAGCGTGGCGACCACAGTAAACTACCTGCTTGTATGTAAGTATTTTAATTAATAAAGAACTTTTTGGGTTCCGTACCTCAAAAGGAAAAAAACGGAAACCGTATAGGATCACTTTCTTGTCCGTCCGTCCGTTCGTATATCTGTCAAGACCTTTGATCTCGAGAATGCGTAGAGATATCGAGTTGAAATTAAAACCATATACTCTGGTCTACAGTCCCTTTAAGCTGTAAAAAAAAAAACAAACTTCTATGTTAAAAAAAGATACGGCCATTTATGCTGCAAAAACGTACATTTCGACACTCAAGGGAATCAAAGTTTATAGGGTACCTACTTTTCGTTGACATAGAACTATGAATTTTGGCAAGTAATATCGTCTTATATTGTAAGTACAGGCAACATCTGAAAACTATGTATTTGTAACAAAATGGTCTTTGAAGTTCGGGAAAAGCTCGGTAAAAACTGCGAGAATCGATTCGTAAACTATTTATAATATGTAGTACCTACAAATTGGTACGGAACCCTCCGTGGGCGATTCCGACTCGCACTTGTCCGTTTTTTTTTTTCATTGCGAGTCAATAACTGAGGCCAACTCGTTATTTTGTAATCTTAGTTGAGTGTAACTGTATTATGCCACTGTGTAACTTTGAAAAATAAATAAAATTATATAATTATATATAATTAATTATAAGAAATACTTAAAAATACTTCGGGTATGGAACCCTAAAAATATAATATCCTGTTAGTTGTTAGTTCGTTTTTGCAAAAAGTGTCTGACCAATCTCTGAATCATGTTATTAGTCATTTTTTTAACTCCAAAAATGGCCGTCTTTGGCAGAAATGCTATTTAGTCCCACGGTCATGGTTCCTAAAAATCACTATTAACATGATTAAGAGATTGGTCTGACACTTCTTGCATGAATGGCGTTAGAGTTACGTACGTAGCTATATTATGGGCAACTTTGAAAATAAAATAAAATGTATACTGTCAAATAAAGTTTATACTCTTTCGACTGTATTAAGATCTTCATACAATCAGTCCATTGCTATACTTTATTTTAAATTTCACATTTTGCCTTTTCCAGATGTAACCTTGCTGCGCTCGTCTACATGCCCATCGACCACCCCAGCACCCGCTGCCACATAATATGACTCTATCATACAAGCATTAAGGTTGAGTTTTGATTACATAGGTGTTTGATTACGAGACTCATTTGTTTGAATTTTTATTTGTGCTGTTGTGAACCTAATCCATAAATCCAGTCGGTTAGTAGGGATTTAGTCACCTGGTCGATATCTTAAAAAAATAATAAATAACTTCCATACAACTAAGGCTTGGACTTCGAATATTATGTTATAAGTACTATATGTTATACTTTATTGTACACAAGAAAGAAATATGTTACACATAAAACAAAGCAATATTCGTTTTATTCGAATTTTCGCCTGTTTTACTCTTCGAATATTTTGGACTTTAGTATTAGAATTTTTCGAATATTTCGGATAGGTATTGAATGTGCATTAAGAACTATTTTTAACGCTACCGACAGGTGTTATGGAAAAAATTAAAGAGTACTGCCAACAAACTTGTCAATTATTTATTTTTTGATACTTTTTGTGAAATTCAAGTCAAATATTTGATACGGCATCTTTGCATCGATTTCCGAACAGCTCCTATTTCATCGGAGATGAAGGTTTTTTCTTAGTCAACTAGTAAAACTGCCACAACGGTGCTATTAAAAAATTATGAAGTGACAGTTTTTTTTTAACCAATAACAGTCTGCTACTAAGTTTAGTAAGGCCTTCCGAAAACTGCAAAATTATAATCTTAATGCGAATAAATAGCGAGTTATAGTATAGTAAAATAATTAAATTAATGAATCATGGTGAGAGAGGCCTTATTATGTGCGTAATGAGTTTTAAAATGAACGGTTATAGCAAAATATATTCTGCGTCATTTTCTTACGTGGCCCTTTATAGGTCTAATTTAATTTTGCTAAATTCTCTGTTAATTGTTAACATATTCTTTAAAAACTCAAACCGAAGACACAGAAAGCCTTTTTCTTCAAGACGATATCTAGTTTAAATTACAATTTATTAGCGATTTATCACTTTATTCACAAAACGAAAAAAGACAAAATGACTGCTTGTTTGCAAGACTGTTTTTTTACTGTGTTCAGTTAACGCATCATTGAATAGAACCTCTTCCAGAAAAGCGTAAAATATGTGGGTCTTTCTACTTGTTAATCAGTGGATTAATTGGCTGTGCAATAATGTACATGTAATGGTAACAGTAAACTATGAATTGTAGTTATGAAATGGGGCCCAGTGGACGCAGCACAAGCGTGCACAGTCTCTTTGTGAGAAACAGTACCGTCGTGTTCGCGGCGGCGAAAAATTCTAGAAAAAATGTAGGTACTAGATTTAATTAATTTTAAAGGCGTGGGAAGAGAGAGCTTACGCGTCCTTAGGTTCGCATGCGAAGAGAAACCGCCTGTCCCGTTATTTTAAAACTTGAGATGGCGGTTGAGAACAGGCAATTAATTGGCGGCTCTAAGTACTAACATTGAATTTTAAGTAGCTAACTAGCTTCGTCATCCGCAATAAGTGTATAGCTCTGAACCGTCCAGACTACAGTAAGAACAAGTAGAACCCTCGCTTTGTTGGGATACTATTTATACAATTACAAGGCTACTTAGCAGCTTAACGATAGCCTGTCATCTATAAACCTATCTAATTAATTAAGTGACCAGGTAAGTATTGAAACCCAAGTTGTCTCTGAATGATTACGAACAATTTTTCCAAGAGAACCCTTGAAGTATAAAGTAGGATCTACTTCCATGAGAGAACCACGGCTGGGAAAACTGCGGTTTTTGGGATATTGAGAAAACGTAAGTCGCACTTTTTTGCAGAAATGCATCAAGTCAACGTATCAATGCATCAACGTTTTTACTCTAGAAACCTTATAGAAATTTGTAATTTATAATTTGAAAGGAGAATGCCCATTAGCTCATACTCTCTGTTCATGACATAAGGCCATTGAACATTTTGCGTTTACTGCGTGCTGTGACATTTTTTATACTTTTAATAATCGACTTCAAAGAACCCCTTCTCTCTCATCATCATCAGCCATTTGACGCCCACTGCAGGACACAGGCCTCCCTCGTGGTTTTCATAACCATGGGGGGTTTTGCCATAATCGCCACGCTTGGCAGGCGGGTTGGCGATCGCGGTATGCGGTTGGAATCTCAGGAAGACGCTGCTGCCCGTCTCCTGGTAATTGATTTCCTTAGTCGCCTTCTACGACATCCACTATTCCTTAGTCGCCTTCTACGACATCTCAATTCGTCGGATTATTTTTTTTTAAATTATTTTTTAACCTTGGTTCTCCGATTACTCGAAGACGCCTGGACCGATTTGGAAAATTTTTAATTTTTTGAGATGGTAGACTTCACAAAAAGTCAGGATCTAATGATGGGATTCTGGAGAAATCGAGAGAACTTTTTAAATTTTAAAGGCGCACTTGAAGCGATTTGGTTGTTTATTAGAGTGATTCGTGTATTTGCTCTCGGAAAACATAATTTGGTGGAGTCATAGTGATATTCACAAAAAAGCATGAAATCCTTTTGTTTAATAATAATTAAAAATTAAAAACCGACTTCAAATCACTACAGCGCTAAAAAGACAGAAATAATTAAAACGAATATTACCTTTGAATTTGAAGTCGGTACGTACATGTTGTACTTCTCCAAATTATATTTCTACAATACCTTCATGTACGTACCAACTTCGAATTTGAAGTGAATATTCGTTTAAATTATTTCTGTGTTTTTAGTACTGTAGCGTTTTGAAGTCGGTTTTTATTTTTTGTGTAATATTAAACAAAAGCTTAATCGATTTTCTAGCTAAAAATATGTTGTTATGGCCTAGTTTGTAATATCGCTAAGTAATATCGATTCCAGAAATAACAAGCAAATCAAGATTGGGAATAGACACAGTCACACACCATGATTAGCTAATGTTCATTAGTTAATTAGCAAATTACTTCTCTCTCCAAAATAATCCTTTTATTACAATTAAATAACGAACAAAAATTACGGTAAACCATTAAACAATTAGTCACGTTAATAACTATAAAACGGCCCCGAATGACTGGTTGACATTCACTCTTCACTTGATATCCATCGTGACAATATTATCACCAGTAAATCGGCTAAGTATTTATTAGCACACAATCAAAATGAAGTTCTACAGTGGTTTCTCAGTGCGTGTATTGTTAAGTTTCTTTTGCTCTCTAGTTTCCGCAACAAATACGATTGACTCAAGTAAGTAAACCTTCACTAATAATTTAATCTTGTTCTCAATCCTTCTCTCATAATCATCATCATCATCATTGTTGTTATGATATGATTAATCTCATTACTTTCTTTATTTTAAGGCCGACTTGCACCACTTTCTTAAATGTGGCTTAAACAGCATTTAACTAACATTCTTTATACAAAAGTCTATATAAATGGCGACTTAAGTGACATTCAGGAAGTGGTGCAAGTCGAAGTAAAAGAACCTCAACAGAAGAAAAACAGAACCCATATAAGTTCACCTTGTCTCTCCGACTGTAAGACCATTTCTTAGCAACGGGTGAAGCTATAAAGTTGAAATTACTGAAATTACTATCCCCTCATCAGTGGCGTATAAATGCAAGCTTAAAGTCAACGCAATTAGAGAATTACGACCATTTAGAGACCTTTTATGTCAAATATTTCGAAACTCGCCAATTTCCAAAAATCAAAACTATTTGTGTCAATCTCATGTTTTTGTGAAACCAAACTTATGGTAGAACATTTAATTTGACTGCAAGGTTATGTTTTAATCGTTTGTTCGGAACCTGAAGGGCCCGAGTCCTGCTCGGTATTTTCTCCTTTATATACGATAGCTGATAGCTGATTGTCAAGACGAGGTGGACTCATAATTGTTCTGATAAAGGTGTTCTGTAGTCTTACACAGTTACACTAATCTTCTTCTGTACCTATATTATTACCTGTCGTCTTCTATCGGAGTTTGATAATCAACTAGGTATCTCGTTCTTTGAGATCCACGCAAGGTTCCATGCGAAGTGTATCAACGAACTGTCAGGTGCCAATCGTCATATAGCTCGTCCACCTTATCACATAAAATTTGCGAGTCATATTACTGCCTCAGCCTGTGATAAAAACCCCTCAAAAAGGTTATTTCTCTGAAATTTGGACCTTGAAATTTATTGCTTATTTTTAGTTTTGTTGACTATTGTGAATGTATCGATGTATATCTTGTTGGTAGTCCTAATAAATGAAATAAATAAATTTCGAATAAATTGTTCTTTCAGCCTTATTTAGTGGCCCTTGTGACCTAGCGTCCCCCGACTGCCTTAGAGGCGCTATTCAAAAAGCGCTGCCGGATTTCGTTCGCGGGATGCCTGCACTTGGGATACAATCCCTGGATCCTTTCTTCGTTGAAAAATTGGACTTGATCCTGCGGGGAGGCCTGAAGATCCATTTCGCACAAGGAATCACGAAGGGATTCGGAAGATGCGATGTTGAATATGCTAGGTTTGTTTGTTTGTTTTCTTTTTTAATTCTTCCCTTTTCTAGATTCTTTTGATTTATTAGTCTGTCTTTTCTCTTGTTCTTTTTCGGTATCTTTTATATAGGTATATTTTGTTTTCACTCCTAAATCTGATTTTGCTCTGTATATTTATAATAGTGTCTTCCGTTAGTAGAAAATGATAAATACATAATATTATCCTTTCAGACTGGTAAAAGATGAATTAGAGCTAAATATCCACTGCAACCTGTCCATCAAAGGCAAATACAAGTCTTCGGGCCGCCTGCTGCTCTTCCCTATAGACGGAGAAGGCGACGCGCTGATCAAGTGCAGTAAGTTGCTTTATTACTTAAATAAAAATATTAAAAGGGTTTATCCTTATTTCCCTCTCAATCAATTGAGGGCAGTTGAGAGCCTTCGATGGAAAGTTACGATGATCGATTAATTATGGCCGTTTTCTGTAAACCATCTAACGATAGACGAGCCAAAAAGTATTGTAGACTATATAGGCCATGTACACTTACATACTCTTTTATTTGTAAATTTCGTGTTGTAACGGATCGATTAATTGTAGAAAACGGCCAACAATCGATAATTTTGTAGGAGTTGAACCATATAAGCTAGATTGCATTGCAAAAATTTCCTAATAATGGGTTCGTCATGTTCAGGCTGTTCTCTACTTGCTCCCTGTTTGGGTCGTAGAGTTTTTTCTACTTTTGCATTATTTTATCTCGTGCTTTGCTCGACTAGGGTTATCCTTACTAATATTATAAACGCGAAAGTTTGTATGTATGGATGGATGTTTGTTACTCTTTCACGCAAAAACGGCTGAACGGATCCGGATGAAATTTTGCACAGAGATAGATTATAGTCTGGATTAGCACATAGGCTATTTTTTATCCCGGAAAAATACACATCAAAATTACCACGCGACAGAAGTAGCGGGCAACAGCTAGTAGATTTATATTACATAACATAACATAACATAAACTCACGCCTGTATCCCAGAGGGGTAGGCAGAGACCAGGGACTGCCACTTGCTACGATCCTGACAGATCACTTTCGCTTCCTCAACATTCATTAGTCGTTGCATGCACGCACGCCGGTTTCGGGTACTTTTTATCTTGCCCTTTGTTAATTTATATTAATGTTGTTTATTTGGTGTATTTTCCATACAAACTGACTGTGTCGAGGTTCAAAGTTGTTTCAAAATTAGTATTTTTTTTGTTTATCGGAAGTGGTATAAATTTATCGATACTGAAGAAACTGTTTTTAGGTTTTAGGTTATAAATTAACAAAGAATTTATATTAATGTTGTTTATTTGGTGTATTTTCCATACAAACTGACTGTGTCGAGGTTCAAAGTTGTTTCAAAATTAGTATTTTTTTTGTTTATCGGAAGTGGTATAAATTTATCGATACTGAAGAAACTGTTTTTAGGTTTTAGGTTATTTCAGTAATACATTAACGTAACAAATGTTTTAACATTATCTTATTTTTTACACCTCGTTACCACCTCGATATTTTTTTTGAGTTTGAATTAAATAATATTCTATTTAATCTATTCAATATACTATTCAATAGCGGTATTTATTATACATACAACATAATGTGTTATCACAATATAAATATTAACAAACTACGAATTGAAAAAGAAAATTACCAATAATTTAAAAAGAAAATCGAAGCCAAATCGCTGCCGTCGGCCGGTAAGGTCGACCAGTACAGTCACGACGGCCTGGCGTGTCGCCGCAGCGCTGGACGCATCCCGCGGCACGCTGCCGTTAATGACGTCATCTGTCGGGCTCTTGCCAGCGTCAGCGTGCCGGCTGTTCTGGAGCCAACTGGGCCTCGATTCTGTTAGTGCATTGTAGTATAATGACAGGTACACTGTCGGGTCACGTGACGTGTTTTTTCATACCATTGACGCCTAGAAGGTTTGATGGGTGTGCCCGCGTAGACTTAAAGCAGCCATGAAATGAAAACCGCCATGTTCATGCAGTTGTCATGTTACTACAATGCATTAACAGAATCTAGGCCCTGGACTGGCGCGAAACGACGGCAAGAGGCCGGACGGGATGACGGTCATTCCTTGGAAAAACGGGCGGTCGCTGGTGTGGGACGCTACTTGCGTAGAAACGCTAACACAATCTCACGTTCAAGCGACCGCCCATCCCACCGGCGCGCGCGGCGGGCGGCGGTTTCCGCGGACGCGAACAAAAGACGCAAATATACGGGCTTAGGACAAAGCTATAATTATATTTGTACCTTTTGGTGTGGAGTCGCTCGGGCCGTGGGGGCCGGAAGCGCGGCGACTGTTTAAAGAGATCTCGTCGGGCCTGGTCGATGTGTAAGTTGACCCAAAGGCTGGTGCCTATTTCGGGCAGCGGCTGAGCCTCTCTATTCTGCGAGGTAATGCTGCCAGCCTTCTGGGCACCGATCTGGCTTCGATTTTCTGTTGAAATTATTAGTTATATTCTTTTTCAATTCTTAGTTTTTTAACCTCTTTTGTAATTTTTTAATATTATGGATGTTAGTCCGGATTTGATTACTTGTAATTTTGTCGCAGAATTCCAGGCAGTTAAAAAAATATAAAAAAATCTCCAAACAATTAATTTCCCTAAACATAGAATAAAAATATATTGCATTTCAGGGAACATCAATATAAACTTGGTGGCCAAGCTTGGCACTATTGAGGAGCCAGATGGGAAAGAATACCTGGAAATCAAGGAGTACCGAGCGAAGCACACTTACAAGGGCCAAGTCGTTTACCGCATGAACAACCTCATTAAGAATAACCCACAAATAAGTAAGTTAATACCTATATCAGATCAGCATCATTATTACCAGCCAACGGGCCGGCACTGATATTAAAGAAACGCTTAAGATTTTCACGTCACTTGCTTATACAAGCGACAAGGATGGTTGGTATGCATATCCTTGTTGATTGTTGAATGTAGCAAAGAACTAAAACTTTCGTGAGCTCTACACATTATTAACTTAATTCCGGATTTACTTACTTGCAAGTAAGTAAGCACGTGAATAAGGAATTAAATTAGTAGCAAAGCTTGTTGAATGTTACGATAATGGTTTAAGAACATAACAGCTCGAGTTCGAGTAAATCATCTGACCTTAGTAGTCCGTGTGGTGCCGGGTTAAGAATAGCGGCACTCCATTTCCTTCCTTGGATGTCGTAGAAGGCGACTAATAAAATCAATTACCAGGAGACGGAAAGCGGCGTCTTCCTGAGATTCTAACCGCATACTGCGATCGCCAACCCGCCTGCCAAGCGTGGCGATTATGGCAAAACCCCGCATGGTTATGAAACCACGAAAAGACCTATGTTCTTCAGTGGGCGTCAAATGGCTGATGATGATGATGATAATGTAGTTCTCAGTTCTCTATTTATTGTTACTATCAAAAAATTAGATCATGTTGTCTATAAATAAATAAAACTGAATTCACTTACCTTTTTACTCAACATTTACTGTTAGTCTGATAAACCTAATGCAGATCTTTTTTGCTTTCTTTGATATAAACTGTCACTGTTCTTCTTCTTCTTCTCCACATTTAATAATCTATCAACACTTTGACGTTCATTAAGTAAACGTTTGTTTTATAATGAAAAAAAAATGATTGAATTGAATTGAACAGTACATAATCTCTTTCTACCTCTTTATTACTTACTTACCTTTTAATTTCATTCGAACCAATCAACCACCATAGATAGCGGTGGTAGCCTAGTGGGTAGAACATTGGACTCGGAAGCGAGAGACCCAGGTTCGATTCCCAGTGCGGGCATGTACCTATGACTTAGTTTTCTAAGTTATGTACATTTGTGAAGTTATAATAGCAATACCACTCGCTAATTGTGAAGGAAAACATCGTGAGGAAACCTGAGTTGAGTTATTCACATACCTCAGCGCTTGAAATCGCCAATCCGCGGTGGGCGCGCGTGGTGATTAAGCCCATACGCTCTCTCTCTCTGAGAGAAGGCCCATTCCCCTCCAGTAGGACGTATAGGCTGCTAATGAACCACCTAGATAAATTATAACTTCGATTGTCATCTTACCGGTTTTGCTTTTCCCAGGTAAAGTAGTGCTCGAGTTCATGAACGCCAACTGGAGAATGGTCGCCGAAGAGTTCGGAGGCCCTATTGTCGACTTCGGGGTTGAAAGTGTCGTCGCTAATGTCAAGAAGCTGCTCCAGAAAGTTCCTTTGAAGGAGCTCCTCAAGGGGCCTGTTTTATTTTGAGGATTCAAGGAGCATTTGCTACTTAAATATAATAAAAACTGCACGGATATTTACACGTTAATTTTTTTATTTTACAATTTTCCGAGTTTTTGTTATGTCTAGTGCTCGTGTTAACGTGTTAACCTTAGAAAATGCTATACTTAAATATATTTGCTTGTTCCGTAAACATACACCTCGTTTTATTAGAAACACACATTTGCAGGTAATTACTGTGCATAATAATATATTGTTTCGAAATTGCATTGTGATACAGTAACAAATTTTACGATCTATTTTTAGGGTTCCGTACCTCTGAAGGAAGAAATGGAACCATTATAAGATCACTTTTTTGTCCGGCCGTCCGCCCGTCCGTCCGTCGGGCTGTCTGCCTGTCTGTCACGACCCTCGGTTCCTATCTCGAGAACGCTTGGAGGGAGGTATCGAGTTGAAATTAAAACTTTATACACCAGTCTACAGTCCCTTGAAGCAGTAAAAATATCGTTAACGTAAAAAAAGGTATGGCTGTTTTTGCTCCCAAAAACGTATATTTCAACACTCAAGCGAATCAAAATTTATAGGATACTTTGCGTTGACCTAGAACTATGAAATTGGGCACGTAATATCGTCCTAGACCACAACGGCGGACTACGACGGAGAACAAAGTGATCCTATAAGGATTCCGTTTTTCCTTTTAAGGTACGGAACACTAATAAGTACAATTATGGTTCTTAGAAGAAAACAACATTTTTGAATGAAACTTAAACTCAGGAAATTTTCCTTTTATAAGTTGGTCGACTATTACTCGTTAACATGTAAAGCCTACTTAACCGTAATAGTTTTCCTTTTAACTTTATTATATGTGCTACTATCGTGAAATTTTTCAAGTTACTACAATCAGCCGTTTGGCCGGGAGCGGGGGGACATTCTTCTGAACTAGAAAAGAAAAAATTTAGTACAATTGATTACTTATATTCTGTTGATTGATTACTTAATTTTGTTGCACTAACCCGTCAATTTTTAAAAACCTATCTAGAGGCTAAACACTCCACCGATGCCAGGACTTGAACCAGCGACCTCTGGCTAACCGTGCCCGCGCTCTCCCAACTGAACTCATAGGCAAGTGCAGGCAACAGCGAAATTTCGAGCCTCTTTACAAACTCTTTTGTATTACGTGCAAACCTAACTGCAAAGTGGGTTACTCGGTGCTGCAAGTAATGTAAATTGTTTCGGCCTGATGTCGCTGCGGGTTTAAGTCCCGGCATGGGTGGAATTTTTAGCCTCTAAAGAGGGTTTTAAAAATTGATTACTTTTTTAAAATACTTGCTGCAGAATTTCCAACAATGCTGAATCTAAACAAGCACTAGAGGTATTCAAGGTAAATGATCGGCTTTACTGAATTAATCAAATACTTGTGACATTTTGTCATCAATATCGATACTTTAAAAAAATGTCTTTCGTTGGTTGCCTATAATACGTATCCGCAAGTCATTGAATAGTACCAACTGATACCAGAATTATTTATTTATTTACTAAGCTCAAATAGTTAACTTATTACATTTTCATCTATATATTTCAGTAGTCTGCTGTTGTTAGACAACAGCATAATGGACTCCACTCTAATAAATTAAATTACTTACACCACCTTTGTATCTAGAGACCTTAACCTACGTATGTTGGATGTGTGCGGTATTTGCAACGTTACATTATAGGTACATAGAGTCTGGCAAACGAAAGCGTAACCTGAGAAATTGGCGTGAACTTAAAAAATATTCAAATGGTATTATCAGCTATACTAGGAAAAAAAGATTTGATACTTGTTTATGTTTTATACCGCGTTTTCAGAAATAAAAAATCATCTGTTGCTACTTAGGCATATGAAAGTCAAATCTACGAACTTAAAAAAATATTTCATATTAATAATCTGACCGTATTTTATGGTATTTAGTTGGTTTCAGCACAAATCTTAAATCAACTAAAAATCTATGCATTACGTTTACGGTCTATGCACGTACAAAAATATCTCATTATATCGTTTCTTACACTCTTTATATAGTACAATATTATCTACACGATAAATGTGAATATTCAGCTCTGTTCCCATTGTGACTTTTTTATTTTTATACTTGTTAGCTGAATATTCACATTTATTGTGTATATATTGTACGACAGCACTGTCAGTCATTTAGTGGTGCTATGTAGACTTAAAAGAGAATTCCAGGTCACGCTTTCGTTTGTCGCACTGGTAATGTAGATTACAAAAAATGTATAATATTGTTATTAATTTATTATTATTATTTAATACAATGTACAATACGGCGGACTTAATGTCATAAGCATTTTCTATTCTTTATGGTCTAACAGGAAACTGTGTTGTGCAAGGTGCAGAAAAAACATTGCGATTTAATCTAAAACTGCGTCTCCTGCAAGCATGCAATACACATGAGATTATAATGAATATGGGTGTGGCTGTACACAAATGCTTTTGTGTGTATAGCCGACACGAAACAAATCGATATTTTTAATGTTTACTGGAAATATCGCCTATCCCTGACGTCTGTCTACCCTTCCGGTATTAAGGTTTATATAATGTGTACCGGAAAATTGTTATTAAGTATGTTTCGATTTCGAATCGTTTGGTCACTGACATGGGTACCCGTTGTCAGCGGAAGAGGAGTTTGTAATTTCCGAACCGTCATTGCTTGAGTTGGACGAGCACTGAATCGTAAGTATAGGTCCTCTGAAGCACCTTTAGCCCGAAGGTCTTTTGGCAACAATGCCTATCTCTTGGAAACGATTCTGAGCATTTTAGATAGCTCTGCGAGAAAGACCCAGCCGCAACCCCATAGAACACTGTGAATGTCCTTCTTGAATGTTCTAATGGCTCTGGTTGCAGTAATCGTGTCCAATGTCTTCGTAATCTTAGCATTGTTTCCTTGAAAAGATGCTAAAATGGGCCCGAGCTAAAACCGAATTCCATACAAAACGCCATAAAGAATTCAAATTAAAGTTTACTAAAAATTATGGCCAGCATCTGGTCTCAAACACAACAAGCAAAGATTTCAGATAATAAAGAATTCGTAATATAAATATTTTGCTACTTATCAATTAGTTTTGTTTAAAAAAATACGTATAAATTATAAATAATTAACTAGTAGACTCTATTTCCTTTTGACTAGTGTCTGTAAAACAAAAAATAAGCTATCCATGGTTTGGCTTCATTAATATTAAAAAGTTGATAGGAAGTAAAAAAACTTACAATTTTGAGATTTATTTCCTGATATTCGTTTGGTGAAGAATATTTTGTCAAAATTGTTGACACTACATTGTAACTTTACTTTTCATTCAAAGAAAATGTGAAATTTGTAGCATGATGATAAAGTAAGTCGTCCAAACACTTATAAACTTTAAAATCAGTGTTACGTCAATAGAGAACATATCAAAGACCGTGATTTGAAGTTGCCAAGCGTCCACCACAGCAAGAAATGCCTTGGCTTGTCGTCTTAACTCTTTCGGAGCATTGTAGTTCACAATGATTTCCGTGACTAACTCTTGAGTCTTATTTCGAGTTGCAAGCACTTCACTGCAACTGTAACACATGCTAGTTACCTCAGCCAAACTTATAACACTCCAACTCATAAATACACCAGTGGATACTATCGACCCTTCAGATTTCTTGTAGTTGTATATAATAGTCCATATGGATTGTGTCATATACGAAAAATTTATTGTTATAATCATAAGGTTACTGAAATTAAAAACCTTGTTGACCCAGTAACACGTCTCACCGATAGTCTTGTACGTTGATGCTAAGTCAATAAGTTTTATTTTTTTTATCATTAGCGGGACGAAGTTATCACTTTTGTATTTGATCGTGAACACTGATTTGCGTTCAATGGCGTTTTCTTCGATTATTCTCGTTAGGTGTTGGTTAATCACTTTCAATCTTGAATGCATCATATGAACCATAACACAAAAAAAAAGCGCTTCACAGTCTGAAAGAATCCCAAAAACGGTTGCAGTAACATCTGTGATGAGATCCTCTTCTAAATCAATACTTAAAGTGGTTATGAAGCTAGCAACGTTACCAAGCAGCAATGAAAATGTTATTTGTAAACATTTCATCCTCGTTGTTCGGTAAATATCTTTGTCCATTTTGATGTTCAAAGTATTATCAATCTGGTTTAGACATCTGAACAATCGTAAGTTATGATTTCCGTACAGTAATGATGTGATATTTACTAAAAAAATGTAGTGAAATTGAATGACTACACCTGGCAGCTTATCAAAAATACTGGCCACAGTATCCGTGTAAGTGTTGGTATTGTAACCAACCAAACATTTTACAAGCATTAGAATAACCAAAGTTGACCATAACAATGGTACTACAAATCCAATTAGTTTCACATATTTTTCAATATTCTCTATATTGTTTCCGACAATCCTGAATCTAAACATGCAGTAAAAATATTCAAGGTAAATAATCGGTTTTACTGCATTGATCAATGGTGACATATTGTTAGCATGTTTTATGCTTTCATTTTCGCTACATTTATTGTGTGTTTTGTTAGTTGTCATGACTAAAGTACGTGACCCACAGTTATTGAATACGTATTACCATTGAATATAGACAGATTATCAGTATGCTTACAAATGATCATTTGTCAACATGTCAATGAAGCTCGCTCATAGCAATTACGAATTCTACTTACTTCGACATATTAAATTTTATAGACTAACAATAGTTACTGGTTTGACTGGGATTGTCCCGGTTTCATGTTTTGTCCTGGATTAATGTATAATCTATATAGATCTTAAAATTAATTATTATGGGAAGATTAATTTAGGGTGCATTGTACAATAATGTTAAATATATAAATTAATCTATAACACACGTATGTAATTACACTTCCAAGAGGTTGTGTGTGTTTGAATCCCTCTAAAACCGGTGAAAAGAGGTAGTATTTTTAATCAAAAGTTGCATTAAATTTATGCGTCCTCATCATCAACCCATTATGTCCCCACCGAGGGGCACGAGTCTCTTCCCTGAGGAAGGTATAGGCCATACTCCACCACGGGGGCCAAGTCCGGATTGGTGGAGGAAATTTATCCGCCCCATGAGGAGCAATTAAAAAAATTTACATAACATAACAAAGTCCTTCAGAAGCTCTTCAATTCCGTCGTGCTCGAAGGAAAAACGCCAGAAGCATGGAACAGAAGCGTGGTGACGCTGTTCTTCAAGAAAGGGGATAACTCTCTATTGAAGAACTACCGACCCATCTCGCTTCTGAGCCATGTTTATAAGCTGTTTTCGAGGGTCCTCACGAATCGTCTCGAACGCAGGTTTGATGACTTCCAGCCTCCCGAACAAGCCGGTTTCCGAAAGGGCTTTAGTACTATAGACCACATCCACACGCTGCGGCAAATTATACAGAAGACTGAGGAGTATAATTTGCCATTCTGCTTAGCGTTTGTGGACTATGAGAAAGCCTTCGATTCGATCGAGACATGGGCAGTGCTCGAGTCTCTCCAGCGTTGCCGTATTGACTATCGGTATATCGAGGTGCTGAAGTGCTTGTACAACAGCGCCACCATGTCGGTCCGAGTACAGGAGCAGAATTCGGAGGCAATTCCATTGAGAAGAGGCGTGAGACAGGGAGACGTTATCTCTCCGAAACTGTTCACGAACGCACTGGAAGATGCCTTCAAGCTTCTGGAATGGCAGGGACGCGGCATCAATATCAATGGCGAGTACATCACGCACCTTCGATTTGCCGACGATATAGTAGTCATGGCAGAAACGATGGAAGACCTCGGCATAATGCTCGACGACCTCAGTCGAGTTTCCCAACGTGTGGGCCTTAAAATGAACATAGACAAAACGAAGGTCATGTCGAACGCTCGTGTTGTGCCCACCCCAATAACATTGGGGAACACGACTCTCGAAGTTGTAGACGAATACGTCTACTTAGGACAAACAATCCAACTAGGCCGGTCCAACTTCGTGAAAGAGGTCAATCGTCGAATCCAACTCGGCTGGGCAGCTTTCGGGAAACTTAGAAAAGTCTTTTCGTCTAATATACCTCAATCGCTCAAGACAAAATTATACAACCAGTGTGTGTTACCAGTGATGACTTATGGCACTGAAACGTGGTCTCTCACTATGGGCCTCATAAGAAGGCTCAAGGTCACGCAACGAGCTATGGAAAGGGCTATGCTCGGAATTTCTCTACGAGATCGAATCAGAAATGATGAGATCCGTAGACGAACGAAAGTCGTCGACATAGCCCAGCGGATTAGTAAGTTGAAGTGGCAGTGGGCGGGGCACATAGCACGCAGAACAGGGGCTCAAGTCTCATTTTTTAATAGAACGAAAGTGTAACAATCACTGCTGTTTTTTGACACTATTTCTAGTCGCGTACACAAACACCTCTCGTTGGCGTGTCACTGGAGCTATCACTGACGTCCCATTGTACAAATAGGAAGTCTCATCCTTATTAACTTATCTATGGTAACATCATTGACATTATAACGGTAGTCTAGTCCTTATTTGACGTTTCGACGGACTCTTTAAAATAATCGAAACACTGATTTGTTACAATTGAAGCGTCATTAAACAAATACACCTTTTTAGGGTGTAGTTGTTAGGTGATTGTTCAAAAGTGAACATAAATTTTCTTCTCTTTCGTCATGTTAAGACCTTTTACGACTGTCCGTGGCGAAATGCGCTGGCGTATTCTCCAGCTGGCATTTTGGGGGGATCGTAGCCGCGAAGAAGAAAGTTGAGAGACGTAGGGCTCGAGCCCTACTTAGAAAGTCGGTGAACCCCATTTTCGATACCAGACGCCGAATTGGTTAAGACCTTTCAGTTGAAGAAAGACGTGGTTTGGTGCCGCTTATCCCTGAGCGGAAACGTGATGGGATTGCCGTCATTATCAAGGTATGTAATAATTTAATCGGCTTCAAAATCCGCAGTCTTATTTACAGACAATCGATGCCACTAAATGACTTGTAGGTAGTTTTAACATACCCAACTAAATCATTATACCTACCTCTAAAGTGAAGTCTCGATTTTAGTTCGTAATAAGCTTAGGGCGTCACACACGACGAAGTTACTATTTTAATATACAATATCGCTCGCCATGTATTTCGATGGACACATGACGAAGATAAAATATATTTTCATAGTTTTGTTGGATTGAACCCAAGAAATTGATGTGAGACTTTAACGTCTCTGTAATTGAAACAAAATATAAAAAGTTTCTGACACATCCACAGATAATTAATGAAATTAGTGAATGTCACGTTCTATTGTAGGTAGCTAGATGCTATAAAAACAATTGTGTGTCTAGTGTGTTGGGTTGTTGTAGAGCTCTTGAAACACATTTTAGTATTTGTTTATAAGACCGTTAACTTTACGTAGGTAGGTACTTACACTTTTGAAATGTACACTTTTAAAATATGTACTTACATAATCTTTATCCTTTGCAGATAGCCCTGTCATTTTTTGCGACCGTGACCTATCAGACACTCCTAGATAGGCTGGGAAAATTGTAAATGCGTGCTGTGTGCTGCACAACATTGCAATCCAGACCGGTACACCCTTACCACAACCCCTGACACCCAGAAGAACAAGCTGCGGAAGATCAGTGGCAAATTCAGGCAAGAATACAAGTATTTACTACTGGTGTTGCTTCAATCAATGGATAATTCAAATCTCCAATTATATTATAATTTAAGATTTGAAGTACTTATTGACGATGAATGGTGATGTGCAATCTAGCCTCTAAACTAAGTTGGCCACAATATAAAAGTTCCACAAACGACAGAAAAACCAGATATTTTTTTGAGTTTTTGAGGTCTCAAAAATAACTTTAATAATTAAAAAAACTATTGAATCTTAAACATTTTAATTTAATAAAAGAGTATTAACAATAAGTCAATTATAAAATTAAATCACGGTCATGTATGAAATTATCAACTATCAAATTAATAATTAAAACATTTGCAGGTGATGCCCCGTCCCTTCTTCTGAAGACAGCTCGCTGAGTCCCTGTAACCGACTCAATGGCAACAGTTAGTGGACTGCTGGCTTGTGCTTGCTCCGAAGACGCCTCAGCAAGTTGGCTGATGGGTCGGGCTTGATGCAGGGACCCCTCAGCAGTAGCAGCAGCAAGCTGTTGGATGGCAGCCGCTAGCCTATTTGAGGCTTGCGCATGCTCTATGGTCGCCTCTGCATTTGCAGGCTCTAGCTCAGCGAGCCGTGCATCTGCATTTTCCAAGGCCGTGGGTGGCAGGAGTGATTCTGTGAAAAAAAGTGTAAATGCAATTAATTATTTTATTGGGTGTAACAAAGTCCCCATATAAATGGTCCACACTAAAGTAACTCACAGTAAATTATTCGTATTCACAAGTACAACCCCCTAGTTTTAGTGTATATATATATATATTATATGAATTTTGACACACCCTGTATAAATAAGATTATTAATTACCTTCTGTATTTCGTCGACGACGTCGCTGCGTCGGCGGAGCGGACGGCGCGCCTTGAAGGGGTGATTGCTCTCTTTGGTCTCTGAAATAGGAATAATAAATGCATATACTTAAATGTTTAATGTTGTTTTTAATTACTCATCTGTGGCAGAGCCTAAAAGCATGGTAATGTGTTTGGCTATGTATGAATATACTCTTACTCATAGCTCCAATAAGTAACTTCAATAAGTACATAACCTTTGTTATTTTTTATTTATGTTCATAATTAACCACACACACCGTTGCCTGTATTAAGCTCTGAAATAAATTATATTTGTATTTGGAAATATCTTCTCATAGACACCAATAAAATATACTAAGGGGCTCCAGGAGGTAATACTAGCACCACGGAGGAAAAACAATCATATCTTTTTTACAGATTGAATTTGTAAAAATGCGATCTCTCAATCATGTTAACAGTGACTTTTAGGACCCACGACAAATAACCTAGAATCATGAACGTAGGACTAGATAGCATTTATGCCAAAAACGGCCACTAATGCTGTCTAGTCCTAGGTTTTTGGCCTTAGGTCCACGGCCATGGGTCCTTAAAATCACTTTTAACTTTATAGAGATTGTACACTAATGCTGTCTAGTCCTAGGTTTTTGGCCTTAGGTCCACGGCCATGGGTCCTTAAAATCACTTTTAACTTGATAGAGATTGTACAGACACTTTTTGCAATTTCTTATAGAAAGTATTAGCCAGGAGTATTAATTAGTTTCAATTTCAATGGATTATCACAGGCTTTTTGTTGGTTTTAGATGGAGTAGACTTGCCCAGCATCTATACCATCCTGACAGTTTAGTCGGCCTAGCCCACAGTAAAGGCAAGCCAACCAAGCCGTGGGTTTCCTCATGACAAACAATGTCTCAGGCACTGAAGCGTCCTAGTGATCCCTAGTGATACTCATCTATTGAGTGTGATAGTGTCACTGGACGCTTTATAAATCATGACATTACGTAGAAGCAAAAGCCAAGTTTTTTGTTAGTCACTGCCTTCAATCTTTATGAGAAAAAACTTTATGAAGTAATTTGTGCTCACCATACGCCAACCCCCCCGGCTCTTTCCAGGCGTAATCTGACGAGAGGCTGTTGAGGACATTGGCTCCTTCCCGCCACATGCGCTTAGCCAGACTGCGCCCCTCCGTTGAGCGATTGAAACGCCCAAGAGCCAGCTCTGGCTTGTTTTCAAAGAACCCAATAAGGGCTTCGAGCTGCTCTACGCTCACCATCTGTAAATATTAGTATTATGATTAAACTAAATATAGGTAATTGAGAACTACAAAACCGATCGTTTCGATGCTTCAACACCAAGCTTACCTAACAATCGCATGAAAATCAATAGGTACATACCACAGAGAAAATAAAATAATCATGTGGATGAAATAAGGATAAGAATGTAAGAACTTTCTTAGTCTTATAGCAATCAGCCGGTTATTCTGAAACACGTAGTGATTATTTTCTCTGTGCTGAAACAATTTAACGTTTTAACTTTGAACAGAAACTTTTTTCGCTGTCAGTGTCAAGACGTAAGACAAGTGACAGTTAATTTTTTTTTACTTGCCATAGTAGCATAGTTTTATTACATACAGCCATAATTTTGACTTAAACCAATAAATAAATAAAGACTTTAAGCTTTTTTAGAAACGAAACTACTGTTAACGTTCTTTTCAGTTTAATTCACAGAAATTCCAGATAAAAAAGCAAGAAAACCACTGTTTTTTGATCGAGACTAATCGAATCGCGGTCGAAAAAATCGATGCCGATTCGAGTCCTTTCAAAAAATGCCGCACTAGTTGTCAATCCCTTTTACTTGATGACCTACCATTGGCGCACTTGTAATATTGAATTTCTATCGACCTAAACGTGACGAGACTAGCTCAGATTCCGCCAGTAGCCTACCAGTGAGATTTGAATTGTAATAGTAGGTCGTGGCTAACTGCAAATTATTGTAATTCAATATTACAAGTGCGCCAATGGTAGGTCATCAAGTAAAAGGGATTGACAGCTAGTGCGGCATTTTTTGAAAGGACTCTCGAATCGGCATCGATTTTTTCGACCGCGATTCGATTAGTCTCGATCAAAAAACAGTGGTTTTCTTGCTTTTTTATCTGGAATTTCTGTGAATTAAACTGAAAAGAACGTTAACAGTAGTTTCGTTTCTAAAAAAGCTTAAAGTCTTTATTTATTTATTGGTTTAAGTCAAAATTATGGCTGTATGTAATAAAACTATGCTACTATGGCAAGTAAAAAAAAAATTAGCTGTCACTTGTCTTACGTCTTGACACTGACAGCGAAAAAGTTTCTGTTCAAAGTTAAAACGTTAAATTGTTTCAGAATAACCGGCTGATTGCTATAAGACTAAGAAAGTTCTTACATTCTTATCCTTATTTCATCCACAAGGTATGTACCTATTGATTTTCATGCGATTGTTAGGTAAGCTTGGTGTTGAAGCATCGAAACGATCGGTTTTGTAGTTCTCAATTACCTATATTTAGTTTAATCATAATACTAATATTTACAGATGGTGAGCGTAGAGCAGCTCGAAGCCCTTATTGGGTTCTTTGAAAACAAGCCAGAGCTGGCTCTTGGGCGTTTCAATCGCTCAACGGAGGGGCGCAGTCTGGCTAAGCGCATGTGGCGGGAAGGAGCCAATGTCCTCAACAGCTCCCGTCAGATTACGCCTGGAAAGAGCCGGGGGGGTTGGCGTATGGTGAGCACAAATTACTTCATAAAGTTTTTTCTCATAAAGATTGAAGGCAGTGACTAACAAAAATCTTGGCTTTTGCTTCTACGTAATGTCATGATTTATAAAGCGTCCAGTGACACTATCACACTCAATAGATGAGTATCACTAGGGATCACTCGGACGCTTCAGTGCCTGGGACATTGTTTGTCATGAGGAAACCCACGGCTTGGTTGGCTTGCCTTTACTGTGGGCTAGGCCGACTAAACTGTCAGGATGGTATAGATGCTGGGCAAGTCTACTCCATCTAAAACCAACAAAAAGCCTGTGATAATCCATTGAAATTGAAACTAATTAATACTCCTGGCTAATACTTTCCTTAAGAAATTGCAAAAAGTGTCTGTACAATCTCTATCAAGTTAAAAGTGATTTTAAGGACCCATGGCCGTGGACCTAAGGCCAAAAACCTAGGACTAGACAGCATTAGTGTACAATCTCTATCAAGTTAAAAGTGATTTTAAGGACCCATGGCCGTGGACCTAAGGCCAAAAACCTAGGACTAGACAGCATTAGTGGCCGTTTTTGGCATAAATGCTATCTAGTCCTACGTTCATGATTCTAGGTTATTTGTCGTGGGTCCTAAAAGTCACTGTTAACATGATTGAGAGATCGCATTTTTACAAATTCAATCTGTAAAAAAGATATGATTGTTTTTCCTCCGTGGTGCTAGTATTACCTCCTGGAGCCCCTTAGTATATTTTATTGGTGTCTATGAGAAGATATTTCCAAATACAAATATAATTTATTTCAGAGCTTAATACAGGCAACGGTGTGTGTGGTTAATTATGAACATAAATAAAAAATAACAAAGGTTATGTACTTATTGAAGTTACTTATTGGAGCTATGAGTAAGAGTATATTCATACATAGCCAAACACATTACCATGCTTTTAGGCTCTGCCACAGATGAGTAATTAAAAACAACATTAAACATTTAAGTATATGCATTTATTATTCCTATTTCAGAGACCAAAGAGAGCAATCACCCCTTCAAGGCGCGCCGTCCGCTCCGCCGACGCAGCGACGTCGTCGACGAAATACAGAAGGTAATTAATAATCTTATTTATACAGGGTGTGTCAAAATTCATATAATATATATATATACACTAAAACTAGGGGGTTGTACTTGTGAATACGAATAATTTACTGTGAGTTACTTTAGTGTGGACCATTTATATGGGGACTTTGTTACACCCAATAAAATAATTAATTGCATTTACACTTTTTTTCACAGAATCACTCCTGCCACCCACGGCCTTGGAAAATGCAGATGCACGGCTCGCTGAGCTAGAGCCTGCAAATGCAGAGGCGACCATAGAGCATGCGCAAGCCTCAAATAGGCTAGCGGCTGCCATCCAACAGCTTGCTGCTGCTACTGCTGAGGGGTCCCTGCATCAAGCCCGACCCATCAGCCAACTTGCTGAGGCGTCTTCGGAGCAAGCACAAGCCAGCAGTCCACTAACTGTTGCCATTGAGTCGGTTACAGGGACTCAGCGAGCTGTCTTCAGAAGAAGGGACGGGGCATCACCTGCAAATGTTTTAATTATTAATTTGATAGTTGATAATTTCATACATGACCGTGATTTAATTTTATAATTGACTTATTGTTAATACTCTTTTATTAAAATAAAATGTTTAAGATTCAATAGGTTTTTTAATTATTAAAGTTATTTTTGAGACCTCAAAAACTTAAAAAAATATCTGGTTTTTCTGTCGTTTGTGGAACTTTTATATTGTGGCCAACTTAGTTTAGAGGCTAGATTGCACATCACCATTCATCGTCAATAAGTACTTCAAATCTTAAATTATAATATAATTGGAGATTTGAATTATCCATTGATTGAAGCAACACCAGTAGTAAATACTTGTATTCTTGCCTGAATTTGCCACTGATCTTCCGCAGCTTGTTCTTCTGGGTGTCAGGGGTTGTGGTAAGGGTGTACCGGTCTGGATTGCAATGTTGTGCAGCACACAGCACGCATTTACAATTTTCCCAGCCTATCTAGGAGTGTCTGATAGGTCACGGTCGCAAAAAATTACAGGGCTATCTGCAAAGGATAAAGATTATGTAAGTACATATTTTAAAATTGTACATTTCAAAAGTGTAAGTACCTACCTACGTAAAGTTAACGGTCTTATAAACAAATACTAAAATGTGTTTCAAGAGCTCTACAACAACCCAACACACTAGACACACAATTGTTTTTCTAGCATCTAGCTACCTACAATAGAACGTGACATTCACTAATTTCATTAATTATCTGTGGATGTGTCAGAAACTTTTTATATTTTGTTTCAATTACAGAGACGTTAAAGTCTCACATCAATTTCTTGGGTTCAATCCAACAAAACTAGGTATGAAAATATATTTTATCTTCGTCATGTGTCCATCGAAATACATGGCGAGCGATATTGTATATTAAATTAGTAACTTCGTCGTGTGTGACGCCCTAAGCTTATTACGAACTAAAATCGAGACTTCACTTTAGAGGTACCTAATGATTTAGTTGGGTACGTTAAAACTACCTACAAGTCATTTAGTGGCATCGATTGTCTGTAAATAAGACTGCGGATTTTAAAGCCGATTAAATTATTACATACCTTGATAATGACGGCAATCCCATCACGTTTCCGCTCTTTAGGGATAAGCGGCACCAAACCACGTCTTTCTTCAACTGAAAGGTCTTAACCAATTCGGCGTCTGGTATCGAAAATGGGGTTCACCGACTTTCTAAGTAGGGCTCGAGCCCTACGTCTCTCAACTTTCTTCTTCGCGGCTACGATCCCCCCAAAATGCCAGCTGGAGAATACGCCAGCGCATTTCGCCACGGACAGTCGTAAAAGGTCTTAACATGACGAAAGAGAAGAAAATGTATGTTCACTTTTGAACAATCACCTAACAACTACACCCTAAAAAGGTGTATTTGTTTAATGGCGCTTCAATTGTAACAAATCAGTGTTTCGATTATTTTAAAGAGTCCGTCGAAACGTCAAATAAGGACTAGACTACCGTTATAATGTCAATGATGTTACCATAGATAAGTTAATAAGAATGAGACTTCCTATTTGTACAATGGGACGTCAGCGATAGCTCCAGTGACACGCCATCGAGAGGTGTTTGTGTACGCGACTAGAAATAGTGTCAAAAAACAGCAGTGATTGTTACACTTTCGTTCTATTAAAAAATGAGACTTGAGCCCCTGATGGCCGATGGGGCCGAAAAGTTCTCGAATGGAGACCACATATCGGCAAGCGCAGCGTGGGACGACCAGCCACAAGATGGACAGATGACGTCATTCAAGTGGCAGGAAGACGCTGGATGCAGGCCGCTTCCAACCGGTCTTTTTGGAAATCCATGGAGGAGGCTTATGTCCAGCAGTGGACTTCTTATGGCTGAATGATGATGATGATGACATAACATAACATAAACTCACGCCTGTACCCCATGCGTCCCCTGAGGAGCAATTAAAAAAATTTACATAACATAACATAAACTCACGCCTGTACCCCAGAGGGGCTGCCACTTGCTACGATTCTGACAGATCACTTTCGCTTCCTCATGATTCATTAGTCGTTGCATGCACGCACGCCGGTTTCGGGTACTTTTTATCTTGCCCTTTGCTAATACATCCCCTATTTGGTCGAAGTATGTCCGTCTGGGTCGTCCCTTACCGGCCTTTCCATTCACATTCGCTCGATATATTTGTTTTGTCAATCTTTCTTCCTTTATCCTCTCCACGATAGCGGTGATCTCAGAAGAGGTGATTTAGTATTAATGATTAGACTACGTTCGGGACACATTCCATTGAATAAGTTTAGACACATGATGCGGAAGGTAGACACACCAAACTGCAGTGATGGAGTGTGTGCGGAACGAGCCGCAGAGACGCCAGCCATTTTGCAGACATCTATTCGAAGTAAGTGGCTGTAACATCGCTTTGGCCTCTCCAATGTCAGCTGAGGCTAAGTCTGTACTTGATTTAGTTAAGGTCGCCCTTAGATTAAGAAGAGATAATTTAGTTTAATTTTATGTTTTGTTATTTCTATTGATGTGTTGGTATCACAATGTGTTCTATTAGGGTGACATGATCACTATGTGACCAAGCCCTTCAATAAAGATTAAAAAAAAAAAAATCCTGTCCACATGTCCAAACCAACGCAACAAATTTAATGGTGCAAAAAGTTAACTGATTATCCAGCTAAAAATTATGTGCGAATTCTAGTGTTCAGAATGTTTTGCTTTCGGGTCGGGCGTTAGTCGTTTATTAATTAAGTAATAACTAAATTAATAAACGTCTAACGTAAGTATTATTAATTTCAGAAAATTCCACAAACACACGTCAGTTAGGATATGTAGGTACCTACATTAATTTATTTATTTGTTCACTTTGCAAAATAATCCTTTTCTGTAGAATTTACTAACTAGCAGAAATATTCGTTCACTCTTCACTCATTATTCATCGTCCATCTTTGACCTCAAATTTCATCTCATTTTCCTACTTCTTCCGTATATTACTTTCCGTCTTCTATTGGAGGTTGGAAATCAATTGAGCTACTCGTATCTTGTTCTTTGAGTCTGCCAATCGAAGCTCAATATTGAATGGTCTATGAGGGTAAACTATGGTGATCGATTTAATATGACCGTTTCCTATAACCGATCTATCTATAGATAAGCCTATTGTCAATTGAAGTTTGACAGTTTAGGTATCTTAAATTTATCTAATGAGCTCATAAACAGAGCTCGCTCTTGGTCATAGGCCTCTCTCTTTCCCCTTTCACGCCAACCAACCCATTCGGTCCTTTGTCGCTCTCGTCCACTGTTTCCCAGCTGCTTTCACAATATCATCGGCTCATCTGGCTGACGGTCTATCCATAGACCGTCGACCTGTTCTTGGCCACCATCAGGTACCTAAGCTCACCGTCCGTTTTCGCGTGTAGCCAAATGTTTCCATCAAAATTCCATCTGTTTTATTAGCTTTGTGATTCGTGCGCCTATTCTTACACTTATGTAGTGTGTTTATTATTATTTTGTATATTAGGTCTATGACATTTTCTTTCATTTTAAGCCTTCAGAATTGCCCAAAAGATCGTAACTTATTTAAGATAATCAAAATACAATAAACCTTTTTGAACTAAAACTTTCGTAAGCACTACACATCATTAGCTTCCATAATTTATTGCCTCTCTCCTTACTCTCCCGACAAATATCAAGTAGGTATGTGAATCCGGAAATAAGCTAATGATGTGTAGTGCTTACGAAACTTTTAGTTTAAAAAGGTTTATAGTATTTTGATTATTTTAAATAAGTTACGATCTTTCGGGCCCTCCCATTTATAATGACAATTTAACTCTACTAAAGGTTTGCTAAATAACACGTTGTAGTTTAATTTATGTTGTTAAGCTTATCTTAATACCACCATGACATTCATTCAATGTTAATCAAACAATTTCGTTTTCAATCTTTTGTGTGAAAAAAAAGATTTAATATTATGCAATTCAATTCAATTCAAGTCTTTATTTGTCAGTCATTTGGCATTTTATTTGTCAGTCATTCGGCATTTTATTTGTCTGTCATTTGGCATTTTATTATGCATGTCATTATAGTAATGGGAATACACTCACATGTAATTTTGTCGCATTAGTCCGACAACCATTAAGATTTATATAGTTAAGATAAGATAAGATAAGATTCGTTTATTTGTAAAACATACGTATACATAGGATGTTCAAAAATATAATTTGTTCCAGCATGTTTTGCCACTGAGGCGTACAAATATTTAAACATAATTTTAAATTTCTCTATCTATATATATCGTCAATAATTATTATATTATACATGTCAAACAATATAGATTTAAAAAATAACAAATAAAATTAGTCTAAGAATAATTGTATGTCAATAACAAATAATTAATTAATAATTTAAGCAGAAGAATCTAAAAAGAATCATTAAAATAGTCATTTAAATTGTAATAGCATTTTTCGTACAACTTGAACTTCAATTGCTTTTTAAATATCATGTCATCATGTTCTCTTAGGCTAGCAGGCAACTTATATATTTTTGGGCCCATACATAAAATGCTTTTGGTCATTAACGCAGTTTTTGCTTCCCTGACTCTTATGCGTGTAGGATCCCTGCTTGCTCGCATACCCTTTGCATCTTCTCTACGTGGAAATAAGTCTGGGTTTAACCGCACAAACATTGCAACTTCAAATATATATAATGAGTAAAATGTCAAGATATTATATTTCTTAAAATAGGTTTTACATGTGTCGGTAGGTTTAAGTCCAAACATTGCCCGCAGACACTGCTTTTGTGCTTTCAAAACTCTTTCGCGTTCTGTCGCATTTCCCCAAAATATGATACCATATCTTATTATCGATTCTGTTAAACTATAGTAGGCCGTTAGCAAGGTGTTAATATTTACTATCGGTGCGAGCTTGTACAATAAATAAGCTGATTTACTGGCTCTTTTACTAATGTTGTCTATGTGTAGTTTCCACGATAATCTGTTGTCAATGGTCAAGCCTAGAAATTTGGTAGAGTCTACTTCGAGGACATTTTGTTCCTGGTGTTTAATATCTAGGTTTGGTATAGTTGGTATCCGCTGACTGAAATGCATAATATATGTTTTTTTAAGATTTATCTTTAAGTTATTGCTATCAAGCCATTCGATCATCGCCCGAAGCCCTTCATTGATGTCGTGTTTATAAGTGGATGTGTCTTGACACTTAATAGTAATTGTGCTGTCATCAGCAAAGAGTGCCATAGGATGCTCCACATAATTCGGTAAATCGTTAATATATATTATGAATAGTAGCGGTCCTATTACGCTGCCTGAGGGACGCCATATTTAATTGTGTCTGGTTTAGATAAATATTTCTCTTCCATTTTTGTATTTGGATTTATTTTAGTTATGACCGTTATTTGATTCCGGTTTGTAAGATACGATTCCAACAGGCTTAGGACATTGCCTCGTATACCGTAAGAGCTCAACTTATGCAACAAAACATCATGATCCACATGATCAAATGCTTGTGTGAGATCGGTATACAAAGAGCATACGGGAATTTTTTTATCTACGTTTTGTATAATTATGTTGAGGACGTCATACACTGCCATATTTATATTTTTGTGTTTTCGAAAACCTTTTTGTTCATTGACTAACATATTATTTAATTCTAGGTAGTTACTGATTCGTGAGCAGATAAATTTCTCGAAAATTTTGGATATTACTGGAATGAGAGCTATTGGGCGATAGTTTTCCATAAGTTCTTTATTGTCTTTTTTGAAAAGAGGTTTTATTAGCGCGGTTTTGAGTTGTTCTGGATATTTCCCCTTTTCAATTATAAGGTTTAGTATATAACTTAGGTGGGGAGAAATACATTGCGCTACATATTTAACAGCCTTGGTGGATATATCATCATATCCAGTGCTGTTGGTATTTCTTAATGAAACTATGATTTTTAGAATGTCTACAGGGCAAGATGGTGGCATGAAAATGGAATTTTTACGGGCTTTTAATTTAAATTCTAAGCTATTGTTGCTTGGTCGTGTGATAGGAGTTACTTTGTTTATGAAGTGTTTGTTAAATTCATCCGCAATTTGTTGTGGATTATTTATTACCATGTCACCTATTGTTATTGTTGGTATAGACTCATTTGGCTTATTTTCTTTAGAGTTATTTATGATTTTCCACATAGTTTGTGATTTGTTCTTAGATATATTGATTTTATAGTTGTTCTGTGATCTTTGTGTCAGTTTTATTATAGATTTGTAGCGTTTAGTATAGTTGTTTAGTTTGGTTTTAGCGCTATTTGTGGGATTAAGTCTATATTGCCACAATAGAATACGTTTTTTCTTGCTACAGGCTTTTAAACCGTTTGTAAGCCATGCGGGTTTTTTACGTAATTTTATGTTGATAATTTTCATTGGAAAACATAGGTCGTAAATCCACTTAAATAATTCCATAAACTCATTGTAAGCTATGTTAGGATCTTCAGTTTTATACACTTCTGAAAAGGAAAGACTCTCTATATAATCTTTAAATCTGTCAAGGTTTTCTTTGCAGATATCACGTCTCTTAATTTTCCAGCTGTCAAGTAGGCATGTCTGTTTTACTGGGCAGCGCAAAAACTGCGCAGTATGATCGGATAGTCCACTTTCAATTACTTCTGTCTTACATTTTTTTCTAAAATTGTGGGCAATGTTGTCTATACACGTTTTACTAATCATTCTCGTAGGCTCTTTGATAGCTAATTTAATATTTAAAGTGAGTAGGTGGCATTCTAATTCAAGTGTTTTGCAGCTAGGGTTAAGTAAGTCGATATTCAGATCTCCTGCAATTACTATACAATAGTACCTAATTAATTCTCCAAATAACGATTTTCTTAATAAGAGCTTTTTATTTTCTTCAAGGGAACATCAATGTAAGCTTGGCGGCCAAGGTTGGCACCAACAACGGGGCGGATGGGAAAGAATACCTGGAAATCAAGGAGTACCGACCGAAGCATTCTTACGAGGGCCAACTCGTTTGCCGAATGGAAAACCTCATTAAGGATAAATAGAAATTAGTAAGTTAACACCTGTATCATCATCTTTCCTACCAGGACACGGGCTACGGCACTGTTATTTAATAAATGCCTAAGATTTTCACGCAAGGATGCTTTGCATGTATATGACATTATTTTAAAAACCTATTTAGAGGCTTGCATGCATAATATGACATTATATTACGTCGCTTCATTCTTCGATATAAAACATTTACAACGTAGTTCCCCTAACCTACAAGGCAACTTCGCACATTTCAAAGATTTTAGGTGTACCGTCGTTTTTTATCACTCCACCCGCCTTCCGCGTCAAAGTCATTCTTTTTCCGTGCGAGGCAACAAGCGCACGCGCTCCCGCCCTTTTTTTTTTCACGCTACCGCGAATCGTAGGGATAAAGTTATAGACTGCTGTTTATTTCGATAAACCAATAACCATGCCTAAGCGTAGTGCAGAAAATAAGCTTGAGCGATGTCGGAAAAAGCTGCGCAAACTGGAAGAAAAAGTACAACAAAGTGCTCGTCGTACTAAGCGAGTGATAGACTCATCAGAGTCGGATAGTGAGCGTTCGGGTGAGTACATAATCTAATTTCTTTTTCTGTATTTTCATGGGTTTCGATGTACTTTATACAAACATATTTTTGCGCCTTAATACTATTAGGGCATACCTGGGGGTTGGCCGTGAGTTAACACGACGGTAATACACAGAAAACAAATATACCTACGTCTTTTGAGTAGGCCATGAAGTTCCTGTTAATAACAAACCTGGGGGTTGGCCGTGAGTCAACACGAAGGCATTATACTTACAGAAAACAAGTGTAACTACTTATTTTGAGTACTACATAAAGTTTCTGGTAACAAAACAAAAACCTGGGGGTTGGCCGTGAGTCAACACGATGGTAAATAGTGACAAATGTTCGATACAATATCAGCATAATTAAAAATATTCGGGGTATTAACGTTTATCATGTTGTTTATAGACGTACATCACGTCGAAGCACCGACAGTACTTAAAGAACCGGAACTGGATAGCAGCATCCCGCCAATATCTGGTCCAGAGGTACCAAAATTCGTCGTAGAGCCTCAAAAGGCTCCAGAGTTGGATCCTGAGATCTTAGTAGCTTTAGGTGAGTCAACCGAGGAAGCTCCTAAGTTTGGCCCACCTATTCATGAAAATTTGGCCAAAATTTGGCAACACATATTGAAAAAGGGCATGCCTAAAGAGGCGAAAGAAAAATTGATGAAAGAATATTCTATACCAGAGAACTGTCACTTACTTCAGGCACCGAAGCTGAATGCGGAGATAGCAGCAGCTATAACGGACATGTCAAGAAATCGTGATAAGAAGATGGAATGTGCTCAACAACAGCTAGGAGTGGGCTTGACAGCCATTAACCGAGCCCTGTCTTTAATCATAACAAGTGATGATAAAGTTCAAGCTATCAAGTTGATTAGCGACGGATGTCGTATCCTTAGTGACCTCCACTATACGGAAACACAGGTCCGTACCAAGGTTTTAGTGCCTGGCTTGGAGAAATCGTTCCTTAACATAATTAAGGATGCCGAAAGAGATGACACTTTGTTTGGATCAAAACTTTCAGACCAAATAAAAGCCTCAAAAGTTATTGAAAGACAAGGACTCCAAATAAAGAAGACAGTGACCGCTCCGAAGACTCCAGCGCCCACGGTTCAGTCGACGATCATAAGACCCCGCTACCAGGAAAACTGGACGGGCCCTCCACGCTACGCGTCGTCGAACAGGGGGGGGCGCGGAGGGTACAGGAAGACCAACCCGGGTCATCGACGACCACCACTGCCACCTCAGAACAAACCATCCAATCAGGGCAAGCCCCGTGCTCCAGCACAGCTATAGACCAGGTACACGCAGGTAGAATTCATCATTTCTATAACTGTTGGCTTCGTATTACCGACAATAATGTCATCCTAGATTGGATTTCGAATGGATTTTCAATACCATTTTACAAGAAACCGTTTCAACAGTTTTTGCCAAAAAATAAATTTTCTCTTACTGAGAAAAAGGACATGTCTGTAGCTATACAAAAGTTATTAGCCCTTGGCGCTATAAAACCATGTATACCGCGGAATAATCAATTTGTTTCCAAAATCTTTCTTGCCCCGAAACCGAATGGTGGACAACGATTCATATTGAACTTAAAACCTCTTAACGAGTTTATAATAAAATGCCACTTTAAAATGGAAGACTACCGTACAGCCTCCAAGCTTATTCCACTTCATGGCTATATGGCCACTATAGACCTCAAGGAGGCTTATTTGCTTATTCCCATAGCAGACGCTTATCATAAATATTTACGTTTTCAATTTGAAAGCGAAAATTCACAAGTAATCACTTATGAGTTTAATTCCATGCCTTACGGCCTGTCAATTGCGCCTCGAACCTTTTCAAAAATTATGAAAGAGGTCATGACGTATTTAAGAGGCCGCGGTTATATATCAGTGCAATATCTTGACGATATACTTTGTATTGGCGAAACATATCAGCTTTGCTATGAGAATGTAAAAGAGACCTTAAGTACCTTAGAGTGTTTAGGTTTTGTAATAAACCGTCATAAAAGTTTTCTAATGCCCAGCCAAAAATGCAAATTTTTAGGATTCATTTACGATTCCATAAATCTAACACTCTCTTTACCGGAGGATAAACGTATTAATATCGCACGTTTGGTAAACAAGTTCTTATTGCTTCCTACCTGCACTATCAGAGAATTTGCTCAGCTTATAGGAGTTCTAACAGCCGCTTGTCCGGCAGCTAGATACGGATGGCTTTACACTAAGTTTTTAGAAAGACAAAAATTTCTTGCTCTTCAATCAGAAACCAATGATTATGAGACAAAAATTCAGTTACCTGATGTTATCCTAGATGACCTTAACTGGTGGAAACAAAATATATTTACAACCTTCGCTCCTTTAGGGGATTCAAAATTTACTATGGAAATATTTACGGATGCCTCCAGGACAGGCTGGGGCGCTTATTGCAATAAAACACGAGTCGGTGGAGGTTGGAAAGATGACGAGCTTAAATTCCATATTAATTATCTTGAACTACTGGCCGTATTTTTAGGATTAAAATGCTTTGTTCGTGAAGCTACAGACTGTGCGATATTATTACGAGTAGATAATACGACTGCAATTAGCTACATCAATCGAATGGGCGGAATTCAATTCCCTCACCTTAATATGCTATCTCGAGACATATGGCAATGGTGCGAGAAGCGAAGAATCTGGCTGTACGCATCATATATCAATTCTAAAGATAATGTTGAGGCTGACGAAGAATCGAGACGGATAAATCCTGACACAGAATGGGAACTGTCAAAAAGTGTATATGAGCTGATAACTAAAAAGCTCGGACAGCCAGATATCGACTTGTTCGCTTCCCGGACCAATGCAAAGTGTAATAATTATATATCCTGGAAACAAGACCCTGATGCTATCGCTGTCGATGCATTCACGATAGACTGGCAAAACTATTTCTTTTACGCGTTTCCTCCATTTTCGCTTATTCTAAAATGTTTACATAAAATCATGACAGACAAAGCTTCAGGCATCGTTGTTTTTCCAATTTGGCCTTCACAGGCTTGGTATCCTCAGCTACAAAGTATGCTTGCGTCAGAAATTATATTTCTTCAACCTGACAAACACCTTTTGTGTTCCAATTTCAGGGCACACCACCCTCTTCACAAGAAGCTTACCCTGGGTGCCGCGGTGCTCTGCAGCTCGCGTTCATCCGGCGTCACATGCCAACCAATAGTTTGACCTTAATGCTAGCTTCTCTTTCCGAGAGTACTATTAAACAATACAGCGTCACCTATAAGCTTTGGTGGGAGTTTTGCAGACAAAAAATCTTGATACATTTAGCTCTTCTATACCGTCACTCCTGTCGTTTCTCTCAGAGCAATATGAGGAAGTAATGTCGGGTCAGATGACTGCGTGAAACGACTTCTAAAAGGCGTTTTTAAATTAAGGCCATGTATGCCCAAGTACACAAGTACTTGGGATCCCCAAATAGTTCTAAAAGAAGTAGGGACATGGTTCCCAAATAACGAACTTTCACTTGAAAAAATCACGAAGAAACTTGCAATTCTTCTGGCTCTTTGTACAGCCCACAGAGTCCAAACAATTTCATTGATTAAGACGAACAATATTAAAATTTCAAGTAACGGTATCGAAGTTGCAATAACCGATATCATTAAAACTTCAGCTCCGGGTAAGGATCAACCGTTATTATTCCTGCCGTACTTTAAGGATAAACCTAATATCTGTCCAGCAACAGCTTTAGAAAACTATTTAGATATGACGAAATCAAACAGATCAGAAGCAACACAAAAATTATTTATGACATTCCGGCGACCATATAAGGCCGCTAGTACACAATCCATCAGCCGATGGATTAAAGACGTACTACATGCGTGTGGCGTGGACGTGTCGGTTTACGGCGCGCACAGCACGCGTCACGCCGCCACGTCCGCGGCGCGCGCAAGCGGCGTCTCTGTAGATGCTATTAGAAAAAAGGCTGGCTGGACTAATGCATCACAAACCTTTGCAAAATTTTATAACCGCCCTTTATTAAGAGACGATAATTTTGCAAGATCAATTTTCTTACCATAAACACATATAGTTTCATAATTTTTAAGTTAAATTCTGAAAATCAAAATAGCAGCGTACTTAAGTTAAATTGCAATTAAAGTTAATATTTATGTTCAAAATTTTCTTTTTATTATTTCTGAAATAAGAAACAAGTAATTAGGTATCTATTGATAAATACATAAGCCAAATTCATACTCTGAACATCTACGTTGTAAATGTTTTATATCGAAGAATGAAGCGACGTAATATAATTGATGATTAAACGAACTTACCAAGTGACGTTCGGTCATAATTATATGAGTCGCTTCATTCGAAGATATAAACTCCCTCCCACCCGACCCTTGGTAACGAAATTTGGCTTAAGTACATGAAAGTAGGAGTTTTCTCTTTCTCTAAAAGAATGACTTTGACGCGGAAGGCGGGTGGAGTGATAAAAAACGACGGTACACCTAAAATCTTTGAAATGTGCGAAGTTGCCTTGTAGGTTAGGGGAACTACGTTGTAAATGTTTTATATCTTCGAATGAAGCGACTCATATAATTATGACCGAACGTCACTTGGTAAGTTCGTTTAATCATCAATTATTGTCATATTATGCATGCAAAGCATCCTTGAATGTAGCAATGAAATTAGCACATAGCGTAAGTATATCCGGCTAAATCATCTGACCTCAGTGGCCTGTAGTCTCTATCTCTCTCTTTAATACATTTTACTCCACTAAGTACTTATTATTGGTCTGTGTTAGAAAAACCATGTGTTGTCTATGCTCCACTGCGGATATCACATCTATGACAGATATACTTCCTTCTTGTCTATGGCCGTTCCTCGTTTGTAAGACGTCTTTTTGTGCTGTCCCGTATTTAAAGACATTTTAACACTTATACAATTTATTTTAACTATACAATTTTATTCTCCGTGTGTTCGTCATGTCCATGTGTACGTGAAGCTATAATATATCGATTACTTGGAACTAATTATTTTATTTCTCATACTTGTATCCAATGCTCCCAGAGTACACGTGTGCCACTGCCGTCAGACTTTGCAACAGTCTGACATAATGAATATCTTTTTCTATCTGTTTGCAGCATACACACCTTTTAGTTTCATTATTTAATTTCATCTCACTAATAAAGCACCTAAATGCTTGTAGCATTATTAGTGGCTTATTATTATTAGTAGCTTGCCATTGTAATATTTTACTTATGTGCAGTAAACGTATTAATAATGATAACAATAATAACTTACAACTTCTATCGTCAATTAAACAGTTCGTTTCTTTCCCAGGTAATGTAGTGCTCGAGTTGATGAACGCCAACTGGAGAATGGTCGCCGAAGAGTTCGGAGGCCCTATTGTTAGGGTTGTCACCATATTGGACCATCCCGTCCCGTATTACCTACATATCCCATATTTCGACAAAATATGGAAATAGAGGTGAGTGGCGCGGGCGCCCGCCCACGGCGCCCACCTGGCGGCGGCGGAGTGGGGTGCGCGCGCATGAGAATGAGAGGTGAAAGGGCGGCAAAGTTAAATCTTCCTTAAAATATGACTGGGTGAAAAAAAAACTAAGTACTCAGTTTGTTGTCAATTTAAGTTAAAATTATAAACAGACATTTGGAATAAAAACTCTGTTTTTTTTGTGAGTTTTGGGCGTTGGAAGAGAGAACGTCCCGTATTAGTTCCTAGAAGTTATGGCAACCGTACCTATTGTCGGCTTTGGGGTTGAAAGTGTCCTCGCTAATGTCAAGAAGCTGCTCCACAATATTCATTTGAAGCAGCTCCTTAAGGGACCCGTATTATTTTGAGAATTCAAAGAGGATTTGCTACTTAAACATATTTATTTGCTTGTTCCGTGAACATACACGTCGTTTTATTAGTACCAAACATTTGTAGGTTATACTTGTGCCAGCTAATTTAAATTTATACACTCTTTCAAACTTGTGTGCATTGTGATATAGTAACACATCTTACGATCCATTTTTTTCGAAACTTAGGCGAAATTTGGTCTAACCAAAAGATGATGAAGTAGGTATCTATCCTAATACAATAAAGTGGAATTATTTAAACAAATGCTTTGATCTAAACAAAATGTGATACTTGTAGCATGATAATTAGATATGTCGTACAAATACTGATAAATTTAAAAAATAATGTTACATCAATAGGAAACATATCACAGACCATAATTCGAAGAGGCCAAGCGTCCACCATTACAAGAAATGACTTAGCTTGTCTCCTTAACACTTTTGGAGTATTATAGTTCATTATTATTTTCATGAGAAGCTCTTGAGTTTGGTTTCGAGTTACTTGCACTTCATTGCAAACGTAACACATGGAACATAATTCTATCAAACTTGCGACAGTCCAGGTCAGGATTAGAGCACAGGGTGCTAGCGACATTTCTGATTTCTTATACATGTATACTATAGTCCATATAGATATTATCATGTATGAGATGTTGACGATCATAATCATAAGATTATGGAAACTAAAAACCTTGTTGATACAGTTATGTGTTTTACCGATCAATTCATATGTTAAGGCCAAGTCAATGAGTTTTACTCTTTTTATCATTATCGGATCGTAGTATTGCTTACTTTTCTTTGTGACGGTAAACACTCTGTGCCTTTTCACGGCGTTTTCTTTTATTATTCTTGCCAGATGATCGTTGATAACTTTCAATCTTAATTGCATCACATAAATCATAACACAAAAGAGAAATATCTCATAGTCTATAATAATACCAACAAATGCTACTACAAGTTCAATGACGAATTCATTCCCAAAATTAATACAAAATGTGATAATGATATAAGCTAGATTAGCAACCAGTAACATAACTGCAATTCTTATAAAAATGATCCTAGACTTTCTGTAAAATCCGATGTCAATTATGATATTCAAAGTGTTATCAATCTGACATAATCCTTTGAACAATCGTAAGTTATGGTTACCGTGTAGTAACGATGTATTATTTATAAAAACGATGTAGTCAATAAGAATCAATACATCTGGTAACTTATCTAACATATTCGCTACAGCATCCGATTGAATCGCTGAATTTATATAATAGTTTACAAGAACAAAGACATAAAAAAACAACCATAGCATAGATACTGTAAATACGATTAGTTTAACATATATTCCAATTATTTCTATCTTATTTCCAACGATTTTAAATCTAAAAATGCAGTAGAAGTATTCAAGGTAAATGATCGGTTTTATTAAATTAATCAAATGTGACATTGTGCCGTCCTTATTGATACTTTTATTTGAATTTTTTTCGACAGTTGCCATGACTAAGTTCAGTACGCGGTCAGCAGTTATTGAATAGTTTTCAGTGATGACCATTTCTTAATATTTACAAGGCTCATTTGTTAAGTTGTTAGACAACATCATAATGTCCCCACTCTAATAAATTAAATGAATTCAATTGACTATACCTAGGCTAGATCTTAACCTACGTATATTTCGTATCATTCAGCGTTGGTCTCGGTGTATACAAAAAAAAAATTAAATACCATGCATTAGCGAAGGGCATATTAAAAAGTATCCAAACGTTAATGAAGCGAAAGAGGTATGTCTGCGTCATGCCAAGTGGCAAACTCGGGTCTCCACACCTCCGGAATACAGGCGTGAGTTTACGTAATATAATGTGTTAATGAGAAGAATTATTATCAATGACCTAGAACAAGCCAGCAACTGGGTACGAATTAGAATATCTAAAATTAATATATCTACAGTACAAATACCGATGTTCCAAATCCCTGAAATTACAACACCTAATACTTCAAATAATTTAATAATGTAACACCGACGCATATAACACCTAAGTTAACAATAACTAACATCCGGATTACCTAGCTTATGGTTAAACATATCTATAATCTTCATAATATTATTATCATTATTATGTTACGAATAGAATTTAGTTAAATATATAGCGAAGTAATTGAATTATTAAATTATATTATGATTTATATTTTTTGCATGAACAGTAAAATAAGTTTATCTATAGATTATTTATTCGCCGTGATCGTTTGTCAAAAAGGTAGTATTGAATAATTTTAGCAGAATTAGTTACTAACTTAGAATAAGTATAATTTATGTAAGAAGAGGTAATTAATGAATTAAGTAAGAAGCAGAATTAGTTACTATCTTTATGGACTCTTAAGTAACTGCATAAATAAATGAATAAAATTACTTTTAAATTTACCAATTAAAATATAATGTATTTAAAACTGAATTAGAACTATTCATATTGTAAGTTAAAATGTAAAAATGCCTGCTTACCTGAAAGAGTGAAATAAAAAGCTATATTATTATTATATAATCTTAATATCAAAGTGTACAACGACGTGGTTTACAACATGAAAATATAAAAACCGGCCAAGTGCGCGACTCGAACTCGAAGAGTTCCATACCCTTATCTATACAACATTAGACACAAAGATCGAGAAAAAAAACGGCAAAAAATCACGTTTACAACAAACGTGGAGCCCCCCTTAAATATTTATTCTATTTTAATTTAATTATTAATTTTTGAAGTGAATATAGAACTAAATATTTTGTGTATATTTCAAGCGTCTTCCTGTAGCCGTTATTAATATCGAGCAAAAAACGGCCAAAAAATTACGTTTGTAAAAAATTAAGTTAGTCTGTTTTTAGTATTTGTTGTTACAGCGGCAAAATTTCAATTGCCTAGCTATCACGGTTCATGAGATACAGCTTGGTGACCGACAGACGGACAGATAGACAGACGGACAGTGAAGCCTTAGTAATAGGGTCCCGTTTGGCACCCTTCGGGTACAAAAAAAATGTAAAATTTATAGCACGATGATAAGATAAGTCGTTCAAACATTTACAAACTTAAAAATCAATGTTACATCCATAAGGAAAACACAGGTTTGATAGCACGATGCCCACTATCGCACATTGCATTGTTACTTTTATTTTTTTCGATACATTCAGTACCGCAATGCCAACAACTACAAATCTCCATGCGTGAGATCGCACTACGCCTTAAATCGCATAAAGCCATCAATTAGCATGAAGGCTATGTTTAGTCGCATAATGCCCACTTTTATTTTCTTCAGTACTTTCAATGCGTGGATTTTCACCAATTTGTAAGTACAGTCAAGAACAAAGTCGAAAACATTTATCCTTCGTATTGTAATCGTTCAATTAACGCCTTCGGAACGAAAAATTGAGTTGGCAATTTGTTCACTTTCTTAAAAACCTATGTAGAGGCTAAAAATTCCACCCATGCCGGGACTTGAACCCGCGACCTCTGGCTAAACGTGCCAGCGCTCTCCCAACTGAGCTAACGAGCAAGTGCAGGCACCGGTGAAATTTTTAGAAATAGGTTTTTAAAATTGTCCTCAGCACGGGTTAGTGCAACAAAAAGAATAATAGGGGTTAAAGTATGAAATTGCCGTTTTATTGCAATAGGTTCTTTGAATTGACATAGAATCTTTACGGTTTGAGGTTTTCGCATGAAACTTTTTTCAAATGGTTTCTATGATGTTCTTTTTTTAAAAAATGTGAAACATTTGAATATCGACTTTCAATTGTTTTTGTTATTCAATTTAGACAAGAAAGAATTGTACATGTAATTTCTTATGTAATGTCCTGTTAAAAGTCTTGTGTGCAATAAAGTATAATAATAATAATAATAAGATGGATACTGCGAAAATTCGAGTGATTTTTAATACGAGTTCCGACGCGGAACTAACGCGGCAGAAACAGCCCGCAATATCAATGCTGCGTTTGGAGAGGGGTCTACTAATGAACGCACCGTGCGATTTTGGTTTAAACGCTTTCGTGATGGAAATTTCGACTTAAAGAACGAGCCACGAGGAAGACCGCCCACACAGGTGAGGTGAATAACGATGAATTAAGAGAGATAGTGGAAGCCGACCCTAGTCAAACTACCCAGGAATTAGCGGCATGGTTTAACGTTACCTTACCCACAATATTGACTCACTTGCGTCAAATCAATAAAATAAAAAAATACGAAAAATGGGTGCCTCATAATCACTCGAATTTTCGCAGTATCCATCTTTCTTGTCTAAATTGAATAACAAAAACAATTGATACTCGATATTCAAATTTTCACATTTTTTAAAAAAAGAACATCATAGAAACCATTTGAAAAAAGTTTCATTTGAAAACCTCAAACCATGAAGATTCTATGTCAATTCAAAGAACCTATTGCAATAAAACGGCAATTTCATACTTTAACCCCTAATATAATTTGTTCACTGCGCACCAAAATCCACAGATCTGTGTCCAACTTAGTATAGGCCACCTATACGTTCCATTCCACGAGGGCAGCTCAGGGGTTAAACACCAACCAACCAAACCACAAACAAGGCAATCGACATTCAGTGTTTTAACTGAATCAAGTGAATCGACGTTTAACACGTTCTAAAATATTTTTCAAATGTAGGCTTATATCAATTGTATTTCAAATTTGTATGTCATGTGCTCTAAATGTTTTTTTTATCTTATCTCATCTTATCCTAGCGATAAGATGAGATAAGAAAAAAAAACACAAGAATATAATACAGATGAAACAAATAAAACAAAATATAATAATTACTTTATTTATATAGTGGTCCTCATCTCCCATGCGGTTGAACGGTAAAGTTTAAAATGTATGAAGTTTTACATACTTACATTAAAAATAACAATCAAAGAAAAAAGAAAAAAATGTCCGACAATTTATAGAAAGGTCCTCAACCCTCTACCTAAACATTTGTTTACCGTAACAAATACTATAATGTAAAGGTGGGTTATACCATACAAGTCTAAATAACGTTCGTTCTTATAACAATGCCCCATCTGTAGTTTAAAGATAGCTTAAATTAACAATAAAATTGAAAAATTTTAATAACTCGTTGGAAAAGACGAACTTTCTTTTTTTATTTAATTTTTTGTTGAAGGGTAATAGTATTTCGCCGTATATTGTGACCATATTTTTTGTGCTTTAATTTTTTATTGTTTTTATAAACGGGAATAAATTTGGCCGTTTATTTTAATAATTTAATCGAGAACGCCAGCCTTGGACTGCATTAATTAATAGTGCGGTTAATACTTCCGCAACAGCTTACTGAATTTATGATGTTTGAGTTCATCCACTGACTTATAAAGTAATTAACAAACTCACTCCATTCCTCTACGTTGTTTGAGGGAACTTCAAATTCAATAGCGGAAAAGGCATCTAGCATCAAATTTGGTGGGAAATATGCTATTGCTATAAAATAGGCTATACCTAGTTTTTTTTATCAGTAAATTTTAGTTTTATTGCTTTTTTGTGGATAGCTTGGGCGTAATAAAAAAACACCCTTTTATATCAGCTGTTGGGAATATTATTTGAGCTGCATTTATAGCGGCAATTGCAAAGTCAGTTTGAATTGTTTCCGGTTGTATTTCGGGAATAGATTCTCTTATCGTTTGTTCCGTATTTGGCAGGAGACTATATATCAGCGGTGAAATTTGATTAGCAGTAGTTAATCCGTGGATCGTGTAAAGCTGCTTAAATGGCGATGGAGCTCTCTTGAACAGTCCATACGCAAAGAAGTGCTGGATATTTTTTGTGACTTTTCGAGCTTCTTTACTGCAGAATATAAGGATTTTATGTGTTGTCACATAGTAAAACAAAATTTATGAGCTGTGCACTTAATACAACATCCTCCATCCTTTTAAAGACCGCAGCATGTACATTTAGGTATGATTTTCTGGCTCTGTACAGTGCATCTCTTACCGATCCATAATCGGGAAGGATATCATCATATTCCGGGTTTGATTTATACGGCAATAAAATCTGTTCATATATCTGTGAAGGTTCTCTGCCTTTTTGCAGAAAAAATTTTGGCCGATTATCATTTGGCAACTAACGTTTCGAAGAATATTATTTTGCGGAATAATCATTTGCCAACTTTTCTTATAATTTTTTTTTATTTCCCAACCTCGCAGTTGCCAACTGTTTGTTTGTTTTGCTTTTTATAATGACACCTTTCAAAATGCCAACTTTTAAGTAGCGTATGATTTACTTAGCGTAATATTTATTCAGTTGTTTATTGTATACCAAATGTTGCATTAAGTTTCGTTAAGTTTCTATACAGGTATTTATGATTTATCATTATTATGTTGGTTAGAAGGTTAGGGCAAACCTATAGATTAACCTAGAGGTTAGGGAAACCTAGTAAAATGGATAGAATTTTCCTAGCACTCGTCGGCCGCTGCCGCGACACGCTCGCTTCGTTCGCTCGGCTCGTGCGTGTGTTGGTCGCAGTTCTAACCTAACCTAACCTGCCCTAACGGCTTTGGTAAAAAAATCTGTATTCAAATAAACACCGAAGGATGTTAACCGGACAAAGAATCAACAGAATTCTTGAACACAAATCTACGTACTCAGCGGAAAAATTATTAATGTGCATTGCAGCCAATTTAAAGGTTTAAGGTTATATTTGAGATTCTTAAATAAAAAATGCATGTAAAAATTGTTTTTTTTTAATCATTATATCAATGTACGAAAAGGGAAGTGTTATACTGACGATACGTTATTCATCTAATAGTTGTTCGCCCTAGTAAAAGACTTGACAAAATAATAAATACCCAAAACGTTTTGTGTCATTATAATAATCAGCTTAACAATAATCCTACCAAATGAAACGCTGCCATACAAAAATTTGTAAATCGTTTGTTGTCAAAGTGAAAAATAGATGAAACGTTGGTTCAGCGAAAATCAGCGTACCTAGGTAACAATTTTCTGCGAAAAGGCAGGATACCATACCATTTGTGGAATGGGACCTAAGTCGTATCAGTTTTGCCTTAATTATTGATGATTTGTAGGCGTATAGGTCCGGTTGACATGAATGGTATTTATTTTCTTGCGACCGTTTGATCCTCACGCCACGTGACCGAACTTTCGAAGATGGAACTACGAGATTACTAAATAAAACCTATTTAAATTACTGCTTTTGTTTTTGCTTTTGTTTCTAATCTGTCATTTAAGTGGGTATATAAACCATGTTGATAATGTTCAATATTTATTATTCAAGCTGTAATCACGTCGCTTTCACCCGGAGAATGCACCAGAATTCTCACAATGCTGGAAACCGGCCGGAGTCAGCCCGATACAGCCAGGACTGTCAGTTCGTCGCTGTCAACAGTACAAAGAGTTCTCCGTCGTTACGGGGAAACTAGGTCTAACTTACGCAGGTGTAACACAGCACGAGAAGATCGATACTTGGAGAACACCATGCTTCGTAATCGCTTTCTCACAGAAACTGAACTCACAGATCAGTTTCGACGCCTCGGAGGAAGTAAGCCAAGCTCATGGTCAGTAAAACGATGACTTGCTGAAGCTAACTTGAAACCACTTAGACCTGCAAACGGCCTTAACTGTATTTCAAGACTAACATATTATACCCAGAACCATTTAAATTAGACTATTGAAGATTGGTCAAAAGTTATGTACTTCGACGAATCAAATTGTATGATGTGCTTGTAGAGCACAAGCACGATGGAAAACACAGAGTGTATAGAAGACCAGGGTGAAGATTCAAGCAAGCAAGCATCGAAGAAAAAGTAGCCTACGGTGGTGGGTCCGTACTTGTGTTGGCCGGAATTTCTTCTGAGAGTCGCACAGAACTGGTGTTCATACAAAACGGCTCTTTAACTAGCGAAAGATTTGTGGAAGAAATCCTTAGTGAACACATTGGTCCATTTATGGTCAATTTGGGTGAGGATGCTATTTTTATGCATGACAATGTTCGACCTCATACAGGTTAGATTGTGAATGACCACCTTCAAGAGATGAACATTACCCGTATATAATCACCAGCACGCAGCCCAGATATCAACCCGATCGAGCATGCTTGGGAAGAGCTACGTAAAACAACGAAATCCTCCCCCAATCACGCTTCGAGAGCGCAAAATTGTTCTTAGAGAGGAATGGGAGAATATTCCCCAAAATCGTATAAGGAACTTGGTGTACAGCATGCCAAACCGCGTAAACGCAGTAATGGAGGTACTACGAAGTCATGTTTCCTATTTTTGTTTCGAGATCAGAAGTTCTTTTTTTCTTTATGTAATTTTTTGTTAATAAAATGAATGGACTCATAAATTTTATTACTTTCATTTAATGGGTATTATATTGTCTATTAAACACAATTAATTTTATTAAGCTAGCATTTTTAGTTTCCGAGATTTACAGGTTTCTTTAAGTGACCCTGATTCATTGCTCTCGTGTGTTATGACACAAATATTTTAGTTTGAAATCTATTTTAAAGCGCATATTCTCATCAATATTTGAGGTACACCCAAATTGACATTAATGTATTTATTAAAAACAAATTAAAGTTTAATAATAGAAACTATTTAACTACTTTGTAGGTACCTAACACAGTTAAACTAAATAAATGAATATGTACATCTCTATAGGAAGTGCGAAACTTGTATCATTATTATAAGATATGTGGTAACCACGCTAAAATACTTCAAAATCGGCATCCCGTCAATAGAGATCATATCACACACTATCATTTGCAGCGGCCAAGCACCAACCAACACCAGGAAAGTCTTCGCTTGTCTCCTTAGCTTGTTAGGATAGTTATAATCCTTCACAATTTCCATAATCAACGTTTGCGTCTCGGTCCGAGTTGCCAGAACTTTACTACACATAAAAGACATAATTGCTATAGCGAACAGCCCTGCAAGACACCACATTATGATTAATCCGGTAAATGCAAGTGGCTGTTGATATCTTTTATAATGGTACAGTGTCCTCCAGATCGATATTATCACGTAAGAAAAATTTACCATAATCGTCATAATAATATGAAAATAAAAAACTTTGTTGATGCAGCTATATGCCTCACCAATCCATTCGTACGTTGATGCTAGGTCAATTAGTTTGATTCTTTTCATCTTCATCATTATCGAGTCATATTTTTGTCGGTTTTTCTTCGTGATCGTGAATAATTGATTGACTTTTTTATCCTTATCGACAATCCTGGTCAAATGATCATTTAAAATTTTCAATCTCGTCTGCATCATTTTGACCATTCCGGCGAAGACAAAAGTTTCATAGTCTGTGAATAGACCTGTTGTCAATAATATCAGGTCAAACGCCATGTTATTGGAGTTCGTTACTAAACCGCTGGCATATGGTAATATATTACATACAGAAACGTATACAGCTGTGATAATAAAACCATTTCTTGTTTTTCTGTGTAGCTCCTTGTTTACGTTGATATTTAAGATATAGTCAATTTTGTTTATATTTTTGAATAGTCTCAAGTTACTATCACCGTTACTATACCATGTAATATTAATATAAACAATATATAATTGATTATAATTAGCACTGACGGTACCTTGCCAAGAATGGTTGCCAGATTGTCCATATTGCTAGAGTTGAAATTGAGAGAAAATTCGTTACCACTGAAGAGAATGCACACATTGGCCGTCACCCAATATTACTGACACAATAATTACCAATATTTTAACTTTCTTGTTAAGTTGCTTTATGTCATCGCCGGCCAATCGGAATCTGAACATGATTAAGAGGATTTCCAAATAAATAGCTGGCTTTACTGAATGAAGTAAATTTGTCATATCATCATCACATTTATTTTTGGTGGCTTCTTTTGCCTTTTCATTTTCGTATCGTTTTTTTCAGCCACCAGTAATAATGCCATGACTACTTTGATATGGCTCAATTTAATTTTCAATGCGTTGTTTGTTTATGGGTACCTACCCATATTTGTTTGTGGGTTCTTACTTAGACTTACTTGGTAATAATGGAATATTATCTGTTACTCCAATTATTGGACGTTTATTTGACGGCTTATTTTCTCAATGAAAATTATTATAGTTATTAGGGATGAGGATGGCTCCATGCTGAAAGAGGAATTTAAAGTAATGGAACGTTGGAAAGGATATTTTGAAAGTCTGTTTGAAAGAGAGGAGCGGCTTATGGAAGGCGATTCCGACCGTGTGGCGGAACCTAGTGTTGCTAGCGTTATAAGTATGGAAGAGATTGTCAAGGCAATGAAAAGAATGAAACTAGGTAAGGCTGCGGGATATGATAGAGTGTCGTTAGAAATGCTGAGGGCTGGTGAAGGCATTGTAGCTAGCAAGCTATACCTGCTTTTCAAAAAGTGCTGGAGGAGTGGCAAAGTACCTAAGGACTGGGGTATGGCCGTCATAGTGCCGCTTTATAAAGGCAAAGGGTCCCAGCAGGTCTGCAAAAACTACCGCGGTATCAGCCTTCTCAGTGGGGAAAGTAAGCATGACTGCTGAGTTATTTGTTCGGCTTGATTTTTACCTACGTTTATAAAGAATTGATTTGATTGATTAGCTGATAAAAGCGGTGAAGCGTGCATTTGTAGGAGGCCCGAATATGATTTTTGGCTGCGTCGAGATATTGGTTAAATTCTTAATGTGTTCCCAGACTTTCTTTTTATCCTTATACCAGCCTTTGCAAGTTCGTTTTTTTTTGTTTGCAGATTTAAGCTTTCCAATTTGAGTATTACAAAAATGTGTATACCTTTTGTAAGAGGTTTGTAATATATAATTTAATGGGGACAGTTTGGCTTTCAGATGGAGTCTATTTCCAGGTCTAGAACAACGAATAAGCCTAGGAGTGATTCAATGCTTAATGATGATATTTTTCTTAATTAGAGTCACTATCCTTGAATTACTTACGAAAGCTGGTTGCACGGAACTTACAACGTATTCCAAAGAAATGTTTACGTTTGTTGTTGAGTAAATGGGGCTAAAGTCGATGCAGCACAAATCACTTTCAAGGCTTTTCCTATTTATTTAAGTTATTGTGTTATTATTCAATTTTCTACATACCTTTAATTTTAATGTTAGTATGACAGTTCTGGGGTAAGCGGTAGTAGCCTGTTGGGTAGAACATTGGACTCGGAAGCGGAAGACCCAGGTTCGATTCCCAGTGCGGGCATGTACCTATGACTTTGTTTTCTAAGTTATGTACATTTGTGAAGTTATAGTAGCAATACCACTCGCTTACGGTGAAGGAAAAACATCGTGAGGAAACCTGAGTGTCTGAGCTGAGCTAACTACAAAAATGTAGTCAAACTCAATTATTACACTTGGCAGCTTATCAAAAATATTGGCCACGGTATCCGAGTAAGTATTGATATTGGATGCAACCAAAAATTGTTTATACGTTACAAAATCGTCCATAACACTGATAATACGAATCAAATTAGTTTTACATGTTTTCGTATATCCTCTATTTTATTAGCAACTATCGTTACTAAACATGCCGTAAAAGTGTTTAAGGTAAATAATCGGTTTTACGCATAAATCAAATGTGACATATCGTCAGGATTATTTATAATTTTGTCTTCGCCACATTTATTATGTTTTTTCTTAGCCGCCATGACTAAAGTACGGGACATACAGTTATTGAATGCGTATTACCATTGAATATATCTATTTATTCACTATCTATTTACTTAGGAATGATCATTTGTCAACATTTTAATGAATGTCGGTTGTAAATTTATTATAAGTCCATTGAATGCTTAGCTGGCTCCAAGTGCCTCACGAATTTGAAATTATGATCTTTTTCGTTTTTAAAATACGTAGTAAATGACGCGTAAAGCGTACCAGCCGGGCCTTTTTATTTTTTCTCCGAAATTCAAGGATTTTGCATAATGTCAACCGGATTACGTGAAAAACCTGGGATATTTTTCGATACTTTTGAAGAATAAAGTCGCTTTAAAGATTTGTCTGTCTGCGGGGCTCTTCTGATTATGCATATGCCTCTCGAATTATCCATTGAATATAATGATTTTTTAGTAGTTTATGATAAAATTAGCTTCACATTTTTTTTTATATTAACAATACTTAATTTACTTTAAAACGCATATTCTCATCAATATTTGAAGTACACCCAAATTGACACTATTGTATTCATTAAAAACAAATAAAAATTTAATATCTTCAAAAACTACATATTTGACTATTTTGTAGGTACTTAAACTAAATAAATGAATATGAACATCTCTATAGGAAGTGCGAAACTTGTATCATTATAATGAGATATGTGGTAACCACGCTAAAATACTTCAAAATCAGCATCACGTCAATAGAGATCATATCACACACTATCATTTGCAGTGGCCAAGCACCAACCAATACCAGGAAAGACTTCGCTTGTCTTCTCAACTTGTTAGGATAGTTATAATCCTTCACAATTTCCATAATCAACGTTTGTGTCTCGGTCCGTGTTGCCAGAACTTTACTACACATAAAAGACATAATTGCTATAGCGAACAGCCCTGCAAGACACCATATTATGATCAATCCGGTAAATGCAAGTGGCTGTTCATATCTTTTATAATACAGTGTGCTCCAGATCGAAATTATCATGTAAGAAAAATTTACCATAATCGTCATAATAATATGGAAATTGAAAACTTTGTTGATGCAGCTATACGCCTCACCAATCCATTCGTAAGTTGATGCTAGATCAATTAGTTTGACTCTTTTCATCTTCATCATTATCGAGTCATATTTTTGTCGGTTTTTCTTCGTGATCGTGAACAATTGATTGACGTTCTTATCCTTATCGACAATCCTGGTCAAATGATCATTTAAAATTTTCAATCTCGTCTGCACCATTTTTACCATTCCGGCAAAGACTAAAGTTTCATAATCTGTGAATAGGCCCGTTGTCAATATTATTAGGTCAAACGCGGTGTTATTGTAGTACGTTATAAAACCGCTGGCATATGGTAATATATTACACACAGAAACGTATACGGCTGTGATAATGAAACCATTTCTAGTTTTTCTGTGTAGCTCCTTGTTTACGTTGATATTTAAGATACAGTCGATTTTGTTTATATTTCTGAACAGTTTCAAGTTACTATCACCATTACTATACCATGTTATATTAATATAAACAATATAATCGATTATAGTTAGCACTGACGGTACCTTGCCAAGAATGGTTGCCAGATTATCCATATTGCCAGAGTCGAAATTGAGAGAAAAATCGTTACCACTGAAGAAAATGTACACGGTAGCCATCACCAATATTACTGACACAATAATTACCAATATTTTAATTTTCTTGTTAAGTTTCTTTATGTTATCGCCGGCCAATCGGAATCTGAACATGATGAAGATTATTTCCAAATAAATGGCCGGTTTTACTGAATGGAGTAAATTTGTCATATCATCATCCCATTTATTTTTGGTGGCTTCTTTTTCCGTTTCATTTTTCGTATCGTTTTTTTCAGCCACCAGTAATAATGCCATGGCTACGTTGATAGGGCTCAATATAATTTAATGAATTAGATTTCAACGCGGTGTTTATTGATGGGTACCTACCCATATTTGTTTGTGGGTTCTTACTTGGACTTGCGTGGTTATAATGGATTAGATACTCAATCAAAATAATTGTCTGTTACTCCAGTTATTATGTTGACGGCTTAGTTTCCAAATAACAAATATTGAAATTGGATAACACGATCCATATTTGTAGGGGTCACTCGACGAAACCACATTACCTATCAGAAATTTTACTTAAAAAATTTAAATGACCCGGCCAAGTACGAGTCGGACTTGCGCACGAAGGGTTCCGGATAATATTAGACACAAAGATCGAGAAAAAACGGCAAAAAAATCACGTTTGTTGTATGGGAGCCCCCCTTAAATATTAACTTTATTTTAATTTTATTAAGTATTTATACTATTTTCTAAGGTTCACACGAGCACTAGACATAATAAGTTGTCTACCTTGGGGAAATATTTGTTATAGAGGGCCCACCGAATCTGCGACAAGGAAGATCTGGCTGCGGAAGTCCAGCATGTCAAACGAGTACTTTGTGCAAACAAGCTGCAAGTCCCGTGCATCTGTCGCAGAGGACGTGTCAAAACAGACACAGTCGAGTGAGTTTCAGCATTTCTGCCCTTTGTGAGAGGAGGGACAGACAAAATTGGGAGTATTTTAAAACGCGCTTCAATCAAAACCATCCGCAAGCCGCCAAGAAAGATACACTAATTCATGCGAAGTGTCAAGCATAGGATTTCCTTACAGGAGGCTGAAGTATACAAGCTTGACTGTGAATGTGGTTCCTCGTACATTGGTCACACTAAGCGTACCATAGCTGATCGGGTGAAACATAAAAAGGCAGGAAAAGGCAGAATGAACGCCACCTCCACCAAAAGAAGGCGACGATTGTGAACTTTATTCAAAATTGTTGGCAAAAAAATTGCGAGAACTCCCTCCTGGTGAGAGAAAACTGTTTATGTACGACATAGACACTTTATTTATTAATAGGATTAAGGAGAAGCTAATTAGGCGTCAAACCCTATCACCCCAATAGTCAGTTCCATACTAGTCATGTTCCGTACCATTACCAAATGCATCACCAATTTCAAATCAGTCATCATATTCGGAGCCTCTGCCAACATCAACGATTTCAAACCCACCATGTTCCTCCCAAACGTCGTACTCTGAACCTCTGCCAAACACATCACCATTACCGACTCCAAACCAACCTTCCACTTCTCAATACAACATTCAGACCTATTTTATCGGACCCAAGTGGGACCATCAAATTTTAGAACTCCCACCATTCAAATTGTATCCAACGAATTATTTGCACCACCAACAGGACAAAATATCATTGATGAAGCATTACACAAAGCCTTTGAGAACTTCGATTCTAATTTAGTGTAAAGATGTATGATTCAACAAAACTAGTTAATAGCATTTTAAGGGCAAGTTAGTTCAATAAGTAAAAGTAACTATTTTTTTTATAATATTGTTTTGTTTTAAAAAAAGTACCTACATAGTTTACTGGCACTAAAAGTTTTATGTACCATTCGTTATTTTTCTTAATCATTGTGTTTAGTATAGATTACGGAATTAAATTATATTTCAAAAATATTTGTTTTATTTTTTTATCATGAACACCGCTTTTAGATATTTTATAGTATTATTTAATAATAATTTAGTCACTATTTTAAGGGTTCCAAAAGGTTAAGCCTTTCTAACTTTACCTTTACTTCATTCTTCAGAATTTCGTTAATAGCTTTGCAGACTTCAGGTATAATTTTTGATATTATTTGGGAGGATTCTTTGAACAAATAGTGCAAACTTTTGTAGCTGTCACCAGACGCGATGAATCATAATGTTATTGCAAGACGATATTTAGCTGGTATGGCGTCTCTGAAGTCTGTACCTATCTTGTTTCGAAATCATAGGAGATATAAGGCTTTTTTAGGGTTGTTTATTAAAACACGACCCCTTAAAACACTCATCAGATGCAGTCTAAACAGTCTGTGGTGAAGGGAAAGGTGTACGGTCTTATTTACAAAAACACGATTCCTTAAAACACTCGATAGACAATTAAAATAGTTTGTGGTGGAGATTTTACAAGGAAAAGACGTAGCAGATTAAATAAACTATCTTTGAGGAGTGTTTTAATAAATAAGACCGATAACCGCATACTATTTAATCTGCCTTTGAGGAGGGTTTTAGAGGAATCGTATTTTTATAATAAGGCCAACGAAATACTACCAGTGCTGCCATCTGTTTTCGCTTATTAAAACCAGAAAGTCTGCATCGTAATTTTATATTATTTAAACTCTCCTATCTTCAAATATTTTATGCAGAATGTAGATGGCGTGAACTCGTGAAATTTAAGGGAACTACAGGATAACTCACCAAATTATGCATAGTCAAGTACATAATATTATAATCTTACATAAAGTAGATTTGTAATAAAACTATGCTTGTAGGCCGTGTATTTTTTTTCAAGAACAGCATACCAATCTGAAAAACTGAAGTAACTTGTCAAAGATAAAAATAAAACTTAGATTTATTTTCAAAACTCAACTGTAATATTCTTTTAATTAAAACTCTTCAACCTCTCCGCCTCTTTACACGCAATCACTCTGCGGTAAAAAAGTTGTTTGCTTATGACCACCCTATAAAAATGAAATTTTGTTTAAAGCTGATGTAGGTGACGACAGTGACGACTGGAGCCGAGTATAAGCGATTCAGTTTCACCGACTGATTGGAGCCGAGCATACCCGATTCAGCGTCACCGACCCGGACGTGACGGTTGCGTTTTCTTAGTACCTAGTTCATTGTTCAGAAAGAGCGCTGTTTGCGCCTGCCAAAAAGTATGCAGCATAAATAGACCGTCTTATGTTTTTTCTTCTTTTAAAATATTAGCGCAAGCAACACGTTATACTATTAAAACCGTTGATTCCACAGATTAAAAAGAAAAAAAGACAATTCTATTGCAAAGTATTTACAGAAGAGATAGATCTTTTGAAGCGCAAAGTGCGCCCAAAAAGTTTTCACTAAAAATAAAGGTCAAAACAGCTGAAATATTGTATAATAAATACTGAAAGTTTTCGAACTGCCATGTGGGGTCCCGGACCGAATACCGCCATGCGCTCTCCGTATCGACCGTGTCGTGGCTAGGCCCGTACTTTCGGGCATATCGACATTTTATATTTGAAGATATATGGAATAACTAGTTATTTAAAAGTTACGTTTTCTAGAATTAGCAAAATGACAAGTTTACACGGTTTTCAACTTAGGCAAGGCTTTTGATACTGTTTCTATACCCATCCTGCTTAGGAAGATGGAAAATATAGGCATTCGTGGCATTACCTTGGACCTGTTTAGGGACTACCTGACAAACAGATGTCAGTGTGTAAAAATAGATGAATTCATCAGCTCTGATACATACGTATCTTACGGAACCCCTCAAGGCAGCGTACTCGGCCCGAGCCTCTTTCTCATCTACATTAATGAGTTGTGCCTCCATTCTCCTTTTGATGGTAATATCTTCACATTTGCCGACGACACAGCTCTTGTATATGAGGGAGAGATTACTTACTTACTTACTTACTAATTAATGTGAGTGCTGTGATTATAAAACCACACACGTAAGTAGTACTGAAAAAAAAAATAAAGAGGTAATTAATTTCAACTAACTATTAGAAGAATTTGTTTTTATAGTTAACCGAAAACCTGATTACGATGGCATGTGCGGGACTCCTTTATTTAACAGATGTTGATGTTGATGATGTCTAGGTGTACTTTTATATTTGTGAAGGTTGCGTGGTTACGATAGCACAGGGCTTCCACAAGTGATTGTGGTGTGTGGAAGTTATTAAATTTATATATGACCAAAAGTACACTATTACTTAGTTTTAGTAGGGTCTAGTCGAGTATATTAGCCTATTCTAGTATTTTAGATAATTTATTCAGCATTATCTAAGAAAAACATTTATTCAGCATTATCTTTTACTTACAGTTGACAATAATGTACACCCCATATTATGCATCCGAAAATTGCTTCTATTCGTCAAAACGAACCACTTTTACTGTGAGGAGAAATTATCAGCTGTGCCGTACTAAATAAACTTGCGGAATTAAAATGTATTGAATAGCTGATTTACTTTTTCGCGATTTGGAAGTTTTCCCCACAGTAAACGGTTTTCATCATCATCATCAGCCATTTGACGCCCACTGCAGGACACAGCCTCCCTCACGGTTTTCATATTGGCGAGTAAAGCCCTCGATTTGTCTCCATTTGTTTGGATGTAATTATATGGGGATATGGGCTTATAGAACATTGATAGACTCAATGTAAGAACTATAAAATCCGCTATCCGTCCTTCGGTCCGTCTGTCCGGCCGTCGGGTCTGGTACTATCACGAACCGTGATAGTTCGACCGTTGAAATTTTCACAGATGATGTATTTCTGTTGCCGATATAACAAAAAATAAAAAAAAGAGTAAAATAGATATTTAAGGGGGGCTACACAACACATCACATCACAACAAACGTGATTTTTTTGCTTGATATTAATAACGGCAACAGGTAGAAATGCTTGAAATACTCAAATGTTGTATAGATAATGGCACGGAACCCTTCGTGCGCGAGTCCGACTCGCACTTGGCCGATTTTTTTCGTTTTGAATCGGCGTGTCGCGAAATTCATAATAAGGAGTGATATTTCTCGAATTAATGAGATGTATAAATGACTTACCCCCAATTTCTCGTACACTAACAAGCTGTTAATCTACTGTTAACATTAACAGTAGATTAACAGCGTGTTAGTGTACGAGAAACTGGGCGTTAGCTCCGGTTTCTTGAATACTAACAGTCAGTTAATCTACTAGAATCAGTAGAATCAGTTAGAACGAGCACGATTCCCGTATTTTATGATTTCTGTCAACTGTTTGTTTACATGTGGACCAAAACTGAATGCAATGGAATTAAATATACAGATACGATTATCGAAATTTATGTTGCACGCCCTATTATATTAAATCAACCCCCTTTTCAAGGATCAATCATGAGTCTTTCAAAAGTATACTCGATCACATGCTGTCGATACACGTCTTGGCGAATCTGTATTGTTGCCTTGCTGTTTTGTGTCGCTAATAAATAAAATATAATAAGCAATTAGCACAGTCAAGGTCGCAAAACAAAACATCAAGGTTTAATTGTATCGATAAATCCAAGGACAAGGCACGGCTCTACTACCTGCATTGTCAGAGTGAGAGCGGAGCGGAGCCAGCCCGGCGCGACAGTGGAAACGCGGCTCTGGCGCGGGCGGGCTGCCCTGCGGCCTAAAGTGGCCAAAAGCGGCCAACAGAGGGCCACCGGAGACCAAAATGGGCCAAACTACTGGTGCTGAGTGCACCCCCGATGATGAGGAGGAGCCTCGCATCCACGTGAACCCCACCGAAGGGTCGTTCATGAGCGAGGTTAGTTAGTAGCTCTTATCTGTTTTCTTGGCTGGCCAGCATTCATTTTATTTTCGTGCAACATCGTTTCACGATTGCTCCCTCAATGTCTTCGATACTGGAGGAACTTACAAGTTACTTGCCATAAATAAGATTACATACCAAAACATTCAATATTGTCCGTGATATTGTGGCTTTATTTCTTCTAAAGTCTGTTTTTAATTCGATGCAAAATAGATACTGTCACTTTGACATACGTCGGGGTCGTAAACCATCACAACCCATCACAATGTTGACGTACTCTGTGCGGAGATCAATACCAATTTATTTTTAAAGGTCGTGACGTTACAGACTATGGCTATAAATTAATAATGATATATCGCGCGATGTCTTGTTCTATGCTAAATCCGATTGCCGTCGTGTGTGGACGCGGGTTGCTTATTGGATACTATATGGAAAAATATATCGCACATGTTAACGCCGTCGTCTGTGGCTGCCATAAATTTAAGGTTCCGATAAAATCTATGCCAATAAAAAACTCTGTAAATAAAAAAAAAGCATAAAAAAATTTATACAATAAAATTTGTTCACATGTATCGACTCATGAGGTCTCGTCGGATATATCGTCTTCATCATCGTTATCGTCATTCATCTTGGACAATAATTATAAAACGTTCTAAATTGGCCAAAAGCGGCCAGCAGAGGCCACCAGAGACCAAAATGGGCCAAACTACTGGTGCTACTCGTAAGTGCACCCCCAATGATGAGGAGGAGCCTCGCATCCACGTGAACCCTCCTGAATGATCGTTCATGAGCAAGGTAACGTAAACGTTACGTGCATGTTCAGGATCGGTATACATAAGCAAAGTAGACAAAGGCAAAGCATACAAAGACAAAGGCAAACACAGCAGAGGTGAAAAGAGAACGAAGTCCAGGTAAACAACAGCCAAAGTCACGTGTACAACAACAATCAGTTCGAAAAACTAGCCAAAATTGTCGAAATTACAAGAGAAGATGGAAAACAACATTGGCGTAACCAAGAAAAAAAAAGAATGTTTGAAAATTAATCATGTCTTCATGAATGTGTCAAACCCAAGGTGGTCAACACCGAATGGCCAATAAGTAAAAATTGTGTGTGCTACGTTGGTGTTATTGTAAATATTTTTCTTCTATGAGTAACTAAATATTAGTTAGTGTCTTTGATACAAGAAGGTTTTTCGTCACACGAGTCTACTTTTTTTACAGTAAAAAAAATCTATCGAGTAGGTACTTGTCGGGCTTGCGATAAGGATCACGAATTAAATTAAAAAAAAAACGCTCGTGTGCCAATAGGTACCTATAGTATAACACCGTACCTTCGGTGCGCGAGTCCAACCAACATACACTCTTCGGTGCGCGAGTCCAACATACACTATTTGAATTAATCCAAATTGATGCACGCTGACTTTCAAGCCCACTGAGACGGTGCATACGCCGGGACGGCGCCGTTCTTCAAAAAGAAGATTGATCAATAACGCAATCTTCTTTTTGACAGTATCAGTATTTGCGTTTTCGACTTTCGTCCTTAAAAGTAGAGGAGCGGCATTTCTCTCATATTTATTATGGTAGTCGGTGTCATTGATTTTTCCACAAACAAGGATTTTCCCTGCACATTTCAATGAATGTGCAAACAAAACTTCATGACGTTGACATACCAATGGCATCAATGCCATCGATCAAATTATATGGTTTATCTACTCTGATACTATAATACAAAGATTATAAAACTGAAAACAAAACTCTTATGTATGGCAAACATTACGCATAGGCCAAAAATAAAAAGTTTTATTACGATACAGGTCTTGTAAGTATGGACATCATGTTACTTTTAGTCGATGGTTTTCCTAAAACCCAATAAATAAATAAATAAATAACGATACACCTATACAACCTCCAGCTGGACCAAGAAGGTTGAACCTCTACTTTTAAAAGAAAGGTTTCAATGAACGAGTCCGCGGCGACGCAACACGCATGCGCAATCAATGTTTGCGCCTTGGCGCCAACATTTTACATTTAAAAAAACTTTTCAATATTTAAACAAAGTTTGGTTCTGTTCTGTTTGTAAAATAAATTTGTTTTTGTGTAAAAACATGTCTGAGCGAGGATAGTGGTAATTGTACACCACCACACATTCTGGAAGCTGCGTCAAACATAACTATGAACTTGTTACCGGCGAAATCTAGGAGCAACTACGTAAAATAAATGTTACCACGATTTTATTACAAGTAAAACATTTCTCACTTTGAGTTATTTTGGAACGCTACCGGTCCATTTGGACTATTGAACGCATCGTCAATGGGGATAGGGGCCCTTTAGAATGCGTGCGCCATGAAATCGAATAAGGTTATTTTATTTTTTTAAATTACCGGCCAAGTCCGAGTCGGACTCGAGGCGCACTATAGTGTTGTATTATAGGGACACCAAGACAAGTATTTATTATCGTTTTTAAAATAGAGCAAAAATAAATCAGAAAGTATTACCTCTAAGGATGTTCATTAAGGGGATCCAGAGTGATAAATAGCACCATCAATGAAAAAAAATCATATCTTTTACAGATCGTATTTGCATAAAGTTGACACTTTCTAAATCTACAATCTCTAAATCATGTTAACAGTGATTTTTAGGACCCACGACAAAGAACCTGGGACTAGAAGCATTTATGACAAAAACGGCCGATCTAAAACTCACTTTTTAAGGCTGTTCTTACGTCGATCGGGCATGCTGTCTCGCTCTTACAATTTATCATTTTTTTATGATTGTGGTAAAATGAGTTTTGTTTTGGTGAATGTAGTCTGAGGGTTTGATGGCCAATTAAGTTGCGGATATTCAAGGCATATGTTTCTTATCCTGTACTAAGTTTATAATTAAGAAAATTTTGTTCCAAAATTGATAATTTTGGTAACAACTTATCTCTATTAAAAACTATTTATAGGAAAACATTTAAAATGTCCGTAATTCAATTATACATCAAAAACTCAGAGCACAGATAACAATACTTTACTAATTTTATCACAACAATTAATAAATGTTAAAGAACGAGACAGCATGCTTCACGTAAGAACACGAACAGTGTCAACATAATTGAGAGATTTTACAGACACTTTTTGCAAATTCGACCAATAAAAAAGATACCTATGACTTTTTTCCTCGGTGGCGCCAGTGTTATTACTCCCTGCCTGGGTAGTACGATGAGACGAGTCATGCGTATTGTGGCGTTCAAATGTCAGATTTTGACATTTAATGTACTGGAATTTCGTGACTTTTGACATTTAAAACGCGCGACTAGAGTCTTCGTACTACCCATACTACACTGGAGCCCCTTAACAAATATTTGTCTGTTAATAATATTATTATTTTTTAGTATCCCTATTTAATTTAAATATATTTAAATGAATGAAATGCACTAATCAGCAGAGTAATTCCGTATTGATCCATCAGGAGGTCTTCATAGTTACGTACCTTATACCATTGCTTATACCATACGTACGTCAGCGGTTAAGGGTTAAACTTAACCCCATTTAATAAAAATACTTACATTCAACTACAAAATTCCTTCGCTTTAAATTACTGACTAAACTGGTAAAAAATATATTAATTTCAAATATATGGATTCACCATAAAATGTAACTTCAATGTCTAAATGCGCTTTGCAAATTTTATCAAGAGAACGTGAGTTTCAAGTGGTTTCAACAATCGTAAGTAAGTACTGAGTAACGGAGGATCCGGGTTCGGTTCTCAAAAATTAATATTAAAGAAATTTTCAGATAAAAATAGCAATTTATTATAGAGACGACTATAGTATATTTTATTATGAGTGCGGAAAGCCTGTCATTGCAAAGAGTTTCGATGACAGTCGGAACAAGTTGCAATGACGGTTCCGCACGTGTACTGAACAACTATTTTTAATACAGTTGCGAAAAAATGAAGCAATTTAATAAAGAAAATTTTTTGAAAATGGCGTCAACCGTAAAAGAATATAAGCAGAGATTTTTTTTTTCTTCACCCATTCTGGGTAGGCAAAGGGAACTATGCCCATACAGCCAAGTCTTCAGTAGAATTTTTTTTATTGATATGAAATGAAAATGAAGTTTAATGAGATGAAATAAAATAATGAAACCGAACCTAACTCATTGAATCAAATCATTAAATCTGATAGTGAAACAAATTAGTAGCTTCTTTTTAAAAATATTTGCATGAATCATAAAAACTTCTATGATTTTTTTTTAGTAAAAACTTCGTGGTTGGTTTTTCCTTTTTAAAAGACATTATTTTGACAGTTGGGAAAGAGAACGCACGAGTTCGGAAAAGGTAAAGAAAAAGCTCGAGTATGTAATAGCCCACATCCCGAACGCTATACGTCCCTGCAATACGCCACTTTTTGAACAACTGTATTAAAAAAATACTTTTTCACTTCTCATGCTCTGAAAATGCTTATTTGTGCAGGATAGGCTGCACAAAATCGAATTTTGTGCACAAGTGCATTAACGTATCTACTCATAATTATGTATCTGTATTAAGGCAAAGAAAATGAGCCATACAGCCAAACACGATAAGAAGTTCATAAATAGAATTTATTATTTTATAATATTTACTTTAATTTATTTGCCTTATGTGTTTTTAAGACATAAATGATATTAAAATTTAAATTCAAGTACGGTAGGTTATTTATTTAATTAATATAAAAAAATTACTATTACAAAATGAATTTAATAGTAGGCTGTACAGGCCCAAGTCTAATATCAATGTCGTATAAGATTTTAAAAAAATAAAGCAGCGGGAAATAGCTCTTGTTTTTTCGTGCGTTTATTAATTTCTTCAATTTGCTAGATTATACTGCTGTTTTATTTCCTCGCAATCGAAGTGAAAAGCAGAGTTTATAACTCGTCCACAAAACCACTTTATCCTCGACATTACTATCAGCCCTCGCCTTCGGGTCGGGCTGCTAAAAGTCTCGGATAAAAATGGTTCGTTTTGTGCACTTGTAAAATCTACTAAAGTATAGACAGTTAGTATAGTAAAATTATAGTGCGAGTCAGTAAAGGTAATCCCATTTATTTTAAAGATCTTACGTTACAGTGACCTTTATTTTAAAGTATAAGTATATTTAAAAGTTCAATGGTACTTACCCCGATAACAATTTAATTCTGGCCACAAAAAAGGAAAGAAAACATTTTGTTTTCCCGCGCGCGCGTTTTTATTGTCTTTTGTGAAAATGTTGTCCAGCTTCCGCCAGTCAGTTTGACTTGGCCAAAGAGTAGAGTAATCACTTGGCTTTGGCACGGGCAGTTCGGGCAGTTTATTCTGTAGCTGTACAGTACAGTTGTCCATGTGACAGCGCTGAGTCGAGTCGATCGGTCGCTGCCTGCGGTCTGCGCTGCGTGCGTGCGCCTTGATGCGAGCGTGAAACGGAACGCAAACAGCTGTCAAGTGTCAAATCAAAAATATTTCACGGGCCCATAATTCGTTTTGTGCTTCGTCTTCTGATTTAAAGCGGCGATAAACATACCTACAGTAATTAAATCAATAATTTCCGTAACAATGTATGTGATCTAACAAAAAAACTCGCTAAAAAAGCCATGGGGTTGTGCAACTGACAGTGCCCGTAAAAATAGTTTTTGTTTTTGTTAACTCCAAGGTGGAGTGTAGCACTCACTTGTTTTGTTTAGAAGTCATAAAGCACAAGAAGGTGTCAGGACTTGATACATTAGTTGTGTGTGTGCTTGAACTGTAGGAGGACACTGTGCATCAAGAATGTCTAAGGCATCCCTGAACAATGTGCCGTCTAACCCCCGGATCAATCGCTTACGAACCTTCTCCAGGGTAAGGGATATTATTTTTATTACATATTACGTATCTACCTATTCTCTTTTCAAACTGTAAGGCATAATTTTCGGCCTGTATGCGGGTCCGCCCTAATGGCATGACTTGGGATAATTATTATTCTGTAGAGGTTATATTTGGAAATTTAATCCAACCTTGACCAGGTTAAAGCATCCATAGTCGTAACATTATTATGATTTGGGCAATGTCAATGACTATTAATAATTAATTTGGTTGCTACACAACCATTGGTTATAAAGCCTTTAAAGACAACTGACTATGTAGGTAAGGTAACATGAGTCTGCTTTTGCACACAAAGAAGCTGTAGTATCTAAAATTTATTATGAATCTTAAGTTGGTGTTTTGAAATTGGTATTTCATGCAAAACTGGTATTTCATTGGATGACATTTTATGAGCCTGAATAATTTTGTTGTAATCCCGTTAAAACAGTTTCTGAACACTTGGCTAGCAAAACGGTTGCCATGCTTAAATTATTCAGTCTGATAAAACATCATCATTGAAAGGGCCTGGAATTTTATAATTATCGGTTATTGCTTCGTTTATTTTAGCATCGACTATAGGTGACAGTCGTGACTTTGATTATTTACTTAGAAAACATAAGTTACCAAAATGAAATATAGCAACAAAAACATCATTTATAAAATCTGTCAATATGATATAGATAAAAAAAAAGCAGAGACGCCCAGTACAAGGACTGTAGATTTTATGCTTGTGAATATGCCAATTTTAGGTTAGGTTATGATGTTACATAGGTTACCTACGTATATTTAAAAGTCAACTTGGTTGCTGGTATCTTACTAGAAATGTATATTCATAGGTACAAACATAATAATAATTAAAAAACTATACATTTTTTAGATGCGGGGAGTTAAAGGGGGACATCTCCACCCAATTCCTCACCTTTTCACCCCCTCTCTAAACTCACAAGACAGTCCATATTGAACAATTTTTAAAAATTTAGAAAATCTATATTGTTAGAAGTCCAGCCTTTGCAGGTTTTCGAACACACAACCATTTGAGGTCATAATACACATATGAGGCAAGGGTTCTATCGATTCACTACCATCGCCACACTATAATATCTAGAGACAACACACTTGCTACCAGTCAAAACTTTACATGCAGCCTATATACGTCCCACTGTAGGGCACAGGTCTTCTCTTAAGGAGAGAGTTTGGGCTTAATCACCATGCGTGCACACCACGGACTGGCGATTTCAAGTGCAGAGGTATGTGAACACCTCAGACACTCAGGTTTTCTCACTATGTTTTCTTTCACCGTTAGCGAGTGGTATTGCTACTATAACTTCACAAATATACATAAACAAACAAAGTCATACGTATATGCCCGCACTGAGAATCGAACCTGGGTCTCTCGCTTCAGAGTCCAATGTTCTACCCACTAGGGTACCACCGCAAAACTTTACATACTCAAAGCTAATTATAATCTTGCTCAAAATCAGGAGGGAATCAAGGAGGCGAATTTGCTGTGGGAACACTTATCAAATCATTTAATTAATAATTTTTTGTGAAAATAATTCATGCAACATTATTAAAAGTTTATGTTGAGATTAATTTATGTAATATTTCTTTTATCAAAATACCTAGTAAAGTAGTAAACTACAAACAACAAAAATATGTTTAATAATTTCAAAGTCTAGTGTACAAAATGTAGTTAATGTTATATTAAAATTATATTTTTATTTTCCTATATATACACAGAAGTAATCTTTGTTTGTAGAAACAACAATTTGCATGTAATTTTGGGATTGCTCCCAGATCTTCGCATTCCTGAAACTATACTTGTATTATTATTAATAAATATTTGAATTAATCTCTGTTATTATATCTTTAAAATTCTAGAATATTGCATATAATTACTGTGAGAACTTAATTCATTACCTCCAGGACTGCTATGAAAACCACATTAGTGACCACAAATAATAAGTTTTCTCACCATCTAAATAAATGAATTACAATAAATATATCTCGTTGTCTGTATTATGAATGTTCTAAATTATAATGTAAAAAAACTAAACTTATTTTTCAGAAATATCTCCTCTATCTCGCATAATTTTTAAATTTGAGTTTGCCCCTTGTAAACACTCATTAAAGACTAGTTGATTAATGATTCGAAATTGTTTTTTGTAAGAAAAACAATTTTTGTTTCCTGTTTGAAATAGGTTTTGGTGATTTTGTGCCATCTGTTCTGCTTGCAAAATTTGTGAGTTATAATAACCTTTCTGATAAAAATACTCTATAAAATACTCCCATCTAACATCAATCTTATTTAGCCTTGAAATTATTTTAAGGTTAGCAGAAAACACACTAAGAGGGGTTTATCAACTATCATCATTATCACCTTATCTTGCCATTCTATTACCTACCTAACTGAACACTATCAAATATAATCTTTGATAATAATTTAGATTGGGTAGTCAAATACCTTAAGTACACATTTCATGGTAAGTAGAATTTGCTTGCTGCTGGTAATTATCAAGATTTTATGAAAAACTAGCTGTGCCCGCGACTCCGTTCGCGTACATTTCGATTTTTACGAAGCAGCATTTGTATGGGGGCCACGTCTTATCATAACTGGAGCTAGAATTTAAATAGCCTATCCTGTGTCCTAGATGTCTATATGTTTTTATACCAAATTTCATCAAATTCAGATAATTGGTTTAAGAGTTATGGAGGAACATACATACATACACACATACAGAAAAAAATTCAAAAAATCGTGAAATTAGTTTCAGTATCATATATTGAGCCTATAAACACAATATCTCTGAAAACAAACTAACTTACTCCATGACCGACCCTTACAGATTTATTATTAGTATAGATATAGATAAAACGAGGTGAGGAAACCTAAGTGTTTGAGCTATTCACATACCGCAGCGCTTGAAATCGCCAATCCGCGGTGGGCACGCGTGGTAATTAAGCTCGTACTCTCTTCCTGAGAGAAGGCCTGTGCCCTACAGTAGGACGTATATAGGCTGCTTTCTTATTTTACAAAAATGTGATGACTTGTTTTGGGTTACCTAAATACGTTCTAAATTGACCCAATTGCATCCAATTGTAGTATGAATTTGGTAAGTTTAATTATTGTGTTTTCCAGTATTGAAATGAGGATGTGACATCGAGGCCGCATCAGTTTTATCCAGTATTTGTTTGCCAGTTCACATCATTCGATGGCAACTTTGAAGCGTTATTTATTTACATTGTCAATGGACTTAGCAATGATTTGCTGTGTAATGTTAGTTCTATTAAAAAAATCCTATGAAACATTTTTTTAACACATTCCCGGACAGAAAATGCCACAGTAGAGTGCTTTTTTATGTTGTAATAAGTTGCTTTCTAGGTTTGTTTAACATTTTGCCCAGTTGTGAGTACTATGAAGATTTGTTGAAGAGAAAATCTTCCCATCCAGCCATTAGCTAAGAACTCATTGCTGGCTAACATCACCTTAAATGCTAACTATCTGTTAGGTTGACGGCTGAAAACTTGCTATAACAAATAAGTGATAGGAACACATAGCGAGGCGGAAAGACGGTAGGTGGACCAGGGCAATCACAGAGTGGCATCCAAGAACAGGAGGACGGTCAGTGAGCAGACAAGAAGCCCGAGGTCGGACGATGTAGTTGAGTCGGTGGAAGGTCCGTGGATGCGGATGGCAAGGAACCGTGAGAAATGGCATTTGGGGGAAAAGGTCACTACCCAGCAGTGGGCAGCGGTGGGCTGATGATGATAGGAATACATCCTGATCAAAATTGGTCTTCGCAATCACATGATAATGAATAAAACGTTACACACATAGTAAAACTCCGGACTGAATAAGATCTTCCGGTTGTACTCAAAGGAGTAGTCAATTGGCCACACAAAGTGATTGGCAGAACAAGTAGTACCGCGCCTTTCATAAACAATTTCATAATCAAGTCAAGCGATATGTTGGCAACGCAAATTGGTGTTAAATGACCAGCGGCCCACGAATTTGTGATATTATTATGTTACTATCATGTTATTTTCATAGTGCCTAAATAATGATGATCTCATTTGCGGGTTGGGGTATAGCAAAGGGGGCGCGGGACTTAGAAAATTTTTGATGGGGGTGGTGTCATTATGACACCTATTTTTTATGATGCCATCGTATAGAAGACGCTAAAATTGCGTTTAAACCAAAATCGCACGGTGCGTTCATTAGTAGACCCCTCTCCAAGCGCAGCATTGATATTGCGGGCTGTTTCTGCCGCGTTAGTTCCGCGTCGGAACTCGTATTCAAAAATCACTCGAATTTTCGCAGTATCCATCTTTCTTGTCTAAATTGAATAACAAAAACAATTGAAAGTCGATATTCAAATGTTTCACATTTTTTAAAAAAAGAACATCATAGAAACCATTTGAAAAAAGTTTCATTCGAAAAACTCAAACCATGAAGATTCTATGTCAATTCAAAGAACCTATTGCAATAAAACGGCAATTTCATACTTTAACCCCTAATATATATATTTGCTATGTTCCTCCATAACTCCGTCAAATGGTAACCGATTTCGACAATTCTTTTTTTGTTCGATAACCTATAACGTCCCATTGGTCCCATTTTAATTTGGTGAAGCTCTGATGGAGACTTTCATAGATGGAGAACGGAACTCTTCAATGGACAGCAGTAAATAAGCCCTAATGGGGCCCATCCTTTAGTAATATCCGTATGTTTAATAAAATAGCGTAAAAGTAGTACCGAGTTAATTTGGTGATGTTCTGGTGAAGACTTTCGGAGATGGAAATTTAGAACATCAAATTTTAAAGTAACTAATTAAGTAGGGCAAATTATGGTTATAAAGGACTTATTTATTTTTCTCCCGCTCCCCCACTAAAAATTGAGAAATATTTTTTTTTTAAATAAAAAATAAAAAGCGACTTCGAAACACTACAGCACTAAAAAGTTAGAAATAATTTAAATAATTAGAAGTATTTATACATGTAGGTATTGTAGAAGTATAATTTGTAGTTTGCACACTATATTTTGGGCACCGGCTCCAAATTATACTTCTTCAATACCTACATGTATAAATACTTCTAATTATTTTAATTATTTCTAACTTTTTAGTGCTGTAGTTTTTCGAAGTCGGTTTTTATTTTTATCTAAAAATTTTTTTAGTCTGTTTTAGACTCCAATAAATGTCAGTGACAAGACAGATAGCGATAGTGCGTTCATATTCCGTGAATATTTATTTCCGTGGAAAATGTTTTGACGATTCTAGAAAATAAAGAGGCGTCGGGCCTGATAAAATTTACCGTTTTTTTTAAAATTAAAACGTGTGCAAAAGAGTTTGCATAACCCGTATCCTCAGATTAAGGAAAAACAGTAATTAATCTGAGCCCATATCTATAAAGCTGAATACAATCAGCCACACAATGTGGGTCCATGTGAAAGCTTTTTTATATTATGTAAATTATTTAAGAAACTTCACCATTATCATCATCATCAGCCCATCATTTGGCGCCCACTGCAGGACATAGGCCTCCTTCATGGTTTTCATAACCGTGAGGGGTTTTGCCATAATCGCCACGCTTGGCAGGCGGGTTGGCGATCGCAGTATGCGGTTGGAATCTCAGGAAGACGCTGCTGCCCGTCTCCTGGTAATAGATTTCCTTAGTCGCCTTCTACAACATCCACGTAAGGAAATGGAGTAATCCGGCGCCACACGGAATTGAGAAACTTGTAACTCTCAAATCAACCAAGTCATTATGTTGGATCATCTACCAAAAAGAACATAGTTTCTTAAGGGGCGTCCCCCATATATCGCATTTATTTAAGGCCCTCTGTCTTCATTTGAATGATATAGCAATGTCCTCTATTAACTGGTGTCACTTCCTTAATGCCGATAATTCTTCATCTAATTAAAATAGGACGAACGTGAATGTGTACCCATTTCAAACAAAATAGAAACGTCGAGATAGGTTTATATTTGAATGAAATATGGGGTAACATAGGGAAAAAATAAATAACAGCTCAAGAAAAAAAAGACCAGCTTTTTGGCTTAGCCATTGGACATTACGAAACTAAGTAAATGAATATCTACTTCTTACTTAATTATCGACAAAAACATGTTTTTTTTTTTTAATTTATTTATTTGGTTTATCAACAGTTGCGACATCCTTACATGCTAAATGAGAAATGATATTGTATTAAACTAGATGTACAACTAATTACAGATAAACACCGCATGCATAGAAAATAAACAAGTACTTATAGCTAGTATTACTTTACTTGCTTTACGAATGTATACAGACTGGCTGATCATCCCTTGTCTTAATAATAATAATATAGAGTTACTATAACGAAAATTACAGATTGGTTTTGTAGTTTTCTTAAACTATAATCATTTTATGGTTAAAGTAGTTTATTCTCATAAGAGCAATACAGATTTAGAAATGAAATGAGAATGAATAGGTAGCTAGTTAAAGGGTTGTATGGAAGAGATCGCTCTAAGCGATAAGACCGCCAATTGTATACCACTACTTAGAAGAAACTATTTGTAATTATTTATCCTGGTTGTGCAATAAAGTGTTCTCTATCTATCTATCTAATTAATTTAGTACTCGTGTGTTACATGCATAAGCTTATAAAATAACAGCAATTTAAAATAATTATGTAAGTAAACAATAATCACATATTTGTAGGTAGTTGTATTGAAGGCAATGTACTAATTTGTACGCGGTACAATAGTTATTTAATAAACAAAGTGGTTAGAGCTTTTGCGCTACAATACACAAGGTTGACCTTAGTGGAGGGTACCCAGTGGCAACTAAATTGCTAGACGCCCTTCCATTTCCAATATTTATTACAACAGAGTCAAGCTCTATTTTCGTCGGTCGATGAATTCTCGATTACTGAATTATTAAGACCACATTCGATTCAATGGTGTGTTCATGACCTTCCTTTGTCGTAAAAGCCAAGGTTTTATTCCAAACCTTGACTATTCAATTACATACATCTGTTGGACACTACTGAACGGACATTGATCTCTCCAGGGATCAGCATGTCTGTCAACAAATATTACTTATTTTCAGCAATGTAGCACGTAAAAGTAACAAAACTAAGTAAAGTTGCTTTAAAAGTGTAGTGTAACGTGTTGGCTAAATATTTCAAGGTTGGTTTATCGTAAATTTGCCTAAGCCTGCGTAAGCTTTTGCAGATCGACAAAATCCATTGACTCAAGGTTTCGTCCTGGTCAATTCTAATTGTCTGTGGATAGGCAAAACTTCTTTGTTATTGGGAACAACTTACGTAAAGCCTGGGCCGCATTTTATAACACTAAACATCAAATTGTTTTATGATATTTATTGCACATTGTGTAGCCTATTAGATAGAAATAATGTTTATTTGGTACCATTAGTACAAGTGTATAAGTACAAGATTAAATTAGTACAAGATTAGTCTTCCTACTTGTTAATCTGGGTTATTGGCCCATCTTATAGACAGAGGTAAAGATCCTTTTCCTCAGGAACGGCAAGAGATAGATAGATAGAGAACCCTTTATGTACACTTTATATCAAATGCTCAGCAGGCCTACAATCCTTTGAAGGTACAAAATAATCAAGCTCATTTATATTTAATTTTTTATTCTATCAAAATGACTATCAATATCTATAAGGCACTTAGCGTTAATCTGCGATCATAAATTTTGGTAAGAAGGAAGGACTTCCTTCGCAGTCAAGGATAAATAAAAAAGCCGGCCAATTGCGTGTCGAGCCACACGCAGTGTAGGATTCCGTAGTAAGAGGGAGGTTTTATCTGTTTTACAGAACTAACAACTTCATCAACTTTTTTTCAATGGATTTTGTACAAAGCTTATGTTTTATAAGTCGGTCGCCTATTACTCGTTAACTTGTAAAGCCTACTTATCCGTGATAGTTGTTACCCTAAAATTTTTCACGTGTTTAGCCAGGAGTTTACGCCCTACTCAGACAAAAATTTGCGCTTTAAAGCTTTATATTTCGTTAACATAACTCTAAATCAAAAAATGATTTCGCGACATCCACAATATTTTTAAACGCCCAGTCTAACGATACCACACTATGGTATAGGCGAGAAAAAAAATTGCATCCCTAATTTAAGTAGGTCTTCGTGATTTATGTACATGTCTATGCCAAATTTCAGCTTTCTCGTACTAATCGTCTCTGAGATAGGCCGCGGACAGACAGACGGACAGACAGAGAAACTATAAGAGTTCCTTGACTACGGAACCCTAAAAACTGTTAAGTTTTAGTTATACTGCAAACAAAAAGTTTTAGATTTTTTTTCCACTGCAAAGATGGGTTTATAATCGTTTGTTCCAAAATCTCGGGGCCCGAGTTCAACTCGCACATGCCCGTTTTTTGTTACAAAGGCCGTTGTCGGCACGGACACCGTTCTCGGCGATATAAAACCGTATTTTCCCATCGATCCAAACTCATCTGCAATCCGCGTAGCAACAGATGACCCCCGACACCCCGACACCCATAATGTAGGTACCCTAGCGATATTATTCTTCAAAGTGGGAACAGTATAATAATACCACAGAAATAATACTACCCATACATACATTATATTTTTTCAAGGTTCTCTGCTAATAATAACTGGGGTAACAGACGGTGCCATCCCCAGCCATGCCAATCAAGGCGATCGTTACTTTACCCTACAGTGTGGAAGTGACAGATTACGGAAAACGCAGTTGCGTGGATATTATACTACAGATGACTTCGAACTCGTTCACCGTTTTTTAAACGGGATATTCTAACCAGGGATATGCTCTCTCTGAGAGGAGGCCTTTGCCCTACAGTGGGACGTAAAGAAGCTGCTTATGATTCTAAGTTTCTAACATTGTGCTGGTTTTGAAAATAACGGCGCGGTAAAAATGTTTTTGTTTTGTTGCTCAAAATTACTTAACCTAAAAGTAGAAAAATAACATGATTCGAGTCTCTTACGCTCAGCGCTGGCTAATTTAATTATTATTTCACTTGTTTACGTATATCAGACGACATAATCTTAGGCCGCCTTGCACCACTTCTTAAATATCACTTAAGTCACCATTTAAATCGAATTTTATATGAAGAATTTTTAACCGACTTCAAAAAAGGAGGAGGTTATCAATTCGAAGCGTATATATAAATTTTTTTTATTCGATACGTATGTTTTTTAACCGACTTCAAAAAAGGAGGAGCTTATCAATTCGACGCGTATGTTTTTTTTAAATTTATTTTGGCTATGTTCTCGCCTCCGTCAAATCTTAACCGGTTTAGACAATTCTTTTTTTGTGCGAATAGATATAACGTCCCATTGGTCCCATTTTAATTTGGTGAAGATCTTGTGAAGGCTTTCAGAGATGGAGAACGGCACTCTTTAATGGACAGCAGTAAATAAGGCCTAAATGGGCCTATCCTTTAGTAATATCTGTATGTTTCATAAAATAGCGTAAAAATAGTCCCAAGGTAATTTGGTGATGTTCATGAAGACTTTCGGAGATTGAAATTGAGAACTTCAAATTTTAAAGTAATGAATTAAGTCGGGTAAATTATGGTTATAAGCGACTTGTTTATTTTTCTCCCGCTCCCCCACTAAAAATTGAAAAACAAAAAAATAAAAAAAATAAAAACCGACTTCAAAACACTACAGCACTCAAAATTTGTAGCTATGTATGATACATGTAGGTATTGTAGAAGTATACTTTGTAGTCGGTGCCCAAAATATATGTCCTTGTTGAAACTGGGTACCGACTACAATTTATACTTCTACAATACCTACATGTATACATACGTCTAATTTAAAGGTATTCTTTTAGATTATTTGTAACTTTTTGGTGCTGTAGTGTTTTGAAGTCGGTTTTTATATTATTATAATTTTTTTTTTATAGTTAAATGCTGTTTAAGCCACATTTAAGAAAGTGTTGCAAGTCGGCCTTAAAGATTTACTTAATATAATAATAATAATAAGTAATTTTATTCATAAAGATGATACTATAACTAAATAAACCTATAAATCTAATAGAAAACATCTTTCTACTACTCTGAATTTGGATTCACAGTTTCGAACCAAAAGTAAAAAATCATGAACATTTTCAAATATGTTGTACCATAACTGTTAAATCATTAATAATAATGAAGAGAGCAGTTCTCTCTGATTTCAAAACCACGCTGTACTGTAGGTATAATTGCAGACCTTCAGTTGCTGGCTTGGGGAATTTCTGCAAAATTTATCCTCAATACCCATAGTAGGATTCCTGCACGATTTATTAATTAAGTATTATTTAATGTTTGTGAAAAATGCCAAGTTAATGCCAGTTGCTGGAAAGCTGACTGCTTTCGAGAGGAGATACCGACATGTACCAAAGTTACTTACATTTGTGAATTTGTAGTAGCAATACTACTCGCTAGCTGCGAAGGAAAACATCGTGAGGAAACCTGAGTGTTCGAAATGTTCCCATACCTCAGCGTTTGCAATCGTCAATCCGCAGTGGGCACGTGTGGTGATTACCTATCACTCTCTCTCTCTCTCTCTCGTTACAAACAGCTACGGATACCGGAACGGATAGTGCACATACATTTTTTTAAATAAATAGCGTGTGAATTTTTTGTAGATTTTCTCCAACGTGAGACAATGTGTAGCCTCGCTTGGATCCTAAACGACTGCATTGTTGATGTATATCTAATGAGCGAAACATAATGCTGCCTGCGTTTCGCAGTTTCGCGTGTTATGTTTTAATTCATAAACCTAGCGCCCTCAAAAATAAGAGGGCCTTATAATGATGCCCAAAAATGTATGAAATTAACGGCAAATTTCCCTGAAGAGAAAGGACGTCGCGTCTTTTCCGCGCCCTCGTCCCATGTCCTTCCTATGCGCCCCAAGCCTAAGGCTATCACAGGACAGGACAACCTGAGGGTCTCGTCTGTCAGCTAGTCAGTTTAATGACGTTTTTCAGGAATTGACATTTCAATAATAACCGGGTACCTACAAATATATAAAACGGATTATGAAACTAAAAATCAAGTAAGTGAATCCGGAATTAAGTTAATAACAAAAAAGCATAAGCACCCTATATACTTCCCACTGTAGGGCACAGGCCTACTCACAGAGAGAGAGAGTATGGGCTTAATCACCACACGTGCCCACCGCGGATTGGCGATTTCAAGCGCTGAGGTATGTGAATAGCTCAAACACTCCGGTTTCCTCACGATGTTTTCCTTCACCGTTAGCGAGTGGTATCGCTACTATAACTTCACAAACTTTATTACAAAATAAAGTCATGCCAGCACTGGGAATCGAACCTGGGCCTCTCGCTTCAGAGTCCAATGTTCTACCCACTAGGCTACCACTGCTCCCAATAATAACAAATAGGTACAGCTACTTAAAATATTTTTTGTCTCCAGACAAAGTTACGCGTCTGAGAGAAAGAGATAGTATGAACCTACGTACTTAGGAGTCAGTTTCCCCATTATCCCCCAGTTTAGTACACTAACATGCTGTTAATCTACTGTTAACAGCTTTCAATTGACCAGTGCATACAAAAAAAACCACTGACAGTGTACGAGAAACCGTGGGTATGTAATGAAAAGGTATTGTTAAATCCATATTAATTTATTAATTTTTAAATATGCATGGTAGCTCACAGCAACTACAGGTCTAATGGAAGATTTACATACACAATTCGCATCGTCCGCGTTGCGTTCGCAGTAATACAACAAAATACAATACTTATAAAAATACAATAGACATACAAGTCTACGAATTACAAAATACATTAGTAAAGAAGACTGCAGTAAATGCAAATTTTTGTAAAAACTTAATAATGCCGCCTATATTCGTCCCACTGTAGAGCACAGGCCTTCCCTCAGAGAGAGTGAGTATGGGCTTAATCACCACGCGAGGTATTCAAACCCACGACCTTCGGAATGAGAAGCTGGCGTTCTACCTCTCCACTACCATCACTCAGAACTTACACTCCCAAAAATAAAAGATTTGTCTTGAAAATGTAATAAATCGATGGTGGGAAAACACGGTACTAACCGTAAAAACAGATGAGTGTTTATGATGGTGCCGAAAACTTAATTCACTGACATTTTGGGATTTAACATTGGATTGACATTTTCACGTCGATATCTCAAAACTCAGCGCTCTCGAAAATAAAAGAATAAAAGATCAATTTCAGAGTCCCCCAAATCCCTGACCGCTTGTTTTATCCTACCACCACTCGTCAATTTTGCCACTGGCAACACTAACTACAAACCTAGGCTTGCTTTTTACTTTTACCTGGCTGGCTGACCCCCTTTGGGGTCGCGACCCATAGATTGAAAAACACTGCTCTACATAATGTAAGCGAGCATTTAATCCCTTAGATTTAAAGGATTGTATTTACCAGTCTCAGAACGTGCCTTGGATGTAAAGATCGTTGATAATAATTAACAGACTAACCCCCAGTTTCTCGTAAACTAACACGCTGTTAATCTACTGTTAACAGCTGTCAATTGACCAAAGTGCATACAAAAAAACCACTGACAGCTGTTAACAGTAGGTTAACAGCTTGTTAGTGTACGAGAAACCGGGGGTAAATCCATAACAGACTGATAAACACTCTTAAGACGGAGTTAATGCCGGTTTGTAACAGGTATTCCTCTCATAAACCGGCTTTAACTCCGTCTTAAGAGCGTTTTATTAAGATTGACTTGCTATAAACAAGACAGAAAGTCTTTAAAATATGGAAATATTTCTTCTTTTTCAATTGTTATTCAATTTGAGAAAACGTAAAACGCTACAATTACCAGATTTTCAAAAATATATATCTGAGAAAAATAACTCATGATACTGTTAGTATTATGAGTTATGTTTTATTGGACATAAAACACAACTCTTTTTCTGCTACAAAACTTGTTGCAACCTTCGCAACAGAATTGTTAAGTTTTATGTACTGGGCCTCGATTCTGTTAGTGCATAAAATGTACACTTTATTGTACATAAAATAGGAAATTGTACAATGATAGATAGACGTACGGGTCACGTTATCACGTGAAGTGTTTTTTCATACCACTTGAGGCATAGAAGGTGCGGAAGGATACCCTGCGCGCGTAGACTTGAAGCACTATGAAATGAAATCGCCACGTTAATGCAGTTGCCATTGTACAATAATTAATAGAATCTGACGGTGATGGTTATTTCATTGACACTTTATTGCACAAGAACCATTTAACAGGACATTACATAAGAAATAACATGTACAAACGCGAGCCTATCTCTGTAAAAGATTTCTTCCAGCAAACCTTGGAGAGGCGGGGAAGCAGTATAAACCGATCTGGCGCCTCACCCATTCGATTTTCGTCGTGAGATGCCTATTTAATTTGCGCGCCTTATACCATTGGAATGACATTGTACTGCTATTGCTCCGCAGACTACCAAATAGAGGCAAATAACAGCTATTATCATTCTATTGAAAAACTATGTGTATTATAATCTAGGGCCTTGCAGGTATAGGCGTATGATACTGATAGAGTGCAGCCGCACGTGGGAGAGATTCGCCATGCATTACTAATGCTTGTGTACGTATTTGCGCGCGTACTTTGATAAACACGTTGGCTCCTAACACAAACAAATGTAGATATAGTGTGACGACTGCGATCAGCCTTTGTGTGCAGTCTATTCTATCTGCAATGACGAAAAACCTCAAAACCTCTTTTCCAGTGTCTATAAATTAAATCACCGTAGAAAAAGTATTTTTAACCTTTTACCTTGAAAATGACCATTAAAAACCATTGTCATGGTGGTCCGATCGGGCCATTTTAAATTCTACAGATTAATAGGGTGTTCTCAATTCTCAATTTTACACACGTATATAAACCCACGCCTGGGTCCCAGAGGGTGGGCGAGAGATCGGCTATCCATAATGGAGTGCTAGTCCCAGCACTTATGTATGGTAGCGAGACTTGGGTATGGCAAAAGAAGCAAGAAAGTAGTATTAATGCAGGAGAAATGAGATCCTTGAAAAGTATGTCTGGTGTTACTTTGAATGACAGGATACGCAATAGTTCGATTAGAGAACGTTGTGGACTGAAAGAGGAGGTAGTGACTGGAATTGAGAAAAGAATGTTGCGTTGGTTTGGACATTGTGGTAAGGATGAAGGAAGAAAGATAGATAGATAGATAAATCAATTTTATTTACATATGACACACACACGTATACAAAGCATAAACACATCTAATTACAAGAAACAGCACAAATAAAACATAACATAGTTCAAAACAGAAGCACACATGAAGAGCAAAAGCATTTAGATTTTAAATACACGGTACGGCAACGTAGGTGTGGCAAATGTAAATGGGCTCCATCCGACTCAGCATGTGCTGAAAGTTCGGGACAAACTTCAGCGCTGATATTCTGCCGGTACCCGGTGTGGCTCAACATTCATTAGTCGTTGCATGCACGCATGCCGGTTTCGGGTACTTTTTATGTAATAGTATTTAATAATGATTATAAAATCACAATAATTTGAGTAATAAAACAAACCAAACAATAGCATGTTAATATTAGAGGTTATGTCTTTGAGTTGCACCTTTGAAATATAATAATAACAAAGCAGCCTATACAGGCTGGCCAATCGGGTGAAGTTATTTTTTTTTTTTAGATAGCCCGTACCGAGAGCTATCCAAAACACCCCCATGTATGTTCAGCGATTATTGATAGTTATGCTATTACGACACCGCTTACCAGGTAATTCTGCAATGGAATTGAAAGTCAGATATTTTTTTATTTTCCTTTCCTTTGTTTACTTTCCATACAACTTAATTTAGCAGAAATTCATTAGTACATAGCAAAAACACGTCAAAAATCACAATTTGGGTATTAGTTTTTTTTTTATTAAAGTCATTAAAACAGCAATGATTATCAAGTTAATTAGTTGTTACGAGTTTTTTTTTCTTTGATTTGTCATAATAAAGTAAAATAATAGTTTTTTAAATAATTTTGGAAATTCGTGATTTATCACCTTTTTACATTTAACAGTCATGTACCTACGGCACAAAATGCCCCCATAAGTGCTATTTTTTCTTTGTTCATTTCGAAAGTCTAATGTCTTGCAAAGTTTTTAAGATTATAAATATAACAATGGTCTTCAATCCTATTTATAATCTTATAAATAGGATTGAAGACCATTGTTATTTTCAAGGTCAGGACTGAGGAGGTTAATGTGGAGCTCCAGAACTATAAGTAGGTATTTGTAATTTTATTTTGAACTTTTTGGTCTCCCGACTAAAAACAGTGATTTCAAACTTTGGGCCCAAAATGTACTTAATTATTGTTTGGATGTACAGGTTTTCTTTATTGGATATGAAAATAGGCTTAATACTGATTATAATTACAGAAAAAATAATTTTTTTTTTGCGATTTCTTGGAAAATCTCTAAATTTTCAAAACGAAAATCATAACTCGAATAGGTACTATCAATAATCGCTGAACATACATGGGGGTGTTTTGGATAGGTCTCGGTACGGGCTATCTAAAAAAAAAATAACGTCACCCGATTGGCCACCTTATAAGCCCCACTGCAGGGCACAGGCCTTCTTTCAGGGGGAGAGTATGGGATTAATTACCACGCGTGCCCACCGCGGATTGGTGATTTCAAGCGCTCAGGTGTGTAAACACCTCAGACACTCAGGTGTCCTCACGATGTTTTCCTTTACCGTTATGTTTTGTTGTATTGTTGTGATATTGTTACTATAACTTCACAAATGTACGTAACTTATGTACGTAGAGTCATTGGTACATGCCGGGCTTCGAACGCACGACCTCCTGAATGAGATGCCGGCGTTCTAAAGCTCCGCTATTACCGCTCTTTAACTTGAAATATTATTATTTCTGTTTTAAATTTAGATCTCAAACAAGATATAACATTTGAGAATTTACAGTGTAAACTAAATAAATACTCACCTCGAAATGCTCTTCACAAAAATAAAGTTGAGTACCTACTAGGCAATATCCCTGTTGTATGTCGCCTTGCAAGTTTAAGCCACTTGTCTCGTATTTTTTTCTGTTTTGGAACGAACATAAGTAACTTATTTCGGATTTGTATTGATGTGTTCCCACACAGCGGGACAGCACATTCATTCTATTATATTCATAATAGCAAATTATTACATGGTTTAATATGCGTATACAAAACCACTAGCTTTGCTGTGTTGACTATTCAGCCGTGACATCACTAGCGACGCCATGACACTGGCGGCTAAAAACTTTGCTCTGACCAAAAATATGAAAATTATTGTAAATAATTTACGTTTTGGAACATTATAGGACACTTTTTGAAAATTTGTCATCAAAAATATTTGGATAAAACTCTTGGAAACTTTTTTGAGGTAATCCGGTAGGGATATTTTTACAATGACAATTCAAACGAAAATGCAACTTCGTTTGTGAATATTTTTCTTCTTCAAGTATCGACGGCAAACGAGGTTCGCCATCGCAGTGGATATTGAACTTATTGATTTATTTGTGTTCTAATGATCCTAACGTTTCCGTGGACAAGACAAACATATTTTGTGATAGTATGCTATCACTATCAGAAACTCTAGAGTGATCTGAAAACCGATTCATGTTTTAACTAAAACACTTCGTTTAGGCGAATTTATTATTTAAAATAGAGGTTTCCAACTACAACTTCTACTGCTGTTGTATCGTTCGCTAACTTTATAGGCCAAACCCGGATCCTCCGTATGAGGTATACATTATCACTTAGCAATGCAATCACATTTGAAGTCCCACTTTTATTAAAATTTTCAAAGCGCGATTACACATTGAAACTTAATTTTAAAGCTATTAATTTTTTAAAGCGTCGTAAATTATTTTGTAGTCAGATTAATTTTTATTGTAAGGTTAGTTTTACTGTAACAACTTTTTCACAGTGCGAAGTAGCTATACTAAATTTGTGTTATAATTTTAGAAACATTATCTGGCTACACTATACTGTAATGTAAGTACAATAACTATGTTTGGACGAATAAATGTATTCATTGATTGATTGCTTATTGACTATATGATTGCCGTTATTTAAAATCTGTTATGTTCGTGTAGGGTTCCGCTGAAAGAGGGTTTTTTTTTATCTTCTTTACAGAACTAACAACTTGATCAAAGTCATTTTCAATGGATTTCGTACGAAAATATCCTTTTATAAGTTGGTCGTTATTGGTTAACTTGTAAAGCCTACTTAGCCTTTTTAGCCACATATAATGAACATATATGTGCTACTGACCGATTTTTTTTTACGTTGCTACAATCAACCGTTTAGCCGCGGACCAATTCAACGATACACTATGGTGTAGGCAAGAAAAAAAAAAGCATCCCTAATTTAGGTGAAGTGGAGGTACCCTAAATTTTTTTTTTAACATTTTCTCCTACCGTTTTATCGGCCTAATAAATATTTATATCTATGCCAAATTTCAGCTCTCTAGTACTTTTTAGCGTCTCTGTGTTAAGCCGCGGACAGACAGACGGACAGACAGACAGATAGACGAACAGACAGACAGACGGACGGACATAGCGAAACTAGCGAAACTATAACTCTAAAAAAGAGCCTTTAAATAGTTCAGATACTAAAATTACGAATTGTAGACTTTGGCTTGTAAGGAGTGGTTTTACGTTTTCTAGGTTTAACGTTATTAGATTCTATAACATGATGTTAAAGGTATTATTTAATTTTCTCAAACCAAGCATTACTAAATTACTTAGACGATTACCTAATAGGTTCATCTTGTAAATCATATGCCGCGTTAGCTGTAGACATTCTCTTATGTCTGATTAAGAAACGAGAGATAAAAAAAAATTAATTTACACCATCGATTACTCAAATAGTAACAAGTCTCAGATACCGTCGGTTGTCAGTGGGATAATAGGGGCTGATAAAAGGTTTTATGTAGACCTTATCACTTATCATCTGATGTTATTAATCTTGTTGGTTTTTTGCAATCAGAGTCCATTGTAGTGCAATTAGTGGCCGTGCTCAGTGCGTGGTGTTTTTAGTTTATTTTCTGTAAAATAAATTGAATTTAATATGGTGAGTTGCACAGTTGTTCTCGGTTTCAGATAGTCTTATTATCCTCATTATAATCACAACGTAGTTACACGTGTTTATTAATGTCTTACAAACGACTTCCTCTCAGTTTCTGAATTGGAAATTTCACAAGTTTGTCTCATTATTTTTTTAGCGATCTGAGGAGATAGAAGGGAAGAAAAGTATGAAAGTATGTACTTTAATTCTCAATTCTGAAAGAGGTGTGGACAAAGGTGATTTTATAATCCATTTTTATTAACGATTCCGTTATACAGATACACTTTCTTTATTGCAACAAAAGATTCGAAATATATTACATCAAATTAAGGCTGAGCTTCCAAAGATAATCACTAGGGTCCAGATCAGCGTTAAATTGTGCTGCAGTATTCCAGACCATCACGCTGTAATCACAAGTATCGGATATCGGCTGTGTTTTAGCAGACGAACTGCGAATATCATCTCAACAGAATTTTGTGCACGTAGTGTTACTAAAAAGGATGGCAAACAACCTACTAGGTATGTAGCCAACCAATAGAGTAAACTGAGAACGGAAGTGGCTGGTCTGGTGGAACGATGTGATGTGACTCTAATCAATTAATGCCAATTGGCATCACGTGCCGAGTGCACGCACAGCCTGAGTGACAGCTCCCTGAATAGGCACTTACTAATCCATCATTCTAGCCTTTGTGATATAGGTAATAGCAAAATTATACTATCCGGTGTTTTTTAACAACTGTTTTAAAAAGAGCTTTATTTATTTGTTTATTGATAGATAGATAGATGATTTATTTGTTTGCATTTACACACACACGCAATAAAAACAATAATACAGTATTAAGAGCACATACAAAGCACAATGAAACATTGTTACAAAAAAACATTAACAAATGAGACACACAGCAATGCCTTATACAGTGTGTGTACCATAATCTATGGTGTGTACTGTGGGTGCGGCAAATGCAAAAGGGCTCTGACTCAGCATAAGCTGGAGAGATGATGGTACCTCAGCGCTGGTCTCCCCTCAGTACCCGTAACGCGGCGTGCAGGGCTCTGAGAGATGGTATGAACCAGTTCCACAAACGGAAATAAGAATAAAATAAATAGAATATGAGATATTGATACTTTTATTGCACTTAAAGAGATCGTACAATGCGGCGAAGTTAATGCCATAAGCATTTTCTACCAGTCAACCGCAGGAGGTAAAGGAAAGAGTTGGTATGCGTGCAAAAAAAAGTTACACATTAATATAGACTTACGTATACCGCAGCATATCATCATCATCAGCCATTTGAAGCCCACTGCAGGACATAGGCCTCCTTCATGGTTTTCATAACCATGAGGGGTTTTGCCATAATCGCCACGCTTGGCAGGCGGGTTGGCGATCGCAGTATGCGGTTGGATTCTCAGGAAGACTCTGCTGCCCGTCTCCTGGTAATTGATTTCCGTAGTCGCCTTCTACGACATCCACGGAAGGAAATGGAGTGACGCTATTCTTAATCCGGCGCCACACAGAATACAGCATATATTAGAATACAATAAGCCTATATACCTCTATAAAGTACATATTATATCTACACACTATATGACTATCTAACCACTATTATTTTTGAACTGCCTGTCTGCAGTTGGCTCTTTTAATAGTTCTTTCTCCAAGGCACTAGATAGCCGTTTTCCAAAATCTTACGTAGTCTACTCTACTCTACTCTAAGTATTGAAACCTTTTAAATTGCTGCAGAGCGAAAAAATTCCTCATGCTTTATATTTTTTACATGTCTTAGTTACCACTCCGTACCAACTACCGAATCATTGTCTTGCATATCTATTCGAACATCAAGGCGCACTCTCCAGGCCAAGTCTTTTGCCGGCTTACATTGTGCATGTAGACGAACCTATTGGAGCCCTTTTCGACCCCCCTCTACTTTGCGAAGGGATTACCAAAAAGAAACATTGCTGCAAAGTTTATGCAACCAGCTTGTAAAGTTTACAACATGATTTATATCACGCTTGGCAATTTTTAATTATGAAACTACTCGGCATCCTCTAAGGACTTGTCAAGTTCGGTTTGTAAATTTATAAGTCACACACATTTTTTCGTCCATTCCGTGAAGACTAGAAAATTGGCAAGTTCTTACATATCACGTATTTTCCTTAGGACGAGAAGTTGGCCGGTGTTTTTACATTTCTGTTATGTTGGCATAACTGCCTATGAGACATAAAATATAATTCAGGGATCTGTTTAACAACTCTACATAGATCATAACGCATTTTAATGCTGACTTCCATGTCACATACCACCGGCGCCAGACATCATCAGTGCTCATCAAACATCTTGTGTCAATAGTGTCTTACTTATTAGTTTTATTGATTTGGTGGCCTTGTCAAATAAAGGTGCGTGATGACGATTCGGAATCTATAGTGACACAGGTAAAAGCGAAAAGTTTCTAAATCGATAGCCTAACCCTAAAGCAGACTGTATAATGAAAGTTATAGAAACAGATCTTTCCTGCATCAATACGAACTTTTTTTTTTCGAAGGAACCATGCCTGGCTAATTAACGGCTTAGGAGTTACTGAGGTTCAAAGTAGCACTTTAACATGGCATATATTTTCAGAATAGAATCCAGTATTAAAAAATAATATTTTTTACCCATATAACCTGATCGAAATTTTTAGGTAATTTTTAGAAAACTGCTTCAAAATTCCGACACGACTGTGTTTAAAATACGGGGATTGTTTACATTTACGCACCGAGCCAAAGAACGCTGAAAGTTGCGAGTCCCTCATGCGTGACATTTTCGTAAACCTCAAATGTATGCAAAAGCATTAATATTTTTGTCTTACTATAAAGATGATAAGGTTTTATTTGCTGTAACATAATAGATACAATTATGGATAGCAGGTAGTTTATTTTGGTGTGTATTTGTAGCTTTCGTGACGTCATTCTTTAACCGACCTGTAGAAGAATTCTTGGCAATTAATGATTTATTATGTTGTATGCTTCCTGAATTCCTCCGTGTAATGTACCTTTACACGTAACACAAAGGCGACACTAGGAAACGCCCTCCGTACTGTTTGAATATTACTACATAGGATGCGGCCAGACTGCGGTAGCGGTAATAAAATACGACTTAAGGCTGCTGTTACGTCGCTCATGCTATCTCGCTCGCACACACAAACATTTTTATTGATTGTAAAAAAATGAGTATACTTTTGATAAATGTGGTCTGCATCAAACGATGCATAATTAAATTACGGACTTTCAAATTAAATTTTTCTTCTCCTATCCGTAGTGTTTAACAAAGAAAAGTTGTTTCCAAAATAATTAATTTTGGAATCAAATTGTCTCGATTAAAAATTTTATACAGGATAAGAAAAATATGCCTTGACTATCCGCAATTTAATTATGCATCAAACTCTCAGACCATATTTATCAAAAGTATACGTATAGGAAGTTGAGTACCAATAAAATAAAAAAAACTCACTTGTGAATAATAGCAATGAAAAAGTCACAGTTTGATTACAGGTGTCATTATGTGCCTAATTGCGGTGAAATTAGAGCCATTTTATGAGCAAGTGTGTTGAAAAGAATATTCTTATCTTATCTTATCCTCTCGCCTTAATCTCCGAACATTTAGAGCGCCCGGAATTGTATGGGATTTATTGCGCTGCGCGAGCGAATAGTTAGGGGAAAAGTAGAAGTTTTTAAAATTATAGACATAAAAATCCTTTTAGACGGATAGATCGAGAACACTTTTAATAGAATTATGTCGACCGACGTCACTAACACCTTCAGTTATAGTCATTTTGGTATATTTTTTTATATTCCAAAACGCCGTGCAGCTCAAATACAACCATATCTAGTGATAATTTAGACACATGATCGCGATTTTGTTTGACGCTATGAAGCTTAAAAAAATCATAAAAATAATGACCGACGGCCCTACACAGAATATTGTAAAGTAATATATATTTCTTTTTAGATTTTAAACATTAGAGAGTAAAATGTATTTTAAAACACCTGATTTAGAGGTAACGTCGGAAAACTCAGCCTTAAAAACTTAACACAATCTAGAAAGAACAATGTAACTGCCCTTCGATTTGTCATAACTGCCAGAGACCGTTATTGTTACTTATATGTCGTCCTACTAGCGACTAAAGTTTATTCACTAAACGAATGGCAGCTAAATTGGCATTTCTAGCCTATTTTCAGTATTCAATTTCAAGAATCGGGTGCAGTTTTTTCTCTAGTTACGAATAAGACCACGGGTTTTTGGAGCCACACTCGTTGGACTGGACTAACGTTTTTTTTGGACGTCTTACTTCTGTGCCTTCTATTCTATTTTGTGGTAGAGCCGAGTGTTATTTATTGCACAACGAGCCAAGTTCAATGCCAATTGGTTGTGTGTACTTGTTATACCTATGTTGGCGATGGAAATTCGTCGTACTCTTTCATTATTGTGTCCAGTAGTTTGGTACGAGCGAGCAAAAGATAATTTTGATACTTAGATTTTTTGGAGTTGTGGTTGGCTCTCCGAGACGAAGTGAAGACTACGTTATCTCGACTGAATGAACTCAATTTAGGCTTATGCTATCTTTTCTAACACGTCCCCAAATTGTTCAAGTTCTATTTGGCAGAGTGATCGTCTCTTTAATTTAATCAAACCTTTATGTGGATTGAAAACAGACAGAAGGAATTTATCTAGTGCGTCCAATAGTTTTGTGATTATTGTAGGAATTTGGAACTTGATGCAGTGAATTTGATGAAGAATTGAGAAAGGAATGTTGCGTTGGACATGTAGATCGGATGAACGAAGAAAAATTACTAACGAAAGAAATATGTCGAGCGAATGTGGGTGAAAGGGACGTCCTAGGCGACTTCGACCAAATAGGGGATGTATTAGTAAAGGGCAAGATAAAAAGTACCCGAAACCGGCGTGCGTGTATGCAACAACTAATGTTGCATGCACGCACGAATGTTGATGAAGCGAAAGAGGTCTGTCAGAATCGTGACAAACCCTGGGCTTTGCCCACCCCTCCAGGATAGAGGCGTGAGTTTGTTATGTTTTATTTGGAACACAGCTCTGCGCGTAATTTACCCAGACAGATAACAGTGCACACTGGGGCGCTTATTATCTAAAGCGGGCACGTGAACTTCACGTGGGCGGCAAAAAGTGAGCCTAGGCAGCAAATACCGAGTAATCGACACTTCACAGTACACAACATTTGAATTGCAAATTCGACTATAACGTAACTTAGTAGAGTCCACAGATGTAAAGTCTGTTGTGCTGTCGACTGGACCCCTAGTTTGGAAGGCCCGTTCCACCCATACAAGGAGATACTGACCACTGGAATGTGTGTTGTTTGAAAAGTGAAATTGGCGCTAAAAGTGCGGTCACTTATTCGATTTGTTATTTTTCTCATTAAAATCTATGGATGGCGATGAGATTTTAGTATCGATCGACTTTATCCGGTCACCGCGATACAGGCTTGCCTAGTTTGGGGATCTCAGTGCCACGTATTATAGCCGCTGATGTTAAAGCTGTTGTTAGTCTTATGTTTTTAAAACATATCTCATATCATATCATATACTGCCGTCGAAGTGAATTACATCCCTGTTTATGTGGGTGGGTTATTCGGATTTGAGATTTTGGGAATACTACTATTCTATATATATATATTATTTTAATAGTAAATCCGTAGATGGTGTACGCCTGGTACATGCGGTGTGTGAAACGATGCGCTGGTAGCCTAGTGGGTAGAACATTGGACTCGGAAGCGGGAGACCCAGGTTCGATTCCCAGTGCGGGCATGTACCTATTTGTGAAGTTATAGTAGCATTACCACTAAGGAAAACATCGTGAGGAAACCTGAGTGTAAGAGCTATTCATATACCTCAGCGCTTGAAATCGCCAATCCGCGGTGGACACGCGTGGTGATTAAGCCCATACTCTCTCCCTGAGAGAAGGCCTGTGCCCTACAGTGGGACGTATATAGGCTGTTTATGCTTTATGCTAAATGATGTACAAGATGGTTAATTTTGGATTGCGTGCTAGATTACCAACAAATAGATAAATTTAGAATAGTAATAACGTAGGTGACACGGTCACTTGTGTACCAAACCCTTATAAAAACCGTCACGCCAAGACTGAGCTACTAAAATCTAGAAATAAAGAAATGGTGGATACAGTTGCTATCGTGCATTACAAATATATAATATCGTCTCATTTACATAATGCATACCGGTTACTGCGATCGCCAACCATCCTGCCAAGTGTGGGGATTATAGCAAAACCCCTCATGGTTATAAAAACCACGAAGGAGGCCTATGTCCTGCAGTGGGCGTTAAATGGCTGATGATGATGATGATGATGATTTACATAATGTGTGTTGACATTAACAACTGTATTTCTACTACTGGCTTGGTTGATACTAATTTACTAAGACTATATTGTTAAAAAGTATACGACTTTATTGTTGTATTGTATGTAGATTTTAGTGAAGCTGCTTAAATTACAAATGATTCGAGGGATTCAGCTTATTAAATATCTACGTATGTTTATAACCTACCACCAATGTATAGTCGACAGTATTTGAAGCTCTGTAGGCTTCTAGGCCTGTTACTTTTTTCCACTTTTCATTATATGCACCACGTTTGTTAGAAAGATTTCATCCTTATGCTTCACGCTATTGACTATTATGCCATATTGGAGCTGGTTGGAGCTATCATAGGCACGCGGGCGGTCGTTGTGATTTTGTAAAAATTGAAACAAAACAAATGTGTCGCTTTTCAAAAATTTTACAAAACCCGCTGAAGCGCGTACAAAAGCTGTCGTAGGCGATGCCTCTTAGATTCCCGGGTGTGGCAAGCGAATTTTTAAAAATAATTGAATGTAGTTGTGCTTCTTTTTTATTGTAGTATTTTCTGAGGTCAACACCAGCACTAGACATGATTAAACTGAATTTTAACGGATATTTACTCGTTTACTTTTCCATTTTACAATTTTCCAAAAATGTGGAACCTTTCACGATTTTGCATGGCTCCTGCGCAAGAATGACACGCAAAATCGTGAAGCGTTCCACATTTTTGGAAAATTGTAAAATGGAAAAGTAAACGAGTAAATATCCGTTAAAATTCATTTTTATCAAAGGAATGATTTCATTGACAAAAATTTGCTCTCTCCCGTATTAAGAGTACTTTCTCTCCAACTGAGATTTAAAAAAATCGCCATGGTATTTATGTATATTTTGCTCTCATTCGAGGGGCCACGTTTAAAGATAAATAATCCTGACAAAGTATTTTCTCTACAATTAATACTTCGTAATGTGATCATGATCAGTCAAAAAATATTTCTAGGCGTAAACGCCCCACACAATTTTTATCAAGGGCAAATCGACGTCACATAACATGCTGCGTGTGGCGTCTTATAATATAACGTATGAAGCTTTTATTAATAGATAGATAGATGGATAATACTTTATTGCACAACTAGAAAAAAAGAATTACATGTAAATTCTTATGTCTAAGAATTACATGTCAATATTTATATTTTATTAAATTTTTTTAGAAAACGTTCGTAATTCAAAAACTAAATCTAATACGTTTTTTATTATTATTAGAGTAACTTGATCTTTCGCATTTTAAGAGACTTGCAAAACGCGACAAAAATGTTTCTGTGTATTTTTATTCTTTGTGAGTTGTTGTACCTGTACCTGAATACAATTTCACCCCAATCTGATTTTAAATCAACTACCTACCGTACATACTCATAAATCTGAAATCTCAGCATAGTATCCGCGAATAGCGTACGCGTGCGGATATGTCTCATACTCTTTCTTCGGCAAATTTTTCAATATGAAGTTGCCTGGAAGAAATTGCTATTACCAATAAGGCTGCCAATTGTATCTTTTCTTTTATCACTGTTGTTAACATTTTTTCCGGTATACAATAGAGAATATTGTTTTCTTAAATGAGATAAAAGTTGTGCCTTGCACTGGGTCGTATTACAGTAACATTCCAGCAATAATAACTGCTTAAACTATGCTTAGGTGTACAATTTATTGTCCAAGGTTTAACCGCCTTGCAAGGTCATCTAGAACCGCAGAATGCTTTATGGTGTAAAGATTATTATCGCCTGTCAGAATTGATAGCGTAGAAGTAATAATGTGTAATAATAATTCATAATTCATTTATTTGTGGATCATAGGTAATTATTTTTTACATAATTGGTGTTCAGTCTTAAATTAGAGATCACTATGGTCCTACCTGTACATAGGCATACAAATATAATTAAGTTAATAAGGCAAAACAAGTTACAATGTGTCATTTAGAAAGTCGTCGATATTATAATAACATTTGTCAATAAGTAGATTTTTTAATGTCTTTCGAAATAAGTCTACATTTAATTCTTTGTACAGTGTTGGTATCTTGTTAAAGATTATAGGCGCCATGCACAGAATACTTTTTCGCATCAAAGTAGTTTGAGATGGATAAAGGCGTAGTCTATTTTCATTGCGGCGGTTCCTACGTACCGTGTCGCCTAGAGAGGGAAACAGATGAGGGTTATTTCGTACAAACATGGCTACCTCAAATATATATAAACACGGAAGTGTCAGAATCCGGTGGGTATGAAAAATGGGCTTGCAACTTTCTATGGACTTCATGCGAAACATGGATCGTATACATCTTTTTTGAGTTTTAAAAGCTAGCTCTTTATTAGTGGAATTGCCCCAGAATATTATACCGAATCTGAGAGTTGATTCAGCTAGACCGTAATAGGCAGTAAGGAGTGTCTCTATACTTACTGTTGTGGATAGTTTATGTAGTACAAACGCTGTAGAGCTTAGTTTTTTGCATAAGTTATCTATATGACTTTTCCAATTTAATTTGTTGTCTATAGTTAGACCAAGAAATTTTGTCGTTTCAACTTCATTTATAATGGTGTCGCGACACTTTAGACTGATGTCAGTAATCTTATTTGATCTTTGGGAAAAATGCATAATATTTGTTTTATTTAAATTGATTTTTAAATTATTATTATCGAGCCAGGAAACTACAGATGTCAGTGAATTATTAATGTCATTATTGTAATTGTTTATATTATCATTATATTTAATAGTAATGGTGCTGTCATCAGCAAATAATGTCATTGGGTGCACAGTTGTCTTCGGCAAATCATTAATGTAGATAATAAATAGAAGGGGTCCTAATACGCTACCTTGAGGCACACCATATGATATATTCCGCTCGTAAGATCTGTGTAGTTCTTCATTTTTGGTTTTGTAATTTACATTTGAGATTTCAACGATTTGGCGGCGGTTTGATAGGTATGATTGAATTAGCTTAAGAACATTGCCTCGCACCCCATATGATTCAAGCTTTTTAATTAGAGTTTTATGGTCGACGTAATCAAAAGCCTGGGTCATGTCGCAGTATATTGAGCAAACCGGAGTGGTCTTGTCAACCTGATACATGACATGTTTTATAAAATCAAATACTGCCATATTTATTGACTTGTGACGCCTGAAGCCTTTTTGTTCGTGGCAGAGCAGATTGTTTGTTTCGAAATAGTTGTTAATCTGGCTGTATAAATATTTCTCAAATATCTTTGAAAATATAGGTACTAATGCAATCGGTCTATAAAATTGCATTTCTTCTTTATTACCTTTTTTAAATATCGGTTTCGTAATAGTGAGTTTGAGGTCATCAGGAAATATTCCTTTTTCAATAGATACATTTATTATATGGCTCAGGGGATAGCAAATTAAATCATTTACAGTTTTTATGATTTTTGTCGAGATTCCGTCATGGCCGACGCTGTTTGTATTTTTTAAGTCTTTTATTATTTTGTAGACGTCATAAGGAGTGCTTCCTGCCATGAACATAGATTTTTGTGTGCTGTTTATAGCAGTAGTGATATTTTGTCCTGAATTGAGTATTGGTTTTATTTTATCAATAAAGTAATTATTGAAAGATTCTGCAATATGTGTAGGATTTATAATAAATTTATTGTCAATTTTAATTTTTGTGATTGGTTCTTTGGGTAAATTTAGACAACATTTGTTTATCACTTGCCATGTTGCTTTGCTTTTGTTGGTCGATAATTGTATTTTGTGGTTGTTTTGTGCTCGTTTTGTCAGATATATTATTTTTTTAAATAGGTTTGAATAATTTTGAAATTTTAGTTTGTTTATTTTAGTAGGTTGTAGTCTATATTTCCATAAGAGTTCATTCTTTTTTCTGCTGCAGATCTTGATTCCCCGAGATACCCAATTTGTTTTTGTTTTAACTTGTATTGTCACGTATTTTTCAGGAAAGCAGAGATTATAAAATAGTTTGAAGTGTTCCATGAAGATACTATACGCTGTAGTTGGATCATCACAATTGTAGACTTCAGAAAATGTCAGTTTGCTTAGGCAGTCATGGAATTTAACAACGTTTTCATGACTGTAATCTCGTTTTAACTTACGCCAAAACTTAAGTTTTAGAAGCTTTGGGACTGGAATTGTAAGTAGCTGAGCCGTATGATCAGATAGACCCAATTCTAAGACTTCCGTTTTACAGGTTTTTTTAATATTATGAGCGAAGTTATCTATACATGTTTGACTAATCAGACGAGTAGGTTGTCTGAAGGCTAATTTCAAGTTAAAATTTAATAATAGACATTCAAATTCAGTTGTTGTATTATTAGTTTTTATCATGTCAATGTTAAAGTCACCTGCTAGAACAGTATTATTGTACTTGAATTTGGAGATATATTTGAGCAGTTTTATTAATCTCGTGAAGAACTCATCCAAGTTTGTTTGTTTAGGGACCCTGTATATGCAAATGATAGCTATTTTGTAATCTACTAACTCAATGGCGCAGCATTCGAATGTGTTTACAAGAGAGTATTTGGCCACATCTGGTATCTCTTTCCAATTTAGGTTATTATTTACTAAGATGCAGGATCCACCTCTCTTTTTTTCCAATCGTGAATAATATGCTGACATTGTGTAGTCCGGTAGATGCATAAAGTGTTCATGGCCTGAGGGCATAAAGTGCTCCGTAATGCATATAACATCTATGGGCACCTTTTTGTCGTCAAGTTCATCCAGACTGACCTTCAGAGCGTCAGATTTGTTTAGAAGTCCAGCAATATTTTGATGCATAATATGTATATGCTTAGTCTCGAAAAAAACTCTGATCCTCGTGTTTAGCTTTCTCATCCATCTTGGCTGCGGTAGATGTTGTCGGTATTGAGTAATATGTGTCAATGAGTGCCTTCAAGTCAAATATGATTTGTTGTATGCCTTGTTTTATTAGTTTTCCCGTTCGGGCGGAGAACATATCGAGGGAAAGATTGTAGTTTGTGTCGAGAAAGAAGGCATATTTGTATGTCGCTATGTCTGAATGCAGGAGAGTGATAAACAGTTCCGCTCTATAGTTATAGATCAGAGCGCCACAGATATATGTAGGTGGGCATATTATTATATTTGTGTGTTTGAATTTGCTGAGGGTTTCTCTTATATCACAGACCAGACTCACGTAGTCCTGCGATACTTCAAAGTCCGCTTCTCCCAAGAGAATGACACAGAAGTCGTCATATGTAAAATTTGCGAGTTTATCTTCGAGTCCCAATAGAAGATTCCCTATACGTGCTGATGGTTTTGTGTGATGACAGTAGGCAAATTTCTTTTGAAAACATTCTGTTAGACTTGGCAACATATTATTATATTTTTTGTCGCTTATGATGCATAGTTGTGGTTTTCTGGCACCTTGTGTACACGAGTTCGTGTCGTATGTATCTGTTTTTTCTTCTACGGACAATTGTTGTGTTGGAGTGGCCGATACTTGATTAGTAGTTGGAAGGTTATCTTGTGTTTTAGTGTGAGGCTTTTTGGTAGCCTTGATATTTCTTCCAGTTTTTGGTGTTGATGGACAAACATTCTTATTCTTTAAATGACTTAGTTTTTGTGGCCTACTTGGCGTTTTCAGTTGTTTTGCAGGTGATGAAGTAAGCCTTTTAAGTAGCTCGTTTTGTTTTATCAAATCCTCATTGTTTGTTTGTAATGTCTTATTTTCAAGATTAAGAGTGGCTATTTCTTGATGTGCGCTTTCTAGCTCGGCCGTGAGACTATCAATCCTAGCTTTAAGTTGTAGGAGCTCTGTTTTTGTCTCCTCGTCGTCGTCAGATAATAATGGTAAGCTACTCGTGGTTCCATCTAAGTTTGATAACTCATTGAAGGAGTTAGCTGTTTTATTAATTTCGGATTCCGAACGGTTCCTGGTACGCCGGAACGTTATGTTTTCGATAAAGCTTTGCATGTTACAGTTGGTTATAGTAGATTCGGAAACAAAAATTTTTATCTGAAGTGGTTGGTAATCGTGGGATCGAACTCGGAACCTCACGCGCTGCGTTAACTCCGTCGTCGTGACCACTGAGCCAAGCGGTCAGTACAGAACACCTCGAATTTTAGAAGTCTATGTTAGATGTATTCGTAGTGTGTTTAAAAAAATAGACTGCCGTTATGTCGAGAGATGATTCATATCATAACACCAATCACACTGTTATTATTTTGATTTGTGTATTGATAGATTGAAAGTTGCACTTTATGATTTGGTTAGGTAGATTCGTATCACAGTTGCATAAGTTTTATTAGGAGATTGAGCACTATTTTATGGTGTTGTTTACTTTTTGTATGCAATTTTGTATTTGCAATTTTTGTACTTATTACACAGATTTGCTTGGAAATAATGTCTGCACTGGTTAGTTACACTTTTATTCACATGTTTAATTGCTCAAATCCACAAATTAATCCACAAATGCGTCACTTTTAATATTTAATAACATAGTTTCTCACAGAGGTAGTACCTTTCAGTTGGGTGATTCTACCCTACCTAGCAAGCCTAGATAATATCAAAGATTCAACCCATTTAGCAAATGCAAAGCCAGCTATTATTGCAGCAATCGTAAGTGAAGTAAAACCTCAGATTAATAGTAAAACAATGATAGAATAGATAGTGAGTGCAACTCCCAAAGATAGAATAGATAGTGAGTGCAACTCCCAAAGATAAGTCGATAATTAAACTACCATACAAACTTATCACGTGGAAATGAGTAAGCGATACTCGTGGATAGAGATATCGTTAAAGTAACATACGCAGCCTATATACGTCCCACTGTAGGGCACAGGCTTCTCTCAGAGGGAATATGGGCTTAATCGCCACGCGTGCCCACCGTGGATTGGCGATTTCAGGCGCTGAGGTATGCGAATAGCTCAGACCAGGTTTCATAACTTCACAAATGTACATAACTTAGAAAACCAAGTCATAGATAGACAGGTACATACCCGCACTGGGAATCGAACCTAGGTCTCTCGCTTGCGAGTCCAATGTTTTACCCACTAGGCTACCACCACACTCATTGAAAGTGTAGACTACAATAACTCAATAACAATTTTAAACATATCTTTTTTCTAACTTAGTTTCTTCTGTAACTTATTAACCTTAGAATATCTCTATGGCGTTAAGTACCTAAATGCATTCTTTCTTCAATGTCGCGATGAGATGTTCTGTACAGCCGACAGCACTTGTGCCTTTACATTTTAGTTGCAAAGTCGCCCATGGCGTAACTGACTGTAGAATCGATTGTAGAGTATATTTGTTGAGGTTCAACTATGATTCACACACTTCAATTCTAAGCTACGTTGCTATACTAATAAAATTATCTGAAAATAAGTGGATCAGTTAACTATGCTTCTACAAGACACAATAAATACATCATTCTGCACTGAAGTAATGTAGATTAGTCTAAGTATGACTCCTGTCTGTCTCTTTCTGGTGTACAATGAAAAACGTTGGTATCTTATAAGGTTAATGTAAATTACTTACCTACTTCAGTAGATGTCAGGCTTTTATCATGTTTGACGCCCATGCTGCCGCCCGATAACGATTGATATAAATGTGCAAACTAGGTATTTGTAATAATTTGATTAACGAGTATCAATACTAGGATCGCCGGACTAAAGCACATTGGCCAAATTTAAAAACCTATTTAGAGGCTAAAAATGCCCCTCAGCTCAGTTGGGAGAGCGCTGGCACAGCCAGAGGTCGCGAGCTCAAGTCCCGGCATGGGTGGAATTTTTAGCCTCTAAATAGGTTTTTAAAATTGTCCTCAGCACGGGTTAGTGCAACAAAAAGAATATAATTAGCCAAATTGTTAATTGTTTCATACCTCAAAAGTCTCTTAAATAGTAGTTTCTTTAAATTTTGTAGAAAAATCATGTCTTATGCAAATAAACGTGTTGTTGAGTAATTTTATGTATTTTTCACTTCTTAAAAAGTTGGTTCAAGTCCCGGCATGGGTGGAATTTTTAGCCTCTAAATCGGTTTTTAAATAGTTTATGTTTTAGTCTTATGTATTTGAGTCCGCCGACCGTATAGTCCTAGTTTTGGGTATAATATAATAACGGCAAAGCAGAGGGGATATATTTTTGTCAAAATATAACTAGCTATTGCCCGCGACTTCGTCCGCGTGGACTTTAAATAAGTTTCTAAATAAGTTACGGACACTTTTAGCACATATGAAATAAATATAGTAAAAAAATTGGTGTTCATTTACATACATCTTTATGTTGCCTAGCTCGAGTTTTCACTTTAAACGACTGCCCCTAGTGTCACATCCGAAAACTGGGGCTATAACAACAACACGTTTTGCAACCACTTTATGTTTATAATATTAATCTCTTCGATTATGTTTATAGTACAATCTCTTTACATATTATTACGTTGCGTTCTTCGCTTAGGTGGTATCATGACCAGCGGGGGGAGCACGATGTTTTATCGAGGCGGTTTATCTACAGAAAATAGCCGTTTTAACAAGTTTTGACGTCTATAGTAGGTTAACATATCGTTGCGAGCACAATGCATCGTTTTTATCCCAGTGCCGTGAGATAAAAAAACATCTGTCACTATAAGATAAACTTTATCGCAAATGCGAGCACGATGACAACATAAAAAGATATATTATCGACTTTTGACAGATTTTTCATTTAAATTTATCCCACTTATGAGAGGGGCATATAAACTTATATCTAGCATTTCTGTCAGTCATTCTACGAATAAAATCATCACATTTGTCATGATTTGTCCACTGGTGCCTCTTCGCGCCACCTACGCATCCCATTCGTGCCCTTCCTCTGTTTCTGCTCACTGACCAACGTCCAGTGGCCGTCTCCAGGGATTTAAGGACCCGTTCACTAACCTCCGTTTAGCCCTACTCCACGCAGCCAAGCACCCTCTGCCATCCTGCTCAGACCGTGGTCCAGTGCCTATCTCAATTAAAATAATAGTAGGTAAAATGTACCAGTCAACAAAAAAAATTAAAAATAAGAAACTTTAAACAAAGATTTAAACCGACGCACTAAAAAGGCAAAAATTATTTCTCTCTAATGAACTTGCATCCCAAGCCATTTACTCACCCCACAAATCATACCTAACTTCTACTAAGTACCTAAGTATGTATGGTGTAGGTAGTTACTACAAATGTATGGTTTCTAGGAAGTTTTCTGGAAAAAGCTTGACACAGACTCCTCCATTTTCGAAGTCCGTTAATAATAAAATGCTTTTGGTTATAAGTAAATCTATTATTTATTTTGTAACTTTAAACAATGAAATAGGTGGTTTACTACATAAATGGGTACCCAATGGAGAAAAGAAGCATGATATGTTTTCTTCTGAAAACGGGAAATTGTTACCAAACAAATAACAAATTAATATGTTTTTCACCTTTGATGTAATCTGTAACAAAAAAACAAGAAGTAAAAAAAATTGTAATGCATTTCCTAGGAGACTCTGGATATGCCCTTGAGCCTGCCTTGGCTGATGACGCCCATCACAGGAGAGGCCGAGTAGACTCCCGAGGCTCGGTACACACATTGCCATTGTGGAGCCCGAAACCCAGTAGAGGAGGAATGGCCAGCTCAATGGAACATTCCCTATGCTAGGCAACAGCCCAACGAGCTGCTATAGTTCCAAATTATATTTAACCCTTGAATGAATGTCCCTGTGCATGTAATATAAAAAAAATATAGTGGAACTTGGGTAATTAAGCATCCAATTTTGAGTTACTATTTTGAAAAAATAGGGTGTGCTGTGACTTTTTTATTGCTAAATTTAAAATATATTCAATTCGTACATACATATTCCTTTGTTTTAATATTTGATTTATTTGTAAGATTTGATTGATTGTAGCATAGACCAAATATGATTGTAGTCAGCGCGTTCAAAATATCCTGTAACAAATAAAGAGCATAATTAAAAAGGAGTCCAAAACATTCCAATAGCTTAAGACGAAAAGAAAAAAAGGTAAGACATGTTACCAAAATGATTTTAGATGCCCCTAAGAGCAAAAACCGATGCTAGACTGGATAGACCTTTATGGACTATCTATCCAAATAATGTAGGTATTCCACTGAGCATTGCCTAGGTACACATTTGCATTAGTTTGACAAGCATATTATTTACCTATTGTACTCGGTTGGTGATGGTGAGTCAAGTATTGAACTTAATTTAATATATCACTAGATAATAAGTACTATCAACACTTACATTCCACCACTGCTCAAAAAATGTCAAAAAACGCAAATTGAACGAATGTAATAGTGATTTTCGTAACATCGCTATTTGCCGATTCAGTGTTGTCATACCAATAAGCAGATAAAATAAAAGTCTATCTTATCTCCTATCTAAGGAAGATATGTATATCGAAGAGAAGTCATGCTCGGATATAATATCGTAATGTTTTAAAATTTTAACCTATCTATCTAGATAGGATAAGAAACATCGTGCTCCCCCCGCAGGCTTATAGAAGAGCTCAGGGCAGGCAGGCAACGTAAAACTTGCCGTTTGGCACCTCTTTTCACCCTCTTAGGGATCTTTTCTATGTACACAAAATTGTAATAGTGAACCATGAATTGTAGTTCTATGGAACAGGCCCATTGAAAATAATTTTATTATCTTCTACGAAGTTGATAAGTCCCATGTCTCTACACGAAAACAAAATTTCGCCGCCGTGTGTTGTCGTTCGTTCTTGATTTGCATAAATTACAAGCTGAGAAAAACAATGGTACGGGAATATTCCGTTTCCGAAATAACTTCAGATCATTGTAGTTGATTTGTCGAGAAGTGAGAGGCGTCGTACTTATGCGCTTTGGTCCGATGTGTGAATTTTTATGATAGATAGATGACAAACAATGGAGAACAATAGAGAACTTGCAGAAAATAAATTTTGATTTTATTTGAGAGCTTTATTTTAGAGTTATTTGAGTTTACGTGTCATGTCATGCCAGAAGCTTTATCAACATTTGAGTCATCTCGAATAGAGGCGTCGTGAATGGCAAAGCTAACTTGTCGTAAAATATTTACCACAGTTTTAGACTGCTTTTGCTTGTTTACAACATTATTTCAATTAGGTAACTAGGTATCATTTGTGTCATAATCAGCCGTACCGTTTATTTATGTAGAAATTTCCCGCTATAAGCGAATGTCAGCAAAAACAAACAACGCTCTAATATTAAAACGATATTTTATTAAAATGATATATTACGATATATCCACTATTTGTCTAAATTACATTTTGCATTAGGTTCCATGGGCATGTAACATGTATGTTTTGCTTGGGCTACTAAATAACGACTTCTAATTTCAAAATTCTAACAGTTGACTCTCACCTAGTTTTAACACATAATTAAGGCTTTAATAAGGGCTAACTAGCGCCGCCAATGAACAAAAAATCACATCTTTCACAATCCGTTTTTGCAAAAAAGTGAACGACAAAAATGTCTGTGTTGGTAACAGCAATTTTTAGAACCTACAGCTTAGAAATTAGGTTCAAGAATCTAGGCTACAATTTCAGCCGTTTTTGGCGTAAATGAAATTGTGGACTAGGTTCTTGGCCCTGGGCTCTAAGTTGTAGGTTCAAAAAATAGCTATCACTAATACAGAAAACTCTGTCGTTCACTTTTTTGGAAAAATGGATACAAACGAAGATGTAATTTTTTTTTCATTTTATTGTCTAGCAAAGCCCCAGACCACATTTATTAAAAGTATTACTTCCTTTTATGCAATCATCAAAAATATTAGAATATGCAAGCGAGGTGGATGCCAGACGAACCACCAGCCTAAACCTAGTAGTACCAATATTTTTTCAATAAGTTTTGCCTCCGGGAGTCACTTTTCGGTCAGCCTGTATACATTTAATTGTATGACGCCATCGTCTTCCACTATGGTAAAATCCGGGAGTCACTTTTCGGTCAGCCTGTATACATTTAATTGTATGACGCCATCGTCTTCCACTATGGTAAAATCAAGCACTCGACGAGATCATAAAACCGTTTATTCACTCTTTTATAGAGCACAATAAAATTCTCTGAATATGCGTAACGCCGTTGACGTAGACGCTTTTAGATTTACGATACGTTAAGTTTGATCGCTTCATTACTGTCTACTCTACTGTTATCCTGTTCCATGTCGATAAAGTCCCATGATGTTATTGATGATTACGAAATAAGTTTTATTTTTCAGCTGTGCTAGACAATTAAAGTCTTTATTGTAATTTATTGCTCCTGCGTAATGGTAATTTTATAGGCGTATTTAGAGCGGACACCCAACCTTCATCACAGGTAAAAGTATAAAGTATCACAAGGTTATCTATAGTGAGATGTGACATTTTAAGTTTGAAGCTTCAAGACAAGCGCCAACATTTGTGTACTTTGGTGGGTGTGTTTTTTTTAAATACTATCAATGGCAACAAATTGATAGTAGGGGTTGATAATTCTTGATTAAATAACGAGGAAAGATAAATAGATGGACACATAGAGAACACTTTATTGTTCATAAAAAAGGAAATTGCACAGATATTTTTTAATCTAAGAGTACAGAAGACAGCCTTTCCAGACAACCTTTGAAAAGAAATTGGTTGCTTCCTGCATTTTGGCAATATCTACCCACGTGTTGCGGGATTCAACGGTTTGTCTATACGAAGACCAAAGCCGAATAAAACTTTGTCGACCCCTTGTATCACGTAACTTTCCACTCTATCGGGTTAAGCATTTAGACGACTCCAAAGTGTCAAAATATGTATGTATTTGACGGTTCGGAGTAGGCGAAATCAGACAACTCCATACAGTAGAGTACTTACGTGGTCGCACACCAGGGCTTTTATTTTATGTTTCAGTTCGTTCTAAAACAGTTGAAAATAGTTACGTGTTTTGAAAGGCTTTGTTTACCCTCTGCCGAGAGCTTGAGGATCCGCCCCCTGAACAACCTCTAACAACGTTATGCATCTCAATTATTCAGTTTCGTCACCAGCTAACATTGCTCTCGTCCCTTGTCCGCAGACGGAGAGCGAGACGTCATGCGAGGAGGCCGCGCGGCTGACCGCCGAATCGCAGGCCGAGGCCGAAGAAGACGATGGATATGAATTCGGCGAAATCCCGCCCCCACCCGACGGTGGTTACGGATGGGTCGTAGTTTTCGCCTCCTTCATGTGCAACCTCGTTGTAGACGGCATTGCCTACACCTTCGGAATTTTCCTGCCAGAGTTCGTCACGTTCTTCGGGGAAGGCAAAGGAACGGTCGCCTGGGTCGGGAGTCTGCTGTCCGGAGTCTATTTGGCGGCCGGTGAGTTCTAAATTTGATTTTTTATCTATTGTTCGCTTGCCAGTGTTTTATAGAATTTTCGCGTAATTTCGCTGGGTTTGTAGCGCTGATGTTTTTGTTTGGGTTGAAAGTTGTTTGATTGTTTGCGGAGTTCTTAGCAAATTGTGAAGGTTGAAGGTGTTCAATATTATTACTTTTTCAAAATTATTTTGATTGAAGGAGTACTACTGTAAACAGTTTATTTACAAAAGGATTTAAATTGTAAGAACGTGTTGATGCGTTTCAATACCGAGCAATAAGTAGTATTAGGGGAACTCTACACAACTTATGTCTGCGTAATATGTTAGCATTGCTGTAATCATTAGGTAGGTGTCAGTTTCTAAGGACGGAAATGGGCAGACAATTTATGTTATGTTACACTTAGGTTCTTATTGTTAATGTTTTCTAGGAAACGTAAGCGTAGAAAAAGAGAGCCGGTTCTGTGACATGGGCTTGTTTTTCCAATGTAAAATGTTTTCTAAAATGTCCAAAAAATTGTTGCTCTGATACCAAAAAAATTGTTTCAGATCGACACGATGGACAATTGTGGGCCGATCTAATACTATGGGGAAATTTGGATTGAAGTGGTTTAATACGCTTTTATACCACAGAAGACATAGAAAAACTCAAGATTTTTAAAAAAAATAAAGCCGTAAATTTTTTTTTCGCCCTTTTTGGGGTCCCAAAAAGTGCAAAATTAACTGCGTAATAAACTAATAAATAAATAAAAATTCGATACCTATTGTTAGGAGCGTTCATTATAATATTTCTTTCAAATCACCCAAAATTAATGCAATATTATAAGGCGTTTCGTTCAAGTTGTGACGTCATAGTTTGAGTCCGATTTGTATGGCGCGTTTTTGTTCCACGTGACTAAAATGACTTTTCGCCAGGCCACATTATGTAAAGTATTTGGAGCAGAGAAAAAAAAATAACAAATTTATTTATCTTTTAACATAGCATCTCCGATTATATTATATTATTTTGTTCCGCAAGTACTCCATTGCGCCGTAAAAATATTATTGAATCCCAAAATTACTTATTTCATTGAATTTTGTTTTATTAAGGGGTGATTCGGGTACCCCTTAGGGTGCTCTGGACTTCCGCTTTAATTTTGTGTATGTTGCGATATGTAACATTGTGTATAATGTAATAATAATAATAATAACTTCCACACAAGACAATATATCGTGTAATGGTTGTGATCTGTTTTGTACACCAAATAAAACAAAACAAAACTTGACCTGGTCCCAAACTAGGATACCCTGTGCTATGGTAACCAGGCAAGGACATCAGCATCACAAATATGGAAATACACCCAGACTAAGGCCATTTGTACAAATGTACGGCGGCCCCCGGTGGGAATCGAACCCACGACCACTGTCTTGGTAGTAAGCGCCCTAACCGCTAGTCCAACGAGGCAGTCGCTGAATGTATGCTTTCTAATTCATTGTGTCTATCTTGACATGTTGACTATCTTGAAAATTATGCGCAGAACTTTGCTTAGCAACCGGTAATCGGTGCGATATCCTGCTGAACTGACCTGATTAGGAGAATTTATCACCTGATTTACTTTTCGATTTCAAGCTTAATTTGTGTAATCTTCAAGGTTGGATGCGTCACGTTCGCGGCATACGGACAATAATTCAATTCAATTCAATTCAAATATTTTTATTCATTGTAAAAACAGAATGTTTACTTAATGAACGTCAAAGTTGTTAGTTTCACAATTAATGGATTATGTGGAGAAGAAGCTAACAAAGAAACTCCACATTTATTCTTTTCAAAACACGTTTTAACTTAATTAACAGAGTTTATAAATTGAATATTATAAATTGACAGTTGAAAATATTGCGTTTGAAGGTTCTATTAGTTGTTATCTGTCGATACACGTGCGTGATTTTATCCTTGTAACCTGACGTGTAGGTAAAGACTTCTTTTGGCTCAATCTCAAAACAAAATTCGTCTTCTCTTTGATAAATCCTAATGTAGGTCTCTGGGGAGTGTGACATTTGTCTCTCTGTTAAAGACATCTGACTTCGATTGTTCCTAACTGTTACCGACATAGAATTCGGCGGTTAGATTTCCAAAGCAAATCATCTATACTAATATTATATGTTTTTATGCAGGGAGTAATCTCCGAAAATACTTATCCGATTGCAAAAATTCTTTAACCAGTACTTAGAATGGACTTTCAGGGTGGACATAAGGGACATTTATTAAACAAATTTTCAGACAACAAGCAACGTAATGGAAATCATGATTTCACAACTCGACATTCCATATAAAAATGTTTCACAAACCTTACGTCTCATAAAGGAATTCTTTCTTATAATGTCATTTGGCAACGGAACATTAGTTAAGTTTTCGTAAAATAAATGCATTAAATCTACAAAGCTCTGTTAATATTCTTTAAGAAATTCAGTTCCCGCAACTTAAAAAAAAGGGGACGGAGGCTGCAGGGGGGGCGAAGCAGTAGATATTGTAGAAGTTATCGTCATCAATCGGCGAAGATTTCAAACTGACAGTTGGATATACAACGTGTCCCAAAATTCAACGGAAAGGCGCTGAGGTATGTAAATAGCTCAGACACTCAGGTTTCCTCACGATGTTTTCCTTCATAGTTGGCGAGTGGTATTGCTACTATAACTTCACAAATGTACATAACTTAGAAAACAAAGTCATAGGTACATGCCCGCACTGGGAATCGGACCTGGGTCTCCCGCTTCCGAGTCCAATGTTCTACCGCTTTTTTAAAATTTAACAAAATGTTCACGGTAGTTAAAAGTATCATAAATACATTTTCAAGGATTTCAATTTTCTTGTAACTGAAAAAAAGCTTTTTTTTTCTAGAGTAGTCATGAGCAGGAGCACCGTCTCATCATCAACCCATTATGTCCCCACCGAGGGGCACGGGTCTCTTCCCTGAGGAAGGTATAGGCCATACTCCACCACGGGGGCCAAGTCCGGATTGGTGGAGGCTTATAGACTAGTGGCTCGTCTACTGTCAGAAGTTGTCAAGCCGCCCTAAGGCCTCTGACTTGGCTTAACGACTGCCATCTATCGACGGCAGCCGGCACCAACAGCTTAACGTGCCTTGCGAAGCACGGAACCGCTCGGAAAAATGCCACTAGCGTTAGGCATAGACGGCGACCCATCCATGCACTGAACGCGCCCTGTGTTGCTTAACCTTCGTGATCGTTTAAGATCACTCAGGCGGCCGGGACTACGAGCGATTCCCGGAGCACCGTCTAGTGCCCGCTTATCCTTGAATTTTGGGACACTTTGTATATGAGAAAGGAACTATTAAGCAACAACGTGCAACTTTATCAAAAGCACAGTGCAACGACTGCACATATCAAAGGGCTTATATCTACATGTTAGAACAAACTGACACAATGACCTGTCTGCGCATTTCGCAATCGATTGATTTATAATGCCTATTGTTTGATAACGTATTTTACTTCCAAAGTGCCTACTGGTTAGGGAAGTGACATACCACCGATTTCTGAATTGAGAAATTCACTTAGTAAATAAAGCATATTATGGCTGTCCCGTTCGTTATTGAGCAATCGGAAAAGAAAACAGAAACTGTCTGTTATTGTTATGGAGGACGAATGACAGTAATGGAATGAATAAAGTGATAGTTTCCAATAACTTCGTATAATTTTTTACAGAGAACCCATCCGTACTCTTGGTAATAGTCATATTCACACCATTTCAATTCCAGAGGATCCTTGTTCTGGAACTCAATGTATGCAGGGTATATCATAATTGCTTTATTTTCCCAAGAATAGGAGATACTGCCCATCAATATGAACAACTTTTTGATAAAAGGGCAACTTCGTAATTTGGAAAAAAAAATGCCAGTTTGGGGCGACTGATCGCGCACGCAGAAGCTGTTCCATACCTAAGTTCTAAGGCTATTCAAGTGTTCATTGATTACATAAGATATTTTAAGGATTGATATAAGGCTTATTTTGTTCTTACATAGAGAGAAGAGGGTCTCAGAAAGTGGTTAAAATTGTTTTATGAAGTAAATGAACTGCCTGAGTGGCAAACCCTTAGTCTCTACCTACCTCTCCAGGATACAGGTATGGGTTCAAATGTGTATGTATGAACTGCCTTACAATTTTTTTACATTAAAAGGTATGAAACGGCTAAAATTTTCGGAAATAGAACCGTTTTCGAGAAGATGAGAAGTTTTTTTATACATCCTGTATAATTCATTTCAAATAGAAATATTTTAAATCGGTATTAGTGTTTTAGGAACAAGGTTTCGGATGTTGGCAACGTTATAACTGCATTAGCATAGATGCCCGCTGGTTTACTAAGAACTGAGATTATGTAGTTACAACTGCGATTAACGAAGCCAGATGGAATTGTAGGCCTTATTAAAAATACGGCCCTATGTCTAATGGAAATACCGAGGCCAAGTGTACTACGTACTTTTATTCAGTTTTTCTTTATTGATTTTAAACTGTAAACACACACATTTTACACTAAACAATTTTAATTTTTTTTTTATACTATCAACGTCAAGAAAGTGACTATATGTCTTGAATGAAGAAGTTGTAGAACCCGCCAGATAACTTGATCAAAAATCCGCGCAGTCGGAATGAGCTTGCGACGAACACGCAAGAGCAGTTTTTTTAAACTATTGTTTGTTGATTTGACGAAAATCCGAAGAATTCTAAATCACATCCCGCGTCCACCGCCACAGTGAGATCCGAAATACGCCCATTCGAAGTCAAAGTCATTTGTTCAAGTTATTTGTCTTACATTACACTAAAATGTGTGTCAATGCAGGCATTTCAAGTATTAAGTGGCCTTGCAAATAGATTTTCCTCATTTCAATATTTTATTTACCATCTTCAGTGTTGCATTTAGATATTTGTAATAAGTGGTTTTGTTATCGGCACGTTGACTGTGATTTAGCAACAGTACAATCTTGAGTTTAATCGCCTTTATTGTGTACAAATAATATTATTCCTGTGGGCTAGGCCGACTAAGATGTCAGGATGGTATAGATGCCAGGCAAGCTTGCTCCATCTAAAACAATGTTCCAGGCACTGCAGCGGCCGAGTGGTCCCTTCACCCATCTAGTGTGAGTGAAGGTGCCACTGGACGCTCTGTATAAATCATCTCATTACGCTGATGCAAGGGCTTAAGTTTTTTTTGTGTACAAAAGCAGAAATGGCGTAAAACATAACATAACATAACATAAGCAGCCTATACCTATATACGTCCCACTGTAGGGCACAGGCCTTCTCTCAGGGACAGAGTATGGGCTTAATCTCCACGCGTGCCCACGGCGAATTAGCGATTTCAAGCGCTCAGGTATGTGAATAGCTCAGACACTCAGGTTTCCTCACGATGTTTTCCTTCACGGTAAGCGAGTGGTATTTTGCTACTATAAATTCACTTAATATTAACATGTTTAATATAAATTCTCACAGGTTTCTGTTGTAGACACTTTTGAGTTTGGTTCTCAGTTCACTCTTTCAGATTTTTCTGTTGACAATGATGCATGGTGATACTTATTGATTAACAAACTTTAAAAATGGTAATTATTATTAAAGAAAAGCACTGGACAACTATTTGTCTCTTGCTCACACAATATTGCCGTCTTTATTATGGAAGCAAGAAGCAAATAGTTTCTCAGTCTCTTTATTTAATTAACCCCGCTATAACACGCGAGACAAAAAAAGAACTGCGCCAAACACCGATGCGAATGTGCTTCAACTTGTGTGTAAACTGGCATTTGGGTTTTCGGTCTTTGTAATATACCTTCACACATCACATACACTCACGCCGGTATCCCGGAGGGGAGCGCAGAGACCAGGCTTTGCCACTTGTCGGCATACTGACAAACCTCTTTCGCTACAACAATCCCTTTTTAATCCCCATCTACCGACTATAAATTCTTCCTGCAATCCACTCCCTCCAAAGGTTGCCTGGAAGAGATCGCTCTAAGCGATAAGACCGCCACTACTTAGAAACAAAAAACTATCTGTAATTCTTTCTCTTGGTTGTGCAATAAAGTGTTCTCTATCTATCTTTAACCACACCCCCATTCCTGCCAGGTCCGATCGTCTCGGCGCTATGCAACAAGTACGGCTGCCGCGCGGTGTGCATTGCGGGCTCGCTCATCGCGTCATCGGCCTTCGTCGCGTCTACCTTCTGTAAGAACGTGGGATGGATGATGTTTACCTACGGAATACTCGGAGGTGAGTGTTAAGAGTAAGAGAATCGACGAGAATGACGCATTCGTCAATGGCTAATATCCAATCGAGACTATCCTCCATATTAACAAATCCTGAACAAAACGCTAACTGGCGCCACCAATGATAAACATTTTTGAGTATTTTAGTATCGACATAACTATGTAGCTTTATGAATTTTTTTTTCTAAAAAAACCCATCATCCTTCCTTAACCAACCTTAATAAGCCGAACTACCAAGCCTTTTAAGACTAATTTTTAAAATTATTTTTCTTTGTTCGGCTTCGGCTGATAGAAATAATTATATCTTACATTATGAAAAATTAAAAAAAAATATCATATCTTCTTTTACAGATCGTATTTGCAAAAACAGTCTGTATAATCTCTCAATCATGTTAACTGTGATTTTTGGACCCACGACAAAGAACCTAGGATCACGAACCTGGGTCTAGATAGCTAAATGCCAAAAACGGCCGTTATTGGCGTTAATGCTATCGAGTCCTAGGTTTTTTGCCTTAGGTTCACAGCCATGGGTCCTAAAAATCACTATTATCACACACTAAAATCACACAAAGATTACACTCTTTGCAAATTAGATCTGTAAAGAAAATATGATTTTTTTTCAACGGTTGTACTAGTGTTACTCCCTGGAGCCCCTTAAGCAACAGACTTGTCTGTTCCACTATCTCTATATTTACGTTTCTCAACACATTTGTGACTTTTATTCTATTACAATTATATAATATTATCTTTCCCTTTAACCTTTATGTGGACACACGTGTAGTCTACCGGGAACATTACTCTATGTGAGATATTTGATGTAGAATGTATACTCAGTACCATTGGCGCAAATAGGGTTAATTCCAGGGGGTCTGCCTCCACCAAAACTCAAAGCATGTTTGTGTCGTTGGATCTTTTGATAATGCGAATCTTAGATAATAACCTAGGATATTAGTGAAGAGACGGATAGTAGACTACAGAATTATTTCTCTATCGTCCCTAGGACCATCGCTAAGATACGTGTTCGTTTTGGGATGTTTTGACTGCTGATTGTCCTGTTTCATTGCATAGTTGAGTGATTGCTTTGTTTTAATTGGTCAAGGGCGTGGCATCTAAGTTGTTACATAAGATTTCCTAGACTACTTGAGAGATCGGTGGTCTTCTAGATTAAAATCTTAACTAAGCTCATAAATATCTCTATTCATAGATATTAAACAGTATCTCTCTATCTCCAATACTAAGAACAATTTCGCCTAATAAAGTTAGCCTCGTTCACATCGCAAATTCCCGTAAACGTCATTTTCTTCCTTTTAGATTGCTGTTCTATAGTATAACAGGTAGATAAAACTGACCTCAATCAAACCAAAACGTGTGGGGAGGCTTGCTAGTATGAACGTAGTTAAGACTGTTCTTACGTGGAGCATGCTATCTTGACATTTTTAATTATCGTAAAACATGAGTAAACTTTTGATAAATGTGGTCTGAGGGTTTGATGCATAATTAAATTACGGACATTTTACATATATTTTTGTTTTTCCGATACGTAGTTTTTAATAAAGAAAAGTTGTTTCCAAAATAATAATTTTTTGGAATAAAATTTTCTCAATGAAATACTTAGTGCAATATGCCTTGAATATCTGCAATTTAATTATCGATTAAAATCTCAGACCACATTTATTAAAAGTTTACTCATATTAATACAATATTTAAAAAATGTTAAATTGTGCGAGCTCCACGTAACAGCAGCCTTGAAGTCATATCTACGTGACTGACCCCCGGTTTCTCGAACACTAACAAGCTTTTAATCTACTGTAAACAGCTTTCAGTGGTTTTTTTTGTATGTACTTTGGTCAATTGACAGCTGTTAACAGTAGATTAACAGCGTGTTAGTGTACGAGAAACTGGGGGTGAGATTTCTGTTGTCAACCTTTTGTGCTGAATATCCTCAGCCACGCTTTTAGTAACTTACCTCATTTATTAATGATAACAACTTTATCTAGCTGAGTTTGTCTGACCTATAATTTAGTTAGTAGCGAGCGTGGCTGTTTGCTATTTTCTGCCTCCTCTAGAAGAAATATCGAAAAAGAAATCGAGGTAGCACGCGGAGGCGCTTATTTCACCCATCCTTTAAAAGTTCGTAAAAATCTAAACTTTTTTGGATAGACATGAAGATTTTGTTACAGTGTAATCCCATGAACAATTCAGAGGTAGTTTTCAAATAAACCTTATTCCCTAATCCCAGAGACGTGACTTCCCTGGTAACAAAATTTGCTTGTTTCGCGATAAATAGTTTAGGTTAGTTCATTTCTATTCTGGAACGACAGAAGGTACCGACTGAGGAGCACGGAATGCTACTACAAAAAGAAATACGCTTCAGAAGTAAAATATTTTTAAACTGTTGACTCTTACTAAGGGTATCTATTTGTCACCGAAGTCTTTGTTCCGACATGCGAAATCGGTTGCTCCTTGAGGAAGACTCCTATTGAATTTAACCGATACGTGGAAGCGATTCGACACATTGCACGCTTTTTAGAAATAAATAGAGTAATGAACGTGATGATGATTGTACTACTCAGACAGCCTCTAAAGTCGGCATCAGACTCGGCTTTTCGGCAACATTTCGGCTCTCAGACGAAAAAGATACTCGTACAATCCAGCTCACACCAAATTCTGGTGGACGCACTTATTTCGTTTTCCACATTCAATTGAATCCTTCCAATGGCAATGGTCGATCAATCGACGAATTAATTGGCAATGACAAAGAATGTATTAGGAGCTAGCATTCCGCTTGGCATTTGGTAGCGGCGTGATTGGGGTGTGAAAGGACCGAAGGTCAGCGGTATTTCTGTTGAAAATTGGAGTTATTACATTATTGCCAACGAAGTTTTACATTTACCTTTAAAACTGGTTTGTTATTCATTAACCAGAGTTAAAAGCGTCTTATTTGAATCGGTGCTGCCCATAATTGGTGGTCTAATCTATGTTTAGTATATGATAACCAGACAAGGACATCACAAACATGGAAAACACACCCAGGCTGAGGCTATTTCTACAAATCAATATACGGCGGACCCCAGCAGCAATCAAACCCGCGCACGACCCCTGTCTTTCTTGATAATTAAACGTGTTACTGCTAGACCAACGAGGCTTCGGTCCGCCATTATATATGCTAGATGTACTAGATGACGCTGGATAGATGTTTGGGAAGAAAACCTACTTTAACGCCAGGTGGGAGGGTCGGGATGTAGCATAAAATAGCGAGAGGTTGCCATCTATACATTGGAGAGGCCAAGAATGCAGTGATCCTGTGCCAGTGATAACATGAAAAATAATTATTGAAAAAATAAATAGATACAAACTTGCAACAGCGGCAGCTCCCCATCAGATAGTCTGACGACCTGGTTACGGTGGCGGGGAGAAGGGATGCGGGCGGCACAAGACCGGGAAGTTTGGAAAACCATGAGGGAGGCCTATGTCCTGCAGTGGGCGTCAAATAACTGATGATAATGATGACGATGATGCAACAGAAGTGGTCTCCATACTATACGGGTATAGGGTTGCCAGGCCCAAAACCGGACTCGGGTCCATATTTAGCCGGACACTTAGTCCTGAAAGCCTGACACGCTTTGGCCACGAGCCCGCGCCGGCATAATCGCAAATTTTGCGTATATGTACGCGCGATCATCTTTCGACTAAAAGGCTAACAAAAGCCGGACAGGCCCGATTTGAATATATTGGCAGGACACGACTGTAAAAAGGAGGATATGGTAGCCGGATATCTGGCAACCCCAAGCGGATGTTTAGTTGTGGCTCATGAGTACGACAATGAAACTTCTGTTCATTTTCATAGCGACTCAATTATACTGCCAGTGGCGGTTGAGACCGAACGTGAGTGTTATGTTAATTGTGGCCCGTTGGCTGTTGGCCTTGGCACATTGGCCCGTTTGGACCAACACGCCTAACATGATCGCTCGACCGGCACGCTGATGCGATTGTCCTTCAAAGGCCATCAATGTGCATTGTTCTATTTCAAAGTAGGTTCATACAACATATCAAGTAGGTCTCGGGCTATAACAATTATACATGACATTAGCGATGAATTCCATGATTAGTTAAGTTACGAGATTTTTTTCTTTAATTTTAAGGCATAGACCATTTGGTCTAATACGCAGTTTTTTTTCAAGTAAAAAAATATATATAAGTCATATTACTGTTTTAAATATAAATATTCCTAACATTTTTATGTAAGTAAATTGTCGTGCACATACTGCACTGCATGAAGTTTCAGATTGGGAACTCATAAATATATACCTACCCGAGTGCATAGTGTTCCATATTTGGAGCAAAACTATTTCTTAAAGTATCTTATTTATACTTTTACATTTTTATTTCTTTTTTTTCCTGAGTTATAAATATCATGTTATATTTTTTCAAACATATAAAAAAATCCTTTATTTAAACGTTCTTTATTTTCAAAATAAAAAAAAGCACTGATATAAAATTGGTAATACATTTAAAGAGTCAAACTTGGGTCGATGGTTGAGTCTAAGGATCCCGAACTGAAACCCATTTTTCGTAGGTAACAAAGGTAAATAATATAAATATGGTATGGTACCCTCGGTGCGCAAATCAGACTCGCACATGGCTAGCTTATGTCGACTGGCGTGGAGGTTGGAAAGTACTGCCTAAAGTGTACTTTTCCGCTAAAGAATTTGCTCACAGCTCGCCGCTTTATTTTCACATTATTTGGTGTAACAAAATCCTCTTACCTTCCCGAAAGTGGTTTCAATCTGATTTTGACATATATATATATATAGATAGATCATCATCATCATCATCATTCAGCCACAGGAAGTCCACTGCTGGACATAGGCCTCCTCCATGGATTTCCAAAAATACCGGTTGGAAGCGGCTTGCATCCAGCGTCTTCCTGCCACTTGGATGAGGTCATCTGTTCATCTTGTGGCTGGTCGGCCTACGCTGCGCTTGCCGATGTGTGGTCTCAATTCGAGATAGATCTGTAGGTTTATGTATTTATTTATCGTATCAAGTATTTATTTATTATTATGTTGTATTTGTATAATATTTCCCCCCTATTACATTTTATATATCTAGGTCTTAATAAGTAATTAGTAAGTATATTTAATATTTTACGAGTAAGTTGCAATACCTGTTAATGTTCTCTTCAAAACTTAGGTTAGCTGGTAGATAATGCTAAGTAGCATTAAGGTCGCCTATGTGCAAAACTGCCTGTTTAAATGCAATAAAGGATTTAATAATAATAATTACCGGTGGCCAACTAGGATAGGTTTATGAAATTTATTTTGTATTTTTTTATATTTTTTACTTCTTATATGATTTTATATATAAGCCTATTCTGAGTTATGAAAATAAATAAAGAGAATAATAATAATAGATGATAGATTGATAAAAAAATGTTTTTGCTGTATCACTGCAAACTACTGCAGACTACTTCACTTTAGTGAACCGGTTGGAAGTAAACCGGTCCTGTGAAGGGAAACCTAAAAGAAACCATGTGATAAAAGCTGTGATGATTGAATTTAATTTGATGGTTTTTACAAACATACATAAACTCACGCCTGTATCCCAGACGGGTAGGCGGAGACCAGGGACTGCCACGATCCCGACAGATCACTTTCGCTTCCTCAACATTCATTAATAATTTTATCTTGCCCTTTGATGGTTTTTCTCAGAGTTAAATAATCATATTTTTTAATTTATATAAATACAATATAATTTAATCCCATTTATTGATAATTATTTTTTATTATGAGTGCCTCTCGCTGGATACTACTAAATATTGTGTAAGTAGCTAAACGATTTTTTTATTTTTTGTTTAGTCTCCATGTTTTGTTATAAGTATAACGTTCTCTTTTGAAATCCGTAAGCGTTTTATATTATAGTAAGTACACAGGGACGGGCTAAAAATCCGCGGGGTGATGATGCATGCAATCACAGCACTAAGCTGAGCCCTATCCTTTTTAGGGATCCGTAGTCAACAAGGAGCCCTTATAGTTTCGCCATGTCCGTCCGGTCGGTCTCTCTGTCTGTCTGTCCGTGGCTTAGCACAGAGAATGTAAGTACTAGAGAGCTGTAATTTGGCATATACATATTTATTAAGTCGACAAAACGGTAGAATAAAAGTGAAGTTGTAGTAGCAATACCACTCGCAAACTGTGACGGAAAACATCGTGAGGAAACCTCAGCGCTTGCTACTTGCAATGGCCCGACTATGAGGCTAAGTACGGAAATGTCTAACCAGAACTATACCTGTATAAACTGCAGTGTTATTTGGCTACGAGTCGATTGAGAAATCTGATTTTAATGTGGTCGAGAACTGTAGCATAAAACGAAGCGTCTTTTGTTTTTTTTTCAAATTAGAGGAGTATGAATACCCAGCTTAGGGAGGGATTTCCACTCACCTTTCGCGACTGTGTATTAGAATAATCAATACTCGGTCCACAAAGGTGCTTGAACTGAAAAGGTGTTCGGTATTCCCTCCCTGACTTCACAAAGATAATTGGTTAGGATTTTCCACGGCCACCCATACTGAATTTTTAAGTCACGTTTTTACTGTTTGTTTGAGCAATTTTGCTCTTTGTTTGAGATTAATTTTTCGTTTGAGCAAACTGAGTGTGCTTTGTAAACTGGGCGTACTACACAAAGAAATTGCTAACCTGCTTTATGTTTTGAACGAATTGTACCTAACTGAAAACAACACATAGGGTTTGTGATATCGAATCCTGGCGTGTACTTATACGGCAGTGACTTTGTTTTTTTAAAGTTACGTACTTTTATTAACATAAGCAGCATATATACGTCTCATGGTAGGGCACAGGCCTTCTCTCAGTGAGAGAGTATGGGCTTAATCACCACGCGTGGTGATTAAGCCCATACTCGCGATTGGCGACTTCAAGCGTTGAGGTATGTGAATAGCTCAAACACTCAGGTTTCCTCATGATGTTTTCCTTCACAGCTAGCGAGTCGTATTGCTACTATACCTTCACAAATGTACATAACTTAGAAAACAAAGTCATAGGTACATGTCCGCATTGGGAATCGAACCTGGGTCTCTGGCTTCCGAGTCTAATGCACCATGTACATGCATGTACTTGTGTTAATTTATAGAATAGCTGTCTATCTAATACCTTTAAACGAGAAATTCTTGTGTGTGTATATATATAAAAAATAAAACAAGGCATATATTTATATATAGGTTTTATTTTTAGAAAACGTCGTTTTTTCCGTGTTTTCAGGCAATGAAAAACTGCTACAATATCATTAGAATACGTTAGGCACATTTCGCCACTATCTACGGGGTTGTAATAGCACTCTCTGAGAGAAGGCCTGTGCCCCCTAGTGGGACGTAAACAGGCTGCTTCATCATCATCAGCCATTGGACGCCCACTGCAGGACATAGGCCTCCCTCATGATTTTCATAACCACGAGGGGTTTTGCCATAATCGCCACGCTTGGCAGGCGGGTTGGCGATCGCAGTATGCGGTTGGAGTCTCAGGAAGACGCTGCTGCCCGTCTCTTGCATATTGATTTCCTTAGTCGCCTTTTACGACATCCACGGGAGGAGATGGAGTGACGCTATTCTTAATCCGGTGCCACACGGTGCCACCAAGGCTGCTTATTCAATAGTATTGTTTATTTACAAGACTGCAGTCAGCTTAAACCCTCCCCCACGAATAAGGTACTAAGTTTCCCTCTCATTTGTAATTCAGTGCATCCCCCGTTAACTTCCAACTTTCTCGGCTCACCGTGCGGCCAAGTTCCATCGCAGCCCAGTCAAGGTCAGTGGATTGTGGCCTGAAGGCTGGCACGTCGCCAAGCTGGCCAGACGATGTGGCGCCGCGGCGCGCCGCCGCTAACGACTCTTTTTCAATCGCTTACGCTTCAATCTCGACAATTGCACTGACTCAATGGTTTTTCACGCGCTACAGGTGATTTTTAGGGTTCCCTTACCTTATAAGTAAAAACGAAACCCTTATGTAACTCTTGAGACACGTTTTCTTTGGAATGGGTAGAGTAAAGTTGTATAACTTGTGTTGAAGTGGTATGTATACATAATGGAGAGTTGTTATTAAGTTGAAATGTGTACCAAGTGCGAATGTATGTGTACAAATGTATGCCTACGAATTATTCACATATATGTCAGGTGTGAAAAATTCATACTTCGGGAAAGTCGACGTAATCAAAAGATTCAAGGTAATCAAAAAATGTATGTCAAAATATTCATACAATTCAAGTCACTGTCGAACCCTATAGAGTAGGCACTTCCCGTTGGTCTACAATACATATGAAAATTTGCAAGAAGCAAGGTAAAGCACAAGTAAAGGAACAAATGCGACAGTTTGAGATTTGTTCTTATACCACATAAAAATATGTATTAGTATTGGATTACTTTTGCAGTTGGGATGTATGGTAGACCATTATTATCAACTTAAATTTAAGTTTGTAATCGTGTCTTCGGCATCGAGCACGACTCCTGCTAGTACTTCGTCTGCTCTTTAGGCTTCCGTAGTCAACAAGGAACCCTTATAGTCTCGCCATGTCCGTCTGTCTCTCTGTCTGTCTGTTTGTGCGCGGTTTAGCACAGAGGCGATATGTACTAGAGAGCTGAAATTTGGCATAGATATACCTATTTACTACGCCGACAAAACGGTAGAATAAAATCTCGGAAACAAAATAGTTCTCCCCTCCCCTACACCTAAATTAGGAAGGCCTTTTTTTCTCGCCCATACTGTGGGTATCTTTGGATTGGTCGTTTAAAAATATTGTAGATGTGGCAAGACCACTTTTTGATTTAGGGTTCCGTTCACGAAATATTAAGCTTTAATCTGTAGAATTCTAAATGACCCGATCGGGCCACCGTAACAATAGCTTTTAATTGTTCTTTTCAAGGTCTAACGGGTTAAAGCGCAATTTTTTGTCAGAGTAGGGCGTCCCCCCTTTCCCTCTCCTGGCTAAACGGTTGATTGTAGAAACTTGAAAATTCTGGCCCGTAGTATACATTTATAATGAACTTATAAGGAAAACTATCACGGCTTAGAAGGCTTTACAAGTTAACGAGTAATAGGCGACCAAGTTATAAAAGGAAAATTTCGTACAAATTCCATTGAAAATTGCTTTCACAAAGTCGTTAGTTCTCTAAAGCAGATAAAATGCCCCCTTCTATTGGCCCGCACGCACTTGGCTGTTTTTTTTCTTACTCTGATTAAAAAGAAGCGTTTTCATAGGCATAATAATGTGGTAAAGTTTTCATAGGCATAATTTTATATATTTTTTTATATTTATTTAGTAATCCAACAGGCTCTAAAATTTATAAAATACATTAATTTACCTTAAAAAAATGTATACGGCCCAGTTACAGGTTTACCTTAAATTATGTAACTAAAACAGGAAACGGAACTCGCAAACGGGACTTATAAGCTATTCATAACAAGTACTTGACATCTTACTATAATCTAATCCAATTTATCGTTATAATATAGCCAAAATGCGTTTTTTAAATTAATTTTTGATAGCCCGAATAATAATAATAACTTTCACACAATACAATCACTTGACCTGGTCCCAAACTAGGATACTCTGTGCTATGGTCACCAGGCAAGGAAGTCACGAACATGAAAATACACCCAGAATATATCTGGATCAGATATGATATTATTGTCGGTCCTCATAAGACGATTAATTAAGCAATTTTGTCCATAATTTGTTGAAAGAAGTAAGAGTACCTCTATTTCGCGAGTGGCAACTATTCGAAATAATTTGAGAAGTCGGAACAAAAGATATTGTAAATGTAATTGTAATTGAAGCATTTCGAGAATTGAGCATTTAAAAAATAATCAACAGTAATTTCAGGACGCCACTGCCAGTACTGTTAGTATGGCATAAGGTTGAAAAATCCACGGTAGGAGCAAAACGTTGGGCCGGTGTAATTAAACGTAAACGCATAATTTCACCATCTAATTGGTGTGAAATTACATTCAAATATGACATCAAACGCAATAATAGTTTTGCTCCATTGCCATTAGCTAGCTAACCAATTGAACATACCACAGTGGGTATCTAATCTACAGTTGTAATGGGATCGAGGGCAGCATCAATTCGAGCCATGCGCCATGAGTATGACCCAATTCCGACTAGCGTTTCTTTCAGCGGAAACCGGCACGTGTATCGCAAATGATTCACTTGTAGCGAAGCATCTGTGGCTGTTTTTGCAATAGACAATGACATCAGCACTCTTGTATCCATGGCTCTATATGGTCTAACAATATCTCCTACTTATCCGAAAGGAGTGGTTGTCGCCATTTGATTTTTTTAGTATGGGGACAACTATGGAATTGCAGGTGTGGTAGGTAAAACACTTAGCCACTGACAGTAATATGCATGGAACAGTTACCGTATAAAAAATATTGGGTTTTTATATAAGACGACTAGGGGGTGAAGCCCCTGCGCGCTTACGCGCGCCAACCCCCAGCCGCTCCGAGCTTCGCTCTCCGCGGCGCTCGGCCTAGGGCCTCGCTAGACACTTGGGATAGGGATTTGATAAGTGGGAACATGTATGGTCTCGGCCTTCGGCCTCGGCCTGAACGGAGCTCGGCCTTCGGCCTCGCTGCGGCGGTGTTCCCGGGGACCGCTTCGCGGAGCTCGGCCTTCGGCCTCGCAAGTTTGTCCCATCTGGCTTTTGCGTTGTTGCTTGTTCGCCGGAAAATGTATATATAGTCTCGGCCTTCGGCCTCGGCCTGAACGGAGGTCGGCCTTCGGCCTCGCCGCGGTGAGGTTCCACATCACCGCTTCGGCCTCGAAAAATTGTTTGTTTGAAAAATTGTTAATTTTTGTTTAAAATTTTGTACTAAAAGTCGATTTTCAGTACAAATTCTCCATACAAAATTTTCTCATTTTCAATCGTCGATATCTCGGCCGCCATCTTGAAAATCCATAATGTCCGATTTTTCTCATATACCTGGGTCCTTTGATGACCCGATGCCGTTTAGGGCACGTCTCCAGCATGTGCCCAGTTGGCTGCCGACTTTTTGGGTGGCCATATTCTCGCCCCTATTTTGAATTTCGAACGTTCAAATTTTTTTTTTTCAAAATTAGATCACGAACCAAACGCCCGTTTACAATTTCATCCAAATCGGCCGGTAAACAAAAAAGTTAGCCCATTTGTATAGGAGAACGCGTTCGAAATTAAAAAATCGGCTTCATATCATACATATCATACATGGCTGTATATCATACATTTCCTACAACTTTCTCATACAACATTTTCACGTAACTCTTACCGTTACCGAGGAAACCTATAGATGATCAGTCAGTCAGTCAGTCAGTGGGTATACCGGATTGTAGCTATGTATATTAGTAATAATACTAGCACAAAAAGAGTCGAATACGAAAGTAACACACTATTATTACACTATATCTATTGAGATTTGTAGAGCTGTGGCATCAGATTGGCAAGGTAGACTCTAGTCCCACAATACGAGTACTATCCTCTAGCTGCTGAGAGCCTGATCATGTATTGACTCGTGACGACGGTTGTCTAATGACACCAAAACTTTGTTCAACTTTACATATGCATTCGAATACGTATATTTTTAATATTAGGAGAAGATCCAGTTAGTTATTAATGAATTTGGTTTCTAGTTGAACGCGACCTTGGTGACATCATTTCCACTTTGCATTAATCTATTGACAAACGGCCGATTGTTTCGCGTGATTGATGTCCTAGGTGTTGTTCCAGCTAGACACGCTAAACTTTGCTCGTATACGCTAAATTTAGCACAGTTTCGAGAACTTGGCGTTAGCTCAATACACCTCATTTGTTACGAATTGTCGATAATTTTGAAGGGGCAACGTCCACCGCTATCTGCGGCTGACTGGTCGAGGAGGACGTGCCCGAGAAACTAGCATTAGATCTTTTAGCTTTAGTTAAATCGTTTGAGAATAGATTCGTAATACTCGTTAATAACAGAATGTGGTCCACGCGGTAGCTAGACTTTCGTAGCGTTCAATGTCAGACCGATACTTACACGCTAAATTGCTAAAATTTATTTCAGACTGTGTTGGCGGGATATCTGTTTTTCATTGAAGATAATGAGTTCAGCACAGGTTTTTGCTCCACATTTGATTCATGAAATTGAAATATTTCCTATAGTAAATTATTTCTATTGATACAACTTTTCTCACGCATAAGTTAGTAACATAAAAGAACATGCAGCTTATATTCTTTGTTCACGATCATTGATTTTTTTACATGAGTCATCCCTTTTCCCTTTTGTTTGCGCATCTACTTCAGTGCCCTCGCTTTTCCTTGGCATTCGTTTTGATGAAGTCTTTGGGTGTATCAAATTAAACACACCCAAAGATACTAGCTAGTCTTGCCTCAAATGTAGTACATTTTTCGGTAGCCACTGTTACAAGGAAAATTTCAAACAATGCGTACAACATTAATCACTATATACAGTCCACAGCAGATCGACCGTTACATTGTTGTTGCATAGTCGTCCGTAATATATCTAGTTAGCGTGCACGTATGTAAACGTCGATGTTCTATCAACTGTACTGATTTAGGTAAGACTGTTTACGAGGAAGGCAATATTGGTTGCCAACATTTTGTTTACTTTCACATCCATTAGTAACAACTGCTGCGAATCATTCAGCACCGTTTATTCTCGTTTTGTCGTCGTTACAATCATGGAAAGATATTTTCAGTTGTGTAATACTTGTAAAGCTACCAATCTTTGTCTATTTTTACTTGTTAGTGTCCGCGACTCCTTCGATTACCTCTTCTTAACCAGCTTTATTTTGCCCACTGTTGAATGTATGACTCTTCATTATGAAATGGTTTACAAATCTCTCTTAGTGGAAATCCAAAGGGGAATACCTACTTATAACAAGCTCACATATAAAGGTCTGTTCTGACCCTGTTAAGCATAGGATAAAGGACTTGTGCACTGAGCAGGGCAGAATAGGAGGAAGTTTTTATTATCATAAGGTAGCGCTACGATCCTGCAATGTCTGTCGAAATATCCATAAAACATTTAAAACATTCTTCCCAGTATTTGACAAGGCTAAATGAAGCGCCCAATAAAGTAGCTCGGGTTGGCCTTTTTATAATCCGGTCCTTAATTTGTTCCTGTCGCGAATATTGGGGTGGATCTAGCCAACGTTATTTGGGTCAGTGATTTCAATATTACTTTCTTTGTACGTTTTCTTTTGCGTCGCCTAGAGTTTTTTTGAATGCTTACAATTATATGGCTCTAATAGAGGTTATCTAACAGAGCTTGCTCGATATTTGAGACTTATAGAAGCTATCAGAGCTAGCAGCGGCCATGAAGGAACGTTGGTATTTCGTTTCTGAACTCCGCGAGCGGCGAGATAATATTGCAGACGTCAGTGGATGTCGTTACGTGAGAAGGGTTACTCAATTGTATGCTGAGTTGTCGTTGGGCATATTCGCTCATGGTAATACTGGTCATTATTAATGTATACAATTATCATGGTGCCAACTTTTCCATAAAAACCGAGCAGCGGCTGTTAACTCGATATTTGAATATATAATGTAATTTCAATATTTAATTTCAATACCTATATAACATAAAATATCTATACAAGTTAAGTAAGAACCATGGTAAATTCCCATGTTCCTGAAATTCCTAGGAATGGAACTCCTATAAGTATGAGAGACGAATCGAGCTAAACTAAAGCGAATTGCGTCCAAGCCTAACTGCTACGACGTAGAAGGCATATTGTAGTTTATGGAACATACATAACATACATAAGCATCCTATGTACATCCCACTGTAGGGCACAGGCCTTCTCCCAAGGAGAGGTATGGGCTTAATCACCACGCGTGCCCACCGCGCTTGGCGATTTCAAGTGCTGAGGTATGTGAATAGCTCAGACACTCAGGTTTCCTCACGATGTTTTCCTTCACCGTTAGCGAGTGGCATTGCTACTATAACTTCACAAATGTACATAACTTAGAAAACAAAGTGCCCGAAAGTTAGAAAACATGACTGCACTGGGAATCGAACCTGGGTCTCTCGCTTCCGAGTCCGATGTTCTACCCACTAGGTACCATCGCTGCGCCAGGCTCTCACCGCTGCACTAGGCTACCACAGCTGCCATTACCTCTATCTATGTAAACATGTACAGACTTATTTATGTCAAGTTGATTCCACTAAAATACGGAAATGTAATAAGACTGAATGAAAGCCGGTTTATTTCAGACTACCTGTCATAAACCAGCTTTAACTCCACAGAACAGAGAAAATGTTCTGTGTTTAACTCCATCGGTATTCTATTCGAATCGAATTTATATAAATAAGACTGGTATCATCTACAGTACTTATACCGGTCAGAATTTATTTTGATAAGTGTTTTATTATACAATCGCGACCATTTGACTCGGAAGCCTCATCAATGTTTGCGGGTAAGCCACTGCAAAGTCACCTTTCTACAGATGTATCAACATAGTAGAATGGAGGTAGCACCATTGTATAACGTGGAATGGATTTTATTTTGCGTAGGTACTGTGTTATGTAAAATGCATTCCACGTTCACTTCCACATCCATCACAATCCATTCGGTTACTTCCACGTCGCCTCCGTGAATTTTCCGAACGCCTCGTTTTATGGACTAATAGCATTCAGTAGTGTGAAGTATGGTCTGCACCTCTCCATAGCTGCAAAAGAAATCTCCCCTGAATTCAACATGCGCATCAAGGTCGGCGCATCAAGTTCTGCACCGGTTGGTTTGAGTCCAGTACCTTCGGGGTAGGCGTGAATTTGGATTATAGTTTAGTTACTAAGCAAGTCAAGCGATTGTGTTGTTGGAAATAGATTAATCAATAAATCGAATGAAAATAATTAATTAATTAATCAAACAAGTGCTCTAATCGGGAACAATGACGCATTGGTCGATGCCCTCTTTTTGTTGCTAAGTACGAAACACATCACTGCTAGTTACGCACACAAAACATTTTCTGCGAACCGTATGGCCCTTTGTCCGGATTCACGTGCAGTCAACACAATGACATCAACTTTTTCAATTTAGTTGGAGTCACCGATAATGTGACTGAGTAGAGTATACGCTTGTAATGGTTGATGTATCGTCGACTGTACACTCAAAAACAGAAAAACTGGCCAAACCTTGCTAAGTACAGCACCCATATAGTATAATGGTAAAGTTTATACTAAAAGCTAGTATCGAACGAACAGGGTCAGAGTAAAACTCTTACTTCGTGCAAAATAGATGCGTTTATTGAAGATACATTGGCATAATATGTCTGTGTCGCTAAAGAAGAAAGAAGTAATTTATTTTTTATCACACCTGCTCTGAAAATACATACTAATTATACCAATTAGAGGGAAGAAACGCCTTTATCCCGCCCTTCAAATCCTTTCATCCCAAGGTATGGAAGTTTGTATGAAAATCCTTCCGACCCAAAGTGGGAAGTATGTCATGTATGAAATTCCATTACATACCCGGTTTTTTTTTTTTTTTAATTTGTCAGCAGTCATACTGCAAAGAGACTTTAACTGTCTACTAATTAAATTTCAAGTAAATTGTTACTGGCCACATACAGTTTTTTTTTACCAGTTACCAACCTCCTTGGTGCATACAGAAAATTAAAAACGAAATTATTTTTGTATATAAAACGCGCGGAATCACGGAAGAAGTGGCTGCATGACCTTATGATCTTAGCCTACTCCAGAAACGGGCGAATAAAAAAAGGAAAAGCCCGCGCATTTTCGCAGAAACTTCGATTGATTTAGCATTTATCTTTGTGTTTTTTGTAAACATTTCTATGCATTTATGTCTATAATTTTCCTCGTAGGTGTAATAAAAAGCACTATACATACGTCAGGATAAAGTACAGTTCCATACCTCAAATGGTTTGCGCCCCTCGCAAGCTCGTGGCGCAAATGCCATAATCTCGGTATGGAACTGTCACTTTCTTCCCTCTGAAGTAATGTACTATAAATTGTCACAGAAACACAAAGTAAACACGAAGATACACAAACAAAATACACGACCGTCAACAAAACAAAAATAAAAACAAAACAATCGTGAAGAGAACTTGTGAGGCATATCTAAGAGTCGAAGGCAGCCGGGTACCATACAGTAATGTCATAGTTATACTGTGGTAATGTGTGCCACCTAAAAGTACCAATGCATTGTTTCTGTTTTTGTGGGGCGCTTACAAAGTTGACTCACGCCGGTATCATATTCCGCTGTTTAATCGAATAAATTGTTAGTCATTCGTGTTAGTGTATCTTTCCAAATAATCTAAATACCAACAGTATTTACTTTGCATGTAGACTGAACTACATAGTTGTTAATCAATGTACTACATAGTTGGAAATTAAAACTTCGTTTCAATAAATCGCTTCAGCCCGTACTCGTCCACTGCTGGACATAGGCCTCGCCCGAGTTGCGCCACTTCCTTCTTACCTCGACCATCCTCATCCAGCTACTACCAGCAATCTGCCTCAGATCGTCGGTCCAGCGAGCTAAATGTGTCGGCGTAGGACGCCCATCCAAAGTACTTAGTGTGACACATTTCGCATTTGTTGGTGAGCATGAGCAGTCTATACTAGGGATGTAACGGAGGTAGTTTTATCGGAACCGAAGGCGGAGTCGGAGTTTTTAAATTTGCTTTATCGGAGTCGGAATCGGAGTCGGAATCAGAGTCGGAATCAGAGTCGGAGGCAGGGTCAGAAGTGGTGGCATGAGAGAGAATTTTTATTTAAGGACAAATAAAACATTATTTGGTCAAATTTTTTTCATTTCAATTTTCAATTATAAAATAAAACACAAACAATGAAAAAAAATGGCATATTTCCATGTAAACAAGAAATTAAAATAAATGTATTTAAATCTTCATATATGAACCGCCACTATGTTATGCTTCGACCTCCGATTAAAACCTTCGATTTAAAAGTGTCGGAGCCGAAGTCGGAATCGAAGGTGTAATAATAATCGGAAGTTCCGACTTAACGGAACCGGAGTCGAAGCTCCGTAACATCCCTGGTCTATACCTATACGTCTCCCTGTAGGGTACAAGCTTCTCTCAGAGATCTATCTTCTAATATATAAAAATCTCGTGTCACAGTGTTTGTTATCGAACTCCTTCGAAACGGCTTCGCTGATTTTTATGACATTTTTTGTGTATATTTGGTAGGTCTGAGAATAGGTCTAGGCTAATTAATATGTCAAAACCACGTTTGCCGGGTCAGCTAGTAATAAATAATAAAATAAATAAATAGTAACTTCCACATAACACAATCACTTGTCCTGGTCCCAAACTGAGATCATCAAAACATGGAAATACACCCAGACTGAGGCTATTTGTATAAATGTACGGTGGCCCCTAGTGGGAATCGAACCGTCGTCGTCACCACGCGAGCTCACCAGGAGCTCACCGCGGAATGGTGATTTCAAGCGCTAATTTCCTATATTATATACGTCAGCCAGCTTTAAATCTGCACTACTCAGATATCCTCGCGATGTATTCTTTCACCGTTATGGATTGGTATTGCTACTATTAATTCCTACAAATTCGCTAATATACGTAACTTAGAAAACAAAATTATTGGTACGTGTCGGAATTCCTGTGTAGAACCCTCACATTGGCACATTCACATGATGTCTAACTGGTTTATTCACAAAGCAAATTTATTTCGGTGAATTTCCGTTTGTTTTACTTGCTTTTGGTAATAACACGCATCGTAATTATTTATTCCTGCAAAAGGCATTGACACTTAATTCCTTTGTGCCAAAAGCAAACTTCGGCTCAATGTCATTGCCCGTACTGTTGACAGAATTTCAACCGTCGCCCTTAACGTAACTGAGTAGAGTGCACGCATGTTAAGGTCGGTGATCTGTCGACTGTGCGTTTACCAACAATGACACGCTCAAACCGAGATGATAAAGCAATTTGGGCAGAGGCCTGTAATTTGGCCCTTAGCCAGGGGAACGCCCGCAATCATGCCTGAAATACCTCGTCTGGTTATGGTGTGACCATGCCTGGTTCAATGACTGAGGACGTTTCACAATCTACGTAATAGTTCCGGTTAACTTATCAGTGTTCCAAATACATAATTATGTTCCACTGTCCCTTAAAGATCGGACGTTTTGTAAAACAGGTCCAGGCGTTTATGTGATTGCCAGTAAGTATCTAAGTTTTGTAATTTTCTTAGTTCTAATTAAGAACTTGATGTGGGAGCTACTTTCTTGGAGCGAAGCGCTTCTTGCGTTTTCTCTTAGTTGAAAATTTATCTGCAGCCAGTATAGATAGATAAATAGATAGAATATTCTTTATTGTATGTACACCAGGAATTACATATGAGAATTTAACAATAATATAGTACAGTACAATTGGCGGCCTTATTACTAAAAGTAATGGCAGGAAATAAGTGGAAACCACGTTATATAGTGGTTAGGTTATCAGTTAGGTTACGCTGTAACCAAGAACGTTTTGGCTAAAACATTCTTAGCTGTAACCCATTTACCGTACCTATATACTATGCTTCCGTGCGAATTCAGATCTTAGATTATACTAGGGCTTTCCAATCTTTTTTATGCTGCGACTCCCTTTAAACTAGGTGTTATTTTTTTGCGGCTCCTTTGTAAAAAAAACTCTTCGTGTTGCTTTAGATTAACGTGAGCATATCCTGACGCCTGGGCGCGATGCACAGTTAGGGAAGACCTGTACTATACTTTAACAAAATTGTCATAACTATCCGAAAACGTTTAAGTTTCTACTCGTCTGGCTCTTAATAGGGAAGAATCTAAAATCCCTCTCTTTTCTTTCCAGGCATAGGCTTCGGCATGATCTACCTTCCGTCCGTCGTGGCCGTGGGCTACTACTTCGAGACGCGCCGCTCGCTCGCCACGGGCATCGCGGTCTGCGGCTCCGGAGTAGGCACCTTCAGCTTTGCCCCGCTCGCTGCCATGCTGCTCAAGGAGTTCGGTAGTTGGCAGAACGCTAATTTGCTGCTGGCCGGTTTGATCCTGAACTGTGCGGTCTTCGGTGCGTTGATGAGGCCGCTTGTTTATCCTAAGGTTGGTATTGTAACACTGTTTGTTGCTAGGTCACATTTTTAAGGCTGTTGTTACGTCGGGCATGCTGTCTCGCTCACACAATCTAACATTTTTTGTGATTGTAATAAAATGAGCATACTTTTGATAAATATCGTCTAAGGGTTTGATAGATAATTAAATTACGGTCATTGTATGACAGTTTTTGTTTTTCTATAAGTTGCTTTTAATAAAGAAAAGTGGTTTCCAAAATTATTAATTTTGGAATCAAGTTTTCTCAACCGAAAACTAGGTACCTACATGATTCTCGAGAAGATCTCAAGATTCTGCGAGCGAGACCGCATGCCCGACGTAACAACAGCCTTTTAATGTAACTTTTAAACTGTCACAGAACTGGCTGCTTCTGCCACGTTTTTCTCCTGTGAGTATTCCTCACATAGTTTTGTAGCAGAACGCTAATTTCGTGATACTAAGTTGTGGTTGTCTTTGGCCGCTTGTGTATTTTAACTTTTTAAGCTTGCTAGTTGGTTCTAAATGTCAGTAGCGTCCAATGAATTGTATCTGAATATCGAAGATCACGTAATACAAGCAGTATCATAGGTCGGAAATTAAGCGTCCATTCGTTATATCTAGTGGTGGATGGATGGTCAAAGCACGGAAGGATCAATTGGACCAGCTATTTTTTTGTCATATCTAGTTACTATTGAACTAACACAATAAAATCATGACTGAACTGAACATCATAAGTAACTTCAGTCATTATGATCCATTTTAAAAATGGCGCAGATGGAAACAAAAAAATTCAAGTGTAATGTATATTAATTGGATACTGACTGGTTTTAATTTTCCCTCCTTGCGTGGCATTGAATGTTCAATGGGGTTGCTAAATGCCAAGTTTCGAATCTTTTGTGACTGTATTTTGTGAACTGAACTGTATTTCAGTTTTCATTTCAGATTGTATTACAGTTCCATCTATGCCATTTTTTAAATGGATCATAATGACTGAACTGATAACGTTTAATGTCCCGTGCAGTCATTATGATCCATTTAAATAATGGCGCTGAAGGAAACAAAAAAAAGTGTAATGTGTACATCAGAAATCAGCCACTGACTGGTTTTAATTTTCCCTGCTTACTCGCCATCGAATGTTCCATAGGGTTGCTAAATGCCAAGTTCTGAATCTTTTGTGACAGAGATCCATTTCATCGACTTGAAAACCATTAATATTATGCCCGAAAATCATCAATCATGTGACTTGAGACCCAATTAACCCATACGTCACCGCCATTTCAGACATCAGGTGAAAAGCCATTGCTACAACGTATGGCCGAAGAAAAAAGAATGCAAATGGAACGAGGGTCCATAGGCGGCTCATACTTCGTCGTACAATTACCCGATGGCTCAATGGAAAAGAGACTGAAGGTACATAACGTAAGGTCTATTTCAGTAGTTTGCTCGCCATCTTCCACCGTGGGTCTTTGGTATTGTGTGTTTCATTCATAGATGCTACTTTTTAATGCTTGATGTTGGTGTGTTTTAAAACGGTTTATTACATATTTCATTTGTGATTCTTGCTATTTTGACCAGGGCGACTAAAAGGATGGTGGTGGAGGTGGTGAACGAATCGCACCGTTGGGATTTAACAAACATGCTTACACTTTATTCTCGATAAATCCTACAAACCATAAATAATTAAAAAAACGTAATAACGTCACTCCATTTCCTTCCGTGGATATCGTAGAAGGCGACGAAGGGAATAATTAGCAGGAGACGGGCAGCAGCGTCCTCCTGAGATTCCAACTGCATACTGCGATCGCCAACCCGCCTGCCAAGCGTGGCGATTATGGCAAAACCCCTCATGGTTATGAAAACCACGAGGGAGGCCTGTGCCCTGCAGTGGGCCTCAAGTGGCTGATGATGAATAAATGTAAATGGCTATACTCGTATCATTGCAATTAATAAAAAATAGAAATCACGAGAAAAGTACATCCATTTTTCAGGCCCCGCTAAACATAGACCCCGGTGTCCACTCATCGTTAAATCTGGAAGCTCTGGCAAGAGTGCCAACCGTGCCAAACATGCCAGGCGTACCAACTGTGCCTACGCTGCCCACCATAACCGAATCCAGGGTGACGGACGAGAATGGCCATGCAAAGAAGGTAAGACAGTTCAGATTGTTTTTTTTAATTTTCTGGCAAACATAGCGGCTTCCTACAAGTGACTACTGCCAATCATCAATGAATCATTGTTTGTCATTTGTACCAACTACCAACTACCGATAAATCATTAAATCCAAAGAGCCACTACAAAAGTAAGCGACAGCGGCTTGCGACAAGTGACTACTGCCGTGATGATTCATTGAATCCAAAGCGTCACAAAGAAGGTAAAGAAGGGTTTTCATAAGTGACTACAGACGATCATAATTTGATTGAATCCAAAGCGTCAGAAAAGAGGTAAGACGGCTTTCTGCTAGTGACTACTGACGATCATCATTGAATCCAAAGCGTCGCAAAAGCGGTAAGACGGCTTTCTGCTAGTGACTACTGACGATCATCATTGAATCCAAAGCGTCGCAAATGAGGTAAGACGGCTTTCCACAAGTGACTACTGACGATCATCATTGAATCTAAAGCGTCACAAAAGAGGTAAGACGGCTTACCACAAGCGACTACTACCGATCATCATTGAATCCAAGGCGCCACTAAAAGGACGGCTTGGCACAAGTTACTACGGCTGATCATCGGACGATCTGGTTCTTTTTCTAGCAAACATAGTGAATATGCTAGATGTGTCAAACGAGGCTGCTCTGTCATCGAAACCCAGGGTACCAGACAAAAATGAAGGCTTATTAAAGCTATTCCATTTAACATCTAGCTCGAACCAGACTAATTAACAGAAGTTATTTCAATGCGGATGGCAATCTACTGTGACATAATAATGTATCAACCACTCACGACATCTGGGTCCCATTTCGTAGAAATGCAATTCATGTCTCATTGTGACAATTCGATGTACGTTGCATAGCCCAGTGATCCACAGATTAACAAGTAGGAGAAATAGAAATAAAAAATGTAAATCATGATCATTAGCAGCCTATATACATCTCACTATAGGGCACAGGCCTTCTCAGAGAGAGAGAGAGAGAGAGAGAGAGAGAGAGAGAGAGAGAGAGAGAGAGAGAGAGAGAGAGAGAGAGAGAGAGAGTATAGGCTTAATCACCACGCGTGCCCACCGCGGATTGGCGATTTACATTCAGGTTTCCACACGATGTTTTCCTTCACCGTTAGCGAGTGGTATTGCTACTAAAACTTCACAAATGTACGTAACTTAGAAAACAATGTCATAGGTACATGACCGCACTGGGAATCGAACGTGGGTCTCTCGCTTGCGAGTCCAATGTTTTACCCACTAGGCTACCACCGCTGTTAATGTACAAAATGTACATCGAATTGTCATAATGAACTATTTGACGCGGCCATGGTCAAGTTAAAAAGTTAAGGAAGAATTTTATGACGCTCCGCTAAAGTGTAAGGACGACGACCTACAAGTAGATGTATCTACATACATACATAAACTCATGCCTGTATCCCAGAGCAGTAGGCACCTGGGGGGTAGGGGGGATGTACCTGTAACTATAATAATATTTGTTTATCGATACTTTTATCGCACTTACACTAACTTACTAACTTATGTTATCTTAAAGGTTAATACATCCTTTATGGGGCATTGTATACGTTTCTACAATAAGATCCCTGAGGATATAATAAGCTTGCCAGAAACGCGGTTCAAAAAATGTGTGAAGCACACTTTGTGCCAAAAAAGCTACTATAACATTAAAGATTATTTAAGTGACAATGATGTCTGGAATTAAAGCCAGTTTAATGCATGAGTTTTAGAACATTTATATAAATCCTTTAAATTAAGGACTTGAAAAGACTAAGTTTGGAGTTTTTTTGTCCATTTTTTCTCCAAAATTATCTAGATTTTGAAATGGACACCTAGTTTAACTTGTAACGTTCATTAAGTCGCAGTTTCTGTGCTACTTCGAATAAAACATTTAGATTTTAAAGTTGTCGTGCGTTGGCCGACAGTTAGTCGGCGACACTTCGACCCAGTGAGATCTGTTGTGTCTGCCCCTTGACCTTGCACCTAAGCCTAATCGAAGATGTACTCAACGAGGTCGGTCACGCCCTTAAGGGAAAGGTGCCCAAAGTCTTCTGGTTTGGGGTAAGCCATTCCCAGAAGACTCATTCTTTTTCCGGTAAGGACATCGCAGTCGCAAAGTACGTGTACAATCGACTAACTTGCTAACTTACAGTAACTGTAATAATTCTAGTATTTAATTTCGTATATCTGACTACAAGTTGATTCTCCATCAATTCCTTCACGTTTCAGAACGAAAACGGCAGTGCGGTGGGCAGCAACAATCCGATTGAGAAGAACCAAATATCTCGCAACGTGTCTTCGCCCGCATTTAGCGCACAAGCGCCGGGCCTGCCCAAGAACGGCTCCGTACCGTTCTTCGATAGGCAGAGGAAACATAGCACTGGAGACAGGTGCGTAAGAGTTGAGTTTGCTTGAGCATTTTCGAAGCCGTCCACGTAAGAAGTTGCTCAATTTGTCGAATTTTCGGATGTATATAGGATTTTTACTGCGCATCGTGTTACGCGGCACTGGCGCCATCTAGCGGCACGAGTCAAGGGGATCTGATTTAGGGCTACTGTGCTCTACTCAACGATTTATTAATTTTTAATTAGTGGTTTTAAGTTTTTTTTAGCACTAAGCCCTACTGCATGACATGTTTTCTTCATTTGGCGTGGAGGTGCTATTTGAAAACCAGCGCTGTTTCAAATAGAAACAGCAAACGCTGAAATAGTATCATTGTCACACCCACACTCCTTTTTTTTTAATTATTGTATGTAAGCATGTTTGTTGTGGCAATAAATCATTCATTCATTCATATGAAACGATATAAATTAATTGCACACCTAGTTAGAGTTAAAGCTCTCGCCCAGGCGATATGTTTTCGTTTCATGCGGTTTCACCTCGTGACCCCCTACTACTGAACTGAAATACGTTTATTTTATTTTTATTTTATTTTATAAAGGAGGAAAAACAGAATTAATAAAAAATACTTAAATAGAGAAAATGAGTTAACTTAATACATTTTGTTAACTCCTAAACATTCCTCACCGATAGATAAAAGCTTAATGATCTTAAATGACAAACTTAAAACAAATGGCGTGCAAGAAAATATACAACAATACACACAAAAATTATGATGTGGTTAAGTAGGTACTTATAGTTAGGCACTCTGTTACATCAAGGACTATGCAAGTATCAAAAATTTCTCAAAATAGAAATAAACATTTGTTTACAACGGTACTTGGAAAAGTAAAATTAAGTCGACTTCATATCAAAACAGGATACAAACGTGGAAATACCCCCAGACTGAGGGTATTCGTACAAATCAAACTGCGGCCCCCAGTGGAAATCGAATCCGTGACTTCTTGCATGGAAATCGAACTCGTGACCGCTAGATCAACGAGGCAGCCATCTACGAGAACGAATCGAAACGTACCCGAAGCGGTAGTAATTTCCATGTTGAGCAGAGTATTAGTGCCCTTGAAATGAGACACTAAGATAAGGGTGATAAGGCTTAATTTGGATTATAAGTGCCGTATTTGTGTTTTCAGATTTAAACCGTCCTTAGCTGCAATCAAAGCAACGTCCAAAGCTTCCATGAATAGTGTTAACCGACACGCACAAGATGTAAGTACTTTTAAACTTATTATTGTTGTGAAATTTGTAGTAAATAAAGTAGTTTCGCTTTCACTTTTGACACTTTCACAACTACAACAACTACTTACATGCTCCCGAACCTACCCCGGCAGGCAGTAACCCATAAGCACCAGGGCGGCGTTTCATAAAACTCCAATTCATATGGTTTATTATGACGTGATTATGACAATTCGATGTAAATGTACCAGCCACAAGATGGACAGATGACCTCATCCAAGTGGCAGGAAGCTGGATGCAGGCCGCTTCCAACCGGTCTTTAAAGAAATCCATGGAGGAGGCCTATGTCCAGCAGTAGACTTCTTGTGGCTGAATGATGATGATGATGATGATGTACATCGGCTATCCAATGTACATTGAGTTGTCCAGTAAATCATGAAATGTAGTTTCATGAAATAGGGCCCAGAATCTGCCACCACCACTAGCACTACCTACTTGGTTGAATCATCTAAAACATCAAGGTATTTGTGTCGGCAAACAATCTGCGAGTGTCTAAGGTCATGTCCAATGAGGGGTTTTCTTTTTATTTTTTTTTTTAATTATTCCTTAGTCGCTGCATAGATGGCGCTGAACTTGGTAAGTTACTGCAAGGAACGGAAGGTCACATTTTTTTTTTATTATATCACTTGGATGTTTTTAGATCGTAAAACGAAACTTACATCATTATGTCATGGTCACATCACAAATAAATATCGTTCCAAATTGATCCATTGACGTTATTTCAATATCCATTGACGTCCATTTCGGAACGGCTATCACAGACACGAATACGTGTGGTGTGACCCGTGTGAGCAATCGGTGTGCGTTCCGATTGCTCGCAAATCGGTACGCACCGTTAGTGAGGTAGTCAGTTCAGCGCCATCTATAGAGTTCTTGGGAACTACTTTTTTTTCTTAATAGTCAAAAAGAAAACCTCCCATTCGACAAATTTGAACCCCTGTGGTCAATTATTTGACTTCATAAAAAAAAAATGTATTTTTTCTATAATAAAACTTAACATATTTTACAGTTCGCGTAATAGTTAAAAAAAATTGGTAATAAGACCAAAGCCGCATGAAATGAAATAATATATAATATGCTCTTATTTTGACAATGCCGCCATAGGTCACCTTTGTCAAAAGTGCACTCCTTGTACAATAATTGAACGTGTTGGAATGCGCAAGTGAGCCGGATGCTAGACGTAATGTTCATGCTCCTTTTGTCAAAAATAAATGATTTGATTTTATTTGATTTGACATAACTAACAGCGGCCTATGTCAGACGCGCTGTCTCGCTTGCACAATCTAACTTGTTTAGTATTAAAAACCTATTTTGAGGCTAAAAAACCCATGCCGGGACTTGAACCCGCGACCTCTGGCTCACTGTGCCAGCGCTCTTCCAAGTCCCAACATGGGTGGAATTTTTAGCCTCTAAATAGGTTTTTAACATTGTCCTCAGCACGGGTTAGTGCAACAAAAAGAATTTATAATTGTTTAGTGTTTTTCATAAAAATTGTCTACTTTTGATAAATGTGGTCTGAGGGCTTGATAGGCATTAAGTCCGCCACATTGCCATTATATTTTTTACTTATGTGCAATAAACGTATTAATTATAATAGGCAATAAAATTACGGACATTTTAAATACATGTCTTGTTTCCCTATATTTAGTTTTTTTCTCTGTTTAACTCTGTTAATTAAGTTAAAACGTGTTTTAAAAAGAATAAATGTGGAGTTTCTTTGTTAGCTTCTTCTCCACATAATCCATTAATTGTGAAACTAACAACTTTGACGTTCATTGAGTAAACATTCTGTTTTTATAATGAATAAAAATATTTGAATTGAATTGAATTGACAAAGAAAAGTTGTTTACAAAATTATGATTTTCAGTATCGAATTTTCTCAATCAAAACCTTAGAGCCGGTTTCTGAATTGAGAATTTTACTAAGTAAACACTTAAGTCACGTTCTGTCACGCTCTTTTATGAGAAATTCGAAGAGACACCACGACAGTTAATCATTTACTTAGCGAAATTCTCAATTCAGAAACTGGCCATTAGTATAGTATAACACAAAATATGTCTTGGCCGAACCCTCAGACCATATTTATCAAAAGTGGACTATTTTTTTTTACAATCACTACAAAAGTCAGACTGTGCGAGCGAGACGGATGCTAGACATATCTAACGGAAGGTTTCTCGTCGCCAGGGCGACACAGAAAGCATGATGTATACATCGAAGCTATCAGTCGCCGCCGCCCGTGAGGCGCCCCGCATGGTCCGCCCGATGTCCCGCAAGGACATCTTCTACTCGGGCTCCGTGGTAAACCTGCCGCAGTACCAGAGCCAGAAGTCCCTGCAGGGCTACAGGAACTCCGTGCTGAGCCTGCCCGCCAGCCGTCAGACTGGGGACCTGGAGAGGCAGGAGCGTAAGTATGCTAGGTCTTAAGTACAAATACAATACAAAAGTTATGTCTCTAGCATTATGCGTTATTACATTATTTAGTAGGAGACAAGTACAAAATTGCTGGGTACTTGGTGAGACAAGAATGTGAGTATTCTAGGTCTTAAGACAAGTCATAAGCTAATGTTCGTCATAGGCTTAGCACATTTAAAAGAGTTTTTATCTTCGACACATTCTGTTCGTCGAAAAAATACACTCACTAGGATAGAACCGTGAAGCGAAATACACTCACTAGGGTACGACCGCGAAGCGCCCCGCATGGTCTGTCTGATGTCCCCCAAGGACATCTTCTACTCGGGATCCGTGGTAAACCTGACGCAGTACCAGAGCCAGAAGTTCCTGCAGGGTATTTGAACTCCGCGCTGAGCCTGCCCGCTAGCCGGACTAGGGACCTGGAGAGGCAGGAGTGTGATTATGCTAGGTTTTAAGTAAAAATACAATACAAGACAAAAAATATTTATTTTTTACATAGTACTTACACATTATTTATACTTAAAGTTGACGACAATCCTAGCATACTCTTTTTTTTACATTATGTTGTAGGCGACTAGTGTCCAAAACAAGAGCGTGAGTATGCTAGGCCTTAAGACAAGTCTTCAGCTAAATGTTTGTACAGTGCTGGACATAAGACGGGATTTCTGAACTATTGTCTCATCGGTAATTTTATAATTTTGTTCAAAAGTTTCTAAATTGTGCTTTGATTGTCCGAATAACAGATTTCTGTTTCTAGTTATAGCTCTTGTACATTGGCTAGTATACAGATATCACTTTGTGGCGCAGTTGCAATGAGATGCAACAGATTGTTGTTATTATTAAGACCTTCCCCCCGGATCTTTAAAGAGTATAGACGTATTCCGTGTCGCAATAATTAGTTACAATTAAAACAAATTAGGCCACAATAAATCAACGTGCAATATTAGGAGCGCATAGGAACTAAGTACACCGAGGAGCTAGACAGCCCATACTACGCGAGCGCGTGAGTAAACAACACCCATTGACTATTCGGTGAATCGCTGCTCCCTACTACCAGCCGGTCATCGCGTATGAAGCGAGATAAACTTACTATTAACCACTGCGGAAGGAAAGAGCACGATACATATTTCACAATCTGACGATAATTTTTATTAATGGATCACGCATCGGCTTTCTAATACCTCATAAACTCCTAGTACTCAACGCTAGGCCGCCCAGCACTGTAAACGATGCCGCTTAGACGGAGTCCCCCGCCGGCGGCAAAGCAGCAAACCGTCCCCGCTGCCCCCGCTCTCCCCGCCGCCTCGAGCGCTGCTGACATACGACGGGTAGAATCGCTGCAATCGCTTGCCGCTGGCGGCGGCACGGACTGTGACTCGGACGCACCAACAAACTCGATAAGGAAAACGAAGCGTCAACGCGTGGACGATTCTGAGGAAAGCCCTGTTCTCGGAAATTTAAGGTCCAACTTGGAGGTAATGTTTAAAGAGTGGGCTTCTTCGCAAGACTCCAAATATGCCCAACTGCTAAAGACCATGAACGAGATCAAGGAACAGAATTTGGCGCTTACACACTCCATGAATTTTATGTCAGAAAAGTATGACGATGTTCTGAAACAAATCTCAGTACTCCAAGATGAGCGCAAAACTAGTAATTCTATCATACAGAATTTGGAAAATAAGATTGAAATACTGGAGCGTGCCCTACGAAGCTCCACGGTCGAGATTAAGAACATACCGAAGGTTCAGCCGGAAATTAAGTCCGACCTTATGGGAATCGCACGTAAAATAGGAACTGCGCTTAACGTCGAAATTGAAAAGACGGATATACGTGATATTCACAGAATTAATACCAACTCTGAAAGCAAACCGATCATTGTTGAATTTACTACCACCGCGAAGAAGGAAGAATTTTTGAAGAGCTACAAAAACTACAATTTGTCTCATAAAGAGAATAAACTTAACACTACAGCCATTCAAATCAATAACCTGTCCAAACCGATCTACGTCTCGGAATCACTCACACCATACGCCCGAAAGCTTTATTTTACGATTACTGCTGGGTAGTAAACGGAAAAATTTACCTGCGTAAGACGGAAGGGAGACCGCCAATTAAAATAGAAAAGGAAACCGAACTGGAAAACCTCTCTACGAAATGACTAGATATAATTTTTATATGTTGCATGCACTCTACAGTATCTTTAATATTTTTTATTTTGTTTTATATAAGACCATCAACCTGCAAAAACACAACAGTACATTATTACACAAAACCTCTATGTTACACACAAACATACTCACAAAGACCCAAACATGAAGTCGTCACCACTCACACCCACACACGCATAAATTGCACTCATCTTGCACAAATTATTATTTATAACAGGTATGGCCCCCAGCTCTTTCAAATCTTCAAGGTTTGTGTATCACGGGATCCAAGGACCAATACATTATTAGTGCCCTACGCCTTCAATCAGTTCACGTTCCTCTTTTTACGTCTATATGGCTAATATAAATCACATATCATCCGAGATTGATGACCTATGTGTCTCTCAATCTGAGCTTATCGAATCTACAGAACTAAAAGGAAAATTATTACATCGAAATAAGTCAATTAAAATAACCACGCAAAATATCCGCAGTATATATAAAAATATAGATCCCTTCCAAGTTTTTATCGAGAACTCTGGTGTAGAATGTGATGTCATCATTCTAACCGAAACCTGGACGCAATCACATAAACCATTACCCCAACTAGACTCATACAATTTAGTACCTACAATGAATAATAGAAATCAAAATGATGGTGTAGTAGTCTACACTAGTAACAAACTGGATTGTACAGTGGAAGAACCATTCTTTGAAGATGGAAACTGTCTAATAATAAATCTAAGCAATGAACTTGTCATAGTAGCAATTTATCGCTCACCGTCATTTAAAAACATTGATAAATTTCTATTATCCTTTAATAATGTGCTAACAGAACTAAAGGCCTATAAAAATGTATGTGTCATCGGTGACATAAATATAAATATTACACAACATAACAATGACCAAAACTGTGAAAGTTACTTAAATTTGGCAGCAGAACATGGACTTTTACCTGGTCACACATATCCTACACGAGAATCAAGTTGTCTAGACCATATACTACTTAAAACCAACTCTATTTCTCAAGCTTTTGTTTTCCGGGAACCATTTACTGACCATCAACCAGTTTTGCTAAATTTTCTTCCAAAAGCTACCGTGCTTAAGCCACCAACGACCTACAACAAAACTGACTACGACCAAGCTGCTGTAGACCTAACAGCTATTGATTTGAGTCTTGTATATGCCACCGATGATGCAAACTGTGCCACGGATATATTAATAAGTGCAGTTAGAAGTGTCTTAGAACAAAATACGAAAACTATCACAATACCTAAGCGAAACCGTACTTTAAAGCCTTGGATCACTCTGGGACTCCTTAAATGTCAACGGCATAGAGATAAACTGCACAAAAAAGCCAAAAAGGAAACGCAGAATGATATAGTTCAAAAATCTTACCGACGTTATAGAAACTTTTTTAATGATTTAGTAAAAAAACTAAAGATAAATTATTACAGAGCCGAGTTGGAGAAGTGTAAAGACTCAAAACAAACCTGGAAGACAATTAAATCAATAACAAATGTTAAGAAAAAAACAAATACTGCAAAAGAGCTACTTCACTACAAATACGATAAAGATGCTAAAGAGGCTGTAGATGACGTAAACAATTATTTTATAAATGTGGGAAAGAACCTAGCCGATAAGATCTCTGCTCCACCAATAGATAGTGCACACAATCCTACTAAAATACAATCCCATTCCAGATCCTTTGTACTGCTTAAAACTGACGAAACTGAAATATATGGTATCCTACGCAACTTTAAAAATGACGTGGCAACAGGTTATGACGGTATTCCATGCATATTCCTTAAAAGAGCATCTAATGTTATTATCCCTTGCCTAACTTACATATTTAACTTATGCCTAGAACAGGGGATATTCCCAAAGGCGTTCAAAAAGTCTGTTATCACGCCTATCCACAAGCAGGGGGACAGAAGCAGTGTCAATAACTATAGGCCAATATCAGTCCTAACGGCTTTTTCCAAACTTCTTGAAAAAGTAATTAATATCCGACTTATGAGCTATCTAGAAAATGAAAAACTTATATCTAAGGCACAATATGGGTTTCGAGCTGGGAAATCCACAGACGATGCTGTTTGTGACCTTGTAGAATATATCACAAAAAACCTCGATAGAAGACGGAAATGCATCGGCATATTTCTGGACTTGGCAAAGGCTTTTGACACTGTTTCTATACCCATCCTGCTTAGGAAGATGGAAAATATAGGCATTCGTGGCATTGCCTTGGACCTGTTTAAGGACTACCTGACAAACAGATGCCAGTGTGTAAAAATAGATGAATTCATCAGCTCTGATACATACGTATCTTACGGAACCCCTCAAGGCAGCGTACTCGGACCGAGCCTCTTTCTCATCTACATTAATGAGTTGTGCCTCCATTCTCCTATTGATGGTAATATCTTCACATTTGCCGACGACACAGCTCTTGTATATGAGGGAGAGACATGGGAGGCAACACAAAAAACAGCAGAAAAGGGTCTAAAAGAAGTTGTTCACTGGCTAGATCAAAATTTACTTACTTTAAATACAGGAAAAACGAAATTCGTTACCTTCTCAATAGACAAAAAAACCCAACACCCGCAAAATTTTGAAATAAGGGCACATAGATGCAAAGATATCCATATACCACTATGCTCATGCAACCAGCTGGTAAGGACAAGCCATCTAAAATACCTTGGTATAGAACTCGACTGTCACCTATCTTGGAAATACCAAATCGATGTTCTTACTAGCAGAACCCGAAAACTTATATGGACGTTTAAAAATTTGCGTCATATGGCTGATTCCAAATTACTAAAATCTATTTACTATGCCTTGGCACAATCCATACTTTCTTACTGCATCTCAGTCTGGGGTGGGATGTGCAAAACTAGGCTTCTAAAACTAGAGCGGGCACAGAGATCAATATTAAAGGTAATGCTCTTCAAACCGTTCAGATACCCAACTAGTGAACTATATAAGACAAGTGAGGTACGCACCGTGCGGCAGTTGTTCATTTTAAAAATTATTCTCAAGCAACACGTAAAAATACACTATGACCCGGACCACTACTCTGGATTGAGAAGAAAAGACAACATCTGCAAAATTGGAAAGTATAATACTGTGTTCTACTCACGTTTCTCCACCTTTCTACGTCCATTTATGTATAATAAAATCAATAAACTTCTGGGTCTATATCCACTAAATCTACACCTTTGCAAGAAGAAACTTAAAACGTATCTACTTTCCCTCAACTACATAGAAACAGAAGGTCTCTTTACCGTCCTAAAATAAAATTAAAAATGAATGAATCTACCTACTAACTGAAAATACAATCACTTGTAAATAATGACGACGTATACACTCACAGCGTTCACACACACCCCCTGATACTTTCCCGTCATGAACACACAGACACACACGCACACACACACACACACACACACACACACACACACACACACACACACACACACACACACACACACACACACACACACCCTCACACACACACACACACACACACACAGCTAAACAGGTCTATTCTAAACTTAATTAAATTCTTTAAACTTAAAATTATTGGAAATAATGAAAGCACATTATCATAGGTACATTACAAAAAATTATAATTGTGACAGGTAAAAATAGTGGTAATTGTACTTGTAATTGTACTATTAGGGAAGGACTGACTCCTAAGATACAGGTTGCCCTAGTTTAGGAGTCAGGACATTACGTAGTATTTTAAGAAATCTGTATACCATTGTATATTGAAACTTGTACTGTATGTATTATCAAATAAATTACTTACTTACTTACTTACTTAAGATTCTTTGTTGCATTGCACTTACGACAGTGGTTTCAACAGAGTCCCTTGTTTGTATTGGCAGCCTGGAAAAGCAAAGTAGCCGAATTGGGTATTTGACAAAATATCAAATGAGTTACTTTTAAAACGGAATTTTGTATGAAAATACGGGCTTATGACGTCACATTTCAGAGCACTCTTTTTATGTTTAATCTATTTAAAAATTGTAATAACTAGTAATTGACTAAAAGAGATACATTTTCCGTGATATTTTGTAATTTTTGTTTTAATCGAGCATATGAAATAATTTATTGTTGATCGTGTGAAATACCGAATTGGTTGCCAACCTCCGATAGGAGACGGCACATAAAGAAGAAGAAGATTGCATCGAAACGAAATTTTGCACATAGGCGAGCTTAATGCTACTTAGCATTATCTACAAGCTAACCTCAGTTTTGGGCACGTCATTAGCAGTGCAGCTTACAATATTAAATACTAGCTGTCCCGGCGAACTTCGTACTGCCACAGAATCCGTTTATACGATTCTTGCACAACGCCATCTATTTTTAAATCACACCGTCCGCTCGCATAACGCCATCTATTTTAAACTTAAAATAAATTTTATCCCAAGGGGACGCATTACCGAGATATCAAGTATGCTATGTCTCAATTCAGGCCTTTGTCTATCTGTACGCCATGTTTCATGTAAATCCGTTCAGCCGTTATTGGGTGATTGAGTAACAAACATCGAGACATCTTCACAAACTTATTTAAACTTACAGATGGCTCCTAAAAAATGTGGTTAGACAAATCGTTTGAAATGCCTTCTTCTTCCACAGAATACGACCTCTGCCCGTGCCTGGCGCTGCCTAACTCCTTCAAATCGGCCCTTTCTTCGATGCTCGATATGAGCTTACTGCGCGACCCGGCCTTCATGCTTATCGGAGTGTCCAACATGTTTGGCATGGCCGGCCTTTACGTTCCCTTCGTGTATATCGTCGATGCCGCCATGGTGAATGTGAGTAGAGATTGTTTATGAAAATAAAATTTCACATTGGTTGCATTTCAATGTACAATGTTAGTTTGGAGTGGAGATAAAGTAAGCGAAAACAAAACTCTACTCTGACCATCTTTTTTCAAATAATATTAAGTATAATATTAATGAGCGGTGGTAGCCTAGTGGGTAGAACATTGGACTCGGAAGCGAGAGACCCAGGTTCGATTCCCAGTGCGGGCATGTACCTATGACTTTGTTTTTGAAGTTGTGTACATTTGTGAAGTTATAGTAGCAATAACACTCGCTAACGTTGAAGGAAAACATCGTTAGGAAACCTGAGTGTCTGAGTTATTCGCATACCTCAGCGCTTCAAACCGCCAATCCGCGGTGGGCACGCATGGTGATTAAGCCCATACTCTCTCTCTGAGAGAAGGCCTGTGCCCTACAGTGGTACGTATATAGGCTGCTTATGATAGTATTAATGTATGTGTTGGTACTCGTACCTTGTGTGTCTGTCTCTAATCACAAATAAATGATTTATCTATCTATCTAACAAGATCCCTTGAGTGCAATCAACAACTAGCAACGTTAAAACATTCGTCACTTTTCAAGTAGGAAATCACTTATGCTGCGTCCAGACATACGAACAGCACCCGTTCACTAGCATAACGTAGGGCTCAACCATCGCCAGTCTCAACCATTTTGGAGGGAGATAGGCGACCCAGGCAACACGCCACAATTCTATTATCTCATAGATGCCTCAATAATGCATTGCCTTATATCCGTCCCAACGTAGGGCTCTGTGCCCTTCCCGCAGAGAGTGTGGCTTAATGGTAACGCGTACCCGCCGCAGATTGCCCATCGGGAATTTCAACCGCTAAGGTAAGGTTATCATCTTAGGCCTTCAGGTTTCCTCACGATGTTTTCCTACACGTCAGGATCAATACACGAGCTAATTTTTTTTTGTGATAGGTACTTATGGACCAAAGTCACCGACATAGCCCACCGAATTAGCATGCAGAAGTGGCAGTGGGCCGGCCATATCATCCGAAGAACTGATAACCGATGGGGGTAGACGAGTTCTCGAGTGGAGACCGCGGATCGGTAAACGTAGTGTGGGACGTCCTCAGACTCGGTGGAGCGATGATCTCCGCAGGGCGGCTGGCAAGAGCTGGATGAGAGTAGCCGAGGACCGTGCTCAGTGGCGTGCTATAGGAGAGGCCTATGTCTAGCAGTGGACAAGCGTAGGCTGATGATGATGATGATGAGGTACTTATATAGCGAAAGAGGTTTGCCGGGATCGTGGTAAGTGGAAAACCGTGGTCTCGGCCTACCTCGCCGGGATACAGGCGTGAGTTCATGTAGGTGTCCTGGCATCATAAGGTTACGTTTATTTTGTAGGTATTCATGTAAGTATATTATTACTAGCTGTTGCCCGCGACTTCGTTCGCGTGGTAATTTTTATGTGTATTTTTTTCGGGATAAAAAATAGCCTATGTGCTAATCCAGACTATAATCTATCTCTGTGCAAAATTTCATCCGGATCCGTTCAGCCGTTTTTGCTTGAAAGAGTAACAAACATCCATCCATACATACAAACTTTCGCGTTTATAATATTAGTAAGGATTTAAGTATATTTACGTAATTATAAGTACTTATATTCTTGTAATCTTTCGCTGTACATATTTGTTACTTCACATACCATTATATTCCAGATTCTCTTATGTATGTACATCCATCTACCGACTATATTCTTCCTGCAATCCACTCCATTCAAAGGTTGCCCGGAAGAGATCGCTCTAAGCGATAAGACCGACAATTGTGTACCACTACTTAGATATAAGAAACGATGTGTAATTGTTTCACCTGGTTGTGCAATAAAGTGTTCTCTAAGTATCTATCTATCATAACGTAATTTGCAGGGCATAGAGGACTCCAAAGCATCTTTCCTGCTGTCCATCATTGGTATCACGAACACATTCGGGCGTATTGCTTGCGGTTTCGTCGCGGACTTCCCCTGGATGGACTCGTTGTTGCTGAATAATGTGTGCCTCATCATTGCTACTGTGAGTTTTTTGTTTCTACCTCTAACCAAGATCTCTGGTGTTAAACAGTAGACAAAAGATTTAATTGGTACTTGGAGGACGATTGTGTCCAGTGTTCAACACAATTTATGAGTAATATGTTTTAAGTACAAAACTCTGTTAATTAAATTCAAACTATTTTGAAAAGAAATTAACCTGGAGTTTCTTCGTTAGCTTCTTTTCCACATAATGTGAAACTAACAACTTTGACGTTCATTAAGCAAACATTTTGTTTTTGTAATGAAAGTTTTTATAATGAACTAGATGACCCCGTGAACTTCGTATCACCTGCATCATTTTTTTTTCTTCTCACCGTTTAAACCTTCCCTGTACTTCCACAAATATAAAAAAAGAAAAATTTGCCAAATCGGCCCAGCCGTTCTCGAGTTTTAGCGAGACAAACGAACAGCAATTGATTTTTATATATATAGATTCAAGTAAATAGCGCCGGTCCCCTGCCAATCTCGTCCATTGTGCCCTTTAGGTGGCTTCATTAGTGCACGTCATGGGACCCCTTAATTATGTATGTAAATGTTACGTTTTCGTTATTTTGATTTTGTCACCGGCTGTTCAAGTAGAACCCCAACTTTCTGGATACATGGGGTTATGGCGATTTTATTACACGCTGTATATTTGTTTTTTTTTTAGGTTTAATTTCGGGATGCTGAAGAAACAAACGGTTTTCAGGTTTTGCTTTAATTAAATAACAAGTAGGTATATACTTTATTACAATAATACCATATGTAAACTGTCAACAGATATCAACTGCCGCGATGCCTTTTTGTTCCTCCTACGCTGCCTACGTAGCTGTCGCTATAGCCTTTGGAATTGCTGTTTGTAAGTACCTACACTGCACAAGTCTTACGTTGTAAGCATCGTTTTACACATCGCATAAATTAGACATGGCGAAACCCCTAATGTTTATGAAAACCATGAGGGAGGCCTATGTCCTGCAGTGGGCGTCAAATGGCTGATGATGATGATAAATTAGACAAATGGATTGTTATGCTCACACGATATAGACGGCAATACATATGTGTGTGTTATTCAAATGATTGAAGGAAGCGGTGGTAGCCTAGTGGGTAGAACATTGGACTCGAAAGCGGGAGACCCAGGTTCGATTCCCAGTGCGGGCATGTACCTATGATTTTGTTTTCTAAGTTATGTACATTTGTGAAGTTATAGTAGCAATACCACTCGCTAACGGTGAAGGAAAACATCGTGAGGAAACCGGAGTGTCTGAGCTATTTACATACCTCAGCGCTTGAAATCGCCAATCCGCGGTGGGCACGCGTGGTGATTAAGCCCATACTCTCTCTCTCTCTCTCTGAGAGAAGGCCTGTGCCCTACAGTGGGACGTATATAGGCTGCTTATGATTCAAATGATTTTCTTGTTAGCTTCCTTAAACTGAACGTTAATTTCCACAATGTCGTGTGATGATTGAGTGAACGAATGAGAAAAATAACGATCACCCGAGTGAACGTTCATTCGAGTGAATCGTCTGATTACGCATTTACTATTGACTGGTTTTTAAGACACAGGTTCACAAGTTTAACCTGTTAGACTATGACCTTGAAAAGAACATTTAAAAACCATTGCTATGGTGGTCCGATCGGGTCACTTAGAATTCTACAGATTATTCAAAATTCTTTATTATGCAATGTTTCTTTTTACTTAAAAAAAAAAAAAACATTGTATAATAAAGAATTTCGAGTTCGAGTATCACATTTGTAATTAAATCTCTCCTCCCGTAGCCGGCTACATTTCCCTGACGTCCATAATCCTGGTGGATCTCCTCGGCCTGGATAAGCTGACCAACGCCTTTGGACTCCTCATCCTGTTCCGAGGTGCCGCTGCGCTAGTGGGCTCGCCCTTGGCCGGCGCCGTCTTTGACGCGACCAAGAAATACGACGCGTCATTCTACATGGCGGGCGCCTTCTTCTTGGCTTCGACGCTCACGTCCTTTGCCGCGCCGTGCTTTCGCAGGTGAGTCGATTGTTGTCAGGCTGTTGCTAGGTATGAAACAATTCAATTCAATTCAAAAATACTTTATTGCACAAGAGGTGTTTGTACAAAGGCGAGCTGACCAATACCTCATTATTTCAGGAAAGAAGAGGAAATCCAGCCCCCGATTGACATCCTAACCCCCATCGACGAGGACTTAGAAGAAGGGGATGAAGAAGATCCAGACGATACTCCTATCACCATGGGGGCGCAGATCCAGTCACGGCAAGGACCCACCATTACTCATACTGCCGCTTCGCCCTCAGACCCGCCCTCGCCTAACGAAGTCTCGCAGAGGGAAAGTGTGCTCTAAACGACAGTGTTAAGGTCCGTTTTTGTAGAGCAGGTATGGTGTAGGTTATACGCCGTTTTGTAACTGACGTGTTAAGTAACGACGGAACTGTCACGTCGAGGCCTCGCCTAACAAAGGCTCGCGGAGGGAAAGTGTGCTTTAAGATCAGGAAGCAAGGTTGATTTGGAACTGTGACAGTGATCATTCTATCAAATTGTTTAAGGGAACAGTCGGGCCAGACGAAATCTCGGGGAGGGAAAGTGACCTATAGAGTGGCAAGATTGGTCTTTGATTGTAGTTGTGCGTTATACGCTGTTTTGTGACTGCTTCAGTGGCTCTTCCATGAGAGAGAAAGGAATGTTGTGCTTTAAAAGCATAGGAACAAGTTATAATATCGTTTGGAGACTATTGGAGTGCTGTGGCTAGGGTAGGAATAAAATGGAAAGCGTCTTTGGGCTGAAATTTAACTCTCCATGTTTCGCGTGAAGCTTTGAGGTTCTTGAGATGTGGAGATTCTAGCTAGACTTTAATTTCCCTAAATAGGATTCGCGGACTGTCGGATTTGCGTTATGAAATCTCCGAAATTGTGTTTTGGTCTGAAAATTATGCTCTTGGTTTTAATATCATCGCTGAATTCTATGTTGACCCCAACCTTAAATTGAATTTACTGTTTAAAACCTGCAATTGACTTGGGAAGCAATAAGCAGTACAAGTACTTGCGTTTCGCCATAACTTTTACGTTTCAAAACGTGCCATAATTAAGTTCGACTGCCAGAACACTATAACTATGTAACCACTGAACTCTGCTTACGTACTCAGAAATATTTCTTCGTTGAGACTTTGAGAGTTCTTGCCTAACAGAATACAGGGTATAACGAGATTCCCACTCTTTAGTTAACCGTGTCCAACCCAAAACTTTGAAATCGCATAAAAATATCAACTATTCCATATATTTTGCCGAAAATAGTAACTTTAGTTTGGAAAAACTGATATTTTTCCGCCATTAGGGGTCATCCATAAAGTACGTCACACAAATTTCGTGATTTTTGACCCCTCCCCCGTCTTTGTCACAATTAGTCACATTAGGGAGACCCCCCCCCCCCCCCTTAATGTATCGTCACCTATTTTGCAATTTTACATTCAGAAATGAATAAATTAAAACAGCAGCAGTTCCAAAATACAAACATTTGAAAAAATAACAAAACACAATAAATGATTAGTAATTAATTATATTTTTGGAATGTGACTTCACGAAACTTAGGAGCCCTCCCACCTCTTGTCACACAACGTAACACTTTCTCGACCCCCTCCCCTCCCCTTAACGTGTGACGTACTTTATGGATGGTCCCTTACGAACTTTTTCCCCATAAGTTAAAAGTTGTTCATGTTGACGGGGAGAATAAATATGGGTATTTTCTTACACCCTGTATAATAACTGCTTTTTATGGTAAGAATTTTTAATACTCATGATAACGATCAGTTCTGTTATAGAATATAATACAGAGTTTCACTAGCAATAATTAAACAGTACTTAGACTTAGAACCAGGGTTCAGACTTACAAAACCGTTAGGTGTGGCTTTTGTTTAAAAAAAACCCAATTTAGTAGTTTTGAGAATAAGTTATTATACTCTGCAGCCTAATAATACCGCAATTATAATGTGTACAATGAGATAAGTGTTTGACAGCAAAATGCAATATTCTGTTTGTTTTTCACAATTTGTAAATATGATAGAATACAGTACGTACAATGCACGTTTTTTGTAAATACACCACTCATTTAAAGTAAGTTTTTAAAATGATTTTGTACAGTCAGCAAAACTGCTCGCAGGTAAATGTGGTATCTTCATTAATGAGTAGTCATATAAGCCAATCTACCCGTCTCGATCGAAGTTTTGGCTTAATAGCAGCAACACTAAGTTAAGATCGTATACCTCCGTAGTTAAACGCTTCTTATCTTGCGGGGAAAGTGAGGCTCTATAATAGCGCCATACCCTGCATCAGAGGAAATACCGCTAGGCGTTAGACGACATCATGGATCAATTAGTTAAATGATACAACGCATACAACTAATGAACATTAAATATTGCAGCATTTTTTATGTGTGTGATTTATATTTACACAGTGATTTTGGAATAGTTAGCAATATTTTTAGAGATTGTTCTTTTATCTTTGTGATAAACAATAATATTGGCATATTAAAAGTAATCGTGTAACCTTTGGTTCGAAATTGTGAATCTCAATTCAAAGTTTAGTAGGAAGTATGGTATTTCAGTTTTTTTTTTCTATTTGCTAATTTTTCTAAAGTTACGATCAAGTCGAAGAATAAGATGTTTACCGGCGGCAATCTTGGGTATCGGACGGTCGAATCATAGTCTTTTTTTTAAGATTTTTCTTACTTTTCGTTCTGATATTGTTGGCAGCGAAGATTGACAGGAAAAAAAAAACAGAATGGCACCTTCAAATTTTGCTAATGACTTCGATGTCTTTTTGTGGTGTATATTAATAAAATTTAGCTCAGAGTATTGCAATTGGAAACTAAACTTTGTCATACAAGTATCAGCTAGCTGTCTGAGTTTTACAGTTTGAACATTATTAAGGGGAAGAACGAGTTATTTATAGGGCCTTAAATTCTCTTGTAAAATTCCTCGGTCGCTTCCCACGCGAGTTACACCGGGTGTGATCGTGGCATAACTTTTGTGAATAAAAAATCTTAACTCTAACTTTCTGTGCTTTAGAAACTCTTCACAATCCACATTATCAATGGGCAGTGCAAATCAAGTTAAACTCAGATAACTGCATTGTAAATTAATATTTCTTTGGACTATAAATCTGTACATACATTTGTATAGTAATAGATATATTTCAATTATTGCAGAATTTTATGTTAGTTTAATCTGATCTGCATTGCCAAATTAGCATCCTATCAACAAATAATAGGTTTAAAAGAGTGCTTATTGGCCTATTTGATATTTCGTTTATAGAAATCGATATGCTAGCTTTTTGCAATCAACTATTTATACATCTTTTTATGTATTTTGTCGTCTTTTTACCTTTGTAGAGTTTTCGAGCTTTGCTTTTTCTTACTAGTGTTTTGTATCTAATTGATTATACAATTTCGTATAGCACTAGCTATACGAAATTGATTATACAATTTCGTATAGCACTAGCTATACTGTGAAACGGGGTGATTTAAACTGGCGTATGGATAGAAACAAAAAGTGGAAAAAGGTTTTTGTCACCGAATTCCTGCTGAATCAACTACAGTGACGTCTATTGAGAGATATGTCGATCAGATCCTGAAACGTCGCTGCACTGAACTTACACGTTCTCAATGTAAGGCTTAGCAAATGGATGTTAGTTTCCAGGGAGCTGGATTTGTGAACTATTCAAATACAGTTATGTATATTGCATATATGTCCTGTATCTTACCTAATGCCATATGTACGAGTATACCTATGAAAGCATCTACGCTGTATGTTTTGTGGTTTTTCAGGTGGAAGTATTTTGTTCTTTCCAGATCTTTCACGTTTCCTGACAAATCAGTCACTAAAAATGAGTTTATAAAAGGTGAATGCACTGTTAATGAAAGAAAGGGACTGGATAAGTTTTTGCCTCCCGCTCATACAATATGAAAGTCTATATTGTGTGAGTGAGAGGAAAAAAGTTATCCTGTCCCTTTCTTAAATTGACCGTGCTATAAAAAAAAATTTTCCTTACTTACCATAGAATACAAAAAAGGGAGCATCTGAACTATTTTGTGCCATGGTTAAAGAGAACAATATAATTCCTGTACATAGGTAACATTAATATTTAATACATTAACATACAAGTACATAGTAGATGTGAGTAACGCAACGCAGTCAATTTAAGTGGGTCATTATTGTACCAAAAAGTATTTTACTTATATAGGGTTGCCTCTAAAACGCCACTTACAGTTTTTGTTGTTAAACAACTTTTGTTCTACGAGTTTGTTCTCAGGGTAATATTTTATATGGTTTATTATAATTTTACGAAATTAGCGCTTATAGTACAAATCCAGCAAAACAATGTTCTTCGCAGGAAAGTGTCCATAATGTAAGGAGTTAACGAGGCATTATTATCTATCAGAGGGCGCCACAACAAAGTTGTAAAACCCTCAAAACCATTAAATAAAACATACAAATATTACTTAGTTTTAAAAATAGCAGAACAAAAATTTTTATAAATTGCAAACTGAAATTGGCGTGTTTCGGGATTGTGAATTATAGACGTAACCCTGTATAAGATTATTAGAAGAAAAAGTGAAATTATAGGGCTCTAAACCTTGCCAATATGTAACGATTGTATATAAATGCTGATTTTTACATAGTAATATATTTTTGTCGATCGATAGCCTATTTTTGTGTTAAGGAGTTGCATAATTTAGAACGTAAGCGATATTTTAACATTTAAATGTGGTATGACTAGGTAGGTTTTATTAGCTAATGGTAGTGAATGAGATCATCAAATAAATTAGTTTTTCATTGTATTATACCTATATTAATAATTATGTTAGTTTTTTATTATATTATTCTTAAAATAGATTGTGAATCATGAACTATAACTATAAACTTCTGAAAGTAAGAAAGTTTGTTAAGGCGAAAATATTAAAAAGATAAATACAAAATAAATAATTATGTAAAATGTATTAGGATTCATCAAAGTTAAGAAGTGATGTTAATTAATGTTGTTATAGCTTTATGTGAAAACCAAAAGTGTTATTATGTTTTAAGACTTTTAAAGTGCAGAGGAACTTATTTAGGATATCATCTACAGCAAATCAACATTTAGATCTATTACGGTTGACTTTGCAACCAAAATGTAAGGGTCGGTTTGCTGTCAACTGTACCAATGACCTAGTAACAAAGAGTGACGGCATTCAAATGACTTTAAAAGTTATTTTGTGTGAAAGAAAACTTAGAATAATATGACGCCACTATAATCTGATCATAGCCAATCGTAAATTAACAAAAACAAAATGGAGGTGCCATGAGCCAATAGGAAAAGACTTTCTGTGCGCCATTTTTGTGTTTTTGTTGGCTTGTGGTATAATACCTGAGGTCGCGGGTTCAAGTCCCGGCATGGGTGGAATTTTAGCCTCTAAATAGGTTTATTAAAATTGTGACAAAGTTATGGCTACATGCATCGTCATACATCTTTTTAATAAACTCATTTTTATACATGAGGAAGAAATATTGACGAAATAAATATATCGAGCGAATGTGAATTGAAGGGCCGGTAAGGGGCGTCCCAGGCGACATACGTCGACCAAAATTGGGGGACGTGTTAGCAAAGAGTAAGTAAGATAACAATACCCGAAACCGGTGTGCGCGCATGCAACGACTAATGAATGTTGATGAAGCGAATGACGTCTGTCAGGATATCGTAGCAAGTAGCAAAACCTGGGCCTCGATTCTGTTAGTGCATTGTAGTATAATGACAGGTACACTGTCGGGTCACGTGACGTGTTTTTTCGTACCATTGACGCCTAGAAGGTTTAATGGGTGTGCCCGCGTAGACTTAAAGCAGCCATGAAATGAAAACCGCCATGTTCATGCAGTTGTCATGTTACTACAATGCATTAACAGAATCTAGGCCCTGGTCTCTGCTTACTCATTCAGGCGAGCTCCGTACTATATACAGAATCACTTGTACGATACCATTGTACGTAGGAGGCACTGTTCATCGTACATCGGTCGTACGAAACAATCATTAGCCCATACCATGGTTCGCTTACAGCACGGTTCGCCGAATCAAAAGTGCAACGATCAAACGTGCAGCTGATCGATACCACGGCTTGCCGATACTATGGTTAACCGAAAACACGATAGAAAGAAATTCCTTTTTACCGAAAGAAATTATAAGGGAAAACATCCTTTAATTTTCTTTTTGGTGATACAAATGGGTTATACCAATTTTCTTTATCGAGTGTAATAAGTAAGTATGTAATCATATTTCATAATAAATTGTAATGTCTCATCGTATCATCAAAACATCATGAAAAAACAACAATAAAACAAAAAAGTTTACATAATTGTTTTGAAAAAACAAAAAGACTCATAATTTACAATTATAACAAAACAAATCCATCAAAAAGGTGTAATTATTTGAAAAACAAAACAAAAACCTTTCATAAATCCATAAAAAAATATATTCATAAAATATAAAAAAAATGTAATTGTTACAAAAGTAAAAAACCTTTTACATATAGTGAACTACTCTTACTTTCAAAATCTATCTACAGGGTGACTTTAAATTCGTTCACCGTATTTTGAGAGAATCTTCTTTTCGTTGCGAAAAACAGTATTATTAATGATTTATCAGTAATGGTATAATATGTTTGTAAATCATGGTTAGAATGTCCATTTAAAATACGGTAGCTGTAGTATAAGTCACTCTCTGTTTTTCATGTACAAGATGTGAGCTAACCCCAGGTGGGTTTACGAAGCTGGGTATAAAATACGTACGATCACACACTGACCACATCGTTTGGTGGGAATGCACGTGTGACATGAGCCGATCTGCGCCATTTCACTCTAAGTATGACAGCGAGACAATTTTTTTTATTAAGCGTGTGGCCAGCACTTTATTCTTATTCTGAAATGCCGTCGTTTTGTGTTACTAAGTGACGTCATAAACAAAGTGATGTCTAAAACAGAGTAAAAATGTAAACTGTGATCTAATTAGTTCATTCAACCTATAAACTCCAATGGAGTTTCACTTATTTCAAAACAAGGGCTCGCGCTCAATGTAGGTAGTGAAAAGTATGGCTCAAAGTATTTTTCAATCCAAAAATCTATATTTTAATGCGTATGTCTGGGGTAAAGACAAAACTAGCGTTTATTAATATGAATATTAGAGTGTAAAATTTTACCAAGGATTTATTAGTATCTAGGATCGTCTTCCTTCATTGTTAGTAACTACGTCGTATGTCAGGAATTACATGAATCCCAAGGCAAAAGTAATTAAAGTTATAATAATATGTGGATGTATAGGTCATGGCACTGCAAGCTTCAGCAATAAGGCTAATGTAGGACCTTGTCACAGTTGTTGTTTGCAGTCTTTTTGCAAGACCTACGATCAGAGGCGGACTACCAGTATTGGTTGACAATAATAATAAAATAATATATTAGGATAGAATAGAATAGAAATAATAATAAAACAAACTAGCATACTCTGTGATATGGTAACTGGGGGCATTTGTACAAAGTACGGTGGCCCCCTGTGGGAATCGAACCCACATCCTCTGTTCTGGTAGCCAAGCGTGATACCGCCAGACCAACGAAGCAGTCAATAATAGTGCTAGATGCCCCGTCCTTTTATTTACTGAACTCATATTCTATTAATTATCTGTATGTTATCCGCATCATTGTGTTATTTTTGTTCGTTCTTATAGATTTGATTGAATCATTCCTCACGAATTACTGTTTACAAACAGAGATAACAGAGAGAAGATAACAGCACTGAATAACAGAGATGTGATTGTTAAGTAATTATTTTAAAGGTTAACTTTGGCATATTTTTAATCGAGGGGTTTCGATTGTAATGTGTTTCGGAGACAAACATGTTTTCAGAAATATTCTCAAGAATATATTTACTAGTTACTAGCCAAATTTTGCTTAAGACTTTTATCAGCTTAATAAGGAAAGTCCGCCTCTGCCTACAATTTTAACCGCAATTCTGTATCAGAGAAACAGCATCATAGCTATTTAGCTGTGGTCCTGCCTCAGAACACGAAAAGAAGCTGCGATGCGTGTTATGTGGTTACGAGAGTCAAATCTGGTCTCTACAGGGAAAAGTCGTACATAAACCTTGTACGCGAAACTTCTTAGGTATTAAAATGTGAAGTACATGGTTGGGAAGAGCGTTTTCCGTATGCGATGAGGCATGGTAATTCCCTCATTACCCCAGACATGCACAGATTGAGAATTCATTCGATGATTGAAAACGAAATATTTGAATAAATGAGCAGTGGTCGGCAACTAAGCCAAATATGGTCAGGAATATTAATAATCGAACTGCACTATTACTGGGTAGTATATCATATGGTATTCATTGTTTCCTTGCCAATTTCACTTGACCTTTTCTTTACAGACACAATCACAATTAAATAGGGTTTACCTACAAGGCACCCGTCTAATGGGAACGGCCAAATATTTTTTTTGCGCAGCTGAGCAAAATGTATTAAAATTTAATGCAATTCGCTATTGGATGGAGCTGACCTATCTGAGCTATCTGCTGCTCAATTTAAGTTTTGCTATTAAAAAACTTCTGGTCGAAAATTACCATTTAGTAATTTTTGCCGACCACCATTAGTTGCTGCTCTAAGTACTAGCATTGAATTTTAAAAATTCAATGGTACTAGGTATCTATTATTGCTGATCAAAATCATAATTTTTGCTAATCGTTTCAACTATACCCATTCCGATGGGAGTTATGTGTAGATATAATATGATCAAAGGGAATGTTTGCTGGCTAAACTAAACTTAGATCTAGGTCGACTGGCACCACTTCTTAAATATCACTTAGGCCCTTTACACACTCCGACTTTTTGCAGCTATACAATCGCGAGTCAGTCGCGATGCAGCATCGATACAGTCGCAAATCGATTACCTTTACGCGCTACTTGAAGCAGCGGTACAATCGCGATTCAGTAGCTGGCCGTATAGCTGCAGTAGTACAGTCGCGATGCAAACGCGATACAGCATCGATGCAACTCAATACAGCATCGATACAGACGCAACGACGCACAACATTCAGTTAGTCGATAGCCATAGCGCGGTGAGTTCGCTTGGAACTTTTACATTTTTAAACTGTTATTAAATAAGAAACGTTCTACCGCCCGTCTGAATCGATACAAACGTGCTTGTGCATCGGTACTCGCGCGCGGTTGCTCCGATGCAAACGCGATGCGGCATCGAAACAAACGCTGTGCATCGATACGAACGCTCATATGAATCGATACAGATACTTGTTGATCGCTGGTGTCGCGATTCAGTCGCTAGGCTGTGAAACGCGCGTTTGTATGTATCGCTGCAGAAAGTCTCACGGCCTTATTTATAAAAACATGATTCCTCTAAAGCACTTCTAAGAGGCAGTTTATTTAATCTGTGGTTACGACTTTTCCTTGTAAAATTTCCACCACAGTCTCTTCTAATCGGTGTTTTAAGGGATCGTGTTTTGTATGAATAAAACCTTCACGAAGAATTTTATTTAAAAGCCGCATTTAAGAAAGTAGGTCAGTCGGCCTTAAGAATGCTTACTTCTAGCATTTCTTCTCGCTCGCACGTTCTAACATTTTTGACGATTGTAAAAAAAATTGTTCCTATACTTTAGATTTGAGTTCAGTTTTGATATACCTAGGTACCTATAGACTTTGCTGGATAATAAAATTACAGATATTTAAGATATTTTTTTTTTATACTTTAATACAAATAAATATAGGTATTTTTAACATTATTGTAGAAATTATCACATACTTTCTTAGTAATGAATGTTGAGGAAGCGAAAGTGATCTGTCAGGATCGTAGCAAGTGGCACTCCCTGGTCTCTGCCTACCCCTCTGGGATACAGGCGTGAGTTTATGTTATGTTATGTTCTTAGTGTTATAGAGTTTAGAGTTTTGTATACTTAATTTTATTAGTTTTCTATAACGAAACGATGATACAAATTTTAAATAATGTATTAATTTTAGTAGCAAATTTTAGACTACTTTCAAGTCTTAGACTACATTTATCAAAAGTGTATTTTATTTACAAGATTTAATGTGCGAGCGATTAGAAATGTTAAAATATGCGAGCGAGACGGAATGACAGACCTAACATAAGCCTTAATTCAACTAAGAAGAGAATGTGATATAATTATTTTTCATTTATTCTGAATGTATCAGCAGATACGAGTACATGAGTAATATCTGCAACGTTTTATAGCTTTCGCAGAATATCTACCTTTACAGGACATTTTTTGCACGAATCTAATTATGGTTACCTAAGTCATAATAAGGCATAGGCATAGTTACCTCTCGATGGTTGAATCATTCTCTCGATAAAAGATTTTAATTTGGGGCCGGACAAGGTTGCCACATTTTACTGTTCTGCAAGCTTGTAACACTGTTTATTTTAGGCTTTTCCAAATAATATGGTTAACTGTGTATGTATGTATTTTCATGTGGCATCCACCGACGATATTTTTTGTAAATAACCGACTTCATTGAATTATAAATGATGACTGAAATATGCTTGTTTTTATTTCAAAGTTTTTCTTCCAAATAAACAGCGGTGCATACAGGGCTATTTCTATATGTATGCGCGATACAATTGAAGTTATACTTACAACAATATAAGCTTTACTCAGATTTATATTGTTAATAATTTTAAGACCTAGCCGAGAACCTAGGATTATGTTTTAGGGATTAGGCGTTTTAGAAATAACTCGGTGTATTATGCTTTCCTTCATCACAGCATTTTCAATGTGCAAAACAATCATTTTACTTTTCTTCCCCAAGCAAAAAAAAAAGTTTTTCGCATAGAAAACACACTTCTGTGTAATGTTTTTAGGGTTCCGTACCCGAAGGGTGCCAAACGGGACCTTATTACTAAGACTGCACTGTCCGTCTGGCTGTCTGTCACCAGGCTGTATCTCATGAACCGTGATAGCTAGCCAGTTGAAATTTTCGCAGATGAATATTTCTGTTGCCGCTATCATAATAGATATTAAAAACAGAATAAAATAAATATGCAAGGGGTTTCTCATACAAAAAACGTATTTTTTTTGCCGTATATTAATAACAGCAACAGGTAGACGCTTGAAATATTCACAGAATATTTAGTTCCATATACGCTTCAAAAATAAATAATTAAAATAAAATAAATATTTAAGGCTCCCATACAACAAACGCGATTTTTTGCCGTTTTTTCTCGATCTTTATGTCTAATGTTGTATAGATGGTACGAAACCCTTCGTGCGCGAGTCCGACTCGCACTTGGCCGGTTTTTTATTAGCAGAAGCAACAAAATTACGTACTCTGACGATTTATGAAGCTAACCCCGTCATAGTGTGAGCATAACAAGGCCTAAGCGTCATCGCATTTGTAAACAAAATGACAAGTGACCGTCGCATTGTGGCCGCACTTTATCTTTTATCCAAACAAAACAATAGACTTGGCGCCGTTCGTAATATCAGTTGGTCTAAGGTGAACCCACACCTAAGCGAGCCTAAAGCATCGATAGAAACTAATTTTAAAATTTGTATGACATCCTACGGAACCTGGCTCACCAATCAGCGCTGCATCGGTCGAATTCGGAATTTCAAAGGCTCCCATTGATTTCCTGTACATTAAGGTGCTCCCACACGGCAGTTATATAACGTTATAAAACATTTTGTAGCACTATAACATCTTATAACAGTGTGTAACATTTCGCTACAACGTGTCAAGAATGTTATATGTCATAAACGCTCCCACACTAGTTGAACTCGTTGTATAACATTCTGTAACAATCAGTTTGAGTCTGTCTCCTTCCGCTAACGTCCCGCTGAGGGTAGGATGATGCCATACAAGGAAAAGTTATAATTTTTTATATCATGTAATTAGTTGTAAAACATTTTGTTACATGAAGTTGTATGTGTTACGAAGTTGAATGATGTTAATCATTAACAATTTATAACTTTTGTTACAATTTCTTAAAAAAACCTAGACAACAAATTTTAAGCAACATTTTCTAACTTTATGTAACTGCTGTGTGGGAGCACCTTTAGTATACATTGAATTAATTGTTTTGTAGTAGTTGAAAAAAAAAACCGCGCTAGGCACGCGCGGTAATACAAATGAAAAAGCACTTAAGGCGTTGTTTTTCTTTGAACTCGCGATTTCTGAACGGACAAGTGAATTTTTTTTAGATAGGTAAGTACTTTGTACCAAAAAAATACACGTGGTTTTGGGAGGGGGAGAACTATTTTTATTTTAGTAAAACTGATGTAATTAATAGAATTTATTAATGTTGCTGAAGCAAAAGACGCTTGTTAGAATATGTTCCGTGGTCAGGATCGTGACAAGTGGCAAACCCTGGTCTCTGCCTAGCCCTCCGCGATACATGGGTGAGTTACACTCACCCAATGTTTATCAACCCTTTCTACAATGCGGTAATCAAAGACTATCCTCATCCAGCTATGAGTCTGTCACTATGAGTCTAGGCCATGTGAGAATCATTGCCTGTGGGCTGTTTATAGTCTATTTATACCTAACGACCTCAGTCAATACAGAAATAGCCGATCAAGCTTACAATAACTGCTTAGTTATTTAAACATTCACGTGACAATGTTCTACTGTCAAAATGCACCCGTTTGCAATGAACCGGTGGCCGACCTATACGTCCTTATACGACCTATGCTTACAGCACATTCACCTATACGGCCATCCACTCTAATCAGTTTTGGTTACAGGCGACTACAACTAAAATGTAGATACATGTATAGGTTGCGCTGTCGACTGTAGGTTACCTGCTCTATCAGATACATTCTGAATTTGTATACGCAAGGGTGGCCTACCTACCTATACTATACCTAATACCTATACGCCCCACTGCAGGGCACAGGCTTTTTCAGAGAGAGAGTAGGGGCCTAATCACCACGCGTGCCCACTGCACATTGTTGAATTAAACCTCTGAGAATCACGACGTTTTCCTAAAGGAAATCTGATCTAAAACATTTATTTTGTTACATGTCGTTTGTTCCACTAACGAGTTTGTCTACACTTCCTTCAGCATTCAAATTCCACAACCAATAATATAGAAGTAGTATTTATTGTACATAAAAAACTAATACAATAACTAATAGCAATAAGTCATTACTAAAATTAAGCCCGTTCCATTCACAATATTCACACATGTTCGGTATCAATCCATTACGAATTGTCCACTCCATTGACCCGCGAATTGATGGTCGCGTAGCGTGTAACAGGTCTCTTTATTACATCAGAAGTTCAAGAACACAGACCGAACGAGAAAACAGACGGCGAGCCCCTCGTGGCTTCATTACACTGCGTGCGATTTCATCAAAATCCGTATACACCATAAATTTTGGGTGGTTTGAAAGCAATAGCAAAATGAACGTGCCTTAACAATAGCTATCGAATACGCTAGTTTGTTTTTTAAAAAAAGCCACTTTAAAAAATATCTTGACCCAAACTCGAATCTATTAGAACCATTATATAGTAGCCGCCAGCCGCGGGTAATTGTTATTCACCTCATAACTATATATATTTTTATTTTTCCTCTATACTTAAAGCGACTTTCAAACCAATCAGATTTCAGCGTGTATTACGCGCACCAAATTCTCTCGGGATCCTGACGTTTGCGATAGCAATTAGTATGGAATATGACAGATACATATAAGGAATTCTTCAGGATTTGGTGCGCATTTTAGGCCTCAGAAGAGTGCGATAAGCGAATGGTGTGAACCGATCGTCTGTCATTAGTTCCACGACATTCAAGGACTCTACTAATACTAGGTAAACGTTTTTATACATTCAGACATTAGTCTGTAGTTGTATGCTGAAAATGTCGTGACGAAAGAAAATGAGCCACTCTTAGTAAAGCACAAAAGCACAAAAAGACAAAATAAGAATAAATAAGAATAGGTACTCTCTAATCTGTTTATTCCAGGAAAAGAATATATAACATTTACAAATATACAGTACTATTGACGGCCTTATTGCTAATAGAAATGTCATCGAGACAACTTTACAAAAGAGAATCGAAAAAAAATAGACGAAGTGACCGGATGGGAAAAGTCTAGGTATATAATATCCTACCTTTTTTTTGTTAAAAAATAACGAGAAAGACAAATTTTGATCTCTTTATAATAAAAAATAATAAAAATATGGAAGACTTCTAAATTATTTATTTCTCCGTGTACCAAAGTGCCCCAAGCTATGTATCAATGTGCCCCGTGAGTGGGGCAGAATGATGCAAAAACGATTTTTCATTTAAAACGTAAAATATTAACATTGATAAATTAAGTAATGGACTAAGCTTGAAAAAATTGCAATATAGTAGGTTTTATCATTTGAAATTTAACTTTGAATTTTGTAGCATCTGGGGTAGATTCCTCCCTCCCCTACATAGAGTTAAATAAGTTCATTTTACTCTAGTCTACATGACCAGACCAGCCCTATATTACGCGCACTAAATCCTGAACGGTTCCTAACGTCTAACTGTCAAATTAGTATGGGACATAACCAGAACACCTGACCACCGGGGGGAGCATGAGATTTTTATCGTATCTAGATAGATAGGTTAAAATTTTAAAACATTACGATATTATATCCCACCCGCGAGCATGACTTCTCTTCGACATACATATCTTCCTTAGATAGGAGATAAGATTTTATCTACTTATTGGTATGACAACACTGAATCGGCAAATAGGGATGTGACGAAAATCACTATTTCATTCGTTCAATTTGCGTTTTTTGACAGATTGAAATCTGATCTGTGTGTGATCTTTCCTTTACTTAGTCTGTGCTAGGTATCAAATAAAATGTAAATAAACAAACAAATAACGGACAATAGATGCTTAGATGCCGAAAATGAAGTAAGTACAAACTTTATAGCCATTGCAGTTAATTTATACAATACTACAATAGTTGGAGATCCTTCCTACAAGCTCATACGGACATCACATCATATACAAGTCACTCATCGGCAAGAACTATAATATTTTTCTGTTTTAGAGGGCGCAGTAAACAAAATCAACTGGGGTTCGTTCGAGTATATGACGCTCCACAGTAATTTAGCCAACAATGAGTTTTCTGGCCCCATGGGAAGCGAAAGGTTGTTGAAAGAGTGGGGCGCATTGAGCCTTGTCGAAGGAGCATGGTCCCGACACGACTGGAGCAGTGGCGGAATGTAAGTGTTGATAGTACCTACTTATTATCTAGTGATATATTAAATTAAGATCAATACTTGACTCACCATCACCAACCGAGTACAATAGGTAAATAATATGCTTGTCAAACTAATGCAAATGTGTACTTAGGCAATGCTCAGTGAATACCTACAGTATTTGGATAGATAGACCATAGAGGTCTATCCAGTATAGCGTCAATTTTTGCTCTTAGGGGCATCTAAAATCATTTTCGTAACATGTCTTACCTTTTTTCTTTTCGTCTTAAGCTATTACATCATATTGGAATGTTTTGGACTCCTTTTTAATTATGCTCTTTATTTGTTACAGGATATTTTGAACGCGCTGACTACAATAATATTTGGTCTATGCTACAATCAATCAAATCTTACAAATAAATCAAATATTAAAACGTAGGAATATGTATGTACGAATTGTATTTTTTCAAAATAGTAACTCAAAATTGGATGCTTAATTACCCAAGTTCCACTATAGTTTTTTTATATTACATGCACAGAAGCATTCATTCAAGGGTTAAATATAATTAGGGAATGTTCCATTGAGCTGGCCATTCCTCCTCTACTGGGTTTCAGGCTCCACAATGGCAATGTGTGTACCGAGCCTCGGGAGTCTACTCGGCCTCTCCTCTGATGGGCGTCATCAGCCAAGGCAGGCTCAAAGGCATATCCAGAGTCTCCTAGGAAATGCATTACATTTTTTTTACTTCTTATTTTTTTGTTACAGATTACATCAAAGGTGAAGAACATATTAATTTGTTTGGTAACAATTTCCCGTTTTCAGAAGAAAACATATCATGCTTCTTTTCTCCATTGGGTACCCAGTTATGTAGTAAACCACCTATTTCATTGTTTAAAGTTACAAAATAAATATTAGATTTACTTATAACCAAAAGCATTTTATTATTAACGGACTTCAAAAATGGAGGAGTCTGTGTCAAGCTTTTTCCAGAAAACTTCCTAGAAACCATACATTTGTAGTAAATACACCATACATACTTAGGTACTTAGTAGAAGTTAGGTATGATTTGTGGGGTGAGTAAATGGCTTGGGATGCAAGTTCATTAGAAAGAAATAATTTTTGCCCTTTTTAGTGTGTCGGTTTAAATCTTTGTTTTAGAAGTTTCTTATTTTAAAATTTTTTGTTGACTGGTACATTTTACCTAGTATTATTTTAATTGAGATAGGCACTGGACGACGGTCTGAGCAGGACGGCAGAGGGTGCTTGGTTGCGTGGAGTAGGGCTGAACGGAGGTCAGTGAGCGGGTCCTTAAATCCCTGGAGACGGCCACTGGACGTCGGTCAGTGAGCAGAAACAGAGGAAGGGCACGAATGGGATGCGTAGGTGGCGCGAAGAGGCACCAGTGGACAAATCATGACAAATGTGATGATTTTATTCGTAGAATGACTGACAGAAACGCTAGATATAAGTTTATATGCCCCTCTCAAAAGTGGGATAAATTTAAATGAAACATCTGTCAAAAGTCGATAATATATCTTTTTATGTTGTCATCATGCTCGCATTTGCGATAGGGTTTATCTTATAGTGACAGATGTTTTTTTATCTCACGGCACTGGTATAAAAACGATGCATTGTGCTCGCGACGATAAGTTAACCTACTATAGACGTCAAAACTCGTTAAAACGGCCATTTTTTGTAGATAAACCGCCTCGATAAAATCTCATGCTCCCTCCGCAGAGAAGACATAAACGCATTATTATATCGTTGATATATTATATCGTTGGTCGGAATCAATATCGGAAAATCTCCGAATCACGTGTTTTGAGTTAATTATGCAGAATTATTAAGAATTTAAGATTTTTTCCTATCACTAGTGGTATAAGTCAAACGTTATTGTGATTATTATAAAACGACTACGGCCAGTTAAGAGACAATTATTTTACTATACAATTTTACATATCCTTTAATTTTACGTCATATACTCAAAACAGTATATTTTGAAAATAATGTTCCAGTAATGGATTCGGCCGACGATATTACATTAGTCTTGCAACCTAACTGCCTAACGCGATTGAAAAATGTTCGTGGAATACGCTAGGTCCCGGAAAACGAATCGGAGCTTCTATCAAAATGGTCGGCCGAAGCAAGGATATAATAACGTTCATGTGAATCTGTGAACGGCTTAGTGTTTTTTTAATTACTCGCGATGCTCATTCATAGTTATATATATATATATATATATATATATATATATATATATATATATATATACGGTTCTTACCTAGACCCGATTATTTCGCGATAATTTATTAGGTAAAATTTAATTACCTTAGATTCCCGACATTTCGCCAAAGTTGCAGCTGCCGTGGCTACGGGTTCACGGCAGCGGCAGCTGCAAATTAGATTTTACTTTATAAATAAACTTATAATCCCGATTAGACCCGTTTAATATATTACTATGTAACCGTTTAGTGTTCGTGCGGAAAATAACCCTGAAACGATGACTCATTTCATATCTCGTACCCTGCATGCCCTAACAACTGCCTTCGAAAGAGCACTTTGGGCCAAAACCATATTGTTTGCTACCGATACGCTAAGAAGCATTAGAATGGCAGAGAGACAAGATAGGCTAGGCTAGCAAACGTTCTTGGCTAGCGTACACAAAAGTTAGCCCTATGGATTAGAGGGCAAAGCCTCGTCGCATTATAACACTGTCTCCTAAGTAGGTAACCTTAAGCGTAATAATCGCGCTCTAAAAACACACTAAAACTTGATGAATGAAACTAAAACAGATGTTTTATGTTTGCCTCTGTTTCAAAACGTCTGTTTGCGATTTATAAGAACAGATGGGCAGGGGTCGGCACCGCGACAGCGCGCGTGTGTGACAGGCTTTACCAATTAGTTCTTTCGTGACACTGTGAATTTGCCTGGAATCAGTTTAACTTTAGAACTGCCCTTGCGGAATGGAACGTATATGTTCTGTGGTATAGAACGGTGGTGTATACAAACTTGGCCACAGATCTGTGACACGGCAGACGAGCGGTCACAAAATGGAGCAAGAGTCAAAATCCAATGAACCTTTAGCGACTTCTTTCAGTACCTACCTATAAGCGAAGCTTGAAGCTTCTGTATCGTTCTAGGTAGGTAGGTATTTTATCGTGACACTTTCAATAGACGCTCAAACGAAATGACCTCACATTCACTGTTCAGTCGAGATTTCAATTAAATTGTTTTCCGACATCTATGCCACTGCTATGCTGTCATTGCACTTGTTATTGGTAGGCATTTTTACGAATTGACTCATAAGTTTCGCAATTGTTTAAACGTTATGTTAACATCGTTAACAGCTACATAAGCAGCCTTTAAAAGTCCGACTGTAGGGCACAGGCCTTCTCTCAGGGAGAGATAATAGAATATATTTGTTGTGTCGTTCATACATTACCTAATTCTAATTCTGCAATTCGTAGCTTTTCATGACTATTCGATGTTCATTGCGCAGCAGAGACGTCAGCTTCTTAATCTGCAGATTAATCGACTTTGCAATGTACATCGAATTGTCATAGTAAACCATGATTGTAGTTTTATGAAACAGTCCGCTGTTTTGTTTAGAATTCCTAGAATATCAAGGTGATACCCACAAAGCTCTTATACTCACCAGACGCGCCTTCAGAGACAACAGGTACCTGTAACCAGAGCCGCAGAGAGGCGATGTAAGTAATCAGAAGAGGGTTAAAAAGTTCAGGATAGGAAATTTATTTAAAAAAGATTTAAGAATAGTTTTATCGGTTCTCCCGCTGATTCAATTTTCTTACAACTAAATCAAGGTTGTATGTTTTTGTACGATTTGAAAAGAGTCTTAATTTTCTTCCATTTCCCACGATTAGCAAACAAGTGAATGAGAACATCTTACTGCGCCAATGCTTAAACTATTTTTTTGACAACTCTGAACTGTCAAATACATAGATACCTACATAATTTGACACTTCGGACTGGTTAAAATGAAGAATCCAACCAGTGGAAAGTTACAAAATTATTAAATTAATGATTTAAATTAATTTAATAATTCTTTATTGCATTCAAACACAGAATTCTGCGTATAGGCGAGCTTAATGCTATTTAGCATTGTCTACCAGTTAACCTTGGAAGAGAACATTAACAGGTACTGGAACTTAGAATATTAAACATATACTAATTACTTATTTAGATTCAGATATACTTATAATACACAGGGGGAAATATTAGATAAATTCAATATAATAATAAATAAATACATAGAACCTACAATTTTATTAATAATTAATATTGTGATGTCTACATATGAATACTACTTATAATAAATTAGATGTGCATTTAAGGGTCCGTTCTAGAGTACCTACCCCTGGCTACGGCCTTGCCTCTACCTGTAGTGTATGTGAATTGCCTGGTTGTTTTCAGTAGTATCGGCTGAAAAACAATAGCAGTGTAGGGACGGTGCTTTTACTTTTACTTTTTACTGTGGTTTTACATGGCAAAATTGTAAAACGCACGTTTAACTGTTCCTCGCGTTAGTAGTCCGTAACTCTTTTTAACCGACTTCAAAAAAGGAGGAGGTTATCAATCCGACACGTATTTTTTTTTTGGCTGTGTTCCTCCATAACTCCGTCAAATCTTAACCGATTTCGAAAATTCTTTTTTTGTTCCAACAGGTATAACGTCCCATTGGTCCCATTTTGATTTAGTGAAGATCTGATGGAGACTTTCAGAGATGGAGAACGGAACTCTTCAATGGACAGTAGTAAATAAGCCCTAATGGGGCCCATCCTTTAGTAATGTCCGTATGTTTCATAAAATAGCGTAAAAGTAGTACCGAGTTAATTTAGTGATGTTCTGATGAAGACTTTCGGAGATGGAAATTTAGACCATCAAATTTTAAAGCAACGAATTAAGTAGGGTAAATTATGGTTATAAGGGACTTATTTATTTTTCTCCCGCTCCCCCACTAAAAATTTAAAAATATAAACCGACTTCGAAACACTACAGCACCAAAAAGTTAGAAATAATTTAAATAATTAGAAGTATTTATACATGTAGGTAGGTATTGTAGAAGTATAATTTGTAGTCGGTGCCCAGTTTCAAGACCAGCACATATATTTTGGGCACAGGCTCCAAATTATACTTCTACAATACCTACATGTATAAATACTTCTAATTATTTAAATTATTTGTAACTTTTTAGTGCTGTAGTGTTTCGAAGTTGGTTTTAATTTTTTATTTTTTACATCATATTCACTGCAAAACCCGTTGCATTTCCATGGACCTTGTGTTGGGTCATCCCAAATCGCATATCATTGATTGTATGCATCGTCGCATATAATGCTGGCCACCTTCACCTCGGCAGAAGTTTCAGCGCGGCGGGAGGCTCGACCGCGCCGGCGCAAGGGCGATGACCGGCGCTCGGCTGCTGCAACCAACGGCGCTTATTACATCATCCGCGACGTCAACATTGCAGAAGAAAAGACCCACCGAAAGTCGGCCACTGTAAGCCCCTGAAGGCGTAGGCTCGCCTTCGCCAGAGAAAGTCATCAAGGGCACGTCGTAGCGTATTTTCCTAACTTCAGCTTTCCACGCCATACTTTTGAGACTTTCGTGGTTCTTTTAAAGGAATTCGTCTGAATCATCTCAGATGGTTGGGACCCACGGAAACCATACCTACAATTGAAATTTTATAATTATTGGCCAGCAAGGGAGGCGCCGTAATTTAATCTCGTTTTATCCCAAGTGCCTAGGGCCGGCAATTTTTACATTGGTGCATCAAAGACTGAGTTTGTGCGTGCGGACTTAATAAGACCTTTAAAACGCGTATCTAAGTCAGTGGCTTTGCAACGATTTCTTGCATTTTTTGTTTTAGCAAAATCTATGTCCAGGATTCCGGTCAGGACCACTCATTGGCGTGGTTGAGGAGGATCCAGGTGAGCCGTCCCCATACCAGAATGTACTAGACCAGTATTTCCCAATTAGTGGTACGCGTACCCCCAGGGGTACGCTTTGCTCAATCAAGGGGTACGCATGCTGCGTGCCAATCTCTTGACCAAGATAGTTTAATCCGACAAAAATTAGGAACGCAAACAACAGTTTTTTGCGCAAAAAATATTTTAAAACATCGCGATCGAGATGAGTTGCACACATCGATCTCCGCAAATGCACCACTTGACATGTCATCCTCCCCCTCACTTGCCGCCATTGTTTATTCGCGTGACCTTGTCGCGTGTGACCGCTGTAAAATTATTTTGTTTTGATATTGTTTTGATATTGTGAATTCATAAACGTCGCATCGATATCGATATTAAGGACAATTCGTACAAACGGTAAGATAATTTTTTTCTACCTTGCATGCTTCGGTTGGAACATTGCAGTCCTAGATAAAAAAAATTCGCTAATTTCGGTATGTAAGGACTGGATAAGTCCGAACGTGAGTGTGTGTTTATTGCTTCAGTTGTTCAGTTGCTTCAGTTTTACAAGTGTATGCTAAGCTTTTCAATAAAAAAAAAAAACTTACATTGCAATTGCTAATAAATATTATAAATACCTTATAAATTTATATTTTGGACAATTCATAGAGGAACATATATATGCCTGCTAGCGGTTACTGTTTTTTTTTCTTTTACGTTGCTAAGCCGAGTTGAAATATCCTCTTGTCTTTCAGATGGAACAGTGGCTGATAAGGCGCCGAAAGGCTGATGAGGAGGAGTCAGACCATACTGAAAAATCACCTGCTAGTGATGTGTCACCCTCTACCAGTAATTTGACACAAAGAAAAAGAAACCTTGATAATAAAGAATCGTCTCTAAAAAAACGAAAATATGATGATAGCTATATTCAGTTTGGATTTACAAGCTCTGGAGACTCTGATACTCCATTACCACAGTGTGTCATTTGTGCAGAAAAGCTATTAAATCATTCCTTAAAGCCATCCTTACTACGTCGCCATTTGGAAACTAAACATGCCAATTTGAAAGATCAATCTGTTTCCTTCTTTCAACATAAAAGAAAGGACCTCAAAAATCAGCAAAAGTCTATCGAGGCACTCTCTCTGAACACGAATGTCAACACTTTGCAAGCCTCTTTCAGAGTAAGTTATTTAATTGCAAAGCAATCGAAACCGCATACTATTGGGGAAAACCTTATACTACCTGCAGCAAAAGAGATGGTTAAATGTATGTTCGGAGAAAAAATGGGAAAAGAACTTGATGTTATTCCTATGTCAAATAACACTGTCTCTCGTCGTATTGCAGAAATGTCAGATAATGTGAAAACCCACCAGATTCAACGCATCTTACAAAGCGATTACTTTGCTATACAACTTGATGAATCCACAGATGTAGCAAACTTGGCTCAACTATTAACATACGTTCGTTATGTTCATTCCAAAAAGTTTCATGAAGAGTTCCTGTTTTGTCGTGCCCTTCCAATTCGCACAACGGGGGAAGATATATTTCACATGGTCGACGCTTTTGTGAAAGAAAACAAATTGGAATGGTCAAAATGTGTAGGGATATGCACTGACGGTGCCAGAGCAATGACTGGTCGGTTTTCGGGACTTGTGAAGCGGATACAAGATGTAGCCCCAGACGCAAAATGGACCCATTGTGGAATTCATCGTGAGGCACTTGCTTGTAAAAATATTCCAGCCAGCTTAGACATCACTCTTAAAAATGCTGTAAAAATCGTAAACCTAATCAAGGCTCGAGCCACAAACTCAAGAATTTTTACAGATATTTGTAAAGAGCTTGGCAGTGAGCATGAGACCCTGTTATTACACACTGAAGTACGCTGGCTATCCAGAGGAAGAGTAGTTTCGAGAATATTTGAGTTGAGACATGAAATTGAATTATTTTTGGTCGAGCAGAAGCATGATGAGTACAAAAAGATGCTGATTGATCCGCTGTGGCTGCAAAAATTGGCTTATCTGTCAGATATTTTCACAAAAATGAATGAGTTGAATATGGGACTACAAGGCCAAGATACAACCATGTTTACTACGCAGGATAAAGTTGAGTCAACTATTAAAAAAATATCCCTCTGGATATCTTTGATTGATAACTGTAAATATGACCAGTTTCCGAATCTAAAAATGTTTTTGGAAACTACTTCTTCGTCTGTGAATGAAGATGTTAAATTAGCCATAAAATGCCACCTGCAAAATCTATCGACGTCACTACGCAGTTATTTCCCAGAAATATCGCCGCAATTGAACTGGATAAACAACCCTTTCGCTAACCATTCCACCGACCACCTACCGATCTCTGATCAAGAGGAATTGATAGAAATATCATGCAACAGCAGACTCAAGAGTTGTTTTGCAGAGAAATCATTGGGTGACTTTTGGGCTGATCTGAAAGGCATTCACCATGTCAGCGAAGCAGCAATAAAATATTTACTGCCATTTTGCATGACATACCTTTGCGAGAGTGGATTTTCGGCCATGACGAACTTAAAAACTAAATATCGTCACAGACTTCAACTCGAACACGACATGAGATTGAAGCTGACCAAAGAGCAACCAGATTTTTCTGAGTTGTGCAAAGAAAAACGTGCACATTTGTCAAATTAACCAGATCTATGCTGCATTAATCTGTTAAGTCACGTAAGTAAGTAGGTACCTAAGTAATAAAATGTTAAAAAGCTGTTTTTATTTTATTTATCTTTCCTGCAGTAAGGGGTACGCTAGTTAAAGATCTTTCTTTAAGTGGTACGCAGCAAATACTAATTGGGAACCACTGTACTAGACCCATCCGGTGATGTTGGCTTACTGCACAAATGCATTGGGATTCGTAGTGGCAGACTATCGTTTTACAAACCCCCCTGTAAAATGACCCTGGACCATTTTATGGGATCACCCCTTAACACGATATTCGGAAGTGTTTACTAACACTGAGCACAGTCTAATAAAAGTTTTCAATGACAATTTACTTAATAGTGGTGAGGCAGTTGTGTACCTACACTGTCAAATGATAAAACTTTTTTCGTGTCGAAAGCGCTATTTGACATTGGAACTTGTAATCGAGGCACGAATATTGATGCTTCTGTGTAGTAGTTCAATTTCGGCCTTGCGTACGCGGAACCGATGTGGACGCCAAGACGTGACCAAAGGAGTGAGACAGAAAATGCAGCAGTAGAGTATAAGTCTCGTGACAAGATTGCAGCCGCAACCGCGTAAATTTTTTTGACGGTTGAGTGAAGTTCGCCAATTCCCGCGCAATGATAAATTTTCCTGTAGTCCCGCTGTCCCCGTAATTCTTGTCCCCGTTAAGCGGGGACAACGGTACTTTCAGAAAATAAATAAAATCAGGCCCGTTGTCCCCGTTGGACGTGAGCTCCTCAACGGGGACAGCGGCACTTAATAAAAAAATAAAAAATCAGACCCGTTGTCCCCGTTCTCAAAATAAACTTTAAAAAACACAAGTATATTTTTTATTTAATGAATTTTATATAATATCTTCACATCAAATCGCTTTTTTAGCTTAGATCAATTCATAACTAACCTGGGTGATAATTTGGCAAATTTGATGAACGTGTAAATTTTAAAGGATGCGCTAACGGCACGACGAAATACTGCCGCGAAACAAAAGCACAGATAAGATTGTTGTTTGCAAAACTCTCATTGGCTTATTCTAAATCAGTCAACCAATGAGAGATTCCGTAACTACCACTACCCTTTTGAACAAAAGGAGCTGCTTACTGGAGTTATTTAGACGTGTGTGATGCATAGATCAGAATACAAATGGTGTGATGTGAATGTAACATTAATAAACGGTGTCGTTGATGAAATCGTAAAAAGTGCATGTAAGTACATTTATGAAACTACTAAATACCTACCTATATTCGTTATTATGTATATTATTTCATATATGTTTGATGATTATATAAAAGTGTTGTTTTTTCATAGGTATCAACAATGTCACAACCGGGCACTTCGGGAGGGAGTAGTGATTTGAAGTACATAAACAGAAAGGGCGGTACAATACTTCTACATGCCGGACATCAATTTACAAAAAAATCTTTGTATAAAAGTGGAGCAGTCGTATGGGAATGCCACTTACGAAAGAAAAACAAGTGTACTGGTACATTAAAGATTAAAGTAAGTATTTAAAAACACATTATTTTGAATTGATTTTATTTATCAACGATGACGTGTGGTCTATACTTAATCTATATATTTTATTTATTTATAGGACAGGCAGATATTAGCAGAAAGTTCCCATTCATGTACACCGGATTTTAATAAAAATGTACTTGATAGTTACATGGAAGATTGCAAGAAAAAAATCATATCAGCGGATGTACCAGCCATACCGACAGTTTTCAATGCAACCATATCTGAAATCAAAGACTTAGGACTTGACAAGGTAATTGCGCTTCCTAAATATGAAAGCAAGAAAACTTCTCTTTATCGCCACAGAAATTCCACTTTTGGTGTTCAAAGAACACTTTTTGATGATATTCAAAATGTTACAATACCTCCCAAGTTTGAACATTTTGTACTAGCAGATTATTGTGAGGGTAGTACACGAATAATCGTGTTTTGTTCTGAGGAGGCAAAAAATAGAATGGCAAATCTTAAGGACTTTTTTGGTGATGGAACTTTTAAAAGTTGCCCATCGCTGTTTCACCAAATTTTTACAATTCATGCCGATTTAGGAAGCGACTATGACAGCACTGCACTATCTCCATTAGTTTACGCTTTAATGACGGATAGAAAAAAAAAACATATGAAATTCTTTTCAGTATTATAAAATCGCAAATTCCTGGCTGGAATCCATCGTCTTTTACTTGCGATTTCGAGGAAGCAACCATGTCTGCAATAAAGGAACTTTTTCCGATTGTAGAACTCCATGGTTGTTATTACCATTTTAATAAGGCTGTATGGCGAAAAGGTCGTGAACTAGGCCTTACAAAATCTAAGATCTTACGCCGCCAAGTTGCATTAAGTGCAGTGCTGCCATTGTTGCCAGATAATCGGATAATGGAGGGGTGGTTTTATATTGCCAATCAAAGTCCTGATGACAGCAAAAGCACTCAATTTAGAAAATACATGTTATCCCAATGGCTTCGCCCGAACTTTATTAAAGTATGGTGCAGTTTTGGCAAACGCCACCGAACAAACAACTTTGCAGAAGGGTGGCATTGTAAATTAAATAGTAACGAAGTTGGCAAAAAAAAACCAACCATTCTAAAACTCCTTACAGTTTTATACCGAGATGCCAATTTATTCAGCGTTAGGGCCAACCAATCACCAAAACGCCGCCGCAAGCTTAGTTCAATAGAGACTGACGAATTTATTATGGAGTGCCAAATTAAACTTATTAACAGTGAAGTAACTATAGGACATTTCTTAGAAATGATGCGCTGATGAAACTGTTATTCTATTTTTTTGTATAGGTACTACACCTTCCTGGGATAAACATTATGTTATGATTTATTATATATGTAGGTACTTATAAAGTTGATTCTGTGATAGATAAATATAATACTAATTGTGATAATTGTTTTTTGTGACCATAACTTTCGAGTTATATTTTTTGTTAATTAGACTGATTTTATTATGGTAGGTTAAGTATAAAGAGAGTTATTATTACCTAGGTATATGGCATTGTTGATTCTGTGATCAAAGAAAATAATTGTGATATTTTTAATAATAATACCTTAATTATTTTCTAATTAGCATAAGGTTAATTATTTAATTCAAGTATTGTTTTTCTACTGTTTTGGTACTGAATCTGTGAAAAACATAAATAATTACTTATAATATGTAATCGTTATCTTTGTTTTTGATTTCTTTTTTTTTTATTTCAATTAAAGCCGATCATGTAACATTTTGTTTCATTTTATTTTGTCCTTTTCGTGCTAATAGAATTCGGAAGGGACAACGACACGTAAAATTTTGACGGCCCGTTGTCCCCGTTCACTATTGCCCGCAAAGGGGACAACGGAACGAAAATATAATGACGTCCCGTTGTCCCCGTAACGGGGACACAGTTACGGGGACAACGGGACTACAGGTAAATTTTAGGTGTTGTATATGGTTTAGGGGAGCTGCGAGGGGGATCACTAAGGATGTACCACTCTTGAAAAAAAATCTTATCACACGTCACAATGTTCATCAAGTGGTTGGAGCTCAGAACACAATTGTGTTCTGAGGGTTGGAGAGATAGGTCGTTGAAAGAAACGAAAGTACCCACTAAGAAAAAATGGAAGCGAGAGATATTCAGTAGAACCAGCGGTAGAACCTCTGCCATCCCTTGTATTTAAATTAGTTTGATTATATGGCATAGGTAGGTACTATATCAAACTGTAAGCTCCTCTACATACTAATAAGTCTTAATTTCCCGATTTAAAAACAACAATATACATCATGTATAGGTACTCCGTGTAATTCCGTGTGGCGCCGGATTAAGAATAGCGTCACTCCATTTCCTTCCGTGGATGTCGTAGAAGGCGACTAAGGAAATAAATTACCAGGAAACGGGCAGCAGCGTCTTTCTGAGATTCCAACTGCATACTGCGATCGCCAAACCGCCTGCCAAGCGTGGCGATTATGGCAAAACCCCTGATGATTATGGTTAAACCACGAAGGAGGCCTATGTCCTGCAGTGCACGTCAAATGGTTGATGATGATGATGATGATGATGATAGGTACTGATAGGCAGACTATAATATTAATCTTTTTTTCAGATGTTTAATAAACAAAACGAAATTGGGTAAACATTACAAGTTAATTAAGTTATAAATAACAGAAATCTCTCGATAACAATTATCAGTCCATTGTTCTTGCATCTAATTGGAATTTATTAATCGATCAAGTATTTTCTACTTTGCACATCACGACGTATCACACTACATCAGTAAAAATATCAGCGGTTTTTTCACTCGTTAGAGCCGGTATCGTAAAATTGTATGAAACAGTCGAAAATATCAACTGCTTACAATTTCACGATTTCAGAGTTCCGTTATAAAAGTTGTTTGTAATCGCAATCTTTTCAGCTCAGTTTAAATTAATTTTGGCATGTTCGGGAGGCTTGATTTAGTTTTAATTAGATAATTCGCTTCCAGGTTACACGTTTTTATATCTGTTGTGAATAAACGTTTTTGAATACTTAGGCCTATTCCAAATAGGGGCCTAAATTATACGCACCAATAGGGGCTGTTTTTTCTCGTAGAGGTTTAAAACATTGTGTTTTGTCAGCTTTGCCTTCTGGTCTTTTTGATTTAGTATTGGTTTGATTGATTCCACTTGATCTAAAACTGACTTAATCACATGAAACCCAGAGAAGACAGTCTATAAAAATGTTCATGAAATGTAACTTCTGTGATGTTTTTTCTTCCGCGGAGAATACAAAGTCGTTGTGTCTTTTCAGATTTTCCTTAAAACATGCTAAAATCGAGTAGATGAATAGTAAGCTTTGGCCTTGGATCTTTTAGGTTGAGTATACTGTGAAAGATATTACTTGATCTATAAATTGGTTAAAGCCAGCTCGGTATCTGGTTAGCTTTGGTCTCAGGTATTTAGAGTTCAGTGTGAGTTTTATTTTACTTCTTCGAACACATACTTATAACCCTTATAAGCAGTAAAAACAATAAAGATAACAAAAAATTAAATTCCCCCTTTTTTTTGACCGTACTATTTAAAAAAATCTTTGAATGCAGTTTATAATTGCTCAGAAATTAGAGATAGAATTAACATTTCCCAGTAGCTGCAATGGTTCAGGTAGTCCCTTCTCAAATTACCAATAAAGACAATATTATATCTTTAAAAATTAAGCAACAAATTGTATATAAAATATTGCCTCACGATCATGACATCCAAATTAAACGTTTACTCGAGAAATCGTAATATGTAATACGTAGGCCTCTGCGGGGCGCAGTGAAATTTATTTTTTTCGTCCTATATGTAACATAACATTAATAAAATATATATTTTTACAATTTGGGTAAGTGTGGCTTTTCGAATATATTTTTTTTTATTTCGATATACCTGATAGTAAAATAATAAACGACTCTTATTTGCAAGTCTAGTTTGAGATTTTGGTTTTCATCAAATAGCTTGGTTTTTTATTACGAAATTGGTTCTTTTTTGAGAAGGGAATTCCTCGTTCTGTTTTTGCCCAAAAATAATAGCAAACTTATCCTAGTAGCTTTAAGTAGGGATCGGACGCAGAGAGCTTCATAAGGTGCGCGGCGGAAGCAAACTTCGCCCCTTCCCCCCACCTACCCGTAAGGTGGTTCCGGATGGCTGTCGGCCTAAATCGGCTCAAAATCACCCAAGGAATAACTGTGCCGAGTGGCTTCCTTTAATCAAAAAATGCAGGGCTCCCATACAAGAGGTGCCACTATTCCCGTACTAACGGTACGAATTCAATCAGCATTGAACTAGCCTAATTTTCAATTAGGTTCGGTAAGCGTCAGTCCGGGCATCTCTTAAAGGCTCTTATCGCCTGTGGCGTAAGTTCTACTATCAAACAAAAAGAGCGCATTAACTATACGCAGTCTCAATTACAAACGATGAAGAGTGTAATGTAGCTCGGACGAGTTGAATGGTTTCCATAAATTGTGCTTATACTACACTATCGTCCAATATATTGAGAATATTTCCTACGTTCCCAAAATTTCCAGTGCTGTAGGTATGTAATTAAGAAAGAAGAAGAAGAAAGACATTTACTATATCAACAAGATACATCACAGAAACAAAATAAGCAGATAAGTAACATAATATGCACAACAACAGAAAGAAAAATAAATACACAACAGACAAAACGAGACAATTACAAACATACCGAATGATATGTAAATGACTAGATGACAATCGGTGCTCGGACTTAAAAGCACAAATACTTAGTACAATGATGATTATTCATAACAGTTTAATACTTTAAAATTTATACATTACAATCTGTGCGTTGGAAATATTCGGAGCGGTCGGATTGATGCGTCGAACTGTGCCAAGTTAATCATTCTCTATCCTGTGACGACAGCTGGTCAACTCTACATTTGCTACGTGCTACGTGAGCCCAGGATGAGGCGAATCCTGTCTATAGAAAGGCTTTCTCGAGGCGGGAATGTAAAGCGAACTGTTATTCTCTCGCGAACGGCGATGTAGCGCCGTCACAATAAGGCGAGATGATGTAATAAGCGCTAGACTTGCGGCAGACGAATTCTTGCGAAATCTGATTTTGAAGCGTGTTTGCCGACGAAAAATGCACATTCCACCGCGCACGAGACCTTGACTGCGGCTGCGGTGGAGCCAGACGTGTTGTTAGGTAATGAGGTGAAAAATACAGTTCCTAGTTCCTAACTACTACCGGTCCTATTTCATAGAACTACAATTGGACAGTGTTACGCAGAAACATTCCAACCCACGAAAAGTTTCGAGAAAATCGCCTTTGTTCCATGTTTATGTCCACTTTCCTTTTTAAACGACTTCAAGAAAAGAGGAGGTACAATTCGACGCGTATATATATATTTTTGGCTATGTTCCTCCATAACTCCGTCAAATCTTAACCGATTTCGCCAATTCTTTTTTTGTTCGAACGTCCCATTGGTCCCATTTTAATTTGGTGAAGATCTAATGGAGACTTTCAGAGATGGAGAACGGAAGTCTTCAATGGACTGCAGTAAAGAAGCCCTTTAGTAATATCCGTATGTTTCATAAAATACCGTAAAAGTAGTGCCAAGTTAATTTGGTGATGTTCTGGTGAAGATTTTCGGAGATGGAAATTTAGAACATCAAATTTTAAAGCAACGAATTAAGTAGGGTATATTATGGTTATAAGGGACTTATTTATTTTTCTCCCGCTCCCCCACTAAAAATTGAAAAATAGAAATTTTTAAATAAAAAAGGAAAACCGATTTCGAAACACGACAGCACACGCTCTGCAGAAAGCCCTGCAGAGCGTGCTCGCCTCTTAGCAGTGAGTGAGCCGGAATCCGGACTTTGGCTACATGCATTGCCATCGCCTAGCGTTGGAATGATGTTAGACGACATGAGTCTGACGCTAGCCGTAGGCCTGCGACTCGGCGCACCACTGACTGTGCCACATCGCTGCCTCTGCGGAGAAAACGTCGACCGTCGGGGTCAACACGGTCTGTCATGCCAGCGGAGTGCCGGCAGGCTTCCACGCCATGCGTCGATCAACGATATCATCCGGAGAGCTCTTGCCACAATCAACGTCCCGGCCATTCTAGAGCCGAACGGTGTAGCCCGGGACGATGGCAAGAGACCAGATGGGATGTCGTTGATCCCATGGAAAAATGGAAAAACCCTGGTGTGGGACGCAACATGCGCGGACACTTTAGCACCGTCCCACATCCAGGCCACCTCCACAAGAGCCGGCGCTGCGGCATCAAGTGCAGAAGGCATCAAGCGGCGCAAGTACGGGACTCTAACACAGAGTCACGTATTTGTGCCGTTTGGTGTCGAGACACTAGGACCATGGGGGCCCGAGGCGCGACTGCTCTTCAAAGAACTATCGTCGCGCCTCATCGACACGACCAGGGACCCCAGGGCTGGCTATTACCTCGGGCAGAGGATAAGTCTCGCTATCCAACGAGGTAACGTAGCCAGCATACTGGGTACCCTTCCCAGAGGCGGCGATCTGGGCGCAAATTTCTATTATTAGTTATTTTTAATGATATTGTTTGTAAATGTAAATAGTTATTGGTATAAATAAAAAAAATTTGAGTTCTTAGATGTAATATTGAAGTGGGTATTCTGAAAAAAAAAAAAAAGAATTAGTTATTTGTATATTTTTATCATTTATATATTAAGTCGACAGCACTAAAAAGTTAGAAATAATTTAAATAATTAGAAGTATTTATACATGTAGGTATTGTAGAAGTATAATTTGGAGCCGGTGCCCAAAATATATGTGCTGGTCTTGAAACTTTCTAACTTTTTAGTGCTGTAGTGTTTCGCAGTCGGTTTTTATTTTTTATTTATCGTATACGCTTTCGTTCCTCTGATACCGTCCTGTCCTGGCACGTGCACTATATAAGAAATGTAGATACATAAACGACGATCGATGTATGGCGCGGACGCTGAGCCGTGGTGCGCTTTTTTCGCAATGGAAATCTTAATCTGTGATCTCTTTTTTCCCTCATTAACTTACTCGCCACTTAGTACTATGTCTACGTTTAGTCAACAGCAGCTGTTAACTTTTTTGTTGCAAAGTCGCTCATAAAGTAACTGTTTTTTTTTTTTTTTAAATAATAATAATCGATACAAAATACACCCGCAGGTTTCGTCAGTCAAAATAATACAATGTCAAAGTACCATTGAAAATAAATAATAATAAATAATATAACCTAACCAAATAAATCGCCCCGAGCCACATCCGGCCCAAAAGTCCCCAAGTGCAGGTGTGTAAAGATTGATGTGCTGCGTTTCTTGTCGAGCCATCTTTTAGCCATCGTGGAAACATGTAAACCCCGCATTCTGTTACCCAAGCGCGGGAGGAAGTAAATTGCATCTGAGGCATTAAAATACTGCCACAAGCGCATACCGGATTGCTATGAATAATAACAGTATATAATTTTATATACCTCACCCTAGTTTTAAATTTAATTTACATTAGACGGATGAAATTTACTTTTTAAGATAAGAATACATAGGTATTGGTCATTGTACACCAGAGCACATGACATAAAACAATGTACACCGTGCAATTGGCGGCCTTATTGCTAAAAGCAATAAGCGGCTTTTATCTTTGCGAAGGAAATTTAGTTTTTTGTCAGTCTGCTATCAATGTCTTCCTCGTTTCCGCTTACCAATGACTGTCACGGCGACAATTACTTAATTTGTGGCGCCATTTTCTATATCAGTGACTTTTCCAAAAAAAATATTTTCTGCTTAAATCTTAAATAATTCACTGAAACAACCTTTTTACTTAGGTACCTATACATGGGTTTGGTATATGACGTCCGACTCGGACTCGGACTGCTTGTTCTTAAAAAAAAATTATCATTTTTCCTTCTTTTCATTAAAAAATGCCATGTTCCATCAACCCTGTTCTACAACCAGCCACTATCAGCAATCTGTCTCAGGGCCTTTGGCCCTTATTATGAAGAAGCCATATGTTCGGAAGGGTCGGAACGTCGCGCTTGAGCCCGACATCACTCGAATCTAGCGACGGTTACGGTTTTTTTTTAATAGTTTATTTCAGTTAATAGTTTTAATCGAAAATATTCAAAAAAAGAACCGTATTTGTCGCTAGATTTGAGTGAATAATCGGGCTCAAGCGCGACACATATCGCTGCTTCATAATAAGGGCCCTGATCTGAGGCAATGGAGTATTCAATTCGTTTTAAGATGACCGCTACGTGAGTGTTCGAGGGCCCATGAAGCCTTCTGATTGTAATGCAAGCGACAGAATATATATTAAGTGCTTCACAGATTACTCTAGGCAAATCACAATTTGTCGACATTGATACTTGTCGCGTTAAGGACTTACATCACGCGATGCGCTTTTTCAGATTAAATATTATGGTTCGATCCGATAATCTCAAGATTAATCTCTGCACTCTATTCTGGCAAATACTTCAGATAGTTAGATAAGATCTTTGGTGTCAGAAGTAGATTGTATGCAGTACATCTTTTTAGACCCCTTGCCCCCAGAGGCTCGCGACCTCGGTAGCGCTGGGTGATGCCTTGCATTACGGGATACTCGCTCCATAGATTCCAGTTTTGTCTGTTCTTATTCAAAAGAATTATACGAAAAAGTGAATCGCTGGTGTAAGCACGTACAAAATTCGATCGAAGAAGAAGACGAAGATCTTGCCAGCTGCACCTTAGAGCTTCAGGGCAGATATGAAAGTGCTATATTAAGTTATACCTACCTACACAGCACGTGAAAGACACCCGCTGTTGGGCAACTTTCCCGTTATAAAGTAGGTAGGTATTTATATTAAAAAAAACACGCTTTACATAGAACAGCTGTTCACTCATTAGTTTGTAGATTCGGCGTAACAATCTATGGATACATAACATAATTACAAAGACATTGAAAGACAGCATGTGATGCAATGGGTAAAAACCTAGACCGTAAGGCTGATTATTACTATTAATAATTATTGTATTTGTTGAAAACAAAATAAGCAGTTTTTCCTGTTAGCATGGTCTTGTGATACATCTTTTCAGGTTATTATAACAATTTCAACCTATGCTGTCAGTATAAATTATTGCTACAAAATGTAGAGGTCCACAGTGGATGTAGATAGTTAGAAAGTAATGGACTTCGCATCACTCGTATTAAACTTTAGTTATTAGTTAAAATTATTATGACAAGGCATTCTTTGTAAGTTAGAAAGTTATATCTGAGATTTCTCCACATAGCCTCATAGTTGGGTCGTTGTTGGTAGCAAGCGCTAAGGTACTAAGGCATGTAAATACTTCAGTCACTAGGGTTTTCTCACGATGTTTTCCTTCAATTTAGCGAGTGATATTGCTACTACAAATTCACAAATGTACGTAACTTAGAAAACAAAGTCATTGGTACATGCCGGGATTCAAACCCACGGCCTCCTGAATGTGAGGCCAGTGATCTACGCTTGCGCTAACCGCTCTGGATGCAGATGGTAATGCGAGTTATTCGGGTACTTTCAAGAATAGGGCACCGATCGTCTTCGATTTTTCCGGCTGCTGATTAAGGAGGCCAAGGTGACGATCGCGGGAGGCCGTTAATTAGCTGCTTTTGCACTGGCAAATTAAACAACGACTAGCCGTTGTGTGCCTCTTAATGAATGGATAAAAGGGCGGGTCGGCTCTGCGACCCAGATTGCGCAAGAAAGTGCTTTCCGAACACGTTTTCGGCTTAATAAACAAATTAAAATGAAAAAAATATTTATTAGCTCCAAGACCATTGTTATGTAAAATACGATGTAATTCTAGCTCCGATACTACGATTACGCGAATTGTGGTAAACCCACATAATGGTGAGTATGGTGACACTAGAGAATACGTTAGGAATTCTTCAGGATTTGATGCGCATAGTTAGTCCACATCCTGTCGAAAGTCTGACGTTTACAATAGTAATTAGCATGGAATTTGACAGCCGTTGGGAATCCTGAAGTGCACATAATAGTAATTTATTATTAGGCCTCAGAGTGGCTCACACTAAACTGTCTAGTTTCGTCCACTGTTCAGAAAAAGTGCGCCTAAAGAAGATTGCATTTCAGAAGAATCCAGATAAATTTCCCAGCTATTTGTTGACCTTGGCAGAAACTTTGCACAGAACAGACTGTGCCGAACGTGGTTTCATGAATGGAAGCAAACCTTGCACCCGACCAATGTCAAGTCAGTGCTCTCTGATGTCAGTGCTCGCTGGAATTTCTCTAATTGCGCTCTTTTCCGCTGGATACTGAAGCTGCCTAATTAACTACTGAATTACTGAAGCTTTGCTACAGATCCGATTGTCGTTAGCCAGTTATTTAATTAGTGGTGTTAAAAAACAAAGGAAATACATAAGCAAATGCATTTTGTGAATTAGAGCGAGTCAGGGTTCTATTATCTAAGGAGGATAGATAGATAGATAGATAGATAGAATATTCTTTATTGAGGATTTCTTTCAATTTAACCTACTTCGAACTTCAAATACATACATACTTTTCTTGGTTCTTCGGAGCGAAAATTCTGACAAAATTATATATACAATGTCTCTCCGTCAGGATTAGACGATTTTCTGTCAGGACACCAGAATTACTGTTTTATTTGTTATTTTTCACTAAATGCCTAAGATTTTAACGGACTCTATAAAATGACGGCGGCGGGTAAAGTTCACTCCATTTCCTCCCGTGGATGTCGTAGAAGGCGACTAAGGAAATAAATTACCGGGAGACGGGCAGCAGCGTCTTTACCATTCCAACCACATACTGCGATCGCCAACCCGTCTGCCAACATATCCATTGTAATCTATGCCTGCCAAGCGTGGCGATTGTGACAAAACTCCTTCATGGTTACGAAAACCATGAGGGAGCCCTATTTCCTGTAGTGGGCGTCAAATGGCTGATGATGATGACTCACTCTTTTGATGGAGTCCGTTAAAGATTAGGCATTAACTGTTTGTTATCTAATTGGTGAGCTTAATTATTTCGCTGAGAATCTCAACATTATTACTCAACTGACAGTCACCAAAATAACATTTTTATTGTTGGTCCAGCCGTTTATTTAACTTTTGACAGCTGGATTCAGTGACGTTCTACGAAGATACCGATTCGATTATTTATGATAATAAATTTTTATTATGTTGAAGTTTTAATCGATTGATTGCATTGATATTTTATTTTTATATCAACATGTAAAGGTTGATCATCTGTCAACTGCACAATACAACTGGCTCTAGATTCTGTTGAAAAAGGGCAAGAAAACATTTTATTTCATTCCTGTTTTTGATTGCAATAATGCAATACTGCTTCAAGCTCGCTGGCAAGACTTTTTGTGGCATTAATGAACTCAAAATATTTTTTAAAGGTCTCTAATGGTTTTGTAAACTATTTTGTTAACAGAATAGACCAGAATAACCAGACAGAATAAGGAGGACGAGAAAGTATCAAAAAAAGAGTTTGGGTTTTGAGAGCGAAAAAGCAATTAATTTGAGCTTAAGTGTCAGCGCAATTTGAAGTCGAGAGACGAGCGGCTGGCAGCTGAACTTGTATCTCTAACATTGTTAAACCTGAGATTTCCGCACTTAGCCTTTTAGTTCGGTTATTCGTATTGTATTTTATGGAGACGTACCTGACATGTGATCTTCATAAGTGCATACATCGTGAATCAGCCTCCTACTCGTCACGCACAAGAAGAAATGCATTTTCTTGGAATTAGAATAATTGTAACTTTACTTTTATCAATTAATATTTTACACCGCGCCTTTGTTAGAAGTCACCTTGAATATGTTTCCCAAATATAACCAAACTAGAAAGTATCCAAAAAAAATTATTCGCTGCTTTACATTTAAATCCATAATCCCTAAGCAAGACTTTGTGTTAAACTTCACCTACTTTCTCTTCATATTCGTCGTAATATTAGCGATATTTCATTTTTGATAAAAATTGCCCAACATTTCATTGACTCTCCTGAATTGTTAGCTCATTTAAATGCCTTAGTCCCTTCACATCTATCTTCCCATAATGAGCCTTTTCTAAATGTTCCCCGCATTCATTTTAATAACCGCCAAAATTCATTTCTTTCGAGAGCCGCTCGGTCGTTTAATCAACTCTGTAGTGAAAACAACAGCATCGATTTGTTCTGCGACAATATAAGTACCGTTCGTAAATCTATTACCTCGAACTTCTGTAACTCCTTGCAATCGATTCCCTGACTATCGAATATGGATTGAATTACATTTGACACTGTAGGGCACAGGCCTTCTCTCAGGGAGAGAGTATGGGCTTAATCACCACGCGTGTCCACCGCGGATTGGCGATATGAAGCGCTGAGGTATGTGAATAGCTCAGACACTCAGGTTTCCTCAAGGTGTTTTCCTTCACAGTTAGCGAGTGGTATTGCTACTATAACTTCACAAATGTGCATAACTTAGAAAACAAAGTCATAGGTATATGCCCGCACTGGGAATCGAACAATGTTCTACCCAATAGGCTACCATAACTTAGACATGTAAGCCTTTTAATGTATTTTGTTTTCTGGTGTGTACAATAAAGTGTTCTAATCTAATCTAATCTACCATCGCTACCAGTTTACTGTAAATTATTTAAATCTTTCGTAATTTTATACTCTATTCATACGAGAACTGTCTTCCCCACTCATCACTAGGTGTGAGTTTGTTTCACTCTGCATAACCTAGTCCCATAAACTATGACTGACCTAGGTTAGACACTCGGAAACAGATTAGCAGATAATGCATCCAGGCACGATTAAATGTTAATGCGCAGTTAACAAAGTACGCAGTATTATGTCCTAGTTCCGGAATAGATTTCCGTCAGCGTGTTAACCGACCCGGAAGAAATGGCCGTTAAGATGTGACACTCGCGGTTTTAATAGCGCTGGGAAACTTTAATTAGGCGTTATGCATTTTGAATTAAAGTTGCGTAATGTGCCGACTTAACTGCAGGGTATCAAAGTCACTTTATTGTCCCGAAAGCGAATAATAATAATATTAATAAATGCGGATTAGTAAGTTGAAGTGGTAGTGGGCGGGGCGGTGGAAATCGGACCCTCGACTTCCGGCACGGTAACCAGACGTGATACCAACAAGGTAGTCAAATGAAATGATTCTACTCACTATAAGATGGGAGAACTTTGAAATAGCAAAATAATAACCCTAACTGCTCCATTAATTTTAGGCTTAATTACTTTTACTCTAAAACATTTTATTATTTAACTAGATGACGCAGCAAACGTTGTTTGGCCTTATTAATTAGCCTACGACCTATTTTCAGACCTCCCAAATATACATCAAAAATTTCATAAAAATCGGTGAAGCCGTTTTGGGGAAGTTCGATAACAAACACTGACACGAGAGTTAATTATTTGACATATTAGATAATTTACTAATCAAAAGGGAGTACACAAGGGCGTGCTTAATGCAAGAAGCTTTCTTTTTCTGCAGACATTTGGTATTGAAATACTGGCGAAGGGTAGTAGGCGAAACACAATAGTGAACTTACATCAATATAGGGTAATACCCTAACTGGACCCTCTGGGTCCGTACTATAGAAACATTGATTGGGAAATTCCACTAAATTCTGCTATATCAGAAAATTCATTGGCGAATTTTAGACAGTGATTACGGGATTTTACCCTTGTTTTTATTAGTGAACACAAAGTAAACACATGCATGCATTCATTCCTTCACTAAAATCCCGAGAAATCAAATTCACACGTTGGACAAACACAGTTAACCAGGATGAACGTCTAATAAGATACAACCTATAAGAAGACCACTACGCCACAGTACCCTGCTCAATCACTACGCCACATTATCCTGGTCAACCACTACGCCACATTATCCTGGTCAACCACTACGCCACATTATCCTGATCAACCACTACGCCACATTATCCTGGTCAACCACTACGCCATATTATCCTGGTCAAAAATTACCCCACAGCGTCCTGGTCAATCACTACGCCACAGATCTATCCACTTTACAACGGTCCGGCGATATAAAGCTCAAAATACTTACGAAGTTAGAGACTACAATAAAAATGGAAAAAATTCCGTTGTGGGCCTCGTTTTTTTACATTGGAAATTTCTTTTCCTTTGCTCCAGTGTAGGCTCATTTCATGAAAAAGTGCGATCCTCTTATATCTTGGAGAGTTTTGAAGATATGATTAAAGAATTACAGAATTATTCGAAAAAGTCAAAAACGAAAAAAGTTACGGTTGAAATAGTAAAAAAAAATTCAATACTGTCCGCATTTTTTATTTTTGCGCTCGATATTTTGGAAACAAACAATGATATCAAAATTTTGAGAAAAAATCCTCTGGATAATTTAGTCAACTACAATTTGAGCCTAAAACAAATACGATCGGATTAAGGGTTTGCCCTGTAGCCTAACCTTTTTGAAAAAAGTCAAAAGTCAGAACGAAATTTTTCACATGACATTTATGACTCGATTCATTTCCAATGTGCTCGATAGTCATGTGAGGCACTAAATGTGTGAATTTTTTGCACTAGTTATAAGGTTTATTTTAGTTTGTAACGTTGCGTCGCAATGTGGATAGCCCCTGAGGGTTGTTTATTTATTACGTAACAATTTGGCGGGGAATAGTCTTAAAAATCTTATTTTTTGATGTAAATACATAAACTCACGCCTGTATCCCGGAAGGGTAGGCAAATACCAGGGTTTGCCATGTGCCATAAACCCGGCATTTTACACATGTTGAGTAAAAATACGGTAAAGCTTATTTTGTAGGGCAGGCAGGTCATAAAGGTTAAAAAAAAATTACGTTCCTAATAAATGCCAACAGCCCCATAGGTTATCACTGCGACACCAGATACGCAAATATCGTGATAGCGTTTGGATGCTATACAAAATTATCGCATCAACCTTCCTGTCAATCAAAAAACTACTTTATGAACAAACAACTTCCCATCTTCCGAATTACCTTGTCGGAAATTACGAAATCGAAGCACTCACGCTCATAAGCCTATAGAATACTAATCGACGTCGTAGTGACACTTCTTCAAGTTGAAAGCGAGTCCATAATCTCGGGTTTTCTCTTCTAAAAAAAGTTTGGCCTTTGCATCTAAGTAATCAGATGATTTATACAGCGTCCAGTGGCACCTTCCCTTACACTAGATGGGTGAAGGGACCACTCGGTCGCCGCAGTGCCTGGGAAATCGTATTTTAGATGGACTAGGCTTGCCCAGCACCTATACCATCCTGACAGCTTAGTCGGCCTAGCCCACAGGAAATACAAGTCAATACGTGGGGAGCCAACCAAGCTGCGGGTTTGCTCACGATGCTTTCCTTCACGGTAGCATGTGGTATTGCTACTACAATTTCTCATCTAACTAGATAGGTAATTACTTACTTTTTTTTATCTTTTTGTTTCACTACAGTTTTTCTCAGCTCAGTCCTCATAAGCTGTTTATTTGGTATAAATGATAACCCAGACGTCACAAAGTTCTTGGCCATGACAGTTTAATACAGACTTTAATCAATTTTGTTTTGCCAGCGACACGCCATGTTTTTATACCTATCATGCAAATTCTAAAAAGTGTGACTGTATTTACAATACGTACATACCTTGACATTATTTGGAGAGTGTTTCCGTCAACATTCATGAGCACAAAGGAAAACCCTGGTTTCAAGGCCTCTCTTGGGTATTTCTAAAGTTCTGGAAATGCGTTGGTAAAATGGAATCCCTCGAGCTTAGAATGGAGTGATCAAATTTTTTTTATGCCATAAAAGACATAAAAAAACTAAAATTTAAAATAAAACTGCAAGTGCAATGAAATTACAACAAAATTGTAAACGTTGACCAGTTGACTATAACATTATTTGTCGTTACGTGCCATTACAAACTATTTTTAGTTGTTGTTTGTCTGCTACGGGTACTGGGAACTCATGAAACATACATACATACATAAACCCATGCCTGTATCCCAGAGGGGTAGGCAGAGATCAGGGACTGCCACTTGCCACAAACCTGAGAGATCACTTTCGTTTCCTCGACATTTATTAATCGTTGCATGCACGCACGCCGGTTTCGGGCACTTTGAATTTAATTGTTAGGAACTCATGAAATTTTATTAAAAATCTAAATATAGATCGGGTTATAACGATGTGTAATTATATACTGTAACGTATGAAATCTGAAAGAATTAAGAACCAAAATTCAAACATATGTAAGGTTTTGCTTTTTAAAAATGGTGCGATTGAATTGTCAATATCTTTTTTGTTAATGAAATTATTTAAAAAAGTTGGTTAAAGTATAACATTAATAATTTCTGAACGTAACTGTATTTTTGCAAGGTCTTTTTTTTTAACGAAAAAGAAAAATGTGATTCGGGGTTTTTTTTAGAAAGAAGATGGAGGGAATTTTTTTGTAGTGAGTTCTGAAAAAGTTGTAAGAGAACAATAAACTTAGCTATAATAAGTACTGCGTATCATTCTATACATACGAGTAGGTATATCTCAAATGTCAAAATTTGGCTTTTATTGATGAACTAACCACGTCAATGGATCGTCACGCACACAATCACACAACCAACAAGGTTTCTTTTTGTTTGTAGTTGATTTCCCCTGCTATCTACTATCAATCCGTTTGCTCCGAATAAAGATTAATCACCAAGGATGCTCAACCCCGAACTTATTTTTCTCCATTTTTTATGAGCTCCTGATCTATCAATCTAATATCTAGACCTAATGTAATATATCAGATAAGATAAGACTTTTCTTTACAATTTTATATTTATATTTCTCTTCTATCTATATAGCCTATACACGTCCCACTGCGAAGCACAGGCCTTCTCTCAGAGAGAGAGAGTATGGGCTTAGTTACCACGCGTGTAATATATTTATTTATTGTAAAGTGGTTAATGTAAATTACCACGTACGGCTTACAATAAATAAATATAAATTAGGGTGTTGGAAGCTACATTCTTTTTTTATTGATATAAAAAAAATAAAAGCATTTGGAAAACTTTATTAAGCACGAGTTAATGAGAGTAAGTCTACCTTATATTTCCGTTGAAACAATTTTTTTTTTTTCAGTAATAGTTATTGGTGCATTTTTGCGATCTGTAGCATTCTAACTACAATAAGCAAACTGTTTGGGCTTCTACTGCTTTTCTGTAGTTCGTGATCGATGCAGAGTGAGGTCCATTGGCCTCCATCCTCCTAAGTTGCCTTTGCTGCCGAATTCACTTTCTGTCTGGCAGATTGATTATGTTGTGCCTCTTCAGTCGAGCATAGCAAGTGCTATCTTTTGTTATTGGATTCGAAGCTAATTCGTTTGGATGACGACTAAGCCGATCTTGATAGTCGGTACTATATTGTCGAATCTCCTTCATAACGGTGGGAATTTTTAGGTCTTCATACATGTGTTTATTGCTGATGTACTGAGGGATGTTCAACATTGCCCTTAGAGTTTTAGTCTGGAATCGTTCAAGAATATCTATGCTGGACCTGCAAGCGGTTCCCCACAGCTGAATACCATAGGTCCAGATAGGCTTCAAGATTGATTTGTATAATGTTATCGTGCATTCTCTCGATAGCTTGGACTTGGGACCTATGAGCCAATACATAGAGCGTACTTTAAGGTCTAGGTGTTTGCGTTTCGCTGTTATGTGTTTTTTCCACGTCATGCGCCTATCAAGGAGGATTCCCAGATAACGGGTTTCGTTGGATTGAGGTATTTTTTGACCATTGAGATACACTGTAGGGCACATTCCTTTTTTGATGGTAAAAGTAACTTGTACCGATTTGGTCTCATTTGTCCTAATTCGCCATAATCTACACCAACCCTCCATAAGGTTTAGAGCTTCTTGCAAGTGGTGAGATGCGGTAGCGGGATCTTGATGGCTTGCTAGGTAGGCGGTGTCATCAGCAAAGGTACCAGTTGTGACTTTATCGGTAGTTGGTAAATCGGCTGTGTAAAGTATGTAGAGCACGGGACCGAGTACACTTCCTTGCGGGATTCCCAATTGTATTTCTTGAAGCGCGGAAATTTCTTCATCGTATTTTACTTCAAAGCATCTGTCAGTCAAGTAGGAGTCCAGAACGGGATAAATAGAGTGTGGCAATAGGCTTTTAAGCTTAAATTTGAGTCGTAGGTGCCATACCTTATCGAAAGCTTGAGTAATGTCGAGGAAAGTAGCTGAGCAGTACTCTTTTTTTTCTAATGAACTTGATATTTATGAAACAAATGAATTAAAACTTTACATTTGTTTGGCTATTTTGGTCAGTAGTACGATTGGTTAATAATTAGGTATGTTAGTGTCTTATGTTTTTACTAGCTGACCCGGAAACTGTTGTTTTGCCATATTAATTAGCCTACGAACTATTTTTTTAGGAGTTCGATCACAAACACTGTGACAAGAGATTTTTATATATTAGATTATAATTCTACTTTAGTTTATTGTAATATTTTTTTTGCAGTTCATAATCCAATCATGAGTTGTTAATGTGAATACGTAGTAAAATTATCATATACTTACACAATGTTATAAATAATTCCCACACGTTACAGTATAGAATAAACAATGCTAAACTACACTTTCTGAATTCTAATTTAACACAATACCAGTCACGAACGTCTAGTGTATTGAGGCCTTTATTTATAGCTATCGAGCTGAATACCAATATCGTATGATGCGAAATAGCCATCTACTTTATGACCAAGGAGATTGCAGATTCAAAAAGGTTAGAACTTATTTCAGTCAAGATGAAGAAGAATAAATAGTACAGAGGTAGATATGATATGAACTAATATTTCAATTTTTCCCTCTTACTTTTCTTAGTTTTATTTTGTAGGTATTCATGTATATTATGTAAATGTAAACTGCTGCTTATATATATTTAATGTAGTAGCTATTTATTTTTTTAGGTATTCATGTAAGTATATTATTGATACAATATGTAATTATAAGTACTTATATTCTTGTAATCTCTCGCTACACATATAATTTGTTACTTCACATAGCATTATATTTCAGATTCTCTTTTTTTTTTGTACATCCATCTACCGACTATATTCTTGGTGCATTCCTCTCCATCCAAAGGTTGTCTGGAAGAGATCGCTCTAAGCGATAAGACCGCCAGTTGTATACCACTACTTAGATATAAGAAACTATTTGTAATATCTTTCACCTGGTTGTGCAATAAAGTGTTCTCTATCTATCTAACGCATTGTTAATGTAACCAAAACCTTCAAACCGTTTCTTCACTTGTTTCTTTGTTTGTTACACCCTATTGCACAATAAAAAATGTAACGTAACGCATAATAAAAACAAAATAAAACTTAAATAACAGGCTTGTGATCGTGCAAAGGCGGACTTACTTCAAAAGAAATTGAAAAAGAAAAAAAACTTGCAATAAGCAAAATATTTTTTTCGTCTTTTTACGGAGTTTAAATAACCTAATGTATCTTTTTAATATTACTATTAATACGTTTATTGCGTATAAGTAAAAAATACAATAAATATTTACCGCGTCTATTTTCGATATTATACAAAAAATAAGAGAAACATTGAGAATTTAATCAATGCTTTTTTATCATATTCTAATAGTTAAAAACCAATGTTAAAACTGGCAGTGTTAAAAGATTAACACCAAAAAGGTAAAAGGGCAAAAAAAGATTAAAGAAAATGTTACTGAGAAAAGACATCAACGCGCTGCCTTAAAAGTAGCGTACGTTTTGAGCACACAATTAATGTGGAGCAAAGAGCAACTAATAAACTAATTAGGAATTTCCTAGCAAAACAAGTTGTCTGTCTGTCACCGTAAAGCGAAGAAGGCCGACAGAACAAGTTTCCTTAAGAGCAAGCGTACTTTCACACTTAGAGCTTTTTATAACTGTTTACTCTTTCTGCGGTGTTTTTTTGTGACAAAAGCTGCAAAAAGCTTGTGTATTACCGGACGTTCGTATCCACACTTCTAATCTTTCGATTAATAATAAGATTTTACAGCTGACCGACACCACATTTGCTTGCACCGACTCAAGATGGAGTCGTATTTATGAAAAACGTAGTTTGCGGTTTTGCTGCAAACGTAATTTCTTTTTCCTTTATACTATTATGGGAAAAACACGTTTTAATCTCTTTCAATTGGCGCGGGCGTTTCCTGTGAATCGGTATAATCAACCGAGAATTTGGCATAGTTGACAACAGCGAACTAAGAAAACGACTTGCAGCCATCAACCGTAAGCTCTTTACAAAGTTAAAATAATACTTTGAGAAACTATGGGCAACCGCGAAAGTGCCTAGGTACTAATACCTCGGATGCGTATTTGTAAACGTTTCCATGGCGACGGACCGTTCATTATTCCTTTTTAGGGTTCCGACAAGGAGCCCTTATAGTTTCGCCATGTCCGTCTGTCTGTCTGTCTCTCGGTACGTCCGCGGCCTAGTGCAAAGACCGGTGGTACTAGAAAGCTATAATTTGGTATTTATCACGCCAATAAAGTTGGATTTTTTTTACTGTACCTCCCCTAACATGAAAAGTGGGGATGATTAATTTTTTTCGTCTACCCCATCATGTGGGGTATCGTTGGATTGTTCGTTGAAAAATATTGTAGGTGTAGAAAGACCATTTTTTTATTTAGGCAAAATATTAAGCTTTAAAGTGCAAATTTTTGTCCGAGTAGGGCGACCCCCCCCCCCCCTCTCCTGGCTAAATATTTTTCGGAGTAGTAGCGCATAAATCAATAAATCAAAGTATCACGGCTAAGTAGGCTTCGTTAACTAACGAGTAATGAACAAACAAACTTATAAAAGTAAAATTTCGTACAAAAACCATTGAAAATGACTTCGCTGAATTTGTTAGTTCTGTAAAGCAGATTAAAAAACCCTCTTTCTACGGAACGCTACATTGCGCGTGGCCCGACACGCACTTGGTTTTTTCTTTTAGATTCTTACGTAATAAATAATAGGGGTTAAAGTATGAAATTGCCGTTTTATTGCAATAGGTTCTTTGAATTGACATAGAATCTTCATGGTTTGAGGTTTTCGAATGAACCTTTTTTCAAATGGTTTCTATGATGTTCTTTTTTTAAAAAATGTGAAACATTTGAATATCGACTTTCAATTGTTTTTGTTATTCAATTTAGACAAGAAAGATAGATACTGCGAAAATTCGAGTGATTTTTGAATACGAGTTCCGACGCGGAACTAACGCGGCAGAAACAGCCCGCAATATCAATGTTGCGTTTGGAGAGGGGTCTACTAATGAACGCACCGTGCGATTTTGGTTTAAACGCTTTCGTGATGGAAATTTCGACTTAAAGAACGAGCCACGAGGAAGACCGCCCACACAGGTGAATAACGATGAATTAAGAGAGATAGTGGAAGCCGACCCTAGTCAAACTACCCAGGAATTAGCGGCATGGTTTAACGTTACCTTACCCACAATATTGACTCACTTGCGTCAAATCAATAAAATAAAAAAATACGACAAATGGGTGCCTCATAATCACTCAAATTTTCGCAGTATCCATCTTTCTTGTCTAAATTGAATAACAAAAACAATTGAAAGTCGATATTCAAATGTTTCACATTTTTTAAAAAAAGAACATCATAGAAACCATTTGAAAAAAGTTTCATTCGAAAACCTCAAACCATGAAGATTCTATGTCAATTCAAAGAACCTATTGCAATAAAACGGCAATTTCATACTTTAACCCCTAATATTAAACAGCGGGGAAGTGGTCTTATTTTTTCTTGTATTGTGAAAGAGGATCACCACAAATGCAATTTAAATAGTCTAGTCAAGGAAAAAATAGGCTTGTCAATGAATCTCTCTACTGACTATTTAAACTGCCTTTGAGGATTAGAGGAATCGAGTTTTTGTAATTATGACCGTACATATTTCAATACAGATCAGATTAGATTTCTTTATTATACTTACCACATGAAAAAAAAACATTGAAAGCCTTACTTATCTAAGTCACAGTATTTTTTTAATGTAGCCACAAAAACACTGCAGGGCACAGGCCTTCTCTCAGAGAGAGAAATGGGCTTAATCACCACGCGTGCCCACTGTTTGGCAATTTCAAGCGCTGGGTGAGGTTTCCTCACAATATTTTCCTTCACGTTAGCGATTGGTATTGCTACTGCAGTATAATATGTCACTCATAAATTATATTTTACTATAATTTTATCAAGGGTCTATTTACATTTACGAAACTTTCATTTGGCACAAACTGCAGCTTCAGCTACTCGTAAGTCTGTCTCACGAAAGACAGACAGTTACAAGAGTTAACATTGTGAGTGATGACGATATTATATTCCTGTTAAACCAATTTAGCTTGTGATAACGTGTGATAACGAACGGGCTATCCTGTACCGACAGCGATAAGTTTCGTGTGCCAAAGTGTGGCCTCTACCGCATTTTATGGTCGCTGGTTTAATACTATGCCACACAATGTCATATGTTAAGATATTGCTTTAAAAGAAACGGTAGTACACATTAGCAACAGCATTTAAAAAACAAATCAAACGAATTAGTAAAGAGATCCGTCCCTTTTCTAATTTGCCTGTTTTTATCTCGGAAGATTTGAGCGGTATAAAATAAAATTCGATTAAAATATGCTGCCATCGGCAAAACGTTCTTGACTACCGGGTATTGCATCGTATTGGTCTTCATCTTTCTTAGAAAACAACAAATAATATGTTCATTTTTTTGTTGGTTTTATTTTGGTAAATATTTACTGTATGTAATTGGGTTATATAATTAGCAGTAACCGGTGTTGTTCCTCGTGGAATCTTCAAATCTTACCTTGACAAGTGTGCTCACATTTATTCATTATTTCATGTATTAACTAGTTAATTCATCCTTCCATCACACAATATTATTTATGCATAATAATTACTTAACTAATCTAACTATGTAATATTGAAACAATCCTCGTTCGTATTTAGGAGAGTATCTTATAAAACTAGTAGGTACCTACTTACAATTATCTTTCCTATATAAATTAAACTAATAACAAAAACAATTTGGCCATCTTGATGATAATTATTCATGTTCAGTAAACACGTTCAAACTAAATTGTAATTGAGAAGTCACATCCGTGTTAGTACATGTCCTAAGAGTATTAATTTTCTCTATAACATGTTGAACGGGTGTAATTTATCGTGCTCATGGATATTGGGGAGCACTACTACGCTGACTGTATCAATCAAACTCAATCCACCCGTGCGAAATTTAATCAAGACTCTGTAATACTCGGAACACATACATGAAAAATTCGTAACACATACATACTTGAAAGCTCGTAACCATAAATACAGTGTTTACAGTATGACAGATTTGCCGCATGGTGAGGCCGGAGACCCACGCGCGTCGAAATACAAAATAGCTCAATGGATAACAAAAATGAACTTTTTTATCAAGCTAGAGTCTGTGCCTTAAACATGGCCGAGCTCCGGAGACGCCCGCCAGTATTACCGCAACCGGCAAGCGAAGCACGCGTCGCCGTTTAAAAATAAAATCGATTAAAAAAAACACTGCCAACCAACCTACCTCCAAGTGAAATTCAGTGAGGCACTAATCGACTAAACTGTCGTGCCTTTGATGCGGTGTAATAAAAAAAAAGTGATTTTTTTTAAATTGGAATTCACGTGTGGATGTCACCCGGCGAATTCGAATTTCGGATTGATCAAGGTTTACACGGGGATTGAAGCACTCGCGTCTATTTGCTACTCCAGTTGAATTTTCAGGGTAAGTGTTCAGTCAGACAGACAACCTGCAGCTTTACTTACTGTGTATTCACGCGGCGCGTGGTACGCGAGTTATGCGTAGACGCACACTATTTTTGGTCCTTGTGCTGTTCTCAGCCGCATTTACATTCTCTATTCTCACGTTACAGTGACAGCTAACTGAATATGTTAGCAAGTTATTTACATTAATTATTTATTAGCCGAGTACAAGAACCGACTAACTAAAATCACGTTGTAAATATTTTTGTTCATTCGAAGCGAATTTAAAATGTGTGGGCTTGAGGTGATCACCGCTAAACCATTATGCCATTTAAATGATTCTATCTCGAAGAACTAGTTTGTCTTAAGTAGGTCTATTTATAATTATTGGAAAAGTCTAGCGCTGTGCGTTTAATATTTAATAAATATTATATAGCTAAAGCCTTACAGTCTTATTCATAAAAAAGTCGAATGCACTAAAACACTCTTAAGACGGAGTTAAAGCCGGTTTTTTAGGAGGAAATCCTTTCTGTTTTAGTCGAATCGACTTCTTATAAATTAGACTGGTAGAGCAGAAGTTTGTTCTAACGCTCAATGGGTTCGTTCACTCAGCGCTCGCGATTTTATAGTACAGTCAGCACTACATCGACATTATTTTTTGTTGCAATTTCACTCGTAACGTTAACGTAGTAGTGTCCTCATTTGTTGGTACGGTTCATGGGTACGTACTTACAGTCGACATCCCATCAACAGTTTAGTTGCAAAGTCGCCGTTAACGTAACTGAGTAGAGTGCATGGACTAACTAATTTGTAGGAACATCTATTTTAAGGAAGTGAGTGAAGTGGATATAAATATTCAAGTGCTTACCTAAACTAGGAAAAGTGTTTTTGTTTTTAATTTAATTACCTCCATAAAGTTACAATACCTTGTTAATTGCGAAATTATGCAACTGGATTTTTTATTTTATTTTAGCAACATGGTGGGAGATAATAAATAAATCATTCCGTTTCAATCAGAACTTGTTTCGCCACTTTTAAACTTGTTCAGGCGGTAGATATGGTAGTGACCTTTCAGAGATGTGCCATTAAAGTTAAATTTACTTATCGTTTACGTATACAAACTCACGCCTGTGTACCGGAGAGGTAGGCAGAGACCAGGGTTTGCCATTTGCCATGATTCTGAAAACCTCTTTCGCTTCATCAACATTCATTGGTCGTTGCATGTACGCACGCGGGTTTCGGGTAATTTTTATCTTTCCCTTCGCTAATTCATCCTCTAGTCGGTCGACATATCGCACCCTCAGTAGTACAAGGGCACAACTTACAAAAAATGGTAAAATAAGTTCAGTATGCGGAAATGCCTTAAAAACACTCTTCTATCTGTTGGGATAAAGACTCCCACTAGATTCAGTTAAAAAGTCACTTTTTAACATTTGGCATTTCTGAATACTTAACTAATTTTACCATTTTTTGTAAATTGTGCCCTTGTACTAACGGAGGTGCAATATGTCAGCCAGGGACCTGATCTTCTGGACCTTCCTTATCGGCCCTTCCACTCACATTCGCTCTATAATTTATTTCGTCCATCTTTCTTCCATTATGTCGAAACCAACGCAAGATCCTTACTCAATTCTAGTCACTACATCCTCTTGGAGTCCATAACGTTCTCTAATCACACTATTGCATATCTTGTTATTCGAAGTTTCACCACACATACTTATCATTTAAATAAAGTAACTATAGGTACTGGCAAACATATTGAGCAAAAGGCTGCATAAAGGGGGAAAGAAAGCGCGCGGGGTACAGGGGCCGACTTATTTCATTGCGTAGCCGCAACGATCAACGATCTACCTGTGCCACATAATGGACTACTGCGCATTGTTCAAGATGTTTGCCGGCATCGGTAGGTACATACATACGCAGCAGCCTATATACGTCCCACTGTGGGGCACAGGCCTTCTCAGGGAGAGAGTATGGGCTTAGTCACCACGCGTGCCCACCGCGGATTGGCGATTTTAAGCGCTGGTATGTAAATAGCTCAGACACTCAGGCTTCCTCACGATGTTATCCTTCACAGTTAGCGAGTGGTATCGCTATTATAACTTTACAAACGGTAGGTACAACTGAATAGATTCACGGTAGTATTTAACCTCTTCAGTCCTGACCTTGAAAATAACAATGGTTTTCAATTGTAATTTTCAAGGTCAGGACTGAGGAGGTTAAATGAAATCTTTGTTACGCAGTTACCGTTAGTACAGTCGATCAGTTAGTACAGTACAGAAGTCCACGTGTATCAATTACGTTAAGGACGAGTATTCGACAAAGTCAACTTTGTGTCGACTGTATCTGTCTCAAAAATACAATGATAATAAAATAACATATTATTAGATTAGTTTTTCCATTGGATTCTCAACGTTTTCCAGTAAAGGCGGAGACAAGAAACGCCCGATTTGTATAGAGCTTTTTGTACCATTTAAATAGAATTACTTTTTCACATAACATGTCGCATTAAGAGTAGGAAAATTATTAGTTGCAGAGGAAAATCATTATCACATTTTTTTATATCTTTTAACGTGGTATCTCGAACGAGAGCAATAATTGTTTTGGTTCCTATTGCAGTGCAATACAGCACACAATCGTAACATCAAGTAATTTTCTTCGATAAAAATGCGCTGTTAAGATAATTATTTTGACCTATAAAGATAACACACCAAACAGATATCGTGGCTCTCCTTTTCATGTTTGACCACAAAGTTACCGCCATTTGCGCCAGAGTACATCAAGTACATTGTAAATTATAGATTTACCCCGATTTTATAGAATTATACGCTACACCAAGAGGTAAGAAGATTAAACAAAAAAAGCGCACGTCATCATGCCTGTAACTTCATCATCATGCAGCAGGGCGTAGGCCTCCCTCATGGTTTTTCAAGCTTACCGGTATTGTGCCGCCTGCATCCAGTGACTCCCCGCCACCGTAACCAGGTCGTCAGACCATCTGGTGGGGGGCCTTCCCACGCTGCATCGTCCGGTCCGCGGTCGCCAGGTCAGAACTTTTTCGCCCCAACGGATATCAGTTCTCCGTGCTATATGCCCCACCCACTGCCACTTCAACTGAGAGATTCTTCGAGCTATATCCGTAACTTTAATTAAGCAATTATGTAATTCTGACTAGTGATAGTTAGTTAGACTGCCTCATATTTAGGCTTAGATTACTCCAGATTACTCTTTCCAGAAAGCCAGCAGTGCTCCAATGACACTGATGACCTCCCAAAGGGATTTAAGCATCAAAATGATGGTGGTCCATAGCTTTTCTATGCTCTCACAGTGAATGATCCTGTGGGCGGGTGTTTCCTCTTCCTTGAGGCATCCATCACCGGAATAGCCGGCTGTCTATATAGAAGTGTTTATTCAGTGATCTCCTTTACGTAGATTGTATCTTCTAAGACACAACATGTAAGGCATTTCAAGAGGGTAGGGCCTCCTTGGCTTGTCTGCACTGACTAGTGATGAAAACTACCTGAGTAGACATCGTTACGGAATTTCTCTGAAAAACATTCAAAATTAACCTTTCATAATTTTTGGGAACCTTATCACAAAAAGTATTGAGATTACTTAAATACTAGTTTAAGTAATTTTGCAGGTTGCTAGGCCATTCCCGAAGTACATATTACAACTAAACTCGTCTCCTATATTAGTTTTATCTATTAGTTGACCAGGATCACAAATGAACACTATATTTCTCAGACTAGAACTGAGCTGAATGACCAATAGGATATAACGGAGCCATAGCAGATTTATCAATTTTGTCGTCAATGGCCGTGAATTTGGTCCAAATTCGGCCGGAACCTAGAGACCTGAATTTTGGCCGAGAAAAAAACCAATAGTCGTATCAAACTAAGCTAAGCGGCCGAGATAGGAATATGAACGTTTTAGAAAATGGACGACCATGTCACCCGAAAGGTAGTAAACATTTTCATTCGAAATTGATGGCGCCAAATGTGGCCAAAGTGTTTGTTAACGACCCGACATTTTTTCTAGCGTACGAACCTTCCAGGAACTAGAACCTAAAGGGCTTTGTCGGGCGACAGTTTGAATTTATGAATAAGATGACAACAATTCAGATCACCCGTCCTTTCTCATAGCGTACTAGGGTTCCATAAATCAAAACCGACAGACAAACAAAACCTTTGTAGCATCACTTTATTGTCCGTCCGTCTGTCGTGCTACGTGCGTGGACTTTTTTCTAAGGAAACGGATAAAACAAGATCAAATTAATGTCTTACGGTCCTTGAAAGTATAACTCTCCGATTTATCGTACACCAACAATGCTCGCCTCTTGGGTTATGCTCGTGAACGGGTCCTCTCCGTATGTCTCACCGCAGCACTATTTTTTTCCTACTTTTAGAATTGCGAGTGGTTGATTGAACTCGTGTCCTTGTTAGGTAGGTACTAGTGTCAACTTATGTATAAGATTTAAGATGATTTGAGAAAAGATGATCAGAGTGGAGTCTTTTTCCCGCTGTGTTTTTCTCCACTACAAATTCAGACTGAAGGAAACGGCTCACATTGTACATTGACATTGAATAAAGAGAATGTAAATTATTAAATACATATCTGATTTCCGTATGTGTTAAACTACTGTTAACAGAATCAGTTTTTCTTGTAGACTGTTAACAGCTTTAAGATAGCGAAAGATCTTAAAGCTGTTAACAGTAGATTAACAAACTGTTAGCGTACGAGAAAGACAGGGAAAGTCCTCTGAGACCGACTTGCACCCCTTCTTAAATGTTATTTAACACCTTCCCTGTCCCGTTAACCAGACTGTTAAATAGAAATTAAATAACAAGCTAGTGACCTAACATTTGAGTAGTAACCCAAACTTGTGGGGAGGCTTTTGATTTGTATTTGGACTTATAAGGAAGAAAATAATACGTAGTATGGAAAAAAATCATTTGTAAATTTTTGTTTTTTGTGTTTTCTTACAGCATAACAAAAATTCCTTAGATTTGGCGGCGTATTTATTGCCCGTATTACAATCCCATAACTCAAATACGTTATGAAAATGTATTAAAATTAATAATTACACATAACCCGAAAAACATTTGTAACTAAAGATCATGTAGAAGCTCCTGAAGGTCGTAAAGGTTCAGATGGCGAAGGCCTTGCTGGAGTAAAGTCTATTTGCACAAACAACAAGGCTGAAAGGGTAGCAGTAAGAACAGACTAAACAGTAAGATAATTTACTAATACCATGATTTGTCGTTCTGCCCTCAAAATTTGATTGCGAATTTTCGCCAATCAGTCCGTATTTTTTACTCACAAGTCCGTGACTCAACATTTGGGTGAAAGGAAAAACTGCTCAAAGTTGTAGGAAAACACTTTTTGTTACAAAAAACTACTCTTTTACTAACATATAGCAATATTTTACAAAACAATTTCGGTATAACCTGACCAGGACAAACTGGGCTGTCCGTTATATATTTTATGAAGACAGGGAACGTGTTAAGTCGCCATTTAAATCGACTTTTGCATAAAGAATTTTAGTCAAATGCTGCTTAAGCCACATTTAAGAAAGTGGTGCAAGTCACCCTAAGGCAAGTAATCAAAGGATAGTTATGCTATGTCTGTTATATTTACTTACCGTCGACCTAGAATCATGAAATTTGGTAAGAAGCGAGTATCACGTGAGTGAAGTAAAATATCACGTGAACAAATATGAATTGCTACAAACTTACCATTACATCAGACTGAACAGCTGTCATTCAAAACAGCTCTGTAGTTTATATAAAATTTATTGGTATTTCTACTGTCTTTTCCAACGTAGTTCAATGTAATTAAAGCTAGTACTAAAGTGTACATTAACAAAAATCAGTGGACCCATACCAAATTCAAGAAGAACTTGATAATTTGTACTGGACTGTCGAACTGTTAAACGCAGAATTCTAAAATATTTATAAAAACAAGATTCTTCTGAAGCATTCCTCAAAGGCAGTTTATTTGTTATGTCGTCACATCTTTTCCTTGTAAAATCTCCACCACAGAATACTTCAATCGGCGTTTATAGAGTATTTTAAGGCCCGAGACATACAGATGGGGCGTGGGGGCGAGAGCGCGGTAAGATGTACATAGTCGCATGCAAAGTCCTTGATCTGCGGTCGATTTTGATCTGCGACTCTATACATTTTACCGCGCCCTCGCCCCACGTCCTATCTGTGTGTCTCGGGCCTAAGAATCGTGTTTTTATAAATAAGACCGTAAGTATCATCATCATCATCATCAGCCATTTGACGCCCACTGCAGGGGCATAGGCCTCCCTCATGGTTTACCAATCTCCCCGATAAGTATATGCAACTAGTATTAATAATCATGTATTTTTTTTAAATCTTACGCCTGTATCCTGGCAAACGTAAACAAAATATAGATGTGTTAATAAGTTATTGAGTATTAAAATGTGAAAATTACTTTGGTAAATTCCGCCAACATTCCGACAACATTCCGACAACATTCCGAAACAAACACACCACACCACCACCGACAACAATAGTTGTGTGAAAAAATGCGTTGCGTGCATCGCGTTTCGCCTCTAAGGATGTTAGAGGCAACGTCGCAACGCATTTTTTCACACAAGTATTGTTGTCAGTGGTTTTGGGCGGAATTTAGCAAAGTAATTTTCACATTTTATGCTATTATGGATTTCCGCAAAGAAACGCCTGATTCCATACATGTTATTGAGTGCGTATGTGTAATATGTGTATGTGGTGTTTTCTATGTTAAGGGCCTAAACTATTTCATTCATTTCGAGATCCTTAGGGGGAGTCCGTCTCGCGCTTGGCCGTGTTTTTTATATTGGTTGTTATACTGTAAAGTAATCACACCAAGTTTGGCCCTAGTGAATATTGTGTTACTTACCGTTTTTACAACATAGCAAAATAAAAAAAAAACGTTAAAAACGTGACATTTTGTATGGGTTTTCCTTAATTTTTTACATTATAATAATAATAATAACTTCTACACATCACAATCACTAGACCTGCGTAGGATACTTTGTGCTATTGTAACCAGGAAAGGACATCACAAACATTATGAAATTTTTGTTAGGCTATCTGCTATAACAACACACATATTCTGCGAAAATTTCAACTGGCTACGCTTAACACTAAGTACGTATAATTACGTATTACGGTAGGACATACAAACGGAAGGATGCACAGTGTAGACTTAGTTATTAGGGCCCTAAAACTTTCGTAAGCACTATACAACACAACCCATCGTATTCACAGACGAGCAACCGACGACGCGAGCTCCATCTCTACTTGTACAGGGTGACTTTAAATTCGTTCACCATATTTTAAGGGGACATTCTAACTATGATTTAGAAACATATGGTACTGGTTTTGGAAAAAAATACGCATCTATTTTTTTTTGTTTTACTCGCAATTGGTTAACCAATTAATAGAATAGCCAGTTTACTTTTTACTTGGAAGGGGAACTGTGACGACATACATAAAAAAAAGTTAGAACCCGTCTAACCAATTAATATGTACCCATACACTTAGGAATGTCGTTCATTCAGTACCACAAATGTTTTTATATATGTTAGTATTACTATCAATTAAGCATAAACCAAAAATATCAGGACGAAAAGTTATAAAAATAAAAATAAAAAACTATTTTTTGAGCGTCTCAGGGTCGGCGCCGGGAAACTCAATTGTTTTTTTAATTGTTTACCCATATCGGACGTCAGACTCTTAAGCACTTAAAATACTAGAAAACATCAAACCACTTCGAATTGAAAATCTTAACTTTACTTTATTTTTTACTCTTAAAAGACAATTTAATTTTACACACCAGAAAACAAAATACATTAAACACTACAACAATAAAAGCCACACAGTTTGAAGCCAAATGTCGGAAATCAGGTATATGTAAAAACATGTTATACCATTACTAATGAATCATAATTAATACTGTTTTTCACAATGAAAAGAACATTCCCTCACAATACGGTGAATAGAATTCAAAGTCACTTTGTAGATAAGCTTTTTGAATAAGAGAGAAACCCGGTCGGACTCTGCCGACAAAAATTCAAGTAAGCGATTCCGGAATGAAGTTAATAATAAGGTCCTGTTTGGTCCTGCGGGCCTTTTCTTTTTGGTCGTAGCCTCATGATTGAGGGACGTGACTGAGGGCAGCTTCGCCCAATGGCTGCTAGTAGGGTCCCTCCCGTAGCTTCCTTCGGATACGTAGCCTCATGATTGAGGGACGTGACTGAGGGCACCTTCGCCCAATGGCTGCTAGTACGGTCCCTCCCGTAGCTTCCTTCGGATACGTAGCCTCATGATTGAGGGACGTCACTGAGGGCAGCTTCGCCAAATGGCTGCTAGTAGGGTCCCTCCCTTAGCTTCCTTCAGATACGTAGCCTCATGATTGAGGGATGTGACTGAGGGCAGCTTCGCCAAATGGCTGCTAGTAGGGTCCCTCCCGTATCTTCCTTCAGATACGTAGCCTTATGATTGAGGGACGTGACTGAGGGCAGCTTCACCAAATGGCTGCTAGTAGAGTCCCTCCCGTAGCTTCCTTCGGGTACGAAACCCTAAAAAAACATTTCGCAATCTTTCCATCAGATTAGCAATTAAACGTGATCAGAAGGTACTTTAACAAGTTACTCTGCCAAACTGGTTTGATAAAATATCCATAACTGGCTTAAACTCACGTCCACACGTGGTTTGAGCCACCAATTGGAACATTTTTCGATGCGCAGGGGCATAAACTAACGCCTCAATCCTGGAGGGGTAGACCAGGGTTTCCCACTTACCACGATCTTGGCAAACCTTCACCAACATGCATTAGTCGCTGCATCCACGCACGCCGGTTTCTGGTACTTTTATCTTGCCCTTCGCCGATACATCCCCTATTTGATCGAAAACAAATACAATGCAATTCAATTTATAAATATATCTATTTATAAATTGAATTGCATTGTATTTGCTTTAATAAATAGACAGAATTTGCGACTTTTATAGAAGAGGCATGATGACAGTAATTGAAAACCACTAAAATTATGTATTTATTTAATAAGAATTGAATTGTGGAATACGAAACACGCATTTATTTTTTTATTAAGGGCGGGATTGATAATGATCGATACTTAAAAGCTACAAAATTCCTGTCCGGCATACTATGTTGAATAGCGAATGACGTCACTTTTAAGAACACGCGAGTAAACATAGGTCTACTTACTCTACACGTATTACTTTATAATCGGTGACATAGGTAGTAATCAAACTTTCTGGTTTAATTTTTTTTTATGCATATACGAAATTGCTGTGTGGAGGATTTACTCCACAGATTAATTTCACACTTTTTAACTGGGACGTCACTAGCGACGCCATGACATTGGCGAGCGTTTCGGTGGGAATTTTAAATCTGAAAACTAAAATGTATTTTTTTTTCTATTTAACCTTAACTGTGACCAAAAATATGAAATACTTAGATTGTAAATAATGCACGGTGTGGGACATTATAGGACAGTTTTTTTTAAATTTGTCATCATGCCTATTAGATAGGTATAAGGGCCGGCCACATACAGTCGGAATTACGTTTCAGAATTTCAATTCCAAATATCGATTCGGGATTCCGAACGCAGTAAATTTATACAAACCTATGGACTTCCTACCACATACCCTTCCGGGACATACATACCGTAGTTTTCCGTTCAACATTCTCCCCGACTTGGAATTCCGCATGGTGCCTGTGCGTTCGGAATTCTGTACGAAAAAAAGCGTAAAGTACGAAAAAACGTATGTGTGCGGCGTACTTATGGAGTTTCGGATCGATATTTCGAATCGAAATTCCAAAACGGAATTCCGACTGTATGTGGCTGGCCTAAATGGATATAGTGTCACGAGCTCAGAACACAAAAAGAAGGTCACGAGGAACTTTACTGACACCTTCTTTGTATTATCTATTTTTTATTGGTGTTGAGATCAAATGAATAGTCCACCGCTTATCGGCGATTGAACCTACTACATCTGTCCAAATATTATTATCTGCAGACCAAAGAACTTGACTTCAGACCTTATTATTCATCGGAAATTTCCACCAGGGCCGCGTTACTTAAAGTTACAATTATATTATGACAATTCGATGTAATTACGTAGCCGAGTTTTCCTTATCTGTGGGTTGATCGACTTTGCAATGTAGGTACATCGAATTGTCATAGTGATCCATAAATTGTAATTCTATGAAACATGCGCCAGATATAAGCATTGTGCCGCTTATGTACCTATTGCTCTTAAATTACATACATTTTATCCTGCTTTTTGCTAGAACTTACTGACCACGGGAGATTTGTGAAGAATTAAAATTTTTAGGAAAGAATTCCACCTGTAGTTTTTGTGTTAGGTTGGATTTAAGCTACGGAGAGCGTTGGTACCTATAATACATTCACTGTAATCGAACTCTCGAAGGGCTAACTTACCATCCCAAAATTTAATAATGGCATGGGGTTTTTCTCTTCATTATTGCGTCCATGAAATGCCATCTAGTCGGAGGTTTTGACCTTGAGTTCTCGATCGTGGGTCGTAAGCATCACAAAATGCATCATTGAGAGATTTGCAAATACGATTTTTACGTAAAGATTTCTTATGGATTTTTACAGTTTTTACGTAGGTAAACTCACGCCTGTATCCCAGAGGGGTAGGCCAGGGATTGCCACTTGCCACGATGCTGACAGATCACTTTCGCTTTCTCAAGATAAAAAGATACAAAAAAAGACGATAAAGATGTAAGTTAGGGTAAGATAAAACGTACCCGAAACCGGCGTGCGTGCATGCAACGACTAATTAATGTTGGGAATAATATTACTAAAAGTACAATAAAAGTTGCGGCCACAAGGGCAATGAGGTCAACCCATTTTCACTGCTTCTTCACTTGCATATCTGCCGCGTGGAAAGTAGCTCCTACCACATTCCTTTGCGGCTCTGTGGCCAATAATGTCTTGTAGGTCAAGGTGGGACAAAAAATACGAAAAAAAATTATAACTCGAAAACTACCAAAAATTGTGGAACATACCTACATGGGGGTGATTCCGGTAGCCCTAGAGGTGCTCTATCTCTGGACTTCCGCTTGACACTATTTTATGGGACACCCAGTATACAGTCAACTAAAGGAACATTACATTAATTTGAAGTTGTACCTACTCTTAATGATATAACATAATACCGGCCAAGTGCGTTTCGGCTCACGCGCAACATAGGGTTCCATAGTTGGCGGAGGGGGTTTTAACTGATATTATGAACATTTCCAGCCTTATTCACGATTCCTCTAGAACACGATTCCTCTAAAACACTCCTCAGAGACAGTTTAAATAATCTATGGTTACCTCTTTCCCTTTACCACAGACTATTTAAACTGCATCTGAGGAGTATTTTAAAGAACTTTGGTTTGATAAATAAGCTGTTACAGGTTAACTAATAATGGTTGAATCCATCTGACGATAACAATAAAATATGTTTAAAATGTCCGTAATTTTATTTTCTAGTGTCGATGTTACTCTTGTCAAATTAATTGGCGAGCGAGTGAGAGGAAAAACACGCCCTGTAAATGTAAATATTGTATAATTATAGTCACAATTATTGATGGGCGCAGGAGAATGTTCTCAGCTGAGAATTTTAACTCAGAAAAAAATGTGAATTTATCTTTATTGAAATAATTTACAACAAATTCAGTTTGTTTGTGAATTACTATGAATAACTAAGCGGGATTAATAGAGCGAAGATATTTTTTAAAATTTTTTAGGTAATTCATACAAGAACAGTCCCCAAAGTCCATCTTCAGTCTAATTGCACCTTAGCGTAAAAAATACTTTCACTTGAAAGTGACACAAAGTGAACGTTGACAATTAATTTGGAAATTCCCACCGCCACAACTGTGCTTTGAAAAAAACTACACAGTGGCGTATGGAATTTACATTGTACCTACATAAAATACATTTCATTCGTATGGGTTTTTAAATAGAGTGTACCAAAATCCCCATATACATCTAAAAATGGAGTGTTCTCTTTTACAATGGCAAAACTTTGAAACCGCGCAAAAATATCAGCATATGTTGAATACATTTTAATGCCGTGGTAACTTTAGGATGGAACAAATTAATTTTATTGTTTTCCCCATAGTAAAAGTCATTCGTATTGACGAATACTATGGGGATTTTGTTACCCCTGAATAAATAAGTATTTGACTGTTCTTTCCTCTAATTGGTCTATGGCACCCTCTTATCACTTCAGCACTCGTTATCCTGTGAGGCTTATCAGGTTGCCAGGCAATTGTTTAAGGATTGATTTTGTTTTAAATTGATTGATTGTTAAATTGGGCCTTAATTGTGCATGCCACAAATAATATTCTTAAATTATCTTATCCTGTTCAGCCCATTACACATTATGGAATAAGAAACATTAAACTTCTTACACATCAAAGTAATAAGTGCATAAACTAGCAAAGTGCTAAGCTGACGGAAAGTTGATGGATATTATTCTTTCCATACCTATCTTAACGATATCTATCAACCGTATCTACCGGTGTTTACATGTAGAACAAAGCCATATGAAATTAAGTATATATTATAATTACGTCCGCTAAAGGAGAGAATTTGACGATTTGAGCTGCTGAACTCAAGCGCTGATATATGTGAACACCTCGGACACTCGGGTTTCATCATGATGTTTTCCTCTACAAAAGAATAGTAATTATAACAAATTCAGTTTCCAAGAGCGCTTTGTTTATGCGCTCGAGGCCCCAGTTAATATTATATTATTTAATATTGAGTTGACCCACGGTTATCGGGATGACAAACGAAAACCGGCCAAGTGCAATTCGGTCTCGCGCACTGAGAGGTATTTCACTACTACGTGTTAACATCACGTTGTGGGCTTTTTTCAGGATACACTCAGTTGGAATTTATCCGATCGTATACTCTCGACATTATTGTGTTCCAAATAGCGTCACAGTTAAATGCTTAAAATAACGACTTTATTAAAAAGAAATAACAATATGCTTGTTGAAACTTTGGTGCGCATCGGAACATAAACGCATATTTTGGAAAAATTATGAAATAAACTTGGCAAGTTGGTTAAATTTGCGTTGAAAGTACGGGAGATAGTTTGTGTTACGTATTCAGCAAAACTGTCTTTTCATTCATTCAGCCCGGGACCATTAGTGGGAGTCTGACACACACTTGGCTGATTTTTATTTATTTATTTATTTATTGTTTTTTATACCTCGAGGCTATACTAATCACATTAAATTTAACACTTGTATGCATAAAAAAAAGTTAATAAATCAGATTTCTTGTATAGGCCATAATTTTTAATAAAGTACATCTCATCATCATCAGCCATTTGACGCCCACTGCAGGACATAGGCCTTCCTCGTGGTTTTTCTGACCATGAAGGGTTTTGCCATAGTCGGCACGCTTGGCAGGCGGGTTGGCAATCGCAGTATGCGGTTGGAATCTCAGGAAGACGCTGCTGCCCGTCTCCTGGTACCTAATTGATTTCCTTAGTCGCCTTCTACGACATCCACGGAAAGAAATGGAGTGACGCTTTTCTTAATCCGGCGCCACACGGAAAGTACATCTATTGACATGTTTTGTGAAAAAATTAACTAGCTATCTTCTACTGATCAAGTGAAAAGATCAGACAGACGCTCCCGTAATGTGGGACCCTTTGATTACGGTACCCTAAAAATATCGACCTCATACCTTATCTGTTACCTCAAACCAATGCTCGCAAAAGTAATGTTCTTTTGCCTGACGTTTCATCATTTTCTTCAATTAATCAAAATATTTTTATTCAGCTCAGAAAACAACAAAATTATTTTTTATCTTTGAACATAAAACCCTGTCCATATGATATAATGTGCTGAATGTTGGCTGAATGACACGAATTGAGGTTTGATCGTAATTATAATTGAGAATAAAAGTAAATTAGAGCTTCAAAATCCTCTATCAATATTAAATCTACAATCAATATTTTCATAGTAACTTAAAAAGGCGCAATTTTTTTTATTACTTTATTTTTATTTAATGGACGACCATATAACTAGCCCCGCCCTTCAAATGAAAAAAAATCCTTTTGCAAAACATTAAGCTTTAAGGCGCAATTGTTTTGTCAGAGTAAGGCGTCCTCTCCCCCCGCCCTCTCCCGGCTAAACGGTGAATAGACAAATTCAGGGCAGTAGCACATATGATTAAATTAAAAGGAAAACTATCATAGCTAAGTAGGCTTTAGTAATAGGCGATCAACTTATAAAAGGAAAATCACGTACAAATACCATTGAAAATTACTTTGATGAAGTTGTTAGTTCTGTAATGCAGGTAAAAAACCTCTCCTTCTACGAAACCCTACACTACGCGTGGCACGACAGCCCGACACCGGTTGCCGGTTTTTAATGTCGTTTAAAGATAGCCGTAGAACAAAAGTTGTTATAAGTGAAAAACTATTTCGAGCGGCAGTAGCGGAGCGGTAGAACGCCAGCCTCACATTCGGGAGGTCGTGGGTTCAACTCCCGGCATTTACAAATGACTTTGTTTTCTAAGTTACGTACATTTGTGAAGTTATAGTAGCAATAGCAGTCGCTAACCATGAAGAAAAACATCGTGAGGAAACCCTAGTCTGTGAGGTATTTACATACTTTAGCGCTTGCAAAGTAGGTACAATGGCCCAACTATGAGGCTAAGTGCGGAGATCTCAGATCTAGGTAGAACTGGACGTGTTTCAGAAAAAGTGCATTTTAGAGGTCATTTGGCAGGTAACGGATATATTGCCTTCGAGGCTATGTTGGTATGGCTGTCTACTTTCAGTATTCACTGGTTTCTACTCAAGTCGGTCATGACTCTTTATGTACCTACTGTTATTGTCAGTAGTCAATATATGTCAGTAGCCAATACTATGTGTATGTAGTATGGTAAATAGGTGCTACTTTTGTACGGTAATGTGGTGTTACAATGTGATACAGAAATAAAGTGTTTCTCCAGTATTTTAGCAAAAAATTCAATTCTCAATTAGCCAAAAAGGAGGTAATGTGATTGGCTCGTATGTATGTCCGATTCTATGTTCCCTCATAATCCCTCCTCCCTCATCCTCATCCCTCATACTCAATCGATTCACCATGTCTGCGCGAGTGTTATAAAATTAGCATAAGTCAGTAAAAAAAAATAAAAATCACTAAAAAGAGAAAATAAAAAGTTGAGCCTTAACTACTAATCAGGCAGGACCCAAATTCAACAATGTTAACGCTGCGCGAGGTTTGTTTCGCGTTGTTTCGCCTGCTCAGCAATCGGGTTGTTACTTATTTTTTTATTTCAGTATTTTATTCATACAAGTTGACCGCGTCAAATATCAAGATTGTATGAAAAATTCAAAAAGTTAACTTTCAATGTGTTTATTGATTTGATACAAATGAAATGGTTTTCAGGTTTTACGTTATTTCGATAACACGTTGTGTAATCGACATAAGACATTGTCATTTCTTTGCCCTTAGGTTCAGTTGCTTTTATTTAAAGCATGCTTTAATTATGCTCTTTATTAACAACTTTCACAAAAGAAAATTCAGTGATTATGGAAATTTTTCAGTGTTCCTGAATCTTTTGTTTCTTGATGAAAAACACAGAAATCAACTTCTCTTAACAAATTGCCACGTCATAGGTATGCGAGGCAGACAAGATTTCTATATAGAAATAAGAAAATAACAAAACATTAAATAGAGTTTGTCGGATAGTTTTGTACAAGAATTATACAAAACTTCATCATATAAGTATTGGATAATCTCAGGCGTATACAATTCTTATATGATAAAGTTTTGTTTAGTGAAAAATTTTAATTATTCACAATTATTTTATTGAATTACTAGCTGACCTGGCAAACGTTAATTAGCCGATGACCTACCAATTATACACATTCTCAGACCTATCAATTATACACAAAAAAAATCATAAAAATCGGTGAAGCCATTTCGGATGAGTTTGATAACAAACACTGTGTCACGAGATTTTTATCTATAATAATAACTAAATCTTGTTTGACGAAAATAATTTTCTGTCTAAATTATGAGTTTCAAAATATTACCTAAGTTAACTGAGAATTTGCCTAAGAAAAATACGGATTTATGGATAAATTTGCAACAAAAATGTAAAGCTGTCGACTATACTTGTCCATTCGTCGTGGCTGGCCTAAGGAATGCCACACAATGTCAATAACTCGATCGGACAACCCGCTGGCAGAATTACACGAGAGCAATAAATAAGGGTGTTTGACGAAAGTTTTTCTCATCAAGGAAGGATACTTACTAGCTTTAACAAAATAAAAAAGAACTTACTGTATGCCCCTAACGCAATAATAAATGGCCTTTATGACACTTTTTATTTTATTAAGTTAGCATTTTTGCAGAGACCCTTATCTAACTACGCTCGAGAGCAAGTTGCTTGCCTGCACGTAATCGAGAGAAAACAAGGGTTATCGTAGCACGTCAAGTACCTAACTTAACAGCTTGCTTGTGGGGTCATGTGGTCGACGATCCAAAGAATATAAGCATAAGTATTATGTAATGACGGTTAAGGAATATTGACTTGACGTACCTACAGTGGCCGGGATTACCTACTGTTGAAGGCTGGGAATATTGCCGGCAAAGTTCAACTTAATAGGGAACTTGCGACAAGCTTTAATTTAAGTAGCATTGCTTTTATACCATATAGGCAGTAAAACTTAAGAAAAATTAAAAAATAAAACCATAAATATTTGTATTTGTATTTTTGTAAGAATATTTTTTTCGGAGTCTTCGAAGTCCCAAAAATGCGTTACATTCACATTAATCACGTTAATGCAACAATAAAAAAACTATTTCATTTCGTTTTTTCATTGAATTCTCAACGTTTTCTAAAAACAGTGTAGATGTATAAAACCATTATTTTTCGAGATAACTTGAATATCGATAAACGCTTCATACATTATAATTGCATGTTGTGACGTAGTCATTGTTTGAGTCCGATCTTTAGGGCGCATTTTGTACCACGTGATTAGAATGACTTTTCGACAGGTCACATTATGAAAAGTACTAGTCGTAGAGAAAAAGAATTACCACGTTTATTTACCTTTTAACATGGCCTCTCCGATAACATTAAAACATTTTTTTGTGCAAGTTCTTATTTTTTTCGAAGTCAGTTATCTATCTAGGTAGACCTGAGATTTCCGCACTTGAGCTCATGGTTGGGCCACAGTAGTAGCTAAGCTGTGAGATTACTCCAGCTAACCTATCTCTTTCCAAAAGCCAGCAGTGCTCTGATGTCGCTGCAGGCCTCCTGAAGGGATCCCAGCTTCCCAATTATGGCGGTCCCTTGCTTTTCCGCGCTTTCACTGTGAGTGGTTACGTGCACGGGTGTTTCCTCCTCTTTGAGGCATCCTCGCCAAATTGGGCTGTCCGTTATAGTTCCATGGTGTCAGAAATGTCCGTTCAGTGATCAGTCGGGACTCAGGACTGCCACAGGTTTGTGTAGATCACCTCTTCTCAGGCGCAGTAGGCTACGTGGAAGAAGGGCATTTTGCATTTAGAACCAACGTAAAGTTTTCTTTGTGTTTTAAATAATATTGTCAAAAATTATCGAGTCATTGTTACCTATTCGCAGCAAAACGCTCTAAAATAACTACCGCAATAAAGTTTGACATTGGAAAACCCAGTCCCGACGAGTTGAGGATATTACAGCCACAATTCAACATAATTGATTCTTTTGCACCTGCGCATACAGATAGAAGAGAACAATTTGCACACGAATAGTATTTTAATACCTATACATTTTCTTAGATCTTAATTAGTAATAATAATAACTTCCACCCAACACAATTACTTTCGTAATTTGGATGTTTTGATTAATAAAAAACGTGACATAAAACGAAAAAAACTACTTTAAAAAAACTTTCAACGAACTTGTAATTTCAACGCGCAATTCAAAATATCGGAATCTTAAACAAACGTAGCGCTACGCCAGTATCACACTGTTAAAATGACCTTTCATTTAGAGCAAATAGACTAGACTACTAAGCATTTGCTTCTCGTTCATACATTTTTACCGTCCATGTTGTGTGAGTAACAGGCAAATAGTTATTCAGTCGCTTTCTTTAATTAAGCGCGCTATATATATCTAATAACGCCAACGTACCTCCATTGCGTACATTTTTTATATTATAAAACTTAAAAAAACTATTTGGTTTTCTAGCAATATTTTATGAATACAGTAATTATTATTATTAAGATTCTTTATTGCACAAAACACATGTTTGATACAAAGGCGTACTTAATGCTAAATAACATTTAGGCATTGGTTTTGCTTACCATTGTGCATAGCTTTCGGATCTGGCTTAGTTTTTTAACACCCTGCATATTCGTTGTTCCAGGTGAACTAAGATGGTGGTGAGGGTGGCAACGGACGAGCGTCCGTTGGAAACCCCTTCGTCCGACGAGAGCGGGCTGGGCCGAAGCTGCGACTCGCCCGATGACTCTGAGCCGGAGGCGGCTTTGGTAAGAACATAGGCCGTATAATACGCATCAAATCCTCTCGGAGTCCTGACGTCTGCGGTAGCAATATTACAAGTCCATACTGAAGTTCGACAGTTAGACGAATGGAATCGTTCAGCCATCTATTAGGTATGTAACATTGGGTCATCCATCTTAGGCTGGCTTGCGCTAATGCTATTTGACAGCAAGATCTATATTATTAACCATGGGTAAGCTCCATCCAGTGAATAAGTCCAAATACGTTTTCTTTTCCACCATGACAGCTATCCATAGACAAATTGTATGACTGACAAGCAGATATTTAGCTATTTATCCCTGGATAAGCATTTAACTATCTACTTACTTATCCAGTGATTTGGCGTAAGTCACCTTTAACGAGTCTGAAGTGTCAAAATATTAATGTAAAAAAGAAAAGAAAATAAAAACCAAGTGGAGACTTACGTAATAGAGGCGCAGGATTTGGTGCCCGGTTCGCGTAATATAAACCACTTACCTCCATGGGTAGGTTTCTACCACAAAGGTCAGTGCCGGGGACTCTCCTAAGGTAAAAAGTTACGTTGAGGTTTTAAAAAAGGATCATTTTGATTTGACCTAGACTTGTGTGACCAAAAAGTATAAAGAACAGATTCCACGTTTAAAAACGTGACAACCAGTGAAAACCGGTTAGATGACATTTAACAAAATTATACAAACATGTAAAATTAACAGGCGATTTTTGTAGAAAAATACCTACTAAAATAGTTTCAAAATAAACTAGTATCTACCTAATCATGCAGTGAGCTTCGTGAGACAAGATGCCAAGCAAGCGAGACTCGTGCGCAGTTGGATATGCGAATATACGAATGTCTAACTAAGTTTATCATATTATCCTTGTTCGTGTACCATGCCGCCTCCACCCTCCTCTACTTCCAGCGGTGCCCCCGATGCAGAAGAACCGATCGCGATCTGACGGTTGACGCATGCGACAGCAGAGTCCAGTTCAAAGTCAGTGGAGAAGACGTGTCAATACAAACTAACGTGGTATCCAACAGATCGATAAGCATCGGTGAAGATAGTCTCGAAGTTTGCTTTTGTTCCGGGAACAAATGTTGAGAAGTCGGTAGAAAAACAGAAATCCAACTTCAAGATGTCGATGATGGTAGAATGAAGTCACATCAATTGAAAACAAAAGTGGTGATTTTAGGATATTTGCGTAAGTTTGTGTCATAGCTTGTTTCGGCGCTGGATATCTTAATGTTGACTGCAGTTTGTATGCCTTGTGTTTAAAGATATGGGTGCCTTCACTGTCAGGAATTTTCCCTTGCGTCGAGAGTCGCACTACATTCGGAAAGTCGATGTTTTGGATACCATTGTGTGGTGTGCAGCGTTAATTGGCTTATTCATTCTGTTACACTAGATAGTGTGCAAGGATCGGGAGCGCCATTATTGGATATTAACCACTGACTGGCATATGGCAGTGTAAACTTTTACAATTAGTTTAAAGGGACAACGTTTTATGAAAAGATGAGTACAAAGAAATTAAAAACTAAGATGGCGATCTTGAGAATGACGAAACTTTTTGTGGATATGTGTATAGCTGCTGGCACTACATTATTTATCATGGAGATGACCTTCGTAATCTCTCTTTTGTTGCTTTAGATTTAAAGCTCATGATAAGTTGAAATTTTCCTGAGGGGAGATTTTTCATAAGAATCTGTGTTAGACGTGGCTTTTGCAACTGACACTGAAAACATTGAAGAAATGGGAGCATTCATATTTAAGAAGTTCCCGAAGACAAAGATCCAATACGTAACTAAATACGAAGTTCTGGACACAATTCTGTGGTCGGCTGCCCTGATAGGCTTTGTGCTTTTACTGCTCTAGGAAAAACCCAAGTGGGGAAAGGAAAACCCAACATGCCGTTTTCAATGAAGAAGCCAATTAAATGTATGTACGTCCTGGAAAGCATTTTTTGGTCTGTAACATATTTTACTATAGTCTTGATGGCGTATATCTTATACGTGTAAAATCGAGTAAATACAATTAAATGTTGCCTCATACATAAATGAGACATAAACTTTATAATTGCGGAAAAGCGAAATAAAACCTTTTAGTGAGAAATGTTGTTATTCTTAAGAATTTTTAAGATTTCATTCCATTTAAATTCACAGTCTACATTCTTGATTACACTCCCTAAGAGAAAGGTCGAATCCAAAATAAGGCTCAGGGTTTTTGAAAGATAAAAAATTTAGTTTCATTTCCACTGGCCGCATTGCTTAACTTCTCAAAAGTTACTTTTAAACTGGATTTTATATGAAGAGTCTTAGTTTTAAATGCCCACTTATGCAAGTGGTGCAAACCGATATGAAGTCGGTAGGTTTAACACAATACAAGTACGTCATCTCGAAGACTTGAACTGTGGTAGGTAATGGATATGATAACCCAATAAGCGATTAATCAGCTAATAGCACAGAGAGAGACACTAAGGTCAAAGACGACGAGTCAATTGACGAAATTGAAGCAAAAGCTTCTACGTAACCGACCAATGGGTATCGAGTATCGAGTGGCAATAGTGATGCGGTAACCAGGCGAACAAATCGCTAGGTGAGGTTTTATTGAACTGTTTGCCGATGTTTCCTACTAAGGAAAACTAAAACGGAAACCTTATAGGATTACTTTGTTATGCGCTCGTTTCTCTTGTCTCTTAGATAGAGCTATCAAGTTTAAATAATGGGATTACGGACCCTTGAGGATGTACAAAAAAATATGTATGACATATTAAAATCCGGCCAAGTGCGAGTCGGACTTGCGCACGAAGGGTTTCGTAACATTATCTATACAACACTTGAATGTTTAAAGCGTCTACCTGTTGTCGTTACTTATATAGAGCAAAAAACGTTTGTTGTATGAGAGTCTCCCTTAAATCATTTTATCCTGTTTTTAGTATTTGTTGTTAAAGCGGCAACAGTAATACATCATCTGTGAAAATTTCAACTGTCTAACTATCCCTTACCATTTAGGCACGGAACCCTAAAAACGGTAATTAATACAGTTTTATAAGTAACTAACTTGGTGTAATTATAGTGCAGTACAACAACAAATACTTAAACCCTTAGGGTCCAAACTGAATGAAAGTTCTACGTAAACTATTTATACAATTGCAATGCGATTGGTTACTAGACTGTATGTTACCAAACCGAGTGATAACAACGGCAGATAAACCTTTTGTGGTTTTCGCCCGCTGGTAGAATAAGTTATTTAAATTTAATTTGTGCCTATATGAAAAATAAATAAAAATAAAACCAGCCAAGTGGGAGTGGAACTCGCGCACGAAGGGTTCCGGACCATTATCTATAGTACCTACATAACATTTGAATATTTCAAGCGTCTACCTGTTGGCCTTATTAATTTTGAGCAAAAAACGGCGAAAAAATCACGTTTCTTGTATGGAAGCCCCTTAAATATTAATTTTATTTTGTTTTTAGTGTTTTTTCTTATAGCGGGAACAGAAATACATCATCTGTGAAAATAACTGTCTAGATATCAAGGTTCAGACAGACAAACAGAAAGACAGACAGACAGACAGTGGAATCTTAGTAATAGGGTAACTTTTGGGTACGGGACCCTAAGAAAACAAAAACACCCAATAGTGTCAATGAGGCCACCATTACCGTACTAATATGATTCTATTGAACAACTGCGCCTTTTAGAGACACGCCCCCAGGTCTTGTTCTCAGTAGACTCACAACAATTTTAAAATTGGTGCTAATAATATTTACTTATTTATTGTTGAGTAGTCTTCTTATGTAATTTTAGTTTAAGTAAATCGTTTTACCCGTCTATTTCGTATGCCTACCAGTTAATTTCTTGCACCCCCTGTGGTTGACTGGTAGAAAATGCTTATAGCATTAAGTCCGCCACATTGCCATTGTATTTCTTACTTATGTGCAATAAACGTATCAATAATAATAATAATAAAAAGAAAAAAATCTCACCGGATTCATAAATGGATCTAACGGGAGGGACTATAAATGTCAGGGCAAAGCCAGAGTGGTGGTAGAATCATCATCATCATTCAGCCACAAGAAGTCCGCTGCTGGACATAGGCCTCCTCCATGGATTTCCAAAAAGACCGGTTGGAAGCGGCCTGTATCCAGCGCCTTCCTGGTGGTAGAATCCAGCGATAATATTATTGTCGCCTAGATCCATGAAGTAGGTCGATTCTGAATATTTGTGAAGGATATTTTGAAACCGCTTAATACAAGTGTGGAATTTTTCTAGAGTGTTTTCGTTGGAGGAAGGCCGAATTTTGAAGAAGAAAAAACATACTTATTTAAATAATCTAATACATAAAGATCTCGTGTCACAGTGTTTGTTATCGAACTTCTTCGAAACGTCGATTTTTTTGTGTATATTTAGGTATGTGTATATGTATATTTGTGTTTATTTATGTATATTTTGTGTATAGAATAGGTCGTAGGCTAATTAATATGGCAAAACAAAGTTTGCCAAATCATCTGGTAATATAATATAATAATAATAACTTCCACACAACACAATCACTCTTGTCCTGGTCCCAAACTAGGATACCCTGTGCTATGGTAACCAGGCAAGGACTTCGCAAACATAGAAATAAACACAGACTGAAGTCATTTCTACATATGTAGGGCGGACCCCAGTGGGAATCGAAATTCGAACCCACGACCTCCGGCGTGGTAATCAGACGTGACACCGCTAGACCAACGTGGCAGTCGTGTATCAGTACATACACATTATAGAAGGCCTGGGTAGGTAGAACACATGAGACTTTCGCTGCGAGGAATGCTGATTCAATACTATATTTTGGGTGGTGTTTGTGTCGTATCTGGATAGACATCCAGTCGATGAATAGAACCCATTGCTGCGTATAGGCCTCTTTCCTGTCACGCCACAATCGTTGTCTCCTAATCGAGCTTTAATTCTCCAGGTGGTCCCGCCAGATGGGGGTTGGGGCTGGGTCGTGGTAGCAGCCTCCTTCATGTGCAACGTTGTCGTCGACGGGATCATTTTCTCGGGAGGAATGCTGCTGCCATCTATACGGGAGGAGTTCGATGTAAGTAGCCTGATACTGTTTACAGTACGTCGTGTCGCTTGGGAACATACCTACTATTTTCGAACTAAAACTTTCGTTAGCACTACACATTATTAATTTAAATGTGGATTTCATCATCATCATCAGCCATTTGACGCCCACTGCATGACATAGGCCTCCTCATGGTTTTCTAACCATGGAGGGTTTTGCCATAATCGCCACGCTTGGCAGGCGGGTTGGCGATCGCAGTATGCGGTTGAAATCTCAGGAAGACGCTGCTGCCCGTCTCCTGGTAGTGTACTTCCCTAGTCGCCTTCTACGACATCCACGGAAGGAAATGGAGTGACGCTTTTCTTAATCCGACGACGTGATAGTCTTGAAATATATAATGACGGGCAAAGTGGAGGGGAAGATAGCTCGAGGTAGGTAGGCCACCCACTAAATGGAGTGACGAGATCACCAAGGAAAAAACACTTTAAGTTTCACCAAGCGGTCCATAGGTACAGGGAATGACAGGTCCAGATGGACACTATAACCATCCCCGTCATCGTGGCCACGATCCTAAGCATTGAGGGACCGAAGCATTGAAGGCTCTATCTTTGGAACCGTAATAGGTTGCCAGTTAACATTTTCACAATTATGACATGCGTTATGTGTGTCAATATGTGTGTTAATATGTAAAAAATGATGAAATTGATAATATTATAAAAAAACAATGCGGTCTCCATACGTTTGTTATACAAACGTGTTTTTTCGCCGTAAAATAATTTTGTTGTATGGGAGCCCCCCTTAATTATTTACTTTTGAAACGAATATGAAGCTAAATATTTTTTGAATATTTCAAGCGTCTACCTTTTGCCGTTATTAATATCGAGAAACAAACGGCAACAAAAATACGTTTGTATTAAATAAGCCCCCCTTAAATATTTATTTTATTCTGTTTTTAGTATTTGTTGTTATAGCGGCAACAGAAATACATCATCTGTGAAAATTTCAACTGTCTAGCTATCACGGTTCATGAGATACAGCCTGGTGACAGACAGACTGACAGACGGACAGTGAAGTCTTAGTAATAGGGTCATGCAAGATGGCCAAGCGCGAGTACGAAACCCTCCGTGCGCGAGTCCGACTCGCACTTAGCCGTTTTTTTTTGTTTTAGTAATTGGTTGATACAGAGGACAAGAGATGCATTATTTGAATACGTCAAGACGTTTGCGTGTCCTTGAATGATCGATACATTGTTTGGTATCATTAAAAGTTATTGTTTCATTTCTTTACGTAGGTTGCATATGGGGAGACAACTCCACATGTAGGTAAATATTTATTCAAAACCCGTATGTGTACGTACTAAGTTTGTGGGTGCGGACATTTTTTATCCTATCATTAAATTTAAACAAAAGTTTGTTTTATTGAACAAGCTTGATTTAAGGTGAATAGTGATATGGCGTAAAATTTATATGTCTTCTCCAATTTTAGCAAAACTGAGGTAGGTATATGAACATATGAGTTTAAAGTAACACAATCATAGCCCAGTGCACATTAGTGGCTTAGTAAAGCGATCGAATTCATGTTGTAACGAATTCGATCGTTTACAAGTGTTCCATGCAATATTGTAGATATGTTACGTACCGAGGTAGACACGTGATTCGTGACGCATAGTCAAGGTTTATACATTGCTGACATCTATTATCTCATGATCTCATCATCATAATTTGAGTCGAATGATGGATTTGCATTTAGGGCTTAATACGTCCATGAATTCAGGGCGATAGCGCTGTCGACTGCCCGATTAGTAACAGCTCTGTCGACTGCCTGATTATAAAAATGTTCTGACCTTTGACTCATGCCCAATATCTCCTTGCTCATATCGCGGAAACACTGTATACTCATTATCATCATCATCAGCCAGTTAACGCCCACTGCAGGATATAGGCCTTCCTCATTGTTTTCCAAGCTTCCCGGTCTTGTGCCGCCCGCATCCAGCGAATCCCCGTCACCGTAAGGTCGTCAGACCATCTAGTGGGGGGCCTGCCCACGCTGCGTCGTCCGGTCCGCGGTCGCCAGTTCAGAACTTTTTCGCCCCAACGGCCGTCAGTTCTCCGAGCTATGTATCTGGCCCACTGCCACTTCAAAGGAGCAATTCTTTGAGCTATATCAGTAACTCGGGTTCTTCTGCGGATCTCCTCATTCCTGATTCGATCACATAGCTCTCTCCATTGCTCGTTGGGCCACCTTGAGCCCTCTTATGAGTCATCACTGGCAACACACATCGGTTATAGGTACACCTTTGTCCTGAGACACAGTTACCTATGTTGGACGCGAAAATGTGTTTTAGTTTACCGAACGCTGCCCATCCGAGTTGGATTCGAGTGATTTCTTTCCCGAAGTTGGACTTACCTAACTGGACTGTTTATCCCAGGTATACAATTGTGGTCGACATCTTCGGGGTCAGAGCCGCTAACGTTGATATGACTGGGTGCTACATGGGAGTTCGACATTATCTTAGTCTTGTCCATGTTCATTCTAAAACCCACTCTGTTGGAAGCTCTGTTCAGGTCATTGAGCAAATCTTCCGCAAATTGAACTCAAATCTTCCAGGGTCTCAGCCATCATCACTATGTCATCGGTGAATCAAAGGTGAGTTTATGTTGATGCCAGATCCTTCCCATTCCGGAAGTTTGAATACGTCTTCGTAACACACATAGGACATTATTTGTACCTAAAGTAAAATATACACGGTGCACGTTAAATACTACATATACGAAAGGCAAAAAAGTGAGTTGGCTGGTCAAAAATTTATTTCAAATGTACGCTAATTGGGGTGTTTCAAAATTTTCCCATTTTTAAGCAGGGTGTATTAAAATTTAGTGCGGAAACATACGTATTATATTAAAAATAATAAATCTGGATCACGAAAAAAATCAGCTTTTCCATAGATTTCTATAGGTTCTTTTTTATCAAAGTTTTCTAAAATATAGCTCTGTAATATGTTGCATAGAAGACCTGAGGTTTTAGCTCTTCAATTATAGTTTTGCTTAAGAGCATTTATGACTAAGGCATTCCCTCTCGCTCGCACACACTAACATTTCAAGTAAAGACACTAACACTAGCGAGTTATGTACAAGTAAGTATATCATATCCCCCATTATAATATTTATGTAAGTCTATCTCCTGGACACCCCAACGACCGACCGACAGACAGCTTTTTAATTATTAATTTTTAAAATATATTAGTGTAAGGTAGTCTAAGAAAAACGTCTGTTCTACCTAAAAATGTTATAAAAATGGTATCTTAATGTTAATTATTGCTGGGCCCCCGCGATACAGGCCTGACCTAGTGCGGGGACCACAATCGATCCCAAGATCCCTTATCAAACTTAGTTAAGAATAATATCTAATTTTAACTCTAGTTTATGTTCTAGTTCTAAGGATCAATGTGTGTTTTTGAAAAATAAATTATTTCTATTTCTAAGTATGTAAATGTCGCACTAGAATGTATAATTAGAATTACACTTTACACATATTTTTTTATGAAGCCCATAAACGTCCCACCGCAGAGCACAGGCCTTCTCTCAGAGAGAATATCGGCTTAATTACCACGCGTGTACACCGCGAATTAGCAATTAGAAGCGCTAAGGTATGTGAACACCTCAGACACTCACGTTTCCTAGCGATGTTTTCCTTTACCGTTAGCGATTGGTATTGCTACTACAACTTCAACTTCACAAATGTACGTAACTTAGAAAACAAAGTCAATAGTCAGCCGGGATTCGAACCCACGACCTCCTAAATGTGGGGCTGGCGTTCTAACCCTCCGCTACCGCCGCTTAATTTACACATAATTTTATTTTTCGCAAATGTTCTTTCTAAAGAACTATACTCCTTCACAATAGTTACAAATCATAGAATGTGCGGGCAACTCTGTTACACCCTGTACGTTAATTCATTATAACGTATTGATTAGGAGCTCTTTACATACGTTGACGGTATCAATGGAAGCTTTATCAATTTAATTTTAATTAACAAAGAGAGTGGCTATGCTGTTTGTGGGCTTAAGTAGCACCATTGTGCTGTAAACGTAGTTTATCTGTTGGTGATATCTAGTAAAATAAACAATAAAAAAGGGGATTTATTAATTTCCTCCAAGTTTCATCATCATCATTCAGCCACAAGAAGTCCACTGCTGAACATAGGCTTCCTCCATGGATTTCCAAAAAGACCGGTTGGAAGCGGCTTGCATCCAGCGTCTTCCTGCCGCTTGTATGAGGTCATCTGTCCATCTTGTGGCTGGTTTGGCTTCCTATTAAGTAAAGACTTACGGTGTTATTTTTCCGAGAGTCAATTTTATTCAGTTGTGTAGATGCGGTTTCTGCCAAAAATCATGTTTTCTTCATGGACATCGATTGTCTTGTGTAATGTTTTATGAAAAACACGAGTAAGAGGCAAAGCTTTATGTAATTCGCGATTAGTGACAGAGGCCTAATTACGCGCACCAAATCCTGTCTATTTCTATTTCTTGTTGAAATGGCTACCAGCCGATGTCGACAAATTCTGCCAGTCACATTTTTTTTTATTTACTTAATTATTGATTTCTTTGTGAAGACTTTGAACTAGTGTGAACTAAATGTTGTTTCTATCTACAGAAATTCTGAAACCATATACAATGATAATTAAAGAAAGAGTATGTAAACTAAAATCACACACATTTTTATAATTAAGAAGGTACTTAATGCTACTGTAAAACACACAAAACTAAAACAAAACTTTTCATTTTCCCCGATGAACTTGACAAATAATACATAAAGGTCCATCGACGATGATAAATGTTTTATACGTGTGAAATTAATTGGTAGTGGAATATACCAAATCCTGTTGAGATCCTGACGTTTGCGATTGCACTTAGTAGGTAATCTGACAGTTAAGGGATTGGAAACGTTTAGGATTCGGTGCGCCTGATGTAGGAGCTCAGCTAGATCTATATATCCGTGAGCTCAGCGTATTTTTTCCTGCGTTCTAAATTTAACTTCAACTGACGCATGCCCACAGGGCCACACCCCATTCGATGCACCTGCCTCGATGTCGTGCCTCCAATTCCGCGATTAATATGCATTTATTCCAACGCCTTTTTGCGTACATGCTCAAAAAACGCTGCATGAATTATCTGCAATAGATGCAAGGGCCATTCATGATGATGATGATGCATTTATATATAAATTAGCGTTTCGGATAGACCTTCTATTCTAATAAAAAGTAATTATTATTAACTTATGTATGACATGTGCATATTTGTACTGAATAATACGAACTTGTAAATATTCCGCAATATCATTCGGTAACGGTGACGGAGAAATATCGTGAGAAAAGTTGGCACATTGCTTTGGAAACATTTGTGTTATCCTTGCCTGGTTTCAATAGCACACGGTAACCTACTTTTGGGCCTGGATTATTATTATGCACCTTAAAAATTGTAAATTTCAACCTAAAATCCAAGGACAATATTTCACATTTACTGTTTACTATTCCCATAAGATATATAAATAAATTAATATATATACACACACAAACCAACGCTGGACATATGTGAACTCTCTGTATGAAAAGTCCTGGACCCTGTGTAGTAGGACTTAGGTATGGACATATATGGACAAGGTTGTTAATTTTTATGTTATTATTTTTACCGGTTGGCATTTAAAACATGTCTTGTTTAAGATGTAAAAAAAAAAAAAAACGAAAAGTGCCGAATTTATCACAAAACGAACGATGATCCAATCAAATAATATTCAATTCTAGAGATTTTTTCATTAAAACCGGACACAACCTTAGACCAACTAAAGACTGTATTGTCTATAAAATTTAAACAGATAAATTTAAATTTGAAAGAAGTTTGGGTAATTTTTAAGACTGTTAATCTACCTGTCTCCGCAGATTTCTTAAAAAAGCAGATCGACTAACACTTAAGTACCTATTTATTTAGTGAAATTCAGATTCAGAAACCGCCGAAAAATCGTGCAGCTTATCCCAGACATCAATCTTACTTAGTGAACAATAAAATCTATATCACTATTCTTAATTGTGCTATTTTCAATACCTAATAACACAAATGTATGAAGATAATAATTGTTAGTACCTACTTATAGAACAAGTTTAGCAATTCAAACAAAGCTATTCTGTCCAAACAAAATGGGTCAAAGAAATAACGAATATCTAGTTAGCGACTTAGTATGAGCCTAACTGTAATACATAGCAATAAGGTGTTAAATCCGTGAATATACCTAAGTTCATAGTCTTAAGCGGTATTTCGAAGCTCGCGTTTCTTATGTTTTCGTTATATTGTTTGTACAAATAACGAACGTTTGTAGAACGCCTCATCCGATGCAAACTTGTTAATGCTGCTCAGCTTCACAAATGTGGTCTGAAGTTGCACTAGATTATACAGTTGCGGTCATTTTAATCAATAAGTATACTGCTGTCCCGTTGTAAAAAGGATAAATCTAGGGCTCCGTACACAACAGCGAATCGGCGCGATGCGAATTCACAACGCAGAAAACTGACACGAACTGCTACGATGCGATTTCATGCGGCAACGCTTTCCACGATTCGAGTGACCTTCGACAACCGTCAACCATACTGAACGTATTTTGTAAACTAGGTCGTGACATGGATCTTAAAAAGTTGTGCTCACTTCTGTTATTGGAACAAAGAGACATTTATTATAACAACGAGACACATCACAGAAAAAACAAACAGATAAGTGATATACTACGAAACTAACAGAGAGAAACCGTACACAACAAACAAAGCAAAAAACAAAAATATAACAAACATAGATGTAGCCTGCGGTGTGTCTCAATTGCCACAAAAGGCAGCTGACTCAGCGATGTGATGAGAGGAGTGAGCTCTCAGCGCTGATTTTCAGTCAGTGCCCACGGTAACTAAGAAGATACAGGAAAAAATCAAAGAAGATTTTGGGTACATCCATTTATTACTAATTATGAACGCCGAAGCGAAACAATTCGCAAATTCTTGCGATGCGTCGCGCGAACTCGCAGATTTTTACGATGCGACGTCGCATCGCAGTTTTGTGTACGGGCCCTTAATGATTGTTATCTATCAGCAATTCAGCACGAAATACGTACGTAGCTAACACGCGGCCAGCATTGATTGTATGTTTGGCTTTTTAGAAGAATCATCAAAACAAAATGGTACTCACATCCCAACATCGCTGAAACTGTCTACTGCATACTTTTTTGTAGTGTGGTGTGAACCAAATTATGCCTAGGTTTCTTTTTTATCGACAAATTATATGTTCACACATCAATGCACTAAATAATGCTCATGGGTGTGCGTTTTAAATTCAACTTTGCGTGATAAAACACAGCGCAAAGTTGCAAAGTTTTATAAAACCAGTGATTTTGGCTATTTTGTACTTTTTCGTAACTTCGATATTTCGGAACCTCTGAAGCTATCATTATAGTTCACATGCGTGAAGTTTTAATCTCAACATGTATCTTTGTTTTCGAAGTAACGTATTTGTAGAAATAGTAGCAGTATCGATTTTTTCGTTTATTTTTTTATGTAAAAATGATACTAATAATTGTGTGTGTGTATGCGTGCATAATTTACATGTGTATCTCTTTTTGAAACAGTAAACTTGCTTTATTGTTTGTTTATTTAATTTTTAGAACTGAATTATATCGTGTATTGCGCCTCTTATTTATGATATTAAGTATTACCTATCTGTGGGAAATGCTGAGGAATTGGCAAAATGTACTACATTGACTCTAATATTTTCTATCTTATAAGTTTGTCAAGTTTTATCTCCTTGAATAAATAAAACAAAAAAATATAATATATATTATAGGCTGACTGTGAACATCGTGAGAAAACCTAGTATCTAAAGTGTTCCCCAATCCGCGGTGGGCAAACCCATACTCTCGCTGTGAGAGAAGCTCTGTAATCTGCAATGGCAATGGCACTGGGACATTACATGCTGCATATAGAACTGATGATTTTGGAAATAGCTCCACCGATTTCCGCTAGAGGAATTATTCCGATGAAACTGGAACCAAGGGCAAAGTGTGGCATCCAGGCATTTAATAACAATAATAAATAATAAGTGATAGAGACAATTCGCCACTAATATTTATGTGCATATTCCCCATCTGGATTGACGTCACAGACAGACTCCCGCGATGACAATAAAGTCGACAATTTACGACTCAGCACCCGACCACTGGGGTCCTACTCTCATTCAGAACCCAAAATATTGAACTAGGTAGTCAGGTTTTGTAGAAGCGGCCACCTTTAGGGATTTCATAATACTTAACTACAATTCATGTTTTACTATGACTATTCGGTAGGCATACATTGCATAGCCCACATATTAACAAGTAGTAAGCGGCTCCACAATATAAGTCGAACTGTCATAATAAACTATGAATAGTTCAAATAAACTAGTTCTATGAAATGCGGCCTAGTCGTTTGCGAAGGCATTATCTTTAATTTTTTATAATTTCCCTTGATAGTATTTTTATTGACTCGCGATGCTCATTCAATAGGTTTACTTATTAAACAGTCTCAATTAGACCCGTTAAATGTATATCTAATTTCTGTGATATTTGCTAAAATGTATTGAAGGCTTGAATTAAGTAACATCTATTGTAGAGTCTAATACACACATAACAAGTTTTTCAACAGATATACAATGAACAATTTAAACATTATACATTTAGTTTTTAAATGAAATGTGAAAATACTATTGGAGTAGCTAATAAATAATAATAATCTCTGCGACCCTAACCACCGGTAGCTTGAGCCTAGCTCCGTTGCCGCGGCGGCCAACTAGGATAGGTTTATATAAAGTTAATATATTTTGTATTTTTTTTATATTTTTTACTTCTTATATTGATTTTATAAACCTATTCTAAGTTATGAAAATAAATAAAGATAATAATAATAACAGATATAAGCACGACAATAGAGTTGTTATTTGACTAATTAGTAGTCAACAAAGCAATAGCAATGGTATAACCCGCGCAAATTTAATAAGCATCTCCCGCGAAGAAGATCGAATCGCAAGAGGCAAGTTGCATAGGTTATACCACCGGAATGCGATTGGTTATTAGACTACCAAGTGTCAATGAAACAACCCTTATCGTAACAATATGAACAACTATGCATGCCCCCGGGTCTCGAGCCCGAGATTTCCAAGTAGGCACCCGCCACCCGAGAATTAGCGGGTATTTTTCCACGATCGCCCGCCGACTGCTCTCGTGGCGGGGTTATCGAGCTTTCACGCCCGCTTTCATGTATCAATTGCAATGTATTACGTTTTCTTGGCGCACTGTAGTCAGACCCACGGGCCTTATAAATTAACGGCCTTATTTATAAAAAGACAGTTCCTCTAAAGCACTCCTCAGAGGCAGTTTAATTAATCTGTAGTTACGTCTTAAGACTTGTAAGATCCCCACCATAGACTATTTTAATCGGTGTTATCGAGTGTTTTAAGGAATCGTGTTTTTATAAAAAGAATAGAATAGAAACAGTTTATTTGTTGCACACAAACACACAAAATAATTTTCACACAGAGTCAACCAAAGAAATACATATAGATATTTAAAACTAGGGGTTTACATATTTAGCCGGATGTGATACTGTGTGTCGTGGCAATGAATGAATGGAATGGTTTTCCCGTAACGCTGGTATTCTGTTAGGACTTACGAGAATCAACAAAACAGAAAATTAAAAGAAAAACAAGAAAAAGTACAGCAAATACCCAATTATATTAATAAGATCAACCAATTATATTAATAAGTGCGAGTCTGATTCGCGCACGAAGGGTTCCGTAGTACCATTATCTATTCAACATTAGACACAAAGATCGAGAAAAAACGGCAAAAAATCTCGTTCATTGTATGGGAGCGCCCCTTAAATATTTATTTTGTTTTCATTTCATTATTTATCTTTGAAGCTAATATAGAACTAAATATTCTTTGAATGTTTCAAGCGTTCACCTGTTGCCTATTAATAAAGGAAAAAACGGCGTTTGTAGTATAGAAGCACCCTTTGAATATGTATTTTAACCTTTTTTAGTATTTGTTGGTATAGCGTCAACATAAATACATCATCTGTGAAAATTACAACTGCCTAGCTATCACGGTTCATGAGATATAGCCTGGTGATAGACAGACCGACAGACGGACAGAAAAACAGAAAGAAGAAGAAGAAGAAGAAGAAAAAACATTTATTATAAAAACAGTGCACACGCCACAATAACAAAACAACAAAGAAAATATTTCAACCGAAATGTTATAAAAAAGAAAGGAAAACGAACGGTCACGGCGTGTCACTGCTGCTACATAGACAGACGGACATTGAAGTCTTAGTAATAGGGTCCCGTATGGCAACCTTTGGGTACCTACGGAACCCTAAAAACAAAAAACACTTTCGCATTTAGGAGCATAGAGGAAACTTTGATGATTGCCATTTTTATTATCAAGCAAACACGTAGGTACCTACCTACTAAAATTCGCGAAAACTAGGCCATTTTTTGGTTTAATTACCGTTTAGTTTAACGTAGAATCGGCAACGGCCGAATTAATTTGCCACGGCAAATGTTTTTGCCGTAGCAAATTAATACCGTAATACAGAATACTAAATTGTTATTTAGTAACTACTTACGGCAACTTATTTTTGCCGTTTGTGAAGCAGTTAGTGTGCGGTCGATTGCCTTCCTTATCAAACCATTAAACCTTTAAATTGTAATCGACATGTCACACATAACTGCATTATCGTGAATTTATATCACGAGCTTCGATATTTCCGTTCGATGCTGAAAACAGTTCAATATTATAACATCGTTTCGTTCCAGACGGGCTACACTTATAATGAAATATTTGGCTACAACATTGCCGACTATATCCCGAAAATACAATAGACATTTTATTGCAGCACATGGCTGGAAAGTGTATAACCGGAAATATTTCTGCAACAGTATATGGCTCATTATTTTGACTTTTCACGGGCTACATACATGGCTTGTCTACTATGATTGCAAAAAAACTCACACGCGTTGCAGCAGCTTATATTGTTTCAAAAGTACATACACCAGTCATTTTGATGTTTTGTATGTATTTTAATTTATAATAACACCGAACATTTACGATTTATAACCTCAAACACGAACCAAAATAAATAGAAACAAACACGAACATAGCTATGCTACTCGAACGAATCGTGGCAAACTTCACGTAGCATGAAAAAGGGACACTTAGGCCGTGAAGCGAGACAGCAATAATAATGGCTGAGAAATATTGCAGTATTTTCGATTGCAAAGCGATCGTTTCGGCCATATGGCTGGGACACTAAACATTCATCGGCCACACAAAAAATATGTGACAATAAATCCCGGCCATACTAAAAATATTGCCGAGTATTTCATAGTCTAGCCGTAAATGCTGGCTGTTGGCACCAGCCTAGAAGCCCCTCATACGGGAAATTATGATGTCATTGGTAGTATTCATACTAACGGAGAACGCGTCACACGAAGTGATAGATATGCTATCTTCTTTAATAGTAGCTAAGCTTGCTGATGAAGCGAAAGAGATCTGTCAGGATCGTGGCAAGTGGCAGACCCTGGTCTTTGCCCACCGCTCCGGGATACAGGCGTGAGTTTATGTTTTTCTAAGTGTTTATAGATACTGTGTCCCGTAAAACTACATAAAAAATATTAAAATAATAACAGAACATATTCAAAAGATGTAGAACGAAAGTTATTAATAATTGACCTTTTTCAGAATATTTTTTTTATAACCACAGAGTAAATAGTAAAAAATCATGGTATTTTTATGACTCGCGATGCTGATACGATACTTGAAAAAATTTATTTATAAGTGAAGTTAATGGGGAACTTGCGTTTAACTTAGATTGGAGTGACATTACTGCTACACCATAGAAGACACGTACCTAAAAACTTAGGAAAAAATTAAAAATAAAACCAGAAAAATATATTTTTTGGGATTTTTGGGGTCTCAAACATTTACAAAAATCAAGTTAGTGTAATGATGAAAAGCTATTAGATTTTGTCTTTTCATCGAATTCTAAATGTTTTCTAATAAGGGTGTAGATGTATAAAAACATTATTTCACGAGATAATTTCAATTAATAAACGCTTCACACATTATAAGGCGTTACTTGCAAGTTGTCATGTCATAGTCTGAGCCCGATTTGTATTGCGCGTTTTTGTAACACGTGACTATATTGACATTTCGACAGGTCATATTATGAAAAGTATTAGTTGCAGAGAAAAAAAATAACCCCGTTTATTTATCTTTTCACATGGCCTTTCCGATTATATTAAAACATATTTTAGTGCAATTTCTCCATTACCTTAATTTCCGACGTTTCGACAACGTTGCAGTTGCCGTGCTCACGGGTAGACTGAAGTGGCGAGTACAGTTAATTAGCGCAGTCAATTATTATGGTAGTCTAACCTCAAAAATCTCTCTCTCTCTCTCTCTCTCTCTCTCTGAGAGAAGGCCTGTGCCTGCAGTGGGACGTATATAAGATACATAAAAGAAAACCTCAAGAATTAAGATAATGAACTACCTAATAAAAAAATCGCCGTGGGCCGCGTTTCATAAAACTACAATCCATAGTTCATTATGATGATTCGATGTACATTGCGTAGCCGAGTCTTCCTATTCGTTAATCTGTGGGTTAATCGACTTTGCAATGTAGGTACATCGAATTGTCATAGTAAACCATGAATTGTAGTTCTACGAAACAGGCCCCTGTAGGTGTTTCCACGACGTTGGCTTAAGTCAGCTGATACGTGTCAACGTCCAAACACGTATTGAATAGCAAAAGGACGTGACAGAATGCCATTCATTATGTCACGGGACATGCGTTTAACTCCCACCGATTTTCCCGTCCTCTGGTGGTGACCCAGGCCTTGGTAATAGTGGCTTCAAAGTACAGGTTGCTGGAACTACTTCCACGGTGGCGGTAGGAATCGAGAATCGTAAACAGCATTTGCATTGCAAACCTGAAAACACAGGGTCAAGAATGCAATAGCAGTTACGTCAGTGATATACACAGACTAAATAGAGATACTTTGAGATAAGAACTCAGCGCGCTGGAGCGCTGCGTGAGACTAATACCTAACTAGATAAAATAATGCAGCCTTTATAACAAATACTTTGGCCTCTACATCTACGTAATGAGATGGTTTAAACAGCGTCCAGTGGCAGCTTCACCCACACTAGATGGGTGAAGGGACCAGTCGGACGTTGCAGTACCTGGGACATTGTTTTTTAGATGGAGTAGGCTTGCCCAGTACCTAACTATACCACCCCGACAGATTAGCTTATTACTACTTTACCTTTTGCTGACACATTATCACTGACAACTACCTACTTGCAAATTAACTCATATTCTGTTTTTAATCGAAGTTTTCTGTTTATCATCGAAATAAAACCACAGTTGTGGAGGGTTTATATAATTTATAAATGACAATCTATCATTTACCTAGACTCCCACAAATGGCGCCCAACGTGGGATCGTAATCACCACGCGTGCCCACCGTTGTAAGACTTGAGGTAAGAACAGATTGCTGACTGCCTCAGAACTCAGTTCGTCACTGTGTTTTCCTTCGCCGTTATATTTCTTGGGTTATATTCATATTTCTTAGGTTTCGATTTGTCGAATGGCTTGATAAACATAGGAAATATTTTGTCGTTACATTCCTATGTTAATAAAGATCATGAATTAATTATGAATAACATTGTAATAGAATTGTTTGTAAATATTTTCATTACGTTCTATTGCTTATTGAGTTTGTTGATTCCATTTAAATATGAGTCAAGCAGCAGTCAAGGATATGACCTACGTAGGTGATGTGTGATGACTGGTCATCGCCTATCATCAGAGATCGGAATTAAGTGACGGTATCACTTACTGTATAGCCGATTTTAGTTAAATTAATAGCTCTAACCTAACAAACAAACGTACCTATTAACTTTCACCAAATACCGATAGCTACTTATCAGTTTAATTAGGTCATTCTTATGGGTCAGTATTGATGGAGATAGTCAGCAAGCTATGAAGAGAGTCTAGCGGTTATCGAGATAGGTTTTTTTTTTTCTCAAGTCGGTTTTCCCACGTAATTGAGCGTAGATTATGCTAGCGCTTTGTGTTTCAATGACAACGGCATCAACGGGAATTTCATTGCCGCTTCAAGTCTACGCGCACACACGTATCAAATGGTCTAGGCGTCAATGGTATGAACAAACATATCACCCGACACTATACCTGTCCTAGTACTGTATTGCATTAAAAGAAGCGAGGCCCTGTGGTATCTTAGTTGGGTAGATACGTATATAACATAGGTACAATTACGCAATGGACTATTGGGAACGATTTTGGCAGGTGAACACGAAAAATTGGGAGACATTGCCCTTTGGCCAAGGACATAGGGTAATGGCTCCCAAAAAGTAATTAAGTCAGAGGCAGTAACACAACATGGAACATTAATTTGTAGATTTTTTGTCTGATTACAATGTCAAATTGCCCTAATGGGCGGAAACTTAGGAAGCTGCTCACTTACAAAGTAAATGTGTGAATTGTTCACATGGGGAATCCCTAGACCCAGACTTTTTCAGTGTACCCCGATTGGCTCACTGAACCTTACTCATTCGTTCGTTCGCTCGCTTCGGTCTATGTGTATCCACCATTATAAGTGTATCCACACCAAGAGTTAGCGTTCCAGTACCGTTAGTACAATAAGCTTGGCGCGCCTTGGTACAGGCGAACCTCCCTCCCAGGTCATTGCTATGATTGTTCAATAGTCACATTTATTATTTACCCAGAAAGGGGTACAGTGTGAAACCGTAGTTATGTCTATCTTAATACCAAGAATTGCTACAAAATTGCGTAGACTCTACACGCCTCGAAATAAGTGTTCGTTTTCAACTAAACTCATGCAGGATAGTACGTAACCTAGAAGAACTGAGTAAACACGCGTGGAATGCACTTACGCGGGTCGCTTCATTTATACAGGGTGGGCATTATAGTGATGGGCACTGGAGTGTCTGGATGTTATGGGTGATCGCTTACGGGTTTGGAAAATGCATCTATTAGGTACTTACTCCTACATTGTAAGTTGATTTTACATGTAGAATGCGGTCAATGCTTGCTTAATGCTTGTAAATAAAGACAGTACGGGAGGTTCCCTCATTGATAAACTCTATCTAGATCTAGATTAAGTATTAAGGGGCTCTATGCAGTGATACTAGCACCAGCAATGGAAAAAATGATATCGTTTTATACAGATTGTTTTTGCAAAAAATATTAGTACAATCTCTCAATCAGGTTAATAGTAATTTTTAGGAGCCATGGCCATGAAACTAACGTTCGCGTTCAATACATACAAATACACTTTGAAGTCGTCGAAATGCTTAACCCGATAGAGTGAAAAGTCACGTGATACAACGGCTGGACAAGTGATAGTGTTGTGTGATAATTATTTATTTATTTTTATTTGGAAACAGGTTCGTAATGGTAAATTAATAAAAGGCAGTGGTCCCAGTATCCTACTTATAATAATATAATAAGCCCTTTTATTCCGAAATTGCTACAAGAATCACAGTTCAAAGTTTTGCACAAGTTTTGGTTAATTCATAGTATGTCTCGCAACTTGGCGTGCCTTTTGGCATAGGCCTCCTCCAGCTCTCTCCACTGATCCCTGTCCTCAGCTACTCTGGTCCAGTATGGTCCCAAGGTTAGGCGGATATCGTCTTTCCATCTTATTTTCGGACGACCCTTCCTTCTGGTGTCTTCTCTTGGATACCATAAGGTGACTTGTTTACTCCATTTGTTTATTTTGCAACGTAACATATGTCCTGTCCAACCCCATTTCAAGTGTTCTATGCGAGTAATTATGTCTGTTACTTTAGTTTTCTTTCTTATTTCTGAATTTCTGATTTTATCGCTAAGTCTGATTCCCAGCATGCTCCTTTCCATTGCTCTTTGTGTACTAGCTAGTTTTTCTCTTTGCTTGTCTGTTAGCGCCCATGTTTCACAGCCGTATGTCATGCATGGGAGGATGCAGGTGTTGAAGGTCTTTCTCTTGATATACATGCTTAAATCTCTGTTCTTCATTATTTCTTTTAGGGACCAGTATTTTTTCCATCCACAGGCTATCCTTTTATTTATTTCTTTGGACATAGAGTCTTCGTTGGATATAATTTGTCCTAGGTAAACATAGTCTTTCACATATTCTAACCTGTTTCCGTAAACCTCTATGTTGACTTCTGTGGAGTTGGTCATCAGTTTTGTTTTGTTTGCGTTCATTTCCAATCCTACAACTCTGCTCTTTTCCGCCAAGACTTTTACCATGTGTTCTAGTTTATCAGGTTCTTCTTCTAGTAGCACAAGATCGTCAGCGAATCTCAGATGGTTAAGGCGGCTACCGTTGATGTTAATGCCATAGTTTTCCCAGTCCAATCTTCTAAATATGTATTCCAGCACCGCGTTAAACAGCTTGGGAGAGAGCGGATCTCCTTGTCTCACGCCTCTCTTTATAGGAAATGGGTCTCCTTTTGTTTCTAGCTTAATGCAACTTATGCATTCTTTGTAGATGGATTTGATTACTTGTATATAGCCCTCATCTACTCCTTGTTCTTCCAGACTCTGCCAGATAAAGTTGTGTTTTAGGCTGTCAAAAGCTTTAGAGTAATCTATGAAGCAGATATATAGGTCCTTCTGGTATTCGTTGTATTTCTCCAAGACTTGTTTGATTGTGTGGATGTGGTCTAATGTACTGAAGTTCTTTCTGAATCCCGCCTGTTCGATTGGTTGGTTTTCGTCTAGGACCCTTGTAATTCTTTCCATTATTACTTTTGCAAAAACTTTATACACATTTGAAATGAGGCTTATTGGTCTATAGTTGCCGATATTATCCTTATCTCCTTTTTTATGGAGGAGAATAATGTGAGATTCGCTCCATTGTTTTGGAATGGTGTCTGTTGCTATAATATCATTGAATAGCTTGGTTAGAATTGGGCTTATTTCTTCTATAGTGCCTCTTATTAGCTCGTTTGTTACAGTGTCAGGTCCTGGAGCTTTTTCTAGTTTTTGTGACATGATGGCTTTCTGAACTTCTTGCACTAGTATTGGTGGGACATCGTTAAATTTCGTGGCTGTGTTGTTATCTTGTTCAACGTTATTAGAGGAGTAAAGGGCTCTGTAGTAGTCTGTAGCTACTTTCTGGATTTCTGTACGTTGTGTTACTTGATTTGATCTGTTACTTTTTAGTTTGGGTATCCATTCCTTACCATACTCTCTTAGTTCTTTAAAAGCTTTTCTTGTTCCGCCTGTTTTTGCGATTTCAACTTCTAGTTTTTTCGTTCTCCTTTCCTTCCTATCTTTTCTTATATTTTCTCTAATCTGTTTACTCAGACTTGATATTGTGTGACGGTTTTCTTCTCTTTTTGACTTGTCTGTCATTAGCGCTTTTCTTTCTTTTAGGAGCTGTATTGTCTTCTCGGTAAACTTTGTATCAGTTGTTGTCTTTACTTTTCTTATTTGTGATAGCTGTTTGTCCACACAGTCGTATTTTTCTGTGACACTTCTGTCTGAGTTGACGATTTCTGACAATGTCTTGGTAAAAGAAGGATCAATGTTGTTTTTATATTTTTCTGATGTTAATTGTATATTATTAATTTTGTTTCTACCTCTTTGAGTTGGGAACTTTTTTAAGCAACAGCGTACCATACGGTGGTCTGTATTAAAATTTAAATTCTGTATTACGTGTGTATCGTTGAAAAACTTTGGTTTGTTGCTTATTATGTAGTCAATTTCGTTTTTGTATTTCCCATCCGGTGATAGCCAGGTCCATTTAGTTTTGGGGTCTTTTTTGAAGACAGAATTGAGCAGTGTTAGGTTATTATGTAATAATAGTTCGATTATTCTGTGTCCATTATCGCTCCTCTTTCCATGTCCATGTTTTCCCAATGCTAGTTCTTCACCGGCTTCTCTACAGCCGACCTGTGCATTAAAGTCGCCCATGATTATGAGGTAGTTATTGTCGTATTTTTTTATAGTGTCTGATAGAATGGAATAGAAGCATTCACTTTCGCTTTCGGGCGCTGACTCTGTTGGTGCATATACTTGTATGATTGTCCATTGTTTTTTGTATCCTGGCATAGTGATGTTGAGTATTGCTATTCTTTCTGAGATTCCTATCAACTCATCAATGTAGTTTTTCAAAGTTTTTTTGATTAAAAAGCCTACACCTCTATGGCCTGCTGTTTCTCCTTTGTGGTATAATATGTAATCGTTGTGTTCCTCTATTTTCTCTTCTACTCTTCTCATTTCGCTTATGCCTAAGATATCATATTTTACGTGCTGTAGCGCCTCGTCCAATTCTAATAAGCTTTCTTGTTTCCTCAGGGTTCTCGTGTTAAGTGTTGCAATGTTGAATGATTCACTTCTTTTTGCTGGAGGGTTTCGGTCTAGTGCTCCCGCGGGGACCGGCCGTGTTGGGAGACAATTTTTTTGCTGTGTTTGTTTGTTGTTTGTTGTAGCTGTTTTTGTTTGTTTCCGGTTTTCCGGGGCTTTAATTAGTTTTTTAGCTGGTTATCTGATCTAGTTTTTTCTGCATAGTTCAGTTTATTTGGTCTAGTGATTTCGTTCCTGTTGGAATTAGTTGGTGGTTGAGTTGGTGTTTTCGGGGAATTATGTATGCTGGCTTTCTTCTGTGTGTATTTGTTGGGAGACCCTGAAGTTTCTCTCTTCCTCTTTTCCCTGTTGTTGTCTTTCGGTTTTATCACTATAAGTTTGTCCTGTTTTAGGTAGGCAATGTTTCCCTTCTTCTTTTCTTCTTCTAATTGGGATTGTAGTTCCTTCCGTTTTTCCAAGGTTTCCTTGGAGAAATCTTCCTTTACATAGATGTTGGGTGGGAAGTTTGGCTTGTTTTTTAGTATGAGATGTTTTTTCCAGATTGTTGTTAGGGAGACTACGACAGGTCGGTTTTTGTTTTCAGTCTTTTTTCCGATTCTATAAACGTTGCTAATCTCTTGGCTGTTCATTTGTACTCCTGTGCCTTCCACGGTTTCTTTAATGAAATCTACCAATTCAGTCTCTGTTTTTCCTTCCTCCTCTATTCCGAAGAAAACTAGGTTGTTTTTTCGATTTGCTCTATCCATCGATTTAATTTTCATCTCAAGTTCCGATACTTTATTTTTGAGGTATTTGTTTTCTTCCATTATTGAATTCATTTTATCGTTTATAGCTTCCATGACGTTCCTAGTCACCGACTGAGTTATTATCTCGGCTTGCCTGTCTAGTTTCTCATCTAGCTTCTGCAGGAGAAATTCCATATTTTTATCCATAGTGGCTAAATACTTTGGTAGAATTCCGGTTTTGACGTGGCAACACTTTCCTTGGCTTTGTGATAATTTGCTTTCTTTTGCTGGCAACACCAATGTGACAGATGAGGATTTCCGGTTTTTATGTGGCAACACTTTCCTTAACTTTGTGGTAATCTACTTTCTGTTGCTGGCAACACCAATCTGACAAGTGACTTCTTGAGGTTGGCACTATTGACGAGCTTGTTTATGGTCTTTGAATGACAACACGACTTGCCGTTAACAATTTTTAGGTTATGATGCCGACAAAATAGTTTAGTATTTTCTCGCGAAAATCAGCACCCGCACTGTGATCAATACACCTGTATGATCGCTGCACTCAGCTTTGTCGGAATCGCACTTAACAGTAAGAACTTTTCACTATTTTGCACTGTTTCTAAATTATTTTTCGCAGAGGTCTTTCACGTACGTCTTGTCACTTTAACCACCGGAAACGGTCCTACTTAGTTGACATAAAATACATACCAACTTGATGCGGAAAATTGCAACGTCCCTCGTTGCAAATGCATATGGCCTGTTGACTGGCTTACAAATACGGTTAACAACCTGACAAGAGATCAAGTTATCGCAATTTTATACAAATCACAACATAACAACTAGATGATTGCCTTGATCTTGGATTATATGAGCAACTGTGATACTTCTATGGGCAAATCGTTTCGAGGGTAGGTAGTATCTAACAGTAAGTAGGTACCTACACAGAAAAATCAAAAAAGTGTAAACAATTTTTTTTTAATAATATGAAAATCAAGATATAATGGGGATTGAGATTAATGAGATATCAGATTAATGAGGTATGAGATGAATGAATTGTATAAACTACATGACACACAGAAGTAGGTTAGTGGGTTAATGGAGTCCCTTAAACAGCAATTCCCATATAAACGTAGTTTGGTTTTAATTCACAAACGACAATTCCGGATCGCAATTACAATTTATCAAAAAGTTTAGAGGACATAAATCGAGGTTTGTTAGTCGGTATGTCAATTGTGAATTAAAACAAATCTTCGTTTGTATGGGAATCCCCTCGTGAGGCGCCCTCTTAAGGGGTCGTCCATTAATCACGTGAGGCTCGAAAGGGGGGGGGGGGGTTCGGAACTAAATCACGAAATACCACAAGGGAGGGTGTAGTGAGATCACGTGCACCTATTTATTTTTTCTTTGAACACGCGATTTCTAAACCGAAAAGCGGTGCGTGAACTTTTTTATCAAAAAAATTCACGTGATTTTGGGTAGGGGGATTTTGCCATGTGAGGTTTTAGACTACCCCTCCGTAGTCTAAAATCTCACATGGCAGAAGAGGGGGGGTTCAAAAGTTGCTAAAAAACATCACGTGATTAATGGACGACCCCTAATTAACGTTACTTACCTACGAGTACCTACTGAAGAAACGACTTACAAATATGTGGCATTTCAATATCACATTGTAGATATTAGAATCTGACAGGGAGGTATAACATTTGTCACTGGTTCGTAATAGAAAATACATGTCTTCAGTTGTTCTACAGGTGTCCGCAGTAACTGGTCGTAACCGGATTTTAGGAATGTCATCAAGTCTTAATTACCTATAAGTGCAAACTATCTGGTTGCACTATTTCTGCTACAAGGTCAGTACAAGAGAAAAAGCGGAAACATTCGCCGAACGCTTGATTTTTTGGGGTTCCGTGTACAAATGGTCGAGCCTAAGCTGTCTTTCTGTCCTTCCATATGAATAATACAGCTTTTTAAATAAAGGGCTGTATCACTTGAACCGTAATATTAAGCTAGTTTACACAGAATATGTGTAATTTTGGCGGGTGTGCTAGCGTATATTAAAAAAGAACAAAAAGTAAAAAAATAAGGGTCCATACAAAAAACGTGTTTTATACCATTCCTACTCTAAAAAGCTTATTTTATTCACTGAAAAAAGTGAATAAAAATGCATTTTAATCGCTATTTTGGTGTTTGAATTTAGAACACACCAATAATTCGACCTCCATCTCAATGCTTATATACAACCTCCTTGCGCAAAAAATACTCGATACAAACCACAATTTTTACATAATTCAATCAGTTTTGATGTATTTTATTGTTTTTATTAGTATAAATAGCAGTATTTAAGCAACAAACAGCAGAAAAATGGGTTTGAAGTCATGGGACAAAGTTATTTTCAATGTGCAATTAATTTGAAAAACGCCCATATTTGTCTATGTTCCTCCATAACTCCGTCAAATCTTAACCGATTTCGACAATTCTTTTTTTGTTCGAACAGGTCCCATTGGTCCCATTTTAATTTGGTGAAGATCTGATGGAGACTTTCAGAGATGGAGAACGGAACTCTTCAATGGACATCAGTAAATAAGCCCTAATGGGGCCCATCCTTTAGTAATATGTTTCACAAAATAGCGTAAAAGTAGTCCCAAGTGAATTTGGTGATGTTCTGATGAAGACTTTCGGAGATGGAAATTTAGAACATCAAATTTTAAAGCAACGAATTAAGTAGGGTAAATTATGGTTATAAGGGACTTATTTATTTTTCTCTCGCTCCCCCACTAAAAAGTGAAAAATAAAAATTTTTAAATAAAAAATAAAAACCGACTTCGAAACACTACAGCACTAAAAAGTTAGAAATAATTTAAATAATTAGAAGTATTTATACATGTAGGTATTTTAGAAGTATAATTTGTAGTCGGTGCCCATTTTCAAGACCAGCACATATATTTTGGGCACCGGCTCCATATTATACTTCTACAATACCTACATGTATAAATACTTCTAATTATTTAAATTATTTCTAACTTTTTAGTGCTGTAGTGTTTCGAAGTCGGTTTTTATTTTATATTTAAAAAAAAATTCTCGTAGTCATGGTATATAGTATGCAACTCTTGAATAAAGTACGGATTTACATTGAGGGACATGAATCACTCGCGTCGGTCAGGACTCCCTGCGGTCGTGATTTAGTCGTTAAAATCCTTCACTTGCTCGTCATTCATCTATGGCTTTAAATCCGTCCTTCACTCAGTAGTTGCATAATATACTATTTTTTAACGTTTGCGTGACACTTGAGTAAGATTATAGGGCCAACAAAAATTGTAATAAAATATCTGAAATATATGAAAGAAAAAATTTTCAGTAATGCTTACATAACACAAATAGTCACCATCTCCACCTGCTAATATCTGTGGTGGTACAATCGACTGCACATCATCATTTACATTTCAGTTGCAGTCACCCGTGACTTAACCGAGTAGAGTGCATAGATCCAAATATTGATATCCTGTTGACTGTAGGTACCTACAAAACCCGGTGGGTGTCCGACTCGCACTTGACGGTTTTAAATGTCAGACAGGTTGCGACAGCGGTCTGGCCCTCCATTTGAGGTCCTCACTAAAGTGCTACTTTTGCTGTCGTTTGACATGTTGCAGTTTTTAGCTATAAACAGACGCCTGAAGCCAAACTTCTGGCCCTAGTCTACTCACATAGTTTTTCAATAGAATGATATAAGCACGACAATTCCTTCTATTTGGTAGTCTAAAAAGCAATACCAGTACAATGCCATTCCAATGGTACGAGTATAACCTGCACAAATTAAATAGGCATCTATCGCGAAGAAGGTAGAATCGCGCGAGGCACCGAGTTAACTTGCACGGGTTATACCATTGGAATGCGATTGGTTACTAGGCTACCAATAATGTCAATGAAACAAGTATTACCGTACTAATATGACTATGCATTTTGGGGACTCGTCCCCCTGTTATCTTTAATTTTTGCAACGAAACAATACAGGGCGTAACTTGTACTCTGTGGAAATTTCGAAATCGCGAAAAAAGAAACTTATCAGCTTTTTTTATAATAAAACTGCCTCCCATTTGCGGCATTAAAATATACCTTTCTTCCTATGGAACATCTGATATTTTTTTCGCGAAAGCAGTTTTCTCCATAGCAAGGAGTAACTATCCACTTTTTGAATGATTTTATCATGGGTAGGTATGTTTGTAACTACTTCACGTATCTATCACATAGTGTCTTTTCTATTGTTACAGGCGACTGAAGGTCAAGTTGCTCCAGTCAACTCTCTACTCGCTGGTTTTTATCTGCTGGCAGGGCCCTTCGTATCCGCTTTGGCCAACAAGTAAGTAGCTTCACGTTATCCAATAGACGAATCAGAGATACATTACGATGTTTTGCGGGTTAAAGCTACGTATAGTCCGTTTTTTAATTCGATGCAAAAAAAACTGCCACTTTGACATGTGCCGGGGTCGTTAACCAAAGCTCAAACCTAAAGTGGCAACCTTGTTAAGCAACATGTGAAACACAGGGGTGCATAACGAGTATCTACGCCCTAGAGTCTAATATCCACAAAGTTCTTCAACAGAATGATAAAAGAAAGACAATAGTCATTTGCCTCTATTTAATACGTAGTCTACAAAGCAGTACGATGTCATTCCAATGGTATAACCCGCGCAAATTAAACAGGTATCACGAAGAAGATCACACGAGGCGCCGAGTAAAGTTGCACGGGTTTTACCATTCGAAAGCGATTTGTTACTAGACTACCAATAGTGTCAATGAGACCACCATTACGGTACTAATGTGAGTCTATTAAACAACTGTGCATTTTAGAGACTCTTCCCCAGGTGGTAGGTCCAGACCGCGGCTAGCAACAATCCACCAGACGTTTTCCTACACGACTGCCTCGTCATCACTTACCACCCGATGGGAGAGGGCCACGTGCAAGCAAAAATTAATTAGGTCCACGTTTTTGCCCTTTGCACGACTTAAATCCAACCGGAATAAAAAAAATTAAATAAAAAATAAAAACCGACTTCGAAACACTACAGCACTAAAAAGTTAGAAATAATTTAAATAATTAGAAGTATGTATACTATACATGTAGGTATTGTAGAAGTAGGTATAATTTGGAGTCGGTGCCCAAAATATACCTATGTGCTGTTCATGAAACTGAACTACAGAGACTTGAGAAGAAAAAACAGTCAAGTTCGATTCGGATTCGCTCACCGATTTTTCCACCACGATTTTTGGTTGTTAATACCTACATAACACAAATTTTCGGTGTGGTTTTGTTTTGCACATGTTATCAGGGCCAGGGCAAGACTGACCGTATATTATGCTGATTGGACATTATTCTGACTGGGCATAGTTCTATTCAGGCATTAAGGCTGTTCATGCTTCACGCGTGCTGTCTCGCTCGCACAATTTAACATTTTTTGTGATTGTAATAAAATGAGCATCATTCATCATCAACCCATTATGTCCCCACCGAGGGGCACGGGTCTCTTCCCTGAGGAAGGTATAGGCCATACTCCACCACGGGGGCCAAGTCCGGATTGGTGGAGGCTTGTAGACTAGTGGCTCGTCTACTGTCAGAAGTTGTCAAGCCGCCCTAAGGCCTCTGACTTGGCTTAACGACTGCCATCTATCGACGGCAGCCGGCACCGACAGCTTAACGTGCCTTGCGAAGCACGGAACCGCTCGGAAAAATGCCACTAGCGTTAGGCATAGACGGCGACCCATCCATGCACTGAACACGCCCTGTGTTGCTTAACCTTCGTGATCGTTTAAGATCACTCAGGCAGCCGGGGCTACGAGCGATTCTGAGCATACTTTTTATGAATGTGGTCTGAGGGTTTGATGGATAATTAAATTAAATAATTTTGGAAACAACTTTTCTTTATTAGAACCTACGTATAGGAAAACATAAATAAATTTAAAATGTCCATAATTGAGTTATGCATCAAACCGTGAGACCACATTTATGCAAAGTTCACTCATTTTATTACAATACTAGCTGTGCCCGCGACTCCGTTCGCGTACATTTCGATTTTTACGAAGCATTTGTATGGGGGCCACGTCTTATCATAACTGGAGCTAGAATTTAAATAGCCTATCCTGTGTCCCAGATGTCTATATGTTTTTATACCAAATTTCATCAAATTCGGATAATTGGTTTAAGAGTTATGGAGGAACATACATACATACACACATACAGAAAAAAATTCTAAAAATCGTGAAATTAGTTTCAGTATCATATATTGAGCCTATAAACACAATATCTCTGAAAACAAACTAACTTACTCCATGACCGACCCTTACAGATTTATTATTAGTATAGATTTAAAAATGTTTAATTGTGCGAGCGAGACAGCAAGCTCCACGTATGAACAACCTTAAACATTTTGAAGATTAGTCGTGTAAATCGTTTTTGCTGGGGATTCGAGAGCCTCTACTTAAGAACAAAATGTGTCATAGGTATGGGCTGGATTAATAACAAAAGAATTCGTTTATCTGCTACAGCTTCTTATGTACCTACATAACTTTCAAATCATCATCATCATCATTCAGCCACAAGAAGTCCACTGCTGGACATAGGCCTCCTCCATGGATTTCCAAAAAGACCGGTTGGAAGCGGCTTGCATCCACCGTCTGCCTGCCACTTGGATGAGGTCATCTGTTCATCTTGCGGCTAGTCGGCGCTTGCCGATATTATGTGACTTGTGGCTTGCCGACTTTCAAATAGCCGTAAATAATGTATTTGAAATGTACCGGAAATGCAATACCAATTACCAATTATTTTTACAGATATGGCTTCAGAAGCGTTACTATTGTTGGTAGCATCGTCGGAAGCATTGCGTTTGCGATATCCTACTATGCCACCAGCGTCGAGTACCTCTACTTCAGCTGCGGCATTCTTGGAGGTAAGCAGAAGTAAACCGACTCTTGGCTATTTTTATTCTCCTCTATCGGTCTCATCGGAGGTTGGCAAGAGATTCGGCTATCACGTTCTTCGAGGGTGCCAATACAAATAAAGATCGTAAGTTGTGTAGCCTCGATAGCTTTGGTCTGCTACTTTCGGGCATTAATATAATGAATGTTAATGTCCGAAAGTAAGGCTTTCAGAGATTAATGCGTTAAGTAAGTGATTAAAACTACGATCCCATTTGGTTACTTTGCGCAAGGACAACACTTCCTTTCAAAAGATTTCATTGCAAAAGCGTTAGACTTTTAATGAATATAACAGAAATACGCAAAGGACAAAGCAGAAAGTCTGAAATCCAATCTGGTTCCATTCAGTATTCATATCGTGTCCGGCAATAGTGCCAATATAGGCATAAGTGCACTATTGCTATTTTTTCTAACATTCAAAACCGTTCATAGTGGTAATATTCCCGGGCACTGTAGGTACTCATAAATTCATAAATTTACCCAGCTCATAAATTTACAGGTCTCGGCTTCTGCATGATATACATGCCGTCAGTAATCACAGTCGGGTTCTACTTCGAGAGATGGCGAGCCTTGGCCACTGGGGTGGCTCTCTGTGGCTCTGGAGTAGGCATGTTTGCCTTCGCACCGTTGACTTCGCTTCTAAATGAGAAGTACGGTTGGAGGCTCACCATGCTTTGTCATGCTGGTAAGTTGTCTTATCAGTAGCCCTAAAGGGAAGCCCCGGACTTATTGTGCGTTTTGCGGAGTAGGTCATCATCATCAGCCATTTGACGCCCACTGCAGAACATAGGCCTTCCTCATGATTTTCCAAGCTTCCGTGTCTTGTGACGCCCGCATCCAGCGACTCCCCGCCACCGGAGTAGGTAGTCGGTCTCAATAAGACAAATGGCAAATTTGGCTGTTATCCTGAATTGCCATTGCACGGAGTTATACGCTCTGTTCACCGAACCAAGTTTAGTGATTAACCACGTTTAGTTAACAATTTTACTCGTACTCTTAATACCGGAGGCTAATAGTCGTTTTCTTCTGCAGGTTTAGTGCTAATCTGCATCATTAGCGGAGCGATGTTCCGACCGATCAAGCCTACCAGAGTCACCATAACCGATCAAGACGAAGAAGATACATCCCGTCGCCACGAAGAAGCCGTTGAGAAACTCAACTCCATCCTCAAACTGCACAACAAACTAGACTCTGGAATTCTCATGCCTCTAGATATGAAGTTCTCCAACCAGGTCAGTCCTCATACGTGGATGGGAGTCGCTAGCAACACTCGCTATCCTACAGCCGAAGAAGTCTTCAAGGGCAGCAGCTCGCATTTGGGCAGACGGTCTTCAGCTAACGCCGGTACGATAAAGAACCATCTCGCGAAACCCCTGTTCATCGACGGCCCGGTGGCCGAAAAGGACGAACAAGAAGACTCGAACAGCAATATGGATAACACGGAACCTTTGATTACTTCACCCAACACCGTCAAACTGGTGCCAAAACCAGAACGACAGCGGCGATCTACAGCCGACCTGGTAGCTCGACCTCTATATCGAGATGACATTTTCTTCGGCGCGAGCCTCACCAGACTGCCGCAATACACATCCCGGACCTCCCTTGGATACCATTTAGCCGTAACTCACCTACCAACGAAGGAAGATGCACGGGAGGAGAAATCTTGCCGTTTGTGCCCAGAAGCTGTGAAAAGAGCGCTAGCTACTATGTTGGACCTCAGTTTGTTCCGGTCGTTAACCTTCATAATCCTGGCATTGAGTGGATTCTTCACGATGCTGGGTTTCTTTGTGCCCTTCGTATACGGAAAGCCGAGAGCTGACGCCAATGGCATGTCGTCATCCTCGGTGACCATGTTGATCCCAGTGATCGGTATCGCCAATATTATTGGCCGTGTGACCTGCGGCTTGGTTACATCAATGCCGAAAGTGTCTCCGTTGTGGCTAAACAACTTTGCTGTGTCTGCTGGCGGTGTTGCAACCATCATCAGCGGTTTAAGCTACCATGAGGCGTACCAATTCGCCTACTGCGTCATCTTCGGTCTTTCTGTTGGTGAGTTGATTTCTTTAATATGGTTGTTGTGATGTTTTATAAATATACTCTATTTTGTTTGTTATCTTGTTGGAAACATCCTAACTTTCACTCACGCGTGATCCGAGAAATGCTGCATCGTTATAGTATGCAAAACATTAAACTAAATTCCATTTTAGCTTTTTATTCTCTTCCTTACAGCATGTTTCGCTTCTCTCCGATCGATCTTGGTGGTGGAATACATCGGCCTGGAGCGGCTGACGAATTGTTTCGGCTTGTTCCTGTTGTTCCAAGGTGCCGGAGCTCTTTTAGGCGCTCCTATTGCAGGTCTGTAGCCTACACGCATTAGGGAAACCATAAAGAACGGTTAAGAACGAAGTGTTAGCGCACAAGTAGAACGCTTGCCTCACATTCGGGAAGCCTTGGGGTCAATTCCGGTTTCAATGTCTTGTTTCAATGTATGTTTGTAGGTATTAGACATTTGTCAATTTGTTGTAATAATACAACTAGGTTATTGTGAAGGAAAATGAAACATACCTCAACGCGAAATCGCTAATATAAATGCTGTCAAAATAAGACCGCGTTAAGGTTAGCTGTGTCTGAGACCATAGGTGTCCTTCAGCAGGCATCTGTACCAGTCACTTAATGGTCACTGTGGACTAGTTAGTCCCTGTAGTAAAATGGTACACCAGTTTGCGAGACACGATAACTTTAATTAAACACGAAAACGATGTCACCTAGCCGGTGGTACAGGAACTGCTGAACTCTCCCTATGCAATGCACATCTATAGTAGGACCATAAGAGCTGGTTCGTACGAGAGTTTAAAAAGCGTCGCGTTACAACCCGACTTTGGCGCTTTTTTAGCGTTCCCAATAGTCGTGTACATATAATAATAATAATTTAAACTTATTCGTCTTTATTCCACCAGATAGATCAGTGTTTTTAAGGCATTTCTGCATACTTAACTCATTTTACCATTTTTTGTAAGTTGTGACCTTGTACTACCGAAGGTGCGATATGAACGCTTAAAAATCAGTGTGAATATTACTCGTTATGAATTCAAATTCACTGTGGTGTATGCAATGCACATACTCATTGCTACCAACTTAAATCTTTAAATTTGCGAAGTTTATCATCGGAGGAATCACCACATGGCAGCGAACGATTGCTGGAAAACGAGGTACAATGCTGCTTATTACTCTCAGTGAAAGCAGCAGTGTATCTCGTTTCCGATTAAGGTGCGTTCCAAACTATGATCTGCATCCGGGCATTAAAATTAAAATTTGTATCAATGAATCTCGTACAATATCGTACCTCGTACCGGCACCTCTATATCTCGTATTTGTACGAGAAACCTCGTACGGATGGCAACCTTGACTGACAGTGCCCGCTTGAGCGCGGCGGCGCTTTTTTAACGCCCGTCAGAACAGAAACACGGGGTTCCGTATGTTCAATTCGATTTAACATCCAACGCTCAAAGTCGAAAATCCAACAGTCCTCGATAAAAAAGCGCCGCGCTTTAAAAACGCTTTCGTATAAATAAATTCATGGATATTCTATTGTCACTTACAAGTTTTTTTAACGCCGGGTGAAAAAGCGCTCGTCCTAACTGGCACTAGGGTATCCTTCATGAAAAAAAAAGGCTTTGAACAACGTGCAAATGTCTAGAGTTATTCGTGGCATGCGTACGGTAAGATACCAGACACACTTGGCTCGGCTAGACATTCTTTCTTTTCTAAACACCAAAAGGGCAATGGTCTCTTGTCTTGCACAATTCTTGGCTGGACGATGGGTTAGGGCTTTAAAAACTACGGGCGAAATGCCAAATTGCACACATTGACCCGATTAAGAGGACAGTTACGTATTTGAATCGTGTGATTTTAAAACGACACATGTCCTTTCATTACAACTTTGCAGGAAATAGAAAAAACTGTTTTATTCAAATACTAATATCTACAACAGCAATATTTTAGCATATTATATTGATTTCTGTGTGAATAAACTACAATTTTTTTTTCTTATGTAAATCAATAGGTAGGTGTAAATAATTTAATAAAAAAAAATGGGCAAGTGTTATTTTAAAAACACATGTGACTTGTGTTGTTTTAAAATCACACGATTCATTTGTTTTGTCTGGGCGTCTCAAGCGACACCATAGCATAAGCATAAGCAGCCTATATAAGTACGTCCCACTGTAGGGCACAGGCCTTCTCTCAGGGAGAGAGTATTGGCTTAATCACCACGCGTGCGACACCATACCAGATGAAGTAATTCAGGTTTTTCGTAGTTTCAACTAACTAAACTGGAAAAGCCAACCTCCTGTTCGCTAACAAAATTGACCACAGTGGCCCCTTGCGCCTCATCAGGAAAATAAGGACATCATAAAATTTTACACTTGCTACGGTCTACGGGGTACTAAATTGTAGCTAAATTAGTCCTTCGCTCGCTCGAAGGACCAACTTAGCTGTCACTCAATTGCCATAAACCATTATTGTCATTGGCGAATTGAACTTCAACTCAAAACGTAAAAACCCAACTTTCAAGATCCACTTCCCCTTTTCGACATAGTTCATTTCAACGACATTTCCTCTACAGGTTATCTGATGGACGTCACAAAGAGTTACGACATATCGTTCTACGTCTCCGGCGGGTTCCTGCTTCTTTCTGCGGTTATGTGCTACCCTGTCGACTGCATCAGCCGATGGGAGAAGTCCAAAAGCAAACTCGCGTCACCAAAGGTCTGAGATTCTGTTGACCACGACAGTTAAGAAAACCTTAAGGGAATTTCCAGTCCATGTTGCAGGATTTGCTAGGTTGAGCACTGAACATAACATAGAATCTCTGTTGTTTTTAATACGTTTATGTATGACCTGCGTTGAATCTAGTGTAATTTATGTGTTACAGGGTGTCAATTCGTACAAATTAGGTGTTTGATTTGAGCGCAGAACCTCGAATTGGACGAATAACATCAGTAGAAACATTCCTGAGCCATTCAGTACGAGTATCTTGGACAAAGCTGCTTAGCTAAAAGATTGCAAGGCAATATTGCAATAGCAATGTCTCAGTGAAGTCAATAAATTGCATTTAAAGTAGGTTTAGGAATTAAGTACAACTCGTATTGGGGTTTTGTCCAAGCTACCTATTGATGTTCTTTTTTATTTTTGTCGCCAAAAATTATGACAAACCAACATAGAATTGTTAGTTAACCATTGTTTTGTAAACAAGTGACGTTTTATCCAGTTCATGAAATAGTAATAATTTGGTGATTACAATCAACTTTTTGACCCGGTTGCCATTTTTTGAAAATGTTGGTGCATAGTTGTACCTAATAATAGGTAACTAAGAATATTAGCAAAGTTTTAGCATATCAGAAAGCATGAGTGATACTTATATGCAGACTTATATGCATAGTTAGTTGAATGTTACAGTTTACTGAAGGGGGCCGCCCATGAATTACGTAACACGAATTTCATGACTTTTTGAGCCCGTCCTTGTCACAGTCACAGACATAGAGTAACTTATTATGTCACAGATCACATTTGTGTGCGCACATCCCCAGGTGTGACGTCACATAATTGAATTAAAACAGTAGGTATGTATCGAATGTCTTTCAATAAAATCACAATAAATGAAACATGATAGGTACTTGAAAATTGTGATAGAGTTCCCCCTACCCCCCGTGCCACGCTTTGTTGACCCCTACCCTTTGACGTGTGACAAAATTTATGTATAGCCCCTTATTATACTGTTACACGTAAGTAAGTGCCTTACAAGAGTTCAATTATACACATTTTTGTAGTAAACTGGCACATAAATGATGAAATGACAAGTACTTACGAAATGAAATCTTGTTTTTTACTGTTAATATGTAGATAGATAAGACCATTTATGGTGAGAAATGTTCCAAATGCAGAATTTAGGTTATACTTATTTGCGTTGTTACTTATGTTCTGTGTATTTTTATATTAATAAATTAATATTTTAGTTATTTAAGTACCTATAGGAATGTAACTACATCTGTGGCTGTGGTCTTAGAGTGAGCAAACGATATCATAACTGAGGAATCATAGTCAGATCTTGTCATTTATTGTCTGTATTTTCGCTGCCTAATTCTATATCAACCAGCATTGACTTAATATAATAACTTTTCATTATTAATGTATTTTTTTTTGTATACTGTGAAAGTTATTTCTGTTTATAGCTAGTTGGTATAGGATTTTGATAGAACGTATTTATTTTCGAATTATTTAGTATTTATAATTGGAGACTATGATTTTTTTGTTTTAGAATAGTAGCCACAGTGTGCCATAACTTAAGTAAATATTGAAGATTAACAGTGTTATTTATAAACATACGATTCCTCTAAAACAGTGGATCCCAATTAGTTTTCCTTGGTTCGAAACTGTGAATAAGTCACTATTAAAAAATATTTATTATATATTTCATATTATAAATATTTATTATATAATGTACCTAAGTTAATAAATATCAACCTAGTAAAGGAGCAGCGGGGCTTCCTGGCACAGGTGTCGATACAGTTAATAAGAAGTCCCCAACAGTTTAAAATTAATATTTGGGTAATTGAGTTTTACTGATGAAATAATAATTATACGAGATTGATACCTAGGGCCGCGTTTCATAAAACTATGTTTTTTTATAAAAAATCGACGTACATTGCGTAGCCGAGTCTTCCTACTTGTTAATCTGTAGGTTAATCGGCTATGCAATGTACATCGAATTGTTACAGTAAACCACGAATAAGTTTCATGAAATAGGGCCCAGGGAAATATTGGGAAACACTGTTCAAAATCACTCCTACAATGTATTTCCCTTTACCCTGCATTTTAGGACGGTTAGAATGGTTAGAATCGCGTGTAAATAACACTGTCAAATAAATGTAGTATAAAATTACGTCAGGTTCAAGTTTGAAATAAGAAGTTAGTTTGTATAGTTCTTAATTCAAAATAAACTCGATGTAACTTTATTCCGTTTATTTGCAAAGAGGGGGTGTAATAAAAAATATCACATCATCTATGTACAGATTTAGGCATATTATGTACTATGTAGTAACCTTTATAGGGACTTTTTTGCACAGGAAACGAGCACATATAGTAAAGAAAACTAAATTTGTAAACCTAAATCAGTTTGAAAATTTGTTCTTGTCAAACATAGAATTAAGTAAAATTTATGTGAGTACTTAAAGAATCTTATGCATTTTTGCATGTATGTACGAATATATTTTTAAATAATTCGGATTGTTTTAGATATTCTTTCAAAACTTTCGGAAAGTATATCAGAATATTTATTGTAATTTGAATATTTTTATGTTTCCCAAAGACTACAATCTGTTTTTTCCCACGAATGGGTAGTTCATAGATGTCGTGTAAGTACTCTATAATTTCAACATCATCATCATCATCAGCCATTTGACGCCCACTGCAGGATATGTCCTGCCTCCCTCCTCTATAATTTAAGTTCAACAAAATGTTAATAAATAAATGAGCTTTGTTGATTTAGTTCTCTGGTTTTCTTAACCATTTCCTTTTATCTACTACTCTTCTTTAATCTTTACTACTGCCATTGAATTTACATAAACGATCGTGTTTGCCCACAAATGGGTTGTTCATACAAGTAATGTATATTCTTCACATTATACGTTCAACAAAATGTGATCAATAAATCAGTTTTGTTGTTGATTTTACTTCCCTGGTTTTATTACACATTCCCCAACGTTGATTAATTAATATTAGGGGTTAAAGTATGAAATTGCCGTTTTATTGCAATAGGTTCTTTGAATTGACATAGAATCTTCATGGTTTGAGGTTTTCGAATGAAACTTTTTTCAAATGGTTTCTATGTTCTTTTTTTAAAAAATGTGAAACATTTGAATATCGACTTTCAATTGTTTTTGTTATTCAATTTAGACAAGAAAGATGGATACTGCGAAAATTCGAGTGATTATGAGGCACCCATTTTTCGTATTTTTTTATTTTATTGATTTGACGCAAGTGAGTCAATATTGTGGGTAAGGTAACGTTAAACCATGCCGCTAAATCATACAATATTACTATTGCCAAATCGTACAAATTATGCAACAAAAAAAAACAAAAAGGTGTGTGCTTATAACCACATAGCAGAAGTGAGAACTTACAATTTTCTGTCCCGACTGGAGCCGAGTATACGCAATTCAGCGTCACCGACCGATAGAGCCGAGTATACTCGGTTCAGCGTCACTGACTCGAGCGTGACGGTTCAGTTTCGTTTACTGAACAGAAGCAGCGCAAATTGCGCCTAAAGACGCTTTCAATTCATAATAAACTAGGTACTAACTACTAAGAACATTGATATTTACTCACATTCCGTGGTGTGGAAATCAAAGACATTGGTTGGCGCAAACCGGGTGTTATATTTGCATTTTTTTAACAAAGATTAATACATTTACGAGTTGGAGTTGGGTCCGCGACGACGACCGAAGGTCTGGACAACGTTCACGAATCTGGAGAGAACAAAAAACCACAATGAATAAGAGATTAAGGCAAATTTCCATCAAAGAAAGGCCTAGATTCTGTAAATTCATTTAAGTAAAATGATAACTGCATGAATGCAGAGATTGATTTTCAAGTTTAGGTGCACACGAATCAAACTTTTTAGGCCTCAATAGAATGAAAAAACATGTCGCATACGAATTTGTTCGAAATTGAAGAGGAACGACTCATCGTTTCAATTAGGCAATACAATGTATTTTTTTTTTGTTTTTATATGAAGATCCTCATATTTATTTTTTCTAAGTTTTGTGGCACGCGCAAATTAAAGAGGTTGTATTGAATACTAGTGTAGGTCGAGAAGTGAAAACAGCATGTGATGCCAAATATGTGACGTGTCACATAATTCATTCAGACCAGAATCTTCCTCTTTAACTCATAATTCTTAAGAGTCATTATGGTAAAAAATTAATGCATGGTTTTGGTGTCCGAGATTATAAGACCCAAACCCTGAACCATCACCTCCAATACTCTTTCCTTTCATACACCAAAAGATTGCAAATGCACAAGGCTCTTTTTGTGTATTGCGTATGAATTTATATGGAAATTCACTCTCACCTCCTGTTGTACTGAATCCTGCGCTTGGCACGGCCAGTCTTCTTCTTTTTCTTTTGCTGCTTCTCAACCTTGGGGGTCTGGCCCTTTACCTTACCTGGAAATAATCAAAACAAAATACTGTAAATAATTAAAGAGACTTGCTCATTCAAACCTAGGTATTTTCTACTAGGACAGTCAGGAAAAAGAATTGTATGAATATAGGTGCAATCCCGAGGCTGGTGGCAACCACCGGTTTGATGTGTCATTGAGTAATAAGTCACACAGCAATCTAAGCTAACTTGTTGCCCACGCCTGTGGTTACCACATGCTTTGGAACCATACCTTTAGGTAAGTTCTCAAATTATTCTGGGCATCAGTCAAATTGGGTGTACAGAATGAACAATAGGTAATTAATCCCTATAATTGTACATATAATTTAAACAGAAATGTAGTTACAGTTACTATAATTAAAATCATCCCTGGATAGCTCTGATTTCCTACAGAATAAAGATGAGTATAGTTTAAACAAAAAAATAATATTATTATTAAAATTGTTTATTACACTATTAAAATATAAATTAAAAAGCACGAAGGCGAACTTAATGCTAACAGCATTCTCTTCCCGTTAACCTTGGTGTTGCTAAACTAGAATTATCAAGAAATTATTTGATTGCGACTATAGTGGATGAATATACACAGGACTAACCAATTTTTTTTTAGCTTTTCTGACAAAGAAATAACCACCATCCACACAACACAATTTTCCTCTTGTGATTCACAACCAAAGCACTGTATTTCAAAATTAAAAAATAATCATAATCATCATTAGCTCTTTACCAAGATGTAGCACTGAAACTATCCCCCTCCAAATCTAGTATCCTTGACTAATCCCATGTTTTAGTCCCAAACTAAGGCAAGATGTAACCAGCACTTCATCTGGTGTTTGGTTAAACAAGCATTATCATAAACATGTTCAACACTTACCCCCAGTTTCTGGGGGCTAGACTTCTCGGACCATAAAAATCACAGTATAGCACCCCGGAGCAGGAGTTGAACCCACAACATCTTTATTCATAATTATGCATGTTATCGCTAGACCAACAAGGCAAGGAAAGCTGTTGGAAGACACAGTGCAAGGAAAATTATTCTGATACAAGGCACTTACCGGCACGAGCCAAGGATCCGTGCACTTTACCACCGAGCAGAGGAATGGTAAGGTCGAGTTCAGCTGAGGAGAGCTCAGACACCAAGCAGGAGTCCTCCAGGGGCGCACCGAGGGCCGACAAGGTCAACTCTTCAGCACCAACTCCCTCAAGTGCACGAACGCGCTCCTAAAATTAGACAGCATAACTTTATGTGATTACAAGTAATAAGTCTCTTTCGGTTTCTCGCACGTTACTGTCAGTGTAAATTATAAGATCAAAGTAGTAATGGTTGGTTTTCAATGATAACAGAGCTGATAAGGTGATGATGTGGGAAACATTGTGGAGGTTATGTGATGAAATGAACTGCGAACTAACCTTGATGTCGGCGATGGTTTCTTGTCCATTGACGTCAAGGACGTGCGTGGACTGTCCTCGGATGTGCAACTGCATTTTGAGTTATCTGCAAAACGAAATCGCGATATAAAAACGGCATGGTCGGTCAACACGCAATGCTCCGAAAATGAACTCTAGATTGAACTTGCACTAAACTAACTTCACCAACGAGTAATTTAGGTCCACACGAAAAATATTGGCACGAAAGCACAACCCACAGGGTCAAAAAGAGATATTTCATTCGAAAAACTAGAAAATTACTAACCTTATCAGCCAATTCTGACAAGCGAAAGAAACATGGAAGAATAAAGATGGCGCTGGCTGACTGAGAGGATGCGGAAAATGCCAAAAATGGGTTGCCAGATGTGATTATTTCAATATCCTGATATGGGGATATTCATTCAATAGGGGTGGCAATTGTCAAAAAATTCAAAATGGAGGATGTCCCGTTTTCTTGACTATTTGTATGGTGAAAGCACAATATTTGTAATTAATTACTATATAAACCCCAGAGATATGTGTAGTATCTTCTTTCAGAAAAATCAGTGCCTAAGCATTAACTGCTCCGATTGCAATAGAAAAACTGTGGCTCCTAAGCATTTGGAGGAAGTAAATCGATTATCTAGAAGTTTATAGGATATGATTCTAGTAAACAAATACCAAAAAGATATTTGCATAATACAAATAATACTTACCTGCATAATACAAATAATACTAATGAAATATATTCAGAATCATTGTTTAAGTTATGTTTTATCATTCTTGTTTGTTTTCAGGTCCGCATCTTTCACATTCGTTAAAAACCGAGGCAGTGTTTAGGTACCTAGACTGTTAAACCTAAAACTTACTAAAAACGAGAAATACTAGCCTTGATATCAATAATTCAACCCATTTAGCAAATTTGAAGCCAGCTATTATTGCTGCAATTGTAAGTTTTGGTCATGTTCTTGGCCTTCTTCTTAACATCCCGTCTCGTCTGAAGCGACTGTTAGTATAAACTATCATAAGAAACACCTGCAAATTTCAATAGGTCTTGTAGCCGAGGTTTAAATAGAGGCTTAGTAAGAAAGTCAGCCAGCTGATCCTTAGTGTCAATCTTATTGACTGTTAAGTCCTTTTCTAGGACACACTGTCTCATAAAGAAGTGCCTCAGCTTTATGTGCTTTGTCCGCTGGTGTGTCTCGTAAGGTGGATCATGAGCCAATCTTATGGCGGATTCACTGTCTACAAATAATGGGGTGATCGTTTTCGGTACATCACTCTTCATGAAATTGCCGCTTGTGGAGCGTCCAGTATAGGACCATCACCTCCATGATCTGCGTCACTGTAGCACCTCAGACAGTTAAGGGCAGTGGAAGTCTTATAAGTGATTCATACGTCAGTGTACCCTTGACATAACGTAAGATTCTCTTCACCCTCGCTACGTCTTCAGGCGTTAAACTGTCGTGTTTACGTGAAACTACTCCAATAGCGTACGAAATGTCAGGTCTGGTGCCGACCATTAAGTATGAGAGCGCACCAACAGCTTGACGATATGAGAAGTTCTGAACTTCAGCATCTTCCGTCGAAAGCACGGCATCCTTGACTATCGGAGTCACAGCTGCTTTACAGTCCTGCATTCCAAATCGTTCTAATAACCATTTTGCATAGCCTTTCTGGCAAATTTTGATCGTCCCATCAGTCTTCCGTTCTATTTCAATGCCGAGAAAGTAGGAACCACATTTCGTTGTTATTTTGAAACGCTGCCGCATTTCATTTAAAAACTTCTCAGTTTCAGCGGAGCTTGCAGAAGCAATAAGTCCATCATCGACGTATAAAGGTATTAACAGCTTATGGTTCCCCTCTCCGCTTGTTCAAAGCAGGTATAGCTGTCACTCTGTTCAAAACCAAGTTCCTTGATTTACTCTGTTATCGTAGAGTTCCAGCAGCGAGGAGCTTGTTTAAGGCCGTAAAGGCTTTGTTTCAGCTTGGAAACTTTTCCGTCATTATTGGAGTATCCCTCTGGCGGTTTCATATAGATCTCCTCTTCCAGTTTTCCATAAAGAAAAGCCGTCGATACGTCGAACTGACTGAGCGAAAGTTTTTCTTGTGCAGCAACACTTAGTAAAGCTCATATCGTGCTTGTCTTCGCAACTGGGCTAAACGTTTGGTCGTAGTCTAAGCCTTTCTTCTGTGAAAATCCTCGTATCACAAGACGGGCCTTGTATTTATCCACAGAACCATCTGGGTTCGTCTTGATTTTGAAAAGCCACTTACTGGAGATACCTTTTCTTCCTTTGGGTAAGTGTACCATTTCCCATGTCTAATTTTCTTGGAGAGAATTGATCTCATTGTCCATCGCCCTTCGCCATTCATTAGAATCCTTGCATGCCATTGCTTCCTGAAACGTGCTTGGTTCTGTCCGAGGCTCATCACTTATCGAGTTAATGTTAAAGCAAACGTTGCAGATGTAGTCCTTGTATCTGTTTGGTGGCTTAAGATTTGAGCGCCCTTGTAGCGTCATCCTGCCTTCCTTCTCGATTTTCGATGCAGTCAGTGACGAATCGTTTCGACTTTCTGTCTTTGTTTCATTAGCATCATCGACTTCATAATCTGCTTCATCTCGTTGACCTCTTCTTCAGGCTCTTCAATGGATCGTTCTGCCTCGAAATATGTATCAGCCTCAGGCATTTGCACTTTAATCTCAGGCTCATATACTGCACATGATGGCCCAGCTACGTCATCTTCAGCATCTTGTTTACATGGTGATGCATTAGCTCTATCTCCATCATGATTAATCAATGGCTGCTGATGGTCGCTATTGTCATCTCCGGGGACAAAGAAGTCAAATAGGCTATTAGGCTTAGCATCGCGTCTGCTCTGTTGGGTACTTTCAGCTTCTTTAGTTTCTTCGAGATGACCCAGCAAGGGATTTTCATCGAAGGTAACGTCTCTTAACTAAAATTAAACGAGTCGCTATCCCATATGCGGTAGTTGTCGTCATAGCCGACAAGTATTCCCTTTTGTGCCTTTTTGTCCAATTTTCGTCTTCGTTGCTTAGAAACATGTGGATAACATTGAGATCCAATTATTCTTAGGTGACTCAGTCTGGGTTTCTTATGGTGCCATAGCTCATACGGTGATTTCCCATCGATGCAGGTAGGGCCTATTCTATTCAGGATGTACACCGCTGCTTGTACCATTTCAGCCCACAGTCCCATTGGAATCTTGGCGTGAGCATACATGAGACTTCGTGCCATTTCCACAACAGTTCTGTTGTCTCTCTCTGTTGGGTTCTGTTGAGGAGTGTAGGGCATTGTCAATCTCTGTTTTATGCCTTCTTTGTTGAGAGTAGCTTCTACTTTAGTATTGACGAATTCGCCACCATTTTCGCTTAGCAATTCTTTTATGACAACTCCAGCCGCTTTTACTTCAGCTAGCATGAGTAATAGCTTCGCGTGTACTTCAGCTTTTTCTATCATAAAGTATACAAATCATCTTTGAAGTGGACAAAGTATCTTCGCTTCGAAATTGAGTACGGAAAAGGTCCACAGACATCAGCGTATACCAGTTCACCAGGACGTATAGCTTTCTGCCTTGTCTCAAACTTCAGCCTGTGGGATTTGCCATAGATACAGCCTTCACAGATTTCCTTGGTGGCTTCCGCCTTAATGTCAAACTCTCTTTCTATCAATTTCTTCACATGGCTTTTATTTTGATGTCCAAATCTTTCATGATACAGTTGTAACAGATTTGAGGTTGTAGACAACTGGTTTCCTCATACAGTTAGCTTGAGGCATCTGAGCTTTAATTTGAATAAGCCGCCGAACTTTCTACGAGTACCAATAACTTTGATCAAAAACACTAGTATCCGATTTATCATGGGTAGGTAGGGAGCTCTGAAAATAAATTTCTGCTGATACTGGGCATACCAGACATCTTTCAGCAGCATCGGCTCTTGTTTGCCATTTACATCAGCCTCTGCTAGAATATTTCCAATGCCCAGGGCATCAATACATTGGCCATTCGCGCCGGTCACTGTGTGCTGGCTTGCGAAGTACCAATGTAAAGCTTTGAAACAGATCTCATTGGTGACATGACTGGTTGCTCCATTGTGCACGTACCAATGTTCTCCATCTTTTGCTTCAGCGAATGCTTTTTCTGAATGTATTGTCATCACTGTCCGATTCATGTTTACAATTTTGGATTCTTTGGGCGGTCTTCCATCATGGATCCACTTCTTGCAACTTCTAACTTTGTGGCCCTTTTCTTTGCAATAGTTGCATTTAAGCTCCTTAGAAAATGTTTTCTTTTTACCCTTACTCGTTCTTGCAATCAAGCAAGGCTTCTGGAGCGGTCTCGTCTTCTGCGACTTGAGTGTCATACTGACGTAAAACCCTTTCGTGTGCGCATAACTGACTTGTCAGATTTTCGATTGAGCGTTCCTTTTTCAAAACAGCCAACTAGACTTGAATCCTAAATATTCTGGAGGTAGGGTGTCTAGGATTTTGCACATAAGGAGAACTTCTGGTAATTTTGCCTCACTGCAATGCGGTACACAAATCGCTCCAGATATTCTTTAAAATTGACACATGATGTCATGATCTTTGTCTTTTTTGTAACTGAAGAATTTCAGGCAAAAGTCGTATAGATAGATGCGCTCTAGCTCATCCCACATGTCTTTAGCACAATCAAATCGAATGACTTTTTGCAACAAAATTAAAATTGCCTTTTGAAACTTAGCCTTTTCTTCGGCAGATGCTGTTGATGCCAAGGCTGGTTTGGTCTTCTTCCCTTCGAGAATATCCATACTTCCCGGCATTCCCGGCGTACCGGTTTATAGTTATTCGGGTCTAGGTTCCCAATTTGAGCTTTACAGGCATTTATCACACATACATCTATAATATCTGCTACCACTTTAAAATAATAACAGGAAAAACGTGTGTTTGTTCACGATGACATGTTTAATAGTAAAGAGACATAATATAAACAACAGTTGCTAGGAAACTAAACAACGAGTCTTTGCTCATGTTCTTGGCCTTCTTCTTAACATATTTTTCCATTAGTAACAGAAATCCCCTGTTACAATTTTACGCAAAAAAACCTTATGCAGCAAACCATTCAAAACGTCTACCGGTAGGCAACCATTATTAAACAACTCCAACGAGATTATTAAACTTTTATTAAACATTCATCTCACTGCAGGGCACAGGCCTTCTCTCAGAGAAGTATGGGCTGTAGAATTCTACAGGTACCAGTTTTTAATTGTTCTATTCAAGGTAATAATCTAAAAGGTTAATCACCACGTGAACCCACCATGGGTAAAATAAACTCAATCAAAATAATCTCAAAATAAAGCAATCGGTCCTATTTATAAAAAGTTGATTCCACTAAAATACTCTTAAGACGAAGCCGGTTTATGGTAGGAGATCCCGCTATAAACCGGCTTTAACTCCGTCTTAAAACTATTTTAATGGAATTTTATCTATATAAATATGAGCATATAATTCTGTTATCAATATTTAGCATAGCACAAAATAAAAACTTGGCGCGCTAGAAATTCAAATATCCCCAAAAGCTAACTTCCCTAAATCGCGAATCATAAACACCATCTGGCAATCTTGTGCGAAAATGGCAGCGTTAAAATTATTGCTTTTTTTATCCCTAAAGCTATAAAAATAAGTTATTGTGCTCATTGAAAATAACATGTGATATTCTTTGTTTTAGTCTGTGAAATAACGTTATTACTTATTTCTTCATGTTGGCATTACAGTAAATCCACCTTCTTGGTCGTGATTGGTGGATCGCAAAAAGCGGCTGACTCGCGTGATGATGTATTGTGTGGATGGAATTATCGCAAAATTACATAAAATGGTTAAATAAAAACAAGTATAAATTCGACTATAAGTGATAGCGAAGTGCTACGAAAATGCTATCTCGATTCTTGCGGCATTTGCTGTTTAACCTAGTGCATTTGGTGCTCACTATACTTGTTGCTATAAAAAATGTTCATCGGCGATTTGTGACTAAACAGAGCAATGTTTCTATGGATGAAGTGTCTAAAAGTGATATTAAGTTGATACTAGAGAATGCGCCATACTTGCGGAAGAAATTGCATCATCTGGTGTTGTTATCTGACACTGACCATCATTCCTTGAGTGTCTTGGCCTTCATAGTGATTTGGAGCCTTCTGGCAGGGGTTCCCTACGTCAGTTTCTATGACGTCACAGGTAAACATTATCCTAATATCCGGCTTCAACATCTAAAACTTTTGAGACTTACATATTATTATAAGAAACTGACACTGTGGGACCTATAATACCCAGTTAGGTACTCACAGTTCATGTCTGCGAAGCACCATGCAATCCTACTGTAGATTAGCAATTTCGAGCACTGGTATATCAACACCTCAGGTTTACTCACCGATTTTCTTAAACCTAACCAAACCGAATATGGGATATGTATTAACAAAGGGCAGGATAAAAGTACCCGAAACTGGTGTATGCAAGAACTATTTGAATATTGATGAAGCAGAATAAGGTCTGTCAGGATTGTGGCAAACCCTGATTTCTGCCTACCCCTTCTGAATACAGGTGCGAGTTTATATAATGCATGCCTACATGCTAGGAGTTGAATCCACAATTGACACAGGTTTTACCTTAGCATTGCTAGTGTAATTAAAACTAATCTTTATAGACAAACAGCAATATAATATTACTGTAATAATTGGCAATAAAATTTTATGTTACTGCAATGTCTTTCATTCCAATAGTTTCACTCGCAATAATACCTAATGCTTTCTCTAATTTCAGGTGAATTATCAGAGCAAGAAGACAAACTCTTCCTAGAAGTGGAGAGACGAAAAAAAGGCATTCCTGGATGCATCAAATGGTCAAAAATGCCAGACCTGAATGGCTACACAAATGGAGTCAAAGCACACACAGTTACCATCAATATCCTCAGACATGAAGATGGAAGGCCCAGAATAGCAGATTGCATAAAGAGAATTGCAACCAGCGATGTCCCTTGTGAAACTGCAGATGATTTATCTGCACAAGATTTTAATAAGAGTCTTACGTTAGTGTATCCTCCAATTCCTGAGCCAGATCTAGTTTTCTACACCGGTCCCCTATGTTGCACAAATGGTCTACTACCATGGCACATAAGACTAACTGAATTTGTACAGCTTTCTGTAGATAGTAGTATTAATGTGGAAAGTTACTTAGACGCTTTGAGCAAGTACAATAAATGTGATCAAAGGTTTGGGAAATGAATGTTGTAAATATTTAGTACCAAGTGGAATGTTATAATGAATATTAGAACTATCTAAAATGTAAGTATAGGTATTTATTGGGTTTGTAAAAAGCATTTTACAACCGGTTTCTGATTAGAGAATTTCGCTGAATGAATACTTAAGTATTGGCATTTTCCCAGAAATCTGAAGATTCTAACTGATACATAAGTATTTATCAATCAATTCAAAAACCGGCAGTTTGAGTTAGGCCTATTCCATTGTAAAAAATATTTCTACACTACATATTGTATTGTTACAAACAGCTAGAAAAACTATTTATTGCAGGTACTCGAAGAGTCACATTGTCCCATCAATGACTGAATAATCTTATGAACTCTTAATGTGAATTAAATTACATTTAAGTTCCATGAGACGATTGAAACTCTTCAGTCTTAAGCTAGTCTTGTGGCTTAGCAAAGTAATACTGAAATTAGCATAACATACAACAGTGTGCTAGGTGTTTTTAGCTTCCAACCTAGTAATATTAATTTATTATATTACTATATTTAATGGTGGGACGTTGTTTCACATCATTATAAATACTACTGGAAGTGAATACAAATAAAATGCATTTCTTTTACATGGGTTATTTCATTTAAAAGTGAAAAACATGGGTTTTACTAATAAGGTTTAATGGAGGAATTCATTGAAAGCGTACAGTTTAGATACTATGCACAAAATATTAGGAATATTTACACTTGAAGCACTATTCACTAGGTCCATCACCATCTGCAAGAAAAAAGAAATAGAATAATATATCACAGCCTTTGTTACTTATCTATAGAATTATAGGAATCAATGATATGTTTATCAATTTGTAAGTTTTAACAAAAGGTGTTAATCAAAAATTTATTAAATAAAGAAAAGTCAAATGTATTCCTATAATTCTATAATTGTAAACTAATTTCGTAAAACTGATTGGAAATAGCATTTGATGAGGGAGACAAAGGTCCCTAAATAATCAGTCGTCAACATTATTATCACTTCTATGGCTCAAATAAATGATATAAGTACACATTTTATAGGCAGCAGTGGTGGAAATGAAATGGCGATTTCACACAAATAGCAATAAAATATGTTAACGGGGGATAGGTACAGAAAATCAATGCAGATTGCAGACAGGTACTCATTCAATTAATTTAGAGTATCGTTGGAGCAATGTACATGAGATGGTATGCTTCAGAGCCCTATTTCTCTAGAATCGATACATAGTCTAAGACGACATAGCTACAACTGAGTAAATGCTATGACTATTATAGGTAGTTAAACCATTGGTTTCTGAATTGAGAATTTCTCTTCGTTACCTTATTTCGAAGATTTTCGAACTAAAACTTTCGTAAGCACTGCAAATTATTAACAGGATTCACATACTTGGTTTTTTTTTTGTCGGAAGACTCCGACCGAGCTTAATCATAGTGAGTAGAGACAGAGCTCGCGTCGTCGGTTGCTCGTCTCTGACTGTCAGAGACGAGCAACCGATGACAAAAAAAAACCAAGTAAGTGAATCCGGAATTAATAATATTTAAAAGATACCGAAATTCCCATCTTATCTCCACAATCGAATCCCCATGAAAGACTAACGAGGCGAACTTCCAACAAGTCACGAAAGCGTCGCCAAGACAACACCTTTCAAGAGTGTTTACACTGAAAACTTTTGATTGGAGCGCAAAAGTGTTACGTCAAAATAGTAAACAAATACAACCTGCCAGTGTGGTAAAACCTCAACGCCGGTGGCGCGAGCGGCTGCGGGTGCGGGTGCGACTGCGCGAGCGCCGACGGTCGTAGTCCCTAGACCGCTCATACCTATCCGACCTGGAACTACGTTCGTAGCTGCGCTCGCGACGGCGCGGCCGGTACTCTTCGGACCCGTCGCGGGCCCTACTCCTCCTACGGGATTCGTAACTGGGCGAGCGCGTACGCCTAGCCCTCTTGCTGCGACGCCTGTCCTCGGAGTCTTCTCTGTATTTGTCCTTGTGTGACTTCTCGCGGACGTCCCTACTGCGCGAGGATTTGTGCGAGCGTTCGTCGTCCTTGCGCCTGGATTTGCGGTCGTGCTCGACGCGCTTGGAGCGCTCCGGCTTGCGTTTGTCTTTCTTTTGTTTCTTGGATTTCTTCCGGTCGCTGTCGGTCGAGCTTTTGCGTTTGCGCTTCTTGGACTTCCTCTGTTCGACTTTGACCTCTGGTTCGCTGAGGGAGGACTCGCTGTCATCGGAGGAGGAATCTCCCTCCGAATCGCTAGAAGAGCTGGAGGTGTCCTTCTTTTTGTGGTTCTCTTTGGGAGGGCTAGGCGTGTGTTCCCGCCTAGATTTCTCCGGGATCGTGTCTAGTTTCCTGGGTCCGTCGACTTTGTCGGTAGACTTGTGGTGGTTATTCTTTTTGTCGGAGAGGCGTCGCTCCGGGATCTTTTTCGGCGTGTCGCTCTCCATAGGAGGCGGTGTGGCTGAGGATCCTGAAAAAAAGTGTTGTTGAAACGTGAAAATGGGCATTGCCGTAAATATTGACAATAAAGACAAATTCTACTTAATTTTAAAGGTATACGGTCAGTGAATAATAATAATGCTACAGTTGTAAATTAATAATATACACAGATTTCTTGTATTTTTGTGATTAAGCTGCATAGAAGAACTGTTAAATTGCATCTGTCAGTAGGTTTATTTTATCGTTGGATCGATTATACGAGTTATTTGTCTGTCGCTCCGGCTTTCACGCAACGTCATCTCGAATTTCAATCCACTTGCTCGATCAAGAGTCCACTTACTCGACCTTCGCTCAGTCGTACTGTCTGTCACAGCGCCGAGGTCCACTCGAAATTCTCTTAGCTCCAACCGCCCCGATTTTGCGCGACGTCGTCGGCTCGAACTCCAGTCTACTTGATCGATCCAGAGTCCACTTACTCGTAGGCGTAATGTCCGTTACGGAGTCGCGGTCCACTTCAGCTTCTCTCAGGTCCACGCGCCTCGATTTCGCGCGACGTCTGCTCGAATTTCAGTCCACCTGTTCGATTAAGAGCCCACTTACTCGACTGTCTCTCAGGCGTTATGTCCGTGAAAGCGTCGGGCTCCACTCCAGCTTCTCTCAGCTCCGCGCGCCGCACCTCCGCCTCGATTTCGCGCGACGTCTGCTCGAACTCCAAACGCTTCCGTTTTATCAGCTCCTGGAATGGGTTAGTTTTGGTGTGGATATGGTTTTAGGCGTATGTCTGCACAACACAACTCTAAAAAAATAACACATACTCTTAAAAAAAAAAATCATTTGAAGTGTACCTCCCCTACACCTAAATTAGGGATAAAAATAATCTCGTCTATACCATAGTGTGGGGAATTGTAGGATTGTTCGTTTAAACAATGTGGTTGAAATATGAAGCTTTAAAGCTGTCCGGTCCCCCCTCTCCCAGCTAAACGGCTGTTTGCAAAAACGTGAAAAAATTCAGGGCTGTAGCACATATAATGAATTTGAAAGGAAAACTGTCACGGCTAAGAAGGCTTTACAAGTTAACGAGAAGTAGTCGACAACTTACAAAAGAAAAATTTCGTACAAAATCAATTGAAAATTACTTTAATAATAGGGGTTAAAGTATGAAATTGCCGTTTTATTGCAATAGGTTCTTTGAATTGACATAGAATCTTCATGGTTTGAGGTTTTCGAATGAAACTTTTTTCAAATGGTTTCTATGATGTTCTTTTTTTTAAAAATGTGAAACATTTGAATATCGACTTTCAATTGTTTTTGTTATTCAATTTAGACAAGAAAGATGGATACTGCGAAAATTCGAGTGATTTTTGAATACTGTTGTGGCATTTGACCTGGGGTCAGCCATTGCATTTTTCTTTTCCGGTTATCATAAAGAATCCACTATTCATCACATGTTACAATTCGATCCAATATTCCTTCATTTCTGTACCGGTTCAACAAGGCAACACAAGTTTCAACACGCGTTTCTTTCTGCAGATCAGTCAAATCATGAGGCACCCATTTTTCGTATTTTTTTATTTTATTGATTTGACGCAAGTGAGTCAATATTGTGGGTAAGGTAACGTTAAACCATGCCGCTAATTCCTGGGTAGTTTGACTAGGGTCGGCTTCCACTATCTCTCTTAATTCATCGTTATTCACCTGTGTGGGCGGTCTTCCTCGTGGCTCGTTCTTTAAGTCGAAATTTCCATCACGAAAGCGTTTAAACCAAAATCGCACGGTGCGTTCATTAGTAGACCCCTCTCCAAACGCAGCATTGATATTGCGGGCTGTTTCTGCCGCGTTAGTTCCGCGTCGGAACTCGTATTAAAAAATCACTCGAATTTTCGCAGTATCCATCTTTCTTGTCTAAATTGAATAACAAAAACAATTGAAAGTCGATATTCAAATGTTTCACATCTTTTAAAAAAAGAACATCATAGAAACCATTTGAAAAAAGTTTCATTCGAAAACCTCAAACCATGAAGATTCTACTATGTCAATTCAAAGAACCTATTGCAATAAAACGGCAATTTCATACTTTAACCCCTAATAAATTGTTAGTTGTGTAACGCAATCACGAAACCCCTCCTTCTACGGAACCCTACACTGCGTGTGGCTCAACACGCACCTGTCCAGTTCTATCTCTCTTGCAGAAAAAGTGCACCTTATGAACGTCTGCAGAAGGTCGTCAGTAGGGTTGCCATATGGACGTGTCCTCCTTTTTAGTCGTGTCCGGCCAATATTTACAAGTCCGGCCTACCCGGCTTTTAGTCTAACGATGAAAGCGCAGACACACGTAAGACTCGATACAGGTTTTTTACATTAAAAAGCAATGTGTCAATCCTTCAGGGACAAATTTCCGCCTAAATGGACCTGAGTCCGGCTTTTCTATTTTTGGGTCTGGCAACCCTGGTCAGGAGGGTATGTTTACCTGCAGCTGATTGTCAGTTATTTCCCTGGGCTCGTCTTCACCGTCGCTCTCCTCGCTGCTACTCTCGTAAGCGCCGAGACCTGCACACACACAAAGCGGCGATAGTACGAGCTTACACACACACCCACGGCAAGGCCGAAGACTAGACACTTCAAGCGTTCCAGGTAACAATTCGGTGGAATAAAGTAAACAACGGTTGGTAAATAGATTCGAGCGCGTCTCGTCTAGACCCTGAAATGTTAGACTTTGCAATTAGGTTTTAAAGTAGTTGTGATTTGGACGATTTTCCAATTAGGTGTATGTCTATTCATGGCTTATTTTATTTTTAGGTGAATTGGTAACAGCGGTATTAAGAGAATGTTACGCTTGAACTGCCTGTCGATAGAACACATCAATGTTAACAGACTTCGTAGAGCCTAACGACACTTAGTAAATGGAATTCAAATCTTACCAATTTTTATAATCCACTACACACAACGTATATTTTCGTACATTGCCAATATAATTTTTAATGCCTGTTAGTATCATTGCATATTTTGTACAGCTGAAATTGAGAAATCATGACAAAGTACATGGTTGCTTCTTCAATTTAGTTCCAAAACCAAGACCTGAGCACCATGCACATTATCGGGGGACGCACCAATATTGCCGGCATACTCGATTCTATTCATTCTTTAGCGAACAACAGTAACAACTATCAACTGATCCAAAGAACAAGAAAATCAACAAATGTTCTATTGAATAAACAGATTACAAATACCCTTATCGCTTCCGTTGCGCCCGCAATAGGTTTACAGATACGACAGTGCGATAGTGGTGCGTCAGGGTGAACGTGGGGGTGACAACTTACCGAGCCCACTGGCGATAGAAGCTAGAGCCTTCGAGTTGCTTGCCTTCATAGCGTTGAGACGCGATGCTTTTACCATATAAATAAAACCAACATTAATATAACAACACACCAATGTATTCAGTGCAATCTGTTGAGCTCATCTGAAAGAAGACTTTATTAGAGAACGTAGTTAAAAGGACACTTCTCTGTCGACACTGTAATCTAATACACATGGGTGAAACACGGGTCTTGAAAAACGTCAAGTGCACGCCGGATAAAACACTAGATCGGCTGTCTTTTAAGAAACTTAAAAGCTTATCCTCTTACCATAAAAGTTTTCCTCTTAGCGTAAAATTTTCTCTGAGCAATTGCTCTTTTGAAAACTAAAAGTTGGACAATGTTTAAGTTACATAAAGAGCGAACTTAACAAATCTTTTGTGGTAAGTTGGTTACTTGTGAATGTAACATTACTATGCCTAAAATTACAATCAAAACAATTTACATTTGTATGGAAGGGAGCATCTCAAACTGGGATTAAAATAGTTGCTCTATTTGACCAGCCTATCTAGTGTATTTTTAGACTGGATCGCATAAAAACATCATGTCACATTTATAGGAATCATTCTGTTTATCAATACAAACGACATAATGCTTTGGGACTTTGGAATTGCAAAAATCTAATAGTAAACAGGAAATCATTCCTCGAGCTCGATTTTGTACAACATAGACATTTATTTAGCAATTTAAAGGCCGGTCCTGGATTAAAAATGGTCTGCATTGATGAACAAAACACATCCTTAAATCATGGCAGGACATTTCTACAAAACCCTGCATTGGTACATCAAATCACACCAAATACAATCCAATTGAAACCCCATCTCATCTATAGATTTGCAATCTAATTAAAAATATCACAAAAACATCACAGTTTTCGAAGCCGGCTTTGTCTCTACTCTCCACGGTTAACGGATCTCTACAGATCAGAGATAGAGCGGTTTGGACTCAGACAAAATCCACAACTGAATCCGGTGTAACATTTATCACAGTTTCGTCTGCACATCAGTCAGTGGACGGTCGTGGTACGGACCAGGGGGAGGCCAGTATAAGTGTTAGTACCTTGTGCGGCGGTATACCGGGCCAACTCCTCCTGGCTCACCGTATGGATCTCCCGGTCTGTCACCTCTAGCAGGATCTCTGTGAGCGAGCGCCGGACCGCGAGCATCTAATGGGAAAAGTTATGCAGCTTAAGAACTGGCCAAGTGCGACTTATACTGAATGAAAAAAAAAAAACATTATATTAAATGAGTTTAGATTTATAATAATGTAAATTATAATATAATGTTTTTTTTTCACTCAGTTCGGAAATACCGGTGTAAGTCTGATTCACACCTATATCCTTCAGTGAAAATTATTGTTTTTTTTTTTCTCTGACCGGATTATTGTTTTTGAGACAGAGAAACATAAAGCAGCTGTAGGGCACAGGTCTTCTCTCAGGGAGAGAGTATGGGCTTAATCACCACGCGTGCCCACCGTGGATCGGCGATTTTAAGCGCTGAGGTATATGAATAGCTCAGACACTCAGGTTTCCTCACGATGTTTTCGTTCACCGTTGGCAAGTGGTATTGCTACTATAACTTCACAAATGTACATAACTTAGAAAACAAAGTCATAGGTACATCAGATACACTGGGAATCGAACCTGGGTCTCTCGTTTCCGAGTCCAATTCTATCCACTGGGCTACCGCGCTATAAATATAAATAAATAATTATAAAGTCTTTCGTGCCCAACTATCTGCACTCGTGAGGACTTGGACTTGAAGTTCCTAGTACACAAGAGAAATGTAAGGGAAATCTACCTCCTGGATTTCCTTCAATCGCTTCTAACCACACCCAAGGCATGAGGTCTTAGATAACTGGGAAACCCTCACCACTTCTTGCATAATCTCCTCCTTGGACTTCCGTATGAGCGGCGGGGGCGAAGGCTCCCGTATCCGGGGCGGCGAGGGAGCCTCGGCGAGCGCCTGCGCTGGCTCGTCGTCTGCCGGTAACTCCTTGTCAGACTCCTCGGCTTCGGAGTCCGACTCCTGCAAGGGAGTTGTGGGTTAGATCTGAGGGGTTGTTTCACAAAAAAATCCCACGGAAAAATATTAAATTTCTGGACTTTCCATCCAGAAACCAGGCATTCATTTGATGGAAGCATAGCTAAGCTCGATGGACTGTAGAATTTTTTATCTAATGTATCCAAGTCGTAAATAAAAACAAAGGGGTTTGAGGAGAGTATAGCTCAAAGTTGCTGTGCCGAATGGGCACAAATATTTGCCGAATATTGGGACCTTACACAATCGATGTTCATGGAGGATCAATATCGCTTAATCATCGAAATTAACCACAACAGTTTATGAACATTTTTTTCTTTTCTACCTATGTTTCTAGGGTACAAGTACAAACATATGAAGCACAGAACGAAGGAAAAGGCGACGCGGTTAAGCTAATATAACAGGGTTCCGTCGCCAGTTAAATAAAGTCAAGTAAAATCTGGTGGTGAGTGTTTCTTTGTTAGCTTCTTCTCCATGTAATCTAATAATTGTGAATATCTTAACCAGTCCATTATTATTGCCAGTCACTTTTCTCGTCATTGGTTCTTACTTAAAAAAAAACCATTGTAATAAAGAAAAGATATTTATTATTTCCTATATGTAGTTAAACATTTTTTTCTGCCGTGCACATAACATAACTTAAAAATTGCTTCTAAAGATTGATTTTCACTTACACTAAGTAATCGTAACACGTTATTTATTCAGTATATTCAGGAAATATGTTTGTTTTTTAATTATATTTCAGTACAGATAGATAGTAGGTAGATACATTTTTCCCGTGTGGTGAAAATATCATTCGGTGTGAAAATCGACTAAGAAATTTCCGCATAGTAAAATGAAAAAATGGGGCCAAAAAGGAATGGAAATTAAAATACTAGAGAAAATTAATTTCGGGGGATTAACCGCTCCATTTCCTTCCGTGGATGTCGTAGAAGGCGACTAAGGAAATACATTACCAGGAGACGGGCAGCAAGCAGCGTCTTCCTGAGATTCCAACCGCATACTGCGATCGCCAACCCGCCAGCCAAGCGTGGCGATTATGGCGAAACACTTCACGGTTAGGAAAACCATGAGGGAGGCCTGTGTCCTGCAGTGGGCGTCAAATGGCTGATGATGATTAACCGCTACAGTCATTTCTTGGACTTAACGATCGTAATATAATCATAAGAAAATGCACCATAACTTCAAGATTTCACTTACAAATTTACTCTTAGGAGGTAGCACGGGTTCGCCTGTAGACTCTGCCTTCATTCTGGCTAGCTCCTCCTCTTCAAGCCTTTTCTTTTCTGCCTCAGCCAGTTCCCTAGCTTTCTTCTCTTCCTCGCGTTCTATTGCCTTCTGTTTTTCGCGCTCCATTTTCTCTAAGCCTGGTCGGGGATAATCCAAGAGTTAGGGCAATATGTTATGAAAGTGTCTAACACAGGTGGCGAAATGTTAGTTTGAAAGTGTGGCGATTCTTAAACTTTAGCCCCAGTACAAATAATTATATTTGGTAAATAATACAATTAATTAGCAGAGAGATAAAGCTCATATGTATTTCGATAGACAGATAAAAATGGATTGACTATTATAAGAATATTTAAATAAATGTCAAGTGTTTAGATTGCCAGTTACTGTAAAAAGAGATTTTCAACACCTCCCCGCAATGTAAACACCCTATTAAAGTAATACACCAATATGAAAATAACACACACTATAAATATAACACACACTCCAGAGTCTTCAGGTAAACTAACTACTTACTATCAAACAAGCTTAACAAAAACAAGAGACAGATGACACATTATGTTAGACCTAAACCCTTAGAAAATTTTACAAGTTTAAGTTTAGGCAGAAGTTTTGTTAAGGCGTCTGCAATGTTTTCATTAGATGATATGAAACTAATACTAAGTAGTTTGTCTAGTAGCTTTTCGCGAATGAAGTGATATCTGACATCGATATGCTTTGTGCGTGCGTGAAATGTGTTACTTTTGGTGAGTTTTATAGCGCTTTGATTATCACAGTTAACTGTGATTGGATGAACTACTCCGAGGATTTCAGAAGCAAGACATTTGAGGTAGATTGCCTCTTTGCAAGCCTCCCCGATAGCCATGTATTCGGCTTCAGTAGTTGACAAGGCAACCGTTCGCTGTTTGCGGGATTCCCAAGAGACGGCTCCGCCGCACATCTTGAACACAAAGCCCGTGTATGACCTTCGGTCAATGATATTGTTGCCATAGTCTGCATCAGCGTAGCCAACTATGTCCTCACTTTCTTTTTTGTCGAAAGTAAGTTTAAGATTTTTGGTACCCTTTAGGTACCTCAGTACTCGTTTAGCAGCCTTAAAGTGTACCTCCCCGTAATGTGCATTAAATTGGCTTAAAAAGGAGACTGCATGCGATATGTCCGGTCTCGTACCAATGGAAATGTACATTAGACTGCCTATAAGCTGCTGGTAGGGTAAGTTCAAGTTTTCGTCTTCTACTCCGGTTGGATGTATAAGTTTAATACCAGGTTCCAATGGAGTAGTGGTAGAAATTGCGTCAACCATATTGAATTTATCTAGTAAAGATTCAATATATTTGGTTTGGTCAAGCGTAATAGTACCTTTCTTGATATCTTGATGAACTCGCATTCCTAAGCAATCTTTGCATGCGCCCAAATCTTTGATTTTAAATATCTTGCTTAGTTCGGATTTGAAATTTTCTTTCATTAAATCATTATTTGAGACAATGAAGAAGTCATCGACGAACACAGCTACTAGTAGGAGATCGTTATCATTCCTTTTGTAGTAGATACAGTGTTCAGTTTGCGTCTGTTTCATTGATAAGGTAGTCAAGGCCTCTGACAGTTTTAAGTTCCATTGTCGTGGCGCTTGTTTAAGTCCGTACAATGACTTTTTTAGTAAACAAACCTTCTGTTTATGATCAGTCATAAATCCTTCCGGTTGCTCCATGTATATCTCTTCTTCGAGATCATCGTTTAAGAAGGCTGTTTCCACATCAAGGTGGTCTACTTGTAAGCCTTTCTTAGCGGCAAATGCCATAAGAAGCCTGATAGACGAAAGCCGAGCAACTGGAGAAAAAGTTTCCCCATAGTCAACACCATAGACTTGTGTGAAGCCTTTAGCTACAAGTCTTGCTTTGTATTTGACTATTTCTCCGCTCGTATTTTTCTTCAACTTGAAAACCCATTTACTTTTGATAGGTTTCCTGTCTTTAGGTCTATCTACCAAAACCCATGTGCCATGTTTCATAAGTGAGTTATATTCTGATTTCATGGCTTCTAACCATTCTTCCTTATTCTGATCTTCCATGGCTGATTTAAATGTTTCAGGTTCGTTGGAAGTCAGGTACAGAGAGTCGTATGCGTTTTGACAAAAACGAACTGGGGGATGACGCTCTCTGGTGGGATATCGCCTCTCATTTTGAGCATTTTGTGGTGATTCTGCAGGGACAGGATTAGTTTCTGCGTCCGTAAATACTTCTTGAGTTTCCTGTTCAAGGTCTGCAGATTCCACATTGGCTGGTTGTTGAGGAATATTGTCTTCTTCACCATCGGGTTGTGACGATGAAGACTGTACGGAAGTTGGTATTGTAGTAGGAATGTTAATAAAATTTGGAGCTAGTTCTTCTTGAACGATTTGCTGATCTTGCGTGTATTCAGTATAGGCACGATCTTCAATAAAAGCGACATCTCTGGCTACTATAGTCACACGAGGGTTCTGGGGATCAATAAGGCGGTAACCCTTACTTTCCGTGCTGTAACCGACAAAGATATACTGCTTAGTCTTTGAGTCAAGTTTAGCTCGTTTTTCTTTGGGAATAAGCACGTGAGCTTCACACCCGAATACTCGTAGGTGTGATAAATCAACTTTCTTCCCAGACCATAATTCCTCTGGGATTTTTCCACGTAGCGCTTGAGTTGGGGAATGATTTTTCAAGTAAATAGCAGTGTTGACTGCTTCACCCCAATAGGCTTTAGGTAAATTAGAGTCGTATAACATAGACCTAGCTTTTTCTATGATTGTTCTATTGACTCTCTCAGCTTTAGAGTTGTGCTGAGGAGTGTACGGGACTGTAGTTTGGTGAATAATCCCACACCGTTTCATGAAGTCGATCATTTGTGTGTTGACATACTCACGGCCGTTATCTGAGCGTAAGATTTTCAACTTTTCACCTGTTTGATTCTCTACCAGGTTTTTGAATTCTTGAAACTTAGTAAAAACTTCGCTCTTACATTTCAGAAAGTATCCAAAAGTTTTACGGGTATAGTCGTCTGTAAATGTAAGAAGATATAGAGCACCTCCAAATGAATGCGTACTCATTGGTCCGCATAAATCAGAATGGACTAATTCTAACTTTTTGGTACATTCTGAAGTAGACTTTTTAAATGGCTTTTTTGACATTTTGCCTTGTAGGCATGACACGCATGTGTCAAACTTGTCAGTGTAATGTATGCCCTTATTTTCATTTCGAAGAATGTTCATGGCGTTAAGATGTAGATGAGCCAAGCGCCTGTGCCATAATAATGCATTATTATTGCTAGCTGACATGTAAGCTTGAGGATCTTGAGGTAGATCCAGCTTGTACATACCATTGTGATTGCACCCGGTTGCTACTACGAAGCCAGAAAGTTTACATTGGTCTTTTAATAGTATAGTAGCACCCTTTTGTGAAAACACAACTACGTAACCATCTTTGACTAGGCTACTTACAGATAATAAGTTTTGACCTACTTTAGGAACGTACAGAACATCCGAAAAATGATTTATAGGGCTAGAATTAGGGAGCTTGACAGTACCTTTACCCTCTGCATAAATAGTTTCATTGTTGGCAACGTTGATGGGCTTGATAAGTGGGTTAAGAACCTCAAACCAGTCCCGTCGGTTGCTCATGTGAGAACTAGCGCCAGAGTCGACAAGGAAGTAGGGTGTGTCTGTAGTGGGAGAGGAATGAGTTAAAGATGATAAAAGTGTAACCTCAGCTGTATAATTTGACGCCTGAACAGACTCAGATTGTTTGTTTGAAATGTCACTTAAACGCTTTCTGCAAACAGAGAAATGATGGTTAGGTCTCTTGCAATAAGTACAGAAGATGGTCTTCTTGGGGTCCGATGACTTGGAGGACGACGGTGGCAATGATGAGGAGACAAGTGCATTTTGTTCGTCATTTGACGGTCGCTCCACTTCTTGTAGAAGCTTCATTGCCACTGCATCACCTGTTATCGGAGCTCCAGAGTGTTCGAGAGCCATTACAAGCGGTTTGTATTCATCAGTTAAGCCTGCTAACATAATGACACCGATGAACTCTTCATCTACTGCTGCATCAATAGCTATAAGTTGTTGCTGGGTGTCTCTTATCTTATTAATGTAGTCCTCTATGTTCCTACTTGTACTGAGCTTTGCTCCGAAAAGTTTCTTGAGAAGATCTAGTCTTCGTGATAATCCACTATCTCATACCGCTTTTGAAGTACATCCCACGCCTCTTTAGCAGTTTTGGCACACGAAACTGCTGAAAAAAGTGATTCAGTAACACTGAGACAGATTTTCGCTCTTGCTTGTTCGTCCCGTCTCTCGAAGATTGCTTGCGGTACTTGTGCTTGGAAAGCTTCTGGTCTTGCAATGGTATCCCAAAGGCCGCAGTCAATGAGAAACATTTTGATACCAAAGTTCCAAGCATTGTAGTTGGATCTTCCTTCCAGACGAGGGATTGTGGCTGGTACACCCGGAGCCACACTGCTGAGCGTTATCTGTTGTTCACTTGTAGAAGTCGTAGGGGCATTAGGAGCATTATGGGCTTCCATAACCAATTATATTTGGTAAATAACACAATTAATTAGCAGAGAGATAAAGCTCATATGTATTTCGATAGACAGATAAAAATGGATTGACTATTATAAGAATATTTAAATAAATGTCAAGTGTTTAGATTGCCAGTTACTGTAAAAAGAGATTTTCAACACAAATAAACTCAAAATAAAAGTTACAAGGTTCATAAATTCAGAAATAAGACAAGTTTAAAAAATGTTACCCAGTAATTGGCCTACATTTATAACCTAAATACTTTGTAAAATAAATAAAAAAAAAGAAAAATATTTTTTTTTAGGTGCTAATTACACCGCTATTTATGAAAAGTTATGGAACTTATAATATGGAACTAAAAAACATTATTATTGTTATTAATATGTGAATTACTGTACTTACCTTCCCTGATCCAAGCTGGGAGCTGTCTCCTTTTGGCTGCGTCTAGGGTGGCGGAGGGCATAGTAGTAATTGCTTCCATCAGAGGTGGGATTGGGGCCTTTTCTCTATGGGTTATACTCCTGTAAGACAAAGTATGATTAGATCAAAACAAATAAACCTACCCAGTTCGGGAGGCTACACTTTATCTGTAGAATGTATGTGTGAATTTAATTAAATTTCAGTGACAACATGTTTCGTGTTTCACATTGATACGGTTCAGGTTGATATTTTATGATCGCCAACCCTTTGCCCAACATAGTGACTTGAAAATCCCTTTCAATCTTGGCAGTGTGTGATCTTAGACTGATGATAAGTAAGTTTATGTAACTGACAAACATTTTATTAGAAGGCATAGGCAAAAGACTCAAGTATAATTCGATTTTGTAGCTAAATAACAAGAGTCTTAAGTAAAGCCCACATTATCAAATTTTATCCAAGCAATTTCTGTAACATTGGTACTAGTAAAAACATACATGCCGCTGTCAAAGAATAAAACGGCAATAGACTGTGCGTGATTTGACTGTGTAGAATAAATATTATGGTTATTAAAATTCTTTACTGCACTTAGCGAACTTAATGCCAAAAACATAAAAACTATCTGAGCCTGATTGCCTGAATGAGGATGGTTGAGAACAGATAGAAGTGGGGTGCCTAGAGGAGGCCTAAGTCTAGCAGTGGACAAGTATGGGGTGATTGACTGAGTGATTGTATAGAAAAGAGTCCTCACCTATTGTTCCTGTGCGACCGACTGGAGGTGCTCTTCGACTCCCTATTCTTGCTCTTGGACCGTCGGCTGCTGCTGCTGCCCCTGCTAGTGGCCGCTGGTGCTTGCTCAGTCTGCTGTGCAGTCCAGTAGCCATGCTGGAAAGTGGGGCCAGCACCCGTTGCATAGCTGAAGAGAATGATAGATTGGTCAAAGCGAGTCATGCATTTTTGTGCAGTTTGCTTGAAACTGCTGTTATGTTTGATATTCCATCTCACTTGCACATTGTAGCATAAGTAATGTACATTGAATTGACATAATAAACTATGAATTGTACTTTAATAAAATGCAAGCCAGATGTAAAAGATGACAATACGTGCTATGCAAGAACGTTTCAAACATCCTTGGTGCTATGGTGTGGGTATCTGACAGGATTGTCTGTACAGTTGAAATGTACAGGTAAATCGTAACATATAGGTGTTGAACTATAAATTTGAAACTGGTTTAGAGGTCATTCTATCCACCAACAATGAACAACTTTTGTGCTAATTTGGTAAACAAAAAATTAAAGGTCTTCTTTTTCACAAAATAAGTAACTTGTTCAAAATTATGTTAAGTTTAAAAAAAAAAACAAAAGTTGTTCAATATGAGTTCAATCACCAGAGACGGAGAGGATCCAATTGGTTTTTTTGACAAACAAGTGTTCCATTTTTTTTACAGACTATTAACAAAATGTACTAGAAAACATCCTGAGAAAAACTGAGTGAGGTTCACACTTCATACATTTTAGCTCTTGAAATCGCCACACCACTGAGTATTATAATCACCATGCAAGCACATCTGGGCGGCTGTGCTCTGCAGTGGATAATGATGAAAGAAAATTTACCTGGCAGGATTACCATCTGTGGAAACTGCATATCCATCCATCAAGGGCATGGCCATGTTGCTTCCCATATTGCCCATTGTAGGATCCACACCCCAACCTAAGAGAAAAGTGGTTAATGAAAAATCAGCCAAGTGCGATTTGGGCTTGCAAAAAGCCAAACAACATCTAACAGTATCACTAATTTTTTCTATTCACTTCAGGACCCTTGTGGGTCTGAATTTTTTTCTATTCACTTCAGTGAGTGCCACACATATACACTTGGTCGGAATAGGTGACTGTATAAATGATGTAAGCCCTACTATTTAATGAGTTTAATTCCCTACCATTGATCGCAGTTTTTCATTTCCTGGTACATTGTGACGAGCTGACCAATTGGTGGTCTTATTAAGAACAATTATTTCCTCCAGTCAACCTTTTATCAGGAAATATTCAAAACGTATGCTGTTGAATATTTGATGATATCTGGATAGCGGCATGCGATAATGTCGTTAATAGCATCCTTGCTTCTCTACAAATGGCCTTTATTCAATATTCAATACTAACCCCACTGATTCCAGTTGTTTCCCCACGGGTTGGCAGCAGTGGTCCACTGATCGCCGACTGGCTCCATTTCATTTGAGTCATTATTCCCAACGTCAGGATTCTCAACCTCCATCGGAGCTTCGCCTTCTTCGACATCAGGTTTCGAGACTGGAGGCACTGCGGCGACAATCGCCGCGGCCTCCTTCATGGCGATCCATTGCTGGGCTAAAGCTGCCCAATCCACGTTGCTGCAGTCGATATTTTGATAAGCATTCGGGTTGAGAGCCCACTGCGTTGGGTACGCAGGATTTATGGCATCTTTCCCACCGAACATGTTTGCCATTTTGCCGGTGGTCTTGATGTCCAATGTAAGTAAACCAGTTTTGGAAGATGTTCTTAAAGTTCTAAGCACAGAAAATGCATTGCTTATGGTTAATTAGTGGGAAGTATTGGAAAATTTACAGAATTGCACACACGATTCGGCACTTTTTTCACAACTGTTTTTTTTTTCTCGGCTTTGTCAGTCGGTGTTGCCTGAGAAAATAAACGGTGCTGCCACTTCTCAAAATCAAGTTGCCATCGTCATAGTTTTTGGATTGACTAGTGCTCTGTGGCACAGAGAATAGCTCTGTGGTGGCCACCATGGAACCTCCCACCAATGGTGCCCACCACAAAGCAATAGTGCTTACCATAGAACAACACTCACTACTAGGTACGCACTCACGATGAGGTTGTGTGTGTATGTCTATCACTCACATTGAGGTTTCTCATGTGCTTTCAGATCAAAAATTTTATGTCAATTCATATTTTCTTCAAAAAAAAGAACATAATTTTTTAACGCCATCTATCGTTTTTTTTGTACAATAAGTTTTGCTACTCGACAACAGATGACGCCCCACGCTAAAACTGTCTACTTCAGTGGGACTCCTGTCGCGAAAAGTGGGTCAAAGTTTTCGATTGTTATCGATTTTCTTGTTACTAATAGGAGTGAAAATACAGTCTTTTATTAGAAAAGCCTGTCAGAACTTACGACTAAATATTTGTGCTGTGTTTACCGGATTTTAGCTTGAGGGGTGTCGTTATATAGATTCGTCTCACCTGTGAGAGTGCCATTTTAATAAAAATAATAACTTCTCCACAACACAATCACAGGTCCTGATCCCAGACTAGGATACCCTGTACTATGGCAACCAGGCCAGAAACATGGAAAAACACCTACTCTGAGGCCTTTGTACAAATCAAGTACGGCGGCTTCCAGTGGAAATCGAACCCACGACCGCCTCTTTGGTAGTCAAGCGCTGGACCAACGAGCCTCCTAAGAGGCCCTATGAGGTTCACTAGCGCGACCAATGGAAAAAAAAAAAATCTTTTATCGCAGAAATTTTTTGGAAAAAGTGTCAAATCAATCTCTCTATCTTGAGTACTTAGTTATTTTGTAAAAACGGTCTGTATAACAAGATAATTATGATGTTCTTTTCATTGGTGACGCTAATGGCTAGCTCTCCTTAAGGGAATCACTTCGAGGTACACCGACGTTTGTTTGCGACGACGGTGAAGCGTTTGGAGTCCGAGGTGGCTGGGTGCCGTACATCACTGTATGGTACCCGGCTGCCTTCGACTCTATATGCCTCACATGCTCTCTTCACGATTGTTTTGTTTTTATTTTTGTTTTTTTGACGTTCGTGTATTTTCTTTGTGTACCTTCGTGTTTACTTTGTGTTTATGTGACAATTCAAATAAATGCCTTCCTTCTTTCTTTCTTTCAACGGGTTTTTCGAGTTCCGAAGTCGACAAGGAACCCTTATAGTTTCGCCATGTTTGTCTGTCCGTCTGTCTGTTCACGGCCTATCTCAGAGAAGATTAGTACGAGAAGGCTGAAATTTGGCATATAAATACATATTAATCACGCCGACAAAACGGTACAATAAAATCTTAAACTACACCTTAATTAGGGATGCATTTTCTCGCCCACACCATAGTGCAGGGTATTATATCGTTGGATTGTTCGTTTAAAAATATTGTGCGTTCATTTTCAAGAGAATATTTTTTTATTTAGGGTTCCGTTTGCGAAATATTAAGCTTTAAGGCGCAAGTTTTTGTCTTAGCAGGGCGATCCTGGTTACACGTTTCATTGTAGAATCGTCAAAAATTTCAGGATAGTAGCACATATAATTAACTTAAAAGGAAAACTATCACGGGTAAGTAGGCTTTATAAGTTAACGAGTAATAGGCGACCAACTTATCACATGAAAACTTCGTACAAAATCCACCGAACATTACCTTGATGAAGTTGTTGGTTCTGTAAAGCAGATAAAACCCCCTATTACTACGGAACCCTACACTGCGCGTGGCCCGAACCGCACTTGGACGGTTTTTGATGCAGAGTAAGAGATGAGAGTGGCAATTATGCTCAAAAAAGCAAGAACATACTTCTCATTGTTAGCTTAATTCCGGATTCACTAACCATGAGTAAGCTGTGCGAATCAGAGCGAAACCTGGTTGGTCTCTTCCGACAAAAAAATCAAGTAAGTGAATCCCGAATTAGCTAATAATGTATAATGCTCACGAAAGTTTTAAAACATACTTCCTATTAGTAGGCAATAGTAACTAGTAAGTAAATGACATATCTCTTTAATTTTTAGGGTTCCGTACCCAAAGAGTTAGGGACTCTATTACTAAGACTCCGCTGCCCGTCCGTCCGTCCGTCCGTCTGTCCGTCTGTATTTGTATACTGTATTTCATGAACCGTGAGGGATAGACAGTTGAATTTTCACAGACGATGTGTTTCTGTTGCCACTATGACAACAAATTCTAAAAACAGAATAAAATAAATATTTAAAGGGGGCTTTCATACGACAAACGCTTTTTGTGATGTGCGTGATTTTATGCCGTTTTTTGCTCGATATTAATAGCAGGAAAAGGTATGGAATCCTTCGAGCATGAGTCCGACTCGGACTTGGCCAGTTTTTATAAATTTTTGAGGTTTCATGTTTTTTAATATTGTTTTTAGTTTGTAATAAAAATTATAAATGTTATTTGGAGTAACATAACATTTTAATCTTTAGCTATACACTGATAGTTACTTTGTGGCCAAATAGGGGGCACATAGTGCTTATAGTTGTCAACACATCGTGAGGAAACCTGAGTGTCTGAGGTGTTCACATACCTCAGCGCTTCAAATCGCCAATGCGCGGAGGGCACGGGCACGCGTGTTGGTTAAGCCCATATCTACTAATCGTCCTCCTATTATTATTATTATTATACTTTATCGCTTACGAAACGTTTAACAGGACATTACATAATATTGTGTTCCATTTCAACCTTTGGTTTGGAATTGTACGATGTAATGTTAGATTTAACATTCTAGGAAGCGAAGTGGTGGGAAGTATTTATAGTAGCGTTGCGAAAAAACCTCATAAGTGCGAGTCGGACTCGCTCACCGAGAATTCCGTACAAATCTGTAGATACTTGCATATTATAAATACGAGTATTAGTTCAGGAATCGAGTCTCGCAGTTTTTCCGAGCTTTCCCGAACTTCAAAGACTATTGCTTTTATGATTTAATTACAAATGTATAGTTTCAGGTTTTTCCCTGAACTTATTTATTTATTTAATACTTTTATTGAACTTAACGTACTTGTAGTGTAAGACGATATTACTTGCCAATTTGACAGACAGACGGCGAAGGGTGAGTCGTACTCGCGTACCGAGGGTTCAGTACAATATCTCTGTATCACGGAGAGGGAAGCATTTGCTATCTACCTGTTATGAGCTTGAAAATGATTGGTTATTCGTTAATTTAGTGACAATTTCCTAAAATTGTAAGAGAATTGCTTAATTAATGAACACCTAAAATACAATAATGCCCGACATTTTCTTTTATGTAGGCTATACAGGGCCTCCCTCAGCTATGCCACATGGAGGGAAAGTACCTTGAATATTGTAGATGGTACATTTTACTGAAAGGCGACATTATTTTAATTTAAAAAAACAATTTAAACTGCATTCATAGATTATTAAATAATTACATGGTTGAACCGCGAATCGAACCCGCTACACGAGAAAAAAAATTACCCTGTAGCGTTATCATACCGATCGAAAGGCTTCATCAAAAGGATTATTTTTTGCTAAATAACATATTGTCAGAAATGAAAGGAAGACCATGAATTTTAAAATTTTTAATTCAAAGTTAATCAATTTAATTTATCGAATTCTCAAAATGAGTCCCATTCTGTTGAATACAAAGTCGCACTCTTTTGATTATTTCGCTCCCTGACGATTTTTTGATCATGTTGTGGTGGATATTTAGAATAATACGTCTAAGTTCTGCTTGTAGCTCGTGGACACTTTGATACTGGTTCTTGTAAACAAAATTTTTTAAATAATATCTTCTTTCAGTAAAATGTTCTATCTACATTATTCAAGGTACTTTCCCTCCATGTGGCATAGCCGTGGGACGCCCTGTCCTATTCGTCCCACTGCAGGGCGTAGGCCTTCTCTTAGAGAGAGAGTATGGGCTTCATTATCACGAGTGCCCACCGCGGATTGGCAATTTCAAGCGCTGAGGTAAAACTCCGTCAAATAACTTGACTAAATGACTTTGACTCTCTTGAAAGTGAAGGAAAACCTCGTGATGAAACCCGCTTGGTTGGCTCCACACGTCGTATTGACTTACATTTCCTGTGGGCTAGGCCGACTAAGCTGTCAGGATGGTATAGGTCAAGTCTACTAGATCTAAAAACAATGTCCCAGGCACTGCAGCGTCCGAGTGGTCCCTTCATGCATCTAGTATGAGTGAAAGTGCCACTGGACGCTGTATAAATAATCTCATTGCGGAGATGCAAAAGGCCAAAGTTTCTTTTCTCTTGAACGTGTTTCGGGGTCTCATTGGCAGGGGACGTGAATTTTGACGAATTTTTGAGTTTTTCGCATTTGACTCAAGTTAACATTATAATTAAAAACATTTTGTTTTTATGTGTCTATCGCAAAGTTCTTCTGAATGCGCGGATTTTTGGTCTGGTTATCAGCCGGACATTATACTAAATTGAAATGTAGATTTATTTGAAAATAAGTATTCTCAGAATTGGGTGCTTGCGGGTTGAAAAACAAATTGAAATCAATGATTTTACTTAAAATATTAATTTAATGTCCATCATCAGTTTTTATTGTTATCGTGGAGCATTCATTCATCTCTCCTTAAATCTAACATACAACACAAGTCATTTACACAACAAGTTTCAACCAAATCTCAAACAATTACACAAGTTACGAGTAACTACAATTTTAAACAGTATAAACAATTTCATAGGCTGACAGCAAATTCGATTCGGCATAGCGTGAAATAGGTTCTATTTCAAAGGTAACAAAGAAAACTCTAAACGCCTTGCAGAATCGAGTGAATGCATTTATTGGTTGTCATGAAATATTATCACAAACATTGGCTACCTACCGACTTATGAGCACGGTATTCCCTTGGTCACTTCAATGTTTCCTGATGGGTGAACTTTGCAAATTGATAGCTCGGATCTAGTTTAAGTGAAACATTGAGAAATACCGGACCCATAAGTCAAGTAGAAGGCTGCAGAAGAAATTATGCCTTATGTAATTTACATACATGCTTGCAAGTGGCAGGCTTAACAAGATGTCAGTCTCGCGGGCGAAATAAAAACAGCCGGTGATTATCTTATCTCATTTGCCATTTCGCTTGTCAGTGTTTAAACATTCGGTTGTGCCGTGCTCAAATTTAACGACGTTTGACACACATGTCACTCGTCCAACTGGTATGTCGATCACTTATGCAATATATGTAAAAACTCAAGTCTTTTTCCTATATCGTGTTCCTATTTACACTGGTTCGTTTAACTTAGCGCTAGGAGTGGTTCTTCCGCGTCATGTTTTGAACTGAACGATTTGGAATTGGATTTCTTCCACTGCTCCTTTTTATGCATTAGCTTTCCTTTAGTCGCTGCTAGCTTTGCTTTGGACTTCGATACTTTGGGGGGCTTCACTTCAATCGCTTCGCTCTCGTCAAGGAGCTGCAAGGTCTCGAAAATGTTCTTCGGTTCGGAGACCACTCTTCTCGTCTCTTCGCTCACTTCGTCCAGCGTCGCATTCTTATTTGCGTAGACGACGACGAAGTGAGAATAGGCCGAGTTGGAGGGTGAGTTGATGTCGGCGAAGTCTCTGAAGTTGGCGAACTGGTCCTGGTTGTAGTTGGGTCTCGGGTTGGCAATATAGCCGACGCCTAGTGACGGTCTACCATGTCCGTTGTTGTAAAAGGAGCTGAAGCCGTCTCCAAAGTCGGGTTCCTCGTCGTTTTGCGCCGAAAACGTTCCTCCTCTAATAATGCCGAAGTTTCCAGAGCCTAAGATGGAACCCGAGCTGGCATCAACTACCGGAGCGGGGGCCGCCGCCGGCGTGTTTTGTTTTCCACTGAAGCTATCCAAATTCCTGTAGCTTCCGAAGAGTGGATAGTTTAGCAATGACCTGTAGCTGGTAGGTCTTTGGCTGTAGGCCGCCTCTGGATTGCCCAGGTTGAATCTGTAGTTGTTGGTGTGCGGCCTGGGTTCGAAGAGGTTGGCGAAGGAGGGGAAGAAGTTCTGTGAGCCTCCTACGAGCTCTATAGAGTGGTCTGTGAGGCCAGTATTGGCCGCAGTGTCGGGTTCCCCGTGCGATGAGAAGCTCGGCGGGGCGACAGCCTCCGGCACGATCTCGGAAGACTCAGCACTCAGGTCTATTGTGTCATCTGGGGACAAAGAGAAAAGTCGAGTTGTAAGAAAAATGTATAAGTATCGCTTTACACGAGACATCGAAATTGTTTTTTTGTTATCTCAAAGTGAGCTTTTAGGTAGTCGACGGCATATCACGTATAAAAGAAATATAAAAGTTGTTTTGATTAGCTATCTATCTATTAGATACTATAGTTAACCAATTTCACATAAAATGACCATGCCGTCATGCCAAAATAATATCATTGGCTTTAGCCATCTGGGCCGGCTGCTATCATAGTATTGTCCAAGATTAAAACCAAAACATATTATCGCAGCGGCTCTCAAACATTTCCACGTACATTAGATTTGTATAAACGTTCGTACAGTTTGATAGAGGCGTGGCAAAAATGCCTCTACTGAGTAATAGACTTACGTACCTACAGTTTGAAAACCACTGCAGTACCATATTGTTCGGTACACATGTAAATTCGAACGTAGGCGTGTCAGAGTGACGTCAAACAGGACTTTGATTGAGACCTTAGATTAGATTGAAAGGCGGAATGACAATTCGAACAATAGAACAAGAGTCCTACGTCACGATTTTTCTTTGTCTGACTCTGTTTCGTAGGCTTACAAGTTCACTTTCTCACATGTTAAACTTAATACATGGTGTACTCGTAATTGGATCTTCTTTTGGTGCCATCTCATATCGGAGGACGGCCATCATTGTGGTTACACTGTCTCCTGAATGCGGCAAGAGAAAGTTCTATATTTATTGAGATTTTGGGAGTCACAATGTTTTTACGCGGCAAGATCTTCTTTCTCTGAGGATTTTGCCTTACAAATAAAAAATATAATATCCGTTGAATCGTAAGCTTTAAGCCCAAAAAATTACAGTAAAAGAGGTCCAGTAGTTTTTGCGTGACTCGCGAACAAACATATAAGTAATTGAATGATATGATGTTAACGTTCTATCTATACAATACAACATTGTAAGATAGCCCACGGTTCTTCACTTTTTTTTTCTTTCGCAAAATTACCGCTCTCACGAGGGCGAGTCGCCAACGTCACATCCAGCCAGCTGCTTTGATTGATGGTGTGTGGAGTACGGAGTGCCCATTAATATTACGTAGCGATTACGTGTGTAGAGGCGGCTGTCTGCTCGACTTGCTCCTATTTGTCGCATACAAGATTGGCACAGAGTTAAATTGCATATTGTGTACCTAGTGCCGGATCGTTTTTACGAATAGAAATTTAAACTTAAGGCACGAATAGATTGATGAAACATAATATTTATAATTGGATACTCTTTAGTCCCGCTATTCCGCATATTGCACTCTCGCTACATCCTGTACATTCAACCTTAGTAGCTATGCAAGTGGACCTACCTTGCTCCTATTTGTAATAAATAACAGTGTGTGAATAAAGAACTCCTTGGTATGTCATTGTGACGTCATTACTGCTGACACTGTTCTGAGCCGACTTTGAAACGCGACTGTCTTTTGTTTCGAACTGTTAAGTTTTTTTAAAGGAAACTGTGTTCGTTGCGTCAACACAAGTTGCGGTCTGCGGTTGCCAGTATTTGCCCTCCCTGGTTTCGCCTGTTCCATATTCAATGCTGTCGACTCAGCATCGTTTTCGTTTCGTGTATACATGTAGTGTGCGCAACTTCCAAGATACGTCTTTCTCTCCCGCACAAATTCATACCTACCTAAAGTTAAATTTTATGTCCTTATTTTCATGTAGATACAAATGATAGAAAAAATGTAAAATAAACCTTACATCGGAAAACAATACGGAACTTTGCATTTTTCTGTAAGTTATTTCAAGCATTGTGTACACTTATTAAGTTATAGTACCTACTTACCGATTTATTGGAAAGGTATTTTTTTACACAAAAAGGTTACTTTTCTGTCTCTTTCAGGTAACTTTTGACAAGACCCGGCCAGCAACACTGTCCTTAGGTGCTTACCAGTTAGTAATGTAGAGCTCGGATTGATTTGAATTGCTAATGGCTGACACTTATTTGTATGTGGCAAGAACTAAGTGTTTTCTATGTACATAATACATACATACACTCACGGCTGCACTCTCTGTTCTGTGCACGCCTGTATCCCAGAGGGGTAGGCAGTGACCAGGGACTGCCACGTGCCACGATCCTGACAGATGACTTTCGCTTCCTCAACATTCATTAGTCGTTGCTTGCACGCACGCCGGTTTCGGGTGCTTTTTATCCTTTGCTAATACCTACACCCCTATTTGGTCCGCCTGGGATGTCCCTTACTGGCCCTTCCACCCATATTCGCTCGATATATTTGCTTCGTAAATCTTTCTTCCTTCATCCTCTCCACATGTCCAAACCAATGCAACATTCCTTTCTCAATTCTAGTCACTGCATTTTTTTTCAGTCCGCAACGTTCTCTAATCAAATTATTGCGTATTCTGTCATTCAAAGTAACACTAGACATACTTCTCAAGGACCTCATTTCTACTGCATTAATCCTACTTTCTTGCTTCTTTTGTCATACCAAAGTCTCGCTACTATATATAAGTGTTGGGACCAGACTCCATTATGGATAGTTTAGTATAGATGTTTTCTGAAGTTTTTTTTTTCTTTATACCAATAACTATTTACATTATGATGTTTTCTACGTTTATGAAATACTTTTTCTCTATACTCTACATAATAGGGACCTAGGACCTAGACATTTATTTTAGATCTGAAATATTATTAATGTAATATCGCTTTACTACGACGTCTACCGAGTTAGCTCAGTTCCAAACCTGCATTATGTAAGAATCCCATTATGATAATGTAATATTACATTAATTTACATAACATCTCATCATCGGTGGCACGTTCTACCGTATGTTTAATGATTAATGGTTGGTAGAATGCCCTTTGACATTGTTGTAGTAATAGAGGTATTAGATACAACAAGGGAGCGAATCAACGAAATTGAATTAACTTGCGGATGGAAGCTAGATACGCAAAGTATAACAGAAATGGTTTTTTTAGTTCTTTAGGTTTATGATAGATGATTTATAACTTGTCTAGTGGCAAATTACTAACAGGCGATTGGCGAAGAGACCACTCAGTAGAATCTCCAGCACATTAACCTTTATATTTTATTAGCAAATTCACCCGTAACGTAACACGCATGAAACCTGATAAGTTGATAAGCTGCCAACTGTACATAGCGGGGTTTTAGTGCATCAATCCATCCTAGCTTAAGCCTTGAAATAGCCAAAGTTGGGGCAGGCCTGACGACCTGGCAACCCTGTATATTTAGATTATTTTTTTAAGATATCATCTTGTTACGTAGTGTTACCGACTGCGAGCTCAAGCGGTTTATAAGAGGAGCTTATATATATAAGAGAAGCAGATATATATACTTTGGTTTTTCAAGTTTCTTTTGAAGCTTGAAGCATTTATTTATCTATTAACTGCCTCGTTGGTCTAGCAGTTCACACGCTTGTCGTGGGCTCGATTCCCACTAGAGGCCTCACAATGGCCTCAGTCTGCGTATATTTTCATGTTCGTGATGTCCTTGCCTGGTTACCACAGCATAGGTATCCTAGTTTTGGAGCAGAACAAGTGATTGTGTTGTGTGGAACCAGGATAAGTGATTGATTTATGTGGATGTTGTTATTATTATGTTGCTAACTGTATCAAATAAATCTACAATACAGGCATAAATCAATTAATCAATCAGCCCGTATTCATCCACTGCTGGACATAGGCCTCCCCCAAGGCACGCCACTTCTCTCTATCCTCAGCCATGCCGATTCAGCCACTGCCAGCGATCTGCCTCAGATCATCGGTCCAGCGAGCCGGTGGGCGTCCCACGCTGCGCTTCCCAGCTCGTGGTCTAAACTCGAGAACCTTTGCACCCCATCGACCATCGGTTCTTCGGCATATGTGACCAGCCCACTGCCACATCAGCTTGCTACTTCAGGCTATAAAGGTCACCGTTGTTCTTTGGTGGATTGTCTCATTTCTGATGTGATCCATCAAAGAGACCCCGAGCATAGCCCGCTCCATAGCACGCTGAGCGACTTTGAATCGGTGGACCAGTCCCGCCGTCAGTGTCCATGTTTCAGCTCCGTAGATCATAACTGGTAGGACGCACTGGTTGAAGATCCTTGTCTTTAGGCTCTGAAGAATAGCCGAGAAGGAAACCCGGCGCAGTTTTCAAAACAGGCACAAATAAGTCTACACAATTATTATACATACTTAAAATAGATAATGCCAAACGGAATATGAAGTGCCAATGGATGCTTAATTTCCCGCTTCTTTGTTTATTAGGTAAACTAAATTCCGATTACCTATTGCAGTATTCAAATTGGGATCGGTCAAAGATTTATTGTGAAGATTTTTGTCTAGAGCGATCTCAGGTTTAGATAAAACGGCTTCAAAACTGCGTTATTCCGTAGAGATCGAGTGCGTATTTCAAAACAATGTCGTAGGTCAGGAGAAAGTTGGCTGTCTCGAAGCTAGGGCACCATATAACACACAGTGAGATGTGAAATAACGCTTGAGATGACGTAAAGGCACGTTTACATTGTTCCCCGAGTGACTTGCAAACATACCTCGAAGAGTGAATCCACTTTACGTTGGCTTAGCGCAGTCATAAAATCAAACAAGTTAATTGCTGTCGCAATTAGATAGATGGAGAACACTTTATAAGTACCTAGCTTAAAAGGGGTTATTCCAATAATCCAAACTGGAAATCGCTGAAATTGGCTGCAAGTATTTTTTTAATTAGGCTATGATATGCGCTTGCCATAAGTGTACACACTAAGGTACGTCTTTATTTGAATAAGAAAACCGTGCAAGTGCGAGTCAGACTCGCCCACCGAGGGTTCCGTACAAATTTGTAGGTACTTACAGATTATCGAGTCGAATCGAATCGAGTCACCAGCTTTTCAGGAATTTAATTACAAATATACAGTTTCAGATTTTTCTCTATTCTTGTAGTATAAGACGATGTTGCTTGCCAAATTTCATATTTCTAGGTAGGTAGGAAAGTACCCTATAAATTAATGAAATTAGTGTCTAAGAATTCGTTTTTTTGCGGCATAAGCGGCCGTATCTTTTTTTTTACTTCAACAGCTTTACGGGACTGTAGACTTGAGTAAATAGTTTTAATTTAAACTAGATACCTTCACGCGTTCCCGAGATAAGGGGTCTTGACAGACAGACGGACGGACGGATGGACGGACGGACAACAAAGTGATTCTATAAGGGTTCCGTTTATTGAGGTATGGAACCCTAAAAAACAGCATCCAGTATACCAGCACATTGAATCTTTCAACGGAAAAACGAAAACGGAATCCAACGGAGTCAACCCTTGGAAAGAGTGGATTGCAGGAAGAAAATAGTCGATTTACTTTATTTTATTTTAACCGCTCTACGGTATGATTTATTATAACACAATTCCTCTAAAACACTCCTTAGATGCAGTTTTAGTAGTTTTTTCCACCACAAATTATTAAAACTGATTTTTATGATTATTTAAAAAAATTGTGTTTTTATAAATAAGACTGCTAGTCTTTCAAGTGGGGAAGCCCCCTTAAGAAGCTAATAAGCGTTTCTCGCTCACGCAATGCGGCGACGATGTCCAATTGCTGTTTAATCAGACTATATTAGAAGATTATGCAAAGAACCCGCAATCCATATGTTATGTTATTGTCCCGACATTGACCTGCGTGGTAAACAACAATATTGCAATCATTATACTTAGGTAATTGAAAAGATAAAAATGATCATCTCACTAAATAATCACCCGCAAAATTACTGAGTTATGGAATAATGGTAAAGTAAAATATACTTGATTCACATTGGAAACATTTTTGCTTTATCATTATTTAGGAATAGTAAATTATGGTGTTAAGTAAAATTATTAATTAACCTTACGTTAATTGGTGATTGATGAACACCTGATACTGACAGGCTCTTTGTAACTAATAGGAAATTAAAGCTAATTTCGCGTGCCCACCGCGGATTGGCGATTTCAAGCACTGATGTATGTGAATATCTCCGATGCTCAGGTTTCCTCACGATGTTTTCCTTCACCGTTAGCGAGTCATAAAACGTTTTTTTTATCATATTTTATGGAAAATTGGACAAAGAATTTTCATAGGTCGCAGAACAAAAGGTGTTGTAAATGACAAACACTACAAGACAAACGGTCTCATTTATAAAAACACGATTTTTCTAAAACACCCTTCAGAAGCAGTAATCAGATAATATTTGGCTACATTTTTCCCTTTGCGACAGATTATTTCAACTGCCTCTGAGGAGTGTTTTAAGTAATCGTTTTTTTTTTTTAAATAACACCGACAGATTTTAGAAATGGTTGATTTTAGGAATGATCTAAAATGCTTATAAGTACTTTGAACAAAATAAAATAAAATTTGTTAGTATTTTTTGTATAGAGTTAGTTATTTTCTCGCATATCGAACAGAAAAATCTTCCTTCACATGTCACATTAAATCGTTTCCTTGAAGCAATAATCATGTAGATGTAAGTGGATAATACTTATCTAAGCAGTCGATAAATAATTCTGCAATCTGTGTCAGCATTTCCGCTAAATTAGCAAGAAGAAACATGCAAATAAGTATATTTTCCTGGAAAGATTAATCCATAAATATAAATAATAACAGTACTTATTAATTTCCACTCTTAAGAACAATTGAATATAAGAATCGCCCATTTTGCGACATGGACATTCATATATATTTTAATTGCTTGATAATTTGGTTTAATTAAAGCCCAAAGAATTCTTAATAATATCCCTCATATACCGCCAATAAGACCCCAAAATACGTCCACACGAAGTCAAAGTCATTTGGTCGAGATATTTGTCGGGCATTATAACAAGATTCCCTTGAAAACAAAACTGGAATAAAAACCTGTTTAGAGGCTAAAAGTTCCACCCATGCCGGGACTTGAACCCACGACCTCCGTCTCACCGTGCCAGCGCACTCCCAACTGAGCTAATGGGCAAGTGCCAATTTCGAGCCTCTTTACAAACTTCTCTGTATTACGTATTCGCCTCGAAATAGGTTTCTAAAATTGTCCTCAGCACGGGTTAGTGGAACAAAAAGAATATAAAACTGGAATAGGAAAATACAATCTAAACAGTAGTTAGCCAACATCATGAGACTCTACGCTTGTGATTTTGAGTGCCCTACCTTGGTAGCTCAATACGTGACTGCTAAGGGCCCTTCAGCGTGTCACATACCAACCTCAAGAAGAATGGGCAAACCCTTTTCTGAGTAAACATACATTAGGCAACCGAATCGTAACAGCGTGTCAAAATATACTAGAGATCGTGAACTATTTCGCATGAGAAATTGAATATGTATAAAGTGTCGAAGTAATAAAAATGGCAGTCAGTAGTTGCATTGTCAAGTTGTTAGCTTTAACGTCTCAAAATTAGCTTGAAATGTAGGCTATGCTCTCCGTCCATTCGCATGTCCTTCCGAAGGCACTGACGCCTATATTGTAGCGAGAAACACGAAAGCTTTGAAACTCCATTCTGCGCGGTAATCGGTAATATTTTAGTATTTGCTGACGCTATGCACAGTCAACTTCTGCGCAAAAGATCTAAAGTAAAAATAGCAATCTAATTGTGACGAAAAAAGGTCAATGTCGCATGGCAATAGTTTGGTGCAATTATGTGTTGCGGAAACAGCCTGGAAATGGCCTAATTTGTAATTTTATTGGGCCTTAAATTTTGCCTTCAGGAAAACTGGGATTTTTTAAATATTTTTAACTATTAATATCACTAGTCAGTTACTAAGGTTTGTTGAAAGAAATCTCTTGCAAAGATAAGCTCACTTTTGTACATGTTATTTCTCATGTAACGTCCTGTTAATCTTTTCGTGTGCAACAAAGTATAATTTAGCATTTAACACGTTACTAAATGAATCTACCTCATCCTTAAAACATTCGGTAAAATACTCAAATTTATTATTAATAATAACTTCCACCTGATGAGACCTGAGTGTCTGAGGTGTTCACATACTCGCACCTCAGCGCTTGAAATCGCCAATCCGCGCTGGGCACGCGTGGTAATTAAGCCCATACTTTCTCTCTCTCTGAGAGAATATAGGCTACAGAAAAAAATTACATTTACTCAAATTGCTAAAGACTGAGTGTTAAAAAATTAACACTCAGTCTGTAGCAATTTGAGTAAATGTTCGGCGGCCTCCAGTTGGAATCGAACCCACGACCTCCATCGTGGTAATCAGTCTTGATACCGCTAGACCCACGAGGCAGTCATTATTGGCAGCAATCATCTCCCAATGACACAAAAAGTGTTGATGCAAATTACATAATGCACATTCATTTGTTCATTATACAGTGTTTCTTATGAAAAATAATACGCCGCTACTTTGTCATAGAAGGCAGGATTTTATACGCAACAGTTGCGTCGGTCAAGTACTGTTTATCGGGCAAGCGCATTTTTTATCACAACCAAGACTGTTTGATGATACCTACAATATAGGGTTACCTCAAAACTGGGAAAAACCTAGAACGCCCTAATTAGCGTCTGTGTTTAAGGCTGCTGTTACTTGGAGCATGCTGTCTCGCTTGAATAATTGAATTTTTTAAAATATTGTAATAAAATGAGTATACTTTGGCTGAGGTCATTTGTCCATCTTGTGGCTGGTCGTCCTACGCTGCCCTTGCCGATATGTGGTCTCCATTCGAGAACTTTTCGGCCCCATCGGCCATCAGTTCTGCGTGCTATGTGCCCCGCCCACTGCCAACTTACTAATCCGCTCGGCTATGTCGACGACTTTCGTTCGTGTACGGATCTCATCATTTCTGATTCGATCTCGCAGAGAAATTCGCTGGAAATTCGTAGGAAGACGCCTGATGCAGGCCGCTTCCAACCGGTCTTTTTGGAAATCCATGGAGAAGACCAAGCCTAGGTCCAGCAGTGGACTTCTTGTGGCTGAATGATGATGATGATGATGAGTATACCTTTGATGAATGTGGTCTGAGGGTTCTGGTATTCAAGGCATATTTTTCTTATCTTGTACTAAGTATTTGATTGAAAAAATTTGATTCTGAAATTGATAATTTTGGAAACAACCTTTTATTAGTAAGAACTACGTATAGGAAAACAAAAATATATTTAAAATTCCCGTAATTTAATTAAACATTTATCAAAAGCTTACTCATATTACAAAATTAAAAAAAAATTCAATCGAGCGAGCGAGACCGCATGCTCCACAGAATAGCAGCCTTAATAACACAGCGGTAAGCTTTGTAACCCCGGTGTCCTGCAGAGCAGACGCTGGAGCTGCGCGCGCGGAGCGCTGCGTGTGGCGCGTGCCGCTGCCGGCCGACGTAAAATATGCCATGACGTAAAATACCAATAAAAAATTCAGATATATGTGAAAAAACAGAGCGACAGAGTTTTGGTTTTTGAGAAATAAAAAAATCTTAGCACAAAAGTTGTTTAGCATGACGACCCCTTAATAACGTAACGTAAATGTACACATCACGTATTTTATAGCCACAAATAAGTAATTGAATTCAATTTAAGTAGACATCGTAGTAAGTAGTAGTTTTCCAGTTGGTACTCGTAGTGCCATAGCCGAGTAGAAAAAAATAATTTATGAATTTGAAAAAAATGCAGGTCAGATTGGCACGTTTTCTCTAACACGGAATTCCTCGACTTAGATTGAGTAGAGTGTTAGCCGCGGTACTAGTTACATGTCTAGTTTGCACCATGTGTGTATTTCCTTTAGCAAAGGTTCCGGGTTATACCGGTCGGCCCTCATGTTACCTAGGACTAGTGAAAAACAGAAGTTAAAACACTTCTATAAAATAAATACTCAATTCGTGAATTGATATCATAATTATTAAATTTGCCATTTTACGTTTTTGCACTAACCTCTTTCTTCGTCACGCCGTTGGCTGGAATAAAATATTTTTTTATATAAAGTTTGTTCGCTTATCTTAATTTCTTTTTCTGGTACAATAAATAATTTAATAACAATAGTTGTACCATATACCTAGGTGTAGTAGTTAAATATTACATTTATCTATAAACATAAGTTTTTACGCAGTCAAACTTTATTTTAGGAGTCAAATCATACAGTAAGATAAAGTAAGAGTATTGTATAATAAAAAAAAACTGTATAATTTTTTTATCATAAATTAATAGCTAACCTGAGCAGAATAGCGTTAATGCATTTCCGTGTGGCGCCGGATTAAGAATAGCGTCACTCCATTTCCTTCCTTGGATGTCGTAGAAGGCGACTAAGGAAATCAATTACCAGGAGACGGGCAGCAGCCTCTTCCTGAGATTCCAACCGCATACTGCGATCGCCAACCCGTCTGCCAAGGGTAGCGATTATGGCAAAACCCCTCATGGTTGTGAAAACCACGAAGGAGGCCTATGTACTGCAGTGGGCGTCAAATGGCTGATGATGATGATGAATGCATTTCAAAATTGCATTTCCAGTGCTCCTTTTAGCTCCTTTTCGCTAAGGGGCATACTATGCGAGAGCAAACTCAAGTCTAATCCATTTGAAACAAATTCACCGCTTCTGAATTGAGAATTTCACAAAGATAATACTTATAAGTATCGTTCTGTCCCATTCTTTCTTAAGATACTTAACACGATTTGAGCTTTCTGCGTCCGCCCGCGCCTTCCCCACGAGATGTGAAAGTGATTTCGTAATCGTGCCTTACCTTTTAAGGGTCACAACTTCACAAGGAACTGGTCCGAGATCACGCCTCGGGGACCACAGGCGATTAATCAGAGTCGTCTGTGACCTACATTTGTGTTATTGTGTTTTTGTTAGCTCTCAAAAATTATTTTCATCAAAACTAAATGCACTAAAACACTCTCAAGACGGAGTAAAAGGCGGATTGTGAGAGGAGTTCCTGTTATAAACCGGCTTCATCTCCGTCTTAAGAGTTTTTTTTAGTGGAATCAACTTTTAATTATATATAAGACCATTAGTGTTTTACAACCACTTCTGTTCTAGGAGTTTTTTCTCAGATTTATATTTTTCATGATATCCCTGAAAAAATTTTCATATAATTTTACTAAATTCTCGCTTTACCAATAACGCAGACTTCAGTAAGTAATTGTGTTATAGAAGAATCATCATCATCATCATCATCAGCCATTTGACGCCCACTGCAGGACATAGGCCTCCCTCATGGTTTTCCAAGCTTCCCGGTCTTGTGTCGCCCGCTTCCAGCGACTCCCCGCCACCGTTACCAGGTCCTCGGACTATCTGGTGGGGAGCCTGGTCAGGACAGTAGAAGAATGTCTACTCAAAACTTATTAGCATGATCTGCCAATTAGTGCCACTAAAATGCAGGAATCGTAAATAGATAGATAACACTTTATTGCACACCAGTAATTTACAGGAATATAAGTTACTTAATATCTAGATGTTAATAGTATACAATTGGCGGTCTTATCGCTAAAAGCGATCTCTTTAATCCGTGTGGCGCTTATTCAGAATAGCGTCACTCCATTTCCTTCCGTGGATGTCGTAGAAGGCGACTAAGGAAATCAATTACCAGGAGACGGGCAGCAGCATCTTCCTGAGATTCCAACCGCATACTGCGGTCGGCAACCCGCCAGCCAAGCGTGGCGGTTATGGCAAAACCCTTCATGGTTTGTAAAACCATGAGGGAGGCCTATGTCCTGCAGTGGGCGTCAAATGGCTATTGATGATCTCTTCCAGACAACCTTTGGATGGACAGGACTGAAATTTGTTTAAAAAAAAAGATAATTGGACACAAACCAAATTTTAAAGTGGTAAAAGGTAAAGTTTTTTTGAAAAAAGGATAGTACACAAATGTAAAATGTTGTACATATTTAAAGTACTTTTTTGTAATTTTTTTAATTGGTTATATGTTATATCGTAGAAACTAGCATTAAAACTCCATTAGTTATTATTTAACCGCTCTGCGGTAATAAAAAGTGAGAGTAATGAACTGTATCCGTTGATTATTTGGAGCCAAATGGCCTTTTAACAAATAAATAAAAGCTTTACAAAAGATAGAGCCATTATCTTCAGAGTGGCTTATGCAAAATAGAATAGTACAGAAAGTCCAGTCGACAACACCTTTTGATTTTTGTGTTGCCAAATCGACTGTACCTAACATAATTAAAAGTCATGTAATTGCCAATCCGCGGAGGGCACGTGTGGTAACTAAGCCCATACTCTCTCTCTCTCTTTCTTTCTCTGAGAGAAGGCCTGTGCCCTGCAATGGGACTTATATACGCTACACGATAAAGGTTACATACATACGTATGCAGCCGATTGTACATCCACTGCTAGGAAAACCTCCTTAGTGGTATAGGTACCCAGATTATGGTATAATAGTAGCAGAATATCCTGTATCTACAAAAAATACAGTTAAATGAGAAAAATATAGGTTGTTACGGCGATGTAGAAACTGCCTTAATCTCAAGTGTTTATGCGATTGTGATCTCAGGCCAATCTTAACAAGTACAGTCGATTACAGATCTACTAGTTGCATAGTCACTGGTAATATGACCGAATACAGAGTAAGCATGTATGGGGGGGATCCGCTGTCGACTGTACTTTAAAACTTAGTTTATTGTTACCTAATACTATTTTTAAAAAAATGTTAAAAGAGTGCGATTAATTCGCCAACAAACTGCCACGCAGTTTGGCGAATAATTTATAAAATTTAAAACTCTGCGATACCAAAGTAAGTCAATAAATTAAAAAAAAAAGATATCATAGTTTTATTACAAAATCAACCGTTACGTAACCGATGAGAGTGCACGCATGTAAATATTGATGTGCGACATGGCTTAGTAATACCAACCTAAGATTTTGTGAATAGAGAAATTGCAAAAAAATATCTTATTGGAGAAGCCGTATTAAAAGTGAAATAATTGGTATAATGATATTTGTCTTCAAGTTCGTCTTCTCTTAACATGATATAACTTCTCCAAAAGTAATTGCAATAAGTAATTATCATGTGATGGGGGATGACGTGCGGAATGGCCAAATGGCTAAAACATATCTTATTGAAGAGGCCGTATTAAAAGTTAAATAATTGGGATAATGTATGTATTTCGAATAAAACAATCCATAGGTTGCTAGTAAAATTACATTAAATAATATAAGTAAATATGTTAGTGAGATCAAAACTTAAGATTAAGTTTCATAAAGGTACTTAAGATTAAGTTTCATAAATACATAATGATTTTTCTGTTCAAGTTATCTTTACATGATATAACAACTCGAAAAGTAATTGCAATAATTAATTGCCACGTGATGCAAAAACGCTCTTTATCTACACCCTTATTAGAAAAAGTTTAGAATTCAATGGATAAGTTATCTACTAAGTTTCTTTTCATAAAAGTGACATTTGGAGTGACATAATTTTCGCATTTTTAAGCCCTGTAAAACCCCAAAAAAAATTGTTTTTGTTTTTTTTTTCTTAGCTTTTCTGTCCTCTATGGTATAAATACAAAGTCACTCCAACCTATTTTGAGACACGTTCCCCTTTTATAACAGTGACGCCAAATCTACAAATTTTAACATGATAAGTATGGCTGAGGTCTGCCGAACAAAACATTGTAAGTCCGACTTTCTGTCTCGTCCCGCCACCTCCTACTTATGCAATCCAACTCACGCACACTCTTCTGTCTCATATTATTTTTTCTCTCACTTCTACGCATAACACGGAAACGCACGTCACGATTTCGTCACGAGCATCACTTACGGACCTGTCGATGGGTCAACAGCCATAATTCTAAACTCAATTGGTCTATTGCATGCTTCAGAGGAATAAATGGAGAGAGAGGTACATTTACTTCTACTTAACTACATCGTTATACCTTTCTGTCATTGTCCACATTACGAATTGGAATTGGTATGTTTACATGTATTTATAGGGGCATGGCATTCATATTAATTATGTGCGTTATGAGAGGTTAGAGAAGAAAATACGTCATCTGGTTCAATGAATTTATCTCATTCGTGACCTAAAATTGAGCAGTTTGATGTGTTATAGTCGATAGCATATACACCTTTACATTATAATTGGAAAGTCACCCGTAACGTAACCGAATAGACCGATGTAAAGGTTTATGCGCTGTCGAATGTACTGATTTACATAAATAATTCTTTATTGCAAAATAAAGTATCGATCACTATCTCCATGGATGCAAAACTGCACCGTAGTTAAATTATTTCGGTTTCGGTGGTCTTTGTGGCAACGTTTTATCTAAGTTGACCATCTTCAGCAGCCGCTAGCCGTTCCCAGTCTCACTACCTCGAAATGTCGAAGACTCTACTACCAATAGTAGATAGATCGGAAGGTAAGGACAAAAGTAACAAACCTTCGATAAATATGTATCACTCAGTTATATTCGGGTAACTGAGCGCGTGAAGAAATCGAACGATCGAGTGTTGTGTCGCATAATTAGATAAATAACAGAGCGAATTGGTGTTGAAAGATTCCCGCATAAACTGTAAAGAGAAATTACGCTATTTGCACTTACGACCCGATTTTTCCGTATCTATACCGAATATAACTTACTAGGCGGGTCCACATAGACACAGTCTCGCGAGGCATTTGGTGCGCGAATCAGATCGGCTGCGTGTACGTGTCTTTCCCGAGGCAAACGAACGTGTTTTTAGGGTTTCATAGTCAACAAGGAACCCCAAAAAACCCTTGTCCGTTAGTATAGTTTCGCCATGTCCGTCCGTCCGTCTGAGATCCGAGACACAGATGGGACGTGGGGCGAGGGCGTTGTAAGATGTATAGAGTCACAGATCACAGCCCTTGCTCTGCGGGTCTCTCTTGGTCTGTGACGCTATACATCTTACCGCACGCTCGCCCCACGTCCCATCTGTGTGTCTCCCGCCTGAAAGGTGGCTCGGTCGTTTGCCGACAAAATTGCCGCGCGCGGCAGCCTCGCCTGCGATTTATCAGACCGAGGTTACCTCGCCCGTATCGGGAACAGGCGCCTTGCGTGGCAAAAGCCTCGAGAGGCTGCTTGGCCTGTGAGACCCAACAAATGATACATATTCTCGATGAGTCGTCACTTTTGCCCACGACTCCCGGACTACCTATCAATCTTTATCGTACAACAGATTGATTGATCCACACGATTGGATCGGGCGATCATTTCGACGTGTTGGCAAACAAAAGCAGGTGAATGACAGCCGTAGCGATTCGATGGTCCTTGCATTCCATAATAATAAATGCCATCAAAACCAAAATAGTCAAATGGAATTCGGTCTTTCTGCGCAGGGCTTAAGTGCGAATATCGAAGTAAAGGTGATAATTATCAAGTTGATCTATACGTTGTATATGCAATCCAAAATCATTTTACAGTAACGTTCACTTACCAAAAACTTCTTTACTTTTAAGTACTTATTAATTAGTAAAGTATTTTTTTTATATATAAAATAAAAATAAAAGTGTCGTGGCTATACATAGACGTAATGATGATGACCAAGACCTTGCTGGTTCCCAACTAAGATAGTATCCTAAGCAACGGTGAGGTCACTTACAAATTATTGTACTCTGGGTTCTGTCTATGAAAAACAGCTGTCTTAAATTTAAGCCGGGTTTTCACGATCCTAGTACACTCGGACCGAGTGACCTATTTTAGCTACTAAGATGCTACTCGTACGTGTACGCCGGCGATCTTCATCATCAACCCATTATGTCCCCACCGAGGGGCACGGGTCTCTTCCCTGAGTAAGGTATAGGCCATACTCCACCACGGGGGCCAAGTCCGGATTGGTGGAGGCTTGTAGACTAGTGGCTCGTCTACTGTCAGAAGTTATCAAGCCGCCCCAAGGCCTCTGACTTGGCTTAACGACTGCCATCTATCGACGGCAGCCGGCACCAACAGCTTAACGTGCCTTGCGAAGCATGGAACCGCTCGGAAAAATGCCACTAGCGTTAGGCATAGACGGCGACCCATCCATGCACTGAACTCGCCCTGTGTTGCTTAACCTTCGTGATCGTTTAAGATCACTCAGACAGCCGGGGCTGCGAGCGATCCGGCGATCTTAGTACACTCTAATGAATAGAGCCAATGTTTGTACTAAGATAAGGTGTACACTTTTACGAGTAATTTCCTAGTTGCTAAAGTAGGTCGGTAGTAGCCTAGTGGATAGAACATTGGACTCGGAAGCGGGAGACCCAGGTTCGATTCCCAGTGCGGGCATGTACCTATGACTTTCTTTCTAAGTTATGTACATTTGTGAAGTTATAGTAGCAATACCACTCGCTAATTGTGAAGGAAAACATCGTGAGGAAACCTGAATTTCTGAGCTATTCATATACCTCAGCGCTTGAAATCGCCGATCCGCGATTGCAATCTCTCCCTGATAGAAGGCCTGTGCCCTACAGTGGGACGTATATACGAGTATATAGGCTGCTTATTATGCTTATTTAAAATAGGTCACTCTGTTCGAGCATTCTAAGATCGTGAAAACGTGGCTTTTCTTTAAAACGTATGGTAGGCACTTATCGTCACGATCCTTAGAACTTCTCTGCCATATGTGTTTTCGGTGTTCGCCATTATTTCAACTTGCTCAAGGTCTGTTTTAGCTATGAGAATGTCGTAAGGACCACAATTCGGTCACACAGTAAGCGGTAGAGAGGCTATATTCAAGGTTTTTCGTACTCCTACCAGATTTACGGAGTGTTTTTAGTGCACAGTTATTTGTTAGCTTTGCTTATAATTATGGGGTTCGCAAGTATATATGCCTGCATGTGACAGGAGTAAGTGGAAGAAGCTTCACCGACAAGAAGGGTTTTTTTGTTCGCAGACTTATATATGATGACTCTGATAATGAGGAAGAGTCATCTATAAATTGAAAAAATATAAGTAGGCGATATAAGTAGAGACGCGTATTAAAAAGTATTAGTAGTAAGTATAAGTTGATTTTTAATTAAGTGTTTCAGATTAACGAGTCAATAACTATTAGTTTTTCTTTTCATAATTTCTGGCATTTTTTGCTCATAAATTTGGAATTTTCGGTTGGTCAATTTGATTATTTTACTGCTCACCTTTGTATTTTATGGATACTTTTTTTGCTGACAGGAAGTATTTTACTACATGGCAAAACAGAACACTTTGTTGACCGTTTAAATTATATCCATTCTAAAAGTGCGTTTATCTAATATTTCCCTGTCGTGTCAAATGTCGACACTCCCTTCAACAGGGAAACAGTAGTAAAGCATGAGCAGACCATACATAATTATATTCTTTTTGTTGCACTAACCCGTGCTGGTACAATTTTAAAAACCTATTTAGGTCCCGGGTTCAAGTCCTAGCATGGGTGAAATTTTTAGCCTCTAAATAGGTTTTTAAGACTATACATGGTTAACAGGGAATACCGAAATTTTATTGGCGTGTTGCAGGAACTGCACATTTTCGAAGCAACGCTTTATACATCCCCACATCCGCTGCAGGACAAATGCCTTCCCTTAGAAAAAGAGTTTCTCAGATCCTAAACTAAATATGGATCGTAATAAATATGTTTTCGGATGTACCTTCACGAACCTTACAAGACTTCTCTCCTTACGTAAGGCTCAGAATAAACGATCGATCTCAATTTGTTAATAGCGATCATGGCTCATAAGCACGCTTTAGACGAATGACTCTTCATTTGCTGAGTGTAGTTAGGGTGAGATTATGGTGCAAGCGGCTAGGCAGAAGAAAGCGAGCTATTGGATGATATAATGGGCGTCCCACGGCAGTGCCACATGGAGGGAAAGTACCTTGAATATTGTAGATGATGATTTTACTAAAGGAGGCATTATTTTAATTTAAAAAGCAATTTAAACTGCATTCATAGATTTTTTAATAATTACATGGTTGAACCGGAATCGAACCCGCTAAACGAGACCAGTAGCTTTATCTTACAGATCGAAAGGCTTCATCATAAGGATTATTTTTGGCTAAGTAACATAGTGTCAGAAATAAAACGAAGACCATGAATTTTAACATTTTTAATTAACAATTAATCAATGTTTATGTTCACTGACTGCAGATCTACCAGAGCGCTTATGTTTCACGTCCGCGATATGTTCCTTCACCCGTTCAGCAATGGTACGCTTAGTTTGACCAATGTGCGAGGAACCACATTCACAGTGAAGCTTGTATGCTCCTGCCTCGTGTAGGGGAATCCTGCGCATTATTTAAATTTAATATTTGAAATTTGTCAAAATAATTTTAGAACGTAACTTAATATTTTTTTGTATTTTTTTGCCGAGGGTAGTAAACTAACAGTTAAGGTTTTCTAAAAGACGGCTGTCACCTCAGTCTACCGAGACCACGGGAGTTGCAAAAGCACCGTAACATCGGAAAATTGTAAAATGAAAAAAAATTAACGAGTAAATATCTGTGCAAATTCAAACATAACCTAACCTAACCTAACCTTAGAAAAAACTATGTCGAGATATTGTTACTGCACAGAAATTGCCATAAAATATATTCAATACACGCACTAAAATTACACGCACGCGATGTTGAACCTACTGTGCACGATATTGATAGCTATAATTTGCAAAAAAAAGTGAACGCTGTGACCACAGTCTTAGAATGAAAGTCGCGCACCATTGCGCAAGAGTGCGCGTTGATGATACCCCGATTGTCATCGACGCTTAGTCGGCTTAACGAAGTGGTATAATGGCTCTGGTGAGAGTAGGTCAATTGTAGGTACTATGGAGGCGATAATGTGTTGTCGCACAAGATTGGTATTACATCTATTGGAACCGTGACACAGGTGAACTTTACTTTTGCGAAGTTTAGGTAGAGTATACGCACGTAAGGGCTATATTAAATACAGAGATTATCAAATAAAATTCAATCAAAAGTTTTAGGTTTGACTACTGATCAAATGTCACAGTCTTAAAATAAATAATTTGAGGAGAGAGCGCCCAAAAGTTACATCGAGCACAAGTTGAATTAAGAACGTTTGTTTTATGAATATGGAATTCTTATTTCCAACTCAAAGTCGATGCAACTTTATGTCACGTGTATTTGGCAATGTAAATCCAAATTTGTGTCACTAAAATGTTTTGGACATTCGTTGCAACAATCGTCAGTTTTAGGCTGATACTATACCTAGACATGGCCAAACATGCGTCTACTTAGGATATCACAACTGACAACCCAGAATAACAATAAATAACCCAAGACTAGCAATATTGTTTCTTAGCAGAACACAGCTAATCTTCGAACTCCGCCCCACTTTTCCCTACAAGGGTCAAAGCGTCAAACCACAGTAGGTGAGGTGAAAAAAAACCTATCAAACCAAGTGCCAAGACGGAATCGACAGGAGTGTTATGTAAACAAATGTTTTTTTTTTTGAGAACAGTGTGGAAAGTCTACGGTTACGTAAAGTAATGAAGGTGTCAGACAATGATTTAAATGTAAATCCTTTTAATAAATAATTGCACAATAGTCGTGGATACCAGACAGGTTGCACAGTTGGTACAGAGAATCGAAACCTTACCATTGTTTATAAGCATTATGCTCAAAGTAACGTTAGTAACACTAAAGCAATTATTTTTGACACTTGAAACTTTTCGTACTTTGGACAGCTGCACAAGCTTTATATTGTTGCATAGTTTTCCTTACCCGTAACGCAACTAAGTAGAGAGCACATAATATGCAACTGTTGAGTGCTGTCAACTGTGCCTGTACAATCATATGTGCCTATTTCATATCAAGTCGGACCGTGCTTTCGACTAGCTCTACTTGGGTACGTTGCGGGTGAAATTGCGAGAAACATGTAAAGAAAGGAAGATGAGAGCAGAATTTCGTGTTGCGGTCAAAATGAAGCATGCAAAATTGCCAACTAAAGCTTGAAGAATGGTTTATCTTATCTTCATTTGAAAATAGGGCATAACGTGTTACTAATTTTGCCTATTTATTAAAACTTAGGTAATAATTATAATGCCTGGCAAATAACTTGACCAAATGAGTTTGTTTCATCGTTTCATGTCCCACTGATGGGGGACGCGGGATGTGACTGTGAATTCTTTGAATAATTAGTCAAATTAACAAATAATAAAATAAAATTGCTCTTACGAGTCCATCTCATCAAACTCACCCCGACTGCGCGGATTTTCGTTCAAGTTAATCTACCAGGCGTTATACCGATAGTCGCTTAGTAAATAACGTTTTTTCCGTAATTTCCAATTTTTTAAGCAATATTACCGTATTATTCTCTGCAACGCCCGCCATGTCTCAGAACACAATAAGTGATTCTCCAAAAATCCTTCACATGTTACAAACGATAGGAATGGATTTATTACAAAAGGGTTTCCGCGTGTGCAATGGATGTTGGTTATTTTGATGTTATCGCATGTTATGTTGACAGGCAGTAGGCAGACAGTAATAGTTAATATATTTTAACAGAAGGTCAAACACAGGATCCAACGAACCTTCGTAATACATTGACGATACTTCAAGCAAATAACCGTACCCTTAGCAATAAGAGCATGTTTTGTGAAAGCATTAGTGAAATCATCAACATCATCATCATCAGCCATTTGACGCCCACTGCACGACATAGGCCTTCATCATGGTTTTTAACCATGAAGGGTTTTGCCATAATCGCCGCGCTTGGCAGGCGGGTTGGCGATCGCAGTATACGGTTGGAATCTCAGGAAGACGCTGCTACCCGTCTCCTGGTAATTTATTTCCTTAGTCGTCTTTTACGACATCCACGGAAGGAAATGGAGTATAAAAATGAATATTAGTGAAATAAACTATCTCATCTCATTCGTCTCATAGGCGAATACAAACACCTACTGCTAATGAGTGCCGTAACATGCAGCTATTAAAACTACTGAATGTATGAATTTTTTTTTAATGCTGATATCCCGGGAAATGTCACATTATGTAGTTTGCTCGTGCTCATGATCATGTTCGTGTCCATTCGTATTCGTGCTTATGCTCGTTTTTGTGCTCGCCTTATATAGTCGACAGCACATCAACCTTCACATCCGTGCACTCTATTCGGTTTCGTTACGGACGAATTTGCAACTAAAATGTAATGTTGATGTGCTGTCGACTGTTCGGGCATGCCTCGTGATCATTTTATTGCTCGCTCCCGTTTGTATCCGAGCTCCTTTGGGTTCGTGCCTTGAGAATGTATTAACTCACATAAACTAGGCACTGTTTATTTTTTTGTACTCATACTGGCGTATTTGCTTAGGTGGTAACCCGGAGCTATCATTATGGTAAAAACGGCAATTTTTTCGGAAATGCACTACTGTTATAGATTTCAGGCAGTAGGTTATAAGATTGAGATCCACGATGTTCACAGTTTGCAAAACGTTTTATAAAATAATATATGAACTTTTTTCATTGGTGATGCCAGTTAGTTCCAGTGAGCAGTAGTTGGTCTTCGTGTGGAAGCAGAACCGAAACGAACTTTCTGTTATATTTTCATTTGTATTGAAATAGTTCTTAATGTGGGTGAAACGTGAGTTATTATGTTACTGCTCAGGGTCAGTATTGTTTAGATTTAATAGGGCCTGCACAGGGCAATGGATCACTTAACACGGTATCCAGGTGGCTAGCATATCAAACTAATGTAGAGATACCCAGAGGTCAGCTCTAAGTAAGAAGTAAAGCCACTGCGTGCTTACATTAACCGACACGATTCAGAGGATTACTAAACAAAACCGATAGAAAAGGAAATAAAGATGCGAACGTAGAAGCGACTCGTTCCGTGACAAATATAGATGAATTTGGTATTTTGTTTTGCGATCCCTATAAGCCTGGTCGGAATAACAAAAATATTGTCTCTGATCATGATAACACTACTTGCAGGGTTATCAAAGAAGCTTCCTCTCTTCATTTACCTGAAACAAAACAAACACTGACATTACTTTTTGTAGCAAATGCGGATTTTTTTTGCGGAAAATTTGAGGGTGTAAAAAGATCAGAGGCAGTGCAAAGTTTTTAAGCACGTACACTCGACGGCACATCACCGTTCCTTTATTATCGGAGTCGTGTCGTCTGTCGTGAAAAGACTTAAATCGTGAGATTTAACTTTGAGGATTGTGGGTTAAGTCAATTCTATTGATGTCAACTAGCCAATAGCCAAGTACCCAATGACCTCACAAACAGTAGATAAATGTATCTGATTTAAGTACCAGCTGAGATATTGGAGTGGCTTCTTAAGCAAATAGTCACCAATGGCACACCCGGTCACGTAACTTAACTAGAAGTATAATAATGATTGTTTAACTGTGATACAACGAGTAATATCTTCAGATGGTCATTGAGGTCTCAATATCCTTTAGTGGTTACGTAAGACGGTGTGGGGGATGACGACCAATTCTTACTTTTTCTTACATAAGTTGAAATAAGGGTTATTTCAGATAAGAGAAGATAAGAATATTATTTATTTTACACTAGAGCAGATGACATAAAAATGTAACGTATCTAATTGCGATTGGATCCCTTAGATGTTTAAATATGTATGTATCAGCATCGCGGGTCATTAAAAATACTAACGACTATTTTGGTCTTACAGTGGGGGAAAAGAGCTTCAGAAAGTATTTAGAATGAACAGCTCCGTAGGTTTTGGAGTTGGGACAGTACTCATTGCAAGTTCATAGAGTTGTCTGGCGCACCTTGAGCAATAATCAGCAAGCTCTTGATGCGAGCTTTTCACTTCTAAAAGTTTCGTCAAGTTGTTGTCAAGTCGCCAAGGAAGCGCAAAATGTTACCTAATCTATCACTTTTAGCGCAAAAATTGCCGCTTTATCGCGTTGCGACGCGGATGCAGAAGTGGGAAGTGTGCCTCTCCCACGCTCGGGCGTAATATTCTTACAAACAACTATTGATGGATGGATAGCCGCCGTCGAAAGACTATGGTCATTATGGTCAATAATAAGATAAATACAAAAGATAGGATATAGATTATTAATAAAATCGAAGGTAAGTACATAAATATTTATGACTACTGAAGTTTAGCAAACGGAACTGTAAAAAATGTAGTCTAAATACTAGGAGTTAACCTAATAACCTATTTAATAATGTAATTTGCGTGCACACTGCACAGTCTAACAGTACATTAGCCTTTATATCGTTGCATTCTATAAATTACAGGTGACATTTTTATGACACAACAAAAATGTTAAGATTGATGTGTGACAGCACACTGTAGTGTCGAATTTCGACAGCTAACAAATTAGTTTTAGAAATAGATTCTTCGTAAGTACCCATGCATATTTTATATGAACACATTATTGTATTGCGAACTGCTGTCATATTGTGCCAACGCTGCCCTTGCGAGAAAGTTGTACATTACGGAATGTGAAATTTTACTTGCACCACCGTACTATGTAAACGATGATTTCCTGATAGGGAACTGAACCAGACAGATAAAAACTACAGCTAGAGACAGTATTATTGAGTTGTCTTTGTATATTTTTCTTCGGTGACGTGTTGTTTTAAGCTAAACTTATCTAATGGAATAAGAAACGAGTGCTTTGGATTTTGATGTCGATTGTACTTATGATAAAAAGCTAAGAAAAGCATAATCGGAAGGAAGTCTAGTTATGTCTTTTTATTTTTTATTGCATAATATTAGTATATGCGCGACCTACTTACAATGAAGACGGTTAGTGCACGGTTAGTCACGGTGTCCTCGAAGTACAGAGGATTATCACAAGACTAACTATTTATTTATAAACGAATTCTCTAAAACACTTAGAGGCAGTTTAAATAATCTGTGGTAACGTCTTTCCCTTTAGACTATTTGAACTGACTCTGAGAAGTGTTTTAGGGTCTGTGTGTATAAACCCTAAAACACCGTAAATTTGCAACGATCCTCGGGCCCGTTTGTTAGAACCCCAGTTTCTAGAGACAATTCGTAATAAAACTACATTTGAGAGTAATTTGTACTCAGCAAAATATTAGAATTAAAGTAACCGTATGCCAATATGGACAGTTCTTTTTGAAACGCATTATAATAATTTGGCTGGTTTTTTTAACCGAAAAATGCACTTTTCCCAAAGTTGTATAAATAAAGCCCTGACATCTAGAGGTCAGAAAACCGGAGGTAGTTTTGAAAACCGGTTATTCGGTGGCTGTTTTTTCGGTGATTTCGATTATATCATGCTTTTATAAATTTTCAAAAGGGCCGCCTAGTGGTAAAAACCCTGTTTTTCTATCGAATCAAGACAAGTTAAAAGTTACTGAACAATTACTGTTATTTTTCCTTTGACCGTCAGTCTACCAGGCGATCCTCTCAAAATCTAAATATATTTTTATTCAAAGTAGCACAGAAACTGCGAATTAACGAACACTATGATAAACTTCATTTGCCACCAATAACGATGCTATAAAAACCGACCAAGTGTTTTTCGGGCTACGTGCGGCGCAAGCGGGTTCCGTAGAAGGACGGGTATTTACCTGATTTATAGAAGTGACAACTTCACAAGTTTTCCTTTTATAAGTTGGGCGCTTATTACTCGGTAGCTTGTAAAGCCTACTTAGATAGTTGTTCTTTAAAGTTCATTATACGTGCAACTGCACTGCTTTTTTTCTCGTTTTTACGATTCTAAGGTTTTTCATAACCCACAAATGCCAGCACAATGGACATTGTACTCCTCGATTTTCTATATTATCTGCCGCACTGTATGTATGTGGTCTATGGTTCTGTTGTAGCCTTTTTGAAACCTGATCTGCTCTGGTAGCTGGAATTCATCGAATTTTTCTCTGGGTTGCAAATAATCAGTACTTTATACTCCTTACATTGCTCTGATTTTGTTCAAATTTAAAATAACGGGTTATTGGAATCGCTCAGAGGGTTCTGAGTTAAATTTCTCGATGTGACTTAATATAAGTGTTTTTATACAGAATTTAACATCACGGATCGCGAATACCATAATGTTTTTGGTAAATACATAAGCAGCCTATATACGTCCCACTGTAGGGCACAGGCCTTCTCTCAGGGAGAGAGTATGAGCTTAATCACCACGCGTGCCACCGCGGATTGGCGATTCGGACAAAACCGAAAAAAAGCTAATCGGTTTTGTTAAATCCCAAAACTAGTTTTGAAAAATCAAAACCGGGTAAGCCGGTTTTTTCGGTTTCAATGAAACCGGATTTCTGACCCCTTTTCGCTTTATTGACATTAATATCGCTGGTTTTGGATACTTTTTATGACAAACTTGTCACGGTACATGGAGGCAGCGGTATTAGATCCGCCGTAGCCCTATTTCATAGAACTACAATTCATGGTTTACTATGACAATTCGATGTGCATTGTATACCCAATTAACCCACAGATTAACAATTAGGATGTCTGGGCTACGAATGTAAACTAATAAAGAATAATAAACTATGAATTGTAGTTTTATGAAACGCGGCCCGCACCACACGCGCCCGTTTAAGCACGAACTTCCACGAGCGGACCCATTCCTACGGTGCGTTGGTGTGGGATCCCGCGCAGTGGTTCGCAATAGGGCGCACGAAAGAACAACGCCCGAGCGAGTCAATCTGATGGCTAGAATTCATGCTCAAATTGCTCCTTTTATGATTGAGGTTAAACGTCCAGCAAATAAGAGAAACATAACCGTAAATGCTATACCCATTACGAAATAGCCAAAGCCAAGCGTGAAATTTAATTAAGATGCCTCTTAGAACTTATGTCAGCCGTCGGTTATACAATACGATGTTATTGAGCCGCAAAGAAAGCTCTATCTAATCATTAATTATTATTGTTGTTACGTTGATTCTTCTAAAGTTCACAATTGATGTGATCCTGACCTTTTTATGTGCCTAAGAACATGCCGAATCAAAATACCGCTTAGATAAACAATTTTTTACGTGGTTTTTGACACAAAACAGAACCGTAGAAAATATATGCGACTGATACCTAAGTACTCTAGTTGCATAGTTGACCGTAATGTAACTGAATAAAGTGCATACATGAAAAAGTTGTTCATAAGAGAGCTCATCAAGCTCGTACAGTTGTGAATTAAGGTGCAATATTTTCGATTCTTCTTTTATGTTGTTTCGTTTCGATGGCTGCAATTTGTATGGAAAATTAAAATTGTAGAAAATTCGTAGGTTCTGCTTTTAAGTCTTATTTCAATTTACTATGCTGAAAATACGGTTTTTTGGTTTTGTTTTTTTCCTTAACACGTTGTATAACAAGTTTCGCTTTTCAAGTCAACTCTTAGTTATTTGCTAATTTGTGGTTATCTTCTAGTGCCAATTAGACATAATAATGCGAAATTGCACTTTGAATACACGCATTCTTTGGCGGATGCATTTTGTTGCGGTAAACGCTGAAGATAAATCACTGGGCAATTAATCTTTAATGGAGTTGCGTTGCCTCGTTACCGCCTTGTTATATTCCATAATGATTTTAAGGGGATCCAGTGGGCTAACTAGCGCCATCAATGAAAAAAATTATCATATCTTCTGTTACAGATCGTATTGCAAAAAGTGTCTTAAAAATGATTATTAATATGAAATTGAAAAAAAATTTTATTTATCGCATCAAATTACATTTAAAAAAATCATAATAATATAAATAATTTTAAGCTTAGGGATATTGATAAAAAGGGGTTTGCTCAGCATAGATGATTGACAGATAGTGCAGACACTTTTTGCAAATTAGATCTGTAATAAAACATATGATTTTTTTCCTCGGTGGCGCTAGCGTTACTCCCTGGAGCCTCTTAAGAGGTTTTCAATGGCATACGGAAGCTTTTGCATTGCACGTATACACGCTGAAATCTGGGTGGTTTGAAAGCTGTAGCTATGTAATTAGTAATAAAAAATTGCATCTATTTACGCTATATTACTTGTAAATAAAAAAAAATTGAGTCGAGAAATCTTATTTCGAGTTGAGAAATCTTGTTTCGAAAAATGCGCGAACAATTAGTATGCACCGCCTCTCCGTCTACCAGAACAACTACCCGCGGACCCGCGGCACGCACGCACTCGTGCGTAGAGATTCGAGCTTGTGAAATGATGTATTTAGAAAGTGCCTTTTTAAAAAAAAAACTAGCGTATTCGATAGCTGTTGTTAAGGCACGTTCATTTTGCTATGGCTTTCAAACCACCTAAAATTCATGGTGTATACTGGGTACTTCTGGGCCGAGGACTTCTGTCAGAAAGAGTATGGGCTTCATATGTCTGCAGAATTATCGACAAAAGTAGTACGCTTCGGCAATCTTAAGATACTACCAATTTATTCAGCCAATTTACACACTATCAATTTCTCTCGGCATTTTGTTTCATTTAAAGACTCCATTAAGAAAAACAGCCAAGTGAGAGTAGGACTCACGCGCCGAGGGTTCCGTACATTTTTGTAGGTTGGTATTTACATATTATAAAAGTTCAGGGATCGAGTCTCGCAGTTTTTTCCGAGCTTTTCCCGAACTTCAAAGACTATTTTTTTATGATTTAAATACAAATGTATAGTTTTCAGATTTTTTCTGTATTTGTAGTATAAGAAAATATTATTTGCCAAATTTCATAGTTCTAGGTCAACGGAAAGTACCCTATAAATTTTGATTTCCTTGAGTGTCATAAACGGCCGTACCTTATCCTATAAAGCTTATATGATCACTTTCTTGTCCATCCGTCTGTCCGTCCGTCTGTTTGTCAAGACCCTTTATCTTGTGAACGCGTAGAGGTATCGAGTTGAAATTAAAACCATATACTCAAATCTAGAAAATGTGTCAAAAAATCGTACATCTAAGTTAACGTAAAAAATAAGGATTTTGAGATTCCTTTTGAGTACGGAACCCTTCGTGCGCGAGTCCGACTCGCAGCTGGGCGGTTTTTTTTTGTTTTCATTGATTTTTTAGGTAAAGCGACAAAGTAACACAATAAATTGCCTTCTGCCAAACTGTACCACAGTTTAACGGCAGACACTCTCAGTAAATAATAATCTCTTTTAATACAGTTCTGAACAGTACATTACTTACACTTTCATTTTCACTTTACACTTGAACTTATGTTACGTTCAAGTACAGTCAAGCAAAGGTCGATTTATTGAACACCTCTAACCAGGAAAAATATTCGTATACAAACTACAAATGTCTCGATATCTTCTTATTTTTGCGAGAGGGAGGGAAGCTAACAAGATACAAAATCACGAAAAACGAAAACGAATACTGGTGTACCCATGTTCATAGATACCTATTAAAGAGTGTGATACAGCAATTTCCATCCATAGAAGTTGTTTACTTATTAGTAAAATTGAAAGCTGTAAAAAAATCACCGAGTATTGTGTTAAATATTCCATAGCTAGCACGAAGCAGGCAACGAGTTGCTCTACAAAGATTTTACTTCTCATGTCCTGAATTATAACCCTTATTTCAAGCACCGTGAGAACTACTAGGGTTGTTTATAATACTGTATACGATTAACCAACCGACCTCAAATGCCATTTTAATATCATCAAGTCAAGGAAACGTGTCCATTGTGAACTTAAAACTCGTGAAATTCTTCAGAGGTTCCTCTCGTTGATGGAAATTGGTGTTACATACGAGATTAGAAGAAAACGATGACCCATAGCTGCCTCGTTGGTTGCCTAGCGGTTAACACTTAGCTAGCTAGAGGTCATGGGTTCGATTCCCATTGGATTCGTACAAATGGCCACGGTCTAGTGTATTTCCATATTTGTGGTGTCTTTGCTTTGTCACTTTAGCACAGGGTACCTAAAGACAAAAATTATAAAACAATCAGACACAGAAAATATTTTATGGCTACACAGTTATAGTTGTCAATACAATACAACGTACTTATTATATACTAGCTGTGCCCGCGACTCCGTTCGCGTACATTTCGATTTTTACGAAGCAGCATTTGTATGGGGGCCACGACTTATCATAACTGGAGCTAGCATTTAAATAGCCTATCCTGTGTCCCAGATGTCTATATGTTTTTATACCAAATTTCATCAAATTCGGATAATTGGTTTAAGAGTTATGGAGGAACATACATACATACATACACACATACAGAAAAAAATTCTAAAAATCGTGAAATTAGTTTCAGTATCATATATTGAGCCTATAAACACAATATCTCTGAAAACAAACTAACTTACTCCATGACCGACCCTTACAGATTTATTATTAGTATAGAAGATAGATAGATAGATAGAAGATTTATAAGCGTACATTCTACGAGTACAAGCGTACGACTGCATACAGGGTGTAACTTGAACAGAGTGTAACTGTTCTGTAACTTAAACTGTGGGGAAAACATCGCAAAAAATATCGGCTGTTCCATACATTTCAATGGCTTATGTGATAGTTTTGGCATGGAATAGCTGATTATGTATATAGGGATTTTGTTACATTGTATAAGTTGCAAGTTAAAATCTCAAAAAGCTATGAAAACTAGAACGTACGGCTGCAAAGCAAATTATTTACAATAAATTTGAATGCTTCTGTAGCAATAGGGGTGACCCCGAAGTTCAAAGTTGAGTCTCTTTAGAAATGAAAATATACAGTTAAAAGATAGATCAATGTTTGAACCATGAACAATTTAACTATTTAATTAAAATGCAACGTTTAATCCCAAGAAGAGGACACAGTTTTGTGATTCACAGCCTCAGAGAGGTGATAAAAATATATTTTGCAAGATTTCTTGACAAATATTGACAGCACATTAAATCGTTAACTAATTTGTCATAAACAGTGTTGCAAATTCCTAAAACTAAATGCTCAAAAATAAAGAAGTAGGTTACAGCATCAAACTTAATTTATGAACTGAATCAGTAGAGTGTACACATAAAAATATTAATTTGTTGTCAACTATGTACATATTTTCTCCAAACGATCTAGATTTTGAAATCGACACTTAGTTTAGCTTGTAACGTTCGTTAATTGGCAATTTCAGTGTCACTTTAAATAAAAACACTTGTATTTTAATATAATAATAATAATAATAACTTCCACAGAATACAATCACTTGACCGTCCCACACTAGGATAACCAGTGCTATGGTAAACAGGCAAGGACGTCACAAACATGGACAAACACACATAGTTAGATCATTAGATCAAATCACAGTACGGCGCCCCCAACGGGATTCGAACCCACGACTATCGAGACAGTCAAATGTATGAACAGTTGACATCACATCCTTTCAGCCTTTACATACGTGCACTCTAATCAATTACTTTAAGGGCGACTTCGCAACAAAAATGTAAAGGTAAGGTAAAGGTAAAAATGTAAAGGCGTCGTTTGGGATCAGAACATTATTGTGGTACTAGTCCCGATTTTATAGTATCCAACAAATATAACATCTTATGTGTGATTTAGAAGTTATTTGCTAATTTTGTTTTAAAGAAGACAAGCAGCACAATATAACAGAACAACTGCAACACAGAAAACAGAAGGCCAATAACAAGTCTCCACTTATAAATACAGAATAGCAAGATAGACATTTAATCATAATCGAAACAACAGATTACAGATAACACAAACATCGGATATAATAGAGAATTATAAATACCTAAATATATTCTTTTTGTTGTACTAACCTTACCAACTAATTACTTCCACTAGATGTCGCTGCCTGTACATAATACAGAGAAGTTTGTAAAAAGGTTCGAAATTTCGCCGATGCCTGCACTAGCCCATTAGCTCAGTTGCGAGAGCGCTGGCACGGTTAGCCAGAGGTCGCGGGTTCATGTCCCGGCGTGGGTGGAATTTTTAGCCTCTAAATAGGTTTTTAATGATATATGTACCTATTTATAGAGGAAATTTCTCAGTTTTTTTTGTAATAAGTGTACCTATGTATCAGACGCATAGATACTATAATAAAAGTCAGGCTTACTTATTATTAGCTATACTACAGAGAAATTCTAGGATAGATCTCAAACTAAAATAGCTATTTGTAACGAAACAACGAAACGTAACCTTGATTAAATAGTTAGAAATCAGCATGAATCGGAGCGCTCGTCGGCACGGCCTTAATTAAATCATTATTTCTTTACGTTAATTAATTGTTCATTATCTACATTTTTATCGACAACCATTTTACATTGAGCTGCATCGTTAAAATAATGCATGAATGTTTTCCGCATATAGGTCAGGGAACACGGTACGGAAACTTGACCAAAATCGCCTGATCGCCTTATTCGAATTATGATAACCGACAAGTTTAGTAAAATAAAGTTTTTTTTATTTAATCTCGTGACCGTTCAAGGACTGGCCTCTTTGTCAATAAATTGCAAAATTGCTCTGGGCGATTTAGGACAATATAATTTGTCTAACGATGCTGTATCTGCCTTAAAAAATAAAAAAATAAACTATATGTACACAAGCTCAGAATAATAAACACCAAAACTAGAAAATTAAATTTCTTAAGCTCCGACTCTCCGTGTATAAAACTATACGATAAGGTCGCGCCGATTTATCCCTTGTTTCCGATTTGAGATTTAAACCAAGTATGGTATACACACACGCACGCACGCACACATGCACGCTCGCACGCACGGACGCACGCACGGACGCACGCACGCACGCACGCACTCACGCACGCACGCACGCACGCACGCACGCACGCACGCACGCACACACACAGACAAGAAATTGTTTTTATCACCACCGTAATCGAAAGAGCAGGACTTTCCGCAGTGACAGTTTTTACCTAGTAATTTCGTAACAATATTTTATTTACTACTTTATTTATTATTATGTATCTGGCCCTCAGACAAACCTCAATTACTCATCAGAAAACAATTACTACTAAGTTAAGTGATAGATAATAGTGATAAACGGGTAACATCTACTCTCACTCTTTCATATGCAATGCCACGGTGGCCGTTGTTCAAGAACTGGGTAAAGCGTTCTTGCCATAGGTGATTAAATTGTTCTACAAAAAATTCCTAAGCACAAACATAATTTACACTCACTGACAATTTATCTGATTAATTACAATTAATGACAAGTGAATCCGGATGGAAATCATTAAAGTTATTTTGTGATTAGTATCACGATGCAAAGTTACAAATAACTACCTGCCGCATTAATCGGCCGTAATTAGAAACCGATAAACAATTATTTTAGTCCAAGGCCGCAAAAACCGTGAAGTTGCCGCGAAAAGATAAAAAAATACTTCAACGAACAACCGTGACTAATTTCCCGCTCGTGCTGCGTCGCACGATTAAAAGTTAAAGAAAAAAAAACGGTCAGATAGGCATTCCTTTGATTTTCTTTTATTGAGTTAAATTGTTGCCAGACAGATTTTTTTTTAGGATTAACTGAAAATAACTTTTTGTTACTTAGGACTAAAACCCTGATTTATGTATAATTAATTCATAGTTAGATATTTTTATGAAGTATTTTTCTACTTACTTGATTACTGTTAAATACTTTCATACTCAACAAATAATTAGAGCAAGTTACATTTTTTCTTCGTTAGTTTTTAGTTCGTATTTATTGCTTAATTTACTCGTGATAGATATGTCAATGCGAGGGAGTGTTAATTTAATTTTACGACCAATTCAGACGCATTATAAATTGGCCTTTATGCACTAGATTTCAATGCATGATTTAAAGCAGACCTACCTAATTGGATGCTGAAAGGTCTTATATTTACGATCTTCGCATCAAACACAGTGCTGTCTGTCTGTTTTACGTATAAAATTTACAATGATGACATGCTCGTAAATCCATTCATGAATGAAGCACGCACTTGGCATTTACGCAATAACAATTCGACTAAGCTTTGCCTCTGAATCCGCCCGTAGAATATAACGCAACGAATATAATGCCTGTGGATACAAGACAAAAAATAAAGATACCCTCAGGAGCACGGGAGTATTGGTATTCTCTTATATGATAAATTGTTCTCTATCTACTTATCTATCCACAGGGTTAAAGAAAAAGGTTAATGAAAGAGTTCAAATACGGAAAAACAATATTTATGTATTTATCTAACTAGTCTCATTTATTTGAGAAAAATAAATTCCAAATCTATTTCTTGAAAAAAAAAAATGTTCTGGGAAAAGTGTATCTGGCACAAAGTGGGGGCCACCAAAGAAAAAAAAAATCGCAACTTCTTATCGTATTTCCAAAAAGTGTCTGTACAATCTCTCAATAATGTCAGCAGTGATTTTTAGGACCGATGGCCTAAAGCAAAAACCTAACCTAAGGCAAAAAACCTACGACTAGATAGCATTAACGCCAAAAACGGCCGTTTTGGGGACAAATGCTATCTAGTCACAGGTTCATGATCCTAGGTTCACGGCCCACGGCCGTGAAAAAATCACTATTAACATGATTGAGAGATTGTACAGACACTTTTTGCAAATTTGATCTGTAAAATAAGATATGATTTTATTTCCTCGGCGACGGACGCTAGTATTACTCCCTGGATCCCCTTAACTTTAAGCTTGGAACTCAGCAAAATTTTCTGAGTAGTTTCTAATGAAAATGTTACAAACAAACTTATATTGAGTGTTATTCTATTATAAAACTTAGGTATTTGAACTTTAAGCCGAAATACCATAGATTTAATTAATTACGGTATCTGACAGCTAAAGATGACTTCAGTGGTTTCGGAACATACGCCAAAATATTGAAATTGAAATACGCTTATTCAGATACCACAACACACATAAAATCTTACAAATAATAAAACGCGAAACCAGTAAAAAAGCTTAAAGTAAAAAGTACTAATACATAATCTAATTCTAAACAATCACACAGTAGTGTTGAAGTGATGTGGTGGAGACGCTGTGTGCCATGGTACAAGAAAATGTTCTTGACTCAGCATATAGCACAGGTTCCCGGTTGACAACCCGTGACGCGAATTGCGATTGCGAATTGTTTATCCACAAAGTAGCTGTTTACCTCACACGACCCGTGAATCTGTCATTGTCCTAACAAACTCGAGGCGGAGGGATTGCCACTTGCCACGATCCCGACACACCTCTTTCGCTTTATCAAGAGTATTTAATAGCTGTATGCACTCTTAACGCTTTCGGGTGCTTTTGAGGTTGCCTTTCGCTATTGCATTCCTTATTTGGCCGACGTATGTATGTCCGTTTGGGGTTTCCTTTACCGGCCTTTCCACCCACATTTTCTCGTTAGATTTCTGTCGTCATTCCTTATGGCATCAAACTTTGTCCAAACTAACGCAACATTTCTCTGGTCACAAAATCTTTTTCGCGTTAATATTAGGGGTTAAAGTAGTTCTAGTTCTAGTTCGACTGGAGATTTCCGCACTTAGCCTCATAGTTGGGCCATTGTACGTAGGAAGTGCTGAGGTATGTAATGAATGGGTGCGTCATAATCACTCGAATTTTCGCAGTATCCATCTTTCTTGTCTAAATTGAATAACAAAAACAATTGAAAGTCGATATTCAAATGTTTCACATTTTTCAAAAAAAGAACATCATAGAAACCATTTGAAAAAAGTTTCATTCGAAAACCTCAAACCATGAAGATTCTATGTCAATTCAAAGAACCTATTGCAATAAAACGGCAATTTCATACTTTAACCCCTATTATTAAGTCTTATTTATGTTTGATCAGATACCTTCTAGTTTGTCCTTGAAATTGTTTGTTAATGATTTACTTTCATATTTGAGTCAAATGAACCTTTCCACTGGCTAGAACAATGCCCAGTGTTTCTGGGTCTGAGAATACCTCGGCCAGAATAGTGATAATCTTTTATCTCACGGACTTAAATGTTGCTTAACCTGAATATGAGTAAACACCACTCAAATGTGTTGGTGTTATTTATAAACATTTTTTATAGGTCATAGGTCTTTTGCCATGACATGATCCTAACGTCCGGGAGACTAGAGGTGGTAAAATGTGCCGACCTGTTTTTTAGAGTCTCGAAGAAAAGAACAAAAATGTGAAACGCAATTTTAAACACTATTGTGTAGCACAATATCATATTTTAAAATATAATATGTTGCACTAACATTGGAACAAGCAGGGGGGGCTTACCTTTATCTCTGTCAGTCTCTGTGGGATACAGGCGTGTTTTAAAGTAGGGGCACACAGAAACTAAGGTCCCTATGACTTCGTTTGGATGGGATTCAGATAACAGGCAAAAGTTTAAGAACGAATACTCAATTACGGAAGAAAGTTCTTTAACCACATTGCTATTCAGAACTGCTAATGGATGAAGCTATGTTTATTCACGAACGTTAGTAATAAAATTGTTTTTGAAGTCGAAATTTACTTCTCTTTCATTTTGCCTTCCCACTGGAAAAAATTGCAAAAAAATATTTCAGAACACGCCCTATTTTTTTAATGTAACATCAGTTGTTGTACTGATTTATAAATTTAACATTTTTCTTATATTTTAAAGTCATCCGGACAATGATAACAAATCGTTTGATACCTCGTACATTAAAATCAGATGAGAAATTTAGGCGCTATGTTAGAACATACGTACACACGTAACCGGCTTGGCTCTCTCGTAGTTGGTTAAAAGTGACCTTAAACGTAATTATTTAATGAATAAACAATAATTAAATAATAAATAATTCTTTCTTTGAGACCAAAAAGTACACGCAAAAAAGAAAAAAAACGACAATAATCGTTCTGTTCTAAATCGGTTGTACAATTCTTGTCGTTGCCAACCTATCTCCTAAAATAGGGAAAAACCTGTATCTTTAGGAGAAGGTGTCTTTGGCTCAAAAACAAAATATTTTCGATCCATTGCAATTATAACATTAGTGAGTTTAGTTTAACTATGTATTAACCCTAACCTCTCAACTTGTGGAGTTAACTTTACAGCAAAAGACCTGTACAAAGTATAGTCTTCACATTTAACAAAAGGCTCGAAAAATTATTTCGCAAACTTCAGACAACCGTAACGTTAGTCTTAATTGAACTAGTAGATTGTCTGTAAGACGATCATTCATTGCAAACAATTTAAAACTAAAGTTGCTCATTCAGCCAATATTTATTTATTATAATTCTTTATTGCACTAATTACATTGTAAATGTTCAAGGGCGCGCTTAATGCAAGAAACACTCTCTTCCAGAAAACCTTTGGTATTGAAGAGAATGGCGACGGGTAGTGCAAGAAAAAGATGAAATAATACAATAATAAACTTACGTAAACATAGGGAAATACAATACCAATATGTCTTGGAATAAGTGAAAAATTTTAACTGTCAAATAGGTAAATTGATTGTTAAAAGCTTTTTTTAGTTCTTCCATAACTGGCTATTCACTGATCGCTTAAAATAGGAAACAGATTTGCGTTTACCCACAAGTCAGCGTTTCTTAGAATTATGGTTCCAATATCATATGCTACCCAAGACAGGCTACTTCTTTCTATCCTCGGCCATCCTCATGCAGCCGCTGCCAGCAATCTGCCTTGGATCGTCTGTCCAGCGAGCTGGTACCGGACCCATAACTCAAAACATATTGTCCCTACATAGTTGCAATTTTGCGTCGCAAACAATACGTTAAACTTTCGCAGTTGGAGGAAAATTTGTAGCTCTCTGCTTTAAAATATGTGATTAGCACATTAGATTATTCAGTTAGGGAGTGTATTGCCGTGATCGAAATTATTTAAATAATTCTGCATGCTTTTTCTCAATGTTAATTAATAGGTGTTAAAGTATGAAATTGCCGTTTTATTGCAATAGGTTTGATCTTCACCATTATTGCTCCACGACAACGCGAGACCTCACACAGCACGAGAAACCATTTTGACCCTTCAGGAACTGCAGTTAGAAACCATTCGTCATCCTCCCTATTCACCAGACCTTGCTCCAACGGACTACCTTTTTTTTCGTGATTTGGACAATTATCTACGTGACAAGAAGTTTTCTTCCCAGGAGGCAGTACAAAATGCTTTCACACAGTTTGTGCAGTCTAGATCGTCGGAGTTCTATCGCAAAGGCATTAATGACCTTCCCATTAGATGGCAGCAATGTATAGATAATAATGGCAACTATTTTGATTAAATAAATTTGTTAAAAATTTAAAAAATAAACAATTTAGATTTTCAGTACAAATCGGCAATTTCATACTTTAACCCCTAATTTTATTCTTGTTTGTTCCGCTTTTATAAGGCAAGATAGAGTACATTTACAATATTTAATAATGTTTGATGCGTGCAAATACTATACCGTTTTTAATCCCAAATAAATAAAATAAAAGTAATATCCGAAGAGTACCGTTCCCACGCGGACGCAGCGGTGCGTCGTCGCACGCGCACGCGACCATTGTCTCGCTGGTCAAGGCCGTGCGCTATCGCCGGCGCGTAAAGCTTCGGTCATACACAGCGACTAATGACTGCGAGTGCACTCGCCGCGAATAATAGTCGCAGTGACAATTCGCCGCCTGCCTGTCATGCACAGCGATTTCTAAACGAGAATTTCGACTGTCAGTGCACATTCGCAGCCAGTAAGATTGAACATGCTCAATTCCAGTCGCGGCGACTTCAACTCGCGGCGAGTGAATCTATTCGCAGCGAATAGACTGTCACACACAGCGAATACTCGCGGCGAGTAGGCATTCGCAGCGATTAGTCGCTGTGTGTGACCGAAGCTTTACGGCGTCACGTTCGGCGGTCACCGCGTCAGTGACTGCTCTGTGTCTCTACTCTCTCGAGATGATGATATTGACGGTAACAAGGGCAACGAAAGAGATGGCTTGGGCACTTATTTGCCTAACGCTCAAAAAATATTGCCCAATACTATGTTAGTGAGCAGCAGGTAAACTAAGGTATTTAATTTATAGGGTTGGTTTGTTTTCTTCAATCAAAATGCCCACAATCGTCCACTTCTGGATATAAGGCCATCCTCATCCAGCCGTTATCTACCAGAAATCTGCCTCAGGTCCTCGGTCCAGTGAGCTAGTAAACGTGCTACGCTGCGTTTGCCCAACCTGTGATGGATGTGACCAGCCCACTGCTACTTTAACTTTGTTTGCTTATAGGTAACTTACGGCAGCTTACAGCAATATTATAATTAAAAATTTATTTAATTAGGCCTTGTAGTTCAAGCGCTACGATCAAACAGTAAAATTAAACTGCCTGGTTCACCATTCGCACTAAATACGTTAGAAAGTTTTTGAAGTGGTGCCTTTCCGATCGCAATTTTGAACTCCAGTATTGGCAGTATTCGTTCGTACTCGCGCTCTTGGGACCATATACTTAGAGCGGTTATTGCACTGCTCAAGTTGCAATCTAAATTTATTTCTGTACAAAAACTGTTTTGTTAAAAAATTATGTCACAGGTGAAAATACAAGAAAAAAATCTATCACATCGATAGCTGTACAAGAGCTCTTCACAAAGGATTGCGCTTAATTCAAAGTAGGAATCAACACAGACATCGCTAACAACGCTGCAGAGCTTGTTGAAGTTACGTCTCCCAGCTAGTGACTACGTAGGTCCATCCTAATAAAAAAAACTGGCTAAGTGCGAGTCAGACTCGCGCACGAAAAGTTCCGTACCATTATCTACACATTTGAATATTTCAAGCGTCTATCTGTTTCCGGTATTTAATCGGGCAAAAAAATCATGTTTGTTGTATGGGAGTCCCCCTCTAAATATTTATTTATTTTATTCGGTTTTTAGTATTTTTTGTTATAGCGGCAACAGAAGTACCTCGTCTGTGAAAATTTAAACTGTCTAACTATCACGGTTCATGAGATACAGCCTGGTGACAGACGGACGGACGGACGGACAGCGAAGTCTTAGTAATATGGTCCCTTACCCTTTGAGTACGGAACCCTAAAAACTGCTTAAACTACTAACCTCCTCACATCAAGCAAAATTTCATATGCTGGTAATTTATCATGAAGCATAATTGCGCTAAATAAATCACTTCACTAACAGTTATGCTAACATCACAGATGCAAAAATGAAAGATATGCTTATGATAGAAAGAGCAGCCAAAGGAGACAATAACCCTCGGAAACTGTGTCAAATAGAAGTACTCGGTGTACTTGACAGGTTAGTTTGGCTATCGTACACCATCAGTCATCACGAGGCAAATATAGCTGGCTATTAAATAACAGTATTCAGAGACGTTTGTTTGGACACACTTGAATGATTTGGCGGCGCTATGTTACCTTAAGTACCGGTGTTGAATTATTTTGAGCTGTACGTGTAAATTGCATCCGTTACTTTTTTTTATGTAAATTGTATCCGCTTATTTCATCAACGTGGCATCAGCGTCAATATACAATGTGTAATGGAATTAATGTAAAACCCAACCACCATTTGCAATAAGTAAAAGATTTAAATTCTCCTTTTCGTTATTCCGGTATATTCTCACCGAAAACTCATTTATTTCTTCTTTCCTTGCAAGTTATATAACAGCATGTCTAGCTGATGGAAAAATCGACAGTATTAACGGTTCCCTTAAAGTACGGTGTTAGTATTGTACATACTCGTACATAGAAGGATGCAGTGTATTTGTTTCGTAAGTACTATTTAGTACAAAGTCAATAAAGAACGGATGAGGAAAGAATTACAACTATTTTTAGGCTACTGTTTTCAAACTCGGAACGAAGTAAAACAATAATATAATTGTATCGCTCGTGATTCCATTCCACGATGCAACCTCGATTCTTTTTGTCCGTGATTTTAATTGAACCATTTCAGTTTCCACTAAACAAAGTTCTTGGCCCGAATTGTTTTAGTGTTTACCGCAGAGTAGAGCTAAATTACTGGGTCCTACTGCACAAATTACGGGGTCTGGTGTTATTATTTTCTTTTAATATCAAGGATTTCTTGATACTCGTGTCGCTAATAATTTTAAGTCAACTAATTTAACGTATTTTTTTTGCAATGTCAATGGATTGAGTTTATCCATTTTGTAAATTAGGGTTTTGTTTTTCAATTAGGCACTTCCAATGTAATTAAAGCCAAGAGGTTACAATACATATTAATATTATACCAATGAATATAACTTTTTTGTAAAGTATAACGCTCCTTTTTGTACCACAGTGATCCTTCAGCTCTCTACATACTTTCTCTATTATGTTGCCAACCGAAACCGGTTTTCAACGCTCTGCTGCATGCATCCGTTTTCATATGATTTTGACCGACGACTTCTTCACCTTCTTCATAACCTATTGGTTCGATATACTCAAGTGGAATGTCAGCTAAACTGGGTTATAATTTTGTTAACTATTGAAATTAAATAAATATTATTGTTTTAATTCGAATGATTCAAGTCTGACTTGAATCAAGCTCAGAGAGGTGGCTGAAATGGCAATATCTAAATTGATACTGTCGCGGCAGACCAAGGCACAGGTGGCAGGACTACCTAAATATATTCTTGCCAGGGGGTGCGAGGTGGCTAGGCATAGACTTAGAAAGTGGGGTCGGTAGCATGAGCCCTTATCACGTGCGCGAGATAATATTGCGAAACACCTAGCCAGATTTACCTAATACAAACGAGTCGTGTATTACCGAGCCAGTTTTATTTTATTAGCCTAACAGACTAGCACCCACTTGAGACTTGTACCGGGGATGTGATAATTATGGGGAAACAGGAACACACGCTCAAAGGAAAAGTAAGGATGGGCAATGAACAATAGTTTATTAGCTGCCTCAAGCCAATATACGTAGGAATAGTAGAGAAGCGTTAGAATTATTCTTATTGGGAGAGTGATCCGTGATTAGCCAAAATATCATTTGTTGGCGCTTCAGTGTTGCATCGTTCTACTACCACTTTGTGCAAGTGTCTGTGATTTGGGGGTGTCTATTGCATTATTGTACTGATCCCGTGTGGCGCCGGATTAAGAATAGCGTCCCTCCATTTCCTTCCGTGGATGTCGTAGAAGGCGACAAAGGAAATACATTATCAGGAGACGGGCAGCAGCGTCTTCCTGAGAGTCCAACCGCATACTGCGATCGCCAACCCGCCTGCCAAGCGTGGCGATTATGACAAAACCCTTCATGGTTAGGAAAATCATGAGGGAGGCCTTTGTCCTACAGTGGGCGTGAAATGGCTGATGATGATGATGACTGATCCTTAAAATTGTAGTGCATTGTAGTAGTCCTAAACGCGCGTGTGACTAAGACTCTTCCCGCTCCCAACAGCTACATGAGTGCGGGTTATGGAGCGATATTTCTTGTACGCGAGATAAAGGCTCATGCTACCTAGACAGAAGGGACCTTTGCCCAGCAGTAGGACACGGCAGAGGTTAACAAAAAAAAAAGTGATTCTAAATAACTGAATGTAATTGTTATAGATAACTAGTGTCTCGGACACAACTGCAAATCAATTGGACAACCTTTATTCAACTGCTTAGAATAACGAAAATACGAGTAATACTGTTTAACTGTCGTGAATACTCAAAAGTTAAACAATGATATCCCAGTTTATCTAGAAAGTTGAGATAAAAAACTGAAAATGCTTTGAGTAATCGTGTCGCTACGAAGATAATTTTATTTTCATTCCTTACTACACAACTGAAGCCTTAAAAAACTCAAGTTACCTGGCCAAACAATGAGTCAGTCAACCGAGGCCATTGACGCCTAACGTTTATTGACCCAAATATTATTCAAATTGGCTGGTCAATATTAGCCTTTGGCACGCGACTCTGAAATATTTTAGTGCTTTTGTCTTCTTGCATGACACACTGTTTTTGTAAGGGTTTCCCACTCAGATGATCAGTTAAGCTTAATAAATCAACATAGGGCATATCGAAACGTTCATCATCAGCCATTTGACGCCCAATGCAGGACATACGCCTCCCTTATTGTAACGTTCACAGAAAAAATTGACAGTTTGAAGAAAATGGTTGTTAAAGAAATAATACATGTTGCCTGTGCGTAATACAGAGAGTTTTGTAAAGAGGTTCGAAATTTCGCCGATGCCTGCACTTGCCCATTAGCTCAGTTGGGAGAACGCTGGCATGGTTAGCCAGAGGTCGCGGGTCTAAGTCCCGCCATGGGTGGAATCTTTAGCCTTGAAATAGGTTTTTAAAATAATAAATAGATAGAGAACTATAATTGCACACAAAAAAGAATGAAAGAAAGAAAAAAATATTACACGTAATATAATAGTTATAGATAGATAGATAGAGAAAACTTTATTGTACATAAAAATGGAAATTACACAGATATTATTTTGTTATGTCGCAATAACCACATATTTGTCAGTTGTCACAATGCCTCAACAATAATTAACTTCTGCAATCACAATCCACTTCACGTTGTCAGGATCAGTCGATGTGTTCTAAGAAACAGTAGGTAATGACTTTGCGAGTGCTTAGATACTTGAAAATATAATAACATTTCGATGATATTTCGGGCATAAAAGTGTAGAGTGGCTGAAATCGCTCTATAGAGTTTGCACTCAGAATTAACAGAGTCCTCATATCAATACGAAACTGGGAATTTTCGGTCGTCAATACGAACAAATTTTTCTACAGGTAAACTTCAAAATCGCGTTATATAGCCGCGAGATAGCCAAAAGATGATTGTGACGTGGAATCGTCTGTGGTATAAGAAACAAATTACAATAAACAAACCTATATTTTCTTGTTATGTCAAAGTGAGAACATCAATACTCACTTTTATATTATCAATAATAAACCTCAGTAGCCTTAACCTAGAAGTTAAAATCGAATAGAAACCTTGCAAAGAGGAAATTGTAACGTAAGAGAGCACGATTTTACTTCCTACTTAGCAAGTAATCATGGAGACGATAAGTAGGTAAAGTTTAACGTACAAAAAAAAGCTATGACGATGTGTTTGCAATCGAGCAACATCACATGTCAGATATGGTCCTGAATTAATAGAATTCATCATCATGGATCCCCTCGATACCAACTGCCAGGCCATTTCATGTTCACACCATTTCACGGTCCTGCGCCATACCTATGCAATCACTGTTTGCCGGCTACTCGGGATATGTCGTCGGACCATCTGTATGGTGGAAAGTTTTAGCGGGCTTAGCTACAGTAAATAAATCGATAAATAATATCTAAACCATGGCACTATGTCTGCGAATGACTGACTCATTCTAACACTTATTATATTCTTTTTGTTGCACTAACCCGTCATTATAACACTACCCGGTTTTGTTATTTGGCACCAGCTCTCGACTGTTTATGGACAGTTACTCGCAAATTAGGTTTCGTTAGAAGTGTTAAAGACTATGCACTATTCAAGTAGCGTGGATAGACCTTTAAAGCCTCATTTGGGTTAGTAGTGGACTTCGAAGACCTTGTCAACAATATACAAATTTGTATGGTTCTTCTTAAGGCGACTCTACGGTACCACTAGCGACCGGCAGTAAAGTTTAACCACGATTTTGGAATTCCGTTTCGTTTCTTTTACAATTGTGGCTATGTATAAAAACTTAAAGTTCTTAGCAGTATGTTTTCATCTTAAAACCAAATGCTACTACATTCTAATGATTTAAAAAAGAAGATACCAACAAAGTTGTCATATCGGCAGGTATATTGACAAATAGCTTGAAAGTAAATGCAAAACAATCCGTGGGAAGGGTATTAAAAGTATAGACAGTTTAATGGAACTTTCTCGATTGCAATCGGATTGAACGATCAATAACATTTGTTTTTCGTTAAGTGTGTTTTAATCTGTATGCAGATCATAAAGTAGTCGGCAATGTGCCCATTCCTTTTTGCTCGATAATAGCTCTTATGTCAGGCCCGAGAAGTACGACTGCTCCTACAAGTAATTTGTCGGAAGCCCTGCTTTGGCATCGAATGAAAAATCAAATTAGAAAAAAAAACCGACCACTAAAAAGTATTTAACGAGGCCTAGATGAGTCTGTTGAATTTCAATTTCATCAGGAGGGATCTCCCATTTGATTTCTTGGTGGTGAGTTTCTTAAGTTCCTCTTTCTGAGGTTGAAAATGGAACAAGTGTGGAGACGTAATTTGTAAATTATTTGCGATTCAGTGATAACAGAACTGAAGTTTAAATTAGTAGGTGGTTTTACAAAACATGAAGGGCAGTTAACAAAAATTTCCGCTCTGTAAACCATCCCCAATCTGATAACGCTAGCTTGTTACAACAATGAGCTACAAAACAAACGTAATAGGACGACTTAAGTTTCATTTTAATATTATTTTCTGTACTAAGTTAAAGTTCAAAATTGTTCAAAGTTGATGTAAGTACAGTACATATATTTACAATATATATTTATTGGTTGCAGTTGGACCGTCTTATCGAAAAGACATACCACTCACTAACAGTGAAGGAAAATTGTAATCGGAAGGAAATCCGAGTGCCTTAGGAGTCCACACACCGCAGCGTTTGATATCGCCATTCCACGCGTACCTACACTGTGATTAAGCCCATACTCTCTATACCTAAGAAGGCCAACAGGGAATTTACGTTACACTCCGTAAATTACTTAGATACACCACAGGCTACATCTATGGTCCTGTTTTATTAATTCGTTTTGTCTGTTGTGTATTTAGTTTTATTTCTGTTGTTGTGCATATTATGTTACTTATCTGCTTATTTTGTTTCTGTGAAGAAGAAGAAGAAGAGGACAAGAAGAAGAAAGACATTTACAATACCAACAAGACCATCACAGAAACAAAATAAGCGATAATTAATGGGCTGAGAAGCCTAATTATGTGCACAAAATCCTGTCAGATTCCTAACGTTTGCGATAGGAATTAGTATGTAATTTTACAGTTAGACAGATTGGAATCGTTCAGGATTTAGTGCGCGTAATGTATAGAAGCTGTTCATGGGTTGGATAGGTAGACAGATTCCACTGGGTTTCACCGTGACCAAAAAACTGAAAGTAGTTAGTTAATGCTTAGCAGTCGGTTTGACGGTATTTTTTCTAATTGTAGTTCTTTTTGTCTTTTTAGCGATTTTATTAATTATTTTGTTGGATTTATGCTCCTTTAAAATAGCCTGTGACACTTGTCTGATTTGTCAAAACCTGACCATTGGTTAAGGATTTATGAAGGAACATAGAATCGGACATACATACATACAAGCCAAATACATAACCCTCCTTTTGTGGCCCGCCGCAGTCGGGTAAAACTGCGTTTGGGAACTTCTGTTCATTAAAGTTCTTGTAGCCGCAGGCAGTAAGAGCCTTGTTGCGACAATTTTAAGCAAATTCTAATTAGGTAAACCTTTGTGCGATGTCGCAAGCGCGTCACGAGTGCACCGTAAACGTAGGCCGCTTTATCTGAGGGTTGTCTGACGAAACTTTAAGTTTTGTGACGGAAAAAGGATGGTTAATGGTTGGTCCGCGGCAATTTTGGAAGTTTATTGAAGTACAGCAGGTCAACCTTTATATTTTTGTTGCAAGGTCGTCTGTAACGTAATTGCGTAGACCGGACAAGCTGGAACAATGAAAGGCATGCATGAAAGGCCATGCTAAGCAAGAGAACTATATACGCAGAGCAGCGGATTTACGTTAAAGCCGGGTTTTGACGGTCTTAGCACGCTCGGGCCGTGTGCGTACAGTTTTAGTTGATTATGACGACGGTCAGTGCGCTCGGACCGAGCTTTCCGGCTTTAACGTAAATCCGCTCTGCGTATATAGTTATCTTGCTTAGCATAGAAATAAGCGATAAATCTTCTAAGCAATCTATCAATTAAATGCTTAGCATACTAGGCAGTATTTTTTATGCTATAAATACGTTCTCTTTTTAAAACGAAGGTAAAAAAGTAATAAAATTGCACAGGCAATTTATGCTTTATCTTCCGTTTGTAGTTATTAGTTGCCTCATTACCGATCAATATCGCTCGGTAGAGCTATTGATGCAATTTCTGGAGAAAGTAAATGCTTTGACCATAATTATTATGTTGTTACTAGCTGTGCCTGCGACTCCATTCGCGTGGGGCTCAGATATTTGAGACCAGAACTAAGACTTTGTTTTATTCCAGGACGAAGTTTATCTGTGTCTGGCCTGACGACCTCTGTGGCGCAGCGGTAGCGCATCTGCCTACCATGCGAGACGTCCCGGGTTCGAATCCCGGCTGGACACAAAATAGAACTTCAGGTCTTGGATGTTTACATGTTTGTGATGTCGCTGTTTCTGGTTCCCACGACCCAGGGTATCCTAGTGTGAGGCCAGAAGCAATGTATGTGCCTGTATCTGTACTAAGATAATCTGTATCTATCTGTGTCCGCATGTGTGTGTCGAATTTCATCCAAATCCGAACATCCGTTACTGGACTGCCGAAGTATTGTTTGCGGCAAGTATTATGTCGCGTGTTTAAGCATACAAACTTTCATGTTTACTAGTTTTATTTACATAAATATTGCAACATAACAGTAATTACACCAATACGTCACAGTATTATAACTGAGCACTACCTATCAAACAATTTGTAGCTATACAGAGTCTACACATCAATACAAAACTATGTTGAGCAATTCAAAATTGCCAAAACAATATCAGCTGTTCTATATTAAAGTTACCACATTAAAATGGCACTAAAATGTATGGAACAACTGTCAGAATCAATTTTTTCACGAATTCGATTTTTTCTCCAAAGATAAGTTGTTCGTATTGACGTGTAGAACCTCTCATTTTCAGACAGATATGGAGATTTTGTTACACAGTGTACACATTTATATTATATATACATTTATATTATATATATACATTTATATTATAAAGCTACAATTAGTAACAAACTTACTATTGTCAGTCATTTTCGCCCAATCGATCAAGCGTGGGGCCAAGTTGAGGGAAAATGACTGAAAATTGTAAGTTTATTGCTAACTGGGGCTTTATGAAGCAAGGCCCTGGTGTTTCATTTTTGTACCGACTTAAGACGAATCCGGAAAGGTACATAGTTTATAAAGATTTATTTTACTGGTGAGTCAAAATATTGCCATGGACACAGCGCAAATGGTGAGCAAAACCTAAAGCAAGACTTCTAGGTTTTGCTCACTTTGCGATCCTAGAGGTTTTGCTTACCATTTTGCCTAATTGTGGACACCAAATCCTGTTGGAATCCTGACGTTTCCGATAGGAATTTCTATGAATTTTGACAGTTAGGGACTAAGCGCCCGAGGCGCGCGCTCAGAACGCTCCGTTTCAGGCGTCCTAAAAAATTGTATGAATTTGTATGCAACGAATCACATCAAGCGCTGTCGTCCGTAGGACGCGCGTCGTACAAATTCATTTTAGGATGTCCGAAACGGAGCGTTATGAGCGCGCGCCTCGGGCGCTTCTTGTGACTAGTCACTTAGACGATTTGAATCGTTCTAGATTTGGTGCGCATAGTATAGGGCTGTCCGTGTCAATATTTTACATTGGACTCTCCAGTAAAATAAATCTTAACAAAATTTAATTAATCAACAGTAACTGGTCCATTACAAATGCGTATTTTGGAAATGAAGAGTAATTGTTCGTGACACAACTTTACAGCTTTACTGCCAACCACTTAAGTGAGCCTTAGCGTGATAGAAATCACATAATATTAACGATAATGTCTAGGTATAATACCGTTTATAACGTTTTGCAAGGAATAAAGATGAAGTCGTGATCCGAAGTCAATTAGCAATGTACGTTGCATATCTCTATTATAGTGGTTATTAACATTGAACGTTATTTAGACTTAAAGGACTATTTACACCATGGCAGTTAAGTTTAGTAACATCATAGGTCAGACCCTCTGTTTCAACAGACCTCCTCATTTGTCCGTATGTACATCATGAATTTTGGGTAGTTTGAAAGACATAGCAAAATGTACTTCTTGTTAATAATAGCTATCGGATATGATGGATGGTTTGTTTTTTTATAAAGGAACTTTCCAAATGTATCTCGACACAAACTCGAATCTATGAGAACCATTATTAGCCAGCCAGGGCGGTGCGTGCGAGCCACGGGTCAGCGGGTCACTGTTCAAATTTTAATAGGCTATACTAATTGTTTGCAAATTTTTAGAAACAAGATTTGTAATTTTTTTTATTTGAAGACGTAAAAATTTATTACTATTAACATAACCGCGGCTTTCGAACCACCCTGATTTCAGCGTGTATACGGACAAAAATGAGAACCTCCTCTTTTAGGGTTCCGTAGTCAACAAGGAACCCTTATAGTTTGGCCATGTCCGTCCATCTATATATCTGTCTCTCTGTTCGTCTGTCTGTCCGCAGCTTAGCACAGAGAGATATATACTTATTACGAAAACAAAACGGTAGAATAAAATCTGGAAAAAAATATTTATTTGTGGTACCTCATCTAAATTAGTGATGCATTTTTTTCCGCGTACACCATAGTGTGGGATATTTTTGGATGGGTCGTTTAAAAATATTGTGGGTATAGGACGACCAATTTTCGATTTAGGGCTCCGTTTGCAAAATATTAAGCTTTAAAGCGCAATTTAGTAGGCTTTACAAGTTAACGAGTAATAGGCGACCAACTTATAAAAGGAAAATTAGTACAAATTCCATTGAAAATTAATTTGATGAAGTTGTTACTTCTATAAAGCAGGCAGAAAATGCTCCTTCTACTGAACCGACATGTGTGCCCGACACGCACTTGGCCGGTTTTTATTTTGAGGTCGGTATGAAAAATCTTAGGAATACAATAAAGAATTAAAATTGAAGCCAAGTGGCGAAACGTGCTAAAGCAATCGTGCGTTTACTTTAGTGTCTACCGTTAGCCATAGCTGCATTGCGCTTCTCAATTAACTTAATTGCACTGTTTACATTTCTAAACAAGGGCAACAGAGCAGCATTGCTGACTTACTAATGCCCGGGGTGCTACCAAGGCAAGTATGTGTCAGGCTAGCATAGGCACAGGGGACGGCACATAAACATTTACATGCATGCAGTTTAGTACATACACATTCACGTGCTCATTACCAGAGATCGGAACAGTCACCGCTGTGATAACCTCACTCTCTTGAACACTTGTTCGGTGGTTATACGTTTAGCAGACTTTAGAAACTGTATGTGAAAATACATACAGTTTTCAAAGAGACTAACAAGAACCGGAATTAGGTCTATTTCACTCTACGTATTTCGATCACTGGCCATTACGGACAACGATGCAACAAAAACCGGTCAAGTGCGAGTCGGACTCGCTCTTCCATATTCGGATTTGAAGCGAATATGGAACTAAATATTCTGTGAATATTTCAAGCGTCTATCTGGTGCTGTTATTTATATCAAGCAAAAAACGGCAAAAAATTACGTTTGTTGTATTTATTTCAATGTGTTTTTAGTTTTTGTTGTTATAGCGGCAACAGAAATACATCATCTGTGAAAATTTCAACTGCCTAGCTATCACGGTTCATGAGATACAGCCTGCCGACAGACAGACGGACAGTGAAGTCTTAGTAATAGGGTCTCGTTTGGCACCCTTCGGGTACGGAACCCTGAAAAAGTAAAATGTGAGGGTTCATTAGTTGTCGACCGCACTAGAAAAAAATATATGTAAAAAAGTAATAATATAATATAATAAACATTAAACTTCCAAATAATTTGTGATAAAACTTTTCGGTCACTGCCTGTTCCACTGGCCATATCACCCTATATAAGCTAGGAGAAAATACTCGTTGACATCAAAGGTGGAGGAATCCATTTCGCAAGTCTTTTATATTTTCACAAACTTTTCTTTTATTTCGCTCGCGCGCACTTTTTTTATCATACAGCCAGTTACTTGTTAATACAATGTTTTGTGATCAAGGATTAGGACGTTCTTGTTCGTGATTGATCTCCTTGGTGACTAAAACTTTTACTAGAAATATCCACATTTCAAATTCAAAACACATTTCATCCCTAGGGATCAAAGATCTCTTTTTGGTCTCTGCTTACGAGGACTAAACGAGCTGTTTTTAAAAAGATGTGATAAAATAGTAGATTATATCGCAAGGGAGCAAAATAATATTTTTACGGCGAGGGCGCTTTTTTGAATCCAGAGCGAAGTGAGAGATTCTAGAGTAGAATCCCGAGCGTTGCGAAGGATTCTTTAGTAGAATCAAAGTACGTCGCCCGAGCCAAAAATTTATTTTGCGCCCGAGTGATACACTCCGCTGTTCATCACCCATTATGAGAAAATAAAAGGTGCCTTTTGCATTTCTCCATTCAATAAGATTACCATAGGCTTTCATAAATTTGTCCCGGGATTGTGCAGGTAATAGATTATCCATCACAAATTCTATACTTTCACTGTCACTTGAAGAAATCATTTTTCAAAACAAAACCAAGAATTTCTAACAATCCGTGAAAATTTATAAAAACGCGGCTTTAGTTCGCGCGTTTTTAATTTGATTTCTTTTTTTTATTATTCAGCCGGCGGGCGGCGCGACTATGGGCCGTGGCAAAGATAATTGCTGCGCACTTATAAAGAGGATTAAATACTTATTAGTGCCCGCTAAAAGTTTCTTATAGAAAACACCACCTTTGGGTGCACTTAAAGGCAAACCAAGCCGTCCTTTTCAAATAGATGGATGAAAAATACTTTTCTTGTTCAGAAAAGATGTTTCAATAAATATCGCTCTATCTCTTAAATAAAGTGATTTCCAAGATAACCTATTGTCTCTCTTTATATATTTGATTTATTTAGGTACTTCTTTGAAAGAAACGAGATAGGTCTAGTGAAACGATTAAGATATAAATAGGCAAGTGCGAATAAATGTTAAAATGTAACCAATGGTTGTAAAACCATCATAAATTTCTCATAAATTTTAAATATGTAAGAATAGCATGATTTTTTACACAACGTAAGTAAATTATGCAATGTGAACGTTTTCGAAATCCTTATATTTTATTATCACAGAGACTCGTAAACTACTTAATAACACAATACAATATATTTCAGATGATAATTTAGCGATGTATTAGCGAAGGGCAAGGTGAAAAGTACCCGAAACCAGCTTACGTGCACGTAGCGTCAAATTAATGTTCGAATGACAAACGAAAGAGTTTAGTCAGGATCATGGCATGTCACAAACCCTGGCGTCTGCCTACCCCTTCGGGACTTAGGTGTGAATTTATTGTATTTGAATTACAAACCGGACCAAACTATACATATTCTCGAACTAAAAGTTTCGTAAGCACTACACGTTATTAACTTAACACCGGATAAACTTACTCGGTTTTTTGTCGGAAGAGTCCGACCAGGTTTCGCTCAAGTAAGTTTATACGGTGTTAAGTTAATAATATACATATTCTGATAGAAGAAAAGTGCATGTAGGGTTAGACGTGCATAGAGTTGTGCATTGATATGAAAATTTACTGATTCATTTAAGTCTGTTCTGGTCTGAGTTGGGGGAGGCATTTCCCAGCAGTAGGACACAAACGAGGATACGTAAAAAAAATTAAGTCTCAGTGACCATTTATAGTTACATTTTCGAATCTGCTGGCAAACTAAAAAAGTATTAAAAAAGAACACAATTTGAATGACACCGGCGGCGTAACAGTAGTGGTTACTCTGATAGAATAAATAAATCTCATCACCTCAGGCATTCAGGTTTCCTCCCGATTTTTTCTTTCACAGTAAATTTAATTTTGTAGTGGTTTTAAATACAATAGAAATAAAATTGAAAAAATAGGTACAAAAAACTTCAGGGAAATCCGTTCAAAGATTTCACGGAAGTAGAACAACAAAGTGACAAAACAGAAACCCGGAGTAGGAAGATAGATCGAGACACGGTTATACGGAGTGGCGGAGATTGTGTGAAAACGCGATTACGTCTATTATGTAAACCAATGAACGAGATAGTTGAACGCCTTGAGGTGACTGGCTGGATGCGGACATGTTTTATAATCCATTTGCATTAAAAAAAAAACTTATTTTAAAAACAAAAACCCAACTGCTAGAAAGTCCTAATCATCCGCTGAATTTAAAGCTCAGCAGGCGGGACCTCTCGTTCAATTTAATGTAGGTAATGTAGGTAAGTTACTTTAGTCCTACCTGCTGAGGTTTTAAATACAACGAATGCATTTAGTTCTTCTGTAAAAGTTTTTAGCAGTCGTATTTATTGTTTTTAAAATGAGTTTTTTCTTTGAGGTATTTTGGTGACTTTTTGTCCACAATATTATAGCTGCGGTTCGCTACGTTGTTTTTTTCTTCGTGACGTGACACTCGCGTTGCTAATACCTTTCATTTGATATTAGGGGTTAAAGTATGAAATTGCCATTTTATTGCAATAGGTTCTTTGAATTGACATAGAATCTTCATGGTTTGAGGTTTTCGAATGAAACTTTTTTCAAATGGTTTCTATGATGTTCTTTTTTTAAAAAATGTGAAACATTTGAATATCGACTTTCAATTGTTTTTGTTATTCAATTTAGACAAGAAAGATGGATACTGCGAAAATTCGAGTGATTATGAGGCACCCATTTTTCGTATTTTTTTATTTTATTGATTTGACGCAAGTGAGTCAATATTGTGGGTAAGGTAACGTTAAACCATGCCGCTAATTCCTGGGTAGTTTGACTAGGGTCGGCTTCCACTATCTCTCTTTATTCATCGTTATTCACCTGTGTGGGCGGTCTTCCTCGTGGCTTGTTCTTTAAGTCGAAATTTCCATCACGAAAGCGTTTAAACCAAAATCGCACGGTGCGTTCATTAGTAGACCCCTCTCCAAACGCAGCATTGATATTGCGGGCTGTTTCTGCCGCGTTAGTTCCGCGTCGGAACTCGTATTCAAAAATCACTCGAATTTTCGCAGTATCCATCTTTCTTGTCTAAATTGAATAACAAAAACAATTGAAAGTCGATATTCAAATGTTTCACATTTTTAAAAAAAAGAACATCATAGAAACCATTTGAAAAAAGTTTCATTCGAAAACCTCAAACCATGAATATTCTATGTCAATTCAAAGAACCTATTGCAATAAAACGGCAATTTCATACTTTAACCCCTATTACATTCATTTGTCAAAATAGGTCAGCCATTTGCGTGGCGATTATGGCAAAACCCTCCATGGTTAAGAACCTATGTCCTGCAGTTGGCGTCAACTAGCTGATGATGATGATTTAGACCTTACGTAGGTATAAAAAATATACATACACGCACACACATGTTCGAGGAGTCGCGTAAAAACAACACAAGTGATAATATTATTTTCGAAAATTTACTGTTTCGCACTTATTAAATCTAAACTCTGTTTAGGGCTGAGCTGGGTCAACTATATTGTCCTTCTTTAAATTAGATTAGATTAAGAAGAAGAAGAAGAAAGACATTTATTATACCAACAAGATACATCACAGAAACAAAATAAGCAGATAAGTAACATAATATGCACAACAACAGAAAGAGAACTAAATACACAACAGACAAAACGAATAGCTAACCCTATGAAGCTGATCAATAGGTTGTTCATTAAAATTTGACGAGAATGATTAACGAGCACTCGCTTAGTGTTAAAAGTGTCAATGTCAAATGGTTAATTAATTTAGAAGTTAACAACTGCCGAAGTTTAGTCTTCGTCGTTAATGTCAGATTAGGGTAAATGATCGGTCAGTTAAAATGTTGGCTAAATGTTAGATTAAAGCCGGTAATCGTAAAAGATAATCGTTAGACGCGTGACTGTACCATGTTGAGTTACAGGCGACTTGGACATTAACGCCGGGTTATGGGACTTGGGAAAACTAAAAGCGACAAATGTTCCATAGGGCAGATAAGTCCATACCCAATATTGTAAAACATAATATTTATTATCTGTGCCTGTATTTTCTCCAAATAAAATAAATAAATAAATAAATAAACTAGGCATTTTCGAAATTACAGAAATAAAAATCCTATAAATAGAATTTTGACGACCGACGCTACTAACACATTCAGTGATAGTCATTTCGGTATATTTTTTTACTGTCCAAAACTCAGTACAGCTCCAATAAAACCATATCTCGTGATAATTTAGACTCACGTTCGCGATTTTTTTTTTGTTATGAAGTTTAAAAAATCATAACAATAATGGCCGATGGCCCTAGATAGAATATTGAAAAGTAATATATATTTTATTCGGATTTTAAATACTAACCATTAGAGAGTATAATGTATTTTAATAAAACACTTGATTCCTTCAGTTGATCGGAGTGGAAAAGGGGGTAATGTCGGAAAACAGAGCATTAATAGATAGAGCACTCCTGCTATAACACTGTGACAACTTAAACAACCGCGTTTTGGATTACAGATCGCACTCATTTGAAAAAAATTTTTTTAGATTAATTGTGATTTTCGAGTTATGGCAGTATTAGCGGAGGTGCGATAGATTTTAACTGTAAGGCGTGGGGAACTATGTGTGAAGGATTTGGGACGAGATAGTAAAAAAATGACATGACTATCGAGCACATTGGAAATGAATCAAGTCATAAATGTCATGTGAAAAATGACGTTCTGACTTTTTTACTTTTTTTAAAAAGGGTAAGGCTACAGGGCAAACCCTTAACCCGATCGTCTTTGTTTCAGGCTGACTAAATTGTCCAGAGGAATTTTTCTCAATTTTTTGATATTATTCTTCGTTTCCAAAATATCGAACGCCAAAGTCAAAATTTCGTTTTTGACTTTCTCGAATAATTATTTTTGCACCTTACAGCTCTCGTGAATACGTGAATGAGCCTTTTTTGAATATTATATCTTCACAACTCTCCGAGATATAACGGGATCGCACTTTTTCGTGAAATCGGAGCCTACACTGGAGTGAACGAAAAGACATTTCCAATGTCAAAAGACGCGACGCATTGTATAGATTTGGCGTCCTCGCCCCGTGTTATCTATGTGGGCCCCATCGCTTCAGTAAATTTTGTGTGAAAGTGAATTGAAAGGACACCGCTTCTTTCCCGTACACTCTTTTCACGTCCTTTCTATTCGGAATTCCTCTTTAAAAACCTAACTGCAAAGTGGGTTACTCGGGGCTGCAAGTGATAGAAATGGCTTCGGCCAGATGTCGCTGCCTGTACGTAATACAGAGAAGTTTGTAAAGAGGCTAGAAATTTCACTGATGCCTGTACCGCCCCATTAGCTCAGTTGGGAGAACGCTGGCACGGTTAGCCAGAGGTCGCGGGTTCAAGTCCCGGCACGGGTGGAATTTTTAGCCTCTAAACAGGTTTTTTGGGATTTCATGACTTTTTAAAAAAATGTGAGTTTGGATTTTTTACTGAGATTTTATATATTCATAACTTTATTAATTAAGATAGGTCTTTTAACAAACTTTTTCTCTATCTACAACGGATTAGGTAGTTAACATGAAATTACGACTCTGTATAACACGGTCGAAATTTCACGTTAACGTAATCTCATGTGCTTCGCAAGGCACGTTAAGCTGTTGGTGCCGGCTGCCGTCGATAGATGGCAGTCGTTAAGCCAAGTCAGAGGTCTTAGGGCGGCTTGACAACTTCTGACAGTAGACGAGCCACTAGTCTACAAGCCTCCACCAATCCGGACTTGGCCCCCGTGGTGGAGTATGGCCTATACCTTCCTCAGGGAAGAGACCCGTGCCCCTCGGTGGGGACATAATGGGTTGATGATGATAATGATGATAACACGGTCCGGTCCGGTTCCGGTCACTGTATATTTTTTGTTATTTTAGATGGTTTTCGTTACTTATTCAATAAACACTGTTTATATTCCAAATTTCAAATCTATCGTTCAATTAGAAGTACCCTAGACTTTTGATGATCCATCAGTAAGTGAGTTAGTGAGTGCCGAAAATTGCCATTTTTGGATCCCCACATCTTCTTGACTACAATAGCTGGAAGCATGAAATTTAGAGTTATTATTCAATTCTGTAACCTTAATCTCTCCGCAAATTATTAGTCATGTCGCATAACTGGCTTGAAAGACAGAGGGAGGTTGAAAAGTGCTTCGTGTAAATATAAACACAGCGCGGGCTGGCTAAGAGTTTGGCCTGGCGCACTCTGTGCGCCGTGATGTGCTTATTGACTGTACTACCTGGAGTATACGTTTTAGGTAGAGTAGGCTTGTGGTTCTCAGCTTTGCATGTTTTGCGTGCTTTTCTTGGATTAAAATTAGAATTATCTTGAGGAGTACCTGGAACAAAATAAGTTACACGTTAATTTATAATTTGAAACGATGCAAATGTATGCAAGCTTATTACGAGATATCCAGACATCGTGAATTAAATCAATGAACTAAAACAAAGTTTGACAAATAAAAACAGCTTGTCGGTTTGTCGGGATCATGGTAAGTAGCAAGCCCTGGTACGTGTATCTGCTTACCCCTCCGGGAAACAGGCGTGAGTTTATGTAGATATGTTTATTTACAAAGGTAGTTTGCTACCCTATCTTAAAATACTAACCTGAATTCCTGAGTATGACATAAATGACAAACATAATCTAAGATCATATTTTCACTTGCCCTGACATTTTTCACACTCACGTACAGAAACTGACTAGAGAGCTAAGATGTAACTTTTACACGACAAATGTTATATTTATTACATTATACTCTGTGACTATTTCTGTCGCAATCTTCTTCACATAAGTATTCCGAAGTCATTTCGCTAGTGATGCGCATAGCAAACAACGAGAGCGCTCGATTTCACGCGAAATCGTAACAATTTACAGTTGATTGCAAGAATATCGAATCGTCGAACGAATGGCCGTTTTATAGGAGTTACAATCTTACTGTGTTAATTTGATTACAGTTTTATGATGAACATAGCTGGGATCCTATTTCGAAAATTGAGATTACTTATCAATAAAATCTCCAGACCTGTGTACTTCTAACTTTCACCATACATACCAAAACCAAAATCCACTACCTTCTTTCATCAACTGTCCCATAATGTTGGTGTCAAAGTGGTTGAATTGTAGTATGAAACATATATTTGATATATTTTGATTTCGAAATTGTAGCTTTATTAGGACAAATTGTTCGAAATTACGAGAAGAATCCTATTTTTTCGGGACTATACAGGAATGTTGATACACCCAACTTAAATACAAGTACTTATGAAAAACGGAGAGACTAACAAAATCATGAAAAATTTTAAAACAAAAATAAATATTATGTCTGTCTGTACAAAATTTACTCAAAAACGGTATAACTTAAGATTTATTATTACCTGGACTCAACATTGGATACCTGCCCAATTTGGTAGATGATTTGATTTTAATAAATACATAAAAAAAAAGTAATTTAAAAATAAAAATCTGATCCACGCCTTCAAGTGTAATCTGTTTGTTGCGGACATCGGTTGCGTAATTCGCGCCGTATCGCCAGCATAGCGCACGTGTTTCACATTCGTGCGAGCGGGCATCGTGCGAGCAATAGTGTCGTCGCTTTGGGTTGCGTGCTTAATTTTAAGGGGCTCCATAAGGTACATATGGGGCACATAGCTCGGGGAATTGACGGCCGCTGGGGCGGAAAAGTTCTGACCTGGCGATCGCGGACCGGACGACGCAGTGTGGGCAGGCCCTCCACCAGATGGTCTCACGACCTGGTGACGGTGGCGGGGAGTCGCTGGATGCGGGCGGCGCAAGACCGGGAAGCTTGGAGAACCATGAGGGAGGCCTTTGCCCTACAGTGGGCTGATGATGATGATGATGATGTTGATAAGGTACATTAGCACCATAAAAAAGCCATAATATAATCTTCTTTTACAGATTGGTTTTGCAAAAAGTGTCAGACCAATCTCTCAATCATGCTAATAGTGAATATTGCTTCACTATTTACACGTTTTTAGGAGTCACGATCAACAACCTAGGATCACGGACCTGGGACAAATCACTATTAACACGATTGGAAGATTGGTCTGACACTTTTTCCAAGAACGATCTGTAGAAGAAGATATGATTTTTTTTCTGTTTGTCCCGCTAGTTTGACTGCATGGAGCCCTTTTAGGGCCACCATATTAGTGCCACCAAAAAATAAAAAGTCGTGCTTTCCTTTACAGATCAATTTTGCAAGAAGTGTCTTCCCCATCATCCGTGACGCCCACTGCAGGAAACAGGCCTCCTTCGTGGTTTTCATAACCATGAGGGGTTTTGCCATAATTGCCACGCTTGGCAGGCGGGTTGGCGATCGCAGTATACGGTTGGAATCTCAGGAAGACGCTGCTGCCCGTCTCCTGGTAATTTAGTTCCTTAGTCGCCTTCTACGACATCCACGGAAGGAAATGGAGTGACGCTATTCTTAATCCGGCGCCACACGTGTCTTCCTATTATATCAATAATGTTAATAGTCTATTTTTTGAACCCGCGACCGAGAACCTAAGGCCAAAAATCTAGGAATAAATAAATTTAACTTGAAATTCAATGCAAGATATCATTATCTAGCATTGAATTTCAAATTAAATGTATCTATCTATCTAAATGTATCGGGCCGAAGCATGTGTTGGCGGCTTTGTCGCCATCATACGGAAACCGGTGGCTTCCATGCTGAGTAGAGCTTGCGGCAGTCCAAATAGCATCTTTAAAGCACTAAGCAATAGGGTTGATAGCCCCTTTTGGAAGCATCATATAAAGGTGCATGTAAAATAGTTTTTCAATTGTTCCTCTAATTTCACTAACATAGTCTAAGCCACTTACTAACTATTTATGTATGTTTCATCTGAAGTAAATAAATAATAATAATTAATACTAACAACGCCCATATTTGGCATAAATGCTATCTAGTACCAGATCCTTGATCATGGGTTCTCGGTCGCGAGTCCTAAAATTACTATTATCATTATTAAGAGAATAAGATGACACTTTTTGCAAAAACGATCTGTAAAAGAAGAAATTAGTTCTTCCATTGGTGGCGCTGTTTAACCTCATGAGCAAAAAGTTTGATACTAATGTCACACAATCTTTACTGACTCGTCATTGGTAGAAGCACATGTTTAAGTCTCTACCGATTTGTGCAGTCTCTGATAGTATAACAAAAAATACTAAAAATCGGTCAAGTGCGAGTTGGACTCCCGCTAGGGTCCCGCACTGAGTAAAATACAAATACAAAATGTTTTATTAAAAAGAAAGACATAGGTACATAAGATTATACATTTAAAAAAACTAGCACATTTATAATAGAATCATTTACTTATATTTTTTCTATTAGTAGGATATAATAGTAGAATTGATCATCTACATAGTTTTAAGTTTTCTTTATGCAATAGTGTATTTAATGATCTCGATTGTTAATGAAGTATTTATATTCTACGTTGTATAAAGTATTTGTTACAGTTACTAGAAACCCAATGCTTGTGATGGCTGCATTTTTGGATTAGTTATAGGAATATCGATAAAATAAACTAAATTAATGTTTATAATTTTATCTAAATATAATCTTAACCACCTTCATAATCTTGCTGCACTAAATATGCAATTGATCCGAAGTTCATACTTAAATGTCAAATTTTTGATCCAGTGTTGCAAACAATGGCGGCCTAGTTAAATACTACGGCCCGTTTCACCGTTTAATATAAACCCAGTTTGCATCGTTTATCTAAGCTTTATACGGAATGGTACGTTATTTAAAAAAAAACTCCAACCTGAAATATTTGCAGGACCGAATAGCTCAGTAGGTTAAAGTGACGGTACGGATACCTTGAGGAACCAGATTCGAATCCTGCTACGGAAATTTGACTTTTTGCGTGTTAGAATAAATTTAGAAGGTATGCTAAGCAGTACATGTCACTTTAAAAAAAAACGCGATTCATTAGAAAACTCCTAAAATGCAGTTCTAGTGGTCTTTCCTTTTACCCAAGGCTAGTAAGTGCATTTTAGGAGAATTTTGTAGGAATCGCGTTCTTGTAAATAGCAATGTCATTTGTGAATATCACTGTTATTTGTTTAATGTGTTATCTTTTATTTAGAATTGAGCTTGAATAGTCAAACAAATAGTGGTAGGCAGTCTTAAAACGTCATAATTTTCTCAGAACAAGAAACGTATGTACGGCCCACTACAGGACAGAAGCCTTTCCTTAAAGAGACAGAGAAAGATAAGTATGGTCTAAATCATCACGTATTCATTACATTGCCAGTTGCGTATTAGTAACAAAAACAACATTCACAGAAAACCATCACTTGTCACGGTCCCAAACCAGGATACTCTGTGATTTGGTAACCAGTCAAGGCAATCACAACCATGGAAAAACACTCAGACTGTGGTGTGGGCATTTGCATTGTTACCAAGCATAATACTTGTAAGCGAACCCATGCACTCTGTCTTGGTAGTACAACAATTTTAAAACGATTGAATGCCTTGTTCACTATGCGACTACGATTTAGCGTGTAGCATTGGTGATTAATTTACTAAAATAAACGGGATCTTTTTTGTTGGATTCATCTGTTGTTGGACATATAATCTATTAATTCTGAAACTAACAGCTACGTTAAGCAAGGAGAAACATTTTGTTTTCATAGTAAATAACATTTTTGGATTTGAAGAAAGTAAAGAAATTAGAAAAACTCAGTTTATTATCAATGGTGAGACTAGGGTTTAGCTGGCAAAAGCATTTAGCAGCTGTCAGAGAGTGACTGACGCGGGTTCAGACAAATGCCATTGGTACAAGGTTACCCATTGTTGATGCACCGACGTGTTTTGATTTGAATAGATGTTGAGTAGTCGATAAACATACAAATAAAATGAGTAATCAAAACACTATAAATATAAAGAGATAACCTGCCAAACAGGTGTATAGATAAACCATTTATTTACATTTTCACACACACACATAACACGTTGATAAACCAAACAATAAAAGGATGAAAGTAACCAAATAGACACGGACTGTTGTCTGAACATACAATTTTGCCATACAGCGTACGGCATGTAACAAAAATACAATAACGTAGATTTGTGGGTGTGGCAAATGCAAATGGGCTCCGGCTCAGCATGTGCTGGAGGTTTGGAGAAACTCCAGCGCTGGTATTATGCCGGTATATATTTATTTTAATTCTTTATTGCACTAATTACATTGTAAGTGTACAAGGGCGTGCTTAATGCAAGAAGCATTCTCTTCCAGCAAACCTTTGGTATTGACGAGACTGGCGACGGGTAGTGCAAGAAAAAGATGAAATAAAATAATAAACCTAGGGAAATACATTAACTAAGACTGGATTTTTCAATAGTCAGATAAAACTTAACTGGAGAATAAAACTGATGTTGTCTCCGTCTTGTCGTATGATTTAGACAGTGATAGCATGCAATTTATTCTGCAGTTAAGTTTTATCTGGCTATTGAAAAATTGGCCCTTAGACTTATTGGGATTAATAGAAATTATTAGAAACCTACATAAATGATAGTACACAAATAAAAATAACTAAATAAATAACAAAAATTATACGTACATATATATTGAAGATAATTACTAAACACGATTGCTTACATACCAATAAGCAATAAAATAAAGTAACTGGTGATCGTTTTCTGCCTATTCTGCAGATCAAGGAAGTGGTTAAGACCTTTCTTTTTGAAAATCTCCAGGGTTGAAGCCTGACGGTACAGGTGTTAACTATGTAACTATGTATGAGTATCTCTAGTCAAAAGTAAATAAAATATATTCGTCGAGCTATGAATATTTTACATATTTCATACAAGATGGACAGATGACCTCATCCAAGTGGCAGGAAGACGCTGGATGCAAGCCGCTTCCAACCGCTCTTTTTGGAAATCCATGGAGGAGAATATGTCCAGCGTTACCCCCTTCATACAACGTTACAAACTCTTACTTTTTATAATATTAATTCATCTACGGAGTAATGAACACAAAATGTAGTTCCATGTAATGTAGTTCCACTTGCCAATAGATGAACCACTATATTTTTCAAAAGAAATCTAAACCGATACAAAAACGCGAAATAGATACAAAGAAGTGCGTGTCAAAATGTGCGTTCGTATAAATACGTGAGCATTAAATAAAATAAAAAAGCCATTATTATTCATAAACACCTATATCAAAAATTCAAATTAATGATCATAAGTCAAAATCCAAAATTTTTATTTACTATAAAAACAAAACGTTTGCTTTCATAACATACATAAGCTGCCTATATACGTCCCGCTGTAGGGCACAGACCTTCTCTCAGAGAGAGAGTATGGGCTTAATCACCACGCGTGCCCACCGCGGATTGGCGACTTCAAGCGCTGAGGCATGTGAATAGCTCAGACACTCAGGTTTCCTCACGATGTTTTCCTTCACAGTTAGCGAGTGGTATTGCTACTATAACTTCACAAATGTACATAACTTAGAAAACAAAGCCAAAGGTACATGCCCGCACTTGGAATCGAACCTGGGTCTCTCGCTTCCGTGACCAATGTTCTACCCACTAATAGGCTACTACCGCTCTTGTTCAAATATTTAAGTACTAGCTGTGCCCGCGACTCCGTTCGCGTACATTTCGATTTTTACGAAGCAGCATTTATATGGGGGCCACGTCTTATCATAACTGGAGCTAGAATTTAAATAGCCTATCCTGTGTCCCAGATGTCTATATGTTTTTATACCAAATTTCATCAAATTCGGATAATTGGTTTAAGAGTTATGGAGGAACATACATACATACATACACACATACAGAAAAAAATTCTAAAAATCGTGAAATTAGTTTCAGTATCATATATTGAGCCTATAAACACAATATCTCTGAAAACAAACTAACTTACTCCATGACCGACCCTTACAGATTTATTATTAGTATAGAATAGATAGAAGATTACAAATTCGAAATTATCAGAGTGAAGTAAGTCGGCCTTAATCGATGTTAAGTAAACTTGCGTAGTGTAGGTTTGTACGCTTTCCGGTACTTTGTTGCACAAGTTTTTTATAACACACCGACATTGAATCAAACAAATCTGTAGCACGTAGTAAGTCAGTACAGTCGACGGCAGGTCACTCTGTACATTTGATTAGATTAGATTAGAACTCTGTATACGTCCCACTGCAGGTGCGGGATCTTCTCGGGCTTTCTCTCAGAGAGAGAGTATGGGCTTAATTAACACGCGTGCCCACCGCGGATTGGCAATCTCAACCGCTGGGGAATCATGTGAACACCTCAGACACTCAGGTTTCCTCACGATGTCAACCATTAGCATGTGGTATTGCTACTACAACTTATGGTACACAGAATCAAAGTGATCAGCTGTCGACAGGGCAGCGTTGTTATTGTTCTTATCTCTTTTTTTATATAATCATTCAATTGATTTAATATAGGTATTTTTCTTTTTTTGATTCATGCATTTCTTAGTTTAAAGTAGCCTATTGTGTGTTAAATATTAATTTAGTTTAATAAAGTTATGGTTTCTTTAATCCTGAACCGACAATAAATACATTTTCATTTTATTTTTCACGGCAGAAAAAATACATTAAAATGCCTACAAATCCAAGGCCGACTTGCACCACTTTTTAAATCTCATTTTAAAAGCCATTTAAACTTACTTTTTTATATTTTTTTTTGTTGAATACCACTTAAGCACTATTTATGAAAGAGGTGCACGTCGCCCTAAGTTTAAGTCTAAGTGAAGGAATAGAGCATGCAAATATGTAAAGGTCGACGTGCTGTCGACTGTCCAGTCAACTATGTTCTGTGCAGTCCACAACTCTTTGGGTGATATGCATTTACTAATCAGTAACGTGAAGGGCGATTTTGCAACAAAAATACTAAAGTTAAGAACAAGACATTAACTTCTTATAAACATTCCATTGGTAGATAAGTCTACCGTCAGTTTATATTAGACGTAAGAAACAACAAAAAATATGATGATGAAGCAAAAAGATCTGTCAGGATCGTAGTATGCGGTAGACCCTGGTCTCTGCCGACCCCTCCGGGATACAGGCGTGAGTTTACATTATGTTATGCTATTTACATTTTAGTATTTACCTATTTATATTGGGATACAGAGATAGAACAACCGTGGTCTCTGCCTACCCCTTCGGGATCCGTATCCCGCCTGTGCGTGAGTTTATGTAATGAAGATAGAATTATCTATCTAGACCGCTGTGCCGGTTCGGATCCGGATGGCATTTCTTAAAAGTTAGTTTTAAACTACAATTCATAGTATATTATGACAATTCGATATACATTGCCTAGCATACATACATACATACATACATACATAAACTCACGCCTGTATTCCAAAGGGGTAGGCAGAGTCCAGGGCCTACCACTTGCCACAATTGCTTAGCAGATTAGTACAATCAGTCTTCCTACTGGTTAATCTGTGGGTTAGTCGGCTATTCCATCAATGACAACAGCAAGACTTTTCGCTTGGGGCCTATTTCATAGAAAAGTTTATCGTTTACTATGAAAATTCGATGTACATTGCAGTCGATTAACTTACAGATTAACAAGTAAAAAGACTAGACTACGCAATGTATATCGAATTGTCATATTAAACTATAAATTGTAGTTCTTTGAAATGCGGCCCTGAACTCCACTAAGCGATAAGGGCATTTTTTTTTTATTTTGACAGTTCAGTTTTCGGCATGTCCGATGTTTTTGCAGCTCATTTGTATCTAAACTATCATGGTTTTTGATTTCATGTTTTTAGTTAGGGATAACATACTTTACATTATAGTAACAATTTCTAAAAATACTATGAAATTGCTTATAAAAGCATGAATAAATCACTTTTAGTAATGTGACCCCCTATTTTTTTCCTGCGTCCAGTGTCCAAATCTGAAACAAAACTATCTAAGTTATGGTAGACAAGATTTCTTTGTTACAAAATGTGGAATGACCTGGAAAGATAGAAACCTGGATTTTCTAAATTCGTTCTTATTTACATTGTGGTACAGAACAAAATAGTTTTAAAACTTATTTAAAGTATGTCCTTTGAATTGAAAAAGTGGAATTCCATCTATACGTTACCGCACCAGAAAGCTAAAAAATCTACCATTTGGAACAATATTTTTCAACACAGCAACACTTTTTCGTCACTGGTAACCCTAATAAGCCGGATTGAAGTAGATTTTAACTGTCAGTGTGCGTCAGAATTCGACTGAGAGTGGTTGAAGAACATCGGGTGAACATCGGTTGTCACATTCGTTACCAAGGTTAGTAAAGCAATTTTGATTGTTCTTTACTATTTTAACCTAAAGTTTATCATTCTACGACTTCGAGCTATATCCACAAGTTTAAATAACTCAAAGTACTAGCGATTTAACATCAATGGACTCCCATTCATTTATGAAAGAATTGCTTTGTGCTTATTTCGTTACTTCCATTCCGTTTCAATAGTAATGGTAACGTATATGTGGAGCTCAAAAAGTAACGGATTGGAAACATAAGGCTGTAAGCACACTGTGATAAAATGATTAACTGTTAGTGATTTTCTATTATAATTTTCACTTAGTATTTAAAAAGCATAAATAAGGTATTGTTGGTTGGTTTTAGATGCCGCTGACACCAGCCGAAAAACAGAAAAGGTATCGGGAAAGAATAAAAAATGACCCACAAAAATACGAAGCCCAAAAAAAGAAAGATTTAGATAGAATAAAGAAAAACCTGAAAACAAAAAAAATCGGAGAAATGACAGAATCTGAAAAAAATGCGCAACGAAAAATATGGAGAGAAAGAAAATAACTCAGAAAGAAAGAAAAAAGCAAGACGAAGAAAAAATCCAAGTAAATAAGGTAAAAAAAATAAAAAAACAAAAAAGTTGTTATAGCCAAATATTCAAGAAGTACAATGCAGCTTTAGAAAAAATAAGTAAGCTGAAAAAAATTAATGATGCTGCCAGAAAACGGTACAAAAGACTGAATGAAAACTTAAATATAAAAAATGAGCACCTTGAAGAGACTGTTTCGAAGACGGCCCTCCAGAATAAGTAGGTAATACAGCAGTCACACATTCAGCCGGTTTAAAATTACCAAATGAACACCCCGTTATTAAAAGGTATAAAATACCTAACTAAAATAATTAAAAAGTTGCAGTTGGATGACTGGGAGAGACAGACAGTTCTAGTTTAAAAAGGTATAAATCGGATTTTTTAAGTCATGTGTGTCGTGTGATAGCCTATTTATGTATAACCCTGTAATTATTAAAACGAGTCTGATAGATCCTGAAATAGACCTTACAAACTATCTTACAAGTTGCTTTATAAATTTGAAATAGAGCTTACAAACAAAATAAAGTGCAACGTGCAGGTGTTCATAAATCTAAAATAGAGATTATAATTTTCTGTACAAGTTTAAAAAGAGCTTATGTATGTATGGTGTATTTATAAACTGATGTAACGGCTGCCTTATAATTCCGTTACCGATCTCATATACGTTACCGTCCGTTCCTATATTTTTTTATATCAGATGTTATTCTTTAATGATATTGAGTTAAGTTTTGTTTTGTTCGTCACAGAGAGGCAATAAATATTTAAGTTAAGTTTAAGATATTTAGCTGACAATATTTCGCATAGCATATAAATAGTAAAGAAAAATATTAGTTGTTTTGGCTGTCTGGTAACGAGGTGCACACTTATGGGCCTTAAAAAGGGGAAACAAAATGGAAAACCATTAATTAATTTTATTTCCGTAATTTGTAAGTGTTTTTTAATGATTAAAGACTTTTGATACCTGTGATTGATTTTTTTTTTACCTTTTATTCTTAGATATATCTGGTAACGGAATGGAAAGATTCTTGTGGTCTGGCTTGATTCTAACCCTATTGCAATTAAATTTCGGCAAGATTTCATTCAAATTAAGCTTAATTTAGGTAGGCCATATTACTAAGAATATTCTGAAACATTAAAACAACGAGAATATTGACTTCACAAAAAAAATCCTTAATTTTTTGTTGGGTCACCTTTAAATAAAAACGCCCATAAACTGCGTTCAGTTAAATTGCAGTTTTATGATTTCCTTACGAAATAAATAGAGCTAGTCGAATTGACGGCGACTCGGATTAAAACACTTTGTAACGTAACAAATATTAGTGTATGCTGTATTAAATATGGAACACAGCACATGTAACTAAAATATGGGTCGAAACGAAGACAAACATGGCCATAATTCGATTAGTTAGATACGTTATTCCGTGCCTACTAGTTTGGCTGTTTGCATATCAGTTTCGGGTGTCGATAACTCACAATCTTATAATAGTAGTGTTAGAATAATGATTGATAGAAGAACAATTAAGAAGAGGTAAGGTTACTAAAAACATAATCAATTAACGAATTTAGTTAGCTTTAGTTTTTAGCGACTGAATGTTATTTAGAGGTCGGCTGACTCGGCAAACGTTGTTTTATCATATCAATTATCAATTAGCCTACGACCTATTCTTAGACCTACCAAATATACTTACACAAAAAAATCATAAAAATCAGTGAAGCTGTTTCGGAGGAGTTCGATAACAAAACTGTCACACGAGATTTTTATATAATACTAGCTGTGCCCGCGACTCCGTTCGCGTACATTTCGATTTTTACGAAGCAGCATTTGTATGGGGGCCACGTCTTATCATAACTGGAGCTAGAATTTAAATAGCCTATCCTGTGTCCCAGATGTCTATATGTTTTTATACCAAATTTCATCAAATTCGGATAATTGGTTTAAGAGTTATGGAGGAACATACATACATACATACACACATACAGAAAAAAATTCTAAAAATCGTGAAATTAGTTTCAGTATCATATATTGAGCCTATAAACACAATATCTCTCAAAACAAACTAACTTACTCCATGACCGACCCTTACAGATTTATTATTAGTATAGATAGAAGATAGATTATATTATGTGGACGAATTATACCTAAGCGCATAAGCAGTAAAATTAGGGAAAAGTAATCAACTAAGATGCAAGTGTAACGTACAAGAAGCATCAGGACTATATCCGAGACTGATACGAATTCCAGAGATGAATTCCAGGCAGAATATTCTCGGGGAATGGGGTAAAAAACACTAAGATACCTTTCCCTAAGATCCTTTTCGCCTTGAAATCCATGCCTACGTTACACAAGATGATGATGAAGGACACTGATTGTATTGTGTGAAAGTTATTATTATTACTGTAGTATAATAACCCCGATTTTCATTGACTGTTACATCGATCAACAAACAGACAAATGACTCCTTTCGCGAACCCGAGTCTTTAAAGCAAAAGTGACTCTTTTTATGGCACGGAGAGAATTGACCTTTATTGTGTTTGAGAACGGCTTCTTTGTGTGGTCGATGACCTCCCTGATTGTGGTCAACCACGCTCTAGTTTCCCCCAGCCGCAATTATGCAGGATTTATTGAACCTAGAAGTGTTCGCAATGTTAAAATTACAGTGTAGGACGAAGGTGGGCGCAGATTTTACGTTGGTGAATATTCCCGCTGCGTACGGGTAACTAAATTCACAACGATATTTTTTACCTGCCTGAGAAATTACCTTTTAAACAGGCAATCAAATATTATTATTATTTACACTGAAAATGTGAATTCTGAAAAGGGTCTAAAAATATAAATATAAAGTAGACCAGCAGGTTTAGTGGACAGTGGATAAATAACCAAACTAATTTTTTTTTTGTTTAGTTCATTAGTCTTTTTAATCTGTGTCCGTAACTTAACTGAGTAGATACTTTGTCGTGGAAAACTGGAGCCTAATTATGCGCACCAAATCCTGAGTGATTCCAACCGTCTAAGCTCTCAAATTCCATACTAATTTAACAGTCAGACGATTGAAATCGTTCAGGCTTCTTGTTATGAAAAATGCGACATTATCGGAAGTAGCGAGATGGTCGCTTGTCAGTGTCAAGATCGGTATCTCTATCCGTAAAAATCGGTATGGTCGCTATGCATTTCTAGCGTTCATTACTCAGTGGCAGGAAATTTCGAAACTATTAAAAAAAGAACCGTATTTGTCGCTAGATTCGAATGAATTGTCGGGCTCAAGCGCGACGTTGACGATCCTTCCGAACATATCGCTGCTTCATAATAGATGCCCAGGATTTGGTTCGCGTAACATAGAAGCAGAAATGTCAAAATTCAAATAAAGAACATAATTTTTCGCATTTTGGAGCGGAAAATAGATTTTCGGTAAAGTTGCCAGTGATAATGTACACTGCCGACTTTGCCGAAAACGGCTTTTTCTTTGAATGTTGACATTACATTAATGTGTTTAAACTGTTTCTATTTTATAAGTTTTAGTGTTAATTTACACTTAGAATCAAATTCATAAATAAGCCACAGGGCTTAAACTTGCAGACAGTTCTGCACCGAACCGTACTGTGGAATTCCTAAGCATTATAAACAGAACGGGAGGTTTCGAAACGGCAGCAGCTGTTGAAGTAGAACTGGTCCAACGGTGTATAGCTAATTTACTTGCGCTAAACAAAGAATGCTTGAGCTAACGCAACCTGTAGCAGGTAGGTACCTAAGTGAAATGAATGAGAATTTGCTACTCTGGTTGTAACACAGGGTTATTGCTAAAATGCACAATTCTAGGGGCCTGTTTCATATAGCTACAATTCATGGTTTACTATGACAATTTGATGTAAATTGCCAAGTCGATTAACCTACATATTAACAAGTCGGAAGACTGTTACGCAATGTACATAAAATTGTCATACGAAACTACGCATTGAAGTTTTATGAAACGCGGCCTCTTTAATGATTAGTGTTTGAGTTTCACAACAACTTTTTCTATGGGTTTTTTCGTAGATTTATATATTTTGATATTAAAATGGTGTTTTACGGACTCTGCTAATGTCGAAGCTATGAGTAAATAATTGTCCTACATAAAATAATTTCCATTCTACGTATCGTCGGTCGAATTCATTATTGGAACATTTCAAAACATACTGTTTTGAGTTCCACAAACAGTAAAATTTAAAATTATGTAAATTTTTTAAATTCATAATGAAATCATTGTTTTCTTTACCGGTCGAAGTCGTTTTACAATAGTTACAATTAACGTTTCATAAATGCTTACACGCAAAAATCATAAATTCTTAATAATTCTGCATACTTACATACTACATAGGTACTCAAAACATGTGATTTCGGAGATGTTCCGGCAACCGCGGATGAATTGTTCTGGCCACGATGGGCATCCCACAACCCTAATAGAAGACTACCGAACCGAATATTTTTTTAAGTCCTAAAAATTTCACCAAAATCGGTTCAGTAATTAAGAGTCTTCATAAGCAGCCTATATACGTCCCACTATATGGCACAGGCCTTCTCTCAGAGAGTATGGGCTTAATCACCACGGGTGCCCACCGCGGATTGGCGATTTCAAGCGCTAAGGTATGTGAATAGCTCAGACACCCAGGTTTCCTCACGATGTTTTCCTTCACCGTTAGCGAGTGGTATTGCTACTATAACGTTATAAATGTATATAACTTAGAAAACCAAGTCATAGGTACATGCCCGCACTGGGATCGAACCTGGGTCTCCCGTTTCCGAGTCCAATGTTCTACCCACTAGGCTACCACCGCTTTTAAGAGTCTAAATGTGACATTATGATGTGCAAAAAAAATACACATTTAGTTTTGTAATTTTCGTGAGAGGTCACTTCACCTGTCTAATGTAGGTAAGAGTTCATACTAGATCAAAGATGCTATATAAGAACTAAGATGTAAAAGGAAGAATATTTTCAGAAATAACTGTGGGGTAAAATCCTACACAAACGAAAAGTTCACCGGACAATTTATATTCAGAAACATACCTACTTGAATCTTCGTTTGTTTTGACACTGAATGTCAAAAGAAAAAAATAACAATTGAATTAGCAAGCCTTTACGATCGCCCATTTTCGATTACATTTCAATTCCACCGTCGAAATAATGAGTAGGTAAGTACCCATTTGGCAAAATGACAGCGATTGTATCGAGACGTGCGCCGGAGTCGTCCCTTCTGTCACGATTTTTCGTCACTCCTCGACAAAATTGTTCAGCTGTCAGCAGTTGCTTCATAAATCAGGGAGAGACCGATGGTTGGTTCTGGTAATCTTTACAGTTTCTTAAGTGACACTTGATGTGAAATACGGTCTTATTATAAAAAACACCATTCCTCTAAAATACTACTATTACTATCAGGACTATTAGTGTAAAGGGTTGGGGGGAGGGGAGGGGGCACGCCCTACTCGGACAATTCGGACGGCTCTTTAAAGCTTAATATCTTGCAAACGGAACCCTAAATCAAAAAATAGTCTTCGAACCCCTACAATATTTTGCACGACCAATCCAATGATACCGCACGTTATGGTGTAGGCGAGAAAATAGCGAGAAACCGTTTTCTAGGTGTAATCAATATGTAGGCGTAATTAAAATGTATGCGTATGCCAAATTTCAGCTTTCTAGTAATCGTCTCTGAGCTGGGCCTCGGACAGACAGATGGACAGACAGACAGACGGACGGACATGGCGAAACTATAAGGGTTCCTTGTCGACTACGGAACCCTAAAAAATGGATAATGAATAAAATACGTTTTATTTTGACTTTAATAATAAGCAGCCTAATAATAACTAGGGTTGAAAATTATGAAGAGAATTGTATTTTCTAATCGGATCACAGATTTTCTACGATGTTTTTCGTATGTCTATTGTATACAATATTTTATTTTACTGAGTAACTATAAAGTAACGACAAGCAACTTCAGTTTTCAGACTCCAATAAATCATTCACAAGTCCTGTATAGAACAAATACCATCATCATCATCATCATCAGCCATTTGACGCCCACTGCAGGGCATAGGCCTCTCTCATGGTTTTCCTAACCATGAAGGGTTCTACCATAATCGCCACGCCTGGCAGTCACGGTATGCGGTTGGAATCTCAGGAAGACGCTGCTTCCCGTCTCCTGGTAATGTTTTTCCTTAGTCGATTTCTACGAAATCCACGGAAGGAAATGGATACACACACACCATGCTAACTATTAAATGGTTATGACGAACAATGTCGATCTTCTAAAATGCATAAGTTAGTGAGAAGATCTTCTATGCATCACCTATTTTGTGGATGCCACAATAGCACCGATGCTGCAACCAACTCGAAATCATGTCACATTATTGTAAGTAATGTTTTCATTGACACCGTTTCTTTGCACACAGCGTTTGCAAACAAACGCTCGTTTGTCGCAGCTCGCAGGTCACCGTTTGTGCTTCTGACCCTTCACTTCGCTCGATTGATATCGATTGGGAAAGGTGACAGGGCTAAGGTTCAAAGTCGACTTGTCACGTTTGTAATAATTGCTGACTTCGCCGCATGAATATTCTCCTCTCCTGCTTGACTCCACGTTGCACACGTTTTTGACAGCAGTAAGCTTGCCTGAAGTGGCCACACAAATTGCTCCCGACATAATAATATAAAATAAATAATAATAAAAAAAATATCTATTTCTTTTCAAATTTACAAATAAAATTCAGGGGCTGGACTTTAGTGGTAGTGTCATGAAGGCCAGGTCTTCCACAAAAATACAATAAATAAACGTAACCCAAGAAATATTGCAAGCAGTATGTGTGTGTGTCTCCTCCCTTCCGGGACATAGCTATTCACATGACGGAATATCTGATCTAAAGGGTTCGAATGTGTTTTGTAGTTAAAATGTTACGGTGACAAAATGACAAAAGTTCACATTGTATTTAAGTGACATTATGCTTGTGTCAGAATGTAAACATTTAACCATTATGTTTATGTCAAGTTATGTCAGAGATAAAATATAAAAATGTAACAATATTTTTATGACTAATCATGTAATTGATTGAATAGCTGATTCTTACAATGGCAAAAATCTTATGGATAACTAATTCCACGATAACAAACAATACACTGTAGGTATTAGCATGTATTAGTTATTATAACATTGATACAAATTGGAAATTTTGACGCTTATTCATTCATGTCGTTAAGGTTTTATGATTTTATACATACTGACACTCAATCGTTCTAACACTTGCACTGTGTAACAATGAGTACATTTTGCGAATAGCTCGTTCTGAAAAATTATCTTTATGACTAGTAATGCACATAACAATCTTTCCTTCAAACAATCGTATTGTATATATGTTGTGCATTTTGACTCTCGTATTATTTAGCACATAGGTAATCGAACAATTTGGACCTTCATTCAGCTGCGCGGCCATGTCCCGGAAGGGTCTCCTCCTACCCCTTCGGCATACAGGCTTGAGTTTATGTAATGTATGTCCAAGGATTATGTTCTTCTTCAAGGATTATGTTGTCTGTGACAAAAGAAAAAACTATACAGCACCAACCACCAACAGTGAAATTACCGCATCTGCATAATCAGGGGTACCAGAACCTACCTTCTCGTTCCATTGTTCCGTTGCATTCTATCACCGCTGCATTATAAAGGCATGACGCAAACTCATCCTTCCCCCGCAGCACATACCATTATGATGACATTTGGAGATGATTGCGGTAATTCAATGGGAGGCATTGCTGCAATAACTAGGCTCAGGGGTGAAGGAATGCTTTGCATGTTCTATCGGTTGCTTAAACTGTAGAGGCTGAGTTAGGTTAGCTGCTTAAAAAGCGTTGTGAATACGGTAAGTTTTCCCTTTAAATTTCCCTATACGCATCAAGTTTCAAGATTATATGAAAAATTAAATAGGGTATTGGAAACATTTGCTTATTGGTAGTGGTTTAGTTATCATCTGTATTGTATTATACAACGTGTCATTGAAATAACGTAAACCTTAATACCGTATCAATACTTAAACCATGACCAAAAGGCAAAAGCTTAAAACTATTAACAATGATATTCATGTTGGAGGTGTTAAATTGTTAAAAAAAACAATGTTATAGAGAATTTTACACATTTGCGTTCACGTATATTCGTGGTTTTGTAGTAGTAATACCACTCGCTGACGGTAAAGGAAAAAATCGTGAGGAAACCTGAGTGTCTGAGGTGTTCACATACATCAGCGCTTGAAATTGCCGATCCGCGGTGGGTACCTACCCATACTCTCTGAGAGAAGGCCTGCGCCTTGCAGCGAGACGTAAAAGGCTAAAACACGTTTGCTTGTTGGAACTAGTTTAAATATATGGAATTAGTTTAAATAAACGGTTTTTAGGCTTAGCGTAATGAACTGTTTCACAAATTTCGCGCCTGTGTAGACTCGGGTATAGTTTTATTCATAAGCAGCCTATATACGTCCCACTGTAGGGCACAGGCCTTCTCTCAGAGAGAGAGTATGGGCTTAACCACCACGCGTGCCCACCGCGGATTGGCGATTTCAAGCGCTGAGGTATGTGAATAGCTCAGACACCCAGGTTTCCTCGCGATGTTTTCCTTCAACGTTAGCGAGTGGTATTGCTACTAAAACTTCACAAATGTACGGAACTTAGAAAGAAAAGTCATAGGTACATGCCCGCACTGGGAATCGAATCTGGGTCTCCCACTTCCGAGTCCAATGTTCTACCCACTAGGCTATCGCCGCTTGCAGTTTTATTAGCATAGCCAATTATACAAATTCCTAGTTATCAGCTAATTAGACCTTATACTAGACGCGTTTGACGATCGTAAACAAATAATAGACGTGATAAAACTATAAAACTAGCTATTTTGATACGTACAAAAGCTGAATTTACAACACCACTATTGAAAAAAAGCCGACCGACGTCTGAATAAAGATTTTATTACGGAGCAAGGTTATCGTTGCATAATTTTAATTCATAATGAGCGATTATAGTTGTTGAATTGGTTTACAGCCTCTTTTACTGCTGCTTTTTAAGGGGTGTACCCGGTGATAAACAGCGCTGCCATTGAAAAAAAATCATACATTAGATTCAACCATCCCATTAAAAAAATTATAACTTCTTATATAACAGGTTCTTTGCATCAATTGAACATCATACATTTCTATAACTGTTATAGCTATTTTTAGAACCTGCAGCCTACTTAAGCCAAGAACTAGGCCGCTAGGGACTTAAAATAATTTTTGCCAAAAACGGCCATTTTTGGCAGATATCGATTCGTCCAAGGTTATTGACCCTAGGTTCTAAAATTAGCTATTAAACTTATTGAGATTCGTGGTGCAAAAACGTAATATAAAAGAAGATACGTTTTTTATCCATTGGAAGGCCTATTCAGCACCGGATTGCCCCTTAAGTTGTCTACCTGCGGGTGTCATAAACCTGTTTCTTCAAAATTATTTGAAGATAATTATTGCAGGAAGGTGTAACGAATCTAGTAATATTATGAAGAAGAAGAGTTTGTAAGTATATATGTTCGTTAACCGTGAAGGAAAACATCGTGAGGAAACCCCCGGCTTGGTTGGCTCCGCACGTGTTGACTTGTCTTTCCTGTGGGCTAGGCCGGCTAAGCTGTCAGGATGGTATAGGTGCTGGGCAAGCCTACTCCATCTAAAAACAATATCCCAGGCTCTGCAGCGTTCGAGTGGTCCCTTCACCAATCTCGTGTGAGTGATGGTGCCACTGGACGCTGTATAAATCATCTCATTACGTAGATGCAAAGTCCAAAGTTTTTTTTATATGTTTGTAAGTTTTCATGTTGGGGGTAATCTCCGAAACTATGTATTCGATTTGAAAAATTATTTCTCTAGTATTTTGAATGGACCTTCAGGATGGGCATTACCACGCGAACGAAGTCGCGCACCGCCAGTAAGCTATACATTTATTACATACATACATACATAAACTCACGCCTGTATCCCAGAGGCATAGGTAGAGACCAGGGACTAGATACGATTTAGATTTATTTTGAAGAACATAACAAACAAACATTAAACATTTACATACATACACATACATTGCTTCTGGCCCCACACTAGGATACCCTGTGTCGTGGGAACAAGAAACAACGACATCACAAACATGTAAACATTTACAATTCATACAAAATTCTATACAAATCAGGCCTGAATCCCTAAGTGATGGGGAGAGATCAGGGCCGAGTTTCATAAAACTTCAATTCGTATTTTATTATGACAATTCGAGGGATATTGCGTAGCAGCGTCGACTTGTTAATCTGTGGGTTAGTCAACTTTGCCACGTACATCGAATTGCCAAAGTAAACCACTTTCCATTGTAGTTCTATGAAACAGGCCCCAAGGTTTTCCACGTGCCACGATCCTGATAATAGCTTTGTCGAAGAGTTACTCATGGAATAACGTTTCTTAGCGATATTCTTCAAGAGTACAAACAAACTACTTTTCTTGCGATTTTTTAAATTCGGATTCCTCTCTTTAAGACAGTCATTAGGTTCTGAATGAACTTTAAATGGCTTCATTTGAAACCTTAATCTTTATGTCGTGCACTAAAAATGTCTTTACTTTAGACTGATCCCAATATTTATCTCAAACTGCAAATTCATTGCACAAAAAACTGTCTCGATTCCATGCATTTCTGTTTTACTTAACTACGCTTATTTTCAACACAAAAAGGGCCCATAATTGTTGAAATATGGCTCTTAAACCGAAAGATTTAAGAACGTCAAAGCGTAGAATGTATTTGGACGAAGAGTTTTCCTTATTTGGCTCATGTGGAGGTCATTGGCTCCGACGGACGCGACGACTCAAGGTAATGTATTCGCTAGTGAAAGTCGACGAAATTGAAAGTGCATTTCGGATCCGAAGTGGTCGTATAGCTGCTTAGTAGAACTCTATAAATGTATTTATGTCTTCGTTAAACTTAGGTCTATAGATCGGTGCTCCAGAGATCGCTTTTGGATGCGTTGTAAAATTGCTGTTTTGTTTCGAACAGTATCGTGAAATAGGTACTCAGAGCGATCTCGGAGGTAAGAGTGCTTAATTAATATGACCCTTACAACAGCAACTATAGCACTACTATCATAAGAAGCCGATATACGTCCCACTGTAGGGCACAGGCCTTCTCTCAGAGAGAGAGCGTGCCCACCGCGGATTGGCGATTTCAAGCGCTGAGGTATGTGAATAGTTCAGACACCCAGGTTTCCTCACGATGTTTTCCTTTACCGTTAGCGAGTGGTATTGCTACTATAACTTTACAAATGTACATAACTTAGAAAACAAAGTCATAGGTACATGCCCGCACTGGGATCGAACCTGGGTCTCCCGTTTCCGAGTCCAATGTTCTACCCACTAGGCTACCACTGCACTACTATATGCGACTCTTATTACGCTGCGCGGCACATTTTTTAGATCCCTACCACTTACCATACAATACTGAAGAGCTAACTATGAAGAGAAGAGAAGTCGGCCAAGTGAGACTACTACTCCCGCTCCGAGCGTTCCTTGTCACAATATTTTAACTAGCTCTAACAGTAAAAACTGTAGAGTTTGGGTTATAATTATGCCAAGTTTGATGCTTGTGATTATTACCGCTTTTATAATAGAGCAAAAAGAAAAAAAACCGGCCAAGTGCGAGTCAGACTCGCGCACGAAGGGTTCCATTATTTATACAACATTAGACACAAAGATCGAGAAAAAACTTCAAAAAATCACGTTTGTTGTATGGGAGCCCCCGTTAAATATTTATTTAATTTTAATTTATTTTTTTATTTTTTAACCTGTTGTCGTTATCAATATCGAGCAAATAACGCCAAAAAAATTACGCTTGTTGTATGGGCGCCCCCCTTAAATATTTATTCTATTCTGTTTTTAGTATTTGTTGTTATAGCGGCATAAATTTCAACAGCCTAGCTATCACAGTTCATGAGATACAGCCTGGTGACAGACGACAGACAGACAAACAGACAGACAGACAGACAGACGGACAGTGAAGTCTTAGTAATAGGGCCCCTTTGGGTACGGAGCTCTAAAAATGGAAAAGCATCATTTTTTCCTAACATAAGCAGCCTTATACACGTCCCACTGTAGGGCACAGCCCTTCTCTCAGGGAGAGAGTAGAGTAGAGAAGATTTGTCAGGAATTCTGAAATTTATACTGTTGCAATTTCCACTTGCTATCTATTATGTTAACAAGAGATACCGGCCTTAAAAGGTAAAATAGATGGACGGACGGACAGACGGTTAGACGGATGGATGGACAAACAGTTCGGACGGACGGATGACGGACAAAAAACTAAGCTTTGGCTACGGAATCTTAACAAAATTTGCTTGCGAATTTGATTCCGCTAAGTGCGTTACCTCGTTGATGTCTTTTAAGGCTTGTATTTTGGATCGTGATTATAAAATGGCACAGGGCGGATTTTAGTTTGTGGATGTAAAATGGAGACGTCGTAAAAAAAAGTTTTATCTCGTCGGTTAAAAGATGTAACCAAGAAAGATATTTCGTGATTAAGATTTTTCTCTGCAACCTAATACTTACACATACAATTATACATAAATCCCGGCCTGTAACTAATGCTTTTTATAATATTTTTTATAATATTGTCGGAAGCTTTCAGTCTCGTGGTATAAAAACGCTCCATACATTATTAATATTTATTGTATCTATACGTTTAGAATTCAATGGAAAAACTAAATCTAATAATATTACAGTAATTTGATTTCGCAAATGTTTGTCAGCTGTAAATCTTGAAAAAATAATTTAATGTTATAGCTTCTTAATTTTTTTAATTTTTCTTCTATACAAATACAATGTCAGTCATACCAACCAACCTAACTTTGATGCATGTTTCCATTCTAGCGTGTACTAGTAAACATATATTATGCTTAAAAATGCAGTTATTACTCCAGAACCGTTTCGTCAGTGTTTGCTACAGAAATGAGATACAAAAGCTCAGTTGCGTCAGAGTGCGAAAGAGTTCACTTTTCATCGAGCTTTGTGCTTTACACTTGTGAAATTAGCGCCGGCCCGCTTCGACTCGGTGGAGCAAGTGCATGTCTGTAGGGAACGTTGCGAAATGAGGCGTTGCGGGGTAATTTAAGAACTACTTTAGTGTTCGAAATGTAATTATCTTACCTTAAATTTGAATTATTTGAAAGGAAATGGAAATCTTACTAGCGATTTGCGAGCAATTTGAAAGCGATGCGCGCCGAGCACGCCACGTCAACGCCGCGACGACGCTGCACTATCGCGGCGAGCTTGCAGCGTGCAAAATGGATTGATCTAACGAGGAAACACTATACTGCTGGCTTTGTTACTTCGAAGACGCAGAAAACGGAATCAGATACCAGTTAACGAGGAATCTGGGAGGATTAATTATCAAGAAATCGACTAGGAGTGAGCAACCACACTATGTATCCTATGTAACGGTATGATTTTCAATTTTAGTTATAAATAACTTTGTATCCAATGGGCGTTTTTCCTCACAGATAAATTCTGTAGCAATAACTGTCAAATTCAGTCTATTATCTGTAGTTTGCATAGAAACCACAAAGCAATACACTGAGTTTTACAGTGATTGCAACTATATTTGAAACGAGGAAAAATCCCCATTATCAAAGACGATTGTACCTCTAAACGATGTTACGCCCGCTCACACACGTATCTTTGATATGACTCAAGTGGGATGTGTCGGATTGTATAAAATGGCGTCAACGGTGACAATTGCGGCGATATCGTGTCGTTGCGGCGTACTCGCCGCGCAATCGCATCGCTTTCGAATTGCTCGCAAATCGCTAGAGTGATAGAGCTCTTACAGGTCTAATTCTGAGTGTTTCCCTACGTTTGTAATGCCCTGGTTATGAAATCGAATGATATTCTAGTTTGAGACCAAGACTACTAATTGCCTCTTGTGGATGTACTTAATATTAATATTTATTTATATTTATTTTGTGTATTGTATATGTAAAATGCTTCACATAGGTGAGATCCGGAGTTCGATTCCGTTATGTACAGTCGACAGCACATCAGCCTTCACAATTTAGTTGCAAATTGTAGTTGAGAGATTTTACGTTACGTTTATACGTTATTGTACAACTTTGAAAACAAAACAAATAAGTTCAGTAGAGTACCACCGATGTAACTGGTTTTCCTATAAAGAATTTCATAAATCACCAAACAAAAGAACGTAAAATGAAAAAGAAACGTGTTAATCTGAACGTGCCTCGAGGTAACGAGTTAACGTTATAATTGCACACACAGACTCAATATCAATGACAATGAAAATATATTAAACTTACACTTTTTGTCAGTGGATTATTTAGATATTACACCTTTAGATAAGGCGTTACGTGAAATGACTGACACAATTGCTTCGATGTTTCCCAAAGGAGGTGACGAAAAGTGATGTGTCAAGGAATTCCGATACGGACGTGCCGTATCGAGCAAAATCTGATGTAAATAACACCTTTACGCACCTGTTTTGTGATGTTAGCGTGGTAATGTAATAGATACTCGATTATATAATGCAGATAAGTGAACTGAAGAAAAGAAACGTGTCAATGTCAACTAAATTACTGCTAATAACTGTTTTTTTAGTGACGCACCGACAGATAATGTTAGTGTCAATTTTAACATTGACACTTTCATAATTATTAAACGTTCAGCCGTAAAGTCGGAGGAATTATAACTGATAAAATACATAATTATATTGATTAATCTCATTGACAAGTAAAATTGATTATATTATTTTGTTGCACTAACCCGTGCTGAGGACAATTTTTAGCCTCTAAATAGGTTTTTAAGTAAAATTGACTTTTTGGAGACTTTTTTTAAAATTGATCTTTCTTCAAATATAAATGGCCAGTATTACACTAAAAATGTACTAAAACTTGAAACTGGAATACTTAAGTACGTACTCGTACTTTAACATTTAACGACTGACAGCAATTGTGAAAAAATGCTGGCTAAAATATTTTCGGTCATCTTTTTGAAAGTCCTTAGTCATAAGAAACGTTCGTTCCAACCAAATATTTCGTTTTAACGATGACAGATCCCGCGCCCACTGCATTTGTTCTAAAACGCATATTTGAAATTTTCCTTTCTTACTCAAATATGTTACCTATGCACTTAAATAAGTTCTACTAATAAACTATATGGATCATTGGTCTGAAATAAACATATATTATTATAGCACAGGGAATCCTAGTTTGGGAGCCAGTAATCACTTTTTTAACCCTTTTCTAAATAAAGTTTTTTTCATTTTTTTATTATTATTATTAACTTACCTGGTATAGGTGATCACTACCAAAAACTTGCAATAAACCGATAGCTGTTAGTACCCTAATGACTTTGAAAACTGGTATTAGGATTGCGATTGCATTGTGTGGACGTTTTTTACGTAGTATGTATTTTTTCGGTTTTCCTTTTATTTGTATGATGGTAGTAAGCACCGAGGCGCAAATATGTGGATGTCAATATGGATGCGTCAAAGGCGAGGGCAGGGCAATGTCCTTTGAAAGGGTTCGTTTGACCTGATGACAGTGAACGACAACCAACGATACCCACTTCTTACTTGATATTTGCACTTATGACTTGCGACGCAAGAGCTACTATAGATGAGGTGGTTTCGACTGCAGCGGAATGTACGTTAATAGTACATTATGATACAAGTGTGGTATGTTGGTCATTACACTCGAGTCGGTTTTTAAGCCTGAGCCGAAGGCGAAGGCTTAATGGAGACGAGAAGTGTAATGACCAATGCTCACGTGTTTCATACGACGTTTTTCAACACACTTGCGAGGAAAAGTAAATAAAAAAACAACACTAACGAAATGCAATACTGTGAATAAACTTAACAAACAGAAACCCATTTAAAAGATGGCGGCCGTAATTTTATTTTTTCGCGCGCTCAGCGCTGCATGCGCGCGCAAGTCTGAGATAAGGGCACCGGCAAAGTAGCTAATCAGCCACATATTTATAAATTTTGAAATTGGGTATTTATAGGTAAAAATACACCGTCAAAATATAAATACCAACAAGCTAACAAGCAGTTTCATGAAATTCTTTAATTATTTATCACATTTTGAATTTAATTTTATATTTACGCAAATAACTACTTAGCTGTTTTCGAAACATTAATACTTCTTGCTAATATTTAAAAAGATATGTAATGAAAAGGCACTAGTGCGATAATGTAATGTAAAAGGCACGGCATGGGTAATATTCTGCATTATCAGTGTAAATACGCTGTAATAAGACCTACTTTACGAGCAGGTGTGTTGAAAAACTATTTGAAAGTGGCACAAAAGACCCTTTACTTAAAGAAAGCAGGAAGTACCGAGGTATATTAAATCGAATCTGCTTTTGAATTTTCGACACTTATTCTCATGGCATTTTTAGAAAAGCAATGCTACAACGACAGAAAAATAGTGAAATTGTTTGCAATGAGAAAGATTACAAAAATATAACGACAATTTTGTTTTATAAAGTTGAATGCAGTCCTTACTATCGACGCGATCTCTTAGCCCGGAATCAAATTCCGTTGTAGGATGTATTGCAATGTAGGTTGAAAGAGGATGTAGTGACTAGAATTGAGAAAGGAATGTTGCGTTGGTTTGGCCATGTGGAGAGGATGAAGGAAGAAAGATTGACGAAATAAATATATCGAGTGAATGTGGGTGGAAGGGCTGGTAAGGGACGACCCAGACGGACATACTTCGACTAAATAGGGCAAGAAAAAAAGTACCCGTAACCGGCGTGCGTGCATGCAACGACTAATGAATGTTGAGGAAGCGAAAGTGATCTGTCAGGATCGTAGCAAGTGGCAGTCACTGGTCTCTGCCTACCCTCTGCCTCTGGGATACAGGCGTGAGTTTATGTTATGTTATGCTATGTTATGTTAGGTTGAATAACAGCGCAGTTACCAAAGAGTAAAATACAAATAACACAATTTGGCTCTAATCTCAGCAACATATTATCGCATTGCCAAAACCAAATTAAAAGCTAGACAAAACAAAGCGAAAAATGTGTCATTCAGCTTCGCATGCTGCAAACAATGAGAGATCGGTGCCGATCGTATCTTCGCTGAGATTTTAAATTGTTAATGGCATTATACAACAAGTCGGTACATCTTATAGACGCTAAATTGGTCACGACAGAAAAATAACAACGAAAAATGCTAAGCGGAGCTCTTCGGAAATGGACGTTTCCGTTCCCCCGACAATAGTGTAAAGACTACCCAGAGTGCGCATATAAAGCCTTGCCAAGTTACCATTGTTATACACTTAAGGTTGAAGCAATTAGGCAATATTAGGACCGACTGAATGAGGTGACGAAAAGTCCTTGGACAGTCGAGGAAGCCATTCGAGTTGCGGTTAAGCACATTCTGATGAGACTATTGGTTGAATGGAGGACCTCGAACCCTTTTTAGGCTAGTAGGTATATTATGGATATTTGAAGCGGTGTTTATAAAGTGGATACCATCAAAGGAACATTATATCGAATTTAGGTTGATCATAGCGACGCAACATAATGCTGTAATTGAATCACAGATTTAACCACATCGGACGATCAAGATGCAATATTTCAACCTTCAGAGTGACTCCAGAAACTATTGGTAGATTTGTGCTTGTGGCGAGCATGTAGGAACCATCATCACCCACTGCCAACTGCCTATAGGCCATTTCCCTGTCCTTTCAAACCCGCGCCTCTAGCGTAGCGTAACTACGCTATTTACCTCAACAGAATAGAATGTCTGGATGTCAACTTCTTCCATACAATACTGGATCTATTTTGAGTGTGTTTTTTAATCTCTAACGATGTACGTTCACTATAATATCATTGTTTCAGTTTTTACTTTTTTTCCTCCTAATTTTTGTTTAAGTTTTGAGATAGTTTCTAAGAGTTTATATCCTTCCAAGGCTTTTCTATCGTTACAAGAACCACGTGTTGGCACGAAAGTGAAATTGATTGGCAAATATATGTCACAATATAAAACATAAGTAAATATCTAGTAAGCAAAACAATTTAGGTCATTGAAATTACGGTCAAATAACAGGTGTTATTGTAGCATTGTCTGTCTAGTTCTGGCTTTACTTTAGCTGGGCCAGGCTTCAAGACAATGCCCGTAACAAAAGGCTTGCAAAAAGACTGCCTCTGTTAGATTTCTATCGCAATCTGCTAATTCTTTGATTAAGATTGTTATTAGGACACTAACGCCATTTGCCAAAGGAAATTGTTACGTCAGCAACCGAATTTTCAGCTGAAATTAGCGTAGCCAGTTTTTGTTGTTAATTTAGCATGCTGGCCTGTTTGCTACGATTCTTATCAAATATGAAGCTGCAAATGTTAGCAATAATTAATTAGTGAGTCTGGAGCTAGACCGTTTCTGATGTAAAAAAATGCGAAGTGCAAGTTAGACTCGCGCACCGAGGGTTCAGTACTATCACCCATATTTAAGTTACGTAAAATATGATTTTTTTTAGTCTGCCGACTCACACTTGGTCGGTTCTGATGATTTATTTTTAAGTATCATACGGAGTGCGGTCGCCAACCGGTCTTTTTGGAAATCCATGGAGGAGGCCTATGTCCAGCAGTGGACTTCTTGTGGCTGAATGATGATGATGATGATACGGAGTGCACTGTAAAATTACATTTTTACCGACCTCAATTTATTACTTACTTTGTGTTTCTCTATTATTTGTTCTCTTTTTGTGTTTCTTTATTTGTATCCATCATAGTGATAAATGATTTCCTGTTGCGATTCAAGAGATGATATTTAAACATTAAGCAGACATACGGATATCATTTTTCAATAATTAAGCCTTTTTTATTCTTTAAATTCAAGAGCAATTGCCAATGTACTAAGAGTCACGTAAATACTGCTATGTTACCTTTCAAATCCTGCCTACTATAAATAAATGTATAATCTGCTTACCGTTCCCCAAAATGCAGGCCATGTCTAGAGGACACCGATCACTTCAAAACACGAACTCTAACGTCAAAACTTGTAGGGTTTAGCTTACGCGTCTAGCGCGATTCTATTGCCTAGCACCCTACTCTTTCTATCAATGCAAAAAAGACTTACGTTTTGTCCAAGTTGAACCACTGAAATCCAATTTCACAACACTTTCATGTTATCACGAACGAAAACATAAGGTTGGTTCACTATTATTTCAAAGCTAATACATATTTATAATTTTTTGTCCACTTTTCACATTGTAAATTTTGCTTTACTGTCAACAATTCAACTGTTAGTCAGATATTTCTTTTATTTGAATATTGTTCTTTATTTTTCTAAATAAGTCAAATAATCGTCATACTAAGAAGGTCGAATAAGGAAACTTCTGGCCTATGGAGACTTCTAGAAGACTATTCGCATTCCAAATCGAAATTATGAATTTAATGCAAGAAAGAGAAAGGAGATCTAGAATTCGAAATTATGGATTTGGAACAGGATCCAGAAACTTCCAGAAGAATTCTGACGCAGATTCAGATCAAATTTGAATCGAACTACTTTTGGGGTATAAAAGCCGCCCAAGAAGGCTTTCCAGTCAGTCTCACTTGAGTCCTACTTGAAGAGTTATCTGAGTCCTACTTGAGTCTCAGTTGAGTCCTACTTGAAGAGTTATCTGAGTCCTACTTGAGTCTCACTTGAGTCCTACTTGAAGAGTTACCTGAGTCCTACTTGAAGAGTTACATGAGTCCTAATTGAAGAGTCTTACCTGAGTCCTACTTGAAGAGTCTTACCTGAGTCCTGAGAATCTTACCCGAGTCTTACTTGTGAGACCTACCTGAGTTACCTGAGTTCCTGTCTACTTCTCCACGGCCTGCCTTCGCAAATTGCCTATCCGTCTCCACGGCCTGACTCCACGGCCTGCCTCCACGATCTGCTTACCCTTTTGGGACCTAAGGTTTCTTTTTATACATATTTTTGATGTTTTTATTTTTATTAAGTTTTTAGTTTAATTATAGGTTAGGGGGTTTTGATGATTATATTTTTACATCTCTAAATCTTTCTTTTTATTTCTTATTTCGGTTGTGCCTTCACACCACCCTCGGTAACGTGACAAACTCTGTACCTACACATACTGTACTAATTGATTTTATGGTGTCAACAAATACTTTTTATTTAATTTCGTAAAAGACAGCGTAATATGCTTAGTAAGGGTCCCATTGGCACCCTTCAGCTACGGAACCCTACATATTGTACATACTTTTGTACATATTTTTGATGTTTTTATTTTTATTAAGTTTTTAGTTTAATTATAGGTTAGGGGGTTTTGATGATTATATTTTTACATCTCTAAATCTTTCTTTTTATTTCTTATTTCGGTTGTGCCTTCACACCACCCTCGGTAACGTGACAAACTCTGTACCTACACATACTGTACTAATTGATTTTATGGTGTCAACAAATACTTTTTATTTAATTTCGTAAAAGACAGTTTAATATGCTTAGTAAGGGTCCCATTGGCACCCTTCAGCTACGGAACCCTAAAAAATGCAGTGTAAGAAATCGAGGACTTATAAAAACTAGAAGTTCTTTAAGGTATTTATTCAAATAATTTCTGGTTAAAATTAAAGCATTAAGGCCGACTTACACCACTTCTTAGTATGAAATAAACAGCCATTTAAATAAAATTGATTTGAACGAAATTGACTTTTGTATGAAGAATTTCAGATAACGGCTACTTTCTAGCCCATTCAAAAAAGTGGTGCAAATCATCTTAAGAGTAAGCGTACAGGACAACAGGAGAGTTCACAAAATATTCACACCTACGTGTTGCACTTTGTACATAGTCAATGCGTTTAAAACTGTTTTGTAAGTCTTGTAACAGTTTTGTTGGCGGCAACAGCTCTTTCCATAATTTTCTACTTAACAGCCGAAGCGTAACGTGTCTTATTATTTCTGAACGCTTCAGTAGGTCATTGTCACTCATTAGAATCTGCAAATTTTGCATTTGCCATGAAATTAGCCGTAAAAGTTCGTTATTGCTTTTGCAACAAGTTTTCTAATGGTTCGTGAACCGACTTGCGTAACTTTTTTTTTCTTTTGCAACGGTGGCTAGGTGGTCACTTTTATTGGTGGCCTAGTGTCAATTTTGAGGTCACCTTTTTAAGTTAAGTACCTATTTGACCTTATTACCCTTTCATCGCCTTAATTAGTGATTTGTTTCTAATGTCGTGTTGTCATGTCTGATGTTTGATATGTTTCGTTGGGTTAAAAAGTATACCTACTTAATTTAAGTTTTTTTTCATGGGCAAAGTAAACTTATGAATATTTATTAACATATTTTGATAAATCTTTGCATGGGCGAGAATCTAATTAATTTAAACCGATTGTTTTTATGCGTACACAAACCTTCGAACAATGCATTTGGGCTCCTAAATTCGTAATTACAATTGATGTTAATTTGTAACCTGTCTAGTTGAACATGTATTTAGGTAGGTATTGGTAATAATTAGCAACGAATTGTATTAATTTGCGGTTGCATATTTTGTATGTTAATTGACACCTAAAAATAAAGTCACTTAGAAAACAGTTAAGTCTTTTATACTTTTGTGTGGTAATCTAGTCAGCATCGATAACGACGATTTAACAAATTTTCATAATATCTTTATGTATCTTTATTATAATTTATTTATTCAACTTATTGGCCGACATGAAAAACCATGTTGGCGATTACTTATCTTAAAAACTAACGATAAAAACAAAGAAAATCTAATTTTCTACCGCACTGATGGACAAATAATTAATTTTCCCATCCAGTTCTGCAGAATCGGGCTATCAAATTTTTCAGATAGGGTATTCAGGATGCTGTTGTCGCTGGACCTGCTTCTGCACATTATATATATGTTTATAACCCACCGTTTAACGGAATTTTTTAAACAATAAAAAAACAATATATATTTCTAGCTGACGCCGTTTCGAAACAAGGCTTGAAAAAATTGCAAAGAAGCTCATTTTACCTTTTATTGCGTGGGGTTTCGAATCCCCAATAGGAACGGCGATGGCTGCTGACAGCAGCAAAACGGCGGCAAAAATCCTGGCACTCACACCCATTATTCCCACAAAAAAAAAACAAATGTCAAACGAGACGAAATTAAAAAGAAAAACTTGTTTATTTTCAAATTTGAATTTTCGAACGCAACTGTTTTCCCGCGCGTCTCGCCGGTCACATTTGCGTCACGAACTGACTGCAAGACTAGAACCTCGCGCGGTCTCTGAACGACTAAACTCGGTGCGGAACTTTCTATGGGCTTTATGCAGAGAGGAGAACATTTGATATTTCGACTCAATCCGATGCTCCTTGATACTCTTTGGCTTCTTGTATGTAATCAAATCACCCGTAATCGGACTGATTGCTTCGATTGATCTGATGAAAGTATGTTTTTATCGCTTAGACGATTGCGGATGCTTCCGTCACGAAATACAAGACGAGCTGTATACATAGTAAGTATGTGCAAGTAGTTGTGATGCGATGCTGAAATATTTTTCAGGTGTACAATGTTCGGGCCTTGTTTCATACTTTGTAGTATTTCCTAAAAATATAGAAAAAAGATTTTTGGTTTACTCCCAAGCCAAAGCTGAATGAAACGAAATATGTACAATTAGGTACATAATTACGTATTTGGACAGTAAGAAAATTAAATATTTATATATTGATTGAAAATGTTATTGGGTTTGCACAGGAGAAAGTCAGCATTTAAACGGCTTGATACACCACTTCTTCCCATCACTCTAAATACAATATTATTAATATGAGATACCTACACAAATATGCCACGACTATAAACTACCATCACTGTTGCTTATCAAAATCGACTTTACATCTGAAACTTAACAAAATGTGTGGAATTTTCTGCTACTCAGTTTGTATTTTCTATCAATCACTATTTGCGGGTCAAAATATTTGTATTCCTGATAGAAAAGATTTGATCGATGACAAAATCACTATTTTTGCATAGTTTTGCCATTTAAAGGGTCTAATCCTGATAATGAACGTTTCTGAAACTTTGAGAAATAACATAATTAAGTTTAATTAATAAATAATCGCGATAAGACCCGTTAAATTAATAACTATGAAACCCGATTGACACTGACTTCACAGGTACCTAAAAGAATAAATCCGCTTTCTCTCGTAGGTAGAGAAACCATTACATACTTCAATCGTAGTACCTGTAGGTATTGTACTACGGTCGTTACCTACGGTCGAAGTACGTGTACTGATTTCAATATGGAGATTGCAAAAATCATCATAGGTTATAATTTTTTTGTTACAATTTTTTCAGTTTTTTTTCATTTTCATGTACTCACAGCTTACCTATAGCCAAGGATGGCTTTCTTGCCTATAGCACATCAACCTACTGCATGCATTGTAAATTAGCAACGAAAATGCATAGGGCGCTACTGCGGAAGTTCTCCACTGACTCGGACTTTTCCGATTTAACCTACTCCGAACTGTCAAACACATACATAAATTTTGACACTTCGGTAACATCAAATGGCGGTGGCAACTGTCAAAAATTCAAAATGGAGGATGTCCTGTTTTTTTGACTATTTGTATGGGAAAAGCACAATATTTGTAATTATATAAACCCAAGAGATGTGTGTAGTGTCTTTTTCAAAAAAGTCAGTGCCTACGCATTTACTGCTCAGTTTGCAATAAAAAAACTGTACCTCCTGAACCAATTGGAGGAAGTAAAGTGATTATCAAGAAGTTTATTTTTATAGGTTATGATTCTAGTAAACAAATACCAAAAAAATATTTCTGTACAGGTAACTACAAATAATACTAGTGAAATACATTCAGAATCATAGTGAAAAGTTATGTTTTATCATTCTCGTTTATTCGCCGGTATTGATATCAATGATTCAACCCATTTAGCAAATGTAAAGCCAGCTAGTATTGTAAGTGAAGTAAAACAATGTTCCTGATTACTTGTAAACATCGGTTTTATTTAATAAAATCACAATCGTACATTGTAACACGCATTTCTTTGGTCCTAAGCCCGTATCTCAAAATAGGTAAACAGCAGCAAATAATTATCCAGAGCCAGACCATAGCATTGAACTGGGTAGACCTGAATAGATATCAATACTTCTGATAGTACAATTTAGTAGTTGGTGATAGGAACCTTCAAGTAGTAGTCCCGCAGCATCATGTGATGCTCAAAAGCTGCTTCGTCTCCAAGCTGGAATAAAATTAAGAGAGTTCATGCAGAGATACCTAGTATGATTTTATGATTAATTTATATGGTACATAGTGTAGATAGTTTTACAGCGATTTTCGATGTTTCTGAGTAACTTTCTTAAGTAAATTTAACATTTTACACTTAATTATCAATAGATCAGCCAGTAAAAAGGTATTTAATGAAAGGTATCCGATTTTTCTAGTTACCTTTGTATTAAAGTCTATATTCCCTTCACGGTATACAAAACTTTGCTTTTTCAGTTTTGATATAAACTATAGCTTTCCCTTTTCTAGTGAAAAGCATTTCATGTCGTTTTTATGTTGAATTTCTATGAAGAAATTCGAAAATAAGCAACACCTTTAAAACAAAACAAACATTGTCAGGGCTGGTTTCGTCTGTCCGTATCGAAAGAAACGTGGTAGCCAGCCAGCAAGGAGGTCTGTTGGTACTTACCTTTACCTTCATGTAAACAAAGCGGATCATTCGAATATTCAATCAAAGAAATAAGCTAGACGATGTGAATCAGAACGTAGCTAAATATTTCATAGATTCACTTGGCATGATTTTTAGGCCTACCTATCTATTTTTATTAGTTGATGATGAAATTTATAATAGCAACAGACATAAAAAAAATATTTGATCTCGTTGGAGAGGACAAGTTAAAAGATTAATAATTGTGATAAAGATTTTTCTCAACAACTTATACTTAGATCAAGGCCGACATGCATGACACTTAAGGAGCTATTTAAATTGAATGTGTTGTATGAAAAATTTAAGATACTTGCTTGCAAGTCGGCCTTAATTTTTTTCCACAATTTAATATTTTTTCAAAAGAATTATTACGGTTGACGATGAAACACACTAATGCGGTGGCGGTGACGGTGGCAGTCTATGTATATACGTATGTATATACGTCCGTATAAATACTACTGCAGTAAATTACGTAGGTATGTACCTATGTATGGATCGCCATCGCTACCGCCACGGCCACCGCCACCGTCAATCGCTTTGTCTTATAATTTCCAATTATTAACGGAAAAAAAATATTTTCGCCATTTAATGTTTGGATATTTGATATATTAGAATGACTACTTTCTTTTTATTTCTTTAAGTGTGTCTTAATCTGCTTATGAAAATTCTCATTTTAATTCATATATTTAAAACTAAAATAAATTCCTTTTATATAAATGATCAAACGGCGATTTGTTCAACGTGTATTATGTTTTTATTTTAATTGTTTCGGAAGATTAGAAACATGTTTGTTAGAGACTACCTGATATAATACAGAGACGATTAGGATAGTTTTATTAGTTTTATTTTTCCGATGCATGTAACTATATTATTTATATTGCCATAACTTTTTTTAAACTGCGCAGCACCATCTATTGTTGAATAGTATCAGCAAACAACTTTAATTTATGCCATCTATCGTTGAGTAGTACATTTAACAGTAGCGCCGCGCCATCTGTTGGTGGATTTTTAAACTCAAAACACCAGCGCTACCTATTCTGGGTAGCTTCAAAATAAGTTTACGTAGTTCGCAATTACATCAATAGATGGTATTTCTACAACAGCAATTGTATATTGCCATCTAGTGGGGAGTAGCAGAAACAATTAGGTAATAATTTTAAAATGAATCTTGATATCCATTATATTAATAAGGTATATAATATAGTATCAATCACCTAACTAAATAAACAGACCGATTTCTTCAGTAAGTAGGTAAACAATAAACGGTGTTAGGTACCCTATTTATATAAACCCGATTCCCTTAAAACACTCCTAAGAGGCAGTTTAAATAATCTGTGGTTACGTTTTTCTCTATTGTTGACTATTTAAACTGCCTTTGAGGAGCGTTTAAAGGAATCGTGTTTTTTATAAATAAGACCCTAAATCTTCTGTCTGGATGGCAGAATATTTTGGAACGCATTGCATGTAAAGGGGCACTGAAAGAAGCTGAAAGGATAGATATTTGCCTTTCGCACTATATTAGACTATACTGTGTGAGTGAGAAGATTCAGCCCCTTTTCAAATTAACTGTTCCTTTTGGCGCGCGGGGTCTGCAGTAAACTAAATTGGGTTGCTTGATTAAAAATTGTTATTAATTTTATACACATTTTTATTAATACACAAATCATAATACTTATGTAGGTATTACAAAAAGCAAACAATAATTCCGTAAAAAATCTCTCTGTGAAAGCCCTTGGTCTATTGCGTTACTGTTGTTTCAGCTCGCGTACCACGATTTTTATATGAAGCTCTCACTCTCATAGCGTAAAGCAAAACGGCACTATTATACAATGTGTAGTTCAAATAACGCCAAACCTGAAAACAATTTCTTCAGTATCGATAGTTACACTTTTGTTTTTAATGTTATAACGACGCGGACTGTGCATAATAAACAAAAAAATTGAGAACTTTTTCGAGCGAGTACGAAATTCAAAAAGTTCGAAATTATTTCGAATTTTTGTTTACTGGAGTTTAATTATCAATACCGAAGAAACGGTTTTCAAGTTTAGCATTGTTTCAATTCCATAATATAATATCACTCTATTGGGTTCAATATAGAAATCATGCTACGGGGGTTGATAAGAGTTCCCAATTTCACGTCAATAGTGTCTTATATTTAAGACTATTATACAAAAGTTCTTACAATACATACGATGTTACATTACTTAACTGTTGACCGAAATCAGGTATTTCGAAAACCCATCTTAATTAGGGTCTTTTGTCCCCATTGCTTCTGTAAGTCTGGATTTGATTCATAACGCAACGTAACAGTCTAGGAAAAAGGCTATAGTAATATGCACATGGTATCAGTTCATTGTCTACGTAATCTAGTGGCATTTTAATTTAAACTTACAACTTATAACATTTCAACCAGCATTGAAAGTTCCATCGAAGGATTCCTAGTTTTACATAAAGAATAGAAATTGCAAGACTTCGGTGAAGAGTTTTTGAAATTATCCTGATTCGAAACTAAGTCATTCTTTATATTTCAAAGTTTTGGAGACCAGTAGTTCTAAGTGCCATATATCACAAACGGCACTTGGAACTATAAAACACCAAAGCGGCGATTTTGAGATTAATGCTTACAATGGAACCTTCAACTGCGATCGACCGAACCTGCCTATGTTCTTGTTAAGTAACATAAATAAGCGGTTTACAAACTTATCAACTATAAAGTCTTTCGTGGCTAAACTGGCTTCTAACATTACCTCACTCGAAACTTATCAATAACACAATATATTAAACAGGTATGTATATACAAAATATTTTTTTTTTAAATAATAGTAGGTAATCGATCAACTATTCTAAAAGCTTAGAAGATTATGAAATACCTATTACATTAACACTTGAAGGGAGAATTTAGGAAGATGTGGTAGGCACCAACGATAACAAGACTACATACCAGCAGTTAAAAGCAATAAATAGGTAAACTTAATGTCAAAAGTGCTGGTTAAGAACATAAACTTAATCGAAAAACTATATTAATTAGTCATTAAAATAAAATTAAAAACAGAATTTGTCATACAAATAAAGTCGATACAAAAGACATGTCTCAGATCGAGGAAACAACAGAAGAGGAACTTTATAATTAGGCCTTACGTTAAAGTTCAATAAATAAACGAACTAATTATCTACAATACTAAAATATCACAGATAGCAGACCCATTGCTTGATCAACAAGTAATCGTTGTCGTCGTCTAACTTTTATAAAAGCTAAAAGAGAGCGTTCATTTGAAGGCACTAGGTAATTTAATGACGAAGCTAAGTAGTTCACAATGGAATAAATAGGAAAGCAAGATTCTTATCGCGAAAACAACTGCAGAATCTTTCAAGTAGTAATTCAACATATACTAGGAATAGTTTTTATTGATGTTAAATTATCTAATTCTTATGGTGCGATGACGCTTAGGCCGTAAAGGATTTCTCCCTCTCTTTTCTTGCCTTTCTCCTCTCGTATCTCTCCTTTCTAACCTCTCCTCATACAAGCGGCACATCTTCTTCAGTGGAGACTTCTTCTTGTTGATACCGCAGCTGAACTCGGATTTCCAATAATAGAGCAGATTCTCGTAGCCCCTAAAGACGATCTGGTCTTGCAGATCGCTGGCTGAACTGTCCACCGTATGCCCGAAGGTTTCCAAGTTCATTTGCCTGGAGTTGAAGTTGGGAATCGGCATGTGGATTCGGTCCATGACATCGGTGACGGTCGTGATGAAGAGGCCGAGTCTTATGGAGGTGTTGTTCAGCAAATTCTCGCGACTCTGGAGCTGTTCGAAGATGTCACTTTTCGACACGATAGTCACGTTCTCGAGTTTCTGGAACAGCACTTGGTACTCTTTTATATGGCGGTACAGCTTCGGCAGCACGTGTTTTAGCTGGGGACAAAGAAATATATACTGTTAGACATTAACTGGTATTGCATTGTCAATCTGGAATTAACATAAATATAAAGATTGCTTAGCTCTGGACAATGCCGTAGAAAAAAGTTAGCATAATGTAGATACAAACTCGTTATGTAGAAATTAACTTTGACAGCCAAAAGATTGCGAAATTCAAGAAAAACTTGGAACATTCTTGCAAGATGTCAAAATATTTGTCTTATAGTGACTTAACTATTTAGTGCAGATGTAAAGTAAAGTTAAGTTAAGTAACAAGTAAAAAAGTTCTTTATTAATAAAAATGGCAACATACATAGACAGTTTACTATGGTCGCTAGGTCAAGCCTGTGTTGTGGAAACCTTCGTATATGTTAAAGATGTAAAAAAATCCTGAGACCAAATTGTTATCAACGTAGTGGCAATGACAGGATACGGTTTGTTCGAGGCTAGACTAGATACCAAGCCTTCGGAGAGATTTATCATCAGCAGCAGCCAGCTATGACGTAATCAATGCAAAATGATTACAATGTAAATGCGACAAAAAGCTCGGAGCAGATATTGATTACAAGCGCAGCTCGGAGTTCGGAATCGAATGCGTTACACCGGCGATGTTTTACTGCATTCGCTAATCGGTGTCGAGGCTACGCGACGGTACATAGCTCGTCTATGACACAATCCTTGTACAGTCATCGACGAAAACCCTATTGGCTGACTTTTGGGTATGGTTAGTTAATGCACGACAACTCCGAGAGATCTGCAAGTAAAAAAGGGTCACAAATTGAATCGCATTTAATGTAACAAACATAGTTTTTGTTAATTTTTAAAGACGGGCAAATCCACAAAAAAAAAAATATTTTGCTAAGTTTGATTTTCAAAATTCTTGTATCTTTTTTTATAAGCGGCTCTATATGTCTACTACCATTTGTTGGTAATTGTACAAGTTTACAGGTTTTGAGTGACAGTGTTTTGACCCGCCCTGTAGTAAATAAACAATAGACAATAGCAGATCACCTGCTAATCTAGCGGACCAATGCACTGGGCGCCAAAACTGCTTCATTTACATATTTTTTATGTAATCAGATTTTTTTGTTAACGATGTTTGAGTTTTCTTTCATAGTTTGATACCTTGAATTTTATAGCAATATCCTAGGCAGGAAAATATAATATTCTCTTTAGTCTAGGTATCATTTACATTATAGTGCGACTGTGGAGTTACCAATAGCATGCCAATAGATATAACTGCTACCTACACTTCATCTATTAAATAAGTACCTAGGACTCTAACGAAGACTCCAATAATACAGTAACCGTCTGTTTAAATAAAGTGTCATGTAGCTAGTTACGATATCCACCAGTCCTACGACAAAGTGCAGAACAGTATGGTGCCATACTTCACAGGCTAAACGAGACTGATCAACCATGAAACAATAAGGGACATAGTACTGTCAACAGGCGCGCAAATGCACTGTTGACTCGAATATCCGGTTTGCGACAGCTAGTTTTGTCACTATTGTAGCTTGGGCGAGGAAATAAATCTTCTTGGAAGGATGAACTGTGTACAAAGGTTACTACCAATATAATGGCACAAAAATACTTGTGAAAACGGGACCCAATAAAATTCTATGAGTATTTACCATCGGTCAATCCGCAGGAGGTACAACAAAGGTAAACAAGAGACAAAAGTCAGTACCTAGACCTAAGTGAAGGTGAAAGGCTGGCAATGAAGTAAATTTTTACGCGGTTTGGTCATCTACGAATGACTTTCCTTTCATCACACTGAAATCCCGAGATCTAAACAAGGTTCTTTGACAAAAACTAAGATTTTGTAGATGATTCATAGATATATTGTCCTGTAAAACTTTATGGGGCGTCTATTCACCAATGTGAGTATATTTTATTATAAAAGCTGATTCCGATGCTGTTTTTGTTGTCTATTGTGTCATTTCTGATATTTTGATGCCAAGCTGTCCAAGTATTGAAAGAAATAAAACATTTCAATTTTGCAAAATTATATTGTTACGAATAAACATTTAAATCAATAAGACAAGATGACCTATTAAAATTACTCACGAGTAACCGCAATTGTATCATGGGAATAAGTCAATTGAGGATTATGTTACAGGAAAACCAAATTAAACAGTAGGTACTGATTCACTTCGACTACTTAAATTAAGGACTGCAACGTACTAGCGATTACTTAATGGCCGTATTTATACTATGTATCTATGTAAATTTACTAAAGCTCGCACACTTGCACATTTCATTCACCCGCACTAGTATGAGATCGCAAGTGCGTTTAGTCCCTATCCGTTCCACTAAAAAGAAAGAAGGGGCCTATGAAGTGGCGACATTGTGTGTGAAACAATACTATTGTCATTCATTGAGCATTCAGAAGTTCCGCTGAAACGTAAGGCGGGTGATAAGCCCGAATGAATGACTCATTCATTCAGCGAGTGTAGAGAAATAAATTCACTAAACTGTCAAACTAATAGAGCTGTATGATGCCAAGTCTCGTGTGAATCACGCGAGGACTCAACCTAAAAATATTTGTCATCCTTGAAGCATGGCTGGAGTGTGGAGATCGGTTATTAACGGTTACGTCTGTAGGTCCCGATCTGTTGGATCTACAGCGTGCGAAGTACTTACATGTTGTCAAAACGTTATTAGCACGCTATTGGAGAGCGATTAAGTATCGATTGTAAAATTAATGGTTAATGTTTTACGCGTCATAAAGCGCGCGCCCGCGATTTTCCCAAGCGCTTTTCTAAAGGCACTCCGCGTCTGGAGGAATTCTGTCTTACGACAATAAAACAGTCGGAGTCTGGCAAACATAGCTTGGTATTAAAGTCTGAAACCCGACAATAAGCCGTATATTTGCCTTAAACCGTGGAGCTTAACTCGTGGAACGTGTCGGGGACAAACGCGCGAGGCGGATGAATCGTAAGTTCACATTAGTCTCAGTTCAATGTGTTTTTAACATTTCGTGTTGTTTTGTTAAATCGTAAATACTGAGCAAACATTAGTGGCCGGTCTCCATACTTGTCTCCGGGAGAGCGCCCGCTGTCGGGATAAAGGTCGGGACACATTACACGCCCCGTAGACGTGTCAACTTTCGCCTCGCCTCCTTAGCACCGAGCTTATGCCAACGGCGCGGCGCGAACGTTGAAAATATCTGCTTGGTACTTTATTTTCCTTAGGAGTGAGAAAAATAAATTTACAGCCACGTCATCGAGAACTTTGCTAGGTGGACTGAATATAGAAGAAACCAATACCAGCACGGGCAGCATGAAGACATGAGTAGCGCTTTCAGTTGTCCAAAGTCGCTACTTTCCGGCACATTCACTGTCAAATTTTTACATTTTAGCGCCATAAAGCACATGATTCGCATCATCATAGTACCCATGCAGTAGAGGCAGCCTAACGGGGTGAGTCGCGCTCTCAATTGTCCAAGGTCGCGACATTCCGGAACATTAATTGTCAAATTTTTACATTTTAGCGCCACGAAACGCGCGATTTGCGTTGTCATACCCACAGAACAGAGAAAATAAGTATGTTCTGTGTTCATACCTATGCTTGGTGGCAGTTTCAATAAACGGAGAGACAGAAAGCTTTTATCGACGGAGAGATAGAAAGCTTTTATCAGCTAGATGTCCTAATACCCTAATATTCCAAATGAGGTCATAGTGGCATTTTATGTATTTATTCAGCTCCTGTATTAAACATGACAATAAGTATAAGACATAAGTATGTCGTAGCTATTTTAATTTTACGTTATCTAAAGAACATGACGCATTACGTATGACTCCTAATAGTACTCGTATTTCCGTGCCAGCTCTGCCTGCCACTTTATTCCCTTGGTGATAAAGTACCCTACGTTACTATCCGGAATATGGTCGGCACTCCAAATTTCATTCAGCCAAACCCACACTCACTTCGGTGCTAGAGTTTTCTCACAAAAACTCCACCTTCAGTGAACTGGTAGCTTTAGGCCACTCGCGGCCAGTCTGGCCCGGTTAGTGGCCATTCAGGCCACCGATCGAACTGTTGACTCAGCCATTGACTGCGCCACTCGCCGGACTCATTAAGGTATTAACGTGAGTTCATTACTCTAAGGGCCTGTAAAACAAAGTGACTGATGAGACAGGTGGCCGATTGCCTTGAAAGGCAGTTAGAAATGTTAACGAAATGATATCTACGAACCGTATAGAAAATATGTTTAGATATTTAATCATTCGAAAAAGTTATTACATAATCACACCACGCTTTTTGACCAATGCAGAAGTCTTGGGATAGATTTTCGGTTGATTGAATTGTACCAAATGGCTTCAGTCTGTTATTAATTTATTTATTTTTCGTGTATTACGGGATGTTCTAACTTTCTTACTAGAATATGGACGTGGTGTGGAGCTACAACGTAAATTATAATTATTTTTGAGCATAATGAAATTATCATTGGAATGAATGGTATTTCACGAACTGTAGTAGTAAGACAATAAATCTTAATTTTGTAGCTCCACTTAATAGCTTACCTTATTTCATGGAAATTTTACTTGTAACAAAACTTAATTATAATTAAGCTAAATTGTAGTAAGCTCTCAGAGTAATTTATAATGACGTATATTAGCCAATTTTCACTTGCACGTACATATAAAGTCTCTACAAGTTTAATTCTATAATAAAATATAAGTTGTGTTATGAGTGTTTCCGCTTGACAACAGCGACTGATAAAATAAATAAAATTTTGGTTCTCACAATTGAAGTTTTCCATTTCAGAAACTTCGTAAGCTAATGAACGAAATCGCGAAAAGAGTTCAACCGTTTCATAGATTTTTGTCGTAGCCCTATCGGCTAGACCAATGAGGCAGTCTTATAGTAAATGTTCTTCGGTATTGACCAACAGAATCTTTCCCTTTTGGGAAGATGTGGCGATTTTGATAAGCACTCTATGAAGCACTCTTTAGGGGGAGATTCTCCAGCGACACAAAAGAAAAAGAAACGGCGTCAACGTTTTACAGATCGTTTTGGTAAAACGTGGCTTACAAATCGCTCAGTCATACGTATTGTGATACCAAGGACTACATAGGGTTTTGGTCCTAGGGTTTTGGCCTTAGGTTTTCGGTCGTGGATCGTAAAAAGCACAATTTGCACGATTGAAACAACTTGAAGCTACAATTTGCAAAAACGAGTTGCAAAAGAAGATAGATAGATAGATAGATAAAATATTCTTTATTGTATGTACACCAGGAATTACATATTATTATTATTTTGATAATAATATTATTATATTGATACAATTTATTATTTCATGGGTGGTGCTAGTGAACCTCATGCTGCTCGTTAACCCGCCAATTCGTAAAAACAAATGACAAATGATACAATGTATTCATCCACATCGGGTGGCCCAACAATCCTATAATAAAAAATTATAAACGTTTTTATTGGTATTGCTTCTACCTATCTGGCCAGTTTGAAAAACTTAGTATGACCACGAAGGGCTTTTTGTCTTAACGTCACCACTTGAAGAGCATTTACTTATTTAATTTTCAAATTGCCCGAGTGTCAACTGAGCCGGCCGGTGATCACTTGAATTCTAACGCTTTCCTTTGCCCAACATTCAATATTTATATTTGTTAAGTAGACGTGCTCACCATCTCGGTTATAGCCTAGAAAATCCCTTCGCATTTCATTCAAATAGTCCCGAGAATCTCTACGTAAAATTATAGGAATTTTAATATATCGGTTGTAGTAGCTTCCTAGGTTGTTGAGTCGTTTAGTTCAGATAAAACGTGTTTTAAATTGTACCTGTTAAATAGTTTCAAGCCTTTATCTTTCTACGAAAACAGTTATAGAAAAAAATATTGAAATTTTCTCAAGGAGTCGATCCCAATTGTAACAAATTTATGCAATTAAAGAAATGGCGTCCTTGCAGGAGGCCTACGAGTATGTTCAGTGGTAGACCGAGGTGGGATCATGAAATAAATTAAACTTCATTAGGCTCTAAAGCTCGTACGTTGCAGTTTGATGCGCTCTCAATAGTTAGTAATAATCGACGGGCAACTAATTGTGGTAACAATACCTTAACATTTCCTTACACCTTTTCTACGCTGTGGCTCGAATCTCGACTGAAGACATCCACTTAAAGTACACACGCACTCATTGTTTCGTATGGCATTAAACTGTGTATACTAATTAGTCGATGCCCAATAGTTATGAATAAGTAATAGAAAGTCTCGCGTTACAGATGTGCGTTGGGCAAATAATGCATCGCTGGACATTACTAGTTTGTCTATTAACGAGTCCGTTAGAGACGTGGGTTTGTATGTTTTAAATGTGGAATACTTCTTACATGTATTTGTACGTGGTAGTGTTAGTATCTAGGTATTAATTTTAGAAATTATACTAATGCAACCGAGGCCCATAGTATTAAGATTTGGTGCATTTTAGTCTACGAATAGCATTTTAGACGCGGTGTGCCCTTGAGACACAGGTTATTTCGGTCAGTTACAAGAAGTAAGTTTTTTTAAAGTACTAATATTGAACATATTTTTAAATTAAGTTAAGAATATTTTTTGAGCTTAAGCAAAAGTTGACTGTACCCCTTTTTTGTGTGGCAGCAGACACTCGCGTGTGCAAGAAATCTTCCCAAGTCAATCTATGCAAATTCTTCAGAAACTTAGCAGCAACACTTCTTTTTCTTCTTTTGAATTTTTCTTTTTTTGCAGCCAGAGTTTTTACTTTACTGTTTTTATTCAACTTGCGGCCTTTGATTGGCTGTTTCTTTGCAAGGAGAAACAAAAGCACGGAATTCGTGAATTCAGTGATTGGTGTTTTGAATTCGCATTCAAATAAAATATATCCATTTGTGGTGTGGTCTTTCTTTTTTCGTCTGTGTTTAATGTGATTTTATTGTGAGAAAACAAAATAACGCGAGAGCATTGACTGCACCTTAAGGCTATAAAATACTTTAACAATTACTCTACTCGCGATCTTATTAAGCCTACCAAGCGAAAAGGGACCGAAAAGCGGCACAACTGATTAAAGCCCTGGAACTTATTACCGGGTGTACTTATGGCCCTTAAGTACAATGTAAAACGTAAGTAAACGAGTAACAATCACTGGCGACTAGTAATTTGCTGAAATCAATGCGGCCTTAAAAACTACAACACAAGAAAAAAAATATAAACTTTTTTCTGCGTGTTTTAAAAAAAGTTGACAGTAGTGCGTATGGAAACAAAATTGTGGTTTATTTTTCTTTTCAAAACAGACTGATAATGGACAGAAAATCTTCTCGAAGCATGACCAAGCATGACGAGCTTTAGGTTAATGATTTGGGCGTTAAAATATTGCTCTTTGCGGAGCAGCAATTAACGTTAACTTCCCATCGAGGTTTTATTAATGAAAAGTGTTTACGAGCAAGGCTCATTCGCTGGCAAGCAAATACTTTGTGCATTTTAATACCTATGTTTACAAAAAAAAACGCTAAAGGTACTGGTGCATTACAACGAGGTTCGTGGTTATTTGACACTATAAGACACCGAAAATTTCATTGGGTGTAAAAGAGAGGAATTTGCTTACAAATTGCGGAAAGGCGTATTCATAAGCAAATTGAACATCGAAAATAACCCCTCTTTGTTAAATAAATTGACAACATACACAGATGTGGATACAAATAAAGACTTGAAAGACCGTAATGTATTGCCGAAAATACTACAATGGGATAAGACAAGTACCTAGTTAACCAAAAAACTGGGATGGCAGCCTATAAGGTTTGTAAGTTGAACTGACGGTGGAATGGTCACCTCTGCCGGAGAATCGATAGCCGATGGCAGGAAAGGTTCTCTAGCGGGGACCAAGAAGTGGTAAATGCATCGTACTAGAGTGCTGGATCGACGATCTGAGGAAAATTGATGGTAGAAGCTAGATGAGGACGCCCTAAGACAGAAAGAAGTAGCGTACCTTGGAGAAGATTCCTATTTCTAGTAGTTAATGAAGACAGGCTGATTAAATGATAGTAAGATAGAAGAAATAGCAACTTACTCTATTCTCCACACTCGGGAAGAGCGTAGCGTTCGTCAGGTTCCGATGCAAGTCGACAAACTTGATCTTCGGCAACCATCTGGGGTTGCCATTCCTCCTTCTCGCTTTAGTTTGCGCTGTATATTGCTTTAGCTCGGTCTTATATAAGTTTTGGGCGTTCCTTATCCTGTTCAGTATCTCCATAGTGCAGTTCTTGTACAGTTGGTAGTCTTTCCTCTTAAAATCTTTGGTTTGTAGGTCCATGAGGTTGGCTTGCCGTCGGTGGTGCCGGGTTCGGTGCTCGGCATGTCTCGGCGCTGCCTCGGTCAGTGTGAGGCACATCGTTACGATTACTATTAGATATATAGCTACCAACGGCTTTTTGGGGAAACCTGGAACAATGGAGATGGGGCGATTAGACATTTTGGAGCATTTGTCTTCGGACTGTTTAGTACATTGTAATGTTGGAGGTTCCTCGCTTTTTGGTATTGTTTTGTCATACAAATGAAGATTGACGATGTGCTAATAAAAGTTACTGTCTACTGGTGTCTACTTCATTTTTCATTCAAGTATTTTTCACTGTGACGTCAGCCAGTAAGTTGTGAAGTGACAGTGAACTTTGTCCTGCGATTGGAATTCCCAGACCTAAACTTGAATCAGACTAGGTTATTATTAGATCATAGCAATCAAATCGATAAAAGACTGTTAGTTATCTGGCACTCCTTACGACATCATTATTTATTGTAGATACTTATCGATGAAATAATTCAATACGAGCTGTCATAATTCACAAGTATGATCTTGTAATCGCCAGATTATACAGGCTTTTAATATGAACACTATTAAAGTCGACGTTTCTGGTGTCAAAGCCTTCGAAACTACAAGACACAATTGGTAGACCAGCAGTATCATATATCTTGGAAGTGGTATTACCACAATATAAGTTTAATAGTGTATTATTATGTATCTTGTTAAGTATTCATCGTTGATTCAGGCAGTGAATTTTGTGTACGGATAATGCCCGTCACATAACTTGAAAAATTCGCGTAGTCGAGTCAAGTTTGCGATGAACACCTAAGAGATTTTTTTATTTTTTTGTTTATTTTACTAAACTGAAGTCCCGAGAAACCCGAAATACGTTCATGTGCAGTCCAAGTCAATGGTCAAGTTATGCGCCGCGCATTATATTAAGTATTCAACTAAAAGCAAGCTAGGCGTTGACAATTTAATGGCACTATTTATTTCAATTTCTATTAAACTTGACTAAATACAGCATTTTCTCGACAACATTATAAGATACCAATCAATCAGCCAACCCACATTCGGCCACTACAAGACGTTAGATCTCCTTCAAGTAAGGCCCCATTTATCCATACTCGGTTTTTATACAGGGTGAAATAAGATTCTCATATCCATTCGAAAAAGAATGATCTACTCGCCAATAGAAATAACTTTTACTTTGGTGACTATTTCATAATGGCAAAGTAAATAGGTAAGTAAAAGTGTAATAAATAAGGCTAAGGTCGTAAGAGGAATGCAATCCCCAATAGTCGGATGGTATGCAAAAACTGACGTGGAAGTTAAACACTTGGTGCTTAAAGCTTGCTTAATACCTGTACTCGAATATGGAATAGTTCAACTCTTACCTAGAGTTAGTAAAACCAATCTAAGTGCTATCGAAAGACGTGGCTTTAAAAACAGCAGCAGGATTAAACATAAACATAAAAATTTACATACAGGCACATACATTGCTTCTGGCCCCACATTAGGATACCCTGTGTCATGGGAACCAGAAACAGCGACATCACAAACATGTAAACATCCAAGACCTGGGGTTTTTTTTCGTCCCCAGCTGGGATTCGAACCCTCGGGACTTTCCTACTTCTGATATAACGCAAATGCTGGACGAGGATCCCTGGCATCTCACGGTTCACGCCTTGCATTATGATATGCTGTCCAAGCTGGATAGTGCGGGTCTTGAAGGCCTGGATGAACTTGGTTCAGCATATACGAGGTATGGACAAAGTAATCCCATGCTGCGCAGTGTAAGGATATGCGAAATTGACTATGTATGCAAAAAAGAGAGATCGATTCCCCGTCGTCAACCTCGAATCTAAAGGGATTAAACTGTGTCCCACTCTATATTTCTGTCAAAACAGCTGTAATAGTATTAACTTTAATTAGTGACCTAAGTTAGGTTAAGGTACATAAATCAAAATAATTTTGATTTATGTACAATTATTGTAAGATCCCCTGCGGAAATTCACAATTATATTCACTGCCCTTGTTCTGGCCACGTAATATTAATTTGAAAAGAGAGACAATTTAAAAAACTATCTATCTATCTATTCATAATGGCAAAAAAAAATCATGGAAGAGTCCATGATAAAGTTACCATCTAAGGACAACTGATATTTTCCTCGTGATTTCGAAGTTTTCAATATACTCAAAGTAGTACGGATTGACGAGCAGACCCCCTATTTTCTAATTTTAGTACACCCTGTACATATCAAGTCAGTATCATGCCAGGTACAACAAAAGAAGTCGCAATCACCAAATGTTTTTCAGTACCTACTTAAATGTAAAATAAGTGTCATTTTACCCCTCTCTAACGGTTAGTATAACCACAGGTAGACCTAGGAGCCCGTGGGACCCTATTAAGGGCCCAGGAGTTAGTGTGGACTCAGAGACATAAAAAATAATAAGGCCCTTGATTATCGCCAGCGCGTACGCGCATAAAGCCGCGTGATTTCCATCTCGGGCTACTTTCCCGCCGCCATCATTCAAAACTGGTAGGTTGGAAAGGTTCACTCATCGTAGAGTTGAAGAGAGTCACAAATCTGACGTTGGCAGGATCCTAGGGGTTCCATAAAAAATATTGAATTGAAGTGGCGTTAATGTACCTATATAGTATTAGCTGTTGCCCGCGACTTCGTTCACGTGGTAATTTTGATTTGGATTTTTCCGGGATAAATAAATAGCCTATGTGCTAATCCAAAAAATAATCTATCTCTGTGAAAAATTTCATCCAGATCCGTTCAGCCGTTTTTGCGTGAAAGAGTAACAAACATCCACCTATACATACAAACTTTCGCGTTTATAATATAAATAACGATTGTGGCTGTCACACAAAAATATCTCTCTTGAAAAGTTATTTAGGAAGGTAAAGTAAAAAAATATGTATTAGAATAGAGGAAATAGGTACCAAATTAATTAAGTTGCATGCATCCACGTGCCACATGCATTTAAGCACAGGTTTATTTGATTTCAAATTGCCTTTAATTATATTTTACTATAATATATCGAGGGCTGCGTGCTCAAACCCGGTAAGTCGAGTTAAGGTCAAAATTGAGTTAACCCACTGGTCGTAATGTACTCTTCGCGCTCTTTCTGGAGGTAAAACCCGTTATTTCATAGCGGTCCTGGATCGTTTTTTGTCAAATTAGAAAACCCAATAAAAAGAAAAAATCAACAAAATAATCTGTACTAAAATCCTTTATGTCATGTTAAGGTAGGCGGTAAAAGCAAAACATGAAATGCATTTCGGACTATACTCATTTATGTGTAGTTATAGTTATGTAGCTCATAATGTTTTGGTCATTTTAAATTTTAAATTTCTGCCAATAACATAACAATAATCGTTAACTGATTTTGCCACTAAGTAATTTGGTGTTTTATGTAAATATGACTTAGTGGTAAAATCCCTATAAACGCATTACTCTCTTTTACCCGAAAAGTAAAGCAATATTTTCTTGCTTTCATTTAGAGCTAAAACCCAGTAAACCACATTGACATCATAGAACAAAAGTTCCTCGAAAGCGGCCATTCTCATATGGAAGTAGATTCCATGCACGCCAGCATTGAAAACGCATCTAGAAACGTATCGGTAAACAGTGCGTCGGATTGGAAAAATATTTTCAAAATGGCCAGAAAGAAAAGAGTTAAGACTGTCAATGGTGAAAAACACAGTGTAGAACCGTACAAAGTTAGAGAATTCCAGTATGATGAGATGCTCGATCTGAAAACACTTGCTCAGCAGCTAATAAAAAACAGAGACAAAGATAATTTTAATGAAAAAGTCTATTGGAAGAAGCTAAAAAGACTGAGGTATGTGAAGGGCGAGAAAAATAAAGTTTTTTTCAATTACGACTTGTCCGACGAGTTCAGATTTATACAGGTATATGAAATTGTAAAGAGTCATAGGACCAAAACCAGAAGAAACGCCCATCATCATCATCAGCCTATGCTTGTCCACTGCTGGACATAGGCCTCTCCTATTGCACGCCACTGAGCACGGTCCTAGGCTATTCTCATCCAGCTCTTGCCAGCCGCCCTGCGAAGATCGTCGCTCCACCGAGTCTGAGGATGTCCTACACTAAGTTTACCGATCCGCGGTCTCCACTCAAGAACTCGTCTACCCCATCGGTTATCAGTTCTTCGGATGATATGGCCGGCCCACTGCCACTTTAGCATGCTAATTCGGTGGGCTATGTCGGTGACTTTGGTTCTCTGTCGGATCACCTCGTTTCGAATTCGATCTTTAAGAGAAACCCCGAGCATAGCCCTTTCCATAGCACGCTGAGCGACTTTAAATTTGTGAACCAGCCCCGCCGTGAGTGTCCACGTTTCGGCACCATATGTCATGACGGGTAAGACGCACTGATTAAAGACTTTCGTCTTGAGACTCTGCGTAGTTTCCCATACGCTGCCCAGCCCAGCTGTATTCTTCTATTGGCCTCTTTCTCGAAGTTGTTTTTTCCAAACTGCATGGTTTGCCCGAGGTAAACATACTCCTTAACAACTTCGAGAATACTGCCTTGAACTGCAATTGGCTCCGGACTGACGTGTTCATTGAACATAACCTAGGTTTTAACCAAATTCATCCGGAGATCAATGCGTTGGGAAGAATCAGCCAGGCCACTCAGCATATGTTGTAGATCTTGCAGCGTTTCCGCCATGATGACGATGTTGTCTGCAAATCGCAAGTGTAAAAGGTACTCACCGTTTATGTTAATGCCGTACCCCTTCCAGTCCAGCGTCTTGAACATATCCTCCAATGCATTTGAGAACAATTTGGGGGAAATAACATCCCCTTGTCTCACACCACGATGTATGGGGATAGGCTCAGACTGCCGGTTCTGGATTTGGACGGCCATAGTAGCGGCGTTGTACAGACCTTTCAACACTTAGATGTATCGCCAGTCGACTTAGCATCGCTGCAAAGATTCCAGAACAGACCAGGTCTCGACCGAGTCAAAGGCCTTTTCATAGTCCACAAACGCTTAGCACAGGGGCCGATTATACTCTTCGGTCTTCTGTATAATCTGCCGCACTGTATGAATGTGGTCTATGGTGCCGTAACCCGATCGAAAGCCGGCCTGCTCAGGTAGCTGAAACTCATCAAGTCTTCTCGCAAGACGGTTAGCGATGACTCTTGAAAACAGCTTGTAGACATGGCTCAAGAGTGAAATAGGTCGGTAGTTCTTCAGGAGGGTTTTATCGCCCTTTTTGAAGAACAACACGACAACACTCTTACTCCACGCCTCCGGAGTTCTGCCATCAAAGAGGACAACATTAAATATGTTCCGGAGCTCCTTCATTACAGGTTTACCGCCCGACTTCAGGAGTTCAGTTGTAATACCGTCCTCTCCAGGAGCTTTTCCATTTTTAAGCTGTCTAAGAGCCATCGCGATTTCGTCCAGGCTGACTTCTGGCAAGTCTTCAGTATAGTGGCGTGTCAATGTAGCTCTGGAATCCTCATTTTCGGGATCAGGCCGAGATGCGTGCGCAGCGTATAACTGGCCGTAGAAGTTTTCAACTTCCGAAAGAACCTCTGGTATGGAAGAAATGACTACTCCATCTGTGGTGGTCAACTTCGTCAGATGGCTTCTCCCAAGAGATTGGACAAACACTTTAAGAAACGCCCACCTTCCTGAAAATGATCAGGAATATTTTCAAGACATACCACGACTGTATAATGAGCCACTGGCTATAACGGAAGCAAAAAAAAAAGATTTGACAACAATGTGCAGGAAAAGAATTATCCCCAAAGAACTGCATCTCTGGATCGATTCCCTCAAGATAGTTTCTTCGAAAATCGTGGAAGATTCCGATTAGAATGCCTATTTTTAACTTTTCTTTTTGCATTATTTTCTTAATAAAACCCATAAATATTAAAATAGCGTTTTTATTTCATAGGTAAAATCCAGTAAGTGGGTGGCCTTTGTTCTATTTTCAAGAAAATAAGTGCTTAGGAGACCTCAGTATCAACTATGTTATAATGTATTACAGTCTCAGATACATTGAGCGTCTATGTGAAACTTCACTGATGTCGTAGGATTTCATGGTAAAATTTTACGACAGTCTGAAACTTTAACCTCGATTATCTCAGTTTCATGTTTTGGGTACTTACCGGGTTTGAGCACGCAGCCCTCGATATGTGAAAAAGCCTCTTTCTAGCAATGTATAAATATCAAAAACGAAACGTCTAAAACATCCTTTGAACGTTACCCATAACATAAGCCTAGCCTAGTGTAAGGACATAAATACACTCTTCAAATCCTTTCTGTTTAGTATGTTATACCTATTTAAGGCAAATATTTTCTTTTGTTTAACAAAATATTTTTAATTAGATTCGCGTTGCGTTTCAGGTAAATTTGCAACAGACATACTAAGGATGATTATATTATAGGTTAACGCTATATTGTCAGAATGCGACACAAAGGAGAAATATAAATGCCAAAATTGGAACCACGAATTTGCAGTAGCTTTTGATTATTTTAACTACTACCCACTATACTACTTAGGAGTAACATAACACATTTTCCAAAAATTGAAGAGGTCAAGATTCCCAATTGGTGCATGGTTATAACTACCAATTAAGTGTCTTACAAAAGATTCTTCTGTCTTGTGTTATTTTGCGAGCTTTGCTTTGATTTTTAATCAATTTCTGCGGAATTTAACGCCTTTTGGTGTCTATCGGTCCTTCAGAATGTTCTTTCACATATTTCTTAAGTGTCTATCGTGATTATTTATTTTTACAAAACCATTCTGGCTTTACTGGTAACAGTTAATAAGGTTAGCTTTTTTTTTGCTTACCGATGGTAAAAGACGAGGTGTAAAATGTTACGTGGTTGCCCGTTAGGTGTGGTGACCATCAAACTTTAAGCAGGACGAATCACTTGGCGGCATGTCTTTGGCTGGTGGGTGGTTACTAGTCACTGGTTAGGCCTACCACCAGTAATTCTACTTGTTTGGCATCACCCGAGGATTAAGTATAGGGCAACAAAAATAAACCTAGCTACTTAACGCCTTGCAATTTGTAGTTGTCTTGTGAGGAACTATAAAAGTGCGTTATGATGGTCGACATTGATTGTGTCATCAAACTTTGCAAGCTCAATAAGCCTTCCATCCATCAAGACACAAAATACGAGAAACTTTTATTGCCATATGAAAGCGTCACGCCCTTTTTGTCTCAGCAGAGGCCTGTGCGCGGAAATCGGCGTGAATTTAACGTTTGGTTATTGCAGGGCCTTTTGTATTATGGAGGTACCCGATGTGCCGCGCTTCGGGGCCATAAAACGGCGTTTTATGTGCGAACACTCTACGGTAGACGTGGCAGACTCGTTCGAGAGACTTTTCCCACTTTGAAAAAGAAGGGGACGATTTTTTTGAGTTCCACATTCACGTGCCGAGCTTGCTTGCTTTATGGAAAGGGACTTATTACGTAACTTGCTACAGCTTAATTATGGTGAGTGGTTTTGTATCAAGATGATTTCTGATAGCCACTAGCGACCCTCAGGTCATCAGTGCAGTAAACGCGTATCTAGAAAGATATAACAGCTTTCATCTTTCATTGGTACATTTGGACAACAGAAGGCTACCGAATGTTTTAGTTATTTGTAAAGCTAAGTTAAGGTTTTTGAGTGTGTTTCGTCCTTTATGTCAAACATCGATGGATACTTTGTTCGGCTGCGAAGTGCTAAAACTTTCTTAGTTGCTGGTTTATTGCACGTAGCGTTTTGTTTGTGAACAATTTGTTTTTTATACACTTTTATTTCTAGAGAGAGAGAAAATCTTGAGTTAGGCTTAGCCTCAGTCTATTATTTCCTTGTGAATTTTAAAAGCTGTTAATTATGACTACCACCTTGGTTGTGTAACTTTTTTATTGGCCAGTGCCCAACAAGTATCATATAAAATTGCAATATGATACTTCGTACAAGATATTAAGACATTAACTACTGTGACATGATACACCTTTAGATTTGGCTTTACCAAAAATTGCTCTATTATCTTAGTGAGTAACATTAACATTCTTGCATTATGTAATCAATGCTATATTCTACCAATTTTGTGGTTATAAAGTATTAAAAATAAAAACAAAATCTTTCAGCGATGAACAAAAAAATTGCCTATGTTATTTATAGCTGCAATTTTACATTTATATTTCTTGTATATTTATACTACTTTCATCATCATCATCATCATCAGCCATTTGACGCCCACTGCAGGACACAGGCCTCCCTCATGGTTTTCCTGACCATGAAGGGTTTTGCCATAACCATATATATTACTTTATTCCGCCAAAACTTAAAAGTTTCACTCAAATCGGTTTCTGACGTGTGTGCTGGTGTTATTATTAGAATCCTGGTTATGTTATCCCAGGTAACATGTGGCAGTGGGCTTTATTGTTTTTGTAATAATTTGTAACTATATAGTTACTAGGAGTGTACAGTAAGATTAGATCAAGTATTAAGAGAACGTAAGGCTTGTAAGTTTTGAAAACAAAATCTGCCACTTTTTCAAGACAAGTTGATTGCATAAATATAAAAGTTATCCTTATCGTAAGTTTGACCGCAGCATATCAGTCTGTATACTCTATTCAGTTATGTTACTTTAGACTTTGCAACAATAAGGTAAAAGTTGTTCCGATGATGAAGGTAAAAGCGGAAAAAAGGCTTTGGCTACAACGCACTCGTTGGTTAGTAACTACCTTCCGACGTATGGGGAGTTAGTAAAGACAGTACAGCCAATAGATGCAGTGTTTAGATCTCAGCTTACACCACTAGGTGGATCAGAAATTGTACCTATACGCCAGTACTGCGAAACACGGATTTAGATCGGCCGGCATGATTGTTAACCGCATGGGGTTTTCCCGAGTTTTTAATTGTCATCGTCGAGGTAATCACTTCCGGTATTGGCCGCCAGATGAGCCTCTATCGGGATCGAAATGTGGCTTATTTAACAGTGTTTGCACCTGCAAAAAAGTATGTGACCTTCTTGCTGTTCTAAGTTATTATTTTTATATTCATTAATCTGAGATTTTTCTGTATTTTGGTTTTTTCTTCTCGGCAAAAATATTAGCGCAAGAAACATTATTAAAACATTTTGATTGTACTGAAAAATTTTCGTTTTTACGAGTATTTACAGAAGAGATAAATCTATAGAGATTATAATGGTTAATAAACCATAGAGTTTCCTATGAAGATTCGATGTCGATTACCCACAGATTAACGAGTGAAAGACTTGGCTATGCAATGTACATCGAAATGTCATGATAAGCTATGAACTGTAGTTTTATAAATCGCGCGCGGCCCAGGATACAACCAGGATGCAGCCAGGATTAGGTGAACAATGGTTTTGTGATTGAATAGTCTGCCTTGAACTCGCAGTAAAACTCATAAGAATCACTTCAACGATTGGCTACGCTTACACTCAACCGCGAAATTCAGTGTAGATTTGTCAAATCTGCACCACAAAAAAAAAAACCTAAAACACAAGTTAGCTAGGAAAAAATTACAAAAATGTATATACTTAGTTTAATCAAATAAATAAGGTAAGTACCGTCTGACCTAGAAAAAAAAAATCTTTGTAATAGGAACTCGGGTAAGGCCGCAAGTGTTTATATTTGTCATTAACTATGTTTTGAATGTGAACAGTTAATAGTAAACAAAACGCAAAAGTTGCGAAAGCTTTCTAATCAGCGTCGGTACCTGCTTTACTTAGTCATCGTGACTCAATGAGAACTTTCAATTTTAACATCCTTGTAACTTCAAAAGTAGTTTAATTTAAACATACTACATTTGGGGCCATTAAGTTTTAGATTAAAACTCTTTATTGTTAATGCACACCATACACAATAAAAGTACAATCGACGACACAACAAACTTTACATGCGTTCGCTCTAATCGTTACGATTTTGCAACAATAATGTAAACGTGGACCTGCTGTCGACTGTGCATAAAAGTTTAACATTCTCGATTTTATTTTACATACATTTCAAAACTTGACGGGGTCTTTTTGCACAAAAATTAAAAATGGGAATGAATGGGAACTTTTGCATATTATGTATTGGATTTGGTTCCATTAATCGGTACTGAGGAAAATATTTTAAGGTTTTGCGTAATTTCAATAACGTGTTGTATGCAGGTCATATTGCCCTTAAACACATAACCCTTAAACTTGTCAAAAGGTTACGTTTGATGGCGAGAAATTGCTCACTTGTTAATTAATATCATATCTTATTTCGTAAGTCTGCATGGTTGCGTGTCAAACACCCGAACATCCAGCCTGGTAAATCGTGACGAAACCCTAAACACAACTAGGATTTCAAACAATCTGCTACCTAATTATTGTGTCAAAGGAGCGTTTGCCGTCCCCCCAATTGGGAAAGATAAACTTTTCGAACGTATCGAATGGTCCCCGTTTCCGCGAAAGCCTCTTTGAGAAGCCGCCGGCGGCGAATGTTGATGGATTTCTACACGATCCGACGGCCCTTGCCCTGTTTTAGAGAGTTGCGAAGATTTTAATTTGGAATAGAACGGACTCGTTTAGGCTTTGAAGCCCAGTCCGTGGAGTTTTAAAATAATCATCCTTTATATATATTGATTAGTTGCAAATATTTATTAATTTTACTCGCAATCCGCCGGTCCATGCTCTGTTAGAGACTTGGAAGATTTGCATTTGGAATATTTTATGCCCATTTAGGGTTCAGAAGGCCTACCATGAAGTTTTTAATAATTACTTTCTAATTTATTGATTTGATGATATATTTCTCATTTGATCCGTCAGACCTTGCTCTGTTTCAGCGATTTGGAAAATTATGAATTCAGAATAATTATACGATTTTTACCTAACAGGATTTAATGATTTTCTTAAGTTCCTAATATTAAATAATAATAATTTATAACTTATTGGAAATATTTTTTACCTGTCGTAAGAATCCTTTTTTCTTTAAAATAATAGCTATTATAATAACGTTGTAGATTTGACGAAATTTACTTATTAATATATAGTAACAACAAAGTGCCAGTATAGTGAGCATTTGCCTTAAAATAATACATAGCAAGACAAAGATTGGTTGCTACTCCGCTTTGAAAATTGAAGAAGTGATCTGAAATATAGCTGAAAATCTTATACTGGTATATATATACAAAAATTTTAAAAGACGTTCAAGAGACCACCTTAAATATAATTTATTGTTGAAGAAAAAATTATGTCCAACATAAGGTCTACTGGTGCAAGTAGCTTCCGAAATGAAGCGCGGTAAATACATTTGATCTTCCGAAAACGGTCACGATTCTGGTTTGTGCATCGTTTTGAACCCATAACAATGAGTGAATTATGCTATGGCGAAATTGTGCAATGAATTATCGGATTGCCAATTGTCTTTTGTTTTAATTTAGCAAATGCAATGCAATGGTTTTGATTAAGCCATTCATTGATATTACACAAGACACCTTAAAAAAGCAAGTGTAAATTTATGAAATCTCTAATTGGATTCTGGGAAAAATTCTAATATCACTGAAAATCTTTTACAGGAATAGAGCGAATGAATGAAATTGTTATGCTGTCAAAGCAAATATTTTCTCAACTACCCTCGCAATACTTGAATTTTATTAGAAAACATAAATAAGGATAAAATAAGAAAAATAAACAAACTCACACACCTGTTAAAAAGACATCCATGAACAACGCATTGATGTTGGTCCACACAACAAGTTCATATTCATACAAAACTATTTACTTTTCAAAGCAACTTCGAAAAAAAAAAACTTTAGCAACACACATTGGCTGACAACGTAAAAGTAAACACGCACGATTGCAAAAAAACCTTTTTCGAATGCTCTCGAAGAGGATTCCAAATTTGAAAATCACTAGTGCTGTCTATATTTTGACAAATTCGAATCGATATGTCGTTCACTCGCGTGTCAGTGGAGAGGCGAGTGCGAGACCGGCGCGCGCAGCCTCCGCCGGATGAATGGGCGCCGAAATGCGGCACCGCACATGAAATAGCCGGTAAAACACTATGCGAAAACCTTTACCAGCCCGGTTGTGCTACGGACATAGGCGTCTGTGGACGGTGCCACTTTCTTGATAGCATATTTTTCAATTGCCATTAGATAAGCATAATTTTGCTATTATTATTGATGTTATTTAGGTTAGACCGGCAGGTATGAAGAATGTGAAATTAAATTTATAATAGGTAAATTGAATTTTCAGTCAACTTATCAACAATAAGGTTTTTATATTTCTGTTTTCTGAACGTTCACTTTACGTATGTACTGGCTAATATCAAACACATACAAACACACACAAAGACACACACACACACACACACACACACACACACACACACACACAGACACACACACACACAAACACACATAGATAAAATAGAAAATTTTAAAATAGCTTATAATATTAATAGCTGATTCTACTAACAAAATTTCCTATTTGCTAGTAAAGTACTTGCCCCAAGTATCCCGCGTTGGGAATGTTATTCCCTTGGATAGCCAGATCTTAGTAAGAATTTAGTAATATTTCATGAAATTGACACAGACAGCCCCACACGTCTCGTAGTCGAACGTCAAGTATATGTACGCGGACATTATTCGGTTAGATTAGAGCGGTGATTCATCGATGAGTCTAGCGCGAGGTTTTTATCGAGCGATTCGGAATCGCGTCAAGCAAGACGCGACTTGTCGCGGTGAGCGTTATTGCGACTAGTGGGTAAAATTAGGGTCAAGGACCTTGCCATAAATATAGGTAGCTAATTAGGCTAATATTTAAACATATGAAAAAAACTTTCCTGAAATACGTAAAATATTATATGTTGTAACACATTGCTCTGAGTTGTAACACCATACCTCAGAAGTACGGCAGAGCCAAGGAAATATTCCACTTTCGCACACATATAGATGCGTTCTAAATACCAAATCAAGGCCTAGGAAAGTCTTAATACCTAGTACAGTCGACTGATTGGAGGTCTTTCAAAAAGGCCGTTAAAGAAGCTGAGAAGTTTTTTCAGTTAGGTATTTAAGTGAATGATTTATCAGCATTTCTTACCAGCATGTAGACGTAGATTACTCATATTTCAAAGTTATGTCATTAACTAACTTACTGCGGTGACAAATCGATAATCAAGTAATTAATTACTGCTTGTGCCAATTAGCACGTCATTACCAAAATGAGTGTCATGAGCAATGTGGACTAATCAACATACGAACAAATGTGTAGTGATTAGGGGTTAAATTATAAGATCATTTTTGAGATTTCGGTTTTCTTAGCGAACTATTATCGACATGGGCACGTAAAAAAACCCAGTACAGTGACACATTAAAAAAAATACTCTCCCATAAAAACAACAGCATGCGCTAATTTCAATAATCCCATCACAATTACTCTACGGCTATGAGAAAGACTAAATGCAGTTGTAACAACATGAAGACATAACTCGAGGGCCATTAGTAAGTGATTAATAATTCCCATTTTTTGCGCCGGCGCATCGTCGACGAGATTTCCCATCATTTTCATTTCACTGATACCCGGTGACATAATGACATACCTTTCATCATCTTGCAGTATTTAACTTGTTGTCAAGTGTCAATTAACTTTTCATTCAGAACGGTAGATTCTGATTTAAAAAATCGAATAATTATTATTTTTACTCAGTGAAATGTCACACACAGACTAACACGCTATTAAGTTAATAAGTAGAAATTCGGAATAGGATTCGGTCGGACTGACGACTTTATTGTAAACTTAAATATTTTAGTAGTGGCTCTAATAATAGAGACTCGCCAGCTATATTTGTATTTTATTGTATTGTATTTTTTATGTAACGAAAACGGCAACGGCTTTTCCGGCGATTCCTGACTCAGCGGTGCGTCATTTTTCTCAATTTTCGCGGAACCAAATGCTTCGTTAAGCTAATGTGGTTTTAAGTGCAAAGATATTAGAGCTTGAATTACAATATGTTTGTGTGTATAGTGGAAATTAAGGGAAGCCGGTAGCGCCGGCCAGTGTCGTATGACGCTATCGGATAAGTAGTTCGCTTATTACTCATTTATGGAGTGTGGCCGTAAATAATTTGTAAATAATTAAAGTTTTATTTTTATTCGAGCTAACTTCTGACCCTGTAACCTGGATTAAAAACATTTTTGTTTCGGTACAGACAGACAAACACAGATAGAAAGCTACGGGCGTCAACGTGTCGTATAAAACGATCGTTATTTCTGAAGGATAAACTTCAGAAATACCGATCGTTTTGTGTGATTTTTGTATGTATGTTTTGCACCATCATTATTATGGAAGTTCTAATTTGCAAGGCCATAAATTATACCTGACAAGAATTGCTTTTTGAACAGAAAACTCGACAGACATTTTCCGGAAGTACAACCCACCACACCCTTCACTATTCATTCGACAAAGTTTCAAAGCGCAACTAATTTTACTTTACCGTAAACAGCTACCTAGGCCTACAAAACTGCCTGTGGCCAAAGTTTACAGTTTTGGCTAGATAAGTCATTCAGTTGCCGCAGTGGAAAACCGTCCTTTTTCTCAACACCTTAAGACTAATAAAGCTTACGTAGAGTGGCAAGGGAATTTTGTTTTTGTTTACTGTTGTCAATGTGCAATATAGTATTGTTTGGAAAGCCACAATATAAATCACAAGACTAAGAAAGATGCAAACGAGAGCTAATGCAATAATAGCAACTCACACTAACCTACCTAATCTAGTCTTTGATGTCAGATCCCGTAAAGTAAATTTAAGTAAAGTAGAAATGCGTTTCCTACTTTCAATATTTTTTATCTGTTTTAATACCTGCGGTTTGTATATTATGGTTTGTCTTTGGCTTTTTTAGCATTGAATGAAGGTCGTAAATAATTTTCTTATAAGTACATTCTCATAGTTGTTTATTCTCAGACAATTAAAAACTGGGATAGATGTTTGTAACCGGAATGTCGTTTCTTTGTATTATTTAAGGAAGGAAATTATTCTGCTTGTACGCATAACTGCTATAATGACCTTGACCATTTATGTTGCTTTGGTTGCTCTTCGCAGAAATATTGATTAGTGTAAAAAACATATATAGTTCAATTTACCTAATCTATTTATTCACCAGAAACCTATGAATATAATAAAGTATTTTAATTATAGTGAAATACCATTTTGTTGGTAAGCGCACCACTTAAGTTGAGTAAGCTGGATGGTTTTGGCATTATTTTTTGTCAAATATTTGTAGTGATCAGAATAAGGTACTGGGCGAAAAAGAAATAGAAAAGTCGCCCCAAAAGCTGGAAAATTCGGGAAAAACTAAAAATGCTTTTTTATGTATTCTACAAATTCAAAACTATCTCAAATAAATTAAGTGTTGTTTTCTCAGGACCAAGTCAGTTAGTAGGTATAAAAAATAAGCAGTAAAATAAAACTTACAGCTTTGCTGATTTCTCGTTGAGGAACATCCTTTTATGAGGCAGGTGTAAATGCTAGGCATTTTACATAAATTACTTATCACAGTTTTATTTTAACACTAAATGATATTATATTAAGACAATCTTTGGCATCAAACACACATAAAATATTTGGCGCGAATCACTTTAACACTTTATATTTTTTACAGTAGTCTTTTTAAATCCAATTCGAATGGCCCGTTTAAAATTTGAAAATGGAACGCGGAAAATGGCGCCGCGATCTGCCACAGATGCGTTCAGGCGGGGCGGGCAGTATCTAGTGATGGGCCTGAACGGTTTCCGAACGCTTTTATGTGGACAGGGTGCAAATTCTGAAACCGATTGTTTGTGTAGCGAGATATGAATTGCAGCAGAGGTACCGCTTATTGCTGATTTGGCATCCTTCTCGCTCGCACATTGTAACATAGTTTAACGATTATAAACATTAATGAGCATACTTTTTCTTCGAAATAAATCTGAGACCGATACATCTAGTATATTTTTTATATGTTACTCTTATTTTTTTATAAAGAAAATTGGCCAACAAAATTATGGAATTTGTACAACATGGTCCTTATAAAAATTAAAACAGGCTTAAAATGAATTTTATTTTCCAGTGCCGCCTTAGACCACATTTGTCAAAAGTATGTTCAATCTTTAACAATAATTAATTACGTAAGAATATACAAGCGAGAGGGTGAAGAAAGCACCCACTTAACGTTCAGTTTGGAGTACTTTTGAAGTTATAAGTATGTTAAAATATTAGGTTAGGTAGTATAGTTAGGTATTTATAGTTATCAAAACATTATTCGACGAATTATTCAAGGATTGTTTAGTATCCTTATTACCATTTCATTTTAAGTTTTATTTTAGATTTACACCGTTGCCCACATACAGTGGGACCGGCCCCGGTCCGCTGTCATGAGTATGGATAGTACGTCCTTAATTACATCTCAAGCTGTGCGCCTTCTGTTTTTATCGCATTTTGTGTCGGAGGGTCCGCCGGCGCGCCACGACAGCGATGACGTCACGACGACGACTTCGCGGGGCTTTCGGTACGTAATAGACGCACGTGGTACAGCCATATCGGCTTGTTCAAATAAATATAGCCGCGCAGCCGGATCCCGAAGGTGTGTGAAACGGTGGTGGGTTACGTCAATTTGCTAGCTAGATAAAGGGACATCGTAAGGAGAGCTTAGATACCGGGTGTTTTTGCTTGAATGCTCTTTTTGGATTTTATGATAAAATTAGATGAGTTACTCAGTAATATTTATATGGTTGCGGATAGCGACCGTTACAGATGACATATGAGGGAAAAGGCATATACACACAGTAGGCTGATTGATTGACGAAAATACAATACCTAGAAATAATTATGTACACTTTGAAACTAATTAGTTATGTTATTCGTGGTTTTCTCCATTCAGAATAACTATAAAACACTTCCCGTAAAGATGACAGCACATCAATCTTTACATGCGTGCACTCTACTCAGTTACATTACGGGCGACTTTGCAACAAAACGTGAAGGTTCATGTGATATCGACCGTATGTACAAATTTGTCTACCTATGTAATCCAATCAGTCCAAATACGTCATTCTTTACTACTGAGTGAGGGAAAGAGTACATAGACTGTGAAGGGAAATACGTTCTTATTCATTGTGTGTACCGGTTGTTAAAAGAATTATATAATTCCCTAAATTCTGGTTGTGTTCCCTGGATTATTAAAAAAACATTTCAAACCAGGAATATCAATGGTTTAGGAAATATTGGGATAATTTCTTCTCAAATCACCTTATAGAAGTGTTGAAGCTTTCTTTTAGAAAATGACTTGAGAAACGCAAAATAAAACGTATTTGAAATATCGGGACCCCGTACCAGCTTAGATCTAATTAATACCAATGGTGGCGTGGGGCCACATGGACACTGAGAGTTATTTGCACGCAATATCTAATATTTTTTTTATTCAAAGATTTTAATCCATCTCCCAGTAACATGTTATGTTCATACATATATAAACTCACGCCTGTATCCCGAAAGAGTAGGCAGAGAGTAGGAGTTGCCAATTTCCACAATCCCAACAAACCTCTTTCGATTCATCAACCTTCATTAGTCACTACGCACGCCGCCCGCCGCGGCGCGCAGGTTTTGGGATTTTTTTAAATTTTGTTTTTAAGCACTTACTTTGTTTTAGTAGATATCCAGTATGGTTATCGTTCCGGTCGCAAGACAGCATTTTTCTATTTATATGTTTTTATTTTTTATTAGGACACGTTGACACTTGAACCCAGTCACGCCTGATGGTAAGCGATGAGGGGGTTTAAGATGTTACGTGTTTACCTGTTAAATGCCGGTTGACTATAGTTTTAAAGGTTATATGTCTCTGGAAAACCAGATGACGGCAACGCTTCGCTTGGTGCGAATTCGCGAATATCCACGTCAATAGCGTGCATATGAGCCAGCCGTCTGGTTGTCCGATGGAAAAAAGGGGGCGGGGGTATAAGTTCATGTAGCCCCTGTGCACACTCTCCAAAATACATCTTGTAGAAGATGAAAAGGCAAGCGACCTTGTGACGATGCTCCAGAGTCCGTAATCTTGCACTCGTCAATTCCTCATCTCCAATTAGCTTGATAGATCAGCGCTGAATAGCTTCCAAAGCCACAAGCTGGTACTTTTTTATACGTTTATTTACTCAAAATAAAAAAAAACCTGAGTATTAATTAGTACACCATTTCGCCGACCTTGGCTGTACCATCCCAGAAGTGGCTGCAGACCGGTCCTGTGCTTGGTATAGGTCGAAAAGCTGCCTTGGCGTACTGTCTTACTTTATTGAGTACCCCTAGTTTTTTTGGGAGCAATTTTGGCTTTGGACTCGAAGGATCTGCCGAAGTTAAGATTGGAGGTATGGTTCATACCCAAGAGCTCTAAATGGTCAGAAATATCTGAAGATGTATTCTGGAGAGTAGGAGTCTGGGTGGAGGGACTCCGTTTAGCGGTAAAGAGACACGCCTGTATTTTAGTGGCATTGAACTTGACTAGGTTTTCGCTACCCCAAGTGTTTACAGCCTCTAGACTCAAGTTTATGCGCTCCACCATGATCTCTCTCATAACACGGGTGCACTCTCCATCGGCCTATGCATTGGACAAACATAAACATAACATAAACTCACGCCTGTATCCCAGAGCGGTAGGAAAGAGACCAGGGACTGCCACTTGCCACGATTCTGACGGATCAATTTCACTTCGTCAATATTAATTATATTTACATTTACAAATTATTTATAATTTGTTCATCGTCATCGATACCAAAATTCGCATCCAGACATACATCTCTTGTCAGATCAAGGTTGATACTCGTAATAATTATAAAGCATCAAGATGCAAGGTTGAGAACGGCTCCGCCTCTTTTATAAGCTTAAAGTAAAACCATTACAGTTTCGTGATCTATATTAGAATTTTAAGGTGGGCATAGAAAATCAAGGGTGATAAAAAGTCCACCTCGGTAGCAACACTATTTTAAGCTCAAGTCCTTTCTATTCTTGTCTATTTTTAGCATTCGATACAATGTTCTCTGAAGTTAATAGAATACTTTAATTCTTACTACTACAAGACACACTCATTTTTTTATAAAAACTTAATAGAATTAGAATTTGAGTCTGGAAACAATTACGAACAAAGGCGGAGGAATTAATTTCGCGCGTCTTTTATTTTTTCATATACTTTTTTTAATTTGGCTCGCGCGCGGTTTCTTTATCATACAGCCAGTTACTCGTTCATACAATTTTCGTGATTGATCTCTTTGGTGTTTGGAACTTTTGCTAGAAATATCCACATTCCAAATTCAGATCACTTTTCATCCCTTGGGATCAAAGGACTATTTTGGTCCCTATTTCCAAGGTCTAAACTAGCGCTTTTTGAATAGATGTGATAAAAATATATTTTGCGATGCAAATGACTCATATTCTCATCCCCACAGACATGCTCTGAGCTCATCCCTATTGCATTTCGAACAAACACTCAATCGTTTTCCGTGCCTCGAATTCAAGCCGCATAACGTCAGCAGCCCATTCGAAATTTAAATTTCAAGATTCTCTTCTCGCACATTCTTAGCAAATGATCCTGGGTAGGGTGGGGTGTATACCCGATACCCGCATTCCCGCCTCCCGGATCTAAAACCTTGAATAACTCCTTTGGATTGGTGGGCCCAGAATAACTCTCGCCTATTGCAAGCAGTCGATGTTTTATTCGTCTTCAGAACAGATGTGGCTGGCAGTTTAATGTCGCTGTTGGCGCGAAATGGGAGAGATGGCGGCCGTCAATTTTGAAATGTAGAGCGCTTCAGATTTTCAATATGGCCGACCGTTTTAGGCTTTCAGCCGATTTGCGGGCGGGGATTCGTTCGGTAATTGCTTACCTAGATAATCGGTATTCCTTCTCGCTTGTACATTTTGATGATTGCAAACGAGTAGCTGATAAAATTAAATGTTTCCTTGACTTCCCCTGGAAAATAAAATCACTGGCATTTTAGACATATTTTGTTTGCTTAGTCTTAGGCAACTAGATGTTAGTAAAAAAAATTAAACAAATTATTATATTTTAAAGACTAACAGTGTTATATTTATGAAAAAACGATTCCTCTAAAAACACTCCTCGAATGCAGTGTAAATGATTACCCACTAAACCATTGCGATTAGACCCGTTAAATGCTTTACTATTTAGAATTTGTCGGATTTTTTCCATTAACACGTAATGTTTAAATATATAAATTATTTTTTCATATTTACTTACAATTTAGGCATAGATGAACCAAAAGAGGTGTGTCAGGATCGTTTTAAGTGGTAAACCTTGGTAACTGTCTACACCTCTGCCTATATTTCCGGAATTCAGACGTCAGTAAGCGTCTTTTTATGTTTAATTAAGTGTGTATAATTTCCGACAGCAAAAAATATATCCGTGCAGTGTCGAAATAAGTTCGCGATGGAGTACGAAGACGGCTTAGCAGTAATCATTGCTATCATTTAATTTTAATCATGATTTGTAAAAAGACATTAACAATTCTAATTCTTAATATTTTCGCAGTGGCGGGGAGACGCTGGATGTGGGCGGCAGAAGACCGGGAAGCTTGGAAAACCATGAGGGAGGCCTATGTTCTGCAGCTTAATATTTGCATGCCTAGAATATGTAAAATATGTTGCAAACTCTGAAACATCTGAACATCTGAAATGTACCCTATTTTCGATCTTTTATAGCACTGGGGACTTAGGTCTTTTTACGATTCATCTTGACAACCACCGGTAGTAAGTACTTATGTGAACGCGGGAAAACAGTCGTTACTGCAGCCATTGTATTATAATTGCCTCATGAAACGATTCTCTAGGCAAACACTGACTAATTGGACAAAAAAAGACTACTTTCTTAGGGATTTCATACTTATTATGCGTGGGTTTTCGAACATCCTGATCTTGTACCAAGAACTCTTTGGTGTCTGTGAATACCCCATAGAATCATGCCTGACGTAGATTATGCATGCAAATCCGTAAACGTACAATGGCTCGAGGAAGTACACTTTTAGTATGATAATCGTTCTTAGATCGTTAACGATAAGAACTATAGTACTTAGATACGTTTCCCGCTGAGGGTACCAATGTTGTCATATTTGATTATTGATTGTTACTTCTTACAAGTATTTGCTTTACATTCTATGAGTAATCGCTGTTTGTAAAAGTGATAATAGTATTAACCTCCGATAACTATTACGTACCTTTCGAATGATGACATGCAGGGAAACTCTACAAGTTGATGACTGATCAACATAAGATTACGCTATTTGCAAAATATATTTTATAGATAATAGAATTGTGGTGCCCTTGACTAGTTTTGTTACTTTAATTAGTTCCAATAGCAGAAGGCATCCTAATTTGGGGTATGGACAAGTGATTGTGTGTGAGGAAGCAATTATATACTTTAAAAACCTATTTAGAGGCCAAAAATTCCACCCATGCCGGGACTTAAACCTGCGACCTCTGGCTAACCGTGCCAGCGCTCTCCCAACTGAGCTAATGGGCACGTGCAAGTATCGATGAAATTTCGAGCCTCTTTACAAACTTCTCTGTATGGATTTCCAAAAAGACCGGTTGGAAGCGGATTGCATCCAGCGTCTTCCTGCTACTAGGATAAGGTCATGTGTCCATCTTGTGGCTGGTCATCCTACGCTGCGCTTGCCGATATGTGGTCTCCATTCGAGAACTTTTCGGCCTCAATCGCTCAAGACGAAGTTATACAACCAGTGTGTGTTACCAGTGATATATTCATAGAATATTATTTAACATACAATATATGTAAGTTGTACATATACGTACGTTCATCACGTGGAAAACTATCCGAAATAAGTACAGGACGTTTGAGATTAACAAACAATTCAATTTATTGATTCACCAATTACACGTCTTTCTGTCTCAGAGGATAGACTAGGTCTGCCGGATCGGCCCTTGGGAGTCAGTCAGAGTCCACCGGAAGATCTGTTAAACATTATAGAATCATGACGTTTCCGCCAAGCTCGACTATGTCTTGACTTGCACTAATATTTACAATCATGACATTTCCGCCGGAACTTCGACGCGCCGGATGTAACGTAGATTAAATGAACAATATTTTATACCAGGAATTTACACAATATAGGAAGTGAACTCTAACAATCAGGATATTGCTTCGAATCACTGGAGCAAGAGATCTCGTGATACAACATACAGTATATGGATCGAAAAGTGATGAATGCTGCCTTTTATCAGAATCTCACGCAAACGAAGTCGCGGGCAAAGCTAAGTAATATCAAATATTCTGCTTCAATCGTACAGACATTAATACTTCACTAACCTACCCACCAGTTACTAACCAACGCGACAAGATATATCCACAGCAGCGATCATAACTTAAGAGCATTTACTACCTTAAAAGTGGTACTTCCTATCGGTCTTATTTGCAAAAGCACTCCTTAACCTTCTCAGTCCTGACCTTTAGGTTAACATACTCTTCAGAGTCAGTTTAAATAGTCTTTGTTAAAAGACAAGACGCAACCACAGATTAATTAAACTCTAGATAAAGATTAACTAAACACCAATTATCATATGGGGATACCCAAAGTACACCCATGCGAAGTCAAAGTCATTTGTGAAAAATTTCTTATCTTTATTCCTTTGAAAACGGAAGAAGTCGCGTGTATGTTTTTTGAACAAAGAAAATTTACGCGAATAATTAAGAACTTCATACGCCTTGTCTATAAAAAACTAGGTCTCATTTATAAAAACACGATTCCTTAAAACAATTGATAAACGCTGATTAAAATAGTCTGTGGTGGAGATTGTACGAGGAAAAAACGTAACTACAAGATACATAAAAGCCTTTGAGGAGGGTGCTTTAGAGGAATGGTGTTTTTATAAAACTATATGTATTCATAATATTTAGTCTAATTAGTCCAAAATGTCCGTAATTTTATTCCTCCTGCTGCCTCAGCTCATATAAAACCTATGTATTCTTTTAGTTTTTTTTTTATGTAACCTATACACGTCCCACTGCAGGGCACAGACCTTCTCTCAGAGAGAGAGAGAGAGTATGGGCTTAATTACCACATGTGCCCATCGTGGATTGATAAATTCAAGCGCCGAGGTATGTTAACACCACCGACACTCGGGTTTCCTCACGATGTTTACCTTCATAGTTAGCGAGTGGTATTGCTACTACGACTTCACAAATGTACGTAACTTAGAAAACAAAGTCATAATAATAATGTTCTAAAGTTTCTACTTTAGAATCGCTCTTAAGATAGGCATTTCCTCTCCACAAATCGCGTGCCTACCCGCAGGTCATCATTATCTTATCCCATCGCGAGTTAGTCATCGAAGACGTGGAGTCGTTAATTATCTAAGCATTTGATCTATACTGTCAGCGGTGGTAGCGCGGTCGAACTCTTGCCTCACATGCGTGAGGTTGTTGGTTCGACACCCAGCTTAGTTAATTTGTAATAACAATACCACAAGAAAAACCTCGTGAGGAAACCTGCGGTTGAGTTGGCTCAATTCAATTAAATTCAAATATTTTTATTCATAATAAAAACAGAATGTTTACTTAATGAACGTCAAAGTTGTTAGTTTCATAATTAATGGATTATGTGGAGAAGAAGCTAACAAAGAAACTCCACATTTATTCTTTTCAAAACACGTTTTAACTTAAATAACAGAGTTTTCAACTTAAAATATTAGTCATGAATGTGTTGAACACTAGTCACAATCGTCCTGTAATTAATATTTATCTACTGTTTAATGCCAAACATCTTTGTCTTCGAAATAATCCTTGATGTTATAGTAAGCCTTTTTGCTCAGAATGTGCTTAACATATTTTTATTTTTATTTATTGTTTTTAAAAAAAAAAATGTGTTAAGCACATTCAATGGCTCTTCCATTGAGTCTGCAAAGTGCGGTAACTAGCTACATAATGTGCTATTCCATAATTCTTTCAACAATTCGAAACTCCATGCAAGTGAAACTGCCGGCCAGCTGGTATAACCAACATCCACACATCACGATCACTTATCCCAGTTCCAAGCTAGGACATATTGAATACCCTGTGCTACGATAACCAGAAGGCCAAAAATGGTCAATATGAAAAATTAAAAACTAAGGCCATTCGTACGTGAATCAGCACAACAAGCAAGCGCCAATGAGGTAGTTGTAGCGGCGGTGGTAGCCTAGTGGGTAGAACATTGGACTCGGAAACGAGAGAACCAGGTTCGATTCCCAGTTCGCGCATTTACCTATGAATTTGTTTTCTAAGTTATGTACATTTGTGAAGTTATAGTAGCAATACCACTCGCTAACTGTGAACGAAAACATCGTGAGGAAACCTGAGGGTCTGAGCTATTTACATACCTCGGTGGGCTCGCTTGGTATTTAAGCCCATTCTATCTCCCCGACCTACGTCCCACTGTAGGGCACAGGCCTTCTCGTCTGTGCCCTACAGTGGGACGTATATAGGCGGCTTGTAATGAGGTAGTAAAACCAAAACAGAATTAATCATACGACAATATATATCGTAGAAACATAAAATATATCAAAATATCTGGTGAGAACTGAGCAGCAGGTGAAAAAAGTCCAAAATACGTAAGACTAAGCACCTGCCTCTTCACAGGTGTCCACTGTCCTGGGTTTTCCGCAAAGCTTAAGCCATCAGGATAAAGGTCGCTGTTTGATATGATTTAATATTACAACGCGCTCTAATTTGAATACAAGAATACCAGATGTGTCCAGCTAATTTCCAACAGCTATTATGCACATCTTGTTCCGTTGGAGTCATTTAAATGGCGGTTTCCTATCTGAGACTTTATCTATTACAGATTTATTCACTTATTCATGTAACTTGTATTGTTCTTAATCCATGATAGACCATTACTTTCTTAAGGCTGAATAGCCCTCGACGGTCGAGCAGTAGGACACTAAGATGCAGTTTAAAGATGACATGAATTAGACGAAATCATCAAGCCCCGCTCGCAAGAATCGCTCGTAGCCCCGGCTGCCTGAGTGATCTTAAACGATCACGAAGGTTAAGCAACACAGGGCGCGTTTAGTGCATGGATGGGTCGCCGTCTATGCCTAACGCTAGTGGCATTTTTCCGAGCGGTTCCGTTCTTCGCAAGGCACGTTAAGCTGTTGGTGCCGGCTGCCATCGATAGATGGCAGTCGTTAAGCCAAGTCAGAGGCCTTAGGGCGGCTTGAAAACTTCTGACAGTAGACGAGCCACTAGTCTACAAGCCTCCACCAATCCGGACTTGGCCCCCGTGGTGGAGTATGGCCTATACCTTCCTCAGGGAAGAGACCCGTGCCCCTCGGTGGGGACATAATGGGTTGATGATGATCAAGCCCCAGAATTATGAAAAAAAAAAAACAGGTATCTCAAGAGACATACCTCCCCCACATACTTTTTTACAGCCAATATAATGTTCAATCAATGTAAATTGTCAGATAACAGTAATGCCACTCGTAACTGTAAAGTAGTTTAGTAGACAGAGAAAGAACATAGATAGACAGAGAACACTTTATTGTACATAAAAATGGAAATTGCACAGATATTTCTTAACCTAAGAGTACAGTATGAATTTATACTAAACTACTTCAATTAAATTTTGCCATCAAAGGGCAAAATTAAGCTAAGACTAAGTGTGGGACGCATATAACTTATTATTGAAAATCATTGTAGAAAACGAAATCACTTCCAATAAGCAAAAGTATTTTACATATTAATTTGTTTAAATTGACACCGTCAACATCGAAGATGAAAAGAAAATTGGTATTTTAAATTTTAGCAAATTGGAAGTGATTTAATTTATTGACGCTGAAAATGGAAAGTTTTAATGTGTTTGCGCCGTTTCGCTTATTTGCACTCATTATTATTTATTTCCAGTTGTCACCAAATTACTAAATAGTGGGCAGCTTTCTGTTCCCCACCATTACTATTGAAATAGGAATACCAAGGAGTACAAAAATTATACACACTCCTTTCAGTTATCTAATTTCTACGTACTTTTACAAAAACACAATATTTGGGGCATTCCACGTCAAGCAATACCTGTTTGTTTCCGAAAATGTTAATGTTTCCGATTTCTTTAATATATGGTTATGTTAAACCTGTATATATATATATATATATATATATATATATATAAAGATCTAGAAGGCTTTATATTCTCGATCCAGATAATTTTTAAAGGATTTGAAGGGATAATAGGATTTGAAGTAGTGCATACTTACCGGTTAGTCAAATTTTTAAAGCCCTCTAGATCTTTAACCAGCTTTTGTAGTGTAAAAATATTTTATGTCATCGAGAACATATATAACATAACCAAATATTTTCGAAATCGGAGACATCGACATTTTTCATCTGTCCGCTTGACGTGAAATGCCCCATTTTTTGTTTGCACCTCAGATTGAGGACGGAACTTCGTTTGCAGATTCTTTAATGGGGAAAACCTTCTTGAAGACATCATCATTAAATATTAAACCTGACCTCCACAGTAGATATCGTTTCACTGACTTCCATGATGTCTCTACGATGGAGGTAATGGAAACGATGCCAATAAGTTTGGGACAAAATATAGCCGGTTTTTTTCGAATGGCGATCAAAACATCTGTTTGGAACAAATGTGCTAGCACTAAACATTTTTTTATTTATAAAATAGAAACTCCTTGCTACACGTTCTTTTAAAATAGGTTTGAGAGTAGACTGAATTGGTACTGACGAAAAATAAAAATCTTCTTAACCTCTAAACTTCTTCTTCTTTGGAGAAATGAGACTGGCGACTGAATGGGCTTCTAAATGTTGAAATCAATGCCATCAGAAAAGCAATCCATTTCTTTTTCTTCGAACGGCGATTAAAACCTTTTTTTTTCAGAAAATTGACCAGCAGCGTTGAAATTTTTTAAGTCTGAAAATATGGCCTACTCAATGACATCTTGATTTTAGTCACAAATGAATTTAAAAAAATGTGTTATTTTTGTGTCTACACTTAGATAAATTATTAAATTGTTTAACATTAAGGTTTCCTCCTTGGCTGAGTTGCTACCTAGGCCTAGGAATAAAGTAGGGTATTAGTTTTTCAGTGCTCTCCCAAGTAGACATTAATTACAGCACTATCGAGGATCGCAAATCGAAGAAGATAAATTGGATCACACGGGATTAAGCCATTCAAATCACATTGCGAGAGTCGCAATAACTCTCAACTTTCCGGAAAAACTGGCTAGTTTTTCCATAAAACAGTTTTTTTTTCTTCCGCTAATGCCATTTGAATAAGGTGCGGTCACAAAATATTTACGACAGAAGCACAGAATACTAGTTTTTAATTATAATCTAGTTAAGGCGATATATACTTAAGTAAAAAAAACTAGTCACTTAAATTTTTTCACGTTATTTTTTACATTAACGATATTTAGTTGTATAGATAGTAGTGAAAGGTGAGGCTATAATTGTAAGACCATCAAACGCAAAAAAAAAAAATTTTCTGAGTATTTAACTACGTGTTTTACAGTTTTTATTCTTATCTTGTAAGAATTTAGATTTTCAATAATTTAACAATGTTACGTTTGTAATTTTTTAAGAAATCTGAAGAGACATAACCATACAGTTTAATTGTTTACTTCACAAAATCCTCAATTCAGAAACCGGCGGTAAATACACCTTAGTCAAAGTTCTGTTAAAACCAACTTATGACATAGGTCCACTTTGAGGTTTGTAGGTACATTTTGAACTTTATAATATGCATACTAGCTGACTCCGCAAACATTGTTTTGCCGTAATAATTAGCCGACGATCTAAATCGATCTCAGACCTACCAAATATACACAAAAAAAATCACAAAAATCGTTGAAGCCGTTTCGATGGAGTTCGATAATAAACAGTGTGACAGCAGATTTTTATATATACAGCTTGATATATAATAGTGACGTGCACATAACCAACTTCTACAAAATTTCATCTGCAGTTTCGTTGCCGTTCTGTACCAACACTATTTAGTGGTACAACGCTCCCACGCTACCACAGGCCAGTGGGAATAGTCAGTGTAATTGACAGAGACAATTATGAAGAAAAAGATCTCGTTCGCACTCCCCAGGTACACAGAAACAATTTGATTTGCATCGCGATTGCAACCGTGGCTTTTCCATAACGGTTTTTTGGCCCTCAGTCGGTTTTACATAACACATAATTGTTATCAGCTTATTGTTCATGTTGCGGTCGTCCTGAGAAAAGAACTGTTATGTACTTACTAGGTAAGTGGGCGAATCTGCTCTTCAGAGTTTTATTAAAGACGTTAGGTACGGAAATGAAAAATCCTCGAAGGAAAGTACCTACCAAAAAGGGGTCTTCACCACACTATAGATAAAAGTTCACTCGCTGAAGATAATGTATTTCGCCCAGTTTCAGAAAGACTGCGACCAATAAAATCACTGCAACAATATCTAACTGGGAAGTGAGTGAATAATTAAATTGATAGATATTCTTGTGGTAAACTGATACTTGGTAAAGTATCTGCTGAAAATAAAATGTCTGTTCAAATATACGTGCTCCACAACTGAGAGAACCCTTTGAATTTAGAACTAAGGGGTCTAATTATACGCATCAAATTCTGTCGGAATCCTGACGTTTGCTACAGCAATTGATATGGAATTTGAAAGTTAGACGATTGGAATCATTTAGGATTTGGTGCACGTAACATAAGAGCATATCTTTATCAAATTAATTAAAGTTTTTAATTAAAATTTAAAAAATGTATTGTATAATGTAATGTAAAAATGTACTGAATCTATGAAACTTGCAGTCATAATACGAGAGCATTTTTATCTCACTATAATCGCCAAAGGCTTGGGAAACAAAGTGCGCGTGCGCGCAGCATTCTACTGTCACATCTCAGCGGAAGGTTGTGGTGGTTTTTTGTCGCCGGTGCATCCCGCCAGGCCAGTATTACTCGTTTCCTATCAATGCGTGATGTTACGTAAAAATGGCCGGGGCAAATCTGTTCACAGAGGCACTTTTTATGCGTTTTGAAGATTACTTCTACTTAATTGTAACGTGATCTTAAACATTGGAGTGCAGGGTACAGTCCTTTTCTCAAGGGAGTCAGCTTAATGATCGTAAGTATTGAGTAATAATTTCGTGGCAATTTCAAGAGCTGCGTATTGGCTAGTTGCGAAGCGGAGTGATTGGTGGGTTGTTTATGAAAACCTGAAGCTATGTACTTAAAACGCCAATCGAAAAATAACTAGGGGAATCCCCCTAGTTTAGAGCTTAAGTCCAAAAACACATTGATAATCTTAATATTTAACATTGAATATTGAGAGTCACTGCAGACTTTCGGATGTTTTGATCATCCTACTCCGATTAAAACTCAGATTGGGTCATGATCATGAGAGGTTTGACACCATTTGACAGTCAGCTTATTTATATTAAGTACCAACCACTTTGGTAAAGGGCCTATTCATTGTCTGTATATTTTGTTGCCTATTTTATGTTTCTGTGACATTTCTTATTGGAATTTAATATATTAACGTTTTCGACCTTAAATTACAAATTCTCGTTTAGATTTCTATGCCTCTCTCAGTTTCTTTCCAATATCTTTAGTTTTTACGCGAAAAAATAAATAAGCCCTGCAAATTGTATTTTCTATCTGTCAAATTACTTACACAAAGTCGGTTGCCATTTATAGAATGGCAAAGAACAGCATGATGAACCGTAAAAAATACACTAACAAAAAACATGACCTACAAATCACGAGCTTATTAAATGTCCGTGCAAGAACATAGCGAATGTGTTCAAATGAAGGTGTAAACAAACTAAGAAAAAACTTCAAGTACTAATGGTCTACTCGTGATCTTTTTTCGCGTCAAAAGCTTTCATAATTCGCGGTTTCAGAAGGTGCTACCTCTGTCCCTCTGGGTATTATACAAAAGAAAAAATACAAAAATTCTTTTTTTTCGTTATCCACTACATTTTAGACTACGTACGTTGACAGTATCTATTTATAATATAACAAAATACCTGTATAGCAGCAGACACTGCTCTACCATAACTCGAATGGTGTTAAAAAATTGTGGATGAGAACAATACAATTTAACAACATTACTTTTAATGTAGTTAAGGAATTAACTGACGGTTTTTATATCAATGAATTAATATTAATATAAATTATTTTGTTAGCAAAGATTAAACATCAAATGAGGATTTCAGATGGGAGAAATTGCCAATCCGCGGTGGGCACGCGTGGTGATTTAGCCCTCCTACTATCTCTCTCTCTGACAGAAGGCCTGCGCCCGGCAGTGGGTCGAATATAGGCTACATAAAAAAGTGTATTTTTAATAAAAGTGTATGTTTACACATATGTGCATGTGTGTGTGTGTAAAACTTTCCCTTTTTCCCTTTTAAAGTGACTTTTTTATACGGCGTCTAGAGGAGTGTTATAAGGAATCGTGATTTTATAAATAAACGCAATTAGATGAGAGCGCCAGAGTAGAGGCCCTGGAGGTACATTAGTTATTAGCAAAGGTCCTGGGGCCTCGTCCGAGCGCCGTGGGCGCAGGGCGTTACCCAGACACAGTAATTATTGGTCACAATCCGTTACTTTCCGCTTGTATTGTCTAATTCATCTATCACTCACAATTATTCAACTGATCTGTGGGGTCTTACTGTTGCTACAGGTATGGAAGCTTCTAGACTTTTTGGGTCTTGTCCCGCGACTTAAAGTGACTTTTTTATACGCCCAAAACAGAGGTCGTGGGTTCGATTCCCGCTGGAGGCCACCGCACATGATTTGTACAAATAAATGACCTCAGTCTGGGCCTAGTTCCATGTTTGTGTGCCTTGCCTACCCACTGGTTACCATATTACAGGGTATACTAGTTTGTGACTAGGACAAGTGATTGTGTTGTGTGGAAGTGTTTATCAACTTTTTACAATTTATTTATTAAGGGAGTAAAACTTTTTGACATCGTAAAGCAATCGGATTCCCTAATCATGGTCGACAAGAAGGAGTTGAACAACCGAGATTGCACCTTTTTAAGTTGTCCTCACACTAAAAGATGTTTCAAATAATATAAACACTAGCTACTTGTAAATAATTATCCTCAATTTGGTAAATTGGTTTGAGTTTTAATACGTAGTTCTTACGGGAAGTGAGTAGGTTTCCTTACGAAAATTGACTAGGTTTCCTTACCGAAAGTGATAAGATAAGAATATTTTTTTGGTATACACGAAAAAGAAACGAACATAATATTTATAAAGATACAGATACAGAAGACAGTATTGCATACTTGCTAATTGACTTAATTGAAGTGACTAGTTTTCCTTGCGGGAAGTGGCTAGGTTTCCTTACGGGAAATGACTAGGTTTCCTTACGGGAAGTGACTAGGTTTCCTTACGGGAAGTGACTAGGTTTCCTTACGGGAAGTGGCTAGGTTCAAAGAATAAGCAATTTTCACATCGGGACGTCTGGTGAAACATGGGCTCTTCTTAGTTTTTACCGACAGCGCAGTCTACTCAATTACGTGATGGATGACATAGCATCTAAAATGTAAGGTTGATGTTCTGATGACTTTACTATCCATTGACCATGAAATTTGGAGGAACCAAGACCTTCCAGCAAAAGTTGTAGTTTATAGTTATTTTACATAAAAATTTTTTAATTACTTTTCCAGTTCGTTTCTAAGGGAGAACATTTATTTTGACTTTAATACGTTATTTTTGTCAGTCTTGCTAGAGTAAAACAATATGTACCTAATTTAATCAAAATAAAAAATAAGTCAGAAGACAGTAGGTTAGCCCTTACATTTCTGTTGCAAAATCACTGCTTACGTAACGGAGTAGATTGCAGTAATTCCCTCTTTGACTATTGTTATTAGCATAACTTTACTGTGAGTTTTTCTGTTCATTTCTATATCTTTGTATTAATCTATAGAAAACGCCACTGGTTGTACAATTACATATATATCCATGTAAGATTGTTTTGTCTTGTAACTATATTGTAAAATTGTTAGTTTTCTTTCAATAAATAAAAATAAAATACAAAGGAAAAACAAACATCTTAAACAACACGCTTCACCATAACTGCTACTAAAATTCACAGATGTACGTAACTTTGACAATAAACAGTCATAGTTACATGCCCGCACTGGGCATGACTTGTCTTTCCTGTGGGCTAGGCCGACTAAGCTGGATGGTATAGATGCTGGGCAAGCCGACTCCATCTAAAAAACAATGTCCCAGGCACTGCAGCGTCCGAGTGGTCCCTTCACCCATCGAGTGTGAGTGATGGTGCCATTGGATGCTTTATAAATCATCTCATTACGTAAATGTAAAGGCCAAAGTTTAACCATAACTAACATAATTATTAGCAGTGGCCACCTCACAAGGTTGAGTCTGAACTGTGGTGGTCTTTGCAACGGAACCCTTAGGGTGCGAGACTTATTTGCACTCGTCCTGTTTTTTCTCGTTGTCTCCTGATTGCCCCTTCAGTATAGGCTTATTTGCTTAAGTTTTTATTTTATGTTAAGTCCCAAAATAGGTACAGTCGACAGCACATCAACCTAAGCTCTAATCATTCTAATCAGTGACGTTAAGGTGGGACAATTCCCATACAAATGATTATTTATAAATTTGTTAAAAAAATTATATAATTATAGGCTGGAATTATGTCATCATCATCATCAGCCATTTGACGCCCACTGCAGCACGTAGGCCTCCCTCGTGGTTGTCGTAACCATGAGGGGTTTTACCATAATCGCCACGCTTGGCAGACGGGTTGGCGATCGCAGTATGCGGTTGGAATCTCAGGAAGACGCTGCTGCCCGTCTCCTGGTAATGTATTTCCTTAGTTGCCTTTTACGACATCCACGGGAGGAAATGGAGTGACGCTATTCTTAATCCGGCCCCACATGGACAATGGAATTATGTATGTCTGCATTAATCAAGATTTTTATTTGCGCAAATGTATATTTCCTTGAATAAAACAACACTTTAATAGGTTAAATATAAACGATAATGTTTGTATGGTCACAAATGAATTTAAAAAAATGTGTTATTTTTGTGTCTACACTTAGATAAATTATTAAATTGTTTAACATTAAGGTTTCCTCCTTGGCTGAGTTGCTACCTAGGCCTAGGAATAAAGTAGGGTATTAGTTTTTCAGTGCTCTCCCAAGTAGACATTAATTACAGCACTATCGAGGATCGCAAATCGAAGAAGATAAATTGGATCACACGGGATTAAGCCATTCAAATCACATTGCGAGAGTCGCAATAACTCTCAACTTTCCGGAAAAACTGGCTAGTTTTTCCATAAAACAGTTTTTTTTTCTTCCGCTAATGCCATTTGAATAAGGTGCGGTCACAAAATATTTACGACAGAAGCACAGAATACTAGTTTTTAATTATAATCTAGTTAAGGCGATATATACTTAAGTAAAAAAAACTAGTCACTTAAATTTTTTCACGTTATTTTTTACATTAACGATATTTAGTTGTATAGATAGTAGTGAAAGGTGAGGCTATAATTGTAAGACCATCAAACGCAAAAAAAAAAAAATTTCTGAGTATTTAACTACGTGTTTTACAGTTTTTATTCTTATCTTGTAAGAATTTAGATTTTCAATAATTTAACAATGTTACGTTTGTAATTTTTTAAGAAATCTGAAGAGACATAACCATACAGTTTAATTGTTTACTTCACAAAATCCTCAATTCAGAAACCGGCGGTAAATACACCTTAGTCAAAGTTCTGTTAAAACCAACTTATGACATAGGTCCACTTTGAGGTTTGTAGGTACATTTTGAACTTTATAATATGCATACTAGCTGACTCCGCAAACATTGTTTTGCCGTAATAATTAGCCGACGATCTAAATCGATCTCAGACCTACCAAATATACACAAAAAAAATCACAAAAATCGTTGAAGCCGTTTCGATGGAGTTCGATAATAAACAGTGTGACAGCAGATTTTTATATATACAGCTTGATATATAATAGTGACGTGCACATAACCAACTTCTACAAAATTTCATCTGCAGTTTCGTTGCCGTTCTGTACCAACACTATTTAGTGGTACAACGCTCCCACGCTACCACAGGCCAGTGGGAATAGTCAGTGTAATTGACAGAGACAATTATGAAGAAAAAGATCTCGTTCGCACTCCCCAGGTACACAGAAACAATTTGATTTGCATCGCGATTGCAACCGTGGCTTTTCCATAACGGTTTTTTGGCCCTCAGTCGGTTTTACATAACACATAATTGTTATCAGCTTATTGTTCATGTTGCGGTCGTCCTGAGAAAAGAACTGTTATGTACTTACTAGGTAAGTGGGCGAATCTGCTCTTCAGAGTTTTATTAAAGACGTTAGGTACGGAAATGAAAAATCCTCGAAGGAAAGTACCTACCAAAAAGGGGTCTTCACCACACTATAGATAAAAGTTCACTCGCTGAAGATAATGTATTTCGCCCAGTTTCAGAAAGACTGCGACCAATAAAATCACTGCAACAATATCTAACTGGGAAGTGAGTGAATAATTAAATTGATAGATATTCTTGTGGTAAACTGATACTTGGTAAAGTATCTGCTGAAAATAAAATGTCTGTTCAAATATACGTGCTCCACAACTGAGAGAACCCTTTGAATTTAGAACTAAGGGGTCTAATTATACGCATCAAATTCTGTCGGAATCCTGACGTTTGCTACAGCAATTGATATGGAATTTGAAAGTTAGACGATTGGAATCATTTAGGATTTGGTGCACGTAACATAAGAGCATATCTTTATCAAATTAATTAAAGTTTTTAATTAAAATTTAAAAAATGTATTGTATAATGTAATGTAAAAATGTACTGAATCTATGAAACTTGCAGTCATAATACGAGAGCATTTTTATCTCACTATAATCGCCAAAGGCTTGGGAAACAAAGTGCGCGTGCGCGCAGCATTCTACTGTCACATCTCAGCGGAAGGTTGTGGTGGTTTTTTGTCGCCGGTGCATCCCGCCAGGCCAGTATTACTCGTTTCCTATCAATGCGTGATGTTACGTAAAAATGGCCGGGGCAAATCTGTTCACAGAGGCACTTTTTATGCGTTTTGAAGATTACTTCTACTTAATTGTAACGTGATCTTAAACATTGGAGTGCAGGGTACAGTCCTTTTCTCAAGGGAGTCAGCTTAATGATCGTAAGTATTGAGTAATAATTTCGTGGCAATTTCAAGAGCTGCGTATTGGCTAGTTGCGAAGCGGAGTGATTGGTGGGTTGTTTATGAAAACCTGAAGCTATGTACTTAAAACGCCAATCGAAAAATAACTAGGGGAATCCCCCTAGTTTAGAGCTTAAGTCCAAAAACACATTGATAATCTTAATATTTAACATTGAATATTGAGAGTCACTGCAGACTTTCGGATGTTTTGATCATCCTACTCCGATTAAAACTCAGATTGGGTCATGATCATGAGAGGTTTGACACCATTTGACAGTCAGCTTATTTATATTAAGTACCAACCACTTTGGTAAAGGGCCTATTCATTGTCTGTATATTTTGTTGCCTATTTTATGTTTCTGTGACATTTCTTATTGGAATTTAATATATTAACGTTTTCGACCTTAAATTACAAATTCTCGTTTAGATTTCTATGCCTCTCTCAGTTTCTTTCCAATATCTTTAGTTTTTACGCGAAAAAATAAATAAGCCCTGCAAATTGTATTTTCTATCTGTCAAATTACTTACACAAAGTCGGTTGCCATTTATAGAATGGCAAAGAACAGCATGATGAACCGTAAAAAATACACTAACAAAAAACATGACCTACAAATCACGAGCTTATTAAATGTCCGTGCAAGAACATAGCGAATGTGTTCAAATGAAGGTGTAAACAAACTAAGAAAAAACTTCAAGTACTAATGGTCTACTCGTGATCTTTTTTCGCGTCAAAAGCTTTCATAATTCGCGGTTTCAGAAGGTGCTACCTCTGTCCCTCTGGGTATTATACAAAAGAAAAAATACAAAAATTCTTTTTTTTCGTTATCCACTACATTTTAGACTACGTACGTTGACAGTATCTATTTATAATATAACAAAATACCTGTATAGCAGCAGACACTGCTCTACCATAACTCGAATGGTGTTAAAAAATTGTGGATGAGAACAATACAATTTAACAACATTACTTTTAATGTAGTTAAGGAATTAACTGACGGTTTTTATATCAATGAATTAATATTAATATAAATTATTTTGTTAGCAAAGATTAAACATCAAATGAGGATTTCAGATGGGAGAAATTGCCAATCCGCGGTGGGCACGCGTGGTGATTTAGCCCTCCTACTATCTCTCTCTCTGACAGAAGGCCTGCGCCCGGCAGTGGGTCGAATATAGGCTACATAAAAAAGTGTATTTTTAATAAAAGTGTATGTTTACACATATGTGCATGTGTGTGTGTGTAAAACTTTCCCTTTTTCCCTTTTAAAGTGACTTTTTTATACGGCGTCTAGAGGAGTGTTATAAGGAATCGTGATTTTATAAATAAACGCAATTAGATGAGAGCGCCAGAGTAGAGGCCCTGGAGGTACATTAGTTATTAGCAAAGGTCCTGGGGCCTCGTCCGAGCGCCGTGGGCGCAGGGCGTTACCCAGACACAGTAATTATTGGTCACAATCCGTTACTTTCCGCTTGTATTGTCTAATTCATCTATCACTCACAATTATTCAACTGATCTGTGGGGTCTTACTGTTGCTACAGGTATGGAAGCTTCTAGACTTTTTGGGTCTTGTCCCGCGACTTAAAGTGACTTTTTTATACGCCCAAAACAGAGGTCGTGGGTTCGATTCCCGCTGGAGGCCACCGCACATGATTTGTACAAATAAATGACCTCAGTCTGGGCCTAGTTCCATGTTTGTGTGCCTTGCCTACCCACTGGTTACCATATTACAGGGTATACTAGTTTGTGACTAGGACAAGTGATTGTGTTGTGTGGAAGTGTTTATCAACTTTTTACAATTTATTTATTAAGGGAGTAAAACTTTTTGACATCGTAAAGCAATCGGATTCCCTAATCATGGTCGACAAGAAGGAGTTGAACAACCGAGATTGCACCTTTTTAAGTTGTCCTCACACTAAAAGATGTTTCAAATAATATAAACACTAGCTACTTGTAAATAATTATCCTCAATTTGGTAAATTGGTTTGAGTTTTAATACGTAGTTCTTACGGGAAGTGAGTAGGTTTCCTTACGAAAATTGACTAGGTTTCCTTACCGAAAGTGATAAGATAAGAATATTTTTTTGGTATACACGAAAAAGAAACGAACATAATATTTATAAAGATACAGATACAGAAGACAGTATTGCATACTTGCTAATTGACTTAATTGAAGTGACTAGTTTTCCTTGCGGGAAGTGGCTAGGTTTCCTTACGGGAAATGACTAGGTTTCCTTACGGGAAGTGACTAGGTTTCCTTACGGGAAGTGACTAGGTTTCCTTACGGGAAGTGGCTAGGTTCAAAGAATAAGCAATTTTCACATCGGGACGTCTGGTGAAACATGGGCTCTTCTTAGTTTTTACCGACAGCGCAGTCTACTCAATTACGTGATGGATGACATAGCATCTAAAATGTAAGGTTGATGTTCTGATGACTTTACTATCCATTGACCATGAAATTTGGAGGAACCAAGACCTTCCAGCAAAAGTTGTAGTTTATAGTTATTTTACATAAAAATTTTTTAATTACTTTTCCAGTTCGTTTCTAAGGGAGAACATTTATTTTGACTTTAATACGTTATTTTTGTCAGTCTTGCTAGAGTAAAACAATATGTACCTAATTTAATCAAAATAAAAAATAAGTCAGAAGACAGTAGGTTAGCCCTTACATTTCTGTTGCAAAATCACTGCTTACGTAACGGAGTAGATTGCAGTAATTCCCTCTTTGACTATTGTTATTAGCATAACTTTACTGTGAGTTTTTCTGTTCATTTCTATATCTTTGTATTAATCTATAGAAAACGCCACTGGTTGTACAATTACATATATATCCATGTAAGATTGTTTTGTCTTGTAACTATATTGTAAAATTGTTAGTTTTCTTTCAATAAATAAAAATAAAATACAAAGGAAAAACAAACATCTTAAACAACACGCTTCACCATAACTGCTACTAAAATTCACAGATGTACGTAACTTTGACAATAAACAGTCATAGTTACATGCCCGCACTGGGCATGACTTGTCTTTCCTGTGGGCTAGGCCGACTAAGCTGGATGGTATAGATGCTGGGCAAGCCGACTCCATCTAAAAAACAATGTCCCAGGCACTGCAGCGTCCGAGTGGTCCCTTCACCCATCGAGTGTGAGTGATGGTGCCATTGGATGCTTTATAAATCATCTCATTACGTAAATGTAAAGGCCAAAGTTTAACCATAACTAACATAATTATTAGCAGTGGCCACCTCACAAGGTTGAGTCTGAACTGTGGTGGTCTTTGCAACGGAACCCTTAGGGTGCGAGACTTATTTGCACTCGTCCTGTTTTTTCTCGTTGTCTCCTGATTGCCCCTTCAGTATAGGCTTATTTGCTTAAGTTTTTATTTTATGTTAAGTCCCAAAATAGGTACAGTCGACAGCACATCAACCTAAGCTCTAATCATTCTAATCAGTGACGTTAAGGTGGGACAATTCCCATACAAATGATTATTTATAAATTTGTTAAAAAAATTATATAATTATAGGCTGGAATTATGTCATCATCATCATCAGCCATTTGACGCCCACTGCAGCACGTAGGCCTCCCTCGTGGTTGTCGTAACCATGAGGGGTTTTACCATAATCGCCACGCTTGGCAGACGGGTTGGCGATCGCAGTATGCGGTTGGAATCTCAGGAAGACGCTGCTGCCCGTCTCCTGGTAATGTATTTCCTTAGTTGCCTTTTACGACATCCACGGGAGGAAATGGAGTGACGCTATTCTTAATCCGGCCCCACATGGACAATGGAATTATGTATGTCTGCATTAATCAAGATTTTTATTTGCGCAAATGTATATTTCCTTGAATAAAACAACACTTTAATAGGTTAAATATAAACGATAATGTTTGTATGGACTAAATTGTCGAACTCATTTAAGCTATTACACCACTGTTTTTTTAAGAAACTGGATATTGGCGCAAATAAAAATCTAAATTAGTGCAAACAGATTTAATTTCACTGTATATTATTATGTAAAATTTTCAACAACTTTGGAAAAGTTCATTTGTAGTATGTTTCACCTTAAGGACGACTTTACAACAAAAATATAAAGGTTGACTTGCTGTCAACTGTACATCAGACGTCGAGTGGGTGTCGGTGATGCAAAATGACACGATCATTAATTTTACTGATCAATAAAACATTTATGACGCCTTTAAAACATATTGTGGGTTATTATTATTAAGTTTTGTTCTTAATAAAAGGACGGTACGTGGGAAAAGTAGGTACCTTTTATGTCCTTGCTAAAATGTCATCACGTTTCAAATATGGGCAACAATGAAATTAAAAATTAGACGGTAACTATTCAGAGGTACCTACGATATTTTAAATAAAACTTTAGTCAAGTGATGTAGTGCTAGACTTGTGAGCCAGTCAAAATACAATATAATTTGTCAACAGAATCATCATAATCAGTATTTCTAAGAAGGTGTTTGCGACAGAATGATTTCAAAGTGTCACACGAGTGACAGCCTTTATTAAATTAATATGATTTCAATTAGCATGTTGCACCTCTAAATTACATTTGAATGACAGCAAAATTGTAATCAGTTTTTTATTTCAATTTATTCCTTCGCAATGTTATGAACTCCAATGCAAGTTTGTCTTTTTTTTGTTAACATTTTGTTCTAATTCAGTGTTTTTTCGGATTCAATGGAATGAAAAACATGTTACGTGGCCAGAGCCAGATGGGCTAAACCACTTCGCGTGCCCACCGCGGATTGGCGATTTCAAGCGCTGAGGTACTCGTATGTGAATAGCTCAGACACTCAGGTTTCCTCATGATGTTTTTCTTTACAGTTAGCGACTGGTATTGCTACTATAACTTCACAAATGTATATAACTTAGAAAACAAAGTCATAGGTACATGCATGGGAATCGAACCTAGATCTCTTGCTTCCGAGTCCAACGTTCTACCCACTAGGCTACCATCGCTCAAGCTAGTCATGTAATAAAACAATGCGTTCCGCTAATTATGATAATTTTGTGAACAAAAAGAAGAACCGCGGAGTCACTGTCCCTTCGTCATTGGCCGTAGTCGAATCGGAATTCGGCTGTCAGATTAACTTGACACATATGTTCTTGTTCTTTGTCTTTGTCCCCGCCTGCCAAGCGTGGTGATTGTATGGCAAAACCCTTCACGGTTATGAAAACTACAAAGGAGGCCTGTGTCCTGCAGTGGGCATCGAATGGCTGATGATGATGATGATGATATGTCTTTGGCGTCCAGTAGGGCGGGTAAAGGAGGGAGTATAAGTTACATGGAACGGTGGATAAGTAGGGTGCTGGTTCGGAGAAGAGAAACGACCATTGAATAGTCGATGACATTCGAATTGAATTGAGGAGCAAGGGGTGGGACGTCTAAATATGAAAAAGAAGAAAAGGGACGATTGAAGCTCTATCGACGTTACAACGGGACGGCGACGTGGGGTCGCCTCGATTTCAATGTGAAATAATCTTTAAATACTTAGAAAGTTAGAGGGTTCAGTAAAAGTACAAAAAAAGCACGTTCGATTGTAGTGCTCGTCAGCTGTTTTAGTTTGTAACGTTGCGCCCGCACGTCGCCGGCTCGTTTTTCGTCGCTGGACTGGATAGTTATCAAAGGGTTCTATCCTTAGAGCATTGATATCTGTGGTTCTACCCTTCGGAAATAACTAACACCATTCTCGCCGTGTCACGGTACCGGGGTAAGGTGCGACGCGGGGCGGGGGATGCTAGTCTTTTTAGCAAACCTCTTGCAGTATATGCCCAAATTCCGCCCGTCCCCCGGGACGAGTCGGAAAGGCTCGTTTTCAAAATCATGATCGTTGCGAAATAGTTTCACGATGGATCTGGTTAGCTGGAAGATATTTCTATAGAAATAAGTTCGCCTATGTACTCATTTATATTATGCTTATGTTTTATATATATATATATTTTTTGTGACCAATAAAGTATAGGTACGTATAATAAAGTTCAGAGGAAACCAAATAAGAGTTGAATTCAGCCCCTAGCCCCTTAGTATAAAGCTGTCGTGTAACTAACTCATCCTATTTTCCGAGATTTTTTTTTTGTCACCAACACGTGTAGTATGGAAGCCACTATGCCGCGCACCGAGACATGTCTGTCGTTTTTACATGTCGGTAAAAAAAACAATTCCTCAACATATTGGTGAACCCCAACCTTCTATATTTGGTTGAGCAGATAGGCGGCCAATCTTGTCATAGATTAACGAGGCTGATGGCACACCGCGCCCACGCACTTTATGGAAATCACTAGGTCACTAGGAGCCACTTTAATATGAAACTTTTCGATTTGATTCACGCCTGAGCCGTGGGCGAAGCGATATACGTTCACAAGGTCGATGTACTCGATATTTTGCGGTACCTTTATTTGCATATCAGCGGGTCACTAAGAAACTCTGACATGGATAGATTAAATGGTACAAATTGGTATCAAGGTCACGCTGTGAGCTCTCTCTGAGTTACTGGGTAAGTGTAACGGCTAAAATCAAGTTTGTTTATGATGAATTGCTCATTGTGAGGTGCGATAAGTGTCGCGCGAGTGGTTTCCTATGTCGCCTGTGTGAAGTGAAAGCGGCGTACTGGCCACCCGGACAGGACACGGCGTCTAGGATTTGGGGTACACGTGCTCACCGATGCTCTTTTGTTTTTGTTGCAGACAAATTGATGACAATCGCTCTATCTGCTAATTCTCTCGTGGTTGAAATTTTTAAAATCGGATATAAGAAAACCGACTGCGCCTCACTGCACCCCATAAGCTCCCCTGTGGCATCGAGATCGGACATATGGGACACCAAATGTCTACTACGCGGTATGCTGCCCAAAAACGATGTTATTCGGATAAAATAAATGCTGGAAGCAACAAACGACGCAAATTGCGTCAATACGGATCTAGTACACACTTGTAGCGTTTGTTGTTAAAGTTAATTTATTGGTGTTTATTATGTTGAATCTATTTATTATGTTACCTATATATTGTTTTATTTATTAGTTAGAAACCGGCCACACTCCATTCTAGAGTACATAGGGCTATCGGCACTGACTGAAAATCAGCGCTGACGGGTCACACCCTCAGCACTATGCTGTGTCAGCTGCCATTGGCAGCAGCAGAGACACACCGCGCCAAGTTTTGTAGTGTTCTCATTATTTTTGGGGTTCCGTACCCGAAGGGTACGCGTAATAGACCCTATTACTAAGACTTCATTGTCTGTCCGTCTGTCTGTCTGTCTGTCTGTCTGTCTGTCTGTCACCAGGCTGTATCTCATGAACCATGATAGCTAGGCAGTTGAAATGTTCACAGATGATGTATTTCTGTTGCCGCTGTAACAAAAAATACTAAAAACAGAATAAAATAAATATTTAAGGGGGTTCCCATACAATAAGCGTAATTTTTTTGCCGTTTTTTGCTCGATATTAATAACGTCAACAGGGAGACGCTTGAAATATTCACAGACTATTTAATTGTTTATTCGCCTCATCATCATCATCATCATCAGCCATTTGACGCCCACTGCAGGACATAACCTCCCTTATGGTTTTCCTAACCATGAAGGGTTTTTCCATAATCGCCAAGCTTGGCAGGCGGGTTGGCGATCGCAGTATGCTGTACACGACACTAATTCTGTAAAATAAAGTCGAATTGTCATTAAACTATTGCCCTATATAACACAACTACTTTATTAAAATAGTATTTTCCATGACAGCTCCCCCATAATATAATAAAGAGAATAAGAATGTTATAGATAGATAGAGAACACTATTGCACAACCAGGTGAAAGATATTACAGACAGTTTCTTATATCTGATTTCTTATATCTCTCCTTTCTTCGGTACACCGACCTGGGTTTTCTTTAGGTATTGTTTTAGTTTTTGTTATCTTATCCTTAACCTATCTTAATTTATCTTAAGCTAGAGTAATTTTATAATAGGTCTTTTTCGCTGCCTCAAAAATGTGTGTTCAGGACTTATGTGCTTCAGTCCGCCGACCCTAGAATTTATGATTTATGAAAACCACAGTCCGTATTTAGATCGTGTATGGAAGGTAAGCTACTATAAGTTCATTTAGAGCGCTTATATGCCACAGGATTTCAGACGGAAGCAATTAAATTATGACATTTTCACCTTAATACACTCTGAGTATATCCTGCGTGAGTGCGCTAATAACTGGCCAGTATCTGCCTTGTACCAACAGAATTCCTCTAAAACAATTAAACTCATTTGTCGGCTTAATATCGAGGGACAAGTAAGCGCGGCTCGCAGCGACATTACTTGGCATTCCTCCGATAAATTATAATTATTACCAACATAATTATTACTCACATAATTATAACTCGGCCGGGCTCTCTCGCTGTAATTTTAACTGGTAATATTTGCAATTTGTATCAAGGCAGAGGGCGTTTTTTGCGAAATAACGAAGTTGTGATTTCGCGGCAAGTGCCTACATTTGCTGCTTTGCACTTTCGTTTTGCTGAAATAATAATTTTCGGTGGGTGTTGTAAGGTTATTTTTGGTCTATAGGAACCACATATATCTCAATGCTCTGAGATAGGAACGGTATTTGAATCAAATATGACAATTCCTCGTAAGTTGAATGAAAAAAAAATTGGAAACAATTGCACTAAGAGTTACTCATATTAATCCTACCTCGCGGAACCGAAAACCGTTTCTTCATTATCAATAAACCACCTACAATAAGCTAAAGTTCAATATTCTCCATTTATTTACTTTTTGTTTCTCTGACAAAATTACCGTTTCAAATTTAGTTTCAAGATTGTATGACTTATTTACATACTATATACTTATTTATCTCAATCCCAAGCTCACTAATAGCTAGTACAATAAAGAGTGTAAATAAGAAAATCTTTATGTGTCTGTAAATGCAGAGTTACACACGTCATTAAAAACAGCTTTTATGGTGTGTACTTCGAAATTCTCGCAGATACTGGACACAAATCATCAGAAGCCGAACCTCGCAAGGTACATGCGCCGACCTGATGCATAGGTGGAAGTTCGGTACAGACCCCACCTGCAGATGCAGAGAGTGGCAATCTATGTGCCACATTACAGACCAGTGTCCGTTGTGACCCACAAAGGGAGGCATTCGGAACATTCACGAAGCTGACGAGGAATTAACCGAGTGGATTGATGGCCTCCCTTTCGTGCTTTAACCCGCTGCATACCATACGCAAAATAATAATAATAAAAAAATGTATTTGCAATGCCATAAATTTTAATGCAGTTGGTGGTAATTTTACTATATATTACATGTTGGTCTGAAATGAAGCCTGAACGGTATAACCAATTTAGACGAGTGTTGGCTCACGGTGTTAACAAAACTAACGCCCGTCACAAAAGCTATGCATACTGAAAACCACAACAAACTACTTATCCATTAAATAATGAAGGAAAATCAATTAAACTTTTTTGAAACTTCTAAAAGTTTAATTTCAATAAGGTCCCTTACGAACAAATTCACTATACGAGACAAGGAGAAGAAGGACCAGAGAAAAAGATAAGAATATTCTATATGATATTCTTACTGCAAGGAACTCTTATAAAAATAAAATCATCCCACTTACAATATCTCTGGGTCATGAAGGTGAAATGTTGGCATTAACTAGGAGATACATTTGACCTAAGCGCAAATAAAACTGTGCCAAAATTATAACTAGATTTCTTCTGTCCGATTAAATTTTGCTTTCGATGCAAGGTCAATGGTGGCACACCCACGGGAGACTAAATGATAGAGCCTTAATAATAGAGATTAATTCGGCACCACGCAGATCGAGTTACGTCTTTGAAATTAAATGACAATAACGAATTGAAGAAAGTTGTGTAAAATGATACGTCTACGAGAATTGCTTTGTTGCAGGCTGGCAGCTTTTATAGCCTTTTTAAGTTGTGTGGTGTGCCACACACTAGGGCGGCGGCGAGTATATTTTATTTTATATGAAAACGCGTATGAATTAGTAAATACTCTTACTCTCTTCCTGAAACAAAATGAAATAAATAACATTTTGTTTAAGGATTCATGCTTGAGTTATCAACGGCTCAGGAGATTTTGATATCCAAAGTCATATTTTTAATTGCATTTTTTTTGTGCAAATATGGCGCCCTATTCGGTCAAAAATTTGCGTTTTAAACCTAATACACCCACAATACTTTTAAACAATCCAACGATACCCCACACCCACCGTGGTGTAGGCGAAAAAAAAAATTCCATCCCTAGTTTAGGTGCAGGAGGATAAGCTAAACATTTTTTTTTATAAGATTTATATACTTTCTTTTTCTTGGCGTGATTAATATGTGTGTCTATGCCAAACAGCTTTCTCGTACTAATCGTCGCTGAACCAGGCCGCGGAAGGACAGACGGACAGACAGACAGACGGATGGGCATGGTGAAATTATAAGGGTTCTTTGTCGACTACGAAACCCTAAAAACAGGATCCCAAACAAACATCGCGCTAGTCTGTACTTACGCTCCAGGTCATTACAACGCGAAAAGTTCCGAGTTCATTGCACGCATTTTTTTGTATAGTAACTAATAAGTTAAGTACGGTTACACAATAGTCTTTCAGTATGAATCAACATCAACGATCAGTTAGAATGTATCCTATGCCAAAGGATACATTCTAACTGATCATTGATGTTTCATACTTGGCAACAAATATCCTATCCTATACCATATAAGGTTGACGATGGTATTGCACAATCATTCCTCCCAAAATATCTTACTTAACCAAGACCGTGGGTAATGGGTACCTACATAACTTTGTGGATAACGTCACTGTAGTTAGGACGTCTCCGTGATGCTATGGTACCACGCATATGATTCATTTTGGTAGTCATTCCTACTGCGGCTTAAAAGGCTAACCTCTGGCCTTTTATAGTCAAATTCATTTGTTTGAGGGTCGAAGGTATTGTCGTTATTAAAATATGTATTGTGAGTTATGTGATATACCACGGCACAGAAACAAAGCCGACTTTTCCTAAGCTGCCCAGAGGTTCTATTCGACAGATTAACTTAACGTTAAATGAAACGTTGTTGTACAAACCAACATATCTCAGGTATTGCTTATTTTAGTAAAAACCCGGTATAGTAGAAATAATGTCTCTCTTTCAACGGGGAAGTTGCACAAAAAAAAAAAATTATGAGAGGCCATGTTAAAAGATCAATAACCGTGATTAATGTTTTTCTCTACGACTAATGCTTTTCATGAAACGTATAAGATGTAAGTCGCCGTGAAAAGTATTATCATGACGGTATATGAAAAGTAAAAACGCGCCACACAAATCGGGCTCTAACTATGACGATAACGTTAATAAGGTAATTTATGAAGAGTTTATCAATATGTAAGTTATCTAAAAAAATATGTTATCATGCATCTACGCTCTTAATAAAAAACTTTTAGAATTTAATGGAAAAATTAAATCTTACAAATTGGACATTTCGCAGTTTTGAGGCCTTTAAAAACTCAAAAATAATGTATGCTTTTTTCTTCTGGGTTTCTCTATGTTCGCTAAAGTATAAAAAATATGTAACTCCAATCTAAGGTTGATGCAAGGTTCCCATTATACCCCAGTAAGTCTTAACTAAGTGTTCTATAGTAACTGTTACTTTACAACTTAACTATATTCAATAACAAAACTATATTGTAAACCTATAGCGACGATAATTTAATTCGAATGTTGTCCGCTTATTTGAATAGTTTTACCGTATGACTAATATTTACACAGAGCGAGGTTATGTCATCCACTTGTGGTGTAACTTGTGAATGAACTCGAGTGGAAATTGTATGCCAATAGTCAACGCAAAATTATGAAATGCACTATGACGACCAATAACGGGACTTAATTTAAAAACAAAAACTCGATTTCTTAAAAACGCATAATCAAGATGCAGCGTTATCTTGAAGAAGGGTCCCGTTCTTCAAATAACGCTGGAGCTTGATCGATTGCAAAACTAAAGGGCTATGTTGTTCGCGCGTATTTGATTTTAATTCATTCATTTGGTGTACAAAACAGATCACAATTACTATTATTACATAACATATAAGTAAGATTATAACATAATAACTAAATTATGCATAAGCTCACAACATTACCACATGTACGTGTAATTTTGAGTATCTCACAAACTAATCTAATGTAAGAGATAACTTACAAAATTTTGTCACGAAGCGAAAATTTTGCAAAGAACAATAGTTACATCTTTATGAGTTCAGTATTTTGGCTGAGTATCTCTATAATTTAGCAAAATGCGCGTCGTATATCACACAATTGCACAATTTGTAACACTTTTATTTGCAATACAAATTTCTTACTATTATATGAAGTTTCTATGACCATATGAAGTACGAACTATGAAGTTTCTTTATGACCATGTAGAGGTCAAACGGACCTGTTGAAAAATTAGGTATTATGTGAAGGTATTGGTACGGTACACGTGAGTTTCAGTGGTTCTATGACGTCACGAAAAAACGAAATGGCCGACTTTGTTAGAAAAAAAGCCACCAAAAAGCTTTGAATAATTAAAACTTATTACGAAACAATAAACCCTATGACTAAAAATATTTAAATGAGTCCACTGAAATTAGAACCTCAGCAGGCTTAGAATGTTGCATGTCATAGGTGCTGCAAAATTGTATTTTTGAAGTTTTGAAGTGATTGTGTTGTGTGGAAGTAATTTATTTATTTATGCTAGTCTTCTAGGCTTTTACGTCCGATGTGTAATTCACAAAGTGTAATCAATATAAGCTGAAATTATCTGGTTTCACGCTTAGTTCATCAAGTACAGATTTTCAACACTGATTGTGTTGTGTGGAAGTAATTTATTTATTTAAGCTAGTCTTCTAGGCTTTTACGTCCGATGTGTAATTCACAAAGTGTAATCAATATAAGCTGAAATTATCTGGTTTCACGCTTAGTTCATCAAGTACAGATTTTCAACACCCATTCATAAATCGTATTTATGAAAATATTGTTTGGGGTTTTTACTCTCCTTCAAATAAGTTAATATTTATCCTGTCAATGTTTCCCCTTTGTAGGTAGAAACACAAAGGAAACATCATAGTATTTTCCGCAGTGCATACTTCTGATACACTACAAATATCGGACTGAATAATAGAACTGAAAATAAAACTCCACTTCATGCATCGTCACGTCGTAATATACGTGACTTGTACGCATGACGCTAGGTTCTCTCAAAATGTAAGTAACGACAATGTTCAACGAGGAGAGAACAAAATTCCGAAATTAAAATTACACTAAAATACATTATCTATCCATGTAAATAAACATTGCTTTTTTTCCCTTACTTTGGGAAGCATTAATAAATGCGAACCTGATTTTACGTGATGATTTTTTTTATAAACGTAATTTGCTAACATTTTATTAGTTTTTGGTAGAGATTTGGATACTTATTTATAGAAGCAATTTGGTGGAAGTCTATCTTATTTTGTGAGAATTTGTTTTTTTAGCAGTACAATAAAACATTTTTGGTAGGCGTGTACTAAACCTAATTTATTAACTTAATGGCATTAAAAGAGACAAAGTGAAAGTGAAAATTTTCCTTCTTTCTTGGCGCTGAAAAACTCTTTTCAGGTTCAAAAAGGATACAAAAATTTTGTCGACATCGGCTGGTTGCCATTTCAACCAGAAATAGAATACAAAAAAAACTCATTTCTCTGCATCCTCATGGCTCGGAGGCTCGAGGCGCGCGGGGGCGGGCGTGGGCGGCGTCCGACGTGAAAGTATCTTACCTGTAAGTAAGGCTGTACGTGGTGAGTATGTGTGTTGGTATGTACATGTAATTGTACAAGTCTGTGGCGCAAAATTGTGACACCGTTTGTTATCGTGACGTCTGGGTGATACGGTTCTGTTTAAAGGATCGAGACCAAAGCCCTTATTTATAAAAACGCGACTCCTTTAAAACCAATCTAAATGTTTATTTAATCTGTGGCTACATTATTTTCTTGTGAAATCTCCACCACGGACTATTTTAATCGGCGTTTTTGAAGGGTCTTAAAGAATCGAGTTAGACCATAAGTGTATATAAAATATATATACGTATCGAATTTAACGGTCTTATTTATAAAAACACGATTACTTAAAACACCCCTGAGAGGCAGTTTAAATAATCTGTGGTTAACTTTTTTTCTTTGACATATTCAAACTGCCTCTGAGGAGTGTTTTATGGCATCGTGGTTATGTAAATAAGACCGTAAGTCTTTTAATTGACTTTGTATACTCATTACATCGTATTAACACAAAATACATATCTAATAACATCATGTTGGATACTTTTAACAACTGATTTTGAAAAACAAGTGTGTGTGTCTCTCTATGGCTTTGTATAGTCCGCACAGATCTTTTTGGCGGTAACGTGAACAGAGTCACAGATCGTTTGCACGTCGCTTACCGTCTTTACAGTGTATGTGAAAGTAATTAACGTAGTTTTATGCGTAGTAAATTACTATTAGTCAATTACTAAAGTAGTCAATTACTCACACATACCCTGTAAATACAGTAAGCGATGTGCAAACGATCTGTGACTATGTTCATGTTAACGCCAAAAACATTTATGCGGACGATAGCTCTTGATTTTTTTGTCTTATTTCTCCTGTCCGCTCCATTATAGGTAATCTATAGGTTATGACTACAATAAGTAACTCTGATGTTTCGTTTGAACTGCCGTTGCTTTTCAAACTTGCAGAATGAGATGGCATCGCTCCCGAATGGAGTTATTTTAATTGAAAGCTAATTTAATCGGGATAGCTCTTAGAACTGGGAGAATCATTTCCCAGGTTCATCAGCTGTAATGTTATTTTTTTTCTTATGTCAACTAAATTCTCACATACGTAGACGTTACGTGCGAAAGTTTTGTCGTAGTAATTTTTTTTCCATTTATGCTCGTTTAAACTTAACAACAGTTTTCGTTGCTTAGCGATTCTCCGATGCATATGAGGGACAAAGGTTTAAAATTGAAACATAAAACTAATATATTATTACTTTTTAAGGAATAACTTTCGTCGACAGCGCCATTTTTTAATTTTCAATAGTAAAGTGAAACAATTTTTAAGTGTTAGTATCTTAGTTCTGGCGGGTGAGCAGTGATAGCGGAGCCGTAGAACGCACCGGCTTTTCATTCGGGAGGTCGTGGGTTCCAATGTCGGCATATACCAGTTAAAGTTCGACTGGAGATTTCCGCACTTAGCCTTATAGTTGGACCATTGCACGTAGCATCGGCATATACCAGTATGACTTTGATTTCTAAGTTACTTACATTTGTGAAGTTATAGTAGTAATACCACTTGCTAATGGTGAAGGAAAACATCATGAGAAAACCTGAGTGTCTGAGGTGTTCGTATACCTCGGCGCTTGAAATTGCCAATCCGTGGTGGGCACGCGTGGTGATTAAGCCCACATTCTCTCTCTGAGAGAAGGTATGTGCCCTACAGTGGCACGTCTATAGGCTGAATAAATCTTAGCTCTGGCATTGTCATAGTTATAATGGTGTTACTGCTAAGTCTACGAGCCAGTTAAGTAGAGTATAGAAGAATATTCTTCAGCTTAGACCAGCAATCCCATAAAAAAATACACAGCTCATAGTGTCTAGATTATGATGGCCAGTTTTTAAAATTGAAGCCCTTCAATGCTAACATATTTTCTTGTTTTATAGCACACCGAATCTTAAAAAAACCGGACAAGTGCATATCGGACTCGCCCACCGAGGGTTCTTAATAAATTTGTAGGTACTTATTATAAATAGTTCAGGAATCGCGTTTCGCAGTTTTTTCCGAGCTTTTCCCGAACTTCAAAGACAATTTTTTTTGTGATTTATTTATAATGTATTGTTTTCAGATTTTTCTCTGTAGTTGTAGTATTAGACGATATTACTTGCCGAATTTCATAGTTCTAGGTCAACAGAAAGTACCCAATAATTTTGATACCCTTGAGTGTCAAAATATACGTTTTTTGCGGCATAAACGGCCATATATATTTTTTTTTACGTTAACTTAGAAGTTTGATTTTTTCACAGCTTCAAGCACGGGACTGTAGACTTGGGTATATGGTATTAATTTCAAGTCGACACTTCTACGCGTTAAATATAGTTAATAAAGTTTATTAGATAAAGTTTATTTCAGTTTATTTCAGCTTACTAATCTGTTCGAACGAAGCACTTCGTATAATTATGATAGAGCTTCACGTACAGGTAAGTTCGTTTAATCGTATATTAACAAACAGACGGAGGGTTAGACTACAAAAAATCCTATAAGTTTCAATTTTTTCCTTTTGAGGTACGGAACCCTAAAAAATAGTGACAAGCACACACAGGACAATTTTCAGACTTTCTTGTAAGCCTGCTGAGAATTCCGTTTCATTAACAATGGTGTGCCTTATCTAAAAACCTCTTAAATCATGTGCATTTATTTTTACAGATGCCGAGTGCTGACCTCGCAAACCAAAATATGTTTGGCAAACATTTGCTGAGGCAACGAAAGGATATCCGTGCGCTTGGGCAAAGGTTTGCGACAAATATTTAGCATTTCGGTGACAGTGTGATAATAACGAGTCAGAAACTAGTGGTCTCTTTCAACTTCTGTATTTTTGTCAACTCTACTTTTATGGACTTCGTTTCTAATCAACTTTAGCTGTGTCACGTTTGATTACCATGACAACGATCGTCGGTCCGATTCCCACCTGTGGACGCCGTAAATTCGTAGTATTCGTACCTATGGATAAATGGCCTCAGTCTAGGTGGTCTAGATGTTTTCTATGTGTGTATCCGGTGCTAACTGCTCACGCGTATTTTTATCCAAATCTACTTAGTCGTTTGTAAGTGATTGCGTGATCACATGAAAACCGACAATCAACGTTCGCATGCTATTAATATGTAAATATTAAAAACTCTATGCTTAGAGTTTTGTTGTTTAAGGATAGATGAAAGAAATATATCGAGCGAATGTGGTTCGAAGGGCTGGTATGGGACAGCCCAGGCGGACATACTTCCATCAAACAGGGGATGTATTAGGAAAGGGCAAGATAAAAAGTTCCCGAAACGGGGTGCTTGAATTGACTAATGAATGTTGATGAAGCGAAAGAGATCTGTCAGGATCGTGGCAAGTGGCAGACTCTGGTCTCTGCCTACCTCTCCGGGATACAGGCGTGAGTTTATGTTATGTTATGTGTTTATGTTTTCTATGCTTAGATGTACGATGCTACGATATTAGATGCGTAGCTGTACGGAACTGAATATTTTTGCGTTTTTATGTTTGAGACTCAATCATGCGTAAACGGCTGCAAGAACTTAGATTAAATTTCGCACAGAAACACACCATTAACTGGATCAAAAGAGATAAATTTTCCATATTCCATGAACATAACTAGTCTGATGTCAACAATGAGCTGTCTGGGTCCTATTTCGTAAAACTGCAACTCACCGTTTCATCATCATCACCATCATCATCATCAGCCATTTGACGCCCACTGTAAGACATAGGCCTCCTTAGTGGTTTTTATAGCTTTACTATGACAATTTAATGTAAATTACATGGTCGATCACCACACGGACTTAATCTTGCCTTTCAATATGACATATATGTGCATGTAGTTTTCAATGAAATAATAGTTTTTTTGATCAAAATTATATCAAAGTAACCCATGCTTTTACTATCTTTGACGTCAGTTGCATTTCAATGCCTTGTCAAAGAAACCGCACTTCTAAGGTTTCTTTGACATTTAATAAATTAAAAAAAGTAGGGAGTTAGGGGGGTGGTGGGTCTTAAATTTGCCATAGATCTGATAACCAAAGGACACATTGTTCTGTTGGCGTAAAAAAAAGTGAAATTCGAGCCGTAAAAAAAAAGTTACAAACCAAAAACCGCCAAAACCTGTTCAAAGTAGCCCCGTTTTACGGTACTTCTCAGTGTGAAGGTCTAAGGATGCAGTACCTACTCTACATCTTATTTATAAGACAAGATAAGATAAGATATTAGTTTGGTTTCAAATGTTTAATTGTACTTGTATCTGTTTCTTCGCCTTCTAATAAAATAAAATAAACAAGTACAAAAAATAATCGGCTACGCATCCTACATCGTCATAATGAACTATGAATTGTAGTTTTATGAAATGCGGCCCTGTACTTTCGCCTACTGTCTGGTCGCTATGAATCACTTTAGCTTGCCAAATAACGCGGGCTGGTGACAGAGGTTCAAGTTGGACGTCACAGTTTAGGTATTTCTGCACACCCACCTCGTTGAAGTTCCGGCAAAGTAGAGAAATTACTGAGTCAAGGCTGTTCTTTGAAGTTCCGCCAAGAAGTGAGGAGATTTGCTCAAGTTACACATACCTAATGTTACGTAGATGAGTTTTAAAGACTCATCTACGTTAGATGAGTTGTAAACACTCATTTACGTCAAATGAGTTGTAAACACTCATCTACGTTACATTGAGTAGAACAGCGCTTTAGTACATTTGGCACGCTTGTCTAATATATAAAAATCTCATGTCACAGTGTTTGTTATCGCACTCCTGCGAAACGACTTATTATGACTGGCGTGCAATAAAGTGTTATCTAGCAATCAATCTGTCTATCTATCTATCTGTAACATATTATGACATTTAACCGATTTTTATGACATTTTTTGCGTATATTTAGTAGCTCTGAAGGTCGTAGGCTAATTAATATGGCAAAGATCGTTCGCCGTGTCAGATAGAATAACAATAAATTTTAAGATGAACTACCCTTTCTCCCACTCTAAAAAATATTTTAAACACGCGGTCAGAAACACAATCTTGGACCATCAAGTTACCATAAAGTGTAAATTTCTGAGTATACACACACATACTTTCCCTCACAGATATACAAATACATACATAAACAATACACAAACTCACTCACACGTTCTTTACTATACCAAAATTTGGATGCTACCTTTTGCTCTTTTTTTATTTAGTTATATTTTATTAAATTTTTCATGTATTAATACCTAATTAGGATTAAGCAACTACTTTTATTCTAAGGCAGTTATGTATCCGCCACGCATTCAATTTTTTGTTTCCTGCCTTCTTAAACACTTTCCTGCGAGCTTTTTGTATAAACGAGTTTAAGAACACATACTTGTGTTTTACATAATGGGGAACTTGCGTCTAACTTACATTGGAGTGACATTACCATAGAAATCATATAAAAACCTGGGAAAAATTTAAAAATAAAACATCAAATATATTGTTTTTGGGGTTTTCGGGGTCTCGAAATATGCGAAAAATAAAGTTACTCTAATAATATAAAACTTATTGAATTTTGAACGTTTTTCTTATAAGGGTGTACATGCATAAAAACATTATTTTACGAGATAACTCAAATATTGATAAACGCTTCATAAGGCGTTACGTTAGGGAGTGACGTCATAGTCTTAGGTCGATTTATATGGCGCGTTTTAGTACCACGTGACTAAATTGACTTTTCGACTGATTATATTACAAAAAGTATTAGTCGCAGAGAAAAAATAATATCACGCTTATTTATCTTTTAACGTGTCCTCTCCTATTCAATTAAAACATTTTTTTTGGTGCAAGTTCTCCATTGGTCAGCTGTGGGAAACTGTAAGTGGCCTTATTTTTAGTTTTTATTTAATTAGTAATTATACGCTATTTTATTTTGTTGATGTTCCCAATAAAGTAAAATAAATAAATAAGATGAGAGGAAAAATCTTTACCTATGACAAACGACGAACGCTTCCTAAAAATTTTCGGCTACCAATGGCTTTGATCTCTGAGTTACGTACATTTATGAACCTCTCATAGCAATAGCACTCGCGAAAGGTGAATGTACCGTCGTCGTGAGGAAACCTGAGTGTCTGAGGTGTTCGCTTATCTCGACACTCGGCGCTTGAAATCGACACGCTATACTGTTTCTCTCTGAGAGGAGGTCTGTTCACTATACGGACGTATATACGACGATACCACTATACAGACGTATGACGATCTCGTGGTGCAGCGGTAGTGCATCTGGACACCATGCGAGAGGTCCCGGGTTCGAATCCCGGCTGGGGACAAAAAAAACCCCAGGTCTTGGATGTTTACATGTTTGTGATGTCGTTGTTTCTGGTTCCCACGACACAGTGTATCCTAGTGTGGGGCCAGAAGCAATGTATGTGTCTGTATGTAAATGTTTTGTTTTTTTATATAGGGTTTTAAAAAATCCCGAAAATGGGTTCAACTTATTAATTTGAACAACTTTAGGTATGGGGAAAAATTTCAAAATCGCGAAAAAACCCCGTACGTTTGTGATAACTTAATGTCGTAAGTGATAATTTTATTATGGAGCAGCTGATAATATTAAGTAATTTTATAGTATAAAAAACCCTTTTCAGATAGAGTATTTTATTACACCGCTATTGAAGGAAAACATCGTGAGGAAACCTAAGTGTCTGAGCTATTCATATACCTCAGCACGTGAAATCGCCAATCCGCGGTGGGCACGCGTGGTGATTAAGCCCATACTCTCTCCCTGAGAGAAAGCCTGTGCCCTAAAGTGGAACGTATATAGGCTGCTTAATTATGTATTTTATTACACCATATAGGGTGCTCACGATTATGCTTGCTTACTTAAGCGTCCAGAGTTAAGACACAGCTGAACAGTTCATTATTAAGAATTAACTGAATGTGGCCTTATCTTGAAATATTTCAATTCCGACGCAGCCAATCCACTCTAAGTGCCTAAATGCGCAAGAGAAAAGCGCTAATTGATAATTTATTCACGTCTACGCTGCAAGTGTAGCCAAATGTCTCCATTAACCGACAGGCATTTTAAACTGCATAGGCCCCTTTACGAGTCGTAAGCCTTGCATTTGTGTTGGTAAGGCTACTGTTATGTGTTAAAGTGTGTCTCCTGCTCGTGTTTTATCATGAAACATTACACAAAACATTCTGTTTTCTTTGCGCAAAACATTTTCGTTGCTAGGGGAAGCAAAATAAAAAGTTCATTTGGAGCATTGAAAACCGATTGTTAACCAGCTTCATGCTGTGCTAAATAATGAGTATACATTTGATTTGATAAGTTAATGTAGCACCAGCTTAAAAGACATTACACAACATAAAGTCGTAAAATAACGTTAATGAGCATGTAATATTATCATAATTAATATTAACATTATTTAAAAAAAACATTTTCTTATTTTTTTACATTATTATGTTGATAACGTTGGTAGCCTAGTGGGTAGAACATCGGACTCGGAAGCCAGAGACCCAGGTTCGATCCCAAGTGCGGGCATGTACCTTTGACTTGGTTTTTTAAGTTATGTACATTGTGAAGTTATAGTAGCAATACCACACGCTAACGGTGAAGGAATCATCGAAATAGAAATAGCATAGAAAACATCGTGAGGAAACCTGAGTGTCTGAGCTATTCACATACCTCAGCGCTCGAAATCGCCAGTCCACGGTGGGCACGCGTGGTGATTAAGCCCATACTCTCTCCTTGAGAGAAGGCCTGTGCTCTACAGTGGGACGCATATAGGCCAATTATGCTTATGCTTATTATGTTCAACAACTTAATCAAATAGATATTTAATGCTTATAATTTATAATATTCTTTGAAAAATTCAACAAGCTACGGATCAAGAGAGCCCTTTTTACGTGACTGCGGTGGAGCCTCAAAGGAGGGTAATATGTTTAGCTCGCCGCCCTCATAATGATCAGATTTTGACAAATACGATCTCAATCGGTTCCACGTCTTTGCGCTAGTATCACAGGCCAAAGAGAATATTCACAGGCTATATGAAATCAACATAAATCCAACAAAAAATACCACAGATTTCGTGCCTCACACGACTCAATTCAATTCAATTCTGCTTTATGGACTCACTGCTCACACGACTCACACGAGTCATAAATTTAATGTCATGTGAAAAATGTCGTTCTTATTTTTGACTTTTTTCAAAAAGGTTAGGCTACAGGGCAAACCCATCATATTTGTTTTAGGCTCAAGTTGTAGCTGACTAAATTGTCCAGAGGAATTTTTCTCAAATCTCGTTTCCAAAATATCAAGTGCCAAAATCAAAAATTCGGAAAAATAGTTTTTTTTTGCTCTCGTAAAAAATACGTGTCTTTTGAGCCTTTTTTAATATCATCATAATATCTTCACAACTCTCCAAGATATAAGGGGATCGCACTTTTTCGTGAAATCGGGGCCTACACTGGAGCGAACGAAAAGGCATTTCCAATGTCAAAATCTAGAAAGAAAAGAGTTACCTAGGTTGGTCCCGCCTGCTTAGTACTTAATGCTCAGCAGTCGGGCTTTTGGTTCTTTTTTATTACAGTTTTTTAGGTTCATGGACAGACAAAGAAATATCCTAGGAACAGTAATGGATACCCCAAAATCAGCGCTGAGGGATCACTTCCTCAGCACAACGCTGAGTCAGCTGCCTTTTGCGGCAACGTAGATACACCACAGGCTACATCTATGGTCCTGTTTTATTTATTCGTTTTGTCTGTTGTGTATTTAGTTTTCTTTCTGTTGTTGTGCATATTATGTTACTTATCTGCTTATTTTATTTCTGTGATGTATCTTGTTGGTATAATAAATGTCTTTCTTCTTCTTCTTCTTCTTTATTACACCCTTGGGGTACAGAATCTGAAAAAAAGGTCATTGTGTAGTAACCTCGTTTTAGTCCAATGCTTGGGCTGCAGAAAGCTAGCACATTGGTAAGAGACTTTAAACTAACAGGCGTTACAAATGGCGTGAAATGAGCCCCAATAGACACGGTAATAGGCCCTAAATGCGACTGGGAGTAGTAAAATTTTATTTATATTAGGTTGCAGCCTACACTGATTGACTACGCTATAACTCGGACCACAGTACGCGCATAGGCCAACGTTTTACTGCTGTTTATATAGGGCGGGTTTGTGTAGTTGTGAAATAGAGACTTGCAGATCTTATGTTGACGACAAGATACAGAGTGTTGATGGAGAACGTGTCGAGAAAGACGCTCCAAGTGGCTAATAATTAACATTATTGTATGTATGGTTTGGAAGTAAAATTGATACTGACATTTGACTTTACTTCTAATCTTTGGTTCTAACTAACCTTATCTTATTTTCTCTTGCCCCCTCTGCTTGCCTCCTCTCGTCTTGCCACACCTCTCCTTGCCTCGCCTCGTCTCTCTTTGCCTTGCCTTATCTTGTCTTGGCTTATCTTCTATTTGTTATTTATTTACATATACGAAACAGTATTTAATTATTACTAACACAGATGAATTCAATTAAAAAATAAAGAAAAAATCTCACTAATTATGAACGTATAGGTATCTTTTAAAAGTAAAATACTGGAGTTCAAAAATTCAAAATTATTTATTTAAAACAGTAGTAATAATGGTATGTGTCTAATACTCCTTTTAAGTTTACACCTGCAAGTGGCAAACTGCCAGTCCCTCTGGGATACAGGCGTGGGTTAACATGGTGGCTTAACTTCTTTTGTCAGGCAGATAATATACAATGTAAAGAAAAAAAAACTAGCCAAGTGCGAGTCGGACTCGCGCACGAAGTTCCGAAGCACGGGTTCCGTACCATTATCTATAGAACATTTGAATATTTCAATCGTCGCAAGCGAGCAAAAAAACGGCAAAAACATCACGTTTGTTGTATGGGAGCCCCCTTAAATATTTATTTTATTGTGTTTTTAGTATCTGTTCTTGTATATACATCGTCTGTGGTTCATAAAATACAGCCTGGTGACCGACGGACGGACGGACGGACGGAAAGCGGAGTCTTAGTAATAGGGTCCCTTACCCTTTGGGTACGGAACCCTGAAAAATACATACTTAGAAGAAACAAAAAGCTGTAATTAACCTTAACATTTCGTCTGTGCTATGTACGGTGATTGTGTAGGCATTGTATGCCATAGTAGTTTTGAAATTCACAAATAAAAGTAATACTTTTTTCGCCATAGGATAATTTTTACATTATGAAAACGAAACGTTTACGCAACGCTATTTTTATTACTTTACAAATTATAAAAAATAATAAAATCGGTAATTGAATGCTTACCTTCAAAAGAAAGTTGATAATTTGGACCATTCGTATTTATATCCGCAGAAGAACCCGAGTTACTGATATAGCTCGAAGAATTGCTCAGTTGAACTGGCAGTGGGCGGGGCACATAGCTCGAAGAACTGATGGCCGTTGGGACGAAAAAGTTCTGACCTGGCGACCGCGGACCGGACGACGCAGTGTGGGAAGGCCCCCCACCAGATGGTCTGACGACCTAGTAACGGTGGCGGGAAGTCGCTGGATGCGGGCGGCACGAGACCGGGAAGCTTGGAAAAACATGAGGGAGGCCTATGTTCTGCAGTGGGCGTCAAATGGCTCATGATGATGTATTTATTCCACTCGTTTTATGATTATGTTTTCAAAATGTGTGTTAATAGAGTGCAAAGCCGCTAAGTTCGATTTCGTCGTTGGCTGTTTATGTATTTTTTATGACACAGATTAGATTCAAACTCATGATAAAAGTTAATAGTCCTACAAACGGCTGGTATGGTAAGCTATCGAAAGCTGGCACGTGAATTGTATTCCTATTGCGGATGTACTGTTCCCGGCAATATTTCTAATATGCGCGCTTTAATTTGCCCGTCAATAATAATAATAACTTCGACACAACATAATCACTTGTCCTGGTCCCAAACTAGGATACCCTGTGCTGTGGTAACCAGGCAAGGACATCACAAACATGGATATAAATAACAATTTAATCATTCCTACCGCAATTTTGGTCCAAGAGGCTAAGTGAAAAAAATCCTATCACTCGCACCGCGTTCGTAACGCTTGTCCACGAGCAAGAGAGACAGATATACAACATTCAGTTTATCTACAGGGCTGCAAATTTCATGGTAGGTACAAGACGTAACTTTTCACTCCCCTGAAAAACAAAATCCCTATCCCTGGATAAACAAAACTGCTACTTATCTAGTAAGTAGATACTGTCAGATAGTGTTAGCGCGAGCTAGGCTAAGTTGATGTTTCATTACACCTTTATTCCAAATTAAGTGCCAAAAATGAGAAAATATATTTTATTAAACTAGATGCACAACCAATTACAAATAAACATATCATGCATAATAATAAACAAGTACTATAGCTAGTGTCTTAATAATTTTCATAATATAAAGTTACTATAACGCAAATTACAGATTATTTGACATAAGATGTGCTGTAATTTTTTTGTCCAGTAACAATGTCGAGAATCGAACTGCCCGTCTAAAATGCTACTGAATTTATTATAGAGGTTACACATACGTAGAATCGGTGAGTTTCGTTCCATCACAGTTTTTCGATACAGAGCTGATTGTGTATTAGGAATTACTTTACGGGGGTATGAGCAATGAACTTCGAGCATAAATTTACTAAGAAGTTGTAGGAAGTCAAAATAATTTCTTACAATATTGTATAAAAAACATTAATCTGGACTATCACTGCGTTTATCTAAACTTGTCGTTTTATCAATCTGTCTTTGTAGCTTCGCAATTTTTTGGCTTCACCTTGGGCAAATGCCGTGTGATGTGTGTGCCACATGAATCGTTTTTCATGTGGCACATGGGTATGGCGATTCGACTGATTTTACATTCTATATCTATCTTTTACTCTCATTCTGAAAAAAGTAGTATTAAATCTCGAAGGGGTATGTCCTTATCTATATTGTACCTTTTTAACCCTTTTTTGTGGCATTCGAGAAAGAGGAGATAGCCAAATTGATCTTTCCCAAGACTACATTTATATCAAGTGCGACAAACTGCCGTACTCACAGTCGTCAATTAAACTTAATGTTCATTAAGTGTCGTGCTATCCCTTTCATATGTCATTGAAATGAAAGAGATGACATGATACTTAATTGACATTAAATCTTAATTGACGACTCTGAGTACGGCAGAAAGACTACAAACCTACTATTTAATCTCACTGAAATGTAGGAAGATGGGTTACCCATCCTCTCAGCGTGTCTAGTACGCACTGACTTGCTATTACCTGTGCCATTAAAGTAACGATTCAAGGCTAGCCGCTAAGTATCGTGTCTTCTCGCTCTAGTCACATCGCGAAGAGCAAGAGGACGTCATGTTTGTCGGTACAGCTCAAGTGGTTTTGATTCGCAGTACCACTGCATGTCATCCTGTTCTTGATTAAGGGCTAAAAGAAACCAACTTATCGTGTACACTTTAAAAATTGTGTATCATCGTCGGTCCACCGCTGCTTACAGCGGCAGCGACAATTTATTATTAGGGACACTTGTAGCTTACATACAAAATGGACAGATAATGAGTATAGCTGTAAGCTAAAAATAAGTTTCCGCATATAATAAGTATATAAAATAACTTTAAACTACGCTACAGCACCGGTAACGCGTCCTTAAATGCTTATAAATTAGAAAAAGAAGTAGGTAAGTAAGTTATTGTTTCTGTAATTGTTTTCTGGTGTGTACAATAAAGAATATTCTTATCTCATCTTAAGTTACGTTACGATTATAAACTTACGTTTATAATCACAACTGCTTACGGTCTATTACTTACGGGTAAATATGAAATCATATGTACTTTTTTAAATTGTTTTAATGGCGCGAATCCTACTCGCGCTTCATTTTCTTTTTCTTGTCTGCACGAGTAGTACGACGGCACGAGTCACGTGTTTTGTCGCGCTAAAACGTCAGAATTTGACAATTAATGTACTGAAAAGTCGCGACTTTTGACATGTAAAACGCGTGACTAACATTGTTGTATTACCTATGCTGGTTTCTACAGCACAGGGTAACTCAGTTTGAAACTGGAATAAGGCATTCTGTTGTGTGGAAAGACACGTCCGTGCTAGGCAATCTGATAATATGCGATACGCAAGCTATCGAGCCTCTATGCACGTTCGGCCCCAGATTTACAGCGGGAAGCGACTGTAAAACATTTTGACATTTACACTCAAGTCGTTACAGTCGCTTGCTACAATAATGTGCCAATTTTGATCGTGTGAGGTAGGGCCATATAGTACGACCATAGACAGAAAGTCCGATCCTTTTCATGAGGCTTATTTTTGAGTTGCAATATGCCTACCAATCGCTCGTAGCCCCGGCTGCCTGAGTGATCTTAAAACGATCACGAAGGTTAAGCAACACAGGGCGCATTCAGTGCATGGATGAGTCGCCGTCTATGCCTAACGCTAGTGGCATTTTTCCGAGCGGTTCCGTGCTTCGCAAGGCACGTTAAGCTGTTGGTGCCGGCTGCCGTCGATAGATGGCAGTCTTTAAGCCAAGTCAGAGGCCTTAGGGCGGCTTGACAACTTCTGACAGTAGACGAGCCACTAGTCTACAAGCCTCCACCAATCTGGACTTGGCCCCCGTGGTGGAGTATGGCCTATACCTTCCTCAGGGAAGAGACCCGTGCCCCTCGGTGGGGACATAATGGGTTGATGATGATATGCCTACTACTGTCATCATTATAATCGTGACGAAGAAACGACGACTCCGATAAATAATAGAGACATGATGTACCAAAATTTACCGCTTAAGAAAATAATTAAATCTAATTTAATTTATTAACTTGTACCAGTAACATACATGCATCCCAAGATCGGAACAAGCTTCGCAGATTGAGCGATTCGTCATCATTATCGTATTTAAGAGTTAGAGACTCTTGACGAAGCAGCATTCTCCATGTAACTCCGGTCACAGGCCAGTCCCTTCACAGCCTGATCAAAGTGGCTGACCCAAGCGGAGATCGCGGGACGACCTCACGTCCTTTCTACTGGGTTGGCAGAAGGTGGCCACGAATAGGGGGGAATGGAGAACTACAGGGGAGGGCTTTGCCCAGCGGTAGGACCGTGGGACAGAATCGCGGCTACATAAAAATATCTCTCTTTTAGTCTCACCTTGGCCAGTAGGTGCTTCTGGAGACACTGTTTAGCGGCGTCAAGATTAAAGAGAAAGTTTTTATTTATTTATGTAAGTAGTTATAAATATTTTATATAGAATACAAACTCAACTCTTAAAAAAGCGCCATTCCGATAATACGTCAACTAGAGAATTTAATTTGCAACCACTTTTGTTCCACGAGTTTTGAAATTACATTTTTTTTATATATATTTTTTTATTTTTTTCGGTTTTTACGCTTTGCAGTGGCGCTGTTTGATACTTAATGTTTAATCCTTAATAATGCAATGGCTTTACAGTCACCATTGAACCTTATCAACTTAAAATAAAGTCCAAAACCAATGAAAAATTCATACTACTCATGCGCGATTATGGGAGCCATAGCTATGTGGTAAATAGAATGGACATTCTTCGATGTATGACTACGATTTACAGGGGGCTTCAACATTGCTAGACCACATAAAGCTTTTATGAGTATTTGATCATTTTCATATTTATTTTTAACTCTTTAAAGTTGTAAAACACAAACTCTAAATCGGGTGTTTCAAGAATGGCACATTTCTGAGGTAATCCGGTGCAACAAGGTGGAGCCTTTGACAAGAATACGATGGCATTATAAGAATTACTTTAATTCCTTGTCCCAAACCAACAAGACGAGACGAGTAAATGACGAGAATAGACAAGATTGGCAGGGGACGGGCGAGGTTGGCGTGAGGGTGAAGAGGCCTATGGCCTACAGTGGGCGTTCTTCATGGGCTGTATACGTAGATAGATAAAATCCAACAAGAGAATGATACATTCTACGATTCTGAAGTAACCTATATATTTTACAATAGATTTAACGCCCGTTTTCTTAGGCTCCGTACACAAAACTGCGAATCGGCGCGATGCGAATTCGCAGAAAACTGCGACACAAATCGCTGCGATGCGATTTCGACGACCATCAACGTGAAAGTATTTTATAAACTAGGTCTTGGCGTGGATCGTTAAAGAATATACGTTTATGTTTATGTTTATTGCTAAGAAGATATAGGAAACAGAAACAAAGAAAGATTTTGGATTCATCCATTTATTACGCCGATGCGAATCTATTCGAGAGTTCTTGCGTTGCGTCGCGCGAGCTCGCACATTTTTAAGATGCGACGTCGCATTGCAGTTTTGTGTACGGGCCCTTAGTCAGCCGAGGCTCAACTATTAGTTATCAGCGATTGCATTAAGTTATGCAAGTCCATGAGACAGATTACCATCTGAATGTGGGCGCCCCGACAGCCTCACCGGCGCCTGCGTCTCATGTGGTAATAGTCTGTCACTGCCTATTCAATTGAATACTATTTACTTACTGCCTTAAATTACTACAAAGTGGCTAAAGTACTTTATACTAGATTCTTCGACATCTGAATTTATCCTTTGAAATGTATTGCAGCGCAATGCTTTTAAGTGTTAAGTAGCAGTAGGGCGCTGTCAGCGGCTGATGTAGTTACATTTTTGTGGTAAAGTGGCTCGAATTGTAGCTGTATATTGTGCACGCATGTGAAGGATGGTGTGTGCTGTTGACAGTACTTTAGTTGCAAAGTTGCCCTTAACTAACTGAATAGAGGTTCATGTGAACGTAAAGCATCCTTTCACTCATTAACTCTAAAAATAGTGCGCTACCTAAGAGTAAAGAGTAAATTTTTACTAAGTATTATGTTTCATATTTGTACAAAAGCGCGTGCAGTATCTTCTTCACTGTCCCCAACGGCCACAGACAAAAAGCCTTAGAAACTAAGCCTAAACATTTTTTTATTTTATTTTTTGTATGTTACTGTATATACTTACGTCCCAGTGCAGGGCACAGGCCTTCTCTCAGAGAGAGAGAGTTTGGGCTTAATTACCACGCGTGCCTACCGCGGCTGGCAATTTCAAGTATTACGGTACGTGAATACCTCAGACAGTTGTTAGATTAAAATTGATCAAATATGGAAATAATTAAGCTCCACCACCAAATATGTTCGAAGTATTGCAAAGCGATTATTTATTTAAAGTAGAGAAATTCATGGTCGACAATGTGGAAAGACACAAAAAGACATATTTTCAGCCAGCCATTTAGTTGGGAATCCGCATCTGGAGTGGGCGTGCCGCGGCAGCGGAGCATCCATCATGCGACTGTTGGGCAATTGTCGCGGCATCACTGCAGCTCCTGCGCAGCGCGGCGACATCGTCGCTAATCGATATCTGTTGAGAGCTGCTACTACACGTTTTGATAAAAGTGTCTCGCGATCGTTAGAAGTAGGTAATTGTTTTTTTGACAAATCAGAATAATTCTAAAAAAATAATAATTCTAATTCTTTTTGTTGCACTAACCCGTGCTGAGGACAATATTAAAAACCTATTTAGAGTGCAAGTGATGTAAATGGCTTCGGCCAGATGTCGCTGCCTGTACGTAATACAGAGAAGTTTGTAATTAGACTCGAAATTTCACTGGTGCCGGCACTTACCCATTAACTCAGTTGGGAGAGCTTTGGCACGGTTAGCCAGAGGTCGCGCGTTCAAGTCCCGGCATGGGTGGAATTTTTAGCCTCTAAATAAATTCTAATTCTATTTTTTTATTCCAGAACCATGAATTCTTGTCTACAATGAAGAATATTATTATCTTCGCATTGATCAGTAATACAACTCGCGTTTTGATACTTAAAGATTCATTTATTTTAGATGTGTTCGAACTTATGGATCCTTTTTGAACATGGAGATGTTCCTGTAAACCTGTAATTATATGTATAAGTATCATAAAAAACATCAACCTTTAGATCTATGCAGAGCAAAATGTGCTGTGGACTGTAGATCTTCTTAAGTGGCCTTTAAATTGAATTTTCATTGAATAATGTTAGTTAAGTACTACTTAAGCCACATTTAAGAAGTCGATATTTGTGTTAGTTGTAGGAATTCCCCCGTTTTGTAAACAGCAGTCCAATAGGCAACATGGCTATTCAAATAAGATAGGCATTTATACAAGTGCCACTTTTTTAAACATGTACCACTTTCTACAATGCATTGCACAAAAAAAAACAAAATAAATAAAAGATGTTGCGAGTGATAAGTCGGCGCAATCCTGCACCAACTGTACTCTGGATTTATATCAATCAATCAATCAGCCCTTAATCATCCACTGCTGGATATGGGGTACTGCTGGATGGAAAAAATTGTGACACTTGCAGCTCTATGCAGATTCCTTCACGTTTACTACTCGGAGGTTATGTTCTATTCATTTCGCCAAACAAATCGAAAGCGGGGTCGGCCAGCACCGGACAATCCCGCAATCTTCGCGCAATAAACATTCTGTCAAGAGTTTCAATGGGATCCATCAAGTCTATGTAAATAGCATCATTGAATAGGTACAAAGACAAACAAGTAGGGAGGTATCTGGGTTTGTAGTTTTTGAAGTAGGTATTTTTATTAAATTACTTATTACCGTTTGCTTTACGAGGACTACGGCGAGATGTTTCGGAAACTTCCCGCCGTTTATAGTCCGCACAAATCTTTATGGCGGTAACGTGAACATAGTCACAGATCGTTTGCGCATCGCTTACTGTCTTTAAAGTGTATGTGTGAGTAATTGACTACTTAAGTAATTAACTAATAGTTATTTACTACGCATCACACTACGTCAATTACTCACACATACACCGTAAAGACAGTAGGTAAGCGATGCGCAAACGATCTGTGACTATGTTCACTTTACCGCCAAAAAGATCTCTGAAAACAGTAGATTTTTTAGATGTGTACCTATCAGTAGCCAAATCCGAGTATATTATATTTATATCTGCTCTCTTTCAGTTTGAGAACCAGCGGCAAACCTTTACTTTGGCTTCGTGTTGAGGAAGGCCCATTTTTGGCAAGTTTGTATCCTTATGCTAAAAGATGTTCGGAGGTTTACTACGTACTGTTTTTTTTTGCTATTTATATTCCGTGTACGTTCCCCTGTAGGATCGTGACAAGGAAAGCACAAGAAATGCTAGAAAAGAGATAGCTCAAATATTTTTCCTATATTTTTTTAAATATGTTCTTATCGTAGGAACAAAAAACCGAGTCGAACTCGCGCACGAAGAGTTCCGTACCATTATCTGTATGACATTTAAATATTTCAAGCGTCTGCTTTGCAGTTGTTAATATTGAGCAAAAAACGGCAAAAAAAATTACGTTTGTTTTATGGGAGCCCCACTTAAATATTTATTTTATTCTGTTTTTAGTATTTTTATTATAGCAGCAAAAGAAATACATCATAAATGTGAAAATTACAACTGGTAAGACAGACGGACGGAACCCTAAAAAAACGACAGTCCAAAACCAGATATAGACTAGAATACAAGATATGTCACCGCCATCAAGTCAAACATCGTTATCTCGACCCCACCCGAAAGGACCTAAAAATAGTTTTGCAAATTCGCCATATAAGGCGATGGCATCTCTCGACTCTATCGGCGCAGACGCACGTCGACCCACACGTGGTAGGGCGTTGCGTCACAGATTTGCTGTCTGGTGGTCTATGACGCATGCCGGAGTAGCTGTTTGGGTGTGTCTGAAGCAGTGTTGAAAACTCTGGCGACTATATAAAGGGTTACCTCGAAAATGAGCCATTCCTGTAACACGGCAACTAGAGTTTGTCATACAAATCACCCCCAGTACATACCGCATACAAGGCAAGCGACCCGCACCACGCATAGGCTCAATAGCTTCTATATGAAACGAAGCTTAGATATGCTTCTTCAGTCGTGATCTGTGGTTTGTCGTCATCATCATCATCAGCCCACATCTGCCTACTGTTGGGTGAAGGCCTTTTCCCCATCCCGCCATCTTTTGCAGTCTCGCCATTCGCATCTACGGATCAAGATTCCATGGATTTTACGGATTCTAGAGTTTTATGTGATTTTATATGCGCCGTTTTATTGAATTTGTAGGACAATTTATTTACTGAAAGTTGCGACGTTGCGACGTTTTATTGAATTATTTTCCTACAGAGAATGATGTTCATCCTATCTAATACATATGGTTTTAAGCATTTTCTATCAAAGCTACGACTGAAGAGAAAAAACGCAAATTCAACAACGAATTTTCATAAGTCACGGAACAAAAAATGCTCTAAATGACAAACTCTAACCTAAGGAATTGTGCATTTTAGAAATAACACTATTCACATTAAGAAATTATGAAAAAAGATCAGGAGAAAGTACAAGTTATCTTCAGACTCTCACAACCCGCCATACCACCAGTGTGGCTGCTAGCAGTAGTTGACTCATTAGCGCAGTCAGTCATCACAGGGTAGTCTGCAGTTGACTGTTTTGTCTTCTGTGCTACACACGAGCACAGAAGACAAAACAGCGCCCTGACGTTTGCGATAGCAATAAGTTTCGAATTTGACAGTAAGACGATTGGTTTCGTTCAGGATTTGGTGCGCGTAATATAGGAGAAGGGTCAGGTAGTCTTCGGCTTGCCTTTAAATGCTGACAACGGCGAGTGGACACTGGCATAGTGGAGACTGTTAAAGTGGACATTTGTATAGTGGACACAGCCAGAGTGGAGGCTGGTAAAGTGGATAACGACAAAGTGGATCTCGGTAAGATGGACACCGGTAGAGGCTGCAGAACCTACCGGCTTCCCGGTGACTCTCGAGTGGAAATTCCTATACATAGTTAGGTTTTGATTTTTAAATGTGCCAGTGTAATAAAAGCACACAAATCGAGGTTTGATCGTGCTAATTAAAAAGCTCTTCTGAACTAATTATAAAAATACTAAAGCCTTGGGAGCAGTTTCTACAAAAAAAGCTTCTTATATTTTGTTTTACTCAGATTTGAGCGGCTGGGTAAGGATGGTCGACGATAGAGAGAAGTGTCGTGCCTTGGGGAGGCCCATGTCTAGCAGTGGACGAATATAGGTGGATGGATAAATTTATTGATTCAAAACATATTGGTAAAACATTATATAAGTCAACTCTATGCCTTTGCAATATACACGGTATAAACTACAAAGCATAGGTTGAGTAACTGTCGTTTCTAGCTACTGCACCTTGTATAAAGCTAAATAACTGTTGTTGTCATGTTTTCAACTCAAGCACAAAGTGTGCTTATATTTTTAAGTCCAGTTCCTATAATCCTTATCAGCTGGCGCCAATAACTGCAAATATTGGCACTATTATATAAACAGGGTGGCAATTGGGTATTTGACAAAATATCAAATGAGTTACTTTTAAAACGGAATTTTCTATGAAAATACTTGCTTATGACGTCATATTCAGAGCACTCTTTTTATGTTTAATCTATTTAAAAATTGTAATAACTAGTAATTGACAAAAAGAGATACACTTTCCGAGATATTTTGTAATTTTTGTTTTAATCGAGCATATGAAATAATTTATTGTTGATCGTGTCAAATACCGTATTTGATGTGACGGAAAATTTCTGGATTTCATATTCTATAACTGACTGCGGTAAGTCCACATTCACGATATCTGAATGTGGATTTTGGAAGGTGAACCTTTACATTCACGATAACTGTGAGGTTAAGTGATACTGAAATTAATTTTGAGCTCAGTTTTTGAGGAGCCTTTGTAGAGACAATTTTAATATAATCAATTACCTACTAACTTGGGCTGGTAAAATACTCAAATCAAAAACTGAGGAGTGGCAAACGTTTCTGTCTACCCCTCCCGGATACAGGCGTGAGTTTATATATCTGGGTAAGTATGTAGGTATGCATGTAATAATTCAGGTACCTCCCCTCGCAGCCCTTAAATTGCCACCCTGTATATTTATCAACATGACAAATGACTCAAGCCATTTGTTTACTCTAGGCGATAAATTTAAACGATCGACAAAGTTTTTTTAAACTATGACGTGCCAAAGTTATCTAACTTACGTCACAAACTTGCCTTTTTTGCAGCTACTCCTGAGAACCAGTTTGCTTTGATCTCCCTCCCATATGTGTACGTGAGCAATTTTCAACTGGTTGGTTTATTGTCAAGGGATCAAGGTAAAATGGGCAGTGCGGTACGGTAAGTAAATAATTAAGTCACAGGATGTCGCTTGATGACGTTTTGAGTTAAACTCTGGGAATGGTAACTGACTGAGGTGTTGAGACAAAGAGCTTATTATTAGACCTTGTATTACCTTGTCAATAGAATTTGTTTTTCAGTAGTGTTATTGGCTTAATGCTTTTTTCGAGCCGTTTAAAACGAAGCCGATTTCATCAAAATCGATTTCTGTCACTGCTTTATTCTATAGACTCATTTGAACCTTAGATCTGAACATTATAAAAATACTCAGTAATCCCAACTGTTAAAGTAAAGTTTAAGCAACATTGTTACTATTTTTAAGCCGACTTAATCATTCGATGTATGGCTTATAAAATAAATAAGTTTAAAAAAATCATAAGTTTCGCTGTCATCCAATAAACGTTCACGTCGTCACGGCGCACAGAATGAACCAATCACAGAGTGATTTACTCTACAAGATGTGTTATCTTGCGCTCATTTCATTGGTACAGACTAATCGAGACGACAGGAGCCGTTTTTTAGAGTGAATTTTGTAGGAACAAATATGGTTTTTTTATTCGTAGGTTAGAGGCGAAAAAATGTGCGAATAACTCTCTAGTACACTCGACATGAACCTTTACATTTTTGTTGTAGTCAACTTTAAAGTACGAGATAGGTACACAAGAGAACGCGATTTTTTTATTCTATAGATAGTTTCGTTCTCATTTATAACAAAACGATAAGCACCTCTAAAACGCCTAAATAATCTTTGGTTACGGGTTTTTCTTTACCACAGACTATGTAAACTGGCTGTAAGGAGTGGTTTAAGAAATTGTGTTTTTATAAATAAGACCGGTAATATTTCGTAGCTATTAAGAATTAAATGTAATTAAATATTTTATTAGAAAACCTGAGTGTCTGAGGTGTACATCTCACATACCTCCATCCTTGAAATATAGCCAATCCATGGTGGGCACCCTGTCGATTATGCCCATATTCTCTCTCTCTTTAAGAGAAAGTTTTTGCTCTACAACGGGACGTATCTGGGTTATCTCTAAAATACGCAATTCTTGGACACTCCAAAAAAAGTCTATGTATTATAATTGTTTTGTAAGATTTTTTTTCTTAGACTTATATTTTTCTAAATAAGTACTATGATTTTAACATACTTTCATTGAATTTGTTGAATCCACCACCGCCTCCTGTAAATTATTGTCCTACATAGATTGTCCCCTGTATTTAATACTTATGAAGAAGAAGAAGAAGAAAGACATTTATTATACTAACAAGATACATCACAGAAACAAAATAAGCAGATAAGCATATGGCATCATATCTTTCAAAAAGCGCCACTGCATAACAGGAAATCTACAAAAATCTAAAAAGTTTTATTGAAAACAAAAAGATAAATTTAACGGAAAGTTTTCAAAGGTGGAACATATATATGTTCTAGCGTATAGCATTATAACACATATGGCATTATATCTTTCAAACAGCGCCGCTGCAAAACAAGAAATCTACAAAAATCTAAAAAGTTTTTTTGAAAACAAAAAGATAAATTTAACGAAAAGTTTTCAAAGGTGAAACATATATATGTTCTAGTATATGGTATTATAACACATATGGCATTATATCTTTCAAAGAGCGCCGCTGCAAAACAGGAAATCTACAAAAATCTAAAAAGTTTTATTGAAAACAAAAAGATAAATTTAACGAAAAGTTTTCAAAGGTGGAACATATATATGTTCTAGCGTATTGTATTACAACACATATGGCATTATATCTTCCAAACAGCGCCGCTGCAAAACAGGAAATCTACAAAAATCTAAAAAGTTTTATTGAAAACAAAAAGATAAATTTAACATAAAGTTTTCAAAGGTGGAACATATATATGTTCTAGCGTATGGTATTATAACACATATGGCATTATATCTTTCAAACAGCGCCGCTGCAAAACAGGAAATCTACAAAAATATAAAAAGTTTTATTGAAAAGAAAAAAGATAAATTTAACGAAAAGTTTTCAAAGGTGGAACATACATATGTTGCGAATGTTTGAGCCTGTGAATGCACGTTCTGTAGATTCCAAAAATGTGACGTAGTAATTTATTTCAATATCCTCCGAAATATCCTAAGCATCCGAATAGTGTCCGTTTCCGTGTTGAATCCGGACAACATAGTGTTTTTATAAGGGTCCGCTTTTTTCTTCTGTGGTATAGAACCCTTAAAACCAACATTGTTTGTGTATTCCGTTTTGTCTCTCTGGAATGCTTATTGTGTGCTTTGAAACTTAGCGCTTATTCATCGCATTGTGACTTTTTTTTGCGTAACGGTATACCCTAATTTTCATTTGGCAATGTTACGTGGTAAATATTTAGCTTTTGAAACAAATCAATTTGGTCCTTGCGTATCGGAAATAAGGCCTAAACTGCAATATAATTTCGTTCATATTACGAACAACCACTCTGTATCTCATTGGTACTATATTTAGCCTCTAAAGGGACATAATGATAATTTGGAAGTGATATTTAAATTAAGCTTAATACAGTTACAATCTTTAAGAAATTCCAGAGATGATTTTTACATTACTTGTCCTTATATCTGAGATGCTTGTTTTGGAATGTGATTTTAAAACGCTAAAAGTGATTTTAAAAAGAATAAAAGTGTTAAGCATCTTACTTTAAGGCAGATATAAAAATAACACACATGTTCCCCACAACTGTGTTGAAAGGTCACTGCAGAAACAATATCCCACTGGTTAATGGCACGTGCACACTTAAATCAATGGGGAACTTGCGTTAACGTCGAACGTCAAACTTCGATTGAAGTGGCATTGCTTTTATACTGATATAGAAAAACTTCTCCTTCAACTTACAGCCACCCAATACTGAGTTTTGGTCTCTTCTAATGCACACCATTTAATTCGGTCTTGGGCTATTCGCATCCAGTCTTTTCCTGCCACTTTGACCAGATCGTCAGTCCATCTCATTGGTTGCCTGCCCACACTTCTGCGCCCATCTCTAGGTCTCCAGACTAGCACTTTTACCACAGTACCTATAATGAACACCAGCAGGCAATGTTGGCCGTCCGCTGGATTTAACTACCTACGCTTGTTCGATCGGAATAGGAGCGACAGGGTTGCCGCGCTTGTGTTTCGAATTTGATACTGCCACATTGTCGTCTTATTGTCGTCTGATGTACCAGGTCTTTCGAGAGTTGTAGGTAGTTATTTATATTATGTGCTTGTTTAGTATGAAGTCTAATAAGTTAATACGAAATAATATGTATATTTTCTACTCACAATGTAACAGAAATACGAAGTTCGTTATACATTCTCATAGAAAAATTGCAGAAAAAAAAAAATACTCTGGTCTTGATACTGTCGAGCTTAGACATCCGTACACCGAGCAATATAGTCGATGTACTTTCAACATGTTCATCTAGCTAGCCGATCCGACGCGACGCGTCGCCCTCTGCACTCACGCGCGGTGAACACCGGACTGCGGCGTGCCTGAATATCACCGAGATCTCGCGTTCGTTGTTCTATATATTATATAGGCGCGTTTCGGATGTTAGTAGGAAGATTGGTAGCTGATTCTTATTTAAACTGTGCCTTTAAGCCCCATCTTTTGTTTTGTCTACGGCATATATGGCCTGCCCACTTCCACTTCTTACAGACAATCACCTTAGCTATGTGTTGGTCACTTTCGTTCTTCTTCGGATTTCGATGATTCTGATCCGATCACGGGGTGAAATAGAAAAAATTAAGAAGAATAAAAAGATAAAACAATAAAATTTTTTTTTCGTGGTTTTCAGGGTTCCAAGCAATGCGAAAAATCAAGTTAGTTTAATGATAAAAAACATCCTAGATTTCGTTTTTTCTCGAAATAATACATGGACGCCACATAGACAGATAAGTCTATTATTAGCCGACATCCGAAAAGGTGGAGGTTCTCAGTACGTCGAAATCTTTATTTTTTTATTTTCTATGTATGCTCTCCCGATTACTTGAAAACACAGGGCGTTTGGAATATTATTTTCTTTTGTTTAAAAGGTAAACTTCCAAGATGGCTGTTTTCGAGTAATCGGGGAACATACATAGAACATAAAAAATAAAGATTCCGACGTACCTACTGAGAACCTCCTCCTTTTCGGAAGTCGGTTAAAATTAGACTTCTCTCTCCATGTGGTTTCAATGTATTATTGCTTCGAAACGGACTTAGTAAACTTATTGTGTCAAATGAAATACAACACTCTGATAACACCGTAGAACATTCTGATAGCACCCTGTGTTACTAAAGAGTGATGGATGACATATTTAAATTAACCTTTTGCCTGTATGAAACTAACTTAAACAAGACACAGGGTACAACAGAATAAATCCGGAAACGGGAGGTTCGAGTACAAACAACTTTCACTAAAAAACATCAAAATCGCGAAAAACTTCATCTGATCTAAACCTAAATTTGGATCTCGTAGGTGTGACTTTAGAAGTGTGACTTTATTGGCTGGTATTAACAAGTAGCAACTTCCACTTTTCGGGTATAAATATGAGGATTTGGTTACACCCTGTAAACCATTTGGATCTCGTAGGTGTGACTTTAGTCGGTGACTTTTGTGGCTGGTGTTAACGAGTAGCAACTTCCATTTTTCGGCTTACATAAGATGAGGATTTGGTTACACCCTGCATAACATTATTGTCCACACAATACAATCACTGGTCCTAGTTAACCAGGCGAAGACATCCATCACAAACATGGAAAAATACACGAATTGAGGCCATTTTCACAAACCAGACGCCTCTAGCGGGAATCGAACCCACGACTTCTGTCATGGTAGTCAAGTGTGTTACCGCTAAACTAACGAGGCAGTCGACTTCAGTATTTTTTTATGACTCCCGGTCGTGATGTTTAAACATATTTAAGCATTCAACGGGTCTAATAGCGATTGCCTATCAGTTAAACTTACTTTAAATTAAATAAACTCACGCCTGTATCCCGGAGGGGTAGGCAGAGACCAGAATTAGCCCTTGCCACGATCCTGACAAACCTCTTTCTCTTTGCCAACATAAACTCAATTACTCTCATTCCCGACGTTTCAGCAACGTTACAGTTGCCAATAAACAACCGCGATTAATAACGTTAAACGCTCTAAACTTTAGCTCTAGAGGCAATTCAAATGACCCACGAGCTGTAGACAAAGCGTCGGCGTTGTTTCCACAACATTTTAAACGAAGATATGTGACACCGGTATTGCATAGACATCCCGTCGTTCAAGTTTCAGCCTCATCTAATATTACTTTGTTTTAGTGCCGGTAAAACGAGAGGCAAGTGAGCCGAGATTATGTGAATATTGTGCTGAGCGATGGCTGAGCGGACGTGCAAATGTACAGAAAAAGCTTGCGTTAATGTTGCAGCTTCATGTGTTGTCTTTTGTTTGTAAGGATTTAAAATTGTCTAGTGCCACTGCTTGAGGTTTGATTTATTGACTGGTTTAGACAAGGCGCCGCAACTCCGTACACTCTGTAAGTCATCATCATCGTCATCATCAGCCATTTGACGCCCGCTGCAGGACATAGGCCTCCTTCGTGGTTTTCATAACCATGAGAGGTTTTGCCATAATCGCCACGCTCGGCAAGCGGGTTGGCGATCGCAGTATGCTGTTGGAATCTCAGGAAGACGCTGCTGTCATCTGTAAGTCAACTAAACAGTAACGGTCTTATTTGTAAAAATACGATTCCTCTAAAACCAATCTAAAGTACTGTTTATTCTGTGGATACATCTTTTCCTTGTAAAATCTCCACCACAGACTATTTTAATCGGAGTTTTTCGAGCGTTTTAAGGAGTCGAGTTTTTATGAACAAGTCCGTAGCTCTGCAAACCGCTATTGTTATAAAAAATGGTTTCACATAAGACGTACTGTGTCACTTCTCCAATTCAATTCCATTCAATTACAACGTACGATGAGTCTTAAAACTATTAAAGATTTAAGACTCGTCATACTTTACTGCCTCGTTGATTGCCTGGTTGGTCTAGCGATTAACAGGCTTGACTACCGAAACAGATGTCGTGGGTTCGATTTCTACTGGAGGCCGTACTTGATTTGTACAGACAACCCCAGTCTGGGTGTTTTTCTATGTTTGTGATGACCTTGCCTGGTTAAACGTAGCACAGGGCATCCCAGTTTGGGACCAGGACAAGATCGAAAACGCAGTAATTTTTTTATTGTTTCTTGTATATCATGTACTTAGACTATTAGAAATGAGGTCCTTGAGAAGTACTCGTATGTCTGGTGTTACTTTGAATGCCTGTCATATATATAAATAGCTATCACAATTGATATAGGCCGGTATGGGACCCAGAAACTTTTGCATGTGAAGCCAGCGTTCTGTGCTTTCAAGATAATAATAATATGCTTGTCTTTTGTTTATGGTAATTAGTTTCCAGTTTAGTTAATAACTGTTAGTTTTGCCTGTGACTCAAAATATTTCAAATAAATTGTTCTAGGAAAATCCTCATGTTTACTCTAATTACTTCACTTTTTGTTTTGTTTCGATAATTTCTTTTCTAATGAATCATTGTCTGCGAAGAGTTTTAGTTTGCTGTGAAATATCGATGTTCCACAAACCGGTCATGATCAAATTCTAGTTCCGGAATCACTATTCAAGACTCTCTGTAAAATGATCCTTAGTACTACATGTCATAAGGTTGACTGTCTACTAATCGTAGAGCAGCGTTGCTAAATTGCCGTCTGTGTAAAACCGAAAAAATATTTCACATAACAATGATCTAGTACAATTGACAGTACATTTTTGTTACAATGTCGTCCTTAAAGTAACTGATTGGAGTGAATGTATGTAAAGGTAGACGAGCGTAGGTAGTGGAGCGATGATCTTCGCAGGGCGGCTGGCAAGAGCTGGATGAGAATAGCCGAGGACCGTGCTCAGTGGCGTGCAATAGGAGAGGCCTATGTCCAGCAGTGGACAAGCATAGGCTGATGATGATGATGATGAGACAAACCACCGGTGTCTGAATTGAGAATTTTACAAAGTAAGTACTAGTTTATCAGTCTGTTTCTCTTGATTTATAAATAAAGAACGAGTCGGAACGATACTTAAGTATCAATTTTCTAAGTGAAATTCACAAATCAGGAACCGGCGGAAAGACAATGTTTTACTGTTAGATTAGGGTAAACAAAATCAAAGAATTTTTTTGTGTGAACGGGGATTTTATTTGATTGAAAATAATTTCTTTAATCAAACATTTCCTGCCTTGTTGGTTTAGCGGTAGGTAAAAAGCTTGATTCCCAATATAGGGGTCGCGCGGGTTTGATTTCCGCTGTACAAATTGCTCCAGTCTGGGTGTTTTACCACCATTGTCCATATCAGGTTCCATAACAAAGGTAATCTTAGTTTGAGACCAGACATGTGCTTGTATTATGCGGATGTTATTTATATTTTAATTTAAATCATTTCACGACCGAGATGAAAATAATGTAATCTGACGCCAAATCCCAAAATGGTGAAGTGAAGACACCCACTTACCCATAGTTAACCTTACGACCTATGACTTTCGCAAAAAGATATTCAAATCACTATCAACTCTTAACACTTTAATCTGTTAATAACTTCCTTTTGGCGAATAAATATTTCATTAATTTGGTTATTTGCTCCTATAAACATCTGTTGTGACTCATCACTCTCTACTTCAAAGCTGCGACAATTTGGTGAACACTGATTTGCATACAAATTTATAGAAAAGCTGTAATAACCAGTCGTACCATCGGTCGAGAACTCTAAGGTGTCGTAAAAGTGGTTTCTAAAATTCACGAGGTTATTTTTGTAGTGGTTTTAGGTCCAAACACTTGTGCTGTGTAACCTCGCCTGGACTTTTGTATAATTGGCTCAGGTGTTTTGCGGCTAGACAGACAAACGGGCGAGAAATAAGAGACAGAAGAGGTGATCAAAACTAGAGGCAAGGTTTTGGTTAATCTATCTATACTATATGTATACAGCCCATGAAAGATGCCCACTGTTGGGCATAGGCCTCTTCACTCACCTTCACGCCAACCTCACCGGTCCCCTGCTAGTCTAGTCGATTGTCCTCCTACCGCCTTAATAATGTCATCAAGCTTGAAAAATTGTCTGCGTAGTTAGCAGACAATTTTTTACAACTGTGTCAGTATACAGGGCGTCCCAAAGTTATGGGACATGAAGGGAAAGTACCTTAAATATCTTAGATAGGGTATTTTGCTGAAAGAATACTTTATGTTATTTTTAAAAGTTAGTAATTCTGCATTCAAAGATTTTATAAAAATTACTTGCTTCGTCTGGAAATCGCACCGACTTAAATGTAAAAAAACACCCCTACTTTTATGATACCAATGGAAAGAATGGCCAAAAACTAATAACTCTTCTTAAGATTTTCTAAATGAATATTTTCCTACTTGGATTGGTACGAATAGACCGATTAGATGGCCGGCCAGATCTCCGGACCTTACACCATTAGATTTCTTCTTTTGGGGATACGTGAATGCTATACAAAAAGCGATACGAGAACGTGGGCGAGTTACAAACAGAATTGTGCCATTAATATCGAGTATTCAAATAAAAAGATAAGAAAATCAACAGGCAGCGGACTCATTAAAAGATTGGCGATTTGCGTAAGACAAGAAGGATCACATTTTGAGCATTTAATTAATTAATTTACAAAAAAATACCCACTTAACTGACTACGGCAGTTTCATGTATGTTTTTAATTTGATTAAAATTATTAATTTCACGTTGTTACTTTCTTTTAAAATACTGTGTTACTTAAGAAGAGTTATTAGTTTTTGGCCATTCTTTCGATTGGCATCATAAAAGTAGGGGTGTTTTTTTTACATTTAAGTCGGTTCGATTCCCAGACGAGGCAAGCAATTTTTAGAAAATCTTTGAATGCAGAATTACTAAATTTTAAAAATAACATAAAGTCTTCTTTCGGCAAAATACCGTCTTCTTTTTTATTATTAACAATTGTTTATTGTCAGTCATAAACGCAGATTTCTTTTAATTCTGCGCTTCATTGCCTTAGATTTAGATAAAGGTTGCTTCGTATATACAGAGCGTTTTTAAAAACGCGTGTGTATTGTACATTTTCCTTTTAATTATGTGGCCTTGTTCTAGGCTAATTTAGACTTAAATTCACACGCTGCGTGCCATCTGGACAAACACCTGGAAAGATTTTTATTAATGTGACCTAAGTAACGAACGAGATAATAAAACACTGGTAAACCCCATGTTACCTCCAAGTAGGTAAAACATTTATTCATGTTATTCCTTACGCGTATATCGACAGCGATGACGCATTTGCTAGATAGGTAATCATTTAATAACCACAATACACAAATATATACAATGAACAGGCATAACACATTAATAAAAATGTTCAAATAACAATATAACAAGGAGGAGATTTTCCGTGTTAGGAAGTACATGCACACCTACAATTGTTATTTATATTGGTACGGCTACATGTATTACGTGCTATGGCAATAAAAGACCGGTCAAGTGCGAGTCGGACTTACATACGAAGGGTTCCGTACCATTATCTATACAAAATTAGACACAAAGATAAAAAAAACAGCAAAAAATCACGTTTGTTGTTTTTAGTATTTGTTGTTATAGCGGCAACAGAAATACATAATCTGTGAAAATTTCAACTCTCTAGCTATCACGGTTCTTGAGATACAGCCTGGTGACAGACAGACGGACGGACGGACGGACAGACAGACAGCGAAGTCTTAGTAAGTTTTTGCCCTTTGGGTGCGGAACCCTAAAAAGGTATCCGAACTCAGCATCAGCTTCGGGTATTTCAAAGCACTGGCTTGCAGCGCTGGTTTTCAGTTGGGGCGTATAAAAACCCAACGAGGGCCAAATGCAGCGTGAAGCTTCCCAACAAAAACAAACAGTTAATTTGCAATTCATCATCATCATCATTCAGCCGCAAGAAGTCCACTGCTGGACATAGGCCTCCTCCTAGGATTTCCAAAAAGACCGGCCTGGAAACGGCCTGCATCCAGCGCCACTTGGATGAGGTCATTTGTCCATCTTGTGGCTGGTCGTCCTACGCTGCGCTTGCGACAACGAGAACTTTTCAATTCAATTCAATTCAATTCAATTCAATTCAAATATTTTTATTCATTGTAAAAACAGAATGTTTACTTAATGAACGTCAAAGTTGTTAGTTTCACAATTAATGGATTATGTGGAGAAGAAGCTAACAAAGAAACTCCACATTTATTCTTTTCAAAACACGTTTTAACTTAATTAACAGAGTTTTCAACTTAAAATATTAGTCATGAATGTGTTGAACACTAGTCACAATCGTCCTTTAAATAATATTAACCTTTTCACTCGCACCCGGTGCTAGTGAGAAGGTTAATCTACTGTTTAATGCCAAACATCTTTGTCTTCTAAATAATCCTTGATGTTATAGTAAGCCTTTTTACACAGAATGTGCTTAACACATTTTTTAAATCGCGTTGGAGGTAACTCTAATATATCTTGAGGAATTTTGTTGTAGAACCTTATACAGTGCCCCATAAAGGATGTGTTAACTTTTGCAAGTCTAAATAGTGGAAATGACAATTTATGTTTATTTCTAGTATTAACATTATGGTGGCCACCAACATTTTCGAAGTCTTTGATATTTTTTCTAACGTACATAATATTTTCATAAATGTATTGACATGCAACTGTTAAGATGTTGGTTTCTTTGAAGAAATCTCTTAGCGAATCCCTACTACCTAACTTGTAAATAAATCGGATGGCTCTCTTCTGCAAGATGAAGATAGTCTCAATGTCTGCTGCCCGGCCCCATAGTAGTATACCGTAGGACATAATACTATGGAAGTAACTAAAATAAACAAGCCTAGCAGTTGCAACGTCAGTGAGTTCCCTAATTCTTTTCACTGCATATGCTGCAGAGCTAAGTCTGTGTGCTAATTTTACAATATGTGGACCCCATTGTAGTTTTGGATCGATGGTGATGCCCAGAAATACAGTATCATCTACAAATTCTAGTTTTTCATGTCCAATTACTATGTTATTCTCAACTACTCGTACGTTAGGTAAGGAAAACTTTATACATTTCGTCTTTTTAGAATTTAGCAGCAGATTATTTGCTGTGAACCAATCTAGTACTTGCGAGAGAGCATTATTTGCATCGTCAAGATTATTTTCTTGTCTCCTTATTTTAAAAATAAGTGACGTGTCATCAGCAAATAACACTATCTCAGACATTTTTTGTACCATAAACGGTAAATCATTTATATAGACTAGGAAAAGGAGCGATTTTAGTAGGTAGTGGAGCGATGATCTTCGCAGGGCGGCTGGCAAGAGCTGGATGAGAATAGCCGAGGACCGTGCTCAGTGGCGTGCAATAGGAGAGGCCTATGTCCAGCAGTGGACAAGCATAGGCTGATGATGATGATGATGAGACAAACCACCGGTGTCTGAATTGAGAATTTTACAAAGTAAGTACTAGTTTATCAGTCTGTTTCTCTTGATTTATAAATAAAGAACGAGTCGGAACGATACTTAAGTATCAATTTTCTAAGTGAAATTCACAAATCAGGAACCGGCGGAAAGACAATGTTTTACTGTTAGATTAGGGTAAACAAAATCAAAGAATTTTTTTGTGTGAACGGGGATTTTATTTGATTGAAAATAATTTCTTTAATCAAACATTTCCTGCCTTGTTGGTTTAGCGGTAGGTAAAAAGCTTGATTCCCAATATAGGGGTCGCGCGGGTTTGATTTCCGCTGTACAAATTGCTCCAGTCTGGGTGTTTTACCACCATTGTCCATATCAGGTTCCATAACAAAGGTAATCTTAGTTTGAGACCAGACATGTGCTTGTATTATGCGGATGTTATTTATATTTTAATTTAAATCATTTCACGACCGAGATGAAAATAATGTAATCTGACGCCAAATCCCAAAATGGTGAAGTGAAGACACCCACTTACCCATAGTTAACCTTACGACCTATGACTTTCGCAAAAAGATATTCAAATCACTATCAACTCTTAACACTTTAATCTGTTAATAACTTCCTTTTGGCGAATAAATATTTCATTAATTTGGTTATTTGCTCCTATAAACATCTGTTGTGACTCATCACTCTCTACTTCAAAGCTGCGACAATTTGGTGAACACTGATTTGCATACAAATTTATAGAAAAGCTGTAATAACCAGTCGTACCATCGGTCGAGAACTCTAAGGTGTCGTAAAAGTGGTTTCTAAAATTCACGAGGTTATTTTTGTAGTGGTTTTAGGTCCAAACACTTGTGCTGTGTAACCTCGCCTGGACTTTTGTATAATTGGCTCAGGTGTTTTGCGGCTAGACAGACAAACGGGCGAGAAATAAGAGACAGAAGAGGTGATCAAAACTAGAGGCAAGGTTTTGGTTAATCTATCTATACTATATGTATACAGCCCATGAAAGATGCCCACTGTTGGGCATAGGCCTCTTCACTCACCTTCACGCCAACCTCACCGGTCCCCTGCTAGTCTAGTCGATTGTCCTCCTACCGCCTTAATAATGTCATCAAGCTTGAAAAATTGTCTGCGTAGTTAGCAGACAATTTTTTACAACTGTGTCAGTATACAGGGCGTCCCAAAGTTATGGGACATGAAGGGAAAGTACCTTAAATATCTTAGATAGGGTATTTTGCTGAAAGAATACTTTATGTTATTTTTAAAAGTTAGTAATTCTGCATTCAAAGATTTTATAAAAATTACTTGCTTCGTCTGGAAATCGCACCGACTTAAATGTAAAAAAACACCCCTACTTTTATGATACCAATGGAAAGAATGGCCAAAAACTAATAACTCTTCTTAAGATTTTCTAAATGAATATTTTCCTACTTGGATTGGTACGAATAGACCGATTAGATGGCCGGCCAGATCTCCGGACCTTACACCATTAGATTTCTTCTTTTGGGGATACGTGAATGCTATACAAAAAGCGATACGAGAACGTGGGCGAGTTACAAACAGAATTGTGCCATTAATATCGAGTATTCAAATAAAAAGATAAGAAAATCAACAGGCAGCGGACTCATTAAAAGATTGGCGATTTGCGTAAGACAAGAAGGATCACATTTTGAGCATTTAATTAATTAATTTACAAAAAAATACCCACTTAACTGACTACGGCAGTTTCATGTATGTTTTTAATTTGATTAAAATTATTAATTTCACGTTGTTACTTTCTTTTAAAATACTGTGTTACTTAAGAAGAGTTATTAGTTTTTGGCCATTCTTTCGATTGGCATCATAAAAGTAGGGGTGTTTTTTTTACATTTAAGTCGGTTCGATTCCCAGACGAGGCAAGCAATTTTTAGAAAATCTTTGAATGCAGAATTACTAAATTTTAAAAATAACATAAAGTCTTCTTTCGGCAAAATACCGTCTTCTTTTTTATTATTAACAATTGTTTATTGTCAGTCATAAACGCAGATTTCTTTTAATTCTGCGCTTCATTGCCTTAGATTTAGATAAAGGTTGCTTCGTATATACAGAGCGTTTTTAAAAACGCGTGTGTATTGTACATTTTCCTTTTAATTATGTGGCCTTGTTCTAGGCTAATTTAGACTTAAATTCACACGCTGCGTGCCATCTGGACAAACACCTGGAAAGATTTTTATTAATGTGACCTAAGTAACGAACGAGATAATAAAACACTGGTAAACCCCATGTTACCTCCAAGTAGGTAAAACATTTATTCATGTTATTCCTTACGCGTATATCGACAGCGATGACGCATTTGCTAGATAGGTAATCATTTAATAACCACAATACACAAATATATACAATGAACAGGCATAACACATTAATAAAAATGTTCAAATAACAATATAACAAGGAGGAGATTTTCCGTGTTAGGAAGTACATGCACACCTACAATTGTTATTTATATTGGTACGGCTACATGTATTACGTGCTATGGCAATAAAAGACCGGTCAAGTGCGAGTCGGACTTACATACGAAGGGTTCCGTACCATTATCTATACAAAATTAGACACAAAGATAAAAAAAACAGCAAAAAATCACGTTTGTTGTTTTTAGTATTTGTTGTTATAGCGGCAACAGAAATACATAATCTGTGAAAATTTCAACTCTCTAGCTATCACGGTTCTTGAGATACAGCCTGGTGACAGACAGACGGACGGACGGACGGACAGACAGACAGCGAAGTCTTAGTAAGTTTTTGCCCTTTGGGTGCGGAACCCTAAAAAGGTATCCGAACTCAGCATCAGCTTCGGGTATTTCAAAGCACTGGCTTGCAGCGCTGGTTTTCAGTTGGGGCGTATAAAAACCCAACGAGGGCCAAATGCAGCGTGAAGCTTCCCAACAAAAACAAACAGTTAATTTGCAATTCATCATCATCATCATTCAGCCGCAAGAAGTCCACTGCTGGACATAGGCCTCCTCCTAGGATTTCCAAAAAGACCGGCCTGGAAACGGCCTGCATCCAGCGCCACTTGGATGAGGTCATTTGTCCATCTTGTGGCTGGTCGTCCTACGCTGCGCTTGCGACAACGAGAACTTTTCAATTCAATTCAATTCAATTCAATTCAATTCAAATATTTTTATTCATTGTAAAAACAGAATGTTTACTTAATGAACGTCAAAGTTGTTAGTTTCACAATTAATGGATTATGTGGAGAAGAAGCTAACAAAGAAACTCCACATTTATTCTTTTCAAAACACGTTTTAACTTAATTAACAGAGTTTTCAACTTAAAATATTAGTCATGAATGTGTTGAACACTAGTCACAATCGTCCTTTAAATAATATTAACCTTTTCACTCGCACCCGGTGCTAGTGAGAAGGTTAATCTACTGTTTAATGCCAAACATCTTTGTCTTCTAAATAATCCTTGATGTTATAGTAAGCCTTTTTACACAGAATGTGCTTAACACATTTTTTAAATCGCGTTGGAGGTAACTCTAATATATCTTGAGGAATTTTGTTGTAGAACCTTATACAGTGCCCCATAAAGGATGTGTTAACTTTTGCAAGTCTAAATAGTGGAAATGACAATTTATGTTTATTTCTAGTATTAACATTATGGTGGCCACCAACATTTTCGAAGTCTTTGATATTTTTTCTAACGTACATAATATTTTCATAAATGTATTGACATGCAACTGTTAAGATGTTGGTTTCTTTGAAGAAATCTCTTAGCGAATCCCTACTACCTAACTTGTAAATAAATCGGATGGCTCTCTTCTGCAAGATGAAGATAGTCTCAATGTCTGCTGCCCGGCCCCATAGTAGTATACCGTAGGACATAATACTATGGAAGTAACTAAAATAAACAAGCCTAGCAGTTGCAACGTCAGTGAGTTCCCTAATTCTTTTCACTGCATATGCTGCAGAGCTAAGTCTGTGTGCTAATTTTACAATATGTGGACCCCATTGTAGTTTTGGATCGATGGTGATGCCCAGAAATACAGTATCATCTACAAATTCTAGTTTTTCATGTCCAATTACTATGTTATTCTCAACTACTCGTACGTTAGGTAAGGAAAACTTTATACATTTCGTCTTTTTAGAATTTAGCAGCAGATTATTTGCTGTGAACCAATCTAGTACTTGCGAGAGAGCATTATTTGCATCGTCAAGATTATTTTCTTGTCTCCTTATTTTAAAAATAAGTGACGTGTCATCAGCAAATAACACTATCTCAGACATTTTTTGTACCATAAACGGTAAATCATTTATATAGACTAGGAAAAGGAGCGGGGCTCAATGTAATTAAATGAGAAATCGTGTTCGCACGAGGAGACATGGTCTTTTAGTAATGTTGCTGCACGATCAGGTGACGAGTCTAACGGAGCTGTAGTCACGATTGGAACATTAGTGAAGAACTGTTCAAATGCTGCAGCGATATCTTCATTTGTCGTTATTATTTTGTCATCAATCTTAAGCGAAATATCTCGGTCTCCCAATTTTGTTTTACCCGTTTCTCTATTTATTATTGTCCAAATTGTTTTAATTTTATTCGGTGACTGTAAGATTTTATTCTTTATATGATCGCATTTAGCCTTATGGCAGACGGCCTTAAATAATTTGGAATATTTTTTGACGTGCTGTATGAATTTGGTGTCATATGTATAAGTCTTTTTGTCATACAGTTCATAAAGTGTGTCTCTACTTTTCCGGATACCCGAGGTTGCCCATTCACTAAATCCTAATTTATTCTCATTATTTGTTAGCTGCCGCAATTTAAAATTTTTTTCAAAACTACCCGACACGACTTTGAAAAAGTCTACATAATGAGCATTAGCATTTTGGTAATTTTCTTGAGTTTTTATGCTACTTTCAAGGTCTACTTTAAATGACTCTAATTTTTTACTTGTTACGGGCCGGCAGAGGATAACCTGTTCTGCGTTTTTTCTATCTATTTCAAAATGAACAATTTGACCACTGTGGTCTGACTTCAAACAATTTACTGTAGAATTATCTGAAAAGTCGCAATCGCAGTAAACATTATCTATGCAGGTGGCCGTAGTTTCGGTTATTCTAGAAGGCTCCAAGAAAATATTTACTAAATTAAACGACTTGAAAATTATTGTCAATTTGGTATTTAAAGCCGAGTCTACCAATAAGTCGATATTGAAGTCGCCACAGACTATGACTTTCTTATTACTGCTGGAGGCTACCTTCAAAACATCCTCTAATATTGATTCAAATGAACTGTAATCGCTGGTAGGGGGCCTGTATATGGCTACTACAATGTGTCTAGACAGTTCAACACATGATATTTCAATTACTTTTTCAACAGAAAGTCTGCAAATGTCTTTCCGTTCTTTAAATTTCAAACAATTTTTTGCTAGTATCAAGGATCCCCCGTGCCTTGCAGACTTTCTATTGAAGCAACTGGCTATTTGATAGTTATTCACAGAAAAATTCATTTGTGTTTCTGGTAGCCAGTGCTCTGTGACGCAAAGTATGTCCACTCTATATTGTTCTAAGAACAACTCTAATTCTAATAACTTACCAGAAAAGCCACCCTGTATATTCTGATTAGCTAAAATTAATTTATTTAAGGGGGGCTTTTCTTTTGTCTGCGCTGACAGTTTAAATCAGCGGTCAAGTTTAACCTACTTAAACTAGGTTTTTTCACAACCTCAGAGTACAGAGGTTGGGAAGTATCAATTTTCTTACATTTTGTATAGCCTAGAGGTCCCTGTGCTATTGTCTTAACAATAAGGGGGTCATATACATTGAATGCCAATAATTTGGCAATATGTCGCTTAGAAGAGAGGGGCAGATACAATGTGTCCCTAGTTAATATAAAATTTCGAATAAATTTATTCGTATCGAAAAAAAGTACTTGGTCTCGATGACCGAAGGTCATATTATATAATAGCCGGTTTAATTTATCTATCCGGTCATTTTGTGCCTCTGAGAGAGTTTTTGAATAGGGAAAAGCACAGATGATAATTTTTCTTACTTGCAAAGCTACTATGGACTCATAATAATTTATTAAGTCACTTTCTTGAATCCCTGTGCTGTTCCCCATTAATAATACAATAGTTGTATTTCTATCATAATTTCTATCATTTTCGGCCCCATCGGCCATCAGTTCTGCGTGCTATGTGCCCCGCCCACTGCCACTTCAACTTACTAATCCGCTGGGCTATGTCGACGACTTTCGTTCGTCTACGGATCTCATCATTTCTGATTAGCAATTAGCTTCCGTTAATTTGCAATACTGAAAATAATCTGCTGGACTTCATTATCATCAGCCCACCGCCGTCCATTGCTAAGAGACGGCACGGCGGGTACTAAGTCGAGCCGCCATTGGGGCAACTGCATCACTTTTAGCCCAAAGCCCGGGTTGGGCAAGGCCATGACGTAGTTAAAATACTTCCAATTCCACATATTACAATCACTTGTCCCAAACTAAGCTCTGTGCTATGGTAACCGGGCAAGAACACCAAGAACATGGAAATACACCCAGACAGACTGAGGCATGCACAGCGGCCCTTAGTGGGAATCGAACCCACGACGTCCGGCATAGTAATTAGACGTGATATCGCCAACCCCATCAAAACAATAGCACACTAGATTGCGTTATGGTTAATTCAAAAACACTTTCACCTCACATTGAAGCCTAAAACCTAGCTTAGGGACAGGATACTATTTTAATTATAAGAGGTGTTAAATACCTATTTAGAGGCTAAAAATTCCAGATATGCCGGGACTTGAACGCGCGATCTCTAGCTAACCGTGCTAGCGCTCTCCCAGCTGAGCTAATGGGCAAGTGCAGGCATCAGTGAAATTTCGAGCCTCTTTACAAACTTCTCTGTATTACGTACAGGCAGCGACATCTGACCGAAGCAATTTACATCACTTGCAGCCCCGAGTAACCCACTTTGCAGTTAGGCTTTTACATCGGAGTGATATCGCTGCACCTACATGATTATATTATTATATTAGGAATATAATTATATTAGGTGTGTAAGATAAGATAAGAATATTCTTTATTGTACACCAGAGCACATGACATAAAAATGCAAAGATACAGAGTATCGTACATGTAAAGATACAGAGTACGATTCGCGCCCTTATTGCTAAAAGCAAAAGGTGTGTTATACTCAAATTGCTACTGTTAGATTACATTACAACTCTTTATTGTACAAATCAAAAACAAATACATTACAGACATTTATAATAATAAACGAAATCAAAAGAAATCGGAGAAACGAAATCGCACCGAATCTGTTGGCTCGGACACTTAGAAAGAATGGGAGAGGATCGGGCAGTGAAGACGGCATACCTGGGGCTACCAAGCAGCCAAAGACCGATTGACCACCCCAAATACAGCTGGAAGGATGAAGTGGCCGAGGACCTGCGTGAGCTCCAGGCAGGCGACTGGCAGGAGACCGCACCTGACAGGGACAAGCGGCGACTTCTTGTATTGGAGGCCAAGACCCATTTCGGGTCAATGAGCCAGAGCAGTAAGTATATTAAAAAATGCTGGGCAAAAGCATTTCCCAAACGCTGCCACCTCTCACGGTCACTCGCCAGTCATATCCATGGACTATCTGTTGACTCCAATAGTTACTTCAACCCAAACCCGGACCTGGTAACTACAATAGTTTTTTTCTCGTCAATTTCGCTGTTAACAATAATCAACCGTGACAGAGCCACCGACGTATTACTCGTACGTGGCGCTACAAACGGAAATCGTGTTTTATAGTCCAGTCAAAATAAATATTCAGTTTATTATTATAAATGCTATGTCAAACAAAAGTCCCCATCGATCCCGTTTGTGCATTGTTTTTTATCCGAGGTCAAAGGTCACAATTTTGAAACCGTGAGAGTACCAGAAAATGGATGCATAAATGTTTGTAGATCATAAAATTTTCTACTATTTAACATTTTTTCCTTACGATCACCGTTTTCGAGTTATCACGATTTCAGACTGTAGGAAAGTCGTATTTATAATTCAGCACCACCTCTGAGATAGTGTACTCGGCACTTTTTATGGTTTCGTAGTCACCAAGGAACCTTCGTAGTTTCGTGATGTCCGTCCGTCTGTCGGTCTGTCTGGCCGCGGAATCTCCGGCAGAGATCCGGCTGCCAAATCAAATTGACCCTTACTACGTTTAACACAAGGACTTAAAGATATAACGCGCGATTTGAAGAGCTCCTCAAAAAGCTAGAGAATATCACCTAGGACGTCGTATAGGGCTCTCAGAGCCAAGGTGAAGACCTTCTAAGGCTCTCCTCTGGACTATTTTACTACAAAGGAGAAGATGATTCAACCTCCGCGGCCTAGCTCAGAGCCTATTAGTACTAGAAAGCTTAAATTTGGCAAAAATATACAATATAAAACAAAATTGCAAAAAAAAAAAATTGGAGGTTTAATAGGGATGATTTTTTTTCTCCTGTATCCTATAGTGTCGGGTATTGTTGGATTGGTCGTTTAATAATAATGTCGGAGGACAATTTTTCGATTTAGTACCTAATACGGCGTACCTCAGCGCGGCGTGCTCTCTCCACTTCTTTTCTCCGTATTTATAAATACTCTCGTCTCTGTTATCCACTTCAGTTCCCATCATCTGTATGCAGACGATCTCCAACTTTACACATCGTTCAAACTGGAGAACATCGATACCGCTGTCGCCTCTATGTCTAATGACCTGGAGTCCATTCGGCAGTGGACCGTCAGGTACGGTCTTCTTTTGAACCCCTCTAAAACTCAGGTCATGTTTGTCGGTAGCAAGGCCCTCATCGCCAGACTAGATTTGACCTCTCTTCCCAAGGTGCTCTTTAATGGTATTGCCCTTCCCTACTGCAGCAAGGTGAAAAATCTTGGTCTGCACATCCAGAGCGATCTTTCATGGGATGTACATGTGGCTGAGATAAGTAGGAAAGTATTTGCCTCAATGCACTCCCTTAAGCGTTTACAGAAGTTTCTTCCATTCTCAGCCAAGGTTACGCTTGTCAATTCATTGCTACTCCCCATTATCGATTATGCTGACGTATGCTATCCTGACCTTGGTGAGGAGCTATTAAGCAAACTCGATCGACTTCTCAACTTATGCATTCGATATATTTTCGGATTGCGTAAGTATGATCACGTCGCTCCAAGCTCAAGTGGCTTAATATCCGTTTCCGCAGGAATGCTCATATCTTGTCCACTCTCTACAATGTGTTGAATAACACTTGCTCCCCTTCCTATCTCAGGGAACGCTTTGTTCATCTCCTCAGTGACGCCCGCTCTATGCGGTCGTCCCGGATTCTTCATCTCCGCACCCCAGAGCATAATGCGGCGGGATATTCTAATTCTTTTACCGTGACTGCGATTCGCTTGTGGAACAGCCTGCCTCTGGACATTCGTCAGGCTTCAACCCTGGAGATTTTCAAAAAGAAAGTTCTTTATCACTTCCTTGATCTGCAGAATAGGCAGTAAACGATCACCAGTTATTTTATTTTATTGCTTATTGGTATGTAAGTAATCGTGTTTTGTAATTGTAATTATCTTCAATATGTATGTACGTATTTTTGTTGTTATTTATTTATTTATGTACTCTCATTTATGTAGGTTTATAATAATTTCTATTATCCCCCTCCCACTAAGCACGCTCTTGTGCACTTACGATGTAATTAGTGCAATAAAGAATTAAAATAAAATAAATAAATCCCTTTGCAAAGTATTAAGCTTCAAAGCACGATTTTTGATAGAGTAGAAATTACGATAAATCGAGAACGATGGGAAAAAGTATTGATACCTTTTTTGTAGAAAATTTTACGATGTGCAAACTTGGTTCATCTATTTTTCCGGTAGTTCACACCGTTTCATCACTACGCGTGCTCATGAACTCAACAAAACTGAAGCAAAACAATATTCAAACAAACTATTTAGTGACCATAATTTTTTTTTTTTTAGTGACCTCTATGATAATACCAAAGAAGTACAAACATCAGAATAGATAATTCGAACTTTAGAGGTAATAGAGAAAAAAAACTGTAGTTCCCTTTTATTGACGAATATTTACAAAACCCTTAAGTATTCCAATATGAATAATTAATATTACTGTTACATCATAGTAGCAATACAACGCGCTAACGGGAAGGAAATCATTGTGAGGAAACCTGAGTGTCGGAGGTGTTCACACACCTCAGCGCAAGCCGCCGTGGGCAGGCGTGGTGATTAAGCCCGTTCTCTCTCTCTCTGGGAGAAGGACTGTGCCCTGCAGTGGGACGTATATTATATAGGTGACATAGAAAATGGGGATTTTGTTACACCCTGTATAGCTAGCAAAAAGTGTGAAATGTAGTCACAGTGGATTTGCTGGTTTACGGTCTGACAATTCTTTCAGTAGAGGTCTGAAAGTGACAAATGACAAACTGTCTGGACATAATGTGAAAAGAATTGCCAAGTTTGTTACGAAAGCTTATCTACCTATTCATAAGTTCAGTTTGTTGAAGAGTTTAACTTAAACATTTATTTATTTCCACACAAGTTCACAGGAAGGAAGGGAAAATTTACACTGTAACGGGACATAGAGAATCCTGTGGGCAGTTTATATTTTTGGTAAGTTAACTTATAGTTAAAAAATAGATACTTAGAAATTGTACAAGTTCATTTTATAAAATTGGTGTGTTAGGCCCTGGCCATACAGAAAAGACGTGCGGCGAGGGTGCAGAAAAGAAAACTTGTTGTCTAGAGTTCGCACCGCTCACCCTGTCAATTCTGTGTGGGCTTCGTTCCGTCCCTTCAGTCCATTTTATATAAAAATGAATTGGAAAGACGACGTGTCTTTTCCGCGCCCTTGCCCCACTTCCTTTCTGTGTGCCCAACACCTTTGATAATAATTGGGGCCACTTTGCAAATTGCAACTTTGTAGAGTTTAGTTAACCTCTGTGTACAGTCCGGGCGACATCACCCGCTAACCATGATTAATTTCAAAGTCGTAGTTTTCTCAAACTTGGGTTGACGCACTGCCGTGTGCCTAAGACAGCCGTAGATAATAGATGCACGTGGATCAACGGAAAATTTTGGACTGAATTATGCCTGCCTGGAATTTGGCTGAAAATTGAACCGCGCCGCCAGTGTCGGGCAAGCCTCAATTTAGTTCGCGGATTAGTCATGATTGCTTATTTACTATTTGGGGTATCGACTCTTGGGGTATCGATCTGTGACGGAGATCAATTATTTGTCTATTTTGACTTTTTGTAATTCGTTTTTGATTTAGTTTCCTCTATTAGGTTTCACTTTATTTTTAACACGCCTTTGTTAGCTTCTTATTAGTTTTGTTTTTATTATACTTCTTATTAGTCGTAATTCAGGAATTCCGTTTTAATCCACTATTATCCAATGTTGGTTGTGTCGATTAGAAACGTTACCAGTGGTTGTAAATGAGGTGATTAATTAATGTACAAAAATATATTTGAAAATTACTTAAGATACGTTTAAAAAAATACCAATTTGGTGACTCTCCGTGGCTAACCGAAAAAACGCGAGGCACTATTTCGTATGGTTTAATTAATTTCTTTTATTTAATAAAAGCGGTAAGCTAATAATTTTTTTATTTTTAAGAATTACCTACTGAAAAAATTTGTCGTTTTAAAATTTAATTTACTTTTCATCACTCATACGTGAAAAGCAGGTCCGAAGTTGCCTGAGAAACGGGTTGAAAGTAATGCTTTTCAGTCCTAGGGATAATCGTTTTCAACTGACAGTTGTCAAATTATAAAAAAAAAATAGTTCTATTTTCACATTTCTGTTGAACCATGTTCCAACTTTCTATACAGCCACTCAATTACAGCGCGATGTAAAATTGAAATAACATAAAGTTAAGTATTAATTAAAGAATTTTATTAAATGACTTTATTATAATTTACTTTCAACTATTTCTTTAAGACCATTTGTTCAATGATGAAAATGAAAAGTAATGGCTAAATAGCAGAGATATTATTTTGAGATATAGGTACAATATCTAGGTACTTACATTTCTACAGTCTTATCTATGACAAGTCGACCCCACCAAAACACTCCCAAAACGAACCTAAAGCTGGCTGGCCGCAGAAAAAAAATAGGTGAAAAAGCGGCAATCCGATCTTCATTTGTTTTCGAGTTGTAGAGTTTTGTTTATACTTCCGTATAACAGAGATTTGTATTACCACAATTTATTTTTACTTTCCTTATATTTGTGATGAAAAACACAGTGTTTACCTCGGGTTAAAGAGTTATTTAGTTCCGCGAACTGTTGGCCCGGTCTCGGAAATAAATAAGTTACTTTCACCCCTAGGGTAGCAATGTACTATTGATTAATGAAATTAAACGGACAGTTTCCTATTTTTAGCTATGTTTGTTTGCCTTTATTGCATAGTTTGTGAATTGTACAATAATTATATCATAAAGGCCTGAGAGAAATACGTACCTTTGTATGGTATCAAAATGGTCATTATATTAATGGAAGTGAAATATACATTCAGAATATACTGCAAGGGAACATAGAGGCCTTATTAAAGACAAAATAAGGTTGCATGCCTAAAAGTTCACACGTGACATTTTGTTTCATTCTTTCTTGCTACGTAGAGCGGGACAGCTTATACTACTTCGCTGTACCAAGCTCGCGTATTAACCACATAGTAGTAATGTAGGTAGTGATATCGTAACGTTGCTAATTAACGGTAATTTTACACGACAAGTCAATTACGTATCGACATAAACACCTATCAGCTTGTAAAGTGGATAGTAGACCTACTACGACTTTTCGTAGAACTAAAGTATGGATGAAAGTCCTGTCACGTTACCGAGGGTTGTGTGAAGGCATAACCCTTGGTAACGGAAGCTAAAGAAATAAAAAGAGAGATTTAGAGATGTAAAAATGTAATCATCAAAACCCCCTAACCTATAATTAAACAAAAAAACTTAATAATAATAAAACATCAAAAAAATATGTACAAAAGCAACCTTAGGTCGGAGAGGCAGGCCGTGGAGTCAGGTCGTGGAGACGGGCAGGCAAGTTGCGAAGGCAGGCCGTGGAGACGGACAGGCAAGTTATGCAGGCAGGCCGTGGAGACGGGCAGGCAAGTTGCGAAGGCAGGCCGTGGAGACGGGCAGGTAAGTGACGGAGACAGGCCGTGGAGAGGTAGACAGGAATTCAGGTAATTCTTGAAGTATCACTCAGGTAAGACTCTTCAAGTAGGACTCAGGTAAGATTCTTCAAGTAAGACTCAAGTGAGATTCTTCAAGTAGGACTGAAGTGAGACTCAAGTAGGGTTCAAGTAAGACTCTCAAGTAGGACTGAAGTGAGACTGACGTAGGGCTCAAGTAAGACTCTCAAGTAGGACTGAAGTGAGACTCAAGTAGGGCTCAAGTAAGACTCTCAAGTAGGACTGAAGTGAGACTGACTTGGAAAGCCTTCTTGGGCGGCTTTTATACCCCAAAAATAGTTCGATTCTAATATTCAAATTTGATCTGAATCTGCGTCAGAATTCTTCTGGAAGTTTCTGGATCCTGTTCCAAATCCATAATTTCAAATTCTAGATCTTCTTTCTCTTTCTTGCCTTAAATTCATAATTTCGATTTAGAATGCGAGTAGTCTTCTAGAAGTCTCCATAGGCCAGAAGTTTCCTTATTCGACCTTCTTAGTATGACGATTATTTGACATAATTTAGAAAAATAAAGAACAATATTCAAATAAAAGAATTATCTGACTACCAGTTGAATCGTTGACAGTAAAGCAAAATACAATATTTACAATGTGAAAAGTGGAAAAATAATTAGAAATACGTATTAGCTTTGAAATAATATCAATAAACCAATCTTATGTTTTCGTTCGTGATAACATGAAAGTGTTATGAAATTGGATTTCAGTGGTTCAGCTTGGACAAAACGTAAGTCTTTTTTTGCATTGATAGAAAGAGTAGGGTGCTAGGCAATAGAATCGCGCTAGACGCGTAAGCTAATCCCTACAAAACCCCAAAAACCCCGAAAAAAAAAATTTTTTTTTTTTTGTAATGATAAAATATTTACATTTTATTTGTCCTAATTTGATAAAGAACAAATAATTAGATAATAACTATCTCTACACATTCAACGCATCTATCATAGTTCTATCATTCATACATCTCGCAAACGTACGTTGGGGTAGGGTTCACATTCAATGACACAAACTCCAGAGAAGTTATTATTGAGTCACACTCTCATGACATTGGCTTATTTTCAGAGTCTTCATCCGCTCTATCTGAAGACTCGAGCTACAATTAAGAGGAATCAACCTCAAGAGAAAAGAAACACCAAAGTGTTTAGAGTAGAATACGAGTTTTCTCTAGTATAGGGAGGACTAGGAATATGTAGTTAACTTTAGATGTTAACTACTAAGTTTAAGATAAGGAGCTTTAAATAGCTAAAGAGCTTATTTAAAGAAATAAACTAATATTAAAAATTGAATAAAACTACTATTTACACTTTAATGTCTTTTATATGCCAACGGCTTTGAGTACCATCGGGGTTTTCTAATATGTACACTAAAGGAGATAATTTTTGTACAACTTTACATTTTATGTATTTAGGGGCAAGTTTGGCACTGAAGTAATTGCCTGCATTGCTAAGTACATAATTTTTCCGCCAGACCGTATCACCGACGTCAAATTCTTTAAAGGAATGTCTCAAATTATAGCGAGCCGCATTTATAGTATGGGCTGTGTGAAGAGCTACCTGGACCTTGTCGTATATTGAGGCAAGTAGTCCAATATTATTTGCATATATGTCTCTAGGCATGAAAGTAATTTCATTTAGATCATATGCTTGTGAAAAGAATGTACCAGAAGTTACTGGTTCGCGACCAAAAACAAGAAAGGAGGGAGTAAAACCTGTTACGGCATTTACCGAATTGTTCATAGCGGACTGTATTACGGGTAAATGTAAGTCCCAAGATCTATGATCTTCACCAACAAGAGAAGCTAAGGATGTGAGTATTGTTTTGTTATATCTTCCAGTAGGATTGACTTGCGGGCAGTAGTTAGGATTAAAGTTAGCAAAAGGAATGCTATATTTTCTTATCAGGTTGTGAAATTCCCTGGATTGGAACTGTGGACCATTATCCATGATTATAGTTTGTGGTACACCATGTACAAGAAAGACAAAGTTTTCTAAGTAGAAGATAATGTTAGAAGCTGTAGCTCTTTTTATAGGAAAGATTAAAGAGTACTTTGAAAAACAACAATTCACTACAAGGATATGTTGGTTTCTTTTTCTGGTCATCGGTAAAGGGCCTATTAAGTCTAGAGATATGCATTGGAATGGTCTGGAACAGATTTTGGGTTTGCCCATAGGGCCGTAAGGGGAATGATTGGAGTGTTTGTAAGCTAAACACTGTTCGCAGCTAGATATAGAGTTAGATATATCTTTAAACATCCCTGACCAGTAGTATCGTAAGGATAACTTCTTATAAGTTTTGAAAATTCCTAAATGAGGTTCTGATGGTGAACCATGATGTTCTCTAATAAGTGCCTCTCTTTCAGATGGAGGGGGAACTTCTTTCCAAATAAAATCGTCAGTAAGAGAGTAAGGAGAGTGAGTGCAGCGAAGTAATTTATTATCTCTGACGGTATAACTGTCCGGGTTATTCCGACAATTTAGAAGAAGTCTTTCGTAGTAATCTTCAGGAGAAGAAGCATCATCTAGTGAAATTGGGGCAATCGATTTAAGTGGAGAATTAGAATTATTAGCACGTGAGAGTAAGTCTGGAACAACATTTTCCTTCCCACGCTTATGTTTAAGATCAATATTGAAGGCTGAGAGACGAATAGCCCATCTAGCTAATCTTCCGGAAGGATTAGATAAGTTGAGAAACCATTTCAAGGCAGCATGATCAGTGAAGACAGTGAATTTTTTGCCATTATCGAGATAACATCGCCAATGTTCAAGGGCAGTGATGACAGCTAGAGTCTCCTTTTCGGTAGTGGAGTAGTTTTGTTCATGTTTATTAAGAGTTTTACTCATGTAAGCAATAACAACTTCTTTACCATTTTGCATCTGAGTTAGCATTGCGCCTATACCGTAGTTAGATGCGTCACAGTGAACAGCGAAAGGTAAATTAAAGTCTGGGCAGGCGAGAACTGGAGTGGTTACTAACAACTCCTTTAGTTTTAAGAAAGAAGCGTTAGCTTCAGGAGTCCAACAAAATTTTGGGGCATTCTTTCCAGTTGCCGAGAGTTTATTGAGAGGAGCGGCTAAGGTGCTGAAATTAGGAATGAAGCGTCTGAACCAACTACAGGTGCCATGGAATCGTCTGACTTCTTTTTTCGAGGTTGGAGTTGGGAAATCGAGTATAGCACGGATTTTATCAGGGTCGGCACGTAAACCGTATTCATCGACTACGTAGCCAAGATATTTAAGTTCTTTTTTTAAGAATTGACTTTTTTCAAAGTTAATTGTGAGTTTAGCATGAGTTAGTTTCTCGAGGACTTTGAGTAAGAGAGAGATATGTTCTTCAAAAGTTGAACTAACGATAATTATATCGTCTAAATAGCAGAACACCTTGTATTCAAATTCAGGTGTGAACAAGGTATCCATGAGTCTTTGTTGAGTAGCAGGAGCATTCGTCAGACCAAAGGGCATGACTGTAAATCTGTACATTCCTCTACCGGGAACATAAAAGGCAGTTTTATCCTTATCAGCGGCATTTAAAGGAACTTCCCAGAAAGCTTTAGCAATATCAATGCTAGAAAGATATTTAGCATTTTTTAAGTGGTCTAATATTTCATTCATAAAAGTCATCTTGTCAAGGCATCGCGGCGAGTAATAGAATTTAGTTTTCTGCTATCTACGCAAAAACGCCATTCTCCATTTTTCTTTGGAGTTATGAGGACAGGAGATAGCCAAGGGCTTTCACATTGTTCGATGACCTTCCAGCTCACCATTTTATCAACTTCGTTAATAAGTGCCTTTTGTTTTTCAGGAGAAAGTCTATAACATCGTTGTTTGATTGGAAGATTGTCACCAGTATCGATTTTATGACAAATCAGATCAGTACGTCCAAGTTCGCCCATTTGTTCGAATGAAATTAATTTAAATCGAGCAATAATATCGTCAGCGATATTTTTTTGTTCAGCAGTTAAGAAATTGTAAGGTAAAACTTTCTTATCTACAGAAGTAACTACATTGCACTGTAGTTGTTGGGAGAAGGCGGGGCTAAGAATGTTGGGAACAAGGTTAAATTCTTTCCAAAAATCTACCCCAAGGATAATAGAAGGATGTATTTCGGGAAATACATGAAATCTAATTATGTGCAATTGATTGTTAAATGTTATGGGTAAATCAATATAGCCAAGCGATTTCACCTTATGGTTATCAGCTGTAGCAACAAAAATAGAGCACGACTTGGATAAGGTGTAGCCCAATTTTAAGATTTCGAGATGAGAATTGTTACCAAGTATTGAAATTGAGCTGCCGCTATCCAATAATCCGAAGAAAGGAGAACTATTCAAGAGAATTTTAAGAAAGGGCCTAGCAAAGTCCTTCTCGTTTTCATAGAGAATAGTAGAGGTTTTGTAGAGTTGAAAGAAATTTCTGAGGCTATGAAGCCAGTTCTGCCAATCTTCGGGATCAAAGTTGGAGGGTTTATCTAAGTCGTGCGTAATTAGTTTTTTGAAGTGTTAGGAGAGCCTTCATAAGTATTGCTGTTACATTTCGGACAGTCAGAGACTTTGTAACCTTTGAGGCCACATTTGAAGCAAACTAGGAAACGAGGTTCAGGACAAGAACTCAATGAGTGGCCATTAGTACGGCAGCGGAGACAAAATAAGTTAGAGGTGAATTTTTTTGAGATGGAATTCACCTGTCTTTTGTAGGAGTTAGGTTTGTAGAATCCTGGGGTGTGGGGTGATTTTTCGCTCAAAATAGAGGAAGGTTTAGGGGCAGGTGAATAACTAAATTCGAGTGCAAGGGAATTTTCGGTTGGTTTAGGTTCTTTGAAATTGCGGTCCCTGTCTAAAATGTGTTCATAGTTCTGGCAAGCAGAGATAAGAGAGTCGATAGAAGTAATTTCGTTAAGAGCTACGAATACAGAATAACATGGCCGAATGTTGCGAAGAAGGATTTTGAGTTGTTCAAATTCGGAAAGTTTATTAGTTAAACGGTTAAACATGCCAGACATTATGGAGACGTAGATAATAATCGTTTCAGATTCTCCTTGTGTACGAGAGTTAATGGCGGATAGGAGTTTAAAATCATAATCCGTATCGCCGAAATCTTTAATTAAAAGTTCACAAAGACGATCCCACGTTAAGTCGTGATGGCGAGTTTTCTAAAATCTAAGCCAATGGAGTGCTTTATCAGCAAAGATTTCGTAAGATTGATCGAGGAGTCTATCTTTAGGAATCTGTCTAGAAATCCTAAATTCCTCGAGTTTCATTAAAAAGGACTTAGGGCAAGAAGTGCCATTGTATGTGAGTTTCTTAAGTTCTGAAATAGTATTTGGTGAGAGGACTTGACTAGGGGAGGGGGTAGGAGTAACGTTAGGGTTAGACATAGGAAGAGATCTAATTTCCTGAAGACAAGGAGAGGATTGAGCAGAGGTGAAGGATAAATCTTCGAATCTTTTTTCTAGCATTGTTAATTCGGACTGTAGATTCGTCAGTCTTTCTTGGAGGGTAGGGTTTGAGTCTACTTCAATACGCTCCAAGCGGAAGTAAAGATGATTCAAATAAGTTTCAATTTTTTTTGATAATAACGTTGAAAATTTTTGTTCTAATGTTTGTAATTTGGACTGAATGTAGCGGAAAGTAACTTCGGCCTGATCAATGTCAGTATCATTAGGAACGGTAGAAGTTACAATTTCATGTGCTGATGTGGTTTTAGTGAGGGGATCGATTTGTTTTTTAAGGTTCACAAGGGATTCTGTCGGAGTTTCTAGGCGAATACGTATTTCATATTCCAATTCAGGCTTATTCAAGTTAAGATAATTAATAGTTCGAGACATCTTACAGAAAGAAAAATAAATTATAAAAGATTAGTGGGGCCGAAAGGAATATGCCAAAAAAAGCTTTACTTTAGAATTTTGAAAAGGTGGTTTTGATGATTATTACGTTGGGCGCCAAAACTGTCACGTTACCGAGGGTTGTGTGAAGGCATAACCCTTGGTAACGGAAGCTAAAGAAATAAAAAGAGAGATTTAGAGATGTAAAAATGTAATCATCGAAACCCCCTAACCTATAATTAAACAAAAAAACTTAATAATAATAAAACATCAAAAAAATATGTACAAAAGCAACCTTAGGTCGGAGAGGCAGGCCGTGGAGTCAGGTCGTGGAGACGGGCAGGCAAGTTGCGAAGGCAGGCCGTGGAGACGGACAGGCAAGTTGTGCAGGCAGGCCGTGGAGACGGGCAGGCAAGTTGCGAAGGCAGGCCGTGGAGACGGGCAGGTAAGTGACGGAGACAGGCCGTGGAGAGGTAGACAGGAATTCAGGTAATTCTTGAAGGATCACTCAGGTAAGACTCTTCAAGTAGGACTCAGGTAAGATTCTTCAAGTAAGACTCAAGTGAGATTCTTCAAGTAGGACTGAAGTGAGACTCAAGTAGGGTTCAAGTAAGACTCTCAAGTAGGACTGAAGTGAGACTGACGTAGGGCTCAAGTAAGACTCTCAAGTAGGACTGAAGTGAGACTCAAGTAGGGCTCAAGTAAGACTCTCAAGTAGGACTGAAGTGAGACTGACTTGGAAAGCCTTCTTGGGCGGCTTTTATACCCCAAAAATAGTTCGATTCTAATATTCAAATTTGATCTGAATCTGCGTCAGAATTCTTCTGGAAGTTTCTGGATCCTGTTCCAAATCCATAATTTCAAATTCTAGATCTTCTTTCTCTTTCTTGCCTTAAATTCATAATTTCGATTTAGAATGCGAGTAGTCTTCTAGAAGTCTCCATAGGCCAGAAGTTTCCTTATTCGACCTTCTTAGTATGACGATTATTTGACATAATTTAGAAAAATAAAGAACAATATTCAAATAAAAGAATTATCTGACTACCAGTTGAATCGTTGACAGTAAAGCAAAATACAATATTTACAATGTGAAAAGTGGAAAAATAATTAGAAATACGTATTAGCTTTGAAATAATATCAATAAACCAATCTTATGTTTTCGTTCGTGATAACATGAAAGTGTTATGAAATTGGATTTCAGTGGTTCAGCTTGGACAAAACGTAAGTCTTTTTTTGCATTGATAGAAAGAGTAGGGTGCTAGGCAATAGAATCGCGCTAGACGCGTAAGCTAATCCCTACAGTCCTACCCCCGGTTTCTCGTCCAATCTGTTAATCTACTGTTAACACCTGTCAGTCGACCAAAGTGCTTACAAAAGAAAAACATCTGACAGCTGTTGATTGGGAGGTATCAAGGAAATATAAGTTATCAATAAATTTAACGTGTGAAAGGGTCTTAAAAGTAATGTTTATGTCATCTGTCAATACGGATGTGGCGTATGTCTTGCAGCAATGTGCTGACGTCCTTAAAGCCAGAGTTTGACAACCTTTGCACTCTTTTCAGGTTAATCTACATAATATAACGATCTCTCGGTTGAACAATCGCCCCGAGAAAAGACCCTTTATTAAAATAATTAGGGTTCGCATCATGAACGGGAATCCTGGACGGATTTGGCGTGAGTGCCCAGAGAAAATATGTGTAAAAGGCTCATTCCAAAGGTATGGGCCACATTTCAAAAAACTACAACTCATACTTAAATTACCGAATTAAATCACCTATTCGTGATTACGAACAATCATGTCCGAAAATGCACTTACTACCAATTAGTAAGAGTCGGGAGATAGCTGATATAGTCCAGTCATTACGTTGAAAAAACGGGTTAGAAATGCATGTTAACTGAGAAGACTAAATTTTGGGTATTACATGGAGTGGGTCTAGAAAAGCTTTACTTCAAATTTTCGACCAAGATTTCTTGTGTGGATTTTCCGCCACCTTGAAAAAAGGGTTAAATTCAGTTTTTTCACAATAACTCGGTTCTCTGTTAATGCAATGCTTTTTTGTTGGTTTTGTACAATCAACAATTAAGATGCTTACATTTTTCATCTATCGTTCATCGTTATTGATATATCGATCGAAAAGCCAAAAATTAGTTGCTCCGTTATTTGCCTGCATTGTAGACGGCAATCATGCAACAACGTCGCCAGGGTTGACATTCTATTCCACGACGACGACGATGATGATGATGATGTTTCGACGAGCAAGGCATCATTTCCTGCGGTCCAAGAGTCTGCACGACTCGAAGAGATTACCGTGGAGGAACTTCTTTAACTGCCTAACCATCAAAACGACGAAAAATGTAAAAAAATTAATGCCTTTACTTATAATTTTTTGGTAGACAAATAATTATTTGTTTAATAAATCTCATATGTTTTATTAATAATTAGGCTGGTTTATTTATATATTTATTCGGTATCGCAATAATTCTCTGAAGAAGATGCCGTGCGAGCGGCTAAATCGAAACTCTGCACAGACTTACCGACTTCTTGGCGCGGTAGAGGTAGTAATTTTTGTCGAAAATAAAAAATACAAAAGCACAATTGTAGGTCTGAATACGCCCTACAACTTTTATACAAGATATTTTTTCGATGTCTTTCACGACAAAAAAGAAAATAGCGGAAAAAAAGTTTCACTACCTAGTCATGGTTTTTCAATAAATCGATCGATATCTCAACAACGATGAACGAAAAATTTAAAAAATGTAAAGGACCTTTATTGTACATCGTGGAAAAGGGACAAAAAAGTATTTTATCGAAATTTTCGTATCTCAACAGAGAAAAGAGTTATGTGTATGTAACCGAGTACGAGAACCGAGTGCAAAAGGCATACGCATAAGCTGGGATCCCTTCAGGAGGCCTGCAGTGACATTCGAGCACTGCTGGCTTTCTGGACCTGGCTGGAGTAAACTCACACCTTTGTTACGTACAATGGGCCAACTATGAAGCTAAGTGCGGAAATCTCAGGTCTTACTAACCAACTAAGGCATATGCTTGATTATGTTTCAAAGTTCCACCTAGGTTCCATATCACTCCGTACTGGAACGCTGCAAAACTCCTGAACATGGCTTTACTTTCGTACAATGCTGTTTGATATAGTACGTAAAACAACTCCCTCCTATTTTTATAAAAAGCTTGAGTGGTCATGCGCCAGCGTTACGTGCATAAAGTCAAAATTTGTGTACCTGAACATAGAACTTTGACTTTTAGTGGTAGTTTTAGGTATGCGGCGTCCAAGTGCTGGAATGATATTCCTCCTCCAGTCCGTGAAGCTTCTAGTAGGTAGTCAGCTCAGGGCAATTTGCTTGAACAGCAGAGACTATCCCATCTTCTCCAGACTTCTCGCCGCCTCTGACGTGACTATATGATCGCGTCATCATTCTGACTTATAACTTATAACTGATGTGTAGCTGTTTATATCTATTATGAATATACTGTTATTAATTATTTATTTGCTTTGTCTGTTGTGTATTTAGTTTTCTTTCTGTTGTTGTGCATATTATTTTACTTAAATGTCTTTCTTCTTCTTCAATTCTAGACGTCAGTTAGATCTGTCATTTAAATTATTGGCTATATTATTCGCTAAAGTTATTTGAAAAAATCCTTACTGCGTTCAGATAAATAAAATCTATCGAATAGAAACTTTAGATAGGCGATTTAACGCGAGTCGGCTTTGAAGTGGCTTTGAACTTAACCTTTTAGGTCAGTTTGTGACCAGAGACAGTTAACCCGAAACGTGTTTTGGTTAACTTTCTGCTAACGTTAACGGTTCAAAATTAAAATTTTGGTTTTAATGAGTCCGCTTCTTGAGCTCAATTTGGAAATCGCGAAAGATAAAAGGGTTTTCTAGTTGTTATTGATTGTGACCAACATTTCGTTTATGGTGTTCCATCTTATTAAATTTAAATTAATTTGCCGCAGCAAAAGTAAGTTTATCTTCTGACTGATGAATGCAGCGTGGGACGCCCGTCACCTTCTTAGACTAACACAGTCATACAGTCAACAGCACGGCAACCTTTACATACATGTCCTCTAATCAGTTACACTAAAGGTGAAGTTACAACAAAAATATAAAAATTTACCTGCTGTCGACTGTACACCGATCAGGCCCTCTACTCTCGATGTCATTGTGGTCAAAATTTCCCCAAGAATTACATTAAGTTAGAAATAACGATTTAGTAAACATTTTAGTTACAAGAAATAGAATTAAGGCTGCTGTTACGTCTATCATTTACTCTTGCTCTCATGTAGAATATGAGAGAATAGAATACATTTTTAATTTATAATAAATGTGGTCTGGTTTGGGACCCTTTGATATATTATTCTAAATGAATAAATGAAAATAAAAAATGCTTGTTCGAATGAAAGTTCATAATTATACATTTACTAGCTAACTCGGCAAACGTGATTTGGCCATATTAATTAGCCCACGACCTACTCTCAGATCACTACCAAATATACACAAAAAATCATAAAAAATTGTTCGACAACAAACACTGACACGAGAGTTTTATATATTAAACTAGGCTTCTACATAGTACTTTAGAGATTTTTATATATTTGACTAGGCTTATAGATAGAACACAGATAGGATGGCAAAAAATATTATGCAGCTTCGTAAGGAACAGTGTTCCGCTCTAGGTAGGTACAGCCAGTATCGTGGGCGACGGTTTTAGGTTTGTTTGTTTGTTGTGTGGCGCGTTCTTGAAATGTTGACTTAAGTGACATTTAAAAAGTAGTGCAAGTCGACCTTGCAGTACACTTAGCAAAAAGTGTTTGTCAAAAACAAAAACAATAAAATTGGTGCTGCGAGACAAATAGAATGTTCTGTATCCAAGATTTTGAGTTGCATTGATTTTTTTGGCTGTACTAAATATCTACAACAACTTTTCATTGCTACTGTAATTTGCACGATTTGCATTTAGCACAAGAACAGAGTATTAAATCCATTTAAAATTCGTTCGTTTCTGAATAATTGTTGCTATTCTATGTTCTTGTTTAGCAAGTATATCCGGAATGACATTCATGAAATATATCTAGTGCTTACGAAAGTTTTAGTTTGCTTATTTATTTAGATATTTATTTTTTATACATATTATTGTAAAATGAATGGGATTCTGACCAACTTCTGCACTCCAGATACCCTAAGATTTACTTTATTGCTTTATCCATTTTTACATCTCCGAATTGATAAAATATGTAAGTATTTGACAGTTCGGAGTAGATTTAATCGGACGAGTACATACAGCGGTCCACAGCTCGCGTAGTAGCACCTTTAGCCCCGTTTCTTTAACAATAAGGTCTTTTTAAAAACCTATTAGAGCCTAAAAATCCACCCATGCCGGGACAGCACCAAAAAGAATATAATAATGTCTATTTAAAAACACGAAAGTTTCAAGAGATACATTTTCATATTATTATTATTTTTTAGCCTCTAAATAGGTTTTTAAAATTGTCCTCAGCACGGGTTAGTGCAACAAAAAGAAGATAATCATTTTCATATTACAACTATGAACTACATGAACTACAAGTCAATATCTAACCAAAGCTCCTCTAAGGAAGTTGTTCAATAAAAACCGCCTCGTATGACAAGTTATAATGCACCAGCCAAGCTCCGGCTCGACCAAGCCTCTCAGCACTCAGCTCATTAGCTCAATATCAACACTTCGCCGTGGCTTTAACAGATATATAATCACTTGTATTATTTAAATTGCAGGCTGACAAATTACATGCCGGCACGCGGCCGGACTGAGCCGATCAGCCACATTGCACGACACCGTAAGGAACGTATTTACCATCCTGTCGTGTAACTCTATCTTTCTCTATGGTGTGGAGCAAAGCGAGATGGCGATAGTTGAGAGGAAGATAAAAACGTTTATCGCGGTGACGTGCAGCGGGGGCGCTCGTCGGTTCCCTGTGCGCTGGTTGACGGATTCATAAGGTGCTATTAACACCACCTCTGCTGGTACAAATTTTAACATGAAAGGAAAATCTCGACCTGAAAGAGGACAGGTACCTAGGCGGGCTTTCAGCTTTTGATGTTTTGAGGTCCTTAACTTTCATTGGTGTATATATTATGATGTTCAAGTGTATGCTTACCTACTAGTTAGCTTAACATGAATTCTCGTGGGCTTCAAAGGGTGTAATTCTGTTTGCATAAAAATGGAAAACAATGAAAATGAAGCAGACACAAATTGCAAGCCCTTCTGGGACCGGTTTTGAAGGAAATCTCTAAATATTAATCTCACCACTTTTGGGTCTTGGCTCTATTAGTCCATGTAGTAGGTGCTTACAATGATAGATACACTATCAGGTCAACTGACGTGTTTTTTCATAACTTTGACGTCAACGCGCGTAGACTTGAAGAGCAATGAATTAAAATCGACGTGTTTATGCAGTTTTCATTGTGTTACAATTGAATGTAGGCCCTGAAAAACGGAATTAAAATTAATTAGTAATGAAGTAGTAATGTAGTAGTAATGAAGTAGATTTTTTTTGCCGTATCAATCTCTTTTTAAATTTCACACAAAGGAAGTTTCAGACAAAAGGTAGTTAATGTTAATAAACTAAAATTTATTAATTTTTTTTTATAAAAAATCCCTACGTTGGCACTAATTCAAGTTCTTCGCTTCTTTTCCATTTATTTTACTTTATTAATTGTAAAATTAGGTGGTACTAGCAGCTCCTACCCATTCCATTACCTTACGAACAAGATTTGCCAATTAGTAGTCGAACGAAAAGAAAATGTGCCTGTTGAGTAAAAATTACGTTCTCACAAATAGGTACCTATGTCTGCACCCAGGTCTCGGTTGCGAAACCACTTTCCTTCTGTGTAAAAAATTACACGAATACAAGTTTGCGTTTTTACCTTTTATTGCATGCATGTTGTGATTCGGAAATGCTTCGGAAACTCGGACCGACTTGCATAACTTTCTTAAATATGGCTTAATAAAAGTAGGATTTAACTATTCTGGCCACAAACAATTCGGAATGAGGACCTTTGGAAGTGTACCAATCAGAGGTTACCATCAAGGGTTGGCTGGAAGATATTTCTGCTGAAATAAGCTCGCCATATACACTTTTTTTTTTGTTGTAAGTGTTGTGTTTTATTTGTCTTTTATGTGTGCAATAAAGTATAAGGTAAATAAAGTAAAGTATACCTGTCCATCTAGACATCATAGGTCACCAGCGGTCTTTAAAAGCAGAGTGAAAGAATATTACCTATCTATAGAATAGACATTGTATCCAATATTACGTAGGTATATAATAGGTATATAGATCTTAAACGATCACGAAGGTTAAGCAACACAGGGCGCGTTCAGTGCATGGATGGGTCGCCGTCTATGCCTAACGCTAGTGGCATTTTTCCGAGCGGTTCCGTGCTTCGCAAGGCACGTTAAGCTGTTGGTGCCGGCTGCCGTCGATAGATGGCAGTCGTTAAGCCAAGTCAGAGGCCTTAGGGCGGCTTGACAACTTCTGACAGTAGACAAGCCACTAGTCTACAAGCCTCCACCAATCCGGACTTGGCCCCCGTGGTGGAGTATGGCCTATACCTTCCTCAGGGAAGAGACCCATGCCCCTCGGTGGGGACATAATGGGTTGATGATGATATTATATTATTTCCTCTCCCCATATATAATTTGATTATTAGTATGTAACCATACATAAAAGGACCGAAGAAGAAAAATATTTAACTCAAATTTTTCATACAAAATTCAATTTAAACGACGACTTAAATGACACTTATGAGGTTGTGTAAGTCGGCTCCACAGTCTGATTGGTTCTCCGCTTGCGAGAAATTGCATAAAGTGTTCTCGAACTTTATATACTCTACAGTTTGCGGGAAGTCGCCAGAATCTTTTCTAACGCATGCTACTCGGCTTGGTCTTGAGCTTTCTGCTTTCAAGTACTGCCTTGACTATGTAATAAGCTGTTGAAAAATAACTAAGTACCTTTTTTAATTAAAATAAAACTCACTCCAAAAAAATACGCACCAAAAAGAAAAGTTCGATGATTTTTTCATGGATTTAACAGATCATGAACAAATTAAGTAAGGAAATATCGCTGAACATACATTCGCGAAGCGAAAGTTTTGACTTTAAAGTAGAATAAAACCGGCCAAGTACGAGTCGGACTCGCGCACAACGGGTATACCATTATCTATACAAAATTTGTATATTTCAAGCGTCTACCTGTTGCCGTTATTAATATCGAGCAAAAAAGGACATAAAAGTCACGTTTTTTTGTATAGGAGCCTCCCTTAAATATTTATTTTATTCTGTTTTTAGGATACTGTACCTAAAGGTTATATATCTACCTTATTACTAAGACTCCGCTGTCCGTCCGTCCGTCTGTTATCTGGCTATATCTCATGAACTGTTATAGTTAGACAGTTGACATTTTCACAGATGATGTATTTCTACCACTATAAAAACAATTTCTAGCTATCACGGTTCATGAGATAAAGCCTGGCGACAGACAGACAGTCTGACAGACAGTGGAGTCTTAGTTATTACCCTTTGCGTATGGAACCCCAAAAATGTAACTACAAACGAGGGGAATGCCAAAAGTAAAAGCAGTAAAAGTGTTTTCATAGTTATGACAAAATTATAGTTTGATAATGCTAATCGGCGGTGAGCACGCGTGGTAATTCAATCCATACTCACTCTCTGAAAGAAGGCCACAGTGTCTGTCTACGTCACATAGGCCCTACAGTGTGACGTATATAGGCTGCATTAACAGTTTTGTTGTGGAGAAATTCTATCGAGGATTAACTTACTTTTTGTCTATTCACGCTAACGTTAGGTGGCATACAATCGGTGGCTTATGGACTAACTGTTACCAAAATGCTAGAAAGTGTGTGGGCGTCTGATAAATTAAGGTAGGTACTTCCATTGTATTCGCAAATTGTATTAGTTTCTTTAGGACATGATAGAAAACGATAGAAGTTTCATACAAACCTGCGGAAGCTTACATAAAGTTTTTTTTAAATACTAGCTGACTCGGCAAACGTTGTTTTTCCATATTATTTAACTTACGATCTATTCTCAGACCTACCGAATACACATTAAAAAATTTATAAAAGTCGTTAAAGGCGTTCCGAGGGAGTTTGGTAACAAACACTGTGACACGAGATTTTATATATTACATTTAATGAGTTTTTTGAAATTTTACATAAAATAATATAACGTTACATCCTCGCAGCATAATTGCTTGCTCTGGTCCCAAACATGGATACCGTGTTTTATGGTAAACAGAAAAAGACATAATGGAAAAAATACTGAGGCAATTCGCGGCTCCTAGTGGGAATCGAATCAATGACCTCTGGCGTGGTAGACAAGAATGTTACCGCTATACCTACGAGACAGTCACAGATTAATAAGACTAATGACCAGTGGTAGAACGTTGGACTCGGATGCGAGAGGCTCAGGTTCTCTTCATGTATGTACCTATGACTTTGTTTTCTAAGTTATGCATATTTGTGAACTTATAGTAGTAATACCACTCGCTAACCTTGAAGGAAAACATCGTGAGGAAACCTGAGTGTCTGAGCCATTCACATACCTCAGCGCTTGAAATTGCCAATCCACGGTGGGCACGCGTAGTGATTTGATTAAGCCCATACTATCTCTCTGAAAGAAGGCCTGCGCCCTACAGTGGGACGTATATAGGCTGTTTGAGTTTATATATGTATGTGTATGTATTTTTGCCAATTCCGCGCCGACCACTCACGATTCACGCCTCGTATGATCGGGTCGTGTCGGAGACAAGGGGCATTCAAGATCAATATTCAAATAATTGTCTATTTTGTTTTCACTTAAGTTGTTGACAACTAGCCAAAAATACACACTGCTTAAACTGATTTCAGTTGCTGGTGTGGGGCCTATCTTTCTAGCTTCCAGGCTGAATACCTACAAACTGAACGAGGGGTTTACCTAGAGTTAGCTTTCTGTCTGTAGGTACAATATACCCCTAGTATGAAATTGTATGAATCACACATGTTAACTGTTGTTCAAATTATACAATTTCGGCACCCGTCAGTATATTTTGTCTATTAATTATCGATAATCTTGTTTCACTTTGGATAGTATCAACATTCAACGTTGCTCTGCCAAAACTCACGAAGGTTATATCTAAAACTTAGCGCCAATCCAACAACAACACTTCGATAAAGTCCATAAGGTTTAAAATACTATGTGCCTGTGTCAAGAATGGTATTGGCACCGGCTTGTCTGGTAGATGTGAGTGACGTCATAGTACCTATCATTAAAGGCCAGCTCGTATTGATATCCGATCCGACCAAATGGTTACGTGATTCAATCTCACCAATCAAGGTCTTATCTTTATCATCAGTAGCTGGATTTAGGTGAATATAAATTATAATCTACAGTCGGCGTGGAGACATAACAGAGGATAAATCATGACAGAGGGATGTTTTAAATATGATTTAAATTGGGATTTTGTTGAGCTTTAGCTGTCATTTTCCGCTCTCCGTTCAAATGGTTCAAATGGTTTTTCTTAGACTGACTGGAAAAACGTAAGTCTGCCTTAGTATATCTACACTTCAAGATTTTAAAATTAATTTTGTTTTTCCAGCAGCTCTCCATCGTCGTTTGTCTGGAAGAATTTGCTATAAGCCAATTGTACTGTATTTTTGAAAATGTTTTATGTTTGTGTTTTTTCTAGTGTAGAATAAATAATGTTCTTGTTTTATCTTATCATTGTGCAATAAAGCGTAGCAAACAATGTTCGATGGAGGTTTTAAAATCACCATAGTTCCGCTCTGATTTGTAGGGAAACGCATGAAATGCGCAGTAATGTAATGTCAATGCGCGCCAGCCAAACTATTAGATAAATTAGTCTAAGTGGCAACGTAGTATTAGTAGCAATGCCACTCGCTGACTGCGAAGGAAAACATCGTGAGGAAACCTCAGTGTCTGAGGTGTTCACACGCCTCAGCTCTTGAAATTGCCAACCCGCGGTGGGTACGCGTGGTGATTAAGCCCGTACCCTCTCTCTCTCTGAGAGAAGGTCTGTGCCCTGCAGTGGGACGTATAGGCTACATAAAAAAGGGGCACCGTGCAGTAACACTAGCGCTAGCGATGACAAAAAAATCAAATCTTTTTTACAGATCGTTTTTGGAAAAGTGTCAGACTAAGTGTCAGACTAATCTCTCAATCATGCTTCTAGTGATTTTTTCGCCGTGAACCAAAGGTAAAAAACAAAGAAAGGGGACTAGATATTATCGACGCCAAGAAAGGCATAGCTTATTAAGTAAATAACAAAACTCCCACGAAAATGTGCTCACGTAAGTCCGGTACAGAGCTAAATAACCCGAACACATCATAAACTCAGGTGTTTTCACGATGTTTTCCTTTACATTCCTTAAAGAACTATGACGCAAACATAACTCACGCCCGTGAATATTTACAACCGTGACCAAACCTCCGTCTTAGAGAAATCTTCGGACTTGCACACACTACAGGAATCCAAATACAATTACTAACATAATAACTGTAGGTATTGTTGTCACCTGGCAACAAACAACGTTGTTCAATCTTCTCAATCTTTAATATAGCATTCATTGCATCTTTTAAGATAGACATGGTTTGACTCAAGCACCAATATATTATTTCAACCTAATTTCAATCTTATTCCAAAATCTTTAAATACAATCCTGACACATAGAAATCTACAACAGACGTGAAACTTGTATGCATAATGACACCACACAACATATCAGTCTTATTTGTACAGCTTTTAGATTCATATTGCTTCAATTGCGAGTTGAAACATAAAGATGCCTAACCGGTCTTGATACTCACGGCAGACTTTATCGATGCAATTGTATGATTTATTGGCGGCTTAAGTTCTTTATTCTAGTGTTACTTTTGACAGCTGCGCTCCTGTTTACTCGCACCTCGGTGGCAAAAGGTGGAGTTACGTGCTTTGATACTTTAATAATAACAACTTCCACACAACACATTCTGGTTCCAAACTAGGATTCCCTGTGCATAGATAGAATATTTACTTTTCATAGATAAAATATTCTTTGTGATACACAGAAATTACATTAACAGAAATTAATAAAGAATGTTTTAAAAATACAAGTATAAAGCTATAATTATTTTCTGGAGGCCTTTCTTATACTTGCACAAACACACTAACCCTCTCACACTCGTACATAAACATACACACTCCACACACCGAGAGGAGACACACTAACACACTAACATTCACACTTTATTTAATTTAAACTTTTTGTCTTTGACTACCATAGAATTCAAAGTTTTTTACGGCTGAATTTTTCTGTTATAATGATTTACGGTGGGGAAGGCGCTGCTTGCTGAAATACAGGTTCTTACCTAGTTTGGCAACGAAGGCCAACTCGTTATTCTTGTGATTAGACTAGCATCGTCTATATATATTGTGCCGGTGTGTTACTACTTTGAAATAAATAAATAAAGTTTATTTATTATTAATTTATAAATCGAAATATAGAAAAATTGGCGACCTTACTACTAAAATAAATTTTTTCCAGGCAACCATGTACGGAGACAAGAAAGAAGCTGGAGACGGCTAGTCGGTGCAATTAAGAAATATTGTTATGAATCAAAACGTTAGAATGACTTTTTCAATCATCATAATGTTAAGGCATTATAATAACGTAAGTAGGGCTAAAATTAGGTAAAATAAGCTCTGCTAATGAGAGCGAAATCTACTCGGACTCCCGACTTCCGTAATTGGCTTTATATTTCCCTATGTTGGTTCACCGTGGATCTCTAAATAAATAACTTCCGAAAATTACAGGAAAGTGAATCCGTACTCAAGTTATATTATAAGATAGGATCACAGATAAGGTAAAATCATCATAATCATAAGCAGCCTATGTGCGTCCCATTGTAAGGCACAGGCCTTCTCTCAGAGAGAGAGTATGGGCTTAATCACCACGCGTGCCCACCGCGGATTCTGCTCTTATAAAGGTAAAGCTTTCTTTAGAAAAATAAACGTCTGTCTTATTTATAAAAATGTTTTTTATAAATAAGACAGACGTTTATTTCTCCTTGAAACACTCTATAAGCGCCGTATAAAATAGTCTGTGGTAGAGCCTTTACAAGGAAAAGACGTTACGGCAGATTTTTTAAGCTGCCTCTGAGGAGTGTTTTAGAGGAATTGTGTTTTTATAAATAAGACTGTATATTTACAAGAACCAAATAGGGGATGTATTAGCGAAGGGCAAGATAAAAAGTACCCGAAACCGGGTACTTTTTATCTTGCCCTTGCGTGCACGCAACGATACTTGCCACGATCCTGACAGATCTCTTTCGCTTAATCAACCTTCATTAGTCGTTGCATGCACTAAAGCCGGTTTAGGGTACTTTTTATCTTGTCATTGTTTGTTGGTCGTTGGTTTGAATATATGGAGAGGACGAAGGAAGAAACATTGACGAAAGAAATGTATCAAGCGAATGTCGGTGGAAGGGCCGGTAAGGGACGTGCCAGGCGGTCATATTTTATAATAATTCTATGTTATAATCATTATGAAGTACCAAGATCTGTTAAACTAACTAAAAATCTAGGAAATGCCTGCCACAGCAAAGACGACCTACACTCGGTCGTGGGCTGCGGAGCCTGCGATTCGCTATGGGAAACGATATAAATCACTGTAGTTCTATTAAAACCAATTGTTTGATTTGACTGCTACTTACTTAATGCGCTTTCGTGGGCTATTAATTTAGTTTGTCACAGGTACTGACAAAACCACTCAATGGTTAAGGGTTTATTTTTCATTGAGGCGAATAACAGAATTTGCCGGTCGGGGATAAAGGTTTCATGAGCTTTTGTTAACCAAGATAAGTAAAAATCACAGTGATGCGCACAGTATGCAAAATTCCCGTCGAGGTAATTAGTCATCAAAATAATTTAATAATATTATTATTTTGTTGTCATACAAACTTATCTTTGTGTCGATTTATCAAAATCGAGATATAAATTCTCATAGCTTATTCAAATTATACAATATTTTCAATTTCATCAGCTTATCAGTGCTCAAGTGACACATGGTGATTGAAAAAATGTTGTAATGCAGATAGACTTGTTGCTGCTGTGAAGAAACCATACATTATAGTTACTAATTCAATTTTATCATTGTTCTTAGAGCCCTATCACACTAGCAATTTGCGAGCGATTTAAGAGCGATGCGATTGCGCAGCGAGCTCACCGCGATTGAGCAGCGTACGTGCCGCGAATATCACTGCCGACGCCATTTTGTACAATCGCACGCGACAGTCCGCACCGTCCCACTTGAGTCATATCAAAGATACATGTATAAGCGGACGTAGCATCGTTAAGAGGTTCAATCGTTGTTGATTCAATGGACACAAAGTTATTTATAACTGAAATTTAAAATCGTCCCGTTATATGAGATATATAGTAGTCGCTCTTTCCCAGTCATTTACTTGAGAAGTAATCTTCGAAGAATGAAACCTCCCAGATTCGTCGTTGACTTGTATCTGCTTTTGTTTCCTGCGTCTTCGGAGTAAGAAAGCCAGCAGTAGTGTTTCATCGTCAGATTAATCCATTTTGCTACTGAGTGTTCAAAACGCGGATCGCACGCCACGAGCTCGCCGCAACGGCGCAGCGTCGTCGCGGCGTCGTCGCGGCATGCTCACCGCACATTCAACACTGTGCAATCGCCTCGCTTTCAAATCGCGCGCAAATCGCTTGTGTGATAGGGCTGTTATGCAAGAAACTGTAGGCACTTATTAAGTAAATAAACGCACATAAACTATTGTGCCTGAGGTTTGCAGTAGCAAACCGATTAAATATCGGCCAGTATTACAGAACAATAAACCATTAGAGACCTATAAAGGCTTCAAATTGATTTACATGAACACCAGTTATTACCGTTGTAATTGGCTCTAAAATTTATTTATACCCAGTGTCTGTATCCTGTCCATTTTGTGTGCAGAAGGCGTCAAATGAAACAAATTGCTATTGATATTTAATTTATTGTTAGACAGATATTTGTGCACAATCACAACCGTCAGCACTGCTAGCTGCAAAATATAGAATATAAAAAAAGAACTAAAAGAGTGTGTTCGATTTATGAAATCTTGTGATTAGAAAGAACAAATGTCTTTAACTATTACCCTTAGGGTAACTTGCACCAAATCACTGGATAAGTAAGTAAAAAGATAAATACTTATCCTGGGATAAACAGATAAGTATCTGATTGGGAGGGTTGTCAGTCATACAATTTGTCTAAAGATAGCTCTGTAAATGTCGTGGTGCAAGATATTTTGGACTTATTGACTGGCTTATTTACTGAGCTTACCCCTGGATAAACGGATAGTGCTGTTAGATAACGTTGGGGCAAGCGGACCTTAGAATGAGATTGAGATTACATGTTATTTATGTATACCGTAGTAAGAGACACAGAAAAATTTTTTTTTTTTTGAGATTTTGTAATCTCGAAAAATGTCAAAAATCTAATAATAATTTGATAAATGCTTCATACATAATTGCGGCCTCATAGTTTGCGTCCGATTCACATGGAGGGTTTTTATACCACGTATGTATTATACAAGGAATTAAGTGCAGAGAAAAATTATTCACGATTATTTATCTTTTAACATGGCCTTTTCAATGTGACCAGTGTTTTTTTTTGCATGTCAGTATAAAAAATGAGGATTCAGTCTAGATGCCTAGACTGAATTATATTTTAATGAATATCTGATAATATCTATCGCCAACCCGCCTGCCAAGCGTGGCGATTATGGCAAAACCCCTCATGGTTATGAAAACCACGAGGGAGGCCTATGTCTTGCAGTGGGCGTCAAATGGCTGATGATGATGATGGAATATCTGAAATTAATAAACTAATATCACATAACATAACATAAACATAACATAAACTCACGCCTGTATCCCAGAGGGGTAGGCAGAGACCAGGGAGTGCCACTTGCTACGATCCTGACAGATCACTTTCGCTTCCTCAACATTCATTAGTCGTTGCATGCACGCACGCCGGTTTCGGGTACTTTTTATCTTGCCCTTTGTTAATACATCCTCTATTTGGTCGAAGTATGTCCGTCTGGGTCGTCCCTTACCGGCCCTTCACATAAACAATAAAATGGCATTGCACTACCCACTCTTTCTCACTATCTGCGCCAGAGCATCCCGTTCTCCTGTACTTAATTTCATTCGGCTTTTCTCAATACGTAAACAAACTTAATAGAAATCGTTAAAATATGTAAGGAGTGATAGTTAAAAACTAGCGCAAAAAAATTACCCCACATTCAGTTGTGGGAAGGCGGAAAGCTTGTCGATTTTGTTACCAATCGGAGCGAGTTCAGTATTACCCGGCAAAATAACTATGCACCTGTCACCGTCAGACAGCCATCTTGCGAGATACCTTGACATTTTGACGGGTTATAATCATGAAGTCAATGGTTTGATGTTTTTGTATAAAGCCAATCATAACTTACGCTGTCATTTACTATCACCCAATCGACGTTCACGCCGTCACGCATGAACCGCACAGAATTAGCCAATCACACAGTGATTTTCTCTACAGCACATCTTGCGCTCATTTCATTGGTATAGTATAGACCACTGCTCTAAGGTATATACTAATCCAGGGGCCGTTTTTGAGAGGCCATTTTGTAGGAAGAAATACTTCTATGGTTTTTGTATTCGTAGATGGAATGCAACAATGTCTTTAGTTTGTCATTGATTCCAGAAATATCAACCCCTATTATGAATTTCTTTCTGTCCGTCCGGGGTAATTTATATCGTCTCTTATTCGAATCCCAGGCGATGTGACGGGAACAGATACCTACTAACGGCAACAGCTACACAATTTCAACGATAAGATCTCAACTACGAACAAAAGAGATCGCATCGGGTCTCGTGCAAAGAAGAAATTATAAGCTTCACTTGAACATGTTGAATTACGCGTAGACCTCTTCTAGACCTTGCGTAGGTAGTGATGGCTAGCTCTGTGTAATCACTGGATAAGATATTCGGCTCAGAAATAAATAAATAAATTGGTTGGGTTTTATCTGTATCATCGTTCTTTAGATCTGCGCTCTTTTTAAGGCGCTGATAACAGCGTGATAACTAAATTATTATTAGCATAATTCCGAATTCACTTGCTTGATTTTCAGAGACGACCAGCCAACGGCGACGACTCGAGCTTCGTCTCTACCATTGAATTTTGGCTCTGCGAATTAGAGCGCAGCCTGGTCGGACTCTTCCGATGAAAGTTCCGATATTAACCGACTGTGGCGCAGCCCAAAAGGAGGGTGTTTGGCTCGTATGTATGTATGTACGAATGTATGTACGTGTGTCCGATGCTATGTTCCCTCGTAACTCCTTAACCAATAGTCAGATTTTGACAAATAATATCTTAATCGATTCATGAAATATCAAATATAAAAATCACTAAAAAGACAAAAATAACCCACAAGCCGACTGTTGAGCATTAGCTACTATAAGCAGGCGGGACCCAAATTCAACAATGTGCATCTATAAGGTATCTAGGTTATTCCCGCCTGCTTAATAGTTAATGTTCAGCAGTCGGTTTGCTGGATATTTTTTAATTAATTTTTTTTAATAGAAAAATAAAAAGTATAAAGTGCACATCTTTTTCCTAACTATTACTGAAAGGTAACATGTGTCCACATCTTGCTGTGCAAATTGAGTAATACTTAATTTTTTAGCAAAATATTGTTAATATTTCGTAGTAAATAAAGAAAAAAAACTTGTGAATATTTCTGAAAATATCTTTGTTTTTAAAACGTATTAAACTCGAAATCTCTATAAACATATCGCCAAAGTCAGCATAATATAATAATTTAGCGATCATATCAATATCAATTATTTAATTTCGTATCTTATCGTAAGATTGAGGGAAACCACTCATATCAATACACTTTTCAACTTCAAACGTTTCAAATAAATTATCTTTAGTATTAGATCAACATACATAAACTCACGCCTGTATCCCAGAGGGGTGGGCAGAGACCAGGGACTGCCACTTGCCACGATTCTGACAGATCACTTCCGCTTCCTCAACATTCACTAGTCATTGCATGCACGCACGCCGACTTCGGGTACTTTTTATCTTGCCCTTTGCTAATACATCCCCTATTTGGATTTAAATGTCAAAGTAGGTGTTAAATGTAATGATTTTATTTAAATAGAAATTGATTAATAATAAGTATACAACTAATAATATAAACGAATACTAATAATATAAACTAATGCTAATTATATGTAATTTCTGATTAAGTATACATATTTACCGGTAAAAACCTTTCCCCAGGTCGGTGTCCCGCGACAGGGAGCTCAGTGTTAAATTAAATCTGTCTATTTATTCAGCCCATGAATAGAGCCCACTGAGGAATAAAGTCCTCTTTACTACAAAATATATAATTACATATTTTTTTATTTAATTAGAACGTCTTATCCAGTGTTTGTATGATCCATGTAGTAGAGAGCAAGCTATTGTCTTAAGTTTGTGTAAACAAATGAGAATGCATTCTACGTTGCGTCGAGTTTCAAACACGTTGAGGGGCCTCTAATTTGTACTGTTATGCTTAAGTTTACATTCATCTTATTAAATACGATTTTTTTTAGTAAATAAGTCTTTGTGGCCGTTTAAGTTTTGCGTAAGCAGATTTATTACAATTATTTAACCCCCTTCCCATGCTGACGTAAAGATTGGTATATGCATTTTTCTTTACATGTATTCAAATCGAACCGAAAAAATACATTGGCGGAAGAAATTTAAACAAGTGAATAGCGCGCGGTTATTCCCCTACTCGGTTCTAACGGAGTACCTAACCGTATCCATTATTTTTGGGAATCCATGAAAATGGGTTTCGTTTTCAAGCACAGGCAAGTAGGATTGCCATATTTGTTTAAAGCAAAATCGACTAAATTTTCTGGAAAAAAAAGAAATAAATACCTACTGCTGACGTAATCACCATACAGACGGGGCAATCCCCCATGTCATCAACCCCCCGCCCCCCAGTAGTGCTTACGTAATACTTGAATGGCCCCTTTTAGACAGGTAAAGCTTTTGAATTGTAATGGTCTCCATATCATATAATAATTCAGATTTATTTATTTAGCAAAATATGTACTACTAAGTGAGTGTAAGTACGTGTCTATCTATCTATCTACTAACAAGACATTTCATTCAAACTGAATACAGCTGTAAAGCATCATATTATTTTTCTCGAACGAAATTTTACCATGATAAAGTTTTTCAGCACTAATAAAATACAATTTTTCTGTTTTTCATAGATTTAAAACGTCTAAAAAGTCAGTTTTTCATTGGAATCATCGTCCTAGCCTTGGGTTTAATCCAGATACGTATTGGCCCAACGAGCAAATGGTTCCGCGAAAATAAGCAGACTAGACTATGGACGACCTACTTCAGGGTACAGGCCTTCCCTCAGAGAGTAAATATGGGCTTGATCACTGAGGTATGAGAACACCTCTCTCTCTCACGGTATCCTCGCGATGTTTTACTTCATAGTCTTGCTACTTTAAAGTCACAAATGTACGTAACTTTGCAAAGCCAGTTACGTACATTTGTGACTTTGCCAAGTCTTATTACTGCATCGGTGATTCCACCGCTTTATGGCCTAGCCCATCTGCCTACAGTTTTTGTTATTATTTATTATAACATACATAAACTCACGCCTGCATCCCAGAGGGGTAGGCAGAGACCCGGGACTGCCACTTGCCCCGATCCTGACAGATCATTTTCGCTTCCTCAATATTCATTAGTCGTTGCATGCACGCACGCCGGTTTCGGGTACTTTTTATATTTGCTAATACATCCCCTATTTGGTCGAAGTATGTCCGCCTGGGACGTCGCTTACCGGGCCTTCCACCTTTATTTATTATTACTATTATAAATACTTAGGAAAGGTTTACTTCATATAGTTGGTTATCGTAAAGAAATGTATTCGAAAGTGGCAGTGGGCTTGATTCCCTTTGAGAGCTGCCTTATCATTTGTCAAATAGCTTCAGTGTCTAGGTATTTTTCATGTTTGTTATGCCTTTTCTGGTTACTAGATCACATGCTATCTCAGTTTGTTGTTTGGAAGAGATCGCTCTCAGCAATAAGACCGGCGATTGTATACTATTAGAAATTAAGAGTTAGACTCTTGTCGGCGCAGCATCTTCCCCAATTTCGTGTCACAGGCTAGTTCTTTGACTGCGTTTACATTTTACTGGCAATACAGAAACCAAAATTCAAATAAGTAACTGTGACGTGTGCTTATTATGTTATGTATAATATTATGATGCAGAAAAAGGGAAAAAAGGAAAAAAGTTAAGCGAAATCTGCGGGGTTCTACCACCCCTTGGAAGACTATGTTAAATAACGATAACAATATTCTCTTTAAACACCCACAAGAAATAAAAGTCATAAATTCCAAGAACTTTCGCTGAAAAATAAAAAGCGACGTAGAGTTGAGTAAAAAGATCATTATGAATGGGTGAGTAAAGTAGTGTTTACAATGTAAATTGTTAGAAGAAAGTAAATATAGATACAGGATAGCGTCCCACGCTTTTTCATTCATAGCCTCACCGGTGTGTTTCTCGTAATGAAACTGTTAGATACTATATTCAAAGGGAATTGTTGCTAAAACAGGTATTAAGAAAGCGTTAAGGACTACAATTCGAGGTATAAGAATCGTGGGTCTTTATTAAGAAATTGTTCTTAGTTACCGCTAACTGAAACAGAAGATTTTTTAGGCAATGCAAATAAAAAAAACTATTACATGTTGTACGTAAATTGTTACATTAAAGATAAAAATAAAGATATTTATTGAGAAACAAACATCGGTATACATGTAAAGTTATGACTAAATAACAACTTGACTTAAATGTTAAGTATACATATTTATTTATCATGTTAGAAACCAAACTAGGTATGAGTCTCGAGATGTAACTTCTCATTAAGAGGCGATTCAGTGCTACGAGTAAATAGCGCCACCAATAGAAAAAAAAAAACACTTTATTGCACACTAAATCACAACACAGGACAGGTAACGTAAGAAAATATATCTTATATCTTCTTTTAAAACATGTTTTTTCAATAAATTAACGTCATGTGAATAATTGTGTGTGATATCTATTTTCAGCACCTACAGACTACAGACTAAGGCCACAAAAAGCCATTTGTTGATCTTAATATTTGGTTGACTTTAAGGCATTGTTGCTAAAAACCGGCCGTTTCTAATTCGAAATCTACTAAGTTTCTAAAAATAACTATCACAGATTTACAGTTAATGATATTTATGATGTTAAATTTTTGCAAAAATGTATACCTATTTAAAAAAAGATATCTAAATTTTTGTTCCATTGGCAACTCCGGGTAGCACATAAAGCCCCTTGCGTTATTGTTGTAAGTTTTAAGACGTCTATTTTTTTTCTGTGGAACATTGCACATACTTTGTGCAACAGAGATGGCCGACTAGCAAGTGCCAGCATTCGTATCTTTAGTTGATACTCCTGGTCTGGAAATTCCACACTAATTTGACAGTTAGACGATTGGAATCGCTCAGGATTTGGTGAGCGTAATATAGGGGCAGATCTTTACTTCTGAATAAGGGCCGTGCAGGAACTATTTTTATAAACATGTCAAAGTGGCATTGGCGCGGCTGTACAGGATGGGTGGTCCCATTTACACATGTTCTGATTGTGTGATAGGTAGGTAATACGAGATTTTGTTTCGTAAATTGATGGTTTATCATTAGGGGGACTACGACAGAATGTATCTTGAATGGAATACTATTAGTAGTAGGCGGCATCAAAGATTGGACATTGAAGAGCCACTTATGAGTAGCAGGTAGGAAGGAGGTTGTGCAGGAGATTGGTTGTATGAATTTAATAAATAAATAAATATTAATAATATTAATAACAATGTACAGCACATAGACCTTAACATCAATGTACTCTACAGTTAGGTTACAATTTTTCAAGGAATACGCAAAGGTTGATCGGCTTTCAACAAGCAAAAATAATTTCATGAGTTCAAAAAAATGTACCTACCCAAAACTGGCGTGCGTGCATGTAACGACTAATGAATGTTGATGCAGCAAAAGAGGTCTGTCACGATCGCGGCAAGTGGCAAACATTGATCTCTGTCTACCTCTCCGGGATAAAGGTGTGATTTTACATAATAAAATGGTTTAAGTGGTTCAGCAAGTCCAGCAGATGAACTCACATAAGGGACCCACAGAGAGGTGCACCGCCGTCTGAGGGAAGTCACCGCAACTACAGTGGTTCCACACCTCTCCCATTTAGCTCAGTGGTGATGAAACTCTCTCTCTCTCTGAGAGTAGGCCTGTGTCCCACAGTGGGATGTATATTAGCTGCATTATAAGATTGATCCAAGTCACGCACGTTCCATGTACACAAATGCAAAGGCTAGTGCCTAGATTTTAGCAGCTACCGTACTGTTGAATTTTACCTTTTACTACCATCTGCCTCTAGGCGTTACGTCTGTTTGAATAACCACCTCGTGATCCCGGTGGGAACATTTAATAAGGACATTAAAGTAAAACAGGAAACTGGACGGGTAGTAAAATGTCGGACACTGGTGGGTGCATCCGGCACCCACTGCCCTCTAGCTTCGGTTATTGAGTGTAAACGTGCAGAGGGACCTTTTCAAAATGCATCCTTGACTATGTTTATTACGTACGTACTTATTTCATTATTTATATAATTTATATATGTGACATCCATGAAGATTACGTTAGAGCGCAGTTTCTTATTTTATTAATTGTTAGCGTGCACAGCCGCACAGACGATGAACCACACAATTGCGGGAAATCGTGCTACTGAGTGTTACCAGATGCTGGCCGGCCAGTGTAAAATCGCCTAAGTCGAGAACTTAGGCGATTTCACACTAGCCCAAATCACCTGCATTTTCAGCTTTGTAGCCCAAAATCGCCCCAATAAAATGTTTTTTTTTAATTGTGGCGCTCATAGTTAATTTTGTACGCAGGTGTTTTCTAAAATTATCTCAATTAATCTTAAAGTTATAAAAATATTTTTTAAGTATAGTTACTGGTCCATCTTAGCAATTAATATTCATTGCACCCTTATACTGCTACGACAAAGCCAAAAAAACGCAAAGATCAATAAACAAATATACAATTACCCAATAAATACATATAATTTCTTCTGATTTCCAAAGTAGCCCAAAAGTCGCCGAAAAAAAAAATTGAGATAGCCCAATTGTCGCCGGGTCGCCAATTGCAATTTTTGGTCGCCAATTGACCCTCGAAGATAGCCCAAATGGCGATAAATCGCCTCATCTGGCATCCCTGCAACTGACTTCACATTCACACAGTATAGGCACAGCTGTCAGCGGTCTGAGCCACAGATTAGCACTGGCCAGGCTCGTTTACACAGAAATGATTGCTCACCTTTGATCGTTCCCCGACATGTATAATTATTATTATTATATTTTTAACACGGTACCGCACTCTGGGATGCTCTCAGAACAAAAAGGCACTGTCTGAAAATCAACGCTGATACCTTCAGCAAAAGCTCAGCCCGCTGCATTTTGCAGCAACAGAGACTCACTGCGTCTAATGTTTGTAAACCGGTTTTTTTGTATGTTCTGTTTTGTAGCGTTCTATGTTTTTTTCTAATGTATTATGGTTATTGTTCTGTGTGTAACTGTTGGTGTAATAAATGAATTTCTTCTTCTTTTTCTTAATTGACAGTCGGTTAAATACCTAATCAATCAATCGAATGGTTGATTCATTAGTTTTTTTTAGAAAAGTAGAAGAAGAAGAAAACCATTTATTTTAACAACAGAACTACACATATGCATTTACAACGTTACAACATAAAATATTAAATCACAATTTGACGACCTCGTGGCGCAGCGGTAGTGCATCTGCATACTATGCGAGAGGTCCCGGGTTCGAATCCCGGCTGGGGACAAAAAAAAAAACCCTAGGTCTTGGATGTTTACATGTTTGTGATGTCGTTGTTTCTGGTTCCCACGACACAGGGTATCCTAGTGTGGGGCCAGAAGCAATGTACGTGCCTGTATGTAAATGTTATGTTATATGTTACAATACAAAAAGTAAATTTTATTTCTCGCCATAAAAAAAAAACCACAGACAGATAGCGTAGTACAAACCTTGAGCTTTACAAAATTATCAATTCAGCTGATTACTAAACTAGGTGGTCCTGATGTTTTTGCATGATATTCAGGTATTGTGCGTCTCTGTGTCAGTAATAAGTGGACGAGATTGAATGAGAGTTGAGTCTGATTGCTTATTAAACTTGTACTCCTCTGATGTTAAACATAGGCCTCCGCCGAGGCACTCCACTTCTTTTTATCCTTCTTTCTGGATGCCGACTACAAATTATTTAGTAGTCAATTTTTAGGCCGTGCCTAGCGAGGGCTCAGGGGGGCTCGGGGTAACACATGTCGAGAAAGTGTTTGTGGACAAGGACTTTGAAAGCATTCCGAGATGGGGCTTTACGAATGCTTTCAGGAAGGGCGTTCCAGAGTCGAACAGCTGTAACAGAAAATTAATTTGAGACAAAACCAGAGCGGTGAGAAGGGGTACTAAGGAAGGGGTGATTCTGAGAAGATCGGAGTGGTCTGCTATGAGTGCTAGACAAGAAATCAAATTGGGACTTTAAGTATTGGGGGGCATTAGGATGATAGAGAATTGAGTATAGACTACAGAGAATCCTAACATTTCTCCGTTTAATCTATCTTATCTCGACCTTTGTCTAATGTTGTGTAGATATTGGTAGGTACGGAACCCTTCGGGCGCTAGGCCACCTCGCACTTGGCCGGTTTTTTTGTTTATTTGCATGTCAGTCAACATACAGTAAATTGTTAACTGTAGATTAACAGATTGCTTTTGTACAACAAATTAGTCAGTTACGTTACGGACAACTTAGCTACGAAAATGTAAGGTTTAAACACCGTCGTCAGCTGTCATACACCCATGGCTTTGTTTTCTAACTTGCGTAGATTCGTGAATCCGTAAAGCATAGCGAGGAAAACCCGAGTGTCTTAGGTGTTTACATACCTGAGCGCTCGAAATCGCCAATCCGGTGGGCACGCGTGGCTATTAAGCCCATACTCTCTCTTTCTCTGTGAGGTAAGTGCTCTTCAGTTTAACGTATAGTCCGCACAGATCTGTTTGGTGGTAACGTGAACATAGTCACAGATCGTTTGCACCTCGCTTACTGTCTTTACCTACAGTGTTTGTGTGAGTAATTGACGTAGTGTGATGCGTAGTAAATTGCTATTAGTCAATTACTAAGGTAGTCAATTACTCACACATACACTGTAACATACTATGTTCACGTTACCGCTAAAAAGATTTGTGCGGACTATTTATAAGCTGCTTTTAACTTAGAAACTCACAGCCTTATTTATTAAAACACAACTCCTTGAAACACTCCCCAAATGTATTATGTAAAGGAAAGACTTTTATTTTAGAGGAATCTTGTTTTTATAAGTAAGACCGAAAGTCATTAGCACTCGCCGGGAACTATTTTAACCATACCGCTAACCACTCAGGTACCTAATTAAATAATTTTACTATTTCACTTGGCATCCCGCTGTGTTGAATTGTATGTTGACTAATAATTTTAATTACAACAGAGACATTGCTTGACAAATAACGTACTAGCACGTTACATATAAGTGAAAAAGTTATTGAAACGATTCAATTGCTTTCTTCACATTAAAACGTTAATGAAAGTTTAGAAAGCGTTTCTTTAACTAATAAGGTTGCTCTTAGGAAATCGATACAAAGTTATACAGTAAGTGTGCTTATGAATGACCACACTTAATCCTTATAACAAACACTACCTACATTTATAGTGAGGCTGCACTTTCAAAAGTGTTCTAGACCTAGGTTTTTGTTGCATTGGTTTTCTTTGTTGTTGGTTTTTTTGAGACCAGGACAATTGATTGTGTTGTGTGGAAGTTATTAATTACCCAGGTTTATTTCTAGGGTTCCGTACCAAAAGGGTAACATTCAAATGTTTTATAGATAATAGTTTGGAACCCTTCGTGCGCGAGTCCGACTCGCACTTAGCCGGTTTTTATTCGTTACTCAATTAATTTTTTTTAGATTCCTGAACCCGAAGGGTGCCAAACGAAGCTCTATTAGTAGCCAGTATATATCTTCACATGATAATTGTGCTGGTGCAGTTACGTGTTCTTCTTGTTTCCAAAGACAAAGCGGCTGACAAAAAGTAAGTATGTACTTATACGCTCCCGTCTCAGTGCCCACAGGTCTCTTCTGACATTTTTTATTCCAGCTAACGTCCCGAAGACAAAGACCTCACATATCCACGTATCTCGGGACCCGTCGCTGGCTATCGCCTCACGTGGATCGCGCTCATGACCGCGAAGTTTTGATAATAATTGCATGGCATGTGTACTGGCAGCGGCACTGAGAGAACCCGTTTTTTCTCGACACTCGCCCTTATCTGCGTAGCACTATGGATCATCTTACACTATTATTTAGTGTTATTTGGGGATGACTCCCAATAGTTAGTTGAAGTTTCCGCCTGAAAAATAGAAAGTATCGTTTCGTAGCTGCGAGAGAATGCTGGGTGGAAAATAGACCAAAAATTCAGCTTTTAACCATAAATAAATTCGTTGCTAAGCTAACATTTTAAAAAAGGTCAATATCACGTATTTAACACGTATTCTGTCATTTAGCTCGAGACCCTCAGCAGGAGTCCTAATCGAATGCACACTCATCAAAGTGAGCTTAACATTTGTATGTAGGTATTAACGCTTTTGAGATAAAATAAAATAAAATGTAATAATATAAGTTTCTCAAGAAACTTAAATTATTACATTTTATTGTTTGTTAGTCAGTCCACCGTCATAGCACATATTCTGTGAATTGCCCTTTGTAGCTCTTTCCCCTATGCCCTTTAGAGGAACGGGTCAGTCAGAAAGACATAAATTAAGTCGCTTTGGGTACGACAGCGGATTGCTTTGTAGTTGAAGAAAAATTTAAGCAGTTGACGGTAGTGTCAGGTCTTACGCCGCAGGTAGGTGATATGGGCCGGTGGATAGTGAATGAGGCTGACTGTACCGGACATTGTCCATTGCACTGTGCGGTTGTGGGTGAAACAAGGAGATATCACGAATATACTTTTGCCTCTGGAGTTATTAAAAATAAATCATTGTGTATTGGTTGATCCGTAAAATTGCAGAAAAGATTAGACATTTGCAAACCTAAATTTAAAGTACCGTAACTCACGAAAAGTAACAATACTTCCATGGTTCAAAAATTATTGTGAAGATTGGTGCCTCTACAACCCCCTCAAGCCATTTATTGTTACAAACAGGAAGAGCAAAATAAACAGGGAATTTATAGTCTGTTTTAAAAATTGAAATGGCAATATTATTGCACTTGCCTCGCAATAAATAAGATTCGATTACTCACCTCTTCTGTTAAAATAAAAATCATGTTTTTTATTACGTCTCCTCAGACATTAAAAAGGATGTAAGGCAACCGCCAACACTGGCTAGCATTGGCAACAAAGGATTGTGTTCAAGATTCTTTTTAGACGCCTATAAAATAATAAAAGCCAAGGAATAAACCTTTATTGCCAGTAACAAAATCTATATTTAAATGGAACAAACAAGCAGTGATACATGCATTGAAACATAATCTGGTAACCCTAGATAGGTTAAAGCCATATAAAAACAATATTTAAGAAAAAAAATAAATCGATGCTTGCACTTGCCCCTTAGCTCAGTTGGGAGAGCGCTGGCACGGTGAGTCAGAGGTCGCGGGTTCAAGTCCCGGTCTGGGTGGAATTTTTAGCCTCTAAATAGGTTTATAAAAAAAGATTTATGGCCGTTTATGCCGCAAAAAAACATATATTTTGACACTTAAGGGAATCAAAATACATAGGATACTTTCCGTTGACCTAGAACTATGAAATTTGGCAAGTAATGTAGTCTTATACTAAAAATACCTATATAGCCAAATCTGAAACTAAATTGTAATCAAATCATGGGTAAAATGGTCTTTGAAGTTCGGGAAAAGCTCGGAAATAACTGCGAGACTCGATTCCTGAACTATTTATAATACGTAAGTACCTACCTACGTGCGCGAGTCTGACTCACACTTGGCCGGTTTTTGTATTTAACCGTTACATCAGCCATAACATGTGGTGTTGCTTAATCCTCACCTTCTTGTGTGAGATAAACCCTTGCAATCTGTCCCGACATTATTGAGCGCAAAATATGAGACGACTTAGTTCATGAATGAATTACGAAAGTGGTTATTTGCATTTCAATCTTACCGGAAACGTCTTTACGTTGGTGTTACTCTAGACACCCTGCGTGGTGCGTACCAAGCAGGATAACTATTAGCGAAGACCTGCGATTGTTGCATTTTGTTTAAATACGCTGCATTTTTATGTCACTACTAAATTTGCCCGCGATTTCGTTCGCATGGTATTTGAATAAAAAACTGAAATAAAAATAACCAACAACCCGACTGCTGAGCATTAACTACCAAGCAGGCGGGATGAACCTAGGTTCCTTGCAACGAGTTACATTGTTGAATTTGGGTCCGGCCTGCTTAGTAGTTAATGCTCAGCAGTCGGGTTGTATGTTTTATTTTCTTAGTGATTTTTAGGGGTCGACAAGGAACCCTTATCGAAGCCATGTCCGCCCGTCTGTCTGTCTGACCGCGGCCTAGCTCAGAGACAATTAGTACTAGAAAGGTGAAACTTGGCATAGACATACATATTAATCACGTCGACCTTTATATGCACCTAAATTAGGGATGCAATTTTTTTTCTCGCTTACACCATAGTGTGGGATGTCGTTGGATTGTTTGTTTAAAAATTTTGTAGGCGTAGAAAGATCATTTTTTGATTTAGGGTTCCGTTTGCGAAATATTTAGCTTTAAAGCGCAAATTTTATGTAAATCCCTACGACTTCTATTAAGGAAAATAAAGGAGCTTAGATACTCGCCCCTCCAAGACTAGGTCTTATGAATGAGAGACTCTGAATGAAAACCAGTTGGCTCTCGTCACCAAATAAATAAATCAGACAGAAGGATAGATAGAAACGTTTTACACAAACAATCAATCAGCCCGTGTTTGTGAACTGGTGGGCATACGCCCCCCAAGGTACGTCACATCTTTTTGTCATCAGCCATTCACATGCTGATTGAAACTTTTGGGCACCTAGTCATTGTGGGGCCAAGTTGTACAGCTAATCATCTAAAAATCAACGATTTCATATTTGAATGTTTCTGATGGCACAAGATAGAGAAAATATTAGCTGTTTCGTACATTCAGAACAAATATAAAAATGTTGTAAGGAACACTGATATCAGTATTAAAATTATTATTAGGTATTTACATTACATTTTAGCCAGCGGCCAAACAGAAGGGACGTGGGGCTAGGGCGCGCAAAATACGCATCGTTAATCCAATTCACTTTCATACAAAATGTACTGACGTAACGGGACGAAGCGAAGAGACGGGGCGAGGGCGCGATTTCTATACATCGTGTCGTGTCTTTTCCGCGCCCCCGCACCACGTCCCTTCTGTGCAACTTCTGTGTGGTCTTTCGGGTGACCACCATTAAAGAACTATACAAGTATACATGTTGCAATGGACCAGCGACAGGCGGGTGAAACGTTTAAACTAAAATGAACCTTAAATACTTTCGTAAGTATTTAAGGTTTATTTTAGATTGAAGTCAGGCCGCCCGTACCTCGCGGGCGAAACGTGAATAGACCTTCAGCCAAGTATCTCGATATTTAAACTATCTTTACCAAGGCACGTAGATGACTACCATCGACCGCTATCTATGTGCTTGGCTTACGTATTACGAAGAATAGCTTCTGTGCTATGCAGTTGTGCTCTCGGTTAGCCCATAAGTTAGGCGCGACGTATCAGCGCGATTTACCAACATAACTCACTGAAATTGCGAAATCAGCTGCTGAGATCACCGTCCCGCTTGGACAATGGGGCTTAGGGAGCCATTGTACTTAGAGGCGGGGGCTTGTCTGTTTCAAGCTTTTGGCTCTCGTAAAACGTTATTTGATTTTTATTTATTCGTAAGAAAACATGTCACGCCACAATTACACTATTATGCCAAGCTGCTTATCCAGCATTTTATATATTATATATTTTAAACAATCTACGCAACCAACAGTATCAATAGTACTTTCACAATCTGCAGCATGAAATGCATTTACAAACTGCTTAACACAAATCGCTTAAACATCTTTTTAACCTTTCTTACTAGGCTTAGATAAGGTGCCTGAAATCCAATTAACTTTCTATTATCATGGAGATACCTATTCATCAAGTGAAACGGAACATTTATAACACTACCGGGATGTAGGTCTTTTCATTGGACGTACCTATGTCACCAATAAAAAAAAGTGCAATCTACTTTTATCCTCACTTAAAACATACAGCAGGACATCTTACGTCCCATAGGAGTTAAAGTTAAGTACGAAATGGTGACAAAATATTCCCCACATTGGTGACCTCAAAAATTTTCAAGCTGAAATGGCACTGGTTACATTTGTCGAAGAACCGATAACTAATGGGTAAACAAACAGGTTCTCGAGTAGACACCAGGAACCTGCAAACGCCGCATAGGACCCCCCCCCCCCGTGTCAAGTCGCTGGACCGACGGTCTGAAGCAGATTTCCGGTAGCGATTGGATGAGGATGATGGGGGAGACCTATGTCCATCAGTGAACGATTATGGGCTGACGACTGGGTAGCTACGTAGTCTTTAGTTCGAATCCCTTGCGAGCGAAATCACAGCCACACCTAGTGAGCAGTACTTTTATTGAGTTGTTCAAGCGGCTTTTACGATCTAGCCGGACGGCACTTTCTTTTTAAAGTTAGACAGAGACACTATTTATAACGCTTGCACTTGCGCCCCACGACGACGGCCCTTCGTCCCATCGAACCCAAAACGTAGTCCGGTGAGAAAGCTTATTCTTACACGCTCTTTAGCAGTTTATTCTTACAGTTCTTGTTTCCTAGCTGAAATGGTTCTTACGGTTTGTTACACATAGCGTACAAAAGTTCTCAAATGTTTTTACATTCATCATCAGCCATTTGACGCCCACTGCAGGACATAAGCCTCCTTCGTGGTTTTCAAAACCATAAGGGGTTTTGGCATAATCACCACGCTTGGCAGGCGGGTTGGCGATCGCAGTATGCGGTTGGAAGACGCTGCTGCCCGCCTCCTGGAAATTGTTTTCCTTAGCCACCTTCTACGACATCCACGGAAGGAAACGGAGTGACGCTATTCTTAATCCGGCGCCACACGGAATTCACATGGATTTTTTAAATTAATTCATTTTAAGTTGAATTAATTATCAATATTAAAACATTTTCATGTTTCTGTGATGTATCTTGTTGGTATAATAAATGTCTTTCTTCTTCTTCTTCTTCTAAAACGGGATCCTAGTTTTAAAAACCTATTTAGAGGCTAAAAATTCTACTCATGCTGGAACTTGAACCCGCGACCTCTGGCTAACCATGCCAGCGCTCTCCCAACTGATCTAATGGGCAAGTGCAGGCATCAGTGAATTGTCGAGCCTCTTTACAAACTTTTCTGTATTACGTATAGTTGATAAACAAAAAACAGTAAAATAAATTTTCCAGACTCACTGTGCTTCCAACTTTATTTAGTATGGGATTTAAATAAAACAATATCCTATGTCTATCTCCGTTTCATTTTAGTTTAGTGATCTCTAATTATAGTTATAAAAAGGCATACAACATCTACCTACTTGCTCAACGGAACTTATTAACCCTGAAAAGATGACGAATAGAATTCCTGACACGCCACGCAAATAAGATCAATCAGCTGACTCACATCCCCGGAATCCCAACGCCAAACGGAAATTAGGCACAACAAAAGGTCACATTCTATTGTAATGAAGACGTGAGAACGTACCAAGGTACCTTTTAGTGAGAAATTTACCGGCAGTTAAGTTTACATTGCTTCGTATACTTATGAAAGATTGTAACGAATGATTTAACATGCGTTATGTGTTGTAAAAGTTACCCGTGTAAAATATCTTGATTTGTGTCTATTTCATCGTTTCTTCAAGAGCCCATATTTAGCTATACTGTTGGACGGAAAAGTAGCTACTGCTCCTTATATCTAGGAATACCTTAGAGCGTCTTAAGATAGACGACTAGAGACGTATAGGAATGAATTATAATTTACATGCTACATACCTACCTCTACGAACTTAAAGCTTCCTATAGTGAGTTACGACCAACTGAATTGTTCTTTCAATACTTTATTAGAACTAGATCGCAGGCAGCAATTTTAAATATAAGTTAGCAGTATTTAAATGTATTCTGAATAATTTATGAATGATGAAAAAATTTTACATTTTTGTTAATGTTAAATGTCGGAGTACGATTTAGGAATAGACCATCTAGTGCTAGGAGCACAATCAGAGGCTGTTACCCGTGACAGCATTGTGCGCGCACGCGTAAGGCGAGAAATACCACCCTGTTGCTTTTCACATTAAATGCGTTGAAGGCTTTATATTCCACACATTTATTCCAATACGTATGGCAAATAGCCCGTGCTACCTGTATTTCGCAATTTATAAGAAGATGAAGATGTCTCGTTTGGAAAACCGTTGCGTGAAGATTTAGAGCCTGTTTGCCCATCAACGTTTGTGTGGGAACCTTATAAGACGCTGCGCTAGTGCTTGACGGCATCCGTTTTTGTCGGCTGAAAACTGACGATAAATTATCGCGAAAACTTTGAGAAGCTCGCTTGTACGTTTTACTGCTGACACCGTTTCGCACGTTTCATTATTTAACAATGTTGCCAGCGAAGCTCCTCCCAACCTTCGCGCGGCCTAATAAATTAAAAACTTAAAAATTGGAATAAAGAATTTAGTGGGTACCCTTCCGCGCGTCTCGCCACTATGACGTCATAATGAAGGGGCCCGCGCGCGATGAAATTAAAGCGAACGGGCGTGAGTCAGTGTCCTCATCATCCGTGAGAAAAACGAACGCACAAAAAAGTAAAAGTGCTTTCTTTATATAGGGGCAAGCGGAATTATAGCCTGACGATCGGTGCCTCATTTTCGGGGCCAAAATGAATCATGTCGATATGCACCCTAAAAAAGCGCAGAAACGTGTTAAGAATTTTTCGATTAGCGTCAATGATGCAATCTTCCTTACACGTATAACGGACCTTGCAGGAGTACTGTTTTAAAAATAAGCGAAGATGAGCAAAAACATTATTCATAAAGCAAAGCTCTCACCGTAATGCATTAAGGAAGGCTTTGCTTAGGTTGTGAAATTAATGTGTGCGAGGGTTCAATAAATCAATTTGTAAAAGTCTACACAAAGGAAAGAAAAAGGGGTCAATTCCCAACATCGTAAATCGAGATGTCTCCGATCTCGACAACGGGTGATTCGAGTGCGTCACTCGATTCGACAACGTTTGTGAAAAGGGGTCTTAATGGGGTAACATTTGTGCTTATCTCTGACTTGTCAAACTGTAACGGGCGGGCGCTTGTCCTTTGCCAAAGCTCGTTTAGTGTTATTCTTAAGTTCGGTATTAAAACGACCTCCTACATACTTTTGCATACAACTTATAAATACGAGGTGGTACACAGGGTAACACATATAGGTACAGCATAAAGCGCATTAAAACATCTAAAGTATGCAAGGTAGATTTTTAGGGTTCTGTACCTCAAAAGGAAAAAGGAACCCTTATATGATCACTTTGTTGTCCGTCCGTCCGTCTGTCTGTCAAGACCCTTTATCCCAGGAACGGGTAAAGGTATCAAGTTGAAATTAAAACTGTATATTCAAGTCTACATTCCTTTGAAGCTGTAAATAAATCAAACTTACTTATTATAAATAGTTCAGGAATAGAGACCCGCAGTTTTTACCAATTTTTCCAGGATTTCAAAGACTTATTTTGTTATGATTTAATTACAAACGTATAGACTTTTCCCTGTATTTATAGTAGAAGACAATGTTACTTGCCAAATTTCAAAGTTCTAGGTCGAAGGAAAGTACCCTATCCTCTGAGTGTCGAAATACACGGTTTTTTTTTGTGGCATAAATGGCCGTATCTTTTTTTACGTTAACTTAGAAGTCTGTATTTTTTCACAGCTTCAAGGAACTGTAGACCTGAGTATATGGTTTTAATTTCAACTCGATACAAGATCATTAAAGAGATAAAAGATCTTGACAGACAGACGGACGGACGGACGGACAACAAAGTGATCCTATTAAGGTTCCATTTTTTTCCTTTTGAGGTACGGAACCCTAAAAATACTAGAAAAAGAGTCAAAGAATTAGGTAACCAATTCAGTTCAGAGAAATAAAGTATAAAACACTCATTGAAACCAGGCACACCATCAATCGATTGCGCTGACAGAGACAGTTATGATCAGATAATACTTCCGTAAGCGTCTGCTTATTATCTCGAATCGAAATAAACCAATAAAGACTGTTGTGGCGTGTCGGTGCTGCGTAGGTGGAGAACGTTCTAAGCGTATTTATATTTATTTCATTTAATTATTAATACTTTTGTACTTGCACCCTGCTCATATACTTCGCAGGGCACAGGTCTTCTCTCAGAGAAAGATGAGCTTAATTACCACGCGTGCCCAACGTGGATTGGCAATTTCATGCGCACTAACACTTTTATTACACTTAAAGTAATCGTACAGTCCGGCGGACTTAATGCCAGTCTGGGTACGACCCACTGCGTATGTACGATTCTCCCATAGAGAGGGCCTATAGTATCATGGATTGATACAGTGGGTTATAAAGTTGCTTAAGGGGAAGTCTAAATATTTATTAGATTTTAAAATATCGGTTTCAAATGTTTCGTCAATAAGACCGTAATTCAACCAAAATCGAGACTTAATCAATATCGCATTGGCACATCTTCCCCAACCATAAATATCGGAGGCAGTCGTTTTGTTTCCCATGAGTTTTTATGTGCGACGAACAACGTCTGTCGAGGAGAAATACCCACTAAATAAATTCTTAGTGCACAGAAGGACTGCCTCCGTTAGATACCTAGTTTGAATAAACATGCGGGCGTAATAATACAAACCAAAATAAACCTTAAATTGTCAAGAAACAGCGCAAAAACCGGCCAACTCTTTGTAGGGCTCCTTCGAAGGAGGGTTATCATGCATGCTTTACACAAATAACAACTTTATAAAAGTAATTTTCAATGGAATTTGTACGAAATTTTCCTTTTACAAGTTGATGGACTATTACTAGTTAATTTGTAAAACCTTCTTAGGTGTGATAGTTTTCCTTTTGACTTCATTATATGTGCTACTCCTCTGATTTTTATGCACCTTTACAAATAGCCATTTCGAAATTTTTGCGATCCTTGAATCGTAAAACCGGATAAGTACGTGTCGGACTCTCCCGCCAAGGGTTCCGTACAAATTTGTAGGTACTTACATAATTCAGGAATCGAGCCTCGCCGTTTTTATGAGATTTTCCAGAACTTCAAGGGAGATTCTTTTAACGATTTAATTACAAATGTATAGTTTTCAGATTTTTCCCTACATTTCTAGTATAAGACTATATTACTTGCCAAACTTTATAGATGTAGCTAAACGGAAAGTACTCTGTAAATTTTAATTCCCTTGAGTGTTGAAATATGGGTCTTTTGCGGCATTAACGGCCTTATCCTTTTTTTACGTTAATTGCGAAATTTTACTTTGTCACAGCTTCAAGGCGTTATAAAACAGTTTATGGTTTTAATTTTAACTCGATACCTCCACGCGTTCTTGACATAAAAGGTCTTGACAAACAGACGGACGGATGGACGAACGGAAGGACAATAAAGTGATCCTATAAGGGTTCCGTTTATTCCTTTTTAGGTAGGAAATATATATATATGTCTGAGCTAGACAGACGGACGCACATGGTGAAACTATAAGAGTTCCTTGTTTACTATACGAACCTTAAAAAGCCCATCCCTGTGACAGCCCATCGGCCGCATAGGGCCCGGTTTTTTGCGCTAATATTGTAGTAAAATAAATGAAGGTATATTTTTGTTCTTGTCACTGTGCCCGTTTATAAAAACTCGTATGGCGAAGTTGGCTGAACTCAAGTTAACTTTACCCTCCGCGTATTTTGATAACAAAACTTATTTAAGCAGTAGGTCAATTCAATTCAAATATTTTTATTCATTGTAAAAACAGAATGTTTACTTAATGAACGTCAAAGTTGTTAGTTTCACAATTAATGGATTATGTGGAGAAGAAGCTAACAAAGAAACTCCACATTTATTCTTTTCAAAACACGTTTTAACTTAATTAACAGAGTTTTCAACTTAAAATATTAGTCGTGAATGTGTTGAACACTAGTCACAATCGTCCTTTAAATAATATTAATCTACTGTTTAATGCCAAACATCTTTGTCTTCTAAATAATCCTTGATGTTATAGTAAGCCTTTTTGCACAGAATGTGCTTAACACATTTTTTAAATCGCGTTGGAGGTAACTCTAATATATCTTGAGGAATTTTGTTGTAGAACCTTATACAGTGCCCCATAAAGGATGTGTTAACTTTTGCAAGTCTAACCGAGACTAACAGTATTTCCGAAAATATGACAAACCACACCAAGTCGATGACAAACTAGTACTTAGGTAGAATTGACACTTGTTAAATGGATAGAGACAAGTGTCAGATTGTAATGATGCAATCCGGCCTTAGGCCGGTAAGTAATTCATGTCGATACAAACTTCTGTCATATTTACTACATATAAATACTTCCCAAATGACTCGAGACAGGAATAAATATCGCGGCTGGTAGTAAATGTCAATAATATGCAAAATAATGGATGTTAATCCTGAACAGTTTTGTGATTTGTGAACGCGAACTCTTCACAAAGATTAGCCGCTGCTTTGCTGCATTTTATAGCCTTCAGTTTCGCTCACACTAAGTGTAACTGAAGATGCACCTTGCTAAAAGAACATTCAGAAAGAAAGAAAGCAGACATATATTACACGAAACCATCTGTTTTACGTGGGCAAGTTTAGTCCATGTATTTGTTGGTTTGTTAAGGTAAGTTTTCTTTTTTACATAACAACGTATCGACGTCAAGTTCGAAGTGAGTAAATAAATCACTTCCACACAACACAATTACTTATCCTGTACCCTTAGCATGTCATACTCGAGAAATGCCCTTCTCTATGCAAAAATGACAATTTATCTGTCGAGCCCGAGACGTCTCGACGTTAGCATGGCGACCGCGACCGAGATGGAGACGACCGAGACTTGTCTACAACCGGTAACACGGCGGCATTACCGAGATGATTTCGGCTGAGTTAGACACTAATTCTTACACATGCGACCGAGACATGTCTGGTACCCGTGGAGGTGAAGACAAGGCTTCGAGACCATAGAATTCAACAGAAAATACATATTTTGTTGATGTTTTTTTTTGTTCTTGCTGTATTATACTTTCTTTTTGATGTTAGTTTCTTAATTTTTCCATACTTCTTGCATAGAACTGTTAATTTTAACCCAGCTTAAGCAAAACTAAAACAAGACAACCACAGAAAATGACAGGAATGGGTTTTGATACAACTCTCGTAAAGCGTGCTGATTAAAAAAAAATCGAATAAAAATTAATGGTTTTGATTAGTTCCTTGCGTACGAACAAAACGCAAAGTTAAGGTCCGCTGTCGGTAAAAACCGATAACATTTTTTACAGGCTTGCCAGACAAAAATACAACACTTTTATTTAATGTGGCAATAACTTTTTGACAGACAAGGCCGCACTCTATTGACTATCTTGAGTCTCGGCTACCACGCTCACACTTTCGACATGGCTTACTTCTAAGTCTCACTCGACGTCGAGAGAGAGTCAAAACGCGCATGCTAGGCAAACAGGTCCCAAACTAGGATACTCTGTGCTATGGTAACTGGGCAAGGACATCACAAACATAGAAATATACCCAGACTGAGGCCCCCAGAGGGAATCGAACCTACGACCACCGGCATAGTAATCAGACGTGATACCGCTAGTCAAATCTCTTACTATGCAGTAACTAGTACAACGAGTACTTTCTTAGGCTTTTTCTTAACCGGGAACGAAACTGAACCGCCACACTCGGGTACCGGTCGGTGAGGCTGAATCGTATTAGGTATATACTCGGCTCCAGGCAGTCAGTGACGATTAATTGGGTATACTCCAATCGGTCAGCATAACAATTATTTGCCACTCGCTCAAACAATATTGCCGTCTTTATTGTGAGCGTGAGGTAAATAGTTATCCAGTCCCTTTCTTCAATTAACCATGGTATGCTAAATGAGATCTGATAAGTATACTCAGCTTCAACGCATAAAAACGCATACACTTGGCTCCAGTCATCAACTAAACTTGGAAAATCGTCTGAATGTTTACTTCTACCATGTAGTCATCCGTACACCCTTTATTTTCCATATAGAAATATAGTGCACCGGAAAGCGCCCAAAACGGGTGTTCATCAATGAACAAGGAAGTAAGGACTTAACTGAATTCTAAGTTAAAATTCTAGATCAAATCTCTTAACTATGCAGTAACAATCTGCTTTTAGTTCAAATAAGCCTTTAGAAATGGTAACTGCTATTTTATTTGACAGAATGCTGTTCTACCATATTGTATGTTCTAGCGTACTAAATATGCGGATGTGTCAAATGTGCAGTGCATAGCTGACCTGAAGGTCGTGTGGTTTCTGATAGTTCTTATTACCTACGATACAAGAGCGAGTTTAAAATATGAATGGGTAGCTAATAAATGAGACTAGAGTGCACTACAGTGTTGCCACATTGTAAACGGAAAAGTAGCTGAAAGGCAGCTTGGAAAATAATAATCTTACAAGAAACTAAAATTGTGGCTGCTTAAATGTTTTAAACAAAACCTAAATGCAACCTCAACAGGGAGGATTTTTAATTCAACTTCTCACAAGTAAGTGGTCTGCTGATTCTTAAAATTAAATGGAAGTATTAAGTTCTTGTTAGGGTTCCGTACCCGAAGGATGCCAAACGGGACCCTATTACTAAGATTTCCCTGTGCGTCTGTCTGTATGTCTGTCCATCCGTCCGTCTGTCTGTCTGTCTGTCACCAGGCTGTATCTCATGAACCGTGATAGCTAGGCAAATTAAATTTTCGCAGGTGATTTATTTCTGTTGCCGCTATAACAACAAATAATAAAAACAGAATAAAATAAATATTTAAGGGGGGCTCCCAAATAACAAACGTTGTTCAGCTCGCCATCTAGCGGCCATCTATGTCACCTTCACAGCGCCGATGTCATGTCGTTAAATGTTAATGTTAGCCGCTTCTTGTTGGTTTCTTTAGATGGTGATGTTCTCAAATTCGTTCTTTGCCTAATGTTGTATAGATAATGGTACAGAACCCTTGGAACAACTGTTCAACAGATCGGCTTTTATTGAATGTTCATGGATGAAATAACTACCTAATGGAAGGAGTTTTCTTACAATAAAGTTTGTTAATTTTAAATGTACCAAAATAAAAAAACCTACTCACAAATGTAAAGTGTCTTTCGTAAATTTTATTTATGTTTTTTTTTATTAATAATATCATCAATCAAGTCAAGTTAAGCAACTACATGTGCCGCACAGAAATTTTGTTTGTTATAGATTATTTCTGTGACTGATTGCTTTTTATTTCGTTAAATAAAAATAAACTTAAAATAATAAAACGCAATTTTTCTGTCTAGCAGTTCTACGTACGCTGCGACCTATTTACCTTATCTACATAAGAGCATTTCTTCATTTGGATTGGGTACGTACACAGGCCTTCTCTCAGGGAGAGAGTGTTGGCCTAATCACCACGCGTGCCCACCGCGGATTGGCGATTTCAAGCGCTGAGGTATGTGAAGAGCTCAGACACTCAGGTTTCCTCACGATGTTTTCCTTCACCGCTAGCGAGTGGTATTGCTACTATAACTTCACAAATGTACATAACTTAGAAAACCAAGTCATAGGTATATGACCGCACTGGGAATCGAACCTGGGTCCTTCGCTTCCGAGTCCGATGTTCTATTAACTAATCTGTAATCATAAGCATAAGCAGCCTATATACGTCCCACTGTAGGGCACAGGCCTTCTCTCAGGGAGAGAGTATGGGCTTAATCACCACGCGTGCCCACCGCAGATTGGCGATTTCAAGCGCTGAGCTATGTGAATAGCTCAGACACCCAGGTTTCCTCACGATGTTTTCCTTCACGGTTAGCGAGTGGTATTGCTACTATAACTTCACAAATGTACATAACTTAGAAAAAAAATTCATAGGTACATGCCCGCCCTGGGAATCGAACCTGGGTCTCCCGCGTCCGAGTCCAATGTTCTACCCACTAGGCTACCACCGCTGTAATCGTAATCTGTAATACGGGAACATAATTTAATCGTATAAGTATGGCTTACTTTTTAACCAATTTGACATTGTATGTTAGATTCTGGAGAAGGACGCGTCACGGAATATACGAGTAAGATTTAAGGGCCTTCTAGATTTTTTTCCAGTATGTTTTATAAGGCTTTTCTAAAAACCTACACGCTTTTCATGCAGTTTAACATCCAAACTATGAGTGGTTTTTGTTGCAGAATTTTCTTTTAATATTTAGGCAGTGATTCATGCGAGGCCGCTGAAATCTTACCTATGAAGAAATGCTCGTAACAATTTAAACTTTTGAATGTTATAAATATAGACAATGTGGGTAAAATATTTGGCTTGCATATTTTTGTGGCTAACAACGTCCCAAAATAGCTAATCCAGCCAAGAATCGGCTAAAGTGGCAACACTGGTACACGGTCAGTCAATTGCTGTTTCTGAATTAATGTCAACAAGGCACTGCGCTGGCGATATATTGTAATTCTATTTAATATTCAGTGGCCCATAGCTCCTCGACGGACTGTCTGCAGACAAACGGAGTCAATTGTGCGTGGCGCCCTCGAGAGGGGAGATATTGATATTGTACATTGGTTTCGAGGTTTTATTAATGAAAATTTGTACCTTGCGGGAGATGCAAATTTGAATTGAATGTTTAATGTTCTGCAATAACTTATAAACTCATAATTTTTGAATCAGGATCGTATTATAACATTTACAGAAAGAACCATAGTTTTCCAGCTTTGGGTTAAAAGTAAAAATTTTCAAGCACAATGCGAAGTGTCCACATCTTTTAAAAATTTTATATTTTTATAATAATAACATTTTGGATTTAGGTACATAACAAAAAGATCTTCCTGAACGTAAGGAAGTAATTCTACTCAATAAAATTAAATATTACTTTTTACATCATATATGGCGCTACAACCTTATATGGGCCTTGGCTTTCTCCATAATAAAAAGTCATAATCTTTTTTTTTTTTTTTTTAATCTTTATTTTATTTAGGGGCTTGGGCACCTTATGGACGCATGTCAGCCCCATTGTAACTTATTCTAAAATTAACAACACTACTTATAAAATAAATCAACGCTTGATTAAACTATCTCTAACATAATCATAAAAAGTCATAATCAGTATATTTTAATATCAGTCTGATGCTGATATCCCAAGAGATATAATTTTATTCTCTATCATCTTCTCTAATAGCTAGACAACAATAGTACCTACTTCAAGTTGTAAAATAGATTTCTGAAACACTTATTTATAGTTTAGAACAGTATTTTGAGACTGAAAACCCAAATATAACTACGGTTAAAATACTGAAATCTGACATAAAGTACGTAATGTAAAGGCTACAATAAATTTATAGAAAAATAATATTTTCTTTCAATTTAGTTCAGACCAAAAAATTTATTGTTTAATAAAGAGGTCGAATTTCGTAACTTAAAAAGGCTTGCCATTTAAAAAAAAGAGATTTTTTTTCCAGTTAATTGCATCAATTCCAACATTTGCAAGCTGATCAGTCAGTCTTATTGCTCCAAAGAGGTTTGATCAAAACATGAACCTTTTATTTCAGAAATTAGTTCAATCTTTTCCCGAAACCTGTTTAAAACCAAAACATGTAGCAAGTGTGAGTCGGATTCGCGCACGAAGAGTTCCGTACCATTATCTATACAATACTTAAATATTTCAAGCGTCTACCTGTTGGCGTTATTAATATCGAGCAAAAACGGCAAAACATATCACGTTTGTTGTATGGGAGCCTCCCTTAAATATTTATTATTCTGTTTTTGGTATATTTTGTTGTTATAGCGGCAACAGAAATACATCATCTGTGAAAATTTCAACTGTCTAGCTATCACGGTTCATGAGAAACTGCCTGGTGACAGACAGACAGACAGATAGTGGAGTCTTAGTAATAGGGTCGCTTACTCTTTGGGTACAATACAGTGGTGGCCAGTTAGTTGAAAATACTTTTTAACTGTCACTTGAAGAAAAAACGTGCTTTGTTTTTTTTTAACTTTATGGTATCTTTCTCAATATTCGACGGCCACCTATATGCAGTACTACGGGTATATTTTATTCATTTTGCATTCATTCATGTTTCATTCAGCTTTGGTCTGGCAGCAAACATTTTTTTTATACTTTTAAAGCCAAGGTGATAGGGGTCGATATTTCTTGAATAAATGAGATGAATGAGTGACTTAGAATGATCGTTCAACTTGATAGACATTGTAGCTTTCCGTATTTTACTGATCTCCATCAATGATTTGTTTACATGTATACCAAAGCTGAATGATACGAAATATACCTACAGTTTTATATTATTTGTAAAGGAGTAATGAAGGTTGTTGTGTTGACTCAGAATCAGACGATTCGGAGTTTCGACCCATCTAATTTCTCCAAAAAGGTTTTCCCCAAAGAGTCCGAAAGAGTCCTTTGTGCGAACAAAGTTCCTTCCTCAATCTGTGGCGCAAACACTGACCTCCATGATACTGTTTTACATTAATGGGTATAATGGGTTCCGTACCCAAAGGTTAAGGGACCCTATTATTAAGACTCTGTCTATCTGTCTTCGTCACCAGGTTGAATCTCATGAACCGTGATAGCTAGATAGTTCAAATTTTCACAGATGATGTATTTATGTTGCCGCTATAACAGCAAATACTAAAAACAGAATAAAATTAACGGCAGCAGGTAGACGCTTGAAATATTCAAATGTTGTGTAAATAATGGTACGGAACCCTTCGTGCGCGAGTCCGACTCGCAATTGGCCCTTTTTATATCTTATAACACGAATTACTTTATTCACAACATTTTGCTAGGAAATAAATGTATTTTTATTAATTAAGTAATGGACGCAAAATTAACCGTGATTTCGTTGTTGTATCTGATTAAAAGTATTATCCTGCGATGTGACGCCAACGCCAGCACAGACCAACCAAATAGCCAATTTCACATTAGACGATAACGATAAATGCATAACATCGTTCAACTAATATTCAAACAATGTTCACACAATGTTCGCTCAACGGCCTTAGTTGTATGTAACTACCAGTAACTTAGCAGTACGTAACTACATGTAACTTAGTGGTATGTAACTTAGTACCTAGTATGTAACTACCAGTGCGATGATGTCGTCTCGTTACGATTATCGTCCTATATGAAACCGGCTAATGATCGCCAACGAAGGCACTCGCCGGTCGGTACCACACAGGATTCTTTTCAATCAGAATACTTCCGTAGTACTTTACTATAAGGAGACGTAAGAACATGGAGGTTGTTAAAGAAAATTTGTATGGGCCTGGTAACTCACTTTAGCGTTACCAGGCCCATACTAATTTTCGCGCGCTCCGGTCCGCTGCTCTGCGTCACTTCTTGGCTGGCGTTTTCCAGGCACCATAAAATTATTCTTCAACGGTTTGTTTTGTCTATTTGTTACACTTTATTGCACAAAATACAAAATTTACCCCCGGTTTCCCGTACACTAACAAGCTGTTAATCTAACAGTGGTTTTTTTGTATGCACTTTGGTCATTTGACAGCTGTTAACAGTAGATCAACAGCGTGTTAGTGTACGAGAAACGGGGGCTTAGACTATAAGCAAGGGCAGACTTACTTCAAGAGAAATTTCTTCCAGCCAGCCTTGATGTTTAGAGTATTAAACGAAGTATTAAGTATTAGTTTAGAGTATTAGGGGTTAAAGTATGAAATTGCCGTTTTATTGCAATAGGTTCTTTGAATTGACACAGAATCTTCATGGTTTGAGGTTTTCGAATGAAACTTTTTTCAAACGGTTTCTATGATGTTCTTTTTTTAAAAAATGTGAAACATTTGAATATCGACTTTCAATTGTTTTTGTTATTCAATTTAGACAAGAAAGATGGATACTGCGAAAATTCGAATGATTTTTGAATACGAGTTCGCATTCAGAAACAGCCCGCAATATCAATGCTGCGTTTGGAGAGGGGTCTACTAATGAACGCACCGTGCGATTTTGGTTTAAACGCTTTCGTGATGAAAATTTCGACAACCTTAAAAACCCCTATTATTAAGGCGAAACGAAATAAGCTGGCGCAATTAAAGTGAATGTATATAAAGCACGAAAAAATACTTCTTGCGCAACTTCTCGTCCGTGTGGCGCCGGATTAAGAATAGCGTCACTCCATTTCCTTCCGTGGATGTAGTAGAAGGCGACTAAGGAAATACATTACCAGGAAACGGGCAGCAGCGTCTTCCTGAGATTCCAACCGCATACTGCGATCGCGAACCCGCCTGCCAAGCGTGGCGATTATGGCTAAAACCCCTCATGGTTAGGAAAACCATGAGGAAGGCCTATGTCCTGCAGTGGGCGTCAAATGGCTGATGAAGAAGAAGAAAGCCATTTATTATACTTAATTTTCCCAAGAAAAAGTGTGCCACGTCACCGATAGGGGCGTGACAAACGCCCGGAAGGCACCATAGCGAGTATTCAGTTTTATCTGTTGTGTATTTAGTTTTCTTTCTGTTGTTGTGCATATTATGTTACTTATGTGCTTATTTTGTTTCTGTGATGTATCTTGTTGGTATAATAAATGTCTTTCTTCTTCTTCTTCTTCTTCTTAATCGCGAATCGGTACTGCCTGAGTAAACTTTTATCCCCTGTCAGTGAAGTTCACTTGCTTTTGCCGTAATGTCTTCACAGATTATTCTACTTTCCTGCATTCATATTCTTTCGGCTGGTCCGTACTCGAAACAAGATGTGGCCAAAGGTTTACGTAAAATTTACGCAACATTGAAGCCCCAATTTTCACCAACGCACCTACCTCGCAATGTTATTCGCGATTGTGTGCAAAGGGCTTCTTTGTCTCCAACTTTGTTGCCGTATTGAATGCCAAGTGTCGAATTAGGTGTGTCGTTTAATTGCTTTTGTCATTACCACTTTGTGATTTGCGCTTTAAGTTCGTGCTCACTGTACTAGCGTGACAGTTCAATGTACATTGGGTAGCTGACTAGTACAATTAGTTTTCTTACTTGCTAATTTGTGGGTTAATCAGACATCAAATGTACATTGCATTGTTATAGTAAACCATAAATTGTAGTTCTGTGAAATCCAAACTTACAGCAGCGTTCAAACCACAGAACTAAAAGTCGCCAGTCAGCGATGGTACGTGTACGCGTGGTGATTTAACCCGTAGGTACATTTGACAGCGCATCAAACTTTACATCCATCATCATCATCATCATAATCAGCCGCTATCAGTCCGCTGCTGGACATAGGCCTCTCCCGAGACACGCCTCTGAGCCCGATCTTCGGCTCTTCTTTACATCCATGCACCTGCTCAATTGCGTTAAGGGAGACTTTCTTACTGAAATGTAAAAAAATATATAAGCGTCGAATTGATAACCTCCTCCTTTTTTGAAGTCAGTTAGAAAGAAAGGTGCTGTCGACTGTACTCTCTCTCTCTGAGAGAAATCCAGTGAATTTAAAAAAATGTTGTTTTCAACTTTTATTAACGTGTTTAGCTTTGCACTATTATAAAAGTACCCTAAATTAACTAGCCGGTGGCGGCTGGATGAGGATGGCCGAAGTGATGAGCCTTGAGGAGGAATATGTCCAGCAGTGGACCAATGTGGGCTGATGGATTGGAGAATTATGCCGGTATATGTGGCTTTCACAACATAAATTTATCTAGTTATACGTGTTTAATTGGTATTGTTTATTAGGTACACTTATTTGCCAAAGTTTTCAGCGTTGTTACAAGTCAATAACTCGTAATTTATGTAGGTATCAGACAGCTTTGCGTCAAAAATTCTTGCATAGGCACTTTATATGTAACACCTCATGTGTGCGTTTTTAATATGTTAAAATGCTATTGGTAGGCAATAAAGTGTTTTCTACCTATATCTACATTTATCAAAATGAATCTGGACTGATTTCCTAATAAAGGTATTTTTTTTAAGTACCTTATATACGTCCCACTGAAGGGCAGATTCTTACGGGCCTTCTCTCAGAGAGAGAGTATGGGCTTAATTACCACGCGCGCCCTCCGCGAATTGGCAAGTTCAAGACTCAGATTTCATCACGATGTTTTCCTTCACAGTTAGCGAGTAGTATTGCTACTAGAACTTCACAAATGTACGTAACTTAGAAAACAAAGTCATTGGTACATGCCGGGATTCGAACCCACAACCTCCCTGATATGGGGCCGGTGTTCTACCGCTCCGCTACCACCGCTCGTGATTTTCAAGTTTTTTCAGTTTCAATCTAAGTTCTAAGCGCTGTATTTCGTCCATGGTGATGAAAACTTATGGCCAAATGACTGAATGGGATGGAAATGCGCACGTTAACACACCAACGACTTCGAGCTCGCATGTGAAGGTAATTGTCGCGATTACTGTAATTAACACTGCGATGCTGAAGTGCGGTCTTTTTGGTTAGTAGGGCCTTAAAGTCAACTCTGACATTGTATTTATTTTATTAATTTAACAAAGTGCACAGCACAAAACTTTATAAAGTAAATAATAAATATATAGGTAGACCAAACCTGGCCCAATTACGGACTAACATTTTTTTTTACTTAAGACAAGTTGATTTACGAATTTAAAAATTTACGAAGTAAAGTTGTAGAAACAAAAGTTGTCGGGGATATTGTTATTCATGAACTATATACCTGTAATTTAAAATTATAATATTGAGTGATCCATCCACTAACAGCAATCTGTCTCAGATCTTTAATTAAATGTGTCTTTATAAAAAAATTATAAGCAGATATGGAAAAAAAGTATTTTAAATACTTGTAACGTACCTGAACATTTTTCGCAACACAAATATGGGCCCTTATTATAAAAAAATTCGCCATTATCGGAAGGGTCCTCAACGTCGCGCTTGAGCCCGACAATTCACTCGAATCTAGCGACAAATGCGGTTCTATTTTGAATAGCTGTTACTATTCAACTGAACTATTCAACTATGGAAATATTTAAAAATGAACCGTACTTGTCACTAGATTCGAGTGAATTGTCGGGCTCAAGCGCGACGTCGACCCTTCCGATAATGTCGTAACTTCATAATAAGGGCCTTGATCTTTTCTTTTCCCTATCTTTTGTTTTTTCTGCAAAAATCAGTTTCGTCGCCGAAAGCGTGGAATAAAAAGCAAAATTCTCCTAACGGTTTCAATAACCCGTCTCGTTTTGCGTATATTGCACGCAAGATAATTGAAGGGTTAGGGGTGATTACAGACGCGATCTGCACATCCTGCGAGAGGGCGTGGGCGCGCCCGGCCCAACCTGCACCTTCGGGTTATGAGAGATTTTTAAGGACTATTTTGTGAGCTTTACTTCTTTATTATGATTAGACTTGATGTCTTCACCCGGGCCGCGTTTCATAAAACTAGAATTCATACATTGTTTTTAGGGATCAGTAGTCTACAAGGAACCCTTATGGTTGTGCCATGGCCGTCGGTCCGTCTATCTGTCCGTCTATCTGTCCGTGTATCTGTCCGTCTATCTGTCCGTCTATCTGTCCGTCTATCTGTCCGTCTATCTGCTCATATATGTGTTCGTCCGTCTGTCCGTCTGTCCGTCTGTCCGTCTGTCCGTCTCTCCGTATTAGTAGCATGATGTAATTATATAGATACAAACGTTGTTGACGGCACTGCACATTATGCGGAAAAGTAACATCAGGGATGGCCATTTTTTCTGCTTCAAACAAAGGTTTTTTCATATGTTCAGACTAAAAAAAGTTAGTTTATACGGTAATCAAATTTTTTTTAGAGTTCCGTACCTCAAAAGGAAAAACGGAACCCTTATAGGATCACTTTTTTGTCCGTCCGACCGTACGTTCGTCTGTCTGTCAAGACCCTTTATCTTGGGAACGCGTGGAGCTATTGAGTTGACCATATACTCAGGTCTACAGTTCCTTGAAGCTGTGAAAAAATCAAACTTCTAAGTTAACGTAACAAAAATGCAACGGCCGTTTATGCTTCAAAAAGGTATATTTGGACACTCTCAAGCGAATCAAAATATATAGGATACTTTCCGTTGACCTAGAACTATGAAATTTGGAAATTAATATTGTCCTATACTATAAGTACAGGGAAAAATCTGAAAGCTAAGCTTACACACCGTTTACAAACGACTATTATTTATTATTTAATTAAAAATAATTAAATAATGTAAAATAGTCTTTGAATTTCGGGAAAAGCTCGGAAAAACTGCGAGACTCGATTCTTGAACTATTTACTGTTTACCTACAAATTTGTACAGAACCATCGGTGGGCGAGTCCGACTAGCACTTGTCCGGTTTTTTATTTATAAATATTATTGACTAGTATTTAGAAAGTTTAAATCTATCTCAGTAGCTGTTATCATTTCTAGGTATGTAGGTAGGATGTAAGGCACAGTGATACAGTGAACTAGTTCTATTGAATGAAGGATGCGAGACGCCCACTCAAAGGAAACGTGTGATTATTAGTTGATAACTTTCTTTTAATGGAATTTCTTCGCAACATTCTCGTATTATGACAAAGGATTGCTTTGATACCATTATATTAAAGCTATTTTCATACCCAAACAAATACGGTACCTAAGTACAGTTTACATTTTGTTTCAAAGTAGTGACTTATCGTATTAACAGCTGTCAGATGTCCAAGTGCATAGAAAAAACAACCGACAGTTGTTAACAGAAGAACAACAGTTTTTTAGTGTACAAAAAAAACCGGAGTCAAATAGAGCAAATGTAAAGGCCGATGTGCTTTCGAGTGTACCTAACATATTCAAACAAAGTTAACAAAACCAACAATAAAGAAATGTATAAAATCTCACAAAGTCTACGAAACATCTACTTGCTGCTGAGATGATTACTTGCTAGCTTAGAAGAATATTTTTTAACTCGTGTCTTGTGTTCTGGTGTAAATAAAGAATATTTTTATCTTATTTTTCCGAGAAATTTAAAAGAGAGAGAAAGAAAGGGAGAAAGGGTAAGTAATTATAGGAGAAGTATAATCCGTAGATTTTTCTAGAAAGGTTTCAATAAAAAAACTTTTTTTATCGTGAAAAATGGTTACGGGACCGTTTTTAGGGTTCCGTAACACAAAAAGAAAAAATGGAACCCTTATAGGATCACTTTGTTGTCCGTCCGTCCGTCCATCCGTCCGTCCATCCGTCCGTCTGTCTGTCAAGACCCTTTATCTCGGGAACTTAGGTTACACTAAACTACAGTTTCTTTATACTTTTTAATTAACGTGAAAAAAAGAAACGTCCATTTATGCCGCAAAAAACGTATATTTCGTCACACAAAGGAATCAACATTTATGGGGTACTTTCCGTTGACCTAGAACTATGAAATTTCCTTTATCTTGGGAACGCGTGGAGGTATTGAATTGACCATATACTCAGGTTTACAGTTCCTTGAAGCTGTGAAAAAATCAAACTTGTAAGTTAACGTAACAAAAATGTAACGACCATATATGCTTCAAAAACGTGTACACTCTCAATTGAATCAAAATATATAGAATACTTTCCGTTGACCTAGAACTATGAAATTTGGAAAGTAAGATTGTCGTATACTACAAATACAGGAAAAAATCTGAAAACTATACACTTGTTATTAAACTATAAGAAAAATTGTCCTCGAAGTTCGAGAAAAGCTCGGGAAAAACCGTAAAGTACCTACAAAGTACGGAATCCTCGGTGGGCGAGTCTGACTCGCAATTCCAGTTTTTTCACAAAAATTGGTTGTACTGATGAGTAGAATAACCTCCTTAAGTTCTACCGGACCTTTCTGAGACACCCAGTATACCTGTGTACCCTGTATGCGAGATTTCCATGAACAAATCCAATAAAAGAAATCGTCTTGATACGCTGAGAAGAATAATTTCACTAACATCAGGTAGACAAAATCATCATCGTGGCAAGTGGTAAACCCTGGTCTCTGCCTATCCTTCCGGGATACAGGCGTAAGTATATTATGTTTATGTATGCCAGGTAGATGCTCTTTGCTCTACGATTAGGGTTCCATACCCAAAGGGTAAGTGACCCTAGTACTAAGACTCCACCGCCCGTGTGTCTGTCTGTCTGTCTACCAGGCTAATGAACCGTGTCACCATATCTCATGAACCGTGATAAACAGTTTAAATTTTCACAGATGATGTATTTTAGTAGCCGCTATAACAACTAAAAATAGAATAAGACAGTATTTAACGGGGGCTCCCATACAACAAACGTGATTTTTTTGCTGTTCTTTGCTCGATATTAATAACAACAACACAGGGAGACGCTTGAAAATATTAAAATTTTGCATTGCTAATGGCACGGAATTCTTCGTGCGCGACTCCGACTCGTACTTGGCGGGTTTTTTTGTTTATGCCTGACAATTAATAATACTCTTATTACAATCAAGTAACAGGAACTTTACTATGCTAGGAGGTCGAAAGTGGTGGGCGATCCGTTCAAACAGATTTGCTGTTAATGACGGATCGTATAAAACTGGCCTTTGTCCTACTTATAGAGTTAGAATGAAGAGAAATTAAAATTACATTGACATCTATACATAGATGCGTTGTGGTGCTATCACGATAGCTATAGAATTAAAAAGTGTTCAATTCAATATTAACTCAATTCTTAATACTGTAAGCAGCCTATATACGTCCCACTGTGGGGCACAGGCATTCTCTCATGGAGAGAGTATGGGCTTAATCACCACGCGTGCTCACCGTGGATTGGCGATTTCAAGCGCTGAGGTATATGAATAGCTCAGACACTCAGGTTTCCTCACAATGTTTTCCTTCACAGTTAGCGAGTAGTATTTATTGCTACTATAACTTCACAAATGTGCATAACTTAGAAAACAAAGTCATAAGTGGGAATCGAACCTGGGTCTCCCGCTTCCGAGTCCAATGCTCTACCCACTAAGCCCACTATATCAAGAGACAATAAAGTTTGTTTGTTTTTTTTTTAGTTACTGTGTAGTTAGTTTTAAAATGACATCTCAATGTGATAAATTGTAATGCCAATATAGATAAAAAAAAATTGAATCCGGTTTACATAATGTATGTTGTGAATTTCGATGTCGGCTATGCGGCTATGCCTATTGCAAAATCTTAGCATTTTTTTTGTAGTTTTATGTTGCACATTTTTTAATTTTCATGAAAATCTAATATATAAAAATCTCGTACCACAGTGTTTATTATCGAACTCCTCCGAAACGGCTTCACCGATTTTTATTGATTTCTTTGTATGTATTTGGTAGGTCTGAAAATAAATCGTAAGCACATTAATATGGAAAAACAACGTTTGCTGAGTCAGCTAGTATAATTATATAGTATAGTGTAATTATAAAATTATTTTTACTTCCCTCACACACAATTCCATCGAATAAGTTTCGATTTCAATATAGTCTCAATTGCTAGAGAAATTATTTTGCTTCCGTCTGGCGGAAAAGCCATAAGGAAAGAAATCACGTAACTATCCGCTTTTCTTTATTTCTTTGTGAATTTGTACAATCAAACACAAACAACTTTTGAAAATAGAAGGACGAATTCCAATCTTCATATAGAAAAGTAATAACGTTACTAACATAATATAAATTAAGTGATGTACAAACTGCCTTATGTTTCTGAACAATAAAAAAATATATATTTATAGTGTCGGTTGTCTTGATGGCTTAGATGGCACCCGATGTTGATACTTGTAGGGATTAGCTTACGCGTCTAGCGCGATTCTATTGCCTAGCACCCTACTCTTTCTATCAATGCAAAAAAGACTTACGTTTTGTCCAAGCTGAACCACTGAAATCCAATTTCATAACACTTTCATGTTATCACGAACGAAAACATAAGATTGGTTCACCATTATTTCAAAGCTAATACGTATTTCTAATTATTTTTCCACTTTTCACATTGTAAATATTGTATTTTGCTTTACTGTCAACGATTCAACTGGTAGTCAGATAATTCTTTTATTTGAATATTGTTCTTTATTTTTCTAAATTATGTCAAATAATCGTCATACTAAGAAGGTCGAATAAGGAAACTTCTGGCCTATGGAGACTTCTAGAAGACTACTCGCATTCTAAATCAAAATTATGAATTTAATGCAAGAAAGAGAAAGAAGATCTACAATTTGAAATTATGGATTTGGAACAGGATCCAGAAACTTCCAGAAGAATTCTGACGCAGATTCAGATCAAATTTGAATATTGGAATCGAACTATTTTTGGGGTATAAAAGCCGCCCAAGAAGGCTTTCCGAGGCAGTCTCACTTCAGTTCTACTTGAGAGTCTTACTTGAGCTCTACTTGAGTCCTACTTGAAGAATCTTACCTGAGTGATACTTCAAGAATTACCTGAATTCCTGTCTTACTCTCCACGGCCTGTCTCCGTCACTTACCTGCCCGTCTCCACGGCCTGCCTTCGCAACTTGCCTGCCCGTCTCCACGGCCTGCCTGCACAACTTGCCTGTCCGTCTACACGGCCTGCCTTCGCAACTTGCCTGCCCGTCTCCACGGCCTGCCTTCGCAACTTGCCTGTCCGTCTCCGCGACCTGACTCCACGGCCTGCCTCTCCGACCTAAGGTTGCTTTTGTACATATTTTTTGATGTTTTTATTATTATTAAGTTTTTTTGTTTAATTATAGGTTAGGGGGTTTTGATGATTACATTTTTACATTTCTAAATCTCTCTTTTTATTTCTTTAGCTTCCGTTACCAAGGGTTATGCCTTCACATAACCCTCGGTAACGTGACAGTTTTGGCGCCCAACGTAATAATCATCAGAACCACCTTTTCAAAATTCTAAAGTAAAGCTTTCTTTGGCATATTCCTTTCGGCCCCACTAATCTTTTTATAATTTATTTTTCTTTCTGTAAAATGTCTCGAACTATTAATTATCTTAACTTGAATAAGCCTGAATTGGAATATGAAATACGTATTCGCCTAGAAACTCCGGCAGAATCCCTTGTGAATCTTAAAAAACAAATCGATCCCCTCACTAAAACCACACCAGCACATGAAATTGTAACTTCTACCGTTCCTAATGATATTGACATTGATCAGGCCGAAGTTACTTTCCGCTACATTCAGTCCAAATTACAAACATTAGAACAAAAATTTTCAACATTATTATCAAAAAAAATTGAAACTTATTTGAATCATCTTTACTTCCGCTTGGAGCGTATTGAAGTAGACTCAAACCCTACCCTCCAAGAAAGACTGACGAATCTACAATCCGAATTAACAATGCTAGAAAAAAGATTCGAAGATTTATCCTTCACCTCTGCTCAATCCTCTCCTTGTCTTCAGGAAATTAGATCTCTTCCTATGTCTAACCCTAACGTTACTCCTACCCCCTCCCCTAGTCAAGTCCTCTCACCAAATACTATTTCAGAACTTAAGAAACTCACATACAATGGCACTTCTTGCCCTAAGTCCTTTTTAATGAAACTCGAGGAATTTAGGATTTCAAGACAGATTCCTAAAGATAGACTCCTCGATCAATCTTACGAAATCTTTGCTGATAAAGCACTCCATTGGCTTAGATTTCAGAAAACTCGCCATCACGACTTAACGTGGGATCGTCTTTGTGAACTTTTAATTAAAGATTTCGGCGATACGGATTATGATTTTAAACTCCTATCCGCCATTAACTCTCGTACACAAGGAGAATCTGAAACGATTATTATCTACGTCTCCATAATGTCTGGCATGTTTAACCGTTTAACTAATAAACTTTCCGAATTTGAACAACTCAAAATCCTTCTTCGCAACATTCGGCCATGTTATTCTGTATTCGTAGCTCTTAACGAAATTAATTCTATCGACTCTCTTATCTCTGCTTGCCAGAACTATGAACACATTTTAGACAGGGACCGCAATTTCAAAGAACCTAAACCAACCGAAAATTCCCTTGCACTCGAATTTAGTTATTCACCTGCCCCTAAGCCTTCCTCTATTTTGAGCGAAAAATCACCCCACACCCCAGGATTCTACAAACCTAACTCCTACAAAAGACAGGTGAATTCCATCTCGAAAAAATTCACCTCTAACTTATTTTGTCTCCGTTGCCGTACTAATGGCCACTCATTGAGTTCTTGTCCTGAACCTCGTTTCCTAGTTTGCTTCAAATGTGGCCTCAAAGGTTACAAAGTCTCTGACTGTCCGAAATGTAACAGCAATACTTATGAAGGCTCTCCTAACACTTCAAAAAACTAATTACGCACGACTTAGATAAACCCTCCAACTTTGATCCCGAAGATTGGCAGAACTGGCTTCATAGCCTCAGAAATTTCTTTCAACTCTACAAAACCTCTACTATTCTCTATGAAAACGAGAAGGACTTTGCTAGGCCCTTTCTTAAAATTCTCTTGAATAGTTCTCCTTTCTTCGGATTATTGGATAGCGGCAGCTCAATTTCAATACTTGGTAACAATTCTCATCTCGAAATCTTAAAATTGGGCTACACCTTATCCAAGTCGTGCTCTATTTTTGTTGCTACAGCTGATAACCATAAGGTGAAATCGCTTGGCTATATTGATTTACCCATAACATTTAACAATCAATTGCACATAATTAGATTTCATGTATTTCCCGAAATACATCCTTCTATTATCCTTGGGGTAGATTTTTGGAAAGAATTTAACCTTGTTCCCAACATTCTTAGCCCCGCCTTCTCCCAACAACTACAGTGCAATGTAGTTACTTCTGTAGATAAGAAAGTTTTACCTTACAATTTCTTAACTGCTGAACAAAAAAATATCGCTGACGATATTATTACTCGATTTAAATTAATTTCATTCGAACAAATGGGCGAACTTGGACGTACTGATCTGATTTGTCATAAAATCGATACTGGTGACAATCTTCCAATCAAACAACGATGTTATAGACTTTCTCCTGAAAAACAAAAGGCACTTATTAACGAAGTTGATAAAATGGTGAGCTGGAAGGTTATCGAACAATGTGAAAGCCCTTGGCTATCTCCTGTCCTCATAACTCCAAAGAAAAATGGAGAATGGCGTTTTTGCGTAGATAGCAGAAAACTAAATTCTATTACTCGCCGCGATGCCTATAGCCTCCCTTTTATGAATGAAATATTAGACCACTTAAAAAATGCTAAATATCTTTCTAGCATTGATATTGCTAAAGCCTTCTGGGAAGTTCCTTTAAATGCCGCTGATAAGGATAAAACTGCCTTTTATGTTCCCGGTAGAGGAATGTACAGATTTACAGTCATGCCCTTTGGTCTGACGAATGCTCCTGCTACTCAACAAAGACTCATGGATACCTTGTTCACACCTGAATTTGAATACAAGGTGTTCTGCTATTTAGACGATATAATTATCGTTAGTTCAACTTTTGAAGAACATATCTCTCTCTTACTCAAAGTCCTCGAGAAACTAACTCATGCTAAACTCACAATTAACTTTGAAAAAAGTCAATTCTTCAAAAAAGAACTTAAATATCTTGGCTACGTAGTCGATGAATACGGTTTACGTGCCGACCCTGATAAAATCCGTGCTATACTCGATTTCCCAACTCCAACCTCGAAAAAAGAAGTCAGACGATTCCATGGAACCTGTAGTTGGTTCAGACGCTTCATTCCTAATTTCAGCACCTTAGCCGCTCCTCTCAATAAACTCTCGGCAACTGGAAAGAATGCCCCAAAATTTTGTTGGACTCCTGAAGCTAACGCTTCTTTCTTAAAACTAAAGGAGTTGTTAGTAACTACTCCAGTTCTCGCCTGCCCAGACTTTAATTTACCTTTCGCTGTTCACTGTGACGCATCTAACTACGGCATAGGCGCAATGCTAACTCAGATGCAAAATGGTAAAGAAGTTGTTATTGCTTACATGAGTAAAACTCTTAATAAACATGAACAAAATTACTCCACTACCGAAAAAGAGACTCTAGCTGTCATCACTGCCCTTGAACATTGGCGATGTTATCTCGATAATGGCAAAAAATTCACTGTCTTCACTGATCATGCTGCCTTGAAATGGTTTCTCAACTTATCTAATCCTTCCGGAAGATTAGCTAGATGGGCTATTCGTCTCTCAGCCTTCAATATTGATCTTAAACATAAGCGTGGGAAGGAAAATGTTGTTCCAGACTTACTCTCACGTGCTAATAATTCTAATTCTCCACTTAAATCGATTGCCCCAATTTCACTAGATGATGCTTCTTCTCCTGAAGATTACTACGAAAGACTTCTTCTAAATTGTCGGAATAACCCGGACAGTTATCCAAATTATACCGTCAGAGATAATAAATTACTTCGCTGCACTCACTCTCCTTACTCTCTTACTGACGACTTTATTTGGAAAGAAGTTCCCCCTCCATCTGAAAGAGAGGCACTTATTAGAGAACATCATGGTTCACCATCAGAACCTCATTTAGGAATTTTCAAAACTTATAAGAAGTTATCCTTACGATACTACTGGTCAGGGATGTTTAAAGATATATCTAACTCTATATCTAGCTGCGAACAGTGTTTAGCTTACAAACACTCCAATCATTCCCCTTACGGCCCTATGGGCAAACCCAAAATCTGTTCCAGACCATTCCAATGCATATCTCTAGACTTAATAGGCCCTTTACCGATGACCAGAAAAAGAAACCAACATATCCTTGTAGTGAATTGTTGTTTTTCAAAGTACTCTTTAATCTTTCCTATAAAAAGAGCTACAGCTTCTAACATTATCTTCTACTTAGAAAACTTTGTCTTTCTTGTACATGGTGTACCACAAACTATAATCATGGATAATGGTCCACAGTTCCAATCCAGGGAATTTCACAACCTGATAAGAAAATATAGCATTCCTTTTGCTAACTTTAATCCTAACTACTGCCCGCAAGTCAATCCTACTGAAAGATATAACAAAACAATACTCACAGCCTTAGCTTCTCTTGTTGGTGAAGATCATAGATCTTGGGACTTACATTTACCCGTAATACAGTCCGCTATGAACAATTCGGTAAATGCCGTAACAGGTTTTACTCCCTCCTTTCTTGTTTTTGGTCGCGAACCAGTAACTTCCGGTACATTCTTTTCACAAGCATATGATCTAAATGAAATTACTTTCATGCCTAGAGACATATATGCAAATAATATTGGACTACTTGCCTCAATATACGACAAGGTCCAGGTAGCTCTTCACGCAGCCCATACTAAAAATGCGGCTCGCTATAATTTGAGACATTCCTTTAAAGAATTTGACGTCGGTGATACGGTCTGGCGGAAAAATTATGTACTTAGCAATGCAGGCAATTACTTCAGTGCCAAACTTGCCCCTAAATACATAAAATGTAAAGTTGTACAAAAATTATCTCCTTTAGTGTACATATTAGAAAACCCCGATGGTACTCAAAGCCGTTGGCATATAAAAGACATTAAAGTGTAAATAGTAGCTTTATTCAATTTTTAATATTAGTTTATTTCTTTAAATAAGCTCTTTAGCTATTTAAAGCTCCTTATCTTAAACTTAGTAGTTAACATCTAAAGTTAACTACATATTCCTAGTCCTCCCTATACTAGAGAAAACTCGTATTCTACTCTAAACACTTTGGTGTTTCTTTTCTCTTGAGGTTGATTCCTCTTAATTGTAGCTCGAGTCTTCAGATAGAGCGGATGACGACTCTGAAAATAAGCCAATGTCATGAGAGTGTGACTCAATAATAACTTCTCTGGAGTTTGTGTCATTGAATGTGAACCCTACCCCAACGTACGTTTGCGAGATGTATGAATGATAGAACTATGATAGATGCGTTGAATGTGTAGAGATAGTTATTATCTAATTATTTGTTCTTTATCAAATTAGGACAAATAAAATGTAAATATTTTATCATAAATTTAAATTTAAAAAATTTTAAATAAAAAAAAATAAAATTTTTTTTTTCGGGGTTTTTGGGGTATTGTAGGGATTAGCTTACGCGTCTAGCGCGATTCTATTGCCTAGCACCCTACTCTTTCTATCAATGCAAAAAAGACTTACGTTTTGTCCAAGCTGAACCACTGAAATCCAATTTCATAACACTTTCATGTTATCACGAACGAAAACATAAGATTGGTTCACCATTATTTCAAAGCTAATACGTATTTCTAATTATTTTTCCACTTTTCACATTGTAAATATTGTATTTTGCTTTACTGTCAACGATTCAACTGGTAGTCAGATAATTCTTTTATTTGAATATTGTTCTTTATTTTTCTAAATTATGTCAAATAATCGTCATACTAAGAAGGTCGAATAAGGAAACTTCTGGCCTATGGAGACTTCTAGAAGACTACTCGCATTCTAAATCAAAATTATGAATTTAATGCAAGAAAGAGAAAGAAGATCTACAATTTGAAATTATGGATTTGGAACAGGATCCAGAAACTTCCAGAAGAATTCTGACGCAGATTCAGATCAAATTTGAATATTGGAATCGAACTATTTTTGGGGTATAAAAGCCGCCCAAGAAGGCTTTCCGAGGCAGTCTCACTTCAGTTCTACTTGAGAGTCTTACTTGAGCTCTACTTGAGTCCTACTTGAAGAATCTTACCTGAGTGATACTTCAAGAATTACCTGAATTCCTGTCTTACTCTCCACGGCCTGTCTCCGTCACTTACCAGCCCGTCTCCACGGCCTGCCTTCGCAACTTGCCTGCCCGTCTCCACGGCCTGCCTGCACAACTTGCCTGTCCGTCTACACGGCCTGCCTTCGCAACTTGCCTGCCCGTCTCCACGGCCTGCCTTCGCAACTTGCCTGTCCGTCTCCGCGACCTGACTCCACGGCCTGCCTCTCCGACCTAAGGTTGCTTTTGTACATATTTTTTGATGTTTTTATTATTATTAAGTTTTTTTGTTTAATTATAGGTTAGGGGGTTTTGATGATTACATTTTTACATTTCTAAATCTCTCTTTTTATTTCTTTAGCTTCCGTTACCAAGGGTTATGCCTTCACATAACCCTCGGTAACGTGACATACTAACCGTATGGATTTATAGATACACTCGTTTAGGCAGATATAGATACACTCGTTTTTGCATATAATATATATACACATACGAAATAAGCTTGTCGATTTTTTTGTATGTATATTCTGCCCATGCATAGAGCCCAATACTGAGCATAGCAGTCCAATGAAGTTATGGGTCTATGATGTTACTAAAACGCCAAAGAGGATGGACGACATTGGCCAGCAACCGAGGGGGTTGGATTTTATGAGATTTTATGTCTCCTAGGCATATTTCATAGAAGTATAATTCATACTTCACTACGACAATTCGATGCACATCGCAAAATCGATTAACCCACACATTAACAATTATGAAGATCCGGTTACATAGTATACACAGAATTGTAAAAATAAATTATGAATTGTAGTTTTATGAAACACGGCATTCACGCCTACTTTTGCGCACTAAATCCGTTTAGTATGGTATTTGACAATTAGGTATACGATAGTAATCGCTCAGATTTGGCGCGCGCAATATAGGAGCGGTTCTAATAATCGACACTAAATAAAAACCGACTTCAAAACACTATAAAGCTACACAACTAAAAAGTTAGAAATAATTTAAAGGGATGCCTTTAAGCTAGAAGTAGGTATGTATACATGTAGGTATTGTAGAAGTATAATTTGGAGTCGGTGCGCAAAATATATGTGCTGGTCATGAAACTGGGCACCGACTACAAATTAAGTACATAGCAAAAAAAGATTTAAAAAAATCTTTAAACATACATACGCGTCGAATTGATAACGTCCTCCTTTTTTGAAGTTGGTTAAAAAGATAAGTTCTTCTCTACTAGACAGTACGAGACACAAATCCAAACATTACACAAGCCCATCCTCGAACGCTCAAACGATCTGTTTGCGAGTAAATGGCAAAATAATTGATTCCTTTGATGAATGCAAGCGTCGTAAGTGTTACTTATAATGCACTTACATCGTGCATTTGCGGCTATTAGCCATCCGAGCTCGAGAATAATGACGTCGGGTAAAAAATAAGAACACCACTGTCGTTTGTTTGTCATAATTTTCATGTACAGTCGTCAGCCGACAAAGCTTTACGTTTTCGTTGCAAAGTCACTCGTAACGCGACTCAGTAGAGTGCACGCAAGTGAAAGTCGATGTGCTTTTGACTGGCAGTGGCTCTTACGAATTTTTACGCAGCGTATACGTAGATATGCACGGGCAGAAATATGTACGGGGTACCTTTTAGAGGTACTTACTAATAACTCCCTTAGAGTTTCCCAACTACTTTTGTTATGCGAGGTGACATTTTTAGAAATACCCGAATTCGGATAAAAGGTAACGAATATCTTGACACATACCTAATTTGATAAAACACAAATAAAATAATTCAAAACAACTTAACTCTAAAATTAAAATTTACAATACTTATTTCCTAAAAAGCCCTTACGTAGTTTCTTAACAATTTTCCCTTAAGATTATCTCGGAATCGAACGAATGATTAATGGTTGACCGATCTACCTAAATAGGCTTGTTATAATGTCGGTTTTTAAACAAAGCCATTCATGTTGCAACACTTCATCGCAAAAAGGAAAACTACAGAAGGATTGCTCCGTTGCATCAATTTTTATCACCTATTCTCTCTCACTGCTGGGCAATTGGGACTCCCCCAACTAGGACAACATTTTTTATTGCATCCATTTTAATGGAGCAATTCTTCTGTATCCTTAATTACTAACAATATTACTCTTTTAGAAGTACTAAGGGGCAAACCCTGGTCTCTGCCCACCCCTCCGGAATACAGGCGTGAGTTTATGCAACATACTGGACGCCATGTGGCGCCGGATTAAGAATAGCGTCACTCCATTTCCTTCCGTGGATGTCGTAGAAGGCGACTAAGGAAATCAATTACCAGGGGACGGGCAGCAGCGTCTTCCTGAGATTCCAACCGTATACTGCGATCGCCAACCCGCCTGCCAAGCGCGGTGATAATAGCAAAACCCCTCATGGTCATGAAAACCACAAAAGAGGCCTGTGTCCTGCAGTGGGTGTCGAGTGGCTGATGATGAATGAAACGTCGAGTGAATTTCTATGCCATCCCCAATTAGCTGCTTTCTGTGTCTTAACAATAAACTCAACATCACTTCCGTGGGGAATTGATACTCATTGCTGTAACACAGGTTTTTAACCCAGCACAGCGTCAAGAGCTAATCGTTAATTTTGTGTAAAGAATTTTATTAAAATCTAAAGTTTTATTATTTCAACCATAAAATAAGAGACTTAATTAATATATAGGTAAATGATAAAAATATATAAATAACTAATTGTATATTTACAAATAAAACACCTGCCCCAGGTCACTGTCCCGCGGTAATGAGCCCAGAACGCTGGCGACGTTACCTCTTTGGATGGCCAGGCTTATCCTCTGGCCGAGGTACGCGCCGGCCCTCTGGTCTCCCGATGCGTCGATTAGGCGCGCCGCTAAGTCTTTTTTATTAAAAGCATTTTATTGTAAAAGCTCCGTACTAATATTTTTGCGAAACAAATATTCTATTCTACTCTATACAAACCTAGAGGGCTTAACAAGGTATCTTAATTATATTTAATACAATCCTCAATAGTGTCATTGCACTAATAAAAAAAACCGGGCAAGTGCGAGTCGGACTCGCCCATCGAGGGTTCCTAGTACAGGAATCAAGTTTCACAGATTTTTCCGAGCTTTTCCCGAACTTCAAGGAGACTTTTTTATGAACTTCAAATATATGATTATATAAGTATTTGTATCGTATATGATTCCGTGAATGTGATTGCCATCAATAACTTTAAAAGCCAAAATAATACTTCTTACAAAAGGAGGAGAAACATTAATGCTGCGGCCAGACACACGAACAGCACCCGTACATTTATACAAATTGCCTCTGTTTGGGAGTATTTCCACGTTTGTTATTTATTTGCCTGGTTACCACAGCACAGTGTAGGTATCCTATTGTGGGGTCTACGGACTAAACCCCTCCCCCTGTAGCCGGTACCGCCACTATTTATTTTGTGGCGACCTTTGTTACAATGGTAAAAATGAGTATGAAGTTATATAATAAAATTAATAAAATTTTCTTATTACTAGAATTAAAAGCTAAAATTAATAATGTTCTAAAATTAAAATTAAGTTATATAATAAAATGTCATGGTGATAAAATGTAAAAATATAAATCTAAAATCTTTGTTCTAAAATTAGAATTGAGTTATATAATAAAATGTCATAGTGATAAGATTGTAAAGATAATTTTAAAAATTTAGCATGTAGACATGTCCAGGTTTGGTTAAAATTAACATTTTATATTTTTTTTTTTTTTTTCTCTTTCTCTTTTCTTTCCTTCTTTCTCCCCTTATATATATATATATATTTTTTTTTTTTTTTTTTTTTTTTTTTTTTCCCAATGTCTCATGTCAAAATTTGTATATAAAAAAGTCAAAGTGATGCAATAGATGTAAGTATAGTCAAAAAATAAAAATGAGAATGTAATTCTCTGGGGGCCCCGACGCCTTGTCTCTGACTACTCCTGGGAGTAGTGACAAGCAAGGCGCCGGGGTTAACATAAAACTTAGGAAAATAAAAATTAACATACTTCCAAATTTAAAGAATATTAGAGACTATGAGACAACTTTAGACCCGGCCTCCATTGGCCTTAGAGGCCGCGCGCGTCACCCCCAGGGCGAAGGGCAGGAAGATCTCTCGACTCTTCGAGTCGGCCATAAAGGCGGCGAATGCCTCGCACCTCACCGCTGCTCCCAGGAGTATCTCGCAGTCGGCCCGTACAGCTCCAAAACGGGGGCACTCCTCCAGCAGGTGCTCCAGCGTTTCGGGAGTCTCGTCATCACAGATGCAGGACGGACTCCCCGCGAGCTTGAACCTGTGGAGGTACGCTCGAAAGCCGCCGTGCCCCGTCAGGAGCTGCGCCTTGGCATTGCACATTGTGAATTTGCCAAGGACTTTATGGGCCGATGCGACGTCCGGGAAGAACAGCGAGGTGACGCGGCCTGTGGCAGACTCGCTATAGCGGGTCTGCCACTTTGCCACTGTCTCCCGTCTCACCTGCAGCTTTGCATGTGAGACGGGATACAGGTCGTAGGCTGCCGCGTCTTTGCGAGACAACGCCGCCCTCCTGGCCAACTCGTCTGCGCGCTCGTTGCCGGGGATCCCGACGTGGGCCTTGATCCAGAAAAACCGGATCAGGCCCCCGTTATCCTGTATGTCCCTCAGCTGACCGTGAATTTTCACGGCCAGCTGGTGTGTGGGCGAGGGGTTCCCGAGCAACTCCAGAGCAGATCTGGAGTCGCTCAGGACGCTCGCCCTGATGGGACCGGGACCCCCGGCCACGAGGTCGAGAGCCTTGGAGATCGCCACCATCTCCGCTTGGAAGACGGAGGCGAATCCCTCCAGCCTGAACCCCCTGGTGCGGACCTCAACGCCGTCCCTCCACAGAGTGACCGCACCCCCCACCTTGCCCCCGATCTTGCTGCCGTCCGTATAGGCCCGGGCCCAATCGTCGGGCACCTTGCTGAGCTCCTCCACGCTGGCCACCTCCTCGAACTCAACTGGAGTTCGGAGAGCGGGGTGTGCCAGCGCGAAGGGGCTGCAGCGGCGCTCGACCTCCCGGCCCGGCAGCGGGGCGAAGGGCCTCCCCCTCTTCAACTCATAAAGCTGAAGGGCCTCCTCGGCCCTTAGGTCGAGGGGGAGGATCCTCGCCAAGAGAACGGCGGCAGTGTAGGAGGTGGTGCGATGGGCCTTGGCGATGCGGATCGCGAAGGCCCTGGTCACCCTGTCGAGTAAGGCTCTGACCCCCGCTCGCTGCGCGACAGGCGCCCAGACGTTAGCCGCATAGAGGATGGTAGGTTCGATGACGGTAGTGTAGAGCAGCCGGACGATATCGGCATTTAAGCCCCACGTCGCCCTGGCCGCCCTAGACACCATCTGGAACCTAGCCATAGCTTTGCCGCAGACCCTGTTGAGGTGGCTAAGAAAATTGAGGTTCTTGTCGATCGTCAGACCCAACACAGTGATCTCGTCCGAGAACGCGATGTCCTCCCCCCCAAGCTTCAGCTTGGGTGGGTTAACATCGCGCTTCCTGGTGACCACCATGGCTTGGGTCTTTCGAGCGGCGAACCTCATCTTAGCCCCCTCTCCCCACTCGGACACGGCGTCCAGCGCGGCGTTGAGGATGTCCTCGAGCTCACCCACAGTCTGCGCCGCGGCGATAATCAAAATATCGTCCGCGAACGCCTGCAGGTGAGCCCGAAGGTCCCCACCGCGCCGGAGCAAAGGGTCGAGTAACAGGTTCCACAGCAGGGGACCGCACGTCGAGCCTTGGATGCAACCTTTCGAAGTGGGTCTGTCTACTTGTGCCCCCGCGTACCTGACTGTGACCTGTCTTTCGCTCAGGTAGCTGCACAGAAGTTGGTAGACAGACTGGTCGCATCCGGTGGCCAGGATCTGGTGTTTTATTCCGGGCCACCACGCATTGTCGAAGGCCCCCTCGATGTCGAGGGAGACGACTCCGACAATACGTTTCTGCCCGACGTGATCTCTTATGAGCTCTACAGCATCATACAAAGCGTCCTCCGTGCTGCGCTGCGGCATGAAGCCATACTGGCGCGGGCTCAGTCCTCCGCCCATCCCGAGCTGCCAGAGAAGCCTCCCGGCCATCATCTTCTCCAGGATCTTCCCCAGGACTGACAGTAGCCCGATTGGCCTGTATGATTTCGGCTGCGAGTAGTCATCTCTGCTGGGCTTAGGCAGGATTTTGACTACCGCAGCCTTCCAGTCCTTAGGGAAGTATCCCAGAGAAAGGCAGGCGTTCATCAGGACAGTTCAATAGGGACTTGGGGGACATCAAAAAGGATGTCCGGGCGGCACGGGACCTGATCTCGTTCGACGTGATCGGGGAGCTGCGGGACAAGGAGGTCGCACCGACTCCGGCGGCGCTTCAGTCCCTCACCAAGGGAATTGAGGCGCTGGCGGAGCGGTGCGAGGGCATTAAGACCGAATTCGGCGGGTTGGCGGGGGGAGTTAACCAAAAACCGGACGCGGAATGGGCGGAGGAGGTGAGGGGGGAGTTCCGAGGGCTTCGCGAGCGGCTCGACAGGCAGCAGCCTGTGCCGCTCGCGGAGCCGCCCGCTCGGGCCCCCGCCCCGGCCCCTCCCCGCCCCAACAACTGCCCCGCCGCCGCCGCTGTCCCGCGGCTGCCACAACGGGATCGGGTCCCCTTCCGATCCTACGCTCAGGTGGCTTCCTCGCCGCGCCACTCCGTGGTGGTGGCGTCGACCGACCCCAATAAGACCGCGGAGGCTACTATCGCCGACATAAAAGGGAAGGTCGACGTCATCGCCCTCGGGATCGGGGTCAGCGCGGTGAGGAGGCTGAAAAATAGTAAAGTGCTGCTCTCCTGCGACACCGACGAGGGCAGAGAAGTCTTTAAAAAGAAGCTGTCGGGGGCCGGTGGCCTCTTTACAGTCACCGAGCCCGCCGACAAGCGACCCTTAATTCGCCTCGTCGGTGTCGCGAGAGACGTCCCTGACGAACAGGTGATGGCCGCCATCGAGTCCCAGAACAGGGACTTGATGGCGGGCGTCGCCTTTACCAGGGACGATGCCCGGGTCCTTAGACGCACCAACGGTAGGAATGGTGCGCATTGCAACGTGGTCTTAGAGGTGACCCCCGAGATCTGGCGGCGCATGGAGGGGGCGAGGACTAGGCTGGGGTACCAGGTCGTGCTGGCGGTGGACCAGTCCCCACTGGTGCAGTGTTACCGCTGCATGGGCTACGGGCACACGGCACGAGTTTGTCGTGCCGATGCCAGGTGTGGCCGTTGCAGCGGGGAGCACCAAACCAGGGACTGTCCCCCGTCGGCGCGAGCTGGAGACCCGCGCTGCTGTCACTGCACCAAGGTGTCAGGGGCAGACTCCGCGCACCCTGCATTCGCCGCGGATTGTCCCGAGCGTATTCGCTGGGACAGCATAGCGCGACAGGCAATAAAATACTGCTGATACGGGCACCTTGGCCCCCTTACAGTCTCAGGGTGCACCGGGTGCTGGGGTGGCCGACAGTGGCCGGGACCCCGCGGGGCGGCCTCCTGGGGCGCGGCGGGGAGCGATCCGGTTGATGCAAATCAACATTGGTCGTTGCCGCGCCGCGTTCCACGAGGCGGTCCAGGTGGCCATCGAGGGTGGCTACTCGGCCATACTGATCCAGGAACCTTATACTGGATCGGTGGGCCGAGTGGACACCCGTTATACTTGTATACAAAAGATGGCCACCAGGGACAAACCGGTCAAGTCGGCCATCCTAGTACTCGACCCGGCCCTCTCTGTCGTCCAGGACGCCACCACAATCACGGAAAACGTCGTGGCGGTGGTGGTGGAGTGGAATCGGCAGAAGATCGGCCTGGTCTCGGTGTACCTTGAGGGAGACCGTGACCTAAGCCCCTACCTTCGCGACATCCAGGCCTTCATGGACCGCATGGGCACCAGCGCGGTCCTTCTCGGCGGGGATATTAACGCCAAAAGCCTTTGGTGGGGCTGCGAGCGCGAGGACCAGAGGGGAACCCTGTTCTCCGAGTTCGCAGCCCAGGTGGATCTGCAGGTTCTCAACGAGGGAGGAGCGCCGACGTTTTACATCTGGCGGGGGGATAGGCTTTTTACAAGCATTGTAGATGTAACCCTCGCCACGTCGGCGCTCTTCCATCGAGTGAGGGGCTGGATGGTCCGTCCGGATCTCATCCCCTCCGCTCCCGATCATCGGGCGATAACGTTCGAGGTGGGGGTGGGACCCGAGACGGAGCCGGACAGAGCCTGCGGGTCCACCAGGCGTTACCACGCCGGGAAGGCCGACTGGGATACTTTTCGGGCCTCGTTCGTCGACCGTCTGGGAGACTGGACGGTCGAGGAAATCGAGGCTATCGAGACGCCCGGCGGTCTTGAGGAGGCCATTGGTAGGTACACCGCGGCAATTCACGGCGCGTGCGAGGATTCGATCCCTCTTCTGGCTCCACCAAAGGCACCCAAACGGGTGGTTTGGTGGAGCCATGAGTTGCAGCTTAAGAAGCGTCAACTCATTACGATGAGGGGTCGAATCCGGCACGCGAGTAGCCGCCGAAGGGACGGGGTGGTCGCGGAGTATTTGGCGGCCAAGGAGGACTACAAGGCCGCCATTGAGGCGGCCAAGACCGCCAGCTGGGTGGAATTCTGCACCAAGCAGCAGCATGAGAGCGTGTGGGACGGCATCTATAGGGTGCTAAGATGCGCCGCTCGTAGGAGGGAAGACACCCTCCTCAGCGGCGCGGATGGACGCGCCCTGGATGCCGTCGGTTCCACCGCCCTCATAGCGGACACATTCTTCCCAGCTGACGATCTTCAGTCCGAGTCGGACACTCATGCCCGTGTCAGGCAGGCAGTCGCCCGCATGGAGGATGAAGCCAGGTCCAAGCCGCGGGAGTTTATTCCCTTCTCCCAGCACGAGCTCTCGGGCGTCTTGAAGGGCATCCACCCTAAAAAGGCGCCCGGGGGGGACGGCCTCACGGCCGACATCTGCAGTGCGGCCATCGGGGCGAGAAATGATGTATTTGTCCTATTGTGGGGTCAAATCAAGTGATTGTTAAAAAAAAACCTATTTAGAGGCTAAAAATTCCACCCATGCCGGGACCTGAAGCCGCGACCTCTGGCTAACAGTGCCAGAGGTCGCGGGTTCAAGTCCCGGCATGGGAGGAATTTCTAGCCTCTAAATAGGTTTTTAAAAATGTCCTCAGCACGGATTAGTGCAACAAAAATAATATCAAGTGATTGTGTTGTGTGAAATGTATTTATTTATGCAGAAGTCCTGAAACACCCCTATTAAAGTTTGTGTTTACAACCACTTTTGTTCCATGAGAGTTTTTCAAAATATGTATTTATATTTTCCGTCGTCGCAGCCTCCGGTAAACCCGTAGAAAAAAAACATAGAGAAATAGAAATCCATTAAATTTAAGCATTAAGCAGAGTTTTCCTGTAACGTTGTACTATTATTAGTAAGATTAAGATTAACGTAACTACGAACATCAACGAACTTCATTGATGTTCGTAGTTACGTTATTTCATCCTTTTTATGGCTATTATGTCTCAGCTAAGCTTCTGACAGTATCTGTGACCTGACCGCAAATATCAAAGCCATACTGACCGCCTGCGGTCATCTCACAATCTGTCAGAGAAGTGAACAATATTTTGTAGGTCTACTACAAGCCTGCATTTACGGTGACGATAGGAAATCCGTGACATCTATGATTTTCTCGATGGCTTCGTTTTCACGTTAGAACACGCCTCTCTTGATGCAGAATATTCAACGCTTCTGGCAATGTCAATGTATGTAACAATATAGGAAAAAAAGTTTTCTAGCTGCTCTATACATTTTAATGCCTCCGGCGGTAACTGCAGTATAGAACAGCTAAATTTTTTTTCGCGAATTCGAATTATCCTCTAAGTAAAAGTTTTCTAGATTATTAATTGTACTGTACTATATTATTGTTTAATTCTCATTTGTTATTACTGGTATACATACAATAAAGAATATTCTATCTATCGATCTATCTAATTACAGGAGCTCAAGTTAAACAGTGTGAGAATCAGATTATAATTATAATTAAAAGATATTGTTAACACAAAACGATTCAAAGTAGGTGATCTGTTTAGTTTGTGTTTCATTGCAACTCTCAAAAAAGAATAATTAAAAGCGGACTTTTTGCGAAAGAAACATAATGCGAAGCGTAAATTTTGTGAAATGGACATTTCTCGATAGGTAAATTTTACGAAAGACACATTCTGAGAAGTGCCCATTTTGCGAAGTGGACATTTTAGGAAGGATTTTACGAGGACGTAAAATGGCCACTGAAAACCAGTGGTTTTCAGCCTTGCATTTTATGCGTTTTTTTATTTTTCGTATATTCCATTATGGCTATAAATAAATTTATATCTTCTTCTTCAAAAATCGGGTATCACCGTGTCGTAAGGTCAAGTTCATGAAAGGGCTTTTGAAGCCAACCGTCGTTTATTGTTTGAAGAATGCGTCTGAAGACGTCAAGACGTGCGGTAGATCCCTTTAGTTTGGCGGTCACACCGTATAATGAAGGCGCAGTCACATAACAACTTGCTGAGCAAATATCGCAAAAGATCAAAAAAAGATACAGTCTTTTTTATTATCCAATAGCTATAAGTTGACGGTTGAACTTCGATTAATGTGCGTCAAATTCGTACGGAGTTTATCAACTGCCACTTCTTTGTGTTGGTTTCAAAAGGCAATAATGGTTCGTGTCGGAGTCAACGCGTATAAATTAGATGCGCGCGCGCTGTATACACCTAACAATAAAACTACACGACGGACGAGTATCGGACGAATGATCTAAAGGGGACATTTACGGTTTCAGACCCTTGGGCAGAAGAAGGAAAATACCGATGTGGCTGATCGGAGGTTTGGTTAATTATGGCTTCCGGTCTAGACTTTGCAGTATCGGTTTTAGCTCCGCCGGCTTATTCATTTGGAAATGTATGTGAACGGAGAAGGCTAAATAAATTTTGTATATTACGTAGGGGAGGCTTAGAGAAGCTAAATCGATAACCGGAGGTCGTATTTTTTGTCGAAAATAAAAAAGTAAATTGTAGGTCTGAACACGCTCTACAAGTTTAATATTAAACATTCCGTATCTTAATTTATAGTTTTTCAATAAATCTATCTATATCTCAATAAATGTAAATGACGTCAATTCTAGATCGTAAAAAATCAACAAAAAATAAGCATAAAAAAGTTAAAAATTTTAAGAATGCATCAAAATTTTCGTATCTCAATGGAGGACGGAGTTATTGTAAGAAAATGGCGACAATTTGAAGTTGAGCTTTTCTGGACCGCTCCCCCAGATAATATCCAAAAGGAGAATGATCAAAACAGTCTATGTTGCGCATTAAGCATTTATACCTCAAAATGTTTCTTTTGAAAAATTATTTCATAGTTCTCTTTGATAATTTAAAAGAATCAGGGGTTTAAAAGTAATAATTAAAAAATATCTGTATTGATTGTATAACTAAAAAACTTCAGTCAGTCAATACAGATTACAAACAGATTAGATTACATTATTGCAAAAATCTGAAATCGTGTACATACATAAAATGCGACAGTGCAAACTGCAAACGGGGAGTTTTTGACGGAAATTCAAACGAGCGGTTTTATTATGCTTTTATTTTTGTAAATTGATTCCAGTGGATTTTATACTGTTTAATTAGTGTAGTTTATTGTTAAAATGACCATATGTATGAACAATCCAACCAGCCCTTCTGGAAATCGTTGGGGGAGGCTTTTGTCCAGCAGTGGACGTCCAATGGCTGAAATGATGATGATGTATGAATAATATGTGAAATAAATAACTAAAATAAACCGCCATTGTGGGCTTAGGATAGTCTTGTCTCAATTATGCGCAGGACCTAAGACTGTTTGTGCTTATTTATCAGAAATTATCTCGTTGTTCCCCATTAGGCTCCTTAAACACTGCGACTTTTAGCAGCGATATAGTCGCGATTTAGCCGATTTGCTAGTGCATAAATACACTCGCAAATCGTCCACCGTTACACACACGCGCTATCTGTAAAAAGTCGTAGTATGTAAACGCCTAACATGTCATTGGCTAAAAGCATAAATAATCTGTGGCATAAAGCACAAACTTCCTCCGTAGGAACGAACTGAGCTTGTGATTGTGAAAGAGAGAATTGGACTCGTAGATATTTTTGGATAGGTTATGTTCAAAACAAGTTTGTTTTGTTTACAATGGCATCTGGTTCTGGTGGAACACAAGTTAGTCCTGGCCGACGTTGCATCAACTGCTCCTATGAGGTTCCCCAGCGACTACCAGTGCATTCTTTGGACGAACTATCCAACTCAATGCTTAATGTGCTGAGTTCGTGGATCGCACCTGATCATGTACGTAATTATGCTTCCTTTTTCCTTCTTAGACATGCCTATGGCTTTTTTTTTAAGATATAATATTGCAAACTGTCGTACAGATATGCCATAATACCAGACAAACCCTATTAGATATTGCATGAAACCTACGGATATTTTGTATTTTATACAGAATTATTACTTAGCACTAACTAACCATACCTACCTGATAATGACCTAGGTATGTTTATAATTCAAACTGACTAGGTGCCAATGCCAACCCAAAATAACACCAAACCACCAAAGTTGTCATAACCTCAAAGCATGGGCTCAAAATTAAGATTTCTCGAAACTCCCATCTAATATTTTCATAATATTTTTCCTGCATAATCCAGAGCTAATTTCTTATAGATTAACGTTGGTTTCATCAATGCGCATGAAGACGCAAAAGTAGACAAACTCCTATAGTAAATTGATCATTCTCCTTTGTTCTTCTCGGTTCACATGCATTTGTAACCCGTTTCTTCCAGAACATAACAATTTATTGTGCCGTATCTAAAGGGTCCCTCAGTGTTCGCTTACTAAGAGATCCCTTTGGATCAAGGGCTCTTAATAGTTTATCACGACAATATACATTTACGCTTGTAATAACTGTCTATTCCGACTTCGTTCACATGGAATTACATAAAGGACTGAATTATACATCATAGGTAATGCTTAGAAAATATTTGGATGGTGAATAAAGCGTCACGCTATATATGTGTGGGATCTTATGACAAATATCCAAACATCAAAATGTCTAAACGCCTAAACGCTCTCTTTTATTACACACACCTGCATAGTGAAATCAAGGAGTATTAAAAGACATAGAGTACCAGAAAAGCATTTTCATTAAATTTTTTTTTTCTTTTTTAGGGTTCCGAACTTAAAGAGTGAGGGACCCTATTAGTAAGACTCTACTGTCCGTCTATATAACTGTTTGTCTGTCACCAGGCTGTATCTCATGAACCGTGATACAGACAGTGGAAATTTTCACAGATGATGTATTTCTGTTGCCGCTATAACAACAAAGTTACCCTTTGTGGCAACTTTGACTCACCACAGGATGCTCTCTGACGCTCTGAGTTTGCCTTGTCCTCTGTTGTATTTATGTGACTTGTTTTTTCTTTGTACTTGTTTATGTTACTTGTTATACCTTTTGTTTTCTTGTGATGTGTTAATTTGTCCCAATAAATGTATTTCTTTCTGCTTTCTCTTTCTTTCTAAATACTAAAAATAGAATAAAATAAATATTTAAGTGAGGCTCCCATACAACAAACGTGATTTTTTTGTCGTTTTTTGGTCGATATTAATAACGGCAACAGGTAGACGCTTGAAATATTCAAATTTTGTATAGATAATGGTACGAAACCCTTTGTGCGCGAGTCCGACTCGCGCATAGCCGGTTTTTTTTCTTGTATAAGTCGTAACGTGTAAAGGACCTCGAATTCACAGACGCCGCCCGCGTACACAGCTAGGCGCCGCGCTAACCAAATGTAGGCTTCTTTTTGGTCTCTTTTAGTTGTTTTTGAGTCGTTTCGGCTCCCTCGGTCACTCCTTTTTGTTCCACTCACTGTCTTTTGGGGGTCCAGGGTCCTTTTTTAATGAATCTGTGTTAACCTTCGCGTGGAACGAATAACAGGCGCCGATTGGAGATAAAGCGTTTTGTATGCGGCCGTGCCTTTTTGTAACTGCTTAATGGTAGGAACACAAAATGAAAATTGACAGTTGCAAACGAAAGAAGTGTAGCATTAAAGATTATTTAGATGACAAAGATGTCGCAAATTCAAGCCAGTTCAATGCATAAGTTCTATGTTTTAGAATAGTGTGAAGTCAAAATTTGATAAGACGTCTTATTTATAAAAACAGGATTCCTTAAAATACTCCTCAGATACAGTTTGAATAGTCTATGGTAAAGGGAAACGTGCAACCACAGATAATTTAAACTGCCTCTGAGTAGTGTTTTAGGGGAATTGTGGGTTTATAAGTGAGATTGGGTTCCCTAGTCGACAAGAAACTCTTATAGTTTCGCCAGGTCCTTCCGTCTGTCTGTCTGTCCGTCTCTCCATCTGTCTGTCCGCGGCCTAGTTCAGAGACGATTATTAAGAAAAAGCTCTTTCTACGGAACCCTACACTGCGCGTGGCCCGACATTTTTGAGATATTTTTTTTCCAAAATTATGTACATTTTAAAATTGATACCTAGTTTAACTTGTAACGTTATGACGGTGCTGACTAGCGCCACAAACGGACAAATTTCACTTATAATACGTTTTTACAAAAAGTGAACATCATAGACATCATTTAGATACTTAAGTGCAGTGCTTACGAAAGTTTTAGTTCCAAAATCATAGACATCATTAACGGTGAAAGCAATTTTTAGAACCTACAGGTTAGAACCCAGGGTCAATAACCCAGAACTCTGCCAAAAACGGCCGTTTTCGCAGCGCCAAAAGTGCCATAAAGTTTCATCTGTTTTTTTCATTTTCCATCAGTGGCGCTGTTTAGCACCGGGTTGCCCCTTAAGTTACAGATGTAGGCGAAAATTTTCATGAAAAACTGCGCAAACTGCGAATTAGCAAGTATTTGTCGCCACAACGATCATCTCGCAGCACCTTTAGTCCTCGCTAAGTTGTGCTTCTATTTACTTCAGTTTTGTGGCAGAATTGACGTGTCGCCGCTATGTTTGTGCTCGAGTTTTATGAAACGCGGCCCTGGGGGCTGATTCTCGCCCATGCGAATTGAAAGCGTACACGCAAAATATTCGAAGGATTAGACATTTGTCGCATAAAAATCAGTTTCACGTATTCTCACAAAGTCGTATGCGCAAATTTGCTAATAAATTTCGCTCGCTTTGAGGTGTCATCTTGTCGCATGGTAATTACCATGCGAATGGCAAAAGGCGTATTAAATTTGAACGCATTCATTGATAGTTGACGTTTCTTGATTGGAAAGTCCAAAGAAGAAAGAGGTTAGGTTAGATTTGGAAACTTTTGAAAAACTTTTGGAGTGTGGTGCTACTAAAAATGAACAAGTTTGTAGCTGCTTTTGTTGAAAAAATTTTGAGTGAAGCGGCAATAGCTTCAGCGACACCAAGGCGCCGTGCTACATGAAGGGTAGAGCCATTTGATATGAGCGACGCTGATTTTAAAGAGCTTTCGGTTCTCGAAATACTTATCAAGGAATCTCATAAGTATAGTAGAACCTCTCGTCCCACAAAAGGAAATTGATTTGAAAACCAACGTGAGTTTATTTAATGGGCGGAAAACTTCCCCGATCTTAGCTCGGGGTCGGCATCCAGCAGCTCAGTGAGCCTCCTCTTCCTTTTTTTTTAAGCCCCTTTAACCATTGTTTCTTTATTCCTTGACTTGCTCTGATTTCTTGTTTTTGCATGAAAAGTTTGTGATTTGTAAACAAACACCACACACAAGTCGACGATCAGTTGACGTTTCGTTATAGGTTACATTTCATTTGAAAATTTTGGGAGTTAATTTTATTAAACTTTTAATACCATGTATTTTATACCTAAATGGTTTCTTTAGTCTATAAAATAACACATAAATTAAAATTTTGCCGCAAAATGTATCAATTTAAAAGTGAAATTGTAAATGTTTTAAAATTCGACTAACTTTCAATTTACAATCGAGAAAATGGAACGTATGATTCACAGATAACTGTTTTAAGTCATTAGACATTTATTTTTTCATTCGAATTCAATGTAGAATGGCGTTCAGAATACAGATTTTAGCTGTCGTTCGACTTTTTTATGTAGAATTCAAGTCATACGCCTTAGAGTCGTATACGAATTATTTGCTAATGAAGTGAGAATCGGCTCCCTGGTGTTCGTTGGTGAGATAGACATCGCCAATTCGGCCGGTTTTGTTAATGGCATAGCTGCATATTAAAACGGGCCGGCGACGTGCGGGCGCAACTTAACACACGAAAATATGCCTTCAACTACACTACGACTACAATACTGGGGCAAAAAGGGCAGGCGGGTTGGCGATCGCAGTATGCGGTTGGAATCTCAGGATGACGCTGCTGCCCGTCTCCTGGTAATTGATTTCCTTAGTCGCCTTCTACGACATCTACGGAAGGAAATCGAGTGACGCTATTCTTAATCCGGCAGCCGGCAGCATATCATCATCATTATCATCATTCAGCTACAAGAAGTCCACTGCTAAACATAGGCCTCCTCCATGGATTTCCAAAAAGACCGGTTGGAAGCGGCCTGCATCCAGCGCCTTCCTGCCACTTGGATGAGGTCATCTGTCCATCTTGTGGCTGGTCGTCCTACGCTGCGCTTGCCGATATGTGGTCTCCATTCGAGAACTTTTCGGCCCCATCGGCCCTCTGCAGTTCTGCGTGCTATGTGCCCCGCCCACTGCCACTTCAACTTACTAAGCCGCTGGGCTATGTCGACGACTTTCGTTCGTCTACGGATCTCATCATTTCTGATTCGATCTCGCAGCATATCAATACTTAATTATTACCATGCCCCTGGCCACACAGAAGGGACGTGGGGCGGGGGCGCGGAAAAAATGCGACGCGTTGTATAGAGATCGCGCCCTCCCCGCGTCTCTTCTGTGTGGGCTTCGTTCGTCCCGTCCCTTCAGTTCGTTTTGTAGGAAAGTGAAGTAGATTAACGACGCGTCTTTTCCGCGCCCTCGCCCCACGTCCCTTCTGTGTGGCCGCTGGATAACAGCACTTAAATTATATTTTAAGGGTACAAGAAAAATGTTAAGTTTGTTGTTGACTTTAGGTACCTGCGTAGCTAATGTAATCCATTTTTATGTACCTACATTAAAGTGTTCTCTATCTATCTATCTAATTCTTAATTATGTTATGGTAGTCTAGTAGGTAAACAGTAAAGTGATTGTGTTTGGAGGAAAATTTACAACATTGGTTGATGTTGTTGCAAAAGAGCCTTAGTTAGATATAACTGATTTAAGCGAAAACTGTTTAAAATCATTAAAAATTTCATTGGCATCACTTAATAAAACAATGGTGTTAGAAATTAACAGAAACTTAATAACATTATTTGATAAACGCTGTCAAACGATACATTTATATAAGTACCTTGTTAGATGGTATGAGAATTTTAAAATAATTCTAGTTATGGAAATTTTCTGGTTTTTAAAACATAATAATTCAGTAGTCCTTAAAATTTAACAATAGTGCAAGTAATCGGTTGTAAACCTACTAGTGCCATCTGTTACAGCATTAAGTAACTGCACACTTACGACTTATTTTTTTAATATAAAAACATCGAATGGTACAAAAGTAATGTAATAAACAATAAAGATAAAATTACTTCATGTTACAGGTATTCATTACTACGCAGAAATTTACTAAACGTGTTATAATTGTTAACGATTTGTTGCATACTGTTCTGCTACTCAACAATAGATGGCGCTAACACTGGTATTTCGTTCAATATATATATTTCAATGCTGAGACTATGTAACAAAGCTTGGAAAGCTGAACGTTTAATATAACATCAGCATGTGTTCTTATCGTGTACCTATTGAAAGTAGATATATGGATACAATAGGTTCTCTTTATTATACACAGAAATTAGTAAGTTATTGATTATACTCGTATTTTTATGGTTTAAATATCATATCTTTATCCGTATTGGATGCTCTTTACTCGAGTTTTAATCTTTTCTGTTTAAGATAAAATAATTTCATACTTATTTAAAGAAACATGATTCTTTAAAAAGTCCTCAAATGCTGTTTAAATAGTCTGTATATATAATAAAGGAAACAGTTTTCCACAGAATATTTAAACTGAATTGTAATTTAGAAGATTCTTGTTTTTATCACTTACAGTCTTATTTATAAAAAGTCGATTCCACTGAAATACTCTCTAGACGTATTCAAAGCCGGCTTGTGGCAGAATTTTCTCTTAGACACCAGCTTTAACTCCAGAGTCATCATCATCATCATCATCTGCCATTTGACGCCCACTGCAGGACATAGGCCTCCTTGGTGGTTTTCATAACCATGAGTGGTTTTGCCATAATCGCCACGCTTGGCAGGCGGGTTGGCGATCGCAGTATGCGGTTGGAATCTCAGGAAGACGTCGCTGCCTGTCTCCTGGTAATTGATTTCCTTAGTCGGCTTCTACGACATCCACGGAAGGAAATGGAGTGACGCTATTCTTAATCCGGAACCACACGGAAGATTGTAGTATTTTATAAATAGGGTTGTTAGTTTTTACACTTTATTTCACAGAAGAGGGCGATAGCCCTTTCGGTTCCATCACGGGGCGCGCATAATTAGCTAAATATGAAGGCTTTAGCGCCACCGGAAGTGGGCGGGCCCTTCTGGCGCCCTTAAGAAGGCTCGGGGGCGTTCGAAGCCTTTCATTCCTTTTCATTTTATTTGTATGGCCTGCGGTTTTCTGTTTCATCTCTGGTTTCCGTCACAAAATAAAAGAGTTCACCGAAGGTCCAGCCTGACTCGTATAGAGTAAGCTTCCGCTGCTTATGCTAAGTCTTATTGTATTTTATAAAGTTATTTCTGTTAGTTAAATGCCACTTAAGTTCCGATTTCAATAGACTTTTGTATGAAGAATTTTAGTTATAAGAAAGTGGTGCAAGTCGGCCTTAATGTAAAAACTACCGTCCTTATTTATGCAAAGTCGATTCCACCAAAACATTGTTAAAACGGAGTTAAAGTCGGTTTATGAAAGGAATTTCTGTTATAAGCCGGGATTTTAGCTCCATCTTAAGAGTGTTTTGCCGTGGGGTGCCGGCTTTAGAGGAAATGGAGTGACGCTATTCTTAATCCGGAACCACACGGAAGATTGTATAGTATTTTATAAATAGGGTTGTTAGTTTTTACACTTTATTTCACAGAAGAGGGCGATAGCCCTTTCGGTTCCATCACGGGGCGCGCATAATTAGCTAAATATGAAGGCTTTAGCGCCACCGGAAGTGGGCGGGCCCTTCTGGCGCCCTTAAGAAGGCTCGGGGGCGTTCGAAGCCTTTCATTCCTTTTCATTTTATTTGTATGGCCTGCGGTTTTCTGTTTCATCTCTGGTTTCCGTCACAAAATAAAAGAGTTCACCGAAGGTCCAGCCTGACTCGTATAGAGTAGGCTTCCGCTGCTTATGCTAAGTCTTATTGTATTTTATAAAGTTATTTATGTTAGTTAAATGCCACTTAAGTTCCGATTTCAATAGAATTTTGTATGAAGAATTTTAGTTATAAGAAAGTGGTGCAAGTCGGCCTTAATGTAAAAACTACCGTCCTTATTTATGCAAAGTCGATTCCACCAAAACATTGTTAAAACGGAGTTAAAGTGGGTTTATGAAAGGAATTTCTGTTATAAGCCGGGATTTTAGCTCCATCTTAAGAGTGTTTTGCCGTGGGGTGCCGGCTTTAGAATTGTACCCCCCATCTCTTCCCGCGGGTGCCGTAAAAACCGGCTAAGGGACACATTACCAGAAGGTGGGCAGCAGCGCCTTCTGCGAAAATACGATATACTGCGCTCGCCAACCCGCATGCCAAGCGTGGCGAGTAAGGCAAATACCTTCATGACAATACACCAAAAAACCAGGCCCCCAGTCCCCGGCGGCTCCGCTATTCCTGGCTACGGTAGCGGCCACGGTAACGGCGGAGCAAGGGGTGCTAAGAATCTCCGGCAGAGATCTGGCTACCACCCCCAAAAACGAAAACGACTGGCCCTGGTAACACACAACATTCGCACATTGAGGACAGACGAAAAGCTAATTGAGCTGGAAGAGGAAATGGGTAGGTTACACTGGGATATCCTAGGGTTATCTGAAGTCCGTCGAGAGGGCGAGGACACGATAACCCTGAAATCCGGGAACCTGCTCTACTACCGGGAGGGCGAGCAACAGTCCCAGGGTGGTATCGGGTTTCTTGTCCACAAGTCCCTCGTAAATAACATTTTGGCCATCAACAGTGTGTCGAGCAGGGTGGTGTACCTAAGAGATATTCGCTGAAGGTCATTCAGGTATACGCACCGACCTCGTCACACTCCGATGAGGAGGTAGAGGCGATATATGAGGACATTAGTAGGGCCATACATACCTCGGAGACCTATTTTAATGTGGTTATGGGGGACTTCAATGCGAAGCTGGGCACAAGAAGCGAGGGTGAGATGAGAGTGGGGCAATTTGGTTATGGGTAACGGAACCCGAGAGGACAAAGGTTGGCAGACTTCCTGGAGAAAGAGGGACTCTTTATGATGAACTCTTTCTTTCAGAAGCCACCTCACAGGAAATGGACCTGGTTGAGTCCCGATGGTTCCACGAGAAACGAGATAGACTTCATCCTGACCTCCAAGGGACAAATATTCAATGACGTCTCTGTGATCAACATGGTGAAAACCGGAAGCGATCACCGAATAGTAAGAGGCACATTGAATATCAATGTCAAACTTGATAGGTCTCGTCTCATGAAGTCCACGCTCTGACCTACTCGTGCCCATATCCAGAACCCCGAGAACTTTCAACTCGAATTGTCAAATCGCTTTGAGTGCCTGGAGAGCGCCGCATCGGTGGACGAGATCAATAACAGGTTTGTAGAAACTGTCCGTACAGTGGGCTCGAGGTTCTATAGACCCAACCGTACGAGTAGACCACAAAAGCTCTCAAACTATACTCTCGACCTCATGGCTAAACGTCGCGCGTTGCAACTGCAGTCCTCCGAGGATGCTAAGTCATATAGGCAGCTCAATAGACATATCTCAAAGTCTATGCGGCACGATATTCGGTCCTTTAATACCGAACGTATTAAAGAGACTATAGAGCGGAATAAGGGCTCCAAAGTGTTCGCAAAAGACTTGTCTATTGGGCAAAGCCAGCTGACGAAGCTGAAGAGAGAGGATGGCAGTATAGCGTCGACCAAATCAGAGGTGCTGAGGGAGATTGAGAGTTTCTACGGACAGCTATACAACTCAGTCGCAAAACCTGTTAGCAGTTTGAACAAAGATCCGAGAGCCAAACTGACCAGACATTATACCGAAGACATCCCGGACATCAGCCTGTATGAGATTAGGATGGCCCTGAAACAGCTCAAGAATAACAAGGCACCAGGAGAGGACGGAATCACATCAGAGCTCCTGAAAGCGGGTGGAACACGAGTACTTAAAGTCCTTCAGAAGCTCTTCCATTCCGTCGTGCTCGAAGGAAAAACGCCAGAAGCATGGAACAGAAGCGTGGTGACGCTGTTCTTCAAGAAAGGGGATAACTCTCTATTGAAGAACTACCGACCCATCTCGCTTCTGAGCCATGTTTATAAGCTGTTTTCGAGGGTCCTCACGAATCGTCTCGAACGCAAGTTTGATGACTTCCAGCCCCCCGAACAAGCCGGTTTCCGAAAGGGCTTTAGTACCATAGACCACATCCACACGCTGCGGCAAATTATACAGAAGACTGAGGAGTATAATTTGCCATTCTGCTTAGCGTTTGTGGACTATGAGAAAGCCTTCGATTCGATCGAGACATGGGCAGTGCTCGAGTCTCTCCAGCGTTGCCGTATTGACTATCGGTATATTGAGGTGCTAAAGTGCTTGTACAACAGCGCCACCATGTCGGTCCGAGTACAGGAGCAGAATTCGGAGTCAATTCCATTGCGAAGAGGCGTGAGACAGGGAGACGTTATCTCTCCGAAACTGTTCACAAACGCACTGGAAGATGCCTTCAAGCTTCTGGAATGGCAGGGACGCGGCATCAATATCAATGGCGAGTACATCACGCACCTTCGATTTGCCGACGATATAGTAGTCATGGCAGAAACGATGGAAGACCTCGGCATAATGCTCGACGACCTCAGTCGAGTTTCCCAACGTGTGGGCCTTAAAATGAACATGGACAAAACGAAGGTCATGTCGAACGCCCGTGTTGTGCCCACCCCAATAACATTGGGGAACACGACTCTCGAAGTTGTAGACGAATACGTCTACTTAGGACATACAGTCCAACTAGGCCGGTCCAACTTCGTGAAAGAGGTCAATCGTCGAATCCAACTCGGCTGGGCAGCATTCGGGAAACTTAGAAAAGTCTTTTCATCTAATATACCTCAATCGCTCAAGACAAAATTATACAACCAGTGTGTGTTACCAGTGATGACTTATGGCACTGAAACGTGGTCTCTCACTATGGGCCTCATAAGAAGGCTCAAGGTCACGCAACGAGCTATGAAAAGGGCTATGCTCGGAATTTCTCTACGAGATCGAATCAGAAATGATGAGATCCGTAGACGAACGAAAGTCGTCGACATAGCCCAGCGGATTAGTAAGTTGAAGTGGCAGTGGGCGGGGCACATAGCACGCAGAACTGATGGCCGATGGGGCTGAAAAGTTCTCGAATGGAGACCACATATCGGCAAGCGCAGTCTGGGACGACCAGCCACAAGATGGATAGATGACCTCATTCAAGTGGCAGGAAGACGCTGGATGCAACCGGTCTTTTTGGAAATCCATGGAGGAGGCCTATGTCCAGCAGTGGACTTCTTGTGGCTGAATGATGATGATAAGAGTGTTTTAGCGGGATCGACTTTTGATAAATACTGTAAGACTGTTAGTATGTTAGTAGGATCAATAAAAGTAAATTAATTTAACTTAAAAATGTACATAAGAACGAGCTAAAGGGTGCTGTCATTTTACATGAGTGACGTCTCACTTATGTATCTTTTAAGATATTCACACTCGCTAACAGCAGTCCCGTTCCCTCTCTGGGAAATCTGAAGCGACAGAGTGATACTTAACTTCAAGAATTTTAAACCACATTAAATCAAAATAAATTTCTTTTTGATCTCGAAATTCTTTCTCAATTTTGAACAAAACGAAAAGCTCAAGATATTTTACTATATTTATCAAAGCGGTGATCAGTCTTCCCTCGCTATACTGTTGGACAATTTATTAAACAATATCTAATAGCCTCTTCTACCTATGCCACATAATCGAGGTGACCACTCAAACGCTACATCACGGACAGATGCGATCCGACTCTGGGCTCCTCATACTAGAGTTCCTTTACATCCAATCACACACAAATCTTGCGTTACTTGACATCATTGAAATCTAAACTCTATGACGCTTTTATTGTCAATTCTATGTGCAGTCGAAGAAAAATTCTGTCAATTGCCGCAGACCTCGTATATGTACGACAACATTATATTGACTGCTGTGTTTTCAAGGATGTGAGATTCATCTCAGATTTCCGCTTACTCTCAAGAAGTATTGTATGTAGCTTCTGTGCGAGGATTCTTTTTCGTTCTCAGAAGATTAAACCTGCAGATTAGTGTAGTGTGAGTCATTTCATTCAAGCCTTAGCTTTATTAGTCGGTCCCTGATTAAGGGCTGAGATTAGCGGCATTATAGTTTTGTTGCGGTCTGTTTGTCTACTTGCCTCTTTATGGTTGTTAGCATGCATGTTTATTGGTGAGGGTAGCAATAAAAAGGATGTTGATTTTCGGGTCACGACGCGTGGGATCACGTTCCAATGTGGTAGTTAGCAGGGGAATTTGATTTAAATGATAATTACGAAATGTGGATGTAATTGAAGAGTCTCCTTGTTTCGCAGAGAACTGGAGGGTTCTTTTAACTACATACAAAAATTTTAAAACCTATTTAGAGGCTAAAAATTCCACCCATGCCGGGACTTGAGCCGGGACGCGACCTCTGGCTAACCGTGCCAGAAGTCGCGGGTTCAAGTCCCGGCATGGGTGGAATTTTATTTCTTTAGCCTCTACATAGGTTTTTAAATTGTCCTCAGCACGGGTTAGTGCAACAAAAACAATATTTCACGTGTAATAGTAATATGTAATAGAGAGAAGCGTCAATACTTTACAGCTTTAAACAGCAGAATTTTTTTAGGGTAACTTTTTGAATAACCATCCACAACCCATTCTTAACGCACACTGTAAGTTATTTGCCAACAGCTAATCACATCCTTCAGATAGCAAAGAGCTATAGACACCGTTGTACTGGAGCATTTGTCGTCGACCAGCGGCCGCCTCAAAGGGTCCTAAGCCGTCTTAACACCGTTCCAGAGATAAGGAGCCTGGTGAAAAAAAACAGCAGATTTGCGCGACGACCGAAGCTCAACATTGTCTTATCGATAACCATCTGTTTCCAAGTGAATGCTTTTAATTGTACTCGCTTTCTTTCCATTCACGCTTTCACAAGGCAGTTTGCAAGCATATCCTCGAGTTTAACAATAGAATTTTAATCCTGCAAAGTAGCCGCGAGCTGTGGCTGTGGGTAATCATTCCCAACTATTGAGACACTGAACAAAGTGTGGGCTGCCTATTATTCCTGGGCTATTCGACAAAAGATTGGCTCAAAGATGTAGACGCCACATTGTTGACGGCAAATGGCAGGAGACTTCTTACGTACTAACGCTTCCAAATTTGCTTGCTGAATACGCGCAGTGATGCAAATGGAATGGAGTTAGAGTGATTCGGGGTTGGGTATTAACGGGTTTCAGGTTTTGCTCTATATTGCTGTACTCCATGTGGAGCGAATCTGTTGAAGCTCGAACAAATGCTTTATTTGCCATTGAGTTAAATAGATTAAAATATTGTTGCAATTGTGATGATAAGCGAATGCATCTAATAAAATTATAATAGCTGATGAAATTGTGGTTTTTCATGTCTTATTAAGAATAAATATTAATAAACAAAAATGAATAATTAAGGCCTTTCCTAACACTACATAGCATAGCAAAAACTCACGCCTGTATCCAGGAGGGGTACGCAGAGACCAGTGTTTGCCACTAGCCATGATTCTAACAACTTCCTTTCGTACGTAGTCAACAAGGAACCCTTGTAGTTCCCCCCCTTCCTCTCCTGGATAAACGCATGATTGTAGAAACGTGAAAAATTTCAGGGCAGTACCACATATAACGAACTTAGAAGAAAAACTGTCACGGCTAAGTAAACTTTACAAGTTACTGCGTAGGCAATAGGCGATCAACTTAAAAAAGGAAAACTTCGTACAAAATCCATTAAAAATTATGTTGATGAAGTTGTCAGTTCTGTAAAACGGATAAAGCCCCCTCTTTGTACAGATCCCTACACTGCGCGCGGCCCGACACGCACTGGGCTGGTTTTAACTTATGAAATTTGCAATATAGCTATCAACGCTTTTGCTTTACAATTTTTCGCAATATAAAACGAATTGAAATTTAGGGTTGCAATCCATATAGCGATGTGGTAGAAACAGAGCCTAAGCGTTTCGCCGTCGGCCGACATTCCGCACGCGAAGTAACACCATCTCCTTGGGAACGTCTTCCATCCAAATATTTCAAAACCCGATCACTATCTCGTCGACTATGCAAGCGAGTTATTGAATAAGACGTGAAAAATGATGAGTTGGTGGCAAAGGCTGCGCCGCCTTCTTACCTCTCTTTCGTCGCCGTGGGGCGTTGGGCCGGCGAAGAGGGAAGGCGAATTTGGGAACAAAAGCCGCTCGCAGCCAGCGGGGGGCGACTCGGGCCCTGAATGTCGCAGCAATATGTCGCCCACGGCGCTCACCGCGTCTCACAGGTTTTGTTGTCACGTAATTAATTTATTACACCGCTCGCAACGCTGCTGCAATCAGGACGCTGAGCACCTGGGTAGGTGGACCCAGTGGGGTTCTCCCGGCTTGTTCAGATCCGCTCATAGGTGGGTCGGTTCTGAAAATTGAGATATTAGCGGTGCGCTTTTGAGTCTGCCAATTTGCTGGTTCACTTTGGTGTTTCACCGTCACGGAATTTTATTGTAGGCTAAACAAACATTGATGTGTTTTTCATTGTCGTGAAATTTACGACGCTCTCGCAGCTGTTTATTGTTGCCTCGCCCTGTTACGCTTCCGGAATATAAAATTGTAATTGACATCGAGAGGCTTATCTCCAAAACCTTATAACCAGACTAATGATAATTTGTTATTTTTATAAAGCTTTTTTTTTAATTTTGTCGTGCTTATGTTACTGTAAAAGCTGGAATTAACGAGATACGATTTTACTGTATTTTTGGGTAGTGTCAGGCCGCCTCACCCTTTTCACGTATTGTGTTATGTTTTTTTAATTTATATATAGACAGTTAAATGCCAAATTAAAAATACTAATTAATGATAAAATCTAGTATTGGCCATACGACTATTTAATGTTCGAGAAATGGTCTTGCTTCACATAAATGCTTACAATTTACCAAATTGACAAGGGCAACTACTAACCACCGGTGTAACTAAGCGGTGAGGGGCGGCGAGGGTACTAAGTTAAGATAATGTTGATTAAACCGCAAAAGCGTGGACTTGTAAACAAAACAAAATTTGAAAGATTTAAAAAATTATGAAATTGACTATACTTGATAGATTGACAAAAGAAATATATTAAATATATAAATGTATTAGCAAAGGTTTTCTGGAAGAAATATATTACAGAGTTCGCCATTGTACATGTATTTTCTCTTGTTATCTTTCTTGTACTTGTCGTGTGTGCAATAAAGTATAATAAAAAAAGGGTAAGATAAAAAGGACCTGAAGCCAGCGTGCATGCATGCAACGAATAATAACTATTGATGAACGTCAGGGTCGTAGTATATGCCTACTCCTCCGGGATACAAGCGTGAGTTTATGAAGCAACTATGCTTATCTATCTGCCTTGCGTACCTACATATCTACGGATAACGATCGTGTTTAGCCGCTGTGCTTAACAAAATCTTCCTAAACCCAACCCAGACGAAAGTATGTCTGTATGTCTCTTTAATACCATTAAGATGACGGCAAAAGGTCGTGTCATCTAAAACTGTGGGATAGTTCGTAATCAGCGGCGCGAGTGTCGTCAAAAGCGGACAATGTCCGAACCAGTTCTGACCGACCACTAACGAGGTACACGACCACTGTGTGACACATCCACCTGAGATGTTACTCACTAGTGAGTAGTGTTTAAGCATCGGGAGGACACTTAAGTGTCTGAGGTTTTCACGCCTCTTAAATTGCACAAAGAATATAAGCTGTTTGATGCATTTGATAGAGCGAGTATCAAAATGCATCACTGACGTATCTGGTGACGTATCGTATTTAGCACAGCTGAGACATCTTCAGAATATATACAGAATACATTTCCTACATTAACAATTGTTTAAATATTGTAAATTGCAAAAGTGGAAGTTCCCAATTCAACCATGTATGATATCTTTTAACTTAACACAAAAATACTCACACATGTTCTAATAACAAACATAGATTCCTCGTCCTATGATAAACAGAGGACGTCCCTCAAAGACAGAATACGCAACACGGAAATTCGGGGGCATACCACAGTCACGGATGTTATAGAGACCATACGAAGTATGAAGTGGAAGTATGAGCAGGTCATGTGGCAAGGCTGACTGGCAACAGATGGCCGAGAAAAGTCATAAAATGGTATCCACGACGCCACATAAGAAGACGAGGTAGACCTAAAAAGAGATGATCAGACAGCATAGTGGCTGAGCATGGGAGAGCGCAGCCAAAGACAGGGACCGCTCGGCTTATCTGGATGAGACCTTCACCTGCAGAGGGAACCCTTAGTTTAAAATTATAGTTTAACGTTTTTACTATATTATTTTTGTTGCACTAACCCGTGCTGAGGACAACTTTAAAAAACCTATTTCATCATCATCCTCATTCAGCCACCAGAAGTCCACTGCTGGACATAGGCCTCCTCCATGGAATTCCAAAAAGACCGGAACAAATAATGTTTTTAAGCATTATCAATTTATCACCATTGGGATTCAAGTTAAGGACAGATTGACGACGTGAAGTTTTGTGTGTGTACAGATAAGTCGAGAATCAGACGTCTTCAGCGTTACTTACTTAATACGTGAGTACATTTATTTTCGACGCACTGGCCAAAATTAAAAGGGTTCCTCAACGCACTGGGAATCGCACAAACGCATTCAAAAAACTAAGTGACTTTTGAATGCCACGTAGCGAAAGCAATAAACTCTGCTACTGACGCGACCTCAGTGCATACGTCACAGAACAATGCAGAGGGTCCACTCTAAAACCAACTCTCCAAATAATAAACGACCTAAAGCGCAGGTAAGCAATCCAATTAAAAAAAACTACTTAATAAAAATCACGCACCGCAGTGATTACTGCTGCCTCCTTAGTCAAGCGGTAGTAGGCTAGCCTACCAATACTGCAGTAGGTTTTATTCCCGCCGGCGGCCGCTTTCCTTTGATTTGCACAAGTGCCCGATAGTCCGTATGTATCAGTGGTACGAGTATATTTTTTTCCAACATAAAACAAGGTAAAATGATCGCGTTTAAAGAAAAGAAGGTATTAGTGACTGGCCTTAGAGTCAGTAAACAGCGGGTTGCAGAAAGGTCTGGTAGAATATAAGAATGATAGCCAGTATTTATAATTTTTAATATACTGTGTGGCGCCGGATTAAGAATAGCGTCACTCCATTTCCTTCCGTGGATGTCGTAGAAGGCGACTAAGGAAATCAATTACCAGGAGACGGGCAGCAGCGTCTTCCTGAGATTTCAACCGCATACTGCGATCGCCAACCCGCCTGCCAAGCGTGGCATTTATGGCAAAACCCCCTCATGGTTATAAAAACCACGAAGGAGGTCTATGTTCTGCAGTGGGCGTGAAATGGCTGATGATGATGATAAATATACGACCAACTCTGAAATAGCAAAAAAAAAATTTTGTTTCACGTATTCGATAGAGCAAGTAATGTTCAGATGAAATAATTTTTTTTCCCAATAATTCACAGACGGTCCAATAAAAGTTTTCTTTGTATTTTATGTAACTTATGTGGTTGTACATAGAATAATTCAAATTCATGCATACAACCACAAAAGTTGTGCACAAACACCGGCAAATCAAATAAATTAATAATTTTATAAAGATCCAATTTTTTTCACAATGATGTCTACAAAAACTGCGAAATTAATCAGGCTACATTCATTCTCCATCAACGTCTGAAAGGCAGTAGGAAAGTTAGGTAAAGGTAGGCCTCCAAAGAGGTCTTCAAAAGAGAAGGTTACCGTCGTACCAGTCGGTCAAAGAACTAGGTGAAATAGGTGAAATATAGTGCACCGACATGAGTAGGTAGGTATAGATTTTAAAATTAAATATAATGATTATGATCCTACTCCATTTTCACATTTTTTTTAGTCTGAAAATCCGCGCAGTGTAAAGAACCTACACCTCTGCAAACATCAATGCAACATAACGACTGTACCCATAAAAACACATTCGCATCGGAATAAGTTATGTGCTCCCAGCAGCTCAAAACGCACCGACTAAACCTAACTCCCGCGCTATAACCCCGGCAGATATGAAACGCAGCCTGTGAAAGGTTTACTAATGCACAATTTTCAACTTTATTGCGCAATAAAAAAGGCCGTAAATAAGGATGTTTATATGGGGATAATAGATCGAGTAATTGGGCGTCAAGGGTGGAATCAAAGAACAAGAACGTGCAGAGGGAAATGCTTAAAATTACAAAGTGTTACTTAAACTATAATTGCCGCAAATTCGGGTATAGCAGCAGTGAAAATTGCTTTTAAGTACCTAAGATTAAAACATATAAACGTTCAAATGATAACGAATGATAATGGAGGTAAAATATTTTTTTTCACGACGCAATACTCAAAAACATTGAGAAAAAAAACACAAAAACAAATAATAACAAAAAAGAAAGAAAAAAAAGAAAAATCTGTGAAAAAGTGTGCCCTAAGTGTTGGACGTTGTATGTAAAGGTCCTTGGGCTAACTAGCGCCATCAATGAAAAAAACGGCCAAGTGCATGTCAAGCCACGCGCAGTGTAGGGTTCCGTAAAAAGAGGGGGTTTTATCTGCTTTACAGAACTAACAACTTCATCAACGTAATTTTCAATGGCGATTGTACGAAGTTTTTTTTTCTTTTTATAAGTTGATCGCCTATTAATCGTTAACTTGTAAAGCCTACTTAGCCATGATAGTTTTTTTTTAAGATCATTATATGATTCTTTTTCGTTTCCTCAATCAGCCGTTTAGCCAGGAGAGGGGGGGGGGACACCCTACTAGGACAAAAATTTGCGCTTTAAAGCTTAATATTTCGGACGCAAATGGAACCCTAAATCAAGAAATGATCTTTCTAAACCTACAATCATCATCATCATTCAGCCACAAGAAGTCCACTGCTGGACATAGGCCTCCTCCATGGATTTCCAAAAAGACCGGTTGGAAGCGGCCTGCATCCAGCGTCTTCCTGCCACTTGAATGACGTCATCTGTCCATCTTGTGGCTGGTCGTCCCACGCTGCGCTTGCCGATATGTGGTCTCCATTCGAGAACTTTTCGGCCCCATCGGCCATCAGTTCTGCGTGCTATGTGCCCCGCCCACTGCCACTTCAACTTAGTAATCCGCTGGGCTATGTCGACGACTTTCGTTCGTCTACGGATCTCATCATTTCTGATTCGATCTCGTAGAGAAATTCCGAGCATAGCCCTTTCCATAGCTCGTTGCGTGACCTTGAGCCTTCTTATGAGGCCCATAGTGAGAGACCACGTTTCAGTGCCATAAGTCATCACTGGTAACACACACTGGTTGTATAATTTTGTCTTGAGCGATTGAGGTATATTAGACGAAAAGACTTTTCTAAGTTTCCCGAAAGCTGCCCAGCCGAGTTGGATTCGACGATTGACCTCTTTCACAAAGTTGGACCGGCCTAGTTGGACTGTTTGTCCTAAGTAGACGTATTCGTCTACAACTTCGAGAGTCGTGTTCCCCAATGTTATTGGGGTGGGCACAACACGAGCGTTCGACATGACCTTCGTTTTGTCCATGTTCATTTTAAGGCCCACACGTTGGGAAACTCGACTGAGGTCGTCGAGCATTATGCCGAGGTCTTCCATCGTTTCTGCCATGACTACTATATCGTCGGCAAATCGAAGGTGCGTGATGTACTCGCCATTGATATTGATGCCGCGTCCCTGCCATTCCAGAAGCTTGAAGGCAATATTTACAATATTTACCTACAATATTTACAACCAATCCAACAACACCCCACACTATGGTGTAGGTGAGAAAAAAAAATTGCATTCCTAACTTAGGTGTAGAGGGGACCATAATTTTTTTTTTATAAATTTATTCTTTCATTCTGTCGGCGTGATTAATATTATGTATATCTATGCCAAATTTTAGCTTTCTCGTACTAATCGTTTCTGAGCTCGGCCACGGACAGACAGACTGACAGACGGACGGAAATGGCGAAACTATAAGGTTCCTTGTTGACTACGGAACCCTTAAAACAGACACGTTCTGAAAAAGAAGATTTTTTTTTTCACTGGATGCCCTTAATTCTTTATGACGTTGCTCGTTTTGAATAATTTAGTTTATGTTCGAGGTTATTATATTATTATTATTATTATACTTTATTGTAGGTACACAAGAAAGAAATATTTTACACATAAAAACAAAGTAACAAGAACGAGTACACAGGCGAGCTTATTTCTATAGAGGTTCATGGATCTCAACAACAATGCGGATGGATCTAATCAAAATTATGGAACTCTTAAATTCGAAAAGACAATTGCACGGCATAGGCGAATAATCAAAACGATTACGATTGTTTATTTGTGTTGGAAACAAGTTAATTCAAAGGTGATTCAAAGTAAATCTTGGAATTAATATGGATTTTTGTTATAAAAAAAAACTGGTTGTTGTTATTTTTATTAATGTCAATTTGTTTTATGTCAAAAGCCGTCAACCAGCAATTGTATTAGATCTTACAGTCATATTTTCGTGTATTGATACTTGAATGTTACAGAAATGTGATGAATATGACATTTCTGTAACATTCTATTTTTTGTGCTAAGAAATGCTGATGGAAAGGCGTTTATGTTTTGGTTCGCGCTGTTTTCGACAGCGCTGATTGCTCTCGGTAAAGAACATTGTAGTTAGTATCATAAGTCTGTTATGGGGCACATGGTGGGCATTTAAAGTTATATAAATTCGTTTAATATTGCGTAATTATTCACAGGATGGAAAAACTGTTTCGCTACTTGGATATATAAGGCATAATAACAAGCATAAACTCACGCCTGTATCCCGGAGGTTAGGCAGAGACCAGGGTTTGCCACACGCCTCGAACATTCTACATTCTTTGGTCGCTTCAAGCACGTCCGCCGATATCGGGTACTTTTTAAGTTACTCTTTGCTATTACATATGTTATTTGGTTAAAGTGTGTCCATCTGGGATGTCCCTTACTTGCCTCCTCACCCATATTTGCTCGATGTATTTCTTTCATTAAATTTTCATCCTTCATCCTCTCTTTATATCCAAACCAACGCAACAAACCTTTCTCAATTCCAGTCACTACATCCTCTTTCAGATATTGTAAAGGATATTGTATTAAGTTGTAAGCCTTGGTTTCAGTCTGTCTTTCCAGGCTAATGGCGTGAGTTTATGTATGTATTTGTGTGATTTTGTCCACATGATTAGATTTGAAGGCCTTGTAAACTGGCAAAGAAAGAAGATATTTTTGAGAGAAGACATATGTAGAACTTATATCACTGATCTTTCTAAGCGTACAAGTTTATTTATAACACAATAACTAAGGCTAAAAGGCTAACATTAGTTGCCTAATAATAATTGGATGAATAAACTTGTAAGGAATCTCGGCCCGCGAGCCGACGTAAGCCTCAGATGCCTATCGCTAGTGATAAATGTAGCGTGTCAGAATTTATTGTTTGCTCTAACGCCACTATTGTCTCAATGGATTCTTCGGCAGTGCAGTTGTAGGGCCGTTGACCGACTAGGTGCTTGGTGGCAGCATAAATAGACATCAAAGTTCTACCCACTAAGGGTTTTTTCATGCACTATTCTGATTAATCCATTTTAAAGTAGGTATGCCGCTTTTTTCATTCCTTGGCAATCCCCCTGCCGTCATGTATTTGAGCTTCTAGGGTTAGTTATGAGCTATAAAATGGACCGAAGTAGCTTGCTGCATAGAGAAATTTGGAATTGGGGCTTGAGATAGAAATTTATATGTGTTTTTGCTGTTAAAAGTTTCAATTTACACAATCACTAGTTTAAGAAAGAATCGTTTGACTTGCGAAATAAAATATGTAACATCTACATACTTAGTATTTTAATGCACAATATTTAATTCAGATACTTAAAGTATAATTTAATAATAATTATCGTGCTGTGTAAACTGCTTTTGGGTTGCAGCCTAGTTCAAGATTGATTATATTTTTTATGCTTCCGTGTTTGTAAGGTTATCTTTTAAATATATAAATAAAATATTATGGGTACTTGACAGTCCTCACCCAGTGGGTCTTCACCTTTATCACGCGGACCTTTGACAAGTGGCGTTTAGGGATTACACTCCCGGGTCTGGTCTTTCTAATATAGCTTCCCTGAGCATTCTGTCTCAATGTACAATCAGCAATATAAGTGTTTAATAGGCAAAATAATTGGCCAAGGTAAATCAATAATGAATTATCCTTCTACATCGTTACGTCACACACAAAAATGATTCTAAAACGTAATAGAAAAAAGTAAAAGAAACGTGAAATTATTGTTTTCTGGTAGAAAATGCTAATCCGCCGCATTGTAAGATATATTTTTTTACACAAGTGCAATAAAAGTACCAATAAATAAGCAAATAATTTAATAAATTATAATAGTAGGAATAATCATGATTTAACTTGACGCATTTATAATCCGAAGTGCCTATTCTTCAAAACACAAAATATTATTAGATTAGCTTGCTTTACTGGCTCTATTACCTTTTTACATCGCTTGTACTTGAGCATGATCGTAAATTGATTTTGATGTGCTTTTTATGATGACTAACAGATCGATTTTGTGATTTTTATTAGCGTTAGCGTTTTGATATGTTAATGCTTTAGATGAGGTGTTCGAAAATATGACTTGAGATATGAAGTTGGATGATATTGGTCTATAACTTTATTGCCTTTATGAATTGTTGAGTTGATAACTCGGTAAGCTTTTACGGTTTGTTTTGCCTCTTCTCTTTTCTCAAAAAGCCGTAAACGAATTAAGACAAAAACGTGTTGCTGTTGTTTAAATTTATTGGCGGCTTTAGTCGTTAACGCGCTTACGTGACACGAGCTTCTCTGGTGCCGCGATCTTGATTCCGTAAAGACAAAAAGGTCGCGTTATTTTGATATTTGGTTCCTTTTTATAACTGGTGTGGCTTCGTGAATACAAATGCGCTGCCATCGATTGTCGCGTATATGTCATGTTGTAATCGGTTTTATGATACTAAATGTTTGGACGGGGCGGTTTTATAGCGGTAACATGATATTTTCATCGGGAACGCTTTGTTTTGGGAGGTTTACGAGCGTTTTTTTGACTATGCACAAAATTCGCTCCATGAATCAGAGCGGTGGATCTTTTTCGGTTTGATGTTTTCATTCATTTAATGCGATTGTGGTTATATATGTTGCTTATGATTGTGTTAAATGTAATTGTAATGTTTCAAAATAAGTTCAGGCCCTTATATATATATATATATGGGTTATGAAAACCATGAGGGGTTATGCCATAATCGCTGGAGTGACGCTATTCTTAATCCGGCACCACACGGATATATATATATATATATAATGGTTTTCATAACCCATGAGGGAGGCTTATGTCCTGCAGTGGGCGTCAAATGGCTGATGATCATGATGATGATATATATATATATATATATATATATATATAGATGATGATATATATATATATATCATCATCATAATTCATATATAATTTATTCAAAAAATTAAAAAACCTTAGTGTAATACATAATTTCGCAAAACTGCCTAGCAGTTTGTTGGCGGAGCGCTCTATCTCTATATATTATTTATCTGTTGCGATTTCTCTTATACTAAATCGACTATGTGAAATGGTCACTAATTATTTCATTATTCCTAAAAAGATCAGGGATTCATGTCACACCTTGTATAAAATCCACAAAAAGAAAATTACGTTCAAAACAAGATTCTCGATTGTAGACTTTCTTAGATTTTCATTGAGTTTTCTAATGTATATGAGTCGGAGGATGCTCATTAAAGAGCCAAATTTATAATACCGTCCTTTCAACAATCAATAAATAATATTTCAATTCTTACAGTTACAAGATGACATAACGTGATTAAACTCTGAATGATAACGGCATTGCTACAGTGCATTAGGAATAGAGAATCTATTCTATAGATTCGGGCATGAGGTCTTAAAAATAGCTCTCAACATTACTAAGAAGAATAAATGTGGAGTTTCTATGTTACTCGTAGCTTCTTCTCCGCATAACCTATTAATTGTGAAACTAACAGCTTTGACGTTCATTAAGTAATCATTTGGTTTTTATAGTGAATAGAATTTTTGACTTTGACTTTAAGATTAATGATGTTCACTTTTTGCACACAATAAAATACGATTTTTCCATCGGTGGTGCTAGTTAGCCCCTGGTAGCTCGTTAAGGGGATCTATTGGTCTAACTGTTGCCGCCAACGAAAAAAAAAAATCAAAAAGAGACCCAGGTTCGATTCCCAGTGCGGGCATTTACCTATGAATTTGTTCTCTAAATAATGTACGTGAAGTTATAGTAGCAATACCACTCACTAACTTTGAAGGAAAACATCGTGAGGAAACCTGAGTGTCTGAGCTATTCACACGCCTCAGCGCTTTGAATCGCCAATCCGCAGTGGGCACGCTTGCCAGTTTAGCCTATACTCTCTCCCTGAGAGAAGGCCTTTATCCTCTTTTAAAGATCGTACACATACATACATAAACTCACGCCTGTAGCCCAGGAGGGTAGGCAGAGACCAGGGACTGCCACTTGCCACGATCCTACTACAGACAGTTTTTGCAAAAAATGTCTGTACAATCTGTCAATCAGGTTGACAGTGATTTTTAGGACGCACAACAAAGAACTTAGGATCACGAACCTGGGACTTGATAGCAATGGCCGTTTTGGCGTAAATGCTATCAAGTCCTAAGTTTTTGCCTTAATCATGCCTTTTGTCCTAAAATCACTATTGACATGATTGAGAGATTGTTCAGACGCAAATTCGATCTGTAGAAAATTATATGATTTTTTTCCTTGGTTGTGCTAGGGTTTCTCCCTGGAGCCCCTTAAATTAGTTTTTGAGCGAACTTAAACACAGTACTTTTTCAGTGTTCTATACTATACTCTACTTTTAATTTGGTAGATCTTGGATTGTTGCCACTTGCGTCCGTATTCGTCCGTCACTACTATAAATGTGACTTCCGAGTGGTGCCGAACATTACTGGGGAGCAAGTCTCTTTAATGCATAGTTGTCCTCATCATCATCATCATCATCATCATCAGCCTATGCTTGTCCACTGCTGGACAAAGGCCTCTCCTATTGCACGCCACTGAGCACGGTCCTCAACTACTCTCATCCAGCTCTTGCCATAGTAGTCTCTCATAGTTGTCCAATAGAGTGAAAGTATTTTGGCAATGGTTGTTTAATTGGTAGTCTACAAACCAATCGCATTCCAATTGTATAACCCGTGAAACTCAACTCGGCGGCTCGCGCGATTCGATTTTATCTTCTCCGCGAGAGATGTCTATTTATTTTGCGTGGGTTACACTATTGGATGACATTGTACTGTTATTGTTTAGTAAACGACAAAATTGAGGTAGGTAAATGGCAGCTATTGTCATTAGTAATATAATATCGAATAAATTCAATTCAATTCAATATTTTTATTTCAGAACAAGACCATAGTATAAGTAGTACAGTTATTTCTTTAGATTGGTTAGTAAACACCTCTTATTATTTTATTTTATTTTACATGGACTGAGATTCAGTGCCTCAGTATAGGCCAAATATGTGTGTATTAGACTAGAGGCCCTGGTAGCCGCTGTTAACAACCACCTCTATGAGACAAAAATACGTCGTTCAGCAATTTTTCGCCAGCCGGCGCGATGTCTGGACGCCTAACCTAACAGGTAAACAAATAACATCTTAAGCATAATTTTTGCTTAACATCAGTGCCATACTTCATAAAACTGCAATTCATGGTTTACTATAACAATTCTATGTACATTGCAGAGTTAGATTATCCCAAAGAGGAGGGAGAGTTGGCTACATGATGTGTACCGAATTGTCATAATAAAGTAAGACAGAGGCCAAGTGCGAGCTTATCTAATGTAAAAAAATATATATGCCGTCAGACTATTTGCCAAACAAATTATACGACGTATCACTCAGTGTACCATCAGTTGTTATACAATATCGCGCCGCTAAAGCTTCCAATGCATCTTGCGGGCGGCCGGTCAAAGACAGCAGCGCAGCCTTATTGTCCCCTTCCAGCTGCCGCGCATGCGCAGTACAGGTGATGGCTTTGTTCCTGGCAACTGCCGGCTCGGTCGCTGGGTGGTGATGTAAGATAGCGAGGTTGACCACGTGAGCGGATTAGACGGAACAGATGCTGGGGTTGAAAGTAGAAAAGTTTTTTTTGAGCGAATGTGGACAATAAAGTAGGTGAGTATGTAAGAAACGTGGATTATTATTGATTATTGATAACTATCGTGAAAATGACAGTTTTTTTTAATTTATGAATTTACTTTATGTCGCCCGCGACTCCGCTCGCGTATTAATATTGATGTTTTCCGGTATATAAAGTAACTTATGTGCTATTACAGACTATACTGTATCAAATTTCTCCTAGATCCATTAAGCAGTTCTGAGTAACCATCCATTCAAACTTTTGCATTTATAATAGTCTAGTAAGATTTACTATGGCATATCAACAATACAAACAAAAATACATTAAAACTATAATTTACGAATAACAGATCAGTTACGCACAACCCTCATGCAACATCTAAGCAACCAATAATCCACCAAAAAGAGATTATGTTTCAATAATCCTTTATTGCAATTCTGACCAACCAAAGCCTAATTAGGAAACCATTATCTTAAGTGACTTTCTAAAGTGTTAATTTGCGCCAACAATAAAAAAAAAATACGTTTATGCAAACAGTGATCTTTATAAATTCGAATAAAGGTGATAGCTAATTTTGGAATTAAACAGCCTAGAATATAGAGCCTAGAACCTAAGACTTAATATTATTTTTGCCGATAGCGGCTGTTATGAGCAGAAATCGATTAGTTCTAAGCTTTTTGCTCTAGTTTTTAGACTGTAGGTTCTGAAAGAAGCTATCACAGTGATTAACATTTACGATGTTCAATTTTTGCAAAACAAAAAACATCATGAAAGAAGATATGTTTTTTTTTCCATCGTTGGTTGTAAGCTCCGGGTAGCACCTTAGCCTTGTTTTCCTTAACTTAATCCTCCAGTTGTGCTTAATCGGTAAGCTTTGACTTCAGTCTGTAATAATGCATTAGTTAAAGATTCATCCAATTCCGGAAGCTGATGACGGCATGGTGTCGGAAAGCTTACGAAAACAAACAGTTGACACGTTACATCAGAAGATGACTAAGACTGAAATATTTCAATGAACGCATAGAAGGTATTTTTAGTTTTTAATGCTTATTATCTGCATAAATGTTACGTATTACAAGATATTACTAACGCGCCTTAGTAATGCTACGTGGGAAAAAACTTAATTTTCAACTAACTTTCATATAACAAAAAATAATTTACTACTTATGTTATAGTATAGCCTATAATACAATATGTTGTAGTATAACCTATACTACAATATGTTGTAATATAAATTATGTTAGTAACAGTTATATCTATATAATACTCAAGCTAACTTCATTCGCCGCGTTGCGTCTGATTGCATTCGCGCGCCCGTTGATGTATTTTGTATGGGCGCAATTATTCAACTACAAGTTTTTCACGAATGCTTATATTGTACTACTTTGGATTATATTTGGTGTTTTTTTGTGTAACAGGCTTGTTCTACGCTTCTATCTTATCTGATTGCCTTTTAGGTGTGGGCATCACGAAAAATCACGATAGAACACGACGAATCGCTTTGCAGCGTGTTATGAACTATTGGGTTAGATTACTAGCCGTGACGACTAAGGCTTGCCACCTGTAAGGTTTCTCAATTATAACGAGAATAAACCTAAAGACGTAAGTAGTTTCAGCTCCCAAAATTAATAAAAAAACAAAAACTATATACCTAATACCTAATTCGAGGTGATTCAAAAGAATGTTGCAAATTATTTCATAAACAAATTGTATTTAACTTTCACGATGTTATTGGTGCATCATTAAAAGTTAAAATATTGAGATGTCACTCATTCGGTGTACTCAATGACAGGCTAAAGTGCCACCCTAACAGCGTGATTGCGAAAAAAGCCTTCAAAAGCAACGGAAATGCCACCAACGACACCTTCGCAGCGTGATTCAAAGTGGCCGCGAAAATCCGAACTCATTGTCCCAAGAGAGCATCGTAATTCACCATGTTGACTAAAAAAAAGGTATTTGACAACTGAATTATTGCTAGTAGGAGGTAAGCTTTCAGTAAGCATCTCGCCCAGCGCTTGCCACCAGCCCAAGCCGTATGGCTCCCCAACAAAGGCCTCGGCAAATAATATAACAGATAAAAGATTTTTCAAAACAAACTCAAAATACTAAAGCGTTTGACACGAGCATCCGCTTGGGAGAAAAAATCTTTGAATGAGACTTCACACTGCACAGTTGAATCTCTACCTTGTTGGCAGCTATTAAGGTGGGAAATTCCAAATTATTGGGCCTCTTTGATCTTGCGATAGATCTCAGTAGCAGTGATTATAGGCGCCTGCAAGTATGGTTGAATGTTTTTTTTTTCTCTGCTCGGGCCTTCGTCGGCTGGTGTACTGCAAACGGCACACTACTGTAAAAGAATATACAATTATTGCCCTTTGAATGCTTGCAGCGTGATTTGAGTGATCATAAATTGTATTTTTTGCACCAGTTAGAATGAGACACATAAAAGTAAAATACAGAAGGTCCTAAAATCTATGCAAAGCATAAGCTTAACAAATAAACCTTTACAAATGTTTCAATTAAATATCGAAACTTCCTTCCAAAATCGAAATTGAAGCATTCTCTATTTAATACATACTCACGCCTGTGTGAATCTGGGCCGCGTTACATAAAACTACAATTCGTAGTTTATTATTACAATTCGACGTACATTGCGTAGCAGAGTTTACTTGTTAATCTGTGGTTTAATCAACTTCGCAATGTACATCGAATTGTCCTAGTAAACCATGTATTGGCATCATCATCATCATCAAATGGCGACACCCACTGCAGGACTTAGGCCTCCCTCATGGTTTGCCAAGGTTCCCGGTTTTGTGCCGTCCGCATCCAGATACACCCAGTCCGGTCCGCGGTCGCCAGGTCAGAACTTTTTCGCCCCAACGGCCATCAGTTCTTCGAGCTATGTGCCCCGCCCACTGCCACTTCAAATGAACAAATGAACAACCATGAATTGTAGTTTTATGAAATATGCCCCTGGTCTCTATATACCTTCGTCTGCCCACGATCCCGACAAAAGTCGTTCATTTCATCCCTTGTCTCCCATTTATTATTTTTAACATATTCTTGAAACATGATGCGGCCAATTTGTGTGAAACATACATACTTTTGCTTACTGGACGTGGCTCATTAATCTTTACTTAAGATATGTTTTTTAGGATTTGCGTATTTATAATAACGCGTTGTTGAAACGGACCCTCTGTAATTTTCTGTTTCATGGTTGAAAATTCGAATCTACAAAGGTTATTGTTATACTGTTAAGAGGCGGTAGGTTGTCCCATGTTGGCGACTGCTACAATTATTCCAATACAGGGCTTGTTAAGTGTTCAGTAAGCTTAATTTTTCCGGCTGTTACACGGTATTTATGTTTGTCACGGGGTGGAACGAATTAAGTAGTTAAGGGTTGGAAAAAATGCACATTTTGAAACTTTCGCGGTTTCATACCGGGAACACAAATAAATAATTGTGGTAAGAATCTTGTTTATTTTAATGTTATGTTTGAGTTGGAAAAAATAAAAAAATGTTACGAGTTTTTTCAGTCATCGTTAGGTACATATAAGATTAATTGTTCGAAAATTTACTTTAAGATTTTAAGTAGTTTTTAAGTAGAAGTAATTTTTAACACTAGTGAGTATGTAATATGTCATAAAATCATATCACTTTCGATCTATCTTCCTACCTATCCAGTCCATGAAAAAAGCCTGCTGCTGAGCGTACATACGCAAAATTATTAGATAATGTAAGAAATAATTTAGTTTTATTATACCAAGCTTCAACTAGTCTTTATTTAAAATAACGTCATCAATAAAGCTGTACTTTTGTCGAACAACAGAAAAACAAAATACAAAAGGATTTATTTTTCTTTTCTTCTACAAACAAATAGACAAGCATCACGCCTCTCTGTCTTTGACAATCAGCCAGTAACTAGCCGCCATTTATCTCGCCGCGCTTTCATTAACGTGTTCATTGACAAGCAGTGAGGTGTTAACACTTAACACTAAGCCTGCAGATCGCATTGTGCATCGCGAGGCTCGCTACTCATAAATTTTGGCCCTTCCAAGGTTGAACAACAAAGGACCGGAGTGTCGTACAGTTTTGAAGTCGATTTCACAAGAGGCTTCCTGACGCTCGCGTGTGGGCTTTGACCAGGGTAAGCTTTACGTGGATGAGACAAGATGTAGGTATAATAACAGGGTTATTTCCAAAATTCCCAATAAGGAACGTACATTGGAATGAAATTGTTTTTATGCAATACAAGATGCAGTATAGCTTAAAAAGAAGAATAACATAAATGTACTCTATTTTACTAAGGGTTGTAGCATTGATGGAGTACATAAATATAATTTAAACCCTGATATTTCATAAAGTTATATCTAAGAAAAAACTTATAGAAAAAAAGTTGTGATCTTGCAACAGAAAAAAAATTTAAAATGTTTGGATCAGCTGATATTTTCCACATAGTAAAAGTAGTTCGTGATCTTGAGTAGAAACCGCCATTTTTATGTGTAAGGGAATTTTGTTCCCTTCTGCATATCGATATTAATTATGACCTAGTCCTAGTAATAATTTCCCAATGTATCTATTATAAATAATAGAACTGCCTCTTTGACCATCACCCAAGATTAGCCAAGAAAATACTTAGTGTATTAAGCACTCCTACGTCCAAATGATTTGTTACACATTAAATAAAACAATCAATCAATTATTTTTCCCAATAATTATTCCCCATAGTAAGTTTTTTTTTTTTGTATTTTGTTACTTGAATACAGGGTGACCTTGAATTTGCTCATCGTATTTTGAGGGAATGTTCTTTTCATTGTGATAAATATTATTATTAATGATTTATCAGTAATATAACAATGTAAATATTTGTGATTTCCTGCCATTGACTCAAAACTGTGAATCGAAATTTGAAGTTGTTAGGGTATGTAACACCCACCCCCGTAATTTAAGGAATTAAACCCCGATGAGACGATAAAATGTACTATGATGCAGAACACTCTAATGGCCAACTGTGATCGTCTAGTTTTAATTGGTAGAACCCTGCGTTGTGATCGTATACGTAACCCTAGCCCTTTTAAGGTATCTGAGATTGAAAGCAAATGTTCGAGCGCAAAAGTATATAATTAACAAATAAAGATCTAGTTAATTTTCTTTAAATTGATATTAAAGGTTGAGTTAACTCGGTTTGATATCAAGGTTAAGTAGAGAGGTTGAGTTTATTCCGTCCTATATTGAAAAGGTTAAGTAAAGCCCAAGCAAGAGTGAAAATTAGAATTTTTAATGTTTAAGTGTTGAATAAGTTTGCTATTTAAAGTAGAATATGAAACAGGTTAAATCGGTATGGAACATTGTGTAAGAACAGATAAAAGAAGTAGGTCATTATAACAATATTATTGTTAATAATATTATTATAATGTTCAACAGATTTTCGTCACTAATGTCCGCTAGTAATTTGATTGAAGCAAAGGCAAATAAAAATTATAAGCATGAAGCGCAGTTAGTGCAGAATAAAGTTTAAATTTAAAGTATTTATAATATAATAGATAAAGTGAAAGTTAACTAGCACAAATCTAGTTAAAATTACTTGATTCAGAGACGGGATCCGGACTAAAAGAAACTCAGTTCTCCAACCAAAGGCTGGGTCTTTCACACCGTATGCTCATCATTGTCCCACTGTACATAGTTTTATCTATAACTAGATTCATGGATATACATAACATTTCAATTGCGTTTGCCAAATGCAGGCAATTCAGTGAAAACTGACCGTAGGAAGATTGATAAAAGGTGCCTTCAACGCATGAACAGTCATCAGGTCGTAGAATAGTATAGGGTTGTGATATCAAAGGCATGGTACATCGGAGAAAATTCAATCCGGAAAGCTTGGATATAATGGATGACTGTTCAAACGAAGTTTTAGCAACTAGCGAATAACGCTCATTGTGTAGAAGTGATCAGCCTCACTAAAGATTGCCAACATTTATAGCAGCAATAGCACAAATGTTTAAAAATAAACAATTCTAGATTGTTTGATCCAATGAAAGGAAATTATTCCTTGAAACTCTGAATAGGTAGATAACTTTCGTATGGTCCAGCCATTATACACTAAACTCAACGGGACAGTATCAAATACCTAGGAGATAACTCTACTAAAAGTATGTAACCCGGACGTGTATGTTGGAAAAAGTCTATTCAAGACGTCACAACAATGGACTGAACCGACGAAGTCTATTAGAGTTCCAAGCAGCAAGTATCGCAAATACCATTAGATCAAATAAGGCAGAACACAAAATATTATTGAAGTAAAGAGATAAGCAAGTTTAAATATTATTCAAATTAAAAAGGTTTACGCCTTAAAATCTAACAACCACAACATTCCATAACGGTTTTTGTCATAATGTCAATAAAGACTATTTTATTTATCGGATCCTTTGCCTTATAGCATACTCATTTCCATTGCTCGATAAATTGTTAAACTCTCAATATAAAACGGCACTCAACCTCAACGCTATAAGGATAGATTTACGTAAGCGAGATGCGGCGCAAAATATTGAAGGTAGGTGCGTAAAAAGATAATCAGTAATACGTAGGTTGTTAATCAAGGTTTTAAAAGATAATGTCGATGTAGATTAGGTTTAATTACAACTAGGTTTTATATTAATAATAATTTGATGCCATTTTCAGACCTGCCAAATCAAAGTTTTCGATAGACGAGAAATCAAAGTTCAGTAGTTAATTTTAATGTAAGTTAACAAGGCACGAACTTACAGCCTTACTTATTAGATCTTCGTTCATGAGTCAACGCTAACATGGTATCATAGTTTCTAACGTCCAACAGGACTTGAACCACTACGATTTCATTAATAAGATGCCGTAGCAAACTAAGCAGCGGAAGAAATTAGAACAAGTAGCTAAACGTTTCATGGATTTATGTTCGAAGAGTTCCGTAAGCGAAAATAGTAAGGTACTAGATAATTAGGAGTCACTTTTAATAGTTGGAGTAAAAGACTAGAATAGTAAGGTGTTAGCTAGTTAAGAGTCACTTTTAGTATTTTGAGAATCAAAGCTAACTTACTGAAAATATTTCATTTATACACAACAAATTTCACTGTTCATAATGAGAATGGAGCAATAAACATCTAACACATTTGGCACTTCTGATTAATTAAAATTTGGTTGTCTACTTTAGCTTTTACTTAATTAGTTTATAGAATTTTGTCAGAGCATTCAATTTAACGGAATTTAATGTTAGACCTTTGCACAGGACGTTACAAAATATTATTGCTGTCAATATTTTAAAATAAACCTATTGGATTACTTATTTTTTGGTACGGAAATAAATCGCTATTTATTGTCCTACTTAATGACCGCATTGCTAAGGTGAGGAATCGGGGAAATACTTACGCTCATCATACACTGGATACCCTGAAAGAAAAGGGGGAGCCTGCCTAATTTTTCCCAACCCCGTAAGCTAATTTAACCACCCATCAATTGTTTCAGCAAAACAAACCCCATTTACATTTAATCGTATATATGTGTGAGTGCCTATGGTGTCTCCCTAGTCACAGCTATTTCCTACTTCTATCCTCCCTAACTCCGGAAACCCAGACTGTTTCAAATCACTCGGTAACTTGACACAGTTAGCTTTCAGACTTTCTGGCCGGCCAGAGTGTGTAGCCTAGGATGTGTATGCGCGGGTGGTTTTATGGGTTCGGTAACCACCCGCAAGGTAAGAATATACGAAATATAATACATAAATATGTTATAGGTGCAAAGTGCCAGAGGGCTAGAATCGTCTATCACTCAGGGTAAGCAGGGGGAAAATTGCTACACCACGAATGCTAACGGAAGAAGATCTAACACCGCATTCACAAGAAGCGTTTTAACCCAATCTCCAAACAAGATAATTAATATCTAATTATCTCAATTATAATAATTATTTTCTTTTTACTAAATTAAATTGGGAACGCCTCCGGTGAAGGGATTCTTTAAACCTTTCGACCCAAGCAGACTCAGATTCAGCTGTAGCATAGTAAGCAGAGCTAGATTTTGGGTTCCTTAGTCCATTAATTTAAACTTCTTAAGGCTCCTAAGTGAATTCGCTCTAAATTCACACGTTTGTGTACTGAAACTCAATTACCACTAGCTAGTGGAATTAAGTTAAAGTAATAAGTAGAATTAAATTCGAACAAAACTCTGAAAGCTATGACGCAAGCATGATACGAATAACCTCGTGTGGCCTCACCGAGCCTTGGTTATTTGACAAAGGCTGGACACACGGACTATCCTTAGCATACCTTTGCCACCGAGAGTTTACTTTTGTACAAATTTATTTCCCATAAACGTAGTACTGTGGAGAAAAAGGATTAGTTCACATTTTATTTCGCGGAAGCTACCCTAATTCCTAAGGCTGAAAACCCTATTTTACGCGGAAAACTTCTAGCTAAATGTACGAAAGATTCAGGAACCGAAAACCGTTTCTAACCTTAACACTTTTACTTTCAAATCAACTCCCTAGCTTCGAGAGCAACTCTAAACCTGAAACTTCACACCAGAGCTGATAGTCTGGGACGCGATGCCCACAGGTGATGTTAGGTAAAAAATCCAAAGCCACTCTCCTATTTTCGAATTTAAATGCAAACGAAACTCCCTAATGCTAATAAATTCGCTGAAAATGGCGAATTTCCCTACGAGCGTAACGGATGTATTTACTGATCAATTCTCTAGTCTGGAATCCCCCGCGCGTTTGGCCCTCGGCCTTTTTATACGATTTCACTCAGATTTCACCAGTCGACCTGACACGTGAAACAATAGTACGGGTTCATAAATAAGTATCATCCTTATTGGTTTTAGTCGGGTGGCGTGATCTTTTATTGGCGCCGCTCTGTCCGGGAAAAAGTAACTTCTGCGCGAATACCCGCATCTACGAGCGGGTAGAAAAAGATTTTCGGTGCCGGGTCCGACCGCTTGTTATTCTTTAGATATAAGTTCAATTTATTTAACTAACTCGTTATTTCGTAAATATTCCCCACCTTTCAGTCTTAATTATACGTTGAGAGTATGCTACACAGGGAGGTCCGTTACAGGTAGAACCCCCATTTATAACTGTCTTCAAAAAAGAAAGAGGTCCCCAAATCGACGGAATTTAGGCTCCTGTAGCTCAAAAAGAAATAACGGAACCCTTATAGCATCACTTTGTTGTCCGTCCGTCTGTCTGTCAAGACCCTTTATCTCGTAAACGCGTGGAGGCATCGAGTTAAAATTAAACCATATACCCAAGTTTGCAGTCCCTTGAAGCTGTGAAAAAATCAAACATCTAAATTAACGTAAAAAAAAGATACGGCCGTTTTTGCCACAAAAAAATTATATTTCAACACTCAAGGGAATCAAAATTTATAGGATATTTTTTGTTGACCAAGAACTATGAAATTTGGCGAGTAATATTGTCTTATACTGCAAGTACAGGAAAAAAATCTGAAAACTTTACATTTGTAATTAAATCATACAAAAATAGTCTTTGAAGTTCGAGAAAAGCTCGGAAAAAACTGCAAGACTCAATTACTGAACTATTTATAATATGTAAGTACGTACAAATTTGTACGGAACCCTCGGTAGGCGAGGAGGTACTCGCACTTGTCCAGTTTTTTTTTATTTGTTTTCCGCGTATACAAACATTGGTCTCCCATTTGTTGTTATATTCGACGAGGCGTATCCACCCAAACCGCCGCCGCCGACCAAAATCTCAATAGGTCACCGATGTCCCCATGAATGGGTGGTATCGTCTCCTCGACAGCGGCGTTTTGTCCGGAATGTTACAACAAAAAACGCCACCGATATTAAGTGAAAATAAAAACACAACCATGGCGGGAGCCAACGCGCCCTGTCTTATAAGACGGTTTATTAATTATGTCCGATAAATTTGACTATAGCCGGCTTGACGGAACGCTTTGCCGTGTTATACACTTGGATACAAGTGAGACGGAATTGTAAGATAAGCGGGATTCTTACCCCGCTCACAAAGTTTAAAAGTATATTATTAGCACTTAGAAGTAAAATAGAGCTAGATTTGCCATTACACACACACTCACACACCCACACCCACACACACACACACACACACACACACATACACACACACACACACACACACGCACGCACAAACACACACACACACACACACATATACATACATACATACATACATATGATTAATTGCTGTTATGTTGCAATATTTATGTACATAATATAAATATACTCACGCTCATTACACATTTCAATATGATTTGTATTTGTACTTGTATTAGTAGAAACACCACTAGAAAGGTATGTGCCCTTCAGTGTGACAATCTCATTTAGGCTCTCATATTTTCGTGATATTTTCAGATACTTAGATGACCGAGGTGATCTATCTAGGAAGTCAATTAAGCATCGTTTTTACAGTTCCGTAGTCAATAAGGAACTCTTATACTTGTAGTTTCGCCATGTCCGTCTGTCTGTCTGTCTGTCCGCGGCTTAGCACAGAGACGACGAGTACTAGAAAGCTGAAATTTGACGTAGATATACATATTAATCAGGCCGACAAAACGGTGAGAAAAAATCTTAAAACAATTTTTTTAGGGTACCTCCGTGATCTCTCTCTTACACCATAGTTTGGGATATCGTTAGATTTATTAAGCTTTACAGCGCAAATTTTTGTTACAGTAGGTCGTGGGCCCCTCTCCAGGCTAAGCGGCTGATTTTAGAATTATAATTTATAATGAACTAAAAAGGAAAGCTATCACGGGTAAGAGGCTTTTCAAGTTACGAGTATGAGGCTAACAACTTATAAAATAAAATCTTTAATATTATATTAATGTAATATAAAATTACTTTGATGAAGTTGTTAGTTTAGGAAAGTAGATAACAACCCCTCCTTCTACAGAACCCTACATTGTGCGTGACCCGGCACGCACTTGGCCGTTTCTTTTTTAATATTGTGTAACTCTCTCCCTCTAAACGAAAGCTTGCGCCTTGCAGTGGGACGTATATAGGTTGCATTATTTTTATTATATTAACACATATTCTAGACTCAAAACAAAAAATATTGTCAACCAATGTGATATTTTTGCACGCGACTGTATTGTGGTTGATTTATATGCGCGACCGTGTGGTCTGTCTACGGTCAAACGCCGAGAAATGTCCTAATCTTGTTCTTTGGCCTAAAGATTTGTAGCTTTTAATTACTTAATTAGACCGTCGGTTTCGCCTCTGATCCTTCCGTGACCGAGTCGTTTTCTATGTTATACAGTGTATTCGCGACCGCAAACATAGTAGAAATTAATTTTAGACTTTGCTATAAAAATAAAGGTTATAGTTTAATGACTTATTGAAGAATATTTTTATTATTTCTAGAAAATACCAGCGACGTGCTTAACGTGATATATTCACGATAGTAAATACATTACTTGGTGTAGGTTTAAGCATAAGCAAAGCATAATCGGCCTATACGCGTCCCACTGTAGGGCACAGGCCTTCTCTCAAGGAGAGAGTATGGGCTTAATCACCACGCGTGCCCACCGCGGATTGGCGATTTCAAGCGCTGAGGTATGTGAATAGCTCAGACACTCAGGTTTCCTCACGATGTTTTCCTTCACTGTTAGCGTGTGGTATTGCTACTATAACTTCACAATGTACATAACTTAGAAAACCAAGTCATAGGTACATGCCCGCACTTGGGATCGAACCTGGGTCTCTCGCTTCCGAGTCCGATGTTCTACCCACTAGGCTACCAACGCTCTACCAACGGTGTAGGTTTTCTTGCCCTCAAATTGAATTAAATAAAAGGAATTAGGAACGTCATTATATCGGTATCTTTTATGACTCGCGATGCTCATACATACATAGTTTTATACGAGTATCCATCGGGTCACGACAGTCTCCCCGTGACCACGGCTACTGCAACATTGCTGAAAGGTAATTCAGTTCACCTAACAAGTTCCAGAGGGTATCTGGAAGAGATCGCTCTAAGCAATAACACCGCTAATTGTATAACATTACTTAGATTTAAGAAACCATATTTTCCGGTTATAATAATAAAGTGTTCTCTTTTTTTATTTTGCCAATATACGTCCCCCTGCAGGGCACAGGCCTTCTCTCAGAGAGAGAGAGAGAGAGAGAGAGAGAGAGAGAGAGTACAGGCTTAATCACCTCGCATGCCCACTATGAAGCGCTGAGGTGTGTGAACACCTTTAGATACTCAGGTCTCCTCACAATGTTTTCCTTTACAGTTAGCGAGTAGTGTTGCTACTGTAACTTCACAAATGTACGTAACTTAGAAAACAAAGTCATTGGAACCCACGACCTCCCGAGTGAGACGCCGGCGTTTTACAGCTCCACTACCATCGCAATAAATAATCACGGTAAGACCCGTTCAATGTATACCATGTAGGTAATTAGATCAATTAGTAACTATTTTGAATCAATCCTGCATACTGCAGGATAAAAAAATGCTGTTAAAAAACGCTGACACAAACCATACGTCCAACCCAATCTATTAATAACCGTGACCGCTTCAAAGGGCCAAATTGAACGTCTATAACCAAGCATAATCGATTCCCAACCCCATGGAAAGGTGTGTCCCCTCGTTGGTTGTTTTTGTGTTTGTATTGGTGTCATCCCGATTTCACACGTCCATAGTTATCTGTTTTATAATATTTCGTGTGTTCTCATTGTGTTGGGGCCGCGGTCGTCGCAGCGGCGCCAGCGCACCCGATTATGTTATTGTTAGGGAATTCTTTTATTTGACCTGAGGCACGGGATAAAACGACAGAAGGGTGGTTTTTGTGTAAAGATTGGATGCAAATAAAACAAAATCCTTCTTTTAATTCAGGAATCTCGTCTTAGCATAAACAGTGTGCATCGTACTGCAGGGCATAGATCTTCTCTCGGAGAGAGAGAGAGGACTCAATTTCTGCGCGGGCCCACCGTGGATTGGTGATTTTTAGCGCTCTTATCTCTTACTAAACATGAATGCTTAGCACAGCATAGCGAACGCAGCTAATATACGTCCCTTTGCAAGACACTCTACTATACAAGAGACACACTTCTACCAGAGAGGGAAAATGTGTGTGTTCAGCTATGTGTTTGTTCAAATTCAATTGACGCCCGTGCCTCGTATGATCTTAAGTTGGTACACTATAGGTTTTTTTTTTTAGGGGCACGCGGTGAAAATCCTCATGGACGCCAGGGAATGGAGGGCCCTGGCAGTGCCGGACTTTTACCGGCTAAAAACACCGCGTATACTATAGCTTAGCCACCTATCATTTGTATTAAATTCTTTTGATATATACCTGTCAACTGTCAATAACGTGCAAGTGCGCTCTTGAAGAAGTATTTGATTCTTTGTCCAAACCTTTTGCTTCGCTGATAGCTGTGTACTAAAGTGAATCCCAACATACAAGTACCGCGTGAAAGTGTTATCTCGGTGAAATTCACAAGTTCGGCCACAAAAACAGTGAAACAAAATACACAAGTGACAACTCAACAGAATTCAAATAATCGCCTTACCCACATTTTTCATAATTCGCCGACGAACTGTCACAATGAAGTTTGATGTTACGAAAAATGTTGCCATAAAAAGAAAATAATTTTCTACCAAAATGACTACACTCGGTGTGCCAGACCCAACCACTGCCGCCGGCAGTTCCACTGGCGATACACCCAAAAACAAGGGTTCACCCAAGAAACTCGTACAACAAGTGTTTCATCCGGGCCTCTTTAACAACTCAAAGAGTAAACAAAATGATACAGTACCAGATATACCTCTAACAACACAAAGCTCTCCCCTTAGGGACATCCAACGACCAGTATCACCATACGAATGGCAAAGTGTACCGATGCTTCGTCAAAATAAGCGGAAAAGATTGAATCGCACACCATCAACTGAAGCGGAGGACATACCACTGCAAAACCGATATGCAGATCTGCAGGTCGATGCTGATGCCAATGAAAATAATGCCGAGAAAGTCACAAAGCCTCCTCCAATCGTACTGTATGGCATTCAAAACATAAGTAAACTCAGTGAAATTATAGACGGAGTCCTGACAAACTCTGAATATACGTATAGAAATGTCACGAAGAGCCAACATAAGGTCAATTGTACCACAATCGTAGCCTATAAAAAACTCATTAAAATAGTCAGAGAGAAAAACCTGATTGGGCACACATTCACACAAAAAGACGAGAGACCTTATCGTATCGTCATTAAGATTCTCCATCCGTCAACACCAATTGAAGCCATAATAGAAGCCGTCGAGTCCACTGGCAATAAAGTGAAAGGCGAAATAATCAACGCATGCCATGGGCCAGAAAAGACCCCACTCTTTACATGGTTTGTCAACCTCGAACGAAGTCCTAACAATGCGCAAATTAAACAACTAAAATACATTTACCACACATCAATAAAAATTGAAGATCCTATCCCAAAGAGGCAAATACCACAGTGCAAAAGATGCCAGCAGTATGGACTCACAAGGAATAACTGCCTCAGACCTTACAGATGCGTTAAATGCGCTGAAAACCATAACACTATGGATTGCCCAAAGGACAAGACCACCCCAGCAAAATGTGCCCTGTGCCTTGAAGATCATCCCGCCAACTACAAAGGATGCAAAGTGTTCCTAGAAATCCAAAATCGGAAATTCATAAAGAAATTCACAACAAAATCTCAAGAAAAGCCAAACCTAGCCAAAAATAAAACACAAGAGTATACGAACCTGGCATACAAGACTGTGCTAACAGCACAAACCAATGAGCAGCCTTTAACATACGCACAAGCCGTCTCATCGTCACGACTGGAAGATATTATATCAAAACAAGCTGAAAAGATGGACCGTTTGATGGATCAGGTGGGCATCTTAATAAGCCTATTGACCACAGTCATCCAAAAAATGAATTGATGGCATCATTACGGGTAGCAACTTGGAACGTAAACGGCTTGTCTGCCAGGAAACATGACGTGGACACACTTCTAAAAATGCAGAACCTTGATGTTCTACTCGTTTGTGAATCGCACCTTACAGAACACATGCTGTTTAACCTCAGCGGATACAATACATATGCCACACACCATCCAGATAATACAGCGCATGCAGGGACGGCAATAATAGTAAGAAGACAAATCAAGCACCAACTCTTGCCTGAATATCGAACAGATAAGATACAGGCCACATCAATAATGGTGCACGACAAGCAAGGCTCGATGACATTATCGTTAATATACTGCCCACCTAAAAAGAGAACTTACACTGAAACCAGTGACGATGACTTCAATAAATTCTTTGCAACACTAGGTAGCAGATTCCTGGTGGGAGGTGACTGGAATGCCAAAAATATTCATTGGGGATCTCGATTAACCCATACCAGAGGCCGAAACCTCAAGAAGAGTATTGACAGCAATAATCTTAATGTCCTTACAACCTGCAAACCGACTCATTGGCCTACGGGCCCAAATAAGTTGCCAGATCTATTGGATTTCTTTGTATATAAAGGCGCTAAATCCTATTTCCTAAAAGTTGATAGTTGTGATGACTCTTCTTCAGACCATACACCAGTGATTGTCACCATGAGCACAACTTTGATCGAAAGGGCTCCGCCTCCTTATCTCTACAATAAAAATACAAACTGGGATACTTTCCGGAAGCACCTGGAAGATAACACCAACCTGAAAATACCATTGAAGGCTGAGGCAGATATTGACGATGCAGCTCATAAAATTACTAAGGAAATACAAGTAGCAGCTTGGCTAAGTACGCCGAACCAGCCACAGCCCCGTGGAAGTAAGACTCACCTGAACCTACCGCTGGAAGTAAAAAGAAAAGTTCTGGAGAAACGACGTCTCAGACGAGTATGGCATAGTAGCCGACACCCGTTAGACAAAAAGGCCTTTAAAAAAGCCGCGTCTGAACTAAAGCAACACCTAAGCGACATAGAAAATGATACTTTGCAAAATCACCTGGAGACGCTCCGGCCATCAGCAAATAACGAACACTCGCTGTGGAAAACTGTTAAGACTGCACAGAAACCGCAACTGGCACAGTATCCCCTGAAAACTAAAAGTGGTTCTTGGACTAAAAGCGATGAAGAAAGAGCTGAGGCTTACGCCGCATTTTTGAATGATGTGTTTACTCCCAATGATAACCTTGGAAGTGATGAAACAGACCAAGAAGTAAATTCTTTCTTGAATTGTGACCTGCAGCTTAGCCCGCCAATACAGTGCTGCACTCCAGCTGAAGTACGACGACATATTCGAGAGCTAGAAAGTAAAAAAGCACCTGGCTTTGACCTGATAACTGCAGAAGTTCTACAACAGCTACCGAGGAAAGCCATCATGTTCATTACGGCATTGTTTAATGGCATCCTGAGAACATCATGGTACCCCAGCTCCTGGAAGGTCTCCCAAATCACGATGGTTCCCAAACCTGGAAAACCGCAACACCTGACATCATCATATAGACCCATTAGCCTTCTTCCGGTATTGTCGAAAGTGTTCGAAAAAATCTTATCCAGCCGACTGAACGAGTCTCTAAAGACCGGTGAAGTCATACCAGATCACCAGTTTGGATTCAGAACCAAGCATTCAACTATAGAACAGGTGCATAGAGTGTGTGATGAGGTGAGAAAGGCCCTTGAAACAAAAGAGTACTGCTCTGGAGTATTTCTCGATGTGCAACAAACCTTTGATAAAGTGTGGCACAATGGATTACTCTACAAATTGAAAAAGTCACTACCACATAATATGTTTTTGTTGCTCAGATCCTATCTTGAAAATCGCATTTACTATGTTAAGATTAACGACGCAACTTCAAACTTTTATGAAATACGTGCTGGAGTCCCGCAAGGTTCAGTACTAGGGCCAACTCTCTACCTCATATACACAGCTGATGTCCCTGTTTCAAACAGCGTGATGACAGCTACATTCGCAGACGACACGGCAATAGTGACAAATAGTAAATGCCCAGACACAGCTTCCAAAACTACGCAGCAGCACCTGGACAAAATACATACATGGATGAAAAACTGGCGAATTAAAGCCAGCGCCGCTAAATCCAGCCATGTCACATTCACGCTAAGAAAAAGAGACTGCCCCTCGGTAAAACTCGGGGAAGACATACTGCCCCACAACACGGAGGTTAAGTACCTGGGGTTCCACTTAGACCGCAAACAGACATGGAAGACTCACATGCAGAAAAAAGCGCGATGAACTGAAGCACAGATTCAGATCCCTACAGTGGTTACTGGGAAGGCATTCCAGACTGTCTGTAAATAACAAAACCCTCGTCTACAAGGCAATATTAAAACCAGTTTGGACCTACGGCATACAATTGTGGGGATCAGCTGCAATATCCAACATCGAAATTCTCCAGCGATTCCAAAATGGCGTCCTAAAATCCATAGCAAATGCGCCATGGTTCACAAGAATGGAAGAAGTCCACAATTACCTTAAAATTCCCACTGTACATGAGGAGGTACAAAACACGACCAAAACTTACAAAGAACGCATAATGAATCACCAAAATAAGCTTGCAATCCCCCTTAATAACCAACCCCAAACAAGACGCCTGAAACGACGACACATATGGGACAACCTGTGAAGTATAATAATAAAGGCTACCCAACTCTGGAAGGGCAAGCCTAACACGCCAAAACCTTCATTCATAAGGACTGCTTATGGTCTGACGACCGATTGCATGTCAGCATATAAAAAAAAAAAAAAAAAATTCTTTTGACCGGTTCAGCCAACTGTTTATGCTTGGTTGAGTATATGTGTTCTTCTGGTTATTTTATTCTGTGATAAAAGCGACATTCTTTGAGTTGAATCGTTTTGCGGCGTTTGAAGTTTGACAATAGTTTGGCTTTTTCATTCCGATCGATCTCGATGATAGGGGCAGCGGTGGAGTGATTTGGGGATTAACTCAATTGGTTGTGTCGAAACTGTGATGTCGATTTGTAAATTGATAACCGTGAAATGCTCTGTCATTATCAAAATGTTGTTAAAAAGCTGGTCAATCGCTATTATCATCAATAGCAGCTCTAAAACAGCCCCGTGACTACCGGCTAGGCGGGCTGCCTAATAGATAAGGTACAACCAAAATGGATCGTAGAGATTTAAAAGGAGTAAGTAGGTACTCATTAAATATTCTAGCATAGTAAAGATCTAGCTACGTTCGATGGGTAGGTCGCCTGCCTGATAAATCAATGACATTAAAAAGGTGGCGAGAGGGAAATGGGCGATATTGGCAGAGGACCGAGAAGGTTGGCGTGATGGTGAAGAGTCCATCTCTTGAGAGCCGCATAACCGCGTAACCCTAGCATAAGAAAAGGTAACCGAGAGCTTAGACGTATAAAATATTGCGCTGTCCACTGTGCAACGATTCTACCATTCAAATACAAATAGATAACTAAGATATTTGGGTCAGACATCTATAAATATACAGGGAATATTTTTTGCCATAATTGCCATAAAACACACGAGCACGATCGAGTTTCCGCAACAATTAACTCACGAAAAGATTACCGCCACCGACAGAACTTACCGAAACTCGATATCGGTGGGCTAAGATCATTAAATTGTCGAATTAGATTGCGTAGAGTTGCTGCAGGATTGTTAAAGTATTCGGTTACCTTCCGGCTGTGTTAAATGTTTGATGCAGTATTGTATTTTGGTTAGTTTATATGCCGTCTATAGAATTGCCGTTCGCAATCGATGGAAACAAATTCACAAATACAATAAGTGTTGTACATAGTATGTCACGCTTATTGCCCGGAATATTGACCAGCATGGGTAGTACGACGGCACGAGTCACACGTTTTGTGACACTAAAGTGTCAGAATTTGACACTTAATGTACCGGAAAGTGGCGACTTTTGACATCTAAAAGGCGCGACTCACGTCTTCATACTACTTATGCAGCTAAATAAATTTGCTCCACTAGGACATGGCAATGACATGAAATAATCTTAGTGGCGCCGGATTAAGATTAGCGTCACTCCATTTCCTCCCGTTGATGTCGCAGAAAGCGACTAAGGAAATAAATTACCAGGAGACGGCAGCAGGGTCTTCCTGAGATTTCAACCACATACTGCGATCGCCAACCCGCCTGCCAAGCGTGGCGATTATGGCAAGACCCCCTCACGGTTATGAAAACTATGAGAGAGGCCTATGTGGGCGTCAAATGGCTGATGATGATGATGTAGATGATAAATGAAATAAAAGCAGATTTATTTTCTGAAAGAAAAGATGTCCCATTAACTTTTGTATTGAAAACCAAGACTAGTTATAGAGAGTAAAATACAAGCTGACCTAAATAATATCCTTAAATGGTCCCATGACAATGGTATTATTCTGAACGTAGCCAAGACTAAATGTATGATGGTCCATTCACCACACCTAAAAAAACCAGATGTTAGCTTAAATATTGTGGGGCACACATTCAACTGCTTGCATAATGATATGAACTCTTGCGCATGTAATAATCTCGAATTTGTGAGTAAATATAAATGTAAATATAAATAAATAGGTTAACCATTGATTGCAACATGAGCTGGAAAACTCACATTGAGAGTGTCTGTAATAAGTTGAGATCAATTTTAAGTAAATTTTACAATTTAAAATATGTAATTAATAGAAAAACAATGTTATTGTTGTATCATGCACTGGCAGATGCTGTTATTAGCTATGGGTTAAGTACCTACGGGCGCACCTTCTCTTCGTATCTTGATAAGATAGAGATATTGCAAACACGTTTGTTAAAACTTCTAATTGATAAAAATACCAAAGAAAAATGTGACAAAAATTACCTTAAACTTTTTAAAAAATTTAACATACTACCAGTGCATGAAAAAACTAAATTTTTGATAGCAGTAGAAAACTATAAGTGTAAAAAATTTAAGTTTAATAAACTGCCTAGGCCTAATGCTAGAAAACCTGGAAATAGATACATGATACCAAGGATGTGTAACTATTATGGTGAGAGGACGAGAAAGTTTCTACTTCCTGAAATCCTAAATAGTATTGATTTCTTAGAAGACGACTATGAAAGTAAAGCCGTATTTAATTCTAAGCTGAAAAAGTTCTTATTGGATAGGTTTGACTCAGAACTGTGAGCTCAAACTCTAAAAAATTATCATTGTAAAAACAAATGCTTCTTTAACGACCATTAAACCGGTGGGTAGCTGCTAATGTGTTTCAGATAAAAGTTTTAAGTGAGGTACAGTGGACGGCGAATCGGCCTTTGCATTGTGTCGCATAGTCACTGGTAATATGACCGAATACAGAGTAAGCATGTATGGGGGGATCCGCTGTCGACTGTACTTTAAAACTTTAAAATTTTGTTTATTGTTACCTAATACTATTTTTAAAAAATGTTAAAAGAGTGCGATTAATTCGCCAACAAACTGCCATACAGTTTGGCGAATAATTTATAAAATTTAAAACTCTGCGATACCAAAGTAAGTCAATAAATAAAAAAAAAAAAACTAAGGAAGACAATTCATGTCAGTTTAAGAATGATTTTGAATTTGCCCTATTCAAAAATTCCTAATAAGATGCAACTCAAAACTTTTGTGACCCGGGTAAAATAGCAAAAGAGAGTTAGGTTTCTTCAGTTTTTAACCTTCAAAAGAACAATTAAAAACTATTGTTATGGTGGTCCGATTGGGCCCTTTAGAATTCTACAGATTAAGGGATTTCAGCATTAATTTTTTAAAATCGTTCTTTCAAACAATCGTTATTCGAACTACCCCTTCTTGGACTTTTGAAGTAGCCCCCTAAACGATGTCTAAGGGAAGATTAGCTGCAATAACAGCGTTTATAACATCTTGGAAAATTTTAACCACAGCGACACAATCGATCAAAACAAATTCACGAATGCAATAAATTTCGTGCTTGTCAACCGAAAGAAACTGCCTTACATTTACAATTTTACGAGCTAATCCACAAAAGCCCCTGTAAATGACTAATAAAATATATAGAGCCATTCACAAAGGCCTAAATAGTCACGTCACACGTTTTATCTTCGAGACAAATCTACGGCGTGTTAGCAGCTTCCTAACAACTCCCTAACAACCAATTAAATGTATAGTTCCAACTTTTTTTTCACACAGAAGATGCAACCTTTTATGGTGTTCCACGATTTTGTAGTGCTCTATACCGCTCTAAGTTCGACAGACGGGAACCAAGCAAAACGCATCTTACACCCTTAACACTTCCAATTTAAATTCTGATAAGAAAGATACCATGTGGCGCCGGATTAAGAATAGCGTCACTCCATTTCCTTCCGTGGATGTCGTAGAAAGCGACTAAGGAAATACATTTTCAGGAGACGGGCAGCAGCGTCTTTCTGAGATTCTAACGACATACTGCGATCGCCAACCCACCTGGCAAGCGTGGCGATTATGGCAAAACCCTTCATGGTTAGGAAAACCATGAGAGAGGCATATGTCCTACAGTGGGCGTCAAATGGCTGATGATGAAGAAAGATACTTTGTCAAAAAAGGTCAAGGCCCAACACGGGCCAGATAGCTTAGAAATCTCATTGTCACCGAGCGTGTAGACGGGAAAAAGAGCAGAAGATGAGCACCAGTACAATGGGTGGACATCATAAGAAGGAATACGGGAGAGATCCTACAGGCCGCCATGCATATGGACATAATAATATGTAGTTGGACCAAATGGAGAGTTTTGGTGAGGAAAACGATTAGACTAATGTCTGGTCACTATTTATCGCATTTTATCGAGCTATGGCATAGGAAAAGTTCTTCAATGGAAAAGAACGTGCTTAAGAAATGATATTACCACGATGCAAACACCTCAAAGGAGAGTCGCTATTAAACGGTTTTTTTCTTCCCTATTACCTGCTGAGCTAATCTTGTCTTGTCTCTTTAATTATTGAAATCGCTCGCAAAATAAGCCCCTATTAGTTAGAAGTTAAACAATTTGTTAAATGCTATTTTATTTGTGGTTAAGCGATAATAAACAATGCCGTTTAGGTGGCATCTTGGCGTCTGTCCAGATTAATTTCACCCGAAAAAAAAAGTGTTTGTATAAGCTTCCAAAGGATCATGGATATTGTTATCTCTTTAGTCTCAGTTTTTATCACCAATTTTCAAGGTCTACCGCAGGAAAGACTTGTTTTGATAAGTTATAGGAAAACCTCAATGGGTTTAGTCTGTAAAAAGTTCGCTTTAAGTCACGCTTTATTACTTAATAATAATATTGCAATCTAAAAGTGCTTAAAGATACTTGCCTCTTAAGATATTTGAACGTTTTTTATTCAATGTCGGTTCAATCCCAGTTTTTGAATTGAATTACTAGTACCGTTTTAGGAATGGAATGACCAGTTTCTTTCCACACTATCTTGTAAACCAACAGGTGTGATCATGTAATTAGATTTTCACGTTCATTAAGTGACTCAGTTTTACAATAGCTAAATATTTGATTTTAATTTATTTTTAAATATCAAGCAGAATTCTTCCTATGAAGGTAATATAACTAGTCTTAAATAAATAGAATACTAACCTACATATAAACATGACATAAATATCAAATATTATACTAACCTAGTTTTTAAACAATTGTTACTTATTTTAATGGACCTTAAACATTATAAAACTAAAAGAGAAACAATACAGTAGTTTTAGTAAGTGAAATAAATTTTCCTAAACTAGTGCTACGAGTAGTAATACAGGCAGACAGGCAGGCAGACATCACATATTATTTCTATTATGCAGCGCATGGCCCATTGAGCAATAGTTCATATACTGCAGATCGAACATACCTACTAGTTGTCTGAATAAAAAATATATGTATCTGGTAATGGGCTTTTACCTTTACTACTATATTATTATTAAGAATATTTTTTTCTCAAACGGGATATCGATACCACATCTTCGCGTGATTGTCTGAATAAGATTCATTCAATGGAATGTCAGTCTAAAGGCCGATGATCATACTGTTCAAAATGACAAAAAAAAACTTCTCTCACATACCTCGTCTATATTCGAATGAGTCACCGTGCAAGCACGGATGGGAACGCCGCCGGCGAACCTATTTGCGTAACCTTCTATTAAGACTGCTATTGCTATTGAATTACTCATATTTTTTTGCGATCGGAAGCGAATCGCTTTAAATGCTTTGAACTCACAAACTCTGAGCAAGCTTCAAGCGCTGGATCAGGTGTGCTGAACGTCTATTTATACTTTGTACACAAAGAACAAAACTTACACAAGACATAGGGTGACATTAACGAATATATACGAACATAAACGAACTTCTTCCTGGCAACCAGGTTTAAATAAACAATATAAAAACCGGCCAAGTGCGAGTCGGACTCGCGCACGAAGGGTTCCGTTACATTATCTATGCAACGTTAGACACAAAGATCAAGAAAAAACGGAAAAAAATCACGTTTGTTGTATGGGAGCCCCCCCTTAATATTCATTTTATTTTAATTTCATTATTCATTTTTGAAGATAATATAGAATTAAATACTCTGTGAATATTTCAAGCGTCTACCTGTTGCCGTTAATAATATCGAGCAAAAAACGGCAAAAAAAATTACGTTTGTTGTATGGGAGCCCTTCTTAAATATAAATTTTATTCTGTTTTATTGATAAATATGAATTTTATTAATTTTAGTCTGTTAGTATTTTTTGTTATAGCGGCAACAGAAATACATATCATCTGTGAAAATTTCAACTGCCTAGCTATCACGGTTCATGAGATACAGCCTGGTGACAGATAGCCAGACAGACAGACGGACAGTGAAGTCTTAGTAATAGAGTCCCGTTTGGCACCCTACGAGTACGAAACCCTAAAAACCATTAAACAGCCCGTAAACATTCACGGCAGAATGTTTACGGGCTGACAGGCGTCTAACAAGACACGGCACTTCTTTCTGTACTGACGATCAGCTCCTATTTTACGCGCACCAAATCCTGAACGAGTCCAATCATCTAACTATCATATACCATACTAACTGCTATTGCAAACGTCAGGATTCTGACTAGATTTAGGGCGCATGATCAGACCTTCGACGCAGATTGCTAGCAGCGCCTAAATGAGGATGGTCGAAGAAAATAATATGAAAATATTGCCATTCTTTATTACGTAAACAGGTGACCCTTAGTCTCATTTCATCATCACCATCAGCTACTTGACGCCCACTGCAGGACATAGGCCTCCATCATGGCCTGTCTCAAATAAACGCGTTGATTTCGCGGGTAAGGTGGCTCAGTGATAACAGTATTGCTGTTCCTATCGCATAAAAGAACAAATGTTTGCTAGATATGTTTGACGAACAGTGTCATTGTAAACGTGAATATTGTCGCAGATCCCGTCGGTCAGTAGTGTAGCCTCAGATTATTTAATTCTAGCATAATCTGTAGTAAGAATTCGGCATTCATCAACCTATGAACATAATTATGTGATGTCAACCATAGCAAATATTTTAAGAAGACAGGGTTTGGAGCTTGAAAGATTGCTAGACCAATATTAGTAAATATTGGTCTCAGATAGGCACCAATATTATTTGCAGTAGTATTTTAATTACAAAAAGCACAAACTCGTAGCTTCAAAGAAGTCGTACTGGCTTGCTATGTACAACAAGACGGCGCAAGAAGTTTGGGAATATGAATCACGCACTATTTTAATTTTTTTATTATTTTTTCTTTTTTATGTAGCGTTTATAACGTCCCGCTGCAGGGCACAGTCCTTCTCTTACAGATAGTGAGAGAAAGAGAGAGAGAGAGAGTATGGGCTTAATTATCACGCGTGCCCACCGCAGATTGGCAATTTCAAGTGCTGTGTTATGTGAACACCTCAGACTATCAGGTTTCCTCACGATGTTTTCCTCACAGTACGCGAGTGGTATAGTTACAACAACTTCAACTCTCCTTAAACTAATTTCAAAATTTATTTAAACTTCAACACTTGATTGACCTTCCATAGCCTACGGTCCACTAAATCTACCACAAACAATTCTTGCGCAAAATATTCGACAAACATCCAGCGCCGTCAGCTGTAGAAATAGTGGCCAGCACTAAAATATGCGTGATTCACTTTCGTTGATTTACTCTCGACTTTCGGTCAATAACACACGCCAGTGACCTTCGCGCTATGAATGGACGAAGATGAGTGTTTTGTTCGCGCTCAAACATTTGTCTATTGTCTATTTGTTGGCCTGTATCGATGACTTAGTTTTTTAAATTACGTTGGTACACACTAATATTTGTAAATTTGTAATAGCGGTGCAGTCGACAGCACATCAACCTTTACATGCGTGTACCCTACTCGTTACGGGCGGCTTTGCAACTAAAATCTAAAGGTTGACTTGGCGTCGATTGTACCACTCGTTAACGGCAATGGAAAGAATCGTAAGGGAAACTGAGTGTCTGAGTCTCGATCATTTTATTAGGGTTCCGTACCCAAAGGGTAAAAACGGGACCCTATTACTAAGACTTCGCTGTCTGTCTATCCGTCCGTCCGTCCGTCTGTCTGTCACCAGGCTTTATCTCAAGAACCGTGATAGCTAGAGAGTTGAAATTTTCACAGATTATTTATTTCTGTTGCCGCTATAACAACAAATACTAAAAAAAAAACAACATAAAATAACTATTTAAGGGGGGCTTCCATACAACAAACGTGATTTTTTGCTGTTTTTTTATCTTTGTGTCTAATGTTGTTGTGTGTTGTTGTTGTTGTCGAGTTACCTACTTTATGTTACTTTTTGTTCAGCTCATTAAACATTTGTTTGTTTGTTTGTTTGTATAGCTAATGGTATGGAACTCTTCATGCGCGAGTCCATCTCGCACTTGGCCGGTTTTTTATGTTTATCCAGTCTTTTGGACTTCTTTAATTTTCCCTCTCTTTGAGAGAAGAATTATGTCCTACCGTGGGACGCATATAGGCTATGTTATATCTTATTGGCAGTAACGTGCAGGCGTCATGATTACGCATGGGCATGAGAAAGAGAGTATGGACTATCTTTCTGTTTCTGACAGAAACCCTATGCCTGATTGGCTGATCACACTAAACACGAGCCACTTTCTCCTATCGAGAATTGGCGAATCTTTCTGTGTGATTGAAGAATATGACTCGAGTCCCGACGACGCAACATTATTTAATGCAGTAAACTGCTCTATTTCGGCCTCCAGTTCGACAATGCTCATCTGAGTCACTCGCAATTGATCTCCGTGAACGCGTGGACCACGAGGCCGATTTCACAAACTGAGCCCGTTTTAAATCTAAGCTCAGCCTGGGCTTAGTTTCATAAAACTACAGTTCGAAGTTTATTATGACAATTTGAGGTACAATGCATAGCAGAGTATATTTGTTAATCTATGACTTTGACTTTGACTTTAATGTCTAGTGAGACCACACCTCACAGGCAAGCCCGTAACGTCTTAGGCAATACCAAGTGTAAGCCATATCTAAAAAAATCGAGGAGCTTTGATCTCTCAATAAGATTGAAATTCAAATTAACCGAGATTAGTTTGAATGGTGAAATAGGCAAAGAGCCGGCGCCGGCGTTGAATTCCAGCGCTTCCGGAGATTGTACTTGACCTGCGGACGGAACTGCGCGCGCGCAGGTGACGGCGTTGCGCAAACTAAGTGCGCAACTTGCTGCTAAATGTTATAGCTTAGGGAGTGTCTGCTGTGTTATGTGCGCAAAGTGTTCTCATTCAAGCTTTATCATCACCAACTCCTTCATGTAGTTGTTATTGCAACAGATTTGCATAGAAATGAAGTATCAAAAATTTATTTCAACGTAAATAATTTATATTCTGCTTGGTGAATGTCAATGTACTATGTTAGCCGCTGCCTTCGGGCGGTTTTTGTAATGAAGAAAAAGGCAACGCAAAAAAAAAAAACTCCACTCTGACCACCTTTTCTTAAATCATCTTAAACCTAATACATCAGTTATTGCCTATTTTATGATATATGATATCCATCATTGCCATAAATAAATTTAAATGCCAAAATATTAGTAAATTTTCTTACAAGAGTAAGAAAAACATTAATGCTGCATCATCATCATCATCATTCAGCCACAAGAAGTCCACTGCTGGACATAGGCCTCCTCCATGGATTTCCAAAAAAACTGGTTGGAAGCGGCTTACATCTAGCGTCTTCCTGCCACTTGGATGAGGTCTTCCGTCCATCTTGTGGCTGGTCGTCCAACGCTGCGCTTGCCGATATGTGGTCTCCATTCGAGAACTTTTCTGCCCCATCGACCGTCAGTTCTGCGTGCTATGTACATAAAACTTGTTAAAGAAAAAGTGTAAACAATGTAAGCGGTGGTAGCCTAGTGGGTAGAACATCGGACTCGGAACCGAGAGACCCAGGTTCGATCTCCTTGGACTTGGTTTTCTAAGTTATGTACATTTGTGAAATTATAGTAGCAATACCACTCGCTAACTGTGAAGGAAAACATCGTGAGGAAACCTGAGTGTCTGAGCTATTCACATACCTCAGCGGTTGAAATCGCCAAGCCGCGGTGGGCACGCGTGGTGATTACGCCCATACACTCTCCCTGAGAGAAGGCCTGTGCCCTACAGTGGGACGTATATAGGCTGCTTATGCTTATGTACGGTAGGTAATGAATACTTTTTTATCTTATCTTATTGGGCGCACCACGTAAGCCATAAGGTGAGCAAAAATCGCCACTGAGTGGTTACCGGCAAACGTGGTCGACCCAAGCGGAGATGTCGGAGAGACCTCACAACTTTTCTACCGGGTTGGAAGGAGGTGGCCAAAAACAGGGAGGATGGGAGAGGAAAGGTGGAGGCCTTCGCTCAGCAGTGATAAAACTACATAACAAAAACAACTTTCAACACTTTACATGTCAATATACGTCAGACTGTAGGGCACAGGCCTTCTCTCAGAGAGAGAGTATGGGCTTAATCACCACGCGTGTCCACCGCGGATTGGTGATTTCAAGCGCTGAGGTATGTGACTAGCTCAGACACTGCGGCTTCCTTACGATGTTTTCCTTCACCGTTAGCGAGTGGTATTGCTACTACAACTTCACAAATGTAAGTACATAACTCAGAACACAAAGTCATAGGTACATGCCCGCACTGGGAATCGAACCTGGGTCTCTCGCTTCCGAGTCCAATGTTCTACCCACTAGGCTACCACCGCTCTATATGTCAATATGATTTGATTCAAGCAACACTTACTTTTTATCAATTCGATAAAGTTTTTGCTCACGTACAACGTTACGTACATCTATGAGAGGTAGTTTGAAAATCAAAGACAAACTTAAATTAAATCTAAGCGAAGTGAAGTCATTTCGGTTTTTAAATCGTTCTGCGAACAAAACCACTAAATAAATAAAATAAAAAAAAGTAGATCTGTTTCAAAAGCATAGGTACCTACTAATCTACAGTAATAGTCTAAGCGATGATGTGCTGTCAGCTGTACTGCTATGGTCTAGTCACAAAATACAAAATCTCCTTTTACTCTCGTCTAGAAAGTAACCACAACCGCAGTAAGCTTAAGATCCTCTGACAAAAACTATGCGGCTTGCATCCTGGCACACATTAGTTACAAACTCAACTACCTACATCTTACACGATAACTTATACCTTAAACTTATTAAGCATAAAGACTAATTCAGAGCTTGGGTCTGTACGATCCGAGGTCATTTGCGATTCGGCAGACATGACCTCGTTTTAATTTGTCACTGATTTGATTGTCTGATATGTGCCTTATTATTAATATTATTATTAGTTCCTAAGGTCACATAGGACCGGGAAGCTTGGAAAATTATGAGGGAGGCCTATGCCTTGCAGTGGGCGTCAAATGGCTGATGATGATAATGATGATGAAAGGCTACGAAGGAAGGAGGGGGCCTGCCGTCAATTTGTTAAGTTAGAGGCGACGAAACTACAGGGTGACTTAGAATTCGATTAACGAATTTTAACGGGACATTATAACCATGATGACTTAGAAACATAAGAAGCTAGTTTTGATAAAAACGGACGTAAAAAAAATTCTGTTTTGTTAACCTAAATTACTTCAATTAAACAATATTAGTTATAAAAATAAAAAATGGGTCGAGCGTGTTATGGTTGGGGCCGGCCAACTCAATCGTTCTTTAATTGTTTACGCATGTCGGAGGACAAACTCTGAAAACTAGAAACACATTAGAAAACATTTTTCAACGTCATGGTACTTCCTACCCCTTTGAATTTGGACGCACAGTTTTGAGCAAAAGTTCGGAAATTACAAGTATTAACCATTTTTTTTATTTCCGAACCATTACCGATAACTCATTAATAATGATTTTCTTCACAATGAAAGGAACATTTTCTCAAAATATAGCTAACGATTTACAAAATCCCTGTAGACGGGAAGACCTCGAGGTCGCCGCTCAAGACCGCAACAAGTGGAGATCTTGTTTTTGTTATGCAAACATGTTTGTTTGTGGAAATAAATCAATTTATTGATTCGTTCGTTCATTTGTTCGCTCATTCATTGATTCTTTCATTTATTAATTCCTTCACAGAAGCCCTATGTCCCTAATGAGGGGCCACAGGCTTTAAGTAAGGGCTACCACATCGATAGTGTTTCTTCTTCTTCAATACCTTTACAACTCTTCGGAGTCTGGGGACGACCTGTTTATTTAAGCTTGCCATACATTGACGCGGCCACACGCAGCCCAAACACAACACAAAAGCTTGTATTTAATAAACTCCTAACTAGTTATGCTACAAACCCAAACCATAGCCGAATTAAATTGCATTTACCAAATAAGTTCAACTTTCTGCCAAAATTAACCCGTAGACAAATATAAGTTTACCAAGTTGGATTTTTTATTTTGGTGATGAACTACCTATATTATATTTTGGAAAAAAGTATATAAAAAAATGTATGTACACTGGAATAGGGCCCTGGAAGTCACGAACACCGGCTCGTCAGCTCGTAGTGTGTTCCCAGCTTAAAACAAAGAAGTCCTGACACGCTTTGCGTCGTCATCACCTTGCGCACTTTGTAGTCTCACGAGATTGTATTGGTTGCAAATATTGGTAAAGATATACCCGACAAGTTATCTCGAAAGTCGACAGAAGGGGACTAAAGAGTTTGCTATACAAATAAGTTATTTTGTAGATAGTAGACACCCTGTTTTCAAATAATAATTATAATAATAAAACATAAAATTTACTTAATAAAAAATAAAAAGAGTCCTAGCAGTGTACAATCAGCTTAAATCTAACATTGGAAAAATTACATATTTGTGCTTGAACTAGGTTAAAAAAATCTGTATCTAAAGCATGTTAATGGCTAAAATTGACAATAAAAGATCTAAACATATGAAAGTGTAGCAAAAGCTGATATAAATAAAAAAAAGGCTTTAATAAGTAGGTAGTTATAATTCAGTGTTAAGACTGTTCTTACGTGGAGCATGGTGTCTCGCTCGCACAATTTAAATTTTTTGTTATTTTTTGTAATAAAATGTGCATACTTTTGATGAATGTGGTCTGAGGGTTTGATGGATAATTAAATTGCGGATATTTAAGGCATATTTTTCTTATTCTGTAATGTATTTTTGATTGAGATAATTTGATTCCAAAATTAATAGTTTTGGAAACAAATTTTCTTTGTTAAACAATACGTGTAGGAAAACGAAAATGTAATTAAAATGTCCATAATTTAATTATGCATCAAACCCTCAGATCACATTTATCAAAAGTTTACAAATTTTATTAAAATAATTAAAAATGTACAATTGTGCGACCGAGACATCATGCTCCACGTAAGAGCAGCCTTAAAGTAAATATATAATTACTTACTTAAGAAATGGAACAGTCGATAGCTCAACGTTTACGGGCGATTTAACATAACATAAACTCACGCCTGTATCCCAGAGGGGTAAGCAGAGGCCAGGGACTGACTTGCCCATTAGCTCAGTTGTGAGAGCGCTGGCACGGTTAGCTAGAGGTCGCGGGTTCAAGTCCCGGCATGAGTGGAATTTTTAGCCTCTAAATAGGTTTTTAAAGATTAAACATCTGTTTAGATCCGCGGCCATCTAACAAAGCAATTCATCGTCAGCACTACTCTTTGCCGAGTTAAGCTAAAGGTTGCGCGGTTCTTTAGTATTACTTGGATGATCCAGCGCAGATGTATGCACATTTGGAACACCTTTCGGGAGGTAACAATTTACGCGATTACCTTACGGAATAAATACAGATCTTGAGGGCCCGACTCTTTCATTGATGTTATAATCATTTGGGAAGCAACCAAGGAAGAGTCACGTCTCAAGTCTCTGCTGGAGAAGGCCAGCCGGGTAGGCATTAAGTTCAACCGTGAAAAATATGAATTTGGAGTCACTGAAGTCACTCAATTACTTGGGGCACACTTTCAGTAAAGGCGGCACTCGCGCGCCGGTCAATATTTACATTGAATTTCTACTACATTGAATTTTTACATTTACTGCCGTTTCATAAACGAAAAATCGTGACATTTTGCTTTACATTTGTCAATTTACTGCCGTTCACTTCAATTGCTTCATGAAAAATACATTGTATGACATTTTAAAGGTGAATTGTGACATTTCGTGGTACTTTACGTGACTGCCAGTCAAAACTGCTGTTTCAAAAATAACTTTTGTGTTTCATACACATTATACGACATTTTTAAGTTCTTTTTGAAACACACTATTTACTGTGACTGTGAATTGTTTACTGACAAATGTCTGTCAAGTTAAGTTATATGGAACAGGGCCCAGAATGTAAATTCTTTCAAAATTAAATGAATAAAATAAAATAGCCTTTATTACACTCTCTTAAATAACAGTTTAGCAGTATCTTACTTTGGTTAGTAGATATATTAATTTCTTAAAGTTACGATATTAGTTCACAATTAAAAATACAAATAAAAACTTATAAACTTGAGAGTGCCCATAAACGTGTGTAGGCAAAATTCTTCTACATTTCGCAAATTCACGCCTTAATCCCAGAGGGGTAGGCAGAGACCAAGGATTGCCACTTGCCATGATTCTGACAGACCTTTTTCGCCTTATCAACATTCTTGTACGCGTTATTCGTTGTACGCACGCCGGTTTCGTGTAATTTTTATCTTTTATTATTTACGTTCCAATAGCTTCTGGATAAGCACTGCATCTTACAAATATTAAGGAATAGAAGAAGAACAAATAGCATTTATTTACCGCCACAGAACTGGTCGTAAAAACAGATACAAAATCACATTTAAAAAGCATTAACAATATTGATAGAAATTAAAATGAAGTAAAGTAATAGGGGTTAAAGTATGAAATTGCCGTTTTATTGCAATAGGTTCTTTGAATTGACATAGAATCTTCATGGTTTGAGGTTTTCGAATGAAACTTTTTTCAAATGGTTTCTATGATGTTCTTTTTTTAAAAAATGTGAAACATTTGAATATCGACTTTCAATTGTTTTTGTTATTCAATTTAGACAAGAAAGATGGATACTGCGAAAATTCGAGTGATTTTTGAATACGAGTTCCGACGCGGAACTAACGCGGCAGAAACAGCCCGCAATATCAATGCTGCGTTTGGAGAGGGGTCTACTAATGAACGCACCGTTGGCGTTGGTTTAAACGCTTTCGTGATGGAGATTTCGACTTAAAGAACGAGCCACGAGGAAGACCGCCCACACAGGTGAATAACGATGAATTAAGAGAGATAGTGGAAGCCGACCCTAGTCCAACTACCCAGGAATTAGCGGCATGGTTTAACGTTACCTTACCCACAATATTGACTCACTTGCGTCAAATCAATAAAATAAAAAAATACGAAAAATGGGTGCCTCATAATCACTCGAATTTTCGCAGTATCCATCTTTCTTGTCTAAATTGAATAACAAAAACAATTGAAAGTCGATATTCAAATGTTTCACAATTTAAAAAAAAAGGACATCTTAGAAACCATTTGAAAAAAGTTTCATTCGAAAACCTCAAACCATGAAGATTCTATGTCAATTCAAAGAACTTATTGCAATAAAACGGCAATTTCATACTTTAACCCCTAATATTACAGATCCCCCCGTGGCAACAAATAGGTCTCCACCTCAGCATATACTGTAGATTACTTACGTGTTCCCAAACGTAATTATTAATTTAACGTCGGTTAAAACAGTTTCAACAAACATTTCTTCACTCGCAACCTACCACATTGTTGACAGAGTCGGGTCATAATAATAAAGGGTTATTTAAGGAAAAAAACTTGAAAAAAGAAACCTCGTCGAAATATTTCTACATTCGTTTGCCCACGGTATCAAAACAAAGGTGTCTTACTCCTTATTTGACACTTACTTTATAGTCTCTTAGGTGACTTTTAATGCAGGTTTAAAATGCCCAAATGCTGTACAGGGTGATTTTGAATTCGTTCACCGTATTTAACTTTTTGTGTTAATTTTTTGTGATAATTAATATAACTTTGAACTGTCAAATACATGCCTACATATTTTTACACTTTGGAAATAACCCAATGCTGTGGACAGTTACGCAGTAGATCTGCTGGCCGTCCGTTCATCTCGTTGGTCGTCTGCCCACACTTCTGGGTCTCTCTCTAGGTCTGCAGACGAATGCCTTTAGACCCTATCATTGTCCTTCTCCACGGCACATATAGCCATTCCAATCTCCTTGGCTGCGTAGATCAGTTTCATTTTCCTGCGACTTTCTGCATTTCTTATACGATCACGGAATGAGAAACCCAAGATAGCCCTCTGAGTCACCTGCAGCTTATGGACAGTCTGTTTGGAGACTGTTTTTGACTCGGCTCCATAAACTAGGATGACGATAACCTGTTGGAAGGTCTAAACTTCGAGTTGTACAAGGTCCTGTCCTTGAAAATTTTGGACAGTTTGCTAAAAGCTCCTCTTCCTAGTGGGATGCGACGCTCAATTTCGTTATCCTGTCCGAATTTGTGCAGGTTAAGGGTTTGACCCAAGACGATGTACTCAGGCACTCTCTCTAAGTTTTGTCTATGTACAATTACGTGGCCTATGCAGTGATCTACGTGCGGAGCCAACAAAGCCGCGGGTTTCCTCACGAGGTTTTCCTTCACAGTTACCTTGTCTCGACACCACCGTGGGACTGTTGCTCGCCCTTCCGGTAGATCAGGATACCGGATTTCAGGGTTATCGTGTCCTCGCCCTCTCGACGCACTTCAGATAACCCTAGGATATCCCAGTGTAACCTACCCATTTCCTCTTCCAGCTCAATTAGCTTTTCATCTGTCCTCAATGTGCGAATGTTGTGTGTTACCAGGGCCAGTCGTTTTCGTTGTTGGGGCTGGTAGCCGGATCTCTGCCGGAGATTCTAAGCACCCCTTGCTCCGCCGTTACCGTGGCCGCTACCGTAGCCAGGAATAGCGGAGCTGCCGGGGACTGGGGGCCTGGTTTTCTGGTTTACTGCCATGAGGGTATGACAGGGAGACGTTATCTCTCGGAAACTGTCAATGGCGAGTACATCACGCATCTTCGATTTGCCGACGATATAGTAGTCATGGCAGAAACGATGGAAGACCTCGGCATAATGCTCGAAGACCTCAGTCGAGTTTCCCAACGTGTGGGCCTTAAAATGAACATGGACAAAACGAAGTTTATGTCGAACTTCCGTGTTGTGCCCACCTCAATAACATTGGGGAACTCGATTCTCGAAGTTGTAGACAAATAGGTACGTCTACTTAGGACAAACAGTTCAACTTCGTGAAAGAGGTCAATCGTCGAATTCAACTCGACTGGGCAGCATTCGGGAAACTTAGAAAAGTCTTTCCGTCTAATATACCTCAATCGCTCAAGACAAAATTATACAAACCAGTGTGTGTTACCAGTGATGACTTATGGCACTGAAACGTGGTCTTTTACTATGGGCCTCATAAGAAGGCTCAAGGTCACGCAACGATCTATGGAAAGGGCTATGCTCGGAATTTCTCTGCGAGATCGAATCAGAAATGATGAGTTCCGTAGACGAACGAAAGTAGTCGACATAGCCCAGCGGATTAGTAAGTTGAAGTGGCAGTGGGCCGGGCACATAGCACGCAGAACTGATGGCCGATGGGGCTGAAAAGTTCTCGAATGGAGACCACATATCGGCAAGCGCAGCGTAGGACGACCAGCCACAAGATGGACAGATGACCTCATCCAAGTGGCAGAAAGGCGCTGGATGCAGGCCGCTTCCAACCGGTCTTTTTGGAAATCCATGGAGGAGGCCTATGTCCAGCAGTGGACTTCTTGTCGCTGAATGATGATGATGATGATACCTTGTCTTTCCTGAGGGCTAGGCCGACTAAGCTGTCAGGACGGTATAGGTGCTGGGCAAGCCTACACCATCTAAAAAAACAATGTTCCAGGCACTGCAGCGTCCGAGTGGTCCCTTCACCCATCTAGTGTGAGTGTATGTGCCACTGGACGCTGCATAAATCATCTCATTACGTAGATGCCAAGGCCAAAGTTTTGTATGACCTACGTAGGTAACGGCGTACATATTCTTATATATACCTATCTTTTACTGTCTTTCACTTCGTACTGGAATTGTCTGACAGATAATATGTAAAACTATGTCGTTTATAGAACCGATATTCTTTGGCAAAAGCTACGACACTGATATATTACTATAAGCGTGAATTTTATTCAATCACTCACTAGCCCGTTCTCGTCCTCTGCTGGATATAGGCTACCCCCGAGGCACGCCACTTCCTTCTGTCCCCGACCATCGGCGTCCAGCCGCTGCCAACAATCTGCCTCAGATCGTCGGTTCAGCGAGCTCGTGGGCGTTCCACGCTGCGTTGGCAAATTTTATTAAATAATCCTTACTAATATTATAAACGTGAAAGTTTGTATGCATGGATCGATGTTTGTTACTCTTTCACGCAAAAACGGCTGAACGGATTTGGATAAAATTTTGCACAGAGATAGATTATAGACTGGATTAGCACATAGGCTAAAGAGCTGTGGTAGCGGAGCGGTAGAACGCCGGCTTCTTATTCGGGAGGTCGTGGGTTCGAATCCCGGCATGTACCAATGACTTTGTTTTCTAAGTTACGTACATTTGTAAAGTTATAGTAGCAATACCACTCGCTAACGGTGAAGGAAAACATCGTGATGAAACCCTTGCGTCTGAGGTATTTACATACCTCAGCACTTTCTACGTACAATGGCCCAACTATGAGGCTAAGTGCGTAAAATCTCCAGTCGAACTAGAACTAGAACTAGCACATAGGCTATTTTTGATCCCGGAAAAATACACATAAAAATTACCACGCGAAAGAAGTCGCGTGCAACGGCTAGTATCAAAATATTTCGAAAATCAACGGCGACAGAAGCATCCGACCTCTGATCGGAGATGCCTCCACAAGAAGAAGTAGTTTCCGGGTCGGGCGTAATTTTTCAAAACTCAATAGTATTAGTGTCACTTCCATAAGAACGAACCCTTTCCCTGCACCAAGCGTTTAACGATCCACCAACAGCGACAATGGCGTTTAAGTCGCACTCGCGCCGGTTGCGCTCTTTATCTCGCTCACGTTCCCTTGTTTTATTTATTAACTAGCGATCCGACCTGACCTCACACGGGTAATTTTAATATCACCCGAGACGGCAAACACTTGTGAGGAAACACGGACAGTTTGCGGTGAACTTACGTCTTTTACTGTTGACTCTTAGGCACAGTTTTGCTTATAAAAATAAACGGTCTTATTTATAAAAACGCGGACGGTGCGCATCCTTGACGGTGCGAGATGTCTGGAGACAGGAAGAGATGGAAAACAGGCGGGGCGGCCTTTGCCCAGCAGTGGGACAAAAAAGAGAATATGTAATTTTTTTTTTTAAATAAAAACGATTCTTTAAAACACTCCATAAACGCCGTTTAAATAGTCTGTGGTAGAGACTACAAAGGGAAAAAGTTACACTTACTATTTATGCTACGTTTATGAAGTATTTTGAGTTTATCGTGATTTTATAAATAATACCGGAAATGTCTAAGGAAAGGAAAAGAATAGTAATTTCGGAAGTCTTTTAAGAAATTATATTTTTATAAATTAATAACAATGGCGAATAATCGGGATAAAATAGGTCAAAAGACATGATCCCCGTCATTGTGCGTTCAACATAGAGCTAAAAAGAGGAAAAGTTAAGTTAGTAATACTGAGAATATAATCAGCGTAATCTGTATACTTAGCAAAAGTTTTTATGAATATGTATAAAGGTTAAAAGTAGAAGCGTTTGTTTTGTGATCAGCACGCTAGATCAAGCATGAGTTGGATAGTTGATTAATTCTGATATTTTCCTTTATCAATGATACTGAAAATCAAGCTAAGTAAGGTGAGATCATAACTGATACTAATACTGACCCCCACTTTCTGGACACTGAACATCTGTTGAACTTTTTGTATGCACTTTGACCACCTAACAGTTGTTAACAGCAGATTAACAGACGGGCGTGAATAAAGCTGACATCCATATACCAACCCGTATCAATAAGTATTGTGGTGTCTGCCTGTAAAAGTTATAGATCACTTCCGATCAATGCGCTAAGAAGACGAAGATTTCTTTGTACACACCTCGTAGTGCCCAACTTCTGAATGAACTAGCGAGCGATCGGATTTTCTCCCCAGTTTTTTATGCGTGACATCCGTAGCGGTGCGAGAACAAACAACCGCTGATCTCGTATTAACAATCGGAGCAAACGTTGACTTTCTAACACCTCCTCGGGCACTACCGGCCGGGGACATCGTATTGTTGCTGCCACTAAAATATTAAACCAACATGGCGGACGCGCGTTTGGCCGGGCCCTGTGATCGGTAGCTGAAACACGACCGGAGAACTGTTGTTGTCCGTTTTTGTCTACCTCCCTGATAATTTCGTAGCACTCACCATAAGTTTCAGCGAGCGCTATAAGCGAGCGAAGGCGTTATCCGCTGGTGTGCATTATTTATCTTTCTGTCTGTCTACATATCGTCGTCGTACGCATACAAACATTTCGAAATAATGGTTTTTAGACTAACATGGTTTATTTTAGTCTAAACACCAATATTTCGAATTTTTAGTATGTGTACGACGGTATGATTTGTAAAGTTTTTAGTGTCTCCTGTAAAATGTGATAAGTCACGTTCGCGGTTTTGGATGCCGAACGTCGATTATGTACTTTAGGGTTTACCATTCAGATTTTTTTAGTTCTATAGAGTACGGAACCGTTTAACAATAATAATATTAATAATTTCTTTATTTCCAGAACAAGTCCGATACAAGTTAACATTAAAGGTATGCATTATATGTATAATTATTACATTCATCAACTAAAGAGTGTCTATGAAGCGAAAGAGGTTTGTCAGGATTATGGTAAGCGGCAAACGCTAGTTTCGGCCTGCCCCTTCGGGATATAGGTAGTCGTGAGTTTAGATATTAGTACAATACTTTCATAAGTACTTTTTATGTAGCCTCCGGTCCCTCCGCTACAATCGGTCTACTTTCCCGATGGGTCAACTTTCACAAATGGTCTGTTTTCTCAAATGGTGTTCATTCCCTCCATTCCCAATCGGTCTACATTCTCAATCTGTGAACTTATATTCTCAACAGTTTTCTTGTCCAAATGGTTTGTTTACATTCCCAATCGGTCGACTTTCTAGTCTGTTGGGGTCCGGCTGGCTTGACTACGAAACTTTTTCATCATAATTTTAGAAAGGTTTAGTTTCAGGTTGGTCCGGCTTTCGGACTGAAGACTTTCAGATATGGAGAACGGAACTCTTCAATCGACAGCAGTAAATAAGGCCTAATGGGGCCCACGCTTTAGTAAAATCCATATGTTCTTTAAAATAGCGTAAAAGTAGAGGAAAGTAGACCGATAGGGAAAAGCGCATTTACTATTTGGAAAAACAGACCGTTTGTGAAAGTAGACCGATAGGGAAAAGCACATTTACTATTTGAGAAAACAGACCATTTGTGAAAGTTAACCGATCGGGAAAGTAGACCGATTGTATCGGGGGGCCTCTGTTGCGTCCCTCTGCTGGGTAGAGCTGTGGCTACTCAGACCAGATCTTCTTGTCCTTCGCCACCTCAGACTACTCCAGTATGTATAGGTTGAGATCGTCTCGTATCTGGTCTAGGACTTCCGTTTACATGGACTTACGTTTTCATCACTCAGTGGTGAGTCGCTCTGGATCCACTTCCTAAGTGGAGGAAAAAAGAACTGCCCTGTGACGGGGGCATCTATAGATTGCTGAACCAGCGAGAGTCTGACTCTTAAATATAGGTAATGATGATGACACTTACCCAGAATCTTAGGGAATCAATCAGCATGCGTTGGAAAACTTTGTTTCCCTAATATTTGGAAGCTTTGAAGGCAGGAAGGCATGACATACTTGCAGGTCTAGTATTCATCATCATTTTAATCATCATCATCATCAGCCATTTGACGCCCACTGCAGGACATAGGCCTTCCTCATGGTTTTTATAACCATGACGGGTTTTGCCATAATCGCCACGCTTGGCAGGCGGGTCGGCAATCGCAGTATGCGGTTGGAATCTCAGGAAGATGCTAGACGTCTAGTACTCACAGGTTTTAAATAAACGAATGAACTGATGCTGAATGAATTGCCTTACATCTAGCCCATTTAGACACCGCGGTGAAAAAATGCAGCGCTGCAGCAAAAAAAACGCGCCATGAAATCCCGCGCGGCCAAGTCACCAACGCAAATAGAGGTCACTCGTGAATATGTTGTGTAAATCTATGAAATTGTTTCCCGCTCACGGGCCATGGGAACAAACAGGGTGGAATGTTTGACACTGTCCCCGCTCAGCTTTGTCGTCACTTTATTTTGTGTCGCCGCGGCGCGACGCGTGATAATTCGTCTAACTATTTCGACCTACGTCGTTGGTGGGATACGGTTTTATACACGATGTTTTTCTACTGATCGTGAAATAACATTTATAATGACTTGCAATACTCAAATAAATTTGTGCCAGAATGGCTACTGTACAATTAAGGATCATTTAGACGACAAAGATGTCTGGAAATAAAGCCAGTTCAATGCATTAGTACTAAGTCTTAGAATATTAAAATATTTAAACTGTTAATTAAGCAAAATATTTCAAAAGACTAAGTTTGGAGTTTTTTTGTCCATTTTTTTCTCCAAATAATCTAGATTTTGAAAAGGGCACATAGTTTTACTTGTAAAGTTCAATAAGTCACAAAAAGTTTTGAATTTTGACTTTTAAGATTACCTATTAAATCATAGTTGAAATACTATGATAGTATAATTATTGTGTTTTAAATCTTCATGAATCTTAAAATATAGGCCTTCATCGGTGATCAGCGCTCATCGCGGTTGTGGGCAGCCAACATTTTTTTTCTGTCTATTATTCATCTTACCATTCTATTTTTGCGGGAGCTTCTACGGTGAAGTTAGGTCTTAAATTAAATTAATAATATTGGTTAATAGCCACAACAAAACGTCATTGGTAGTAATTATAAATTCATCATTGTAACCCATGACAAGTTTGGTATAAAATTTTAGGTAGTAATATTAAGGTGAACGAATGAACTGTGAATGAAAGTGAGTGTTAAATTTAGTAATAATTTAATCGACAAACATGGATATCTTGTCTGCTGTCATTATAAATACTTTTTGAACTCTACAAATAGTGATTAATTCATAAATATACTAGCTCTGTTTTTATCTTTTCAATAATATTATTAACAGCTCTATTAAAGCTAGCCATATTTCATTGGATTTCAGTAACAGTAGGTAATAATATAAATAGTTAACAAAGTAGAGTGAAGTTTAAAGCAATGGTGTAGGAGTTAAACAATGTACAGTATCTAGGAGCCTCAATTCAAGGAGATACGACTTCACAATACATGTAAGTAGTCTAGGTTTTAGGTTCTAGAGAATAGAGATCAAGCAAGTTACGCCTGCATTTACACAAAGATTCGAATAGGTACTCAAAATTACGCGATAATTTTTCTATATTACTACGCTAAAAGACACAAATGGGGCGTTTTATAAGTTTCAAAAACCGTTGAACGCATTTCGGATTACCGGAAAAGATACCCAAAGTTTTTGAACTCTTATTATCGCCCCTCAGTTCTAGTGGAATGGTAATCATGTGCAAAACTTGAACAAAACAAGCTGAGTAATACTTAAGGATGGAATCGCAATTACACAAAAAGAAAAGAGCACATAATTTGAAACCGTGACTAGGATAACGGAGAATTTAGTTTAAAAATACAATTATGTTATTGTCGCTGCAATAAATTAATAATACATTTAATTCCATCTCATCGTCCTATATACAATAATAATACACAAAAAGGAACTAACACGCTCTCAGACCAAAATGGCAATATAATGGCAAAGACCTTATAAATATGCACTATATCCTAATATAGCTAATGACAGCCGAAAACTTTGCGAGAGGTCCTTCAGAGCAAAGAGTGAGAATCGTTGGGACAACCAATTACCGTAGCGTACGTAAGCACTACAATACAGCAGTTAAATAACAGCCAGAGTAGGTACCATTAGCATTATTAGCCAGCGGATTAGCCCTCTTCAATTCAGGGGTTGATCTCGGAGTCTTTCTCATACATTCTCTGGAATACTTGAGCTAAGTACTCGACGTAGTTCAGGGAATCCCGGAACACTAGGACCACGTCGCGCGCCCGGTAACTGAAATCCGGTACGTCGGCCGGCGATAGGTCGTGGACTGGAAGATTCCTCGCGATCATTACCGTCTGCAAAGATAGGAACCGGAGGTCAGACAGGAAGTGAAAGAGAGATTCTTCGAATTTCCGCTTTTGTTCTACGGACGACAGTTACTTTTAGATTACTATTGAATTGAATTTCTAAGAAAACTCTCAATTGAATTAGTTTGTTGTAATATCCTCGTCCTGTTAGCGTTCATTCATCATTATATCACTCGAATAAATATTTATTCTCACACGATAATACTTTGATCCAATTTCTTTTTGCTCAATCAATCATTAAAAATTATTTGCTGGGTAACACAGCAAGGAAAGCGTATATTATGCTCTCCCCTCCTCTTTTCGATCCATTATAAATGAGTTGTACAGCAAAGCATAGATAAACTCACACCTATTTTCTGAAGGGGTAGGCATAGCTAAGAATTGCCACTTGCCACGATCATGCCCAACCTCTGTTACCCTATCGACATTACTTCGTTATCACGAAGCAAGACACTTAAATATTATGCTACAATTTAAATTATTATAATTATCTTTACAATGACATTTATTTGATTACAATCCAATCTATGTATTTGCTCAATATAATATTACATACACACGTAATAATATAATGCAATAATAATTTAATTTATGCTTATTTTGACATTGAAATACCAAATTACTGCCAATTTATTCGTTTTTCCGAGTGCCGCACGTCGGTACACTACCGGGTACTGACGGAAGACCGGCCCTGGAGTGGTCTGCCTCTCCAGCATATGCTGAGTCAGAGCCCCTTTGCTTTTACCACACCCACAAAATGCTCTCTCGTATTGTCTATTGATTTGTGTTTGCTTATTTCTGTTACTTTTTTTGTGTGCCTACTTGCTGTACGATTTTGCTTTGTAATTTTCTTTATTTGTTCTTTACCTATGTGTGTGTGGAAATGCAAATAAATGGTTTTATCTATCTATCTATCTATAATTGGTCGCTGCATCCACGCTCACCGTTTTCGTGTAACATACTTTTTATTTTGCACCTCCCCTATTAAGTTGATACATTATATTGATGGATTGAAAATATTTTATTGCACAATAAAAACATTTGTACATAGGCGAGCTTAATACTAATAAGTATTAGGTATATATCCGTCTGTATTCCTTACGAGCCCTTTCACCCACATTTGCTTGAAATAATGACATCGTATAGTCTTAGCATCAAATGTATACCCTACTACCGGGCACAGACTTTCAGTCAGAGAGAGATAATAGGCTTCAATCACGACGCATGCCTTGCGCTTGAACTCGAAAATTCTGGTATACCTGAGGATACCCGATGAACGTCCGACGTGATGTGATGTGGGCACACCATACGCTCAGGTACTCTCGTGATATTATTTAAGTAAGTTTGCAAAAGGTTGTAAAACACTAGGAACCCACCTGAAACTGACACAGCACATATCGCATGTCGTGCATGGTTTGCTCAAGTTTCTTCTTGAGCTCCTCGAACCTTTCCTCTTTGTGGACCTCGGACAAGGCGTGAAATGAGGCAACAATTGTCTTCATCCCCTTGTACATATGTGGCAGCAGACTGTCCAACGTCTTGGCGCTCTGTTGAACGGAATAAGGTTAATTGTAGATTGGATTTTTGGTGGTTAACTACCATTTTGTTATATGATTTAGTTCTCAATGGTAAGTGGTCTACTCTTGATAGTCTACGTTGATGTTGCATTATGGCTGATAATACTCAAAATTTTTTGCTTAGGATAATAAAATGTAAACCTCTTTCCCAGAATGTTGACATTAAGAATATGAAGAAAATGACGAGATTTAAGCCCCCATTTAAGTACCGAGGAAATTAAGAGCCATCAGGTTGAATAAAAAATGGTAATAGCTTGTTTTGCCTTAAGAGATACGTATTCCTAATACCAAAAAATTTAACGACGGATATATTAAGCCTACTTTATCTTTTTATCTCCATTCAGTTAAACTAACATTAAAAATACTCCTCCCAACATTGAAAATGTACAACCAATACCGCAATCGAACACAAAGGTCTTATTGCGCGTGTCTTAAATGCGAGAATCCGACATAAAAGTGAACTTAATGCTGAGGATATGCATTGTATCGTAAGGTTACGCAAGCGGCCGCCGTCGATACCGCCGGGGTAGCCGTTTCTCCGAAACCGAGACGCTCACGGATACACGTTTTGTGCATCAGCGAATTTGCCACCCTTTACGTACTTCAGAAGGTTAACGCAGTAGACTCAATTGAGTCGAGTTAAATTAAATTTTCAAAACGGTTCATACTGTTTTAGTCATTCAACTCGTTTAGATACGAGGAAACAAGAAAGTATTTCTTTATAATAAACTTTATTTTAAAAGAGAACATTCAACAGTGATTCAAGTTACAAACAAACAACTGGGCACTCATTTGGAGTGAAGTACTGAATTTGACTCTTTGTTCATATTTTATTTGTAGATGTTGTCTCAATTGTATAATTTTATTTTATTTGTATATTTTGGCAATAAAACTAGTTTCGCTTTGTACATTTACAACCATAAAAAACTCAGCGAAATACATCACATTATGTATATTACATAAAAATTAGTGTCAAGACGCTTGAAATCCTTCAAGTTCGTATAAAAATATAAACGTGGCAATAATACTGAGTTAAACATCTGTAGTATACGTTGTGTGTTCCGTTTGTCTTGTTAGGAAACGACGTTATTGCAATCATCAATGAGATTGAGACGTTTTGGCGATTGCCTTCCGTCTTTAGCAATGCACTTTTATGCACGTCTTGGCGAAAAAGCAATGGATGGAGTAGAATATTTTTGTGTTGAAATATATTTTGAAATCATCACTTCACTATTAGCTGAGGATCAATTATTTCAAAATCTACTACAAAAGTACGTTTCAAGCTACAAAAATAATGAAAGTGATTTATTAATATTTAATTTGAGTACACACAAGTTGCGAATATTCATCGACAGTCTGACAGTCTTAGCAAACAACAAATAGGTTTAGGTCTTTAGGCAAATAACATTGCAGCTTTATGCCTGTTCTGAAGCCATACAGGCAGCTTGCGGGGTCTGATGGAGGCTTCACCTAGCGCAATTGCAATGGTGTGGTTTTGGGAGCGAAACATCTGAGGGGCGGTCGACGTTTCCGATACGAAAGAAGAACAAATAGATTTCAGTGCAAAACTTCGACTCACCATAAGACTGTCAACGAATTCTTCGTGCGCGTCCTGATTGAACGTTTTGTGTTCCGGCAGCATATCTTCACGAAACCAGGAGAGCTTCCGGAACCAGCTGTAGGATTCCCATTGTTTCAGCAGGTCCTCTAGTGTGCCGTAGCTGTGCGTCTCGTTAGCCTGTGGACAACGAAATATTCGTGTTATAGCTTATGGCTGCTGTTACGTCGAGCATGCAGTCTCGCTCATACGATCTAACATTTTCGATTATTGTAGTAATATGGAACCAAATTTTGAATGTCCGCAATTTTATAATCTATCAAACTCTCAGACCACAAGTATCAAAAGTGTTCTCATTTTATAACAATCACAAAAAAATGTTATATTGTGCATGTTATATTGGGGTACAATACCACACGCTAACGATGAAGGAAAACATCGTGAGGAAACCCGCGACTTGGTTGGCTCTGCACGTTATGAGTTGTCTTTCCTGTAGGCTAGGCCGACTAAGCTGTCAGGATGATGTAGGTGCTGGGCAACCCTACTCCAGCTAAATTAGCAATGTTCCAGGCACTGGATCATCCGACTGGTCGCTTCACCCATCTAGTGTGAGTAAAGGTGCCACTGGATGCTTGCATGAATCATCTCATTATATAGATGCAAAGGCCAAAGATTTTTTTAGTTTAGGGGTGTAAGATTCAAACTCTTGATAAAGTAACAGATGAAACTTACAAGTTTTGCACGTTAAACTTTCCATACGTGCATGAAATATACCATTTCAGGTCCATTCTCGATGACTCCAGATAATTGTTCTGATGACTAAACATCCCATTCAGGGAAATGTTTTTGTTCCAACCTGCATGCACTGCGCACAGTGCTGTTACCCGGTACTAATAAACCATTATCTGGGAGCCGTTGATCTAGAGATGAGTTTTTATGACTCAGAGTTTTTAATCAAATCAAATGCACTCGGCGTGCTGGATTCTGCGTAGCGCTAAAATAGAATGAAATGACCATCGCACGCGTTTGCGTAGTTTTTTTCCATATGATTGACATTATTAATTAACGACGGAGTTCTGGGTAACCCTACAGGTGTAGTTTTCAAATTTCCTGCCTCTTCAAATTTAAATATAAATAAATAAAGTATAGTACAATTTTGTGAAGTCCCACTAAAAATCCCGTAATTTTTTTGCAAATTTTCAATTTTTCCGGACAACGTTACCAATTTTTTTTTTCCTAAAAACCATATTCGAACTGACAAACGTTTGAAAAAAATGCCGAATCGGGTCAGCCGTAGACGTACCGAAGAAATGCTGTGCATAACCCAAGGCACAGCATTTAATTTTTATTTATATAGATTTATGCAATTTAATTTTCCTAAGCGCAACTATGCGTATGCGTTCACAACTACGATATCTAAGAGTGAGCTTGAAGAAAGTGACAATTTAGTTTTTAACAAGTGAACCTGATAGATTTGTGATAAGTATTTGCTATTGTCTGTTGTTGTTGTTGAATGTTATGTTACTAAATGAAAGTTCATCAAAGATAGTTCAAACCTAGCTATACAGAAGCGGTGGTAGCCTAGTGAGTAGAACATTGAACTCGGAAGCGAGATACCCAGGTTCGATTCCCAGTACGGGCATGTGCCTATGACTTTATTTTCCAAGTTATGTACATTTGTGAAGTTACAGTGGCAATAACACATGCCGTGAAGGAAAATATCGTGAGAAAACCTGAATGTCTGAGCTATTCGCATACCTAAGCGCGTGGAATCGTGAGGAAATCTACTCCTAGCTCTGCTTGGTCCCACTCTGTCGAACTAGTTATCTATCAGTTAGCCAACGTGTACATTAAAATTAATAGGAGATCGAGAAATCGTGGTAACGTATCTGAGGTGTACTTACAAATATGAAATCGCCAATCCGTGGTGGGCACGCGTGGCGTTTAAGCCCATACTCTCACTCTGAGAGGAGGCCTGTGCCCTACAGTGGGACGTATATAGGCTGCTTATGATTCAGATAAGAAGTGCTACCTCTTCATTAGTTTGCGTACTTAACTGTACGGTGGCTGAGATTTAGTAAGAAACAATAAATCCACGATACATTGAGTGCTTGACATCGGAAGTGTTCCATAAAGACCAATTACATGCCACTATATAAAGCGGATCTTTCCTAGACGGACAGTCAGACAAGCTGTGACTAGACGCAGACAGTGACAATTAGTGGCAAGCCTACAGTCTCTCAAATCAAAGTAATAAAATTATCCAATCTTTGAGTAAGTAATATTTATTTATATATCTATCTATCTCTATCTATCTATCTATTATTTATCAGTTGAGAATCTTCCGAAATCCGAACGAAAAACGAAAAGTCTTGGAAACCGTACAGATCCACTATCAACCTATAGATAAAAACATAATAGTCTTCCTTCTAAATCCGGTATTAAAACTACAGATAAAGGTGAGCACACAACAAGAGATTAATTCAATTAGAATCACCTACGCGCGGTCCCCTCTGTTCTGGCAATCGTTACTTGGTGAATAGAACAGAATAACTATTTCTATTTCGCTTAATAAGCTAAATTGGCATTTTTGAACAGTATACTTTTTAAATAAATGGCTATAATAATAATAATACTTTTTAAGGCTATAAAATAATACTTTATTTTTTAGGGTTCCGTACCCAAAGGGTAAAAACGGGACCCTATTACTAAGACTTAGCTGTCTGTCTGTCCGTCCGTCCGCCTGTCCGTCCGTCTGTCCGTCCCACTGTCTGTCACCAGGCTGTATCTCAAGAACCGTGATAGCTAGAGAGTTGAAATTTTCACAGATTACGTATTTCTGTTGCCGCTATAACAAAAAATACTAAAAATAAAATAATTATTTAAGGGGGGCTCCCACACATCAAACGTGATTTTTTTTTGCTGTTATTTTTCTTTGTGTCTAATGTTGTATAGATAATGGTACGGAACCCTTCGTGCGCGAGTCCGTCTCGCACTTGGCCGGTTTTTTTAATTTACTTACATTTGGACTGAATTTACCTACCTTAAAAAATATAAAATCTCTGAATTCTCCAAATACCTCTCAATATGAAACTCACGAGAATATAAAATAAATGCTATGTGACAATTGTAGATATAAAACTCACAATACAAAATTTTAAACAAACCCGCCTGATTAATCCTCTAGATAACGTAATAAGCAATTAAGAATAATTCAGGAGGTATTGCGGGAGGCAGTGGTCGAAAATTGGCTAGCGATCAGTATTCTAGAATGTGTTAAGTGACCTTCTGTCGTATTCTACGGAGCCGTAGTTACATCGTAAATAGTTCCGCGAAATGACCGCGTGTGACAACTGCAAAATGCACTCACGTGTCGTGTGGCCACTTTTGTGTGGATGGCCCTTTAGGGCCGTGTTACGATTTACAACACATGTTGGTTCTAGGTGTTCGGTTTGTTCGGTATTTACAATAAAGTATTCTCTGTATATCTATCTATCTACAATTTGGTGAGTCAAAACGCCTTTATGCCGGTGGGTTAGGCGGTCTCTGCGGTCTCTGCCGTAGAAACCATGGTTTTCTTGCCATAATCTCCACAAACCTCATTGCTAATGATGCTTGAAATCTCTTGGCAGATGTCATTACAATGCAGCTAATATTACGGCTGTCCCATTTTAAAACCTAGTAAGGGACATCAGACAAATTTTACAGGAGAGCCAAAAAACGGTTTGGTCACTTCATTTCAATGCCCTGGAAAAACTATGATAAATAGCTGAATGAGAGAGAGCTCAAAAGAAGCGGTAGAAACTTGGCTTGCCATACAGTACAATTTCATTTTTCTATGGCGAATATTGTAGCTGTAATGCACAAATGAAAGCGCGTAGGTACTTAGTTAGAAATGGTTGTCTGATACTGAAACTGTCATTGACCATTTCATTGTCTATTAAGGGCTGTTACTAGGTTTAAATTTGGTTTCATTAAGCCATAAACATTTGCAATCACATTTTCATAAACCTAGCAACTACCCAAAACAGATTTTCAGTATTGAAAATACTTTTATACAGGGTGCTTGAGAAATTTCTTGGAGAATTAAAAGGGATTCTTCTGGACCAATGCAAACAACTTTAATTATGTTACCAACTCAGAAATCTCGAAAAAAATTGTTGTTCGTACAATTTTTTTTCGAGGTTGTACTTATTGGTGTCCACAGTCTCCATCACTTTTTTTTACTGCATCGATCATCTTGGATGATCTATAAAACTGTTTAGGCATGACAGAACTAATTTTCTTCATCAAAACACGAAATACAAGGCGCACGCGGCGGTCATTAGTGTCATACTAAAATTTACGCGCGAATTTTGACCTTTGCTAACCATTTGTAAACCTAGTAAAGGACGCCGACCATTTTAAAACCTAGTAAGGGAATTTCCTTTGCTAAGTTTTAAAGTAGTCGATGTATTTTACTAGGCTTAGAAATGGTTTTTCGGGCCTGTTTTTTCATCGTGGTAGAGTTGCTAGGTATTGTTTAACTTTTATTTTTGTTTCTAAGCCATTTTTTGAGATTCGGACAATGCAATTTCGTGGACAATCGCCTTAAATGAGCCATAAATCAAAAACCCGTTTTTTTTAAATGTCCCTTACTAGGTTTTAAAATGGAACAGCCGATTAATAGATGGACTTCGTTTTGAGCGTGCATGCACCGAAAAAAGATGAAACGGTACAATAAGGACCCAAATTCTAGGATTAAGTTTTAGTAGTATTACCTGTATATTTAGGGTCTTGGTAACCAAATACAATCACTTGACCTGGTCCCAAACTAGGATACGCTGTGCTGTGGTAGCCAGGAAAGGACGTCACAGACATGAAAATACGCCCAGACTGAGGCCAAAAAGAGTTCCGTTACTCTTAAAGCATGAACTCACTCGAGTGCCCAGAAGGGGTGGGTATACAGCGTTAGATAAGCTACGGCACAATTATTTAAGGAACTAAAATTTGAAATCGGGTTATAAAATACTCAAAAAAACATGCTAAAAGTGCGTCTTGTCGTAACATTGAAAAAATTACTTCTTCATTTGACAATTTTAGGCGCACACCTTTTGCCGTCCATTTATAATAGTTACACAATTTATATACTTTACTGTAAACTCGTGCCGTCAATCAGATAAGTACACAACAATGGCATTATCAATTTAGAGGGGTATACCCAAATCGTGTTTAATTAGTCGTATTGTCCGAAAGCAATAACTCTCACAAAAATCGACGTGCAAACACGAACGACAAAAGGCATTCCGCAATTTCTATCACCTCAATATTGCATCTGCTACCGGCGGTCCCCAATGAAGAATAAATTAGACTTTACCGGTGTGATTTCACAGACGTTTTTAGCTTGCGAGGGTAGGTCACGTATGCCAGAGTCAGTGTCAAATTTTAATGTCGAAAGAGTCGTAAATACGATCATCGCCGGCGGCGGCTAGCGTCCCGCTATCATCTTTCGTATGGCCTTGGTTGACCCAACAATGTTTAGGGGAGCGAGTCTCTTAAATGCATAGCTGTTTAACAGGGTCATATCAGTACGGTAACGGCAGTTTTATTGACACTATTAGTAGTCTAGTAAAAAAAGCGCATCCCAATTATTATAAACCGTGCAACTCAATTCGGCGTCTCGCGCGTTCGATCTTCTTCACGAGAGATGCCTATATCATTTTCGCGGGTTATACTAATTGAAATTACATTGTACTGCTATTGCTATGTATGTAGACAACCAAATAGAGGCAAATAGCAAAGATAACCATAAGGTATTCCATGATTTCATTAAATATGTTTTTAAGTTGTGAGTACCAACTATGTGCATAAAAACTCAAAATAAATTTAAGTTTCTATCTATAAGAAAGTAAAAATTTTTTATCTTTACTGAAATTCTCTAATCCGACACTCAATGTGCGAGTAAGTCTGTTCCTATTCAGTCCAACCTGAACCAGTCGAAAAGTCTACAAGAAAGGTGACAAACATATCACGCTACATCGCCCGGTGGTTTCCAAGGAATGTCGGACGCAGCAAAGTAGGTACTGTGCGCGCGCGCAGGTGTCGCGTCCGGTCTGCGGGCCATATCCGAAACATTACCTAATCAAACATCCTAATTAGATAATTTGGATGACAATGGGATGACGAAATTGCCGAGGTAGCGAAATTTGCTAAGACTCGACAGGAGAACAATGTTCTCATACAATATGAGATTAACTGAAGAATGTTACATACATAAGCTTAACGAATACGTTAAATTGCTCTGAGGTTCCAATCCTGGCATGTCACAATGACCTAATTTTCTAAGTTACGTAAATTTTTGAAATTGTAGAAGCCATACCACTACCTGTGACGGAAATCACCGTGAGTAAACCCGAGTGCCCAAAGTGTTCACATACCTAAGCGCTCGAAATGATCAAGTATTATCAAGCAATAAAAAATATATTTTATATCTGTTTTTACTTTACTTATTTTGTTTATTAGATATGTAAAACGGGTTACAATCTTAATAAAAAAATATTGTTTTGTTCTTGTCGCATATTAATAAGTACTATCTCGTTTTGATCTCGTCTTTCTCAACTTTGACATTAAACATAAGATAACAATATTCTTTACTGTACACCAGAAAACTATTAGAGAGAAAACATAAAATCTAAAGAATAAAGTCACAGTTTGATTTTATTTATATGCTTGACTTTTGCCAAAACTTCACAAAAAATTCAATGAAAATCATAGCGATCATTCTTTGCACAATTTGGCTGCCAAAAAGCCATTGCACGGCGCGAACAAACTCATATTGGTGACATAGCGAGGAATTTGTAAACACGATGATTCACAACACTGTATGTGACATTGTCGTGAAATGTGTAACTCGGTGGGAAATGCACGGATCGTGTATTACATCGCCAATGAGTAATGAGTGGAAAGCGCAATTTTTGAGATTTACAAATAAGTTCTCGGAGTTGGCTTTGACCTTCGGCCTCGGCTTGTAGCTCCTTTAGCTTGCAGATGAAGATATCTTGACACATTAAATAAGAAAAATAAAAAAAAAAACCCAAATATATTTTATAAACCTTTATAAAAACACACCAAAGTGGTATTTATTAAATCCTAATAATAATGTTTGATTAGGTAATGTGGTAATCATAATACTGCTGTACGGCTCTTAATACCGTTTGGCTGAAAAGAGTGAAATATTAAAATGTAACATTTTATTTTTCTGCGTTATTTGGTTGTACTTACAGGAAGCACAAAAATAGAAATCTTAAATATGCCATTTTGACAAAATTTTCGGTAAACATTATCCACTTCCGATTTCTGCTCTTTTTTGTCAAACCGTAGATAGGTACCTATATTATAAATTTTGCCTTATGTTGATAGTGTAATTTATTAACAGTGCGGAACTAACTGCCGTACTCACAGTCGTCAATTAAACTTAATGTTCATTAAGTGTCGTGCTATCCCTTTCATATGTCATTGAAATGAAAGAGATGACATGATACTTCATCATCAACCCATTATGTCCCCACCGAGGGGCACGGGTCTCTTCCCTGAGGAACGTATAGGCCATACTCCACCACGGGGGCCAAGTCCGGATTGGTGGAGGCTTGTAGAGTCAGAGGCCTTAGGGCGGCTTGACAACTTCTGACAGTAGACGAGCTACTAGTCTACATGATGCTTAATTTACATTAAATCTTAATTGACGACTCTGAGTACGGCAGTAAGTGTTTTTTTTTAACGTGCTTCTATTTCAATAAGCTGACATTATTGACCCCTTATTTTGGCTCCGGATCAGAAACCTTCTCTATAAAGCCGGCCATCAGTTGCAATATACACAAATCGAATACGTATGCACTTCCCGTCTGAAAACACACACCAGCTAAAACGTGGGTGGGCTCGATACTTGACAACTTTGATATCCGTACCTAGTACTCACAATAATATGCCGCTATTGTTTAATAGATCTGGTTGTCTAACCATAGAGAAAAAGAGACCGAGCAAAGGGTCACAATTAACGTCGCCTAGCAAAAGGTCACAGTCGGATCTTCGGAAGCTTATCAAGCCATTTTGTGGCACCCACACATAAGCGATCGGCTCTGCCACTTCTGGTTACGTGTAGGTCGTGTTGTTAGTATGAAACCGGAGTTCAAAGGCGCGTCATTATGCCTCATGAGGATAATATACACACGTGCATCGTACACCAGACAGCCTGTCGCCCCGTGTGAACCATTTTGTATATAATATGTACGTACTTAGAGTGGCATGAAATGTTTTCTTATTACCCGACTGCGGTGAAGCCTAAAAGAAGGGTAATGTGCTCGGCTCGTATGTATGTATGTATGTCCGATTTTATGTTGCCTCATAACTCTTTAACCAAGGTGACTTCGACAATTGAGATTTGCGCAAGTGTCACAGGTTATATGAAATCAGCATACGCCCTAAATAAATCCATAAAAAGACAATAATAAAAAATAACCAACGACCCGACTGCTGAGCATTAACGACTAAGCAGGCGGGGCCCAATTCCAACAAATGTAACTCATTGTGTGGTACCTAGGTTGGTCCCGCCTGCTTAGTAGTTAATGCTCAGCAGTCGGGTTGTTGGTTATTTTTATTTACGGAGAGATAAGCCGGTATGTTGCCTGACCCTCACACCACGTGGGGTCGCGTTACATTCTTGAATGAGTTATGTGATTGGTTCATTTCAGATAGAGCTGCAGTGCAAAACGTACACTTTCCAGAACGTTGTGAGGCAAGTTCGATGTACTTTATATGAGCTAAGACTTTTGAGCTGATTTTTGTTGACAGCGGGAAAATTATTCTTCTTCGTAATATAACATGATTACAACATCAAAAAACATCGGTCATCGTGGCACATTCACACGGTAGTGACGTTATTTTTAAGTGCTCTTTTATTCAAATTACTTCAAGTCAAAATTCGTTTGACAATAGCCTCTATGTCTACTGATGTAAAGTCAGCTCGGTAATGATTGCGTGGCTCGTCGTTTTGTACGCTAGAGTTCATTGGGTTTGTTATTGCAGTCTCAGTAGCTTTTCGGCCAGTTATTATACCTATACGGTGTCAAAAGATCTACCTGATAAACGGTCAAGTTTAAAAAAAATACTTCGTTTTGAATATAGAATACAATCATGCTACAAAGGAGGACTAAGCAAAGTAAAACGACCAATGAAATCAAATTTAGCTGCCAACGTTGTTTAAGTCATAAATTTTAATCGAAAGCATAATTCCTGAAACACACTAATAAATTATAGTTTGTTCTATGAGTTCAGGTCTATATTAATCGAAATGTGATGATTGACAATATTCGCGTTTTCGATAAATCATTGTCGTACAAAACAGAATGTCCGTTCTACTTTACACGTAACTAATAAAAAACTTCGACACAACACAATCACTTATCCTGGTCTCAAAGATACCCTGTGCTATGGTAACCAGACAAGGACATCAGAAACATGGAAATACACCCAGACTGAGGGCATTTGTACAAATATACGGTGGCCCCCACTGGGAATCGAACCCACTACTTCCGGTATGGTAATCGTACGTGATACCGCTGGACAACAAGACAGTCGAACATAGTATGGTTTAATATGTATTACCTATCAAACAGCTCCACTAATATGTAGGAAAACTGTAGCTTTCCTGCTATACAAGAGTGCAAAGTGGCTTTTTAACCGCGTGCTCAATTTTGATGACAGAGCAAGCGAAGGATTCAAAAATTCAAATCCTGAGCGTTAGCGAGGGAATCAAAAGCACACGAGGCGAAAAATCTTTGCACTCGATTGCAACATGTAACTTTTCATCCCACTTCAGCGAGGAAATGACTACCTAAATGCAAAAAAAACACAAAGGAGGTTCCGAGTCTGAGTTTATAACAAATTAAAAAAGTAGTATGATAAATTCGGCACGATGGAAGTAGAAGTAAATAGGTTTAATGATGTTTTGAAATTACAAACTTAGTGCACTCGATGCTCTAAATTCAATTTAGGTACTTTATTCTCTAGCGGATAAAAACGGTTTTTGCACTCAGATATCGAAGAGCAAAAATACTCTTTCGAGATGGGGGGATGGAAATAACATTAAATAGATGAAAAATACAACACGCATCATTTAACATTCGTAGAACCGAAGCACCTACATGACAAACTCTAATTTATGTGTATCACGAATCGCAACTACGACCGACCTATAGAAAAACCTTTGCAACTATCTGTACCTCCGTTGAATTGGCACAAAATCACTGCGCCTAGCAGACGGTCCATCATTTAGCAAGCCCACTGGGGCCATCCAAGACCATCAGTATTCACGGCGTGTCACCGCCGTCCTGTAGGCCCGTTCCGGCTACTGTGCCACAGTCGATATTATCGGTTTTACGACAGTCAGCCGAGAGCAAGGCAGGACGTTCGCGTCGTAACCACTGAGCCCTATACAATGGTCTACCATAGAGCCCGTCTCTACCAATGAACATAAAACGATACGACGACGTGACGGCTGTTACGTTTCCATTGATTGTTTTAAAGAAAAAGTGGAGTATAACGATGGCATATAGCGTCAATGAACAGGCGGAGGTGTGCGGCTAGACGGCGAGTGGTACTGGGTAGACGATAACCAATGCAAGCCGCGACCGTCGACAGGGCATTATTGCTCGTCAATCGAGCCTTACTTCCGATTCGGAAATATATTCCAGAGCTATTGGAATGATAAAGCTATCATAGGAATAGGTGTATTAACATGCCAATGTATTGTTTCTTCAGAACTATTTTTTTTAAACGGTTTCCGCATTCTGGCACGTTTGTTTTTCGTCTAATTTGCAATCGGGCTGGTTGGTTCGAATTTTAAACTTGAAAAGTGCACAGGATATTGTATGCGTAAGGGTCACAGGACGTCCCTTCAGGCGGCGCTCACGCGATGCAATCTCTTCCAATTCTCACGCGTTGGGCGAGAAAAATGGCGTCGCGGCGAGAATTTAAAATTTTGACAACGTGTTGCCTGTACCTCATTGTAATGCTACATACGACAATTCTGGTGATTTACGCGCTCAGCCGGCATCGTTGTACTAGTACTAGAGTTTTTGTAAAATAACTATTCTACTTTTTGTGATCTACGTGCTAATAGAAAACAGTATGAAAGTAAAGGTCACTGGTCGTATAGGATGTTAGCCAGAACTGTTCATTCATTGGCAAAAGCCGCATCTAAAAGTATACAAGTTTACATCCACTGCAATCGCAATACGCAAGGAAACGTAATGTAGCTCCGAACTTAACACGTTTACCCATGAAGATCTGCAAGATCTATTGAAGATATTGTTTTTTTACGTGCTGCGCAAAAGATTAAGAGTGCATCTCATAAAACACGGTCATCTCGGTAAGTCAGAACTACAGACATGACTTCGGATAATTTTTTTTTCATCTCACGCAACTCTACACGAATATGGCTTAAACGTCAAATATATTTTTACTAGAAAAATGCAGTAAGTGGCGAGTTTAACGTGAGTGGCAGTGCGAGGGCGGGAGGTAAACGGGGCTCAAGGGTACGATAATATTATATTGGTTGCGTGCGGTACGCCAAAATGCGAACCTCGTCCGTTCATTTGCGCGACGCGGCGGGCATATAGATGCAGCCTTAGAACCTTATTTTACTAAAGGAGTACCAATAAAGTTTAAATTTAGCAAGATAATACTATTTTTTTGACTAGATGCATTAGGATACAATTTGTGAAGCATAAAACGTCCCATTTCAAGTAGCCAGACGCTTTTAAAAGTTTATCCTTTACCCGAGTTTAGGATAAAGGTTCGTTCAGACACAGATTTACTAGACGCGCCGCGCGTTCTCTCTACCGCAAATTTGAAAACTCAAATATTTTTGTTTCAATATTCATCGAACGTCAAAATACATTATTTATTATTATTTTAGTAGCTTCAACAAAGGATTTCGTGGTATTCGTGGAGAAGAATCGTTTTTTTCTGTTGTGCTGATAAGTATATGGTTTTGGTAGTCAAAGCATTACGTGCATTTCTCTGTATTCTAATGAAAAGAGCGAAAGATGGTTGGAATAAAACTTTAAAACAAAGTTAAAAAAACTTGCTCTAAACTGTGTTTTAACCTATTTTATTTATAAAACAGTATTTTTCTCAAACATGCTTGGAAATTTGAGTATTATTTCGACAATCTTCTTTGAGATAATCCGAAATTGCTGTACTGGCCAATTACATGCGAGTAGCGGCCGGAAAAAGTTCTATGAAAATTCATAACTGTCGTGTTTTGAGGCCAAACAAATTACATACTAAATTCATATCTGTCGTGTTCTGTCATGACAACCAAGGAGGTAACTTATCAGAGGTTTTATTTAAATTTCGAACTGGCTTGCGATAGAAAGCTGGATATACCTATTAAAAAAAAAGAACACTTTAACGCGGCAAAAATTATTATTGCTCGTTCGTGGTTCGTCTGATTTTGAAAGTTTATTGAATTTTTCAAATAAAAAGTTCTGCCTTAGTACTACTTAGTTTTAATTTCCGCGCATTATTTGATAAAAATCATTATACAAGCCTTGGCCACAATTAGGCATTGATGGACTCACGTACGTGTGCCTCGGCTTCGCATCGGCCCACATTTCCATGTTCGTCCATCAATGCCTCTTTTGCCGGCCGGTGCAGTAATGTACTATAATTCTAGTAAGTTTTAGGAGGTCCGAATCCATTTAACATGTACAGATTTTATGTAGACCTAGATAAATAAAAAAAAAATTACAACCGGTCTTTTCTTCCGCATATTTTTCTTTTTTTATCCACGCGTTAATGGACGCGGTTTCTGCTGAAGCACAAGGTGGAGTGGACGCGCATTGTGTCAAGTAATCACATGTGTCTGAATAAAACTTCATAATTGGTACTTACAAATGTGTCGTGATACTCTGCCGTCTGCGTGATGACTCTTCTTGCCTCGAACGCGACGTTTTTGGCCATATTGGCTGTGTACTTGCCAACGTCTGGCACTGACTGCGAAGAAAATAATACAGAATTAGTTTTATCTGGACGAAATAACAGAAGCTGAATGAGGATGGCTTATGTCCACATGTGGATGAATAAAAGCGGATGAATTTATGAATTTTATTTATTGGACTTTGCCAAACTCTTCCGACAAAATGACATAAATTTAGCCAGAACAAAATTCTGCTATGGTATAGGTTTCTTAATAAAAACCCTTCACCTATCGAGGGTATGCGCTATGCGGATATAGCTGTAAATGAATACTTATTTATCAATGCCAAATTTCCACACAACACAATCACTGTCAAAGAAATACAGGAGAGAAATACGTGTTTTTTTCTTGGTGGTTTTTTGTCCACTTTTCTCCAAAATTATCTAGATTTTGAAACAGACACCTGTTTTTGAACAAAGACTCTTTGACTTTGATAATGAAAGTGAGAAAACGCGCGCGTCCCGTAGTGTAGTAGTGCGGAAAATTTATATCAGGGCGTGGTAAAGCTAGAAGTGTGAACGTTCGGTGTGAACTTCAAAGGCTGCTGTTTCAGCTCAACTAATACGAAACAATCCGCTTTTAAGTAATGTAAACAGGGTTTCAATTCGAGAAAGAAAGGTGCCTCCACTTACATTCTCCCCATAATCGCAAGGATTCTCCCACAGCTTGGAAGCGTCCGCCATCTTCCTCTCGTCGCCTTTTCTGTAGGGAGCTGCTGCAGTCGGCGAGAGGCCGCCGACCAGGAGCAGGAGGCACGCCGCCGCGTAGACGTGGACTTTTCCTGAGGAGCCAAGTTAAAATGGTTAGTCAGGAAGATCGGGAAAAAGGATCGGTGGTTTTTCGCTTCGTTGCCGTGTCATGTTATCTGACTTTTTGTTTGGTTGTTTTGTAGTTTTTATAATCCTTACTAGTATTATAAACGCGAAAGTTTGTATGTATGGATGGATGTTTGTTACTCTTTCACGCAAAAACGGCTGAACGGATCCGGACGAATTGTTTCACAAAGATAGATTATTGTCTGGATTAGCACATAGGCTATTTTTTATCCCGGAAAAATACACATCAAAATTACCACGTGAACGGAGTCGCGGGCAACAGCTAGTATTAGTATAATTATGTATTTATAGTAGACGTATACAGGCATGTTTCATTGCAAGGCACAGTATTTATCTCAGAGACAGAGTTATAGGTTTCGTCACTACGCGTGCTCATCGCGGATCTGCTAATTCAAGCGCTATGGTAGGCATGTGAACAATTTGAGGTTTCCTCACGATGTTTTCCTTCACAGCTAGCAATCAAAAACAAAATATTTACCAGCAAAGGCAATACCTTAATGAAATCACAAATACAAATAGACAGACAGCGATTATACTTGAAAAGTCTACTGAGTCTTGAAAATTATGAGAAGAAGACGTAAACATTTTTGTCACCTAATTGAATTTGAAATAAAAAAAGACAAAGTATAAGAACTGTTCTATGTTGTATGCACTATACACTGGCTGGGTGATTAACTATTTCGTCAAAATGTTTCTATAAAATGAAAGTTAAGAAAAAAATATTTTTGAATCTATTTTTACACGAAAAAACTTTTTCTTTCATTTATTGGGCTTGATGAAAAAATACAGTCAGGTTTTGATTAGGTTAGTATTTTTCTCTTATTTGAATTTAATTTACCAGCCAGTTTTACTGAATCACCTTTATGAATGAACGAATGAATCAACTCGTACGCATACGGCACGCGCGACGCTATCGATTATGGTAATCGATTGACATCCGATGAATAAATATGTATAATCTAGAGGTGGACAGCCTTTACTAATTGTTCAGTGAACCTTTGTGAATCACTAATGCATTGCAATTTAACGGTCCGAAGCCTTTCTTACTAAATAATCAGTCAGTCTAATCGATTCCGTTTTAATCACTGGTCAGAAATAACTAAGCAAATCTGTTTTTTTTTTCAATAAATACCTAAACTACCTGTGTGGGAACGGTCAAATAATTCTCAAAGTCAAATTCATCAATGAACTGCCGAGAGAACGCTCGCTTTTGTTTTATTTGAGGGTCTCGTTAGCGAAGACTTGTACCGATTTCGCCCGGAGGAAGCTTAACCACGCGCGGCCAAATAAAACCAAATTATAGGGCGCTACGCCGCTTATTATTTAACTAGGCCCCTGTGAACCGATCTTGATTATCACACGCCCCCTGTCCTTAGCTGGAAAGGGACGGCGGCATCTACCATTTCAATCCGCAGGCACGATCGGCAACCATCGAAAAATGCAGATGTTTTGCATAAACAAATTATCATCATTATAGAAAGGCGGCGGCAGTATAAAATGCGGAGAGGAGTCGATAACTAGGGAAGATTTACGTGTGTTATAGAAGGTAATAATGTTGTTAGGGCCATAAAGGGTGAGGGCAATAGTGGTGTCAAAGAGTCGCGCCGCAGCGGCAAACATTGGCTCGTTAGGTTTTATTGGAGGGCCAAACCAACCGCATCACGGCTAGACGGCTCTGAAATCCGTCAAAAGTTCAAAGAGAAAATCAAACCCTCAGGAGCAAAAGTTTAGCTTGAAACTATACAGCCTGATTTTTTGTAACTTAATTAAGATGGAAATAAAAACTCGTGTCTTTGGTTCAGTATTCGGTAGAAAAATATATGGATAATAATTTAACAAACAAACTTTAATTGACATGTTCGAGAAGTTGTATATTTTTTAGGTAAACCTGTATATATATGGGAAAAATATAGGGCACATTTTAATAAGGTAAATACTACAGCACATTTTATTGTACTTTAATGGCCGTAAATGAAATCGTAGTATACAATAACAAGTGATTAACTGATTGAAAAAGGTTCTTTCCGTTTCCAACTAACAAAGCGTATCGAATCAAAAAGGAAACACAAAGATAAAATGAAGTCCTTACACAACATTATAAGCTAACGTAATCTGTTAACACACAAAGCCTTCCTAAAAAAGAAAAAAAACAGACCCACAAAAGGGGACACTCGATCGAATTCCTCGAGCCATTGAGTAACTGGCCACACTACCATAAACACATAGATACCTACACGTAACACTGGCTGGCTATAAAGGGGCATAAAAGTCGGGACCGCGTCGGAGGTCGGCCTACCCGAGAAACAAAGCTCTCGTTTATTTTTTAACAGCTCGCCCGTACACAAAGGAAGGCAACGCGGCACGAAAAAAGACCCAAACCAGAGCACCTTGTTAACTTTTTTTTCGATGAAAAAGAAAGAAAAAATCGCGCGCGCCCGCTAACTAGAATTTCGGTTCGAAAACCGAGAAAAGTTTACGATGTATCGACGCGAGGCGCCATCCCGAGTAATCGTTATGTTAATTAACGCCTATAAAGTGTGAATTTAAGCCGCCACGCTCATCGGATGCGCTCGTTCTTTTTCCTCTCGGATAAATTGACTTTTCGCGATGAATCTCGGGCCGGGGCTTATTCCGTACGCGCGTCTCGCTAACGGTATTATTAATAACCCACCCCGCGTGACATTACATAGAGAATGTCATGTTAAACGATAATAGAGGGTTTTAATTTGAGATTCATCAATACGCTAGTAGCGGCTAACAACCGGCCGCTCGTAAAATTTGACTGCACTTAATAAGGGCGATTATCGCGTGAGGAAGAACGCCGCGGCGGGCATCAGACGCCGTGTGCGTTGTTACGGTCTTCATTAACTGAAAATCGCTCTAAATGGTAATTTACCGTTGCGGGAACGACACCGCGAGCCGACTGCCCCGATTAACCGAGAATAGTCCCCCATGGGATCGTCCACGTGTACTTCTTGATGAAATAAATACTGACAGAGTTATTCTTATCTTATCCATAGCAAACGAGTTTTGCTCTATTAGTGAAACGATTTGTCAATGAGAGTGCAGAATCAGGTTCACCAGACCTAGATGCGATGGTCGGGAATGTTCACGTGTATTGTAACCGGGCATCAGTGACTATATTTATCTATGTCTAATACATAAGGTTCGATTCCCACTGAGGGCTGCCGTACATGTGTACAAATGGCCTCAGTCCGAGTGAATTTTCATGTTAGTGACGTCTTTGCCTGGTTACCATGGGACAGAGTATCCTAGCTTAGGACCAGGTCAAGCGATTGTATTGGGTGGAAGTTATTATTATTATTAAATAAAAATCTCGTGTCAGTGTTTGCTTTCCAACTCCTCCGAAACGGCTTCATCTTTTATTATGGTTTTTTTTGTGTATATTTACTAGCTTTGAGGCAAGCAACGTTTGCCAAGTCAGCCAGTGTACTTATAGAACAGTAACTGACTGTCTGACAGCCTAAACGGTGGACCCATAGATTTGAAATTTGAAGGGAATATTCTTCCAGTGCTCTAGGCTTATGATCATCATCATCATCAGCCTACGCTTGTCCACTGCTGGACATAGGCCTCTCCTATTGCACGCCACTGAGCACGGTCCTCGGTTACTCTCATCCAGCTCTTGCCAGCCGCCCTGCGAAGATCATCGCTCCACCGAGTCTGGGCTCTAGGTTAGGACTGGAGAATTATTCTCTTAATAAAGAAAATGTGTGGTCTAGATTGTTTGAAGAAATCACCATCGACGCGTAGGAAATTGCAGGCAAAAGCTAGTACCTGCAACCATTAACAAAATTAAATAACCAAAACTCTTTTCTCCATTGATTTTTACATATCGTACCCAAAAATAACAACCTTAACTAGCCCCGAGCAACGTTTTCCTAACCACACCACTAAAAACCACTACACCCCAATTTACACTGAAATGACAACAATAATTTTGCATGCGCTTTCAAATACTTATATAATGCAACCGGACAGTATGTAGGCCCGACGTACCACATTACTCAACGAGACCTAATGTAATTAATTACACTTACTGTCATAATTAAGTACCTGTAGAAGATCCAGACTGTCTTAAAATGTAGTAATACTTAGTTATTGAGATAAACTAAAACGGATTTATTTGGTTTCAAAACTGTTGATTTTTTCTAAGAGACGAAATGTTTTCGGCAATGAAGGCTATACCGCAAATGTAACTGAAAACTTGTCAGACTAGTATGTCGTGATACATAACTAGACAGATAATTCTATATGCCACATCCGACATAATGTGTACATAATATCAGATTTATGAAGATACGGATATAAAACTGGACGTAAAGATAAAGATAAGTTAATCTACTTATATACTTTTGTTATTTACGACCATTTCTGATTATTTCCGCTAGCAGCAAGCAATCTCACATTCTGTTACTAGTCCGAAGATAAGTACACAGAAAATATGTAAACCTGGGTGTAATTACCGGATAGCGCCATCGTTTGACGAGAAATCCTTGCTAATGAGTCTAATGACAGATGTAATGCAATGTAATAGAGCCTGATGGAGGCATTTTGCTCTACCGATTAGAAGAAATTCTAGTCTCACTCGTGCAAAATTATTAACGTGTAACTTTTCTGATTAGTGATATTCAGACATATAATTTTCGGTATGGTTTCAGCTCTATATTGTGTTCGAAGTAAACAGAAAAATCATATAATTTAGTACTAGGTGCATGTGGGACTTTATTTCATTTTGTTTATTGATAAATCCGAATCTAAAAGTGAAATAAAAATATTTCGAATAACAAACATACATACTGTTTGGACAATTATTGTACACATTAGTCTGCCTGGTATGAAACTGGTGGCGCCATCTTTTGAGAGTTATTGTGAAGTTGATGATTATTTTAGTTATGTGACATCCTGTCTGTTTGACGTCTGCCATGTGTCACAAAAATCTGTGACAGCCGTCAACCTAACATCTGTCATCGCTTGTCAGATTGATTTCCGTTTCCGATTTAAATAATATTCTGTGGTTTCTATTAATTTTGTAAAACGGCAACACCGAGGTAGATTTAGTCGTTGGTTTAAAAAAACAAATAAGTTGACGTTTGAAGGTAAAACGGTAGAAAACGAAAAGTGAGGAGATACAGAAAAATAAACACGATTGCAAGTCGAAGCTGTTGAAGTTTTTCTTCGTTCTAACAATACATAAACTGACGCCTGCATCCCAGAGGGGTAGGCAGAGACCAGGGACTGCCATATGCCACGATGCTGACAAATAACTTTCGCTTCCACAACATTCATTAATCGTTGCATGCACGCATACCGATTTCGGTTAGTTTTTATCTGGCCCTTTGCTACTAAATCCCCTATTTGATCGAACAAAAAATGTATCGAACGAATGTGGGTGGAAGGGCTGGTAAGGGACGTCCCAGGCGGACATACTATTTCAAATAAAAAGAAGCATAACTGTATGTAAGTATAGTTATGGCAATAAAAATGAACATTAGAACAATTACAATATCTAACATAAGAAAAGGACTAAGTTATTGTGCTTTTGTTTAAGTTTATCACCTGGAATACTTAGGTTCTGTTAAAGAGTGGGTTTAATAAAATAAACATTAATTATTGGATAGTGATACTAACACGAGCGAGTTATTGCTAATGGTGAATATTATGTAGTTACCTAGAGAGTAACTAAGAAGTGATATTTATCAGTTTTCTTGCTTGTGTTTGAGTTTTTTTCTGCACAATTAATTTATCATATCTTCGAAATAAGTGAAAAAGCAAAAATCTGTCCATAAAAATCGTAAAATATACCCAGTTTTAGATTATCTTCTGACAAGGCGAATTTACAAAAAACTTGGTATTTTCAGTGCACACAAATAACACATTATCGGCTTACGAGGTCTCGTTTACTTCGAATCAATTTTCAAATGTTCTTTAATAAGCTCAAAAAGGCGCTAAGTAGAGGCCGTAAAAAGGAATTTATGTTCGTGATCATAGTGCTTTAACTGTTAACCCTCAATTGTTTGACATCAGTATCCAACATTGTACAGCCTTAAAGAACAATTATATGTTATGTTATTTAAGTTAATTACAATATCTATAATGGTTTAAGAAAAAGGTTTGTCGGGATTGTGGCAAATGGTGAACCTTGGCCTCCGCCTACCCTTCCGGGATGCAAGCGTGAGTGTATGATAATATGGTGTAAAAAACCGATACGCACCTTCTTTTATAGATGTAGGGATAACCCTCTTTTTTCCATAAGGTAGGTACCTATTAGGTACTCGCAGCACGAGCAAAAATAATACTTTTTATTCAATTAATTTCAGTTACTTAAACTTATAAATAAATAATTATTGTAAAAAGGTAATAAGACTAACCACAAAAGAATCAAGAGCAAAAGTGCAACAAATTTTAGCAACCGTCTACGGGAAAACAGATGTATCGTATTATATCATATGTATCGTAATATCTCAAAATGTGGAGTGAATCAGTGCCTGTCAGCAAACGTTATCTTTACATGTGAAAGCAATTTTCTCAATTAACTGTGTGTTTAGTGTAATTAATATAAACGAAGGGATACGCGGTCGTGCGACAAAAGTATCGATGTTTTTTTAATGGGCGCCCTTGTTAAGGAGAAGTTCTAATGAAAGTAGAAAAACGCGTCAAGAGTATTTATGCGTTTTTGAAATGGTTTCTGTACTGCAAACTAATAAAGATAATTTATATGTAACCAATCAAATATATTTTGGCTACATGTAATAACATTTTGACTTTTTTTATTTTACGATAGCCATTTTTACACTGAACACCTACTTATAGGAAAAAAGCAGTTTTTTTCTCTCTAAATAAATAAGTGACCTATTTATATTAACACACGGGACCCACCGACAACGTTTTCAACATCGCCTTAAGCGATCGCAGGCCCTATATAGCTACTCGGGAGATACAGCTAATTGCAAAATGACCGCCCCTGCATAACTGTACGATCACTTTAAAGGATAGAAACGTTTAGTCAGTTATGCTAGTCCGGTAAAAGTACGCTAGTTTAATTGCGGCCTAGTACTTAGAGGCTCTTAAGTCGTGTTTGACATTGTACCAGGGGCCTCACATGTGGTTTTTGCCACAAAACGCGACGCGCCTGTAACCGAGCTGTGGGAAGAGCGCTGCGACGTGATTCTGCGCCTTAAACAAAAAGTATGCTTCTCGTGGCTTCATATGCCGCGTTCAAATGTGTTAAGCGGTATGACTGACAAAGTATCTTTAAAGGGTGATTTTGTTAACAGACTCCCGATGTAAGATAGTGTTGTTCTTTTTTAATAATAATAATAATAAGATAGTGGCCAAACAATATAAAAAAAACTGACCAAACGAATCGCTCCGAGCCACATTCGAGCTATATACTTACATTATCGCCATCATCCTATCATTTGATAGATCGATCGAAGATTAGTAACTTTACTGACAACCGATGGCCGATGGCAAAAAAGATGCAGAGTTCCTAAACTACATAAGACAAACCGACCATCTTAAGATGCAGTGCAGAAAAGCTGCTACAACATTAAGAAAGACTGATTTTTGTTTCGTCTTAAGGTCCGTATTACAAACAGATCCTATGTGATATAGGTATAGTCCTGAAAACCTACATAGTTATACATAGTAAATCCAACATCCATGAACAGGCTGATGACGTTTGTTTTGACATTTGGATATTTAATTCCGGGGCCCTTATTATGAAGTAGCGATATGTTCGGAAGGGTCGTCAACGTCGCGCTTGAGCCCGACAATTCGCTCGAATATAGCGACAAATACGGTTCTTTTTTGAATAGTTTCAATAAGTGAATAGTAAGAACTGTATTTTTCCTAGGATTCGAGTGAATTGTCGGGCTCAAGCGCGACGTTGACGACCCTTCCGATAATGTCACATTTTTCATAATAAGGGCCCAGTAACAGGGTTTTACACGCGATGTGCTACGTCAGCGCTATCTAGCAGGTCATACAGAGCTGACGTCGCACATCTAGCGTACACTACCGTCATCATATTTCAGTCACTCTAAGTATGCTGATGACGTTTCGAGATAAACAATGTGATTGACAATGACTTTTAATGACTCTCTGCTACTATAATACAATGTACCTTCTATTGTTTTATCTCTTGTCGATGGTTTTCCTAAAACCCAATAAATAAAATAAAAGTTCTATAATGAAACGTTCTAGAGATTCAATGAATTCTTTGAAAGCTGCAAATTTTTTGAAAGATGCATATTTCAAATGAATCATCATGAGCATTCTCAGGATAGCTAGACCTTAATTTACAATTCATATTAAAATGATAAATAACACAAACGACAATCTTTTATATTTCTTAATAATAATTAATGACGTTAAGTTCCGAAAGTTCATTTAATTCATAAAACAAATTGAGGAATTGATCTAAGTTATCCTGGTGATATAAACTTGAATGCCTGTTACCAACCCATTCAGGCAGTTCTTATCAGCATGCGTAGGCATTTACTCCGAATTATGCCACCATATTAGTAATTCCTAATTACGAACTCATAATTATGAAGTAATATTCTAATAATTTAAAATAAATTATTGGGTTGAACTTAGAGGAACTTTATTTACGTAATTAACAGAATATTGACAATTAATTGTCTTGGTTATCAGTACTAGGCAGAGTGGAGGACCAGTTTCGCTAGGTAAAAGAATAAATAAATAAATAACTTCCACACAACACAATCACTTGATCTGTTCCCAAACTAGAATAGCTTGTGCTACGGTAACTAGGCAAGAACGTCACAAACATGGAAATAGACCCCGACTGAGGGCATTTGTACAAATAGACGGCGGCGCCTTAACGGCTATTCCAACGAGGCAGCAGAAGAAGATAATGGAGAGCTGACAGCCAATAGGAAGAAGATAAAGTTATCTGATTCATAATGCAATGATTACTACTATTACGATTAGGTACTAGTAATATTATTGTTACATTGTTAATATTAATAAATTTAAAATAAAGTACATATCATAGCCATTTGACGCCCATTGTAGAACATAGGCCTCCCTTATAGTTTTCATAACCATGAGGGGTTTTGCCATAATCGCTACGCTTGGCAGGCGGGTTGGCGATCGCAGTATGTGGTTGGAATCTCAAGAAGACGCTGAAGCCCGTCTCCTGATAATTGATTTCCTTAGTCGCCTTCTACGACATCCAAGGGAGGAAATGGAGGGACGCTATTCTTAATCCGGCGCCACACGGAAGTACATATACATCGTTCTAATTTTGTTATTACATAAATAGGACATAAGACTATTTCGATACAACTTTGCATAGAAATTATTTTCATCAAAAATTTAAAAGGGACAGAAGGGACTTTGATTTTTCATTTCGAAGTACTATAAACACCTTCATCTGATAGATCAGAACGGGTACCGAAATCAATAATACTTAATACTTTTTTTAATGTACAAACGAGTAGTACCTAATTCTGCAGATTTTGGCCAGATTTGGTACCTTTCTCATAGTTAGTGCCAATATAGAGTTTGAGATCAAATTCCGTATCTGACACGATCAACAATAAATTATTTTATATGCTCGATTAAAACAAAAATTATAAAATATCTCGGAAAATGTATCTCTTTTAGTCAATTAATGGTTATTAAAATTTTTAAATAGATTAAACATAAAAAGAGTGCTCTGAAATGTGACGTCATAAGCCAGTATTTTCATACAAAATTCCGTTTTAAAAGTAACTCATTTGATATTTTGTCAAATACCCAATTATGGTAATTTTGTACAGTCGAAGACTAGGTATCTTTATAAAGAAACACAAATTTTACACCATACGAGAAAATCAAAGTTTGGTGGTGATCACTATGACGGTGACATGGACTTATTAAGGAACCCTCATGATGAAGCATTTAGTCTGTTCATGGGCTTTTACAGAAGTAAACAAAAGTTAAGTTTGCAGTTTTAAAACCCCCCGAATAAACAGTATAAAAATGTTCTTAAAGAAATAATTTCTAATACGTATATTATACCATTGAAGTAATAAAAAAAAATGAACAGTCTTAACTAATCAAAGCTAATAATTTCGAGGCAAAGTTAATTTCTTGTTTTTATTTTTCAGATTTATCTTTATAAATTTGAAAAATATAAACAGCATAGCAACAATGAACAATTCAAAACTTTGCGAAGTACATTTTACTGTTTGTAACCATTTCCAAAAAAATATTTGGAATACTTTTTTTCTAAATCTGAAAAAGCAGAATATTGCCAACTTACTACTTCTGGCACCGCGGAAATGTAGACTTCGCCTTAAACTCGCACTATCACAGTCACTCCTTTGGCTATATGACATCGTCCGGCTGCATAGTTCACAATACGAGACCCTGCTCCCTTCAGCCCAGGCCTTCACGGCCCTCTGGTTGCAGTACTCGCACAAATCCATGATCCTTACGATCACTGTCTCACGACGCCCCAATACGGCGCAGCTAGGTATCTCCATGACAACAGGACACTTGACAAAAGTTGCGGAGAAATTAGTGGCCGCGTGTCGCGCGCGTCATGTTAGTTCGAACACCACGGACTAAATAAATGTTGGTACCGCACCGGCAGATAAAGGAGCGTCGTAAGGGAGCACATGGTGCTGGGAGTGGGGATGGCGTGACGAATGAGCCGGTGGGTTTTCCCGAGCGGGCCAATGGCGGGCGGCGGCGAGCGGCGGGCCCGCCCAAGGCTGCTCGCGCGGCGAGCCGCCGGCCACCCTACATAAGCGCCGTGATAAGGGATGCGGTATGCGCTATGTACTGAGGGGTCGATTTGACGAACGGGCGGTAGGTAAAATTGTGCCGCGCTCCTTGGGGTGGATTTGCGTGTGCGTCTCGTTATGTAGAGTCGCTAAACGCTAGCTTTTGAATTGAGAATTTCACCGTGTAGGTTCAGTTTGGTTCTGTATGAAAAGAATTCCTAAAATAAGACGAGAAATGCAGTTAATTAATGACGTATCTGCTTAGTGAAAATGTCAATTTAGAAACTGGCAAGAAACACATTAGAAATAAACTTGGCGGCAGTTAAACAATAAAATCAACATGCATGGGTTCGAATCCCGGCATATATCTGGTAAATGTAACTTTAGCACATTTTGTGATTTGGTAACTACCTATACCTACAGTGTGACTTCGAATGCGCTCGACGTTTTATAAGGGGATATTATAACCGGCACTTAGGAAGATGGCGGTAGTTTAAAAAATTCTACATTACAACAGGCCGGCGACGTGCGGATGTAGCGATACACAATAAAATAAACCTCAAATACTCACTCTACGAGAGACTACAATACCCTTCGGCCGGACGCCAATTCTAACGTGGATAGACCATAAATGTTACAGCGGGCAGGGTTCAATCTAAATTTAAAGACAATTTAAAATAACCCTTAAATACTTTAAAAGTTAGAGACTACAATACAATTGAAAAAAAAGGGTGGGGCTGTGTCGGGTTACATTACCGTTGATTTAAGGTGAAACGTCTATAAGTAAGCGTTAAGCTCAAACTGCGCAATGTATTACGCGGTACCGGCGCCATCTAGCGGAACGAGTCAAGAGGATTTGAGTAATGGCTATTTTGCTTTTCACAACGATATATAATTTAATGGCACAAGATACGCAGTTACAGAGTTCCAGCTCTCGCCGGTATGATAAGTTTTCGTTGGATGCGGCTTTCGTTGGATACGTTTTACATACCTATAAAAGCCCGTTCCCGTGACGTGCCCGTCAGTCACCCTTCGGCCGCACGTATCGTCGGGCCCACATCTATCCCGTTGTATACCTAAATGCTGTCTATCTATAGGTATCTATGTATGCTAACATAGTTCTGAATGTGTCCATATATTTTTTTTAAATAATACTGTAGTAGATATTTATTTACCTGCCTAAGTAAATAAATATATTTCTTGCTGTCAATGTTTCTTTAAGTGGACAAGATTTTTACCGAATCAATGGACCAAAAACCCAAAAGCAGAATTTGTGTTCCCAAATACCTATTAGATTAGATTAGATTAGATTAGAACACTTTATTGTACACACCAGAAAACAAAATACATTCACGTTTTGACCGCCTCAGCGGTAACATGCTTGACTACTAAAACGGAGAGCGTCGATACGATTCCCGCTGGAGGCAGATTTACGCAAATACCCTCAGTCTGGCTGTATTTACATGTCTGTGGTGTCCTTGTCTCTTACCACAGCACAAGACCTCCCATTTTGGGACAAGGATAAGTGATTGCGTTCTGGAGGAAGGAAGTTAAAATATTCCGCATAACTGTCACCTCCTAAACAGCTTAACACTCAAATATAGTCAACAGCACAACAACTTGTAGACTATACAACCGTGCACTCTATTTCAATAACATTACGGGCCACTTTACAATAGAAATGTAGTGGTTGATGCAAACTGTTGACTGTACAGTGAAATTGATAATATGTTATTGGCTCTATGATCAAATCTATCGCAAAGTTGGGTTGCTGCTAATTTAATTTAATTTAGCTTTAGTCTGGGTATGAACAAAAAAATATTGAAATACTATCAGTCAAGTAATTAATACTTCTCGAATAAGTGAGACGAATGAATAAAATATAAGTATAAGCAACAGATGCTGGGTCGGGTCTTTTCACAAACGCAGTGCACTGGCATTCCTTGCATGTTTCTTTTTAATTTAATATTTAAAATTGTACACTTTATGTGAGTATTCTGTCATTGTACTGTGTTTTAAGTGAATAAATTATTTCAATTCAATTCAATTCAACTTGATAGACATTAGGTATTGGGTGACGTATTTTATTTAATTTCTGTCCACGCTTTGTATACATGTAGGTACACCAAAGCTAAGTGAAATGATGACGCCTACAAGTTTGTTAACAAAGTTTTCGCAACGTAACAGTAAACACCGAATCGTTACAAAACTGGGACAACCTCTCACAAATATCTCAAACACAAACATAGATGTGAGAGAAAAATCGAGTTTTGTTCGATAACAGAAACTAATTATCAGAAATGAGGATGTACTTTATTGGCATCTCAATTTCATATTAGGAGTAATCACCTACTCTACGTTATGTCCATTAGTGAAAAAGCATGCACCTAAAGAGGTATTACGGTACGACAAGAATACCAGGAATGGATCTACGAACGGATGTCACATAGATTGCTTTCACATCTCTACAATACAAAACCCAGAAGTTTATTTAAAAGTGTAAGAACGTATACTTTCGTGAGTACTACACAATTTCACGCACAAATTACAGCCTGCCCTCGAATATCTAAACTGCCTTGTTGGTCTAGCGATTAAAACAGGGGTCATGAGTTCGATTCCCACTGGAGACCGCTTTATTTGATTCGTACAAATAGCCTCAAGACCGGTTTCTGAATTGAGAAATTTACTAAGTAAATACTTAAGTAACGTTCTGTCTCGCTCTTTTCTGAGAACTTTGAAGAGACAGCACTTCAGTTAACTATGTACTTAGCGAAATTCTCAATTCAGAAACTGGCCCTCAGTCTGGGTGGATTTCCATGTTTATGATGTCCTTGCCGGATTGCCTTTGCACAGAGTATCCTAGTTTGGGATCAGGTTAAGTGATTTTGTTGTTTGAAAGTTATTACTAATATTAGACATTTTGTTCTAGGTATCTTACCCTTGGAGCCTATGTAGTAGATAGGTACTTACTCTACCTTTGCAATACTCTACCAATATCTCGACTATCAACTATAACAACAGACATAAATACAATACTGAAATATCAATACATTATCAATTTTAATTTCAATAAATAATAATCAGTATTTTTGAGTTCATATAAAATTATTGTTTTGCCAATTTAAATTAAAATATTTGCCAAAATATTTTTGGAACGTGACTTAATGTTTTTTTGCCGAGGGTAGTAAACTAACAGTTAATGCTTTCAAAAAGACCTGTCACCTCAGTCTACCGAGACCACGGCAGTTGCAAAAGTACCGAAACGTCGGAAAATTGTAAAATGAAAAAATAAACGAGTACCTAAATATCCGTGCAAATTCAGTTTTTATTACATTATCAATAGTTAATTAATTTCAGGTCCCTGAAGGTGATTTCCGATCTCGGACTGGACACCTGTGCCATTATCAGCAGAAAATAAAGTTCACACACAGAAAATAAACAATAGAATTACCTCTTAAAGTACACATGACAGCAGATCAAGCTGTGAATATTTAAACAGTCCTTATCTTAAAGACATAAAGTCGAGGTCAGATCGTCGATCGGGTAAAGTGACTCAGCAGCTTCTTATCGTCAGAGGGATTACAGGGTCTAATAAAAAATATCAAATAAATCTGATCAAGGTAGGTTCTATACGGTAATATGAAAAATTTTTTTTATTCATGAATGCGTTCAAATAGTAAAAAAAACCGTTCCATGGTATGGAATGAAATGAATGACTAAATAAATCCCCCCACCTACTGCGCTAAAATTTATAGTGTGGCAGAATTTGTTTGTGCAATTTTTAAGTTGTTCATAATGACGAGAAGAACTGCCCGATATCGAAAATATTACATGGGGATTTTGATACAGCCTATATAAGCAGTCTTTAAACATCCCACTTAAGGGTAATGCCTTCTCTCAGAGACAGAGTATGGGGTTAATCACCACGCGTGCCCACCGCGGATTGGCGATTTCATATTTGTAAGTACACCTCAGGTACGTTACCACGATTTCCCGATCTCCTATTAATTTTAATGTACTTACACGTTGGCTAACTGATAGCAGTAGATAAATATTTGACAAAGCGAGACCAAGCTGAACTACGAGTAGATTTCCTCATGATGTTTTGATGTACCGTAAGCGAGGAGTATTGCGGCTACAAAGTCACAAAAGTACATTGTAAGGGCATTCTAAGGGCGCTTATAATTTATTTCGAGGGCCATTCGGCTCGTTGGGTCGCTGATGGAAAGTGTTTCATAGCTCACATATATAGGAGCTCTTGGGTTTGATTTAAATACCAGCGTTCAGGCTCGATTGAACTTAATTGGGGATTATTCTGATCAATACAAAGACAAACTCTACGTTAGCGAAAGAATATCAGTTTCATGTAAATATGCTAGAGTAGGTAGAACCAATATTAAGTATAGAACAACTGATTTTTTTGTCAATTTCAGAGTTGGTCGCTGTTATGATGATACAAATTATTTGAATCATACATATGCAGCCTATAAACGTCCCATTGTAGGGCACAATCCTTCTCTCAGGGAGAGAGTATCAATGAGTAGAATAATCCTTCAGAAATACACTTTATAATGCAGTCGAATTTTTGCGATCGATTTGTCGAGGTTAGTCACAGTGGACGCCAACCTTTATACGTTAAATACTGATTACTAAATACTAAATACAGATTTACAGATATTTTGTCTAGAAAAATGTTGTGCAAATCACTCGGTTTAAATTAAGTACATCTACCCGGTATTTACCTAGTTACATGTTTTTAACTTAGTTATAAGTACAATTTCCAGTAATGTAAAAACCTAAATGGTTCCCGCGATACGGGGATTCCTATCCTAGCCTTGGTGCCGCCGGAAAATGTAATCACGAAATTATTGGAAATAGATAGATAGATAGAATATTATTTATTGCATGTAGACCAGATATGACATTTAAATTAATTAAAAAAGTTGAATAACAAATAAAAACAGACTTATAGTATAATTTAATAATTTGGAGTCGGTGCCCAAAATATCTGTGCTGGTCATGAAACTACGCACCGACTACAAATTATACTTCTACAATACCTACATGTATACATACTTCTAATTATTTAAATTATTTCTAACTTTTTAGTGCTGTAGTGTTTTGTAGTCGGTTTTCAGTTTTTAATTAAAAACTTTTATTTTTCAATTACTAGTGGGGGAGCGGGAGAAAAATAAACAAGACCCATAACTAACCTTACTCACCAAAACATCACCAAATTACCTTGGGACTACTTTTACCCTATTTTTTTAAGCATGCGGATATTACTAAAGGATGTGCCCCACTAGTCCTTATTAACTGCTGTCCATTGAAGAGTTCCGTTCTCCATCTCTGAAAGTCTTCACCAGATCTTGACCAAATTAAAAGGGGCCAATGGGACGTTATATCTATTCGAACAAAAAAATTGTTGAAATCGGTTTGACGGAGTTATGGAGGAACATAGACAAAAACGCGTCGAATGAATAACCTCCTCCTTTTTTGAAGTCGGTTACAAATATATAGTTTTATCATTCTTTTTTTTAATTTAAATCCAAAATTCTTTCATCTAATTTTGTCTCAAAATGATGACGAATGAGAGTTAAAAATCGAACATCGGTTAGACATAATTTATTTAAAATGTAAACTTACAGATACCATAGAGGCACAAGTTTTTTATAAATTAAAGTAATTTTGATGTAGGCTACAACCCAAAAGCAATTGTCGTTTTATTTCCTTTGTGATAATTATGAACTATTTCGGTTTACTTTGAATCGTCTAGTCACTACGGATATGCCCACTCTATGTTATAAAATTTACTGACTAGACTAATGACGTATAGAGTGATGTGATAAGGATAAGGCGTAAGATACGAAGGAAAAAAGTACGCAAATAACCGGCGAGCGTACATGCACAGATTGATATCGATTAATAATTGGCACCTGGATGATTGGTTTTTTTTTTTTTGTTAATCTAGTTTTTGTAAATTATATTTAGGTACGATGAAAAAAAAAGGGAAAAAAAATATCGGACTGGAGAGATGTAGTCTGGCTTCGAACCGGGGTCTTCTGGTTTCACGACCGCCCGATTTCCTACCTGAGCCATCACGACTTTGCAGATGGTGGCGAAATTTACCTTCGTATTATAATGATATTGTAGCAGTTTTTCATTGCCTGAAAACAGGGTTAAAACGACGTTTTCTAAAAATGATTTTTTTGCCCTCGAAACCTCCTGCATACTAAATTTCAAGAAAATCGTTGGAGCTGTTTCCAAGATTCAGATTATATAAATATTACAAGAATTGCTCGTTTAAAGGTGTTAGATGCCTCTTTAGATTTATGACCTATTCTCAGACCTACCAAATATACATAAAAAATTTCATAACAATCGGTGAAGCCGTATCAGTAGAGTTGGATAACTAACACTGTGACACGAGGTTTTTATATATATTATATAAGTTCAATAGGAAATCGGTGACGAAAACCATTTTAAAGTTTTTGTTAATATTCATACTCCAGTTTCTAAACACCCTGTTTCACGGTACCGATGTTATACTATTGGGACCTTCATCACCATCATCGTCATTCAGCCACAAGAAGTCCACTGTTGGACATAGGCCTTCTCCATGGATTTCCAAAAAAACCGGTTGGGAGCGGCCTGCATCCAGCGCCTTCCTTCCACTTGGATGAGGTCATCTGTCCATCTTGTGGCTGGTCGTCCTACACTGCGCTTGCCGATATGTGGTCTCCATTTGAGAACTTTTCGGCCCCATCGGCCATCAGTTCTGCGAGCTATGTGCCCCGCCCACTGCCACTTCAACTTACTAATCCGCTGGGCTGTCTACGACTTTCGTTCGTCCAAAAAATTGGAACCTTACTAGAATCACATTTAAGGTGCACCCACACCTTTCCACACCGAACGGATCAACCGCGCCGAAGTCGCAAGGAGCCAGGGTTGCCAGATGCAGGATTATTTAGTTAGCCAAATATTTCGCACAGAAACTCTTAGAAATACTATTTAAAAAATAAAGCCCTTAACCACTGATTCTGAATCGGGTTACTGTTTTTAAACGTTTTCTTTTGTTACAGTCAGTTTTGTGACTGACCTTTCCTGTGTGACGTTATGCATTGATTTACAAATTCAGTTGAATCGCTTATGGCATACAGAATTTTTGATGGTTGAGGAAAATAAAGACTGAAACGTTGTGGTCATCTTTTAATGGTAAGTATTTACGTAAGGTGCCATGAACTGGCAAACGCAGCGCATGACGATCTGAGACAGATTGCTGGCAGTGGCTGGATAGGGACCGCCGAGGAATAAAGAAGTACCGTTAGAGGAGGCCTACGTCCAGCAGTGGACGAATGTGGGCTGACTGACTGATTGATGTACGTAAATGTTTTAAATGGCTGTTTAAGTGACATTTAAGAGGTGAAGGCTGACTCGTTAAATGTCCCAACGTATGAACATCGAAAGTGATAAAAGGCCTATCCTCATAACGGCTCCATTGCGCCCGCACGGTGACGTGTGACAAACTAAAATAAACCTTAAATACTTTTAAGCTTAGAGATGTAGTCATTTAGGCCTTTGCATCTACGTCATCATCATCATCATCAGCCATTTGACGCCCACTGCAGGACATAGGCCTCCTTCGTGGTTTTCATAACCGTGAGGGGTTTTGCAATAATCGCCATGCATGCGGGTTGGCGGGTTGCATCTACGTAATGAGAAGATTTATACAGCGTCCAGTGGCACCTTCACTCAAACTAGATGAGTGAAGGGACCAATCGGGCGCTGCAGTGCCTGGGACATTGTTTTTTTAGATGGAGTAGGCTTGCATCCCAGTGTAGGACGTCCTCAGACTCGGTGGAGCGATGATCTTCCCAGATGGTGATGAGGTGTGCCCAGCACTTATACCATCCTGACAGCTTAGTCCGCCTAGCCCACAGGAAAGAAAAGTGAATACGTGCGGAGCCAACAAAGCCGTGGGTTTCCTTACAATGTTTTCCTTCACAGTTAGACTACAATACTAGCGAGAAATATACCAACGACGTGCGACTGATGAGAAAAATTTACCGTGCAGGACCGGTTAGAACCGGCGAGGCGACGCCGTTTTAATATTTGCATAGAGTATCCAACTTCTAAAATGCATACTAAGCATTCGCAAACTATTTATGGGACCATAAACTATTGGACTCCTGTTGAAGGTCTTTCTCAAAAGTGCCGACAGCTTCTCTCCCGTTAAGCGCAAAGTCTCGAACTATTATTGCATCCTGTCACATTTAACTTTCACTACATTATTTGTGAGCAATTTTGCCGTAATAAATTCTGTCCTATTGTCAGCTGCTGAGGTGTTAGTGCGGGCTTTGTTGTAGATCTGTAACGGTAGTCAATGAACGCTCTCAGGAGGTCCAATAAAGCAAACAAGTGATAAAAACAAAAGTTACTACTCGTGACAATGAAGGGACGCACGCCTGTTTTGGACATCGTTTGTTTGCCTTTGGGCGGCTTTATTTAGGGCCTATTAGGACAATAAGCAAGTGTTCGAGAGCCTTTGCACGTAACAATCTATAGCAGAGCAGCGCAAGAATTGCCGTGAAACTTTTCCTTTGGAACTGTAAAGCATTTTTACATTGTAATGCGGCGTTTAGAAAACTATTTCATGCTTATTTGGGTCACAGTGTATCACATGAGTAAAGTTGATTCATCGACTTATGAAAGACATCATGGACATTTTAGGCGGTTTGAATTTGTTCGGTCAGGTAACAAATTGATACTATACTAACAAGTGTATAGTTTTAGTATCTCAATACTGATTACAGTACTCAGAAGTTGACAGAAGCAAATAGGCGATTGGATCCTCAATAAAAAATAGTTTCAAAGTAGGGCCTTTTATTCAGCTTTATCACAATATACTCCTAGACTAGGAAAGTAGGTACATACGTTTCTTTTTAGTTTAAGAGTGGTGAAATGATTATTCTATATTAAATTACTGCTAGTACTACAGTACAACGGAGATTTACAATATTTATTTGCGTGAGCGGTCAAGCGGTGGTAGCCTACTGGGTAGAACACTGGACTCGGATGCGGGAGACCAAGATTCAATTCCCAGTGCGGGCATGTACCTATGATCTCTGATCTATCTTTCTCTGACCTAAATAAACGGCATCTTTCTTTTGCAACGCACGCTTCAAATTTTATGCAGTTTGTAACTAACCCCTAAATGCATTTGACTGCGTCGTTGGTCCAGCCGTTAAGGCGCTTAGCCACCAAAACAGAGGTCGTGGGTTCCATTCCCGCTGGGCGCCGCTGTACATTTGTACAAATGGCTTCAGTCTCGGTGCATTTTCATGTTTGTGACATCCTCGTCTGGTTATCGTAGCACAGGGTATCCTAGTTTGGGACCAGGTCAAATGAATGTATTGTGTGAAAATTTTTATTATTATTATTATCCGTAATTAGGGGATTATACTCGTCAATACCAACAACTTTGAAAAATATGGGTATTTTTTACGCAGGTGATACCTATAGAAATCTGATCAAAAACGATTTAGAAAACTTTTTGAAAATTCTGTATGGTGTCAAAATTGTAGGGAATAGCCAGTTCCAGTACAGTAATCAAACGGAAACGTTTATAAATGACCAAAGGTATTTAGTTAGAAGGAAACAAGGCAAGGCAAGATGACTTGCATGATTAAATCATACTCTAATTCACTAACTATGACCAACCACTCCGTGAGTAAATCTGTGTAGGTAATGGAATTATAGGTAAGTCCAAAGGCCTATGTGTCCAAAGGACTTTGTCTACCTTACTATTAGACATAATTGTAGTCCATTCAGCGCGACCGGAACACTGTATTTGCACGTAAAAACCTGCCACCAATTCCTATGTCATTGCGTCATCGTTTTCAGTTACCGAAATAAGCCACATTCTTACTACATATCAGACATCGGTTCACAAAACCAAGCTTCATCGGGATTCTAATTCACGAAACTCTGTTACGATATAACACAAATTGTCATTCTCACTGGAATTGTTATATAGCTTTTATAACTAACAGGCATTCGAATGAATGACGTTAATTCAATAATCGACTCCATTGACTTCACACTTGCAGTTGTTATGAGTCACCAGGCACTCGATATGTATGAAACGTTAGCCGCCACTGGATATTACTACAAAATCAACATAACCAGTATAACCTTGCTCCACAAATAGTCCGTAACATAAGATAATAAAGCCCATTTTTCCTCAGCATAGACGGGCAAAATGGAGGTTTTGAGTGTTACGTACACAGAGACGTAAGAGCGATTCATTGAAACAGAGGCTGGGTTGTGGATTTTCTCAGTCTAAAGGTCGAATATCGGTACCGTTTGAATCTTCGGTAGAGTAGGTGTATGTCTGTTGCAATAGAGTTCAAATCCGGCATTCTTTATTGTCAAGTTGGTATATTTTAGGGTTCCGACCTCAAAAGGAAACCCTTATATGATTAATTTGTTATTTGGGTGTCATTTCGTCCGTCCATGTTTCAATATCTTTTTTCTCAAGAACGGATTGAGAAATACTAAGCCCCAAAGGTTTTACAAAATCAAGATGTAGGTCTCACTGCACAGGTAAAGAAAAATATCCGAGTATTGTTAATTCGTACTTCTTCGGACTTAAGGTCTGCGCTCAGCAGTAAGGCGTTTCTGGCCTGAATATGTTACAATTTTTTAATAAACCATTTATTTGCAGTGCTTAAAAACTCATTCTTAGCCCTGACGTAAATGATTATTAACTTATCGAAAAGTAACTAAAATGAATGTGAGGATTTTTCGTTTTTCAAGGAAAAGTGAACATGAACATGTTACATGCTACAGCGGTGGCAGCCTAGTGGGTAGAACATTGGACTCTGAAACGAGAGGCCCAGGTTCCATTCCCAGCGCGGGCATGTACCTATGACTTCGTTTTCTAAGTTATGAACATTTTGAAGTTATAGTAGCGATACCACTCGCTAACGGTCAAGGAAAACATCGTGAGGAAATCTGAGTGTTTGAGCTACTCATATAAACCAGTGCTTGAAATCACCAATCCACGGTGGGCACGCGTGGTGACTAAGCCTATACACCCTCTCTGAGAGAAGGCCTGTGCCCCACATTGGGACGTAATAGGCTGCTTATGGTGTGGATGGCGCCAAAAAATATTTATTGTTCCTTTATCGAACGAGATCGTACTCCAAAACTTACAAAAGAACAAATCAGGCTGTAACAAAGTAATTAAAGCCGTCCACACCACACCACCAAACTAAAAAGAGAAATCACAACCGCCACCGCGACAGGCACGGACGTACCGCTGTTAAAACAAGCTATAACAGCATAATATCCTTTGATTGGACATGCCGAAACAATTCCATCATTATCTCCGTTGGGAAATTAAGAAAAACACCTGTCGTCTTAAATTGAACCGTGTATCGTTGTCGGTTGGGTCGTTTATCGCGTGTGCCACCATCTAGTGTTAAGCCTTTCGGACTAGGGAGAGTATGGGCAGGAATTGGCGGTATTTGAACAGGATTGCGCGGACGCAGCTTTGCGGAGGGCTCCAACGCACACTGGGTGGGCAGGCCCTGATTGGACGGGCGCGGAGCTTTTTCTGAAGGCTCCGAAGCCCGGTTCTTGAGCTGAGAGCTTAGTGCAAGAAGACAAGAGTCAGATTATCTAACGCCGTCGGTGATGTTGAAGCATATTCAAGTATTAATACCTAATTTGAATCTAAAAATGAGTGGTTATAATAATCTTTGCTGATGATATTTCGTGTACCGTATCGAAACGACAGAAGATTGCCAATGCTAGCAATTTGAAGTGTTATTTATATACATACATGCATACATACATAAACTCACGCCTGTATCCCAGAGGGGTAGGCAGAGACCAGGGACTGCCACTTGATATGATCCTGACAGATCACTTTCGCTTCCTCAACATTCATTAGTCGTTGCATGCACGCACGCCGGTTCCGGGTACTTTTTATCCTGCCCTTTGCTAATACATCCCCTATTTGGTGGAAGTATGTCCGTCTGGGTCGTCCCTTACCGGCCCTTCCACTCACATTCGCTCGATATATTTGTTTCGACAATCTTTCTTCCTTCATCCTCTTCACATGTCCAAACCAACGCAACATTCCTTTCTCAATTCTAGTCACTACATCCTCTTTCAGTCCACAACGTTCTCTAATCACACTATTGCGTATCCTGTCATTCAAAGTAACACCAGACATACTTCTCAAGGATCTTTATATCTGCAAATCAATTAACTGACGGTAGCATTAATAAAATGTGATTATAGTATGCTGACTATTAAATGCAAATTTAATGGTATGATATTTTGAGTAAGTATGAGTACGGATATGTAGTTTATATTTTATATAATTCATTTAATATAGCTCTCGAATCGCTCGTAGCCCCGGCTGCCTGAGTGATCTTAAACGATCACGAAGGTTAAGCAACACAGGGCGCGTTCAGTGCATGGATGGGTCGCCGTCTATGCCTAACGCTAGTGGCATTTTTCCGAGCGGTTCCGTGCTTCGCAAGCCACGTTAAGCTGTTGGTTCCGGCTTCCGTCGATAGATGGCAGTCGTTAAGCCAAGTCAGAGGCCTTAGGGCGGCTTGACAACTTCTGACAGTAGACGAGCCACTAGTCTACAAGCCTCCACCAATCCGGACTTGGCCCCCGTGGTGGAGTATGGCCTATACCTTCCTCAGAGAAGAGACCCGTGCCCCTCGGTGGGGACATAATGGGTTGATGATGATGATTTAATATAGAGCATTCCTCTGGAAGGACTATAATCTCATTCAGCTTCCAGAGCTGAACTAATAATGTATTTCTCTAATTTCTGAAATAAAAAGTTTAAATTTTTTTTAACAACATTCAAGTCAGGCAATGACTTTATTGACCATTAAATAATGAAATATTTTTCTTGTATGCTTGCCATTTCGTAACAAGCAGGTATCCCTTTTAACTCAAACAACTTATAACAATTAAATTTTTTTTGCCTACGCTAATGGACCGAAAGTCATTAGCGTAATTTATGACATATTATAATTAGATAATTGTCTCCATCTCCAAATGTTCTCACGACCATTATTATCTCGTACTAAGGCCACATTATTTGCAATAACGCAATAGTGCGCCTAGTCGATTAAAGGGTAATTTTTCGACGACCAGCAGACACTAACGATCTGATAAATTTGAAAATAGAATGTTTTGTATGACATCACCAATTGTATAAGATTGTAGTATTAAAAATCGTCCCTTAGTAACAACACACTATTTAGTCATCAATTTTACAAAACCTCAAAAAAAACCTGTCTGTATGCAGTGTACGCGAATATTTTCACTTAGATGGTAGTTTGCTGTAGTGTTCATTTACTTATATCGAAACTGAAGAAATGTTTTTCTGGTTGGTAGTTATTTCAGTAAGATGTTGAATAAACGCTTATAAAAACCAGTAAGCTCGGAATCGCGCACGAAGTGTTCCTATTATCTATACAACATTTGAATATTTCAAGCGTCTACCTGTTGCCGTTATTAATATCGAGCAAAAAACGGCAAAAAAAGTCACGTTTCCTGTATGGGAGTCCCACTTAAATATTTATTTTATTCTGATTTTAGTATTTTTTGTTATAGCGGCAATAGAAATCTATCAACTGTCTAACTATCACGGTTCATGAGGTACAGCCTGGTGACCGACGGAGGGACGGACGGACGCTCAGCGGAGTCGTAGTAATAGGGGTACGGAACATAAAAATGGGTTGTAGATTAAGTGAGAATCACTTATCCGTAAATTCTCAAATAAGAAACCAGGTGTCAATATTGACATTTTTATGTGAGTAACATACAGAGTATCCTAATTTGGGACCAACCCAAGCGATAACGTGTGGATATTATATTTTTTTAACCATAAGCACTAATACCTCCACGAAGGTTCAAGAAAAAAGGTTGTAAAATCAGTATTCTCCACTTCGCGCATCACTCATTTCACTGAACTAACTGTCGGCGTACAAGAGATTTCCACTCCATAACGACAATTAATTCGAAGCGAGTGCTCAATATTTAATGTCGCGCTACCCACCGAGTTGATATACCAATTAAAGTAATAGGGGACCTACTGTGGATGTATACTTTCTTCATGGACACAACGATTCCTGGTTTAACAAAGACTTTGTAAGCTTTTGAAAATAGAAAGTTCAAGAACGTAAATGCCTGTGTAAATGGCTAGACATAACATATGATATTTATTACGCATTTTTACTATTTATTGGTCGCAATAAAAAGCACTTCGGAAAAATGTATCAATTAATTCGGGTTTCAGATAAATTTCTAGATCCCTGTAATGTTAATAATGTAGAGTAGGTACATTTTTAAACAAAGATATTATCTGGTATTCAACATCAAATTTATGTTAATGGGTATTTGAAGGACGATTGTGTTTAGTGTTCAACACATTCATGAGCAATAATTTTTAAGTTAAAGTGTTTTTAAAAAGAATAAATGCAGAGTTTCTTTGTTAGCTTCTTCTTCACATAATCTATTAATTGTGAATCTAACAACATTGACGTTTATTAAGTACCTAAACTTTTTGGTTTTAAAATAAATAAAAATATATGAATTCAATTGAATAAGTTGTTTTTGTTTGAAATCATGATTAATAAATTATGCTGGAACTTGTATACACCAAGTCAAGTTTCGAGTTCAGAGACCACCCCAGGCCAAGTAGTAATTGCTCACATGTACCCCAGCGCAGTCACGCTGACAATTAAAACATTACTTTACTGTCTTTAAATTATGTCGTAATTAGTAAGGTAATTAAGATCGATGCTCATTAAGGTGGCAAAAACACGAGTGGGAAGAGATCCTCTTTCAGCCGTAATATTATTGCCCTCGCACAAGTACAGCGTAAATTTAAAGATGAAGCATTTTACTATCTATTTATCTATCTATTTATGTAGTCCATGATTAGAACCCACTGCTGGGCATAGGCCTTTTCTCTATTTTGCCAACCCTCTCGGTCCGCTCACTCGACTACTAAAGCAATGTCATTCATCGGGTCGCAGGTCTACCAACTGTTCGTTTACCCAACTTCAGCCACCATTATATGACCGCCTTAGTCCCCCATCCTAATTTATACATGACACAAAATTACGCAAAAACATACAATATGAAAGATTTTAATTTGTGTTTGAGAACACATTAAAAATATTCAATGACTTAAAATAAATAACGAAATTTCCCTTCGCTTCAGTTCTTTAAAAAGACTTCAACGGGTTGCTTGCTCCGTTGACAGAAAAAAAAATCCAGCCAGCTTTATCTCAAAACCACACGCTATACTGTGCCGCGATGAAAGGAGGACTGTGTGAAAATACCCATCTGCGAGCAACAAGTAGGGGCGACGTGCGCCTTGCGATTGCACTAACGGAACACCGGTATGTGTACGGGGAAATATGCGCAGTGGGCAGAGCCCCTTAGGTCCTTTTAGAGGAGATGCGGAAGGATTGTTGTGGTCCGAAACTAGGGCAGCAAAGGTAACGGCGCAGTGATAGCAATGGCAACGTCATATTTAGATCCAGACTCTTTTGATCGAATTACAGGCTGAAGTTTTGTTTGATGAACGATCTAAATAAAAAGAGTGTAATGTTTTTAGGGCTTATAGTACAGTTGACATCACATCAATCTGGCATGTGTGAACCTTACTCCGTTATGATACGAGTGACTTCACAACTAAAGTGAAAAGGTTGACCTTCTATCAACCTTTCGATTTATGATTATATGTATACTTATACATTCGGCTATTTCGAAGTAGCTTACGAACGTTCGAATCAAATTAGAAGTGTGTGGTATACTAAGATGGAAAACATTATAAAGGTAAATATGGAGAGGATGAAGGAAGAAAGTTTCAAGAAAGAAATGTATATGTTGGTAGAAGGGAAGTAAATGTTGGTAGAAGGGTCGGTAAGGGACGTCGCAGGTGGTCATTCGTCAACCAAAAAGAGGATGTATTTGCAAAGGGCAAGATAAAATTACGTGAAATCGGCGAGCATATATGCGGCAATGAGTTTTGATGAAGAAAAGGAGGTGCTACATGTATCTAGTCCTCCAGGGCAGCTCTAAACAATAATGAATTTTGTAATCCGGGATATCTGGAGTTTTTTAAGTTGCAGTCTTAAGCAGAAATAATGAGTTTTTGAAATTCATTAAGTGGGGTGGTAGCATAGTGGGTAGATTCCCAGTGCGGGCATGTACCTAAAACTTTGTTTTCTAAGTTATGTAAATTTGTGAACTTATAGTAGCAATACCACTCGCTAACGGTGAACGAAAACATCGTGAGGAAACCTGAGTGCCTGGGCTATTCCCATACCTCACCGCTTGAAATCGCCCATACTCTCTCCCTGAGAGAAGGCCTGTGCCCTACAGCGGGACGTATATAGGCTGCTTGTGTTATGTAATTTGTTTTAAACAGACAAAAAACCGAAACGAAACTACACGACGCGAATCTTCTAAGTCTGGTTACCTGTCTATTTTAGATAAGTTGAGCTTGAAAAGGTGATGTGTATGAGTTACCTGTAGTCTTCCTGTATGAATCTCTTCTATTCGCCGCTGAAACCATTCGTTCAACATGATGCTCTCCCGAAAATCGTCTTCTTCGTCCTCCTAACCAATAAAACTGTGTCCACTCTCGAAGACGTCAATTTATAACACATGATAACATTACCATGACCTAACGCGAATAAACAATTTCATCAAAAAATAGACTCTCAACGAAAAATAGTTTTCAAAAAAGCTAATTCGAAATTTTCCACATTTAGGTATACAATACAGTGATGTGAAAGCACTGAATTCGACGTCAAATGTCATAAGTGACACGTTACTCATCCTCGATCATCTGTTCTCCTGACATTTTGTAGCTTTACTAAATTAAAAGTAATTTAGTGGCCAGTAGTTACCGCAAAAAGTTTGCCGAGTAAAAAGCTTGCGACCTCTTTTGCTGTCTGTTTCATTTGTTGCAAAATTAAACCGTCCAGTCTGAATGTATTTCTATATTTGTGACGTCCTTGCCTAATTACCATAGCACAAAAATATCCTACCAGGACAAGTGATAAGGTTGTGTGGAAGTTATTTGTTTATTTAATTATGTGAGCCACTTACCTTACAAGATATAGGTGTCTTCCCTCACAACAGACTACGGGAAGATCTGAAAAGAAACAATTTTTTAGTACAAAATATACTTTTCACTTCTCATGCTCTAAAAGTTCGTCTTTATGTCGTGCGTAGGCGACATAAAGTCGCTTTTTATGCTCTAGAGCATAAAGTAAAATCTTCGTCGAAGACCAAGGCAATCGCTGCAACAGCCACACGAACATCTTTAACTTCATACAACAACCTCTTTATTTTATTTCGTTTCGTTCGTATTCTAAGACCAAGGCAAAGATACCAACAGCCAAAGTACACAATAAAACTTCATGAAATAAACTTATAATTTGTATTTCGTCTCATTTATTATTTTTTATATTTGTTTATTTTTCAATTTAGTAGATCAGTATAGTATTTAAGCCATAACAACAACTTATCATAGTTATAAAAAGAAAATGTTTTTATAACTGAGCAGTATGTAACGACCTTAAGTCAGGTGTCACGTCCCTACAGAAAAAAAAAAGAAAAAAAAGTTAATTGGCGGGAACCATAATTATTTTTACATGTTGCTGTTTCATTTCCTCGCAATCGAAGTGAAAAGTAGAGTGTACAACTCGTCCATAAAACCCATTTTACACTCGACTTTATATCTATCCTCGCTCGCAAGCTCGCTCGGATGGATAAACGTCTCGAGTAATATGGTGCGTTTTATGCACTTGTTGTACAATCTACTATTTGCACGTGCGTCGAGGCAAATTTACTTCAGAAACCTGAGTTGGTGAAGACTGTTTCGTGTTCATACTCGCTTTTTGCTCGTTTTTGTTCAACTTATGATTAGTGTTTAATAATTTAGGATTGAAGTTAGTCTGTGGCTCCAGGCAATGTATCTCGTGACCTAGATGTTTAACAAATTATAGCCTGTCATAATACTTTAATCGCAAATCAAGCTCTGATCATCGGCGAACACTTGCGAAGGTCAATACCTTTTTTTTTCTATTGCTTTCTGTAGTCGGCAGATCGTTACCCAGCCAAGTCGCCAGATGACGAATGTAGGTAACCTTTATGAACTTGAAACACCAAATATAGACGAACAGTTGCTGAGTACCGTCGATAGCACTTCGACATTTGCACGTGTCCACTATTTTCAATTTCAGTGACTAAAATATAAAAGTTAATCTGCTTTCTTACTTTAATTCCGGTGTCACTTACTTGATTTTTGTCGGAAGAGTAAGACCAGGTTTTACTCTTATGCGAAGAGCTTTTCCTGGTCGGTCTCTTCCGACAAAAAATCAAGTAAGTGATTTCGGAATTAATACAGATTAATCTACTGTCGATTGTACGGTCGACAGTTGCTCAACCTTTAAATTTTTGTAGCAGAGTCGCCCGTAATGTAAATGAGAACAGTTCATGGAGTTTCAAGAAGAAGAAGAATAAAGACATTTATTGGGACAAACTCACGAGAAAAAAAGGCATAACAAGTAACAAAACCAAATTGTTGTGCTATCGACTGCACCAAGTTTATTTAACGCAGGACTTGAGAGATAAGTAGGTATTACGAGGCTCTTACAATATTTTGGTAAATATTTATGACTGCAAAAAATATAGGTACGCAGTAAGTCAAACAAAATACAAGCTACACATAAAGCCCACTTGAAATCATTGTTAAAAGGGACAGCACGTTCCTTCGGCTTGTTTGTCACAATTCATGATGTATGATGTACCGCAAATCTCTGGGGATGTCGATGCCTTTTCTTCAACTGAGACACTGCAGTGACTAGTAAAATAAAAATGCTCTATAGAAAGTCAGAGAGAATATTTATACCTACGCGTGTTCAATAAACGTGAATGCAATTGAAAAAAAAAACTTCTTAAATGATTTATTTCTCTCAGAGAGGGAGTATGGCCTTAGTTACCACGCGTGCTCTCCACGGATTGGTGATTTCAAGCGCTGAAGTGGAACACCTCAGCCACTCAGGTTTCCCCACGATGTTTTCCTTCACAGGTAGCACGGTCGGTCGAATGCTTGTCTCATATTCAGGAGGTCGTAGGTTCAAACCTTGTAAACGGCATGTACTAATGACTTTTTTTCTTACGTACTACTTACGTTTAGTTACGTGCCTTTGTGAATTGGTAGTATCAATATGACTCACTAACGGCAGTAAGAAAATTCATAAACTTACATGAAAAAACTGCTTAACAAGCCTCACTCTGCTCATACAGAACAAAATGACGAAATGGTTAATTTCTATCAGTAACTGTAATCAGCCGTATCGCATTTCGTCCGATGATTAATGTTGATGCTTGGGCTGTCAACCGTCATTGTAAGTCAGCACCTGTCAAAATTATTTAACAGAACTGGACTTCCTCGTCTCCTTCCTTTCTCAAAACATTCGCTTTTTAGGGTTCCGTACCCAAAGGGTAAAGGATCCTATTACGTTCGCTGACCGTTTGTCCGTCCGTCCAGGCTGTATCTCATGAATCGTGATAGTTAGACAGTTGAAATCTTCACAGATTATGTATTTTTGTTGCCGCTGAACAAGAAATACTAAAAATAGAATAGTGATTTATTTTCCGTTTTTTCCTCGATATAAATTTAATAACATCCACAAGTAGACGTTTCAAATATTTGAATATTGTATAGATAATAGTACGGAACCTTTCACCAGTCCAACTCGCACTTGGCTGGTTTTTAAATTTTATATGAAAGTAAACAATTTACTATTATTTTTTAACTAAAACTTCCGTAAGCACTAAACATTATTAACTTAATTCCGGATTGATCAGAGACGAGCAACCGACGACGCGAGCTCCGTCTCTACTCACCATGATTAAGCTCTGCGAATTAGAGCGAAACCTGGTCGGACTATTCCGACAAAAAAAAAACTAGTACGTGAATCCGGAATTAACTTAATAATGAATTAACCTAATATTATTATTGTTAGTGCGTTTATTGCACAGAAGTAAAAAAATGCAAGGGCAATGTTGCAGCCCTAATGCTAAAAGCATTTTCTATGCTTACTTAAACGCATATTACATAGAACAGTCGACAATTTGTTGTATATTGCGTCGAGTTGGATTGTCAGTCCTAGTGCTAAGCTCATTATGTCGCAGTCAAATATCAAAGCTTGATCAATCCGTGTCATATCATAAGCAGCCTATATACGTCCCAGTCCCACTGTAGGGCACAGGCCTTCTCTCAGACAGAGAGTATGGGCTTAATCACCACGCGTGCCCACCGCGGATTGGCGATTTCAAGCGCTGAGATATGTGAATAGCTCAGACATCCAGGTTTCCTCACGATGTTTTCCTTCACCGTTAGCGAGTGGTATTGCTACTATAACTTCATCAAAGTACATAACTTAGAAAACAAAGTCATAGGTATATGCCCGCACTGGGAATCGAACCTGGTTCTCCCGCTTCCGAGTCCAATGTTCTACCCACTAGACTACCACAGCTTCATGCATCCGTGTCCATCGCGTTTATTCAAAACCCGGTTTTTCTGTCTGGAATCGACCCAAACGACAAATTTGGCCTGCCCAGTTCCACTTCTGTATTGCCGTCATGTCTCCAACATCAGCTATTTCTGAAGTGTGGTTGCGCTGTGTTTCGGATTCGGTTAATCCTTCTTACAGCCAATTTTATTCAGTCACAACGAAGCAAGTGCGCCCGCCATTATGATGTGAAGCAACCTACCGGCTGCGGTTATCCGTAACAACTCAGTAAATATTGAAGTCATAAAACTGCCTCGGTGGTCTAGCTTTATTACGTCTGTATGCCACACCGGACGTCGTGGGTTCGATTTCCTCTGGGTGCCGCCGTACATTTGTACCAATGACCTCAGTCTGGTGTATTTCCATGTTTGTGATGTCCTTGTCTGGTTGCCATAGCACAAGTTATTCTACTTTGGGACCAGGGCGAGGGACTGTGTTGTGTGGAAGTTACTATTATTATTAATGATAATAAATTGTTTATTAAAAGTAATTAAAAGTTATTCTAAAAGAAAAAAAATTAACATACAATGTAATAATTGGGTATATGCCTGCTGCCATGCCTGTGCTTATGGCGAGCAGCAACTAAACTGCTGAACGTGTAAATTGACTTAACTAATTATAATTGATCGGTTCATGTTTTTCTTTCACTACACAACAAAGGAAACAGGACAGTAGTTTTTCTCATATGATCTGTATTTCTACCCGATTCGCTTCCTGTTAATGGAAGTCCATCAACCCCGTCAATCGATTTGTTCTTACGTGATAATATTTATGTTGTATTCATGTGACTTGTTTTTCTTTTGTATTTATGTTACTTGTTATGCCTTTTTTTTCTTGTGATGTGTTAATTTGTCCCAATAAATATCTTTCTTTCTTTCTTCTTTCTTTCTTTCTTCTTTCTTCTTTCCTTCTTCTTTCTTTCTTCTTTCTTTCTTCTTTCTTTCTTCTTCCTTTTTCTTTCTTTCTTCTTTCTTTCTTCTTTCTTTCTTCTTTTTTTCTTCTTTCTTTCTTCTTTCTTTCTTCAACAGTCATCGTCATGTTAGACGATTTATGTAGCACCTGATGATGACTATATCATATCCTTCATAGGCCTTGGACCTACGTGGAATAAACTTAAAATTTTTCCAATTTGGCTTAATCAGCACCTATAACTTCACGTATTAGTTTAATCTGCTTATCGCACAAGATTTTTTTTTATGTTCTAATTCATGCAAAATCAAACTGCGAGTAAACTCATGTCCTATTCTTTGTATAAGAGCAGTCACATTAAATCAATGCCATCAAGTTTTACATCCCTCTACTCTACTCAGTAACGTTACGGACGAATTAGCAACTAAAATGTGAAGATTGATGTGACGTTTCCATCTGCCTCGTTCTTTTTTAGAGACAGAATCGTACTTAAGTATTTATTTGTATGCTCACTTTCACTCAGTGATATTCTCAATTTAAAAAAAATAGACGATTAGTTTTTTTTTATTCTAAGTACGCTTTGTGTCCATAACGATTATATTGATTGTCAAGAGAAAACCAGTAGCGTTCGTTGTACACGGATTTCCGTCATTACACAGTTCAAGCGATTCGTGCTGCCCGTCTCGGATGATTCAATTTATCAAAGACAATTAAGAGTCTGAGAAAAAAATTGAGAGAAGCAAGTGTGCTTGAACCTTTGCGGATCTCTATAAAGCCTAGTATCCATTAGAGTAGAGTCGGGCCAAAGCGAGCCGTATGAAGCCGTATGAATGTATTAGCAGAATCTAGGCACTGTAGCGCTTCTGAAAAATTTATAATAATATGATATGCTTCATTATTCAAACAAATTACAACCACAAACTAAAATTTATACCAGTTTTAAAAAGAGCAATTTCGCGTGTACAACGCGCCGAATCGAATCTAAACGCGTCGTTGAGGAAATTCTCGGTCGATTCCGCTCTGCGCGTGGTAGTGGACTCGGTTGCATAGTCAAGTCAATGTATAGTAGGCGAATTATTGTGATTCGATTCGGCTCGATTTCGCACGGCCAGTGGACGCTAGGCTCAAAGATGCCAGGCGACTTCCCATTCCGGCTATTGTTGTCGTTAACGCACGAGTCTGTGCATCGACGCATAAAAATAAAAGGACATTAACATGCGTACTGCTGACAGTACATTCATACTTACGCTCGCGCACTCTAATTAGTTGCGTTAAGGGTGACATTGCAATGAACATTTAGAGATTGATCAACGGTCAACTGTACAGTCAGGGAGACTGTAGATACTACATTTTGTTCCTCACTAACACGTGTAATGTGAGACATAAGATCTACTATTGGGTAGTATTAGCTTAAATTGACTGTACAGTATTGTGTATTAATGAAATTGAAAACAGATTTTTTTATTATGCTTTTGTGTTCGTCACGGTAAAACGCAAGTGGGGTCTTCCAACTCGTCTTTTTGTTTGTGCTATCTCGCCGAGGAGAACACGTCTGGGGAGTCGAGAATTGTCCATGCGGTGCACATGCCCCAGGCACCGTAAGCGCCGCTCTTTGAGCATGGCGGTCATACTGGGCAGCTGTGCAGCAAGGACTGTCTCGTTTGTTACTCGGTCCTTCCATATGATGCCGAGAATGTTTCGAAGACAGAGGAGGTGAAATAAACTTAACCGTCGTTCCTGCTTTGCCTTTGACGTCCAGGTAACGGCTCCATACAAGAGGGTACTCAAAACGCAAGTCTGATAGACGACGGCTTTTGTCCTGTTGATGAGGTATTTAGGAGTTTCCCAAACGTCACCCTTGGCATCCCAAGCGATCGGTGGGTGGAGCTAGCGGAAGATGGCGACGAGTGGAGGCGCCTCATCGCTGAGGGACGCACTACACACGACCAAGCTTGCATCTGGCTAGTAAGCGCGTGAAGAGGCACGAACAGGCTTTAAGCTCCGACCAGCAGGGCCTGCCGCCTATACACGCCGAGTATGCGGACGGAGAGTCCTCTCTCGAACAGGACTTTTTAGTCACGAGCGTAAATGTTTAAAAGAATGCTGCGTAAATCATCTGCAATAAATGTAAAGGCTACTGATGATGATGTGTTCGTGACTGAGTAGTTAAGAAAGTAGCTACAAATAGTTTAACGATGTGATTAGTTTATATAGGTTACAGCCTGTTTAAGACGATTAGCATAAAGTTTGTTGCGACAATACAATACGCGTTACTGAAATAAGGCAAAGCCTAAACATGATTTCTTCATTGTCGATAAGTTTCTCTATGTTACTATATTGTACAATGTACCTTTTATCATGTCTAAATGATAGTTTCCCTAAAACCCAATAAATGAATAAATTAATAAGTAAAAGCTTAAAGCTCTCAATTCAATTTTCAAATTTTTCGTAACATAATATTTCAAGATTAAACAAACCAATTGAGCACATTTAAGTTTCAACTTTACTGGATAAGTTTATATTTTGGAGGAAGTTTAATCAGTTATGGTTTAATTGAAATTGAACAGTGAAGAAATGCTTTTCAGGGTTATGCATTTTTAAAAGAACTCTTAAATATCTAAACATCTCCATTAACATATTAATATTTTTATCTTTACATACGACTATAAATAAAAAAGTTGTAGATGTTTTGGCCATTTTTGGAACAAATGGACACCTAGTTTTACTTGTAGCATTCAATAAGTCACTCAGGTTCTTTGTAATTTAAAACAAAAATATTTGAATTTTCGAATTTTAGAGTTCTTATATAAAATATGTTTATGAAATAAATCTCGTGATAAACTTTATATAAACTCTGTTAATTAAGGACTTCGAAAAAACAGAAGTAAAATGAAATGATGATTTTGAAATGGACACCTAGTTTAACTTGCAACGTACATGAAGTCGCAGTTTCAGAGTTACTTTGAATAAAAAAAATTTGAATTTGAATTGAATTTCATCGATAGAGAGGGAATGAGTTATTTTTGAAAAGTCCGTCTGTCTGGCAAAACCGTAACTCATATACTGCAAGCATTTAAAGGTCGACGTCCTGTTGAATTCACAGTAAACATCTAGGTAGGTTTAATCTATCAATGAATGAGTTTTTATCAATGATCGAGTCTTGGCGCCAAGCTTGGCCGCCAATATTTGTCACGCTCTGCTAGTACCTCGAGTGTTGAATGGTTTTTTTCTGCCACGGAACTAATTAGCTTACTATGCTGAAATACCAACATTTAATTAGCTTGTACATTGACCTTTACACAGGTTTTTTTAGACTGCCTCGTTGGTCTAACGGTTAACACGTTTGACTGCCAAAACAGAATTCGTGTATTCGATTCCCACTGGAGGTCGCCGTACTTAATTTGTACAAATTGCATCAGTCTGGGTGTATTTCCATGTTTGTGATGTTTTTGCCTGTTTTAGGACCAGGACATGTGATTGTATTTCGTGGAAGTTATTATTATTATTATTCAGTTGCGTTACGTGTGACTTAGCAACTAAAATTTAAGTGTCAAGCTGCAGTCGATTGTACACGGCTATGATGAAATTGTATCCAGGTAAAGTGACGAGCAAAACCTATGTTCTTTATTTTCATTCACTGCTTTTAAGGTTGTCCGTACGTGGAGCATGCGGTTTCGCTCGCAAAGTTAAATAATGTTAGTAATTGTATAAAAATGAGTTTTTTTACTTTTTTGTTTTCCTGTAGGTACGTAGTTTTCAAAAAAAAAAACAAGTGGTTTTCAAATGTGTTGATCTTGGAATCAAAGTATCGCAGTCAAAAACTTGGTGCAGGATAAGAAACATATTAATTTTTGCAATTTCATTATCTATCAAAACCTCAGACCACATTTATGAAACGAATACTACATGATGATGATGATGTTGATGATTGTTCCCACCGGTTTCGGCCATGGCGACCACTTTGACCCCTAATAAACAGCCTATATACCTACGTCCCACTGTGCACTGGACGAGAGAAGGTCTGTCCCACAGGGCACAGGCCTTCTATCAGGGAGAGAGTACGGACTTAATCACTACGCGTGCCCACCGCGGATTGGCGATTTCAAGCGCTGAGGTATGTAAATAGCTCAGACACTCAGGTTTCTTACGATGTTTTCCTTCACAGTTAGCGAGTAGTATACTCATTTAATTACATACAATATTAAAGAATATAAAAGAATACTAATTTAAATACAATAATGAAGAAGAAGACGAAGAACAGTCACGTGAAAAATGTGTCGCCTGGACAGCTATAGGTAAATCATCGACAATGACTGTGAGTTAGCTGTATTCTACAACAGGACATTCAGAGGAACGCGACTCATTCATCGACCGAAATAACAAACCGGAATACAACAAACTGACGTACTTTAGGGTCATTCCCATATCCGTGTGCCTAGAGACCAGCTAAATTATTTAACCAGTTGACTACATAACTGACCTCATACATTTTGCGGCCATACAAGGCAATGTAAACTCTCGCTCGCTGTACGTATGTAGTAAATACACATACGTTGTTTACCAACATTGCCTGCTTTTAGACCGGTGATGTCAGAGGCATCCGGAAGATACGAAGACGTTTGGATTATCTAAAAAAGTGAGCTGCAAGCTAGTTTTCAATCGTGGGTACTTTTAGCACGTCGATGCGAAATCCCGCCGATTTTTTTTGGTTCATGTGAAGATTCTTTACTTTGGTTATTTGAACACAGATAATTTAAAATTGATTACGATTACTTGGTGCCCTGACTCCTAGGGCACCAGGTAATCAACTAGGCGGAAACCTACATCTCAGATATATTTATGTCATCATCATCATTAGCCATTTGATGTCCACTGCAGGACATAGGCCTCCCTCGTGGTTTTCATAACCACGAGGGGTTTTGCCATAATCGCCACGCTTGACAGGCGGGTTGGCGATCGCAGTATGCGGTTAGAATCTCAGGAAGACGCTGCTGCTCGTCGCCTGGTAAAGTATTTTCGTAGTCGCCTTTTGTGACATCCACGGGAGGAAATGGAGTGACGCTATTCTTAATTCGGCGCCACACGGAAAATATTTATGTATTGTTAACTATATCTGTGTAATTTCCATTTTTATGTAAAATAAAGTGTTCTCTATCTGTCTATCTATCTATATATTCATGTATGATTTTTTTTCACGTATTTAGTTTATGCAGTTTATTTGTTTTTGCTCTAAGTATGCTATCTAAGATTTTGTAGTTTATTTTATACTCGTATATAGATCCGTTTTTACTGCTTCTCCGACTCTGCAAGGTTTGCTGGAAGAAATCTCTTCTATTTCTTATGTAATTTCTAGTTAAATAATTCGTGTGCAATAAGGATAATAATAAAACAATTCCATTTTGTGAATAAAAGTGACACATAAGACAATAAAACAACTGTGCAAGAAATAATTCTTAATATATCATACTTTCTTTGGAAGATTTCGTGTATTGAGTTCAAATTCAGTTCACAGATACATAAACTCACGCCTGTATTTCGGAGAGCTAGGCAGAGACCAGGGTTTTCCACTTACCACAATCCTAACGAACCTCTTTCAGTTCATCAACATTCATTCGTCAACATCCGTTCATTGTCTGTATGCACGCACACTAGTTTTGCGTTCGTATATTTTTCCTTCCATATATTCAAGAGAAATCTATGGACTGTAGATTTTTATACACTTTTATACACAAATTTGTGTTGAGGGACTGCCCAATTTTAACCTCCAATCATTTATAGAAAGCCACGATTAACGGCTCTTTACAGAAAAGTTTATAATTTAGAGAACTAATACTTTATTAAACATCCTTTAAGAATAATCAGTTCCTGTTTTTATACTTGCCACAGTGTGATTTACGCAAAAGTAGTTGTCAATACTACAAAACCATAAAATATAAATGAATATTTACCAAATTAATTAAAATATAGTGTTTTGTTAATTAAATGCAAACAAGAGGCTTTGCATACGCAAGTTACAAGCAACTCGCCAGGCTAAGTTGTAAAACCGCTTTAACAAAAATATTCGTTAAGAAAATTTGTTCAACCATTTAATTTTTAACCGACCTAAAAAGGTTTAAATAAATTACGATTATGTTCTCATACCTTAGCGCTTAACATTGCCAATCGCGGTAAAGATGGGCGGCCAGGGAGAATTTTCTCGCATCACGCGCGGGAGTTATTTTTAGAGTTCCGTAGTGAACAAGGAACCCTTATAGTTTCGCTATGTCCGTCCGTCTGTGTGTCTGTCTGTCTGTCTGTCTGTCCGTCCGCGCCTTTGCACAGAGGCGATAAGTAACAGAGAGCTAAAATTTGGCTTAGATATTACATATTTATAACGCCGACAAAACCCTCCCCTACACCTAAATTAGGGATGTATTTTTTTCTCGTCTATACCATAGTGTGGGATATCTTTGAATTGATCGTTGAAAATATTGTGAGTGTAGGAAGACCATTTTTGGTTCAGAGTTCCGTTTGCAAAATATTAGGGGTTAAAGTATGAAATTGCCGTTTTATTGCAATAGGTTTTTTGAATTGACATAGAATCTTCATGGTTTGAGGTTTTCGAATGAAACTTTTTTCAAATGGTTTCTATGATGTTCTTTTTTTAAAAAATGTGAAACATTTGAATATCGACTTTCAATTGTTTTTGTTATTCAATTTAAACAAGAAAGATGAATACTGCGAAAATTCGAGTGATTTTTGAATACGAGTTCCGACGCGGAACTAACGCGGCAGAAACAGCCCGCAATATCAATGCTGCGTTTGGAGAGGGGTCTACTAATAAACGCACCGTGCGATTTTGGTTTAAACGCTTTCGTGATGGAAATTTCGACTTAAAGAACGAGCCACGAAGAAGACCGCCCACACAGGTGAATAACGATGAATTAAGAGAGATAGTGGAAGCCGACCCTAGTCAAACTACCCAGGAATTAGCGGCATGGTTTAACGATACCTTACACACAATATTGACTCACTTATTCGAAAAATGGGTGCCTCATGATTTGACTGATCTGCAGAAAGAAACGCGTGTTGAAACTTGTGTTGCCTTGTTGAACCGGTACAGAAATGAAAGAATATTGGATCGAATTGTAACATGTGATGAAAAGTGGATTCTTTATGATAACCGGAAAAGAAAAATGCAATGGCTGACCCCAGGTCAAATGCCACAACAGTATTCAAAAATCACTCGAATTTTCGCAGTATCCATCTTTCTTGTCTAAATTGAATAACAAAAACAATTGAAAGTCGATATTCAAATGTTTCACATTTTTTAAAAAAAGAACATCATAGAAACCATTTGAAAAAAGTTTCATTCGAAAACCTCAAACCATGAAGAGTCTATGTCAATTCAAAGAACCTATTGCAATAAAACGGCAATTTCATACTTTAACCCCTATTATTACTTTATTGCGCAAATTTTTGTCCGAGTAGGGCGTCCCCTCCCTCTCCTAGCTAAACGGTTGAGTGTAGAAACGTGAAAAAAAATCAGAGCAGTAGCACATATAATGCATTTAAAAGGAAAACTATCACGGCTAAGTACGCTTTACTAGTTAACGAGTAATAGGCAACCAACTGATAAAAGTAAAATTTTATAAAAAATCCGGTTTAAATCTAAGCTGGTGTTTAGGGTTCCGTACCCGAAGGGTGCCAAACGGGGCCCTATTACTAAGACTTCACTGTCCGTCTATCTGTCTGTCCGTCTGTGTGTCTGTTTATTGTCTGTCACCAGGCTGTATCTCGTGAACCGTGATAGCTAGGCAGTTAAAATTTTTACAGATAATGTATTTCTGTTGCCAGTAAATAAAAAAATACTAAAAACATAATAAAATAAAATAAAATTGTCTTTATCGCTTGCTCGATATTAATAACGGAAACAGGTAGATGCTTGAAACATTCATTCAAACAGAATAATTTGTTCTATATTCTCTTCAAATAATTAAAATAATAATAATTAAAATAAAGAATCGCTCGCAGCCCCGGCTGCCTGAGTGATCTTAAACGATCACGAAGGTTAAGCAACACAGGGCGCGTTCAGTGCATGGATGGGTCGCCGTCTATGCCTAACGCTAGTGGCATTTTTCCGAGCGGTTCCGTGCTTCGCAAGGCACGTTAAGCTGTTGGTGCCGGGTGCCGTCGATAGATGGCAGTCGTTAAGCCAAGTCAGAGGCCTTAGGGCGGCTTGACAACTTCTGACTGTAGACGAGCCACTAGTCTACAAGCCTCCACCAATCCGGACTTGGCCCCCGTGGTGGAGTATGGCCTATACCTTCCTCAGGGAAGAGACCCGTGCCCCTCGGTGGGGACATAATGGGTTGATGATGAATTAAAATAAATATTTTAGGGGGGCTCCCATACAACAAACGTGATTTTTTTTTGTTTTTTCTCGATCTTTGTGTCTAATGTTATATAGATAATGGTACGGAAACCTTCCTGCATGAGTCTGACTCGCACTTGGCCGGTTTTTTTTTATGTAGCCTATACATGTCTCATGGCAGGGCATAGGCCTTCTCCGATGGAATATACCGCGCCTACCACTAGGCGTGTCCACCACGGAATAGTGTTGGATGGGGGAAAATATTTTCAGAAATTGTTCTCGCATGACGAGTACTTAAAACTGAAAAAAGGGGTAAATTATCTTTATTGGAATAATTCACAGTAGAAACCGCTATTTATTCATGTGTATGTTAATCACACGATTAACAAGAGTATACCACACATACATAAGCAGCCTATAGGGCACAGGTATTCTCTCAGGAAGAGAGTATGGGCTTAATCACCACGCGTGCCCACCGCGGATTGGCGATTTCAAGCGCTCAGGTATGTGAATAGCTCAGACACTCAGGTTTCCTCACGATATTTTCCTTCACCGTTAGCGTGTGGTATTGCTACTACAAATTCGCAGATGTACGTAACTTTGAAAATAAACAAAGTTATAGGTACATGATCGCACTGAGAATCGAACCTGGGTCTCTCGCTTCCGAGTCCAATGTTCTACCCAGTAGGCTACCACCGCTGTATACAATTTTTGAACAAGAGTATACAATTATAGATATAAATACATCTTCAGAGAATTTCTTGTGTCCGAGACTCTTCCTGTATAACTGAGACTATGAATGAAGATGAAGCTAAATAGTTTTGTTAGAATCATAGCAAGTGCCAAACCCCAATCTCTCTCTACCCCTTTAGTTTATGTATGTACCTACATGCGTCAGGTTATGTATGTAGTACGATGAATTTTGACTTTTTTTCTTGCACTGCCAATCACCAGTCTCTTCAGTATTCAGTACTAAAGGTTTATTGGAACAGAATGCATATTGCATTAAGCACGCCCTTATGCGTTCAAGTATGTAACTAGTGCAATTTATAAAGAATTTAAAAAATCAGCGGAAAAACTAGTCATTTTATATCGATATTTGATACTTGATTTTTGTGTAACTATGTTTAGCTTCAGGATAGGCATCAAACCTCAGATTAACCTATCTTTAGATGCACTCACTTTTTGTTTTCAAGGCTGACTTAACTTTTCACTATAAATTAACGTAGGTACTATAATATTAGTGCTTTTGAAATCACTAATCTAGAGCATGCCTGTAGCGTGATCAAAGCGTGCTCTATTAAAGGGTGCGTGCGTACACCCATTCTAACAATAGTCCTCATCAATTGAATCATCCATCACTCCGGTTTCCAAGGAACGCGGCTTGAGTGTCTTTCTCAAAATTCCCATACCCGGGATTCGCAAAAACTAAGGTCCAGACTTTGTTCCATGACACACTCATGAGATCAGTTATGAAGGGTATATCATGTTGCGCCAATGACGCCAATGGCACAACCTGTTAATTAATCAGGGTATATTTAAATGAACTTTAAACTTATGATCGTTAAAAAGACCCGCCAAGTGCGTGTCGGGCCACGCGCAGTGTAGGGTTCCGTAGAAGGAGGGGTTAACAGAACTAACAACTTCATCAAAGTAATTTTGAATGGAATGTCTTTTATAATAAGTTGGTCGCCTATTACTCGTTAACTTGTACAGCCTATATTACTTGAAATTGAAAAATGGTTAAACTATCGCAAAAAATACAAATTTAACTTAAAATACATAAAAGGAATTTACGCTATGCAATAAAAAGTACACATCATATCATACACCATACAATGCTACGTGGTGCGAGCATAAGCACAGCGTTAATTTTTGGCATATCCTATTCGCTAGCAATTTATTTATTGGTATCTAGAAATGCACCTAGCTAACAGTTAGATTACCTTGTATTCTCAGCACATGTTAACGAGCGATTTGATCCGTTCCCGAAATCTAAAAAGATCCCAAGCTGATAAGTTTCATGACGCACAAACAACCGTCTAACATAGCACCGTCATCATTCAACAAAAGGCGGTTTCCACTAATTTAATAGGAGTACTCCATCGTCCGTGGTTATTCCACGCCACAGAATATCACGTAAATCGCTATTACTTATCACGATTGTAGGTTGGATCGCAGGTATGAACCGAATTAATCATAACTCTAGTCAACATGCTGATCGGAACTTATAAATAGACAATAGAGATGAGATGTCTCGAAAAACCCAAGCCCGAAAGCGGACATACTTTTTTGTCGACAATAACATTAAACAGCCGCTATTTGTTTATTGGTGGCAGAACATGTATGACCAAGAGATACAGTTGCAGTAGTTGCTGGCGGTAGTTGGATGAGAATTGCCGAGGACGGAAAGGAGTGATGCACTTTTGGGGGAGGCCTATGTTTGGCAATGGACGAGTATGGACAGATTGATGATAGCAGTAGCTTTTAGCTTTGAAGCCTAATTGCGCATTCCAGACTTAGTCACTATAAACATGATTACGAGATTGGTCTCACACTTTTTGCAAAAACGATTTTAAAAGTAAATGTTTCTCAGGGTTCCGTACGTCAAAAGGAAAATCGGAGTCCTTATAGGATCATTTTGTTGTCCGCCCGTGCGTCTGTCCATCCGTATATTTCGACGCTCTCAAGGGAATCAAAATTCATAGGGTACTTCCCGTCGGCCTAGAACTATGAAATTTACCAAGTAATATTAGTCGTATACTACAAGTACAGGAAAAACCAGAAAACTATATTTTTTTTTTTATAAATCATGATATTTGTCTTTGAAGTTCGGGAAAAGTTCGGAAAAACTAAGAAACTAAATATTTGTACGGAGCCCTCGGTGGGCGAGTCCGACTCGCACTTGTCCGGTTTTTTTCTTGGTAGCGCTAGTATTACTGCAGGGAGCTCCTTAAGTAATTGATTGTATATTATATCGAGTTCCGTACAAATGCCAAGCCAAATAATCCTACGTGATTGGGTTATGAGTTATTAAAAATGGCATCAAATCGACCTTGAGCAGAGAAATGCAGTTCACATCGAAATGCGGCCAAAACAGATTCAAATCTCGATTCCGGAATGAATCAGCGGGGAATGTCATGACTCGATTTAGTTTTTATCTGGCACTTATATTGAAGCTTTCACCTAATGATTCAGACCTCAGAAAAGAGAACAAAAATACTCGATTGCAAGAATTGCAAAATAAGTGTCAAGTGGCGCTAAAGCATAGTAGAAAGTATGTTAACATCCACAATGTCAATCTGTAATAAACATAAAATAATAGTGTTTAATAAAAATGGAGTCTTTATACGTAGGGCACCGGCCTTCTCTCAGAGAGAGAGAGAGAGAGAGAGAGTGTTTGGGCTTAACAAATACGTGCCCACAGCGGATTGACTATTTTAAGTGCTGAGGTATGTGAACATCTGAGTGCCTGACTCAGATTTTCTTACGATGTTTTCGCTTCATCTGGCAACACTGAGAGATACAGCTTTTTGTGTTTGACATTTTGACATCTGGTGCAGAGTGCACACCACAGATTAAATACACTGCTTAAAGTAGGTTTAAGGGACATTTAAGGAGACTTTATTTGCCATGGGCTTATAGCTTAACTAACGTAGAGATTTGACTTTATAAAACATAATTTAGTCAAGATCTGTCTTAAGACTGACATAAGTCTCACTAAAGGCCTGCTTTAGTGAAATTGCTTTTCTACTTTTCTGAAATCTACTTTTATACATGAGACCGAAAATCTTAAACAATTTTAGTATTTAAAAATGATTCACGAAAATAACTGTCTTAAAATATGAATTTCATCATTTTGGAAAATCCGTGCGGTTAACGCACTTGTTGCTCTCTACGAAAAAAAAAAATGTTATATGATGCGTACATAATTTTGCGTCTCTTTCATATTCTCGTATGTAAGAGAGAGTAAGCGCTAAGGTTTTCAAAGTGTAAAATATCAGAGATTATAGAATACCTGCAACAAGAATGTGAGTGTGGCATGCCTAACCGTTGTGTTAACAAATTTATTTATTTTATTTTATTTTATTTGGTGTACAAAACAGATCACAACCATTACACGATATAAAAGTAATAATATGACATGAGTACTAAGTTGTGGTCTAAAGCATGCACACACAACATTGCCACATGTGAATTTGAGTATCTGAATAAAGTAAATTTAGGGATAAGCATTTTTTATAAAACCATACAACTCGATGAAGTCAGGATTTTGGCTGAGCATCTCTTAAATTTAGCATAATGCGCGTTGAAGATATCGACTTCCGAGCTAGTGGCCACAACTTCGTTGTAGAGTCTACACATTCTCACTATCGGATTACTCACAAAATATATAAATATTTGTCACCTGTTTGACTAGTATGATTTCATCTTCAAGGATGTAGGTATGATTGGTAAACGCTATTGTAATATTATTCGTAATCACCGTAACTCATTGGGCAATATTTTTACCCATACATAGTAAGAGTTGGAGAAAGGTTTGGAAGAAGTTAAGGGGATTATTATTTTTTATTGACTTGCGCATGGTAGCGGAGCGGTAGAACATTCGGGAGGTCGTGGGTTCGAACCCCGTGTATGTACCAATGACTTTGTTTTCTAAGTTACGTACATTTCTGAATATTTAGTAGCAAGCACAACGCTGAGTCAGCTGCCTTTTGTGGCAACTTGGATACACCACAGGCTACATCTATGGTCCTGTTTTATTTATTCGTTTTGTCTGTTGTGTGTTTAGTTTTCTTTCTGTTGTTGTGCATTATTATGTTACTTATCTGCTTATTTCGTTTCTGTGATGTATCTTGTTGGTAAAATAAATGTCATTCTTCTTCAATACCACTCGTGAGGAAACCTGAGTGTTTGATTACACACACCTCAGCGCTTGAAATTGCCAAGCTGCAGTGGGCATGCGTGGTTGTTAAGCCTATTCTCTCTCTCTAAGAGAAGGCTTGTGCTTTACAGTGGAACGTATTTATGCGGTATTGTTTACTAATGACTTGCAAAGCTGATTCATATCTGTTACATTCAATTACTGGTATTATTGCGGTTGTTTATTTTTTAAACGTAATTAATTATCGAGTAATTTGTTAAAAAAAAAAAAAATCCTTAAAGCGCACTCAATTAACGATATAGATTGTTACGCAGAAGAAATGGACAAATAATCTCCAAATTTGGTTCTTATTTAACAGAGCGTAGTGTTATGCGACAGTGTTATTCACTAAAATGTGATTCCTTAAAAAAATCATCAAAAATACAGAAAAAATTACTGTTGCCTAACAGAAAAGTTGTAATTAATGAGATAGAACGCAGCCGTACGCCGCCCCCGGGTCCCGCAAACTCACCCCCGCTAGCGCCATCTGGGCATACGGGTCTGTCAACTAAACGCAATCGCCGCCGCCCGACTCGCTATTTATAGTTTTTGTAGTTACTTGGTGAAAACAGGGATATCCGACTTCAGGCCCCTGTACTCTTTTCGTTGTGTGCACATAAAACGAGGACCCAGTGGTGTTCCCCGCAAGAGTGGTAGCAGTTTTCTTCCCTAACACGCCTGGCATAGAAGAATCCCGCATTATAAAATCGAATTTAAACTGCATTTGCGGAGTGTTTTAGGGAATCGTGTTTTTAAAAATAAGTCTAATAATGTAAGACATAGAACGTGCATTGATACAGTTTTAATGCCAGTTCTGTCATCTAAAGAGCTATTCACATACCTCAGCGCTTGAAATCGCCAATCCGCGGTGGGCACGCGTGGTGATTAAGCCCATACTCTCTCCCTGAGAGAAGGCATGTGCCCTACAGTGGGACGTATATAGGCTGCTTATGTACTATAGTAGCCCCTTATTCGAAATAGAATTTAACTGAAAGTAATAAAATCATTAGTTAATATAAAGTCTTAATCATAAAGCAAGCCATGTTCATTAATATGAGAAAAAACCCGCTATATTGAAACAATTCCATTAACTAGATACGCATCGAATGAATGGGGTTACAAACGCCGTGTGTGAGCTTATGAGTCATTCGAATGACGAGGCCGTAACAATCACAGGTGAAGGGGCTGAAAAACTGTACAGTACAGTCGCCCGTAACGTAGCAGTCCATAGAGTGCTAACTGCCGAGTTCATTATGATGTAGAAGGTACGATGACAAATTCCATGGAGTCATAATGGGAAATGCAACTCTCTCATTCATCGCGAAACATCCGGTGTCTGTGTAGTAAAGCTTAGAGAATGTTGTGTTACGATAGAAAAGCGTATTCAAGCTCATAAATAATAGCTAGTTGATAATACATAACATAACATAAACTCACACCTGTATCCCAGAGGGGTAGACAGAGACCAGGGACTGCCACTTGCTACGATCCTGACAGATCACTTTCGCTTCCTCAACATTCATTAGTCGTTGCATGCACGCACGCAGGTTTCGGGTGCTTTTTATCTTGCCCTTTGCTAATACCTACATCCCCTATTTGGTCGATAATACAAGTTATAGAATTCGACCGTATCAAGCTTTAAGTTCGTATGAAAAATTTACTTGAGAATTTGGAAAGGTTGTATGGCTTTGGGCGTTACATTATTCGAACAGCACCATTACAGAGTAGAAAAATACCGTAAAACAAAATAAAACAAGCCATTGAAAAATGTAAAATAAAACAAAACGTTAGAATAAGTCGTAGATCAATAGCAATAAGGTTTTACAGCCACCCATTATACTGTGTCTGTGTAAATATTTTACGTTTGTTTTTTCCTGGTGCACAATAAATTATATTTTTATCTTATGTTAGTGCAAAAGGTTGCGTAAATGTCAAACTAATTGACATGTTTCAGCAATGTGTATTTTTGAGATAAATACCTAATAATCACAAGAGCTAAGGCGGCTTACACAGAATTCTGTCAAATCAGCCTATATACATTCAACTGCAGGGCTACTTCTCTTACAGAGAGAGTATGGGCTTAGTCACCACGCGAGCTCTCCGCGGTTTGGTGATTCCATGCGCTCATATGTGTGAACGCCTCAAGGACTAAGGTTTTCTTAAAATGCACGAGAACTTTAAACGAAAATCTTTTTATCGTAACAAATTTGTATGTTTAGATTTATCCATTTGAAACATGTAAATGCGTAAAATTCATATGTACTGGATTATTTTAAAGATACTACTTAACTAAGTAGCTGGCTCGTTGTGCCATGTGCGCCTTATTTGCTTATTTACTTTCCTTAGTGACAATTCCACACTGACGAAAACGAACGCCACCGACCAGGATAAAAATTGCGAAACACATAAAATTATAAACGAGCACGCGGTAAATTATGTAACAGAATAGATTGCGTTCCATTGACCGCTCGCGCTGACCTTGGCGAGGCGGGCGCGCCGCTCACGTCACCGGTGACAGCGGCGACGGCGTGGACGTCATAATGTTCGTGAACTTGTGACGCGCTCCGTCGCCGCCGAGTCAACGTCACTGCGTTCGCAGAAACGAGGTCGCTTAGCCTAGCGGTCTGCAAGCGATTATACACTCTACCGCTGAGGAAATAAGATGTAACACGAGAGACAGGCAGTCGAGGACTTTTCGCATGGGTTTAGGCACTCACGTAGTTTTTCTTGCACAGTGTTCTGGGAACGGGGTGCGGGGTATATTCTGTCTGAGTCACGGATGCTGCGCGCTTAAATTGGAAAAATACTGATTGGTAAGGCTAAAAGTTTGCCGCCGTGGGAGTTCTAGATTTCCGCCGAGGGTAGGGTTTTGTCCGCTTATGGTGTTGGTTAGTCACTCGACGATGGTAGTTGTATTTCCAGGTTTCGGATTGGAGTAAACCATTTATGTCATTATCGCCTATTTATATCCGACTGCTAGGCACTCTCTGAGAGAGAGACAGTATAGGATTAATAGCCACGGGTGCCTGCCGGGGACTGGCGGGTATGTTAACGAAACTTCACAAATAATAAAAAACAAAGTGGTAACTTCAGGTGCCTGCATGATGATGTAAAAATACTATATATCACTAAATACATATTGTTTAAAGTAATTTTTCAAGGCGAAATAATACAGATCAAACTACTACTTCATCTGCGTTAAACATGGTTTTCAAAATTACGTAGGTACCTACTTTAGAATTTTCGCAGTATCCATCTTTCTTGTCTAAATTGAATAACAAAAACAATTGAAAGTCGATATTCAAATGTTTCACATTTTTTAAAAAAAGAACATCATAGAAACCATTTGAAAAAAGTTTCATTCGAAAACCTCAAACCATGAAGATTCTATGTCAATTCAAAGAACGTATTGCAATAAAACGGCAATTTCATACTTTAACCCCCAAAACACTGTTGTAAGATATCTTCTCAAAAACAGGAGAGTTATCATTCACATCAGTAACTTTGATAGTCAGAGTAGTCATTGTCACATGCTCGCTGTCTGAGGCCGTCACGAATATTTGAAAATGTAGAGCACGTAGCGTCATCTAGTGATTTTCTACTGGAACTATTTTTATTCTTATTGCACAGGCAGGCAGTGGGAACATAAAATATTTATCTTACATAACATTATAAATTATTGGTGCATATAAATATATAAATTAATACTAAGGTACTTTTGCAGGAAATATTTCTAACAAGAGTAAAGATAACCACCACCTAGCAGCGAGTAGCGGAACTAAATTTGGCAAGGTCCGCGGTAGTTTTTTCCTCTGTGGCGCTAGTTAAAAGTGGCGACTCTACTTTTGCTTTGAATCACCAGAGCAATTACAGGAAGTACCAGGCGTTATTCATAGATAGCAGTACTGCCTTTCAGCTTTTCTTCACGGGTTTTTTATTCTTTTTATAAATAACGGAGTGAGACACAAAATACAGTTATTTCTAAAATGCACAATTCCTTTTTACGATTAGTATTGTTTTAAGGCGTTTGACTTTTTTGTTTTTGTTGGATATTGTGCTATATTCAACAAAACTAGATTTACTATAGACTACGACGTTGGTAGAGTGCGTAGAGCGCGAAGTTGAAAAGTTATGATATTTCGAAAAATATAATTCTGTGAGAAAACTTGTTGTAAAACACAAGTTCTAATTGGGATGTATTAGGAATTGCAGTTTAGACATAACCATCATAAAATGTGGTCTGGTTATTGCTGAAAAATCTACTATCTCTGTACCCATAGTTTACAAATCTCTTCGAAGGTTTGTTACTTATTCATGCATGCATTAGCTTGTTACTCATCATGCAATATTTTTACAGTTCAGACCAGGCGCGGTTTTGCATGTGATGAAATGTGTCTTTGAAGTAAAATGTGTTATCGGCTATACAACTGAGGCATTGTAGTCTCGATAGAAGCGTCTACACGGTATCCTGCAGTTCATAAACAATTTGCAGTAGAAAAACATATCCGCCTTAAAAACGCGTGGGCACAAAAACTACCGCAAAGCCTTAGTATTACTCAACTCTATTCATGTCAAATTTCATAATTTAAATTGAACTCAGTTCAACGCTAAGCTAAGTTCGATTTCCTATATATTCTTTTTAAATAGCGCTAATAAAAATCTGACTGAGAACTCAAATTTAACTCAATTCTTCTCAACTGTAGCATTTAAATCGAACCCTTAACTTAGTTTGATCTCCATATAGGGAGCAAACTCATAAACAGGGTTACTTTTATAATGCAAATGCCAATTTGAACTAAGTCCGAATACCATTAAAAACAAACTTACATAAAAGTTTATCTAACCCAGCCACCCTTTTTTACATCGTATGATAGGTACTTAATTAGACCTATGATTTCCACACTTACCCCCAGTTTCTAGTACACTAACAGGCTGTTAATCTACTGTTAACAGCTGTCAATTGACCAATGTGCTTACAGCTTGTTAGTGTACGAAAATCCGGGGGTTAGTTTCATATTTGGGCCATTGTCCACCATGATATTGAGATTAATTATATTGAGCTCTAATATTGTAACGCTTTGGTGTACCTAATTACTGTAATGTTGCAATATTATTATTATGTAAATAAAAATAAATAAATAAATAAATCACAAAGCACCACTACAAAATAGAAAATCGTAAAAAATAATATATGCCATGGAACAAAAGTGGCTTCAGGTAGACTAGGGTTTCCCACTCGCGACGCTCCTGACAAACCTATTTTCGCTTCATTAACATTAATTATTCGCCGCACGCACGCTCGACAGTTTTAGGTACTATTTAGGGTTCCGTACCCAAACAATAAGTAAGGTAAGCATTGGTAAGGGACCCTATTATTAAGACTCCACAGTCCCTCTGTCTGTCACCAGGCCGTATCTCATGAACTGTGAGAGCTAGACAGTGGAAATTTACAGTTGATGTATTTCTGTTGCCGCTATAACAAAAAATACTAAAAACAGAACATCATAAACATTTAAGGGGGGCTCCCATAGAACAAAAGTGATTTTTTGCCGTTTATTGCTCGATTTTAATCACGGCAACAGGTAGATTCTTAAAATATTCAAATGTTTTATAGATAATGGTACGGTACCCTTCGTGCGCGAGTCCGAATCCCAGTTGGCCGGGTTTCTATCCTGCCCTTTTGCTAATGACGTATTTACCCTATTTTGTTAACTAAAAGTGAGCACTACGATTCTAAACCAGTTTAGTTCTGAACTAAGCTTATTTTGTATAGTGAAATCAGGTCTGGGTCACAGTAAATAATTAACTTTTGTTACTCGCTATTGGAGCAATGTTCACAGATAATTTGGGTTCATAGGTCCAAGGCTAATTTACACGGATGCTCCAAGTACTATAGGTAGCTGGATCTAGCAATGTCAAAAGATTCCACGAGCACTATCCATGTTGAGGAAGACTAAGCGCGGAGCCCCCTGATCTGGCATGGCACGGACCTGGCGCAGACATGTCGTGGGCATGGCACGGGCATAACTATATTATTAAAAGGCGTGGAGCGAAGGAACTGACTGGGGACTGACGTGGAACCGACTGCAATCGGGCGCAGGCGCCGAAATGGCGTGCTATTATAGCACGTCCGACGGAAGGCCGTTGAGTGTTAAGATAATGACCTTATGACCGTGTGTTTGGTACGGTATTTGAATGAAACAGAATAATGTGTTAAGATAGTGACCTTATGACCGTGTATTTGGTACGGTATTCGAATGAAACAGAATAATGTGTTAAGATAATGACCTTATGACCGTGTGTTTGGTACGGTATTTGAATGAAACAGAATAATGTGTTAAGATAATGACCTTATGACCGTGTGTTTGGTACGGTATTTGAATGAAACAGAATAATGTGTTAAGATAATGACCTTATGACCGTGTGTTTGGTACGGTATTTGAATGAAACAGAATAATTTCCGCGCCGTGCCCGAGCCAGACGCCAGATCAGTGGGCTCCAAGCCTTAGGTATTACAGCGTGTCGTTAATACTTGCGGAAAATCGCATCGCCAATTTTTACGCGATTTTGCGTAAGCGAGGCGATACGTCGACCAGAATGCGACTACAGAGCACCTTCAACGCACTGCTCAGGGCACTTTCTGACAAGCCTGATAGCCCTTTTATGCGACTCTAGGTGGGTGTGCACACGCAACCTATTAAAAGTTAGTGTAAATAGTACCTAAGTATAATCATGCTCGCCCGGGAACAGTAGGTCAGGTCGGGTCAGGCTTGTGATCTCGCTACGCGGAGCGAGCGAAGTGAGAGGAGCTTCCTATTTGTTACCAATAAGTGCTTCTGACAAAACAAAATTAGTTTCTTACTTTAAAAAGCGTATTGAATCGGTATTTCAAAATGCATTATTTGTTATCTGTAAAATGTTGACGTGTAAGTTTGTCTTGTATACATATAATAAATAATTGTAGCTATATATATTAGTAATAATTATAATTCATTTTCAAAATTTCTGCATATGAAATTAATCTTTGTATTTAGATGCCATTGTTAAAACAATAGTTGCTTGACAAATGTTGCTTGTGAAGTGATACTTTTATAATGAATTGTAGGTACCAAAACATCGTAGATCGGTGGTTACGAGTAACATTAAAATTTTAAAGACTTATCATTAATGTTTTACAACATTACTGTTAGCTCTCGAGATTACTCTTTATTACAGGCAACAACGAAAACATGTATATCAGCGCTTGTCTTAGGTTGAGCTAGGTTGTATCTCAGACATAGGGCTCTTCCCAACAATATTTTAATATCAAATAACACAGAGGGGTGCCAGGTCAGATTTATAAACCAGATATTTTATGACGAAATTAATTTAAGGTTAGTGTTTTGTGTTCTGAGGTGTTAACGGTGATCCTCTCTTTTTGTGTGTGAGATGGGTGGGTGAGTGTAGATATGTGGGAGGGTGTGTGTGTAAATGGAATCGCAACTACAAGGTTGGTTTGCTGTCGGCTGTACATTAATACAGTTGAATCTTGAGAGCTAGTTCAAGGGCAGAATCGCGATAGGATAATATTATATTCTCACATATAGAAGTACAAAAACGATGTCACTAGCAGCAGAATAAAAAAAAACCGGCCAAGTGCGAGTCGGACTCGCGCACGAAGGGTTCCGTACCATTATCTATACAACATTTGAAAATCTCAAGCGTCTACCTGTTGTCGTTAATAACATCGAGCAAAACACGGAAAAAAAATCTCGTTTGTTTTATGGGAGCCCCACGTAAATATTTATTTTATTAATTCTGTTTTTAGTATTTGTCAGCGGCAACAAAAACACATCATCTGTAAAAATTCAACTGTCTAGCTACCACGGTTCATGAGATACAACCTGGTGACAGACAGACATACGGACAGTGGGGTCTTAGTAATAGGTTCCCTTACTTACCCTTTGGGTATGGAACCCTAAAAAGTAGAATGTTTTCACAAACGAGGCCAAAACGGGACCAGAAACAAAGCGAGTGGTGCTTCGTTTCTGGCTGTAATGTACTTATAAAATATAACCTAAAGGCCTGAACTAAGTTACACCTTAGAACTGCACCCGCCCTATCCGAATTGTTTTTACTAAGTAAAACTTAAGTATGATTGTCCCGATAATTTTTGAGAAATCTGAAGAAACAGCAATACTTAAGCATTTACTAAGTGAAATTCTCATTCAGAATTATAAAATGAAATAGTTTCACCTTACCCTCTCAACAGTCAGCTTACTTCTTTCTTCAAAAGACACTACAAGTCACACGTGTTAGAAGTACTCCGTCCAAAACTCCAAACTCAAGCCGGCATTCACGACAGAATCTGAACAGACACGTGTATCTAGTACACCGGCGGCCTACTACTATGATTCATATAAGCGTCTCGTTCTAAAATTATTCTGCCAAACTGTATTGAATTAGACGCCGGTATGCCAGTATGTTGCCTGAAGTGAGATATAAATAGTGAGTTTTCGAGTGTGTACCTATTTATTCAAATAATTTTCTTCTGAAACTTTGACGACGCAAGTTTGAATCGTCATGAATCGAAACTGACTTTAAAATATTGTAAGACACGAAGAAAATATTTTTGAAACACCGAACAAAACTAGGAAGGCGCGAAAACATGTGCGCTGTTTTCGACTTTCGTCGCGGCACTATTGTGGTAATATTTGTATGACTCGGGCTTCAGTCAATAAACTATATTGTGGCGTGGCAGGTAAGTTATAGCTCGACTGCAACGTTCCGGTACTTGCTCACCGCTTGCAATTGGATGTTGTTTCACGAGCTCAGTAATAAATTGTGGCCTTTGTGGCTTAACCACAATAAACAACTCAATTGATTTTGTTGTCTGAGACTACTATTATAGAATTATTAGTATCTCAACGTAACTTATTATAAATACCTATACTTAATATCCTATTGTGTTAAATACCTTAAAATTTTCAATAATTTATCGTTATTATATTTGGTTGGTGTAACGGGGAAGAGGCCTATGCCCAGCAGTGGGCGTCATTCATGGACTGTATAGATAGATATTTCTAGCTAAGAATTTGTTCATAAAGCGTTAAATAATCATAATTTTTCACTCATCACTTTAGAAAATAAAATTCAGATCAAACTGTGTAAGGCCGTAGTTAGTAACTTTAAGCATCGGCATTAATTAGCAGTGTTTATTTAGAGTATTATAAGAGCTTTAAGTTTATATAAAACATCAATCCTGAAAGCAATTACTATTATTATCAGAAAAGGGTTATCAAAATGTAATATATTTTAACACGCAATGGGCGCGTTCTCACTTATATTCTTATTTATGATTAGAAGCTCTACATTTGCTTGAGTTGCCACTATTTTGAATAAATTAGGCGTTGAAATTTCAGATTCGGTATCCCAAAGAATGCTTGATAAATTTCATACAAGATGCATTTCTGTAAAAGTATCCAAAAAAGTGCGACTTTAAATCTCAATATCTAGATCCGTTATGGTCCCAGATATGTTCCCTTGGGAGAAAATGTTCGTGATGTTGAAGAGAATACGTGTCGGTAAATTAACACCTGACACGTCAAGTATCAAGACTTAGCCGTCGGGGTGTAAAATAGTAATAATTACACTCGGAGGCGGAGGAGGCCTTACAAGGCTGAATGCAAGGCCGACCGTACTACGCCGAGCCAGAAAAAAACCTCCCGATTATGAAACGATACATTGTCTGTCAATGTAAGTAACTGTCGCATTTGCATATAATTTGCCTACCATTTGCACTTGATGTCAAGTCAATTCAATGCCCCGGTTTCGCATGGGTGCAATTTAGTAACATTGATTTTACAATTGTCAGGACAAAGAAAAAACTTGCCCTGACATTATTACGAACGGAATAAAAAAACTGTCAAATTTTTCGTGCCGTTTTCAAGTACCTAATGCTCCGCCGTGTATGTGGCAAATGATTTTTACTTATATAGATACATAACATACACAGGATAAGCGTCGAGACAGAATGTTTTGTTAAAGAAATTTCACGGATTATTTTTGAAAAATACTTGCTTAATACTTGGTTTCGTTTGTTTGTACATGTTAAAACTATTTTATTAGGGTTCCGTAGTGTCCGTCCGTCTGTCTGTCTGTCTGTCTGTCTGTCTGTCCGCGGCCTAGCTCAGAGACGCTAGAAAGCTGAAATTTGGCATAGATTTACATATTAATCACGCCAAGAAAACAGTAGAATAAAATAATTTAAAAAAAAAATTGTTAGAGTTGAGCGCCCGGGACTCTCAAAATATTCAGGTCAATAGCAGATATAAATGTACTTAAAAGAAAAACTATCGCGGCTAAATAGGCTTTACAAGTTAAAGAGAAGAAGCGACAAACTTATACAAAAAAGACTTCATACAAATTCCATTGAAAATTACTTTGATGAAGTTGTTGGTTCTGTAAAGCTGGTAAGAACCCCTCCTTCTACGGAACCCTACACTGCGCGTGGCCTTACACGTACTTGGCCGGATTCTTACTTTTATGCAAGTAGATCAACATCTAACTAGATTAAAATGTGAACAAGAAAAGATAAAAGAAGAGAACAGATGAAATAATAAGAGATTATTGTATACTGGGAGCAGATTATTGTTTAAAAAAATATTTGAAAACAAAAACACGACACACAACTAAATTGGTTGAATAATTTAGAAGAAATGTACAAACATTACTTGAACCCTGAAAACATTACACTCTTTTTAATTTGTACTGTCGTGTAAATGTGACACACCTTTTATTTTAGAATGGGTAGCGTGTGAATGATATGTGAAAACAAATAGGTTAGCCGTATGCTTCGATACAATCGCTTTAAGTATTAGCTTTTAAATACTACTGACCTACTTTTTATTTTATGCAACACGCCATTTTTTAACCTAGATTTTAACCTGGTGGCCCACTTAAAATAGATAAATATATTCGATTTATAATGCATATTGTCAGCATTTTTACCACTACAAAACGCTATCATTGGGGTGCCGTAATATCATAAATAAAATAACAAAAACACTTTTGACCGGGTTATGGCAATGTGTAATAATAATAAAGAAAAGAAACAACGACTAAGAGAGAAGTCAAAAATTGTTGTAAAAAAGAAATTGCATTTTATTTTCAATATATTTTCAGTCGAGAGTCGAGAGGATAAGACCAAATAGGGGATGTATTAACAGAGGGCAAGATAAAAAGTATCCGAAACTGGCGTGAGAGCATGCAACGACTAATGAATGTTGAGGAAGCGAAAGTGATCTGTCAGGATTGTGGTAAGTGGCAGTCCCTGGTCTCTGCCTACCCCTCTGGGATACAGGCGTGAGTTTATGTATGCATGTATGTATGTATGTCGAGGGTCAGTCGCAAGTCATAATTTTATACAAGTAATATACTTAGTTTATCAGTGCTACGCTTCATAAAACTACACAAAACTGATGCGTCTTATCCGGGTCTTCTTTATCAAAACTAATTAGGCTCAATCTTTTATTCTTCCTCCGCTAACTCGTGCTCCTTTCTAATACAATTTTGTGTTTTTTTTTCATCACTTACATATTAAGCCGTTTCAAGCCAGGGTTAAATAACTTCCTAGAGTCGATTAAACGCCAAAGGGGTTATCAAAAGGAACAATGACGAGGTTTCTCAGAATAGCACACTCACTTTCGTTTGAGGCGTCAAGCTGTCTGTTCAATGCTTCAATGTGAACTCTTCTCTTCGCTCCTTTTTTAGACAACCTAACCTGTAATAGATATTACGTCGTAGCTGCAACTGGTATGAAGCTGAACCTTTGACATTATAATGCAACAAAATTAAGATGACCGAATTTTGAAACGGAGCTTCATTCTTGTGTTTTTATTACCTATAATATCTAATTGAGCTAATAGCTGGATGAGAGTAGCTGAGGACCGTGCTCATCATCATCATCATCATCATCAGCCATTTGACGCCCATTGCCGGACATAGGCCTCCTTTGTGGTTTTCATAAACATGAGGGGTTTTGCCATAATCGCCACGCTTGGCAGGCGGGTTTGCGATCGCACTATGCGGTTGGAATCTCAAGAAGACGCTACTGCCCGTCTCCTGGTAATTGATTTCCTTAGTCGCCTTCTACGACATCCACGGAAGAAAATGTACCGTGTTCAGTGGCGTGCCATAGGAGAGACCTATGTCCAGCAGTGGACAAGCATAGTCAAACATAGTCGATACCTGATAATGATGATGATGATCTAATTTTCTGTGTTCAAAAGACTCTTTCATTTAACTCTATGGACTCAAACAGGCCTATCTCCCATATAGCGCCTAAAGCTCTTACCCCCAATTTCTCGTACACTAATAAGCTGTTAACAGCTGTCAATTGACCAAAGTGCATACAAAAAAAACCACTGACAGCTGTTAACAGTAGATTAACAGCTTATTAGTATACGAGAAACCGGGGCTTAGACCGATAGATTACTTTAGTATTCAATATGAATAGAATTGTTTACCAATGAATTTTTTTATTTTTATTCTATTCCAAATATACGTAATTTGGAATGTTATCTAGGTATTATTGTTATTAAACGGGGTTCGTGTTAGTGTTAGCCTAGTGGGTAGAACATTGGACTCTGAAGCGAGAGGCTCAGGTTCGATTCCCAGTGCGGGCATGTACCTATGACTTTGTTTTCTATGTTATGAACATTTTGAAGTTATAGTAGCGATACCAATCGCTAACGGTGACGAAAAACATCGTGAGGAAACCTGGGTGTCTGAGCTATTTACATAACTCAGCGCTTGAAATCACCAATCCGCGGTGGGCACGCGTGGTGATTAAGCCCATACTCTCTCCCTGGGAGAAGGCCTGTGCCCTACAGTGGGACGTATTATAGGCTGCTTATGAAACGGGGTTCGTAAAGAATAAAACGCAACATTTTATTCTTTACGGACCCCGTTTAATTGGTCAAATGCCTGCGAGTGCGCGTCGGTAAACGACGACTGACATATTTTTCATTAACCCACTTTCCTAATTTGGTCGTATTATATTCCCAGCTAACTTCACACCAGTGGCGATACACGATAGTAGACTTTGTAAGTATTGTCCTATTGTATTGTAAGGGGTTCAAAAAGATCACGTAGAGTATTCAATTCACTTGTCCGAACGAGTAGCCCTAACAAAACTTATTTAAATTGACTCTATTGATGACCCTAATAACATATTTGAATGATCTCAGGATAAACGTATCGTCGATTGTTTAAATTAGAATAACGTTTTTTTTAATTACCTATCTCCCTTCAATTATTAAATTAAAATATGAAAAAGAGACGAAACTCTGTATTTGTTTGTTAGTTAATTCTTCTACTTTCATGAGTATACCGATATGTTGTAAATTATTTGATAATTACGTACACACACCAACCAAGTGTATTCTTCTAGCAATCCACTCCATCCAAGTTGTCTGGAAGGGATCGCTCTGAGCGACAAAACCGCCAACCAACCATTACTTACATATAACAAAGCTCGTGTAATTATTTTTTCTTTTTTTACCAAAAAGAGTTCTCTATCTATAGTCGACAATACTAGTCCTCTAATGGTTAGAATTTAAAATCTGAAAAAAATTTACTCTTCAGTGCCTTTTCTAGGGCCGTCGGTAATTTTATGACTTTTAAACTTTACTACATAAAAAAATCGTGAACATGAGTTCAAATATTGTAATATAGAAACTAAATATGGTTTTATTTGAGCAGTAGTGGTACTGAGGTTTCTATTATTATTCTCACTGAATATTTTAGTGACATCGGTCGTCAAAGTCGTATTTCTTTATTCAATTCGAAAAAGTCTGAAAGTACTTATTTCTATTCATGCCTAGGAATAATAAATCTCACTGCCTTGCAACATTCACCTACCAAGAAAAAAAAGTGTGTCTCTTTGTATTTTGTATTTAATCACATTTACCAATCTCTATCTTGCATTTACATCAAAAGCAAACTACTTTAATTGTTGACAGCATGATAATTGAGGAGTGCGATTCGCGAAGCAGCCTTGAGGCCCAGCCAGGTCTCCTGGTTGACTTGGTGCATGAACTGCGGCTCCAGCTCGAAACTGTTGCCTAGGCCTGGCAACTCTAGCGTATAAGCCAGAGGCACGTGGACTTGAGCCCAGTCCTGGAAAATTATTAAAAAAATGATAAAGCCAAAACGTTTTTCTGATTCTAATTCAGTTTGGGATTCAGTGAACATGTCTAACAGACTGCAGAGTTTCGGCAGCCGATGAGTGTCCTAAATGCATAGTTAAATTGGACTTTGCGTATAGTTAGCGTTCTCTTTATTACTATTTTATTTATTAGCGACACAAAACAGCAAAGTTATAATAAAGATATTAAATAATACACTATATGCGCTGCACGTGTAGCAGTCTTGACAAAATGCACTAAAGAGCGAGATTTTGTTGTCAATCGTATTTCACGCAAGTTTACGAGCCACCATGTAAGATAGATAGATAGATAAAAACATTTATTTAGTGGCACAATACTCAAAACATTCCATAAACATTCTTTATACGTGAAACAAACAAAACTGCAAAAAAATTAAAACATAACGGTCAAAGTACACTATTAAAATTGCTTCGCACATTTGACTGCACTTGTGTGCATATTATTCAGTTACATGACGGGTGAATATGCAACAAAAATGTTGCATCTGAACTCTTGGAAAATCTACTCCCGCGTACCGCAGACACTCGATGCTGAGCTCGTTATGATGGCCCCATTTTGTAATACTTTAACTCGTGTTTTACTATAACGATTCGATGTTCGCTGCATAGTCGATGTCATCATCATCATCAGCCATTTGACGCCCACTGCAGGACGTAGGCCTCCTTCGTGGTTTCATAACCATGAGGGGTTTTGCCATAATCGCCACGCTTGGCAGGCGGGGTGGCGATCGCAGTATGCGGTTGGAATCTCAGGAAGAGGCTGCTGCCCGTCTCCTGTTAATTGATTTCCTGAGTCGCCTTCTACGACATCCACGGAAGGAAACGGAGTGACGCTATTCTTAATCTGGCACCACACGGAACTAGTCGATGTACCCACAGATTAACATAGCAAGGCTAATTTATTGTACTAATCGGATACGCAATGTACATTTGACATAGTAAACTATGAATATCTATTGAATGACACATTTATAAAAACACGAATCCCTTAAAACACTCTATAGACGCATTATAAATAGTCTGTGGTAAAGACTTAAGTCAAAAAAAATCTGAATTTCTCTATTATCCGGCTCTTTGCTAATATCCTAGAATATTTGGGAATATCCGCTTTATCTAAATATTCTACGACAAATGCAAGCATCTAAGTCTCATTTTACCTGTGCGGTGCCGGACGTTGGGTACAAAAGGAGAGCGCTGTTTCCGACCCGGTAGAAGGGAGCTTGAGGCAGTTTGACCGCGTCGATGGCGGCACCCATGGCTGCGCCCGCGGCATGGATCACCGCGGCGTTGTTAGGCACCGAGCCATTACCCCAAGCTAAAATTATAATAGAATGCAGCAGTTCGGGTAAAAATGAATTGCTGTGAAATAAAAATAGGAAATTAATAAAAAATTATCCCTGGCGACCGCGGACCGGACGACACAGCGTGGGAAGGCCCCCCACCAGATGGTCTGACCACCTGCTTACGGTGGCGGGGATTCGCTGGATGATGGGGGCACAAGACCGGGAAGCTTGAAAAACCATGAGGGAGGCCTATGTCCTGCAGTAGGCGTCAAATGGCTGATGATGAATAAAAAAAAATCTTTCATTTAATGTGTTGTATTAAAGGATTATGAATGTCCATAATGGTCGCTTGCTAGGATGTCTGGCCTCTCAAAAGACTGTCAAATTGTAAACTTTAGTTCAGAATAATTTTCGATGTAATTAGAATTTTAATTTTGAGGAGAGAATTTATCTGTTTCTTTTTTGCTTGCATTTCAAGAGAATTTTTCATACTTGAATATTTTTTCTTAGGAATTATATAATAGGGGTTAAAGTATGAAATTGCCGTTTTATTGCAATAGGTTCTTTGAATTGACATAGAATCTTCATGGTTTGAGGTTTTCGAATGAAACTTTTTTCAAATGGTTTCTATGATGTTCTTTTTTTAAAAAATGTGAAACATTTGAATATTGACTTTCAATTGTTTTTGTTATTCAATTTAGACAAGAAAGATGGATACTGCGAAAATTCGAGTGAAAATTCACTTTTGTTTGCTCGATTGTATATCTTTGTATTCTTATTTTCCTTGATTTTTTTTCGCTTCCATGCTCTCTTTACTTTATTCAAACCATTTATCGTAAAAACAATAGCAACGGTGTGCGTGCAGGCAGTGACTAATGAATGTTGATGAAGCAAAAGAGATCTGTTAGGATCGTCGCAAGTGTCAGATCCTGGTCTCGCGTGAGTTCAGGTCCAGTCAAGCGTGAGTTAATGTTATGTTACAAAAGCAACCTACCGAACAACACCCAATTTCCGTGACTGTGTACGTCAACATACATCGCAGTCCTTGCGGCATACTCCAGCACAACGTCCCTGACCGCTCTTGCCTCTGGCTCAGAGAAGGGTTCCACTCCAGGGTAGTTCTGGGCGCAGGGGTTGGAGGAGACGCCCACGGTATTGAAGTCCAAGTCGAAGTTGCGGTTGGCGTCTACGCCGATGCAGGTGGTGTTCACGTTTAGGTTGATGGAGCGGGTGCGGCGCCACAAGCGCTCCTGTTCAGAATGTGCAAGAAATAATGGTAATAACTTCTACACAACATAATAACTTGTAAAAACCTAAAACCTCTGGTTAACCGTGCCAGGTCGCGGGTTCAAGTCCCGGCATGGGTGGAATTTTTAGCCTTTAAATAGGTTTTTAAACTTGTCCTCAGCACGAGTTAGTGCAACAAAAAGAATATAACAATAACTTGTCTTGGTCCCAAACTAGGATACCCCGAGCTATAATAACGTTAACGCTTCTCTGTGTAATTATGTATCTATTAACCAGGCAAGTACATCACAAACATAAAAAAACACCGGGACCTCAGTCCGGGCCAATACCAACAGCCTTAGCCATTTGTAGAAATTCATTACTGCAGTTTTCAGCGCGAACAGTTGGGAATTCCCACGCTACCTACAATAAACATTTTTGAAGGTCTTTTAAAGCCGCCTACGCGAGCATAGGATACATAAAATCAGATTTCAACCTGCGTGCCTAGTATATACCCCGGAGAGATTATATTCAACTTTTTTTCTTAGGCAAGCGCAGACAAAAGCCAAATCTGCACAATGTTAGGTCTATATTCAGAAGTACTTCTTGCAATAATGTAGGAGAGATCTGAATGAATAAAGACCTAACATTTATGTGTAACCGTTTGAATATTCGTAAAAAATATAAGCACTTTCACTTTGCCAAATTGGCAAACTAATGAAATTGTGATTCTTCTTGTTTTATTGAGAATAAATAAAAAAATGTATCCATGCAGGAGTCCTTCTCTTTGTTGGCAACAAGGAAATCAAAGCGTCGAGTGCTACTGGTTTTCTAGAAAAAGTTAGACTGGCTGGATTGACTACGAGTATTCCTAAGACCATGAGGGGTTTTGCCATAATCGCCACGCTTGGCAGGCGGGTTGGCGATCGCAGTATGTCCTATGTCCTGCAGTGGGCGTCAAATGGCTGATGGAGGTGGTGATTCCTAAGACTCTAAAGCTACAATAATTGCGACCATCTCAGATCTCTGACGTATGAATATTCATTGTTAAATAGGTACTATTCCGTGTGGCACCGGATTAAGAATAGCGTCACTCCATTTCCTTTCGTGGATGTCGTAGAAGGCGACTAAGGAAATCAATTACCAGGAGACAGGCAGCAGCGTCTTTCTGAGATTCCAACCGCATACTGCGATCGCCAACCCGCCTGCCAAGAGTGGCGATTATGGCAAAACCCGTCATGGTTATAAAATCACGAAGGAGGCCTATGTCCTGCAGTGGGCGTTAAACGGCTGATGATGATGATAATGAAATAGGTACTTTTTGTAGATCAAATTTAACGAAATTAATTTATGTACTCACAACAGTATGCGAATACTCGTATCCATCAGGGTTCAGCAGCGGCATCACGATCCAATCCAATTCGTTCAACAGCTCCAGATCTTCACTCGTGGGTGCTTCAAGCAGCCTGTGTAGCGCATATAGTAGAGTGGGCGTCGTTGCCCACTCCCTGGCATGCAGCATCGCGTCAAGTATTATGATCGGCTTGGTGGTGTCAGTAAAGTTGGTGGTAGATACGCGCATTAGATTGATCTCCCGACCTTCTGTGCTGAGGCCGGCCAGCTCCAGAGTGGCACGGTCAGGGTGGGTTGTTGCAAGTTGCTGAAGGTACGCGTTGATCTATGGAAATTGATGTTGAATAAGAGACTGCCCGTTTAGAAAAAAACGTTAATTTCAACTTGTTCCATTATCTGTAGAATATCTAGATAATAATGGACTCCAAGTTCGGAAAGCCAAAATTTCAATGATCGAGGCATAGGTAATAAACTAACATCAGTGAAGTAATGTGTTTTCAACGATAGTAGTTGTTCAAAAAATACATACATAACTATTCGGTCTGGAAGAGTAAGCAGAAAACCAAGATTTACCACTTGCCTAGATCCTGACAAACCATCTTCGCCCCATCGATATTAATTGGTCGATGTATACAAGCTCGGTTACTTTCTTTAAAAAAATAATGCAATCTTACTTAAAGCAAGCAATCAACTGCTCTTGGACATATTAGACGTAAAACTGTGTACACAGTGAGGGGAATAATAATAAAAAACTTTATTTCGGACCATATGTCCATACAGGCAGGCGGTACAAAAAATAAACTTAAATTGTTGAAATTAATTTTAACAAAAAGTTTCTTAGCAACTACTTGTACAACAAAGTAAGGTCAGAGTGTATATTAGTACTTATATTACAAGCTACTTTTGTCCAGCTCTTGTATGTGTCGGTCAAAAAGAGCCTGTCAGACAGCTCTCTAATTATTGAGTTTTAAATAACAGAATTTTCACGCTATTATTCGCCTTATAATATTATTCGCACTTACGCTATTATTCGCATTATAATACAATCCTTTTTTGTCAATTCTAATTAAGTAAACTGTTAATTGTACTATGTATTGTAAATATTCTATATCATGTTTTTCCTAATGTACGATAAATAATGTTTCTATCTTATCTTATCAAGCAGTCTCATTTTGACATCTAACACCTTTCCCCGTTTATCGTATACTAAATCAGTTAATTCTACCTTTAACCGCTGTCACTTGGGCAAAGTGCATACAAAATAAAGCAAGTGAGATCTATTAACAGTATATTAACAGACTGTTCGTGTAAGAGAAACTGGGAGACAATCACGTAATTCTGTGGATGCCAAATCTCATATGTCCAAAGTTGATTAGATTGTACAAGGAAATCCCTAATCCTAATAATGTCAACTATTCACTAGACTCTGAACTAAGCTACTACTTCATTTTGAAGAAAATAACCAAAACACAGCATAAATCTTACTTCACTGTACCGCGGGAAGTCTTCAAATGGCACATTCCTGTTCCTCCTACTCTTCCAAGACTTTAACTGCGCTTCTTCTCTTTCTAGTAGCTCAGCCACATCCTCCGTATGCAGCGAGTATGCCAACCCACGCTCTTTCAGCGATTGAAGCAGCGATGACTGCTGGTCTGGTGAGGCCATCAGCAAGCCGGTGCGGCCAACAGCGGGTGCCTGCCATTCATCTAGCTGCAGGGCGTCGATCAGTTCGTTTAAAGTAGCAGCTTCGCTAGAGTCACGTGGTTCGATGCTGTACACTTTGTAGCTGGAATAAGATATCAATTTAACACTAATTTTGGTATCAGCTTAATCACACTCGTATCTGTTTTTTCAATTTAAATGTTTGAGTTTGAGTTTGTCTACTGGGGCAAATACCAGAAATTACAAGAAATTACAAGTGAGTGGAATTGCTACCATAAATTAACAAATGATGAACATGCGGATGCTTGTACCTATTCTGAATTAGAATTGGTAGCGCTTAGTTGGGATGGCATCTTCTCATTAGCGGCTACGTTTTTCTGTTTGTCATTTGCCCATGTGATAAAAATAAAAGGGATACAAAATGTCAAGAAAATGAAAAGAATCCCTCATTTTCTTTAGTGAAACAAAAAGATTATAATATACTTCTAACCACACGATAGAAGTAAAAACTTATATGATTTTCTAAATTAGGACGACGATTGGAACCGAGTACACGCGATTCTGCGTCGTCGACTGATTGGAGCCAAGTATATGCGATTCCGCATCACCGACCCGACCGTGACGGATGGAAAAGTAATTAGATTTACCCGCTATAAATCTGATGGCGGCTTCCAACGCTTGCTGCATTGGCTACAGCCAATAGTGCAAGAATCGTCACACACTCACGCCACATGTTGATTTCGTGATCTACGGTCCGATACCAACTGAGTATTGTGTCGATTAAAGAGCCATCGATTGATAAATTGTTATCAAGGAATTCACGAAATTGTTTTACAACTTGGCAAAATATCGGATAATAAAGAAGCCGGTCTAACTATAGGTACTTACCCTATCGGTGTAAGTATTGATGTGAAATAAATTAAGTTGCCCAAAACTTAATGTATTCACAGAATCACCACACGATTCTGAACAAATTTCTGTTTAAATTGACCTCTATGATAGAACAGTCCAAAGATCGGACATAATTATTTGTTTTAAAAACAATAATTGAAGAATTTGTCAATTAACTCTCAGTTAAAATCAGTTTTGATGACGTTTACGAGACTGACGAGGCAGACGTATACCAAATTAATCACACAATCACCTTTACATGTTTTGAAATATTTAAAAGGCGCCACTTAAAACAGTATTTTTGGAAAATGAACGACCATCGCAAAGTTTCTTTGCCAGGTACACAAATGCAATAAGGTTTATTTTTCACACTGTTTGCACACAGTTTTAAAATAGATTTATCGGACAGTTATTACTTACTTTGCATTGTGTAGGTGTTATAGGAATAAAATAGGGAGTTCATCATCATTTAGTTTAATCGTGTTGTAAAACAATTTCAACCTTATTTAAAGAGTAATTTTAGTGGAATCCACTTTCTTGGTCTATGGAAAATCTAATATAAACATCGACATATTTTGAAATAAAGACAATTTATAATATTTAAAAAAATAACAATTTTGAATGAGATAATGTAACACGCGAAAGATATCCGTACCAATAAAAATTCTTTCATTAATATTATAAGGATATTCTAATGAAAATAGAAGTAAATGCTAAAAAAACACGAATAGCATTAGGTAACAACGGGTATGAAAGATTCTTGTAAAAATAAAGACTCTTAAAGATAATAGCCAATAAAATAAATAATAAAGTTACAAATAGAAATACTAGCAAATGTTAAAAATTACTAAAATAATTAAACCTCAAAAAAACACAATAAAATTCATAAGCAGAATTTGAAAAGCAAACAATAAAACTGAATATAATTATGTGGTTTTATACGAAAATAAATCTAATATATAAAAATCACGTGTCACAGTGTTTGAATCGAACACCTCTGAAACGGGTTCACCGATTTTCATGAATTTTTTTGTGTACATTTGGCTGGTCTGAGAATAAGTCGCAGGCTAATTAATATGGCAAACAACGTTCGCCAAGTCAGCTAGTATTTTATAAATAATTAGCTGTTACCCGCGACTTCGTTCGCGTGGTAATTTTGATGGGTATTTTGCCAGGATAAAAAATAGCCTATGTACTAATTCAGACTATAATCTATCTCAGTGCAAAGTTTCATCCGAATCCGTTCAGTCGTTTTTGCGTGAAAGAGTAACAACCATCCATCCATACATACAAACTTTCGCGTTTATAATATTAGTAAGAATAAAAAAATAAAAAAAGACATAAATAACGTAACGCTACCCTTTAAAAAGACACAAATTATGCAGCTAAAGCATGTCGCGAAGACTTTCAACAACTTTTTTCGTCTACAGGAGATGTCACGTTACCGAGGGTTGTGTGAAGGCACAACCCTTGGTAACGGAAGCTAAAGAAATAAAAAGAAAGATTTAGAGATGTTAAAATGTAATCATCAAAACCCCCTAACCTATAATTCTAAAAACTTAATAATAATAAAAACATCAAAAATATGTACAAAAAGAAACCTTAGGTCCCAAGAGGATAAGTAGATCGTGGAGGCAGGCCGTGAAGTTAGGCCGTGGAGACGGACAGGCAAGTTGTGAAGGCAGGCCGTGGAGACGGACAGGCAAGTTGTGAAGGCAGGCCGTGGAGACGGGCAGGCAAGTCGTGAAGGCAGGCCGTGGAGACGGGCCGGCAAGTCGTGGAGTCAGGCCGTGGAGACGGACAGGAACTCTGCTCAGGTAGGTCTTACAAGTAAGACTCAGGTAAGACTCTCAAGTAGGACTTCGGTAAGACTCTTCAAGTAGGACTTCGGTAAGACTCTTCAAGTAGGACTCCGGTAAGACTCTTCAAGTAGGACTCAGGTAAGATTCTTCAAGTAGGGCTCAGGTAAAATTCTTCAAGTAGGACTCAAGTGAGACTCCTCAAGTAGGACTCAGGTAACTCATCAAGTAGGACTCAAGTGAGTCTGCCTCGGAAAGCCTTCTTGGGCGGCTTTTATACCCCAAAAGTAGTTCCATTCTAATATTAAAATTTGATCTGAATCTGCGTCAGAATTCTTCTGGAAGTTTCTGGATCCTGTTCCAAATCCATAATTTCGAATTCTAGATCTTCTTTCTCTTTCTTGCATTAAATTCATAATTTCGATTTGGAATGCGAATAGTCTTCTACAAGTCTCCATAGGCCAGAAGTTTCCTTATTTGACCTTCTTAGTATGACGGTTATTTTACATAATTTGGAAAAATAAAGAACAATATTCAAATAAAAGAAATATCTGACTAACAGTTGAATCGTTGACAGTAAAGCAAAATACAATAATTACAATGTGAAAAGTGGAAAAATAATTAGAAATACGTATTGGCTTTGAAATAATAGTGAACCAACCTTATGTTTTCGTTCGTGATAACATGAAAGTGTTGTGAAAATTGGATTTCAGTGGTTCAACTTGGACAAAACGTAAGTCTTTTTTGCATTGATAGAAAGAGTAGGGTGCTAGGCAATAGAATCGCGCTAGACGCGTAAGCTAAACCCTACAGAGTATTCTCCAAATTTAAATAAAAAATAAAATTAACCCAGCCAAATGCGCGACCTAGAGGACGCATCCAGACGCCTCTTCTTAAATCCACTTGAAAACACGATGTTTGTACAAGCCGTAGACTAGAATCATCAAAATTCGTTCGAGAAACGTGATCTTGTTTGAAATAAATAAGAGCTGGATTTTACTGCACGAGAGTGAGAAAAAAATGTTTTTACTTACTTAAATTATTTGACAAATAAGTGAAAGATTCCAAGGCCATGACGGTTTTTTTGCATAACAAACGTGTATCTTAAATGGTCCTGATAATACTTTCTGGCAACGCCTACTTATTTTTTGTACAATCATTAAAACAGTTTGGAAGTGCGAGCCAGAGGAATATCTATTGCAAAAGCAGTCTTAAGTGTTTACTTACTAATATTTAAATTACCAGTTCAGAAACCGGCAGTTAGTTTTTTTATTTATCCAACATAATATAAATAAATCTCACTACTGAGGATAGGTTCATCCTGCATCACCCCAACACCTGCACTTTCCTGTATTTGCCTCCCAAGAAAAAAAAATGTGTTCTCTTTTATGTTTGTATTTAATTATCGTACATAACTTATCCATATTTGATTTTCATCTTTCTCATCCATATGAATTTCTCCTCAAACCTTGAACTCACATCAGAGCAAACTAATAATTGTTGGTAGCGTGATAGTTGTAGAGGGCCACGCGCGCCGCTGCCTTGTAGCCCAGCCAGGTCTCTTGGTTGATCTGATGCATAAACTGTGGCTCCAGCAGGAACCCGTTGCCAAGGCCTGGCAACTCTAACGTGTAAGCCAGGGGCACGTAGGCTTGGGCCCAGTCCTGGAAATCAATTAGAACTATCATCATCAGCCATTTGACGCCCACTGCAGGACATAGGCCTCCCTCGTGGTTTTCCTAACCATGAGGGGTTTTGCCATAATCACCACGCTTGGCAGACGGGTTGGCAATATAGGTTATTTTAGTAAAATTGGATTTTAATACACAGTAAAGACTTATATGTTTAAATAGACAGATATAGAATAAAAAAATATATATACATTTCATGTTTATATATTTTTTTATTCTCTATTCCTTTTTTTCTCTTTTTGATTATCTTCTAAGGCTCTTTTTACCTAAGCTGAACCGCAGCTTGGTTGTAAAAACAGGATACATCACCGACTCGGTGAAAAAAACCGGCCAAGTTCTGTACCATTCATATCCATACAACATTTGAATGTTTATTGTTTCAAGCGTCTACCTGTAGCTGTTATTAATATCTAGCAAAACACGGCAAAAGTCACGATTGTTGTAAGAGGGCCCACCTTGAATATTTATTTTATTCTGTTTTACTATTTATTGTTATAGTGGAAACAGAAATACATCATCTGTAAAAATTTCAACTGTCTAGCTATCACAGTTCACGAGATACTGATGACAGACAGACAGACGGGCAGTGGAGTCTTAGTAATAGGGTCCCTTACCCTTGGGTTACGGAACTCTGAAAAATAAGTCGATGTAGTCTAGCGGCGCCTATGGTGGTATCAATGGAATGCAATTGATGTAATTGTGCTCAATAGGTATATGCAATGGAATGCAATTGATGCAATTGTGCTCAAGAGGTATATGCAATTGATGCAATTGTGCTCAAGAGGTATTGCAATGGTGCTCACACGATATTAAGTCTCATTTGGCCTGAACTAAGTCGTACCAAAGCAGGGACCTTTTCCCAACCTTGTATCAGAAAGCTTGAGGCAATTTGCTTGCTTCTATAACAGTGCAGTGGCAAGCGGTAGTCATCTTTATACGAGGTGTAACAAAATTTTTATACTCAATACGAACACATCAAAAAAGTTTACTTTGATATTGAAAAGAAAATATCTGCTGCTAGCTTTTGCCCACGACTTCGTCCGCATGGATGGAATGAGTAATTTCCGAGACGAAAAGTATTTCATGTCCGTCCCCGGGAGTGAAACTATCTCCATATCAAATTTCGTCTCAATCCGTTTAATCGTTATTGCGTGATTGAGTAACAAACATCCACACATCTTCACAAACTTTCACACTTATAATATATCCAGGTATATGGAATTAGCCAATATATTTTTTATATTTTCCCCACAGCAAAAGTAGTTCATATTGACAAGTAGAACTCCTCATTCTCATTTTTGTTTCACTCTGTACAGAGCTTCTAAGGTACATTTTACCTGTGGCGAGCCGGAACTTGGGTGCAAAAGAAGAGCGCTGTTTCCGACCCGGTGTAAGGGAGCTTGAGGCAGTTTGATCCTATTTTTATCAGCACCCATGCAATTCAAAAAGCCTAGGCAAGTAACAATGCTCTCAATAGCAAATGTTACCTGTGCTGAGCCGGAACTGGGGTACAAAAGAAGAGCGCTGTTTCCGACGCGGTAGAAAGGAGCTTGAGGCAGTTTGACCGCGTCGATGGCGGCACCCATGGCTGCGCCCGCGGCATGGATCACCGCGGCGTTGCTAGGCAACGATCCGTTGCCCCAACCTGAAATTGAAATAGAATATGGCAGAAAATAATTTGGCGAAGACATAATATTAATTTTTGTTTGTAGCAAATATAGCTACCAAAAGGAGTCGCGAGTTCGATTCCCGATGTAAGCCATGATACTTCATCATCATCAGCCATTTGACGCCCACTGCAGGATACAGGCCTCCCGCATGGTTTTCCTAACTATAAGGGATTTACTTGACTTGTACAAATGGCCTTAGTCTGGGTGTATTTCTATGTTTGTGGATTTTATTTTATTCTATACTATGTATTTTATTCTAAGTATGTTTGTACCACAGTACAGGATACATAAGTTTGGTACTAAATCAATTTATTATCTGAGCTACCCCCTTTGTAGGGGCGTATTCAAGTAATGTAGACGTCCACAATGGCCACTCGTTAGGATCTCGGGGCCTTCAGAAAGCTGTCAAAATGTAATCGTTAGAACAGAGTCTTAATTAAAACCATACATACATACACTCACGCTTTTAGGGACAGGCAGAGACCACAGTTTGACACTTGCCACGATTCTGACAAACTTCTTGGTGAAACTTTTTATCGTAAAAACAAAGCCAACCTACCGAACAGCACCCAATTCCCATGACTATGCACGTCGACGTACAACGCAGTTCTTGTGGCGTATTCAAGCACCACGTCCCTGACTGTTTGAGTTTCTGGCTCAGAGAAGGCTTCAACTCCGGGATAGACCTGGGAGCATGGATCAGAGGAGACGCCCACGGTGTTGAAGTTCAGGTCGAAGTTGCGGTTGGCATCTACACCAAAGCAGGTGGTGCTCACGTTCAGGTTGATGGAGCGGGTACGGCGCCACAAGCGCTCCTGCAGAAATTGTACAAGAAATCAGATTTCACTTCTCTCTAGATAAAGAAATAAAAAGGCATAGTTTTCTCATTTTCAATTGTAAAGTATCCATTCAGGATCTTGTTGGCCAAGAGCAAGAGAGCGCTGCTTGATTTTTAGAAAAGCTAAGACTGTTATTGTTGACAGTTATTGTGAAATACTCTTTGTATAATATCGTCTAATTTAATTTAAATAATTTACGAACTCACATCAGTGTGCGAATATTCGTATCCATCAGGGTTCAGCAGCGGCATCACGATCCAATCCAATTCGTTTAACAATTCCAGATCATCACTTGTTGGTGCTTCAAGCAGCCTATGCAGTGCGTATAGCAACGTTGGCGTTGTTGCCCACTCCCTGGCATGCAGCATCGCGCCAAGTATTATGATCGGCTTGGTGTTGTCAGTGAAGTTGGTAGTGGATACGCGAATTAGGTTGATCTCCCGACCTTCTGTGCTGAGGCCGGCCAGCTCCAGAGTGGCGCGGTCAGGGTGGGTGATTGCAAGTTGTTGAAGGTACGCGTTGATCTATAGAAGGCAATGTTGATTAGGAGAAAATCCGAACAGCATAGTATTAATTTCTACTTTTCCTGTTTTCGGTAGAAAGTTAAGGTAATAATGGAGGCCAAGCTAGAAACACCTGAATGTTGAGGAACAGCGTAGGTTGTGAAGCAACATCAATTTAGGTATGTTTTTAGGCCTATGTTAGTTAATGAATAAAATGTTGCACAACTACATTTGACTGTTCTTGGACATAAAAGACGTGGAACAGTTTACGCAGTGAGGGAAATAGGTAATAAAATTACATATATTTATTAAAGTATATCCATTTAAACTCAAATAAAATTATAGCATTGATTTAACAGTTTATATTGTCTCACGTAAATCTGTGGATCCCTATCTCACGAGTCAAAAGTGCACTAGATCAGGCAAGCATATTAGGTCTCAGTAATTCCAACTATTTATCCAGTAGGCCTTGAGCTAATCTACTACAATTTTTTTTTCAAGAAGATCACCAAATCACAGCCGATCAATCTTACTTCACTGTACCGCGGGAAGTCCTCAAACGGCACATTTCTGTTCCGCCCAGTCTTCCAAGTCTTCAACTGTGCCTCTTCTCTCTCTAGTAGCTTAGCCACATCCTCCGTATGCAGCGAGTATACCACGCCAAGCTCTTTTAGCGCTTGAAGAAGATGCGCCTGCTGGTCTGGTGAAGCCATCAGCAAGCCAGTGCGGCCAACAGCGGGCGCCTGCCATTCATCTAGCTGCAGGGCATCGGTCAACTCGTGTATAGCGGCTGCTTCGCTAGCGTCACGAGGATCGATGCTGTACACTTTATAGCTGGAATAAGATAACAGTCAACGGATTGCCATAAGATGGCCCATTTTAAAAGATAAATAGTTTTTAAGACAAATAGTTTTTTTTTCATCACTGTCGTGTATATAGCAAACCCTGAGTAGGGAGGCACTTTACAATACCACAATATTTTTTTTAAGTGTCCATGCTTGTATGGCACTACTGGATAAAGGCCTCCCTTTTAGACTTCCATTCCTCCTTGTTCTTGGCCAACTCTTGCCACCGTAATCATCAGTTTGTTATTATTTTAATACGTTGTTGCACAAATTATAAAAGTAAATGGATAAAGGCGTAAGGAAAGCCTTACAAATTGTCTTGAAAAATAACGTACATTGATAAATTATGGGAAATCTGGAAAACGTTAAATGGAAATCCGTTTGGATTTCCATTTATTTTATTTTTCAAGGCAATTTTGGAGGTCACGTAGGTACGTGTGTCGTCTATTACGTATGCTACTAGAATTAAACATTTTAAAAGGCATGTGTACTGCAGCGGGATGTAGGTTGCGTTTCTTATGCTTAACTTCCTCAGTACTGACCTTGAGAATAACAATGGTTTTCTATTGTTATTTTCCTCCTTTTGTGTCTATCTATCTATCTTTACAGCCCTTAAAAATTGGGGATAGGCCTTTTGACCGTTTCGCCAACCTTCCCGTCCCCAGTAAATCTTGTCCATTGCGATCCGGCCACCTTATTCTTCTTAATGACCTCTAGTTATACGCTATCCACTTGATAGCCATCCCTTAATTTCCTTAAATATTTTTTTTTCTTACTTTCTTCGAAGACTTTCCTTTTCTTTAAGTGCTGTGTCTCGCAATTGATGAATGCGCGAAGATGGATTTGATTGTATTAAATAAATTGGATACTGCGATCGCCAACCCGCCTGCCGAGCGTGGCGATTATGGCAAAACCCCTCATGGTTATGAAAACCACGAAGGAGGCCTATGTCCTGCAGTGGGCGTCAAATGGCTGATGATGATAATGAAATAAAGAGGAAGCTTAGTATACAATAACTTAGAGCATAAAAGAAAATAAGATCCAAGCTTTTAAAGCTGTGAAGAAATAATTAGGTAGATAGATAGATTACACTTTATTGCACAACCTGGAGAAAGAATTACAAATAGTTTCTTATATCTAAGTAGTGGTATACAATTAGCTTTACCCGCTATAAATCTGATGGCGGCTTCTAACGGTAGCTGCATTTGCTACAGCCAGTAGTACAAGAACCGTCACACACTCACGCCACATGTTGATGTCGTGATCCACAGTCCGATTCCAACTGACCTGTGTTGATTAATGAAGCATTGATTGATGAAATGTTATCAAGGAATTCACTAATATATTGCACAGCGTGTACTAACTATACGAAATACAGAAGCATTATTTTAATTTACTCACTGAATTGGTGTAACTTTTGATCTTTCCAAATCTATACTTTTTATACTGATATTATAAAGAGGAAAAATTTGTAACTTTATATGTTTGTAAATTTGTATGTAGGATGTAATCTCCGAAATTCCTTATCCGTTTTCAAAAAATATCTTACTAGTATTTAGAATGGACCTTCAAGGTGGACATAGCCTATCCGTTAACCACGCGAATGGAGTCGCGGGCACTGCTAATGTGAAATAAATTCAGTTGCAAAAAACTTATTTTTTTGGGCAACTTAGACTGACTTGTACCACTTCTTAAATATCACTTAAGTCGCCATTTAAATTTGTATGAAGAATTTCAGTTAAATGCTGTTTCAGCCACATTTAAGAAAGTGGTGTAAGTCGGCCTTAATTTAATAAACACGTAATTATGAACAAATTAGCAATTTCTTTATTTAGATCTCTATGATAGAACGATGTAAAGATCGGACATGATTATTTGTTATGGTTTCTTGACTAGAAAAAAAAATTATTATAAATAAAACAGAGCACGTAAAAAAATATTCATGTCATTATGCAGAGATACCTTTTCTAAAAAGAACGGCTTTTAACCTCATTATCTCTTGATAATAATCCATTTATTTCAGTTTTATAGGACTAAGGGCCGGTTTCTGAATTGAGAATTTCACTAAGTAAATACTTAAGTAACGTTCTGTCACGCTCTTTTCTGAGAAATTCGAAGAGACAGCACTATAGTTAACTATTTACTTAGCGAAATTCTCAATTCACAAACTAGCCCTAAGCCGGTTAAAGGAACCATTCTCGGGTAGAGTATGGTTCCTTTGACAGAAATATTCGTAGGTAATAGGTAATGTATACGTGACTTTTGGGATGTAGGTACCTACGCCAGCCTGTTAACACCTTGTATGTAATATAATCCTAATATCGCTTTTAATCTTTTTTTGCGTGGAATCAACACTCCTTATTTAAACTTCATACATCACCACTTGATTTTACAATCAAACTGAAACTCTTATAATAAATATCGTAATAATACTTATCGTGTTCTTATCAGTCTGGCGATATAAGACAGTCAATTTTCTTTTCAAAATGATATCTTCGGTAGTAAAATTGAAGAACATAATAATAGTCTCTACTCAACGTAATCAGTTGTCCTGGTTTCAAAACCCTGTGCTGTAGAAACTAGGCAAGGTCCCAGACTCTGACTATTTGTTCAAATGCATGACGGCTCCCAGTGAGAATCGAACCCAAAATATCTGTAAAGGTACGGTCAGACATGAGCTCTCTCTTCATAATACTCTTACCAGATTGAATTACTATTGAGTAAATAATTTTAACCAGGTCGTCAGACCACTGGTTGGTGGCCTTCTCACACTGCGTCGTCCGGTCGGCGGTCGCCAGCTCAGAACTTTTTCGCCCCAACGGCCATCAGTTCTTCGAGCTATGTGAGTCGCTGGATACGGGCAGCACAAGACCGGGAAGCTTGGGAAACCACGAGGGAGGCCTATGTCCTGCAGTGGGCGTCAAATAGCTGATGATGAAATACTTTGTAATTTCTGACCTTACTTAAGACGTGTCGCGAAAATGGCGATTTAGGTCAACTGGGGAATGTTTCCGGGCTAAAAGCCATTTTCTCACATCGCTACACATTTTATCGAAATTGTGTTTTATATTAAGGTTTTTTTTATTTTTTTGAATAAATCTCTGCCCAACCCTCTGACCCCCTGTGATAAAAACATAGGAACTGACGTCTATATCAAGGGGTAGCAGGGTTTGCCACTCTTTCGCTTCATCAACATTCATTAGTAGTGAATAATGGCCTTAAAAAACCTAAATAATCGAGTTAGCTCTGAGATTGACTGTGTCCTTATTAGGCCACGGTAAGTTTCACCAGGAGCGACCGACATTCCTGGCTCGCGTGACACGACAAATTACCAACACACCATCATAACGAATGACCATACGGCATAATTTACAAAATGACATTCCGACCGCCGATACATGTCATTTGTCAACAAATTACTTGGACTAATTTATTCGAGAACCAACCTTATCGTTCACTTCTTTTGCACTTCATCATCCGTATTACGACGTATTAGAAACTACTATTCTTCTGTGTATCAGCAACAGTTCTTGTGAAGAATTGTAGACATACGTTTACGTGTAAGCCAATCAAATATAACCCTAATTGCGCTCGCTATTAGGATCTCGCTGTCAGAATGGTTTAGTTGGCTGCCGCTAGGGGTAGGTGCTCTCAAGAGAGTGGTGTCTAATGATCGGAATTCTTTCTTGTAATTGTAGACTTAGCATTTTAACGAGGGAGGTTAAGTTCTCGACTCTCTGTGAGTGTAATACCTACATTGGAACAAGACTCAGCTAACACTAACTAGATTGATAATCTTAAAGTATTGTTCTATATTTTCATACTTCATCCATTTGCAGTCGGAGGCAAAGCTATGCGGGCATAGAATATGACACCCAAAAACTATATTTTTATTTTATTTCATGTATTTATTCTCGGGCCTAATATATTAAAGTTAATAAACAGTTAAATTTTTTAAAACCTATTTAGAGGCTAAAAATTCCACCCATACCGGAACTTGAACCCGCAATCTCTGGCTAACCGTGCCAGCGCTCTCCTTACTGAGCTAATGGGCAAATGCAACCATCGGCGAAATTCCGAGCCTCTTTACAAACTTCTCTGTATTACGTACGTTTTTTAAATTGTCCTCGGCACGGGTTAGTGCAACAAAAAAAATGTAGTTAATTTTTTTTTTAAATATTACCCGACTGCGACGGAGCCCAAAGAGAGTTTTAGCTCGAGTGTGTTTAGCTCTTATGTATGTATGTACGTGAGTATGTCCGATTCTATGTTCCCTCATAACTCCTTAACCAATGGTCGGATTTTGACAAATAAGATCTCAATCGATTCGTCGTCTATAGACTAAGACGTCTATAGAGGTAAATTTCAAACATTTAGTTTGAATAATTATTTTGGTGATAGAATGCTAAAAGGAAAATTACCAATACTATTCAATGAAATGCTGGAGAGCAATCAAACACAACATAATTATGCACCCTTTCGACTGGCATACAAAAGGTACTTGAAGCAGTCTAATTTAGATTGTATCAAGCAACTACTTTTGTAAGTAATGCTTTGAACTGTTAAACATTCAAGAATTTAGTTAACCTCAGTTAATATCTTAACAGAAAGTGCTAGTGCGCAATTCTTATGTAAAAGTGCTATGTCAATCTGTAGTAAAACTATTGCTAACGAGTCTGCTCCCACAGCCAAACCAAGCATTTGGTTTTGTGGGGCCTTATTATAGCAAGTGTAACATGTTCATTTTTATATTAATAAATACAATACAAATACAAAGTGGTAAATATCTGATTCTGCTTATCCCTGTAGGTCTTACTTACTTCTTACTTTCTATGGGGCGCCACAACCCTTTGTGGGTCTTGACCTCCTACACAACTTCTTCCACGTTCCTCTACCTCTTCCAGTTCGATTGTTTGCCCAATACAGTCGATCCAAAGTTTTCTGGGTCTACCTACCTCATGGTCTCTTTTGTTGCGGCGTCCACCCGGTCATAGTCTTGGTCGCGCTGTTGTCCGGCAACCACTCCAGGTGACCCGCCCATCTAAGCCGCTGCGACTTGCAAAACCTGACAATTTGTTTCCCGCTTGTAGATCGCAGACATGAAAATCCATAACCTCCTCAGTCCTGACCTTGAATATAACAATTGAATACCATTGTTTTTTTCAAGGTCAGGACTGAGGAGGATAATACGAGTATTTGTAAGGAAAAAAACGCAATCAAAATTTTAAGGTCTCCTTATGGATAAAGAATTTGAAATTTCAATCCGCAATTAATAACGTCGGGGTCTCAAACAAGATTAGTGCAGATACTGTTATAGCGCTACTTTTTTTTTAAATACTACGCACCGTGGTACAATAACGCTGAAAGTTACGCGTCCATCGCGTGCTACTGAAATAAAAAAATTATATAATTTTAGTAACACAAACGTATATTTCTCAGCGAAATGTTATGTATAAAGTAAGTAGTTTGTTTTGGTCAGCAATATGCCTAGCTTTCGGGTCGTGTGTCAGTATTATTAAACAGTGTATATGTATCCTATCTATACTTTATTTTGCGCCTGATTCAATAAATTATTCTTATTATTGTTCTATTCCTCTATTCTATGCAATAGCAACATTTACATATTTCGCCCGCTTTCGATAAATGGCAGGAAAATATTTGCATGTCAGTCAACCACGACCGCCCAGTTACACTTACACCGCACCTAAAGTAGGTACTTGCATACCTAAAGGAAAATTAATGTAATTTCGACGGGAGCGAAGCTGCGCGGGCGCTTGTTAGGGGTAATTTTGCATGTCATTAGTACAAATCCACGCGCATTGGTCGGCGCGGGCGCCGATCCAAGATGGCGGCGGGCATACACAAGTGCCTACGATCGAAATTGTAGAATTTAAAAAATATTTATATAGTTTGAAGGACAAAACCGAATACAATGCTTATTAAAATTACGCAAAGCCTGACTGCTTAAACTACTCAATAACAATCCGGTTTTAGAAAAAAAATCAAAATAAAAGCCGGCTAGAAAACACTACAGCACTAATTTAAAAGAAGAGGTGCCATTAAATTAGAAGTACGTATAAATGTAGGTATTGTAGAAGTATAATTTGGAGTCGGTGCCCAAAATATATGTGCTGGTGATGAAACTGGGCTCAGACTACAGTTTTTTTATTTTTCAGTTTTTAGTGGAGAGCGGGAGAAAAAAATCAAGTGCCTTATGACCATAATTGACCCTACTTAATTATTCGCTTTAAAATTTGAATTTCCCAATTGCCGAAAGTCTTCACCAGAACATCACCAAACTACCCTGGGACTATTTTTACGCTATATTATGAAACATACGCATATTACTAACCGATGGGCCCCGTTAGGCCTTATTTACTGCTGTCTATTGAAAAGTTCCGTTCTCCAAGTCTGAATGTCTTCATCGGATCAAAAAATGGGACAATCAATGGGACGTTATATCTATTCGAACGAAAAAATAATTGTCGAAATCGGTTAACATTTGAGAAAGTTATGTTATGAAGGAACATAGCCAAAATACGTAGGGCGTTCAAAGTATTCTCGGTATCTGAACTTTTTTGTTAGAAATGAGGGTAGTTTTTGTCTATGGTTCTCTTATGACATTATCCAAGGTGACAACTTAAAATTTTCGGCGGTTTAAATCATAATACGTTTTTTCACAATCTTGATTCGAGTGCAACAAAATGGCGGACGCGAAAATGTTGACCTTACTGCTCCATGACAACGCGCCCGTTCATTCAGCGCGTGTGTCAAGGCTGCTATTCAGGAGTGTGGTTTCCAAGAAATTAATCATCCACCGTACAGCCCAGACCTATAGGCACCTAGCGACTATTTTTTGTTCCCTAACCTGAAAAAAGAGCTTCGTGGAAAGCGATTTTCGGACGATGAAGAGCTTAAAGCGGCCATAAATGATCATTTTTCACAGAAGGACAAAAATAATTTGGGGGGTATGATAAAGATGATTTCGCGATCTAGTAAGTGTATTGAAATTGCAGGGGACTACATAGAAAAATAAAATTATTTTTGGTTTTTTTATCTTTTCTTTCATATCTATACCGAGAAAATTTGGAAGGCCCCTCGTATATTATATATTTTTTGAAACCCCGGTTCGAGTCTATACGTCTCCAGTTCGACAATTTTTTCCCTTTTTTTCCCCTTTTTTTCATCGTATCTAAATATAATTTCCAAAAAACATGATTGACCAAAAAAAAATAACACCGAGCAAAGCTCGGTCATCCAGGTACTTTTGTAAAAATGGCCTCAGTGTGGGTATTTTTCTATGTTTGTGATATTCTTGCCTGATTATCCATCATAGTTTTGGACCAGGACATGTGATTGTGTTGTGTGGAAGTTATCCAATTCTAATTCTACTTTCCCCGTAAGATTTTACAGAAATCATTAGGATTCAAGATTTCAAGACGTTGACCGATTCTAATATACTATGTACCGTACAAGCTACAAAAGTTTAGGTATCGCCCCGGTAAAACATTGGCTTCAAATTATTTGAGATAGCCTGGATTCGATTCCGGTACAATACATGTTTTCAATTTATCAGATAATTTTCGATCGTTTTGCCTCTAGTTGCTGCTCAAAATACTTTCACATATCTCTTGCTCTGTAAGTAGTCCCTGAATGCCGGGGTGTATGGATATAATTACAGCATAGGTTTCAAAACATACCATGTAATGTCAACATTACAGCATAGGTTTTGGAATTTGAAAAAAGAACTGTCATACTCATACTGCAAGAAGAATATTTTTTAAAAGTTAATATTTTTTTTCTCGGTATCGATTATTTACTCGAATCGGAATCGAGACAATTTATATAAGAATTTATAAAGATTTTATTTTAAATATCGAACTATTTGTTTTGCAGTCACATCGTATGTTAATTGAAATCGATTTAAAAATCAAACTGGCCAGCACGATTTGACGCGCTTGCGTGCCATAAAATCGTGAAGAGTAAAAAAGTCAGTCGACTAGTTAGGCGCGAAAGTAAATTTTTTTCGTGTTTTGGAGTTCTTTCTCAAAAGTCCGCTTTCTTGTTTTTTTACTTACCTCACAATCGATATGTAAAGCAGAGTGTTTACCTCGGGTGTAAGCATCAATTGCATACTCGGGCTAATTAGCGCCCTCGCTGCGCTCGGGCGCCAAAAACCTCGTGTGCAATTAATGTCATACAGCCCTTGGTTAACAATCTACTATTATTGCTGTGCTGACAGAAATTATTTTATTGTTGACCAAAACCGTACTTTCTACTGTCGTTTGAGTGACGTCCAATTGAAAGGACTTTCACCAACGAAGTAAGTTTCACCAACTATAAACTACTTATAGATAGAAAGAAGCATTACAACTCTACATTTAGGTAAGTATTTTATAGGTGGAATAATTGAATGGAAGCAGTTTTTTTTGTAGCGTCGTTGTGTTTAACTTATTAAATGTTATACACTCGTTCACGTTTTAATTTATTAGTTTTGTTTGTCTGCGAATCGGTAGTAGCAATACCGTATGCTAACTGTAAAGGAAAACATCGTGAGGAAACTGTCAGGATGGTATAGGTGCTGAGCAAGCCTACATAGTCTAAGAACAATTTCCCAGGCACACAGACAAAGGCCAAAGTTTATCCCGATTAAATTTCTTTAATCACATAGACGTGCAAAAAGTGTTAGCGTCGAGTCGCGAGTCATTAAAAGTAACTAATTAGTATCTTTGCCAATATACGTGGAGCTATGTTTAATGTTATAAAATACTAACATCTCTTAAACTTTGATGATGATAAAACCAGTGACCACTGGACTAGGTCGAGTACGTACATACCTGCCTATTCAGACTCTACATTCTTACTACTACTGCCATCTAGCGTTGAGTAGAAATTTAAATAATTTTTGTTTTAATCACTGCCATCTATGTATTTTTTTATGAACTACGTAGATACGTTATTGTTGAAACGTACACTTTGAAACGTAGAAGTTGAATCGATTAGTCGTAGATGGCGCTTTTATGAATGGTTCAAGAAGGTACTACTCCGTACTATTCCATTTCAGCAAGTTTGATGTTTTTTGTTAAGGTTTTCCTAGAAGCTAATGAGTTAAGCATCTAAACTGTATTACCTGATTTTTTAATTCCTTCGCTGCTCTGCACGGCTACCAAACACGCAGTTTGGCGAAATTGTGTACTACATTAATGTTTTTTTTTTTTTTAAAGAAATAAAAAAAAAACACTACACCACGCGAAAGACTCTTTTGCCACCCACGAAGGTCACCAAACGGAGAATTCCGTCCAAGTGGCTACGTCTCCGGGGCCTGGAGAAATCGTATTAGTTATAAAAGTGTTCACACGACAGATCTCATTGTCAAACATGTATAAATATCTGTAAAAGTTTTAGCAATTAAAAGCCGAGTTATATCGTCTCAATATTGGTATATTATTACAGAAATAAAGCTGTTTAGGAATTAAGGGGGGGTTTGTGCTGCTAAAATATTTAAAGGGGGAACGAATTAAAGGGGGGAAACAAAAACAGTAAGTCGGTGGTAGATATAGGCGATAGGTACTTGCGTGAAGGTCGGTTTGACACGGGGTCGACAGTAAAGAGCTCCTGGGCCGTTTAAGTGGCCGGGATTTAGATCTCACGAAGCACACACAGTTCACAACACACAAGAAAAGTAGCATTCACGGGAAGACACAATTGTCAGGATGAAATCGGCACTTTCTTCTCGCTCGCTTAGGTTAGGTTAACCGCTCTCAACCGTGCTCGCGAAGCAAAAGTGACACGCACGCTATGGCGGCGCCCTCTACCGGTCGGTCAGTCCAATGGTCAAAAAGGGAAGGAGTTAAGAGCGCGGCATAACATAGATATACATATTATAATAAACTATTGGGTATAACGATTAAACACAGCCCCCGCCCTAAACATCTAAAATGTTTAGGAGAAGAGGTGTAGAGAAAGGTAGTAAATGGAGAAATAATAGGCTAATCAACAGGAAGGCGAACTAGTTTAGTGAGGGATCTCTTGAGGGTGGTAGAAGGCGTTTTCACGTCGACAACGCGCACTACACCGTCTGGACCTGGGTAGAGTTGGACGATACGACCGCGGCGCCATTCTAAAGGAGGCGTGTTGTCATCCTTCAAAAGAACCAACTCATCAATCGAGGGAGGCTTATTAGGGGAAGTCCATTTGTTCCTAGCCTGGAGTGTGGACAGATATTCTGATCGCCATCGGTTCCAGAAGTGTTGGGTTATCTGTTGCACTAATTGGAACCGCGTTAACCGATGTATCTGTACGTCCGTGTATGAGTGCTCAGGTAACGCAGTTAGGGGCTGGCCTATTAAGAAGTGGCCCGGGCTGAGCACTTCTAGGTTATTAGGGTCTCTATATGACACCGGGCACAAGGGTCGCGAGTTGAGTACGGCTTCGATCTTAGTGAAGACCGTAGTCAACTCTTCGAAAGTAAGTGGTGTTTCTCCGACTATGCGCTTAAGGTGGGTCTTGGCAGACTTGACGGCGGCTTCGAATAAGCCACCCCAATGAGGACAGATAGGTGGGTCAAAGGTCCAGGTGATACCCTGTTTGGATAATTCGGAGCCGATCGATGTCGCATTTTGAGAGAGGAAGGAATATAATTCTCTCAGGTAATTATTCGCACCTACATAATTTCTCCCGTTATCAGAACGGATCAGACTGGGTACACCACGTCTAGACACGAACCTAGTAAGGGCTGCAATGAAGGCGTCAGTGGTAAGGTCAGATACTACTTCAAGATGGACAGCTTTCGTGGACAGGCAGACAAATACACAAAGGTAGCTCTTAACAATCTTTCTATTTCTATACGTCTGTATTTTTGTATAGAAAGGTCCGGCAAAATCAGTGCCCACGCCGTCAAATGCTCTAACTGAAGTAACACGGTCACGGGGTAGGTCGCCCATAGGGGGTTGAGAGGTGGTTGCCTTAAGTCGGTAGCATCTCAGGCATTTAAAAATGACATGCTGGATGACTCTACGCGCGGACAAAATCCAGTAATTTCGACCTAGAATAGCCTGGAGAGCATTTGCACCTGCATGGCAGTTAGCCACGTGGTAATAGGAGATAAGGAGCTTCACAAAATGGCCATCCTTAGGGAGAAGTAAGGGGTGCTTAGTGCAATAAGGTAGGTCGGAATGGGACAAGCGACCTCCAACTCTAATGAGACCTTGAGTGTCAATGAATGGACTGAGACGCCTCAGTGGGGATTTTACTAATTCACCTGTCTGCAGAGAGGTTAGATCATTTCGGAATGACAGCTGTTGCGTAAAACGCACTAACTGGAGGGTAGCATCATTACGCTCTTTACTGGTAAGGAAAGGGGCACATATCCGGTCATTAGGATTTCGGGTGTTGTTTATAAATCTACGAATGTAACCCATGACAGCGACCAATTTGTTAAAGGAGCTATACTTCTCCATTAGAAATGTTGGGTCAGGACTAAGTGGAGGTAGAGACACTACCAGGCAACGTAAACCAGGCAAGTGAGATGGCTCATCAACGCGACATAATTCATGAGGTGGCCAGGAACTCGGTGGCTCATTCAACCAAGCGGGGGACCACCACAGGTCATGTTTAGCTAAAGCAGATGCAGAAAGGCCACGAGAAGCACAGTCGCTTGGGTTCAAGACACCTGGGACATGTCGCCACTCAGAAAGGGTTCCTGAATTCACAATTTGGGACACACGATTTGCTTCAAAGGTCTGAAGCTGGTGTGTGGGAGTACGGATCCAGGCAAGAACTATTTTGCTGTCCGTCCAACTATATATTTTATTAAACACTATGGTCTTCTGCAAACAGAAGGCCACGTGTTGGATTAATTTTGACAAGAGCCAAGCTCCTAATAATTCCAACTTGGGAATTGTATAATGGGTCCGAACAGGGGCGACTTTGCTTTTGGACATGAGTAGGTGGACGGAGCAATTGCCAAGAGTATCTTCAGTCCTTAGGTAGACAACCGCGGCGTAACCAGCTTCAGAAGCATCACAAAAACCATGAAGGGTGAAGGAATTAAATCCAGAGGGAAATATTAAGCGAGATATTTGAAATTTGGACACATTGATGAGGTCGTTGGTAAAGGCAAACCACTCCGATGCAAGATCTGAGTTAAGGGGTTCATCCCAGGAAAGGCCAGATAGCCATAGGCGCTGGATAAATACTTTAGCCTTGAAAATCAACGGAGCTATCCAACCACAAGGGTCATACATTCGGGCAATGAGTGAAAGGACCTTCCTTTTCGTAACACTCTCTTCAGGGTTGTATGAGGTACGATAGGTAAACGAATCTGTAGTGGGGCTATATTGTACACCAAGAACGGCAATAGTCTGAGGGTTTTCAGGGTCGTGAAATGAGTGAGGTAGCTGAAGGTGATCAGCGGGAAGATCATCAAGAAGTTCAGGTACATTACTAATCCATTTTCTCAGTTCAAAGCCACCGGATGCCATGATACCCTCCAGCTCAGTTTTAAGGAGGCGAGCTTCTTCAAGTGAGGAGGCGCCAGTTAAACAATCGTCGACGTAAATGTCGGTTTCAAGGACAGCCGCAGCTCTGGGGAAGGTATCTCGCTCTCGTTTGGCGAGTTCTAACAAAACACGGATCGCGATAAAGGGGCTAGAACGAAGACCGTACGTAGTGGTGTTTAATTCGTAAGTTAGAAGGGGATCGGAAGGGGATTCGCGCCATAGAATAAGTTGGAAGCGGCGATCTTCTGGGTGTACCCAGGACATTCGGAACATCATCTTGATGTCGGTAACAAACACAACAGCGTGGCGTCGGAAGTTAAGTAGGATAAGGGAAATGTCTCTTTGTAATTTTGGACCTGTGTGTAAACACTGATTTAGTGAAACGCCACTGGTGGAAGGATTACTACCATCGAAAACCACTCTTATTTTTGATGTGTCTCCAGTGGTTTTAAAAACACCATGGTGGGGGATAAAATAATGCTCACTGTGCAATGGGTTACTGAGAGTCAACGACATATGGCCTAGGGTAAGGTACTCGCGCATAAAGGCCACGTATTTTTCTTTATAGGTAGAGTTCGTTTGTAACCGTTTTTCTAAATTAAGAAAGCGCCTCACGGCTGCGCTACGGGAATCACCAAGTGATGGACGATCGGGCAAAAAAGGTAGTCGGACTTGAAAATGTCCATCGGGAAGTCGAACAGTCGTGTGGACAAAGAAGTCCTCACACTTCTCGTCCAAAGGGTTGGTAGGAGGAGGTAGAGACTCGGGCGCTTCTTCGACTCTCCAAAATTTCTCTACTACTCGGGAAAGTGACACGCCTGTCATAGGAGACTCTAAAATATGGAAGGTTCCTTTTATAGGGCCAGATAAAACATAACCAAAAATAGTGGACAGGGCTACTAGGCCGTCGGGAAGATAAAGGGATTGTTCTAGCTTTATTAAAGAACCAAACACATCGGCTCCTAATAATACATCAATACAGCCAGGTTTATAAAAGTACGGGTCAGCCAAAGGAAGGTGAGCGGAAGAAGACACTATAGGTTCGGAAAGTTCAATCTCTGGGTGCAAACCGGCAATAACGTCAACGACCATCGCCGAGGTAGTGATTAAGGGATAAGTACCACGCACAGGTTTAAATGATAGGGAAATGGTACCGCGAGTTTCAACAGCTTGGACGTTACCTATGCCTCGCACAGGAACGCAGGAAGGTGAAACAGCAACGTTCATTATATCTACTGCCATACTCGTTGTGAGGAGACTGCCTTGTGCTCCTGTGTCACATAATGCACGGGCTTCTACAAAATAACCAGAGGCGGTTTGAACCTGGACAATCGCGGTAGGAAGCAACACGAGGGAATTTTGCGGGATGGTCACGGTCGGTAAGGAAGTCGGTAAGGCAGGGACTAGCTATTGGTCTCTCGTATTCTCACGAGAACGGGGAGGGGAATACCGTAATTGGCCATCACGTCTGGTAGAGCCTCGGGCAATCCCTGCGTAATCTCTTCTGGGGGGAGATGGGCAAGACCGACGACGCTCATCAGAGGAGGGCTCGCAGGGAGAATAGGAGCGACGCGGAGGTGAGGGAGAAGTGCGCGAAGGGGAGCGGCGTGTATGAGTCGCATGGTACACACGGGTGCGCGGGCTCAGATGTCGACGATCGCCCCCGCCCGTGCGCGGTGAGGGGGAGCGGGAAGGCTGGTCATCGGGCTGTGTATGAAAGGTAACACGGCGAGGGGCAGGGTACTCCGGGTTGCGACTGTCATTGAAACACAACAATGTGTGGTGTGATGAGCGGCCACAGGTTCTGCAGCGGTAATCACGCCTGCATGATATAATAGTGTGCTTGTCTAAGCACCTATAACATAGGTTGGCGGATTTGACAAAGGCGGACCTATTATGTGGAGACAAACGAAGAAACTCCGAGCATTCTCGTAGGTAATGGGAGCTTGAGTAACACTTGGGGCAAGTGGGTCTGGGCTCAGGTGGAGACGGTGGCCGAGGCACAGCGATGTAGGCATGTCTGGCAGGGGTGGATCGTGAATACGACTTGTGAGTCACGGCGTCTACAAGCGAGGCGTTTCCCACGTTGTCGTGATAACGACACTCGTCCTCCAAAAAGGAAATCATTTGGTCAAACTTGGGAAGCTCGGTCAGGTCTCCTCCATAACGTCGCTCAAACCTCGACTTAAGGTCCTGAGGGAGCTTGGTCAGGGCAATGTGGACCAACATATAGGACCAATATTTGACAGGCAGATCCAACCGCTCCAGGCATCTATAGGCTGTCAACAAAGGGTTCAAGAAGGTGGCGCGAAGGCCCGCGAGTTTACTCGGAATCTCAGGCAACGTTAGTATCTGGTTTATGTGGGTGTCGGCAAGAAGTCTGGCATTGTGGTAACGACGTTTTAAGAGTTCGCGGGCAACTTGATAATTAGCGCCTTCGATTTTCAGGTGCATCAATAGGCGACGGGGCTCTTCTGATAGGGCACCTACTAGGTACTGAAGTTTAAGTGTGGGCGCTAGGTTGGACTGCGAATCCACGACACTGTCAAATTGGTCGATGAAGCTTATCCACGAATCTGCACGGCCGTCGAACTTAGGTATTGGTAAGTCGGGCAACTTACTCTCTAAACTGCCAAAAGAATGTCCAGTGGACCTTAGATCCTTAACGGGCGTGCTAAAGGCTGCCGGCTCAGACGAACGGGGCGGCGGACGGATCTCCTGGAGGCGGTGCTTAATGTCAAAGGCCTTTGCGTGAATGAACCTCGCCCGGCTCCGAACATCGGCGTACTCCTGTTCGTCAATAGACGGATCTAATCCGCCTAACAAAGTCGCGCAAGCATTATTAAAATTACGGCAATGTTCGTTGGCCTCCTCAAGAACTACCAACAACCTAGAAGGGCTTTCGGTATTTAACAAAGTATGAGCATCGTCTATGCAATCGCTCAGAAACCTAAATGCACCCATAGCACGCCGGTATTCACTGGACTCTGTAAACAAATCATTTCGCATTCTAACTGTATTATCGCCGGTTGACATGATAACAATTTATTGAATAGGCAAATAAGCAAGTTATAAAAGTGCAACAGATAGCTAACCGGTTTGGTAGGCCCGGTCGAAGCCACGAACCAAGGCGCGTACAACGAAACAAAAGGATCACGTTATCGACAGATAATAATTGGCGCGGTAGGTATCTACTAGGCGAATGTTATATAAAATTGTGATAGTTGTTTGACTTACAACTTCAAACGGGGTAAGTAAGGTACGGGGTTCGGATAAGTATCAGCTTAGTTTAGGTACTCACAGGACAAATACGTATGATATTTCGATGGGAAAGAACAGTAAATATCTTGTGGGGACTATAATTTTAAATAAATAGAAAAATATCGAGATAAATAGGGTCAAGGGGAGCAAATATTATATATATTAAATGTATGAAGTTACGTATGAGAGGGGACGGAACCACGCTCTGCTACCAAAAATGTTTAGGAATTAAGGGGGGGTTTGTGCTGCTAAAATATTTAAAGGGGGAACGAATTAAAGGGGGGAAACAAAAACAGTAAGTCGGTGGTAGATATAGGCGATAGGTACTTGCGTGAAGGTCGGTTTGACACGGGGTCGACAGTAAAGAGCTCCTGGGCCGTTTAAGTGGCCGGGATTTAGATCTCACGAAGCACACACAGTTCACAACACACAAGAAAAGTAGCATTCACGGGAAGACACAATTGTCAGGATGAAATCGGCACTTTCTTCTCGCTCGCTTAGGTTAGGTTAACCGCTCTCAACCGTGCTCGCGAAGCAAAAGTGACACGCACGCTATGGCGGCGCCCTCTACCGGTCGGTCAGTCCAATGGTCAAAAAGGGAAGGAGTTAAGAGCGCGGCATAACATAGATATACATATTATAATAAACTATTGGGTATAACGATTAAACAAAGCCATTTAAACCGCTACACGTGGGAGAACGTTCTATTATTCAGGGAGTCTTAAGGGGTAGCGTAGAGGGTGGCTGAACAAGAGTAGCCTGGGACCTACAGTCTACAGTATCGAAAGTTACTCAATTGTTACAAGCACTGAAATGACTGTTATTCTACATTCATAAATTAATTTTGTACTTCATTATTTGACATCATTTTGTAGTAAATTAAACAATCGCCTTCCATTGCTATATTAGTATTGTAATAGTTTACATACATATACTCGCACCCGTATGTCGGAGAGGTAGGCGTCTGCCACTTGCCACGATAATGACAAAGCTCTTTCGCTTCAGCAACATTAATTAATAATGAATGAAGGAATGAATAACCATTTATTGCCAAGAAGAAAGATATGTTACACTTAACTTACAGACTAATTAGAAACTTAATTGCTTAGATGTTATTTAAACAAGTTCTAAATTAGAAAAACTTGGCAATCGTACAGACGCTCAGCCTGTGCTGCGCTGTATACTGTGTTAGTCGCTGGATGTACGCACACCGTGTTCGGGAACGTATTATCTTGCCCTTCGCTCTTCACCCCTAATTCGTTGACGTTTGTTCACCTGTTAAGTCCCTTGCCGGCCCTTCCACCCACATTCGCTCAATATATTTCTTTCGTTAATCTTTCATCCTTCATCCGCTCCATATGTCCAAACCAACGCAACATTTTTATCAACCTTTCTCAATTCTACTCACCATAATAAATATAATCTTTCAGACTGACACTTACATACTTCCGTTGAACACACTACAGCGTACTTTTTCTGTATACGAAATACGAGAGTGATTTTGAAACCGTGAATTGACAGACAAATTCAACAGCAACATTGTGTAAGCTACCTATTTATTTACTGACACATCCTTTATATTGAGCGCAATCCATACTCAGGCGACATTGTACGAAGTGCTTACCTCGTTGAACTCGATGGCTCTCTTTGTATCTAAAATGCAGGAATGTAAAGAGAATTGTGGCTTGTTCACGTGCTGCATGAATGTTTGCATCTACGAATATTGAACTGACAGCCTCTGTTATACGTCAAGCCTGAAACCACCTGCCAGAAAAAGACAAGCTATAATCCACAATGTAATTTATAGTATTTCAGCACCATATTTGGTAACGCCACACGTACGCTAAGCAAGCAGCAAGCACGTGACATCTTCGGTCTCTTATTCTTTTACGATCAGATGAGACTGTGGCCGAGTGCAAGCTGCAGCGTTTTTTCTTTTAATTCAAAATACGTTGCTCGAATGTATATTATTTTAATGATTTCGAACTCTAGTTTTTCTCTAACTAAATTAGCCTCTGTTTTGGACGCTTTTCGAACGAGTGATTGCCTATGGCAATCTCTCATTAAAAATGCGTTTTTAGTATCTCTACCGAGGCGACACGGCACGTCATTCCATCTAAACTAGAGGAGTATCTTTCAGCAGCGTTTCCCAGCTAAACCAACTTAACTAGTGTAGGGCACGAACTAACTCTTTCCACAACACCCTTGTATATATTTTTGTAAATAAATAATTGTAAATGTTGTACTTTTCTCTTTTCTTTCCTGCTCTCAAGCGCGAGAAAGCGTGTCTTAACCTCCTCAGTCCTGACCTTGAAAATAATTTTCAATTGTTATTTTCAAGGTCAGGTCAATTAATAATAGTATTAAAATGGCGTAGGCAAACACCATGCAGAGCCTTAACCCAAAAAAAATGTTATAACAAAAATTAATCCTTATACTCAGCAGCGCATTCATGAATATGCGAGTCGTGTCACTTGACAGCTCAGTGAGTCAAATGGCTAATGACTTCCACACGACAAAATCACTTGTACTGGTCAAAATCACTTGTACTAGGTAAGGATATCACAAACATGGAAATACATCCAGACTGAGGCCCTTCATACAAATCGAGTATGGCGGCCTCCAGTAGGAATCGGACCCGCGACCTTTGTTTTGGTAGTCAAGTGTGTTAACCGCTAAACCAATAAGGCAGTCATTTGTCTTTCAGCTTAAGGCTGTTCTTACGCGGAGTATGCTGTCTCGCTAGCACAATTTAATATTTTTAGTAATTGTAATAAAATGAGTATACTCTCGATGAATGTGGTCTGAGGGTTTGATGGATAATTAAATTGGGGATATTCAAGGAATATGTTTCTTATCCTGTAATAAGTTTTTAATTGAGACAATTTGATTAAAAAATTAACAATTTTGGAAACAACTTTTCTGTATTAAAAACTACGTATAGAAAATCAAAAATATACACTAAACCCTCATTAAACACATTCATCAAAAGTTAAGTCGTATTTTTTATTACGATCACTAAAATTATTAGATTATGCGAGCAGCATAGCATTCTCCACGTAAGAACACCCTTAAAATTAATATTTTATAAATTTTCATAAAAAAGCTTCTTCTAAGTATATCTATGCTATTAATAATACTTCCTCAGCGATGTCAAATTTTTGTTATAATTTTTGACAGCACCCGAAAAGAGCTATATATTATTAAGCACGTTGTACATACTCAATAGTAGATTTTACAACAAGTGCACAAAACGAACCATTTTTATCCGAGACTTTTTCTAACAGTAATGTCGAGGATAAAATGGTTCTGTGGACGAGTTATAAACTCTGCTTTTCACTTCGATTGCGAGGAAATAAAACAGTAGTATACTACTGTTAGCAAATTGAAGAAATTAATAAACGCAAGAAAAAACAAGAGCTGTTTCCCGCCGCTTTATTTTTTTTTTAATCTTACGACATTGATATTAGGCTTGGGCTGCAGACCTATACAGCCTACTATTAAATTAATTTTGTAATAATAATTTTCTCAAATTAATTAAATAACCTACGGTACTTGAATTTAAATTTTAATATCTTTTATGTGTTAAGAACACACAAGGAAAATAAATTATAATAAATATTACAAAATAACAAATTCTATCTATGAACTTCTTACTGTGTTTGGCTGTATGGCTCATTTTCTTTGCCTTAATACAGATACATTTATGAGTAGATACGTTAATGCACTTGTGCACAACATTCGTTTTTGTGCAGCCTATATCCTGCATAAATAAGCACTTTCAGTGCATGAGAAGAAACTATTCAAAAACAGAATTTAACTGAAATTCTTTACGCAAACGTCGATTTAAACGGCGACTTAATGACATTTAGGAAGTCCATTTTAAATCAATGGAGGTAGAGTTTGTTTTTTCAAAAAGCGACACTTTAATCCGTCAAGAGGCGATGGATATCGTGCTATCACAGGCAAACTGCTTGGCTTGTAAACATTAGTTCTCTGACTTGGTTTCACAGTAACCCACGCCTTTGCTGCACAGGAAATAAGGCCGCAATTTCCGCACGTAATCTTTGCTGGTAATTTCAAGCATGATCACACCTATCCCCTTGAGATAAAGTACATTTTACTTTTCACTAGCATTACATAGCACAGTTGGTAATTTTGCTATCTGGGAAATGTAGCATTCTGTTACAAAGTTGCCCGTCTATAATAGCAGTAGTGTGCGGTCCTTCCTAGTCTAGTATCGCATAAAAGCAAATGTGCCATGAAATTATTTAAAACGCTGTGCGTCCTATATTTTGTTACCCTAATAAGAGAGGTTTTCCATAAACGGCCAAACAATTGCTAAAGTATTTTCTAACGTAAACAGAGAGGGGAATCTATTTGTGAATACAATTTCATTCCGTCGCAGGCCTTGTCTCAAAAAAAAAAAATTGTATTTAAGAATGTGAATGAGCCACGGCTCTTGTCGACCGTGTGCGGAACGTCCTAATTCGACAGAAGACCAAAGTGGAAGACGTGAGAACACGAATTAAGTATACCTATATATGTATATATATTTATGTACATATAAATTTAATTATATTCATAATTTTTAAACATGCTTTAAGCTGGCTATATACCTTTATTCATTTGTGTATGATTTTATTTGAGTATATCGTAGTTTATTCAGTGACTTAATAAAAACAATTTAAGTATATGTTTCATACTGTATACATAATACGTATCCTATTGTATATAATTACTATTCTGTATTACATAGTATTCTACTATATATAGTATTGCTCACGGTTGTACCACACCGCGGTATGTGACGCTCGCGGGGAAACTCCTGGCACTGACTGAAAATCAGCGCTGAAGCATTTATAGCAGCAGTGACACGCCGTGACCGTTCGTTTTCCTTTCTTTTTTATAACATTTCGGTTGAAATATTTTCTTTGTTGTTTTTTTGTTTTGTTATTGTGGCGTGTGCACTGTTTTTATGATAAATGTTTTTTCTTCTTTCTTCTTCTTCTTTTAATCACGAAGTTTAAGTGGAGATGGGTGTTACGAGAAGATGGACGGTGGATGAATGCAGTCACAGAGTGGTGGCTGAGAACTGGCCGATGCGTCGTTCGGTGGGTAGGCCCACTACCCGATGGGTTGATGACATTATGTAGGCGACAGGAGGACAATGGACAAGATTAGCAGGGCACTGGTGAGATTGGCGTGACGGTGAAGAGGCCTATGCCCAGCAGTGGATGTATTTCATGGGCTGTATAGATAGATATATATATAAATGTGAATTGTATTGTAATGCAAGCTGCAAGTTTTCCAAAAAATTTATAATAATGTTAGGACATAGGATGCCCACCAACTCACTGAACAAACGGGTTGGTGGGCGTTTTTGCATGTGTTACCAATCTCTTAATCACACGAATAGTGATTTGTAGGACCCACGACCGAGAAACTAGGATCACGGACCTGTCATACGAATAGTGATTTGTAGGACCCACGACCGAGAAACTAGGATCACGGACCTGGGGCTAGTTTATTATTGCCGTGCTTATGTCGTTCTATTGAACAATACGTGTTTATAAGACTCTAGAGACCCAGGCCACATCAGCCTTGGTAAATGTTTGAAACGTACCTATACGACGATTTCGTGCAGTTACGGTTATCGTCTAATGTGAAACCGGCCATTGCGGGTCTCTATGCAGTAACAATTATAGCGTGGAAAAAAATCAAATCTGTTTTACAGATCGTTATTGCAAAAAGTGTCAGACCAATCATGTTAATAGTGATTTTTCGGACATGTGGCTGTGAACCTAAGGCAAAAAACCCAGAGCTAGATATCATTATTAGTTGCAGGAGATTGTATTTGTGATGTCTGAATTCGTGTCCCAGATGTGCAACTTTTCTTTTTCTGATGGTATCCCAAAGCTCCCGTTTTTCTTGACACGTCTCGACATTGGTCACCTTTTGGGTCTAACTAATCTTGAGCATGCGTCGATAACACCACATTTCTCACCACATGTCTTCTTTAATTGTCCAAGACTCGCATCCGTATAAAAGTATAGGCCAAAATGTAACATTGTAACAAACGACATCGTAGCGTGATTTGGAGACTCCGGCTAGTCAGTACTTTTATCTTGCGGTTGAGGCTACTCCTGGCGACTTCGATGCGGGTTTTCATTTCGGTGTCACTTTCCCAGGTTGCAGTCAGCCAGGTGCCCAGATATTTGAACTTGTTGACTCTTTCTAGCCGTTTTACTGATCATTCTATCACTGGGTTCAAACTGGAGTTTGCAGAAATGATCATGACCTTTATGGTTTTAGTAGTGTTCATTTTGAGACCTACACTTTCGCTGCATTCATTCACCTAGGTATTTTGTATCACCACTTAACATCTATCATTACAGGTGTAGTACCTAATGCGATTGATTTAGATAAAATTAAAGTAAACTTGAACAAAAAGAAATAACATATTACACATATCGTCTTTGCCCTGCAGTGGGACATCGGTTTCATCATCATCATCATCAGCCGTTTGACGCCCATTGCAGGACATAGGCCTTCTTCGTGGTTTTCATAACCATGACGGGGTTTGCCATAATCGCCAAGCTTGGCAGGTGGGTGGGCGATCGCAGTATGCGGTTGGAATCTCAAAAAGACGTTGCTGCCCGTCTACAGGTAATTGATTTCCTCAGTCGCCTTCTACTACATCCACGGAAGGAAATGGAGTGACGCTATTCTTAATCCGGCGCCACACGGAAGTTAAACCGCCGGTTAATAATTCATGGCTGTTTTTGAACAGAAGTGAAGGAAGGTAAACAAACAAATAAGTTAAACACCCTGTAAGATAAAGAGCCGTTTTCCTCTGTTCAACTTATCTTGTAAACTTACTTGTTGCCCATACAGCATTAAACAAATGGGCATCGAAAATAAATTGCAAACTAGGTACGTAACTTTATCGGGAAACTCGCGGAATATAGTCGGTAAGATAAAAACTATTTTTATTGTAGGTAGGTATCTATTTTCAAGTATTGCTACAGTGGTAAACATAAGGGCAGTGAATTTAGTAAGATAAGATAAGTAAATAATTAAGTATTTTTTATTGCATTTAGTTTTCAAGTAACATGGCAAACATAGGCGCAGTGAAAATAAATTGTTGGCACGGAAAATGTAAGACAGCAAAAAATATATTGATAAATTTAAATTTTTGCTTCTTGGAAAAGGGTCAATTATCATACTGAAATAACGTGTTCCTCGTGTAAGAAAACGCTGGTGGTCTTGTAATAATTAATTAATTATCATATGTTTTAACAGATCTGAGTAACCGATCTTATTAAAGGTTTCATCTAAAGTTTATTTATCCTAGGAATAAAATAAACTGTTTGTGAAGTATCTAACAAACAAACATGGACTTTTTTTAAAAAACCAGCCAAGTGCGAGTCGGACTTGCGCACGAAGGGTTCTATACAACATTTGAATATTTTAAACCGTCTACCCGTTGCCGTTATTAATATCGCGCGAAAAACGGCAAAAAATCACTTTTATTGTGTGGGAGCCCCACTTAAACATTTATTTTATTCTGTTTTTAGTATTTGTTATTATAGCGGCAGCAGAAATACATAATCTGTGAAAGTTTCAACTGTTTAACTAACACGCTTCATGAGATACAACCAGACAGACGGACGGACGGACAGATGGACAGTGGAGTCTTAGTAATAGGGTCCCTTACCCTTTGGGTACGGAACTCTAAAAACCTTGTAAAAATAAGTCCACATAAGACAATTCATAAACGGTCTATATACGTCCCACTGTAGGGCACATGTCTTCTCTCAGGGAGAGAGTTAGGGGTTTAATCACCACGAGTGCCCATCGCGGATTAGCGATTTCAAGCGCTAAGATATGTGAACAGCTCAGACGCTCAGATTTCTTCAGGATGTTTTCCTTCACACTTAGCGAGTGGTTTTGCTACTATAAATTCATAAATGTCAAAGTCATAGGTACATGCCCGCACTGGGAATCGAACCTGGGTCTGTCGCTTCCAAGTCCAATGTTCTACCCACTATGCTACCACATAACACAATGGCAAGTCAGAATTACTGACCCAAATGACTTGAGCGGAAGTTCGGAATCAAGCTTCTCCTATCTCGTTATCTATTAAGCTAGTTCCGCCTTTAATCCCTTTAGAATAGAGCCCAAGCGCGTCAAACGTCATTCTGAGACAATTAAGGTTCCTCAAGTTTGCGGTGCAACAAGACCGTACCGTATCGTCGCTAATTGGTTTGGAATAGACAGTAATTGAGGTGGATTTATCTAACTAGGTACTTGCTTTAAGCCAGTAGGTAAATCCAATTCTGCCGTTCACAAGCTAAAATTCCATTATCGACCATCCACTCGATTTTGACTTTTTGATGACATCACAATCAGAAAAAAAATCTCTATCAATCCCTGCAACCCAATTTTTCCTAGCGTTTATACTTCCAGAGATAAAAAACTTAAAAATGCCTTTATGTTAGTTTAATAATTAAATAGATTAAGATAAAAAGTACCCGAAACCGGCGTGCGTGCAAGCAACGACTAATGAATGTTGAGGAAGCGAAAGTGATCTGTCAGGATCGTAGCAAGTGGCAGTCCCTGGTCTCTGGCTACTCCTCTGGGATACAAGCGTGAGTTTATGTATGTTTGTTTATTATGTAATAATTAAATAATAATTGTGTTTAATAGCGCCAAAAATATTTTTTTGTTAAGCTGAACTTATCGTTACAGGTAAAGCTATTTAATGTACTCAAAAAGTGTATCTTCTATCTATCTCATAATACCTCCAGTGTAGTCAAATTATGTATAGTTATCAAATAACATATATTTTTATTATTTCCCTCGTTTTTTGCGCATAACTCGAAAGTTGATTTTAGGAGAAAACGGCGTCTTAGCTTGTGGACGGCAGAATCACACTCCATGATATCATCATCAGCCATTTCACGCCCACTGCAGGACATAGGCCTCCCTCATGGCTTTCATAATCATGAGGGGTTTTGCCATAATCGCCACGCTTGGCAGGCGGGTTGGCGATCAAAGTATGTGGTCGGAATCTCAAGAAGACGCTGCTGCCCGTCTCTTGGTAATTGATTACCGTAGTCGCCTTCTACGACATCCAAGGAAGGAAATGGAGTGACGCTGTTCTTAATCTAGCGCCACACGGAATATGATATATCAACATTGAAAGATTTCAAGGAAAATATATGTACATGCTGACTTAATAATGCACCTAAGTACGGTGGCTTTATAAAATATAATGAAGGTTTGGTACAGTACATTTAAGGATAAAGACAAACAGACATCCTAGATAGATAAATAAATAATCCGCGTTGAGCAGTATCGGCTGGAGACAGGGAGAGATGGAAAACAGGCGGGGAGGCCTTTGCTTAGCAGAGGGACACAAACGAGGCTATAGTAGATTGTTAACCGAGGGCTGAAAGGCACCCATTCCTGACGAGATGTTTTGGCGCTCGAACGAAGTGAGAGCGCCAATAGTTCGAGGCAGAAATGGGTGCAATCACCCGAGTAAAACACTCTACTTTTCATAAGCAATTATATATTTACTTACTTATTCAGTGACTTATCGCAAGTCACCCTCCAGCTCCATTCAATGATAAGTACAAAAACGTCTTGTACGATGACATTTGCAATGTTATCCTTACATAAATTGTATGACTGATAATCCTGTCAATCAGCTATGACTTACGTAATTCATTGTTAGGTATTGACGCTTTATTTCTCACTATAAAGGGCTACGATGAGATACCACCGAGTTTGACGCAACGTACGTGTTTGTTCATGATTAAATCTCTTTATAATCAGTGCTACCAATTTAACCAATGCTACTACTCTGAAGCGTTCTGACGAGTGTAAAAATAACCCTTGCTCTTCGTTCATAACTGAATTACATTACTAGCAAATAAACCTCAGCTTTTCAGCCTTATGCTTCTAATGACAGCATAAAAACACTCCAGAGGTGTGGTTACGCTGGGAAGTGGAAGGCTGAGGCCAGGAGTGGGACACCGAAATGACTGCATAAAAAAGGATTAGGGAGAACGTCCGCTGACAAATTTGCGCGACGAATCGAGTTCATTAATATTGAATCAGTCTTCCTATAAATACTGTATTTATGCGATTAAGTCGCGAATTATTTATAGCCTTTTTGGTGTCGAATCGGTTTTGTAGTTACTTTTTGGTAAGTGGTAAACTCTGGTCTATGTCTAGCCCTCCGGGATAAAGGACTTTATATGCCGGTTTTAGATAACCTCACATGAATTTGTTGTTTAAATCTTTTAAGACAAACCCAAAGCACCTTCTGTAAGCTAACGATTTTGAAATATCGCATGCTTGTTCAGTTCAAATGACAATATGTTTTAAAGACAGAAAAAATAATGATATAACCTAACCTAACATTAAAATGTTAGAAACAACCTGATGCTGCTAGAGGTGTTTCCTCACGAGGACATACCTCAACGGTTAGTAGCACGGATATGAAACTTTGCGTATATTATGTTTAATTTTGATAGCTAAACAATAGCTTTACCTTAAACTCATGCTGCAACTAGTAATTTCTACTCACGAAGGCACTCCTCAACGTTTAGAAGCTTGGACTTTCTACCATAAAGTCGCGTTTGGCTTGCAAAGTTTAATATTTTTCATGGCGCTGGCAGAAAAGGAAAATCACAGTATTTTTAATGCCTCGCGATGCTCACACATAGTTATAGTATAATATTAAACGGGTCTAATCGCGATTAGATTCGCGAATCGCCAATCCGCAGTCGGCACGCGTGGTGATTAAATTTAAGCCCATACTCTCTCTGAGAGAAGGCCTCTCTACAGTGGGAGGTATATAGGCTGCTTATGAATCGCGATTATTAAGTTAATCGTATGGCGCCGGATTAAGAAAAGCGTCACTCCATTTCCTCCCGTAGATGTCGTAGAAGGCGACTAAGGAAATAAATTACCAGGAGACGGGCAGCAGCGTCTAGCTGACATTCCAACCGCATACTGCGATCGCCAACCCGCCTGCCAAGCGTGGCGATTATGGCAAAACCCCTCATGGTTATGAAAACCATGAGGGAGGCTTATGTCCTGCAGTGGGCGTCAAGGGGCTGATGATGAAGGTAAATAAATTTTACCTAATAAATAATCGCGATTAGAGCCGTGTAATATGTAAAAGAAATTTAATATATAACTATGTAAAAGAAAATCAGTGCTCCGTAACATCAGAGAATGGACTGGAGTTGCCAGCATCGAAGATCTATTTCGCTTGGCGAAGAGAAGAGAGGAATATGCAGAGCTGACGGCCGACCTCCAGTAGTGGAGAGGCACTGAAAGAAGGAGAAGATATTTTACATAATGGAGTATGACATAAGTTTGTTTTTAGATTTTTAAACTATAATTTACCTACCTTTAAGTAGGTACACTACCGACAGAAGCGAATTGTTTAGTTTAGTAAATATAAAGACAATTTATACATAATTATTTTACTGCCTCGTTGGTCCAACGGTGTAACGTCTGATTACAATTTATATGGTACTCAGTTTGGGCATATTTCCATGTTTATGGTATTCTTGCCTGACTACCACAGCACTGAGTATCCTAGTTTAGGACCAGGACGGGTGGTTGTGCTATGATTGTTAAAGTTATGTGGAAACTATTATGATTGTTTCAGAACTGGGACAAGGCTATTCGTGCCTCCCACTGTCTTTGCTGATGGGAGATGTGAAATTCACCTCTAATTTCTTATGATCCTTATCTTACGATCTAAAGTTGTAAGCTTCATGATCCGTCGTGTCTACCTGTGGGCTTTTTTATGGGGATATCTTTATCTTCAGAGCTAGAGAAATTAGCAAGCCCAAATGAGAGTCAAAATGGAAGCACAGGCTGAGCATATTACCCTTTTGCCTGGTTACCATAGCACAGGGTGATGATGATGATGACATACATAAACTCACGCCTGTATCCCAGAGGGGCAGCCAGATACCAGGATCTGCCACTTGCCACAATCTTGATTGTATTGTGTGGAAGTTATTATTATTATTACCCTGTTGATTATGGTTTTTACGGCTAAAAATTATTCTCGGTTCAAAAAAAAGATAATTTCTAAAGCATGTACAATTGTACACGGGCATTTTACTCTTGTTAGATGGGTGCAGTAAGCGTTAGAAGTAGGTCTTTACTACTATCCTTATTAGGAAATCAATTAACAGGAGACGGGCAGCAGCGTCATCCTGAGATTCCAACCACATACTGCGATCGCCAACCCGCCTGCTAAGCGTGGCGATAATGACAAAACCCTTCTTGGTTAAAAATCATGAGGGAGACCTATGTCCTGCAGTGGGCGTCAAATGACTGATGATGATGATCTTTGTTAACCTTTCTTTGCTACGAGATATTTGCTTGATATGCTCTCTAAGTTGACTTTATTTTGTCATTTACTTTAGGAGACTTTTGTTGATTAACTTTGCAGCTATTATGAATTGTAGGAAGGTTGGATAGTAATAAATAAATCATGGTAGGAATGCCCTTTCCGTACTACGAGATATATGAGATATTTGCCCCCCTCCTTATAAGACATTTAGGTACTTATAGGTATTTTTATCTCTTTCTTTTTTCCACGCCTACCTCAATTTTGGCCTCTCCTGTACCTCCTGAAGGTTGACTGATAGAAAATGCGATTAGCATTAAGTGCACCTTTTGTACATTATCTTTGTGCAGTAAATAATTATTAATAATAGTAATATATTGTGAATTTACACTAGGTTCTGAAATTGGTTCTTTGTTAGTTTATCCGATACGGAATACGATATAAAGTACTAGTTAAGTCTGATTGCTCATTGTTTCAAGCGAATCTACCTCGCTGCGAAATCTGCTGAAAATTTTAACCTTTTATTTTATTTTGTGAAACAACTGAAGCTCTTGTACGCTATCAGTGTTGGAAAGAGCTTTCCAACGCATTTCACAAAATCGTACTTGCTGGAAATGAGGATTTTCCAAAATACTTTAGATGTTTCTATTGTTCTAGTATAGTCACAAAATGGCAAATAAATGCCACTTTCAAATGCCACTTTTAACGTGTTTAAAAAACAAACAGCCACCGATCATAAACTGACCACGACGTCAGGGCCATTAACTCTAGACAGAAGAAAACAGAAGTTGGGTTTCAGGGTTGGCATGAACAATTTTTATATTTACTCCCTACTGCAGACGAGAAAACAAAGGCTTAGTCACTTACGCGTACCTACCGCCGATTAGCAATTTAAAGCGCTGCGCTGCCGTGTCATGACAAAACACTGTAATTTGAAAACAGGCATTTTCCAGAAAACGCAAAAAACATTTTGTTACGAAATTTACGCATAAATACGTCAAATATAAACAGATTACTTCGAAATTTTTGTATGTGTTTAATAATAGTACACATAATTATGCCGTAACAAGAAATAAAAAAGTATGTTATTTATTGAATTTACAGCATAAAACGTGTTATGTTATTATGACGTAAAGGCCCAGCTAAGCAGAATAATTGATTTCACAAAACACTGCAACTACATTTGCAGTGTTTTGTGCAAAGAGTTGTTAAAGAAAGAGGTAGGCTGCACGTTGTGAGATTGTTACGACAAAACACTGAATCTACAATTACCTGACATAAAAAAACAGTGAGCTTGTTATGGCAAAACATTGTATCTATAGAAGCAGTATTTTGTCAAAACCGGTCTCTATAAAATTGGGAATACAGTCTTAGTTACCGTGGCTAATTTCCGTATTATTAAGACTTTTTCAATATTTTTTGATGGCATACCATGTACCAATCGAATTATTCATGTTACCGTAAAACACTGTATCTACAGATACAGTGTTTTGTCATACCACGGCAGCGCTTCGTGGACACCTCATGCACTCAGGTTTCTTCAAGATGTTTTCATTCACAGTTCGTTAACGGTGGATGAAAACATCATAGTGGTATAGCTACTACAAATTCACAAATGTACGTAATTTAGAAAACAAAGTTGGGCGTGCGTGGTACGTGCCGGGATTCGATCACGACTTTTGGAATGTAAAAACATCATTCTACCATTGCGTTACCAACGTTTTAATGGTTTAGGAGATATTGCTTTTTTACTGTGTTTTTTTTAGATATTTACATATTGCTCAAAACAAGTCAGATTTCAAAATGGAGTATAAATTTTTGTTTACATTTTTAATCATACCTGGCCACTGAATATTCTTGGCATATTTTACGAAAACTAAAAACAAAAGAACATCAGTGTTTATGTTAGTAGTTCTTAATATAGTGGCCAAGAGTCTATGTGCACCTAAAAAGAAAGTGACGAAATTAAATTTTCTCAACTTTTTAAATACAGAAAACTCATTTTACGTAGCCTTTCAAGTCTTCTAAGGACCAGTTTCTGAATTGAGAATTTCGCTAAGTAAATAGTTAACTGTAGTCCTGTCTCTTCGAATTTCTCAGAGAAGAGCGTGACAGAACGTTACTTAAGTATTTGCTTAGTAAAATTCTCAATTCAGAAACCGGCCCTATGTGTTGTTATCGATTGAGTATTTACTCTCAGGGGAATAAGTACTGAGCAGAAATTCCATCTGTAGTTCCCACATATGCAATAGTTCGACCCTCTTGCAGCAGAGTGGCATTATTCTATCATTGCGTTACCAAAGTTGTAGGATTGATAGGTTTTTTTGCGAAATGGTAGCGGCAACAGAAGTAGGCTTCGTTCTTAGGCTGGATAGAGAGTTTGTCGTCTTTAGGCGATACCTTATGTCAAAGAGTTAGAATATTGCATAGACATAGACATAGCAATATTTATTCATAATTATAAGTTACACGTAAAATTAGATAAGATAATTCGTAAATAATAGTTATACACTTTGCGTCCTACAACGTGAATTAGCTTTGCTGAATCAAGAGTATTCATTGTGAGCTTAGACATGAGTTACACATTTAGCAGTAACAGTTGCTATTTAAAATATAATCACCAGATCTTACCTTAACGGGTGTACTCACATTCATACATCCCTCACATAATATTTTTATACGTGTGATGGAAAGAGTAACAAGTCAAAATTATAATAACATTTTAAAATAAAAATCCACTGTACGAGATCATCTTAAAAACTAAATAGCTACATATTTAATCATTTCGACATCTGACATACTTACATAATAACACTATTCAATATCATATTCAAACTATATGACTTGGTAAGCTTCTAGGAAATAGATGACATCTCAGCCAACAATATGTGCAATGGCGAAGACCACAGATTCCCCCCTCTCCCACTACAACCTGCGAATGGTCCTGTAGAAATTCCACGAGCAATCTTTGAGCCGGCCCCATAGTGTTTGATTTTCTTCGCTAAGAGTAGGTACGAGATTTGCACCGCCGAAGGCTTCGGACAAATCACTTTCTATCTAAACAGGATTACCTTTAAAATGCTTAATTGCAGAGACATATGAATCAGTTATCGTAGTTTATAATAACTTTTGTTCTGTACCTTTACAATTTTGATGTTTATTTTTATTTTTCAAATTAAATTTTTCTGCGGTATCACGGGCTTTCTACTTTGCGCTATATGATACAATAATACTAAAAATCGTATGTTTAATAGAATGGACATAATATTTCTATATCGGATAATGATTTACAGTAAGCCGCGACATTGTTATGGCGCATAAAGCGCGAATTTTATGAAATTATATATGAAACCTCCTATTTTGAAAAATGTCAGTCTGAGTCATAGAGAAAAAATAGTAAAGCACAATCTCTAATAGTCGTGTTTCAGGAATTGCGCAATTTAGAGGCAGCCATGTTTAACTTCCAGTTGATATAGATAGGTTTCATAATGGCCTCTGTTTCTTTGTATTTTGTGGCATTAGTGTGAATTATAAATTAATGACCGCGAGGCGACCCGGCGGCGTCACTGCTGGGCGGATTGGCTGGAACTGAGAATGGGGTGGAGTGGCCCTTCAGTTCACAAGATTTAAGATTCATACATGTATTTATTTATTATAAAAAAGAGTTCGTTAAACAAATATCTAACATTCGAGAACATATTATTATTAACAATAATAAGTTCTCGAATGTTAGATATTTTTAGAACTTACTTATATACATTTTACTCGACAGGTATTCAATCAAACTATAGCGGCGCGTGTGATCGCTACGTTATCGTTGATTTTTCAGCAAGAACTTCAGAAATTTGGGGATCTGCAATAAAGCTATTTGCGAATCATTCAAATTTTCTAGTCGTTAGAAAAAATAACATGTGTAAGGGAAAGGGCCTCCCCCTTGGGGCATCAAGATTGCTTAACCAATCGCATAGATTATTGATGTTTGTTTGTGACGTCCTTGCCTGGTTACCATAGCACAGGGTATCCTAGTTTGGGACCCGGTCAAGTGATTTTATTGTGTGGAAGTTATTATATTATTACAACATCACTGTTTCACTTGATTAGCTGTCGATCACGTCACAGTGCTCCGATGTGTATGCAGTTTATTGGTTTATAGATGTGCCATGGACAGCGCATTAAGAAATGGTAGTGTGACATGTATCCCGAACGAACATAAACGTAAACCAAACTATTTTGCAATAAACTGGTGTGCAATATAGAGTATTATTCTAATCTAAATCTAATCTATTATACTTATTTATTCTTAATCACTTTTTGCACTCCTCAATCAACCGTCCTATAACATATCGTTAGACCGTCCGTTTTTATTAATCAGACAACAGGATTGTTTTGATTTTTAATATGACAACCATAGATTTTTGTGATTTATATCAACTTGTATCGGTACTTTTGACAGCAACAACAAATAAAAAGTAAAAAAAAAAATACTATTAACGAAAAAAAAATTACTCCATCTCCAAAATCACATACTTATTAAAAACTTTGGCCTTCCCTACTAATGAAATGATTGATATATCGTCCAGTGGCACCTTCATTCACACTGGATGGTCAAAGAGACCACTTGGACTCTGCAGCACCTGGTACATTATTTTTTAGATGGAGTAGGCTTGCCCAGCACCTATAACATCCTATATAATCACTTATTTTAATCATATTTGATTCAGGACCGATATTTGGGTCGTTATTGCCTGATTCGTCATTACTACCTTCACTATCCGATAATATGAGAGATTAGACCTCATCTTGTGACCACTCGTCATCTAAAAGATCGTTGAAACAACGTTCTTTACTTTTGTAAGATGAAATGAACTGAAGTTTCGTAACTTGAAAAAACGTTCAACATTTGGGACGAATATCAGCCTCATGTATCAATTACAAATATAATAATTAGTAAATAAACAAGATGTTTCATAAAAAAATATAAAATAATCGAAATTACGTAGCAAAAGAAAAAAAATACTCTGACAGTTTCAGTGGCAGTCCCTGGTCTCTGCCTACCCCTCTGGGGTACAGGCGTGCGTTTATGTTATGTTTACAGTTTCACTTAGGCCATTGGCGACGCCGGTTTCACACTCTGGGCTAGTGCCAAGACTCACTAACGTGCAACCACCCTGCCTTTTCGGAATTGACGGGTAGTGGGGGAGGTCAAATAAGGCAGCTACTCGAAATCATAACCCGTATCGACTACGGGGTAAAAAAAATATTCAATTTTACAGAAACAAACGGTCTCACAGACATATACGTCACCAATGGTGAGTTAAAATGTAGCCTATGTCACCCGGATAATAATAACAAATAGATCCATACCTCAAACATGAAAATCGCATGAGTAGTTTAGGCGCTACTTATCTTTAAGAAAACAGTAAATTGGCATTTCAAAGGCAATTTTCTTAGACTCGGTCCTCCTTCAGCATCACGCGAGACCGAAGTCAAGTGATAACATCTCTTATCATAAAAAAAAATCGACCTAACAGGTACAAAACATTTCACAATATTAATCCAAAAACAAAGTCGCTTCCACATCTTTCTTACAGCAAATACGCATAACCAAGTAAGCCGAGAGACGGGCAGGCGGGTTATGATTGATCATATCGTATTTTGTTGGAGCCTTATTCCGCACTTACCCGGGCTGCCCCGCAACCGTGACTACCGAAAAATTGCCCCAAAACAACTCAGGAACAATGCACGAGAGAGACTCGAACAGATTCAGGATGTACAACCCTAATCAAAACGAGGAGATACGCAAACGAGACATGGTAGGAAAGGTCGACGGTAACGAAATAAAAGGTAACGTAGAGGCTGGAAGCACACAACCTTTTGAGTGTGAATTTTCAGAAGATAGATAAATTGTTATTATTATTATACATTATTGCACACAAGACAGTTCACAGGACATTATATACGAAATAACACGTACAAAGACGAGCTTATTTCTGTAAGAGATTTCTTCCAGCAAACCTTCGGGTATCGGAGAAGCAGTTAATTATTTATTTGCATTTATATACACACAACACACACACACGCACACACACACAATAGATACAAAATGCAATGAAACAATATTACAAAAAAACATTAACTATTTTGACACACAGCAATGCATCCAGTGTGAGTACTAAATAGGAATTACCTCCTTTTAATTACGTCCTGGGCCCTTTTTTATGAAAAATGCGATATTATCGGAAGTAGCGAGATGGTCGCAATTCCCTACCTCAAGATATTATATTATGACGTCATTGGGCTAACAGAGAGCCATGCATTTCTAGCATTCATTACTCAATGGCAGGAAATTTCGAAACTATTCAAAAAAAGAACCGTATTTGTCGCTAGATTCGAGTTAATTGTCGGGCTCAAGCGCGACGTTGATGACCCTTCCAAACATATCACTGCTTCATGTTAAGGGCCCAGGCTCGGCGAAAGGATAATTAAAACATTCGGGCTTCGAGATTGTCTTTCTATTTCAAATCCCGGCCATGTGTACCAATCAATGACTTTTTCGCTTAGGGCTGATGGAAAAAAAAAGAGAGAATTTCTTACTAAGTTTTTCAATTCTTTTTTGCGTATCGATGGCAAAACAATTTTGTTAAAGTCTTTACTGAACCGTTGTGGCCCAGAACTTAGAGACGCTGCCTGCGTTATCACTTGCAATCATTAGGTCCCCCTGAGTGCAGGTGTTAGGGCACGCAGGGCACGATAAGAGATGATCCATGGTCTGAGAAGTACCGCACAAACGATTGGGTATTTGACAAAATATCAAATGAGTTACTTTTAAAACGGAATTTTGTTTGAAAATACTGGCTTATGACGTCACATTTCAAAGCAATCTTTTTATGTTTAATCTATTTAAAAATTGTAATAACTAGTAATTGACTAAAAGAGATACATTTTCCGAGATATTTTGTAATTTTTGTTTTAATCGAGCATATGAAATAATTTATTTTTGATCGTGTCAAATACCGAATTTAAATTATCACTGTCGGGGTCAACGAATCCCCGCCTTTTTAGGTTTCCGTATCCGTATCCGCGACAAATACGGTTATTTTTTTTTAAATTTCAAAACTATTAAAAAAAAGAACCGTATTTGTCGCTAGATTCGAGTGAATTATAGGGCTCAAGCGCGACGTTGACGACCCTTCCGAACATATCGCTGCTTCATAATAAGGACACTGTACTATTTAATCACGTGACGTATACCGTATTTAATTGATACTCTCTTTTTGAGACTTCTCTCTTCTCTTCCTGGGTTCTGCATTGGTTTGCACGTTCACCCTATTTTAATTATAAACTAATGTTTGGCATCATTACTAACATTTATTTTATTTGCTTATTTAATATCTAGAAAAACTGGTGACTAAACCAAAATAATATTACAAAGCCGAGATAAAAACAGACAGCCGTTAAAAGTTTCCACCGATAACATTTAAAATTTTCGTTTTGAAATTTTTCGTTTTACATTGACTTTTTTTTCGAAAGCAACCATGTCTGGGAAATCAACGGCATAGGAGATATTGATGTTAAATTTCATTCGTTTTAACCGACCTTAAAAAAGAAGTAGGTTCTCAAGTAGTCGGAATCTTCTTTTTATTTTTTATGTAGGTACGTTCCCCGATCACTCGAAGACGCCTGGATTTGGAAAATTCTATTTTTGTTTTAAAGAGTAGACTTCTCAGGTGGTCCCATGGTCATGAAATCAGGATCTATGACGGGATTCTGGCGAAATCGAGGGATCTCTTCAAATTTAAAAGGCACACTTGGAGTGATTCGAGTGTTTTTATAGTGACTCATTGTTTTGACTGCATTTACTTTCGGAAAACACTATTTGGTAGAGTTGTAGTGATGATGTTCACAAAAATTGAGAATTTTTTTTCGAATTTGGCTTAGAATTATAATCCAAAAAATGTTTCTATTTTATTTTCTTAGTAAGGTGTACAAAATATATTTTCTTCCCAACTTCAGGAGATAAACTTATTATCTCAGCTTGCAATGTATTCAAAAATGTACTCGCAGTGTATTGAGTGGGTCACGTAAGTCATATGGGCATTGGGCATTGAGCCGGTGGGTATCAGTCGCCACGGTATATGTTTCCACGCGACGGATATCGCAAACGCGGCTGACTCAAGTGGAAAAGGGGGGACGACATCACGACATTTCTTCTGAGTTAGCAGGAGGTCGCCACGAACAGGGAAGAATGGAGAGCTAAAAGCGAATCAGAAGCCCGGCAGTGGAACACAGTCGATGCTACATAAAAAAAATCACAGATTTCGTGCCTCACACGACTGTCGACGACATTGGAAATTAATCGAGTCATAAATGTCATGTGAAAACCTTTTTGAAAAAAGTCAAAAAGTCAGAACGACATGTTCTGACTTATTGACTTTATTCAAAAAGGTTAGGCTACAGGGCAAACCCTTAACCCGAACGTCTTTGTTTTAGGCTCAAATTGTATCTGACTAAATTGTCCACAGAAAATTTTCTCAAATTTTTGATATAATTCTTCGTTTCTATAATATCGAGCGCCAAAATCAAAAATTCGGAAAAAAAAATCCTCTTTTGAGCGTTTTTTTTTTAATATCATATCTCCACAACTCTCCGAGACATAAGGGGATCGCACTTTTTTATGAAATCGGAGCCTGCACTGGAGCAAACGAAAAGACATTTCCAATGTCAAAACATCAGAATCTCAAACAAGCATACCGCTGCACTGGTTCATTCTACTTACCACTCCGGGCCACAATAACGCTGAATGTTGCGCGCCAATTGCGCGCTACATTTGTGAAATTTAATAACTAAAAACTTCTTATTGATTTACCAGCAATATGAATAAAGTAGTTTATGTTAGTTTCCAATGCGCGTAGCTTCCGGTTTAGCACTTTGTTATATAATAACAGGGGTTATTATAGCTACGGAGTTGTTGCTCGTGCTATAACTGGAAAAGAGTGGGCTAAATCAAATATGATGCTCGATAAATATTTTGTGCAATTGATTTCGACTTTGCATTGACATATTTAGGGTCTCATTGGCAGCGGACGCCGGATGGGACTTACAATTTGTCGGACTTTAGTTTAGTCAACTTACCAAATAACTTAAAAAAATACTCCAACGTGTCCATCGCAAACTCATCCCGACTGCACTGATTTTTGTTCGAGTTATTTGTCGGGAATTAAACCTCAGCTTACCTTTTAGACAATCCACAAAAGAACTAAGGTAACTGCTATAACCTATAAGCAAGCTGAAGGGGCAGTGGGCTGGTTACGATGGGGTGCAAAGGCAAACGCAGCATAGGTCGCCCACCAGCTCGCTGGACCGACGATCTGAGGCAGATTGTTGGCAGTGGCTGGACGAAGATGGCCGAGGACAGAAGATGGTGGCGTGCCCTGGAGGCCTACGAGTATGTCCAGCAGTGGACGAGTACAGGCCGATTGATTAATTGATTACCTCTTAGGTTCTTATTGTCCACAGAGTACCAAGTCAAAGACCTGTATGGACCACAGATAACAGATAAAGACGGGGCTTTACTGGATGAGCACGACAGCTTCTATTTGACTACAAAGAGTCTACTGGTACTGTTCCAGATTATGGGAGTGATGCCCATAATGCGGGTTCCTAGATGTAAGTGGTTTTTAATATAACGCACAGGGTATCCTAGTTTGATATACTATCGAAAACATGTAATTTTCCTGTACGGAAGTTGTTATTATTATTATTAAGGGGCTTCATGCGGTAACACTAGTGCCAATGGAAAAAAATAATTTATTGTTTCAAAGATTTTTTTGCAAAAGCTGCGGTACAATATTTCAATCATGTTAATTAAGAAAATGTGCAACCTCCAAAGTAGAAGTACCCAAGCTAATAATCTGACAACGATAGGTAAAGACGCGGTTGAGTCTCTGAACGAATGCAATAGATATTTCGCTGCAGTTGGTCAGAAACTTGCCGACAAAATTACAAAGAAATCTGGTACAACCAAGGAAGATAATATTATCCGTAAAATTTAACTAAATAATGTTACCCAAAATTCATTTTTCATACATCCAACTGATACAACAGAGCTGGATGTCATAATCAAGCAACTTTAACTAGCTAGTGCTCCCAGGTTGGATGGTTTGAATAACCAATTAATAAAACGCATAAAGCTATTAATTGTTCATCCCTTAGTACAGATATTCAATCTAAGCCTCAGCACCGGTTGTTTCCCGAACTGTTGGAATCTAGCTTCTGTAACATTGATCCATAACATAAATCTGGCCCTAAAGATAATCTTGGAAATTACAGACCGATCAATTTACATAGTACTACATTAAAGATCCTAGAAAAGCTGGTAAACAAACGACTGGTAGGTTTTCTAGAGTCATATGGCCTGCTATCAAATAGACAATTTGGTTACATTGTGGGACGCTGTTACTATTTTGACCAACTTAATATCTAACTACCTTGATAATGGTCTCAGCTGTGTTGCTGTCTTTCTTGATCTAGCGAAGGAATTTGAAACAGACTCGGTCCCGTTGTTACTTTAAAAAATGAATTAATTGGCATTAGAGGATTTTCGCTATCGTGGTTTACCAGCCACCACTCCCAAAGAAAACAATTACTGAAAGAAGAGCCCTTTAATAGTGAGAGAAACCACCTAAATTAGGGAGTTCCACAGGAAGTATTCTCGGACCAAGTCTCTTCATAATATATATGAACGATATATACGACTACAAAATCAAACAATGAGAAAATTATATGTTACGCAGATGATACTGTAATCTTATATAGTGCAAAGGGTCGGGAAAGTAATGTGAGTGCTGCAGAAAAGGGCTTATCCCGAATTTCAGAATAGCTCGAAATAAGCTCCTTACGATCAAAAACGAAAAGACAAAAGAGCGCTGGCACGGTTAGCCAGAGGTCGCGGGTTCAAGTCCCGACATGGGTGGAATTTTTACCCTCTAAATAAGTTTTTAAACATTGTCCTCAGTGCGGATTAGTGCAACAAAAAGAATATAGTTACTTATTAGTTATTAGACATAAACATAAACATTTACATACAGGCACATTCATTGCTTTTGGCCCCACGCTAGGCTGCCCTGTGTCGTGGGAACCAGAAACAACGACATCACAAACATGCAAACATCCAAGACCTGGGGGTTTTTTTTGTCCCCAGCCGGGATTCGAACCCGAGACTAGATGCACTACCGCTGCGCCACGAGGCCGTCAAATAGTGAATGTTACAAACAGGTGCTTACATTAAATTAAACAATAAAATACACTCCGTTTACTCCTTGCTCAATGGAGGCTACATTACAGCTGGTGACTGACGTACAAAATGTCAGTCACCAGCTGTAATTACGATCAGCCAGGTCCGTTGTTAGCACAAAGCGTAGGTCGCTAATCCGACATTTTAAGTACATGCTCCTAGCACTAACAACTCGTTAACTTAATTTCTCCCGTACGAAATTTTCGCCGACCTTTTCGTATTACATCTACGTTGTTTTTCAGTGCGCATAGGTGGCGTAGGAGTGAGACGGTGTATTTATGGGGTTTGTTATTTTAGTAAGTATGATGGGTTCTCCCATTATCTAGGTTAATAACTAGTATTGGGAAGTCGAGAGGGCGGGCAGTATTTAAAAGAAGTTTGCTACTTAAAATTTTAAAGAAGACTTATGTTAACATTATGTAGGTACGTCTTTTTTGGTAATAATATTATTATTATGGATGTATTACCGTTTTTGTGATGTTCTTGCGTGGTTACCATAGCACAGGGTATCCTAGTTTGGGAGCAGGACAAGTAGTTATGTGGTGTGGAAGCTATTTATTTATTTAAATTATAGATAGGTTTTATCATAAATATATGGCATTATCAATAAAAACACAATTCCATAAAATACTCCTCAAATGCAGTTTAATGATCTAGGACACAGGGAAGAACCAACTAAAGTAGCATTCAAAGAATTATTGATTATAAAAAATAAACAATAATTTTAGTTTTCGTTAGAGGAGCTAAAGAGGAAGAGGAAGTTTATGATTTATCTGAAATATCCCGAATATTACTTTCTGACAACGCCTTAAATCACGTTTGCCAAAAATACGCTCTTTTGATTTACAATCATCTACAATCTTAGGATTCCGTGTGGCGCCAGATTAAGAATAGCATCACTCCATTTCCTTCCGTGGATGTTGTAGAAGGTGACTAAGGAAATTAATTACTAGGAGACGAGCAGCAGCGTCTTACTGAGATTCCAACTGCATACTGCGATCGCCAGCCCGCCTGCCAAGCGTGGCAATTATGGCAAACCCCTTCATGGTTGGAAAACCGAAGCCCTATGTCCTGCAGTGGGCGTCGAATCGCTGATGATGATGATGATGAACAATCTTAGGATGCGCGGGCGACAGGAGTGTCAGATGTGAAAACAGTTTTTTTGCTCTCAAAAGTACTAATATTACTTCTTACTTTAGTATGTAAGTATAAAAGTACAGACATTACTCACGCCCTTAACTCAGAGGGGAAGGGAGAGACCAAAGTTTGCCACTTCCCACGACCCTGACAAACCGCATTCATTAACATGCATTAGTCGGTTTCGGGTACTTTTTATCTTTTCTTTCGTTAATACAACACCTATTTGATCGAAGTATGTCCGCCTGAGACGTCTCTTATTTATGAAAGTATTTTTCCGTATTTATGCAAACTTGTGCAATACTCAAGACGAACTACTATCGCTTAGTGGAATACAACTAACCATAATCCTAAGTCAAAGGAGAATTTTCCTTTTGAAGTAGGTAGGCAGTAAAGAAAGAAACTTCTTCACAAGTCATATTCCCTTACTTGCGCATTCACGAATCCCGAAGCCATTATGACGATAAAAGTATGTTTCCCACCATAACTTAAGACAATCTGCTTTTGTTCGGCAAGTCATTTCACTGCAGACGCCATTTCGCTGTCGACTTATGGATATCTACAGATGGTCTTTGCCAGTTTCTTAGACTTTTCGGTTAGCGGGCTGATATTTTCTGTCACATGGCGGTTTCATTGCTAACGAGTCCCGATAGCTTTTAAGGGAAATTAATGATAATGTGGTATCATATATTTTGCGCGCAGACCAACAGATAACTTTATTCTATCTGTGAAATCACTTCTTATAATGATGTAACTTTGTCATCCGTGACATAATCGTTTTTACTTTAGAGCTTTGTATGATATAATCGTTTTTACTTTAGAGCAAAAGCCTAGAGATGTTGTAAACATGTTTCTTGTATCGAACTCTTAATTTTATACTTAGATTATTGTTAGATGCTTTTTGTTTTACAATATCGCTTATTTGTGGTGCCATTTCAACCAGATACTTATAATGATTCAATAGATACAGCTTTTTTAGGTGCTATCCGATGTTCAATTGCGTCACCAATTTTTTTTTACAAAAAGTGAACGGCAAAAACGCCTTTTTGCAAAAGTTCTTCAAACTCTGAGGTTTTTGATCATAGGTTCCAGGCTACTGGTATTAAAGACCTGTAGGTACCAGGGTTAAATCTCAACGAAGTTTTTGTCGACAGCCGCTCAAACGACCCATCGCACCACTTACAACTGGATATCAAAGGCTACGCTCTGGGCCTACCTCGTATGGAGCCTGGAATGTATCGTTGTCATACAAGGTAAGGCCCCTACGGTAAACTAATAGTTATTTGTTATGCAAGGCTGCAAAGTTAATTTTTGGCGCGAGTACCTTGTATTGAAACCTGAGCAAGTGAAGGATTCTAGGATTGAGCCACGAGCGAAGCGAGTGGTTCAAATATAGAATCCTGAGCGTAGCGAGGGTTTCAAAGGTACGAGACGCTAAATAACTTTGCTGCCGAGCGCAACACACAACTTTTCACCTCACTAAAGCGAGGAAAATGTTAGGTGCAAGAAAAACAGTTTTAATAAATATTAAATTACTGTTAATTTATATCTTCGTCGCTGCTAGCTTCGCTCATATTTTATGATTTCTTTCGATTTTATCAAAAAACAAACCAAAATAATGGAAGTAAATTGAATTCAATAAAGAGAAGAAAATTTTAAAGTTTTTTTTTTAAATCAAATTTTCTTGCCGGCCAGTGCGATTCTTTAAATGAGGCTGGCGCATGACATGAAATAAGTATTTGCATTTCAATCATCAATGGACTGGCTGCAGAGAATATAAACTATTACGAAACCAATGAGGTTCTATATATATGTAATTTATTGTACGAAACCTTTATTGAATAAAAATATTCGAATTTTAAAAACACTTTCCACGCTAGCGGATAAAGTGCGATTTTCCACGCAGATTTCGAATGATAAACAGAGCTTTTACGAGCTAGTGAGGTGAAAACGTTTTTTATTTCTAAATATATCCAGAGTTTATAGATTAGATTAGATTTATACTCTTTATTGCACACCAACATTCCGTGTGGCGCCGGATTAAGAATAGCGTCACACCATTTCCTTCCGTGGATGTCGTAGAAGGCGACAAAGGAAATACATTAGCAGGAGACGGGCAGCAGCGTCTTCCTGAGATTACAACCGCATACTGCGATCGCCAACCCAACTTGGGCAAAACCCTTCATGGTTATGAAAACCACGGAGGAGGTCTGTGTCCTGCAGTGGGCGTCAAATGGCTGATGATGATGATAAGGATGATTGCACACCATACATTATAAAAGTACATGAAAAATCTTATTGCATATCAACAGTAGTTTAAAAATGATTTTCTTAAAGAGACAATGTTTGCGATAAAGAGTATTAATCTAATCTAATCTATAGTACATTAGATTAGATTGATACTCTTTATTGCACACCATACAGTTATAGTAGCAATATCACTCGCCAACGACGAAGGAAAACATCGTGAGGAAACCCTAGCGTCTGAGGTATTTACATACTTTAGCACTTGCTACGCACAAGGGCCCAATTATGAGGTTAGGTCCGGCAATCTCCATTAGAAATAGAACCAGAATCGTCAGCATTTTGCTTATACAAAACTATCCCGAAAGCTAACTTTTCTACAACATTGTCCGATATCAGACTAGTTTTCCTGCAAATTCCACGAAAGTTGCCAACCGGTATAAACTGGATGAATTGGCCAGTAAAAACAGAACGTGTATCAAACTCCGCCCAAATACATTGAGGCAAAATGAAATGCAACTTTGTAAGTAAAAACAGGACCGATTATGACTCGCGTCCTCGGGGTTCCGTACGAACGATTAGAAACTTCACGTCGATATTAACGGATCCCCAAATATACCAACTGCAAAGATAAGTTTTCAGGTGGAAAATTTATGATTTTAGCATTTTGTCCTTGCTTCTTGCTAAACATGAGTCAAAGGGAAGCGCCGTAAATTATTTAGGTGATAGCGCGTTTGATTGTATGAAAACGTGACTTTTGGTTTACTTTGACCATTTGGTCACATATGTTGATTTCAGCTTCTAGCTTGAATTTCCTCACCTTCACGGGACGGGCGGACATACTTCGACCAAAAAAAGGCAAGATAAAAAGTACCCGAAACCTAACTAATGAATGTTGAGGAAGCTAAAGTGATCTGTCAGGATCGTGGAAAGTAGCAGTCGCTGGTCTCTGCCAACCCCTCTGGGATACAGGAGTGAGTTTATGTACAACACGGTCACTCATAGAAAACTAAGCAAATTATCGACACACGTATTGGTTACAAAGATACTGACCATACTATCGATAATTTGCTCAGTTTTCTGTCATTTTGGTATTTGTTTTGGACATTATTGTATCTACGTCAAGTCTCTAGTTAATGTGACCGTGTTGTATGTATGTATGTCACGAGACCGTAGGCCCGGGCCGTGGTATTTGATATTATTGAAATTTGATAGAACAGTCGACAGCACACTAACCCTTACATGCGTGCGCTCTGCTAAGTCACGATATAAGTGACTGTACTACCCGTTCCCGAGAAAAAGGGTGTTGATGGACGGACAGAAGTACAACAAAGTGTTCTTATAAGGGTTCCGTTTTTTTTTTCTTTTGAGGTACGGAACCTAAGCGTAGGTACACATAAGAATGTTTCTTCAAAAATGCTCAAAAATTAAAAGGACGTTATCGCAACGTATACAGTCATAACAACGTTTTACCTACGTACCCTCTTAATCACTTACGTTAAGGTCGACTTTGCAACAGAATTGGGTGGCAAATTAGAACGCTTCGATTCCCGACTTGTTTCAGCCCACCACGACCCGTTACACACGTCGAAGCTCTCTTGTCACTTGCCACGATCTCGACCCACGTCTTTCGATCCATCAACATTCATTAGTCGTTCCATGGACGCACGCCGGTTAAGGGTACTTTTTAACTTGCCCTTCGCTAATACATCCTCTATTTGGTAGACGTATGTCCGCCTGGGATGTCTGTTACCGGTCCTTGCATCCTCATTACATTATATTAATTGCTATTCAATTTAGGCAATGAACGAAAGCAGCCAGCTTTGAAGACCTGTTTCCCTTGGCAAGAAATGAAAAAGAATATGGGAAGTGACGGTCAACCTCCATTAGTGAAGCCGCACAGGAAGAAGGAGAAAAAAAAATTTAATTAAAAGCCCACTTTTCTTCCAGTGGGCAAGGACCGATTGGGAAACTTCCAGATGAGCTCCAACAAACGTTTCGACGAGGTCATCTACAACATCATATTCCTCAGCATCCTGATCCCTCATTTATTGCTGCCTATTGCCTCCTGGCGCCACGGTCCCCAAGTGGCTATCTTTAAGAACATGTGGACGCATTACCAGGTAACAAAAAACTAAATAGGCCAAAACAGAGGTCATGGGTTCGATTCCCACTGGAGGCTTTCGTAATCGAATTGTACAAATTACCTGAGTCTGGGTTTATTTTCCTGTTTGTTACGTCCTAACCTATTACTAGAGCCTGGCCCTAGCCCGTACCCAAAGGTTAAGGAACCCTAAAAAGGTACCCGAACTGTTATGCTTCAGGTATTGCAAAGCCATGGCCTGCAGCGCTGGTTTTCGGTCTGTTTATTTTACTCTACCACAAAGAGGCTACCTTAAGGCTACTTTCCTCGTTCCAGCTCAAGTATCTGAAAATAACGGGAACCCCGATCGTATTCCCGAATTTGTACTCTCTTACCTGGGGGCTGTGCATCTTCTCCTGGGGGCTGAGTTTCGCTGTTATCCTCTCGCAGCACTACTTGCAGGACGACTTCGAGCTTTGGCATTCGTTCGCTTACTACCACATCATCGCCATGCTGGATGGGTTCTGCTCCTTGTGGTAAGCTTCAGTATATTGTATTTGACTGCCTCGTTGGTCTAGCGGTATCGTGACTGATTAACATGCCGGAGGTCGTGGGTTCGATTCCCACTGGGGGCCACCGTACATTTGTACAAATGACCTCAGCCAGGGTGTATTCCCATGTTTGTGATGACCTTGCCTGGTTACCATAATACAGGGTATCCTAGTATTGGGAACAGCACAAGTGATGGTATTGTGTGGAAGTTATTTATTTATTAATCCCCAAAAGCGGTGGTAGCCCAGTAGGTAGAACAATGGACTCGGAAGCGGGAGACCTAGGTTCGATTGCCAGTCCGGGCATGCACCTATGACTTTGCTAATTTTCAAAGTTACGTACATCAGCGATCGATACTACAGATTCATTTTATACTGGTCACCTAACTGGGTTCATTTGCTGAAATTAACCTTGAGTAACAACCCTGTAATGAGTGCTTATTGCACTTGATTTTATTTAAAAATAGAACCACGTTTTGCATGAACTCCTTGCTAATATAGCATGAAGTTCAAGTAAACTTTACGTGATTCTTTAAATTATGTACTGTTATGTAGTAGGCCTTTTGACTGCCTCATTGGACTAGCCGTTAAGGCGCTTACTACCAAGATAGAGGTCGTAAGTTCGATTCTCACCGGGGAGTCGCCGTGCATTTGTGCAAATGACCTCAGTCTGGGTGTATTTCCATGTTTGTGATGTCCTTGCCTGGTCACCATAGCACAGGGTACCCAGTTTGGGACAAGGTCAAGTGATTGTGTTGAGTGGAAGTTATTATTATAATACCTAAGACGTGTAAAAACAGATTTTTAATATAATGACCATCGGGCCTTGTGACTAAAAACTATTCTACATAACATTCTATCTCACTCAAGTAAGTGGGCTGCTATATTCTGCGAACAATATTGCCAATAAACTCCCCCATTGTATAAGTTTATCAATTTCAGTAGCCTCTATGTTTGCTATTCAACAGACGCTAGCGTCTCGAACAAATTGGAAGTAAAGCTAGTTCAGCATCGTATAAACCATGACCCATGTAGTATGACCCATTTCAAACGGAAGTCAAACCGTTATAAAACTACATTAAGGCCTTTATATTCTGTTATAGATGGTTTTAAACATAACAAGGTAACAAAGTTGTACTCTAAAATTGACAGATGTTTGGATGTTTGTTACTCAATCACGCAATAACGGCTGAACGGATTTACATGAAACTTGGCATACTGATAGACAAAGACCTGAATTGAGACATAGCATACTTGATATGGTCCTGTTTTATTTATTCGTTTTGTCTGTTGTGTACTTAGTTTCCTCCCTGTTGTTGTGCATATTATGTTCCTTATCTGCTTATTTTGTCTGTGTGATGTATCTTGTTTGTATAATAATTCTTCTTCTATATGTCCCGGTAATGCGTTTATAACATTTTTTTAAGCTTAAAATAGATAGCGTCGTGCAAGAACTCGATAGCGCGAGTCTTTGTTTATTCTCGCGCGCGGGATAAGGGCTCAAGTTACCAGCACTTGACAAGTGATTATTTGCCACGGAATTTTGTTTGCCAGGTACATAAACTGCAACGCTTTCGGCACAGCCTCGAAAGGGCTCGCCAAGAATCTGCATAAGGCCCTAGAGGCGGAGCATCCGGCCCTGAAGCTGGCCCAGTACAGACATTTGTGGGTGGACCTGTCTCACATGATGCAGCAACTGGGTAAGAGTCGTAAGTGCTTTTCCATCACTAGGTGAGCACTATCAGTTTGACAAGCCTAACGCTGGTTCAAACTCGCTGGGTGGCGAGCCGAGCTCGGAGCCTCGGCTTGCGCTGGTCGGCGATGTGATGTATTGATGGCAGGTCCCTAAAGGGGATCGTGCGCCGAGGGGTCACGAGGGGGGGGGGGGAAGGGGAGGGTCTGCCGTCGGTGAGGCTCCAGCCGTGTGGCGAGTCCGTAATAACCGGCCGACAAGGCCCGAGGCGGCCTCTCAAGTCTTCTTCCCGCAACCAGGCTGCGCCGCACGGTGCGCACGGTCTTATATAGATGCGCTGTGCCCGCGCGGTATGCGGTGCGGCGGGACGAGTGGCTCCCTCTCGGTGTGAGCCGGCCAAGGAGGTTTTTTGGGCCGGCTCGCGGCTTGACGGGTAGTAGGCAGGCGCTTTTACACGATTGAGCGCTGCCCGGCTACACTGGGCGGTCGGCGCGACGTGTGTAACGGCACGTTACAAGTTGATAAGTTTAGAGTAAATTTGTTTTAAGAGTAGGGAAAGTTTTAGTGAAATTTTACCGGATAATTATTCCCCCGGAGTGGCCTGAGGTGGCACAAGACAGAAACATCTGGTCTGAGTTGGGGGAGGCCTTTGCCCAGTAGTGGGACACAAACGAGGCTACGTAAAAAAAAAAAAAAAATATTATTCCCAAGTGACACGCTAATCGCCGATTCTTCATTAATTCATAAATTCAAAACTGTACTATTATCAGTCTTGAGCTCGCTATCGTGAGACATTTTGAATACTTTGTTTTATTGAAATCTCACCTTTATGGCTTACTAAACACGAACTTTAGCAGCGCTGTGAATATGAGACCATAACGTCTTTACACTTCGAATACAAAAAGATACAGAAGATCTCCGTTGGGTGAACAATCTTATGTTATATTAACGAATCAACTTATAATGACGTCAAGTCAACTTACTACTCCACCGACTAAGTAGAAAAAACTTTTGCAGCTGGAGAGTGCGCCACAATTTTTTTTCTGAGTTTCCAGAGCTGTTTTCTATTTTGCGTTAGGCTTTATGGAAATGAAACCGTCTCTTAACTTTATTCATATCATCGCTCTTATTTTAAGATTGTAAACAGTATTCAATCATCATTATCATCATCAGCCATTTGAAGCCCACTGCAGGACATAGGCCTCCTTCGTGGTTTTCATAACCATGAGGGGTTTTGCCATAATCGTCACGCTTGGCAGGCGGGTTGGCGATCGCAGTATGCAGTTGGAATCTCAGTCTCCTGGTAATATATTTCCTTAGTCGCCTTCTTCGCCTTCTACAACATCAACGGAAGAAAATGGAGTGAAGCTATTCTTAATCCAGCGTCACACGGAAGTATTCGCATTCAATCAACCAATCAATATATTTATTTCGGAACAAGTCCATAGTGTTAGTAATAATATTAATATTACAGAGATTTCTTAAAGTAGTTTTAGTTAGCACATTATTAGTTAGCAAATTAATATTTTATTTCATATTACGAAGATCTGTGGGATGATAAAACAATCTAGGGTGATATATATAAGATAACGATTATTTATATAAACACGATATTTATAAAAACATGGTCTGTAGTATAAAGTCTTTTTCTTTATCACAGACTATTTTTACTGCATTTTAGGAGTGTTTCAAGGAATCGTATTTTTTTTCAATAAGACTATAACTTTCTAGGTCTCACATTATATAATATTTTTGAATGGGATTGAAAACAGCTATGAACATGTTTCGACTACATACACTAATAAAATACCTGGACGAAAAGTAGATTTGAGCCGAAATCCGAGTTACACAAATGCTTTCAGTGGGAATCAGCTTTTAGCCCCAAGCTTTGCTAGATTTGGGATGAGAAGCAGATTTAAGCAGAAAGCCGAGTCGTATTAATGATTTGTGGAGGACTCGGCTTTCAGCTTCAGGCTTTGCTAAGCATGGGACACCAAGTAGATTTAAGCCGAAAACCGAGTCGCTCGAATATTTTCCGTAGGACTCGGCTTTAGATCTCAAGCTTTGCTAAGCTTGTGGCGGGAAGTTGATGATATCCGGAGCGAATAGATTTGGAGTGAGAAGCAGATTTAAGCAGGAAACCGAGTCGCATTAATGATGTCCGGAGGACTCGGCTTTCAGCTTCAAGCTTTGCTAAGCTTGAGGCGCCAAGTAGATTTAAGCCAAAAGCCGAGTCTCACGAATGTTTTCCATAGGACTCGGGTTTCGACCTCAAGCTTTGCTAAGATAAGATTTAAGCCGAAAGCCGAGTCTCAGGAATGTTTCCGTAAGACTGGTTTTCAACCTCAAGCTTTGCTAACCTTGGGGCGAGAAGTTGGAAAGCCGAGTTCCACGAATGCTTTCCGTGATACTCGGCTTTCGACCTCCAGCTCTTCTTAACTTGGTGCTGTCCAAGAACTTTCTGTCTGCTTGTTTTGTGATACGTCATAACGTCTTTCCAGGACGGGCGTACTCAAACATGTACGGCATTTACTGCATGGTAATATTCTTCACGACCACTATATCTCTCTACGGCGTGCTGTCCGAGATATTGGAGCGGGGGCTCAGCTACAAGGAGATGGGCTTGTTCGTGATTGTCGGATATTGTATGACGCTGCTATTTATTATATGCAACGAGGCATACCACGCTTCTAGAAAGGTACGTTTTAGTTTGTCTAACTACCAGTCTACCAATCTATTTCATTGTTTGTTACACCTTATTGCATAATATGAAAAAATACTTATAAAAGGTAATAAGGAACACCGTGCAAGTGAGGACTTATTTCGATAGAAATTTCTTCCAGCCAGTCTAGAAATTATGGAATATTAATAAAAAAAAGAACTGGGGAGGGTAATCTGATTTAAAACAAATATCTTACCAAAATTTAGAAGACGATATTAATTGCTGAATTCCTTGCGAGCAAAGCTGCAGGCAGAGTTAAAGTTCTTATAGTAAATTAACAGCAATACTTTGGAAGCTAAAAAACGGCAGAAGAATAAATTAGAGTGTGAAATTAAAAAAAAAAACGATCTATCTTACGTACTGCTCGTGTAACTTGAATAGCTTTACGGAAAATCATGCAAATTTTCCTTAAAGCTTTTCAAGTTATGATCTCAAATGTTACATACGTTCACTGGCAACTAGGCACTGACCACAAATACCTGCCCAAAAAATATTTTGTCATTCTCGCAAATCACTATTAGCGCTTAGCTGCCAGTTTCAAGAAACAGCCGCCTTTAGAGCGAAAATTGTTCGCACACCGCAAAAAGTAAAGTGCTTGGAGCCAGAGCATCTTGATATCTCATTCACTTAACTAGGTCGAACTGCCTCGGCGTCGCAGTAAAAACTAGGTCTAATACATCATTGTAGACCAATGTATCGTAAGCGGACTGTTCTAGACGATCTCCGGATGCATGAGTATACAGGGTGTAGCAAAATCCCTATGCAGGGTTATTTTGGGACAAGATTGTCATTTACAAAAACTATTGTCCTTTGAGTTTTCAAAACTTTTGTCCAATTTCCCAATTTTTAAAAACTGAAATTATTAATTTTGGAATATATAATGCTTAAAACCTTTATATGTTACTAGGTGACTCAGCAAACGTTATTTTTCCATATTGATATTAATTACCCTGCGACCTATTCTCAGACCTACCAAATATACACCACAAAATACATAAAAATCGATGAAGTCGTTTCGGATTTCGATAACACGAGATTTTTATAATAGTATATAGAATGGATATAGAAATAGAAATTATTTTATTTAAGACGATGATTCTATAATCCTGAAAAATGCTATAATTGGTAGAGAATGTAAAGCGCGAATTTAGTAAAATGTGAACCCTGATATTCCGAAAAATATACGTGAGAAAAAACTCATACAACAAAAGTTGTTGTAACATACAAACTCTAATTGGGGCAATTCAAATATTGCAAATTTTAAAAATAACCCTATATACATCCGATATTGGGGGATTTTACTCCATACGAAAAACAATTACAATGGGAAAAACTTCATAATCGCGAAAAAATTGTCAACTGTTCCTTACGTTTTAATTTAATTGTGATATACTTCTAGCGGTGGTAGCCTAGTGGGTAGAACATTGGACTCGGAAGCGGGAGACCCAGGTTCGATTCCCAGTGCGGGCACGTACCTATGACTTTGTTTTCTAAGTTATGTACATTTGTGAAGTTATAGTAGCAATACCACTCGCTAACGGTGAAGGAAAAACATCGTGAGGAAACCTGAGTGTCTGAGCTATTTACATACCTCAGCGCTTGAAATCGCCAATCCGCGTTGGGCACGCGTGGTGATTAAGCCCATACTCTCTCTCTGAGAGAAGGCCTGTGCCCTACAGTGGGACGTATATAGGCTGCTTATGCTTATACTTCAAAACGGATCAAATAAACATAAAGATAAACATAAACATTTATATACAGGCACATACATTGCTTCTGGCCCCACACTAGGATACCCTGTGTCTGTGTCCCTGTGTGAAATATTATACATATATATATATATATATATATATAAATATAAATTTTTGTAATTTCAACGTGTACCCTAGTGTGAAAGTTGTTTGTATTGACAAGCATAATCCTTAATTTTCGCATGCAACACCTCACACACTGCGGTTTCTGAATGACATTTTTCTTCACGGTTAGTGAGTGGTATGGCTACTACAAGTTTAAAATGTATGTAAGTATCAAAATGTATGTATCAAACCCTGGACACCTACCTTCCCACAATTCAGGCGTGAGTTAATGTGTGTGTGTGAAAACTAAAGTTCATCAACTGGTAAAATATTTTCTACTTTTCAGAGCATTAAAGTTGGTGAGAATAAGTATTTTTTTGGTTGAAAGGTGGGCCTCGAGTTTCAAGAGCGACTACTGAACGTGAACCTCGGCTCGATAGACCGTAGTACGCAGCGAGAGGTTGAGATGTTCCTGGTCGCCATCGCCAAGAATCCACCAATCATGAACCTCGATGGGTTCAGCAATATCAATAGGGAACTCTTCGCTGCGGTAAGGAATTTTGAGTTTTATTTTTATTTTAGAGCGGTTGTAAGCTCATTTTTGCTAATCTACATGCTGGTCTGGAGGGTGTCGTGAAAATTTTTAGTCAGATCAAGAATGAAAAGCGTCTTATGTTTTACATTTTTTTTTCTCAGAACATAAGCTACATGTCAACCTACCTGATAGTCCTGATGCAGTTCAAACTGACGCTGCTCAGACAAGGAGCCAGGAAAATGATGAATACCATTGTGAAGGCCATCTTCAACACTTCCACTACTGCGGCTGGTGATGATGACGATGGTGAAGAGTATGAGGAGGCAGAGTAAGTGATGTCTCACGAGGGCTCAAAATCCAAAATCAATTAAATACATTTTTTTTAAATAACACATAAACTGTGACTTAATGAACATTACAGGTTGAACTAGGTGTCAATTTCAACAAATGAACAAATGGACAAAAATACTCCAAACTTAGTCATTTGAAAGTTTAACATATTATTTAAATACCCAGAACTCATGCACTGGACTGGTTTTAATTCCAGACATTTTTATCATCTAAGGGCCGATTCGACCAACTAAGCTATATACCTAAATTTGTTGTGAGTAACTAATTTCATAACAAATTTACTCCCTCAATTTTAATCTCAGATTACATTGCGAATTACCCCGGGATTATTAGTTGGTAGAACGTAATATAGATTTACTCCAGAGTATTTCTGGACTTATTCCAAGATTACCACTTACACCAAGTATAAATAGTTTGGTCGAATCGGCTCTAAATAACCTTTAAAGTTATACCTCAATTGAGTTATTTTATTCAGTGGAGAAAAACTAAGCAGTACGCAGTTTTTTGTTTGAGAGTTAAATAATTCAAAGTTGGTTTATATGATACTTTATTTAAGGAGCCTGAATAAAATATAATTCAATCACAAATTCTTAAAATTAAGAGTCACTTGTGTATCTGTAAGTTGGTAGCTTAAGTAATTATGAGAGTGTAACGCAAGCTTAGATTATTTTTATTTTGTTTAATGTTCATTAAACATAATTGTACTATACTTTTTAGGAAGTCTCAGTTCTGTCTTTGATGGTGTAATAAATTATTTTGATTTTTTTTATTTTGATTGGTGTTTTCGACGTTTGGAAATGTTTCGAAACAATATTAGTCACCGGTGTCAGGATTAGGAATTTCACACAGTAAATACTTAAATATTGTTCTGTTTCTTCAGATTTAAAAAAAGAATTACGGTACAGACGGATAGTGAATTTTTCTATCAGAATCTGGTGCTTGAGTACAAAAAAATTATAAGGACATAACGTGAAGCGGCGTTTTATATATATGTTGTATTTTAATAAAGTTTTGATCGATACGTTCTAAGGTTTCAATCAGCATTTTCGATCTTCTCTGTCGTATGGTTAGCGATGCACATCATTTCATTAGGCCGATAGTCATACATTTTGTTCTGTGCTAAAATAGCTCATATCATTATATTCTTTTTGTTGCACTAACCCGTGCTGAGGACAATTTTAAAAACCTATTTAGAGGCTAAAAATTCCACCGTAATCTGTACGTTTCTGTACGTAATACAGAGAAGTTTGTAAAGATGTTCGAAATTTCGCCGATGCCTGCACTTGCCCATTAGCTTAATTGGGAGAGCGCTGGCACGGTTAGTCAGAGGTCGCTCGTTCAAGTCCCGGCATGGGTGGAATTTTTAGCCTCTAAATAGGTTTTTGAGCTTAAATCAGTTTAGTAAGTTTACTCTGGGTGGTAGATAAGTAGATAGATAACTCTGTATTGCACACCAGTAATTTACAGAGATACGGTACTTAATATCAAGTTCTCAGTAGTATAAAATCGGCGGTCTTACCGCTAAAAGCGATCTCTTCCAGACAACTTTATATCGGACAGAAGATGACAGTAGGTAGGTAAGTACATATTTGGATAACTTTAAATTATAGAGATAGAAGTAACAAAATTTGCCAGTGCGTTAAATACCACATTAGATATTGTTTCTCATCAAAATCTCGATTTTGCAAAAATGGCAGATTCGCAAGTTCACCATAGAAGTGAAGAATTAGCGCGTGTCACTGTATTTACTCAGAAAGTACAAACACGTATCCACAAACGAAATAAAGACAAAACACTAGAACAGCTAAGGGGCTTCGCCAAGCGCTTATTCGAATAAACCTCGCGAATATAAAATACGTGAGACGAAAACGAAGGGGACAGTTCTCCAAACAAGAAAGTCTCTGGGTCAGAACAAGCCAAAGTTAAAAAAAAATAACCCAACACGGAAAGAGCTCTTTTTATACAATTTTTATGTAGCCAGTATACGTCCTATTGTAGGGCATATGCCTTTTCTAAGAGAGAGAGAGAGATAGTGCGGGCTTAAGCAACACGCGTGCCCACCGCACAATTTCAAGCGCTGGGGCATGTGAGCACCTTGGACTATAGTGCTACTACAACAAATTTTTGTAACTTTTAACCATATTGTTTTCTTTGGGTTCCTGTTTTTTTTTTACTTTTTGGTTTTTGATATTCAAAATTGTTAATAGATGGCATACCCGCTGGCATGAATATAATAAAATTGATCGGTCGCTTGTTATGTTTTAGTATTATAAAAAATACATATTTTATTTATTTTTATTGATTACGATTCAGGACAAAGGAAGTGAAAAAAAGTTGCAAAAGCAAAACTATAAATTCTAGTAGCAAGTTTTCTTAGCCAAAAACTAAGAGCAGGAAACCAGAAAAATATTTAAAATGTTCGTAATTTTATTATCTAACAAAGCTTCAGACCACAAAGGCTTACTATTTTTTTTTACAATAATCGAAAATGTTACAAAGTCCGAGCGAAGCGGATGCGAGACGTAACAGCAAACTTTGACGAACAGTTTCTAAATTGGGAATTTTCAGACTTAAGTATTTGTCTATCTCATTTTGTTATGAATATTCTAAAATAATATTAAGCAAAACTCTGAATTCAGAAACGAAAAGTCATTACCTGTCTATAAAGATAATTTTCAACACACCTGCTCGTAAAGTAGGTCTTATTACAGCGTATTTACACTGATAATGCAGAATATTACCCATGCCGTGCCTTTTACATTACATTATCGCACTAGTGCCTTTTCATTACATATCTTTTTAAATATTAGCAAGAAGTATTAATGTTTCGAAAACAGCTAAGTAGTTATTTGCGTAAATATAAAATTAAATTCAAAATGTGATAAATAATTAAAGAATTTCATGAAACTGCTTGTTTTAGCATTTTTAAGCAAACACTACAATAATTAATGTAAACCTAATAATTAACATAAAATTTATGAATAGGTTAGCAACCTCATTATATCTAGATGGCCATGCATTGCAGCCATCTTTGATGGATGCGCGCGCACAAGAATACTGTTTTGAATTTTACCGCCATACATAACACGAATCACGCACGAAAAATACGCCATCTTTTAAATGGGTTTCTGTTTGTTAAGTTTATTCACAGTATTGCATTTCGTTAGTGTTGTTTTTTTATTTACTTTTCCTCGCAAGTGTGTTGAAAAACGTCGTATGAAACACGTGAGCATTGGTCATTACACTTCTCGTCTCCATTAAGCCTTCGCCTTCGGCTCAGGCTTAAAAACCGACTCGAGTGTAATGACCAACATACCACACTTGTATCATAATGTACTATTATTATCGAAAAAACACGAAAGACCAACGAACCAAGAATTTAAAAAAAAATTACTAAGTAATGAGGTCGTATTCTCAAAGTATTAAAACACTCAACTTAAAAACCAAAGTCCTCTTTCACGAGAGCGAGACGTACTTTAAAAGTGTATGAGACTGACTGCAATAGCTGCCCAATTTGCTTGGCTGGCTCCGTGAGACGAATCTTAATATCGCTGCACACATTCGCTTATTTCGGCCTTTACCATGAGTTGCAAACAACTAACTAGTAAGTTGCAAAGACGTGACGTCACATGATACGCCGTGCGCCAACTCCGTAGTGGCCGGTTTGCAACGTTTACACAGTTTAGTAAATTTGTAAGACTACTAGTCCGATGATGTCATGTCGTTATGGTTATCGACCAATACGACCAATGTGTGCAAAGGGAAAGCAGGACGCGCCGGGATAGGACGGACGGAAGGTGCTGTGCCATCTCGGGGTGATGACCAATAACTGAGCCAAAGTAAAATATAAATAGTTTTTTAGGTTTAGGTTCAGCGGGAAAAAGCAGTACCCAATTCAACATGACCAACTACTATAGTTAAATACATAAAATGCTAAGAGCTAATTTTTACCTATTAAATTATTTCTAACTTTTTAGTGCTGTAGTATTTCGAAGTCGGTTTTTATTTTTTATTTCATTTTTTTTACTGATATTCTGTCCATATGTATCTGAAAATTCTTCGTTATACATAAGTAAACAAAGGAAACAACTCACGTTTGTAACATTGTTTGTTAGTGGCTCTCGCAATCAGGATGTGCTCTCGGGTGTACTGTGACGTCATATTTTGGAGAGAATCTTTCGCACAACAGTTTCCGCTGCAGCGCGCAGTGTAAGGCTAATTGTTTGAAGTTGTCACGTGAACAAAGGTAAATGGGTGGCGCAATCTTCTTTGATGGTGGTGATTCTTGACAAGCTTTAGAAAATGTTGGCTTAGATTGTTCTAGGTTCTGTTTAACTTTGCGTATGGTCCTTGATTTTTAAGGTTCACTACCGCCAAGAATGAAAAAGTCATACCTTTTTTGACAGATCACATGTGGAAAAAGTAGCCCCGCCCCAATCGAAAACCTAGAAGCACGGTCCTGGCAGAAGGTACATTTAGCCGCTGATCGGAAATATTATCTAGTTCTAGGTTTTTGGCTTCGGGTTTTCGGTCGTAGGTTGTCAAAATCAAAATTTGATTTAACACTCACTTTTTACAAAAACTATTCGTAAAAAAGTTTATTTATGTAACTAATATACCTTATGGAGCCCCATAATGAGTTTATTAAGTTGTTCCAACCGCATGGTTTGAGCCATCAATGATTGATATCCTGTCAAAATAAACCTCCTTGCGATTGGTAATAAAGCAATCGCAACGGACAAGTGACTTTATTATGCGGAAGCTGTTTATTAAATCTATCAACAATTAATATGTTATCGTTAAGGATTTCTTATGTGGTTTAACGACAGGTTCAAAAGTAGAAATTATCGCACTCGAAAACCCTATAGGTAGAAATTGTCAATTTCATAGATCGATTGCTTAATTATAGAGATTTTCCTCCTCCCTTGAATCGTTTCTTGAATGTGTCCTGCCAAACAGAACCCTTTACTTCACTGACTATGAAAGTTAATTTCCATTATTCATGACGTCAGTCCCTCACCTAACGAGCTTCTTCGGCTGTGTTTAAACTGTAATTATTTCAGACGCGATCGCTGCCATTGAAAGTGGCTTCGATAATTAATTATTCATTCATAGCATTCGTTAATCAAGGAGAATTGAAGAAGCACAGAGAGTTATGGGTACGCCCGTATTAGATTGCCGCCGTGTTACATTATACAAGGTGTTAACAAGGTTACGACAAATAATGTTACTGCAATCCACAAAAAATGTTTATTTCGCATCTGTGCTTTTGTATGAATTAGTGGTTCCGACTCCAAAAAAGGAGGTGTGTTTGTTTTTGATATGTTCTCTCGTATAAATCTCAACCGATTTCGAGGTTTGAGTTATTTTAATTTGGTGAAAATCTGATGAAGACTTTCGCAGATAAAGAATGGGACTCTTCAATGGACTTGCTGTTTGTTTCATAAAGTATGACATCAAGGCAGTCCCAGAGTCTTCACGAAAAATCGTGAAATATTTTTTTTAATGAAAAATATATGCCGACACCAAATTAGACTATTATTTGGAGTCAGTGTAAACCTGCATGACGAGCACATAAATTATGATTGTATTCTGTTCTGTTTTTATTGTATTCTGAATTAAGTTTTTATTTATATTTGTAATATTTTTATTATCTTTATGTTCCCCTAATTTATGTATGGAAGAAATCAAAAAATTAAAATATCAGGGGTACTATTCATCAATAAAAGCTACCTTTATTATGAGCCAAGCCTTGAGAGAAAAATTGCGAAAAAATTCAACTGTTCCATACATTGCATGTGGCAATTTTTTACACAGCTTTTGGAACACCTGGTATTTTTCACGGTTTTGCAGTTTTTCTCTTGCGTTATTGCGATTAATTATGGCTTAATTTACAACACATTAAGTAGCTTCGAGAGTAAGGAGGCATCAATACGATGGCGGTCACTGAGAAACTTGTACTATATTTGTACTTTGTAGTACAAATTACTGGAACAAACAAATCTTCGAATCAGCTTTGACATTGCTCAGAAAAATACCGCAAAAGACTTGAATACGCTTGACTCCCAGATTTATGTATTCATTTGACTTCGCTTTCTTATCTTAATTCCTCACAATGTTTTTTTCGCTCCAGAGCCCGAGTTTAGCCAATCAATCTTACAGTTTTTCTCCGCTGAAGAATATAGTGATTTATACTTAAGTTAGCAGCAACTTCAGTGTAAAGAAACGCGGTTTTCTCCTTTCATAAATCTTTCAAGTTTTGTGGACTCCAATAGAGTCAAACCCCTCCTCAATTTACACCTTCGCCTTTGGACCAAAGATTGTAGATGGATCATCATAATGGAGTCATTTTATTATTTTGCTTCAGTAAATGCCAATGCTGAGGAATTGGCAAAATGTACTATATTGACTCTAATATTTTTTATGCTATAAGTTTGTCGATACGGTTTTTTCTCCTTAATTAAATAAATAATATAGGCGGGCCCCCCGCCAGATGGTCTGATGACCTGGTTACGATGGCGGGGAGTCGCTTGGATATGGGCGGCAAAAGACCGGGAGTCGTGAAAAACCATGAGGGAAGCCTGTCCTGCAGTGGGCGTCAAATGGCCGATGATGAGGATGTTGATGAAATATAGAGCCTTGTGGTTTATATATAAAAATCTATAGTAACCATAAAATAAATTGCATTCTATCACTATCTAAATCATACGACAAGACAGTGACAACATCAGTTTTATTCTCCAGTTAAGTTTTATCTGACTTTTGGAAAATTCGGTCTAAGAAGAATAAGAATAAACAACTTTATTTGACAACATTACAAAGAATTACATATAGTACATAATCAAGTAAACAAAAAATTGCAAACTCTCGTTCACAGAGCAAGTTTAGTTTAGTTTAGTACGTAATACAGAGAAATTTGTAAAGAGGCTTGAAATTTCGCCGATGCCTGCACATGCCCATTAGCTCAGTTGGAAGAGCGCTGGCACGGTTAGCCAGAGGTCGCGGATTCAAGTCCCGGCATGGGTGGAATTTTAAGCCCCTAAATAGGTTTTTAAAAATTGTCCTCAGCATGGGTTAGTGAAACAAAAAAAAAAAGAATATAAAGAAGGTACATAATTAAGTTAGTAAACCACAGAACACATTTTAGCAAAATACCTGTAAGAATCTACATGAAACTTAGGCATACAAAGTTGTCAAAAATGGGCCAGTCTCAGCATGATGCCAAAGCACGGCTTTGGCGCTGGTTTTCAGACCGAACCATGAAAGAAAAAGATGACTTGTTTTACAGAAATAAAACTAATTTCATCATTAACATTATCAAACATTGAGATCTAGTGCTTTGATTTAACAAATAAGCTTTGTTCATTTGTTAAATGAAAGCACGAGATTGTTTGACAAATCTACATGTAAAATATCCTCACTAAGATAACATTAATTTGACGTATCGGTCAGCCCAGTGACACTAGTTTCACTAATAACTTTTATTTCACAACTAATTTTAGAAATCGGTCAAGCCATTCGGGCCCTGCGCTGTCATAGAGGATCATATTCTGTTAGCAGTAAAAAACAAAGCCCATCCTTACAAGTCTATTTTGTATTGGCAACACTGGAGTGACGGTTGACCGAAAGGAAGGCAAGGGGCCTAATCATGCGCACCAAATCTTGAGCGATTCCAATCGTCTAACTATTTTACGATTAGAATCGTTCAGCATTTCGTGCGCGTAATATTGGAGCAGGTCTGGGCAGTTTTCGTGGCGCAGCAGTAGTGCATCTGCATACCATGCGAGAGGTCCTGGGTTCGAATCCCGGCTGGGGACAAAAAAAAAACCCCAGGTCTTGGATGTTTACATGTTTGTGATGTCGTTGTTTCTGGTTCCCACGACACAGGGTATCCTAGTGTGGGGCCAGAAGCAATGTATGTGCCTGTATGTAAATGTTTATATTTATGTTTTTGGTAAAAGTGAGCAATTTGGAATATAAGCCACCTTTTGGTTTTGCTAGCGGGTAGGTAAAGATTATTCTTCTTGACTTTGGACGTCTTACAAAGCTATAATGTTTGTTTACATGTAGGGATCTGTCATCTGGTGCAAAGTGTACAGTTGAGTGTCAAGAATGCTAAAGAATACCATCTCTTTTTCCCCTTGGGATGAACCGCTCTGCTACGAATGGGCGTTTTATCAAGACGTTAACCCGCATTTACATAACTCCCGCTGCATTAGAATCAACGAGAAAAGTATTGAAAATAAAATTGTTCATACACAAAGTAATAAATACTGTGTGGGGATTTAGACTAAATTAATCTGCCGCGACACGTATTATATTGAGTTTAATCATTTCAGTTTCACTTTTAAATATAATGATAATTATAACAGTAAATTATCGGATACTTGATCGTTAGGTTCACTCTCGATTTTGTCGGTTATTCTTGCTACGGCTAGAATAGTTGTGTCGTTATATTATAGTATAAAAATGTTTCCTTTATCCACTTAATATACCTCAATTTTTAACTGTTTAATTAAACGATACAAAACAATTTTATTGGACAGTTTTGTATTTTTCATTAGTTAGTTGTTCAAAATAACAATTTAATAACAAAATTAAAGCGTTAACGTGGCATATGCGACGTATATTCGTTAGAAAGGCTTGTATAATTTTTTTCCGCTTCCCAAGATTCGCTGACTTAACGTACTATTTTCAAGCAACTCCGACTAAATGTAAATGGGGCAATAAGTGTGGGCCACAGGGAAGGAGGACTGAATGCGCCGACAAATTAAAGGGATTTGTCAACTTGTCTGCGAGCAAACGCAAATAGGACCTGAGAAATTGGCCTTTTTTCTTAGCTCGAGTTAAGTATACTTAGCACTTTAGGTAGTTTAGAGGTGTACCATGGCTCTTATGGCAGTTGACAGGTCTTGTTTCGATATTTGATTTATGACCACGAAGATAGAAAACACTTTATTGAACTCCAAATATTTAAAACAACTAAACTCATCCTTATTTCGTGGTGCGATTGCTGAAATACTACTGCTCGAATTTTAAAGCTGTAATATTACCATAAGAATAGCATCTAAGAAATCGGCAACGATTGGTCTCAATTTTTCGGCGTAGCCCAAAAGGAGGGTACATGTGTATATATGTAAGTATGTCTGATTCTATATTCCCTCATAATCCAATAACCATCTGTGGCTCAATTATGCGCACCAAATCCTGAGCGATTCCAATCGCTTAACTGTCAAATTCCATACTAATTTGACAGTTAGACGATTGGAATCGCTCAGGTTTTGGTGCGCGTAATATAGGGACTGCTGGTCAGATTTTGACAAATAAGATCTCAATCGATTTGTCGTGTTTGCGAAAGTGTCACAGGCTATATATATAAAATCAGCACAAATGTAATATAAGTAAAATATTGCTAAAGAGACAAAAATAAAGAAATGAAATAAAAAAAATACCAACAACCCGACTGCTGAGCATTACCTACTAAGCAGGTGGGACCAACCTAAGGAGTTACATTGGTGAATTTGGGTCCCGCCTGCTTAGTAGTTAATCCTGAGCAGTCGAGTCGTTGGTATTTTTTATTACCTAAATTCCTAGTTTTATTCACTACTTTGATTATACAAGCAGCCTATATATAATATAAATGGTACTTTTTTTTCCTAGAACTATGAAATTTGGTAAGTAATATCGTTTTATACTACAAGTACAGGAAAAAATCGGAAAACTGTACAATTGTATTTAAATCATTAATATTTCTTCATAGTCTTTGAAGTTCAGGAAAAACTCGGAAAAAACTGCAAGACTTGATTCCTGAACTACTTATAACATATAAGTATCTAGAAATTTGTACGGAACCCTCGGTGGGTGAGTCCGACTTGCAATTGTCCGGTTTTTTAAGTCAAATAAGTCTGTTACTTTATATAGTAACAATACCTGACCAGTGTGTTCACATAATGTTCACATGTGACTCTCTCGCTAAGAGAAGGCATATGCTGTGGAGTATAACGACGGCTGCTTAATATACTGACCATTAAAATTTGTCAGTGGATAGCACAGGCTGGAAAACGCTGAGTATTTAAATTCACTCCAATATATTCTGGGGCCTATATTCGTTAAGGCAATTTGAATTCAGAACTCAATTTACAAAAGCTTGATTGGACAAAAATTAAATTCAGCTCACAGATATTTAAAAAGTGCTTCATTTACCTATTTCTAGAACAAAATGCAAATTTTACAATTGAAAATAATTTTAGAGCGTGGTAAATCAGAATATCTCTGAATAGGGTTTTTTTAAGATAAGGTAGTAACGGCTACGTCATGATGATGATGATGATGATGATTCTACATCAGTGAAGATGATAACCACGGCGATATAGGTGGAAGAGGCAAGTCACAAGGACTTTACCTTTTTTTCGGAGCCTGACACAGCAGTATAATGCCCGACAACTTTTTAGGGTTCCGTATTCAACAAGCCTTTTAGTTTCGTCTAGTCCGCCCGTTTGTCTTTCTGTACGTCTATCGGTCCGATTATGTTATTATGTTATATACTAAAGTATTATGTTATATACTAAATTAGGGATGCAATTTCTTTTCTCGCCTACACCAAAAATAGTGTGTGCTATCGTTAAATTGTTTTTTTAAAAACAGGGTATGTGTAGGAAAACCATTTTTCAATTAAGGGTTCCGTTTGCGAAATCATCATCAACCCATTATGTCCCCACCGAGGGGCACGGGTCTCTTCCCTGAGGAAGATATAGGCCATACTCCACCACGGGGGCCAAGTCCGGATTGGTGGAGGCTTGTAGACTAGTGGCTCGTTTACTGTCAGAAGTTGTCAAGCCGCTCTAAGGCCTCTGACTTGGCTTAACGACTGCCATCTATCGACGGCAGCCGGCACCAACAGCTTAACGTGCCTTGCGAAGCACGGAACCGCTCGGAAAAATGCCACTAGCGTTAGGCATAGACGGCGACCCATCCATGCACTGAACGCGCCCTGTGTTGCTTAACCTTCGTGATCGTTTAAGATCACTCAGGCAGCCGGGGCTACGAGCGTTTGCGAAATATTAAGCTTTAATACGCAATTTTTTTTTCTAAGTAGGCCGTCCCCGGCTCTCCCTGCTAATTGGTTGGTTGTAGAAACGTGAAAAAATTCATGGCAGTAGCGCATAATGAATTTAAAAGGAAAACTATCACGGCTAAGTAGGCTTTACAAGTTAACGAGTAATAGGCGACCAAATTAAAAAGGAAACTTCCTACAAAATCTATTAAAAAATACTTAGATGAAGTTGTTAGTTCTGTAAAGCAGATAAACGACACGCACTTGGCCGGTTTTAATTTAATTCACCTATGAGAACCATGCGGGAGGCCTATGTCCTGCAGTGGGCGTCGTATGGATGATAATGATGATGATGATATACGTCCCATTTTAGGGAACAGACGTTGTCTCAGAGAGGACGGGATAATTACCCCGCGTGCCCACCGCGGAATGGCAATTTCAAGTGCTTGTGTATATATGAACACCTCAGATACACAGGTTTCCTCACGATGAGTTCCTTCACCGTTAGCGGGTGGCATTGCTACAACAACCATACAAATGTACGTAACTTAAAAAACGAAGTCATTGGTACATTCCGGGATTCGAATCCATGCGCTCCCGAATGTGAGGCCGGCGTTCTACCGCTCCGCTACGACTGATCCACAAATAACTTCACCAAATTACTTTTATTCTGCATGGACTTAGTTCGGGACCTGGGACGCGGGATCTGAAAATAGTTTTACATAAATCGTAAATCAACTATTAACTTCATTCTGGATTCACTCACTTGCTTTTTTGTCGGAATTGTCCGACCAGGTCGAAGATGAGCAACCAACGACGCGAGTGCCGACTCCACTCACCGTGATTAAGCTCTGAAGATCAGAGCGAAACCTGGTCGGACTCTTTTAACTAAAAATCGAATAAGTTACTCCAGAATCAAGTCAATAATTGTGTAGTGCTTACGAAAGTTTTAGTGTAGATATCAAACTCATCCCGACTGTGCGGATTTTTGCTCAAGTTAACTGCCAGGCATTGTATCTGTCAGTACATTCTAGTACTACTCTGGAGTAGACTGCGCTGAGCGCTGCTAGAAAATATAGCTAGATAATTAGAGTACTGTGGAGCAGATGGCAACGGGAAACCACTGCACTGCATTCGCAAACTTAGCAGTATGGAAATGTCAGATCACGGATTAACGTTGCTATGTGGAAAATGCTGCATCGATGTATTGTTTAGCTCTTGATTATGACAACGATGAGGCAATGAGATACATTTCCTTCAATTAATATAATAAACTTTCTGGCCTTAACAATGTATGTCTTCTTTTGAACCGACTTCATAAAAAGGAGGAGGTTCTTAATTCGGTTCTTCTTTTATGTACGTTCAGCGATAACTCCTTACCACGTTGTTTTATTTCTATCCTTCACTTGGATAATATAATTTCAGACATTTTATTATTATTAATATTAATTCTTTATTGCACAAAGACAGTGTACAAAAGGTGGACTTAATGCTAATGGCATTTCCTACCAGTCAACCTGTAGGAGGTACAGGAGAGGCAAAAATTGAGGTAGGCGTGCAAAAAAGAAAGAGATAAAAGTACTTATAAGTACCTAATGTATTATAAGGAGAAGGGCACCTATAAAAATAACTATTTTAGCAATGATGTAATACAATACACACTAATACTTGCTATTAATTATATACAACTAATAATTACGGTGATATATACCATATAGTAAGATAAGGTATATTAATATATATGTATATTATATATTATACATATTTATAACAATACATTTTTAAAGATAGACAAAATAAAATGGATGTTTACTCTAATGCAAATTAGAAAAAAGCAAAACAAAAGAAAGAAAGGAAACGGAAATACTTACACTGAAAAATAAATTATTAATTGGTCTGAATGGACAGTCAGTTCTTAATAGCACTAAGACAAGATATTTAAAGGAGGGACGTGAATTCGCTTTCCTGATTGTTTCCGGCAGAATGTTCCAGAGCCGCACAGCAGTTACGACAAAAGAATTTGCCGCAAAACCTGTACGATGGATGGGAATGGATAGAAGAAGATTATCAGATGATCTAAGATTTTTTGTACTGTTGGAGGAGAGGAATTGAAACATACACTTAAGGTACGAAGGGGCATTTGGTTCGTGGAGGATGGCAAAGAGAATGCACAAAATTCGGACGTTCCGCCTTTCGTGGATTGGAAGCCACTTCAACTTGGATCGGTACTCGGACACGTCATGGTCGTATTTTTGAGGGCCGAAGATGAAGCGAATGCATGAGTTGAGCAACCGATCAAGCTTGTTAAGAAGTGCCTCAGTGAGGTCTCAATAGCACACATCACCGTAATTTAAAATGGGGAGAAGAAAAGACTTCACAAGACAAATCTTAGTGCTCAGTGGTGAGAAATTTTTGAGGCGCAGTAAAGAATGTAGAGCGATCAAGCGTAGCAAGCAAAATTTCGTGATCTACATGATTAAAGGCATTGCTAAAGTCCACCAGAACAAGCACAGAGACTAAGTCTTTCTCCATGCCCCACCTTACATTCTCAGTGACCTTAAGAAGTGCCGTAGTGGTGCTATGACTTGACCTGAAGCCGGGTTGAAACTGGTTTAATAGACATGCTTTGCCAAGGAATTCCGTAAATTAGCGGTGTACCAGGGACTCTAGGACTTTGGAAAGAAAGGGAAGGATAGAAATTGGACGGAATTGGTTAGGAGTCGTTGGGTTGAAGACTTTGGGGAGAGGGAGGACAAAAGCCTTACGCCATAAGTCGGGAAACTGAGAAGGGGTCAAAGAGAAGTTGAAAGTATGGGTGATGGCGGGAACAAGGATATCGAGTATGGTAATAATCATGTTTTAGATGTGTTTTAATTTTTCATATACTCAGTTTTGGTTAGAAGACATGTGATGGCATGAGAAGTTCTTAACATTAGTGGCCTCTTTTCAAAAACTAAGAACTTATAACAAAAAACTACTTTGATTAGACTTTCTATAAACTCCTTGGACCACATTTGTCAAAAGTACATTCGTTCTTTTAATTTTTCATATATATTTTAGAATGAGTGAGCGTTATGCTTGATGCAAAAGCAGCCTTAATGCTTTGATCACAAGATCGCATTTGAGGGCCGCAGTGCGGCACTGCACCAGCCCGCGTCACGTATCACATAATAGGATACGTACTGGCGCGGAATCTCCAAGCCTCGGCGTGGCCTCAGTCAAACTTAGCTAAGGAACGTACAATCGATAGTATGTCAACCTTCACATTTTTGTTTCAATGTAGCCCTTAACGTAACTGAGTAACATAACTAGAGTGCACGTATAAAAACAGATGAAGTGTGGGTCGGACGTGCGTGGAGACCCTCTGTATATTTCCCGAGTGATATACCCTCTTTTTGAGGATTTAGTACCTAAAAAGTACAAAAAAACCGTTGTTAGCAACCTGTAAGTCCGTCCATTCCGTTCATTTATAATGCAGCCTATATACGCCCCACTGTAGCGCACTTCTCTCAGAGATAGATTATGGGCCTAATCACCACGCGAGCTCACCGCGGATTGGCTATTTAAGCGCTGATGCATGTAAACACCTCAGACACTTAGGTTTCCTCACAATTAGCGAGTGACAATGCTACTATAACTTCACAAAGGAAAAAGATCAAGTGATTAAGACACTTAGAATCGCTAGCAACAAAGTTATGCCACAATGAAATAATACCTTAATTTGTAGTACTGGCTTAAAATTTTAAAATACTATTGTTAGCATTAAAGTAATTCTCCGGACGAGGATGTAATAGTATTGCATGGAGACTTACCAAAACACTAAGTCTCTAGCTTAACTCATTTACAGGCATTTATTTTACTGAGACTCTGTCTCACAGAAATACTAAAATTCATGCGAAATAGTTAATAAAGAAATATACATTCTGACTTCATGCGAAATAGTTAATAAAGAAATATACATTCTGATCATGAAGAAAACCATCGCAAAACCGTTGAAAACGTAGTGATTATATCACAGAACACATATGATTATATTCTCTGTGGTTATAACGATAGGTGACAGGACGTAGCACAGATTAGGAACGATGACATTCAGTGCTGCAAAATGTAATTTATATCGATCATCAATTCGATTCTATCAGTCACCATTTCATAAAATATAACTGAAATGTAATATAATTGATTTACGTGATGCGAGTAGAAAGCCCGGTGATTATGCCCCATAATATATAATATGCAGTCTATGTAGATAAACCATAACATTTTAGTTGCAAAGTCATCCATAACATAATCAGTCAGGCATGTAAATCTTTAAATGCGTAGGTACTGATTACGTTATGTTCCCACTTTAGGGCACGAATCGTCTCGCACGCAAGCTCGATGACTTTCAGCCCCCCCGAACAAGCCGGTTTCCGATAAGGCTTTACATACGTTGGACCACACACATACGCTGCGGCAGAATGTACAAAAGACTGAGGAGTGTAATCTGCCACTATGCTTAGCTTTTTTGGAGTGAGGTGAGGTATGGGGGCATGGGGTGTACCTCATACACATGTTTCCTCTCGATGTTTTCCGTAAACGTTAGACAGTCGTACTGCTATAAAAAATCACATACAATGTCCGATTCGCACCCAACACCTTGGAATGTGATGCAAGCGTTCTGTTAATATATAACCATCGCTTTCCTAGTTAATTTAAAGGTTTATTTAAAGATCAGCATCCGAGCGATTCGGTCAAATTAAGGTCCACAAGATCCACAGATCCGTGTGGCACTGGATTAAGAATAGCGTCACTCCATTTCCTTCCGTAGATGTCGTAGAAGGCGACTAAGGAAATAAATTACCAGCAGCGTTTTCTTGAGATTTCAACCGCATACTGCGATCGCCAACCCGCCTGCCAAGCGTGGCGATTATGGCAAAACCCCTCATGGTTATGAAAACCACGAAGGAGGCCTATGTTCTGCAGTGGGCGTAAAATGGCTGATGATGATGATGATGAAGGTCCACACTGTTGAATCTGTTATCTAGTGTTAGTACCTAATATATAAAGTAAACCGTAAATAATGTAAATGAACAGGTGGATAAAGAAATATGCAAATGAAGTAGGTATTATGAAACGAAATGACAAAAGTTATGTTTTGCTATTTTTTTTTTCAGCTAAATATACCTATTTTTTCTCTGTATCGATTCATTCGATTTGAAAAGTAGCGGTCGGTCTGATGGCAACACTACATTATTGAATGCACAGATTGAGATTTAAACAGGTCTGTGAATGGATCAATAGATTTGTATCAAGATGACAGCGGTAGTTAAACCGGAAGCATTAATTATTGTATAACTTTATTAATTTAGAATTACGGAGAAGTCATGGCTTTATAAGAAAACCCCAATTTTTTATAATTGAAAACATGAATTATGGACACTGAAAACTGGTGACACTATTTAGATCTTAGCGATACTGCTAATGGTCAAGATCCTTTACGTAACTTATAAAGCATTGGTACTACGCCGGGATTCGAACCCACGACCTCCCGAATGAGAAATCGGTGTTCTACCACACCGCTACCACCGCTTCTTCGGTCATTTATATAAATGTATTTTTTTTAATTCGTGTCAAATGTTTCACAGTCGTTTGAAGGTGTAAAAAAATCTAAGTAAATTTCGAGACTTTGAAGTTAATTTATGAAATAAATAAGAAAAAAAACTGTGTGGTAAACTTCGAACTCGACAATATATAAAATAGCAGCAGTTCCATTCAAGTTACGAAATTACGAAACATCTGATATCGGATGTATATGGGGACTTTGTAACACCCTGTAAATCACGATGAATTTAAAACCTTATAGAGATCAAATGGCTTTTGACATTGATTGTACCTGAATCTTTAATTCTCTTTTAGACGTTGCATTAAAAGTGCTAATGAAAAGTTTCAAATGTCATTGGGCTTATTTGCCAGCGGCTTTTGTGGTGATATGTTTCTTCCAACAAGACTTCCATAAAAAGCTATCCAGCTCGCGCTTCTGACCTCCCCTACGAATCGATACACGCCGTCATACTTTGTCGCAGTGATGCCAACCTAACGACCGGTTACTTTTGAATAGTGACACCGACACTTCCGATTTAGGTATCATGACATATGTTATTGAATACTTTTAATATCATGACATTCACTTTCAACCGATAAAGCAATTAGGAAACAATATAAAATACAAACCCACGCCCGAATAGTCAAATGTAGATGTAACTCTGTTTTTGTTATTTTTTTTTTCAAAATCCTGAAACATTTGTATACTAAAGCCAACTTGCACCATAAAATAGTCCACAATATGAAAGTTGTCTCATTTGTACAGATCTGCTTTTCAGCTTACCAAAGGTTCAAGGAGAATGCTGGGAGCCCCTTATCTACATCGAACGAATTGACATCACTGAAGTCCTCGGAAGCTGTCAAAATGTTCAAATTCTAAATGCCCAATGCAGCGGGTGGGTGAGCGAAGTTCCATAGGAATTCATACAAATAAAATAAAAAAATATATAATTATTTGGCTCGCTCACTTAGCGCGTTTATCTTAAATGTCTAGTTAGTGTCAAATCGAATGCAAAATGTGAGCATTAACTTAAACACTAGTAAGTAATAATTATTAACTAAATCCGGATTCACTTACTGGTTGGACTCTTCCGACAAAAAACTAAGTAAGTGAATCTGGAATTAAGTTAATAATGTTTCATCGTCATCATCGGCCCTTTGAACGCCCACTGCAGGACATAGGCCTCCCTCATGGTTTTCATAACCATGAGGGGTTTTGCCATAATCGCCACGCTTGGCAGGCGGGTTGGCAATCGCAGTATGCGGTTGGAATCTCAGGAATATGCTGCTGCCCGTCTCTTGGTAATTTATTTCCTTAGTCGCCTTTTACGACATCCAATAATGTTTAGTGCTTAAAAAGTTTTAGTTAAGTAAATTCTACTTCCACATTCTTATCCTTAATTGTCACTAAAATTTACAACATATCACAAAATATGTAAGTACCTACTCCTTTAACTAAATAGGGAATGTTTTAGTGAAGGGCAAGATAAAAACTAAACGAAACCGGCATGCGTGCCTACATCAACTAATGAACGTTGAAGAAGCGTTATCGTTGAAGAAGAAGAGGTTTTTCAGAAAAGTGACAAGTGGCAAACTCAGGTCTCTGCCTACCCCTCCGAGATACAAGTGAGAGTTTATAAATGTAGAAAAAAGTACTTAAAACTCAGTAACTCTTAAATAAGCTTCGTACAAAATAAGTAAATTACAATGAACTACTTATATATACGACAGAATACGAAGTGATAAATACGTACGTACATTCTGAATGTACCTAGATTTTTTACTCGATTGGCAGTTGACACCACCACACGGTGGTACCGTAGTAGGTCATAGGACTCGGATGGCAATGACTGAGCTAAGCCATGATATCTGGCTCAGTTACCCACTAATTGTCATACTACCTGAGGGTATAAAAGGTTTCGCAATCTATTGTTCCCAACATTCCTTTTTCGGCATCCGAAGTGAACACAAGTAATTAGTCATCAACCTGTTATCACCAAGTGCTTTAATTAGCCCAAGACGCGACGCGTGTGTTTAAGTTCCAACTTGTCTGTGACCTGCTATTTTACAATGGAATTTGAAGTCACAGGTATGTATTATTAATTTACTTTACTATTTTGCCTTTTCCTTCTACATTTTTTTTTTAAATAGAGTGCTACGCCAACGTGGCATTTTTTATGTATTTATGTCTGTATATTTTTTACGTTGAAGCTTTTAGTTATGTTTGTACCTACTTGTACCATTCAATTTGGTATAGAAATATGGGTTACAATGTCTACTACTAGGCCTCTCCAAATTTAGCTGCGTCATGCTGCGTCTGTAAGGTGCAGCCAGGTGCTACGCCGCGCGCCTGAACGCGTAGCAGGCGCGTAGCACTTGCTACGAAACATGTATCTATTTTGATCCGCTTTTAACGTATTTTTATTTTGTTTTAGGTACTAGTATTAAGTGTTCTTTCAAAAGAATGCTTGTACTAGATACTTGGCTGTCTATTAAAGACAGCAAATCTGAACTGGAGCGTTGGCATCGAGTTTTTCGAGACCTAATACAATTGCTGCCTGATGTTGAGAATTACATTGCTGATGACTTGGAAAAAAGAGTTACTAAAGTTTGTACAAGATTGGTAGCAATTTGGAAGCAAGTCACGCGCAACCATTCTCGCATGGTCTCTAAGTACGGAGACTGGCTGAACGAAATTGAAGTTTGCGTTCTGCCAACTTGTGCAACAGTAGGGAGCCACAACACCCAACGGCCAGCAGCAGAAGCTTCGACAAGCACCCAACAGCACCAGCACAGGAAGGACTTTGAGGAATGTAGCAAGAGATCAAAACGCCGCAGGCTTGCAGAGTTAAGTAAAGTAGACAGTTCTGCGATAAATTCTTTGTTGGACGATTCTAGTCTATCTAACGCCGCTGCATCTTTAAATTTCAGCACTGACGAAGTCTTGTCTCTTATAAATGAGACAAAACTGACTAAACATCAGTATCTTTTGGTGAAAGACTTCGTTAATGCAAAATCACCTAATGCATTACCATCTTATCAAAAAGTGTTAGAAGCTAAGAAGCGGTGCTATCCATCGCAAGAGTTTATCACGGAATCATCTGCTGAAGTAGAATTACAATCATTGTTAGATCATACTGCTTGCCGGATACTAGAATCCCAAAAACCCGTTTTGAATAATATTGACCCTAATAAAGAATTTGTTTTGATTGGAAAATGGGGTTTCGATGGGAGTACGGGGCACAGCGAATATAAACAGATTTTTGGAGATTCTGGTATCGATGATGATGGCAGTATGTTTGTTACTTCATATTGTCCTCTTCAATTGGTTTGTAAGTCCAATACCTCCGACCCAGATCAAATAGTTTGGAAAAATCCGCGCCCTTCTTCCACCAGGTATTGTAGGCCTATTCGATTCCAATTTGCCAAAGAATCCAAAGACCTTTCTGTGCAAGAAGAAGCTTATTTCAAGACTAAAATTGATAGTTTACAACCGACTTCTTTCACTCACGGTGAATATGAAATAAAAGTGCAGCATTCTTTACAATTAACCATGGTTGATGGTAAAGTGTGCAGTGCTCTGAGCGATACATCTTGTAGTAGATGTTATATTTGTGGTTCAACTCCAAAAGAGATGAATGACATTGATAAATCGCTGAGCAAAACTGAGATAGTGGTACCTATCAATTTGGACTATCTCCTCTTCACTCGTATATCCGATTCTTCGAATATTTAATTCACGTTTCTTATAGATTAGACATAAAGAAATGGCAGGTACGTTCTTCAGACGAAAAAGCTCTTCTTGCACAAAAAAAACAACATGTGCAGCAACAGTTTAGGCAGAAACTTGGTCTAATAGTCGACAAACCGCGAAGTGGAGGAAGTGGCACATCTAACGACGGAAACACTGCCAGAAAGTTTTTTTCTAACTCAGCGGTTTCAGCGGAAATTACTGGATTAGATAAAATCCTTATTGACAGATGTCATAATCTGCTGCAGTGTCTTTCGTCGGGATACAAAATTAATAACGCCACTTTTAAAGAGTATTCTCTAGAAACAGCACGTAAACTTGTTGCTACCTATCCATGGTACAACTTGCCATCGTCTGTACATAAGGTCCTCATTCATGGGTCGGAAGTAATTGAACACGCATTATTGTCAATAGGTGAGCTTTCGGAAGAGGCCGCCGAATCTTGCAATAAATTAATCAAACTCTTCAGGCGTGACAACACGAGGAAAATGTCTCGGGTTGTCACAAACACCGACTTGATACATAGACTTCTCCTTAATTCGGATCCTTATATTTCTAGTTTAAGAAGGTTACCACAGAAGAAGAAGTCTATTCTATCAAAAGAAGTATTAAATTTGTTGTCGGTTTAGGAAAAAATGTAAAAAATAAGATAGGTATTTATGTTATTTTTTACATAACTCCTATTATGTAAATATAATATTTTTTGTCCAATTGTGTGTTTGTACTTAGATGTTAGTTAAGTATTTACTTTATTTGTAATATAAAATGTAAATAGTAAGGTTTAATAGTTATTAAGTTGCAAACCTTCTTTTAAGTGTAATAAAAATGCATAATTTTGTAAATAAAATAAGCTTTTTAAGATTATTTTGTTTTTTTTTTATTGTGTTATGGCTTAAAGTATTACAAAACACCATAATAATAATAATCAGCTATGACAACGACAGTCATTATTATCGCGAAACCCTATGACCGCTACTCTTAGGGCGTGGAACCAGTGTGCACCATGAGAAAATCGCCATAAATTTGCCTTTATCCGAGCCAATCTGGCACGACTTGGCAACGGCGCGCGTAGTATTTATCTGCTACGCGATCTCGTAGCACTTCGTAGAAGCTACGAGGCGTAGCCGATGACATCACTCTACGGGTGCTCTCCCCATTTCCGTATTATTGCTGCTACAACGTCTTACATGCTGTCTTGTTCGCACAATCTAACACTTTAAGTAAATGCCAGTTGGAACATCAGCCTTGGTATGTTGCAAAGACCGGTAAAAATTTACAAAATTATTTTTAAAATTCGCAATTTCTGTAATATGTCAAGTAGAGTTGATAGGTGTTTTACAACATATTAATTTGTTTAACAAGGCTTACAACATTTTCTGAACCTTCTACTTATGTTGCGATAGATATTTCGGCTGGCAACCCCAGACCGAACAGCTGACTGAAATAGTAGTTCTATTTAAAATAATTTGTAATTTTAGTGTATTTAGAGTCCAATTAAACGTAAAATCATATCAACAGTTCATAATAGTGCAGTTACATTAAAAGTTAATAGTGAAAATCAGACAATTACAAAACAGACGTACTATAATTGTACCGGGCCACAGAACTGTCAAACGGTTCGAATTGCAACGACTAAACCGGGGAAGTATTGTTTTAATCCTCTATTTTACGCCTCATACTACACTCTTTACTGCTTAAACAAACTATACATAACCTCACGTACGTGAGACACGTCCCATACAACCACTCCGGCTCAGTTTTGGCTCTCTTTACTTGGCGAAAAGTGGAAGCAAAGCTGAGACAAAACAACTAGCCTCAGCCATCACAAAACTCACACCCCACATCTATAAACGTACTATCAACTTGTTATCAGTATATAATATCTTACATAGTCCGACACTGACACCGATTCCCGGTTTTTTCCAGGTGACAGTAGCATGTTGACCCGAAGCAAAATGACTGTACGCGACATGGAGCTGAGGCTAAAGGCGACCCTGCTCGAGCTCAAAAAGAGCAGAGCTGTGCGACACGCTTCTTCAAGAACGAGAGGAAAGTGAAGAGGAGATCCGTAAACAGAACAAAACCAACTCAGCGCTCAATTAAGACCTCAATGAATTGGACATCCAATGCCAGGACCTAAGTGCCCAGCGGGATGAGCTGCAACATCAAGTCCACTCGTTCAACAAATGCCATGATGTCCACGATGTAGCACTACAACGTATACGCTCACTTGAATACCAGCATGCTGAGGCACACCACGAGCTTCAGCAAATAAGTGAGCATGAACAACAAAAAGAGAGCGCTAGAACCATAGCTTTGTATAATGAAGTTATGAGTGACACTGTCAACCTAACTACAGCCAGTAGTAGCAGCAGTATAAAAATGAACAGCGTAAGGAAAATCAAGAAATATATTAAAACAAAGAAATATATACAAAGGGTACAGAAACTGATTAAACGAATCCGAAGGAGTATAGAAAGTATACCAATTCACCGTCAAAAACTACAGTTATAAATGGAAATGTCAGAAGGAACTATGAAAAAATACGAAAATAAGCACTTATAAAACAAAACATTGTCGGGGCAAATCTCAGTGGCGCCATCTGTAATTAATTAGTTTCGTGTTGCCATCCCCATTATAAATGAAAAACTGGCGCTTCTATGTTGCACTGTTTCGAGTAGTTTGAAATTTAAGAACACTTAAAATAACCTGTAAATTACATGCCTCTAAGTACAAGATATCCGTAAGAAAATGTATCTACTTATGTCATACACATAAACGTGATTGTATAAGGTCGAAATTTTGTATCATAATTCATAAAAAAACTAGCGTTAACTGAGCTGTTTTAATTAATTATAGTAAGATTGTAGCGTTCGCACAACAAAACAATCAAAATACGTAAAACAACATTAAATTATGGTGTTCGGTTTCCGTGAAATTTTAGTAAAAGTTCGGCCAACTGCGTGTTAGGCCACGCGCGTAGTGTAGGGTTCCGTAGAAGAGGTTTTTACCAGCTTTACAGAACTAAGAACTTCATCGAAGTAATTTTCGATGGAATTCGTACGAAGTTTGCCTTTTATTAGTTGGTCGCCTGTTTTTCGTTAACTTGTGAAGCCTACTTAACCGTGATAGTCTTCCTTTTAATTTAATTTGATGTGCTACTGCCCTAAAATATAAAGAAACGAAAACAAAAAAACAAAAAATTAATATAATTTTATTCTACCGTTTTGTCGGCGTGATTTCAGATTTCTAGAACTAATCTTCTTCAGGCTAGGCCACGGACAGACAAACAGACAAGCAGACAAAGAGATAGGCAGACAGAAAGACAGACAGACAGATAAATAGACAGACAGACAGATAGGCAGACAGACGAACGGACGGAAACGGCGAAACTAGACCTTATAGGAGAAAGCGCGTAACATTTTTTTTTCTCTGCATATTTGTTGAGTTTATTTATACAGAGTTCAAGTTCTAAAGTTTGCACACTTGCAAGCTTGCTTTCACCGTGTATGAAACATCCAGGGCTATTATTTACTCCGGAGCCTGGAGAGGGAAGTAATGTCTCAGCGAAAACAGGCCACCTGTTGCTATGGCAACCGGTTGGCTAAACAGTTTCTGCCATTTTCACTCTTACATCAAAGGTGGTGAGAGTTAATTTTATGCGACGAGATGATATCTAAGATGATACTACTGTCAAATTTTAGAGGTTGAAATCTGCGGTGCATTTTTTTGATTGATTGTGTTTTTTTTCTTTTTGTGCGTTGAAATAATCTTTGCCGTTGTGAAAATACAAACTTTTTAATTTTAAACAAGGAAATGAAAAGGTTATCTTCAACCTGGTATGTTTCTAGAAACATATATATTTGTTGCCTTAATTTTTTTTTTCTTAATCACACACTATTAAAAACATAGTAGCGTTCATGTTTCACGTACGACTCTGTTAAATAAACGCACATTACATACTTCTAATTATTATACAATTAAAAGGCAACACTGTCACATTGCCGTCGAACGTAGAGAGATCCTTCCGTTTGTGTGTCTTACAAAAATGGTTTCCAACCATTTTTCGACGAAGGTTAACCACGATTGTTTTTTTTTTGTTCGTAGGGACCACAAGAAATGAAATTTTTGAATAGAGCGGCAGCGTAAAGCGTATTGCATAAAGTTCCTAGAAAACTTAAGGGAGTTATTCGACTCATAAATGCAAATAACTTTTGTTATCTGACCATCTCTGAAATATTAAAAAAATATCAGCTGTTTTATGCTACAGTTTTATACTTGCAATAGCAAATATAAAATAGCTGCTATTTTTTCTCGGTTTCAAAATTGGCTTCTTAATAACTTTTGATATTACGTTTTGTTACTACGCTGAGTAAACAGGAGTTGTGAAAATTATTTTCAAGGTAAGTATTCGTATTTTTCACTTTAAAAAAGGAGAAGGTTTTCACCCCTCCGTATTTTTTCCAAGGATGTTCTGCAATATTTTTTTACCACCTAGTTTAATTTTATTAGTACTTTTTTTTAAATTGGGGAGTAGTCCCATTTAAATTTGGTCCAAATCTGTTGAGGTAAACCATAGTCAACCACGAGTCATCGTACTTCGTGCATGTTTTTCTTGAAATCGTTTTTTTTTGTTTTTAAAAACTGTTATTCAACAGATGAATGCGATAGGGTAAATATGATTGTATTCACCCAATCGCATTCAACGGCCAACTCTCCCGCGGATCGATCCAAAAGCTCTCATGGACTGGGACCACCGGTTTGGAACCACTGATGTATCGTGTGACAATATGCTGTCTGTGTACGTTGCCAAACCAATCTCGACCTTCTATACTAAGTAGGTGGGATATATCGTGCTACGTTATTTTAACTTCTTTACGAAACAAAATATAAACACACAGATGTATCTGCGCCCTGTACTTGATCGAAGTTGCCTAGATGTAAACAAACAATTATTTTAAATACGTCAAAATCAAGATAAATTGAGTTGAGTACTTTTTTAATCACTGATGTTTATTTTTATTTTATTTTATTTATTGCATTACACAATAGATAAGAAAGATTACATGTTATAATATCATGGTGAAGGCTTATAAACTAGTTGCATATTCACGTGATGACAGCCTGCTAAAATATGGAAGAGAACCGAAACATATCATTACATAGGTATATCCAAGTACAAAAAAGTGAGGTATCTAATACAACATACTGAATAGCCATGGGAATAGAGTGTAACGAGAATACATTGCACAATTCTAAGACCATTCAGCATGTCTTATCGTAGTTTTATTTAACTCTAGTATATGTTGCTTGATTCGTTTTTATAAACGGATCCAACAGTTCTCGTCACTTAGTGTATACTTACGTAAATAGGTGGTGAAAATGGGCGGGCCTTTGGCGCAGGCTCCGTCTCTACTCTCCGAGATTTAAATCAGTCCTAAGCCATTTATTTCCCAGGTTCAGTTCCTTAGGAAAAAATGTTCCTAATGGTACAGTCAATACGGAAAGGGTTTCCGTGTGGCACCGGATTAAAGTATAAATTTCTATAATAAACATTAAATATTTTAAACATTAACATTTACATACAGGCACATACATTGCTTCTGGCCCCACACTAGGATACCCTGTGTCGTGGGAACCAGAAACAGCGACATCACAAACATATGTAAACATCCAAGACCTGGGGTTTTTTTTTTGTCCCCAGCCGGGATTCGAACCCGGGATCTCTCGAATGGTATGCAGATGCACTACCGCTGCGCCACGAGGTCGTCGATTAAGAATAGCGTCACTCCATTTCCTTCCGTGGATGTCGTAGAAAGCGACTAAGGAAATCAGTTACCAGGAGACGGGCAGCAGCGTCTGCCTGAGATTCAAACCGCATGCTGCGATCGCCAACGCACCTGCCAAGCGTGGCGATTATGGCAAAACCCCTCATGGTTATGAAAACCACGAAGGAGGCCTATGTCCTGCAGTGGGCGTCAAATGGCTGATGATGATGATGATACGGAAAAGGTATCAGTGAGGTTTTAAAGACTCGCTAACCGTGGAGGAAACCATCGTTAGGAAACCTGAGTGCCTCAGGTGTTCACATACGTCAGCGCTTGAAATTATCAATCCGTGGAGGACACGCGTAGTCATTAAGCCCATTATCTCTCTGAGGACGCCTATGCCCTGCAGAGGGACGCATATAGGCGATATAAAGAAAAAAAATGCCTAATAATATATCTACGGTGTTTGGAGTACTGTGAAAGTTTAAAAAGCGTTGGTATTCCAGTGGGTAGAACAATGCAATGAACAGAACTCGGAAGTGGGAGACCCAGGTTCGATTCCCAGTGCGGGCATGTATGTATTACTTTGTTTATTTTCAAAGTTATGTACATCTGAGAATTTGTAGTAGCAATACCACACGCTAACGGTGAAGGAAAACATGAGGAAACCCGCGGCTTGGATGGCTCCGCACGTATTGACCTGTCTTTCCTGTGGGCTAGGCTGACCAAGCTTTCAGGATAATATAGGTGCTGGGCAAGCCTACTCCATCTAAAAAAACAATGTCCCGGGCACTGCAGCGTCCGAGTGGCGCCTAAGACGATCCATCTAGTGTAAGTAATGGTGCCACTGGACGCTGCATAAATCATATCACTACGTAGGTGCAACGGCTAAAGTTTTGTTTTTTTTGTGTATTGAGTGAAACTTTTATAGTTTTCCATTCCGCACGTTTACTCCAAAGTTCTGTGCTTGCTTAGGGCGATGATGTTCACACCCTCCAACTTAGGCGATCGTACAACTTGTACACTTAATCCGCTCTAGAACAACAAAGTAAATGAGAAATAAAACAAATGGGCACTAACCAAAGACTTTGCTCAGCCATATTAAATCGTCAGACGTTAAAAGACTGTACTTTCGGACTTGCCTTGGAAATCAAGGGCTTAGAACTTGTCATCCCCTGGAATCTCAATAACTATTGTATTACGGAACATTTCGTACCTACCAAGAAATTATCGAATTTTTTCTAAGTCTTTTTTACTTTTTAGGGTTCCGTACCTCAAAAGGAAAAAACGGAACCCTTATAGGATCACTTTGTTGTCCGTCTGTCCGTCCGTCCGTCCGTCTGTCAAGACCCTTTTTCTCAGGAACGCGTGGAGGTATGAAGCTGAAATTTATATCAATTACTCAGGTCTACTGTCCCTTGAAGCTGTGAAAAAATCAAACTTCTAAGCCAACGCAATCAAAAGATACAGCCGTTTATGCCGCAAATTTTCGACACTTGCAAGGGAATCAAAACCTACAGGGTGCTTCCCGTGAACTCAGAATCTTGAAATTTGGTACGAAGCAACGTCTTATAGCATAGATAAAGGAAAAATTACGAAAACCATAAATTTTTAGTTACATCACATAATATATTTTTTTTTAATAATTTTAAACTTACTACCCATTTCCTCATAAACGCGTAGAGGTATTAAATTGAAATTCAAATGAACGAACTTTGTAAACCTTGCAGGTTTGTACGGAACCCTCGGTGCGCGAGTCCGACTCGCACTTGGCCGGTTTTTTTAGGGTTCCGTACCCTATTACTAAGTCTCCGCTGTCCGTCCGTCTGTCCGTCCATCCGTCCGTCTGTCCATCCGTCCGTCCGTCTGACCGTCCGTCAGTCACCAGGCTGTATCTCATGGACCGTGATAGTTAGACAGTTGAAATTTTCACAGATGATATATTTCTGTTAACGCTATAACAAAAAATACTAAAAATACATAAAATACCCGCCTGCCAAGCGTGGCGATTATGGCCAAAACCCCTCATGGTTATGAAAACCACGAAGGAGGCCTATGTCCTGCAGTGGGCGTCAAATGGCTGATGATGATGATGATAATGAATAAAATAAATATTTAAGGGAGGATCCCATACAACAAGCGTGATTTTTTGCCGTTTTTTGCTCGATATTAATAACGGCAACAAATAGACGCTTGAAATATTCAAATGTTGTATAGATAGTCCGGAACCCCTCGTGCGCGAGTCCGACTTGCACTTGGCCGGTTTTATTTAGAAAACCAATTCTTCGTTCTGGCACGTAGGTTTTCAAATTATTTCCCTTTATGCGAAACGCGATCGTTATCGCTAGTTGTACGTAACCAATTAATTACTTAACTATTACGTATTTATTATCACATCCTGGCTATCAGCTGAAGCCTCTAAAACCTGGCGGGAGCCCAAATCAGATTAACGCTGTAGGTTCTGTTCGCTGGAAATTCATGGCACTACAGTGTAAAGATAAATGATGGAAAAAATGTACGTGATATATTTTGAAGTCGACATAAATTACTGCAGCTGTGCAACGGCTCGGTTCGCGGACTCTGTTTGCGTGGGTTCGGGTTTAAATAGTCAATGTTTGTATTTATTTATTTACCAGCTGTTGCCCGCGACTTCGTTCACGTGGTAATTTTGATGTGTATTTTTTCGGGATAAAAAATAACATGTACGTTTGTTGATTATTTGGTGAGTATTATTTGCTTTAGTTCACTACTATTCAGTACCTGAATGGGTACCCAAACATCTACCTCAGCTAATGCATCGTGTGTAAAAAAATGCTTGCTTTCCTTCATCGTTAGCGAGTGTTATTGCTGCAAAAACAATCACAAGCGTACAACAAACTCACCTGTCAAACTGACCTGTCAAATGTGAGGTCAGTATTCAACCAGATACTCACAAATAATACAAACAACGGCAAACCACTTGCTCTGGCCTAGATTCTATTCATACTCGTAGTACAATGACGCTTCAAGTGAACGCGCGCACTGTTAACAATCTTTTTAGGCGTCAATGGAACATGATCCGTCATTATACCTATCTCAATGTAGGGCTCGAGACACTTCAATGATGATCTACTGTACTGAAGGGAGGTATAGTAATTAAACGGTATAGTAATTGTACCGTAATTATTGTGGTATGCAACTTTCTCATAGCTAGCACAGGGTATCCTAGTTTGGGGCCAGCACAAGTGATTGTGTCAAGTGAGTGTGTGAAGTTATTTTAATATTATGGGGGGATAAAAAAGATAATAGTCTCGTCTGACCAAAATGGCCAGACGGACGCCCTCCGGCTGAGAAGTCCAAGCGGTCGGAGGTCAGTTTTTAGAGAAGCGAGAGAAATGACCTTATGAACATAATTTACCCTACCTTATTCGTTGCTTTTGCTTCCGTGGGTGTCGTAGAAGGCGACTAAGGAAATCAATTATCAGGAGACGGGCAGCAGCGTCTTCCTGAGATTCCGACCGCATACTGCGATCGCCAACCCGCCTGCCAAGCGTGGCGATTATGGCAAAACCCCTCACGGTTATGAAAACCACGAAGGAGGCCTATGTCCTGCAGTGGGTGTCAAATGGCTGATGATGATGATGATGAATTCGTTGCTGTAAAATTTGAAGTTCTCAATTTTTGTCTCCGAAATTATTCACTAGAACATCACCAAATTACCTTGGCACTACTTTTACGGTATTTTATTAATGAGCCCCGTTAGGCCTGATTTACTACTCCATCGAAGAGTTACGTTCTCCATTTCTGAAAGTCTTCATCAGATCTTCACCAAATTAAAATTGGACCAATGGGACGTTATATTTATTCGATTTATTCGAATGGTCGAAATCGGTTAGATTTGACGGAGTTATGCGAGAACATAGCAAAAAATAATAATAAAAAAAAACTTAGGCCTCGAATTGAGAACCTCCTCGTTTTTTTTGAAGTCGGTTAAAAACTCAGTACAGCTGAAATAAAAGCATATTTAGTCATAATTCAGACTCATGTTCGCGACTTTTTTTGATGCAGTGAGGCTTAAAAAAATCATGAAAATAGTTATCGACGGCCCTAAATAGGACATTGAAAACCAATTTACTTTTTTTTTTTCAGATTTTAATCTGTAAACATTACTAAGTGAACTACTGTGCCACTTCCCGTTAAAGGCTTTGTGTAAGGGGGACCGTCGGAGAACCCAGCTTTAAGGCTAGAGACGACTAGCAGTGACCTTTTGCGTTGGTAAAGAGCCGCTTAGAGACAGTTCCTTACGGAAGTGAGAGAAAAAATATTACCGAATAGCGTTTTCAGGGCTCAATGTTTATATTCTTTTCCGTATTCTACAATGATTCATGGAAGATGGGATACTACCAAGTTTTATATATTTGTTGTTCAAAATGTTTGCGAATTCCACTTAGATAAATTCACGTCGTAATTAAGGCTCACTTGCACCACTTCTTAAATCTCACTTCAAAAGCCATTAAAATTTACTTTTATGTGAAAAATTGTAGTTAATGATACTGAAGCCTCAATTGAGTATTTGACAAAATATCAAATGAGTTACTTTTAAAACGGAATTTTGTATGAAAATACTTGCTTATGACGTCACATTTCAGAGCACTCTTTTTATGTTTAATCTATTTAAAAATTGTAATAACTAGTAATTGACTAAAAGAGATACATTTTCCGAGATATTTTGTAATTTTTGTTTTAATCGAGCATATAAAATAATTTATTGTTGATCGTGTCAAATACCGTATTGAGACAGTGGTGCAAGTCAGACAGGTTTTAAAGACTCCACGATACGTCTCTTGGCCAACTGTTGGTATTTACACTCTAACAATTCCGTTCACCGGTGATGACATGTTGAAAGCCTGTTTGTTGAGAAACAATAACAGCCAGTGCCATAAAAGCGTCGCCTCGAGATTAAGAATCCAGTGCGCGTAATTGATTACCACCTAGCACATCTTTCTGTTACCATGCTGATATCCCAATTTATGTGAGTTATATTTTTGGTATGTAACGAACATATTTTTACCCTCAACAACTAAAATTGGAGATGTTCGAGTGTTCTGTCACATAATTGGACTAAATATTGCGACCAACTGGGTCCCGAAAAATGTAATCGACGATGAGGCAGACCAGGGCGAAGATGTCGGAAGACATTAATACATTGCCGGGACGGTGCGGAGTGTCTGAAGTTGGAAAGCAGAAAGGGACGCATGCGTCCTATAATTATGAGTGTTATGCAATTATGTTATTTATTTGATGTTTATAATAGCTGTCTCTTCAAATTTCTCTGACGTGGGCCATTTTTTTGCGTGTTGCAAATTGACACCGAACATTCATTTTGTTTTTTTTATTTTTTCATTTTTCAAAGTCAGTAAAGTCGTTAAGCCTCAGTATGTTTATAAGGTATGTCTGTCAAGGATCCGTGGACACAGATGGCATGAGACCGTGAAAGATGGCATTTGGGAGACAAGGCCTATACCCAGCAGTGAGCAGTGATGGGCTGATGATGATGAAGTCCATAGAAAAACATACATAAATATACATGAAAAACAACTCCAATTTTCGTAGTCAGGTAAACATCGTATCCCATATTACCTCACGTTTCAATGCCTTTTACATTATATTAACATAAAAACGGTTTTTGTTTTGGTTTTAGGTTTATAGTTTAGCTTCTGAAACCACTATTGGAATTCTGGGCGATGCCATTTGACTACAAATAATTGGGAAATAACCAGAATGCTTGCACTTAAAGTGTGTGCGTTTAAAGAAAGCGCGAGTTACGAAAAAAAAATAAAAATGCAGGTCGTTTGGAGGCAAAAAAAACCGCCCGAGTGCAAATTTACACAACATTTGAATATTTCAAGCGCCTACCTGTTGCCGTTATTAATATCGAGCAAAAAATGGCAAAAAAATCACGTCTGTGGTATGGGAGCCCCTCTTAAATATTTATTAATTTTATTCTGTTTTTAGTATTTGTTGCTATAGCGGCAGCAGAAATACATCATCTGTAAAAATTTCAACTGTTTATCTATCACAGTTCAAGAAATACAGTCTGGTGACAGACAGACAGACAGACGGACAGTGGAGTCTTCCTAATAGGGTCCCTTATCCGTTGGGTACGGAACCCTAAAAATTTATGTTAAAAATGTTATATATATAACATAACACAACTTAAACTTACGCTTGTAACCCAGAAGGGTAAGCGGAGACCAGGGACTGCCACTTGCCACGATCCTAACAGATCACCCTCGCTTCATCAACATTCATTAGTCGTTGCATGCACGCACATCGGTAAAATAAATAAAAAAAAAGTTAAATATTCAAACTCTTTATATATGTAAGAAGCAACATTTGACAAAACTAAAGTATTACACCGCATTTTACAACGCTTGGGTATAAAGGATTATATTTAGATTGTCGGCCAAATATTACATAACATAACATAAACTCACGCCTGTATCCCAAGGGGTAGGCAGAGACCAGGGCAAATATTAATATTTTTTTATATTCAAGAGGTCAAGTACAATTTATTATAAAATGTTTTTTTTTTATTAAACCAAGCCAGAATATGATCATGTGATTTTTCTTTGTCTTTAAAACTAAGATTTATCCTATCAGATCAGCATTCATTTTCATAATAATATTATCAAGTCGAGAAGGCGCGTAAGCGTATGAAGCACCTATTCATACAATGCGTCTCATAGTTCATTTTGGTACTTGATGAAAAGTAACTGCGACATCGGATATCCTTATTATGTCACTTATCCCTTTCTAAACCATACAACGAATTAAGCCAGCGTTGTAAAGTAAACGAAAACATCCTACATGAATATTTTATTTTTCGAAGCCAGGCATCTGTCCACCCATCATAGGGTAACTCTACACAACTCTTCTTTTTCGCTTTTCTCTTTTATACACGATCCTTTTGGCACACCCTGCCCTGATGGGCAAGCTTTGAAAGTTTATTTAAAGCAAAAATGCGTTCCCTAATCGGTCATTAGCTAATAACGCGGGTACTTTTAAGGTCGACCGCTTAGCAGGCTTAAGGGTGCGTCCACAAGGCTCTAATGCAAACTAAAAATTGTACAAAAGTCAAGATTCACGTAGACAGGCAACATTTTTATTCTTATTTCAGAATATCTTGGAGCGTATTTTACATGAAATTAAACATAAAATTGCACCTCGCCCAGTATCATGTTTGTTTTTATTAAGTTGTATTGACGCCGTTTCAAGTGGCCCAACATATGATAATAATAACTTCCACACAATACGATGACTTGACCTGGTCCCAAACTAGGATAGCCTGATTAATTGGATAGGGTATGGTGTTGTTTTCTTCGTTAGTCAGTCTCAATTTAAAGCGGAATCAGCGTTTTGTGCATTTAACTCGTCGTTACGCGGTAAAATCACACATGTGATTATCACACATTTTTAACCAAACACTGTTTTTAGATTTCAACAAATTAAAATACCACTAAAACTCTACTAAACCACAGTGAAAACCGTGCTGTATATAAACATATGTATCGTGATTCTCAATAATAGGTCTAAAAAAGAATTCAATTTGGCATTCCGAAACAAATTGTATTTTGTTGTACAGCAGATTTTAATTTTTTTCGAATTAAAATTCAATGATGATTAACTTTGCATTAATGTAATTAAATTCTGTTAAAAAAATCCAATAATTCAATTTTAATTCCCCAATTCTAACTAATTTCTGTAATGTAATTTGATCATTTAGTTATATTTAATTCTATTGTTGTTTTATTTAATATGGCTTTGGCTGGAATAAAAATTATTTATTATTGTTAAATATTGTATTCAGTATAAAAACAAAATGTTGTTGGCCTCAAAGTTATTAGTTTCAGAATGAATATATTATGTGCAGAAGAAGCTAGCAAATAAACTCCACACTTATACTTTTCAAAAAAGTTTTAACTTAATTAACAGCGTTTTTAACTTAAAAAATATCACTCATGAATGCGTTGAACATTAAGCACAATCGTCCTCTGAATATCCATTAATATAATTTTACTGTTTAATATCTGACATCTCTGTATAATTAATCCTTCATGTTTTAGCTAAGTTTGGAATGTTTTTGACCATTTTTTCTACAAAATGATCTAGGTTTTGAAATGTACACCTTGTAACGTTCATTAAGTCATAGTTGGAAGTGCAACTTAGAATAAAACATTTTTGAACTTGAAAATTTGAATTTAGTAAGATTTTGGTTGCGCTAACTACAATATTCTTCGTTCTTGTTTCATTCGTTTAGGTTGACAAACAGGCTCAATCGCGCAATCGGGTCTGGAGTTCTGTGCGTTCACACTCTGTGGTTAGGATGAGGAGGGCCGATGCGGTGATCAATCAAAATCTCATTTGAACACGTCACTTGCCCGGATCCGCGTTATCCATCTTGTGTAATTTCGCCATACATAGCGCAGCCTATGTCGGAGTCACGTAAACTTTTGCGGTCACCTTGTTTGATGAAAATTTTCATTAGGGTATCAGGGCCTCCAGTTTACGTGTCCTATGGCGTTGATGATACCAATAACAATAGGAAATGTTGAAATGAAACCGCAACTTACAAGTAGATGACTCTGCACGACTGATCTAAATGTATCAACATAAAAAATCTGGCCAAAGGTGAGTCGGGTTCGCGCATCGAGACCTCGGAACTGTCACATTGTATCTTCTTTCATTCATTCGCGGCTCTTAGCGGAAGCTCGTACGCCACCAGTCTAAAGGTTAACACAATTGACTACCAAAACTTAAGATCGTAGGATTGATCACCACTGGAGGCCGCCGTACTTGATTTGTATAAATTGGCCGGTCAGTCTGGATGCATCTCCATGTCAGTCATATTATCCTTGCCTGATTTAAACAGCACATGGTATCCTAGTATGGGATCAGGACAAGTGATTGTGTTGTGTGGAGGTTATATAAAAACACTACAAGAAGTCTATTGGACATCTTCAGGTAGAGGAGTTTTTACTGGCACGTCTCAAAATAAACTTGACTGCAACCGCAATTTTAGAAGCCACGCAGGAAAATTCTCCTAAAATAAAGTATCTCCTAAATCAGTAAAACTATTAACTTACCGCGGGTTTCTAAACTGCAAAATTTAACTTAGTAAAAACTTAAGCATCTATCTGTATCGTTTGAAGAGACAGAATCATACTTAAGTACTAAATTCAATTGACGGATTTACTTTCGGTGCTTTGTGGTGAGAACTCGAACAAAGATTTAGTTTTAGATTTTTATGGAATTTTGGGTAAACGGAGTCTATACCCAAAATGCACACTTACTAAACCAAGACTTGAATGAAAGCTTGAAAGAACCAAGTTTTAATTTAATAGCAAAATACATACATACATAAACTCACGCCTGTGTCACAAAGGAGTAGGCAGAGACCTGGGACTGCCACTTGCCACGATCCTGACAGATCACTTTCGCTTCCTCAACATTCATTAGTTGTTGCATGCACGCACGTCAGTTTTGGGTACTTTTTATCTTGCCCTTTGCTAATACATCCCCTATTTGATCGAAATATATCCACCTGGGACGTCCCTTACCGGCCGTTCCACCCACAATCGCTCGATATATTTGTTTCGTCACTCTTTAATAATCAATACAATACATATTTATCTATTTTAATAGACGTAACGTTTTCCTTCATTTTAGTAATAATTTACACAATAGAAACCGTTGACTCCTTTATTTATTGATTTGTTCAGTGTTCATGCATGATTCTTACATCTAATTGTTGCCAAATTGCAACAGCGAATTGCAAGTGGCTCACTCTATTCTTTTCAAAACTAGCTTCTGAAACGTCGCAACGATTATTTTTGATGAAAAGTAGACTATATAATAAATACAGAATAATGTAGTGCTTTTGTTTCTGTAGCCTATGTATATCCTAATGCAGGACACAGGCCTTCTCTCAGAGAGAGTATGGGTTTAATTACCGCGCGTGCCCACCGCGACTTGGCAATTTCAAGCGCTGAGGTATGAGCAACACCTTGACACCCAGATTTCCTCACGATGTTTTCCTTCACAATTAGCGAGTGATATTGCTGCTCCAACTTTACAGAAGTACGTAACTTAGACAACAAAGTCATAAGTACATGCCGGGATTCCAACCCACGACCTCCCGAATGTAAGGCTGGCGTTCTACCGCTCCGCTGCCACCGCTTTTTTTTTGTAATAAATAAAGAGAGCGATAAACTTACAAACCGTTATCATAATTCGAATTGCTTGTTTTCTGACGGAACGTTTTCTGCTGAAGCCACCATCCTCTTTGTCGGACTTCCCTTAAGTCTAACTTTGCCATCAAGAAAATGAGGCCTTTCCAATTTGCCACTAGAAACGAAAACGAGATTGCGAGATGATTATTTTTATGTAAATAAGCGTCCTAAGATAAGAGGATTACGGCGGAGCAAAAATATCACTCCATCCTTTCCTTCCAATTATGATTTAATCGACTATCTACCCTCGACTAGTTACCCAGTATGTACAGAAAATTTCTCAAAATGAAAAATCGGGTACTATTAGTATTTTACTGTAATGCATGTTGGGGTCAGTCTGTCTCAACAGATCTCTCAAAATGGAACGGGACAGAATTATACTTCAGGAATTCCTCAGCAATATTGTCAATTTAGAAGCCTTACCATCAATTTAGAACCATAACAATTCGATGTACAGCAGCCTATATACCTCCCACTGTAGGGCACAGGCCTTCGCTCAGAGAGAGAGTATGGGCTTAATCACCACGCGTGCCCACCACGGATTGGCCATTTCAAGCGCTGAAGTATGTGAATAGCTTAGACACTCAGGTTTCCTCACGATGTTGTCCTTCACAGTTAGCGAGTAGTATTGCTACTATAACTTCACAAATGTACATAACTTATAAAACAAAGTCATAGGCCCGCACTGGGAATCGAACCTGGGTCTCTAGCTTTCGAGTCCAATGTTCTACCCACTAGGTTACCACCGCGATTAATACAATTAGTTTAAAATAAAACGTAAGCACTTCACAAAAGCAAAAAAGCAAGAAAGTGAATCCGAAAATAAGTTAATAACACAAATTAGTCTTCCTACTTGTTCATTTGTGGGTAAATCGCCTATGTTATGTACGTCGAATTGGCATCGTAAACCATGAATTATTCTATGAACGGGCTCCTATATCGTTCCTGAAATTACAAAGCTGAGCATTTTCCCCCGAAAGGCCACTCGAGACACTTTTCCCCGCATTCAATTATGATTGAATCGACCCCCAAATGTATAATCAGGACCTCACATAGTTCAGGAAATTTCTGAGGAGATATTACGCGCACGATAGCCGTACGTGTTAAGCTTCGTATAGAAATAGGTTGCGTCGCAGGCCGTGGAGCCGCGCGGGGGTGGGGCCAGGGTAACGTAGCAACCAGCAGCATCCCTTGACAGTGCCGAGCGGCCGCCGCGCCTAGCCCGTCGCGCCTGCCACGCCCGTCCGCGAGTCGGCGTTCGAATTAAAAAAAAAATAAAAACAAGTGACGCTCCAGAAAAATGTTTATCCTATTCATACTCCTTACTGTGTATCTGATCACGCTGTGTCATAGCTGAGTTTGCGTGTTGAGTGTGTGAGTTGGAGGATCAGCGCGTGTTTTTTAATTGTTTTTCTTTTTTTTTGCTGTCTGCGGCTCCAAGGAGGTGTGTTGAAGGTATGTCTTGTAGCCTCTTAATCGTTTGTTATTTAGGTGATTTTAATTGTCTTCTACTGTAATATTTTTACCGTCACATGTGGATCCTGGGAGGACAAGTCGTCCTTGTATATTAATGATTCCAATTTTTATTTTTCGTTTTTCTTATTATATTTTAGTAAGGTTTATATACAAAGAAGTATCATACAAAGTATCTGTTTACTTTGTCTGTTCGTAAATAGAATAGCTATAAATAAAGCTACGACAAATAAAATTGATAAGCGTGGTGGTGATTCAAGGATAGGATTTTTTCACAACAACATTCATTATTGTATGATTCTTAAATAGATTTTTGCTTGAGATTAATGAACGATACAATCTAAATAAACGGTATAGTAATTTGACAGATAACTGTACCTAATTGAATACTTTTAAAGTAGGTACCTATTTTAGCCAGATAGTAAGTGTGTACCCACTAGGTACCTACTTGATCATATCACTATGTAAATGGTTAATGTCCACCACTATTTTTTCCACTTTAATTTTTCTATAATTTTGATAGAGCATGAGACTTGACTTGTAATTAACGTAAATAAGAAATAAACATTACTTTTTAAGTTAAAGTAAATATCTGACCTCTACAACTAAAATAGTTAGACGTAGTTGGAGTTGGAGAGACAGATCGAGATAACACTGTTAATCAATATTTAACATCCTTGTGTTTGCACTCTAAAATCGGACTTTAATATTCAAGACCCTGTGGAAACCCCTTTATCAGTAGCTTGCTCAAATAACAATGCCCTTTCTACAGCAATAATGATTCACGCAATTACTCAAAATACCTTTGTGGAATTCCAGTGATCCCTCTCCGCACCTTTTCTCCCTCGAACCTTTGAGAGCCTTTATCTAGGCTGGTAACGATTCTATAGAAATTAATAATTCATTAAGTACCGATTTTTTTTACTGTTCCGCGGGTTTTTGATTACTTATCGAGGGCTCACTTGGCGGTTGAAAGTGCGTAGTCGAATCGAAGAAATGGGGACCTTTCACCATACAATGGCGGCCTTTCCCATTGTTCCAAAGCTTTATGCCTTTTATATCGAGTTGGGTTAGCGATACTTTTGAAGCGGCTTTCATGGGAACACCACTTCGGCTTCGAGACGACTCTGACGTCCGAGTATCAATTTTCAGTCTTTTAACGGTCGCGGGAGGAAAAGTTATTTGACCCTAATAATGGTCCCGAGGGTCAAATAATTTAAGATATATGGCGAGTCTTCCAGATAAATTATGCTCCGGAGGTTGTCTACATAATTAAGTTATTTAACACACGCCAGTGCTCGTAACATAACCACGCTTAACTTCGGTTCTCATGTCACTTGTTTTGACGCGATTCTCTCAAAATTAGTGACATACTCTTCAGTCGCTAATGGCAGGTTTACTCATGTTAAATAGGCAAGTTTGATTCCGAATGCGGTGGTAGCCTAGTGGGAATGCGGTGGTAGCCTAGTGGGAAGAAAATCGGACTCGGAAGCGAGAGACCCACACGCTAACGGTGAAGGAAAACATCGTGAGGAAACCTGAGTGTCTGAGCTATTCACATACCTCAGCGCTTGAAATCGCCAATCCGCGGTGTGGACGCGTGGTGATTAAGCCCACACTCTCGCCCTGAGAGAAAGCCTTTGCCCTACAGTGGGACGTATGTCGTATATAGGCTGCTTTTGTTATGTTAAATAAGCAAGTGGTCAACTAAATTTTAAGTCAGAATATACGTGTAAATAGTCACTGTCGAGCTTTTAGTAGCAAGTTGCATGTTAACGGTAAAGTGATTAATTAAACAAGAATCGAGACAAAGTTTCTTTTAAGTAGCCTAACCCCCCGCACCACGCTGATAACCCAGTGTCCTTTGTGTATTTCTATGAAGGTATACTTAACTAAATTGACTAATACATGTGTTGCGTATTAAATCACTTAACGCTTGTAAGCCAAACATTAGTCACTTTAAAACGCGTGACTAACGAAGTCGCATATGGTTGTGCTACGTGTAATTTTAATCAGTACTACCGACGACGGTGACTGTACGTGGAAGTGTTAAGACCTAACCATTCCGGAAGCACTACCACATGATAGACACACGCATATAGTTGTGTGTATGTGAATTAAGATTTACTTTCTAATAGCTATGTTGTTGGATGAGTCCAACCAGCTTTAATCGGCTGGTTACCATAGCAAACGCATGGAACAGAGGATTGTGTTGTGTATAGAGAAGAGATGAGAGTGCACCGCCGAAAAATTGGAAAATCGCATCGCAAGTGCGCACTTACGACCTTCAGAATTTTTTTCTACAAAATAAATTTGTGGATATCTGTTATTGGCCTTGTGAACTGTATCTTTATTATTGTGTTCAAATTATTGGTTTTCACTGTTGAGGTCCTTAATAAAATAAAATAAATAAATAACTTCCTAAGTCCGGACCTTGAAAATAACAATTGAAAACCATTGTTACTTTCAAGGCTAGGACTGAGGAGGTTAAATGCGGTCATCTGACCGTATGCTAAGTAACCGCTAGTGCGGCTAGATAGTCTCAATGTCTGCCGCCCAATTTCACAGTAGTATACCGTAGAACATGATACGACCAACCTCTCAATAGTATTATGTAAGACATAATAGTCTGTTGAAAGAGAAAGAAAGAAAGAAGACATTTATTTAAATTGTCACAGAAACACAAAGTGAACACGAAGGTACACAAACAAAATACCCTAACGTCAAAAAAACCAAAATAAAAACAAAACAATCGTGAAGAGAACATGTGAGGCATATAGAGTCGAAGGCAGCCGGATACCATACAGTAATGTATGGCACCCAGCTACCTCGGACTCCAAACGCCCCAGGTGCCTCCTTGACAACAAAAAAAGGGGATCCAACTCAGCATACTTTGCCGGTGTGTGCTATAGATAGCATAACACTAGCAAAACTGATTTTCAGTTGGGACCTGTTCAACGTAATGCCTGAGTTGATCAGCTGTTGACTGTACTCGGCCGCCAGAAATAGTTTGCCTGACACGTCTCTCCCTAGAGGACAGCGGTTTTCATTTTAAGACTAAGAACCTCATTTCATGTTTCTAAACTAAGTCCATTTTTAGCGCGTGAAAGGTTTGGCTTTTGCAAAGACTCTCTCTTTATCTTTGGCTCGGGGCCACAGCCTAAAATGTATGCTATAACGTGAATAGTGGTGTTTTTATCATATACTTTCCACACAGGTGCAAACACTCTTCAGATTCTAAAATATTTAATAATTTAAAAAGTGTTACGGCTAAGAAATTAACTTTTTTACACTGTACACATGTGTAGGCATTGGTATGAGGTAGACACTGTTTATCATACAATGTAATAAAGATGCATTTTGGCTTATTATAAGAGGTTAACAGATTTTTCACTATCCTCACAGTAGTCTAGGCCTGTATCGTGGGCGACAGTGACATTTTCTTTTACGCAAATATTTCTTTTTAGGGTTCCGTACCCAAAAGGTAGAGAACTTACCAAAATTTTCGCATATTATGTTGACTTTAAGTAATTTAGATAGTTCTTAAGGTTCCGTACCCGAAGGGTGCCAAACGGAACCGTATTACTAAGACTCCACTGTCCGTCTGTCTGTCTGTCCATCGGTCTGTCTGTCACCAGGCTGTATCTCATGAACCGCGATAGTTAGACAGTTGAAATTTTCAAAGATAATGTATTTATGAGTGCGCTATAATAACAAATACCAAAAACAGAATAAAAGAAATATTTAAGAGGGGCTCCCATACAACAAACCTATTTTTTCCGTTTTTTGCTCGATATTAATAACGGTAACAGGTGGACGCTTGAAATATTTTAATTTTGTATATATAATGGTGCGGAACCCTTCGTGCGCGAGACCAAGTTCTTTTTTACTGGGCTGAGTAATTTGGAATAGGCTTTTGTCAATGTTTAAAGCAAAAAAGAGGAATCTGCGTCTAAGAAACCGGAAGTACGTCACTTCAAAGGAAGTACGTTATCGACTGAGATCTTAAAAAACCATACGAGCTTTTAGAACGTTGTTAGATAGTTACTCGAGTATAACTTAGTGAAGTTCTAAATTCAAATAACGGGCGGTCAGTATATTGGGCCCTATATTGCTAGACTAAAACGGAAGAACCTAGTTGGGAGTCTGTCAAACTTGCGACTAATCTCAGCTAGGAAGGTTTTTATTTCTTTCGCTGGAACTTTTCGTATTTTACTTAGCTTGTTTGGTTAAAAGAAACTAGATTGGACCCAACTTGTGTTCGTTACCAACTTTGTTTATTTTCTTTGCCGTTTGTAGACAATATACATTGCTTATTAATTTACTAGCGTGATACCCACTGCTACTATACAGGGTGTCACACAATTTCCGTATTCTATTTTATTATATTTTATTTCTCTATTTAAAAATTTCATATTCATACTGTATGCTTTTGATAAAAAATACAACTATTCACGGACATTTCCTTTTAGAATAAAAAAAAAACAGAATGTGAGAGATTTCAGAGGTAAGAGCGGCCTTAGGAGAAAAGAAAGTTTGAATATAAAAAACAGGCCGAGTGCGAGTCGGACTCGCGCACCGAGGGTTCCGTACAAATTTGTATTCCGAGCTTTTCCCGAAATTAAACCACTCATTTTTCAGATTTTTCTCTATATTTGTAGTTTATGACAACATTGCTTGACAATTTTCATAGTTCTAGGTCAACGGAAAGTACCCTAATTTTGATTCCATTTAGTGTCGAATTATACGTTTTTTGCCACATCAACAGCCGTAACTTTTTTACGTTAATTTAGAAAGTTTGTTTTTTTTCACTACTTCAAGGAACTGTAAATTTGAGTGTACGGTTTTAATTCCAACTTCATGCGTTACCGAGATAAAGGGTCTTGATAGACAAACGGACGGACGGACAACAAAGTGATCCTATAAGGGTTCCGTTTTTCCTTTTGTTGCACGGAACCCTAAAAAAACGGCCAAGTGCGAGACGGACTCGCGCACGAAGGGTTCCATACCATTATCTATACAAAATTTGACAAACATAGAATTTTAGAACAGCGCCATCTATAGAAATCAACAAGAAGCGTTCAACATTGACAGATTAACGACATGACATCGGCACTGTGAAGGTTACATAGATAGCCGCTAGATGGCGAGCGCTGTCTTTGGACAACGTTTGTTGTATTGAAGCCCCCCTTAAATATTTATTTTATTCTTTTTTTAGTATTTGTTGTTATAGCGGCAACCGAAATAAATCATCTGTGAAAATTTCAATTGTTTTGCTATCACGGTTTATGAGATACAGCCTGGTGACAGACAGACAGACGGACAGTGAAGTCTTAGTAATACGGTCCCGTTTGGCACCCTTCGGGTACGGAACCTTAAGAACTATCTAAATTACTTAAAGTCAACATAATATGCGAAAATTTTGGTTAACAATATCCTATTTCCTTCGAGTGGGCCGACCTTATACGCCGTTAATCTTATACGGTCTTACTCCTCCACGAATAGGGGCTTAAATTGCTTCATCACCGTTTGATATTGCGTAGGTATAATAACATTTTCTCATCCATCACGAGTAAATTACATACGATGCGGTATTGAAACAATATAAATAAGGAAATCTTGTTGACACGATTTATGTTTTACCGTCAAGTGGATGAATAATGAATATGCAGTTCATGGCTTGACACACGTAACATATAGCATTAGCAATGCTTATTAAGCATAGCTGATGATATAGATCACTTAAAGAGCATTGGAGAGGATCGGGTGAAAAGGATACACCTGGAGCTACCAAGCCGCCAAAGACCGGTTGGCGCCGCAGATACCGCTGAAGGGACAATGTGGCCAAGGTGCCTGCATAAGCTCCAAGCTGATGAATGGTAAGAGACTGCACAGGACAGAGACATGTGGCGACTTCTTGTGTCTTCTTGTGACCCTATTTGGGTCGCTGAAGCAGCTGAGTAAGTATTGATACTTACTTGCTTACCTATCTAGTGTAGGTAGAATTGCCACTAGACGCTATGGCGTCAACATTGTTACGACTTCTTTGAAAGTCATCTATTATAGATAGAAAAGTCCTAAGTTAAATAACGTAAGCCATCTGAGCTAAGTGGACCGATAGATTGAAAATCAGAGTCTAATTCAGTCCCCTACCTCCGGGCGACCGAATTAACGCGCCGTAACAATCGTAAAATGGCGAACAAGCATTTGCAATTAATCGGCGGATTATATTGCGTATGTTAATGGTAATTGGCGCCAAGGTTGGACAAAAGGAATGGGCTCGAATGGCGCGTCAAGTAATTGAATTTTCCACGCACTTTGTTTAGGTGGCCTGCTCGAGTATAACACCGGTACCTCTGCAAAGTGTATCTTTGCGGGAAGAAGTATCTTTTATAGGGGTTAAAGTATGAAATTGCCGTTTTATTGCAATAGGTTCTTTGAATTGACATAGAATCTTCATGGTTTGAGGTTTTCGAATGAAACTTTTTTCAAATGGTTTCTATGATGTTCTTTTTTTTAAAAAATGTGAAACATTTGAATATCGACTTTCAATTGTTTTTGTTATTCAATTTAGACAAGAAAGATGGATACTGTGAAAATTCGAGTGATTATGAGGCACCCATTTTTCGTATTTTTTTATTTTATTGATTTGACGCAAGTGAGTCAATATTGTGGGTAAGGTAACGTTAAACCATGCCGCTAATTTCTGGGTAGTTTGACTAGGGTCGGCTTCCACTATCTCTCTTAATTCATCGTTATTCACCTGTGTGGGCGGTCTTCCTCGTGGCTCGTTCTTTAAGTCGAAATGTCCATCACGAAAGCGTTTAAACCAAAATCGCACGGTGCGTTCATTAGTAGACCCCTCTCCAAACGCAGCATTGATATTGCGGGCTGTTTCTGCCGCGTTAGTTCCGCGTTGGAACTCGTATTCAAAAATCACTCGAATTTTCGCAGTATCCATCTTTCTTGTCTAAGGGCCAATTTTTCAATAGTCAGATAAAACTTAACTGGAGAATAAATTGCATGCTATCGCTGTCTAAATCATACGACAAGACAGTGACAACATCAGTTTTATTCTCCAGTTAAGTTTTATCTGACTATTGAAAAATCCGGTCTAAATTGAATAACAAAAACAATTAAAAGTTGATATTCAAATGTTTCACATTTTTAAAAAAAAGAACATCATAGAAACCATTTGAAAAAAGTTTCATTCGAAAACCTCAAACCATGAAGATTCTATGTCAATTCAAAGAACCTATTGCAATAAAACGGCAATTTCATACTTTAACCCCAAATACTATATCTTAATCATACACCATATCTTTCAAATCTATGGCTTCCCTTTACTCTCCAAGTCTTCAACTCACACTTATTTCCGACTTCATATCCAGCTCTTGCACTTTTCTGAGTTATTTTGTTATTATCATTATTTTTACGGCTACGTTTTTTCCCTTCGAGGTACGGCCTCAAGAAGAAAAACTGGAACCTTTATAGGATCACTTTTTTGTCCATCCATCCGTCCGTCCGTCCGCCCATCTCTCTGTCTGTCAAGACCCTTTATATCGAGAGAAGGTATCAAGTTAGAATTAAAACCATATACTGAAATCTACAGTCTCTTAAAGGTGTGAAAAAATCAAACTTCTAAGCTAACGTAATAAAAGATACGGCGTGGCTGTTTATGCCGCAAAAAAACGTATATTTCGACACTCAAGGGAATCAAAATTTATAGGGTACTTTCGGTTGACTTAAAACTATGACATTTAGCAAGTAATATCGTCTTATATTACAAATACCGAGAAAAATCTGAAAGTATACATTTCTAATTAAATCTTAGAAAAAAATTGTTTTTGAATTTTGAGTTTTTGAGACGACCTCGTGGCGCAGCGGTAGTTCATCTGCATACCATGCAACAGGTCCCGGGTTCAAGTCCCGGCTTGGGACAAAAAAAAACCCAGGTCTTGGATGTTTACATGTTTGTGATGTCATTGTTTCTAGTTCCCACGACACACGTTATCCTAGTGTGGGGCCAGAAGCAATGTATGTGCCTGTATGTAAATATTTATGTTTATGAATTTAGGGAAAAGCTCGGATGAAACTGCGAGAACCGATTCCTGAACTATTTATAATATGTAAGTACCTAGAAACGTATACGGAACCCTCGGTAGGCGAGTCCAGAGAGTTCATTATTGAGCGTTATATTAATTGTAAAGATACAATTATCAAATTTATTAATTATTTAAACTTAAATTTATGAATAGAGTTGTCTATGTCTACGTTAGCGAGTTGAATGAATTTATAAGTGCTATGGTTATGCACGCTATGATATCTAAATAAACCACGAGATCTGCAATTATGACCTGTCTCGCTCACACATAGAGAGTTGCATGCAGAGTTTGTAAGTGAGTGAGATGGACGTCTATGGGATATAGCACTGATAAAATTTATGTTGTGATAATTATGTGTGTCACTTCATATCTAGCTCTCGGGTTACCCAAGTCTAGCAAGTGTAGCTTATAGTATGCAGCCTATACAAACATATAAGTTTACCTTGAAAAATGCGCAATTCCTCAAAACCGACTAATCTTTTGGGTCATTCTCGGGACGTTAAATTATAGAGTTGCTAATTAAAATAAATCAATAATTAAAGACTGCTTTTAATTTGGCAAATAAAAAAAAAATCATGCTTAGGTTTTGGTTTCATTGATCTTTAAATACTAAAATAATAAGAACTTTAACATTTTCAGTAGTTGAGAATCCCGCTAATGTATTTCACAAGCTATTATCAATATTAACTGTCTAATATCGTCTCAAGGTGAACGAGGCATAAATAGAAATAAATAAACTTTTTTCGACCTCCCTCTATCTTCAAAGCCAGTACAGTGGTACCTATTAAAGTTACAAAGAAAACATAATTCTAAATTTCATGCATCCAGAAGTCCGGAAGCGTCGGACGCATCGGCTCTCCTCCATGATTAAGACTTCCAGACGAGGTCGAAACTAGTCGGCTATCCCGACGTTAAAAAAAAAGTAAGTGAAACCGTTAACCAACATGTAAAATGTGCAGTGCTTACGAAAAAGTTGTAAAATTTTCAAGATGTCTTTAAGAGTCTGGGATACTTCTAAATGAGTAGAGATTTTGGAACATTTGGAATAACATTGTTTTTATCGATTAAGCCACGGAAAAAATCTATAATCATTAAAAAATTTACTGGGTGACCGGCATGTTTACGGTATTCAAGATGTTTACCGGTATTCAGAAATATCGTGAGAAATAAATTGAAATAAGGTGAATATGCTTTTACAAATTGGGGATGTATTAGCAAAAAGTATCCAAAACCGGCGTGCGTGCATGAGCTAGTGAATTTTGAGGAAGTGAAAGTGATCTGTCAGGATCTTGGCAAGTGGCAGTCTCTGGTCTCTGCCTAACACTCTGGGATACAGTCGTGAGTTTATGTATGTATGTTTTTACTACGATGCTGATTTATTAATAAGGCTCAATTAGCTGTTATCAGCTAGGCGTTACAGAAAACACATTTTAAGTCATTTTCGCGAAGATATTCTGCACCTAAGCACGTATTGCAAAGAACTGAAAAGAAAACTCAAAAACAGAATTTCTCTTCATAAACTCTCGAGACTTGCTTAAAATGTATGCCAACCAATGAACTTTCTTATTATCTTTTCCGTACGTTACTCGACAGGTTATACGGAGTGTTCGGTACGTGCTAACGGCAGTAAGGGCCATTATCGTGTGCGCTATCTCCTTGCATCACTGAATGAGCCGACTTTCTTGCTACGGATTCACAACGTTTTCTCTTCAAAAATATTTAAAGGGAATTTATTAGCGCTTAGATGTGTTAACTCTTCTACAAAAATAAAAAAATAAGATAATCTAATAGATGTAATAAGCTTATTTCACTTTGTGAGCTTTTAGCACTGTGAATAAAGAGTATCTACTCATTATCACTGTGTCTTAAATTTTCCTACGACAGGAGTTTCAGAAGTCGCATGAACTCAAACTCTTCAATATTTTCGAAACTGTCGACAGGTTAGTTTTTCATAATGAAAGCATTACGGACCTTTTAAGATAAGATTATTAATTTCTATTTCATCATCATCATCAGCCATTTGACGCACACTGCAAGACAAAGGCCTCTTTCGTGGTTTTCATAACCATGAGCGGTTTTGCCATAATCGCCACGCTTGGCAGGCGGGTTGGCGATCGCAATATGCGTTTGAAATCTCAGGAAGACGCTGCTGCCCGTCTCCTGGTAATTTTTTTTCTTAGTCGCCTTCTACGACACCCACGGACGGAAATGGGGTGACGCTATTCTTAATCCGGCGCCACACGGACGGATATTTTCTATTTATTTGTTATCTATAACTTTGCTTACAAGTTTTTCTTTTTCAATTCGTGAATTCAACGTCCTTCTAGATGAGGTAAATCCACCTAAATAACTTATCTATGTAAACTTTGTGTTGGTCAACAATCCCGATACTAAAATAAGTGCCATAACTCACAACGCACGGCTACTCAAAGGTTAATATGTTAAATAATGTACACATAGGTAAGCAGGCTTTACAGTCGTGCAAAGCTAATTTTACAATGTCCTAAGCTTTTGGAAAATGTTTATAGAATCCTGAAGTGTCAAAATATGCTCCTACAGAACCAACCCAGTAAGAAAACGACTTTAATAAAAATGTGTAAACAAATTCTTCGCTAGTTGAAAGATCAGGCAATGTACTATACAGGACCACTTTAAATTAAACCTTATCACTTTGAAATAAAGTCCTAAACAAATGGAAAATTTATACTAGCTATGCCCGTTAATGGGTTAAAAAAATCTTATCAATACTTGGCCCAACGATTTACACACAAACGTAAAAGATGATTGCAGAAATTAGACATAAAAGTCTCGATTTTAAACTTGATTTGAAACGTTGAAAATTCTATCCACTATGTTGACATCACAATATATAGCGAAATGAAAGCGTATCGTTACTGCCGTATTTTTACTGTTCTCACTTACCTCCATTCTATACTTGGCCTAACGTGCTAAAATATTGGATTTGAACAAATAAACGTAGAGGATGATTATAGAAATTAGAAATAAAAGTCTCGATTTTAAACTTTGATTTGAAACGCCGAAAACGCTATGCACTATGGTGATGCCATTATATATGGTAAAATGAAAGCCTATCGTTTCTGTAGTATTTTTACTGTTCTCACTTACCTTCATTCTGTCAGTGAGTAATGAAAAATTGTCAAACACAGTTGTCAAATTAAAATTTGTCATTTTAGATGGACCAATTCATGTTTAGTTCAGTCCTATAGTCACAATTTTATACAAGCAATATACATAGTTGCCCTGTTGTCAACTATTAAAAACTTAAAATCCATTTTCCTCGAATCGCTTATTGTTATGCTACAGTTTGACGTATTTGTTTACAATTAATATGTGATGTCGTGGCAGAGGTTATCTTAAGTCCAATTTAATATTTAAGTTAAGTACTTTTCTGATTCTCACAACTTCACTCATAACACAAAAATTATTAATAACTTATGACGTTTAAAAAAAAGGTCTAATAGAGAAGGTTGATTAGAACCTTTTTTGCGACTTTCAATTCGTCCTGTTACAAAGTTAGCGTCCTTCGACTCTATCCTTGTCTATCTAGATCAAACATACTATTCCCAAAACATTCTCTACGTGTAGACTTAGATGCAACCTCTATTCCTTTAGGGGTCCTAATTGGCAAGTCGCGTTGCGACATGATGGGTATATTTTAACTTCACTTAATCCACGGTGGACTAGCGTTGGGTTTGTTTTACTCGACAACGGGAGTAAAAGAGGGTGAAGTTTTTCGCGCGTGTGTTTGTATGTATGAGGTTTCTTGGCAGGAGACCGAGAGGGTTGGCGTGGCGTGATAGAGAAGAAGGCCTATGTCCACCAATTGGCTCTATTCATTGGCTGCATAGCTATTATAAAGACGCTAGTCGCGCATTTTGACGTCAAAAGTCGCGGAAATGTCACAATTTGACATTAACTCTATGTTAAATTGTGACATTTTTGTACTGTAAATAGATAGATGATGTATCTTTATGAGCAAACCAAAGGCCAGAGGCCAAACAGCTGGGTCTATTTTGACAAATGAGGTGTCAAGTAAAGGGTATAGACGAGAGCGTCAATATAAACTGGTGGACGTCAGTTATTGGTATTGAAAAGCCACTAAAAAGCTTCAATTAAAAAAACTTATTATAAGAGAGACGACCTGACTATTGGTAAAAAGTATTGAAGTTTAAAACCTCAGCAGGCGTGACCAAACTTACCTACAAGAAACCCAACAAGGGATCCTAGCTCGCCGATTTTTAGGATTCCGTACCCAAAGGTTGCGGAATATGGGACCCTATTACTAAGACTTCACTGTCCGTCTGTCTGTCTGTACGTTTGTCTATCTGTGTGTCTGTCATCAGGCTGTATCTCATGAACTGTGGTAGCTAGGCAGTTGTAATTTTTGCAGATGATGTATTTCTGTTGCCGCTATAATGACAAATACTAAAAACTGAATAAAATAAATATTAAAGGGGGCTCTCATACAACAAACGTGATCTAAGGAAAGCGCTCACCATCTATGTTACCTTCACAGCGCCGATTTCATGTCGTTAAATGTCAATGTTAAACGCTGAAACCAACGGTGCTGTTAGCAAATTTGAACTTTATCTAATGTTGTATAGATAATGGTACGGAACCTTTCGTGCGTGAGTCCGACTCGCACTTGGACGGTTTTTTTTTAAATTAAATTAACTCATTTGGACCTTATCTAGGACTTAGTTTATCAGTCGGGTTTTTTTGTTTCATAATATGTTTTTTGTGTTTCCAGCTTAAGTGTGAAAGGGCATTATATTATTATGAGCGATACAGAATAATAATAACCATAGGCCATTGAGAACGACATTTTAGAGTGTGAGCCATTTCAGCGCCAGTTTAGTTCTACTTAAACCCGAGTTTACAGCCGGTTAGAGTTGCAGAGTGCAGTTTAAGTTACTAGACTAGAACGTACCTACATTTCAAATTTTACTTTAACATTTCAAAAGTAGCATTTTACTGGATTTACCCTAAAAATGTCTCTAAAGTTGAAAGCATAAGTTACAGATAGTGCAATTTAATTTTAGAAATAAAATTAAAACTGAGTGATACTGAAGGGAGCGTAAAGCTTTTCTAAACGGGATTTATGAAATTAAGAATACATATAGGTACATGTGTATAAATCTTGACCTTATATGACAGTTATCGCACTTTTGTTTACATAGATAAAATTATATTTTCTTTTACTTAGCCTCCCCTGTTTCCCACTGCTGGATAAAGGCCTCTCCTAACCCAGACAGATCTTTATATGTTAACTTGATCAGATCTTTATATGTTAGATCTTTATATGGAGAGGCAGTACTAGTTGTTTTGTAACAAGATTTCTCAACTAATATTTTTTTTTACTTTCGCCTTTTATACTGAAAGTCTAAATAGATACCATTTTTTATTACTAACCACCCAGATTTTATGTTGCAGTAACACTCTTTCCACTTATATTTAATATTGTTACAGAATAAACTCTTTCCACTTAGATTGAATATAGCTAAGAGTAAAAAAAGAGTGTAAAGGATGACACACACCAACGCGGTGGCGGTGGCAGTGGCGGTGGCGGTCCATACATAAATCATTTACGGCAGTAGTATAGTAGTAGTACCGCCACACCCACCGCTACCGCGTTGGTGTGTTTTATCCTTAAGTATTCCATTAGACAGAACTGCTCATTAAAAAAAAATCCCAAAGTCGAGAACTGCCGGGTCCAATAACACCTAATATATAACTTAAATTAAAATTAAATCCAATTATAATAATTTTTATTATAAATATAGGCCTGTAGTGAAAAACAACCGCGTTTCCACAAACAAAGAGGCCGCAATCATTATGTAGGACTCGAGAGTTTATGAAAGTTATCGCTGTTTAGCCTTTGCCAGCGGTTCCGCTTACAATTTTTCAGTGACCCACCTCACCAAATACAACTTCAGAATAGATAGATATAAACGCGAAAGTTTGTATGTATGGATGGATGTTTGTTACTTTTTCACGCAAAAAAGGCTGAACGAATCCGAATGAAATTTCGCACAGAGATAGATTATAGTCTGGATTAGCACATAGGCCTTTTTTTATCCCGCAAAAATGCACATCAAAATTACCACGCGAATTAGATTAGATTAGATTAGATTAGATTAGATTAGATTAGATTAGATTAGATTAGATTAGATTAGATTAGATTAGATTAGATTAGATTAGATTAGATTAGATTAGATTAGATTAGATTAGATTAGATTAGATTAGATTAGATTAGATTAGATTAGATTAGATTAGATTAGATTAGATTAGATTAGATTAGATTAGATTAGATTAGATTAGATTAGATTAGATTAGATTAGATTAGATTAGATTAGATTAGATTAGATTAGATTAGATTAGATTAGATTAGATTAGATTAGATTAGATTAGATTAGATTAGATTAGATTAGATTAGATTAGATTAGATTAGATTAGATTAGATTAGATTAGATTAGATTAGATTAGATTAGATTAGATTAGATTAGAACACATACACATCAGAAAACCTGTCTAAATTTTGCCGTATACACACATTGCTTCCGTGTGGCGTCACTCCATTTCCTTCCGTGGATGTCGTAGAAGGCGACTCCTTAGATTTCCTTAAATCAACCAGAGACCTATTTTTGAATCACTCGTATGAAATTGTATCGTCGAATGCGATAAGTCGCATAAGAGACTTAAGGAGTCACACTCGTCTTCTAAGTCGCATGATGTCGTTTTTCCGTATTTTTGAATCGTTCGCCTGAAGTGTTGCTAGTACAATTTGAAGTATTGTATTTTATCCATTCCACGCAGAAATTAAAAAACCGGAAACTACCGTAACAGAAACGGAACGTAAAACACTTTGTTTTATTGGCTGTTTAAATAAAAAATCTTTGTCTTTTGTTACAAACAAAACACTACATACTGTCAGTTTGGTTTGTGTTTGTTCTAAAAATGTTGAAACAAAAAATTAATTCCGCACAAAAACACAAACTGCTGGATTTGCTTTGACTCTTTTTGATTGTTGATACTCAGCATGACAAACAGTACCAACACACATTTATCGTTTTTTGACAATTAATCTACCGATCGCCATGCGAGACGAGTGGTAAGGACCATTCGTTGCAGTCGAGTGATTAAAAAATACGGAATTTCAGATGTCGAACGAAAATCAGTAGAAATCGAGCGCTCGACGCAATACGAGTGATTCAAAAATAGAGCTCGAGGAGACGGGCAGCAGCATCTTCCTGAGATTTCAACCGCATTCTGCGATCGCCAACTTGCCTGCCAAGCGTGGCGATTATGGCAGAACCCCTCATGGTTATGAAAACCACGAGGGAGGCCTATGTCCAGCAGTGGGCGTCAAATAGAGCTGATGATTATGATGACACACATTGCTTTTGGCCCCACACTAGGACACCCTGTGTCGTGGGAATCGGAAACAGCGACATCACAAACATGTAAACATCCAACACCTGGGTTTTTTGTCCGCAGCCGGGGTTTCAACCCGGGACCTCTCGCATGGTAGACAGACGCGCTACCGCTGCGCCACAGAGGTCGTCTAAAATATTTTTCCTCTATCAGTCTACAAATTTTGTAGGTCGGCTTGGGTCTTAGAAAGAGACTGTCTTATATTGGGTCTTATATTTAATATTAAAGGTATTATAGAGCTGTGACATTATGATAATGTCTGAATACGTACACCAAGCAACGATGAACAAACACCGCAATCGTCCCACTGAGTATACGGTTAGCTGCTCCGGCTATGCAAATGTGGACCGCCTAGTTTCTGTACTACCCACTTTTGGGATTCCGGGGCTGGTAACAGATGTTAGGTCGGACAGGCGATCCGCTCCACTTGTGTTGTTTATGGACACCAGAACGTTCCTTTATTAAGCCTAGTTGTTCGAATACACACGTAATGTGAAGTCCAGTCTGTGGGAAAATATACGTTTGAACGGAGTGAGGCGAATTTGTATTGCGAAATGCGAGGGTACGCTCTACATTACGTTAGATTAGGGTGGGGTTACCGTTTGCTGAAATTGCCTATAATATTCCATTCAAATAACGATGTAACGTTATCAAGAACGAACTATACTTCTAACTTAGGTGGCAGCTACAACATATGCTGAGTCGGGAACCATTTTAGGGGCTTCTTATTTATGTTCGAATTATGATTTTAAAATTTTCTTGTGCTAATCTATACAATTTTTATTTTATGTTTTTGTTAAATTTGTCTTTTTTATGTTTTTGGTTATTGTTTTGTTTATTTTTGGAGTATTGTGCCGTTAAATAAATTGTTTCTCTCTCTCTCTCTCTCTCTCTCTCTCTTAACATTTTTGACATTTATTTCAAAATAGTTTAATCTAGGTTCATCATCACCATCAGCCATTTGACGCCCACTGCAGGACATAGGCCTCCCTCATGGTTTTGTAACCATGAATGGTTTTGCTATAATCGCCACGCTTGGCAGGCGGGTTGGCGATCGCAGTATGCTGTTGGAATCTCAGGAAGACGCTGCTGCTCGTTTCCTGGTAATTTATTTCCTTTGTCGCCTTCTACGACATCTACGGAAGGAAACGGAGTGACGCTAGAAACGTGAAAAAATTTGGGCAGTAGCACATAGCACACGGCTAAGTACGCTTTACAAGTTAACGAGCAATAGGCGACCAACTTATAAAAGGAAAACTTCGTACAAAATACATTGAAAATTACTTTCATGAAGTTGTTAGTACTGTAAGCCTCACCCGTTCTTCTATGGAACCCTTCACTGCGCGTGGTCCGACATACACTTGGCCGGTTTCTGTTTGTCAAATGTCACAAAGCTACCGAAAATTGCTTACAATCTTATGACCACACTGTGGTGGAGCCCAAAAGGCGGGTAATGTGTCTAGCTCATATATGTATACGTATATATGTAACTATGTCAGATTCTATGTTCCTTCATATAACTCCTTAACCAATGGTCAGATTTTGATGCATAAGGCTTCAATCAATTTGTCATATCTGCGCGAGTGTCATAGGATATATAAAATCAGCATATATCCAAAAAAACACGCAGAAGTCATAAATAAAAAATTACCGACAACCCGACTGCTGAGCATTAACTACTAAGCAGGCGGGTACCAGGTACCTTAGGTTGGTACCTAGGTTATTCCCACCTGTATAGTAGTTAATTCTCAACAGTGGAGCTGTTGGTTATTTTTTATTTCAGTTTAAAAAAAAAAACGATTCCACTAAAAACTGCATCATGTATGATCAGAGTAATGTAATGATACCACCCTATGTACAACATGACTACAATAAATGAATATGATTATGAATATATTGTATTTTCATGCGATGGCCAAGTCAATCTATTTATTTAAAACATAAAAGATTTTTAGTATATATACGGTCACTATAAGATGTTGTTAGGTTAGCTAATTACGTAATAACTTAGGACAGAAGGACTTTTAAAGTAGGGACTGAATAAATTAACCGACTTGGTATGACATGCATGTCACAACTTTTTACGGTAGGAGAACTAAGTTGCGAGACTTGGGGCCAGTTTCTGAATTGAGAATTTCACTAAGTAAATAATTAAGTAACGTTCTGTCACGCTCTTTACTGAGAAATTCGAAGAGACAGCGCTACAATTAACCATTTGCTTATCGAAATTCTCAATTCAGAAACTGGCCCTTGTTTTTTTTACAAGTTATGATTTTAATGGCATTGTAGATAAGACTGTATATATTTTAGTTCCTCCGGCGTGAAAGTAAATTAAGCAACATGCCATTCCTAATACGGCCCTCAAAAAAGGTTGTTTGTTTAGCCCAACAGCTTCTGGGCCGCTGTGTGTCCTAATTGCCGATTGCGTGTATTACGCTACCGAATGTTACAAGCCAACCGCTGTAACCGTTAATATTTAAACATAAACATAAACATTTACATACAGGCACATACATTGCGTCTGGCCCCACACTAGGATACCCTGTGTTGTGGGAACCAGAAACAACGACATCACAAACATGTAAACATCCAAGACCTGGGGTTTTTTTTTCGTCCCCAGCCGGGAATCGAACCCAGAACCTCTCGCATGGTATGCAGATGCACTACCGCTGCGCCACGAGGTCGTCTGTGAGCTTATTCAAACACTCACGAAACGGCAATATTTTTCATAATGGCAATACATTCCATTACATTACATAAACATAAGCTTACATCCAGGGCCTCGATTCTGTTAGTGCATTGTAGTATAATGACAGGTACACTGTCGGGTCACGTGACGTGTTTTTTCGTACCATTGACGCCTAGAAGGTTTGATGGGTGTGCCCGCGTAGACTTAAAGCAGCCATGAAATGAAAACCGCCATGTTCATGCAGTTGTCATGTTACTACAATGCATTAACAGAATCTAGGCCCCGGAGGGGCAAGGAGTAAGCAGATACCGGGGTTTGCCACTCGCCACGATCGTGACAAACCTCTTTCGCTCCATAGCATTAATTAGTCAGTACATGCACGCACGCCGGTTTCGGGTACTTTTTACCTTCCCCTTTCGTAAATACATTCCCTATTTGATCGAAGTATGTCCGCCCGGGACGTCCCTTACCGGTCCTTTCGCCTAAATTTGCTTGATTTTCTTTCGTAATTTTTTCTTAATACTTAGTTTAATCCAAGTTTGTGCATCATCATAGTTTATACTTTACTTTATTGCACACATAAAAACACATGAATAAGACACAACATCGTATACAGGCTGTTTCAGAAAAGTCCGATGAAAATAAAGTGAGCCGTTATAACTGACAAACATCGACAGTTTTTAGGGTTCTGTACCCAAAGGATAAGGGACCCTATTACTAAGACTCCACTGCCCGTGCGTCCGTCCAACCGTCCGCCTGTCACCAGGCTGTATCTCACGAACCATGTTAGTTAGACACTTAAAATTTTCACAGATGATGTATTTCTGTTGCCGTTATAACAACAAATACTAAAACAGAATAAAATTATTTTTTAGGGGGGATTCCCATTCAACAAACGTGATTTTTTGCCGTTTTGTGCTCCATATTAATAACGGCAACAGGTAGACGCTTGAAATATTCAAATGTTGCATAGATAATAGTACGTAACGTACGGATGGCCGGTTTTTAACATATCTACTGCTAATACAAACCGGCGGTGGGACTTTCACATCTAGTGTAAAGACAGTAAGTCATCAGTGGACTATGCATTTGCCGATGAAATGCTGCAATGTCATTCAGCAAAATGCGAGAGGTATTTCATTTTTAATTATCGGTAGACGGGCGATTTACCTATTTCCAATGCTCGAAATGACTCGTTGAAAGCGCTGTACGCTGAACGGGTTTCGTCCGCAGTTCCACAGTATTGCCACCACCAAAATCCCCGCAAATTGCATGCAGGGTGATGATTAACGTACTGATTTATCATTTTGGAGGATTTTTACGCAAAGAGGGCGGCTTGGTTGATCGAGTGGATAGTAAACGTTTTATCCGTCTATATCGTATGCCTGCCAGTTAATTTTTTGCACCACTTGTGGCTGACTGGTAGAAAATGCTGAAAGCATCAAGTCTGCCACATTGCCATTGTATTTTTACCTACGTGCAATAAACGTAGTAATAATAATAGACGATTGAAACGAGTACGAGTACCCATACAAGGTTGGCTGGAAGAGAATGCTTCTTACATTAAGCACGCCCTTGTACATTTACAATGTAATTAGTGCAATAAAAAATTAAAATAAATAAATAATAAGGTTTAGTTCCGTGTGGCGCCGGATTAAGAATAGCGTCACTCCATTTCCTCCCGTGGATGTCGTAGAAGGCGACTAAAGAAATAAATTCCAACCACATACTGCGATCGCCAACCCGCCTACCAAGCGTGGCGATTATGGCAAAACCCCTCATGGTTTTCATAACCATGAGGGAGGCCTGTGTCCTGCAGTGGGCGTCAAATGGCTGATGATGAAGGTTTATTTGTGTTATCTCAAAATGGCAGAACTTTTTCACTTAGCGAGAGAGAGAAAGAAATATGCTGAGCTGACTGCCAACCTTCGCTGGTCGGAGAGGCACCTGAAGAAGAAGAAGAATCTCAAAATACCCTTCTCGTATTAGCAACTCAGTTTTGGAACGCAGTCGGTAACGGCGAATTAGCATAGCGCTCCCGTTCCCGGGCCCAGATGCATTTATCTGAATAATTGTTTAATTTCATTCGGTCCCACCGAGCTGCATAGAATTTCTGATTTGCGGAGTGATATGCGATGCTCGAGCTGTTTTATTCATCCGATATGTTCGGCTTTGTTTTGACAGCCACATAATTATGTCTGGTTTCAGAGCCAATGTCCACATTTTCTGCGTATCCCAACGATAAGCATGTCAGTGAACTTAGCATATCATTTTCCAGCATATCAAAAATAAATGAGAGTTCTTGTTACATGCAGCAGAGTTCTATAGTTCCTGATACTTTTCAGAAATAGTTCTGGCGTTTTCACATAGAAAAAAATCAATTGAAAAAATGATATGCTATCTTCCCGTAGCATATCACTTCTCAGAAATTCGAAAAAATAGTAAGTTCTTATAGCATGCAGCTGAGTTCTACAGTTCCTGATACTTTTTAGAAATAGTTCTTGCGATTTTACCCCAAAAAAATCAACTGACAGAATGATATGCTAACTTCCCGTAGCATATCATTTCGCAGCAAATCGAAAACTTATGTAAGTTCTCATCGCATACACCTATGCTATACAGTTCCTGATACTTTTCAAGAATAGTTCTGCCTTTAAATTCAAATAACAGCAGATCCCGTACAAAACTTTAAAAAGTCGAAAAATACCACATTCATCAATTCAAATTATTTTGACGAACTCAGGACACAGAACTGTTTCGTTTTTGATGGTTCTGTATCAAAACTGTATCAGATATGCACCACACATCTCAATTTAGAACTAGAACTCACGTAATAGTGCCAGCATATCACGTCAGAATGGTTGAAAATTGAAAAATAAAACAATATTTTTTTTAAATACATTTAGCAGGCTCATAATACAGAACTCTTTCGTATTTCATAGATCTGTATCAGATCTGCACCACACATCTCAATTTAGAACTAGAACTCACGTAATAGTGCCAGCATATCACGTCAAAATGGTTGAAAATGGAAAAATAACACAATTTTTTTTTATAGGTTTAGCAGGCTCATAATACAGAACACTTTCGTTTTTCATAGATATGTATTAAACCTAAACCATACATCTCAATTTAGAACTAAAACTGATGTAATAGTGCCAGCATATCACGTCAGAATGGTTGAGCCTGGTACACATTTGCTACATGTTCATTGTTCATGCCTCTAAGCGGTCTATTTTACCGTTCTTGTAATTGCGCTCAAGTAAAATACTTTTATTTGAGCGCAATTCTTCTTTCTTTACATCTCTTTATACTGGTTTGTATTTTTGTTACAATTACTTTAAGCATATTCATACACACATAAACTTACGCCTGTATCCCAGGAGGGTAGGCAGAGAACAGGGACTGCCACTTGCCACGATCCTGACAGATCAAGTTCGCTTCCTCAATATTAATTAGTCTTTGTATGCACGCGCGCCGGTTTCGGGTATGTTTTATCTTGCCTTTTTTATCAAGCATTTTCATTGGATTATCAAACTCATCAACACACATAAATTCACGTGGTAGGCAGAGACCAAGTTTTTCCACTCACGATGATCCTTACTTACCTCGTTACCCCCCCAAGTCATGAGCGCTGCCATTTTAGTTTGTTTTAGTAGTAAGCACGAAAGCTGACGATCAAATGGATTTTTTTAGCACGCTGGTTATGCCTTGTTTCATAAATCGGCAGCCATTTTGCAAAAGCTAAAGCTGGATGCTTTATGTGTGGTATTATGAATTCTTTCTCTTATACTAAATACAATAAGGTCATAGATCAATTTGTAATAGTGAATATGTCCAAAAAGCCATCGCTACACTGCTTGGCAAATACAAAACTATTAGGAAACAATCAGCAATATTTTTAGGTCTATACTAGTTGTGCCCTCAACTATTTTCGTATGCCATGTGATGTAAAAGCATCTTTTAATCCTATTTGTGGAATTTATGTGCGCTAAATGAGTCTGCTTGGTTGTTTTGGTGTTTCAGAATATCACAAAAAAAAAAAAAAAACAAATATCCTACTCTTAGGCCAACGCCAACTTGTGTCTATCTGTGTCAATAGAGAACTTGCACTAAAAATGTTTTAATAGAATAGGAGAGGACACGTTAAAAGATAAATAAACGTGGTATTTTTTTCTCTGCAACTAATACTTTTGATAATATAATTAGTCGAAAAGTCAATATAGTCACTTGGTACTAAACCGCGCCGTACAAATCGACCTTAGACTATGACGCCACTCCCTAACGTAACGCTTATAATGTATGAGGCGTTAATCAATATTTTAATTAATAATGTTTTACGCATTATTAATTAAACTCTTTGTAAGAAAACGTTCAGAATTCAATGACAAAACGAAATCTAATAACTTTTATTTTATTAGATTAACTTTATTTTTCGCATATTTTGTGACTCCGAAAACCCCAAAAAAATATTCTTATTGCTTTATTTTTAAATTTTTCTAAGGTTTTATATGGTTTTTATGGTGTACAAGCAATGTAACTCCGATCTAAGTTAGACAAGAAGTAGGTACAACAATTAAATCCACCTTTTGACAGCTGATGTAGAGTCAAAAGCACCTTTCCATGTGTACACTCCACTCCATCACATTACCGACGTTTTTGAAACGAAATAAACACAAGTTGATTATCTGTCGACTATGCAGTCTAAAGCACATCATCCTCCGCGTACTCTACTTAGTTATGTATCATGTGAATTTGCTTCCACACTTCCCGAAAATTCCCATTATTAAATTCCTCCCTTGACAACCGAAAACCAGGAAAATGTCGTGGAAACTTTCAGCTCAATTCGCAGCTATGCTCACAATCTGCTCTCAATATATTATTATGCACGAATAGACGGGACCATTCAAGTTTCCCGCAGAATAGAATAGCCTTCACATAGAAGGTTAGGTTTAGCTTTCAAGTAATTGGGTTGCGTAATTCTGAATATCATTTATAAACAAAATTAAAGGTCCAAACGTATTTTATTAAAGTGAAAACTTGTCTAAGTGCACTTTCCTGAACAATGAACAAAACTGAACCGTGACGGTACAGTTTAAGTTTAAGTAAGAAATACTTACACTGTTCAGGAAAAGCAAGCTCACTCTTGGGACGGTGAGGTGTAATCGGATTTACTTGGCTCCTCTTGGTCGGTGATGATTATTTAGAAAATAATATAATTAATTGAAAAATACTTATCACACAACACAATCACTTATCATGGTTTTAACCCAGGATACTCTGTGCCATGGTAACCACGCAAGGACTTCACATACATGGAAATGAAACTAGACTAAGGCCATGTGTACAAATGAAATACGGCGGCCTCTAGTGGGAATCGAAATTTTAATTCAGTTTTATTTATTTGTTTGGAGAAAATTCAGATAATTAATATTTTATGTTTTGGGGGTATGGACTTATCGGTTCACTTCTAACGTGCGGTCATAAGCACGCAGCACAGCCTTCTGTTTATTTTGATTGTATGAGCTGCGCTTTATTATCGTACACGACTTCACGTCATAAATCTTGTCTGGTTGACGCATGCGCTTTTCCAGATAGCACATGCTTCGGGGCGAATATTTTGCCGGTCACATTTTACACTTTTTTACCTTTTTGCAACTTATTACCTTTTTTATTAAGAGAACAAAAGGCGTAAACAAAAGTATAAAGATATTATCTGGGTAGTATTTTCTAAGGTTAACATGAGCACTGTACATAATAAAAACTGAATTTGCACTGATAATTACTCGTTAATTTTTTCCATTTTACAATTTTCCGACGTTTCGGTACTTTTGCAAGTCCCGTGGTGATGTAGACTCTATAGTCCATTCATCGTGTCTTTAAGTTCTTTCTTCTAAATTTCTCAATAAATTTCTTGCTTCTACAGGAATAGTTAGAATACTAATTTGACCCATCAGAGAAACAAATAACATAAATTGTGGTCCGTACAGACAGTCACAGAAGTCACTGCGTGAATCTTGGCAAGAATTAATTTGTGATTTTAAGTAAATTAAAGTTAATTCTGTTTTTCCTCCTTTATAAAGTAAAATAAATAAAATAAAATAAATAAAATAAAATTAAGAAATAATCTCACGCTTGTATCCCGGAGCGGTAGGCAGAGACCAGGGTTAGCCACTCGCCATGATCTTGACAGACCTCTTTCGCTTCATCAACATTCATTAGTCGTTGCATGTTTCGGGTACTTTTATCTTGTCCTTTGCTAAAACATCCCCTATTTAGTTGAAGTATGTCCGCCTAGGACGTCCCTTACAAGTCCTTCCACCTACATACGCTCGATATATTTTTTTGTCAATCTTTCTTGACTGAAATTGTTATATTGTGTAGTTAAAGTCTGATACTTATTTACAGCGTTGTTATTTCAATGGTAAGTAATTTTCCTCTTTCTCTCTTAAGAAAGCATGTAACCACCAAACTGACTCAATGTCATACGACATCACCTAACAGTGTAAAATGCCTAACCTGCCCAAGGTCGATACTAGAGTAAGTAAAACTAGGTAAAGCGCTTTAGCAAATGTTCGACGTTAAATTGTACGAAAGTGTTAATAAAGTGAAAGTGAAAGCGAAATTGTCTTTATTGCCAACAAAAATTAAATGAAGTACACAACTGAAAAAGCTTAATAACTAGGCAAAAGGCCTTATGCTCAGCCTAAAGTTGTCAAGTAGTCGTCCTAGCTTACGCCAAGGCTATCTGACAGTGCTATCCATCTATTTATCCCAGCGTAAGCGTTATCCAGTGAATAAGTCCAAAAACGTCCTGCATCATGGGGAACTATACGAACACAAATGTTATGACTGACAACCCTGACCATGAGCTACTTTCTTCCGTTTATACCTGGATACGTTTTCATCTATTTATTTACTTATCCAGCGACTTGGTGCAAGCCGCTCTTAGCCACTTACGAACTCGACTGTACGTACAAACATACACCAGTCAAAGTAGGTGATCTCGAGGGGTTTAATGAACTTCGGCCGTGTAATGAAGTGCCTTGCCGAAATTTATTCAGACATACACCCTACACTAAGGTTTACTGAACTGTGACTCTACAACGAAGTCTCTAGAGGGTGCTAAAAACTGACGCCTCATGTGAAAGTTACGCGTACTGAACGCCAGAATTACCTACAGAACTACCTCATCCATGAAAATTTTTTAAATGTTGAATGTTTGGGGTAACCTATAAAGATATCAAAAATGTTCGCACGCATTATGTTATTACGGCACGAAATCTAAGTATAAATTATCGCTGCGCTTGTTTAAGGTGCCAATATTTTAAATACCTACATTACACGCTGAATTTTAAATTTGTCTTTAACCGCCTTAAAAAAGGATGAGGGTCTCAATTGTTAAGGTCTGTTTGACCTACAAATTTAGTTAAGGTCTCTTGGTCTTCGTTTTAAAGCAGTTTTTAGGGTTCCATACCCGAAGGGTGCCAAACGGGACCCTATTACTAAGACTTCACTTTCCGTCTGTCTCTCTGTCTGTCCGTCTGTCTATCTGTCTGTCACCAGGCTGTATCTCATGAACCGTGATAGCTAGGCAGTTGAAATTTTCACAGATGATCTATTTCTGTTGCCGCTATAACAACAAATACTAAAAGCGAAGTGAAGTGAATGTTTGGGAGGGGCTCCCATACAACAAACGTTGTCTAAAGACAGCGCTCGCTATCTAGCGGCCATCTATGTAATCTTCACAGCGCTGATGTCATGTCGTTCAATGTCAATGTTAAACGCTTCTTGTGAGTTTCTATAGATGGCGCTGTTCTCAAATTCGATCTTTGTCTAATGTTGTACAGATAACGGTATGGAACCCTTCGTGCGCGAGTCCGACACTTGGCCAGTTTTTTTTAAATCGGTTTTATTACTAAAAGTTGTTTAAAATATTGCTTCAAATTTTCGTTGTAACTTTGAACCACAACGGTGTGACAGACGACTCATTTTAATGAAAGCAGTTTGTCATAAGCAGCTGAATGGATTTAGTACAGAGTCGAATAAATACTAATGGAGCCTGGCTGTACCTAACTTTCCTTGATACAAGCGTGTGTTTATTTACGAATAGGTGAATAATTAGTATCGGAATCCCTGCTAACCTTATTTTTTTTTATCTTCAAGGGACTGTAAGCCTTACCGCCAGTTTCTCGTAATTTAGCAAAATATTGATAGAGTACGAGAAACCCGGGCGTAACGCTTATACTAACTAACAACTGACAGCGGCTTATAGCAGATTAAGAAATCTGCTATTAGCTGCTATCAGTTAGTTTTTGCTTGTATGCATTTTGCGCTCTCGTTCTTCAGCTGTCTTTAAAAGCTACGTGCTGTAACGATTTCTCTTTGTAGTAGCTGTCCGGCATAGTCGTCTAGTCAGATTTGGAATATTTTGAAGGCAATCGTTACGTTTTATTTTAAGTTGTCAATCGATCCCTAGCTTGGCTAGGCAATCGAAGAAAAAGAGATAATAAAAAGTAATATTTGCCCTAAATCTGGATTTTAAACATGGAGCGTTACATTCGGTGGAGGCGCCTAACGGCCCCACCGAAAAATTTCGTTCGCACCCGAAGTGTGCAGAAGTTGGTGCCTCGTGTTCGTCTAGAGAGGAAGAAGTCTGTACTCTCGCATGCCACGCGAGACCCCCCAATAGGACAACAACCTATAAACGTTAAAGATAAATAAAGATAAAGATACGTTTATTTGCAAAGAACACGTGTCAATCAAGTTACATAAAATAAAAACATGCACTTTGGATAGTAATATACAGTACATTAGGCCTAACATGTTCTACTTATACCAGCGCACAAATTGAGTGGACGGAAAGTCTGTGTGAAAGGATTAGTGAAGTGCGATAGTTTATGTAAGTTTTTAAGATTTTAGAATGTTTAAGTTTAAGTTCATGGGGTAGGCAGTACAATACTTATAATTGTGTAACTTGAAGCGGCGTGCGATGGTGTCTTCTCGGTTTTTTGTTGGGGTTTGCCGAGAAGGGGTCTGCCCGTTCAGTCACAGGCCAATTTTTTTTTGAGTTTCAATTGTAAATAACTTGGAGAGTTCTTACGAATATTGATTAGATTGTCTTGATGGCACACTGACCGAATTAGTAACGGAGCGTCATGCGTTCGCCGGGATTGTACAATTTCCCCGACACTGTATGACTGACCTTAGGTTACCGAAGTGACTTCTCTGGGGTAAACATAAGCAGCCGGGCACAGGCCTTCCCTCAGGGAGAGAGTATGGGCTTAATCACCACGCGTGCCCACCGCGGATTGGCGATTTCAAGCACTGAGATATGTGAATAGCTCAGATACCCAGGTTTCCTCACGATGTTTTCCTTCACCGTTAGCGAGTAGTATTGCTACTATAACTTCACAAATGTACATAACTTAGAAAACCAAGTCATAGGTACATGCCCGCACTGGGGATCGAACCTGGATCTCCCACTTCCGAGTCTGAGGTTCTACCCACTAGGCTACCACCGCTTGTGGGTAAAGTTTAATTGTAATTAATATTTAATGATAACGGGGGGAGGGTAATGTAACGATTCCTCTGGTCAGCTGGCCGGCACAACCGTCTAGACAGATTTTGAATATTTTGAAGGGCATCGTTACGTTTTGTTTTAAGGTGTCAGTCGATTCCTAGCTAGGCTAGGCAATCTATGAAAAAGAGATAATAAAAATTAGTATTTGCCCTAAACCCGTATCTATCTATCTTCTTATCTTCTTATCTTATCTTATCTTACTAATAATAAATCTGTAAGGGTCGGTCATGGAGTAAGTTAGTTTGTTTTCAGAGATATTGTGTTTATAGGCTCAATATATGACACTGAAACTAATTTCACGATTTTTAGAATTTTTTTCTGTATGTGTGTATGTATGTATGTTCCTCCATAACTCTTAAACCAATTATCCGAATTTGATGAAATTTGGTATAAAAACATATAGACATCTGGGACACAGGATAGGCTATTTAAATTCTAGCTCCAGTTATGATAAGACGTGGCCCCCATACAAATGCTGCTTCGTAAAAATCGAAATGTACGCGAACGGAGTCGCGGGCACAGCTAGTATTAAATATAGAGCGTTACGGTACCCAGGTTATTTAACTATATTTATCACTGATTAGCATTAAAATATATTTAACTATCTTTCTCTGTACAGGTGTTATTACTTTCCTTATTTCTTATAAGTATATAAATATAATATGCACTATCCACATAACCCAAGGTTAGCTGGAAGAAAATACTTACTAGTATTAAGCTCGCCTTTGTACAAACACCTCTTGTGCAATAAAGTATTTTTGAATTGAATATTCAGATCTGCACCGGCTACCCGTCTTTCTAACTTCCTTCAGCAACTTTCCATCGTAAGGTTGTCTGGAAGAAATTTATTTTAGCAATAAGGCCAATAATTGAACTATGTACCTTTGTAAATATTTTGTGTTTGTTGTTTTTGCGGTGTACAATAAAGAATACTATTATATTATCTTATCTTATCACTTTGGCCAACTGAAATTAGATTAATAACAGTAATAACACTAATAACAGTACATTGACAGATTGTTAGTATAAAAAAAACAGAGGATACGTATTTAATATTATGTCTTGACAAAAGGACGGATCATAAGGCGGACTTAAGTAAGTGTTTTTTTTAAGGTACGGAACCAACCACTTGGCACCTTCAGTTCAAGATGGGGCGGGGCGCACCTCTTCCCCAAGGTCGAAAACTTGGATTTTTATTCCAACCCCATACCAACATGGGTAGTACGATGGCACGAATCCCGCGTTTTGTGGCGCTAAAATGTCAGAATTTGACAGTTAATGTACTGGAAAGTCGCGACTTTTGACATTTAAAACGCGCGACTAGCGTCATCATACTAACCTTGCTGAATCATCAAAACCATTGTATTTTCCATCAATAGAATAAAAATAGTTATTTGTTATGCAAGGCTGCATAGTTAATTTTTGGCGCGAGTACCTTGTATTGAAACCTGAGCAAGCGAAGGATTCTAGGATTGAGCCACGAGCGAAGCGAGTGGTTCAAATATAGAATCCTGAGCGTAGCGAGGGTTTCAAAGGTACGAGACGCTAAATAACTTTGCTGCCGAGCGCAACACACAACTTTTCACCTCACTAAAGCGAGGAAAATGTTAGGTGCAAGAAAAAAAGTTTTAATAAATATTAAATTACTGTTAATTTATATCTTCGTCGCTGCTAGCTCCGCTCATATTTTATGATTTCTTTCGATTTTATCAAAAAACAAACCAAAATAATGGAAGTAAAGTGAATTCAATAAAGAGAAGAAAATTTTAAAGTTTTTTTTTTAAATCAAATTTTCTTGCCGGCCAGTGCGATTCTTTAAATGAGGCTGGCGCATGACATGAAATAAGTATTTGCATTTCAATCATCAATGGACTGGCTGCAGAGAATATAAACTATTACGAAACCAATGAGGTTCTATATAATATGTAATTTATTGTACGAAACCTTTATTGAATAAAAATATTCGAATTTTAAAAACACTTTCCACGCTAGCGGATAAAGTGCGATTTTCCACGCAGATTTCGAATGATAAACAGAGCTTTTACGAGCTAGTGAGGTGAAAAGATCTTTATTTGACTGGTCTATATAAAACAATTGTTCCCGACAAAGTAAACGCAATGGAATCATCGTTATATGACATACTAGTAGTATTGAGTACCTTCTTGCTAAGCCAGCAGACTCCATTTGACAACCCTCACTTCACCGAAGCGACTTGAAACTTTTCAGACAGAATATTGGGGAACTTGCATTGAAATAGGATTGGAGTAACACTGTATTTATATCATACAAATAATAGATAAATACAGAAAATATTAAAAAATACAACCCCTCTGTAATATGTTTATATTACATTGGGCGTTACATGCACGCACATCCGTTTTGGGTACTTTTTATATTAAAATCTAACCTTAATTAAGATACCTCAAACACACAAAAAATGCTTCATACATTAAAAGGCGTTACAAGCACGGTCGTAGTTTAAGCCGATGTATATGGCGTGTATATACAACATGACTATAGTCTCTTTTCGACAAGTTATATTATGAAAAGTATTAGCCGTAGAGAAAAATCTTGATCACCCTTTTTTGTAGCCTATATCATCCCACTGTGGGGCACAGGAGGCTTACCACAAGTACTATTAGAAGTTATTTTTAATCCTTATAAAAAACTGCCCTGCTTAATGGTACCATGAGCCATACAATCGCAGCGCTGTTAACTATAAGACGTTCACCGTCTAATAAACGCTGCTACCGTACTACAAGGTCAGTTTCGCGCGCTCGCAGCGCTGCTGAACTGTCATTCTTAGCACTTATTTATACGTTACTCTTGAGCAGCTTTTAAAACCCTGCTAAGCGAATTATTGTTTAATTTACGTATTAAAATGAGTGATCAAGAAATTTTATGGTTTTGGAGGATGATACGTTTTTCGCAATAGCGAGGAAAAAGCGTGGCGTAAAATTATACGACTGCAGATTAATCCATTCGAAGTTTACGACGAATTGTATTATGTTCGGAGGTATCGACTTTCTAAGGTTTTAGTGGAAAATCTGTGCGTAGACATTAGAGCTTTGTTACCGGTGTCAACGAAATCCACAGATTTATCCGTGGAGACGAAGATGAGCTCTATTCCTCTATGTATTTTAGGGACAGAAAATAAACAAATATGTTATCTTATGTTATTTATAATAAAAAATAACTTATATTTCATCATAATTCAGTCAGTCCAACTCTGCCCATTGCTGGGTATATGATCCTATATCAAGTCATAGTTCTTTTTGGCTCGAACTTTAGTCGCATTTCAAATATTTGTTTTATGTATTAAAACTCTTTCATCATAATCATCATCATCAGCCTTTTGACGCCCACTGCAAGACATAGGCCTTCCTCATGGTTATGAAAACCATGAGGGGTTTTGCCATAATCGCCACGCTTAGCAGGCGGGTTGGCGATCGCAGTATGCGGTTGGAATCTCAGGAAGACGCTGCTGCCCGTCTCCTAGTAATTTATAACCTCGTAGGTAACTCTTTAGGATTTCTGAAAGTAGTTTGAAGCGACACACCGCGACACCACTTCATTTCCTTCAAAATCGTAGTTTAGCAAAAACCTTTTTTATCAATTCAAAAACTTCTTCAAACATATTTTGACGTAAACAAAAATAACTTTCGAGACACGTTAAAAACGTAATTTTTAAGTAATGTAGAACTTAAGACAACATTTTTATTCCGCAGCAGTTTATTTTATTTTTCCATAACTTGTTTTCAACTTTTATCCGCACAGTGAGCGGTGCTGCTACAAATATTTTTTTATTACATTTTTCACAATCAAAATGTTTTATTTTTATTTCGTAATAAAAACGGTATTTACCGGCAAATTATCATATTTGGTTTTCGAACGCACGCAACATTTAAGGCAAACAGGCCAGAGACAAACTTTTTTTTTAGCAGGTTTATTGCAGGCCTACTTACTTCGGCTCATGGTACACTATAGCAGCGGTTTATTTTGAACATTAAAAAAATAAACTGACCTGCTTTTGTCCTGCTAACTTCGAGATTGTGGTAAGCCTCCAGGCCTTCTCTCAGAGAGAGAGTATGGGCTTTATCACCACGCGTGCCCACCACGAATTGACACTTTCAAGCACTGGGGGATGTGTACACTTCTGACACTCAGGTTCCCTCACGATGTTTTCCTTCACAGCTAGCGAGAGTTATTGCTACTATAACTTCACAAATGTACGTAACTTAGAAAACAAAGTCATTGGTAGATGCCGGGATTCATCACCATTATTTATGTTTCAACATGTCCTCTCAAACGAAATGAAAAGTTTTTTGCAAGTTCTCCGTTCTATATTTTTCCAGACCCTTCGTCCTTTGTTCGTAATTCGAAGGATTATACAGCGTGCTAAGAAGCCTTTTGAAAACTTTCTGTGACGTCTCCTCAAGCTCTGTGAAAAGGGTGCAATCGAGACGTCAGTCACAACGGTCTCACGTCACTGCTCGTGCGTAATTCCCTTGTGCTGTAAAATACCTACTTTCTCATATTACGTACCTATTTACAGATTTATCATACTCTGTGCGTGTTTCGGAAACAAATATGGAATAATAACAATCACAACAATCTTCAACACAACACAATCACTGGTCCTAGCTTTAAACTAGGATACCCCGTGCTATGGTAACCAGCAAGGACATCAGAAACCAAGACTGAGGCCATGTGTAAAAATGCACGGAATGTACGGCAGCCTCTAGTGTGAATCGAACCCACGACCTCTGGTCCGCTAGACCAACGAGGCAGTCATAACGAGGAATAACGTATTACTAAGTATTACATATCTGACTGTAAGTGTCTTCCAAATTTACTTTTATTTGTGTTAGACTGAGATTACGCGCACTTAGCCTCAAAGTAGGGCCTTTAGGCATCAAATGCTAAGATATGTGAATATCTAAGACACTTAGGTTTCCTCACGATATTTTCCTCTATAGTTGGATTGTCAGGCCCTGATGACAGTTGCTATAAATACACAAATGTGCGTAACTTAATTAGAAAAGTCTTTGATAAATACCCAGATACGAACCTATTCCCTCATGTATGTGAGGCACAGATTAAACCATCGCACTTCCACTGTTCTGAATTTTCTTTTCACTTTGGCAAAAGTAAAATGCTAATTTTATTTTCAATCTGTTGTTATAATAAAAGGGGTTTATAAGGCTTTACAATATTTATTTACGTGAGACAATATTTTACGCGGTTGATGTAATATTTGCGGTTCACAGGAGAGAGACGGTTAGGGAAGCGTTACCGCTGATTGGTCTGATATTCGCTTACGTCTCGTTTTGTCATCTAACACTGGGGAGCATGTACATAATAACTGCTTATGATATACACTTCGAGCCGACTAACAATATAATTTCTAGTGTATTTCTACACTTAATAGTTAAAAAACAATTCCTTAAAGTACTCCTCAAATGTAGTTTAAATTGTCTATATTAAAGGGAAAGTCTTTACCAGATATTATTTTAACTGCATTTGAAGTAAACTGCATTTGAAGAGTGGTTCAGAGGAATGGTGTGAATAACACCGTTAGACTTAGAGGAAGATAAATTATGATAACATTACCCAAATTAGTAGTTTTATTTTATTTTACGACTCGAATCCAGCGGGGATTCTTTTGTTATAAAATATTATTCTTGCCACCATTTGTCGAAGACATGGATACCTGAGGTGCGGGGGGCCCTAAGCACTGATTGGCTAAAGCCCCACGCACTGCCACAGCCGCCGCCTGCGCCGCCGGCGGCGGCACCGCTTCAACGCTAAGGGGACCGGAGCTTCCTTCTCGCTTGGACTACGTTTCGATTAGGCCGTTGCACTTACAACATTTATTGTAATTTTATTATTTCGAATTATACATCCTTGCATCAGTAAATATACAGTCCACTCATCTGAATTTCCTGTTAAGCTAGGACCCTTACACCATTCCTAGGAAGAAAATACCTCCAGTCTCTACACCGACGACCGAGCGCTACGCTAAACTCCCAGCCATTGTTCTGGTCAGGCCATTATTACACTGTAGTACAGCCGAAATTGTTCGCTAAGCTATTTAATCGAAGAAAATGTATGAGTCCTCTTATTGACTTAAACATACAATTATGTAGTCAACCGGTTTAAAGGCTGACGGGAGAGTTTCGTAACTAGAGTAGGGACTTAACTGTGTAAGGCGAACTTTCGAAGTGTAAACAAATCGCATACCTAGTTAATGCTTTGTTATTCTGGCTTTTGATAAGCTTCTATCGTACTAACATTTTAATTTTGTTTTGTATGTTATATAGTTTTAATTTCATTGTTCGCCATTTTTTCAGATTTTTGTACGATCTGACCCTATGCAGAGTATAAAAAAAAACCTCATATACGTCTCAAAATCTGATTTCCTACTCGTCAATACGAACAACTTTTTCTGGAAGGAAAACTTTGATTTCTAGAAATCTGAATACCGCAGGAGTCTTTAGCGGGGAATAGGTGAGTTTTTCTCATAATAGAAGTTGTCCGCAATTACGAAAAGAATACTCACCGTCGATGCGCAGAGGCAGTCCAAGTACTTTTGTTTAAGCTGTCGCACCTACCATAACAAGTGTCTAAGTACAATAATATAAACACATGTTAATTATTAATCATTTACTTCGGCAGCATAGGTCAACACTTTACAACATGACTATTTAAATAATTTGTTCCGTAATAACGATACTATAGCGAAGAGCGGGTGATCGTGCTCTTCCACTATAAAGGGAAATTTCCCGCAGATCGTAGGCAGGTCACATCACTGGGCTGGTCCGACTGATGTTTGTCAGATGTTTGGTGTCTCTGGGGCATACTTGATGCAGAGGATCTCTCTCGCTGTGCAGCGGGGTAAGCTGCCGGCGTTATGGGAACCTTTGGCTCGAGTATGTCTCGGGGCGGTTTGTTTGACAGTTAATTTATCTTTCGTATTCTTGTGTGTGTAATTGTATATGTATACTTATATATATTTATGGTATGTCATGTGAAACCAATTTTTTCTTGCGCGACGCGATGTCGGAATTTATAGTGCGCGCGCAGAGATGACATGTGTTCGCCACATTACTAAAGCTAACATATCCAAACTCACGTCTGTATCCCAGAGGGGTAGGCCAGTTTTTGAACGAAAAGTTTGGAGGTGGTTTGCTGGAAATGCAAAAACCTATCCCTAATCCGGCACTTCCCTTATTTTATTATGACACGTGTAAATCTCATTACTGTTACTGCTAGTATTATCTGCTAGCTCTCTAACATATTTTCAAAATATTCTTATCACAAATTATAAAGCACATAGCTCACAATTATACAATTGACTAAAGTATTTTATCTACACTAATGTTGTAACATTCTACTTATGTTTTCAATACTTGACTTATAATTACTACTGTTACAGCGCAGACAACAAAACACTCAATTTAAGCAATTTCACATGATGGTATAATATTCACATCGATATCGTAAAATCTCATTATAACATCAATAAAACGCGACCAACTTGATTGCAGGGCCAATCAGGTTGGTCGCGTTTTATTGAAGCGCGCAGCTGCGCTCTCATTGGTTAAATTTTAATGGCGGCAAAATCACTGTGATTATACACGTACGCGTGAATTTAATTTTTAATTGCATTAGTGAAGATAAAGTAGTGTATGCAACTGCATATAACACGGGTATTAAAACACTCGTTACTATTATGAAACTCGCTGCGCTCGTTTCATAAACTCACACTCGTGTTTTAGTACCCTTCATTATATGACAGTTGCATAAACTACTATAAAAGAAACTAAATCAAAAGTAATTATCAAGGACACATAAATTCAAAGTTACGAAATATAACCTCACCAAACTAGCGACAAACTACGAAGAACCTTTCCTTGAAGCGACACGTAGCAAAGTGAATCCGAGCGCGCACGGCGCACGCTTTATATAGAGACGGTGTTGTTCATAGCACACACCAACAATGCATGCTGAGTTGGTGACCCTTTTTTATTGCCACGGAGGCACAATGTCCTCAATTTTGTCGTTATAATACTGTATATTTTCTCATTGTTGTTGTAATTCGGTACATAAATTATGCTTATGTGTGTGCTTTTAAAAACCTATTTAGAGGCTAAAAAGAGGCTAAATGAGGTGTGCTTTTGTGGCAATGTAAATAAATGTTTTCTTTCTTTCTTTTGTCGCTGGTGACGATTCTGACAAACCTCTTTCGTTTCATCAACATTCAATACTAGTGGCTGGATGCACTCACGCCGGTTTTGGATATTCTTTATCTTGCTCTTAGCTACAGCCCCTGTTTGATCGACATATGTTCGCCTGAGGCATCGGTTACCAGCCCTACCCACAATTGCTCGATATATTTCTTATAATGTCTCATCTAATTACAGACGTTAACTATTTTCAGTCCACAAAAGCTAATGTACGCAAATAAATGACACATCCAGACTTTGCAACCTTATTCACCTTACAATGCACCGGACATGAGTGCACAAAGAAAAGAACATATCATGACAAGTCTGTAGTTTTCTCTGCAATGCACAACAAAGGTGTAGTCTCCAGTAATCTTTTTAGTTTTAAAAGTTTTCCCTTGTTATATGTTGCGACTAGTTGAGACTCTTCTGCAACTAACTTGTAACGAATTTGAGTTTAAGTTTAACAAACAGTAACAGCCATACACTTATTTTAAAAGGAATCTGGGGGGATTTTCATAAAACTACAATTGGTCGTTATGACAATTCGAGGTAGGTACATTGCGTAGCAGCGTCTACTTGTTAATCCGTCGATTTGCAATGTACATCGAATTTTCATTGTAAACCACGAATTGTAGTGCTATGAAACAGGCCCCTGAACGGCTGATCCGATTATTTACAGCTTATCGTAACATAACAGAACATAAATTCACGCTTGTATACGGAGGGGTAGGCAGATAACAGAGTCTGCCAATTGCCACAATCCAGACAGATCCCTTCGTTTCATCAACATTCATTAGCGAGTAGTATTGCTACTATAACTTCACAAATGCACGTAACTGAAAAAACAAAGTCATTGATACATGCCGGGATTTGAACCGACGACCTTCCGAACGAGAAGCCGGCATTCTACCGCTCCGCTACCACCGCTTTCATCTAGGTAGGTAATAAAAATGTGTTCTCTACCAATACTCTACACTGCATATTATGTCTAGCGGTAGGAAATACACATGTAATCCATATTATTCTTTTAACTTGCAAAAAAAGTTCCAAAAGTAGGAGGGCCAAAATTACCTCTTTAAACCATCACCCTGTTTACCGACATAATGCTGAAACGTTGTTTATGGGCCGCTTATTATTCCTGTGGTATCCAACTAATGGATCAAACTTAAAACGAATAGGTCTATTCAACAACATGACTAAACAGTTCCCCGTCTCGTCAGACTCGTGATAGACCTACTAATGCGCCGGCAATAAATCAGTGTATGAACCAAATCTGTGTCAACGTTTCAAACGAAGCTCAATGGATGAACGAAGACCGATCGGAGACGGTACGCCGAAAAGCGTAAGGTTCGACGTGAATATTTCTGGATTCATGGAGCGGTTTTTTTTTCGTAAATAATTACTTCTCTTACATCGAAATGCGTGGTAAATATACAAACATTCACTTATTGTATTTATTGTTTTTTAGCCCTGGACTCCTAAACTTCTTGCATACCCCATAATACCTAACCATTTGTCAATTCGACGGACAAATTTTGAAGAAAATGTTGAAATTTTGAACAGTTTAAAATAAAACTTTTTTGTGTTTGGTACCTTTATTGCACTGAGATTTCGGGCATACTTTATAAAATAATTTGTTGTTATTTATTACATACTCTTATTTATTTTTGTTTCTGTTTAAATGGTACGTGTTTCTATAGATCAAAACCGACACTATAACGAAAAATTTAGTTAAAACAGAAATAGAAAGAGTAAAGGGTAAACTTAAACTATTGTGAGTAGAAGAAAAAAAAAACCTTTTTACGGCCATTCAGTACAAAAATGAAGAAGAAGAAGAAGAAAGACATTTATTATACCAACAAGATACATCACAGAAACAAAATAAGCAAATAAGTAACATAATATGCACAATAACAGAAACTTTATCTTCACCGAAAATGGCGATGTTATGCGTATTTTTTGTAAAATTTCGAAAAAATTGTACTTGGCTGCCGTAATTCGTTCCCTCTCGCCAAGCTGTGACAAACATCGAGTTGACAATCGACCCCACGGTTATCCGCACACGCAACAAAAAGATACAAAATTTTTTTTGTCGTGTATTCATCGAAACGGCGAAGGTTAGGTGTAATCATTATCATTTAGCCACAAGAAGTCCGGTGCTGAACATAGGCCTCCTCCATGGATTTCCAAAAAGACCGGTTGGAAGCGGCTTGCAGCGGTGTTAATACGAGTACGAGATCAAATCCGCTCCGATTTGAATTTTTTTTGTTCCCATACCTTAAGTTTGCAGTCCAAGCAGCATCCTTAAAGTACTAAGCAATAGGGCTGATAGCCCCTTATCGAAGCATCATATAAACGTGCATCTAAAATAGTTGCCGAAATTGTTCTATTACATAATTTTACTAACATAGTCTAAGTCACTTACTTATATTATATGTACATAAATAGTCATAAATATTTATGGATGTTTGATCTGAAATAAATGGTAAGTAATAATAATAGTAATAATAATTATCTTATATTGGTATTTTAATGACTTGCGATGCTCATACATATTTGTATATTTACATACATACATAAACTCACGCCTGTATCCCAGAGGGGTAGGCAGAGACCAGGGACTGCCACTTGCTACGATCCTGACAGATCACTTTCGCTTCCTCAACATTCACTAGTCGTTGCATGCACGCACGCCGGTTTCGGGTACTTTTTATCTTTCCCTCTGCTAATACATCCCCTATTTGTATTAGGGGTTAAAGTATGAAATTGCCGTTTTATTGCAATAGGTTCTTTGAATTGACATAGAATCTTCATGGTTTGAGGTTTTCGAATGAAACTTTTTTCAAATGGTTTCTATGATGTTCTTTTTTTTTAAAATGTGAAACATTTGAATATCGACTTTCAATTGTTTTTGTTATTCAATTTAGACAAGAAAGATGGATACTGCGAAAATTCGAGTGATTTTTGAATACGAGTTCCGACGCGGAACTAACGCGGCAGAAACAGCCCGCAATATCAATGCTGCGTTTGGAGAGGGGTCTACTAATGAACGCACCGTGCGATTTTGGTTTAAACGCTTTCGTGATGGAAATTTCGACTTAAAGAACGAGCCACGAGGAAGACCGCCCACACAGGTGAATAACGATGAATTAAGAGAGATAGTGGAAGCCGACCCTAGTCAAACTGCCCAGAAATTAGCGGCATGGTTTAACGTTACCTTACCCACAATATTGACTCACTTGCGTCAAATCAATAAAATAAAAAAATACGAAAAATGGGTGCCTCATGATTTGACTGATCTGCAGAAAGAAACGCGTGTTGAAACTTGTGTTGCCTTAATTGTTGAACCGGTACAGAAATGAAGGAATATTGAATCGAATTGTAACATGTGATGAAAAGTGGATTCTTTATGATAACCGGAAAAGAAAAATGCAATGGCTGACCCCAGGTCAAATGCCACAACAGTATTCAAAAATCACTCGAATTTTCGCAGTATCCATCTTTCTTTCTAAATTGAATAACAAAAACAATTGAAAGTCGATATTCAAATGTTTCACATTTTTTAAAAAAAGAACATCATAGAAACCTTTGTACATGTACTTTCTTTTGTTACCTTTCCTGTACTCTATTCTTGTGTGTGCAATAAAGTATAATAAGAAACCATTTGAAAAAAGTTTCATTCGAAAACCTCAAACCATGAAGATTCTATGTCAATTCAAAGAACCTATTGCAATAAAACGGCAATTTCATACTTTAACCCCTATTATATTTAGAAGCTCTAATTGCAACTCTTTGAGTTTACCTAATGAACAATCGCGATGTTAAACTTACCTATATTATTAGCCCGATAGAGGCACTGCTTTTAGAGTAAGACCCCAGTCTCGTCATTGTGAAATGAAGTATTTTAATCTATTATTTAAACATAATGCCCTCCTGACAGTAAGCTAGATTTAACGGAAACTTTGTCAGCTTCTCTCTAATTCACTGTTTTGTCACGTATTTGGTAAATTACCTTCGTTTAAACAAGTTGTGAATTTGCGTCATTTGAGGAATAAAGACCGGGTCGTTATTATTCTGTAATTTATTCAAACAGCAAATGGACATTACTTCGTATTGTCTTCGTCTGTATTTTAAGTCAACATCCTCGATTTCTAAATTCGACATAAAAGAATACTTTCTCGAAAATGTAACGTTCTGCTTCGTTTTTTAAGAAATCTATACAAACATATTGATATTTCATTAGCTTAGCTTCATTCTCAAATAAAAAGCGGTGTCAAACTGGTGTTTTGTTTTGAACAGCACCTTAATTCTGTGATGCTGTTTTAATTTATCTGTAAGTTGTTTTTAGGGTACGGATACCTAAAGGGTCTGTCTGACTGTCTGTCTGTCTGTCACCAGGCTGTATCTCATAAACCGTGATAGCCAGAGCGTTGAAATTTTCACAGATGATGTATTTCTGTTGCCGCTATGACAACAGATACTAAAAACAGAATACAATCAATATTTAAGGGGGCTCTTGTACAACAAACGTAATTTTTTTTGCCGTTTTTTGCCCGATATTAATAACGGCATCAGGTAGACGGTTAAAATATTCCAATGTTGTACGGAACCTTTAGTGCGCAAGTCCGACTCGTACTAGGCCGTTTTTTTTTTTTACTTTTGCGTTATATTAATAACTTATATAATCTTTTGATGATTGCGAGACAAGGTTTAAGAGAATCTGTTATAAAAACCTAATTAGAGGCTAAAAATTCCACCCATGCCAGGACTTGAACCCGTGACCTCTGGCTCACCGTGCCAGCGCTCTCCCGACTGAGTTAATGGGCAAGTTCGGAGAGCGCTTGGCACGGTGAGCCAGAGGTCGCGGGTTCAAATCCCGGCATGGGTGGAATTTTTAGCCTCTAATTAGGTTTTTAGAATTGTCCTCAGCACGGGTTAGTGCAACAAAAAGAATATAAGTATCTGTTATGTTACCTCTCGCTGAAACAATATTGCCACGTAACAAAAAGCTATTAGCAACGCCGCCACGTTCAATCCCTTTCTTTATTTGACTAAGTTATACAAATCTTTCTTCAATAAATATCCTCTTTCTTTCTTTCAATAAACGTATCTACGGACGTTTCATTGTAGGGCATATTATAGGCCATGCCCACTGCGGATTTTTGTTAATATAACGAAAAACAAAGAGAGGTAAACAACTTGCGAAAAGCCAGTATTATGCGGGAGCCATAAAAAGTACACAGAAAAGGGAGGAGAGCCTCAAACAAATTGAAGTTCGTTCAACTTTGGACGTTTACGTTTTCCCAACGCCACAATTACGTTGTTAATCCGAAATCGTCGCAGAGATTTTTTTTATGCTGCTGATTCTTTTGAAAATGTACTGTCGACTAAGTTAAGTAGTTCTGTCTCTTTGATATGGCTAAGAGGGAAAGGGTCAGACGATCATAGTAGTCGATAGGTCTATAGTAGAGTCTCGCTGAATCAGTCACTATTTCCATTGACACAATCGGATTAGGGTTCCTAAATCTGCGTCGGGAAACGCCTGATAGCCGAGGAGTCCGCCAGTAAAGCCTCATTACTTCACACAATAGATCTTTTGTTAAATGTTAGATTTTATTTATTTGTTTAGATTTTTGTGGAACAACGGCGGGGATAATATTGCATTACTCGAGTTCTCATTCTTAAACCTGGTTCAAATTATCAAAAGAGGGTACTTGAGTATCAGAGCTATTAGCCATTATAATTTCAAATACATAATCTGTCTCTTTCGATCTTAATCTCCCTCTCGCTCTCTCTCGCTTTCTCGTTTTCTGAGTGAAGACTGCTCTGTCACAAGTTTGATAAAGAGTGCAAATTGTAAAATAAAATATTTGGTACGTTAACCTTAAAAATACCTTGTGCAAACGTAAGGGTCCAAAATTTCAAATTTTCAAATTTCGATAAATAAATTTATTTTGCAGGATAAAGCAGGAGGTAAAGTTATTTAACTTTCCCAAATACACAATTACTTAGATGGCATCGCAAACAGTGCCACGGGCCAAAACTTAGTTAGGTATGCTCCTAGTTTGTCCAAATTACTGAATTTAACGTTTATAATTTTATAATTATTTCTTTGTTTATAGACAAAAAATTTACGAGCTAATGTTTTGTTAGTAACAAAAAATAGAAAACAGCCTGTTTGTTAACATTCAATATGTTTTTTAATTTTTTTTTCTTATTTGTTTATAACATAACATAATGCACGTAATACAGCAAATTAAAACTCTCCAAACTGTTACGTTTGATGGCGAGAGATCGCTCCTTTGTTACATTTGTATCTTCCTACCTATTATTTAATGTAAGTACATACATACCTAAGATAAAGCTAAAAAGTACTTATTTATTACTTAATACTAATAGCAAAACAAAAACATTAAGATGCAAGTAAAGAAAAAGAATCTAGACTTTCTCATTGTTTATTATTTCATTGTCATATATTTTAATTTGTTATTCTTATCTCTTAGATTTATCTTTAACACACTTTTACATAACTAAGGATTTTGCTTTAACACTTCAATTGAATTAAATAATTTTGGAACTGCAAATTTTGACATTCTTTCTCCCCTCTTTGACATTTCTTTTTCTTGTATTTATTTTCTATCTAGCAGTGTATACAACCCATATTGCTCATAACTTAATCAAAAATTCACATAGTCGAATTAGTTTGCAATGGAATTTGTTTTTAAATATTTGTTAATTAATTCAATTAAAGCCAGGACAAATCTATATATACACCGAGTCCTCCGCCAATGATTTCCGAAATCTATTAAGATATTTACCGTGGCTCACATAACTTATTATTAAAGTAGGTTAAATTTAAATCAAACCCCGACTTCTATAAATAGCATTAAATCAAGAAAACTCGAAAGTGTACGGATTAAGATTTGCTTCTATTTTGATGGTAGGTCCAAACCAACGGAACGAACAGTTCAATGAGCCTAGTCTCGATCTAAATTATACGATAACCGTAACTCGTACAACTGTCAGTCAACGTTCGCACAACGATTTTAGCAAATGTTTGGAACTACCAGACCGACGACGTCGTGCAGTTACCGCTATCTTCTAATGTGAAACTGGCCCATCAGAGCGCACCGAATAGGGACACTGACTAATCCTTGGCTCACTGAATCCTTCATTTTAATTCATGCGTTCGTTTGATTTGAACAAACCATGATATTTACCAAAATATAATGGAGAAGAGCTGATTGAGCTGATGCATTAAAAACTGCAACTGAAATCTCCGAAATAGAACATCAAAATCTGGTCTGCACCACAAATTTTCCTAACTAAATTATATTTTATTGTATTTCATTTTTGGAACCAGGCCTGATTCCACAAACAAAAATGGTTAATCGTAGATTTTGTGAAGAACGTTAAAAAATTAAAACCCGGTGTACATATTTTGGGTCGAAAAAGTAGGTGGCTTAGGAAGAGATCGACAACTTAGCTGTTTACCTGAGAGTCCTTAGGGTAATATTCGCAATGTATGGAGGTAAATATTTTTTTCACATTACTAATAATGTGAAATGCTCGGGGCTGCCTTGGTTTGCTTTTAGATATTTGCTTTGAGTAGGTTTTCTCTCATTTTTATTTTGAAGTTAGAAAAAGGAGTAAGACAAATATGAGGTACAACGCAATTGTTTTTAATAAAGAATAATTTATATTCAGAAAAACATTTTGATTCACATATTAAAGTAACTAGGCTAGTAAACATGCATCTACCATACTACGGGAGTTTCTAGTAAACTCTGTACAAAAACAATGGAATTTTCGTACATTAGCCACATGATGTAGTTAGTTTAGGTATTTACGAGACACGACACACTGTGACATGACTGAGCAACATTCCCACAGCTTTGTTTTCATTAATTAGTCCAAAAACCCCAATAATTTACAGCACTTCGCTGAGCTATTTCCAGATTCACATGAACGCGTCAGGCCGAAATGAAAATAGGCGCTACGCAAAATGTTTCAAATTAATATTATTATAATTTCCGTAGCACACAAGCTGGTTGGATAACCATCGTTTTTAATTAACGAGGTTTGAAATTTAAAATTTAATTAAGGCGCAGCGCTCGTCGTGTGCCCAGTTGCATCCCGCGGGGGCAAGTGATGCTTAATGATGACACTCTTACTTGAAGCGTGCGCTTATATTTATTTGCAGTTTTAATTAACTAAGCTCGAGTAATCAACTTAAGCGACTGCCGTAGCGATTCCGGTTTTATCCCGTTATCCACCCGTGGGCATTGTTGCTTGAGATTAGTGATTAATAAATTCGAAATATTGTAGATACATAACTCTACTACACTTTGCACTTAAGTGTGCTTTTTTATGTAGCCTATATACGTCCTACTGCCGGGCATAGACCTTCTCTCAGAGAGAGAGTATGGGCTTAATTACCACGCACGCCCACCGCCTTAACACCTCAAACACTCAGGTTTCCTCACGATGTTTTCCTTCACGGTTGGCAATTCGTATTGCTACTACAACTTCACAGATGTACGAAAGTTGGAAAACAAAGTTATTGCTACATGAAGAGATTCGAACCCACGACCTCCCACGTGAGAGGCTGGCGTTCTACCGTTGCGCTACCAGTTGCGCTTATAGAAATGTGAAGTAGATACTTTAAAAGAAACTTTTTTATCCGAATATTAGTTTATGTATATAGAACTTTCTTGATCATTTGTATCACTCTTACGACTCGTTTCCATCGGTGGACCTTAAAAATAAACTGCGATTCCAAAAAAATGCCAACGCTGGTATGAACGCTGTTTGTGTTTTATAGGTCTGAAAGTAGCTTCCTTCTTTATACATGATAAAGTTTCAATTTGTTTGTCAATTTCAAGAGACAATTGGCGAATAAACAAGGGACATTCTTAAGAAAGATTTGGAAAGTTCTACAAAAAGTCGACGAAGGTATGAAGTGACCTGTTACAATGAGACAATACCCTTAAATGCCGTAAAAGACTCGAGGCCACCTGTAGACCAATCCAAAAGTTATTCCGTAAAATTAACGTGCAAACTGACTGTCCGTAATTCATGTGGATTTAACTAAATTAAATGAGACATTACACCTGCTAGCCCTCTACCTAGATTTGCTCGAATATCTGCAACAATAACTTAAGCTAAAATGGCATCTATTCTCATCAACTTATGGTCTTTGCTATCTGACAATTTATATGTGTGGAGTGGTGAAACCTGCGGACTAAAACACGGTGGCTTCACCAGCGAGCTAAACTGAGTCTTAATGTTATAAGCAGAGAGTCCTTGATGTCTGGAGGCGTGTTTGTAACAGGTATGGCTTGGAAGATAATTGGAAGTATTTCTCAGGCACCTAGCTGGCAAGGTTGACCCGCTTAATGGGATAGTGGGGGGGTGAATTAACTCCCTCGTTATTACTGCTCTGACTTAAGGTCACTTGTTATAGGTGCGATAGGCGGTTTGTATTAAATTTGCGATATCGTTAGACGTTAACGTTATTTATAGAGCCATTTATCTGGTTGCTCTCCTTTTGTTTAGTTCATGAGAATTTGATTAGGTCAAAGATACATTAAATTGGTTCTTCTTCTTCTTGGTAATAACCTCATGAAGGTAGACTATAAATAAATAAGTATAGTTGGCGATAAAAAATAGCAATGAAGTTTTTTAAACTACTAAAACCTATGCTCTTATTTGTCTTGAAATGCAATTTAAAAACCTATTTGGAGGCTGAGAATTCCACCCATGCCGGGACTTGAACCCGTGACCTCTGGCTAAACGTGCCAGCGCTCTCGCAACTGAGCTAATGGGCAAGTGCAGGCATCGGCAAAATTTCGAGCCCTTTACAAACTTCTCTGTATTACGTACAGGCAGCGACATCTGGCCGAAACAATTTACATCACTTGCAGCCCCGAGTAACCCACTTTGCAGTTAGGTTTTTACATCGAAAAAACCCGGGTTCAAGTCCCGGCATGGGTAGAATTTTTAGCCTCTAGATAGGTTTTTTTAATTGTCCTCAGCACGGGTTAGTGCAACACATAGAATATAGTCATGTAGGTATAGCGATATAATTCCGAACGAGTCTGAGGCCTAGCATGGCTCGCTCCATAGCTAGATAGAATATTCTTTATTTTACACAGAGATTACATTAACAGAAAATTAACGCACATATTATTTCTTTTATAATGTCCTGTTATATATTTTGTGTGCAATAAAGTATAATAATAATATAACTATTAAATAAAATAAGCAAGTTCATTGAATAAATATAAACATAACATTTACATACAGGCACAGAATTTATAAAACTTCGCAAAATTCACGGTGTATATTTGGCAGGACTGTAAGGTGATTTCCCAACAGACCCTTTTTCCTGGTAACAAATAGCCGAGGTGCGTTCCGCATTAGACCCTTACTTGGGTTATCATCGGCCTCCATATAGCAAATTGGTGTCGGACGGTCCAATAGGTACAGGCACTAACACAATTGTATTTGTATTCGTTTGACACAAGCTTGCTGTTGTCAAGAGTAAAAAAGTGAGAACAACTTTATTTTTCGATAATTTCCTGTAATTTTAAGTATTTAAGATTATCTGGTGATATCACATTCAAAACTTTGTGGCCTAAAATTTAAATGATAAAGTCTGATTTTTATTAAGTCGATAATAACATTCAATCAGTATTTTTTATTAAACGGTCTAATTTATTATTACGAGATTATTTATTAAATTATTATTAGCCATGACATAATGTCGACATTTCCATCCAAAAGAAAGCTTTAAATTTAGCTTTTTTGAAATTTTCAGCAGAGGCAATTTAGAGTGACTAGTCGTAGAAGAAGCTCTAAATTGGGACCTCGAGTAAGTTTTCCTTCAACTAAGTACTTTCCCAATCGACAGTACTTTGTAATGTAATTTATCGGACCCTCACTAAAACTGTCGCCATTTACCATTTATCACGATTGTCTCTGAAAAAGGTGCGACTGAGAATACAAAGTAGAAAGTAATATAATTTATTTAGTGTGCACTAGTCGTTTCAATTATGTTCCTTTGACAGAGCTTACATATTATTCTAAAACCTAGAATTAATGCATTGTCCTGGTTTAAATTTCTAAATAATCTTTCAATGTTATAGTAGCCCTGACAAAAAAACAAGAGTCAAATTTCAAATCAAATCTTAATGCTTTTCTTAAAAATAGCACACAAACTTTGACTTAATGAACGTTACAAGTAAAACTAGGTGTCCATTTTAAATTCTAGACAATTTTGGAGAAACAATGAACAAAAAACTTCTAACTTAGTCTTTTCAAAAATGTTCCTTAATTAACAGAGCAACCTAGAACTAATGCATGAAACTGCCTTTTTTAATTCCAGACATCTTTGTCATCTAAGTAATCTTTATTATAGAAACGTATACAATGCCCCAAAAAGGATGTATTAACCTTTGCCAGCCTAAATCTTGGTAATTAAAGTTTATGTTTATTTCTAGCATTAAGGTACATTATTTTGCCTACCCACAGTTTTAAAGATACTGATATTATTCCTGACGTACATAATATTTTCATAGATGTACTGACGAGCAACTGTCAGGATGTCAGTTTCTTTGAAGAAATCTCTTAACGAATCCCTACTGCCTAGCTTATAAATGAATCTGATCGCTCTCTTCTGCAAGACGAAGATGGTCTCAATGTCGGCTACCCAACCCCACAGTATGCCGCAGGACAGTGGTTTCTAACCTTTTTCAGCCGCGGACCCCCAAGGAAATCAAGCATAATGCCAAGGACCCCTGAGTGAAAAAAGGGGCAATTTTTAGACAATATTATATTTTAGTATTCTTTCATTAAATTAAAAAGACAAAAACTAAACTTTTTCTTAGAAAAACATTAATGAGAAGGTTGGTGCTGCAGAAATGTTCTGGTTGATATTATTACTCAATTGCAATCTCAAATCAGATTCCACATGTAACCTGTGTAAGATAGATTCTGTGGCACTCCTATCTTAACCTCTGAGCCTGGCAATTTAGTTCTATTTATGTCAGCTTTTTGAAACATGAGTTTCATGCAAAGTTTGATAAACAAATTTCAAATAAAAAGAATAAAGATCCGACCGGAACGAAATTCGAAGAATTTGTAATAAAAAATGCGCGGTACAATACAAATGTGCCGCGTCGTACGGAGTTCATGTAAACGTTGTATGAATACTATTCCATCAACGTCGTGCAGTTAACGCTGTCTGATGTAAAACCGTCCATTGTCGTGCTGAGTGATTACGTCTTCTTGATAAATCTTACCCATTTTGCATTATCTGTTTAATTTCCTTTTTTATGTACAATAAAGTGTTCTCTATCTATCTTTATATTTACCTGAAATGGGTGACTACATAATACAACATATCCCAGATCTGAACTGTATCCCAGAGGGGCAGATTCTGGCAGATCTGAGATTATCAGATTATCTTGCCCTTATGACTAAGTCCTAAGTAAGCATTAAATATATACCTACCACCTATTGTTCTCTCGATCAGTAATAAATAAGGAAATTTAATTGATAAACTTAGTGTTTAGTCGAGTCTAAGCTCTGAAAAATTGGCAGAATTTGTGCAATTTCTGTTTTTCGTACAATCATCGACGGACATTTTTAAAAGTTTGCAAAGTGTAAATGTGGTGGTAAATTGTTTGATCCACTTCCTCAGAGCAAACTCTGTATAAATTGCTTGTATTTTGTGAACGCAGTAGATTTATGGGTCATTTCAACAAACATCATTCGTCATTCGTTCGTAGACAATGCATGTCAGATGTCAAGTTAGCGAATGCCTTTCTAGTTTCAGTAATTTCCATATTTCTGCCTCTTTGTCGCAGAACACACCCTGTATTACGTCAGCAAATACACGCTCATAGAGGTTTATAGAAAAGGTGATGGTAAACTATGCTTCGTTAACATTGTAGTACCTAGCGCGATATGAAGTCTTTGTTGAAACGTGGCATTATAATTTGGTTGTACATAATTATGTATGTGTTGTGTAGTTATAAATAATATTCGACTAGACAAATACTTAGAATATAATATATATTCTGTTATTTTTTACGAGACGGTTCGTGGTATGCATCAAATCCTGTGTGCCGCCTCTTAAATCATGACAGCGACGTACTAAGAGATTTGTTACATTAAATTTAACATTGTTTTTACCCACACAACCTCAAGCTTAAGGCCCCCATATAAAAATAAATTCATACTATTTTCTCAGATGCAACTTTTACGTAATCAGTATCGTGACTTTTGGAATATTTAAGCGCGAACAATTACGTTTTTAGATACATGTTTGGAATAGAATGCATGCTTCGTTTCACTGTGCCCTAACCAATGTCACGTACCTTAACCGATTATCATAATAACCAATGTAACGTATCTTAACCGATTATCATAATAACCTTGAATTCGATATCGTTTAGCACTATCAACTGCTTTTTCACTAATAAATACACTTGCTTTGTTATCATTCAACTTTATCACAAACCTAGAGGTGGGTGAAGAAATATGAGTAGGCCACCGCCAACGAGATGACCTGATGACCTCGTCCAATTATTAGTAGGAACATACTAATTATGAAAAACTGGTCAAGTGGGATTCGGGCTCGCGCACGAAGGGTTCTATTACCTATACAACATTAGACACAAAGATCTAGAAAAAACTGCAAAAAATCACGTTTGTTGTATGGAAAATATATAAGGGGATACAGAACCCTAAAAACCATTGGGTATGTATGGGTTGATCAACTCAAACAATTTTTCGTAAGCTCTGTGAATTCTTTCATTGTATCTTGCTTACATTGCATCATAGCGGGTAGTGCTGGATGTAGTTTGTACTGAAGTACAAAAATAAAACTTTATAAATATCCTCATTGCAAGGCGAGCGAAGCCAGACAAGTTCAAGCCTTTTAAGACCAGGCGTGATATTGACATAAATATTAGTAATACTTAATCCGAGGCACGCAATGGTTTCTGTACTATTTATATTCATCTGCACATGTTACAAATATAATATAAAAGCAATGCTGTTGGTAAGTAGAGTCCGAGCATGAAGCCTATTGCCAAGTTTTGTTTACATTTTTTGGCAATAAAGACGATTTCCCTTACATTTTACGAGTACTTCAACAAGCATGAAGGTCTGCTGTATCAAACACAACTCGTCAGTGGTTTATTGACCAGCTTCGCGGCCAAACGAAATAAACAGACCGAATCCCGAACGCTACACGTCGATTTTATTTCTATTCTTTCAGTAGACTCGATAAACTGCCATATAAAGGTGCCAACAGACTCCCCACAATACTTGAACAAGAAGAAACACTCGACAGGAATTGCTTCAGAAATTGCAGTCACCCGGAGATTTTACAGTTTCCATGTCTGTGATGTCCTTGTCTGGTTACCATAGTACAGGGTAGCCTACATATATAATCTCACGCCTGTATCCCGTAAGTGTAGACAGAACTGTATATGCTGTTTATTGCGCATAGGTTTGATCGTATGGGGCAGAATTTTTCTGTAAAGTGAAAACGTCTGACATTCTGTTCACACAAAGACCAAGGATCCAAAATAATATTATTTCCTTTAATAATCAAATTCTTACATTTTAGCGCCACAAAATGCGTGACTCGATTCGTCAATTCTAACCTCTTCTAAGCATAGCTGCGAGCATCGACTACAAAAGCTGTAACATGAAAACCGTCTCATTAATCGGGCCGTGATACGCAGAAACATTCCAACCCACAATACTTGCAAGACAAACAGTTTTTATATATTATATTACCTTTTTTTAAATTCATTTTTCAAACATGTTAATATTACGGTGGCTACAAATATAAAACGTCTGAACAAAAACATGGAACAAAACAAGCGAATACATAAAAAAAACGTTTTTTTCGCAAGTCACGTATCATCATCATTCAGCCACAAGAAGTCCACTGCTGAACATAGGCCTCCTCCATGAATTTCCAAAAAGACCGGTTGGAAGCGGCCTGCATCCAGCGTCTTCCTGCCGCTTAGATGAGGTCATCTGTCCAGTTACGTATAATGGGTTGGAATTTTACTGCGTTACATGATCCAATCGAACGAGCAATCGCGCGAGCAATTTGTAACGGCATTCGCTGTGTGTAGAGAGGCCCTTTTTCCCCAAACGTGTATTTGGCATCAGCCAGTTAGTTACGCAGGTTGTCCAACTGTATTCGGTTCAGCAAACTGTTTTCTGCTCCGATTTTTTTTTCTGTGAAAGTTGGAGGTGAAAATATGCAGTGAAACTTTGGACGACTTAGAGAATTTCGTGTGATACATGTATTGGTAACAGAGAGTTTTGTGAGTGGACCTATTTTTCATATTCCAAAAAACACAACCAAATCCAAATCGTAAGTACCTACACACAATTTCTTCATGGTATTAGTAAAATCAGCGTTTTTGTATATGGCGGTCGAGAGTCTATGTACACATAAACACAAAGTGACATCGTTGAATTTTCTTAATTTTTAATTAGGTACAGAAAAGTTCTCTCATTTTATGTGGCCTTTCAAGTCTTCTGAGTGTTGTTATTGATTGAAGTGAGTAATAATTTGGTGTAGACGGTCACTATGCCGGATCTGACTGAAATACAAGCATCTCGAGCTGTCACTCTGCTCCGAGGGCGTCGTAGAGATAGGATTTCTAGTCAGTACTTATACACCTGAACGTAAAAACTCAATCAATAAAAACACTTAAAAGACTTTAATGGCCACTTAAAATGAGTTTTCTTTGATTAAAAAGTTAAGAAAATTCAATGGGCTCATTTTGTTTTTAGATGTGCTCTAATACTCTAATAACAAAATCGTTGTTTTTCGAGGTTATTTTGTCATTCTCCACTAAATTTCTGTTGAACTAGAAGGTATCGTGCAATTCGATATTAGAACATCTGCCACGCGCAATGAGAGCAACAATGGGTTACCCCAACAGTTCCCTCCCGGGTCCAATGAGGTAGTTTATGTTTCACACATGGAAAAGCATTTGTATTCAGTTAGCCTGTTTGCCGTTTGGCTCAAGTCTGTTTATGATTTGTTTACTCGTTAATACTTGTACGGATTATTGTTTGTAGCTGGACCTACGATATTGTTCGCTTAGGATTCGGATGAAATGATACTTTTATTAACTATTCAGCACGACGAATCGTAAGCGGATGAACATTTGCTCCAGGGTTATATTTAGACATATCATACATACACCCACTACTGTATCTCCGAGGACTAGGCAGAGAACAGAGATTGCCACTTGCCACGATCCTAAAAAAACCTTTAAAGAAGAAGAAAGACAATTATTGCGACAAATTAACACATCACAAGAAAAAAAGGCATAACAAGTAGGTATCATAAATAACTACAAAGGTCAATCGAGTCACATAAATACAACACAGGACAGGGCAAAGTCAGAGCGCCAGAGTGCACCCTGTTGTGTGTCAAAGTTGCCACAAAGGGCGTCTGGCTCAACATTGTGCTGAGGATGTGAGCCCTCAGCGCTGGTTTTCAGTCAAGTGCCCGTGGTAATTTACGTGTATATTACAAGGTGGTGCGTAAAAAATAAAAATAAGACAATATGCACACATATATATATATATATTATTTTGGAATATTATTTACTTATCACTCTTTAACCACTTTCTTATAGTATATACTTATATATATAATATAAGTATATACTATAAGAAAGTGGTTAAAGAGTGATAAGTAAATAATATTCCAAAATAAATATATTAAAAATAAAATATGATGATGGCAGGTACAGTAATCATGTCTAGTTAGAGGCAAAGAAGAGCTGGCACTTCACGGATAACCACCCAAACAGGATACCTACCTATATTTGATACGAACCTTTAGGTTAACTTAAAAAGAAAAATAAACGCATTGAAATCGGTGTTTTAGTTTGGGACCTGTATGTCGGGTTACGGATTAGAGTATATGCAGCGACTGATAAATGTTGACAGGTCTAAGCCAGCGGCCATACATAATGGACGTGGGATGGGGGCGCGGAAAAGACGCGACCCGTTGTGAAGAAATCGCGCCCTCGCCCCGTCTCTTCTGTGTGGGCTTCCGTCCCGTCCCTTCAGTACATTTAGCATGAAAGTAAATTGGATTTACGACACGTCTTTTCCGCGCCCTCGGCCCACGCCCCTTCGATGTGCCCGCTGGCTAATGGCGATTGTTCCTCAGGTAATCGTAACTATGTATATTTCATCATCATCATCAGCCATTTGCCCACTGCAGGACATATGCCTCCTTCGTGGTTTTCATAACTATGAAGGGTTTTGCCATAATCGCCACGCTTGGCAGGCGGGTTGGCGATCACAGTATGCGGTTGGATTCTCAGGAAGACGCTGCTGCCCGTCTCCTGGTAATTTGATTTCCTTAGTCGCCTTCTCCGACATTATATTTACTTGTGTATAACTACATATGATCATAGCTAGTCACTAATAAATACAAATTAAACCTTTGGTATTATGGACATTAAAAATGAGAGGTTTGATTTATGATGCCTATGTCTGTCATAGTTTTCTTGTTTTGTTAACGGTTAACTTGTCATAAACTTTAATGCGATTTTATTTTAAATAATTCTTTACGCGTATTTTATACTAGTTGTTCTGGTGCCATCCTGTCAAACCTTTCGCTTCATAGTCAAAATAGACGAAAAAACCGCCGAATTTGCTTAAATTCCCAACAAGCTGGATATTTTACTGCACCTACAATATAATTAAACGACCAATCCAACGATACCATACACTATGGGATACAGGAGAAAAAAAATCATCCCTAGTATAGGTTCACCAAATTTTTGGTTTTACCTATTTGTTGTCGAAGTGATTAGTATTATATACATCTTTGCCAAATTTAAGCTATCTAGTATTAATAGTCGCTGAGCTAGGCCGCGGAGGTTGAATCATCTTCTCCTTTGTAGTAAAATAGTTCTCCAGAGGAGAGACTTACAAGGTCTTGGCGTCTCACCTTTGAGAGCCCTACGACGTCCCAGGTGATATTCTCTAGCTCTTGCGAAGGAGCTTTTCAATAGCGCGTTATCTCCTAATGTCCTTGTATTAGGCGTAGCCAGGGTCAATTTGGTTTGGCAGCCGGATCCCGGAGATTCCGCGGACAGACAGACCGACAGACGGACGGACATGGTGAAACTATGAGAGTTCCTTGGTGACTAGAAAACCATAAAATGGGCCGAGTACACTATCTCAGAGGTGGTGCGGAAATGTGAACATATAATTGTAAATACGGCTTTCCTACAGCCTGAAATCGTGATAACCCGAGAACAGTGCTTCGAGAGGAAAAATACTTTTCAAAGCTTGATACCTTTTTTGTTGAAAATTTTATGATCTACAAACTTCTATACATTTATTTTTCCGGTACTTTTACCGTTTCAGAGATATATGCAAAAACAAAAAGTTGTGACCCTTAACCTCGGACATTCGGATAAAAATCAACGCACAAGCGGGATCAATGGGAACTTTTGACATTGCATTTTTAATGACGTATGTAAGACCTATACAAAAATCCAGCTTGTCGGGAATATCTATTTTGACTGGACTGCAACATTCATTTGTCGGTTCATACAAAAACGACTTTATTTCGTTATGACAATATAATTAAACATTGCAATTAGTTTCCTTTTATTTGTTTATTCAATAACAACTTGCTTTGTGTATGAAATCATCTTAAGGTACAAAAGTGTATTTTAATATTTCCAGTGAATAATTATACAAAAATGTCAAAAATAATAATAATAACCAGCTCAACAATAGCTTTAACAATAGCAAAACAATTTTGCAACTTTTTTCAAAAAAGAAAAAAAACGAACTATATCTAACATTGAATAAGAGGATTTACTTTAACGATTAACCATTTTACATATGTATGGTAAATCAAATTACAGTGGGTGTGGTAAATCAAATTAATAAATATATCAAGGGTTAAATCGCTGTAAAAACGTTTCCGCGTTAAAAGCGAACAAAGAGATAACATTGTATTTTCTCCAGTTACATTTTATCAGCATTATCCCGCCCTTCGGTTCACATGTAACGCCCAGTCCATAATTTCTTCCAAGTTTTAGTATCACAGGGTACCATTAAAGCGGGAAATGGCGATATCTTTTTTCGCACTAGATACGCTTTACTGTCCCCATTAAATTGTTGCTCAGTTAGTCGAGTTCAACACAAAGTTATTGGGTCATATTTATTTTTCGTATATCTTGCCTTAACTTTGTAGATTGATGCCTTTTTGACTTTGATGCAAACTCTCAAAAACAAAAAACATAAAAATTGGTCAAGTCATGGGGTTGATAAACTGGATTAAAGTAAACGCAATATTTTTTTAATTAGACTTGTGTTAGTTTTTTTTTCTTTTTTTGTAATTCTGTTTAATTACTAAAACGATTAGTAGATTTTTTAGCCGTTACTAACTTTAACTTTAACGGTGGCCATTATTGCCCGAACCATTTACGATAAATGCTAAGCATTTTGTTGACCACTTCTTTAGTAAAATAACCCAATAAACCTAGTTCACGGCTTGTTATACCTCTTCGTATACTTTGGCAAATCCTTCAAAGTCTTCCAAACAAAGGTGTCCATTAAAATAATAATGGCACTTCCTCGTTAATACTGTCTACTCTCCTGTTGTTTTAAGAGTCAGTCGTGTCACTGAGAGGTACAGTCGACATAAGTTGCGCGTAACGTAACTGCGTAAAGTAATCAAAATAATTAATTTGAATGTACCACTCGCTAACCGTGACGGAAAACATCGTGAGGAAACCTGAGTGTCTGAGGTGTTCCCATACCTCAGCGCTTGCAATTGCCAATCCGCGGTAGGCGCACGTGGTGATTAAGCTTATACTCTCTTTCTGAGAGAAGGCCTGTGCCCTGCAGTGGGACGTGTATACAGTGCAGGCTACATAAAACAAAAATGTTAAAAAGCCCACTAGATTTTTTTCAATTAAATTTGGTTACTTACCTATTTTTTATTTTCCTGATGACGCCTGCCGACCTTCCTAATCAGAATTCTTTTTTTAAGTGAAATATTATAATTTTTTTGCATTGAATATTTTTATAAGATCTTAATAACGTTTCAAATTAAAAAATATGTTTGCGGGTGGGATTTTATTATATGCTCCATTCCATTAAGTTAAATGCCAAGTTACATGCAAAACTTTTTTTAAACAATAACAATCTTCTTTATCTTTACTGCATACATTCACAAAATCACAGTGGGTAGACGTCGGGCTGCTACGGGTCTTTTGCCTTGTCAAATACAAGTTGTTTCGTGCAAATCCGACAGGATCGGCGCCCGCGCTGCTTATCATTTTTAGTGCTCACTCTCGCGGTCTATGACATCGTCGCGGGGGTTAGATATATCAAACATATCATCATCATCATCTTCATCAGCCATTTGACGCCCACTGCAGGGCAGAGGCCTCCCTCGTGGTTTTCATAACCATGAGGGGTTTTGCCATAATCGCCACGCTTGGCAGGCGGGTTGGCGATCGCAGTATGTGGTTGGATTCTCAGAAAGATGCTGCAAACATAATAATATTCGTGTCTAAACATTAGACGGATGTTTACTGCGATCTAGCATAATATAGTGTCTAGGGGAGTTTTTCTCAAATTTTTGATAATTATCATTCTTCGTTTCCAAAATATCGAGCGCAAAATCGGATAATTTTTTTTTTCACTATTTCGGCCACTACACTTTTTGTTTTTGACTTTCTTGAATAACTCTTTTCGCACGTTACAGCTCTTGTGAAGAGACGTATTTTGAGCCTTTTTTGAATATCATATCTTCACAAAACTCCGAGATATAATGGGATCGCACTCTTTCGTGAAATTGAAGCCTCCACTGGAGCGAACAAAAAGACATTTCGAATGTGAAAACTCAACTCTGACCATCTTATCTCAAATTATACTGTCGTCACTGTTGGTACGAGTACCATTAATACAAATAGTAGGTACTATTAATACAAAAGTAGGAAAACAGTAACGTTACGGTTAGACATACGGACAGCACCCGATGCTGTTAAAATGGTCTTTTCTTTAACCAGGCCGATTTAAACTGCATTTGAAGGTATTTTAGAGGAATCGTGTTTTTGAAATAACAGGGTGTGGAGCGTTGAAAAGATGTAAAAGTTATACATCCGCTTGTTTGCTTCGCCCGTAAAAAGTTTTTTCTGACTCCTGACAAGCTTTCCAGCACAAAAACCGGCCAAGTGCGAGTCGGACTCGCGCACGTACGATTCCGTACCATTGTCTATACAACATTAGACACAAAGATAAAAAAAGAGCGAAAAAATCACGTTTGTTGTTTTTAGTATTTATTGTTATAGCGGCGACAGAAACACATAATCTGTGAAAATTTCAACTCTCTAGCTATCACGGTTCTAAAGATACGGCCTGGTGACAGACGGATGGACGGACGGACACACAGACAGCAAAGTCTTAGTAATAGGGTCCCGTTTTTACCCTTTGGGTACGGAACCCTAAAAAATAATTAAGAACATTCTTTTGTCTTTTATCCTTGTAGTGCTGTCTATCATTCTTAATTATTTAGAATAATGTAGCGAATTATTGTAGAATAATGTCTAAACTGATGTAGAAAGTTGCGTACAATTGTATACTATTATTATAAATGCAAAAGTTTCAATGGATAGATGTTTGTTACTAAATCCCCCAGAATGGCTGAACGGATCGGAGAGAAATTTGGAACAGATGTAGATTAGATCCTAAACTTAACACAAATTATTTGTTGCCACATTTTTACATGAGCGATACACGATGGGCCTCGGTTGTTTTCGGTTTTCGACATAGTCTTTCCTTCTGGGTTATGGCAACTAGACTGGGAGGATGGTGCTGGAAAAACCAACTCCATCTGAAACTCACCGCCTGGTTGTCGTATACTAACAATTCGTTAATCTACTGTCAACAACCGTCAGTTACCCATCACCATCATCATCATCAGCCATTTGACGCCCACTGCAAGACATAGGCCTCCTTCGTGGTTTTCATAACCATGAGGGGTTCTGCCATAGTACAGCCAGTTACTTATAGTACATACAAAAAGAAAACATCAGACAGCTTTTAACCGAGATTGAGAGATTGACAGAGTGGTGGGCAAGAGCAGGACGGCAGTTAGTTGGCAGACTAAGAACCCGATGGTTCTTGAGAGTAGCATCGTTGCGTGGATGCGGATGGCGAGGGGCCGTGAGAGATGGCTGAAAAGACCTAAGCCAAGCAGGGTATATCCATCAGTGGGCGGCAGCGAGTATAAACAAGCAGTAAGCATAAACAATATCAGGACGAAAAGTAATAAAAATTGAAAAAAACTTTAGCTCGAGCGTCTTATGGTCGGCACCGGCCAAATCAACTGTTCTTAAGCATTAATGGCTCTTAAGCATTTGACATATTATTAGAAAACATTTTTCAATGTTATGGTACCACTTTGAATTTGGAAGCGAATATTTACAAATATGTTATACCACTACTGAAAAATTATTAAAAATAATGTTTTTCATAATGAAAAGATCATTCCCTCCATATATTGCTAACGACTTCAAAATCACCCTGTAGAATTACGTTTCGACAGATAATATTATGAAACGTATTATACGTAGAGAATAATCTTTTAACATGACCTCTCCAATGACATTAAAACATTAATTTTCTAGTTTCTCCATCATGTTAAAAAAGCCGATCAATGTAAAATTATCGCCCTATGTCTCTTGTAATAGATACCTTTTACAGTATTTCCAAGCCCACTCGATTGGTCGACAACAAAACACATTACACTAAGCGACACTTGCAGCATTTAAGTTGAAAGTGAAGGAGTCTATGCACTCGTATAGTGGACACCACATTAAGCTGCACCCTACTCAGTGAAGTTACGGGCGACTTAGCAACTAAAATGAAAAGGTTTACTGTAAGATAAGATAAGAATATTCTTTATTGCACACAAGAAGCGAGACATAAAATATGAAAGTTACAATGAAAAATTACAATGGGTGGCCTTATTGCTAACAGCAATTTCTTCCAGACAACCTTATGACGGAAAGGTTGCCGAAGGAGAAAGAGAGTCTGCGTGATTATTATGGAATTTTATAACCTAATTATTACCAAATATCCTTTATGGGGCATCGTATACGACTTTTCAATGAGATCGTAATGATAATAAGCTTATCTAAAACGCGGTTCAAAAATTTGTACTACTAGGGACTATATATAACATTAAAATTATTTGAATGACAAAAATATCTGGAATTAAAGCCAGTTCAATGCCTGAGTTGTAGGTATGAGAACAACAAAAAAATATGAATTATTAAGAGCCATCGCACAGCGGCCACTTAAATAGATAGAGAACACTTTATTGCACATAAAAATGGTAATAACACAGATAGTGAAACCATTAAACTAACATATAAAATTACACAGATATTTCTTAACCTTCGTACAGACTTATAAACGCCATTTGAAATCGCGTACAAAAGTCGTCACGGGCGATGGCTCTAAAAGGTAATTAAAGACCAAAAGAAATTTGAAATGATTATATTATTTTTGTTGTACTAATCCGTGCTGATGACAATTTAAAAAATCCTATTTAGGGGATAAAAATTCCACCCATGTAGTGACTTGAACCCGAGACCTCTGGCTAATCGTGCCAGCGCTCTCAACTGAGCTAATGGGCAAGTGGACCAGGTTCGGTTGGAATACGATATTTTTTGTCCATTTTTTGCTCCAAAACGATCAAGATCTTGCCTGAAATTTACATCTATGCTTAAAGTATAAAGTTTATTGAGTCGTAGTTACTGCGCTACTTAAATAAAAGACATTTTGACTTAACTCTTTTACACTGCAGGAAATAAGATCTTAATGTAGCCCATATTCTTGGTGAATTAAATGAGTGGTGTAAGGTTCTTTAGCAAGCGGTGTTCACATAAATCGCGCATTGTAGTCGGAGCCACGTTGCAACCATGTTCAATGGTGCAGGTTGTACAGTCAACAGCAGGTCAATCTTAATTTTTCTTGTAAAGTCAGCCGTAATAAAATTAAATAGATTCAACACCCGTAATGGTTGATTGGCTGTCAGCAGTTTGCTGTTCACGATGAAAGTAGGCTTTTTTGAATGAAATAATTTTCACACGGATCTTTTACTCGCTATAGGTAGAAAAATTATATGTCTGTTTATCGATTGAAGTATTTCAAAAATGAGTGATATCGGCCGGTTTCACGTTGGACGCAAACCACGACATCATTGGACTGAAAGTTTAATACATTGTATTATAGCTGCTGCGCGAACGTTGTATCAATATTATTAGTCCAACAATATACTGTACCTAGTTACGGCTACCGTCTAATGTAAAACCCATATGGATATGCTATAGTGGCCCTCAATTCTCACAAATATATTACAAAATCATAACTTCCTCGAAATGGGGTTTTATTACAAAAATAAGATGGTTCCTTGAGAAATAATCATTAAAATTAATTACTTACTTGAATTTATACTTCTGTTTTTAATCCTATTTCATTACATGAAAATCGCAATGAAAGAGCATGCTATATTAACGAGGATTAAGAAAACATACTTTTGAATCACGTCTTTCGTATGCCTGATATGTTTTACGATGGTTTAGTTTTTCTTTAATCTTGTGGTCCTGTTGCCTACAGGACATATTTTATGAACTAGCAAAAATGTAAACTTTGACCAACTGTCGACTGTACACAGGGTAGAATGACGCGACTTCCTTTGGTGGGTCAGAATTTATCGCCAGAAGATAGGTTCCCTAATGCCCGATCGGACTGCCCACGTTAATGGCCGGTTTAACATTGGACGATAACTGCACGACATCGTTGGATTAGTATTCATTCAAAATTCACGTAACGTTAAGACAATCCACCAAAGCACTAAGGTGACTGACACAGCCTATAAGATTAGCAAGCTGAAGTCGCAGTGGGCCGAAGAAATGGTCAATGGGGTGCAAAGGTTCTCGAGTCGAGGCGACGAACTGGCTATCGCAGCGTGGGGCGTACACCAGCTCGCTGGACTGACGATCTGAGGCAGATTGCTGGCAATGGTTGGACGAGGATAGAAGACAGTGGCGTGCTTTGGGGGAGGTTTGAATCTATGAGATTTTTGGCACCATCATGATTTCTGTTTTTACGGAACTAATGAAGGCGTTGGGTTTTTACAGAACTGCACGAAAATGGCACCATTTTCATGCAGTCTAGTAAAATTTCTGACGCTAACGCGCGCCTATAAGACAAATCTTTTGTAGTAGAAGGCGCTGAGTTTTTATAAAAATACCACCGTAAATTTAGTAAATTTTCTGGAAAGCATAAGTTTTTCCTTTTTGAGGGCGCTGAGTTTTTACAGAACCGAATGAAATTGGCACCATCACTTCAGTAAACTTTCTAGCGCGCTGACGGGCGCATTGATAATTCTTTTATAGTAGGAGGCGCTGAGTTTTTAAGAAAATACCACCGTGAATTTAGTTAGTTTTTAGATTCAAGCCGTGCCGCCCGCACGTCACTGACCCGTAGTGACGTGGATCGACCTACGAATAAAAAAAACCATTATAAGTATTTCTTGCTACAAAATTCACAATAGAAAATGGCCTCAGTCCTCTCGATTAGTCTTTACCAATGAAATGAGTGCAAGATGTGCGGCAGAGCATAGCTGGGCACAGTTAATGAAATAGTTAAGTTCGTTATCGTACCGTATCCGTTTCTCCTTTGGCAAATTCTCCAATATGAGATTGCCTGGAAGAAATATCAATAAGGCCGCAAATTGTATATTTTCTTTTGTCACTGCTGTTTCTGTAACATTTTATCCGGTATACAAAAAATAATATTTTTATCTTAATTGCTAATCCATTACTGAAACAGTTAACTTTGTTAAACGTTTCATTTCGGAAGATTTAACGCAAGTTAACGTTAATTGTTGTTCCGTTAACATGTGCTAAAAACACCCTCAGTAGTGTACTAGTACGGCCTGATTGCTTGATAGACACATGACGTTGACACTACGGCCTTAGTAAATTTAGGAGACATCCTTGATATTTTATGAGGTCCCTATTTGACCCCGAAAATATCGTCACCTATTTTTGATAGACCCCCTAGATTAAACTTTACAAGCGATACCTAGAATTATACTTCATGCTTCGTCCTTCGAGATTAGCATAGACACTTGTAGTTACGCATTAAGGTATCGCCATTCCTACACTATTTTGAGATACACCCAGTAGGTAGTTTAGTATTTTTTTTTTTTTTTTTGGGGGTAGCTAAACCTGACAGCTGATGCTCACGATCGCGCCATTTTCATTCGCGTTTTAGTGCTCCGCCATTCCTTACGCATCTCAGTTTTTTAAAAATAACTTTTTCAGTTTAAAGTGCCTAAATAATGCCTAAAAGAAAGCGTAGTGACGAAGATTCTGACGACGAAATGTACAAGGAGCTTAAAAGGCTCAAACGAAAGTTACGTCATCGGTCTCGGCGCAAACGAAAAAATTCTAAAGACTCGTCAATATCACGAAATTCTACGCCAACCCGGTCAAACATTCACGGTTAGTAAAATTGTTTTTTATGTTTCACAGCTGTCAAAAAGCGCAGATACCTCATAGAAAAACGGACAGTACGTGGCAAACCCGAGGGACTGTCTATTTCTAGTGAACAATATTTTCTATCTTTAACGTTACCTACCTATGAGCTATAAAGCAAATAGAAATCGGACAGTACGTGGCAAACCCTGGGGACTGTCTCATCTATTTTGCAGCTCCTACAATGCCATTGTGCATTTCAGATCGTGAAATCACAGAACCCTATGAACATATGACATGGCTCAACGACATGGACAATGAATCGGGGCCAATTCCTGTGTCGTACGACACACGCGCGTTACAATCGCCCGCGGCTGAACCGCCCGCATCTCAACCGCTGCCCGCACCACTAAGATCTGCGGCTCAATCGCCAGTGGCCCAATCACTCGCGACACAATCGCCCGCGGCAGAACCGCTCGTGAGCCTCGTGACACAAACATCTACGCCGCAACTGGGTACGGCGCAAATGCACGCTACAACCATCGACGTCATCACGACGCCGACGCATGATCTACAAGAGACCATCCAACCAGCTTCTGTGCCACAGGAGCCCGAGCTTGATAGTATCGCTCTAGAAATATTAGGTGACGACCCAAACATTTGAAGTGAAGTATGGAAAAAACATACAAAAAGATGTTGCTATTAGATTCGAACATACCGCCGTTACCGGACTATCAAAAGATTTGCGCAAAGAATTGACCGCCAAATACTTAACACCCGCAAATTGCACCCTTATCGACCCACCGACGTTAAATGCCGAGATAAAGGCTGCAGCTACGGAACTTGTTGTTAAGCGTGATAAGGCTATTGAGTTTAAGCAAAAACAGCTTGCTTCCGCCATTTCCTGTCTTGGCGATGCAATATCACGCCTTCTTACGGCAAAAGATAAAGATACTGAACTATTAAGAATGTTAATGGATGCCAGCCGTATCCTATGCGACTGTCAACATACGGACTCCAATACGAGAAAAAGTTTTATGCTATCGACGCTCAAACCTGACATGAAAGCCCAGTTACAAAACACTAAAATAGATAAATTTCTATTTGGAACAAATCTTCAAGAAACTATTAAATCGGCAAAAGTCATTAATAAATCTGGCATAGAACTAAAGTCTATAGCAATCAGACCGCAAGCAGCTCAAGCTAGAAAACCGACGCAGTCGAACCAAAACAAGAATTTAAACTGGAAGAGTCCGCTCCCGGCCCGCAGGCTGATGCCCGGAGCTCCCAGGACGAGGGAGCCTGCGCCCGCGCCCGGCCCGAGCGCACCCGCGGGCTACAGGCCGCCGCCGCCGCCGCCGCCGCCGCGCCCGCACGCCTCCTCCTACAGACCGTCACAGAGTCGGCCCGCGAACTATCGCCGCTAGACCCGGTGAGATACGCTGGCCAGCTGACCCATTACTATACCCAATGGTCTCTAATTACTGATGATCCTATATTACTGTCTTACATCGAGGGCTACAAAATACCATTTTCAAGTCCTGTAAGACAAACGAGTCTCCCCAAACAGAGAAATTACTCCGATACAGATAAGATCGATTTTCGCGAATCGATTAGTAGTCTTTTGTCCAAAGGAGCTATTTCAGAATGCAAACCATTAGATGATCAATTCATATCCCCTATATTCCTGATCCCAAAACCGAATGGTAAAATGAGATTTATCCTTAACCTTAAGTCCTTAAATAGGTTTATAGATACGAAACATTTTAAAATCGAAGACTTAAGAACTACCTTAAAATTAATTTCAAGAAATTGTCTAATGTGTTGCGTTGATTTAAAAGATGCTTATTTTCTTTTAAGTATTCACCCTGATCACAGAAAGTATCTACGTTTTGAATGGGAACAAAAATTATATGAATTTAACGTCCTCCCTTTCGGGCTTAATACAGCTCCATATGTTTTCACAAAGTTAATGAAACCAGTTGTAAAACTATTGCGATCATTAGGACACTTGTCTACAGTGTACCTTGACGATTTTCATCTTATCGGTCAAAGTTATGACGACTGTCTTCACAACTTGCATGATACGCAATCACTACTGACAGCGTTAGGATTCATTATAAATGAAGAAAAAAGCCAATTTATCCCTGAAACCAAATGCAAGTTTTTGGGTTTCATTGTTGACTCAAAAAATCTCCAAGTTAGGCTACCTATAGAAAAAGTAAACCGAATCAAGAGCGAAATAGACAGATTTCTACATATTAAACGTTGCAAAATTAGGTACTTCGCAAAGTTCTTAGGTTTTATAGTTTCAGCCTGCCCAGCAATCGAATACGGTTGGCTGTACACGAAAGAATTAGAACGAGAAAAATTTTTGAATCTCAAAGTTGATAACGATTACGAAAAATTTATGAATATACCCTCTACTCTTAAATCAGATTTACTTTGGTGGAAACAGGCAATTGTTAGTTCATTTGGTAAAATTAAAAGCGATGATTATCAATTGGAGATTTTTTCGGATGCCTCAACAACTGGGTGGGGAGCATCTTGTGGAACGAATACCGCCAGTGGACAATGGTCCACTTCGGAACAATCCTACCATATTAATTACCTTGAAATTTTCGCAGCATTTCTTGGTCTTAAAGTCTTTGCGAAAAATCTGACCAATTGTCAAATTCTTTTAAGAATTGACAATACCACTGCAATCTCTTATATAAACCGCATGGGCGGTATTCAGTTTCCTCATTTAACGGACATTACCAAACAGTTGTGGCAGTGGTGCGAACAACGTGGCCTATTTGTGTTTGCATCATATATACGGTCATCAGACAATGTCATCGCTGATGCTGAATCGAGACGTGTTCACCCAGACATTGAGTGGGAACTGGCTCAGTTTGCATCCGATGAAATCATTAGCAATTTTGGTACTCCTGATATTGACTTATTTGCCAGTAGAATAAATAAAAAATGTAACCAATACGTTTCGTGGCACGCGGATCCTGATGCATGGGCAGTAATCGCGTTTACAGTATCATGGTCTAATATATACTTCTATGCATTTCCACCATTCACAATGATACTTAAAGCCCTTCGAAAGATTATTATTGACAACGCCAGAGGCATACTTGTGGTACCATTATGGCCCACACAACCGTGGTTCCCATTATTTCAAAGTCTTCTCATTACAGAACCATTAACTTTCGACGCAAATCAAAACTTAATTTTGTCTCATCATTTCAGCCGCCACAACATACATTCGACGGTTACCCTGGTGGCAGGAGTCTTATCGAGTCTGCAATGACTAAGAAGAACGTACCTACCTACTTCCGCCCTTAACATTATGCTGTCATCTTTATCTAACAGTTCACTAAAGCAGTATGACACATGCTTAAAAAAGTGGTTTAGTTATTGTATAAATCACCAAATTGATTTATTTTCACCATCAATCCCGGATATTATAAGCTTTATAGTTCACTTGTACAACCAAGGTGCTCAATATGGTTCACTGAATTCTTGCAGATCAGCTCTCAGCTTATTGATAGGAGAAAATGTCGGCAAAAACGAACAAATAAAGCGACTACTTAAGGGCATATTTCGACTGCGCCCTACTCAACCCAAATACAGTTTCACTTGGGATATTTCTATTGTTTTGAATCATATTGCTCAATGGTACCCTAACGATACCCTTTCGCTCATTCACATTTCAAAAAAATTGACAACGTTGTTAGCCTTGGTAACGGCTCATAGAGCTCAAACATTATGTAAAATTAAATTGACAAATATACAGATACTAGCAACAAAGATTTTGATAAATATCACGGATCATATTAAAACATCCCGCCCAGGTTCATCTCAACCAGTTCTCTGTATCCCGTTTTATAACGAAAGGCCTGAAATATGCCCAGCGCGAACATTACAGTCCTATATAGAGGTTACAAAGCCATTTCGGAAAAATGTTGATCAGCTGTTTCTTGCATCAAAAAAACCCAATGGCCCTATTAATGTTCAAACGCTAAGTAGATGGATTAAAAGTACCTTATCCTTAAGTGGAATCAATGTATCACAGTTTTCAGCGCACAGCACGCGGCATGCAGCCACGTCTGTGGCTCATAATTCAGGGATCAGTCTTGATATAATTAGGAAGACCGCAGGCTGGAGCGGTACTTCAAATACATTTATGAAGTTCTATAATAGACCAGTACAATCTGAATCCAATGATAATGTATTAGCAATTGCTGTATTAAATTCATGATATAATATATCGTAAGTAATTATATTATTATGCATTATAATAATAATTTGCAATTAAGCAAACGTTTACTTAGTTACTAGTTATTTCATAATGTCTCAATATTTTCATACATTTGATTGGTAATTAAACATTACTACTATACTTGAATGCTTCTTCTTTAAATAATCAAAATTTTACGATAATCATTGGTCTCTAAACATCTACAAGTGTCTATGCTAATCTCGAAGGACGAAGCATGAAGTATAATTTATGATTAAACGAACTTACCTGTACGTGAAGTTCTATCATAATTATACGAAGGCTTCGTCCGAAGAGATTAGCATCCCTCCCTCCCTACTTTACAGTAATGCCCAAAGGAATTATCGTAAAATAGGTGGGCTACCTACAATTTTTGGCTACCTCTCAACGAAATGAAAATGGCGCGATCGTGAGCATCAGCTGTCAGGTTTAGCTACCCCAAAAAAAAAAAAAAAATACTAAACTACCTACTGGGTGTATCTCAAAATAGTGTAGGAATGGCGATACCTTAATGCGTAACTACAAGTGTCTATGCTAATCTCTTCGGACGTTCTTCTTCGTATAATTATGATAGAACTTCACGTACAGGTAAGTTCGTTTAATCATAAATTTTTGACGTTTAGAGTACGCACACGTTCGTACATGGGAAACTCAACTATTTAGTTGTACAAGTAAAAGTGTCTACTGCCTAGTTGTTTCATAGTTAGCAGTGGACATTCAGTAGTGCGCGGAAATTATGTGGCGTCGTGTAAATACCGTAACTGAGCCAGAATTAATTGCTGTGTTAATGAGGTTGGCTGAGGCTACGGACGTCTGGACGTGTACCAATCAGATACCGGTCCATCTAAAAATCCTGTATAGAAAATGGCGCTGGATAGGCCACACACTACGCCGGAACAAGAGATGCCTGACTAGACAAGCCCTCACGTACACCCCCTTGGGCAGCCGAAAGAAGGGGCGGCCAAGGATCACCTGGAAAAATCTATGCCAAGGCCAAGTCGATCGGCACTAGCTGGTCTGAATTGGAAGTTGCCGCAAACGACCGTCGGAACTAGAAATCTGTAGTTGAGGCCCTATGCTTCCCTAGGAGTTAAAGGACCGAAGAAGGAGAAGAATGAGATTGGCTCGTGTGGTCTGTGAAACAGATACAAACATTAAATTTGTACGTAGTTCCAACTAGGTTTACGGTGTTTGCCCCAAGGATTTTCTAGCTCTAATGCCCGGTTCCTATTTTGAACGAATCGTTATTGGTAATCGGTAGCTTATCTTTAACAAGCGTCCCATAACTTGAATAGCTGGTTGATGTTTAAAAATTGTATAGGAACTTTACAAATTGTTATCTCCATACATTTATCGTACGATACGTTATTCGAAACCGTTTTTAAGAGGAATAATTGAGTAGATATTAACCATCCGTAAGCAAAACGAGTCGTTCTTGAATATAGGAACCGGGCATAAGTGCACAACTTTTTTAACCGCCTCACTGGACGAGCCGTTAAGGCGCTTAACTACCAAGTCATAGGTCGTGGGTTCGATTCCCACTGGAGGCCGCGGTACATTTGTATAAATGCCCTCAGTCTGGGTGCATTTACATGTTTGTGATGTCCTTGCCTGGTTAGCATATCACAGGGTATCCTAGTTTGGGACCAGGACAAGTGATTGTGTTGTGCGGAAGTTATTGTTATTAGTATTGTTACTTTTTTTACAATAACTACTCAAACTAAACGTGGTTCTATACTCCTTCAATGGAACATTCTTCCCCTGAAATCAGAATCAGATTATAATAATTTTAAACACAGATAGACCAGTTTCCGGATCAAAATAATACTGAAACCGATTATAAGTCTCTATAAGGAGATCTGAGAGATCTGTCAGGAACGTGGCAAGTGGCAGACCCACATATCTACCTACCCCTCCAAGATACAGGCGAGAGTTTATGTTAGGTGATGTTGTTTTCATAAGAAGATTTTAAGTTGGAGTGAATTAAAAAAGAAACTAACCTCTGGCTCCAGTATGGGAAAAAGTCCTAACATTAGCACCGTTTCGTTCCCCTCGTTATTTCTGTGCGAATGAGTGTAAACTTAAACGAGCACCTTTAACGAGGGCGCGAGATTTCAATGGATTTCTACACTTATCGGCTTGTTGGTTGCTTGTCAATAGTCTGAGATTTCCATGAATAACCTTTTTAATTGGTTTAATAGCAGGTTTGTGATGAAGGGCCTGATGTCACCTTAATGTCTAAATATCACGTGGTTTTTCATTAGAATGATATAAGCACGACAAAAGTTGTTGTTGGAAACTTTGACACACCACAGGATGTACTCCGACACTCTGACTTTCCCTTGTATTATGTTGTATTTGTGTGACTTGTTTTTCCTTCGTACTTGTTTATGTTACTTGTTATGGATTTTTTTCTAGTGACGTGATAATTTGTCCCAATAAATGTCTTTCTTTCTTATTTGTCTCTAGTTGGTAGTCTACAAATCAATAGCAGTACAATGTCATTCCAATGGCGAATTAAATAAATAAAGAAGAAAGAAACAAAGAAAAACATTTATCAGGACAAATTAGCACATCACAAGAAAAAAAAGGCATTACCCGTCACATGAATACAAAGGAGGTCACATAAATACAACATAGGACAAGGAAAAGTCAAAACGTCAGAGTGCATCCTGTGGTGTGTCAAAGTCACCACAGAGGGCATCTGACTCAGCATTGTGCTGAGAGTGTGAAATAAGCATTTCTCATCTCATCTCATCGACGAGTTAACTCGCACGGGTTAAACCATGGGAATGTGATTGGTAACTTGACTAACATTAGTGTCACTGAAACAACCATTACCGTAGTAATATTAATCTACAACTGTGCATTTTCGAAACTTACTCCCCTGGTCGCACGCTTTTGCTCTCTAACAAAAACTTCTACCAGCCTCTTCCCAACTACGGTGGGTCAGGAGCGCACGCAGTTGCAAGGAATATCGCGCACGGCTCATCGTGACCGGATTTGGGAATCCACTTCAAAATGTGGCGTCAATAGACATGACGCCAGAACATTATGAATTATGCAGCGGGTCGCTATTTGGTGGGTAGTTACTACCCGCGGCCCACTAACATCTTTTCCATCATCTTATTTACTACTATCATGTCTTTTCTCGATATCTTTATCTCTAACGTATTTTATCTGGTATTTTTTATGTATCCTATATTCGTCCCACTGCAGGGCACAGGCCTTCTCACAGACAGAGAGAGTATGGGCTTAATTACCACGCGCGCCCACCGTGGATTGGCAATTTCAAGTGCTGAGATATATGTCAACCCCATAAACTCATGTTTCCTCACGATGTTTTCCTTCGCAGTTAGCGAGTGGTACTGCTACGGTGTGTACAGCAGAGAGTTCTAATCGAACTAATCAGGGGTCTTGTTAAGAATAACGAGGGTAAAACAACATAGTTTCAAACCCCAAAAAAAACCAAACTGCTTACAGATTATACGACAAAAATATTGCAATTCAATAAAATTTACAAAGCATCGTTGAACAAAACTGTTTGGTGAAGCGCGGCAATGTGACAAAGGGCCGCTTGTCTGTAGTTACGCTCCGCTACCTGCCAAAGTGTGGGGAGACCCAAATTGTTCAGGCTGAAACGAAACTGAAAATATGGTTAGTTTGACGGCAGTTTCAACACCTTTGGTGCAAAAGACGTTAATAATGGCTTCTTTTTATAGTGTCGGTGACAAACTGTCCAAATTTTATTGGCCCAGAACTCAACCATGCGGCCGCCAGCATTCATGGCCACCATAAAGTCCTTTCGCATGAGGGGCATTCAGTGAGAGATACATTTGAGAAGACAACTCCTCTTCCATGTCGCGCCACTTTCATATTATGTTACAGGAATTACGCATTTTAGAGTAACATCGAATAATTAATTATATTCCTAATATCTATCAATCACAGCATTGTCCGTTACCAACCTTATAAACGCAACACCAGTACACTCAATCCACCACAGTACACCCTGTGGTGTATACATCTATGGTCCTGTTTTATTTATTCGTTTTATCTGTTGTTTTTCTTTCTGTTGTTGTGCATATTATGTTACTTATCTGCTTATTTTGTTTCTGTGATGTATCTTGTTGGTATAATAAATGTCTTTCTTCTTCTTCTTCTTCTTCAATCAATCTGAAAATAGACTCTCTCAAAGAAAAATCCTGTCTTTCAGAAGCGCAATAATAGCCCCCCAGTATTATTCACAGTTTCTTCAGCGAAACAATGACTGGGACAAAGGAAACCGTTTAAGGCAGTTATCTCTAAAAGCTCGTCAAATACTTTCCCACTACACGACTGTTTTGACGAATGTACTGTGCCAATTCGAGGGAAAAGCGTTCTTATACCGCTTAACATAAAGTGAAATCTTGTGGTTGAGTTGCAGTGTTGCATACAAAGATGCAGCTACGGTCGTGAAGTCGTCAGCCTAATGCCATTATTTTGCGGGAAATTATCTTCCGCGTTGTTGCCACTGTGTCTTGCGCATTTCTTAGAGTATTTTTTTGCTTTTATGCAGGGTTATGCAGCAATAGCTGGAAATCTTTAGGCACTGATTTAAGGACATGAAACTTGAACCTTATACCGGGAATTAGGGTTGCCAACTGCGCTTCCTAATGAATGTTACAAATTTGCTAGTTATGTTACTGAATTTCAAGACCTTTTAGATAGCTCAGAGGCTTATTTTTTTATGGGCACCAAATCCTGTCGAAATCCTGACGTTTGCGATAAAAATTAGTATGGAATTTGACGATTCATCATCAACCCATTATGTCCCCACCGAGGGGCACGGGTCTCTTCCCTGAGGAAGATATAGGCCATACTCCACCACGGGGGCCAAGCCCGGATTGGTGGAGGCTTGTAGACTAGTGGCTCGTCTACTGTCAGAAGTTGTCAAGCCGCCCTAAGGCCTCTGACTTAGCTTAACGACTGCCATCTATCGACGGCAGCCGGCACCAACAGCTTAACGTGCCTTGCGAAGCACGGAACCGCTCGGAAAAATGCCACTAGCGTTAGGCATAGACGGCGACCCATCCATGCACTGAACGCGCCCTGTGTTGCTTAACCTTCGTGATCGTTTAAGATCACTCAGGCAGCCGGGGCTACGAGCGCAACCAACAAGCCGATTTCACGATTAGACGATAGAAATTGTCCATGATTTGGTGCGCATAATATAGGAGCAGTTGAGTTAACTTGTCAATTGTACTTCAATAGCAATTTGGAGGACTGGTTTGATGACAGATTAATGTTGACTATTATAACATTTCGTTTAGTTTGCAGATAGATAGAGAACACTTACATAAAAAGGAATTAGTTCACATTCGGAGGAAATAGCAGATAAATAAATCATAAAATTAGCAGGATTTGTTTTAAATTTTATGAGATTTACACCAAGATTTAAACCAAGTAAGTGAATCCGTAATTAAACCAATAATGTTACTAAATTGTGCTTACGAAAGTTTTAGTTCCAAAAAAAAATATTATTATTATTATTATTCATCTGGAAAGACAAGTTGCTTTTTTTCTGTACACGCCTACTCTTTCAAGCTCTGGGCAGCGTCTCCGCATGATAAGCTTAAACTCCTCAAATTACTCCAAGAAAATCGTCCATGAACGATCCCTTAACATTCATAACCGCAAATTGACTGTTATTTTATTTGAAATTAGAAGCCCGTTTGGCAATCGGTGATAGTACATTTTCCGAAGGAAGAGACGAAGACAAAAATATCGTTTAAGTAGGTATACAGTCAAAATTTTGAAACCCTAAATTGTTAATATGGTTAGTTAAAATGAAACTTCCAAACAACACAATCATTTATCCGGGGGCGCCCGGATATAGCAGTCAGACGTCCTCAAAAATTGACAAAATACTTCATCGCATAGTGATACACTGTAAAAATACTACAAAGATCCTTGCAAGCACTGGCACAAGCACATAGCACGTAGTAAAAAACCGACCTAGTGCGTGTCGGGCCACGCGCAGTGTAGGGTTTCGTAGAAAGAGGGTTTTTTTGCGAGATTTTATTCTACCGTTTTGTCGGCGTAACAAATATGTATATATCTGCCAAATTTTAGCTCTCGGGTACTTAATTTATAGTCTCTGTGCTAAGCCACGGACAGTCAAACGGACAGACAGACGGACGGGCATGGCGAAAGTATAAGGGTTGCTTGTTGACTACGGAACCCTAAAATTGACACGCGTGGATTTCATAAAAATCGCGGTGCTCGCGTAGTCTAGCTCTAGATTCATGTCTATAGAACTGACGAATTTATCGTTCTCGAGAGTATTAACCACGTAACATATTCAAGTCGTGTAGACTTACACGATAACTTTGCTCGCGATCCCTCTCGAATGCTGAGCTGTATGTGACCGCGAAATAATAAACTACAAGCAGCTTACGCTGAAGCGCTCCACACGCGACGCAAAGTGGCGCGGGGCATGACAAATGCGCGGCATTACCTTGATAAAGCGTAATGCACTGCGCAAGATGTCGGTGGCGACCCATGAGGTGTCAGGGTTCACGTTATGGAAAATCGCAACCTGCGGACCGTGAAACAACTTATATGTTATACTATTATTTATAGTTATTGTATAACTTGTATACATTTCTGTTTTTTTGGGTTCCGTACCCAAAGGGTAAGGGACCCTATTACTAAGACTCCGCTGTCCGTCCGTCCGTCCGTCTGTAACCAGGCTGTATCTCATGAACCGTGATAGTTAGACAGTTGAAATTTTCCGGTTGTACAGTTGAAAATTGTTTTTTTACATTATTTTCGTAAAAACTGCCCCCAGCAGTTGGAAGTTTCCGATTTGTTTGCTTATTAGAAGTAGTTGTCGACACTACTACTATAGAAAAGTAAGTGAGTTTTGGCCTCAACTTCAACCTGTACTTTTAGCAACTTCCCCAAAGTTAATGCTGCTTCTTGTAATTTTTTGGCAAAGATCTTTGGAAAGAATTTCTGTAAGTTTGGAATAGCTGGTCATCAAAATCTTTATATAAACTTGAAATAATGTAGAATATTACGTCATGACGCTTCTCCAGAATAAAAATTGATTTTATAATTGAGAGCAAACGACTGGTGCGTTGTACTATAACTGAAACAAACTCTGATGGCGCGATTCTGGCAACAGGCCCTCTTTAAAGATGATCGCGCCGGAATGTGCGAATATTTTTTATATTTCACTTTATTACGAATCACAACAGCAAAAAATTGCTTATAATTACGATCCCATCAGCCTCTGAAGTTTTTGCACTTGCAACCGTTCAAACAAATAACCACGATGGGCGTTCATGGGCCACGCGCGGCGTCCTTGAGCCTTGAGTTGGCTCACCAGCCTGACCGTACTCATGCAGATGTAGCTTGCCGATTTGTAGCGTTAAATTACAGGATTTGACAATAATTAGTAAACTGGAAAGTTGCCACTTTTGACAATTGAATGCGTTGAAATGCGTGACTCGCGTCGTCATTATACCTATACTGACGAAGCTGCTTGACACGGTCAGTAGGTAAGAATAACATGGCGGGCCTACAGTCAAAAGCACCTTCATATTTTAGTTGCAAAGTCACCCATAACGTAATTGAGTAGAGTGCACGCATGATGATTGATGTGCTGTCGACTGTACACCTGGTAATTGTTTGCTTCTATATAAAAGAGACGAGGTAAAGCTGAGGTTCCGTGGGCTAGGAAGAAAGGCAAAACTGAAAGTGTAGACAAAAGCCGAGTCCACCCGTGTTATGTAAGTTCTTCTAGGCTGCCGAGTATCAAAAATAAACAAAGCCACTCATGGTTCGGCCTAGAGATGCTCTTTGGGCAAATGGGGAGCTTATTTCCCGTGTCACCTGATTAAGGGGCTGACAACGCTAAGACATTATTTTTTTGTGACCCTTAATGAAATTTTGTTCCAGTTCTAGTGGAATAGGCCGTGGAAAAAGACAGGGTTACCCTAAAATGCGCAGTTCCCGACTCACCCCAATAAGAGTTACTTACATTAGCGCGCGGTCGGTAGAACGCTTCCCTCAGATTCAAGAGGTCGTAGGTTTGATCCCAGCGCACGTACCAATGACTTTATTTTATATGTTACATAAAATTGTGAATTTGTAGTAGCAATGCCACTCGCTAACTGTGAAGGAAAACATCGTGAGGAAACCTGACTGCTTGAGGCGTTCACTTACCTCAGTGCTTAAAATCGCCAATCCGCGGTGGGCTCGCTTGGTGATTACGCCTATACTCTCTCTCTCTCTCTGAGAGAAGGCCTATGCCCTACAGTGGGACTTATATAGACTGCATTAAAAGCAGCTGTCAGTTAGCGAAAGTGCAAGCAAAAAACTACTGACAGCTGTCAACAGTAGATTAACAGACTGTTAATGTTCGAAGCAAGAGACCCAGGTTCGATTACCAGTGCGGGCACGTACCTATGACTTTGTTTATTTTCAAAGTTAGGTACATCTGCATATTTGTGGTAGCATGTGGTATCATAATTCGACCACCTCACTCAGCTCTCCTGGCGCTGCATGCCGCTCCCACCGGGTACCGGCAGAATATCAGCGCTGAAGTTCTTCCTGGACTTTCAGCACATGCTGAGTCGGAGCCCATTCACATTTGCCACACCTACGTTGGTCACTTTTGTACCCCTGTCGTACCGTGTCTGGCTGATTTCCAGTGTGTTTCTTGCTTTTTTTCTGTATGTTATTGTTTTGTTATATTCTTTCTTCGTATTGTGACTTTTGAATTGATTTTTATTACTTTGCTTTATATACGTGTGTGTGTGTCTTATGTGAATAAATTATTTATCTATCTATCTATCTATGTCATGCTAACGGTGAAGGAAAACGTCGTGAAAAAACTCGTGGCTTGGTTGGCTTTGCACGTAAATTGTCTTTCCTGTGGGCTACGCCGAATAAGCTGTCAGGATGGTATAGGTGGTGGACAAGCCTACTCCATTTAAAATAAACAATGTCCTAGGTACGGCAGCGTTCGAGTGGTCTCTTCACCCATCTAGTGTGGGTGAAGGTGCCACTAGCCACTGTATAAATCATCTCATTACGTAGATGCAAGCTAATTCGGTGGGCTATGTCGGTGACTTTGGTTCTCACCTCGTTTCGACTTCGATCTTTCGGTGAAACCCCGAGCATAGCCCTTTCCATAGCATGCTGAGCGACTTTAAATTTGTGCACCAGCCCCACCGTGAGTGACCACGAGGTGACCACGTTTCGGCACCGTATGTCATGCATGACGGGTAGGACGCACTTAGGACGGTACGGTACGCCGATTGAAAACCTTCGTCTTGAGACTCTGTGGGATTGGCGATGTGAAGACTCGACGCAGTTTCCCATACGCTGCCCAGCCCAGCTGTATTCTTCTATTGGCCTCTTTCTCGAAGTTGTTTTTACCTGATTGCATGGTTTACAATAGTGTACAAAAATCCCAAATAATAAAACAGTTAAAAAAAAACTACTTTTGTTTTATGAGTTATTTCACAGTTAATCTCCTAAATATTTCGGCTTCCATAGTTTTCATACATTCCCGCTTAACGTACACTACCAACGTCGCAGCATCCGGCCACTTACCCCCGGTTTCTCGTACACTAACAAGCTGTTTATTTACTGTTAACAGCTGTTGATGGTTTTTTTTTGGATGCACTTTGGTCAATTGACAGCTGTTAACTGTAGATTAACAGCGTGTTAGTGTACGAGAAACTGGGGGTTAGAGTCCTAAATAGAAAAATGTTCAGTCTATCTGACATACTTCAGGTGCAACGTGTAACCAACTTGAGACGTCCAATGGATTAAATTCGGTCCCTGAAGTAAATTTTTCATCCTAAGCAAATAAATCAGCGAATGTCAATATTAAGCGTCGTCAACATAATTTAAATTTCCGTATCTGTGCTTCTTTTTCCGTTATGAAACTTTTGAACGACTTGCTATTTGATTAATTGCCTAGAAAGATGTTGAATTATTTATTTTGTGCTAAATTAGAAATCGCAATTTCGGACCTCACAATACCTTCTCTGCTTAGCGCGAGGTACAACGCCTACTTTTTAAGGAAAACTGAATTTACTAATTTAATACAGCAAAAGTATCCTGTAACTTTTTGGAAAAATTATTTTTACATTTATAGATAGATACAATATTCTTTATTGTAAGTACAAATAAATATGAGACTTAAACAATAATTTAGTCCAGTACAATTAGCGGCCTTATTACTAAAGGTAACTTCTTCCAGACAACCATTTATCTTATTTTTCTTTCGTCTCGGATTTTACTTAAAAACGTGATTTCTAATACTGGGACCGACCACCTTTCGCCACCGATTGATTAAGAACGATTCCCGGGTTCGCACTTCACTGCCCGATCCCAACCATTTCTCTTGCTCTCATGCTTTTAGTGATGGGAGAACTGCTTGCTTTACTTTCACGCACGATACATTGGTATACATTGGTCGAGCCAACTCACTTTCACTCGCTACGCAAAGAAACATGGTGGTTCTATAAACTGACCAATAGTTCTATATCGAGGCCGTTACAAGAGGCATTAAAGTATCGATAAATTTTCCTAAACTGTGCTGATGCCGTTTGCTGAACGTGTTTTTTTTTTTTAATTTTCAGTTATTTATTTTGAGTTATTATTCGTTAGCGGATTAAGTTACTTAAGTATACTTCGTCTTCGCCTATAGGTATGAAAAAAGTACGGGGAACCCGCTTCACTTAATAAGTAAATTAGTTTTTTTTAGCAACTAACGGCATCACCAATGCAAGCAAGGCAGATTTTAAAACGAAACCTTACGATATTTTGTCAAAATTATAATAGCCGTAATTTAAAAAAAAAACATAAAAAAGTTAATTTCAATATCTTAATTTAACTTTCAACCAACAGTTCAGAATAACGTGCTATTAATTGGGCATTAGATTAGTTGGAAAGACCGATGGTGGACTAAGGGTTATAAAATAACCTTAATACCTCTGCCCCCGTATTATGCGCATCAAATATAAATAGAAAAACTTGAACGAAACTGGTTGGTATCTGCTGCTATAGCTAGGTTGTATTGAACCATTCCAATCGTGTAACTGCCCAATTCTCCGCAAATTGCTCTCGCAAACGTCAAGGTTACGACGGGATCTGGTACGCATAATTAGGCCCCTGTGGGTTCTGTTTGTAGACTGATTACATAGAAGTACATTGTAAACTTTAAAAATGTTTCTTTTCAAACTATCGACTCGTAGCCAGCCCTATCCCAGTACCGCAAACGCCATCATGTGTATTTCAACTCGGCATTTCTATTTACACATTTGCGCTATCTGCGGACGGCTCTCTAGTTGAAAAATATCCACCCGTGTGGAACGGTTCTATCCATTACGGCTGACTTTTACTAGAGAAGGGTGTTAAGCCGAGACTAGACATAGAGGGGCGTGCGAGTTGTGAGGCATCAGAAAACAGGTAAAATAGGGAAAATATATTCAGGAGCGCAAGCAGAAATTTAGATGAAGCAGCATAGACGACGGCCCACAAACTACGGTCCTCACAAATTAATATTCATGGTGTATGAAAATCCCCATATAAACGTGTTAAACCATGTATAGAGTGTGCATTATAATTATAGGTCTTATATTACATCATCAGCCTACGCTTGTCCACTGCTGGACATAGGCCTCTCCTATTGCACGCCACTGAGCTTATATTAAGAAAAACATAATCCACAGAAACGTTGACAGAAATTACGAAAGTGATGAAAGTATTTTTTGATTTGGCTGAGCCAGTAAGTTATGATAGCACGTTATTTAGTTTTAAATTTTACGTTAATCTAAACAAACACAAATAAGTTAAATTGGAAATAAAGTAAGAGTATGTAAGCGCTTAAACGTTTGGTTAAGAAATTAAACAAAATGTTGTGTTGAAAAAGATTTATTGTTTTTTAAATTGTTGACAAATTACTGGTATAAAAGCAACGCCTCAAACAAACTGTCTGAGTATGGCTTAACGTTTATTCCGTGAAGGTGTAGCATCTCCTTGGCTTGTAAGTGTTTAACACTATCGTAGATCGCGTGTTGAAATCGGTTAGCGTGATTTACTGTAAAGGAGTGAGCGAGTTTCTCGACTTGCAGTGGAACTTTGTTCAATACGGTAGTTGACTAGAAGTTAGTTTGAGCTTGAGGTGAAATATTATTTAAACCAAAAAGGATATTTATTTATTTTATTATGCAAAACTATTAATAAAACTTATTTTTTTTTCAGCGTCTTACTCACAGATTACTCCTAATAATAAGAAAAAAAAATTAGATTCAGTTTTTCCCTTGAAGTCATAGAAATGCAGATACATTAACCATTGTTTAATAAGATATCACAAATATTGATAAAATTAAATGATAATTGTATTCATTCAACACATCGAGATTTCAAACAAGCGTAACGCTGGCTTATACGCTGAAAGCTTTGCGCACAATTACGACATAGCACGCTAATATATTTTTTATATTTGAATAACAAAAAAATAAAATTGACATCCCGGATTGGTTTGGTGTCTAGTATGCGTAGCTGACGGGTCAGGCGTCAGTATTTCAATACGTATATTTTTTGTCATCGTGAGAACACCTGAGTGTCTGAAGTGTTCACATACCTCAGCGCTTGTAATTGCCTGTCCAATGTGGGCACGCGTGGTAATTAAGCCCATACTCTCTCAGTGAGAACTGAGAGAGAGCCTGTGCCTGCAGTGGGACGTGTATAGCCTACATAAAAAAATTGTGAACTTACATATTACCTAACAGCTTACCTAACATTGCTCACATATAATTTATTATTTAATCTGTAATTGGAGATGCGGGACGATAGGGCAAACGATCGATCCATTATTTACGATTCCATATTATATAATTTTTTATTTATCTAGTGGAAGAGCAGTAGTAGCCTAGTGGAAGAACGGTGGTAGCCTAGTGGTAAGAGCGGTGGTAGCATAGAGAAAAGAGAACGTTGGACTCGGAAGCGAGAGACCCAGGTTCGAGTCCCAGTGCGGGCATGTACCTGTGACTTTGTGTTATAAGTTATGTACATTTGTAAAGTTATAGTGGTAATACCACTCGCTAACTGTGAAGGAAAACATCGTGAGGAAACCTGAGTGTCTGAGCTATTCACATACCTCAGCGCTTAAAATCGCCAATCCGCACGCGTGATGATTAAGCCCATACTCTCTCTCTGAGAGAAGGCCTGTGCCCTACAGTGGGACATATATAGGCTGCTTATGGTTATTTATCTTAGCAGCTATTGAGCTCTTTCTGTCCTATACACAGTGACTCGGTACCTACATACTAGTTACTATCTATACTAGTTTAGAGAGCTCAGCACGCTATGTGGGTCGGCATTCCTATTTCCAACGTTGCATTCCGTAGTTATTACACAAATTCATCTCGTTCCATTTCACCGAAGACATTATATTGACAAAACGTTCGCATTCTGTTGCATTTCGCAGCACGACGTCTTTTGCATTTCTCTGTTTTCAATTCATTTCCGATTCTGAGTTTGCGTGCTCCGACAGTAATACATAATGTATGGTGTGTTACATCCGTAACATATCGCACCGAAATATTCAAATTGCGGATGGGGGCATATTTCGAGACTTAAATTACGGCTAAATAAAGATTTCAGTCGATTAAAAGTCTTTGTCAATGGAATTAGGTAACTTGCTCTTTTCGGATTTTGGATATTTTTGTCAATTATTCAAACACTTTGATACGTTAAAGTCATTTATTTGTAACTTTTCTTTTGTTTGTGGTAATAAACATTAACATGATAATCTCTGCTCTAAGATAAAGAAACTCTGTATGTTATTGCGTGGAAATCTGTAATTGGCCATGTTATTAATCTTAAAGTCTTTTGTTATTAATTTCGCTGTAGATTTCCCTATCATTAAATTAAAAAAAAAGAATTTAAAACGAAATGATATGCCTCAGATCCAGAGCGTGGCCCTAATTATTCGCACCAAATTCTGCCTATATTACAATACTAGCTGTGCCTTCGTTCGCAGTGGATTAGAATATGAAGTCCCTTAAACCTATTATGCGATTGTATGAAATTTAATATCATATCATTCTACCTTGCCATGCCGTCTCCCGACGGCGCATCTTACCGTTTGCTCAAACTCACTCCAGTCCAGGTGGAATAGAATACTCAATGTAATAGGTTCAGTGATTTGTCATGAGGCTGCTCTTACATGGGGCATGCTGTCTCGCTCACACCATTTAACACATTTCAACTCATTACGGGATAAATAAATGATGTTTAAAAAATATTAGATCCGAAGTTAGATCTAAAATCCGAACAGAGCTTCAAATCAGAACAGGCTCGGTCTGAATTTTTAAGCAATCAGTTTTAAAATTCAGACCGAGCCTCATTCGATTGTGTTTGACTATACCTAGTCCAACATAGGATGATCTCTGACAGCTGTCAGTGTCAAAACACGCCTATGAAGTATCGTATTTTTCGACGGTAAAATGTATAGAGACAATTTAAATACTTTATTGGCAAATAGTGACGTGCTACACTTATCGTAAGACAAGTTATCGATCTTGACTCGAAACATATAATAGAATATTGATGATATTTTGTAAATAAAATAGATTGCAAACAACAAGGTAAATGAAATAGAAATACTATTAAAACAACGATAAAAAATAGCAAACTGAATTTTTAACGAGTGGCGCTTCATGGGCGCTCCACACTCGCGCGTGAAACAATAATGAAATCCCATTCATCCATTCATGCATGTTTCGCGGGCTTTGCGCGTGAGTGTATAGAGTGGGCTTCACCGCGCCATGCCGCCATCTTGTTTGATTGCATTGCATCTGCCATTCTGCCATCTTGTTCAGTACGAGTGCCAACGCCTTGTATACGCCACGTGTTTTCATTCAGTCTCCATTCGGTTATCGTTATTGTTATTAATTTGTTGAGTTTTGCTGTTATTTGTTTGTTAAGTTTGTTCTGTTTTTGGATACAGTATGCCAAAAAGAACAAAGAAAACTGTTTTAAATAGTGAAAGCCGGGAGTTTGTGATTCGCTTGCGCGAATACTTTGAACGCGAGAGTCAAAATGGCGGACCGTTGTTGCCATTAACACAAGCGTGCAACAGAGTTGCTGATGCTCTGGGAATCGGGATTGCTACAGTGATTCGTGTCAGCAGAGAAAAGTATGGTGAGCAATCATCTGCGACAACGACGACAGAGGAAAACGAAGAGCAAAAACTGTCGACGCCAAATAAAAAAAGGAAGAGGACGTGTCCAATATCAAAAATTGACGATTTTGATGCCGCAGCAATCCGGAACCATATTTATGGGTACTACACGCGTGGAGAGTTACCAACACTCAGAAAACTACAAACATCTCTTGAAGACGCTGAATTATTTAAAGGTGGCCACTCGTCGTTAGCCAAAACACTAAAAAGCATCGGGTTCCGCTACAAAAAAAGTGACAAAAGAAAAATACTAATGGAGCGGACAGATGTTGCGCTCAAGAGAATTGATTTTCTCCGAAAAATTAAAGAGATCTCAAACTGGGACAAAGTGGTTTTTCTGGACGAAACGTGGCTAAACGCAAATCACACAGTTTCAAGATCTTGGACGGATGACACAGCTGAGTCAACTACAAAAGTGCCCGAAGGCAAAGGGCAAAGATTAATTATAACACATGCTGGGACGTCGTCTGGCTTTGTGCCGAATTGTTTGCTGGCGTTTAAATCAGTAAAGACCACCGAATATCATGAAGAAATGGATTTCGAAAGATTCAAAAAGTGGTTTTTAACTCTTTTGGAAAACCTGAAAGAACCGCATACCATCGTGATGGACAATGCATCGTACCACTCCGTACAAAGAGATAAAGCACCAACGTCAAGCAACCGGAAATTGGATTTAATTTCGTGGCTGCAAAGCAAAGGTATAGAGGCCAACGAAAAGATGTTGAAAACTGAATTACTACGATTGGTCCGTATACACAAACCCCGTACTCCAACATACATCTTGGATGAAATAGCAAAAGAAAAGGGCCATACTGTAATTCGGCTACCTCCATACCACTGCCAGTACAACCCGATAGAGCTGATCTGGGCTCAAGTCAAAGGTAAACGTGCTTATGTGTTTCTTTCACCATCGCTCGCATTTCTCTCGTTTGCTTAAAAAAAGTCAATTAGATTAATATTTCTAATTTATTGTACTCACATAAAATTATAATCAAATACATTTTGATAGCATAGGAAGATAAGAATGTAAAAATATCTCATAAAACATCAATTAGCTAATAAAACATCGATTAGCTATTAAGACATCTCTTCCAACAAGCCATGGTGTGTTTTATATGTATTTTATTTCTTTGTTACAGGTTACGCAGCCAGACATAATACAACACCGCCTTTTACAGCAAATAAAATGCTGAAGTTACTGAAGGATGCATGTGACAGTGTCACATCGGACAGTTGGAAGAAAGACATAGACAGAACAAGAAAAATTATGGAAGATGATTGGGAGCGTGACGTACGATTCGACCAATCTACCCAGGAACTGATTATAAATCTACAAGACTGCTCCAGCGAGTCAGAATCAGACTTTGATGATAGTGATTTGGGCTGTGAACCGATTTAACAAGAATAAAAACATGTTACAACATCCTTTTGTTTGATTTGCTTGAAACATTCAGAAACTTTGGTTAGAATATCGATAATTTATTTCGACATTATCCCCATGCCTAGTAAAGTCACAGTGACAAGCTGTCAGAGATCATCCTATGTTGGACTAGGTATAATAATCTTGTCAAATATGTGACATTGGCAAAATTATGCTGGATAATAAGTGCAGTTACTCCATAAATCAGAATTGAAATCTAAAAATAATTCCACCGTTAATTCGGTTTATTTATAACCCCCTAGTAAATCGTATACTAATTTTCCTTAATATTGCATTAGTAGTTTATTTTTATAATGCATATAAGTCAGACAATTATCAGACATACGAAAAGAGAAACTATTTAGTGTAACCCGGCGGAATTAGCTAGGTACATGCCAATAAGGCTATTCTGACGGCGGAAGATATTGATATTTACGATGGGTATTGCTTACACTGCTTACACAGGTTCATCATAACCTGGTTAATTGTATCCGTCATTGTGGAAAAACCATTATTCAATGACCTGCTTATGGAGATTTGACTAAGCGTGATGTTATGTAGCCTAATATTACAGGGGTAACTGATCTATAATAATAATCATCATCATCATCAGCCATTTGACGCCCACTGCAGGACATAGGCCTCCTTCGTGGTTTTCATGACCATGAGGGGTTTTGCCATAATCGCCACACTTGGCAGGCGGGTTGACGATCGCAGTATGCGGTTGGAATATCAGGAAGACGCTGCTGCCCGTCTCCTGGTAATTGATTTCCTTAGTCGCCTTCTACGACATCCACGGAAGGAAATGGAGTGACGCTATTCTTAATCCGGTGCCACACGGAATAATCATCGGAATAATGATCTATAATAATGGTAAGTTTTATTCAATTCCGTTCAGTGGTTTTTGCGTGATGTGCGCACAAAGAAATAGAGTGATACAGACATATATCAGACAGATACAGATTTATTATTTGTAAAGATAGATTGCGGCAGGTGGGCATTCAACGCTGCGTCCGCCAATTTGTGGTTTCCACTCGAGAACCCTGGTACCCCAAAAAACAGATTACTTGCCTCGGAGTAGTAATTCTACAACAATATTAAAAATTATAGAAGTGTGAGTAAGAGAGAATGCCAAGGTGGTATAAGTTCATACATTTTTAAGGTTTATTTTATTTTATTTTATTTTATTTATTAAGGTGACAATCAGGAGAAAATGTAAAATTACAAGTTTATGGTTCAGAGCTTGACTGCCTCCCAAAACATACGCACACATTCGTTTAGGCATAAAAACAAAACTTAACAACGACATATTATTTAAAATATATCCTAAAATAAACAAATTTTAAAATATAAACAATATTATGTCATTTTTTAATAACAAAGACATTTCATTACATTTCAATGAGATCATGGTGAGAAGATGGCTTTTCGGCATTTACTTCTAAATGGTGCGAGGCTATCATTATATAAATCCAGATCTTTACAAATTACAGAAACAGAAATAAAGAGGCGACACATGTGTGCCACTAGATTATAAAAGGAGGTGTTATTTTTAAATACTTGAAGGCTACAAGGTACTGGATGTCGTGGGTAATACGAGCATTGAAATTTATGGAAGAAACTAAACCAGGGGAATCAAGAGTGCCGTTAATAATTTTGTGTAAGTATATCAGATCCTGTTGCTTACGTCAATCAGACAAGACAAGTCATGGTAAGGCGCTCTTCGCACAACGATAACAAAGTAGCTTAAGAGCTTTCTTCTGAACTCTTTCGATGGTATCAGAATGTGCTTGATAGTGAGGGGACCATGCAACAAAGCCATATTTGAGCACACTTTTTGCTAGGCTGTTGTAGATGATAAGGAAACTTTGGGGATTCCTAAATCCTTTAGTGGACCTCTTAATAAAACCTAATAGCCTGAGTGCTTTAGCGGAGGTATGCTGAATATGATTTCTAAATGTTAATTTGTCGTCAAATGATCACGAATTACGGTTTTACGTTCAAGTTGCTATCCTTCCAAACTATAATGGTGTACAATTTTATGTCGCTTATTTTTGAAGGAGATAACAGAGCATTTTTTACATTTAGATACATAAGGTTTCCATTGCACCAGTTCTCTATAATGTGTAGGTCATTCTGCAAAACAAGATTTTTTATTTCGTTACACATTTTGAGGTCATACGCTTACAATAAATCACCGCGTACAATTCCGTAACGCGTACAATTCCGTACCTCAAAAAGAAAAACGGAACCCTTATAGGATCACTGTGATGTCCGTCCGTCCGTCCGTCTGTCCACCAAGACCCTTTATCTCGGGAAAGCGTACCTCCAGGTATTGAGTTGAAATTAAAACCATATACTCAAGTCTACAGTTCCTTAAAAAATAAAACTTCTAAATTAACGTAAAAAAAGATAAGGCCGTTTATGCCACAAATAAACCTATACTTCGACACTCTCAAGGGAATCAAGTTTATAGGGTTCTTAGACTTAGAACTATGAAATTTGGTAAGCAATATTTTCTTATACTACAAGTACATAGAACAATCTGAAAATAATACATTTGTAGTTAAATATTTGAAAAAATTGTCTTTGAAGTTCAAGATAAACTCGAAAAAACTCCGAGAGTCGATTCCTGGACTATTTATAACAAGTTTACATCACAATAAGTCCATTCACAAATGTATAACTTAGAAAACAAAGTTATTGTATGCGGACACGCGGGGTTCGAACCTATGACCTTTCGAATCTGAGGCAAGCGTTTTACCGACCGCGCTACCACTACTATAAGTCATATATATGGGAAATTTCATTATTTATTTCTAAATTGTACAGCAAGTGAAGTTGTTAACGACAACCCTCCCAAAAATATAACGCAATCCCCTCTCCACAGCCTATACGAAGACTCATTGCATCATGTGAGTCCGTCCACAATGATTAGCATCCGGTCATCGTAGTCCACTTCGCAATTATGTCACTAGTCATGAATAAAAAGATTTAGAAGGTCCTCTTAACTGTATTTCTATAAAATTTATTCTTTTTAATAAGAGCGAGTCGGTACAATGTCGTGGGTTGGAACCCGGGCATGTACCATACTTTGTTTTCTAAGATACGTACAATTGTGAATTGTGTAACTGCAAAGGAAAATATAGTGAGGAAACCTGAATACTTGAAATGTTCACACAGCACAGCGCTTGAAATTGCCAATTCGTTGTGGGCACGTGTGGTGATGAAGCCCATACTCTCTCTCTGAGAGAATGCCTGTGCCCTGCAGTGGGACGTATATGGGCTGAAGATTAGGACGTATGAAGCAAAAAAGGTTTGTCAGAATCGTGGCAAGTGGCTTAACTCTGGTCTCTGCCTACCCCTGCGGGATACAGGATACACGTTTATGTAATATAATGTATATTAAAGATTAATTTAAATGGTTTGTTGATATATCCAGGGAAAGCTAAATAAAATGAAAAATATATCGGTTATCTTGATCCTTCGCATTCCTATCTGAATTTCTAATCTATATTGCAGGTGACAGTTGCCAATTGGGAAAGTGTCTCATTGTAAACAGTATTTTTTATAAATACATTACTTGTATTTGCATCTTCTGCCAGCGGAGTGGTCATTCCATATGCACCTACGTATTCGCGCCCAAGTGGACTGGCACTTGGCAATTACCTCGGCAAGGGGGCTAATTCTGGAGTGCGGATAGCAGACCATTTATTAGGCCGTAATTGGCAGAGCTGCAGCATTAGCTCGCTTTGATATTCAGCGCTAGACGCGCATGGGGACAGTGGCCGGGTGTGTCATTCGAGATACACAGTTTGACATTTTCGTTTTGTAGTTTTGACGCCCTTCCTATGTTTCATGCGATGGTTATACTTAATAAACAAAGAATAATGGGAAACTTTGTACGGACCCCGTACCCACCCTTGTTGCATTATAGACTAGGTGTCATTTAAAAGAAGTATAATATTTGATATTTGAGTTCATCATCATCATCGTCATTATCAGCCATTTGACGCCCCCTGCAGGACATAGGCCTCCCTCATGGTTTTCATAACCATGAGGGGTTTTGTCATAATCGCAACGCTTGGCAGGCGGGTTGGTGATCCCAGTATGCGGTTGGAATCTCAGGAAGACGCTGCTGCCCGTCTCCTGGTAATTTATTTCCTTAGTCGCCTTTTACGACATCCACGGGAGGAAATGGATATTTGAGTTACGTTTAGTCGATTCTTGTATAAAGCGCGCGCATCAATGACACGAGGGGATCGGCATTATTTAATGTCAAATAACTTTTTTCTTCAGCATGCTACATACAAAGTTGCCGTAATATAAAAAAAAATGTATTTGCTTAGATCTTTCTAATGGTATAGATCTCAAGTTGCGTTATGACTCATCATTCTTTCACAGGGAAAATTCTGACCGAAACGACATTTGATCCCACGACTACAGGTACACAATCTCTATCAGTATATAGAAGTAATTAAAATACTCTTTTCACTCTAATAGCTGCCATTAGAACTCTATAAACATTCATGCTGGTGAAACTTCAAAACCAGCAGCATCAGAAAGTGGGGTATCTTTCGCACACAATTTATCGTTTCAGGACTACACCAAAAAGAAACAAAGCCATTTAGCGAGAACTTTCTAGATTCTCCCTGTGCCGGTGTTAGTTGTAGGTCCTTTGTTAAACATAATCCCCTGGGCTGCTGAACTTAGCCGATAACTTAAGACGCGAGACATCTGGGTTCAACTCTCGCGTTTGTGAAATTATCCGTCGAGCATGCCCCTCTGAAGGACGGTCAAATCAAGCTGGGTGATAAGACAAGATGGGCCACATCGTTAGGTTAGATTAGAACTCTTTATGAACGAATTAATTAATTTATTGTATTAAAAAACATAGGTTACAGTGTAGTTGCCTCAATCTAGATCTCCATGTTCTACCTTTTCAGGTGTATACACATACTTTGGTGTTTATAATTATTGTGGAAACTAGAAAAAAAAAATTAAATAAGCTCGTAACATTCATTGTGTAAATCCTCATAGGGCGCTAAATAAGATAAGATAAGATACGATAAAGTTTATTCGATCAAAGTACAAGTACAACAACAAGTCAGCTTTATATTAAAATGAAAATGATCACCATCCAAGACATCAACTGTGTGGAACAGCTGAAACTACTCCTATTGACGAGTAGTATCCGAATATTTTAATTGATATGGGAACTTACACCCGCCAACTCCTTAGTTGTAGATTTGTGTAGTAGGACATATAAAAGAAAAAAACCGGCCAAGTGCGAGTCGGACTCGCGCACGAAGGGTTCCGTACCATTACCTATACAACATTAGATAAAGATCGAATTTGAGAACAGCGCCATCTATAGAAACCAACAAGAAGCGTTTATCATTGGCATTTAACTACATGACATCGGTGCTGTGAAGGTTCAATAGATGGCCGCTAAATGGTGAGCGCTGTTTTTAGACAAAGTTTGTTACATGGGAGGCCCCTTTAAATATATATTTTATTCTGTTTGTAGTATTTTTTGTTATAGCGGCAACAGTAACATATCATCTGTAAAAATTTCAACTGCTTAGCTAGGTATCACGGTTCATGAGATACAGACAGACAGACAGACGGACAGTTAAATCTTAGTAATAGGGTCCTGTTTGTCAACCTTCGGGTACGCAACCCAAAAAATATAAATCTGCGGTAATAGTCTTAGAACAAAAGTTGTTGTGAGACAAAAACTCGAATTGGGCTGTTTCAGGAATTACATTTTTAAGTAGAAATTTATTAGAAATATTTTGAGTGTCACGTTAACTGTCTAACTGGTTGTCGGAGCAGAAATCTTTATTCCTTTATACCGTTGAAGTACCCCTCAGTGCCGAGCTGTTGTTAGTTTCAACTCTCACTAAAACTTGAAAATATTTTACATTTAGAAAGTTGGGTGTAAATTGCATTTGCGGAAAAAGGAACCGTAAGGATGGAAAAATATCTGAAATCACAAATAGATTTCAACGTAGAGAATTTACATTCTGTTCGTTGAATCTCAATGTGAATGCTAGCAGCTGCCTTTGGGTTTAGTTTGTAGCGGAGACAATGGCAAATCAAACCAAAATAAATAATTTTATTCAAAATATCAGAAACACAGAAACTGTGAATTAATGAATGTTAAAAGTAAAACTAGGTGATCATTTCAAAATCTATATCAATATGGATATGCGTAGAATATTATTTATTATTACCGCGTGGCGCCGGATTAAGAATAGCGTCACTCCATTTCCTTCCGTGCATGTCGTAGAAGGCGACTAAGGAAATCAATTACCAGGAGACGGGCAGCAGCGTCTTCCTGAGATTCCAACCGCATACTGCGATCGCCAACCCGCCTGCCAACCGTGGCGATTATGGCAAAACCCCTTATGGTTATGAAAACCACGAAGGAGGCATGGCTGATGATGAACTCGGTTCTCCGTTGAGATACAAAAATGTTGATGCAAAAGTTTTTTATTGCTTTTTTACCATCTAAAATTAAGGGCTTTTATGTTTTTCACCTATTGTTCATCGTTATTGAGGCTGAGCTCAAAAGGAGGGTAATGTGTTTGGCTCGTATGTATGTTTGCATGTAAGTATGTCCAATTCTATGTTCCCTCATAACTCATCAAACAATGGTCACATTAATTTTGACAAATAAGATCTCAATCGATTTATCGTATTTGCGAGAGTATCATAGGCTATATAAACTCCAACCAAAACTAACAAAATATGAAAAAATCACTATGAAGACAAAAATAAAAAATAACCAGCAACTCAATCGCGGAGCATTAACTACTAAACAGGTGGGACCCAAATTCACCTATGTAATACCTGAGGTTGGTCCCTCCTTCCTGATAGTTAATGCTCAGCAGTCAAGTTGTTGGTTATTTTTTATTTCAGTATTTTACTTTCAAGATCAGGACTAAGAAGATTAATAGAAATAAAACAAATACGTTTTCAAACTAACATGAAGCTATAATTTTTTTTAGTAGTCCGGCTAATAACATACTTTGTACTCTCGTGGCTTATCTCAAGAAAGTCAAATATTACGACACGATTCTATTTATTCATATTTTGCCCTCGCAGGTTATATTATGAAATTAAGAGAACTCCGTCCAAACATTTTCATTAAATGGGGAACGTGAACCTTACCAGAATAAAATATTCGTGTACAGTTTAATTAAGAACGTCCTATGCAAACAAAATAAAAATAAGTTCCCGGTAGCCGCTGACCCTTACATTAATTTTAAAGGTTGATAAGAAGTTATTTTAATAAGTACATTCTTCTTCACAACAAACCATTTTTTTATTTCAATTGTCATGGCTGAAAAAGCATTGTCTTAGTTTAAATATAAATAATTTGTAAATTTTTGTAATGTATTACTTCTTTTTTCGAGAAATAGTACATTATTGCAAAGGCAGCGAAATAGGCAATTGCAGGTCGAGTATGAGTTTGAAAGCCGAGCCGCAGACTAGGACTTCAATGATACAAGACAGGCAATTTAGGCAGAGGCATATATAGTGCTTTTCTTAAAAAAATGCAAGGAATTTAAAAGGGGCCTTTTACATAATAAATTTTTCTTTTCATTTTGTTGGAAGCAGGTTTTCCATCGCTGAATTAGCTTCCGATCTTAAATCTGGTGGAGTGCAGTCAATGTTCATTTCATTTTCACTTTCAGAATCATTGGAACTCATTTTAATTATTTTATTAACAAAATAACAACGAACTCCGCTTTACCGCCAATTTTTATTTTTATTTTACAGTTTGTGCCGAAAGGTAAACGCATCTATACAGCCACGAGAACGCAATGTGTACGATAGATAAAAGAGTTCTAAATTCAAACAGCACACCGTTTCATACAACATTGCCGGCGCGCTCATCGTTCCAAATTCAAAGAACGCGCCGGGATGTGATTTTTGTTTTTCAGTCTACGTAAATATGATACTTCGCGTGTTCTTTGTTCAAAAGTAATGACAATATTATTTCCGCGCATATTTAAGAAAAATATCTTTACCGGACAGTAACTTCTAAATCGATCGCGAAGTCTTGAATCAATGCATGGAATTTGTTACGAACATGTATTTTGATAAGTAGACTTATTATTCTTCACACGAAACTTTTTTAAAAATTTGAATTGTCATGGCTGAAAACGCATTGTCCTAAATTAAAAAATAAATAGTCTGTCAAAGTCAATATGGTACATACAATATGGCCGTACCTGTCAGAAATTTTAGAATCCAATGCTATGTCTCGAGAAGTCATCGGACACCGTATCTGTGTCAAGCAACTTGGAGCTCACTTGAACAAGTACTCACAATGATGAAACTGAGTACTCGGCTGACAATCGCATCGGCTAAGAAGAATCGACCCGAGCGCTGAATAGCTTTCTTTATCATTTTTGTGAGACTGAACTTTTATCGTGCTTTGACGTTCATTAAGTAAACATTTTGTTTTTATAGTAAATAATTTTTTTGACTTTGACTGCAAAGAAATTACAAACCATAAAATAACTAAAATATTAATTCACCTCTTGTGTTGTTTGAGAGACGATTGGATTTGGATATAATCCTACTAATATTATAATCATATTATAAACGAACCACCGAAGAATTAACGAAACACTATACAACCAGATGGTTAAATATTCGTTACACAGTCATGCAACAACGTCTGAACTGATTTAGATGAAATTTAGCACACAGAGCGTTTTTAATCAGGATTAACACATAAGTACTTTTTATTGTAAAGCTGAATCCCGATATAGTAGATTGTGTCTCAAGGGAGCAAAATGATATATTTACGGCGAGGGCGGTATATTGAATCCTGAGTGAAGCGAAAGATTCTACAATAGAATCTCGAGCGTAGCGAGGGATTCAAGTGTTTACGCCCAAGACGAAAATAATTTTGCTACCGAGTTACACATACTGCTTTTCACACCAGCTATAAGGAAAATTTATATCAAACACAATATGTGCCGTGGAAGACAATTATGATCGATTGCAACAAAATAAAAATCGAATTGGAATTACATTTTGTGAAAATCTGCACACGGATCATGCTGAGGGCAATAAAAAAAAAACTAGAATATCAGGGAAGAAAATTACAACTTTGATCCCTCATTTGAGGGAATCAAGGGATCTTTTCTGAATAGCAGGTGTGAAAAACTTATTTTCTGGTTACGTAGATTTGCGAGCTTTTATTTAGTTGCACTCTCTGTGCCTAACAGTGAAATCCAAGCAACCGAAATTGCAGGCAGAAGTACTACAGGGTGATCTTGAAATCTTTAGCAATATTTTGAGAGAATGTTATTTTCATTATGAAAAACAGCATTATTTATGTTATATCAGTAATGGTATAAGATATTTGTGAATATTCGCGATCTCCGACCTTTGGCTCCAAACTGTGAATCCAAATTCGAAGTGGTAGCAAGTGGATAGACAGAAAGAGAGACAGAACACTTTATTGTACAAAAAAATGGAAATGATGTACACAGACATTTCTTAACCTAAGAGTACAGATGGCGGGCTTATCACCAAAAATGATCTGTTGCAGACAACCTAACATATCGTTGAAATTTTGTATCTAATATTATGTTAGATGCTACGAATAAAAAATATAGAAGTATTTCTTCCTACAAAATTCACTGTCAAAAGCGGCCCCTGTCCTCTCGATTAGTCTGTGTTAATGAAAGATGTACATTCTGTAGAGTAAATTGCTCTGCGATTGGTTCATTCTGTGCATCATGCGTGATGACGTGAACGTTGATTGGGCGATAGCAAATGACAGCGTAACTTATATATGATTGGTTTTATACAAAAACGTCAACCCATTACCTTCATTATGTATGACCCCTCGAAATATCTAGGTACCTCGCAAGATGGCGGTCTAATCGACTGGGTAATACTGAACTCGCTCCGATTGGTAAAACAATTGACAAGCCCCACCCGCATTCCCACAATTGAAGGTGGGGTAATTTTTTAGCACTAGTTAGACATCTATGTTTTAACTATCACTGGTTAAATGCTTAAAAGTCTGTCGTTCGATATGCGTAAACAATTAAAACAACAATTGAGCTGGCCGGCGCCGACCATAAAACGCTCAAACCGTAGTTGTTTTTTCGTTTTTTGTTTTTTTTGTCCTTATAATTGTTTGTTTATGCTTAACTGAAGTAAGACGCGTAATTATTTTTTTTTCAAAACTTGCACCATTTGTTTCTAAATCATAGTTATAATAATTCAAAGTCACCCTGTATTTCATATAATTTGAATACAAAATTAGTCTCTACAAGATGAAATAAAATCTCCATACATAGATTCTACTCTTCAATACGACACCAAAAACACCAAGACGCTTTAAAAAAAACAAACGTCATTACTAAAATATATATTAATAGGTTCATTCAACTCAAATAGTTAAGGTGACCTTTAAACTACTCCATGAAGGGTCACCAAAGCCCATTCCCACTCGAAACGCAGTGACCTCTAGCTTATTGCCACTAGCATGGAAGTCATGGATCTTCGTAGGCTGGTGTTGTAAATAGGTCCGAAAGTGAAGCTCTGAACCGCAGCCCAGATTTGTGTCAAGTGCGAGTACACTCGAGGGTGCGCGGCGCCAATTACCGCGGTACAACAGTGAGATTGTTGCTATACTTACGTCTAGAGGTACTGGTAGGGGCCTCCCGAATCACAGTTATTTGCATCTGCGAAGCCTGGGAATTTTATTTTTCATTTTCGGGTTCTGAACCTGTTTAAAGCACCAAATAATGTTGCCGGAGCAAAGTATCGGATACGTTCACTACGTATCCGATATTTTGCTCCGGCAATATTATTCCTAGCGTTTTCTCTGTACGTTATTTGCGTTAAAAAGTGAACACAATCTACATCTACACTATCTACACGAATATTGTATTAGAGGAAAAGTTTGTAGGTTTACTTTTGTAGGTTTGTATGTGGGGGGGGGGTAATCTCCGAAAGTACTTATCCGATCTCAAAAATTCTTTAACCAGTGTTTAGAATTTTAGGGGTAATCTCCAAAAGTACTTATCTGATTTAAAAAATTCTTTAACCATTGTTTAGAATGTTAGGGGGTAATCTCCAAAATTACTTATCCGATTTCAGAAATTCTTTAACCATTGTTTAGAATTTTATGGGGTAATCTCCAAAAGTACTTATCCAATTTCAAAAATTCTTTAACCAGTGTTTTGAATTTTGTTTAGAATTTTAGGAGGTACCTAATACCCAAAAGTACTTATCCGATTTCCAGAATTCTTTAACCAGTGTTTAGATTTTTAGGGGGTAATCTCCAAAAGTACATATCTGTTTTCAAAAATTCTTTAACCAGGGTTTAGAATTTTAGGGGGTAATCCCCAAAGGTACTTATCCGATTTCAAAAATTCTTTAACCAGTGTTTAAAATTTTAGGGGTAATCCCCAAAGGTACTTATCCGATTTCAAAAATTCTTTAACTAGTGTTTAGGATTTCTCTCCAGGGTGGACATAGGCTATAGGCTAATCCGCGAAAGTACTCGCGGGCACTGCTAGTACGTAGTACCCGCGAAGTTTATACTTATAATCTACCCATAGTAATTTTTAATGACTCGCGATGCTCATACATAGTAATATATTAAACAGATCTAACCGCGATTATTTATTAGATAACATTTAATTACCTTAGGTTCCCATAATAAATAATTGCGGTTAGACCCGTTTAATATATTACAGTATATTATTCCGTTGAATATATTGTTCCATGTGGTGCCGGATTAAGAATAGCGTCACTCCATTTCCTTCCGTGGATGTCGTAGAAGGCGACTAAGGAAATCAATTACCAGGAGACGGGCAGCAGCATCTTCCTGATATTCCAACCGCATACTGCGATCGCCAACCCGCCTGCCAAGCGTGGCGATTATGGCAAAACCCTTCATGGTTAGGAAAACCACGAGGAGGCCTATGTCCTATAGTGGGCGTCAAATGGCTGATGATGATGATGATATTAATTTTGTTACAAACACTAAATTGTGCGAGCGAGACAGCACGCACCACGTAAGAACAGCCATACGCCAACTTGGCCTGGACTGCAAATCCTAACCTTGCCCGTGTGTTGTGCAGAATGCATCAAAAGCGTTCAGCGCGCTTCTTCAAAAAGCTGACGTCTCGCTGAATGGTGATATTTTTAGGCCTCGCCTTGAAGGGAAAATGAGCAAAAATCTGCTGAAAAGTTGTTAAGAGAAGGCATTAATATTAAAGTTTACCTGTATTCTTAACAATGCGCACTTAAGGCTGTTCTTACGCGGACAATGCTATTTTGCTTTGTTTTCAATTAAACATTTTTTGTATTTTAATATTATGAGTAAACTTTTTTTTGTCTGACAAATCCTCAGACCACAATTATCAAACTTAAAAGTTTGCTCATTTTTATACAAACACTCAAATTTTTCAATTGTGCGAGCAAGACAGCATGCTCCACGTAAGGGCAGCCTTAAGAACATTACAAAATTGTTAACCTTTCAACCAAAATAGAAAGTATTTAAAATACGTAATTTTATCTTTGGTGTTATCAGCGCCGCAACTAGAGGTCTTACTTATAAAAAAACGATTCCTCTGTGGTTGAGACTTTACAAGGAAAAGGCTTTAACGCAGACTATTTATTTTGCGTTTTTTGAGTGTTTTAAGGGAATCGTGTTTTTATAAACAACGAAAGCCGTAAGTTTCTAGCTGCAGTTATTCTTGAGCAGGTCATCATTACTTTCAAGTCCTAAGCAAGTCTTAGAATATAAATAGTGATAAATGGAGTTCCGTATTTCAGCTCAAATTCCGTTTGTAAATCCGAATAAAAATCCGGTCTTCAAAAAATATCGTGAGTTAAAAAATAAAAACCGGCTAAGTGCGTGTCGGACTCAAGTACGAAGGGTTCCGTACCGTTATCTATACAATATAGACACAAAGATCGAGATCGGCAATAAATCACGTTTGTTGTATGGGAGCCCCCCTTAAATATTTATTTTATATTATTTTAATTATTTCGTTTTTAAGCGAATATAGAACTTAATATTCTGTGAATATTTCAAGCGTCTACCTGTTGCCGTTATTAATATCAAGTAAAAAACAGCAAAAAATACGTTTGTTGTATAGGAGCCCCTTAAGTATTTATTTTATTCTGTATTTTATATGTGATCCGAATGGAAAAAATATGGTGAAAAATGTAGTGATCCGAGTGGAATATTTTTTTTGTTTTGATGTGATCCGTTGCGACTGTGATCCGTTTGTATGATCCGAGTGGACGAACTCGTTTTTAGTATTTTTTGTTATAGTTGCAATAGAAATAAATCATCTGTGACCAATTTTCACTGCCTAGCTATCTCGGTTCATGAGATATGGCCTGGTAACAGACAGACAGACGGACAGTGAAGTCTTAGTAATAGGGTCCCGTTTGGCACCCTTCTGGTACGGAACTCTAAAAACCGGCGAAGTGCGTATCGGGCCACGCGCAGTGTAGAGTTTCGTAAAAAGAGGTTTTATCTGCTTAACAGAAGTAACAACTTCATCAACGTAATTTTCAATGGCTCGCCTATTTCTCGTCAACTTGTAAAGCCTACTTAGCCGTGATAGCTTTCTTTTTAAGTTCATTATATGTGCTACTACCCTGAAATATTTCACGCTTTTACAATCAACCGTTTAAGGGAAAACCTACTTGGGGCGTTCGAGTCCATATGTAAGGTAATCCAGACCCCCATTCGCAGGGAGTGTCCTAGCGTCCGAGCCATCCACCGTATCCGCCAAAACATTGCTGCTGATAAGCCAAAAACCAACGTGATGACATCCTAGCGGCCGCGCGCGTGCGCCACGGACTTGTGGGAGTCCAAGAAGGCTATAAGCAACTTATTAAAAGTTTAACGTCAGACAAGACAGATAGTTTTTGCCTGTCAGTTCGATTGCTACGCTTGTATTAAATATTCGTTTCTCTACGCATTTACCGTGAAAATCTGTTTTCGTTAATCTTACCCCTTCTATCTTTCTGGCTAGCGAATTCTGTGACTACTTCCATCACATACTTCCGCCTGCCTCACTGGTGACCCGTTCGAACACTTCGATAAAGATGACGAGCAGAGATGACCATGACGACGCCGACACTCAGCCCGGAGTTTTCCGTGACGCGTGGAATATTCCAGAAGCGCTCACTTCATTCATTCATTCTTCACTCTCCAACCGCGCCCACGCCAACCGAGGTATATCGAGTCGGACTAAAAGTCCCACCGTTCTACGCGGAGAAACTACTGAACAGCTGGGCTGGGCACAAAGGGACGGCATTCCCTTATATACATAAGTGGGCATCGAACGCTAAGCAACAAGATTATCTACAACAACAGAGCTCGGGCGTTTGCTAAAGTACACAACTAGAAGTATGTAGGGGTCAAGCGCGACACTATACTTATGAGAAAATCTGATAGCACAAAATGTACGGGAACTGAGCGACCCAGACAAGCTAAACATAGGACTAATTGGCATTAATTATTATCCATTAATATGTTGTATAATAGGCCTCGCAACTGTTATGAATTGTATCAGGGTTGTTATTACTATTTTCAATTCTGTGACGGCATTAAGGGTTTATTATAAAATTATTATAACAAGTGGAGTATCGCATACATATATAAATAAACTTCCGCCTGTAACCCAGAGGGGTAGGCAGAAACCAGGGACTGCCACTTGCTGCATCCTGACAGATCACTTTCGCTTCCTCAACATTCATTAGTCGTGGATGTTAATGGCAATTATATACTGTTAAATGTTATGGACTTATTTTATTTGTAAAAAAAATGTTTAATTTAAAAACCTATTTAGAGGTTAAAAATTCTACCTTATGCCGGGACTTGAACCCGCGAGTGATGTAAATTGCTTCGGCCAGATGTCGCTAGCTGGAAGTAATACAGAGAAGTTTGGGTTCAAGTCCCGGCATGGGTGGAATTTTTAACCTCTAAATAGGCTTTTAAAATTGTCCTCAGCACGGCTTAGTGCAACAAAAAGTATATAATGGTTTAATTTAAAAAGTTTAATTTAGATATGGCAAAGTTGTGTGCTATGTATAATACAAATCTATCCATTTATTTTCAAAATTGCGGTGGAATTATGTCTAAATTAACTGAATTACGATTCAATATTATGACTTGCAACTTCGATATTACGATATAAACGATGATAGGTATTTGGTATTTCGGCGGGATTACGATCTACCACGAACAAATAAGAAGGATAGAGGAGGAATTCTAGTTGCGGTACGAAAAACATAGCTATATCTCGGTGTCACAATTGGGAAACAAAGTGAAGAAGAAGGAGAACTTGCAATCAATATACTTTAAAAACCCGAGTTCTATATTTTGCATACTGGATATTTTTTGCCTTCCAGATTTAAACTGTGTATTTCCTACAGGAAGCAACGCCGGTACCCTACCTATGCCCGTGACTTCTCAGGTCATTAAGGCTAATCTCCTTAATGACAATTCTGCCTTATTGAACTTAGAACAATATAATAATATATCGAATGAAAATAATAGATACTTGGATTTAATACTGTCTAATATAGAATGTCCGTTAATACAATCTTTGGTGCCACTATCTACTCCTGACAGGCATCACTCGCTTCTAGAATTACTCATCTCAGTTACTCCGTCAACCACGCGTTCCATTAAACCAACAAAAAATACAATTTCCGTAATGCAGACTATAACGTTATAAATAATGCTTACAACGCATGCAGCCAGAATTTAACGGACTTGACCCGGAATCTACACTTGCCAAATTTTACGAAATATTACGTAACATCGCTAATTAAATACCATTGAAAGTATCTAAGTCAAGAAGATATCCCCTCTGGTTTTCTCGACTACTCATAGCCACTATTAGAAGAAACTTAAAAGTGTGGTATAAATGCATAACGTATCGCTCTGTTGCAGATTACAGGGAATTTGCTCTGCTACGAACGCGATCTAAAATACTAATAAAATAATGTTTTTAGAGATATCTTTTTGAAGTACAGGCAGGATTAAAGAATAATCCAAATTTTTTCTGGCTATATATTTTAAATTTACAAAATAAAGGTTCTAATTATCCGGCTACTATAACACTAGGTCAAAAAAATCTAAGAATCGTTCCAGAATCGGTGATTTCTTCTCTGATTTCTTCGGATCTGTTTTTGAGCCAATTTCTGAGCTAGAGAGAGAATTGGCCGCTATAGAGACTCATACAAAGAGTATCCTAATCCACGATATCGTATCGATACGAATATCAATACTTTCGTGTTTTTCAAAAATGTTTAACCGATTTACAAAAAGAAAGGATTCGACGCGTATGTTTTTTCTTGCTATGTTCATGCATAACTCCGTAAAATCTTAACGATTTCGACAATTCTTTTTTTGTTCTAATAGGTATAACGTTCCATTGGTCCCATTTTAATTTGGTGATAATCTGATGAAGACTTTTGGAGATGGAGAACGGAACTCTTCAGTGGACAGCAGTAAATAAAGCCTAATGGGGCCCAACCTTTAGTCATATCGTATGTTTCATAAAATAGCGTAAAAGCAGTCCCGAGATAATTTGGTGATATTCTGGTAAAGACTCTAGGAGATGGAAATTGAGAACTTCCAATTTAAAGCCACGAATTATGTAGGGTTATAAGGGACTTGTTTATTTTCCTCCCGCTTTCCCACTAAAAATTTAAACATAAAACTTTTTGAATAAATAAATATGTCCTGATCATGAAACTGGACACCGACTACAAATTGTACTGCTCCAATACCTACATGTATACATACTTCTAATTTAAAGGTATTCTTTTAATGTTTTTTTTCTAACTTCTTGGTGCTGTAGTGTTTTAAGTCGGTCTTTATTTATTTATTTTTTTTTGAAAAACTTGTTCGCAAACACCTCTATCGTATCATTGAAAATATCATACTAAAAGAATGGTTTTATAAAATAAAAATCAACTTTAGCTTTACTGACCACCGAATTAGCATGCTGAAGTGGCAGTGGGCCGGCAATATTATCCGAAGAACTGATAACCGATGGGGTTGACGAGTTCTTGAGTGGAGACCGCGGATCGGTAAACGTAGTGTGGGACGTCCTCAGACTCGGTGGAGCGATGATCTTCGCAGGGCGGCTGGCAAGAGCTGGATGAGAGTAGCCGAGGACCGTGCTCAGTGGCGTGCTATAGGAGAGGCCTATGTCCAGCAGTGGACAAGCATAGGCTGATGATGATGATGATGATGAACTTTACTGATGTACACTAACCACCTCTTTGAAAGTCTGGACAAAGGATAGTAAGTGGATACCGTTTATATAGACTTTCGAAAAGCTTTGATAAAGTGGATCACTTGCTACCACTAAGGAAACTGGCTTTTAACGGAATTAAAGGAAATTTGCTGAAGTGGTTCACATCTTATCTTAAGGATATTATACAGATTGTAGCTATCAATGGGTACTCGTCAAAACCGCTGACAATGTCGTCAAGAGTGCCGCAGAGCTCTTTTTTGGGGCCGTTACTCTGCGTCTTATTCATAAACGATATACACACCTGCTTTAAACTCAGCAAGTTTCTCATGTACGCTGACGATTTAGAAATTTACTCCGTTATACGAAAAAGCGAAGATTGCACTGGAATACAGAGTAATTTAGATAGGTTGGAAGACTATTGCAAAAGGAACAAATTTTATGTGGCATTTGATAAATGTCAGGTTCTTATTTTCACAAAAAAAAATATAAAGCAATTACCTACCTCCTATAAGATTGGTAATCAATCACTTGTCTCTACAGATTTAATTAGACACCTTGGATTGTTATTAGAGAGCAAACTTACTTTTTATACTCATGAGGACAATATTTGTTAAAAGGCTTACAGAATGTTGGGTTTCGTATTAAGTATGTAATACAAAGCATTTTAAAAATTCTTCTGCTTGTATAATTTTCTATCAGTTGCTGGTCCGATCATAACTTGAATACGCCTCTAGCATATGGGACCCATGCTATGCCGTCTATAACAACAAAATAGAGAGCATACAGAAAAAGTATTTGCGTGGCTTAAACCGTCGTATAAGCTCAACTCACACATCATATAAAGATTTACTAGAAAAATACAAACTTATGTCTCTTGTTAACCGCCCCGTGTATTAGCGGATGCGAAAATATTACGTAATATTTGTAACTACATTTATAACTGCCCTGAATTGCTAGACAAAATTAATTTCTATACCCCTAGAAGGCGCGGACGTACTCCACCTTAGTTCCACTTACCTATTTCACACACAAACGCGGGATTCCGAACCCCCCTCAATAGAATCCCTCTACAAAAAACAACAAAACAACAAAATAATCTTAGCTGTACATATATTCCATGAGCGGCAGGCGTCGTTTGAAAAAAAAAACATCCCTAAGTAGAAAGGAAACTGGTTCACGGCTCAGCGACCCAAATTATCCGTAGCCTTCAGATGACTGCTATGATAAGCGGTGTTGTATGTGGAGGCTCTCCACAGAGGTTTTATTTTATTTTATGTTTTTGAATTTGATTTTTTTTTCCATTTATTAGAGGGGGAATACTGTGGAGGCTCTCCACAGAGGTTTTATTTTATTTTATGTTTTTGAATTTTGAATTTGATTTTTTGTTTTATTCAGTTTTTTTCCTGTTTGTGACAGATTGTAAATATAGTTTGAACTGAAATCATCATTTTGTCTTTATTTAATATTTTATCATTTTTATCGTCGCAAACCCAACTGCGGGCGCAGAGGCCTGCATATTGCAAAAAAGCACTCACATTATGTTATCATTATATATCTTTGTAATCTTTGTGTACAATAAAGAATATTCTATCTATCTATCTATCTATATCTAACTTTTTATATGTATTCCACCGCAAAAAACGCACCTACAATATCACTGACTTGCCGCCGGTGTATGGTACACCAACATCAGTCTGCTAGTTGTTTCTTTTTTTATGTACTTTGGCCTAGTGACAGCTGTTGATTGGCGGTTTAAGGATTATTTGGAAGACGGGGATGTCTGGTATTTAAATAATGTTAGCAGGAACGATTGTATCTAGTGCAGTGTAACTTTAAGTTGAAAACACTGTTAATTAAGCAAACCTGTTTTGAAAATAATAAATGTGGAGTTTCTTTGTTAGCTTCTTCTCCGCATAATCTATTAATTGTGAAACTAACAGCTTTGACGTTCATTAAGTGAACATTTTGTTTTTATAGTGAATAATTTTTTTTAACTTGACTTTGTTGGTGTAGGGGAAACAGGGGAGCTTAGCACGATTATTATGTTATACAGTCACTTCAGGACCGCACATAAACATTGATTAGGTCTTAATTTAGTCACCATAACTTTTGTCACATATCACAGGTTATTGTAAACTAATTCGTGTAATCTTCATAAATTACTCAATACCCGCCCTCACCTTTAACTTACTCGTATGAAATACTTAGTGATGATGATGATTTAGATGCATGCCTTCCTAGTAAATATTTTTATCATGTAAATTTAGAATAATTGGCATGTCTCTGTAATATCTCCGTATTAAATAAATTAAAAAATAAATGATTCGTAAACGGAACCATAAATCAAACAATAATCTTCCTACACCCAAAATATTTTTAAACGACCAATCCAACTATACACTATGGTCTAGGAAAGAGAAAAAAATTGCATCCCTAATTTAAGTGTATGTATACAAAAAAAAAATTAAGATAGATTTACGGTAGATTTTATTGTACCGTTTTGTCAGCATGATTAATATGTAAGTCTATGTCAAATTTCAGCTTTCTCGTACTAATCGACAGACGGACAGACGGACAGACAGACAGACAGACAGACGGATGGATATGGCGAAACTATAAGGGTTCCTTGTCGTCCACGGAACCTTAAAAACCAGTCGGTTTTTTATTTTTTTGTTCACGTCACGATGCCATTATACTAGAGTAGTAAAATAACCTATATTAACGTAGGTATACATGAAGGTATATATTTTGGAATCAGTGCTGAAAATGTTTGTGTTGGTGCAGCCGCACTCCAACTCGGAAATAGGCTTCTCTCTACAATACCCACATATACTTACTTACTTTGAATTAAATTCTTGTTTTTATTTTATTTTTTAATTACAATTATTATGCTACACACGAACTTGCTACGAATTTGCTACGTGATTGCTACGAGAATCCACGAGCCTACGAAAATAGAGGTATAGCTCAGACTCAATATTTTTTGTTTGGTTTCAGGTAGTTGAGTTTTCACGTCCCGAATGAGCGCATACTATGACTGTAAGTACCTACTAAGTAGTTATGTTTCTTAACAGACAGTTATGTTTTTTTGGTAATTGTGCATTGTTAAATTTATTGGTCTAAGTAAAACACAACATCCAGAACGATTTAATTTTTCACCGCCCTTTTATTTCAGTTTAGCTAGAAGTAAATACTTATCGGTATTGGTTGGTTTACGCCTTATTTTCTCGACCAATAAAGATCAAATTTGAATGTGCTATATCCGTCGACAACGACCTTTCAAGATTTCTCGCATAAGCTTTGGATATGATTAGAGAAGCCGATTCTCTAACAAGTAAAAATAGAATAGAATTAGTACAGAAAAGCGTAAGCATAGTTACTAATATACAGCAGAGTTTAAACTCAAAATACAAATTAGATTAGATTAGATTAGATTAGATTAGATTAGATTAGAACACAAATCTGCAGTTTAAGCGCCACTTGCACCATCCCACTACCCGGGGTTAACCCGCTAACCCAGTATCGAATTGTACTGGTAACCATGGTAACTCCAGGTTTAACCGGTTAGCCCCGGATGGTGCAAGTGCCTTTACTTACAGCTGGTACCTAATTTGTATGTAAATTTGAAAGAGAAAGTAGAAGGGAAGGGAAAAGTCTACCCTTAGCAATTTTGAATTCCGTCATCATATTTACGAAAAAAAGATTGGTTTCACTAATGTTTATTCTCAGGTACTTTTGTAATAAAGTATTTTGTTGTTTACCTAAGTTCCTTTAGCTCAGTGGTTCCCAACCTGTGTTTCAAGAACCTTAAGTGGTCCGAGAGAGTTTTGGAAGATGACCGCTTAAGGGTCTCATCTTGCAGCGTTTTGAAAAGTCTCTTCAGAGGAAAGGCTGAGAGAGAAATATTTGTATTTCACGAAGGTTGTAGAGCAAAATGAGGGTACGCTTCACCAATTTTAAGTGGTACAAGAAAGAGGTGGATTCGACTTAATTCAACATCGGCATCCCATGGCTGTGCGACTCGAAGGGAGCGTAGTATTAAATTTTTGGCGACACGTGAAATAATTATTATGCAAGAGGCAATATTATGATTCTGTGGAAGATTTATAAACTGAATAAGGAGATATTATTTCGAGTATTCATCGAAACAAAATAGAATAATCAGCAACTAGAGGTCTTATTAGTGAATGACCGACGACTATTGCACTGAAATACCTATATTTGAAATAAAGCTCATGCTCTTCCTTATAAAAACAATACCAGTTGTTATCCAGAACCACAAGGATGTGATGTTTGTGGATCTTACTAACAAAAAGTGAACCAAAGTGGTCCTGACAAAAGGTTGGGAGCCACTGTTTTAAAAAATACAGTACATCATTAATTACCAGAAAACTTGGGCAAGCAAAATTCGCGACAGTATTTTCCCTTTTAACCAGACAAGCTATACTCAGTTCCATTAAAAAATTCCGTAGATGTGGTTGTGCATTTGTTAACACAATCAAGTTCAAAAAATAAATATAGTGTAGATAGTTATTTCATAGATCAATTATATGAATAATTTACAGCCTAGGTCACCTTTTCTCCTTGGTCTAGGTTCTAGACAAAACAGGAAAAGAAATAGACATTAAATGTTACCATACATATATCACTTCCATTAACACTGTTTAAACAGAGCGGCGGTAGAGCAGTGTATTGCGAGGGTCGTACGGGTACTAAAGAATAGGTTATTATGAAAGTTAAGTATATAGCTGAATATGTATTGATTGTACCCTGGCTTCGGACGGTTATAAAGGACCTCATATAATAATCTCAGTTGTTAGTCCAGAGGTCTACTCATCGCCTTTAAGACCGCCAATTGTATACGGCAAAACTTAGACATGTAAGCCTTTTAATGTATTTTGTATTCTGGTGTGTACAATAAAGTGTTCTATAATCCAATCTAATCTCATCATCATCTGACGATGCCAATAGCTGATGCCATTTGACGCCCGCTGCAGGACATAGGCCTCCTTCGTGGATTTCATAACCACGAGGGGTTTTGCCATAATCGCCACGCTTAGCAGGCGGGTTGGCGATCGCAGTATGCGGTTGGAATCTCAGGAAGACGCCGCTGCCCGTCTCCTAGTTATTGATTTCCTTAGTCGCCTTCTACAACATCCATGGAAGGAAATGGAGTGACGCTATTCTTAATCCGGCGCCACTCAGATCTAATGTAATCTAATCTAATCTAATATTACCTAAATACGGATAGCCGTATATACCGGGTATGTTAGGAATTCGTAGCAGCATTACCACTTGCTAAAGTAAAATAAATTATCGCGAAAAAACCTGAGTGTCTGAGGTGTTACATACTTCAGTGATTAAATTCCATCAGATGTGGGCACGTGTTGTAATTAACACCACACACTCTCTGAGAGAATGACTCCCATCGGTTGTATTTATTCTGGTTTGTTTACATTGAAATACTGTAATCTGGCACAGCGTATACTGTTTTAGCTCCAAAAACTTGCTACCAAGTTGAATTGCCTATTTTTCTTTATTAAGTCGCGCGAGGGATTTTTATATTGTTTCTGAAAGAGACTGTTTGAATTCTGTTCATGTTGGTTTTATGATGTTCTTTCAGCCATATTTATGTGAATTATTCAAGAGACGTTGCCGGTTAACGACTATGCAAAAATGATTAATTCTTGACTGGGTAGAATTAGTTTTTTTGTAAGTGTTAAGGCTAGAACGATTTTTAAATATTTATTAAAGAAAGTACCTGGACAACTGTTTGCCCCTCGATTACATCTCTCGCTTGATATCTGTAAACAAAACATAAATAGACTTATTAATATTTTACTTACGTTATCATTTTTAGAAACCTATTTAGAGGCTAAAAGTTCCACCCATGCCGGGACTTGAACTCGCGACCTCTGGCTCTGGCTGGGGTTGCAAGTGATGTAAATTTCTTCGGCCAGATGTCACTGCCTGTACGTAATACAGAGAAATATGCAAAGAGGCTCCAATTTCACTGATGCCTGCACTTGCCCATTAGCTCAGTTGGGAGAGCGCTGGCACGGTTAGCCAAAGGTCGCGGGTTCAATTTCCCGTCATGGGTGGAATTTTTAGCCCCTAAATAGGTTTTTAAATATTGTCCTCAGCACGGGTTAGTGCAACAAAAAGAATAAAATTACGTAATCATGTTTTTTTATATCAAAAAAACTTATTGGTAACATAACAGAGTATTTTGCAGTAGCGATGTTCAAAACATACTTAAAAGCACTCACAAAAAACACTTAGTCAAATCGTGTATTAAAGAAACCGGCCAAGTGCAAGTCGGACTCGAGCACGGAGGGTTCCGTACCATTATCTATACAACATAAGGCATAAAGATCGGGAAAAAAGGCAAAAAATCAAGTTGGTTGTATGGGAGCCCCTCTTAAATATTTCATCATCATCATCATCAGCCATTTGACGCCCACTGCAGGACATAGGCCTTCTCATGGTTTTCCTAACCATGAAGGGTTTTGCCACAATCGCCACGCTTGGCAGGCGGGTTGGCGATCGCAGTATGCGGTTGGAATCTCAGGAAAACGCTGCTGCCCGTCTCCTGGTAATGTATTTCCTTAGTCGCCTTCTACGACATCTACGGAAGGAAATGGAGTGACGCTATTCTTAATCCGGCGCCACACGGAATACTTATTTTAATTTAATTTAACTGTTTATTTTTTAAACAAATATGGAACTAAATATTCTGAGAATGTTTCAAGCATCTGCCTGTTGCCGTTATTAATAGCGAGCTAAAACCGGCATTAAATATACGTTTGTTGTATGAGAGCCCTTTAAATATTAATTTTATTGTGTTTTTAGTATTTGTTTACAGCGGCAACACAAATACATTATCTGTGAAAATTTCAACTGCCTCGCTGTCACGGTTCATGAGATACAGCCTGGTGACAGACAGACAGAGAGACAGACGAAGACAGACAGTGAAGTCTTAGTAATAGGGTCCCGTTTGGCACCTTTCAGATACGGAATCCTAAAATAAATGATTCTTTTCCATTCCATTCAGTTCAAATATTTTTATTCGTCATTCGTCAAAGTTGTTAGTTTCACAATTAATAGATTATGTGCTAACAAAGAAACTCCACATTTATTCGTCTTAAAATTTCAATTTGAATTCAACTGTATTTCCGAAACGTTAAAAGCATTTCCCTGAAAAATACGGCTACGGCAAAAATACGGTTGAAATTGTTTTCCGACCCGCAACAATACTATGAATCATCTTTTCCGTATTTTGATTTCTTTCCGAGTAAAAGTAATTAATTGTCAACAACTGTTTGTATTTTACAATCAACTGGGATAAGCCAGTTTCTAGGTACGTGCTGTTATTAATATTTCGATATTCTTTCATATTTATACTTTCATGGCAAAGAAGCAAGAAAGTAAGCAGTAGAATTGAGGTCCTTGAGAAGTATGTCTGGTCTTACATTGAATGACAGAACGAGAGAACGTTGTGAGCTGAAAGAGGATGTAATGACTAGAATTAAGAAAGGAATATTGCGTTGGTTTGGACATGTGAAGAGGATGAAGGAAGAAAGATTGACGAAAAAAATATATCGAACGAATGTGGGTGGAAGAGCCGGTAAGGGACGACCCAGGCGGACATACTTCGACCAAATTAGGGATGTATAAGCAAACATGGCAAACATTACAAACACGGTATCAAGTACGACGGCCTCCAGCGGGAACGAACCCACGACCTGTAAGTAGAGCTTATCTTTGCAAGATATTTCTTAAATCAAACCTTGGGGAGTCGGAGAAGCAATGAATAACGGGTCTATTATTACTTACAAAGCTACTTACTTGTAATTTTGGACACTTCGTATTACAGACTAAAACGACATACTACTTCATCATCAACCCATTATGTCCCCACCGAGGGGCACGGGTCTCTTCCCTGAGGAAGGTATAGGCCATACTCCACCACGGGGGCCAAGTACTACTTAAGCAGCCTATATACGTCCCACTGTAGGGCGCAGGCCTTCTCTCAAGGAGAGAGTATGGGCTTAATCACCACGCGTGTCCACCGTGTATTGGCGATTTCAATCGCTGAGGTATTTGAATAGCTCGGACACTCAGGTTTCCTCAAGACACTACTTCGTACGTAATACTCCTCGGACCCGGCCACCACGCCCCCATTTGAATGGCTGTTTGCGCCTACCAAAAAGTATGCAATAACGAACGGAACTCCTTGCTGGTTACCTTATTCGTTTTATCCATCAACCGTTTTTTTTTATTACAAAATAATAATAACTTCCACACAATAAGGCAAGGACGTCACAAACATGAAAATACACCCAGAATGAGGCCTTTTGTACAAATGTACGCCTTTGTAAATATTGCTATAAACCACATGTAATTGTAATAAATCTGAGATTGTATCAAAAACTTTTCATATTTCTGCATACCATTCTACGTGAGTTTACAGGAGAGTTATTTTAATGACCTTTGGCAAACTTTGGCTATTAAGTTCATTATATTCTTTTTGTTGCACTAACCCGTGCTGAGGACAATTTTAAATAGGACTTCTAAATAGGTTATTAAGTCCATGTCTATACCTACTATCTACGAGTATGCTAATATAATCTAACTAATATAACTCTATTGAACAACTATCCACTTTAGAGACTCTCCCCCCTGGTCTAGTGACTCACGGCACATCGCATCGACGCAGACAAAGATGCACAAGGAAACAGTTATAAATCTTAAATGAAGAAATACCCAGGTCCATTTCGTGGTTAAGAAAAAATAGGCAGCTTTATTTGATTAAGTCCATTACTTTTTCCTTCTACTGCGAAGATAATGAATGGATGTTGTCTGTGCGTACCCTTTCCGGGCATCGGAGAAATAAGGTCATTTATTTCGCTAAGCTATCACAACTTTTCACTAGTCTTGTGTACCTAACCTTTCTTTACCGAGAAATAAAGACTTTAGTTTTAGATAATGCAGAGTTGGTTTTATCTGACCGCTGCTTCCAACACAAATGCCCTTAGTCGATTAATAAAAAGAAACAGTTCCCAGAAACTTCGTTTTGTTTTGTTAAATTTATTTAGTTTATTTGCCTGGTAAAGTGGTCTTTATTCTCTTTAATGAAGGTGAGTATTTTTGTACCAAATATAACAAATAAATTAGATGAAAATTCCAAGAATTCCACCAAGTCAGTTTTGAATTAAAATGTGGCTCTACAAATGATTCGCAATTTGTGAAGAATTGAGAGGGCAGAACAGTCTCGTTTGGTGTGTTTGATATAAGCGGTAACTTGTTTTCGTAAGCCTTTTTATTTTAGATTGTATATCGTATATAAGGTATGTCCGAAAATGTTGCCTGAGTTTTACTGACTAGTAAAAACAGCTCACTAATTTTGAAAACTTTTGAAATCGCTTAAAAATTATCAGCGTATATAATTATGCAGCGTATTTGAGTTCTATCAATAGTAAAAGTGAATTGACAATTCTAGGGTTGGCGGACTAAAGCGCATAAGTCAAATTGTCATTAAATTATTGTGCTATTTAACATTAATATTAATTAAAACACCAGTTTGCTTGTTTTTTGTAAATAAAAAAACCGGCCAAGTGAGAGTCGGACTCGGGCAAGAAGGGTTCCGTACCATTATCTACGCAACCAATCCACCAATCCGGACTTGGCCCCCGTGGTGGAGTATGGCCTATACCTTCCTCAGGGAAGAGACCCGTGCCCCTCGGTGGGGACATAATGGGTTGATGATGATGATGATGATCTATGCAACATTAGACACAAACATCGAGAGAAATCGGAAAAAAATCTCGTTTGTTGTATGGGAGCCCCTTAAAAAATATTTTATTTTAATTTAATCACTTATTTTTGAAGCGAATATAGAACTGAATATTCTGTGATTAATATAAACTGAATATTTCAAGCGTCCACCTGTTGCCATTATTAATATCGAGCATAAAACGGAAAAATTACGTTTGATGTATGGGAGCCCCCCTTAAATATTTATTTTATTATTTTTTAGTATTTTTTGTTATAGCAGTAACAAAAATACATCATCTGTGAAATTTTCAACTGCCTAGCTACCACGGTTCATTAGATACAGCCTGGTGACAGCCAGACAGACAGACAGACAGACGGTCTGTGAAGTCTTAGTAATGGAGTCCCGTTTGGCACCCTTTGGGTACGAAACCCTAAAAAACACGTATGTTCAATTCATTGTTTCATTACAGCTCTCTGTTAATGTAAAAATGTTATAGAGTAATTTTACTAATTACATGATTTTTTCATTGCCTCAAAAATTTGTGTTTTAGACTTATATGCTTTATTTATTCCGCCGACCCTATAATTGGAACTCTGGGAATACACCGATACCCATTACACCCTGTATCTTTTTTCTGGCTGAAGTTATCTTGGCTTGAATGATTAATGCGCTGTCGAAGAAAATCAGGATCTTATCAACGTTAAGCGCAACATTAGGCCTGCAAATTTTCAAGTCTTTGTTATTGTACTGCAGAATAAGTATTTAGTGAAATTGCGTCACTAAGTATAATTTGAAATTGTAAAGGGTATTTAATCAACATTTCCTTTTCAACTTTAGCGGTTGTGCCTTGTATACGAATAAATAAAAATAAAAACCGACTTCGAAACACTACAGCACTAAAAAGTTACAAATAATTTAAATAATTAGAAGTATTGCTGTAGTGTTTCGAAGTCGGTTGTTATTTTTTATTTTGAAATTTTTAGTGGGGGAGCTTGAGAAAAATACACAAATCCCTTATAACCATAATTTACCCTACATAATTCGTTGCTTTAAAATTTGATGTTCTAAATTTCCATCTCCGAAAGTCTTCACCAGAACATCACCAAATTAACTTGGGACTACTTTTACGCTATTTTATGAAACATACGGATATTACTAAACGATGGGCCTCATTAGGCCTTATTTACTGCTGTCCATTGAAGAGTTCCGTTCTCCATCTCTGAAAGTCTTCATCAGATCTTCACCAAATTAAAATGGGACCAATGGGACGTTAGATCTGTTCGAACAAAAAAATAATTGTCGTAATCGGTGTTATGGAGGAACATAGCAATATATACGCGTCGAATTGATAACCTCCTACCTTTTTGAATTTGGTTAAATAGAAAGATGCGCGAACTAGTCTTACACAACCACCCACATCAATATAGAACAAGCTTAAGTTATTTAGTTTTAAAGCTATAACTCCACTATTAATAAATGGCGCTAGTAGTATTCACAAACGCTGAAATAAAGTGAAACGGGTTTTCTGAGGGCGGCATCACAAGACCGGAAAACCATGAGGGAGGCCTATGTCCTACAGCGGGCGTCAAATGGCTGAATATGATGATGGGTTTTCTGTCGCTTGGAATGTTATAATCATCATCATCATCATCAGCCATTTGAAGCCCACTGCAGGATATAGAACTCCTGCGTAGTTTTCATAATCATGAAGGGTTTTGCAATAATCGCCGCGCTTGGCAGACGGGTTGGCGATCGCAGTATGCGGTTGGAATCTCAGGAAGACGCTGCTGCCAGTCTCCTGGTAATTAATTTACTTAGTCGCCTTCTACGACATCCACGGAAGGAAATTGAGTGACGCTGTTCTTAATCCGGCGCCACACGGACATATAATATTATAATATAGTAGTATATTTTTTAAATTAGATTTATTTTCCCATTTTCTTTTGGCGACCCACTCAAAACGATAGCATAAAACACTCAGAGGCCTCTTTTTAATGTCACATCTTTAATTTTTATTTTGTTCGTAAATTATGACGTTTTTAGGATCCGGAACGTATTAACGAACCGATTGACACATCATTCATCGACATTTCACGGACAGTTTAGTAACGACGGTGGAACATCTGTAAATACAATCATACACACCTACGTACATACATGTACATAAATAAACTGCTAAAACCAAAACCCATATATTTAGCTCTGCCGTAGTCGGGTAATAAAAGGTCAAATGAAAGTTGAACTGGTGCTCTGCGGGTTCCCTATATGATAATTCAAAGAAAAATATTTATCTCAGCCCAGCACCCTTCGTCGTGGGCAAACATTCGTTGTAAGCATACAAATATCCTAGAAATGTTAACAGGGTCCCCTTCAGCACGTTTCGGGTACGGAACCTTAAAATACTATCATAAGCAAGGAGCTGGTATTGAAACAAAAGCCACAGGCTTCTACCCTAAGGAGAACGTGTTTTTTACTTTCTTATTGAACAAATAAACTACATTCTATCTTACACTGCGCTTCAACTGGCTATTTGCATTCGCGTTATTGGCAATGATTTATAATATTTGTATTACATTGCAGGTTTTACGAAATTAGTGCTAAGGATTCGGCAGAAAACTTGGCGATGGATGGTTGATATTAGCTCAATACGCAAAAACGAGTGTCCGAAAAACAGCATGTTCGAAACGCAGATCGTTATTCCTATGTTTATTTCTCCAATTCCTTGGTGAGCACCGGAAACTCCTGTGCCAAAATCCCGCTGACTCAACTAACTTAGAATAACAAAGTCGACTTAAGATTACCATAGAAAGGAGGAAGTTTCTACGTGTGACGTGATAACACAACATTTAGAAGTACCGCTGAGTTCAAACTACATCCTGCAAATCTATTCATCTATTCAGACTCCATAGTCTGGGGGAATATGCCTACGCGCAGCAGTTGGTTCCACCCTTACTGAACTCACTGTTGGGCATAGGCGTATAGGACTTGCAACAGTCCCCTTGTACTTCTGTCCATCTCGTCAATGTTCATTATGGTTGTCATTGTCCAAGTCCATCACTTATAACAGTACCAATTAATTTGATTCATCACATGCGACAAAAATTAACAAAGCTTACGTAGCACATGATAGATTCGATTGGGGCCATATGTGATTAAGATGTGCAGAAGTCATGTTAAAACTAATAAACGCTTTATTTTATTACATGCTTTGTGTGATGTTTTGCTGAAAGAAGTGACGTGCCTTGAGGGAGACTAAGGCGCGAAACACAGGTAGGACGAGGGGCGAGGGCGCAGTAAGATGCATAGAGTCACAGACCAAGAGCGACCGCAGAGCAAGGACTGTTGTCTGTTAACTCTATACAACTTACCGCGCCCTCGCCCCACGTCCCATCTATGTGTTCCGCGCCTATGTCTAGCAATGGCTGAGTACGGGCTGATTCAAAATTCAAAATTCAAAAATATTTATTCATCCAAAAAGGGGTTACAAACAATTAAGACGTTCACTTTTTACACTGTTCATAAAAGGAGGCATTAGTATAGGCCGCACAGATCTTTTTGGCCGTAACGTGAACATAGTTACAGACCGTTTGTACATACCTTACTGTCTTTACAGTGTATGTATGAGTAATTGACTACTTTAGTAATTGACTATTAGTAATTTACTACGCATCACACTACGTCAATTATTCGCACATACAGTGTAAGGACAGTAAGCAATGTGCAAACGATCCGTGACTATGTTCTCGTTACCGCCAAGAAGATCTGTGGGGACTATATCGACATCTTATTTGTCAAAATCTGCCAATCGGTTAAGGGGTCATGAGAAAACATCATCATCAGAAGCCATTTGTCGCCCACTGCAGGGCACAGGCCTCCCTCATGATAACCATGGTGGGTTTTGCCATAATTGCCACGCTTGGCAGGCGCGTTGGCGATCGCAGTATGCGGTTGGAATCTCAGGAAGACGCTGCTGCCCGTCTCCTGGTAATGTATTTCCTTAGTCACCTTCTACGACATCCACGGAAGGAAATGGAGTGACGCTATTCTTAATCCGGCGTCACACAGAAAACATAGTATCGTACATACATACATACGACCCAAAACACATTAACTTAATTTTGGGCTCCGCTGCAGTCAGGAAATTTAAGTCAGCCTTCTGAAATTTCCCTTCAAAGCTTTAGACAAGGCTTGCATTTGGGTACGTACAGTTACCTGCAAGGGAATACCTTTGTTAACGAACCCCGCACTTATTTCATGTGCAATAAGAGAACCTAGTTCAGAAATTGTGCCCGACCGTACATGAAATGGCACATTTGGGAATCGAAGAGCCTATTCCGTTTCATGGAGGCGTTTGTTGTAAGTTATGTTGTGGTAGGAGGTTCAAAGGGATTATTACAGATTTCCTCTCTGGTTTCGAGGAATTGAAGGCTCTAGATCTGGTCAGATAATACAAACGATTAGCAGGTACTACGTATCTACAGAGATGGTAAAATATTAAAAAATAGTGCTCATAAATATCATACCAAATTTTTTTTTTTGTAATCTTTTTATTGATAAGGGACTATCATACTAAGTTGCTGTTACCACTCATTGTATAATTGTTTGTTTACCCAAATAAAATAAAATAAAATAAATAAATAAATGGTAACTGTGTTACTGCCTACGAGTTTTTAGGGTTCCGTGGTCAACAAGGAACCCTTATAGTTTCGCCGTGTCTGTCTGACCGCGGCCGAGCTTAGAGATGATTCAAAAAACGTTTTAAGCGCAATAATTTTAGGTGACCAATCCAACGATACACTACGATGCAGGCGAGAAAAAAAAATGCATCCCTAATAGGTGTTGGGGAGGTGCCCTATCAAAAATTTGTTCAAAATTTTGTTTACCGTTTTGTCGGTGTAATAAATAATAGGAGTTAACGTATGAAATTGCCGTTTTATTGCAATAGGTTCTTTGAATTGACATAGAATCTTCATGGTTTGAGGTTTTCGAATGAAACTTTTTTCAAATGGTTTCTATGATGTTCTTTTTTTAAAAAATGTGAAACATTTGAATATCGACTTTCAATTGTTTTTGTTATTCAATTTAGACAAGAAAGATGGATGCTGCGAAAATTCGAGTGATTTTTGAATACGAGTTCCGACGCGGAACTAACGCGGCAGAAACAGCCCGCAATATCAATGCTGCGTTTGGAGAGGGGTCTACTAATGAACGCACCGTGCGATTTTGGTTTAAACGCTTTCGTGATGGAAATTTCGACTTACAGAACGAGCCACGAGGAAGACCGCCCACACAGGTGAATAACGATGAATTAAGAGAGATAGTGGAAGCCGACCCTAGTCAAACTACCCAGGAATTAGCGGCATGGTTTAACGTTATCTTTACCACAATATTGACTCACTTGCGTCAAATCAATAAAATAAAAAAATACGAAAAATGGGTGCCTCATAATCACTCGAATTTTCGCAGTATCCATCTTTCTTGTCTAAATTGAATAACAAAAACAATTGGAAGTCGATATTCAAATGTTTCACATTTTTTAAAAAAAGAACATCATAGAAACCATTTGAAAAAAGTTTCATTCGAAAACCTCAAACCATGAAGATTCTATGTCAATTCAAAGAACCTATTGCAATAAAACGGCAATTTCATACTTTAACCCATAATATGTACCTACATCTATGCCAAATTTCAGCTCTATAATACTTATCGCCTCTGTGCTAGGCCACGGACAGGCAGACGGACGGACATGGCGAAACTATAGTCGTTCCTTGTTGACGGAACGGAACCCTAAAAACTAAAAAATAGTACTTTTCTATATGTTATGATAAAAAGTACTTATGTAACAGGCGCTTTGCCTAAAGGTATGGGACAATTTTATTAATGCACAAGGCCTACTCTGATAAAGCGGTACCTTTGTCAGTGTTCCCTTTTTACTTTTAACGCAAAGGGAGCAGTAAAACCTTTTACGAGAGACGAACTGAATTACTTTCGTGACGTTTGATTGAATCTGTGAGGTTAATGATATCTGCGAAGTTAATAAAAATGTGAGTTGATACAGACAAGAATCGAAAATGAGGTAGTGACGTCTCATAACAACGTGCCTAGGCATATCGCACCTTCGGTAGTTCAAGGGCACAACTTACAAAAAATGGTAAAATGAGTTAAGTATGCAGAAATGCCTTGAAGACACTCCTATATCTCGTGGGATACAGACTCCCATTAAATTCATTTAAAAAGCTACTTTTTAACTGAATCTGATGGGAGTCTTTATCCCACCAGATAGAGGAGTGTTTTAGGGCATTTCTGCATACTTAACTCATTTTACCATTTTTTGTAAGTTGTGCCCTTGTACTAGCGAAGGTGCGATATGCAAAGAAGTACGTGGTATCTTCTTTTAGGGTTCCGTAGTCAACGATGAATCGTTATAGTTTTGTATGTCCGTCCGTCTGACTGTCTATTCGCGTCTCAGTTCGGAGACACTTAGTACTTGAGAGCAAAAATTTGGCATAGAAATACGTATCACCAACGCCGGCAAAACGGTAATATAAAACCTTCGCAAACCTTCGCAAAATATTATTTTATCTACACTCATATCATAATCTTCAAATTAAGAATTCAAAGGTAAACACATATTGACAGGCTTTAAACAATACATAACTTTAAAGAAAATAAAAAAAAAGTGTAATATAAAGTTACATTAAAGGTCAGATTTTTCACTTTATGTTACAGTTATTTTTTTTAAAGTGTTGCTGTGATCACGGAACAAAACTTAAGTTTTTTTTTTAATGTCAAAAGTTGACTTAATAAAAAACCTAATTTCATTTTCGTGGTACCAAAAGTGCAACTAAAAATACCTAAAATTGCGCGCGCAAAACTGAGTGCAGACGATTGAATGTCAAGATACTTTTGTCGAAATTGCGCCATTTTGTTTCAAACATAACCGTAGATTTATGTATAGTACAAAGCTTGTCAAACGTGTTTTCCTTTGATTCCTTACTTTGAAGATTAAGACATGAGTGTAGATAAAGTAGTGTATGAGACTGCCAAGACTCGCCAAGGCTCGTTTTTTAAAATCTCGCTCGTGTTTTAATAACCCTCATTATGTGACAGTCACATAAACTACTATTAAGGTACCCAGGTACACCCTATACCTAAATTAGGGATTTTTTTATTTTCACGTCAACCACATAATGTGGGTTAGGTAACGTCGGATTGGTAGTTTAAAAATATTGTGGGTGTAATAACTGTGTTTTCTCTTCAAAGTCGTATAAACGGGCCAAAAAGATAAAACTGATAGCCACTAGTGATGAAGCGAATGTGCCAGGATGGTGGCAAGTGGAAAACCCTATTCTTTGCCTACCCCTCCGGGACACAGGCTTGAATTTATGCATGTATTTGTAAAAACATAGTCACGCCTAAGACTAAGTTTGGGTTATTTTGTCCATTTTTTCTCCAAAATGATCTATATTTTGAAATGGACACCTAGTTTAACTTGTAACGTTCATTAAGTCGTAGGTTCTGTGCTACTTTGAATAAAAAAATTTATTTTGGTTTTGACGCCTATAGGGATTTATTTACATAGCTTGAAGGCGAAAATGCACTACCATGGTCATACTCAAAAAATGTCCGAAAAATTCATTTTTCTAGATCCTTGGCAATCCATATGAAAACGTTGTAGGCCCGAATTTCTCCAAAGTTGAAAATTTCAGCAGTTTAACTCCTTCTAAGCTCTCCCCTCGCCTGCTTAAAACTTTGCTTCGGGACACAGAATAAGGGTCTGATATAACATAACCCCAAAGTATATCTTTGACCCTGACCTGGGTCATAGGACATAAACACTTAGCAGCTAACTTAATTATTCATCACTTTATGGCCCGGACCTAAGGGGTAAACACACACTAGGGTCGCTTGATGTCATTGAGGTCTTCTGATATTGCGTGACCAATGTTCCAACTTTGTCGACTATCTACCATTTTGTTTTATGTATAACGTTACTGCATGAATTACTAAGTACTTACTTTTTCGTAATGAGGGAGTTTCAGAGTGATTGGTGAACTGGAAAGTGTGTGTAGACTCGCGCTGGCTCCGGACAAACAAATTCAAACTTAATGTTGCAGTTGAATAGTTTGTTTTCCTATACAAACAAACTGCAAATGTAAGTTTGTAATCTCAGATTAATTATAAGACTTTTTCCTTATTCTGAGTTTGTAATTGTATTTTTTTTGCTAAGCAGTCTTACGAGACACATGGAAGGGCAGACTAACGTACAAACGAACAGACAGTCGGACAATAAAGTGATCTTTTAATTAGGGTTCCGCTTTTTTTTCCTTTTAAGGTGAACCCTAAAAAATGTTCCGATGTTTCCCAAAAACGTCAATGAATGCATTTAATATGGAAGTATCACATGGTAAAAGTTAAAGAATTGAACAGTAAAAAGGTCAATAGTTGGTAAAAAAAATTATATTTAAGTACCTCAGTGATGGCGCATTTTTCACGTACTTCGGCCAGTGACCTAATTACGCACACCAAATTCTGTCGAAATTAGATTAGATTAGATAAGAACACTTTATTGTACACACCAGAAGACAAAATACATTAAAAGACTTACATTTCTAAGTTTAGCCGTATACAATTGGCGGTCTTATCGCTAAAAGCAATCCCTTCCAGGCAACCTTAGGATGGATAGAACTGAAAGATGAAGAGAGTAGTTAGGTAGGTGTACATGAAATATATAGGATGAAAATAAATAAAAAATGTACATAAACTAACTGACTGAGAACTAATATTCATACATATTTAATAAAATACTTAAACTAACCATAGAATACAAATATTTACTATCATCATCAGCCATTTGACGCCTACTGTAGGACATAGGCCTCCTTCGTGGTATTCATTACCATGAGGGGGTTCGCCATAATCGCCACGCTTGGCAGGCGGGTTGGCGATCGCAGTATGTGGTTGGAATCTCAGGAAGACGCTGCTGCCCGTCTCCTGGTAATTGATTTCCTTAGTCGCCTTCTACGACATCCACGGAATGATATTGAGTGACGCTATTCTTAATCCGGCGCCACACGGACCTATATATTTTTATATAATAATATATAATATACAAACATACATATAATTATAAAATACTTATACATACATCTCACATATAAACGAACAAACAACAAAAGACAAAATGCCAAAATGACAAGTTGCCCATGCTGAGGAATTGCCAAAATATAACTCTAATATTTTTTATCTTATAAGTTTGTCATTCTGTTTTTTCTCCTTGAATAATAATAAAAAAACTTACTATGGTTACTATGTAAAGAATCATAGCAACAGCATGGTTTCTAGCGAGATTGTGAGACTTTACCAAATCTTGACGGAATTCTGACGTTTACGATAGTAGGTATTTCGTATGGAATTTGACAGTTAGATGTTTGGAATCGCCCAGAATTTGGCGCGCATAATATAAAAGCTGTTCCTGCACAGCTTAGTATATCACTGTTATATTTATTATTATTTAATACTTTTATTGCATTTAGCCTAATGTACAATACGGCGGACTTACTGTATATTTATAGGTACTAATATAACAGTGCGGACTGTTGTATTTATAATAGTCTGTTAAATTAATCTGTCAATCTGAATCGACCCTTAACATTAGAGTATTAATTCCAAAATAAAGTAACACTTTAACATACAAGATGTGACAGTGATAGAGCTATTGTGGACCGTTTGATGCTATAATTTCGCTCCGAATTGGGAAGACCATGAGTAGACAGATGACATTTGCATATGCAAATATCCTCGTCTTCGTCTAAGTAATAGATTGGAGTGCTTATGTGAGAGTTATTTATGAGAAACCCGGGTGCTGTGGAAAGTTCGATCGTCGTAGAATAGTTCTTGCTGATGAGGGTAGGGATACGTAAAGATAGTTATTTTTTCTAATTTAGTAGGTATTTAATGAGTCTAGACTCTAACCAATATAATTTGAGCTATAAATTACGACCGCTGAAAAAGTGTAGTATTCAATTTAAGTTTGGTTACTATTTTTTTGAGATAAGTAATTTATATTTATCTTACAACTATTCAGCCATAATCATGTAGGTACTGCGATATCATTCCGTGGTAAAAACCAAACTGCAAAGTGGGTTACTCGGGGCTGCAAGTGATGTAAATTGCCAGATGTCGCTGCCTCTACGTAATACAGGGAAGTTTGTATAGAGGCTTGAAATTTCGCCGATGCCTGCACGTGCCCATTAGCTCAGTTGGGAGAGCGCTGGCACGGTTAGACAGAGGCGCGGGTTCAAGTTCCGGCATGGGTGGAATTTTTAGCCTCTAAATAGGTTTTTAAAACTATTTAGCTACTCTCGGAAACGTATTTGTTTATCTGTGGTCTAATGTCAAATTTGAATGCTGGCCGTAAATATGCCTCGAAGCCCTTTGAATTATAAAAACAATTTTCTTTTGCTTTTAACGCTTCCATTAGTGACCAGACAGAATTTAATTTAAGTTTGGCAAGAATTGGTCTATTTGAATGTTTAAGACGTGCTAAGGACGCTGTATATATTTGAGCGCAGGCAATTTAGTTTCCCGGTCCGGGCTGTCAGACGGGATTTGTCAAGCGTGGGCAACCATTGCTATACCTAAGTTGACACGACAGCTATTCTCTTGTCGGCTCTTTGCGCATTAAAAGCATTTTGTACCTACCAAGTACTGTGAGTGCCATTAGTATGTTTACGTTTCAAAAAAGGGGGGCGACTCCCTTAATTCATTTTGGTACTTTATATACGAAAGAATATTTTTTTTATAGTTATTTTATTCAAGAAATTTTACAAAGTACATATTTAATACAGCAGACCCTCACTCAAATCTGTATCTGTGTTTAATTATAGAGTGTGTAGCAAAATCTCAACATACATCGGTTCGGAAAATTGGGGGCTCTACCTTTTAATCCGAACAACGTTTAATATGGAAAAACGTTTGAAATCGCGAAAAAAAATATCAGCTGTTACATTGGTAACATGGATTTTTCTTGCGACTCGGCGAAGTTTTGTCTTCAACAAAGTTCGGTCGCATTGACAAAAAGAACGCCTCGATTTTCGGATGTTGTGGGGATTTTGTTACACCTTTAATATGCTTCTTTTTTTTAATAAAAACCTATATCACCTATACTGGGTAAGGTATACCACTTATGTTATTACTAAGACTCCGCTGTCCGTCTGTCTGTCTGTCACCAGGCTGTATCTTATGAACCGTGATAGCTAGGCAGTTGAAATTTTCAAGATGATGTATTTCTGTTGCCGCTATAACATTAAATACTAAAAACAGAATAAAATAATTATTGAACAGGCGTTTTCATACAACGAACGTTGTCTAAAGACAGCGCTCGCCGTCTAGCGAGTCGTTATATGTCAATGTTAAACGCTTTTTGTTGGTTTCTATTGATGGCGCTGTTCTCAAATTCGATCTTTGCCTAATGTTGTATAGATAACGGTACGGAACCGTTCGTGCGCGAGTCCGACTCGCACTTGGCTAGTTTTTTATATGTATTCCTGGCCTTTTTTTTCACGTTTTTACAAACAGCCTTTACACGGGAGAGGGGGGACGCCATACTCTGACAAAATTTGCGCTTTAAAGCTTAATATTTTGCAAACGAATATTTTTTTAAGATTTTTTCTACGGTTTAATATGCATGTCTATGGCAAATTCCAACTTGCTAGTACTAATCGTCTGTGAGCTAGGCCGCGAACAGACAGACAAACGGACGGACATGACGAAACTATAACGGTTTCGTGTCGACTACGGAATCCTAAAAACCGGTTTCAGATTAAGTTAAGTATTAGGGGTTAAAGTATGAAACTGCCGTTTTATTGCAATAGGTTCTTTGAATTGACATAGAATCTTCATGGTTTGAGGTTTTCGAATGAAACTTTTTTCAAATGGTTTCTATGAAGTTCTTTTTTTAAAAAATGTGAAACATTTGAATATCGACTTTCAATTGTTTTTGTTATTCAATTTAGACAAGAAAGATGGATACTGCGAAAATTCGAGTGATTATGAGGCACGCATTTTTCGTATTTTTTTATTTTATTGATTTGACGCAAGTGAGTCAATATTGTGGGTAAGGTAACGTTAAATCATGCCGCTACTTCCTGGGTAATTCAAACCTCCGGCATTGTAATCAGACATGATACCGCTAGATCAACGAGGCAGTGAAAAACAAACATAACAAATGGTTGAGATAAAAACAAAATACAAAGGATGGCCTTTTTTATTTATAGGCATACCTCAGCGCTTGAAATTGCCAATGCGCGGTGGGCACGCATGGTAACTAAGCCCATATTCTCTCCCTGCAGTGGGACGTACATAGGCTGCATAAAAAAATGTATATTTTACCTACAAAATTAATTGTTGTAGAAGTCCTTCTGAGCATTTTCTGCCGTTTTACGTGTTGCTTTCGCAGTGGCTTAAAAAGTTTAATCGGGGCCAAGCCGCAGCGTGTTAAACTTAAAACCAGCGCGGTTAAAGTGTCTATTTTGGGTACCACGCGCTTAATCACCGCTTCCGGTAGTTTAATGTATAGATACCCGGTATTGTAATGCGTATATACATGTTACACGACTTTACATGTTACCACATGTATACACACTACACGTATAAATACATGTAGTGTGTATACGTGTAGTGTGTATACAATGTTACAGCACTCTGTATACACGTATACATGTTAACACGCGCTTAATCACGGCTTCCGTTAGTTTAATGTTACATGACTTTAAATCCAATACTCACAACTCCACATAGCATACGGTAAACAAAAACGAGTTAACTAAGATATTATTAAAATAGGTTTTAGTTTTGGCATCACTAAAGAGTGATTTTAAAATCATTAGTAATATTTTGAGGAAACGTCTTTACATTACGATAAGCAGTATTATTAATGATTTAACAGTAATGGTAAGACCATTATATTCGTGATTTTTGACCTTTGGTTCGAAAATGTAAATCCAAATTCAAATTCGTAGGAAGTTTCGTAACGTCATATCGGCCAATATGTGTAAACAAGTGAAAGAACAACTGAGTTAATAGAGACCATAAGACGCTGGAACCATAGAGTTTTTCTTATTACTTTTCCTTCCGATAGTGTCGGTTATGTCTAAGTGAAGTTATTTCGGATTACCTTTTTGTTATTGCTTCAAAACTAGCACCATATGTTTCTAAATCATTATGAGAATGTCCCCTTAAAAAATGTCGAACGAATTGGAAGTTCGAATCCGTTAGTACCGCGTCATTCTCTGATGGGTACTAACCCCACCCAATCCTAGACCATGGGATGGACAAACCATATTCTGCAAGAAGAATATGATCTCAGAGTGAGTGTTTCACGTTTGATTATCGTGCTAGAGGTCGTGGGTGCGATTCCCGCTGACGACGTACTTTAATTTAGACAAAATGACCTTAGTCTGGATTATTTTGTTAGCGAAATTCTTAACTGGTAAACATATGTTATCACAGGGTAACCTAGTATGGGCCAAAGTTAGTTAATGTGTACTGCCTGAACCTAATATTATCTATCTATATAAGCAGCCCATAAACAGAGCCCACTGTTTGGCATAGGTATTGTATTCTGGGTTGCCTTGAATACTTTGGAAGTAACTAATCAGCAGTTGCAACGTCAGTTATTTCCTGGGCTCCAACGCTGCAGAATATCTCGTTTGTATTTTTTCTATATAAGGACCCCATTAAAGCATTGCAGCTTGCATAGTTGGGACCTTGAATTGAATCGAATTGAAAAATTCTTTATTGCAGAAGAAATCATTTTGTACAAAGGCGAGCTTAATACTGGGGAGTATTTTCTTATCTTCTTTTTAAACAAATTAAACACTCGCCTTTTAGGAATCAAGAATTCACAAATTTATCTCAATGTGAACCAAATTACGGGTACATTCTGTTTGTTGAATGTTTGTTGAATTGAAGGACAGATGTTAGTTACAAACTGGTTATTTCAAGGACTATTGAAATACGTCTCGATAGGATAAGGATAGACCCTTCGACCTTGAACATAACGCGTTACTCCAGGGACCTTTTGAATTTGATTCGGATAGTTGTAGTCGTGTTAAATCTGTAGTACCCTGCGGTGAAATCGTAAAATGTAAATGATTATGGCTCGTTTTATTTCTAGCATCTTTTTCACTCCAACCCATTAGGAAGAGGCCTATACCCATCACTGCATTGGGCTCTATTTATAGTCTGGTCTGGATAGATAGATTCGTCTTGCTAGCATTTTTATATGATTGAAAAATTATTAGTATACTTTCAAAATTATAACCACGTGGTGGCACTAGAAAAATAAATGCAGACACTTCAAACTTTTAAATATATTTTATTTTCATTTACTGTACCTACCTACGTAAGTTTCAATATTTTTATCACTTCATTCAATTTCATAGACCAAACAAAAAACTGTACATAAATTGGAATGGAAATGGAAATTGGGACAAAACTTATGATTTTTATACTGTTCAATGATATGGTTGGAAAACTGTTGGAAAACTTTTTCTTATGAAACTTCGGGCGCTAAAACATTCCTGAAATTATAATTTACATTTAACATGAAGTCAATGAAAACGAATGCTTTTTTACAAAAATTTTAAATTTAAATTTTTATTATTGTTTGTTCTGATAATTTATTAATAGAATGAATGAATGAATATAAATTTATAAATGGAATTTGGTCAGCGTTATAATTGAATCGTGTGATTTTAAAACGACACATGTCCTTTCATTACAACTTTGCAGGAAATAGAAAAAACTGTTTTATTCAAATACATATATCTACAACAGCAATATTTTAGCATATTATATTGATTTCTGTATGAATAAACTACAATTTTTTTTTCTAATTTAAGTCAATAGGTAGGTGTAAATAAATTAATAAAAAAAAAATGGGCAAGTGTTATTTTAAAAACACATGTGACTTGTGTTGTTTTAAAATCACACGATTCAATTGTTTGATCAGCAAAACAAATAGTCGAACTGCAAAACCATTACTAAGACAGCAGCATCAGAGAGTGATTATTTCTTTGGGATTGTTTATGCTTAAGCTAAGGTTCCCCTTTTGTATATAGACATATATCAACTGACCAAAATAGATTTTAGAGCAGAACAAAAATTATCAAAATGTAACTCACTATTTTGTTGACCAAACAATTTAAAAGTTGACCAATTTGCTGCCCTATTCAAATTTTGGTGCCCAATTTTGTATTTCTTGCGTCTTTAGTTGCCGCCTATTTTTATTGCTGATCAAATAGTAGGTATGTGTTTACAATTTTTATACTGAAACATGTTTTTTTTACTGTTTTATCCCACCTTTTTTTGGCATGATTACTATGCCAAATTTAAGCTTTCTATTACTTGTCGCATCCGTGCTAAGCCGCAGACAGACAGACGGACAGACGGATAGACATGGCAAAACTATAAGGGTTCCTAGTTGACTACCCAATTCTAAAAAGGAAAGAACTACTGTACTGTAAAACCCAAAAGAGTACAAAAAAGCACGCCTGTTAATTTAATAGGGAAAGACGCTTAGCTGACTCATTTTCGTTTTTCCCTTTCGTAACAGATTTTCCTTAACGTTTGGCGGACATTTGCATGAGCCGCGGTCGGGGTCCGATCCTGATGCAAATCCAGAAGCGAAATAGGGGCCCCTCTATTCTACAGGGTGAAACCAGTGGCAACTTTGACACTCCACAGGATGTACTCTGACTTTCCTCTGTCGTTTCTTGTATTATTATGTAAATTTTGATTTTTTCTTTACTTTACAACTGAGCAAATATTATAGCTACAAATGTTTTGTCAAATATTAAAACTGTAAATTGTAAAAGTATGTAAATTATTTTTCTTTTCCTTATCTGTAACTATGAGTGGTATGCCTTTTTTTTTCTTGTGATGTGTTAAATTGTTAAAATAAATGTCTTTCTTTTTTTGATTGTCGTGACTTTAAAGGTGACATTCTAACCGTGACCAGAAAACTTTTTTACTAAAACTTTCGTAAGACTTTAGACTAGGTTTCGGACAAAAATCCAAGTAGTGCAGTTAATAACATAGAAAACGTTAAAAAATATTAAATTTTGCATAGTTTATTATCCTATGGTCGGCGAAAGCTATCTTATGGTTGGCGTCGGCACACTAAATTGTTTTTATATTTCACTTGTTTCTGGGTTTTGAACGACACACTCTAAAATATTTAGAAACCGGACAAGTGCGAGTCCGTAACGACGATTCTGTACAATATTGTAGGTATAGTTCAGGAACCGAGTCCTGTGGTTATTCCGAGCTTTTCCTGAACTTCAAAAACTATTTTTTTTATGATACATTTGTAGTATTTCAGGTTTTCCCCTGTATTTTTAGTATAAGACGATATAACTTGCCAAATTTCATAGTTCTAGGTCGACGGAAAAACGGCCTTATCTTTTTTTACGTTAACTTAGAAGTTTGACTTTTAACAGCTTCAAGAAACTGTAGACATGAGTATATGGTTTTAAATTCAACTCGATACATCAACGCGTTCCCGTGATAAGAGGTCTTGACAGACAGACGGACGGACAAACGGACGGATAAAAAAGTGATCCTATGAGGGTTCGGTTTTTTTTTTTTGAGGTACGGAGCCCTAAAAACAGAAACCAGTTTTCAACGCTACGATACTTCATTCCACTTTGAACTGAGATTTACAGTTTCGAAACGAAATGTTCAAAATAATTACGAGAATGTTATGTAAAGTTTATATTGCTTTTAAAATTTATCATAATAAAAAGAATCAATACTGGGTCAGAACAGAAAGGACCGGTAAAACATAAGGAGGTTATTTTACACTCTGAAACAAATTGTATTTTAACATCACACTGTAGAATGAGAAAGGTAACCACCACAGCATAGAAAGAGATAGATATTCCGCTTTGAATTCTGTCTTTGAAGCAAGTTTTGTTTACAAATAAGTCTGCAAAGAGGTTACGAAGTCATTGCTGACGCATATTGAATATTTCCAGGTGTAAAAAATAGTTTCTAAAGAGATGATAAAGAGGTAGCGATTTCTGTGGTGATTGTGCAACAAGGCTGGCAAGAAAAACCGGCCAAGTGCAAGTCGGACTCACGCACAAAGGGTTCTGTACCATTATCTATACAACATTAGACAAAGATCTAATTTGAGAACAGCGCCGGCTATAGAAACCAACAAGAAGTGAAGTGAAGAAGTGACAGTGAAGATTACATAGATGGTCGCTAGATGGCGAGCGCTGTCTTTAGATAACGTTTGTTGTATGAGAGCCCCCTTGTTTATCTATTTTATTCTGTTTTTAGTATTTGTTGTTATAGTGGCAACAGAAATACATCATCTTTGAAAATTTCAACTGTCTAGCTATCACGGTTCATGAGGAACAGCCTGGTGAGAGACAGCTAGACAAACAGACAGAAAGACAGACGGACAGTGGAGTCTTAGTACCCCTTTCCCTTACCCCTTTGGGGACGGAACTCTAAAAAGGAAAGAAAAATACAACAAAAGCTGAATTTTAGAATGTGACAACCACAATATCCAAGATCGGAAGAAATCTCTTTTAGTAGTAAGACTACTATATAAAAATATATGTAAAATTCATTCAAATTAATAATTAAAATAGAAAAAAACGGCCAAGTGCGAGTGGGACTCACGAACGAAGGGTACCATTATCTATACAACATTTGAATATTTCAAGCGTCTACCTGTTGCCGTTATTAATATCGAGCAAAAAATCACGTTTGTTGTATTGGAGCTCCACTTAAATACTTATTATTTTTAGTCTGTTTTTGACGTCTTAGACGTTTTAGAATCTTAGCAATAGCTTTTGGGTACGGAACCCTAAAAAAGAAACCAAAACACAACAATAGCTGAATAATAGAATGTAACAAAAATAACACCACACACAATACACAAAAAAAAGTATTTATATATATATATATACCTTTTTCGGTATTTTTGGTTGGGACCATGTACATTAAGATGCACAAGAATCGTCCAAGTATGAGTCGGACTCTCACTAATAGACAGAACTGAACTAAAGAAAACATTGTTTTGTTAAGAAAGATAAAACATTTTTATCTAATATTTTAACTTTTTTTTTATCGCAAAATATAATCTACAATCGAAAATCTCTACTTTGACTTTGAAGACTGGATATTCTAAGTATTAATGTTTTGTGCCAAAGAAGATTCGTAAGTTATCTTTTCATCTCGAGTTTTAAAGCTGGGAACTTTGTCTACTGGCTGGCTTCTTAAAGATACGAAAGTTATTACTTTCGTTATTATTAAAACCGTTTGTTAAACTGGTATTTCGTAGTTTTGTATAGTCTGTTGTGAGTCTTAAGAGAATCGCCATTTATTAATTTGTTCATACTTTACTAAGAAAAGTAACATGTAGGTAGCAACTGATGTAATTGAGATGTTAAGATGATTTGAGAAAAGATATTCAGAGCGGAGGTTATGTTCCGCTGCCTTTTTCTCCGCTAAAAATTCGGCCCGAAGGCAGCGGCTAACATTATTCATTGACATTCAACAAACAGAATGTAAATTGTTCCAAACCGGTGATTATTTTAAGAAACAACACTAAACTGTAACATCTTCCTAAGAAGCTTCTTTATGACAATATAAATAAAGGGCAAAATATAACCTCATTTTTCCCGTAACTTAGCCTAAGGCAGGTGTCGCGAACTCCTTGCGGTTTCATAGGTTTTTAAAAAAAAGACAAATTGTTCTTGTACGATAGATGAGCTGTCACGTTTTTTCTCTGGCTGCCCATATATTTTAAGTTAATTAAAATCATAATATTACGGGGATTTCTACAATTTTATTTTGATCATTCATACAGTCCATTATTTCAGCGTTTCCGTCGTTTTCAGCAGGGTTCCCCAAAGTGGGGTACGCGAACCCCTAGGGGTTCGCCATTCGACGGTAGGGGGTTCGCGACGAGATATAGGTAAATAATGTAATGTACGGACTTATCTTACAAATGTTCCGAACCAAATTTATAGTAGAATTAGTTATATCTACTGATTTTCCTTATTCAAATCTTCCCATTCTTACCCATTTTTATAGTTCATCTACTACTTTTCTAAAAGTGGAATTGGCAACACTCGTTCGCTCAGTGTTTATTTGTTTTATTTATTGTTACATGCGCGGGGGGCGGTTAGAGGTTCCCTGTGATCTAGAAACTTTAACAGGGGTACGTGGAGCCATAAGTTTGAGAAGCCCTGGCCTAAGGCATTCTAAACACGATGACGTCACTATAAACGTGTAATTGGGCCGGGATCAGAACCGCAGCGGTCAAAGGGAGGGTTCTGTGAATAAATTCAAAGTTTACCCACTTGCGACAGACTTTGGGCCCGTCAGCTCTTGGTGTTTCGCCAATGTTCATTTAAACCCGTCGAAGGTATAAATGAACTGTCGATGGCCGGTTTCATATTGGGTTATCGTCCGATATAGAACCGACTTAACGACACGACATCGTCGGACTGGTAGTTACTAAGGCTGTAGTCAGACCGTCGTGTGAACGTTGTATCCACAGGTATTTCAAAAATGCGTAATTCTTAAGACAACAACTTTTGTTCTATAAGTTTCTTATCTGTATGTAGATGTGTATTTTTGGAAATATCAGGGTTTATATAATTTTATCAAATTTACGCTCACGCGCTTTATCAATTTCGCGCTCTACCTTCAGTAAACCAATGTGATACATTGAGAAATATCAATTCTATTTAGCACATATTATGGATTTAAGCAATACCTATCAAGCAGCGCCACTACAAAGAAGCAAAGAAGAAAAACCTTTAAAAGATTTTTTGTCGAAAAAATGTAAAATTGAACAAAACAATTTACAGAAGTAAAGAGAAAAAAAGTTGTTGCAAAAGTAAGTGACTAACTCTAACATGTCTTTCAGAAAATGCGCATTTTAGATATAACCCTGTATACTAGTAGAACGCGCAACGAGCTATAGAAAGGGCTATGCTTGGAATTTATCTTCGAGATCGAATCAGAAATGATGAGATCCGTAGACGAACGAAAGTCATCGACATAGCCCAGCGGATTAGTAAGTTGAAGTGGCAGTGGGCGGGATACATAGCGGGCATGTACCTATGACTTCGTTTTCTAAGTTATGTACATTTGTGAAGTTATAGTAGCAATACCACTCGCTAATGGTGAAGGAAAACATCGTGAGGAAACCTGAGTGTCTGAGCTATTCATATACCTCAGCGCTTGAAATCGCCAATCCGCGGTGGGCACGCATGGTGATTAAGCCCATACTCTCTCCCTGAGAGAAGGCCTGTGCCCTACAGTGGGACGTATATAGGCTGCCTATGCAACAATTTAGGCTATACAGTACAGGCCTAGGCTATTTTCATGGGCTGAATAGATAGAAACTCAGCCATTTGACGCCCACTGCAGGACATAGGCCTCCTTTGTGGTTTTCATAACCATGAGGGGTTTTGCCATAATCGCCACGCTTGGCAGGCGGGTTGGCGATCGCTGTATGCGGTTGGAATCTCAGGAAGACGCTGCTGCCCGTCTCCTGGTAATTGATTTCCTTAGTCGCCTTCTACGACATCCGCGGAAGGAAGTGGAGGGACGCTATTTTTAATCCGGCGCCACACGGAACATTTTTCTCATCATTTTTATCATCTTGTAACAACTTTTCTTAATTGAGTTCGATCTCCGGGCGTCAAATGGTTGTTGTTGATGATAATGATGATGATGATAAACATGAATCAGGAATTGCGCATTTTAGAGGCAGCCTCATAAGTACAGTCCCATCCGCAGCTTACATGATAGAACTTATACCTACTGTAGGTACAATTTCAGGGACTAACAAGTCCAGACGTTTGGGCCAGTTGGGTATTCCAACCATTCAATGTTACAGTATGAATATTTATACGGCACTTAGTGAACGGGTTAGGTTTGCCTTAGTCTCTTTTTATGGACTAGGGTCTGCATAGTTCAATCTAAACTATTTGGAACTGAGCAAAGTGTGTTTTGTAACTGTGTATTTGGGACGTCTATATGGTAGCTAACAGGGCGTGGAAAGATTCCAATGTTCTTAATAATCTTGTTCTTGTAAATAAAACGTGCTAAAAGCTTTTCTCTTTGAACAGGCGAAAAATACAAGGATCTAAGTCATAGCCAAAACAACCATGGTTCCGACGGCAATATGTTCATCATCATTATGATCAGCGCAACGCTGCCTGCTCACTGCCGGTTATAGGCCTTTCTCTCCAAATGCCATCTCTCACGCCATATCTTACAAATTATAAAGCCTCTTTTGCTGAATTCCTAAGACCGTTGAAAAAAAAGGTCGAAGAACTAATAAATTTCCTTAATGAAGTTCCAATATCTCTACCCGAAAGTTTTGAAAGTTCGTGGAGCATTGAAAAGTACTTTATACAAAGACCGAAGAAGATTAATCACTCCGTTACTACGCAGTTCTAAAACAAGTGCCTACGTAGATACGCTTATGATATACCTACACAATAAAAGGCTACAAAGTAATGGCAAACTTATATGTAGCTCTTATATCGCTTAAACTAAGACCTACATAGCTATGTCGTGCTGCAGAAAAAAATTTAACAATTTTTTTATATATTTTATGTTTGTCGCTTAGCTTTCTATTACTAATCTTATCGTATTTTTTAAAATTAGTATTATGGATATTCGTAAATACCAATATCCACATTACAAACTCCATCAGTTTTTAATAGATAGATAGACATAAAAGTCAGGTTGTGTGTTTCTTTTTAGAAATTCATCCCCTAAGGGGATAAAATATTTTCAAAATTAGTCTATATAATAATCTTTTCATTACAAATGAAAGCCAGTTTTATAAGCATTTCTGCAAATGATTCCTCTCTGGGGGTAAAATAAGGGACGACAGTTTTTATGGGAAGTAAATATTTAGTGTGTTTAAAATAGGTTTCTGTTTATAAACAAAAGCCAGTTCTCACCTATTTTGAAAATACATACCCTAATGAGGTAAAATATGGGACCAATGTTTCTATATGAAGGAATTTCTTCACATGAACAAGTCTTCAATATCCCTGACCATGGATTTTAACATAATTACTTGATTATTTAAAGTATTACGTAATTGTACCACCAGCACCATTGACTACAGATTAAATAAATTAGAAAAACAAAACAGAGAACTTAATTTTATATTCTTGTGCCTTTTAGATGTTGCATTGAAACCGTGCATACTTTGCATTGAAATAGTTTTGGGGGTAAAAATATACAAATACTAATCAAAATTTGAGAAAAGCTACAGTTCCATTTCCAAACATTCCATGGCCAATGCACGGAATGACAGGAGCGATAGGGAATATACATCTAAATTGTTTAAGTAGGTATTGTAATTCTTAACTATTCTGTTCAAGGGCCCGGGTTTTCACCCGCCGCCGTTCGTTCTGCAAGGTTCAGTCAAGTCAAGAGATCAATATTTCATTACAATTGTTTTTATTTAATTACAGTGGTCAACATAAAAATCTTTATACATAACTAATAAAATTATGCGTGATAATTACACAGTTCCAATATAAAAAAAAAAAAACAGATCATCGTTGATGATGATGATCTGTAGAATAACCCTTACTCAGATATGAGCTAAAGATTCGCGTTACTGTGACGCAAACAGCAACTGACTATAAAATAAAATATCTTCTAGCTTAACAGCAAACTAATTTTCACCGCTTGTTCCACTAACAGTACTAACAAACTCGTTTCTTTGTCCACAGGTTCCCGGCTCCCACTGTCGCCTCCAACCCCATTTATTGAAAAACTTCCAGCTTTAAAAACGAAAATTTAAAACGGAAACACTCTCATGTTGCCGGAAAAGCAATTAAAAAGTTGAAGCTTCCATAGTCTTTGTAACTCGATGTTTTAAAATTGACTGTGTCGCAGTAATTAATTCCGTACACAAAACTGTGTAATTTATTTCCATCAAAACTGGCCAATACCGGACGAAAGTACCTGCGTGTGCGAAACAGGAAGGGCCGCTTAACTGAGTGCCGAAAACAAGTGTAAATCCACTGTTGTGAATGTGTTAGTGTGAAATAATGCCAGTGTCGAAAGTCTTATGACGCTGTCGAGCAGGCGGAAACGTAGGCCGATGCACGGGAAGGCGGTTTGTGAGCTAGTGGCGCGTTTACACTGAGCGAGCGCGTCGGTGGCAAAGCTGGGTGTGTGCCACGGCGACGAGCGTGGAGGGTCGCGGGGGGGGCGCGGGCGACGCGCCGGGCGCCCCCTCGCCAGGGCCGGACGCGGAGGCCGAGGCGCCGCGCCGCCGCCGCCCCCGCCCACTCTACCGACGCCTCTTCCACTACGTCCGCTCCGCGTGGACCGGAGTCAAGTTCGCTTTAGGTAACGCGATGCTTTTATTATTTTTAAGGAACATTCATTTTTTCTTCAAGAACGTTGTTATGCCGCGAAAACAGGTAACGATACTTTCTTCTTTCACAAACAGCTTGAAAACGCAACAAACGCATCTGAAACATAACTCAGGTGCTTAAAAATTGGTATTTATAACGAATATTTGATTGGGTTGTCAATAATGCTTTATGTAAATGCGGTAGATTATTTCATAACACTTTATTTCAATTTTATTCACAACAGTATTCCAATAAGTTTAATAAAAAACGGAGAAAAGCATAAGCTAAAGGTATAACAATTATTTTCATCAAACCAATCAAGCTATAAACAATACGAACTATGTCCTAGAAAAAAATCCACTATGTAAAAAAAACTACATTCCACCTTATCAGACTACAGAAAACTCTTCACATCGTCAAATTTACCACTGTGGGTGGGTTTTAGCGAAACTTTTAATTAAAACATAATAATCGACTTTATTACCTGACGAAAGCGGCTAAGTAACTCACGCCGAGTCCAAAATGTTACTGTACAGAGTTAACTCAGTCTAAACACGTGCTATGGTACGTTTAACAGAGCGCGTGACGCTTGTGACACAATTCAATGAGTGGACTGGACATGGACTAGATATTCTGCTAGACTTCGGAAATGGAGCCTCATACTCTTTGTTTCTGTCTGACTCCATCGCACATGTTATTGTGTGCGTGTGAAAGGGACAGAGGGTAACTTCTTTTTTGGTCTTCTGAGCTGATCTGTGCTTGATTACTACCTTCTCAGTTAAACTTCTATCTGGTATTCCCGTTGAGCACGGCTGTTTATAAAGTTTAAGGACACTGAGAGTTGGTAATGCCAACTTTCTCCTCTGGAAAGGAAAAGTAAAAAAGAAAGGTTGTCCTTTGGGTAGGTTTAAATGGTCTGAGAATATTACGCCGCGAGTTTTTCCTCCGTGTTAATTATCAGTATTTAGAGGTTACACCTCACTTGCAGTAGTAAAACTGATGTTTTCACATCAATAACATAGTCCGCTAACTGAATCAGTGTACGCATTTTCTCTGGTAAGGAAACTAGTGCATAAAGGTTGTCAAGAGGCTAAGGCCGTCTTACACCACTTTCTTAAATGGAACCTGCTAAAATTCTTCGTATAAAAGTCAATTAAAATGTTGTTTATTCAATTTAAATAAGTGCAAATCAGCCTGAGTATAGCAAAAAATAATTGTTGTTTCAGAAAGGTCTGAAACTTAATCGGGTTATTCGACTCAGCAATACAAACAACTATAATTTTGAGACACAGTTCAATATAGCGAAAAAAATATGAATTATTTAATTCTAACAGCTGATTTTTAAGGAATATTGGTTTGTAGGGAAGAGCGGGTGATCGTGCTCTTCCACTATAAAGGGAAATTTCCCGCCAGGCAGGTCGTATGCCTGGGGACGGCCGGTCCGACTAATGTTCGTCGGACGTTATATTTATGGTATGTCATGTGAAACATTTTGCTTGCGCGATGCAGGAATGTTGGAGTTCATAGTGCGCGTGCAGAGTTGACATGTGCTCGCCACAGGTTTGAACATAGAAGGATGAAGGAAGAAAAATTAACGAAAAAAATATCGAACTAATGAGGGTTGAAGAACCAGTAAGGGACATCCTAGACGGACATACTTCAAGCAAATAGGGGATATCCATCCCAAGGCAAGATAAAAAGTTCCCAAAATCGACGCGCGTGCAAAAAATTAATGTCGATGAAGCGAAAGAGATCAGGATCGGGGAACGTGGCAAATCCTGCTCTCTGCCTTCTTGTCTGGGATACAAGCGTAAGTCGAAATATGTATGTTTAAGAAACTGGATAAAGCAAAACCCTCCCACCTTTAATCCTATTGATGTACTGCAATTTCATGATGGGTTTTTTATTTGTGTTAGTCTGGAATTTCAAGTTACAATTTCAGCTGAAAGTCATCTGTATTTTATGTTCAGTCGTTTGGGAGTGGAAAATAATCAAGAAGGTTTCCTTTAACTTTCCCAACAAAAGACATCTCGTCGTTCTAAGATCCTTTTACAAAGTTACTATAACAAACACAAATAGGACTCAAAATCGATACTATTTCAAGCAGCTGTGGGTAAATTCAGACGTGTCTTCTTTGCCATAAATGATTTTTTTTTCATTAGATCGAAGTCATATCAAAAATTTAAGATAACTGTTGGTCTAGTAGGATCACATCTACATTACAATCACTTTATTAGTTCAGAAAGAAACGCACCTAACGACATAGAATCGACAACATAGAATCGAATCGAATATTACCTGTAGATAAGTATAAGGCTGTTTACACACATACTCGTTCGGCGTTTTTACCCCACATCTCATTTTCTTGTGCAAACAGAGCCGCGTCACGCCCACCAAAGAAACGTTCTGACAATTTACACATCAAACAATCCTGACTTTTCCTTTTTACCCTTCGCTTGCAAACTTGGCTATTCGTGGAATAGAGAATAGTTACGTTTCTGGCAGTCACTGCATATACCTAGCTTCTGTTCAGATGTCTTTTGAACATTAATAATTTGGATTTTTAGGGCTACGTACATTAATAGAAAAATATTTGATTGAAGGTTTATCACTTATATTCTTTTTGTTGCACTAACCCGTACTGAGGACAATTTATCACTCATAAAATTTATCTAGGTATAGCTATGGTATGAACGTTTTTGGACATATTCGCTAGATAGCGCCTACCCCTGAATAAGGCGATATATATATATTGCTGTCAGATAGCGTTGGCGCAGGCCGGCCTTAAATAAACAAAGCGTAATCTACTAGATCATAAAAGTAGAAATTAATGTCTTACAAGTACGCTACCTGTTCAACTTTGTAAGCACTTTATTCGGTCCCCACAGGCGAAATTTACAGCTTGAGATTTTAATTAAGTTACACTGTCTACAAGTGAACGTAAAATATAAATATTAGAGGTGAAACAAAATAAATATAGGCGGAAAGGCCGCGATACGGTCTTGAACCCAATTATTAAATAGCTCTTAAATTGTATAATAATTGTTCTATTACCGCGTTGGATATTGGTATTGGTGGCAAAATGGGAATCCAACTGCTAATTTAATAAACGTATAAGCTAATTTTGCGCAAAAGTAGTATTAGACTTAAAAATATACAAAAAATTAATATTAAATGCGATTTCTCTTGAACAGACGAAAACGCTCTCAGCAATGATGTTCAAGACTAAGTCTGCCGTGACGTCTCGTAAGGTGGGGACGTAACCATGGCGATTCGAATTTTTACAAATTAATTTAGTGACCATGGTGAACAACGTTTTCGGCGTTCTGAATCAAAGATTAGAATCTAGGTACAAAATTAATTTTTCAGTCATCTTCACCTTACGTATTTAAATCGATTTAGATTTGTTAGGTTAAGATGTATAAAAAAAACCGGTCAAGTGCGACTTAGACTCGCTTCGGAACTCGAAGGGTTCAGTACCATCTATATAAAATTAGACACAAAGATCGAGAAAAAACGGAAAAAAAATCACGTTTGTTGTAGGGGGGCTCCCTTAAATATTTATTTTATTTTAATTTAATTATTTATTTTTCAATCGAATTTAGAACTAATTTAGGTCTGTTGCTGTTATTAATATCGAGCAAAAAACGGCAAAAAACTAAAAAAATATGTTTGTTGTATGGGAGCTCCCCTTAAATATTTTTTTTATTCTCTTTTTAGTAATTGTTGTTATAGTGGCAGCAGAAATACATCATCTGTGAAAATTTCAACTGCCTATCTATCACGGTTCATGAGATACACCCTGGGGACAGACAGACGCACAGTGAAGTCTTAGTAATAGGGCCCCGTTTGGTACCCCTCGGGAATGGAACCCTAAAAACTAGCTGACTTGGCAAACGTTGTTTTGCCATATAAATTAGCCTACGAGCTATTCTCAAACCTACCAAATGCACAAAAAATTCATAAAAATCGGTGAAGCCTTTTCAGAGGAGTTCGATAATAAAAGCTGTAACACGAGATTTTTATATATTAGATAATATTTTTTAAGGGTTCCGTAGTGGACAAGGAACGCTAGTTTCGCCATGTCTCTCCGTCTGCCTGTCTGCCGGTCCGTCCGCGGCTTAGCATAGAGACGGTAAGTACTAGGAAGCTGAAATTTTGATTAGATGTACATATTTATAATGCCGATAAAACGGTACAAAAAAACCTCGAAAAATTTTTCAGGGTACCTCCCTTACACCTCAATTAGGGATGCAATTTTTTTTTTCTTCAGTAGCACATATAATGAACTTAAAAGGAATTTATCAGGTCTAAGTAGGCTTTACTAGTTAACGAGTAATAGGCAACCAACTTATAAAAGTAAAATTTCGTACAAAATCCTTTGAAAATAACTTCGATGAAGTTGTTAGTTCTGTAAAACAGATAAAAAAACCCTTTCTACGGAACCCTACATTGCGCGTGGCCCGACTCGCACTTGGCCGGTTTTTAAATCAATTTTGATGCGGGTAAACTAGCGTATTGGTTCCGATGACGCTCAATGTTTCGGTCACTTGTGTGGTAAATGATAAGTGTTCATCGAGTTCGGTGTCCGAACTCTGCAGTGGTCAAGTGAAGCTCCCGTAAAAAATATTCATATAAATTAGTAAAGACCAATAAAATCATTTCAGTTTGTAGTGTTATGGTGTGAAACACTCTAATGATAGTAAGAAATCCAGGAAAGTGCATAAAGTGCTCGGAAAGTACATTTTTTTTTTTATAAATACAATCTAAGAAAGAAACCTCTAAGACACAAATTATAAATATACAGTGAACACAACAAATAAAGCGGCAACTACAAGTGAAATGTTACAGTTTAAACTGGTGAATTTAAAGCCAATAACTGGCAAAAAGTGAAATAAAAAATCAAAACAAGTGTGTCATTGTACCCACTTACCAACATAATAAACTATAACGGTCATCCAAACCTATGGGCTAACATATGTTCACCAAATTCACTTTTAACGTCATTAATACCATAGCCCATTGGTATAACCGGCTAGAACTCGACGACGGTAATATAGGTTCAGAGTTCGATCCTCAGTTACGCATGAACTTTAATTTTGTTTGTCTAAAACAACAAAATGCCCTCTTTCTTCGAGAATATTACGTTCCGGCGAACGCGCAACTTATCAAATTCGGAAACAAACAATGAAGACTTATCTAAAAATACTCTTGAAGCCAGCACTTCCAGTTTACCGGACATTTCAAATGATAACGATGACGAAATATCTGAACTCAACCATCAAATACAACAGCTAAAATTGGAATTGACTAGTGCCCATCAAGAAATCAATAACTTAGCACTGGAAAATAACAACCTCAAAGATACAATAACTGAGTTGACTAAAAAGCATGAACTATACAAAAAGGCTACTACGATCCTTAATAGTAATGCCTCTACACCAAATAAAAAGATCAGAAGAGAATCAACAAGACAAGGTACTCCGAAAACACCTCTAAGAATCAAAAAAACACATCAAAATAGACAGGTAACGCCAAATTTTGAAGCAAAAGAAAAGGAGGAACAAGGAGAAACTTCCACAAAGTCCTTAAAAATTGGTGATAGGCCTAAAGGAAAAATGCAGCAAAATACAGTCGTAGCTGCAAAACATAAAATATGCATTATCAGTAGTAATAAAACAAATAACATACTGCAAACAGCACAAGACACATTGAATTCGAATCATGATATATGTCATTATCTGACTCCCCATGCAGGTTTAAAAGATCAGCTGAAGGGAATCCATAAGAAAGTTGAAGGGTATACAAAAAATGACTACTGCGTAATCATGATCGGCGACACAGACTTTGAAATAACGAATGACTACCTAAATTTAGTTTTCTTGATTCGAGATTCGCTACAAAGGCTTCAACACACGAATATAATACTATGCCTACCAGTATTTAAATTTGGAAAATTCACCACGATGTTCAGATGGAGAGTGGAGTCCTTCAACAATTTGTTATACCTAGACAACCTAAACTATGAATACGCGTATCTACTCGACTCAAACCTACAGCTGTCCTATGATTATGAAATGTTCTCAGCACGCCGTGGCACGATCAACAACAAAGGAATCTGCACAATATTTCTGCAAATAAAGCAAACAATGACTTACATCAAAGGCATGAACAACCAAGGTATAGAGTACACAGAAAGCGAGGGGCTACGCATAATTAGTAGTGCTGCACCAAACGCGCGCACTGGAGAGTTTTTTCGTGAACAAGACTCTGAATCTACATCGGACTAATGCAGGAACTATTGTTTTTAAAAACATTAACGTATTTCACCAGAACATAGATGGTCTCCTTAATAAGTCCGATAGTTTAATAGTTAATCTAGAAGAAATTGAAGCTGATATGAACTCTTTGATTGATGTCATCTGTATAACTGAACATAATATGATTCAAGATGACATTCAAAATTTAACAATAAATAACTACACACTAGCAGCTCATTCAATGCGAGAAACTAGACACGGAGGATGTTGTATTTTAGTACATAATAAATATAGCAATAACATGTATAAAACACTGAGTGAAATAGGTAAACTTAATGTTAGCAACATTATAGAATGTTGTGGAATTCATCTCATTGAACAAAAAACAAACGTTATATGTCTTTACAGACCACCAAAATCGGATAGACTCTCTTTCGACGTTTTTATTGACAAGCTACGTACAATTCTAGCTAAGTACTGCTTGAATAATGAGAAAACTATTTTATGTGGAGACTTTAATATTAACAGATTAGAAAAAGATCGAAAGTCAAAAGCGTTTGAGCAAACACTACTGAATTACAACATGAAACTCTATTTCAATGAACCAACCCGACTATCAAGTGGCACTTGCATTGATAACTTCAGCCACAATGTAAGGGGATGTATAGGTAAAATATTAGACCTAGGCCTTTCGGACCACACAGCCCAAATCTTAAAGTGCCCAGTTAAAGAAAGTTATCCCCTAAAATACTGGTGGTCCGAGACTCGTGACTATCATCGTGAAAACATAGATCGATTTAGAGAATGCCTTGCTAGCTTGAGCTTCAGTGAAGTTTTCGCGTCAAATGATCCCAACGAATGCCTGGATAAATTCTATGAACTCTTTCAGCTATTCTATGAACTATGCTTCCCTGTCAGAAAAAATAGGAAAATGATTACAAGTAAAGCCAAATGGATTACGAAAGGCATTAGACTATGCTCAAAGCGTAAGAAGGACCTACTTTTAAATTTTAGGAAAACACGATCGAGCGAAAGTAAGGAGCAACTTCGTACCTACTCGAGGCGTTTAAAGAAAATAATTTTACTAACGCAAAGGTCACAGAATAACTATTATATAAGTAACTCGATAAATAAATGTAAAGCCACGTGGAATATTATAAACAGCTCCAGAATGAATATTCCAAGAGATGATATAAGTCAGATCAGGGATAATAATGATATTATTACCACTGATCCTAAAAAAATTGCTGAATCTTTCAACGACTTCTATATCGATCAGGTCAAATCTAAAGACAAGGGAAATAGTACCACCAATTTAATTAATAATAAGAATTCACACTCTTTATTTATGAGCCCGGTAACACCAGAGGATGTAAACTTAATAATAATGCAATTAAAGAACACAAATAGCACTGGCATTGATGACATCTCCTGTAGAGTTGTCAAATACGTGTCTGAAATTATATCTCCAGTTCTCACACACATTATTAATGTAAGCATTGAAGAAGGCATATTTCCAGATAAATTAAAGATCTCTATCATAAAACCTCTTTTTAAGAGAGATGATAGACAAAATATGTCATGTTACAGACCAATAGCACTTCTACCTATATTTTCCAAAATATTTGAGCGAGTTATGTATAATTCCCTTTATTCTTACTTTGAGAAATTTAACCTTTTTGCAGAGGAACAAAATGGATTTAGGAAAAATAAGAACATCAACAGAACAATTTATAGCTTTTTGTTTCAAGTTATATCGTGTCTTGATAAGAGAATACCCGTAACGGCACTTTTTATGGATATGACTAAGGCATTTGATTATGTTGATCATGCCACTTTAAAGGCTAAACTAAACTGTTATGGCATTAGAGGTAAGGTTTTTGATCTTGTCGACTCTTATCTAAGTGAGAGACATCAATATACGTCTGTGACAAGAATTTGTCCCAAAACAAAAACCAAAATAAAGTATTTATCAAACCCTAGGGTAGTTCACCATGGCGTACCACAAGGAAGCGTTTTAGGGCCCCTATTTTTCTTAATATACGTAAATGACCTTCCTAAGTCAATTGAACAAGACATGGTACTATTCGCCGATGATAGCACTATAGTATTTAAATCAGCTGACATACCTACTTTAAAAATTGACATTAATAATGCTTTGATGAATGTAATGAACTGGTTAATAAATAATAATTTAATTTTGAACTTAAGTAAATCTAATATTATGACATTTAAAAATAATCATCGTTGTAGTAATTCTGAGTTGTTAAATATACAATACAATGATGTATCTATTGACGAAATAAATGAAGCAAAATTTTTAGGATTATACATTGACTCGCATCTAACATGGAAAGTTCAAATTCAAAAAATCTGCACAAAATTACACCAATTTGCGTACGCTCTTTACAGACTATCCAAAAAAGTGAACCAAACTGCTGTACTCACAGCATACTACGCATACGTTGAGTCCACATTACGATACGGAATAATTTTTTGGGGAAACTCGACCGACAAAGATAATGCTTTCAAAGCTCAGAAAAGGTGTATCCGATCAATGTGCGGTCTGAAATCAACTGAGAGCTGCAAACCTGACTTTATTAAGCTTGGCGTTCTAACGATGCCATCCCTGTACATTCTGGAGACATGCACTTTTGTAAAGTCAAATATGGATCTTTTTCAACAACAGAGTAAAAGAAACTATGATAAAATACGCGCTTTACCACGCTCTACCGCGTTATTCCAAAAAAGCGTTTTTGGCATGTCGTCGAAAATATACAATCACCTCCCAGGATCAATTAGAAAAATTGACGAAAATTATTTGTTTAAAACTAAGATTAAACAACTATTAAAAAACAAGGCTTACTACACAATTAATGAATACCTCGCTGACACGGACCTAGGGAATTAGGAGTTATTAGGTATATTGACATTTGATTTACATAAGCTGGAGGACTAAGTTGATAATATTTATAATAAATTAGTTACTTTGTATGACATAAAGTTCATTATGTAAGGTAACATTATTTCTGTAAATAAATTGTAAATAGATGTCATTGTGTGCATGCCTACCTAACCACATAAAAATGTATACATTTGCATACTGCTGTTAAGTGGTAGAATACACTGACTTATGGCAATTAAGACCTGTGCAAAAACCTGACTGTGTGTATTCGCAAATAAATATTTTGAAGTTTGAAGTTTGAAGTTTGAAATATGTTCGCGTGGTAAATTTTATTTATCGATTTAATTTTGGAGCTTGGAGTCGTCAATCTGTGCTGTATACGGCCCATACACTCTATCTCTATGAGAAGGCCTGTGCTCTAAAGCGGTTGCTTAGGCACAGATTTATGTCCTGCTCTAGCAAACCTTCTGTCTCTTTCCATTCCATGAAAACAGGTAGATGTAGTCTTATTTAATACGTCCATTTGGCCATTATCATGTAATCATTAAATGGCACAGGGCAGCCATTGTCGTAAAAGCCTGATAAAGGTGTCCGTAAATACCATACTTTGTGGCTTTACCTCGGGTCAACCACATATGTACTCGTAGTAAGCCTTAGTGGCATAATATATAGTGAAATATAAATTTGTTGGTTTGTTAAATGCTTGGCTATTCCACTTGGTTGGCCGGTTCGAAATGCTGGATCGACTGACTCAAAAGGAAGAATTTAAGCGTAGACACCTAGCTTCTCACATACGCCATAATACCTAACCATTCATCAATTCGACGACCATTTTTTGAAGCGTTAGGTTTTAAATAAAACTTTTTTGTTTTTCGTACTTTCCTTGCATTAATGTTTCAGGCATATTACATATTTTTTAATAAAATAATTTGTTGTTATTTATCACATACTCTTATTTATTTTTCTTTCTGTTTAAAATGGCACGCGTTTCTAAAGATCAAAACCGACATTCTTATGATTTTTTTTAATAAAACAGAAATTAAAAAAAAGTTTATTTGTTCATTTTAAGGGTAAACTTAAACTGCAGACATTAGAGAAATAAAACATACTTTTTTACGACCACTCAGTACAAAAATAAATTTAATTTTCAACAGAAATTGCGATATTGTACATATTTCAGTAAAATTTCGCAAAATTGTTCTATTGGTTGCCGGCGTTCGTTGCCTCTCGCCAAGCCGTGACAAACACCGAGATGGCAAGAGACAACACGGTTATCCACACACGCACCAAAAAGATACAACTGTATTTCTGTCGTGTATTCGTCGAAACGAAGAAGGTTAGATGTCTAGGGTTAAAGGAAGGGTTGAATTTGGCAGTATGTACAATAAAATTTAAAAATGTGCCATAGTATCTACACACGTGGCGTCCCACGCTAAGGACCGTTATATTTATTACATAACAGATACCGTATTTTTTATTATATACGTTTATATTATGCGAAATATTTTACTACAATTTTTGTCATCTGTAATGTTGTTATAGTTCCAATACTGGTTCTGGTAGCTTCCGATACTGCTCCACCTTTAAACATTTATGTTAAATAATAAAGAAGTAAGCAGAGGCAAGGTCGTTGAACAAATGATTTTTTTGCAAGATATTAGGTTCTAAATTATTAAGTAACCCTGATGGTTTTCATCCGTGAAATCGGTCGGCGCCTGAGGAGTCGTAGTTATGGCTTTCGTTCTGGGGCATATCTGGCAACCCACTTTGCAGTTAGGTTTTTACATCGGAATGATATCGCTGTATATACATGATTATATTATTTTTGTTGCACTAACCCGTGCTGAGGACAATTTTAAAAACCTGCCAGCGCTCTCCCACGTACGTAATATGTACGTAATACAGAGAAGTTTGTAAAGAGGCTCCAAATTTCACTAATGCCTTCAGTTGCCCATTAGCTCAGTTGGGAGAGCGCTGGCACGGTTAGCCAGAGGTCGCGGGTTCAAGTCCCGGCATGGGTGGAATTTTTAGCCTCTAAATATGTTTTGAATTGACAAACTTAGTGCACACGGTGTTCTAAATTCAATTTACTTTATTTATCCTCTAGCGGATAAAAACGGCTTTTGCACTCAGATATCGAAGAGCAAAAATACTCTTTCCGAGATGGGGGGATGAAAAGAATATTAAAGCTTATATGAGCAAAGTCATGAGCAAAAGACTAGTCGACCCGCCAGGGCTGTAAATGTTGCTCCCGTATATGTGGGATCATAATTTTGAGTATTGCGGCGACTCCTCTCTTTATATTAATATTTTAGTGGCCCTAACTTGAAGGCTTAAGTTAGAAAAACTGCCTCATAAAATGACGAAACGAAATTAATGCTCGTGCGTAAAAATACCTACCTTTTTCTTTTCTCAACGCACCAGTAATTTTTGTGGGTTATTTTTAGAGGACGTTCTGGGCTTTTGTTACATCATCAGCCAAATTTCAGTAAATAACAAATAAATAAGTACACCCGATAAAAAAAACGGAAATCTTATGGGATACTGTTATTTGTCTGTGTCACGCAGAAGAATACTCCGAATAACGCCAAAAATAACACTTTATTCGATGTGTACGACAATTATTTTACGCATCAAACGCAACTTTTCTCGTCGATAAAATAATTTTTAATTCGTTCAAACATAACAAAACATGACATGAACTCGCGCCTGTATCCCGGAGAGGTATGCAGAGACCAGGCTCTGCCACTTGCCACGATCCTGACAGATCTATTTCTCTTCATCTACATTCGTTAGTCGATGCATGCACGCATCGGGTACTTTTTATCTTGTTGAATTTGTTCAACGCAGCTAATATCACTTCTCAGCGGATTTTGCATTTCCATGTAAAATAAAAACAATAATTAGTGGCTTGTTATAGCAGCGAAAAGATTCAGCGGTGAATGTAATTTATCACGGTGCGGGTCGACCGCAACTTTCTGAAGCATCTTCTACTTTGAGTTACGTAATGAAGTTGCAAAATTAACTTCTGTAAGGTACCACAATGTGGAAACTTGCTCAGATTTCTATAAAACTCTATATTACTACTACTTTAGACCGCAGCAAGTGGAGATCTTTTATAAAGGCCCCATGTCCCTGATGAGGCACAACAGGATATAAGTAACATTTTTTTTTACAAAAACGACTCCTATTCGGGGCATTGAAGGTAAGACTGTGATATCTAAACTCCAGCTAGCCTGACTCTTTCCATAAGGCCAGCAGTACTCTGAGGTCACTGCTGGTCACAGTTTCCGAATCAAAATGGTCCGTTGCTTTTTCACGCTCTCACAGTGAGTAGTCACGTGGGCGTCTTCCTTAAGGCATCCCTGGCATAGAGCGGGCTGTTGAATAGTTCCGTGGTGCGGAAGTGTCTATTCTATGCAGCAATGGCCCGTCATCAAAAACAATTATTATTAGGTCTAGTGCTCGTGTTAACCTTAGAAAATACATTTACACGTTCCAAAAATATTTTGGCAATTTTTTTAATTTAAATTGGCAAAACAATTATTAACCTTAGAAAATATTTTGTTTGCATTTGTCTAAGTTTTCTATAAATCGGCCATTAAATTCCCGAAACTGGTTGTATGGTAACTGGAGCAGGGGTTCGTGTCTTTACATTCCGAGCCACTTCCAGCGAGTTCATCCGCAACATCATTTCCTAGGTGGCCCTTTATCTGTTGTTGGGTGTCTCGGTTGTTTGTTGATAATTTCTGCAACAAATTTTATTATATATCCTAATGTGCATCTACAGAAGTACCTTTTATGTACAGTTTTTTTTATGGTGTGCCGCAAAAATATTCAGCAAGATTCAATTGACTGTAATAGTAGAGAAGGTGTCAAGTATTGAACAGTCTGAATATAATCTCTAAATCCAATAAGTAGAGTAATCCAAGCCTTCGGAACGCGTCCTCAGTAGCTGATATAATGTACCTAAATGCCTTTCAGCTACGAAAAGAGACTGAAAATGGACTTGAAGCCATTAATCACTCATTGTCTTCTTATTTTTTTATTTTATTAGCAAAGGGCAAGATAAAAAGTACCCGAAACCGACGAGCGTGCATGCAGCGACTAATGAATTTTGAGGAAGCGAAAGTGATCTGTCAGGATCGTGGCAAGTGGCAGTCCCTGGACTCTGCCTACCCCTCTGGGATACAGACTGTGTGTATATGTGTGTATGAGTTTGTGTGTATGTGTATGAATTCACTGTCGAAAATATGTCACCGTAGATTTTAGCACTAGGTTACCTCAAAAATACGCTTTGTCCTAAATATTGACAATAGTTATAAATGCATACAGAAAAACCACCAGTAGATTAACAGCTTGTTAGTGTACGATAAACTGGGGCGAAGTCTATCATCCTAAGCTCAAAATTTAAAATGACCTCACTCATTCCAGATTTCTTCCGGATTTTCATTACTACTTTACCTTTTGAGGAAACACCAGTACTGACAATTTTTTTTGTGACATCTATTTTCCTGTTTTTATTCTGTATTTTATCGAAGTTTTCTGTTTATCACCGAAATAAAACTACAGAATTAAAGTTCTACAGTATAATATTACGAGTATTATCATTTACATCAAGAACCCTTCATCCTTTACCAACCTACGCTTCAGTGTATTTTAATTTAAAATCAATTTAATTAATAACTATTGTCTTCCGCACATCCACGAGTACTTAATCGTAATAAGTCGCGTATAAAATACAATGCATTATGCCAACTGCGCCAAAAGAAGAGCTGCCATAAAACTGCACCAGCTGCAAGACCGCTGAATAAAAATACGACCATAAACGGGAACAGTTTCATTACTTAAAACGACTAGAGTCACACTAATTGCTCGAGTTAATGATAAGCGATATTAAATGGCCCTACAACAATTTTTCACTATAACAACATTATGATTTTTCCCGCTACGCTCGTAATTAGGCCAACTAATGCCGAGCTATTCTCGCCAATTTATAATTGGAAAGCATCTAAATTGTCGCTTCATAACAGTTTGGCACTACACCAAACATAAAGTACTTCATCGTAGTTCTTATCCGATAATATAACGTAACGGCTCTTCGGTGAAATAAACATACGAAAAGTGTCTCGTGAGCATATCCCAGTCGTTTCTGGCATAAAACAAAGTTGGATTTCATTTTAACGCATTAGTTTTGAGAGGTTCTTAAAACCGAACGCTTGAATCTCGGCCAAATGTCGTACGGAACACAATGCGAGCTATAAAATAGTCCAGCGTTGTTTGTGAAACTCCTCAGTAGTTTGTTAGACTTTACAACGTTTATTTAAAGTGTTTACTGCCCCTGTTGCGTCTACCGTCAGTCTGCCAGCGCAGCACGTCGAGACAAAGTAACGACCGCTTGAAACACGGATATCAAACGCTTTTATAAGAACCAGTGTGTTTTTAGCACACCTCCGAATGTGGTGCGAAAAACAAGTATTCAGGATGACATTGAAACTGAAGTGCAAATACAAACGAGCGTGTTAACCGATGTGGAGAGTCCACCATGTGTTGTGCAGCGATCAAAGTCGAATTTAAAAGATAAGGGGGCGGGGAAAAAGTATAAGGGTAGAAAAAAGCGGGTTCATTTCTTAGATAGCGAAGAGGAGAGGGTGTCTTTGTGGCGGCGCTTCGGACGATTCTTCCTTTTTCTTGTGCAGTGCACGAGAACCACCGTGGGAACTGTTTTACGTGAGTCTATTGCTTTGTTTTTGAACTGAAGACTTTTTTTGGCGCAGTGTACGAAGCTGAAGCTGACGCTGAATCGCATATGCTCGGTTTCAGTCGTCATCTACATTCAAGAAATCATATAATTTTTCCCTTCTATATTATTTTCAAGATTATTTTCCTGTCTCTTAATTTAAAAAATAATTGGCTGTCATCTGAAAATAATACTATCCCGGGCATGTGTTGTACCATAAATAGCAAATCATTTACATATACAAGGAAAAGGAACGGCCCCAAAATTGTTCTCTGTGGTACTTCCATTTTAATTTGTGAACCTGAGGATTTTATATGATTAATGTCCGCCTTTTGAACCCTTCCTTTTAAATATGATCTCATCAGTTCTAAACCTTTTCCCTTTACTCCATAATGTTCTTGTTCTAAACGTGTCTCTTGGTTCACGCAATCAAATGCCTTCGAAAAGTGTCAAAAAACACCTTCCTCTTCATCCTTTAATCCTCCCATGCACTATAAATATGTTTAATTAGAGTGCCCCTGTGTGAAACCAAACTGATGGTTATGGAGAAGTTGATAATTATTAAAGTGCGTAAGTAGTTAACCTAAAACAATCTTTTCGAATATTTTGTTTAATACGGGTAAAACCGAGACTCGTCTGAAATTTGTGGGATCATACTTATCACCGCTTTTAATGAACGAACGAGCTTACTGTATTTCATTAGCTCAGGGACTGTACCCTCATCTACACATTTGTTAAAATTCTCGCTAAATGAGAAGCTAGGACCTCTATTACTGAACTAACTATTGTTACTGACATTCCTTACTTTATTTTCATTGCCAGGTAATTTACTTAATTTACAAACTTTTTTCAAATCTATCTGAAAAGACTTAAAAAAAGTCTTCATAATGGGCTTTAGCATTAAGGGTTTTACCTTAATGCGTAATTTAGCTACTTGGAACACCTCATTTAAATGATTCTAGTTTTTAGGGTTCCGTACTCAAAGGGTAAGGAACCCTATTACTAGGACTCCGCTGTCGGTCCGTCTGTCAACAGGCTATATTTCATGAACTGTGATAGTTAGGCAGTTTAAATTTTCGCAGATGAAGTATTTCTGTTGCCGCTATAACAAAGATACTACAAACAGAATAAAATAAATATTTAAGGGGGGCTCCCATACAACGAACGTGATTGTTTAGCCGTTTTTTGCTCAATATTAATAGACGGCAACAGGCAGACGCTTGAAATATTAATAATATTAATATTGAGAATAGAATGCAACCCTTCGGGCGCAAATCCGAGTCGCACTTGGCTTGTTTTTTTTTTTAATTGTAATGTGCCTGCATAGAATATGTTGCTCTGATTTTTTTCAATCTATTTCAAAATTTATAATTTGACCACTGTCATCATCATCATCATCATTCAGCCACAAGAAGTCCACTGCTGGACATAGGCTTCCTCCATGGATTTCCAAAAATACCGGTTGGAAGCGCCCTGCATCCAGCGCCTTCCTGCCACTTGGATGAGGTCATCTGTCCATCTTGTGGCTGGTCGTCCACTGTAGTCTGACTTCATTCACTGTGGAGTAATCAAAAAAATTGCAATTGCAATAGACGTTATCGAGACAAGTAGCAGTAGTTTCAGTAATTCAGGTGGGCTCTAAGAAATTATTGAAAAATTGTAAATTAGTTGTCACAGGGGAATCTACCAGCAGGTCGATTTTAAAATCACCACAGACTATGCATTTCTTATTACTACTGGAAGTTACTTTTGATATAACCTCTAATACTATAAGATAACATAAACTCACGCCTGCATCCCAGAGGGGTAGGCAGAGACCAGGGACCGCCACTTGCTACGATCCTGACAGAACACTTTCGCTTCCTCAATATTCATTAATCGTTGCATGCACGCACGCCGGTTTCGGGTACTTTTTATCTTGCCCTTTGCTAATACATCCCCTATTTGGTCGAATTGCACTCCTTTGTGAGTGGCCAAAACGTCTCCAAAAGAGCTAGAGGAGTGCTGGTCCCAACACTTATGTATGCTAGCGAGACTTGGGTATGGCAAAAGAAGCAAGCAAGTAGGATTAATGCAGTAGAAATGAGGTCCTTGAGAAGTATGTCTGGTGTTACTTTGAATGACAGGATACGCAATAGTGTGATTAGAGAACGTTGTGGACTGAAAGAGGATGTAGTGACTAGAATTGGGAAAAGGAATGTTGCGTTGGTTTGGACATGTGGAGAGGATGAAGGAAGAAAGATTGACGAAACAAATATATCGAGCGAATGTGGGTGGAAGGGCCGGTAAGGGACGACCCCTCTAATACCAATTTGAATATACTGTGATGGCTCGTATAGGGGCTGTATACGCTTACTGCAATGTGTTTAGACAATTTCAACACATGACTTTTTCATACTCGGGTGTCCTCACGATGTTTTCTTTTACGGTCAGCGAGTGCTACTACAACTTTATAAAGTTACGTAACTTAGAATACAGTAATTGTTTCGTGCCAGGATTCGAACTCACGAACTCTCGAATGTGAGGCCGGCGTTCTACCGCTATGCTACCACCGCTCAATGAAGAAGCTGATTAAAGTTATTTTATCAATAAAAAACACAATCTAACTTAGTGAAGAAATTTGGGACTTAAATAATTGCGATTATAAATTTGCGGTTCCGTCCGAATAAATTAAATTGGTCTATAAATTTAACCCTAAAACAGTAATTTGTTTGCTTATACGTACCTAATCTCATTATTCAGGTTCACTGATCAAAGTACAACTCGTTCAACCATTTTTAGGGATTCGTAACTCAAAAGGAAAAATGTAACCCTCACAGGATCACTTTGTTGTCCGTCCATCCGCCCATTCGCCCGTCCGTTCGGCCATTCGTCTGTCTGTCAAGAACCTTTATCTCGGGAAGAAGTGGAGGCATCGAGTTGAAATTATCTGACTGAAAAAACATATACTCAGGTCTACTAGTCTCTTGAAGCTGTGAAAAAATCAAACTTTTAAATGAACGATAAAAAAAGGTACGGCCGTTTATGCCGCAAAAAAAACGCACATTTCGATATTCCAGGGAATAAAAATTTATAGGATACTTTCCGTTGATCTAGAACAATGAAATTTGGCAAGTAATATCATCTTATACTACCAACACAGGGAAAGATATGAAAATTGTACATTTATAATTAAATCGTAAAAAAATTAGACAATTTTTTTTTTGAAGTTCAGGAAAAGCTCGGAAAAAACTGTGAGACTCAATTCCTGAACTATTTATAATATTATGTAAGTACCTGCCAACAAATTTGTACGGAACCCTCGGTGCGAGAGTCCGACTCGGACTTGGCCTTTTTTTTTTTAGTTTCGCCGTTTTCCTTTTTTGTGCCTTCAACAAAAAAATTGATTACCTACCTTTCTGTATTACATTTTAACTTATATATCAAGGGTATTCATTTTATAAGTTATCCACATATAACTTATATGGACTCGACTCACTTAAACTACTATCTTTATTTGTACTACTGTGCTACTATTGACTCTTTCTATTTTCTTAGTTCAAGATATATAAAACCAAGAATCGATTAAGATGAGATAACGATAAGAGGAGGGAGGACTCGATTATGTATCAGTTTCGAATGCCTAATTTAAATCTTTAGATGATGGTTCGATTTACCAAAGACTGAATTGAATCAAACAAAAACTTATACGGACGTCGTCAAACCGAATTCGACGTTCGAAATTCGAAAATTTAATTAGAACGGCCAAGCAAGAGTAAAGTTCACCTCGAAAGTTGCCGGCAGAATATTCCGAAAGCGGGGCTCGAAATAGTTGTCGTGAATTAATCAAAAACATCGTACCAAACATTTAGAATTTCTTGATTAAAATTTTAGTTCTTATGTTGTGGGTATGATTGATGTTGCGTAATAATAAGAACATAACAAGCAGTGATCACATCGGTAAACCTATGCCTAATATTCGTGAGGTCCTTGATTCGAATCTCGGCATGCACTTACATTTTCTAAGATACCAACCGTTTTAAAAACCTATTTAAACCCATGCCATTTCATCGATGCTTGCACTTGCCCATTAGCTCAGTTGGGAGAGCGCTGGCACGGTTAGCTAGAGGTGGCGGGTTCAAGTCCCGGCATGGGTGGAATTTTTAGCCTTTAAATAGGTTTTTAAAATTGTCCTCAGCACGGGTTAGTGCAAAAAAAAAGAATATACCAACCGTTGTTAAAGTGGAGTAATAATACGCCTAGCTAGCAGTAAAGGATAAAAGAATAGCTTAATTCCGGATTCTGAAGAGTCCGACCAAGGTTTCAGATAAAAGAATAGTTCAGAAGATTTACTCCTTTGGTAAAAAAACCTGTCGTCGCTTAGAACCACCGCTTAAGTCAAAATTTGAAGGTTTTGACATTTGAATGCCATTCATATCCATAGAAAAATCTAAATGTTTTGTTGTTCTAATGTGAAATTTATAATTGATGTTCGTTAAGACAAACATTTTATCTTATATATGAATAAGTAAGTGTACCTTAGCAATGCCCTGACCAGGGCCCATAATATGTGACTTAACCTCCTCAGTCCTGACCTTGAAAATAACAATTGAAGACCATTCTTATTTTCAAGGTCGGGACTGAGGAGGTTAAACATGTTTGACATCATTGTATGTACCATTAAGATCGCTAATAAATGAATATTAAATATGTATATGAATTCAAACATTGACTCTAATCAGCGGCCGTTATTAAAGAAATTGTAAAACCAAGCAAATAATATGTTTTCTATGGAACACCGCAAAAACTGTTTATGACGAGTTTTTTGTCTCTCCTCTTAATTGGGGAAAAATGACTTGTGCAGTGTTGTTTACTAAGCGACGATATGCACGCTACACCTAAATCACAAAAATATACAAAAACGAAAAATAAAAACTATGGTTCAAAAGATGATCTATAAATTAAACGTGACAGATTAATAAATAGGTTATTTATTATTAATTATTCATAGTTGAGTACATTAAAAAAAATACGCCGTGTCTCAAGGTATTTTCCTTCTTATACAGGGTGTAATAAAATCCCAAACCAGCATGAGTAGTACGATGGCACGAGTCACTCGTTTTGTAGTACTGACATGTCAGGATTTGACAGTTAATGTACTGGAAACTCGCTACTTTCGACATTTAAAAAGCGTGACTAGCGTCGTCGAAGGCAGGAATTTCACTTTCCAATACGAGCAACTTCCAATATGAAGAATAGTTGCAAATCGCAAGAAATTACAGCAGCGCCAAAAAACAATTACCACCGCGTTAAAATATATGTCCAGGTATTTAAAAAACCATTTTCTTCAGTGACATGATCAAAAACTTCTCTACTCCCCCGTCGCCAGATTTCCATTACATTTCACGGCTATTTAGTTTTCAGAGAGTACTTGGAGATTCCTTTTGTCTCCGGTGCTCGGGCAATAATGTCAGTGGGTCTACTTTTCATTAATAACGGGTATTTCTAGTGTTTCCCATTTATCGAATTAATACAGGGTGTAATAAATTCGAGAGATTCTGAGTTCAATTCCAGCATTTAACGATTACTTTCTTATCTAAGTAACGAACATCTGTAAAATTATAGTAATAATACCATCAGTTTACTAAAAATAACTTAATAAATAAATAACTTCTACACTACACAATTACTTATCCTGGTCCTAAATAAGGATACCCAGGATACGGTTACATAACCAGGCAAGGACATCACATACAAGGAAGTACACCCAGACTGAAGATCTTACATCATTCGAGCAGACTATTCCGCACTAACGATGGGCTTTAGTTCGAATTATTCGAATAAAACCAACTTTAGTTAGGTACTAAACACAATCAATTTATTCAAATCTTCTGCATACGTGAATGCAATCAAATAACAATTGAACAATAGAATATTCGATTGTAGCGAGTGGTGGTTTTTGTCAACAGAGTCAGTCGTTTTCAAAACTTTTTTTCGAACAATCGCCCATGGCTACTACTCACGTAACTGGCTACAAGACATCGTTATTTACGCCAGTCACGTCACGTCTCCGGACCTCTCTTTACAGTTATGTCACCTCCATAATCGTAAGTGGTCACTTAACGGAAGAACCTTCAAGACCCCGCCCATAACTATGGTACGCGAAACTTCCTTCATTTTGCTTCAGTGTCGCCAAATTCACTATTCATAAAAAACCACAAATAATTAATTATTTTGAACAGTCCCTTAATCGGCCATAGGACAATTATATATTTTTTTTCTTTTGGAGTTACGCAAAAATAAATTGAACGCATCTTTAGATCGATACTTTTTTATGTATTTTATGGCAACACTTATTCTTAAACGTCATCGCTGGATGTCAATCGGTATTCAAAGTGAACCATTAATTTTTCACGTACATTTGCTCCCCGAATTTGAATCTGTTTTTGGTACTACATCAAGGAAAATTCCTGTAAGTATGTAATGGTTTTTTATTCTTTTAGCTAGATATGTGTTGTATTGTATATAAATGAAAACAATGTATGTAAGTTGTTGCTTTACTATTTTTTTTCTCATTTTTAAAAGTGGGAAACTATTTCCCTACGGCCGTTTATGAAAGTATTTAAGTGGGAAATTATTTCCCTATAACTGTTAAGGACAACTAATAATTATATATATATAAAAAAAGTTTGTCTGTTTTTGCCTACTATTTTTTTCTTATTACAGTCAATGACGCCCCTTAAAAAGAAGAAAAAAGTTAAGGATAAGGAGTTACAAAACAATTGTTGACATTCGCCATTCGCCCGACTCAAGGCTGCTATTATTTAATGTTATTAGGATAGTTATATTAATAATAAGATAAAAAACTTAAATAAATAAATAAAACTTAAGATTTACCTCTGGACTTTTAATTTTATTTCCCTAAAATTAAATCAACGAGTGAAACCGAAGGCAACAGCTAGTCAAGTGGGAAAATATTTCCCACATATATGTTACTGGATATAGGGAAATTATTTCCCACAAAAAAACCCCTAACGGTTATAGGGAAATTATTTCCCATCGTCAAAAAAAACCACTTCCCAACATTCAATCATTCTAATTTAGTGTTTTATTTAATTTTAAGAAGACTATATTCTAATACAAAAAAATTAACTTGATTGGAGCCATGGCCGTTTAAGGGTTAACAATAAACTTAACTCCTCAAAGGAGTTTTCTAATATACATTTTTTTCTTTTTTTTCTATTTTTCTTTGTTTTTACATCCACTTCGTGCTCTAATGTATTGGTCCAGTCCATCCAAAGGTTGTCTCGAAGAGATCACTTTTAGTGATAAGGTCTGTACTCTTAGGTTAAGAAATGTCTGTGCAATTTCCTTTTTTATGTACAATAAAGTGTTCTCTATCTCTATCTATATATCTAGAACATAAAACATATATTTGGAATTATTTTGCCTACTATTTCTTTGTTTCTTTCGGAAATATTGGTAGCCGTCATAATATTGATACTAGGAATAAACATAAATTGGCATTTCCACGTTTAAGATTTTAAAAAGTTAATACATCCTTTATGGGGCACTGTGTACGGTTCTATAATAAAATTTCTCAAGATTATTAGAGTTATCACCGACGCGGTTTAAAAAATGTGTTAAGCATACTCTATGCAAAAAAGCCTATTATAACATTAAGGATTATTTGGAAGACTAAGATGTCTGGTATTTAAATAATGCTGACGGGTACCATTGTATCTAGTGTAGTGTAACTTTAAGTTGAAAAGTCTTGAAAAGAATAAATGTAGAGTTTCTTTATTAGCTTCTTCCCCTCATAATGTATTAATTGTGAAACTAATAGCTTTGACGTTCACTAAGTAAACATTTTGTTTTTGCAGTGACAAAAATTTTTGACTTTGACCTTCCAGAAATTATTAAGGTGTTAAGTTATTTATGTTATCAAATTATAACAATTTCATATTTTAATATCACTCTGTCTTAAGTTTTACTTAACTATTTTGGGACCAGGATAAGTGAATGTTTCGTGTGGGAGATATTGATTTATTTATTTAATTATGTTTTTTTCGGAGAGACTTCGCATTTTAGTCATTAATCGCTTAGAGTCAAAACGCCTTTACTCCGTACCGTACTTCATACTAGCCTTAGAGGCCAGGTCTTACCTCTAGCCAGAGGGGTTTTATTTCACGCCATCTAGTTTCATACATTTACCACGATTTTGACCATCCGTTGGATGATAAGAACATCGTGATTCATGCAGTTACCGTTATCGTCCCGTGTGAAACCGTCCATAGGCTGGCGAGACTCCCTAAACCAAACAAGCCAACGAAACTCCCTAAACCAAACTAGGCCAAGATAATTTTGTTTTCTATTGTTACTATGTTATTACCACAGCACAGGGTATCTTAGTTTGGGACTAAGAGAAGTGATAATGTTGTGTAGAAGTTATTTATTTATTTATAGTCAGGTTAAGGTAATTATTGTAAAGGCCTAAATACCTGAAATAAACTGTTTATTAGTAATATTTATTGTACAGCACGACAGTAACTGTAAGTAGTTTTTGTCCATAAAAATTACATAAATTTACGCGTTTATACCGGAGGAGTAGGCAGTGACCAGGGTTTTTACTTGTCCGCAATTCGCAACTGCCACGATTTTTCTTCTTCTGGACAATCGATTAGATTAAAATTCTTTATTGTACACCATACATAAATGGCAAAAAGATAGTATATATTTAGAAGCTACAAATTCCACCCATGCCGGGACTTGAACCCGCGACCTCTGGCTCACCGTGCCATCTGGCACGGGTGGGTGGAATTTGTAGCCTCTAAATAGGTTTTTAAAATTGCCCTCAGCACGGGTTAGTGCAACAAAAATAATATATAAATATGGTATATGTTCTTTTAAAGAAACTAAATCTGTTTTTTCAGTCATAACGTAGATGAATGTACGTCTTAAATAAAAAAGTTCCGCCACAAAATGCTCATAAACATAAACAAAACACGCACAAAAAGTGCAATCTTATGTTATAGTTTTCTTCGTGCTAGCAAGATAAGCTTGAGCGAAAACTGTGCCAAGAGATTTAAATTTTCTCTGTCTCTAAAACCCGCCAAATTGTTTTCTGCAAGTCGAGTACCTACCATAATACTTCCTTGTATACAGAGTTGTTTTATTAGGGTTCTATACCCAAAGGGTGCATGCCATTACTATGCGTACAACGTCTGACTTATAAAAGGTTTTATCGCTTGAACCGTAATAGTGGATAGACCGACAAATAATAAAAAGTAGGAAAAGTAGAAACCGAGCATGTGCGTGTCAGGCCACGCGCAGTGTAGGGGTTCGTAGAAGGAGGGATTTTTATCTGCTTAACAGAACTAACAACTACATCAAAGTGATTTTCAATGGAATTTGTACGAATTTTCCTTTAATAAGTTAGTCGCCTATTACTCCTTGACTTGTAAAGTAGCACATAATATAATAAACTTAAAAGGAAAACTATTACGGCTAAGTAGACTTTACAAGTTAACGACCAACTTACAAAAGGAAAACTTCGTACAAAATCCATTGAAAATTACTTTGATGATGTTGTTAGTTTTGTAAAGCAGATAAAAACCCCTCTTTCTGCGGATCCCTATACTGCGCGTGGCCCGACACGCACATGGGGGGTTTTTTCTCTTTCTATTCTAGCCGTCACAAGGTTGTCTGGATGAAATTGCTGTTAGCAATAAGCCCGCCATTTCATTGTTACTTTCATATTTTATGTCCCTTGTCTCTTGCGTGCAAAAAAGAATATTCTTACCTTATCTTATCTCGCTCGTATATAGGCCGCCTATGTTAATCACCAACTACTCCTCTATTAGTCGTTGGAGAAATAAATACCTTCTACAAAATGCTGAAAATAAAATTATTAGGACGTGTCCGACAGCGGACTGACCTTTACATGTTTATTGCAAAGTGGTTTGTAAATTAAGTGGGCACTTGAAACGGTAAATTAAGGAATTCACCAATCGAATAGAACAGGTGCTGCGAAATATAATTACATTATTAAATACGATTTTCTAGATAATGTTCGTGGAAACGGAACAACGAATGGTTTCAGCTACCGAAGCACAACAAACTCTGTGTTGTCATAACCAGAATCACGGTCGCAGCTTGGTTAAAGCCCGCTTCTATTTGCACTTAAGATTAATTTACATATTGGATTGGTAAGAATAAAAATGTTCATAAAAATTAACCGAAACTGGCGTGCGTGCGTGCAACGACTAATGAAGGTTGAGGAAGCGAACGTGATCTGTCAGGATCGTAGCAAGTGACAGTCCCTGATCTCTGCCTACCCCTCTGGGATACAGACGTGAGTTTATGTATGTATGTATTGATTGGTAAGACTAGTGACTGGAACAAATTATTATTACTAGCCTACTCTCCATTGCCATTAATTAAACAAGTCGTGATTTTGACCTCAAGCAGAGCCCCTTTTCAGAGAACTTAATCAATTTATGGCTCACTACAATTCTATGTACATTGCATAGCCGACAGATTAACAAGTACGAAAACTAATAGTGCTAATCAACTACGCAATGAATTGAATTGAAAAATTCTTTATTGCACTAAAACAAGTTCGTTATGATTATGAAGACCACGAAGGAGGCCTATGTCCTGCAGTGGGCGTCAAATGGCTGATGATGATGATGATGAAGTTCGTACAAAGATGAGCTTAATAGTAGACAGTATTTTCTTCCAGCGATGTACGTCGAATTGTCATGATAAACGATGGACAGTAGTTTTATGAGACGCGGTCCAGGGCTTCGTTACTATGGTGTTAACTACAAACAGTTACCATAGTTACCCTTTCACTTGACCTTTTTGAAAAGTCAGTGAACCGTAAAATCGGTACCCGTTTCCAAATACAACGCCCGCGCTACAGAAATACATACAATCCCCATTTTAGTACCGAGAGAAAAACAAACAGAAACGCCAAAAGGTGTTAATTTATTGTCCGATACTTTTGAATTAGCCAAGCGTTATATCTGACGTAAATCACTTTTAACGGTACGCTGAATGGGTTATTTTAATGCTCACAGGGAACACGTCTAAATAGGCATTTGCACACTGATGCGTTATAAAGTTGGGTGAAAATATAAAGGACTTATATTACTTAGAAGTGTCTGAGAGTATGCAGTGTTAGCCCTAGCGGTAAAACGCTAGCCTCGCATTCGAGTGGTCATGGGTTTGAATCCCGGCACGTACCAATGACTTTGTTAAGTAAATTACGTACGAGTACATTTGTGAATTTGTACTTGCTAACTGTAAAGGAATACATCGTGAGGAAACCAGAATGACCAGGGGTGATTTTATACATTTTATGATGTTGATGAATTGCATTTAGTTTTTTATTTTGAGATATTGCTGATCTTTGCGAAATGTATTGTAAGTATAAAGTTTTTGTAAATTGCAATAAATAATTAATCTGAAAAAGTCTGAAATAAATGAATAATAGTAATAATATTGATTGTTAAAGTCTGATATTTTTGCGCGACAAAACGGGTGATTCGCGCCATCATGCGCAAGTATTTAGTGAGGAAGAATGTAGCACCACTAACTAAAAACAAAATAAATAGGCATAAAAATACAAATAGATGGATAGAGTATTCTTTAATGTATGTCCACCAGATTTACATACGGGAATTAAACCCACAAGCACCATGCGGTTGGTGAATGCACCGCTCTCCCTCCCACTTTTTCAAGCAGAAGCAAGACACAAACACACCACCACCGACACCAATACTGGTGTGAAAAAATGCGTTGCGACGCGTTTCGCCTCTAACACGAAGTATCCTCAGGCTCCGGTGGTCGATGAGCAAAGTAATTTTCACATTTTAATGCTATAAACATTCCACTTGAAACCCAAACCAACTAAAACCAGCCGAAATACTCACATCATTGAAAACAAAATAATTCGCACATGATCATTTTGTATTTATATAGTGTACAGCGTGTTTGTTTCGCGTTATTTACACGCGGTTTCAATGGGATTACAGTGACGCGCACTACGTGACGTAAAACGAAAGCCTTTTGTAATGAGAACTAATGAGCGGCAGTGGGTTTGCTCGCCTATATGCTGAAACCCATTTTACTCGGTTTGTATTTCAATACAATCGGTAGCACAATGATAAACTTGGCAAATCTTCATACATTAGATAGCACCCCCCCCCCACCTTAAGAAGTTAAAATATTTTCGATTTTTGTTCTTGACTGTACAAATTGGTGGCATGGCAACCCATGCGTTCAAATTATAGTAGACAGTAAAAGTAAGCATAGTGTTACTAAATAAACTCTTCATGCTAATAGTTGGCTTTACGCTATTTTAGGCAAGGTGCAATTTTTCTTACGGTAAATAATAGAAGTCAAAATAGTGGGCATCGTGCATTTTTTGCACTTCGCATTTTTGTATTCGTTGCGCTTGTACCTTAATGCCTTAAGGGGTTGACTATTGGATACCTACCTGACATTTCCTACTTCATCAAAATATAAAGAAAGAAAGAAAAGGAAAGAGACACATTTATTGCACCAACAGTCACACACACAAAACACTAAACACATCCGAATCAAAATTAACAGAACACTTATATAAATACAAATTTATGTAAGTGTTCTCAGATGGAATTCTAGTCTTATCCATAAAAACCCACATTAGCCCACTACCGTACCGTTCTTTGTACTAACGTTGTCTTTAGATCTCTACCTACCTACTTATAGTATAGGGAATTCTAATTTCGTAGCCATTTTTGTAAACCATTTTGTCATTCAATTTCAAATTTAAAGTTGCGGTAGTTCTGCAAAAAGTAATAGGAAAACTTTGTTACAACCGGTAGAGGACTTTATCAGTGGTTTTAAATTAGACAACATCTCTAGACTTTTCTTTACTAAAACTTCCGTAAGCACTACGTACTTCGAATAAGACCGAAACCTGGCCCGACTCTTCCTTCAAAAATTCAAGTAAGTGAATCCGGAATAAGTTAATAATCTCTATACTTATGTTCTTTTTTGGACTGATTCGAGATACTTTAAGTCTCTAAGTACTAAGAGCTCACTGCTGAACAATATAGCCACAGGGTTTTGTATCTTTGAATTCAACCCTTCAGGTCTTTTATTAAATTAATCAACTATTTTTTAAGCATTCTCCCAATGTCATCGGCCTACCGTGGTCTACCTACCGACCATTAGTCTTGCTGGGCCATGCTATACAGAGCTGCCAAGCGTAGGGGTCAACGAACCAGCTTAATTAATATAACACGTCCCGTGCCTACTTTTAGGCTCAAGTTAGTTTAACTTTAGTTAGTGTAGTTAAACTTCACCCATCTATTGTGAGTGAAGGTGCCACTGGACGCTGTATAAATCATCTCGTTACATAGATGCAAAGGCCAAAGTTTAAAGCATAAAATGACAAATTTTTGAACTATGGAACATAAAACAGAAAATTTTATTTTTTCTTGAAAATGTGTCTTTTGCCTTGACACCCCATTTTATCATATTACTAAGCGTAATTGTTTCTTATTCACACAAACATAGTATCCAGCCACAAAACGCGTGTTTGCACAGCTCTGGCTCCGCCACCTACGTATATAGACATGAAAATGTGGTCCCAGCACACACAAACTTTATCGTCTTTGCCCAGTCCTTCCATCGCCTCTTTTACAACTTGGGACCTAATCATATGGATAGTAAAGGCGAAATTCGCGTAAATGATCGCTGGCACAACGCATGATTACTGCGTAAGTTTAGCTGCTCTTTAACCCCTCTTCGAACACTTCGAAGAGGTAACACAAATTAAAATCAAAAGGTAAAATCTAAAAACATAATTATTGCAAGACTGTTTTTACCTGACTGGGGCGGCGGAGCCTAAAAAGTGTTTGGCTCGTATTTTGACAAATAAGATCAAAGGTCAGATTTTGACAAGTAAGACCTTAATCGATTCGTTGAGTTTGCACGAGTATAATAGGTCAAAAGGCATCAACATAAAAATATTAGTAAAAAGGCTAAAATTTAAAAAATAACCAACAACCCAATTGCTGAACATTAACTACTAAGCAGGCGGGACCTCAATTCACCAACTTAACTCATTACGAGGTACCTTGATTTTGCCCGTCTGCTTAGTAGTTAATTCTCAGCAGTCGGGTTGTTGGTTATTTTTTATTTCTGTTTTTTAAATATGCATTATACTTAATTTTTTTTACGTTTATTTATTCAAAATAAAAAAACTTAATATTATTACACAATTTTTGCGAAACTGCAAGGCAGTTTGTTGGCGAAGCGCTCTAACTCACTATATCCTTGCTAATATTATAAGCGCGAAAGTTTGTATGTATGGATGGATGTTTATTACTCTTTCACGCAACCATAGTCTGGATTAACACATAGGCTATTTTTTATCCCAAAAAATTACACATCAAAACTACCACGCGAACGAAGTCGCGGGCAACAGCTAGTTACTTATTTTATACCTATATTTTTCTAAACATAAGCAATTAAATTCATTCGGCTTAAGTCCATACGGAAATAAACCTTTGACAGAAGTCGCGAAAATGCCGACGCAACACCGTCGATCAAGCCACTTAAAAATAGGACAGTAAACCTATGCCACTTACTGACGCAAATCTCTGCCTCCGTCACTTAAAATATGATTATATTATTAATGTTTTTATTAAATAACAGCCCATTGGGTTATATTTAAGTTTACCCTGAATGGATCACTGTGCCCCAAGATACAATTTAATTTAGTTTGGGGTTCAGAGTTACTTTATATATTGTTAAGTTTTGTTCAGCTCAATAAACATTTTTCATTTTCATTTTTATTTACCTCACACAAACCCTAAAAACGATACAATACTTTAGCAACTTACTTCTATTAGCCGAAGAACTAGATAATGACCGATGGGGTAAGCGTTTCTCGAGTGGCGACCAGGAATTGGAAAACTGGTTTTATATCGACAGCTGCGCCAGAATTCTGGTGGCGGCTAGATGAGGATTTTCGAGGACAAAAATAAGTTAGAGGCCCAAGTCTGTCCAGCAGTGAACGAATGCTATCTGGGGCCCACGTCACAGAACTATAATCCGTGGTTTACTATGACAATTCGATGCATAATGCAAAGTCGATTAACAAGGTAGGAATACTCGCCGACGCAATGTGCATCGAATTGTCATAAGAAACTATGAATTGGAGTTTTGTTGAACGCGGATCTGACAAATTTAAAATTTTCGATTACAAACTCGACCGATAGGCAGCTTACAATTTACATTCGACAAACAATATACAAACATTTTTCGTGAACGTTTTCTGATTTCCGATTGCCTTGGAGTAGGACACATTGGTGGTAGCCTAGTGGGTAGAACAATGGACTCTGAAGCGAGAGACCCAGGTTCGATTCCCAGTGCGGGCTTGTACCTATGACTTTGTTTTCTAAGTTATGTGCATTTGTGAAGTTATAGTAGCCATACCACTTGCTAACTGTGAAGGAAAACATCGTGAGGAAATCCTAGTGTCTGAGCTATTCACATACCCCAGCGCTTGAAATCGCCAATCCGCGGTGGGCACGCGTGGTGATTAAGCTCATACTCTCTGTCTGAGAGAAGGCCTGTGCACTACAGTGGGACGTACATAGGCTCAATCAATCAGTACACAATCTTTTGACAATAGCCCCCCTGACTACTCGTTTTCAGCTGTCACCTAATGTCATCACATAGGTACCCAATGTCGGCAAGCAATCAATACTCGGTACGCCACAGTAACACAGACGGATTAGTATATCAACTCGGTCAATTACACGACATGTTTCGGTCAAATTGGTGATTAACGAATGTCATGCCCGTCTTGCTTGCAACATGATGAAGCTATAATTTAGCTAGTGGCTAACGTCTTAGACAATTGTGGAACAGCATCTGTTCGAAAAGACCCTCTTCCGTATTAATATATATTTTTATCTATCATTTTATTTAAAAGATAGCTAGACTCGTCGGACTAAAGCACATAAGTCCACAAGGATGTGAAAAAAAAAACTTATTATAAAAAATACTCTATAACATTTTTACTATCCCACTTCTGATGTCGTGGGGGGAGGCCGGGAAGGGTGGATGCGAGCGGACATCTTGACTTGAACTCCGAAATAAATAAGTGTTGCTTATATGTATTTGATTATGTATTTATTTTGTAGGTATTCATTTAAGTATATTATTATTTAAGTGCATGTACGTTATGTAATATGTAATTATAAGTACTTATATTCATCTAATCATTCGCTATACATATTTGTTACTTCACATACCATTATATTTCAGATTCTCCTATTTATGTACATCCATCTACCGACTATATTTCTCCTGCAATTCACTCCATCCAAAGGTTGTCTCAAAGAGATCGCCCTGAGCGATAAGACCGCCAATTGTATACCACTACTTAGATATAAGAAACTGTTCGCAATTCTTTCACCAGGTTGTGAAATAACGTGTTCCCTGTCTCTATCTATCTACACGGGCATAGTGTTCTTGATTACTTAACAGAATTTGCAGGATGATGACGCACGTTAAGGAAACGCGGTGAGTTGAGCTGCTTTGTATGTTTCGTCGTTCTAACTTTCTTAACTGTCAAAACACACAGAGTGACCACCACAGACCAACAGCAGACCACACCCAAGCGATATTTGGCAGCTGTCATATTTCTTTTACAAACTTACTTTACAAGACAAATAAAAAATTTAGCAAGTACATTTGAATGTAAATCATATCAAGGTTAAAAAATTCAGTACCTTCTGTTTATGTACCTTACCAACACATGTTATAAATTATGTCGTCAATAGGGGCCGGAATTCCCCAACAGAATGGCAATACACTTGATCGGGATTCCATTGTTAATGAACCGCTCCGTCCTGACGAGAATAGAACTTGTTTACCTCACGTCAGTAAGTACACGACGCAGCATCAACCCATCGAGTCTGGATGGAATGGGCCTTCGACTCGTCAGGTGTTAATATCTTAACGTGGGTAGGAAATGTGTGGAGTAGCTATCAATATCATGAAAATATTATTTCAAACGAAATATAACACGATGGTGAAGCTTTGTGATATTTTAATGTCACATAGTGCATTTGTGTTACTTTTAAGTAACCCAGACAGGCAAAGATCCATACCATACCAGAGAATTGAATACCATAGTACTACTTTGATGTTTAAGCACTAATGTTTAATTTAGTTTAGTTTTATTTAACATTTGCGAAGTTTAGAAAGCGCAATAATCTTATTTTTAACCAACTTCAAAAAAGGAGGAAGTTCTCAATTCGTCGGATTCTTTTTTTTATGTATGTTCCCCGATTACTCCAAAACTCCTGGATCGATTTAGAAACTTTTTTTTCTTTCTAAAATCTTCACTTCACTGGTGGTCCCATGGTCAACAAGTCTGGATCTGATTAAGGAATCCTGGCGAAAACAAGAGAACTTTTCAAAACACAATTTCATGGAGTCATAGTGATATTCACAAAAATCGTGAAGTAAAAATTTTTCAATAAATTTAATAAAACTGACTTTAAAAACTTTGGATTTATCCTGAAATAAATATATTAATAATAAAAACACTACACAACTAAAGACACAGAAATAATTTAAAAGAATATGACCTTTAAATTTGAAGTCGGTACATGTCATACTTCTCCAAATTATACTTCTACAATACCTTCATGTACGTACCGACTTCAAATTTAAAGGATTCCGAATTTCATATTCGTTTAAATTGTTTCTTTGGTGGTGTAGTGTTTGAAGTCAGTTTTTATTTTACATTTATATGTTTCTCTGTTTGGTATCTCCAATATTGTTAAGGCTGAAATTTACTTACAGTTGGTTCTCGCTTTTAATTACAGCTGGTTCCCCAGGTCGCAGGCCTAGCATAGTGTGGGGGCCCGTTGAATCTCACCTACTATAAGTCTTAGCATGTACCAAGAAAACTGCCCAGACACACAGCCGAGTTTCACGATCCACAGACGATTGAGCACTTCCTTTATACCAAACTTAGCATCTTTTTTTGCATTGTATATTTTCGGTGGGATCTTATGTTTTGGTATGATTTCATTCACTTAGGATTCAAATACTCTCTTACCCCCTATGTGTAAAATATTTGTATAATTATTGCTTAAATTAAACCAGGATCTGATTTTCAAGCGTATTTTAAAGCGTCAACTGACTCATAACTCTACGATGCATTTTTTTTATCGAAAAACAGAATATTTGGAAAGTGCAATCATTGAGGGTCAAAAAAAGTTTCGTTAAAGAAAACAAAACATTCTTGGTCAATGTATCTTAGCTTAAGCATTATTAACTACTTATCGTTGTCAAGTTTTTTTTTATACTGAGTCCTCATCTTTATAGCTTTCCTTGCTCACCGATCCATAATGTTGAAGAGTAAATATCTTCTTATGTTCGCACAGTATTGAATAGCTACTTATATGCGTTTTCGAGCAGTGTTCTCACGTCGGTGAAAACAAAAGGCGCTTACAAATCCTACCTACAGCTCAGTTCAAATCAAAATCTAAACTAAAATTGACTTTTGAAATACGATCTAGTAAAGAAAGGAAAATAGTACAGTGTTTGCTTTTTATGTCGCATTTATCCAAGTTCTTTTAAAAGTATTAAGCCAGATTAATGGGTATTATCCTTGGTCTAACAGCCTTGATATGACATTTGAAAATATACCAGTGACAAAAAATTGTACAATCACGTGAGGAACAATATAACTTTAAACAAACTCATATGATTGATTTATGCGTGTGATACCCTTTGTAAAATGTCAGTAAACATCGATATGGAGAACTTTTCATCTAAGAAGAACTTGCGACGTCGCACTCTTAACACTATCAAGTCAGCTGTGACAGCCCTCAAGCAACTGGCCAGTAAGTGTTTTCAAAAAACCGTCTTCAAAACTTTTTTACTATAACTCCATAAGCGCAACACATTTCTTTTTAAATTTGGAATTATTGTAAAAACAGCCATTCGATTTTGATTCGAAATTTAAAATTCTCCAATAGAATACGAGGGGGTTGATTACCATGGACTCTATGGTACCAGTTCTCTTAACAGCAATTGGCAATTTCATTTTCGCCATTTTGAGGCTGTTAGCCGTAGTAAGGATACCTAATTTGATTTTCGCCATTTTGGTGAGTGTCTACGGAACTAATTATAGGAATGGGATATTTGCCAAATTTAGTTCTATTTGATGCTTAAAATTAGCCAAAAATTAAATGCACCTGTCACCTTGTATGGTACAGCCTACCCAGTATATTGGTAAACTGGATAAGGTGTACTTTAGCAGAGGAACTATTCTGTTCGTACCGGAGGACGCATACTTCATTTCACTCATGACATTCAGTTCACTCCACTGGGTGTAAAAAGCATGTTTTGTATACTATAAAAGTCAAAAATAATTTTATTAATTAACTTTAATGGATAGAATAAATTAAGAATAATTTATCCGTTAAATAGATACCTACGCAGTTATGCATTTTAATACTGGTCTCCATCCTAAGATAGACTTCCTCGAACACTACGCTATACCAACATACTACAACAAACCTACCTTACTCTTACTGTATAAATGTAACTGGTTCTTACTGCCAAAGTTACAATCTTATTTATTACTTTAGCAAAGAAGGGACATTTCTCGCAAGATTATTGAATGAATATTGACAAAGTTTTAATGTCTTTGCGGGGTTTGACATTAATTCAACGTTATCGTTTAACGAACAGTCACATTAGGCTTTTGTGTCCCTAGGTAACTTGTGACTGGTGGTTCAGATTATATTTACCATAATTACCATACCGATCTAATATAACTTTGGTAGATATAAACATGATTAAAGATAGAAATGGGATAAACTTTTGGAATAAGATTTCTTTATTATTCATAAGTTAAAAAAACCGGCTATGTGCGTTTCGTGCCACGTGCAGTGTAGGGTTCCGTAGAAAGAAGAGCTTTTTATCTGCTTTACCGAACTAACAACTTCATCCAAGTAATTTTCAATGGTTTTTTTTACCACGAAATTTTCCTAGACAGACGGACAGACATGGCGAAACTATAAGGGCTCCTTGTAGACTATGGAACCCTAAAAATTAAAGCATTGGTAGAACTTTTGCTACACCTGCGAGTGGTCATGACTGCCTTGTTGGACTAGCTGTTAAGGCGCTTGCTACCAAGATAGAGGTCGTGGGTTCGATTCCCGCTGGGGACCGCCGTACATTTGTATAAGTGGCCTCAGTCTGGGTGTATTTCCATGTTTGTGATGTCATTGCCTGGTTACACTAGCACAGGGTATCCTAGTTTGGGACCAGGTCAAGTGATTGTGTTATGTGGAAGTCATTATTATTATTTATTTTCAAAATTTACCTGCATTAGCCAATTTGAAGTAGCAAAAAAGTTTTAAATAAAAATCAAAAACCGACTTCAAAACACTACAGTACTAAAAAGTTACAAATCATTTGAATAAATAGAAGTAGGTATTTATGTAAGTATTGTAGAAATATAACTGGAGTCGGTGCCCAAAATATATGTGCTTGTCATGAAACTATAATTCTACAAAATTCTACTATACCTACATGTACACATACTTCTAATTATTTGAATTATTTCTAACTTTTTAGTGCTGTAGTGTATCGAAGTCGGTTTTTATTTAAAAAAAATATTTTTCGAAATATTTCTATAGAAAAATAGATAAGTCCCTAATAACCATAATTTACCCTGCCTAATTCGTTACTTTAAAATTTAACGTTCCCAATTTCCATCTCCGAAAGTCATCACCAAATTACCTTGGGACTACTCTTACGCTATTTTATTAAACATGCGGATATTACTAAAGGATGGGCCCCATTAGGCCTTATTTACTGCTGTCCATTAAAGAGTACTCCATCTCCATCACTGAAAGTCTTCATCAGATCATCACCAAATTAAAATGGGACCAATGGGACGATCTATTCAAACAAAAAAACAATTGTAGAAATTGGTTAAGATTTGAGGGAGTTATGCGAAAACATAGCAAAAATATAAATATATGTATATAAAAAAATACATATTATATACAACGTTGAATTGATAACCTCCTCCTTTTTTGAAGTCGGTTAAAAAAATACAGTAACGGTGTTGACATAGCTTTTCCGTTGAAATATCGACGGCTAAATAAATATCTGCCTTCAATTTCATGTTTTTACTCTTTCAGGCTACAAAACAATATTTACTTTCACGATAAATGATTGAAAGTCCCTGTGGTTTTCTCTCATAATAAAACCCACGGAGAAAAAATGTTTTGTGACAGCAAAATGATATTCCCTGATACAGGACTTGAATTATGTATGACAGGGGAATGCTTTGAAGAATAAATAGCTTTCATAGGGGTTTTCTATCTTATCCCAGCAGGCTAGGCTGCTCCTACAAAATACTGTGTATCATATCGATTCAACAGCGGTGGTAGCCTAATGGGTAGAACATAGGACTCGGAAACGAGAGACCCAGGTTCGATTCCCAGTGCGGGCATGTACTTACCTATGACTTTGTTTTCTAAGTTATGTACATTTGTGAAGTTATAGTAGCAATAATACTCGCTAACTATGAAGGAAAACATCGTGAGGAAAGCTGAATGTCTGAGCTATTCACATACCTCAGCGCTTGAAATCACCAATCCGCGGTGGGCACGCGTGGTGATTAAGCCCATATTCTCTCCTTGAGTTAAGGCCTGTGCCCTACAGTGGGACGTAGTTAGGCTGCTTATGCATTATATCGACTTTTATTTTAGAAAAATTAATGAAATAAATAATCATCATCATTCAGCCACAAGAAGTCCACTGCTGGACATAGGCCTCCTCCATGGACTTTCAAAAAGACCGGTTGGAAGCGACCTGCATCCAGCGCCCTCCCGCCACCCGGATGAGGTCATCTGTCCATCTTGTGGCTGGTCGTCCTACGCTACGCTTACTGATATGTGGTCTCTATCCGAGAACTTTTCGGCCCCATCGTCCATCAGTTCTACGTGATACTTTTATTATGTAAATAAATAATATAAGTATATTAAAATCTTATCCTCCTGAGAACCTTGAAAAAAGGGTTATTTAGTGAAGAAAAACAAGTAGCGAATTTGAAATAGTTACAAAGTTGTTCACAATGTCAAAGTTGTTTGTACTGACTATAAAATCTCCCTTTTGAGGAAACAAGACGAATTTGGACATCTATTTTACGTTATTATATTTAACCCTGCCCCCATAAATACGTACAAACTGTCTACCGTCCCCTACGATACAAACTGTGCCTAGTGTAGGGGACACTGATTAATTCATCTTAATATAACTGTAATCGTACCAAACGAACCATCATAAGCTACTTGGGTAACTTAGTTTCTATTAGATTCTAACCATAATTTGCTGGTGTTAAATAAATGCTTTTTAATTTTCATTTTCATATTTTATCTTCTTTGGCTTGACGAAAACTCTTATTTCAAATAACCCGAAAACGAGCCCAGCGTATCCCTTTCAAGACGAAAGGCGTAGAAAAAATGGTGAAAAATAAACACGAAACAAAAACCAAGACAAACCTCCGCGGGGGCCTCAAGAATGCTAATTGAACCTAAGAACAACATCTTCAATTTTTTCCTTACGTAATTCTGTCACCCTCAATAAGTTATATAGGTCCTCTTCGTGATGAGAACTTAGCATTTTCATTAGTAAAACAGCTTAGTGAAGAGCGGATTTTATTCTGAAATTAAACCTTGACAATTCAGAATAAAATGCGTTTGCAACTTTGTTCTGTTTACTCTGTTCTTACTGATTTTATTTTATCACTGCATCCAAAAAGACACTAAGATTGAAGGGGATTTCGTAATTTAATGCGCATACTCAGGCCAAGTTCGATTTATTAGAGCCTCGTGCAAACAAAGCGTACTTATTAGCAAGGAACCTATATTCCTAAAGCTCCCGAATTATATTAAGAAATTATTCCTGGTGAGGACGAACTCTTGACAATGAGACGTTGAGGCGACGAGCGGTTTCATAATAGCAAGGAGAATGAAGGAAGTTAGTGACAGGGCAGTAGGAACACTTGTTGTAACTAACCCTCTGCTGCATCATACAAGAATTGATAAAATATTATTTACGCTAAAAAAACTTCTACTTCGCGTCCATCTTAAATTAACCGGATATATCGTATCCGGAATACCACACTGCACAAAAGCCGTATGCACCAGAATAGGTGGGCGTGACTTGCCACCGAGTTTGGGGCAAACGGGGGTGGCCGAGCAGACGATGGCGGGATGGTCTCGACAAATTCTTGCCGGAATGGTCAAAGGTGGAAAATGACCGAAAATCTTGGTCTAAAGGGGGGGAGCCTTTGTTCTCCAGTGGGACACCCATATTATGGAGGCTGCATAAAAAAATTGTACATTAAAGACCAGTGCAGCACAATACGTTGCTACACTGGTCACATTGTTTGACCTGCTATATTTTTCCCTTATTTAAAGCATTTTAGGGCGTTAAGCAGAGTCCTTAATGAAGCCCGGGTATGAGCTACAAAGTCGTATTACAAAAGATGTTTTTGCCCCAGTCAGTGCTTTAGTGCTAGAATAAAGCGCTGCAAATAAAAAACGTTCAGAAAGGGTTTGGCTCACTCCCAATTTGACGTCGACAGCGTTGACGTTTCAAAGCCACCGCTTATCAGATTAATTGCTTCCACCATAAAGATTAATCGCGATCGTTTTTTACCGGCTCCTGCACTAATTCTAATTCATCGGCGTAACAACAGCCAATGTCGAGTTATGTTTTTGCGGAGTAACAGAATGCTGTAGTTGGGCACTAATGGGAAATATGAATTAGTCTTCATTTGTGCCAAACTATTGTTTTTTTTGTTTAAACTTTATATGTGTTCGCAGTTTTTATGCTTTATAGTCGGGATGTCTGATACACGGTGCTTAGAACTAAATGTGTTAAACAAAAAAGCTTTTTTTTCTTCTATAAATTGTATACAACTACTTAGACTATTTTGTGTCCCACTGCTGGGCCAGCTGGGTCCCAATGCCTCCCCTCCTGTTTTGCAAAAGGGGAAGCTTGATAATGTAACCACTTCCAGTAAGCATAAGTTGAAGCATATTGAAAATATTTATTTTAAACTTAAATAACATAGGCAAGTTCATAGAGTGTTAGTAGATTTAAAACCTTAACCTATATTTAGTCGTACTTAAATTTATCGTTAGGGTAGACATGAATAGATGCCCAATGCTTGAGAATTGGGCTATCCACCTTGTCCCCGATCACCCCGGGAAGAGTACAGGCACTGCCGCGCATTCTTGACATCAGGGACGCCACTCGCTTACGCACAAATGAATGGAAGCGATCTGTGTAAAATGCATGTACAAAATGCTCAGTTAATTTTTCAGGAAAATTATGTATGAAACAAGTTTTAAAATTGTATCTTAGTAGTATTATAAACGCAAAAGTTTGAATGGATGTTACTTTGGCACGAAAATAGGTACCTAGTTAACTATTTATATAGGTTTTAGTCTAGAATAGTGCATAAGCTTGTAACGGTCTAAACCTTCTTACACAATTTCTGTTATTTTCTTTCATTCTGTCTATCATCTTAAACTCAAAATTTAAAAAAGCAGGAACCAAAAAAATAAGTCACAAGTCGATAGTTGTCCGTCAAAAGATAAAGTGGCAATGAAAATCCGAAAGAAATCTAGAATGTGTGACTTAGTTTTAAATTTTGAGTTTAAGATGACATACTGAATGAAAGAAAATAACCGAAATGGTGTAAGAAGGTTTATACCGTTACAAGCTGCTTTAAAATACCCGAAATTTTTACACCAACGAAATTGCGGGCAACAGCTAGTAGAAAACTTATTTTTTATATATTTACTCTGAAGAAACGGATTCGTGTTATTTTAATAGAGTATGTACAAACACTGTTCCACTCACCACTTGCTGAACGAGCTACCGGGACAATTCGTCGCGTATTTGCAAAACGTCACTGCGCATAATGAAGGTGTCATTCAGGCGGGCCATTGTGCAGCGGCCGGCTGCCTAAAAAACATCAGTCGACCCATCACTCATTCACTTATGAAAGCCAAAGCCGGTTCGGCTGGCTCAGCAATTACGTCATCTTCAGAAAAGTTTTCATTATACGATTTAGTTTTATGAGCCATCATGAAAAAGTCAAATTTGCTTAGAGTATGAAGCGGCGCAATAAGAAACCTTTTTATTTTTTTTTTATTGTGCAAAACGCGATTGGCATAGATGATACGGCATGACCGCCAACCCCAGATTTTTCTACTCGAGTCAGAAAATGTACAAAAGCGAAATATTAAAAATCGGCCAAGTGCGAGTTGGACTCGCCACAATAAATATAATATTACGTACTTTAGCAAAATTTCGTTTTCTTTATTTTTTTTTTAATTTGAGTTTCTTAGCAGGAGTACCTACGACTAACACTTGACCAATTTTTATGCTTAAAAGAATAGTCCCTTTAATCTTTTCCTTTTAATACTTACTTTGACACGTGCATATACCTCTATTACTTTTTCAAAGTTAGCACAAAAAGAAAAAAAAATCCTTAAAGAATATACAGTACATTGGGACCCTATGTCAGACAGGAATCCTTATTTTGTAGTATTCATCATGCAATCCGCTAAAACAAAGCATATTCTGTAAACATCTCAATCAGCTAGTACCTGTTACAGTTAAAAAAATAAAGCCCATATTAGTCAGTCGGACAAACAGACGTAGATATATTAAAAGGTTCGCTTTGGGATAATGAGCGGATTTTAAAGATGAAGCTTCTAAGTTATGAAACTACAAACAGTGCCCACTGTTGGGCACATGACTCTTCCTATTTACGCCAATGCATCCAGTCCTTGGCCAGTCACGTCCACTGTTATTAACAGCCTTGACCTGTTTACATTATGACCTTGAAAAGAACAATTCAAGACCATAGCTGCGTAGTGACCCGATCGGGTCCTTTAGAATTCCACAGATTAATAAATGAACCTTCATCATTATCATCATCAGCCATATGGCGCCCACTGCAGGACATAGGCCTCCCTCATGGTTTTCATAACCATGAGGGGTTTTGCCGTAATCGCCACGCTTGGCAGGCGGGTTGGCGATCGCAGTATGCGGTTGGAATCTCAGAAAGACGCTGCTGCCCGTCTCCTGGTAATTGATTTCCTTAGTCGCCTTCTACGACATCTACGGAAAGAAATGGAGTGACGCTATTCTTAATCCAGCGCCACGACTAACGAACCTTACCGACTATATTATGATGGTACAAACTCTACCTCAACCGAGACCAGAGATAGATTACGATTGACGAAAAACGATACCGGCTGCGCGCTTTAGCAAACCTCTCACGGTCACGTCACGCTCCCGACGTTTATTAATGAATACAGACAGACGGCCATTGTGTCTTTCCCTGATGACTGTGAATTTTGGCCGAGTGGCGCGTAGGCTTAAAACCAACTGCGATTCAAAATGAATTCGCGTAAATAAACACCAGCGATGCTTGGTGCTTTAACGGATTATTGAATGCTTAATTGATAAACCGGTTTTAAATTCAGATGACGTCACCGTGATTCGAAAATAAGCTTCTCGCTTTTAGGCCGTGGCGCTAATAAATTAATTGTCTCGTATAATTAATCACTTCAGTATACACAATAGCTACATCTTCAAACAGAGCCCTACAAACTGATCTGAATGTGCTCCAAATAAGAAGAATCGAAGAAGTGTTAGTTGTAAACCAGTAATGCCTCGGACTCACTCATTAGATAGATAAATAGATAAAAAATTAGTTTGCTATACCAAAAACACACAATAGATGTGAGACAAAATTTTCACCACTATATGTTATAGATAATAGTACAAGAAAAGTAACAAAAACAGTATAGTCATTACAAATTCACTGAAATGTACCGAATCATTATTTATAATATCGCCACACATAGATGCCAAGTTAAGTGAGCTTTTACATTTATTTTCTGTAGAATAAATTTTATTTGTTCAACATGCGGGTGACCTCGCGAGCAACAGCTACTTGTTAATAACCTCTGAGGAGGAATTCGGTTATCGCATGAGTAAATTAAGTTTGAAACAATCACAAGTGGGTAGCGCTCGGCGGCGAGTTACAACCCTTGCTAAGTTTGCTCGGTAAACAGCGAGCGAGCGACGTGGAGTAGCCTAATGCAATTACAACTTGCCGAGGAATACGTTATTTGTGTCACATTTCCTACCCACACATGCACACTTAACTGGTTAGACGTTAATTTGTGTTTTCCGCGCAAACAACGTAAAGAAAACACGGACAGAGAATCTGCAGTCGAACTGACTCCGTGCGGCTGTTTACTCAGCTTTGATTATGCTCGTCAGACAAATTCTCAAATGTAGGTACGTAACCATGAAAGAAAGCTAAAAGATATATTTTCCATTGATGATGTTAATGATCAAAGGAAACATCGTGAGAAAAGCGAAGTACAAGTGGGACTGAAGACTAGCTACTATAATTTCAATTGGCTAACTAAAAAGGCTTTAGAGAAAAAGTCCTTTGTAGAACAGATAGGCAGTCAAACAGACAGACACTCGTAGGCACAGGAACAGGGTTCCGTTGGCACTCTTTGCTATGGAAGCCTACAAAAATTGGACTTCTAGGAAGTTTATTCTACGACACACCTAAGAAAAAGTTTTCTTTGCAGCTACGAGCGACGACTATATGGATTGTTTATGGTCATACGCGATTGAATCCACATTTTTTTAACTCACCACTAATACGTCTTCATCGATAAAATTCGTGTATTTTTTTTAATAAGGAGCATTCCCATAGGTACAAAACACAGAAACACACAACCGTTAGGCCACTAACAGTTAAAATTTGACAGTGTGATAATTTGACTATGATCGTTAATAGGAAACGAACTTTAGCATACGTCGGTACATAATATGAACCAATTTTCTACACAAAATTACACCTACATAACTGGCAATTTCTAGCAGCCAAATCCAACAGGAGCAACCGCAAAACCTGACGGTTCACAGCTCATTGCGACCTAGCGTTAGAACTGACACGTGTGTTACCGCAAATACGCAGCCCGGCGGCGCCAAATTCCCAATTTGAATATTCGCTGGCATGCCCTGCTCATGCCTTTGACACATGCATCATAGTCTTGCGGACTCTGTGAATTAATCCTATTTGAAGATGAGCACTGCCCTGTGCATGATCGAATTCCTGCTGCACACGATCGACGACTCGAGCCAGCTGGCTCTTTCAATTTGAGTTAGAGAGAACGGTTTAGAAACGGTTGAGTCGGGAATATGGTTGTGAAGGGCCACTGAATCACGCAGTTCATATTGCTTTAAGCTGCTATAGAGTTAGGACTAAGTAGGTCAGGCGAGTGAGACCAGGATGTTTGAAGATTAAGCCTTAAACATGCACGTAAATTTTGTGTTAGCAAAATATCCACTCGCCTATACGTATATATCACACAACAGCCTATACGTATATTAAAAAATATCAGCTATTCAATATAAAAAAACTTCGCGAATTGGAAGTTTTCACCGCAGTGAAAGTGATTCATATTATTCCAAAAATAGGGAGTACCTACAACTTCCCATTTTTGGAAAAATATGAAATTTTTCTAACACTGCATATTTTACGTAGTATGTGTACCAAATTTCATACAATTCATACTCATCTGGTTATGCCTCATTGAGTAACAAATGCAAAAAAAAAAAACGTTTTTTACTACTTCTGCATTTCCCTTTCAAGTGGAATTCACAATTCTTTTATCCGTGTTCGCCATAGGTTTTGACGTGCTTATCAGGCATACAGGTTGCTCGAGTAACATCCGGGCCAAAGTCTGTTTTATTCACTTTTATTGCCGTGGTAAGAGTAGGCTTAATGTGTGTCAGCGATAAATCGCGCTCGGTTGTTGAGGAAAATAGGGCACCGTGACATGACGTCAGAGATGACCCAACAAGGATAAGGCTTGGGAAAAATAATAATGGTATTGAAACTGTTTGAAAAGGGCTGACCACGAGTCTAAAAACTAAAGTGGTTCTTTCAATCAAGTCTATGAGCCGGACCCCCTATTACGAAACTGTGTTTATTCCACGAAATGGTTCGCCGACAGCGACCGACAATTTGAACTGTTTATCCTGCATGCCCTAACACCTGCACTCAGGAGGATCTAACGATTGCCTAAAGAATAAAGACATAAAGAATACACAGTTGGCAACAAAAGGTGTGCGCTCAACACGTGCCACCAGAGACAAGACACGCCTGCCTGTTGACTGCGCTGTTTTTCAGCACTCACCTGCTTAAAACTAACTAAAAACTAGTTCCTTATCCTAAATACAAACTAATAAGTATGACATGATTGAGTTGTCCAGTGATTTCAACTAACACACTGCATTTTCAGCCGTCATCTGAAAGATTATAATATTAATACTGAAGGCAGGTCTAATGTGTGTGTGTGTGTGTGTGTGTGTGTGTGTGTGTGTGTGTGTGTGTGTGTGTGTGTGTGTGTGTGTGTGTGCACGCGTGCGTTCGTCCGTGCATGTTTGCGTGCGTGCATGCGTGTGTATGTGCCATTGACACGCTAAGAAAAAGAATGTGAATATGTTGTTAAAGCGAAAGAGGTTTCACAGGATCGTGGTAAGTGGCAAGCCTTGGTCTCTTCCTATACTTGCGTGTGCGCAAATTAACCAAACGTGTTTTTGTCCTCCACAGGCTTTTGTTAATATTGATATACTTAAACCTTATATTTGTCAACTAGTAGTAGTAGTAGTAGTAACAGAAATACTTAATATAGTATACTTAGCGATTTGCCAATCTATATTGACATACTGCATCACGGTTTGGGGCGGTGCCGCTAAAACTGTACTCATGGACATTGAAAGAGCCCAACGCTCAGTCTTAAAAGTAATGCCAAAAAAACCCTTTAGGTTCCCCACTAATACACTTTATGATGAGGCAAAAGTCCTATCAGTCCGCAAACTATTTATATTAAAAATCTCCCTTGCCGCTCATAAAGCCACACTAAACTCCAACGAGTACCAGCGACTGCTGAGTAGACGCGTCTTCAGGATTCCGACTCCCACCATAAAAACCACTTTTGCCCGCAGATTCAATCCCTTCTTAAGTTCCCACATTTATAATAATATTGTCGCCCTATGCGACATTAAATCAAACTCAGAAGTAGAAGCAAAAGCCACGATAACAAAATTACTTTTAAGCCTGGATTATACATGCACAGAAAATATCTTGTACCTATAAGGAAGACACGACATCGGGTTAATTTTAGTACATGTTTCATATCCCATTGGGTTTTCCATAAAGTTATGTTTAGTCTATTATTAAATATTTTATAGTTACTGTTTACCATAACAAATTTTGTTGTTAAATTTAAGTTGGTTCCTCGCGATACAGGCTAAGCCTAGTGCAAGGACCCCTGGTAATTTTGTAGTTTGAGTTTTTAATAATAAATATATTTTTCTTTCTTTTTCTAGTATAAATCGTATGAGTCCTTCGCCCGGTACCCGAGCCTTAAATAACTTAAATTAATTTACCTGTCCTAGTTACGTGGCAGGCGTATATTGGGCGTCTGTCTGCACTTGCAAACAGAAAACATACTATGATACATTTAACAAGTCTAAAGTTTAGCTTAAAAACGCCTAAGAAAACAAAACTACTGCCATAATAAGCCATACTAATAAGCTGTGGTAGCCCTCTCAACCAACCACCGAAAGTGACGGTTGACCCGCTCGCTGTCTGTTTGTTTATGCTTGTGATCGATATTGTCTCCTTTTTCGTCAAAAGAATGGATACTTTACGTTGTTCTTGCGTTCATGGAACTGATATTTAAACTACGTAAATATTAAGTGCTAGAGAGAGTCAGCGACTTAATTGACGTGGGGATAAGTGTACCGAATTTCATCGTGTACTCATAAACGTATTGTTATTATTACTGTGTTATGTTGTATTGGTATAACATGCCTAGTTACAATATTTTTAAAATATAAAGGGATATTTCTCTAAGTCTGCAATTCCTGAGACACCTATAGTGCCTTCCGATAGCTAAAACATCGCTAAGCCACAAAACCGAGTTTTGGCTTATGGGCGAAAAACGAGGGAGTTTTTTTAAAATGATGCCATTTAACTGTTATTAGTCGTATCAAAAACTTTGAATTAGCAAAAGATAGCACTTATAATTTATTGTCGAAAAGCAAATATCTCGATTCGAAATAGCTATTTTTAAAAGAAGAATAATGTGTTTAATGCAATTCAATTCAATTCAAATATTTTTATTCATTATAAAAACAGAATGTTTACTTAATGAACGTCAAAGTTGTTAGTTTCACAATTAATGGATTATGTGGAGAAGAAGCTAACAGAGAAACTCCACATTTATTCTTTTCAAAACACGTTTTAACTTAATTAACAGAGTTTTCAACTTAAAATACCAGTCATGAATGTGTTGAACACTAGCCACAATCGTCCTGTAATTAATATTAATCTACTGTTTAATACCAAACATCTTTGTCTTCTAAATAATCCTTGATGTTATAGTAAGCCTTTTTGCACAGAATGTGCTTAACACATTTTTAAACCGCGTTGGAGGTAACTCTAATATATCTTGAGGAATTTTGTTGTAGAACCATATACAGTGCCCCATAAAGGATATATTAAGAGTTTCAGCTATGGAATGTCGAGTTATTTTACCATTAAATACTTTACAAAAATGTCGCTAAGCGATACAGGCCCAAATAATATCTATTTCTCCTTAAAAATTTACGGTCTTATTTATGAAAAGTCGATTTAACCAAAACACTCTTAAAACGGAAATAAAACCGGTTTTAAACACCGCCTTCAGAGTGTTTGAAGACACATAAGGTATAGAAAAAAATTTGAAGGCGACTAAAAGTCAGACTGTGTGCAAGCAAACAAACACTACAAGCGCCCCGAACTCACAGCTCCGCTTTTCGCTTCCGGCGAATACCTACATCTCAAAAGAAAAAGGGGAAAAGTCACAATAGATACTTGACTCCGAAAGTTGTGAAATAGTTTTTCGGTCGCTCAACACACTCCGGCATAACATTCTTTTGTTTGTCTCCCTTAGAACTGAAACTTGACTTTCAATGAAGCCGACGTATAATAGGCAAGAGTGTACAAGATTAGATCAAAATAATCTTTGTAGTAGGTACTGTAATACCACTCGCTAACTGTGAAGGAAAACACCGTGAGGAAACCTGTTTGTCTGAGTGTTCACATACCTCAGCGCTTGAAATTGCCAATCCGCGGTGGGCACGCGTGGTAATTAAGCCCATACTCTCTCTCTCTGAGAAGGCCTGTGCCCTACAGTAAGACGTATAAAATATAGGTTACATAAAAAAAACATTATGGTCCGGTTTCTGAATTGAGAATTTCACTAAGAAAATACTTAAGTAACGTTCGGTCATGCTCTTTTCTGAGAAATTCGAAGAGACAGCACTACAGTTAACTATTTACTTAGCGAAATTCTCAATTCAGAAACTGGCTATTCATCCCTCACATTGACTACGTGCTAAGCCCGAGATTTACCTAAGCAACAAAACATCCCAACCGCCAACACCTCTATTGGCGACCGTCGATGGCACATCCGCGCGACGCAATTACGCCGAGCTACTGGCCCACCGGCAAATAAAACAAAGGCTACCCTTGTAATTGCCAAACACAAACCAACGAAACTCTAGGCCTCTTGTCGGGAACGACGCTTAGTTAAGAGTATGCGGAGAGTATAAAATAACCACTTCAAAAATTGATAGTACTCGCCACTTCAGTCCACCCGTGACCGCGGCAACTGTAACGTTGTCAGAGCTATATTATTGTAATTATTTATTAATACTTTTATTGCACTTAAAGAAGTAAGGTGTCATTAAAATCCATTCAGTAGTATTCGCGTGAAAGAGTAGCAAACATCCATATATCCATACATACAAACTTTCGCGTTTATAATATTAGCAGGATAGTAGGAAGTAGGATTCCAAAATCCTAAAGTTTCATTAAAATCCATTCAGTAATATTCGCGTGAAAGAGTAACAAATATCCATACATCCATACATACAAACTTTCGCGTTTATAATATTAGTGGGATAGTAGGAAGTAGAATTCAAAAATCCTACTGCCTACTATACTACAACCCTACTCACTTTTACGTTTATAATACTAGTAGGATTTTGGAATCCTATTTCCTACTAATATTATAAACGCGAAAGTTAGTAGGATCTCTGGAACCGTTAAAATGTGTTATTACAGCGGATTACCGAAAAATAATAAAGTTTACAAAATAATTAAAAAATAAAGGGGGTCTCCATACAACAAACGTGTTTTTTCGCCGTTTTTTTGTTTGTGCTATATCGTAAAAACGGTAATATATACAGGCATCAAATTTGGCTTGATTGTGGGACTTATTATAAATATTCTAAAGAAAAATAATAAAAAATGACCAAGCGCAAGTACGAAACCCCCGGTATGCGAGGCCGACTCGCAATTGGCCGGTTTTTTCATTCAGCTTTGGTCTACACGTAAACAATCTATAAATTGATAGAAATTGTTAAAATACTGAAACCAATATTCTCTATCAAGCTGTTTGCTCGTCCTAGGTCACTTATTCATCCCATTCATTCAATAAATTAACCCCTATCAACATTGACTTTGATAGAACATAGGAGTTATGTTGTTGATTACGCGTCAAAAATTTTTTTGCCATCCAAAATTACTTCAACGATGCATAAACAAACAATATCACGACGAAAAGTAATAAAAATCCACAAAAACTATGTTTTGAGCGCCTTATGGACGGCGCCGGCCAACTCAATTGTTTTAAAGGTTCCGTACCTCAAAAGGAAAAACGGACCACTCTTAGGATCAATTTATTGTCCGTACGTTCGTTCGTCTGTCTGTCTGTCAAGACCCTTTATCTCGAACGTGTGGAGGTATCGAGTTGAAATTAAAACCATACTATACTCAGGTCTACAGTCCCTTGAAATTTATAGGGTACGTACTTTCCGTTGACCTAGAACTATGAAATATTTCAAGTTATATCACTATACAAGTACAGGGAAAAATCTTAAAACTGTACACTTTTTATTAAACCATACAAAAATTCTCTTTGAAGTTCGGGAAAAGCTCGGTAAAAACTCCTTGACTCGATTCCTAAACTATTTATAATATGTAAGAACCTACAAATTTGTACGGAACCCTCGGTGGGTGAATATGACTCGCACTTGTCCGGTTTTTTTTTTCATTGCTGGCGCTAGTGTTACTGCATGGCGCCCCTTAAGCCCGAGCAACGGCGCAATAATTACAGAACAGGGCGCGTAACGCGCGCCCGGCCGACTGGGGTGGAAACCAAAGCCTATTTATTTGGCGCTTCACTTTCAGGACTTTGCGAGTGGCGTAGCTCTACTGACGTGGTGTGGGCCTTGCACTTGTTATGCCCGGGTTACACGAGGCTAGTTTGCAAAGCTAGGATAGCAAGCTAGTGTCAGTAAGCTAGCAAGCTAGTACTTCTGGCTTCATTTCTAAGCTAGTTTACAAATTAGGACAGTTTTTAATACTGATTTTAATATCCTGGCTTGTGTAGCTAGTTTTCAGTATGTTGGCTAGTGAGCAGAAACCACAAGTTTCGTTTGTTTTTCTATCCGCGACCTGTTTTTGAGATTTTAATGTACGGAGATTAATTAAAAGATTGTACAAATGAACCGTGACCATGAATGTCTGTGGAACGCCTCCTTTCCAACTTATGCTCTGTGCATGGCGAAAAATGTATAGCGACAGTGGGTATTGATGCGACTATGAAGGACGTAAAAAGTAAACTAAAAAAAAATAATCTAGCCTGATGTTAACAGAACTAACATGTTCCAAGCCAGGTCAGCAAGCCAGGACAGTTTAGTAGAGAACTATCTTGCTATCCTAGCTTGAAAAACTAGCCTCGTGTAGCCCGCTCACTAGCGTGGTTTGCTAGTAAGAGTTAAGGCGTGGAGTCACATATACCATAATACCGATGGTCGATGGGGTGCAAAGGTTCTCGAGTGGAGAACAAGCAAATGCACGCCCACCGGCTCGCTGGACCGATCTGAGGCAGATTGCTGGAAGCCAAGATTTTAAATTTTTTCTGAGTTTTTTTAATGTCCTTTATTGTGAAGTGTTATTTTGGCTTTTAAAGTTATTGGTGGCTATCACGGAATCATATCATATAGGCTTTGATGTATAAATTTAAGATGATTTGAGAAAAGATGTTCAGAGTGGAGTTTTTTTTTTTCCCGCTGCCTTTTTCTCCACTACAAATACGGCCCGAAGGCAGCGGCTAACATAGTAACATAGTAACATAGTACATTGACATTTAGCAAACAGAATGATAATTCTTTACGTTGAAATAAATCATTGATTTCTGATTTCTGTGTAAAAATAATGTCATTCCAACGCAGGTTTAAGACATGTTCACCATTATACGTACCAAACGAGTCTGCCTTGGCACAGTATTTTTCTGCAAAGAGACGTTTAAAAAATATATTCCGCATCGCCTAATGAAGGCATTTATTATTGTTCCCCCGTAACCGCCACGAATGGTATTAATAATCACAAAAACACGTTTGAATTTGCAGAGTCGAGTTTTCTTGCTGTTTTCCGACAGTGAGGCAGGGCGCAAAAATATCAGCATTTCTGACTAGTGGGTCTACTCTAGATGGCATACGTAACTTTGAACTTCAACTAACATTAAATAAAGATTAACAAATATTGAATCAACCAAAGATTTAACAATCATGCTATTAATCACTGTAGTATAAAATATCAAAATCTGGAGATACATATCAAAACTCAAATCTTCGCTTGTACTCGAATAATCAAGAGTTCGGAATTGAACATTTCACAAACAGACGGCTAGGTATGTCTAGGTTTGTCTCTTCAGATTACTCAAAATAGAATGAGACTGAACAATACTTAATGACTACTCAATTAATAATTGGCAGTTACACTGTTATTGTGTTTAGAGGACTAGACTGTTTATGTGAATTTGACTGTATGCTTAACAAAAACAGTTCAAAGTACAATATTTAAAGGTTGATTAGGACCGGTAAGATGCGGCCAATTTCGCACGCAAAAATAGACTAATGGCCAGTTACTGAATTAAGAATTTCACTAAGTAAATAGTTAACTGTAGTGTTGTCTCTTCGAATTCCTAAGAAACGAGCATGACAGAACGTTATTTGAGTGTTTACTTAGTGTGATTCTCAATTTAGAAACCGGGCCTAAGACTCTCGACCTCCCGGTTTCATCCGCTGTGTGAGCGTGGGATGGAGCAATTCATTCACTGTTTCTTGAGTGAAAAGATCACGCTGCCGGTGCAGATTTAAAGCGGTGCAGGTGTATGAAGTTGAAAGTAGACCAAAGTTACAGTCGCATTAACTTCTATTCTATTCCTCTCATTCAGGCGACAGCTAAACAACCTTTACGCTTTGTTTGCACAATCTCTTGAAATTGGGGTGCAAGCATATAAAAATACATTTCCTGTTGACTGTAACAAACAGTCTGGAGTAGAGGCCTAGCAGAGCAATCAATTCCGGCCCAGGCGGGCGAGGGCAATTTACAGACACCTAGCTCTTCTTTTTCGCTTTAAGTCGTAGGACTGCAATTTCAATTACGAGTCAGCTTGACGTCTCGTTTTAGGTTTTAAGCTATTTTCGGCCCCAGCGCTCGCGGAATGCGAACGAGGCAGGAGCGATGTGGCTGCCGATAAAAGCGGATAAAAGGGTGCGGTCGGAGGACGGGCTCGACTGTATTGCGACTGACAAAATGCTCCCCCAAAAGCCGCGACTGGAATTGTTCCGTGTTTCATTTTGATACTGAACAAATTTTCACTTTCATGCTGTTAGTCCTTATTCAGTGTAAAATAGGTATCAAAACCAGAAACAAAAAAAGTTTTCGATGATTTGAGAAAATCCTTCTTTTTTGAAGTCGGGAAATACGTAAAAAACGCGGACGAGGGTTCCTATTACAAGCTACAGACCGACAAACTATTACAAACTTAACTTTCCAGTGAAAAGTTTTTGTACTCCCATGCAACCCAAGTGTAACATAATATAAGTTTGTTTTGTGACTTAAATGATAAATTTCTGACTTTTTCTTTCAATTGAGACCTTACTTCTTGCCAAATTTCGTAATTCTAGGTTAAAGGGAGTGTCATAATTATTTTGATATTATATTTGCTATCATGAAAAAAGTGACTCATGTGCTCATAATACGTTATTACGTTTAATATTTATTATTCATTCAAGAACTCTCTCCCTGAGAGAAGGCCTGTGCCCTACAGTGGGACGTATATAGGCTGCTTATGCAAGAACTTTCACAAAATACACAAACAAAATACCCTCACTGAAACCTGTATAGGTTTAGCTGTGGGGTGAGTTACCCTTTACTTAAAATTAACTTAAAAAATATTGTTTTAAGACATTTCGGCACTTGTTTGGTCCCCACAAGATTTTTCAACGAGTTAGGTAAGTAGATCGTTTAAAATCATTGGAAGAATGTACTCCGCTGTACGCGTAAGTATACTGATTATTGACACATAAGTAGTCTGATTATTGACATAAGTAGTCCGTGGTAGAGACTTTACAAGGGAATAACTTTACCACAGACTATTTATGCTGCATTTATGGCATGTCTTAAGTGAATTATGTTTTATAAATTACATCGTTATAATTCTGAACCTTGTTAATACATATTTTTGCGCATAAGTTAGTGCGTAGGTATTAAAATGTTCCCTCACTCAAAGCAAGGGTGAGTTGTAAAGGCAGGCAGTAGGCATTACGACTCGTTTGTACCACGTGCCTTAGCATAAACAACACCCGTTAAGGTAATAAAGATTCATTAGAATATTCTGCATGAAAATAAATTTTAGCTGTCACAGGCAGAACCGAGGCTGCGAAATACGAATGTACATATAACGTTTGTGTAGTGTGTAGGGGAAGCTAGCGTCGAATAATATGGAAAGGTAAATTGAGTGAAATTTTTAGGTTTTGTCCTACCTTTGACTGTGATAATAAAGTGTTGTTTGGGTATTGATAAAAAAGCGTGTGGGGCTGCGTCGGGTTACACGGCCGTTGGCTTAACGTATATAAACGTATACGGTACATTACATAAACGTATATAAGTAAGCGTTAATTTTTAGCTCAAACTGCACAATGTGTTACGCGGCACTGGCGCCATCTAGCGGCATTAATCAAGAGGATTTGAGTAATGAAGTAAGCGTTAATTTTTAGCTCAAACTGCACAATGTGTAACGCGGCACTGGCGCCATCTAGCGGCATTAATCAAGAGGATTTGAGTAATGAAGTAAGCGTTAATTTTTAGCTCAAACTGCACAATGTGTTACGCGGCACTGGCGCCATCTAGCGGCATTAATCAAGAGGATTTGAGTAATGGCTACCTTTTAATACTCAACGATATGTATACGAATTACACACGACACGCAGTTACAGAGTTACAGAACTCGCTGAGGTGACATGTTTCGTTGCATGCTGTTTTAGCAAGTTACTACCGGATTGAAAGACGTTTAACGTCAAAATATTATTAGTCAATATTGTATTGCACCAAATAGGATTTGCACAACAGGCAGGCTTTGTATTAATTATTAGTATAATTACCCAATGGAAAATATTAAAGGCCGCTGCAAATAATACTAAAATTAATCAAAATTTTGTATGGAATAGCTTTCTTTTTATCTTACAGTTGTGACTTTACTCATAAATGTGGAGTTTGAAACACTGATAACTTAATTCAACAGAACCTCAATTTTTTGGAGCCATTACCACGTGCATCCGCAGATTTGAGAATATAAAAAACTGAAATGACTTCATAAAACGAAATAAGCGAGAAATGGCACTTTTCATGCTGGCTGTACCAATTTTTCAAAATTATCTAAGTGTACTCTGTAATCGCTCAAAAAAATTTTCCAGTAGCTACAAAAGTTCCCTCCCGCTAGCCTGCCAACCTGCATTACCACCCTGCATAAAGAATAATTTGAAACATTTCTGTTACAAAAATGGCGTCGTTTATTTGCACAAGAAAAGGCTGGACCATAGTCAATGCGAAGCTAATTGCGAAATCTAAAATCTCTCCCACATCAATGAGCAGAAAGAGATTTATATATAAGAGCGCTAAAATTCCATTTCGCTGTCATGAAATCGCCAAAGAAAAATGTGGGAAAAATTCTATCAATTAATATTCATTAGTTTCGCCCTGATCGAGATCACAAAGTTTTAAAGTGCAGAAGGTCACAAAGATTTCAATTTTTCAAGGATTTCGATTACTGTGTAAAGGTAAGACTAGCGTTGCGTTTCATAAAACTTCAACGACGCTATGTTCGTTGCCTAGCCAATTAGGACAATTTTTATCTTTATGTTGTCATGCGGGGGCCGATAGTTAGTTGGCAACACTTCGACCCAGTGGGCTCTGTTGTCGGCTCTCGGTCTTATACCTAAATAAGCCTAATCGAAGATGTACTCTGCGAGGTCGGTCGCGCCCTTAGAGAAAGGTGCCTAAAATCTTCCGGTTTGGGGTAAGCCATTCCCAGAAGACTCATATTTTTTCCGGTAAGGATATTACACATTATTATTACACATTTTTTTGTAAACTGAATTTGAATTTTCATTGTAAACCACAAACTATAGTTCTATGAAACGGGCCCCAGCTCGACTTTAAAACATTTTTGTTGCAAAGTCGCCTGTAACGTAACTGAGTAGAGTGCAACCAAAAATCAACACACAGCGGAAAGCCACTGTCTATACAGATCTTTAATTAAATTGATCAAAGTCGGCGTGTGTGGGAGCGGGCTTGACGCTAAAATAAAATGAAAACATCTAGGTCTTCATAGTACCAAAGAGTTAGACTTGCACAGTAGAGTTATTCCACGTAGGATTCAGCTATTATTTGAGTACTGAGAATAGATCTATTCCAGCAGGAGCAAAAATGCGACATGTTAGTGCACTTTTAGAAATTTTAATAATTGGAAACTGTTTTTACTTTTCGAAGAGACTAAGAAGAGTGAGACCATCCAATCTACATGTGACTTACATAAACGTTTTCAATTGTTTCTTGAAGAGAATGACAAGAAGAGACCAGCCAATCTGTATGTACCTCATATACAGATTGGCAGGTCTGTACTCTTAAGTCATTTGAAAAGTCAAAACAATCAGTTTCCAATTATTTGACAGTTTGAAATTTTTGACAAAACAAATATATCGAGCGAATGTGGGTGGAACGGCCAGTAAGGGACGTCCCAGGCGGCAATACTTCGAGCAAATAGGGGTTGTATTAGCAAAGGGCAAGATAAAAAGTACCCAAAACCGGCGTGGGTGCGTGCAACGATTAATGAATGTTTTAGAAGCGAAAGTGATCTGTCAGGATCGTGGCAAGTGACAGTCCCGGTCTCTGCATACCATAGAGTTTATGTATGTATGTATGTTAGTTTGTTACACTTTATTGCACAAAATACAAAATTAGCACTTAAAAAAACATGATTATATGTATGTATGTATGATACGATTTTCTTTTTTTACTGTAAAAGGCCTGCAAAAAGCGCGTTTTATTTTCAGATATCCAGGATAGTAATCTATACCAACAGATACTAAACAATCCAGGGCTAAAAACCTTATTTATAGAGGTTCGAAATTGTTATGGTAGCCGTTTATATATTGCCTATTAGAAGATAAGCTAGCCCTAATAAAGTATGGCTCAAATGGCCTGTTGTAAATAACGAAAACGAATTGCAAAATTTTAAATAAGCTTTTGTACTTGAATTTTCTCTAAGTTTTACAAATAGTTCTTTTTTTGTAAGCAAACCGAGCTTTTGCCCTCGAAAACTTTGTCTAAATGTTAAACTGTATGCTCCTCAATATAAATAAACATAAGATAAGATAAGAATAGATATTATTTTTAACACACTTGCTAATAAAATGACTTATTTCACCGCAGTTAGACAGACAATGAGGGTTTTTTATTTTATTGGTTGAGTTGCTTTGTTCTTATAGAATTTTCGATACAAAAAAGATCATGTTCAATAATACAAATAAGTTAATGTGCCTATTGCTTTGTTATTTCATGAAACTTCGTATTTAAATAGATAATTTGAAATTGTACGTTTTTAATCAATAAAACTTTTACTCAAATATTTTATTTTCAAACTTTTGTTTTCTCTGTAACAAAAAAACTTTGAATTCCCCATTTTGTACGTAGCTAAAACGATATCCGCGAAAAGCCAAAAAAAGAAACCTCATTATTTTAGTCTATGGCCGATCACCATTGTTAGATGCGCGCGCATAGGAAAACTGAATTTTACCCGCCATTGCGAAAAAATTTTCGCAACTCGTTTTCACCGTTGAAATTATAGCTATCTATTACTTAAAGTGTCTACAAGTACCTACTAGTAATGAAGAAAATAATTTTTTAATATTATTTTTTTCACAAGTATGTTGAAAAACGTCGTATGATACACATGTGTATTGATGATTACCGCTGAGGCGCCATTGAGACCCGCGCCTTCCTGCCACTTGGATGAGGTCATCTGTTTATCCCTCAATATCAATCAGTTTATCAGGCGACCCTAGAGCTGGTAGCTACCTCGGTCAGTGCATCAGCCTGGCCATCCAGAGGGGTAATGCTGCCATTATCTTGGGAAATCTCCCCAACGGCAGCGGTCTAGAGACATTCTTTTATATAGTATAGATAATATTTATTGGGAATATGTAAATATGAATTTTGTTATTTTTTATTAAGAGGTATTATTTAATCGTTAAGTTTGTGTAGATTTAAATAAAATATAATTCATTAATTGATTATTTCTTAGCAACATTTTCGTACTAATAGTCCTTAGAAATTACCCTTTACGTAAATCCCTATAATAAATGGCCTAGTTCCTGAGGCATGTGAGCTCAAACGCGCCATATCTCCGAGGGCTGCGACGCTCCATGAAACTGCATTATAGAACCTCCGAAATTCAATAACCACACACGGGCACAGCGTCACCGTGGAGCATGGTACTGTCGAGTGAATAAGTTGTGAAAGAGTTTGTTTTGGATAAAGTTATTAAAAGTTCTGAATCACTGGCAAATCTCTATAAGATGTAAAGCGCATAATTTACAACATTGCAATAAATTAAATGTTGATAGCTTCTCTTAACCTATTAGTTCAGATCAGATTAGTAGAAGGACAGGTGAAGGACGTCCCAGGCGGACATCGACCAAATAGGGGATGTATATAGCGAAGGGCAAAATAAAAAGTATTATAAATAAACGGCGTATGTGGTGCTAACGAATGTTGATGAAGCGAAACAAGTTTATCAGGATTGTGGCAAGTGGCAAGCCCTGGTCTTTACTTTTCTCTCCGGGACAAGGTCGTGAGTTTATGTTTGTGTTTTGAGCTGATCAAGTATCACACTTTGTGCCATCTTCGTTACTGTATGACGTGCATACAGTAAGAAAGTGCTATCTAGATGTGCTGTCGAATGTACATGTTTCACGTCTAAGTAGTTAACGCCAGCGATATAGGGTTCAAAGTTGTTCTTACGGCCGTGCAATAGAATCAGCCCTAATAAAATTCACCGACCAACCACTGACACTCAATCCGATTAGTGTTCTAAACACTCTAACACTTAGTGCTTCGCAATAAAGGCTAGTATTGCTTGCGACGGTCGTGTAATATCCTCGTAGAACACAAAGTTCGGCGAATGACGTCATAAGCAATATCACTCAGGGGGAAATTTCACGAGTTTCTCTAACACAAGCCGATGTTCATATCTACCAAACTATCTGTTTCTATGTGTAGAAAATGTACGGAAAATGTGTACGATCTAAACAGTTGTTTCATAAGTGTGATGGATGACCTAATAAATAGGTAGATAGATTATATGATTTTTTTGTTGCACTAACCCGTGCTGAGGACAATTTTAAAAACCTATTTAGAGGCTCTACGTAATACAGAGAAGTTTGTAGAGGCTCGAAATTCTGCCGATGCCTGCACTTGCCCATTAGCTCAGTTGGGAGAGCGCTGGCACGGTTAGCCAGAGGTCGCGGGTTCAAGTCCCGGCATGAGTGGAATTTTTAGCTTCTAAATAGGTTTTTAATATAGATAGATGTGAATAAATGATAGAACGTTAAATTAAAAAGAGCATTTACTGATACAGAAATAAGCAATATGTTACATTACCTACTTAACAATTAACACGTACTTATAATATTTTTTAAATATTTCTCAGCTAATTGTTAGCAACTCCATTTGGATCTCATATGTAGTTAATGAATGCCTTTCTCTCCATGAACCAGTAAGTTAACAACCTACGTTCCAATAACTTGCGACTTATTCGCGTTGTCGTTTTTTGCGTCAGTGTACTTTTATTTTTTTGTTAGATTTATGCTGATATCATGTAGCCTATGACACTCGCGCAAACACAACCAATTGTCAAAATCAGACCCAATGGTCAACCAATGTTCAGGAGTTATGAGATAACATACTCGTAAAATCGGACATACTTACATACGTAAATGCACACATTACATACGAGCCAAACACATACACGAGCCAACTTTTGGGCTTTGCCACAGTCGAGTAAAAGTTTTTAGTTTTTTTCTCCTTTTGGTCATTATTATCTGATCTACGAATGTGGTTGAATGAATGAATTGATTTATTCAAGAATGTTGAGGAAGCGAAAGTGATCTGTCAGGATCGTGGCAAGTGGCAGTCCCTGGTCTCTGCCTACCCCTCTGGGATACAGGCGTATGTTTGTTATCTACTATACTAATATAAAATGACTGGCTTAAAACATCAAAACTGCTAAAACACTACACAAAACCTTTGCCTCACTGTGGAAATTTAAATTAAAACCATGTTTTGCGCATTGAAAACTGCTTCTTTGAAACATGAGCAAGAAACCTGATTCATAAACACGGTATTAGCAGTAGAGTGAGTTTACTATCGCAGACTGACTTGACAAATTTAAAATGCAAAAATTCTAAACAAGAACCTCTTTCCTTTCGCTAATAACGACGAATGTTCTCATCCGCTTACGTTCAGCGTGACCTCAGTGATCGCACAAAGATATTGATGTTCTATTTAAAGAGAGCGGTGATAAAAGTGCTCCGTCACTTTGTGGAATCAATCCTTTAGTGCACGGCTGCTTCTGCCTACATGACTACGGCTTCGTGAGGCATCTAAGCAAAATCTGAACAAATTTGTATTATATTCTTTTTGTTGCACTAACCCGTGCTGAGGACAATTTTAAAAACCTATTTAGAGGCTAAAAATTATCACTGCCTGTACGTAATAGTGTAAAAGAGGCTCGAAATTTCATCGATGGTTGCACTTGCCCATTAGCTCAGTTGGGCGAGCGCTTGCACGGTGAGCCAGAGGTCGCGGGTTCAAGTCCGGCATGGGTGGAATTTTTAGCCCCTAAATAGGTTTTTTAAAATTTTTATTATACAAGGCGTAACAAAATCTCCATGACTGTCATGTTTCCACGGTGGAGATTCTACTTGACAGTACGAACCTACTTTTAGTATGGGCAAATCTTTGAAATTGCGACATATTCAATACATTTTAATGCCGTGCGTGTAGTGATGGTATGCTTTCCGGAAAAAAAAACAATTCAGAGAAAAAACGAAAAAAAATTACGGAAAAAAGTTTCTGTTTTTTTAATTTTTAAAGTGCTCTAACCTCAATTGGTCTAGTAGATACTTTTAATCCTTATCAACGAAAGCGTCATATGGCACCACAAAGTGGTACCTAAGCGTGGTAATTTTAGTATAGAATTTTCGTGAGGTTATATATAATACGAGTATGTTGTATCATGAACACAGTTGCAGTGTGAGTAAGCATCTCGGGTATCGATTGGTACCTGGCTCGCCCCTAAAATATCTGGCCCACTTCATTCAGCTGGGTATCCAATCCCCACCTCTCAATGTTTTAACCTATAAGGTTATCCTAGTCCATTCACAGAAAAAAACAGTCGACATCTAATCAATATTTGCTGTTTCATTGCAAAATTAGAAAACGTTTTTAAAAGTTTACTTTTTTTTATTTAGTAGTTTTTACAATATTAATAGTCACTGTTTATTTTCATTTATAAAACTTTTTTTTTTTTTTGTAGTTCGATTAAAATAAGTTAGGCTAGCATAAAACAAGTGACGCCTACACTAGGTTAACTTTAATGTACCCGGTATCTTAAAGGCGAATTGACGTAATTTTAATAGACACAGATTTTTTATTTTTTGTCCTGTTAGCAAGATTAAATAATTATTATACAAAAAGATTTGCTCCTTTAATGTTACGTATTGATTGTAACAATTAAAACACCTAGGTAGGAGATGAACTCCGAGCTCAGGCGTATGCAGATGTCATTGACTTAATTTTTAATTTGCATCAAGTGAATGCGTCGGGCAGCAGCGTCTTCCTGGGATTCCAACAGCATACTGCGATCGCCAACCCGCCTGCCAAGCGTGGCGATTATGGCATAAGCCCTCATGGTTATGAAAACCATGAGGGAGGCCTATGTTCTGCAGTGGGCGTCAAATGGCTGATGATGATGACGATGAATGCTATTGTTTACCAGACATTTTCCAAAATATTTGTTGACATTTTTTTCGGAGACGAGTGTGACCTTCATGATGTCCAAACAAATAAGTTATTGTACTGAAAGGCACGTCTTCCTGTCGTCGGCCAGATGTACGAAACATTACTGACTGGAAAAAATCTAGGTAGGCATAAAGCTCGTGTTGAAACTCCAACCGCAGATTTTTCCTCAGTGCTTGAGTCTGACTCTAACTCGACTGGTCTTCGTAACTATATGGACAGCAAGATTTTCAAAGTGGCTTTTAACTTCTCTCTGCATTGTGTACTGTTTCAGAGGTTCACAAATACTCTCCAGAATAATCCATTCGCTGAATTGGCAATTAGCGAGGCAATATAACTTTATTCCAAGAGCAGGGACATTCAATCCAATTTGCGATAGGCGAGCTGGGCACAGCCTCACTATTCGTTACAAGTAAGAGAAGCATTTGGTGTAACAATACCTTACCTTGACCACAGAGGAAAAAACCTTGACTAAAAGTATATGCTAAGTAAGAAAAAAAATTGTCGTTGGTCAATAAATTTTTTGCAAGTTTATTAGTTGTGTTAACACATTTTAAGCCTATTTGGTTCTTGTCTGATACTTTTACATTAATTATTATATAGAGATCTCATGTACAACAAGAAAGCACAATAAATCTTCTCTTACCGTTTTACCTACAGATACAAAAATATTATTCTGGGAGCTTATATGGGAGCAAAATGAGAGTAGTAATAACTCACAGTCACGGGCTTAATCCAGTGTTATGATCCCGGGCAATGATTTGACAATTCACAAGAAATAAAAGCATTTTAATTCCTATGGTGGATGAGCTAAATTACGTTTGACAGTTCGTTATAATACTGTTACACAAACTTTATTCCCTTCTGGGTACCTACATGCCATTTTCTCTGTGCAACAAACTGTCAAAATGACCACCTGAGATTAGATCCGCATTAGGTACCTGCAAAATATTTTTTATTCCCCACGTTTTGTGGGGTTCAGTACCCGAAGGGTGCCAAACGGGACCCTATTACTTATTTATTCAGGAACGCCAACAGGCTACATATCTACCAATATACTAGTAACAGAGTCTTATGTTTAAATTTCTAATATGCATCCCAGTTACAAGCATCCACAACATTTACAGATATAGATTAAAATTTGTATACAAACAACTCAGTAACTAAAGCAACATACTCTTTTTAAACTTAACAAGTAAATTAGTGTAATTAATTTAGCCAGTCCATCACAAAATATCATGCAAATGTATGTTATGAGGGACTGAGTGATTTTGTTCACGAAAACCTTGGGCGAATCATTGAAAATGCATATTTTCTATCAAATCCATATTTTCTATTTTGCCATTAAATTCATTGTAGTTTCTAGATATTCTGTTGAAAGGTGCGTGAAACCCTATATTTGTCATAGATGGAGAAATGACAAATATTACTAAGATATCATTCTCCGTCTGTGTGTCTGTCTGTCTGTCCGTCTGTCTGTCTGCCACCAGGCTGTATCTCATGAAACGTGATAGCTAAGCAGTTGAAATTTTCACAGATGATGTATTTCTGTTGTCGCTAAAACAACAAATACTAAAACAGAATAAAATTAACGTTTAAGGGGGGCTCTCATATAAAAAACTTTGTCTGAAGACAGCGCTCGCCATCTAGCGACCATCTATTTAACCTTCACAGCGCCTATGTCACGTCGTTAAATAACAATGTTAAACGCTTCTTGTTGGTTTCTATAGATGGCGCTGAATTATTCACATAATATTTGTCTAATGTTGTATAGATGATACAGAACCCTTCGTGCGCGAGTCCGACTCGCACTTGGCTGGTTTTTTTATGTTTCTCAATATGCACCAGCCCTTACCGAGGAACGCCCCGTCAGCTCGAGAGTATGGGGTAAGGTCGAGTGGGTCCTCTATTAAAGGAGAAATGAAGGGCCCTCTAGAACCGATGACGTGTTACCGCCCAGATAGGGCCATCCAGCCTTATTTAAATGGCGCGGCCTGGAGAGGACGCCCGAAAGGAAAGGGCTCTTTATTTGCGTACGATGTCATAATTAAGTTTGTAGTTTGACTCGGCGATTTCCAGCGCTTTAAGACGATGCTTGGAGTTGTGAAGATACTTTGTATTTTTATTTACTTAGCGTTACATGCAGAGCCGTGGCATGCCACCCGTGGTTATCAAGAAGAAAATGCTTTTTAATATTAAGCTCGTCTTTGTGAAAATTGATTTCTTGTGCAATCAAGAATTTTCAAATCAAATGTCTCTTCCCTCGATTTCGCCCATCATGATGTTGAACTACCAAACAAATGTGCAATGGAGAACTTGCACTAAAAATGTTTTAATATGTATGGAGAGGCCATTGAACCAAATTAAAAGATAAATAAACGTGGTTAATTTAAACACAAACATCTACATACAGGCACATACATTGCTTCTGGCCCCACACTAGGATACCCTGTGTCGTGGGAACCAGAAACAGCGACATCACAAACATGTAAACATCCATGACCTGGGGTTTTTTTTTTTCCCCAGCCGGGATTCGAAACCGGAACCTCTCGCATGGTATGCAGATGCACTACCGCTGCGCCACGAGGTCGCCTAACACATTAGTGTTTCTTTTTCATAATTTGACCTATCGAAAGGTCATTCTAGTCACGTGGTGCGCATGCGCCATACAAATGGGCCTCAGACTATGAAGTCACAACTTGCAGGTGACAGCTTAGTATAATGTATGAAGCGTTTATCAATATTCCAGTTATCTTGTGAAATAATACTTTAATGCATCTACATTCAATTAAAATCCGAAATCTAATATGTTTTTTATAATTAGAGTATCTTGATTTTTCGCATTTTTTGGAACCCCAAAAACCCTGAAAAAAATATGTTTATGGTTTTATTATTAACTTTCTCTTGAGTTTCCTCTTTGGTATAAAAGTAATGCCATTTTAATCTAAGTTTGACGCAAGTTTCCCATTGCTGATATATCCCAATTAAAGTTAATGTTACAATATAACTTGTGATCCACACGTTTTTCTATTTTTCGGAATATTAGACTTCACACAATTGAATAATGTCGTGGATTTTATTTATGTCAAACTTTTTTCACAGTTATCTATAAAACTGTGCCACGGTTTTATACCGTAATATGCAATAATGCCACAATGAAAGAAAATTATTTTCAAAAGTCGCAAGTTAGTATAAACTTTCAGGCGTCATAGGATCTTTTCGGTCGGTTGTGTCCCAGGGCGGTATTTTTGATGAATGTCGCATATTCTATAGTAGAATATATATATAGAATATATAATAATATGTATAGGTAAATGAATAGCTATAATAGGTAAATGAATAGCTCAGACACTCAGGTTTCCTCACGATGTTTTCCTTCACAGTTAGTGGGTGGTATTGCTATTATAACTTCACAAATGTACATAACCATGCTAGAGAAACATAATAATATGGTGCTAGTTTTGAAAAAAAAAACTTAAATTTTATTACTTTAATAATAGGGGTTAAAGTATGAAATTGCCGTTTTATTGCAATAGGTTCTTTGAATTGACATAGAATCTTCATGGTTTGAGGTTTTCGAATGAAACTTTTTTCAAATGGTTTCTATGATGTTCTTTTTTAAAAAAATGTGAAACATTTGAATATCGACTTTTAATTGTTTTTGTTATTCAATTTAGACAAGAAAGATGGATACTGCGAAAATTCGAGTGATTTTTGAATACGAGTTCCGACGCGGAACTAACGCGGCAGAAACAGCCCGCAATATCAATGCTGCGTTTGGAGAGGGGTCTACTAATGAACGCACCGTGCGATTTTGGTTTAAACGCTTTCGTGATGGAAATTTCGACTTAAAGAACGAGCCACGAGGAAGACCGCCCACACAGGTGAATAACGATGAATTAAGAGAGATAGTGGAAGCCGACCCTAGTCAAACTACCCAGGAATTAGCGGCATGGTTTAACGTTACCTTACCCACAATATTGACTCACTTGCGTCAAATCAAAAAAATAAAAAAATACGAAAAATGGGTGCCTCATGATTTGACTGATCTGCTCCACGACAACGCGAGACCTCACACAGCACGAGAAACCATTTTGACCCTTCAGGAACTGCAGTTAGAAACCATTCGTCACCCTCCGTATTCACCAGACCTTGCTCCAACGGACTACCATTTTTTTCGTGATTTGGACAATTATCTACGCGACAAGAAGTTTTCTTCCCAGGAGGCAGTACAAAATGCTTTCACACAGTTTGTGCAGTCTAGATCGTCGGAGTTCTATTGCAAAGGCATTAATGACCTTCCCATTAGTTGGCAGCAATGTATAGATAATAATGGCAACTATTTTGATTAAATAAATTTGTTAAAAATTTAAAAAATAAACAATTTAGATTTTCAGTACAAATCGGCAATTTCATACTTTAACCCCTAATATTTAAAGTTTGGAGCCAAAGCTCGGAAATCACGAAATCATTAGTAATACTGTTTTTTATAATGAACAGAATATTCTCTCAAAATACGGTGAACGAATTCAAAGTCACCCTGTACAGCATTTGGGCATTTTAAACCTGCATTAAAAGTCACCTAAGAGACTATAAAGTAAGTGTCAAATAAGGAGTAAGACACCTTTGTTTTGATACCGTGGGCAAACGAATGTAGAAATATTTCGACGAGGTTTCTTTTTTCAAGTTTTTTTCCTTAAATAACCCTTTATTATTATGACCCGACTCTGTCAACAATGTGGTAGGTTGCGAGTGAAGAAATGTTTGTTGAAACTGTTTTAACCGACGTTAAATTAATAATTACGTTTGGGAACACGTAAGTAATCTACAGTATATGCTGAGCTGGAGACCTATTTGTTGCCACGGGGGGGATCTGTAATACTTTACTTCATTTTAATTTCTATCAATATTGTTAATGCTTTTTAAATGTGATTTGTATCTGTTTTTACGACCAGTTCTGTGGCGGTAAATAAATGCTATTTTTTCTTCTTCTATTCCTTAATATTTGTAAGATTCAGTGCTTATGTAGGGTCACGTTCATGATATTTTGGACTGGGATGAGAATCCAGAAGCTATTGGAACGTAAATAATAAAAGATAAAAATTACACAAAACCGGCGTGCGTACAACGACTAATGAATGTTGATAAAGCGAAAGAGGTCTGTCAGGATCATGGCAAGTGGCAATCCCTGGTCTCTGCCTTCCCCTCTGGGATAAAGGCATGAATTTGCGAAATGTAGAAGAATTTTGCCTACACCCGTTTATGGGCACTCTCAAGTTTATAAGTTTTTATTTGTATTTTTAATTGTGAACTAATATCGTAACTTTAAGAAATTAATATACCTACTAACCAAAGTGAGATACTGCTTAAGTGTTATTTAAGAGAGTGTAATAATGGCTATTTTATTTTATTTATTTATTTTTGAAAGAATTTACATTCTGGGCCCTGTTCCATATAACTTAACTTGACAGACATTTGTCAGTAAACAATTCACAGTCACAGTAAATAGTGTGTTTCAAAAAGAACTTAAAAATGTCGTATAATGTGTATGAAACAGCAGTTTTGACTGGCAGTCACGTAAAGTACTACGAAATGTCACAATTCACCTTTAAAATGTCACACAATGTGTTTTTCATGAAGCAATTGAAGTGAACGGCAGTAAATTGACAAATGTAAAGCAAAATGTCACGATTTTTCGTTTATGAAACGGCAGTAAATGTAAAAATTCAATGTAGTAGAAATTCAATGTAAATATTGACCGGCGCGCGAGTGCCGCCTTTACTGAAAGTGTGCCCCAAGTAATTGAGTGACTTCAGTGACTCCAAATTCATATTTACCAAAGAACCAAAGCTTCTTGCATTAAGCGCGCCCTTGTACATTTACAATGTAATTAGTGCAATAAAGAATTAAAATAAATAAATAATATCTTTACTGAGAAATTCAATTTTCCACAGTGTATTTTGAAGCCCATGCTGTCGGTCTAAGAAAACCGGAGCATGATGCCCCAACATCGACCAATTATCGAAAGCAGGATCACATCACATAAAATAAAATTCCATAACGCGACGCAGATTACGATACGAGTACAATATACCTTTCAGAACAATAGCGCAAACGTTACTCAGTATTACAGATATACAAGGTGGCCTCATTCTATTGTTATTGTTGTCAAATGCCGCCGCTAATCCCAACGAGGTCTGTGCCAATTGTTATGATATGGGTGCGTTATACGTAGGTTATTCAGATAGCAATTTTGGTTTTGCTTTATCTTTGCCCATATAATAAAATTTCTGAAGACAGAAAAAGGAGGGGAGGGCCTTAGGGGAGGGCGTATTTTCAACAGTAAGAGATAAGCATTTACGTACATAAACTCACGCCTTTATCCCGAAAGGGTAGGTAGAGATCAACATTCATTAGTCGCCGTTTACATGCCGGTTTCTGGTACGTTCATGTTTCCGGGAAATAGTCGGGAGCCGACAATAACACTACAGCTCATTGCACAATGAAACTCTCTGAACGAAATACTCTTTTTAGGATTCCGTACCCAAGGGTAAGATCACGTTTGTTTTATGGGTGCTCCCATAAAACAAACGTGATTTTTTGCCGTTTTTTGGTCGATATTAATAACGGCAATAGGTAGACGCTTGAAATATTCACAGAATATTTAGTTGTATATTAAGTTCAAAAATAAGTAATTAAATTAAAATAAAATAAATGTTTAAGGGGGGCTCCCATATAACAAACGTGATTTTTTTGCCGTTTTTTCTCGGTCTTGGTGTCTAATGTTGTGTAGATAATGATACGGAACCCTTCGTGCGCGAGTTAATCCCGTCTTAAGAGAGTTTTTGTGACATCCAATTTTTATAAATAAGACTGCTAGCCTTTATAGATAACTAGCTGTTGCCCGCGACTTCGTTCGCGTGGAAATTTTGATGTGTATTTTTCCGGGATAAAAAGCCTATGTGCTAATCCAGACTAATTTATCTCTGTGCAAAATTTTATCCGGATCGATTTAGCCGTTTTTGCGTGAAGAGTAACAAACATCCAAACGTACATACAAACTTTAGCGTTTATAATATTAGTAAAGATGCTTTAATGAATATAAAAAAAAGTTTAAGCTAGGCTAGGAGTGTTCTTTTTATCTTAATTCTTTGTGCGGCAGATGTTGGCAGATTGTTTCTAGCCGGTAATTTGCGAGAATGGCAAAGTGAAAACGCGTGCCTTGACGACCTTGCTCAATGCCTAAGTTTTAAATTCAAGGAGATTATAGCTTCGTACACTGCGATCTCCAATCCGCCTGCCAAGTGTGGAGATTACGGCAAAACCTCCCATACAGGGAGAGACCCATGTCCTGCAGTGGACTGCTATGGGTTGATGATGATGATGATAGCTTCGAAAATTTTTGCAAAAATGGAGCAAGTCTAATTTAAAATTTAAAAAATTATTGACGCAAAAAATACAAAATTATGAGTCAAAAGCTACTCAAACATACAACCTACGGGCCATAAACCTAGGACTTTAAAGCATTTCCGCAAAAACAGACTTTTTTTGCATTGTTGTGTTGGACTAAGGACTGAAGAACTGGATGAGAGAAAACACACTTTTTCTTATTAACCGACTTGAAAAAAGGAGGAGGTTCTCAATTCGACTGGTATATTTCTTTTTTTTTGTTATGTTCCTTCGTAACTCTGTCGTAATATAAAGAATATTCTATCTATCTATCTGTCAAATCTTAACCGATTTCACAATTTTTAAGAGATGTAACGACTTTCGAAGATGGAGAACGAAAAAAGCCATAAATAAGGCCTAATGGGGCCTTCCTTTAGTAATATGTTGAGAAATAATGTTCCATAATATATAGCGTAAAAGTAGCCCCAGGATAATTTCGTGATGTTCTGGTGAACACTTTCGGAGAAATTGAGACTTGATTTTTTTTTATCAATAAAAAATAAAAACTGACTTCAAAACACTACAGCACTAAAAAGTTACAAATATAATTTAAAATAATATTTTTAAATTAGAACTACGTATACATGTAGGTATTGTAGAACTATAACTTGTAGTCGGTGCCCAGTTTCATGAACTGCACATTATATTTTGGGCACCGACTCCAAATTATACTTCTACATTATCTACATGTATACGTACTTCTAATTTAAAGTCATTTTTTTAACTTATTTCTAACTGTTTAGTGCTGTAGTGTTTTTAAATCGGTTTTTATTTCTTTTTTTTTAAGATAAGTGTATATTATGTACGTAACAGAATACGAATTTATTCGCAGCGCAGAGTGAGACAGGGAGTTGTAATATCTCCGAAACTGTTAACAACTGCACTTGAAGACGTATTCAAACTTCTGGACTGGGAAGGATCTGCCATCAACATAAATTGCGAGTACATCACTCACCTTTGATTCACCGATGACATAGTAGCTGAGACCTTAGAAGATTTGAGTTCAATGCCTGTTGACCTGAACAGAGCTTCTAACAGAGTGGGTCTTAAAATGAACATGGACAAGACTAACATAAGCAGCCTATATACGTCCCACTGTAGGGCACAGGCCTTTTCTCAGGGGGAGAGTGTGGGCTTAATCACCACGCGTGCCCACCGCGGATTGGCGATTTCAAGCGCTGAGGTATATGAATAGCTCAGATACTCAGGTTTCCTCACGATGTTTTCCTTCACCGTTAGCGAGTGGTATTGCTACTATAACTTCACAAATGTACATAACTTAGAAAAACCAAGTCATAGCTACATGCCCGCACTGGGGATTGAACCTGGGTCTCTCGCTTCCGAGTAAGATGCTCTACCCACTATGCTACCACCGTTGTCAAGGCTAAGATAATGTCAAACTCCCATGTAGCACCTACTCCCATCAGCGTTGGCGGCTCTGACCTCGAAGTTGTCGACCAATGTGTACAACAGTCCAGTTAGGTAAGTCCAACTTCGAGAAACAGGCCACTTATCGAATCTAACTGGGATGGGGGTTCGGGAAACTAAAACACATTTTTGGGTCCAAAATACCTTAGTGTCTCAAGACAAAGGTGTATATAACCAATGTATGTTGCCAGCGATGTCTTATGGATGAGAGACCTGGTCGCTGACTGTGGGCCTCAGAAGGTTCAAGGTCGCTCAACGAGTAATATAGCTCGAATTTAGCGGAAAAGTTCTGACCTGGCGACCGCGAATCGGACAACGCAGCGTGAGCAAGCCCCCACCAGATGGTCTGAAGACCTGGTTACGATGGCAGGGAGTCACTGGATGCGGGCGGAACAAGACCGAGAACCTTGGAAAACTCTAAAGAAGGCATGTCCTGCTGTAGGCGTCAAATGGCTGATGATGATGATGTACAGAACCCTCGGTGCCCGAACCCGGCTCGCACTTCGCCGGATCCCCTAAAAATAGGTGTTTTAAATTGCATTTTACTCTTTAATGGCTAGTATTTAATATCGGAAAAATATACGTATTCGTTTCAATGTTTATTTAGGGCCATCAGTCGTTATTTTTGTGATTTTATTAAACTTTATTGCATAAAAAAAATTGCGAGCATGAGCCTAAATTGGAACTAATATAGTTTTATTTGAACTATTCAGAGCTTTGCTTAACAGAATATATAACAAAATGAACCTGGCCTTAGAAGCCGAGCCACTTTTATGTCCAGAAGATCACGAATCAACTCATAGTCCTTACCGAATCGGCAACTTCGAAGTAACATTTCACCTTCATCTTTATCAAAGCTCAAGAGCCTGTGAACTGTATTGGATGCAGTTCAGTGAGTTACGAAGACAAGCCTACTCAAGAAGCATTAAAAAAAGAATCACTGAGGTGAAGTTCCGTGAGCTAATACAATACGGAGTTGCGATTCCTAAACGTGAATTTGAGAAAATTTGAGAATCGACTTTGTCAATTTACGTATATAAATTTGACAGTGTAATTTCGATAATTCAAAGTTCAATATGTAATACTTAAAAGCGCGCTGTAACGTCCAAATTCCATACTCACGCAGTATTGTTCTTAAAATTTGTAAAAGAGGCATAAAAATGGTTTGCTTATGTTTGAAAAATTAAGTAGGTACTGATTTTTTACGTTAAGGTGAAAATTAAATGTTTTTTAGTATTTTTAGGGTTCCGTACCTCAAAAGGAAAAAACGGAACCCTTATAGGATCACTTTGTTGTCCGTCTGTCCGTCCGTCCGTCTGTCAAGACCCTTTTTCTCAGGAACGCGTGGAGGTATGAAGCTGAAATTTATATCAATTACTCAGGTCTACTGTCCCTTGAAGCTGTGAAAAAATCAAACTTCTAAGCCAACGCAATCAAAAGATACAGCCGTTTATGCCGCAAATTTTCGACACTTGCAAGGGAATCAAAACCTACAGGGTGCTTCCCGTGAACTCAGAATCTTGAAATTTGGTACGAAGCAACGTCTTATAGCATAGATAAAGGAAAAATTACGAAAACCATAAATTTTTAGTTACATCACATAATATATTTTTTTTTAATAATTTTAAACTTACTACCCATTTCCTCATAAACGCGTAGAGGTATTAAATTGAAATTCAAATGAACGAACTTTGTAAACCTTGCAGGTTTGTACGGAACCCTCAGTGCGCGAGTCCGACTCGCACTTGGCCGGTTTTTTTAATACTAAGTACCTACTACCATTTGTCAACCTCGGTATTTGTCATTGTAATAAGAAATTTCTTAAATTTTATAAATTAGAAACATACTATAATATCATTCAGATTTTTCCTATATGTACGAGTAAACAAACCGTGATAAACATTATAGCCAAAAACAATAATGTCAATCAAATCAAGTTTGATCTTCCTAGATTACTCATTCATCTCCTCACTTTAAGGAATATTAACCACTTTGTCAATGTATTTCAATGTACCGATCTACCAATGTGCTATTACCGCAGGTTTAGGGGTCACATATAAGAGGTTTTTTATCAGCCGCATATGAAATGAAACTAAAAATAGTTTATTTGCACAAGTTAAGGTACATAAAGCGTCCATGTTTTACTAATTACAAAAAATTTGAACATGTACATAAGGCAGTTAAACTCTAACTCTTAAAGTAGGAGAAATCCTGTACCTTAAGAGCTAGAGATAACGCACACAGACTTCCAGACAGACTATATTTAGTCTAAGCTACTGTTTCTTAGCATTTTTGTGCACCACTATTATGCCAAGGCCTTTCCTTTGATCATCCACTCCTCCCTGGCATGAGCTATCCTCTGCTATAAGCATATAACTTGAATATAACTCAAGGCTCAATACTGAATCAACAGATCTCAGAAACGCAGAACATATTACAGCAGTGATTGAATGCTTCGTAAATACACGTTGTATCGGACATCACAAACAACTCAGGAGTGTAACGCAAACATGTCAAGGCGAAACCAGATAGACGCGTGTTGGTTGAATCCGCTGAGTGAACTCTATTAAAGCTTGGCGGTAGAATATCATAATAACACTAACTTTGAAGGAAAACTTCATGGAAAATCCTTTTCCTGTTCCCAAGGATATCCTGAGCTATAATCCTTACAATGTATTCGACGGCTTTGTTGAGCTGTTGAAGTAAAATAAGCATGAGTTGTCTTGTGTAAGCATCCAGCCAGGCTGAAGACATTTCTAAAATCAATTTACTGTGGTCTCCGGGAATCAAACCTATGACCTCTGTGTTGACAATCAAGCATATCACCGCTAGGCCAACCAACAAGTCCATTCAATTTTAAAGAATATGTTCATTATTAACTTAACTCCGGAATTACTGGATTTTTTGTCGGAAGAGTCTGACCCGGTCCCGAATGAAGTTGATAATGGTTAGTGCTTACAAAAGGTTTAGTTCGATAAAGAATATTTTTCTGTATTACTGCATTACTCAGACAGATTTCCTTGACTTTTAAGAGAGTTCGATTCAATCCAATTACTTGAAAAGTTTGTAAGACTCAACACGAGACTTATTTTTGACTTGTTTGTATACACGCCTTACAGTAGGTAGTACATGTTCAAAATCAAGAATTAATTTTCAATAAAATAAAGCCTCTTTACACAGTATACTTCTAGGCCACTACTTATAATTATGTTACATAATAATTTATAAGGCATGCGCGCATGTTTATTACATGCTTTACGTATTAATTACAAATGTTAAATCCAAATAGGAAATCAGAATAGAATGTAATTTATTATGCCCCGAGAGCTATGTCGTGGCAATGCTGGTTTGCTTTTGAGATACCTATTAATATTGTGGTTGAAATTTGACAGAGTATTTGTGTAGTTACCGGATTGCGATTATTCCAAAGCTTTAGCTCAGTAAATGTTGCATTACATTCAAACTAGGACGGTGTTTTTAATTGTGTAAGCTCTTATTTTATTGTATAGCTTTCAACAATTCACGACAATAAATCTGTATAAGGGGTATAATGAATATTCTTCACATATCAATAATACTAACTTGGCTAATTTCTGCCCGAAAACCTGGTTGTAGGCCGTAACACTACTTTTTGGTCCACAATACCAATTCAGCTGAATTATGTTTGGAAATACTCTTTTTGTCGATAATAGTTAGTAAGTAAGTAGATGAACTATAGGCCGATTTAGCTACAAAGTTGAAAAAACCGTAAATAAATTTGAATTGCCCGTCACACTACTATTGTTTCAGCTTAAAAAGTTGATTTTGGGTATCTGTTCTTAAATGGATAAACAACTGTACCGTTTTCGACTAAATTTGGCTCACAGATTGATCATATCCAAGATAAACAATTAGATTTTTTATGTAGCCATTTCAGTGTCCCACTGATGGGCAAAGGCCTCCCCTTGGATTCTCCACTCCTCCTTGTTCTCAGCCACCCTTTGCCAATCTGGTAGGAAAGCTGCGAGGTCATCTCTCCATCTTCGCCTTGGTCTGCCACGTTTGCGATAATGAACAATTTGATAAGCAATGATTTACATATCCAAATCCTACATCGACAGAGTCAAGCAAGTATAGCCTTAAGGAATTTGGTAATGTTTGTTAGTTTGTATCTGTTTTTTTATCTTCAGCTTACTGATTCCAAAGTGGAATCCTTTACAAAATATTGTAAAAGATTCCAGCCTCATCGCCTCATGTAAAGCGTATCTCGTAAAGGCTTTTTTATCACTATCGTCTCGGTAACCCGCATTGCGAGAAGACTTTGCGAGCATCCGCTTTTTATTTCGTACCTCAAAATCCCATTAAATGCCCTGCGTAAGGCCGTAAGGCATTGGACTTGTCACAGTTATTAAAGTGTATTGAAAGTAAGAAGTGACACTCCATTGAGAATCCTTATATCCATAAACTCACAACTCTATACTCAGTTATATTTGAAATGTTTGACTGTCTCATTGGTCTAACAGTATCACGTCTGATTACCATACCGGAGGTCTGAATTCGATTCCCACTGAGGGTCACCGTACATTTGAACAAATGGCCTCAGTGTGGGTGTATTTCCATGTTTGGGATGTCCTTGCCCAATTACCATAGCACGGGGTATCCTAGTTTGGAACCAGGACAAGTGATTCTGTTGTATGGGAGTTACTCAATATGGCTGAGATATGAATAAGAAGACAATGTTGATCATTCGCGTATTCATTTACTGCGATTTTACTGCAATCTGGACAATAACCAGCAATGTTAGACTTAGCTTTTCGCTCGCTACGGAAACTCAACTGCCTGAATATAACTTGGATAGTGGAGCTTCACCTGATTTCAACTCTGAATATTATTGCTTAATAAAACTCATTCTATGGGTTGTCAGGTATGACGGCAGCTTATTGTTTAGAGCTTTTTATCATGGTTATTTATTATCTGCCCCATGTTAACAAATCTCGCGCAAAGAAGATGTCTCGCAATTTCTCCCAGTGAGAGTAAAACCTTAGAGTTGAGCGGGCCACGCTCGAGCATATTTAAACTGTGAAAGTTCCAAGACACGTAATAAAATAGCACATAAATTCAACACTACATAAAATGCTCCACGCTGCCGCTAGGGAAAGGACACTCAAAAGTATCGATATTCTACTATCATCGATATAGGTGCTAAAACTTCCGTAAGCACTAGACATAGTGTAGTGTCCACTACACTTAGCAACTCTATCTTATTAGCTTGACTCTGGATTCACGGATTCGGACTCTTCCGACAAAATATCAAGTAAGTGAATCCGGAATCAAGCTAATAACATACAGCTGCTATCGACTTTTTACCTATATATCTACTACAAATTGCAGAGCCTGCCCTACGTACAAGCCTGGTTCATTTAGTTTCTACAAAAGTAATTATTTTAGATCATTAAATGCTATAATTATTTATTCAAATACTCGTGGTGGCTAATAATTTATTCTGTACTTAATTTAATTGTATTCATCGGTCATTCCTCAGGACATACAATCAAAAGTGTTTAACCAGTACGTATTGCCAGTCGCTACTTACGCATTAGAAAAGTAGACTATTTCACCATTATAAAGTCACTCAGCGTATTGTGCAATGTGTACTTGGAGTATGGAGTCTTGTTTATGGATGATATCAGAAAAAATGAGGCAATTCGCCAAAGAACCGAAATGACTGACATAGATCATAAGATTAGCAAGCCAAAGTGACATTGGACTGGTCGCGTCTGCCGAAGGACCGATAGAGTAAAAATGTTCTTAAGTGGATGCCACAAACTTGCAATTGTAACGTAGAATGCCCACCAGCTTGCTCGACTGGCGATCTGAGGCAGATTGCTGGTAGCGGCTGACGAGTGCCACGGCCACGTCAGAGTGAAGTGGCGTTTCATGGGGGAGGCCTTTATCTATGAGAAATTAAAAATTGGTTAATGGATTGGATTGGACGGGATGTTGTATCGATATTTTACTTCTGAATTGGAGCACATCCTTATCAGAAAGATATGGGATGCGACCCTCCACTGATACAGACAGTGGAAAATTTCACACTTTGCCACGTGTCTTTTGAATGTGTTTCGCTCGCTGATAATTAAATCGGGTCATTAATTTCATTTGAATTTGAGAGACAATGAAAGCTAAAACTCCGAATACGAAATTCTGCTAGGTACTTTGACTTTTAACGTAGTTACATTTAGTATTTATCAACTCAACGTTTCCACACTTTGGAATACAAGATCTTCTTGACTTGACTTCTTGAAGTTTCTGAGTAAAAAATCTAAAAGATCTTAACTACCAAAACTGTTGCATTTATAAGTACAATTCTCTTATGAAAATCTAAGAGAATGGTAATAAATACAAAACAAAATAAGAAAATCTGATTGAAGCTAATAATTCCTGGAGGCTTTCTAAGAGAATCGCCAACGGGTTCTTCAACCTAAAAGCGATAAGTCACGGAGCCCTACAAAAAACATGACCCGCGGTAAAAGGCACTTTTTGACGTATTTCCCTGATGTTATTGGCGCTCGCAGAAGATAATGTACAATGCTACCGATTCTTTTCTTACGGTATTAAAATGGGTAGACTGATATGGCATGACACCAAAGAGGTTGCGAAACTAATTTTTTTTTTAACCTATTTGGAGGCTAAAAATTCCACCAATGCCGGGACTTGAACCAGCGACCTCTGGCTAACCGGTTTTAAAAGGTTTTTAAAAAAAATGTCCTCAGCACGGGTTAGTGCAACAAAAAGAATATAACCATGTAGGGACAGTGAGATCATTCCAATGTTAAAAAAAAACTAACTGCAAAGTGGGTTACTCGGGGCTGCAAGTGATGTAAATTGCTTCGGCCAGATGTCGCTGCCTGTACGTAATACAGACAAGTTTATAAAGAGGCTCGAAATTTCATGCATGCTTGCACTTGCCCATTAGTTCAGTTGGGAGAGCGCTGGCATGGTTAGCCAGAGGTCGCGGGTTCAAGTCCCGGCATTGGCGGAATTTTTTGCCTCTAAATAGGTTTTAAAAAAACTGTCCTCAGCACAGTGCTTGCTGTTATAGCGGCAACAGAAATACACCAACTGTGAAAATTTCAACTGTCTAGCTATCACGGTTCATGAGATACAGCCTGGTGACAGACATACAGATGGACAGTGGAGTCTTAGTAATAGGGTCCCTTACCCTTTGGGTACGGAACCCTAAAAAGAAACTGTGCGATGGCTAAGACCTTTACATCTGGTGACGGTAACAGTAAGCACTTGGATTTTTACTTCGCAAATTGAATCCGATGTCACTCAATTCGCCCAAGGCGTCAGTTTACCGGAACTTAGGGTCCAAAGTGGCTGCCGAGAAATATTGCTTGTCGACGGAATAACGAATGGATTTTTGCTTGACATCTTGTATTTTAAAAGAAAGCTGCTTTTTGTTTACATATCGTAGTACACTACGAATGTAAACACAATAAAGCCGATGAAATGACTGCGCTGTATAATTGCGGCAAACAACTTTGCGAAAATCACGCTAGCAATAGTGAGTTGTGTCAATGTCAAAAAAATAATCAGTATAGAAATTACGACTTGATGAACATTATAAAATGAACATTGATGTGCATTTAAGCAAGATTTAGAGCGTTAGGAGAATAAATGGTTTGTATAACACCCACACAACACTATCACATGTCCTGGGCCCTAGAAAACTCTGTGATCTTGTACGGAGTACGGACCAAAAAACTCCAAACTCAGTATCGATAATAATTCACGAGACGTAACTTGCCTCAACAGCTGTAGTACCTGCGGCATATTCAGCTGAAAGCACAATGTTATAATTCTAGGATCGGATGACTAAAGCACATAAGTCCAAAATCCATTTTTTGTGGACGTGAATAAAACTTATTATATCATCGTCATCATCAGCCATTTGACGCCCACTGCAGGATATAGGCCTCCCTCATGGTTTACCAAGCTTCGAATATAACCATGAGGGGTTTTGCCATAATCGCCACGCTTGGCAGGCGGGTTGGCGATCGCAGTATGCGGTTGGAATCTCACGAAGACGCTGCTGCCCGTCTCCTGGTAATTTAAATCCTTAGTCGTCTACGATATCCACGGAAGGTAATGGAGGGACGCTATTCTTAATCCGGCGCCATACGGATACAAAACTACTATATAATTACTCTTAAACATTTCTATTTAGTACATGAAGATCTAAATATCTAAACGAACTATAAACCCTTTCTAACCCTTCCTTCCCCGTTGTCGGCTGGGAAGAGATAAAACACGTCTGCCGTCTGTCTCCTGCAAGTCATTAAAGCGCGACCCTCAATAATTCAGACGCACGTGAAGGCACGAATCTGGAAAACATAAATTTCCTCCGGTACATACCCTGTTACCGAAGGTCTGTTACGACTTACGGCACAAAGAAAATAAGTACTCGAACTCTTTCTCCCGACATTATGATTTAACCGTGCTTGCGAACAAAGGGCTGACATACAATATTAGTATTTTTTATCTAATTTACTATACTTAGAGTATGAATATTTGTACATGCAGAGTGTTGACGAAGCGGAAGAGGTTTGTCAGGATTGTGGCAAGTGTCTCTGCTTAAGTCTCCGGGATCCAGGCGCGAGCTTACGTATGTATCTAGCTAAATCCTACCATTTATAAAGGTTGTGACGATATTTGGAGGTTTGGATGTTTGTTACTCAATCACGCAATAACGGCTAAACGGATTTACATGAAACTTGGCGTACAGATAGACAAAGACCTGAATTGAGCCATAGCATAATTGATATTCCGGTAATGCATTTCCATGGGATAATATTTATTTTAAATTTAAAATAGATGCCGTTGTGCGAGCTAACGTTGTGTTTTAAAAATAAATGGCGTTGTGCAAGAATCGGATAAACCGATTCTGTGGCGGTACGATGTTCGCCGGGACAGCCAGTCTCTTTATAACAGTGATATTTCAAATTCAATAAAAGTAGCCTGATAGAATAGAAAATTGTATAAAAGCAGAATATAATGGGTTCATCGCTTACTTACGTGAAAGGGTATTTTTCCACCCCCATTCGAGAAATTCTCGAGTGACCCGTTAGCTGTACATTTGCGAATAAGGATGGGTATAATAATGCTATGCGGGACGTTTAAATGGTCATTTAAATATCAGCGTTATAGACTAGAACCCTACGTCCTTAAATTGAGTGCGTTATTTATTTCCGTTGAGCAGAAAATTTTATGCGTAACAGGATTTTGGTGGTAGATACAAAATCCGTGCAAACGTTCAACTCTTTTTTTGCCCAGTTCGTTATTCTTTTCACCGACTGCGAAATCAAAAGAAGTTATTTTTCGCGCGTTTGTATAAATGTATGCTTGGATGTACGTATGATGTTTCTTCAAGACCATGCAGAGAAAGCTGCTGGAGAGATTTTGACAACACACATACATAAGCAGCCTATTCCTTGAATTGACATAGAATCTTCATGGTTTGAGGTTTTCGAATGAAACTTTTTCAAATGGTTTCTATGATGTTCTTTTTTTAAAAAATGTGAAACATTTGAATATCGACTTTCAATTGTTTTTGTTATTCAATTTAGACAAGAAAGATAGATACTGCGAATTCGAGTGATTATGAGGCACCCATTTTTCGTATTTTTTTATTTTATTGATTTGACGCAAGTGAGTCAATATTGTGGGTAAGGTAACGTTAAACCATGCCGCTAATTCCTGGGTAGTTTGACTAGGGTCGGCTTCCACTATCTCTCTTAATTCATCGTTATTCACCTGTGTGGGCGGTCTTCCTCGTGGCTCGTTCTTTAAGTCGAAATTTCCATCACGAAAGCGTTTAAACCAAAATCGCACGGTGCGTTCATTAGTAGACCCCTCTCCAAACGCAGAATTGATATTGCGGGCTGTTTCTGCCGCGTTAGTTCCGCGTCGGAACTCGTATTCAAAAATCACTCGAATTTTCGCAGTATCCATCTTTCTTGTCTAAATTTAATAACAAAAACAATTGAAAGTCGATATTCAAATGTTTCACATTTTTTAAAAAAAGAACATCATAGAAACCATTTGAAAAAGTTTCATTCGAAAACCTCAAACCATGAAGATTCTATGTCAATTCCAGGAATCTATTGCAATAAAACGGCAATTTCATACTTTAACCCCTAATATTATGTCCCACTGTAGGGCTCATGGAGAGGGTGTGGGCTTAATCACCATGCGTGCCCACCGCGGATTGGCAATTTCGAGCGCTGGGGTGTGTTAATAGCTCAGACATTCAGGTTTCCTCGCGATGTTTTCCTTCACAGTTAGCGAGTGGTATTGCTACTATAACTTCACAATAAACATAACTTAGAAAACAAAGTCATAGGGTACATGCCCACACTGGGAATCGAACGTCTTCCGAGTCCAATGTTCTACCCACTAGGCTACCACCGCTATTCTACAAACTAGGCTACCACCACTATTTTTAACAAACAAGGTTTGAAAGTAAAAGTATCGATGAAGTAATATTGCGCACGAAAAAAATTTTTAAGTTTCAAAAAATTAATAACCGTGATTAAGGAAATCAACCAGGAGACGGGCAGCAGCGTCTTCCTGAGATTCCAACCGCATACTGCTCTCGCCAACCCGCCTGCCAAGCGTGGCGATTATGGCAAAACCCTTCATGGTTTAAAACCGTGATGGAGGCCTATGTCCTGCAGTAGGCGTCAAATGGCTGATGATGATGAATAACCGTGATTACACTAAAATGCATGAAATCGAATGCAACGTCCCACCTGCTGAGGTTAAAATTCTCAGGCTTCGTTTAACACTTTTTAGCATTTGAAATTTTTGTTTTTATCAGCTAAGTATATAATTCTGATAATTCAATTTTATTCTTTTATAATGGGAACGTTCGAAAATCCAAAACGTTACCTCTTTTTAAACATTACCCTTTATCCTTTTACAAGACCCAAGTCACGTTTAATTTAGGAACGACGGACCTCACATCTGCTACTCGATGGTAGCTTTTATTGCCCACGACATAGGTACAAGTATTGAACTTAACGTGGTAGCTGATTTCGATGTCCACTTTACATACAGATTCTCTCTGTGTCCGCTTTTTGTAATTCGGTTTAAAAATACATTTAATTAAACGTCGTCTGTGATGGTCAGCCACCCTGAAGCAAAGGTTTAGCGAGACAAATCCCCAACATTTACATTTCTGTTTATCTCTCTTTATTAAATAAATTAACAAAAAATACATTATTTCACCGTGCCATATGTTAGCCACCTACATTTTTAATCCAAAAAATTGGTAATTTCCAGCCGATATTTAGCATCTTTAGCATTTATTTTCTAACCCCTGCAATGTATTGTAAATCGTCAGAAGTATAGTGCCGGCAAAAAACCCTGATCGTGTAAAATAGAGATCATGGGTACGATTCCTGCCCTAGGCGCCGCCGCCGTATTTTATTTGTACAAATGGCCTCAGGGTGTTTTTCTATGTTTGAGATGTCCTTGCCTAGTTACCATAGCACAGAGTAACATAGTAAGGGACCAGAACAAGTGAGTGTTGTTTGGAAGTTATTTATTTATTTGGGCCCACAGCATTAATTGAAATGAATCATTCTTGCACATCTTAAAGATAATCAGCCGTTCCATAACTTGTACTCTACATACCGGGTGGCATTTTAGTCAACTGCCAAACTTTAGAAGGGCTTTTTACTCATAGATATAAACAACTTTTACTATGGGGCCAAACAAATCAGAGCAAAAAATTAATGAGCTGTTCCATATATAAGATAGAAGCAGTACTGCACCAAATGTATGAAACAGCTGATTAATTTTTTGCTCTGATTTGTTTGACCCCATAGTAAAAGTTGTTTATATTGACGAGCAGAAAGATCCGCCAAAGTTTGTCAGGTGACTAAAATGCCGTCCGGTATACTATACTATACTCCACATATTATAATAGCGTATCTCCGATTTTGATGAATGAACCTTATTGTATCTTTACTTTTATTTTTTATGAAACAGCTCATAATTTGTTTTCGGGGTTGGTTTAATGATAAAATTTGCTTATATTGTAGAGTAGAATAACCACCTTAAAATTCACTGGACCTTTTCGAAACGCCCTATATAATAATAATAACTTCCACACAATACAGTCACTTGACCTGGCCCCAAACGAGGATGCCCTGTGCTATGGTAACCAGGCAAGGACGTTACAAACATGCAAGTACACCCAGACTGAGGCAATTTACAGAGCTAAGCGCCTTAACGGCTAGACCAACGAGGCAGTCAATTATAGTTGTATGTCATATAATCCGTTATTTTAAAACCGCAAAGCCCTGAGCATCGCCAACGGTTAAAAAATATGCAAATGCCTTACTTCCCATTGTATTTGTGTTTGTGCTTCGGTTAGCGTGCGACAAAGTGAGATTAATACTTTGAGCACCGCTTCAACCCGAGGCCTATTTCCATCAGCGTTGATTAAAAAGTAACTCGAGCTTAAAACAAAGCAGCAATGCGGCAAATACTAATCTAAACCCTTTGCGAAAGTTGCGACAGTTAGGAGAAGGGCGTGACTAAAATGCTAAAGCTAAACTGTAAAAGGCATCGAGTCTGTCAGAAAAAATTTAAGGGGCCATTCTCACCATGATTTATTAACACCATGTGTAGGCTTATTTCTAAAATAAACAATTTGTGAAATATATCGGTCAAAGTTTGCCCCACACGATTATTTCTATTAAGGCCGGGTTCTCCGAGCGCACGGTTTTGTGTATGGGACTCATTGCGCTGCGCGATCGATTAATTAGGGGAAAAGTAGGCATTTTTGAGATTACAGAAATAATAAACCCTGTAAATAAAATTTTAACGACCGACGTCACGAACACATTTAGTGATAGTCATTTTGGTACATTTTTTAATAACCAAAACTCAGAACAGCTGATCGTGTCACGGTATTTGACACGATCAACAATAAATAATTATTTCATATGCTTGATTAAAACAAGAATTACAAAATATCTCGGAAAATGTATTTCTTTTAGTCAATCACTAAATATTACAATTTTTAAATGGATTAAACATAAAAAGAGTGCTCTGAAATGTGACGTATAAGCAAGTATTTTCATACAAAATTCCGTTTTAAAAGTAACTCATTTAATTTTGTCAAATACACAATTTAGACCCATGTTTGCGATTTCTTTGATGCTATAAAGTTTGAAAAAAACATAAGAATAATGATGGTAATTTAATTCGATTATAGATCTAGATTAAGATCAGAAAAAGAGAATTACAAAATATCGTAAAGCTTTTCCAAACAATCTGAAATTTTTCACTTAAAATTTCACTCAGCAGTCCAAAGTCGATTTGGCAAGGGAAAACAATGATTTTTAGTGCTGTTTGTTTGTCCCATTTGAGAGTTCGTTAAACGTGGATGGTTTGCGCCGCTCAATCGACTTTGGCATGTGGTGTGAAAATTTTAGCTTTCACACCACATGCCAAATTAATTTGTAAAAGCCGCTAATGGGATATTTCCTATAAACGAGTATTGTCCGTGTGCAATAGAGATTCAAGTTATTATGATGGGCAAGATTGAGGGGACAGTGTGCTAGGAGAAGATGGAAATGGATGGATCTTTTTCGCTTGGCAAGAAATTAAGACCGCCAATAAGGCCGCGTGTGGAAAACGCATTTACACACGCGGCCTTATTGGCGGTCTTAGTTTCTTGCCAAGCGAAAAAGATCACATTTCTTGCGTCACTTCTAATACTTTCAGGATTTAATTCTATAGTTTCACTGTCACTTGAAGAACTTATTTTTCGAAACAAAACCATGAACTTCTACAATCCGTGAAAATTTACGAAAACGCTGGCTTTAGTTCGGACGTTTTGAATTTGATTTCTTTTTTTTTATTCAGCCGTACCAGCCAGTCTTTATTCAAACAATATTTGCGCTCGATTTCTTTGGCGCTGATTACCTACTAAGATGTTCGAAATTCTAAAAGTAATAAAGAGGATTAAAAACTCATTACTACCCGCTAAAAGTTTCTTATAGAAAACACCAACTTTGGGTGCACTTAAAGATGAACCAAGTTCGAATAGATGGGATGAAAAATAAATATTAAGCAGATTACACAGTAGCAAGAAAAGCAAACAACACAATGAAACGATATTGCAAAAAACATTAACATACACATAGCAACGGATTATCCAGTGTGAGTAGGTACTGAGGGTGTGGCAAATGCAAAAGGGCTCTTACTCAGCATAAGCCGGAGAGTGATATTTCAGCGTTGATCTTCTTAGTCGAACGAAGAAGAAGAATAGTAAGATTAAGAAGAGAAAGAGTAGAAATATCAATAAAACTAATACTCAGTTGAGCGAAGGTTGTGGCTTACTAGGCTGCGTTTCATAAAACTACAATTTGTTGTTTATTATTACAATTCGAGGTATATTGAGAAGCAGAGTCTTCTTGTCAATCTGTTGGTAAATCGACTTAGCAACGTACATCGAATTGTCATCGTAAACTGTGAGTTGTGGTTCTATTAAATTTATATTAAGCCGCAGTTAATCCGTATGGGATACTTTTAACTTTCAAATTTAATTTGCAATCAGTTTTTTTTTTAATCTGAGGGCATGTGTCCTACTCGCACTTCTCCGCTTATTTTTGTTAAAACCAAAGTACCAACTGACAATAATAGCTAGTTAATGTACTTGAAACCGGGAAAAAAATGTTAAACTAAAAATTGCTTATTAAAATCCATACATAATCGGCACAGCGTATGGTAAAATGCCCAATGGGTCGTCAGAAATGCTTCGACAAAAGTAAGTGATTAATTGACGGCATCACGGTCAGAATGAGTCAATAAATCATTCATCTTTGTGTTATTTACTCGATCAAATGGGACGCTGGAGAGCAATAATTAATTACGCTATGAAAAAAGCTTGATAAATCCTCTAGCAGAGATGACGAATACAAAGTTCCACAAATACTAAGTTCCACGAGTACAAAGGCATTCGTGGAGCTAGCAGTAGGCCCTCAGTTCTTTTTAGGTCTTACAGACGTTAAAGACGGAATGCTAGAAGATTTATACAACGTCTAGTGGCAACTGTTACCCGCCTATACGGGCGAAGTGAGCACTCAGACGCTATTGTGGCTGGGTTGGTTTACCTAATGCCCAAATGTCTAGAGCTGTCGCTGAACTTCTCGTTGAAGGAATAATTCAGCAGGAAACCCGCGGCTTAAGGCATAGATTACTATATTAACCTGAAATAGATGGTTCACTCTTGTTTTTTTTATGAAGCATAGATAGTGCTGCTGTCGGCGGACGGCTAGCGTACTATTTTTAAAATAAATTTATAATACAAAAGACATGTCCGAGTGACGATTCGAACCCACGTCACCTCGTACCAATCAAACTTCGCAATGAGATGTACACGATAGAGCTACCATGAACTTATTAACGGTATGCGAATTTTGGCTTCTTATGACACCGCTCAATCCGCTCATTTAGTAACCAGGCCGTCCGCTAGATGGACTTTTCTTAAATTAAATCTCGTTTGTTCTAAGTGACCACAGCATGGCTTAACGGGGTTCATGGAGTAACAATAGCGCGACCGAGGAATAAATACCTAACTTTTTTACAGATCAAATTTGCAAAAAGTGTCAGTACAATCTGTCCATCATGTTAACAGTGATTTTTAGAACCCACGACAAAGAACCTAGGATCACGAGCCTGGGACTAGATAGCATTTGTGCCAAAAACTGGCGTTTTCGGCGTGAACGCTATCTAGTCCTAGGTTTTTTGCCTTATGTTCATGACTGTACTGACACTATTTGATATGATTTTTTTCCTCGGTGGCGCTCGTGTTACTCCCTGGACCTCCTTAAATGGCTCGGCACTTATTGAGCTTTTTTCTAGTGCAGCTAGTAGGTATAAGTGTCACAAAAAATTCAAAAATAGAGAGAACTTAACGAAATTCCTATATATCATAAAGTTTGGGGTTTTACTAGTCAAAATGGCAAAAACTTCGAAGTCTGGAAAAGTTATATAAGTAATAAAAAAAAACTTGGATAATTCACTCATACAGTATCACATATAAGCGAGAACGATATAGGAACGCCTCCATGTTCAATCCCTTTCTTTAATTAACCGTTTTATATTTAACTTCAAACCAGCGTTTTTTAACCAGGAATAAAAAGCAGCATATACGTTACGTCTCACTGCAGGGTACAGCACTTCGCTCAGAGAGACAGAGAGAGAGAGAGAGAGAGAGAGAGAGAGAGAGAGAGAGAGAGAGTATAGGCTTAATCTCAACGCGTGCCCCCCGCGGCGTGCCGATCTCAAATGCAAACATCTGTCTACAGTTGTGTGTTTACATACCTCATGTAAATATCTTTGATAGTCAAGGTTTCCTCGCAATGTTTTTCTTCACCGTCAGCGAGTGGTATTGCTACCAAAAGTTCCAGCCAGGAATGTATAATTGAAATCGATAGAAGCATTGCAGTATGATTAATGAATTGAAATGACCGCTGGCGTGATGTATGCGGGGCAGACAGTGGCGCCCTCTATACCGTGTATAGTTGATTGATAGCAGACGCATCTATCAATATTTCTTGTTTCATTGTCATGCACAGTAATATTTCACAATGTGTGGACGGGCGGGATTATTATTGGGAGCCGTGTGGGAACAATCGAGATTGATCGTGATTGTGACAGTGTCGAAAGTCGAAGTCGAGTAACTAATGCACTGTATTTCTATGAAATTTCTGATTGTCCTAGCTCTTTTAAGTGTAATCTACGTAAAAAGTCTAAGGTACTACCTATATATTTTATTGTTTCTTTAGCCAGAAGGCTTCTTCACTAATGTTGTAATGTTTAATAAAAACTGAATTTGCACTCGTTTATTTTAGTAGTTTTTAAGTCTTGATTTGTTTCACTTCGCGAAAGCTCTGAACATATGTAATTGGTGCACATACTAGTTGTAATAATGTTGTAAGAATATTGTGTACGATAGGAATGTACACTGTTTCTGTTCCTAATAAAGATAAATAAATAAATAGGGCCCAGGCGTTAAATCTTCTAATTCAACGCAAAGAAAACACCATATAGGGTCACATTTTTCATATTTACGTCTACACACTCACTGTCAATACTTTAGGGCAATCTCCGTTGAACTTTAATTGTGAAATTTTGATGAGGACATATTTTTCAACTCCAAAGTTAAGTTTGTAACCGTTAGCTCAGAACATTAAAAGCGCGATTACTACTCACACTTGGCCAGTATTTTTATTTTTAAGGACTTCTTCAGTGAATCTTCTCTGAGCGAATGACCCAAAGGTCAGTTGACAACTTTACTGATTAAACTTTGCTTTGTGTACTCTGAACATTTCGTATGTCTTGTGTCAGTGGAATGTCGAATTCAGAGCAATATGATATCGAATTCAGAGGAATATGCCCAACCTACTTTGACGGCAATGTTTTTCCGCAGCATTAACCGCTGTCATTTGTTTTTTGTACACATTTTGGTTATCTGACAGCTGTTAACAATATATTAACAGATTTTTATTGGTCTAAATAAGTAATTAGTAAGTATATTTAATACTCTACGAGTAAGTTTCTATACTTATTAATGTTTTCTTCATAACTTAGCTAAGCTGGTAGATAATTCTAAGTAGCATTAAACTTGCCTATGTGCAAAACTGTATGTTTAAAGTAGTATTTAAAACAATAAAGTAATACTAAAAAGGGTGTGTTTTTTCGGTTAAAAATCACTTCAGTTTCTTTCTGTCACAGCATTTCGAACTTGAACTTTCCAGGTTAGCGTTTATGTCCCGAAGTCACATCGACGTGGCTTGCAGTCAAGTAAACAGCATTATTGAGCTGTAACCTAATACATTTTTATTATGATTTCTACATAATATAATCACTTGATGTGGGCGGCGTCAAATGGCTGATGATAATGACGACAATCTCTTGATCTGGTCCCAAGGACGGGAACCAGGCAAGGACGTCACAAACATGAAAATACATCCAGACTGACGCCGTTTGTACAAATGTACAGCGGCCCCCAGTGGGAATCGAACCCACGACCTCTGTTTTGGTAGCTAAGCGCCTTAACGGCTAGACTAATGAGGTAGGCAAGGCAGACATGCCGCAAAAGCGGCGCCTCTCTCCGTTTCATTCGTATGGTAAACAGTATCGATTGCTCAACTTATAGCAGAAAGTTTTCACCCCAAATCGCCTAGAATATTATCTTACACTGCTTATTTATCTTAGCCCGCAAGGGGCAGAGAAAATGTAAAGCTTTAAGTAAGTATAATGTCCACTTAAATCTACCATAGGTTGCAATCGAGTAAGGATATTCTCGAGATAAAGTTAGGCATTAAGTAAGCAGCTCAGAGTAGACAAATATGTTGTGTCAAAAACCGGCCAAGTGCGTGTCGAGCCACGTGTATTGTAAGAATCCGTAGAAGGAGGGGTTTTTTTTATCTACTTTAGAGAACTAACAACTTCATGAAACTGATTTTCACTGGAATTTGTACGAACTTTTCCTTTTACAAGTTGGTCGCTTATTACTCGTTAACTTGTAACTTGTAAACTTAGGCGTGATAGTTTTACGTTGAAGTTCATTATAGACGCTACTACCTTGATTTTTTTCACGTTTCACCGTTTAGATGGGAAAAAAAGGGGGGGGGGATTATAGAATGTTATTAATCGATTTTAAACATGAGCTTCACGTTATTGAACAGTCCGTTGACCTACGCCCACACCAGTTATTTACCCGCCAAACTATTTCAACCCGTCTACTGTAGTAGGTAAATACTAAAGCCTACTAACATTTTCCTGTATTTCCCAGGTCTCACAGAGCAGTCAGAAAGTAAGCTACAGCTATCGGGCGCATGACTCTAATTTAGTTCTCATTCGACCCACACACTACTTCAAAAATATATTCACCTACAAATACCTTTTTGGCTTACGAAACGGCCTCTTCTCTACAGGGTGTGTAAAATTTTCCTTATCTTCGCGAAAAGAGGGGGTGTTACTCTTCTATACGAACAAGTTTTACTGTAGAATAGGATAACTTGGATATCAGGAAATAATTACCAGCTGTCTACGCGTTGTAACACAATTTCCACAACTTTTTGGAAACTTGGAGTTCTTCATGTTAATTTAAATAACTTTTATGTTGGGGAAAACTTCAAAATCGAAAAAAAATATCATGTTATGTTGTGATTTCTGATATTTCTTTTCCTACTTTGAAGTTCTACCATACTGAAAGTTATTCATGTTAATGAATAGAACCACCTCTTTTCCTACAGATACCGTGACTTTGTTACATCCTGTATTCATGTGCCATACCAAAATGTATGGAATCATTCGTACCCCTGACCACGGCTACATCAACATTGCCGAAACGTCGGGAATTAAGGTAATTAAGTTTCCCTAATTCGCAATTAGACGCGTTAAATGTATTAGTATGAGAATCGCGACTCACACAAAAAGGACTATGGAACAACCGCGATTTTTCATTGTTCTCATAGTACACCTGGTTGATATTTGAGTATAACACCCTTTTTTCGGGAATACAAGAAGATTTTTGTACGCCCAGCGTAGGCATGTTACAGAGAGTTTCATTTATTGGTTCTTGGCTTGACAAGCACAGTTTCAGTAGCACAGTATCACTAGATACCTACAGTCTTTTTATGTAGCCCCACTGCTGGTCAAAGGCCTCCCCTTTAGCCCTCCACTCCCCCCTGTTTGTGGCCACCTCCTGCCAACCCGGGGCTAGATTCTGTTAATGCATTGTAGTAACATGACAACTGCATGAACATGGCGGTTTTCATTTCATGGCTGCTTTAAGTCTACGCGGACACACCCATCAAACCTTCTAGGCGTCAATGGTACGAAAAAACACTTCACGTGACCCGACAGTGCACCTGTCATTGTACTACAATGCACTAACAGAATCGAGGCCCCGGTAGAAAGGTCGTGAGGTCGTCCCGCCATCTCCGCTTGGTTCGACCACGTGTGGGATATCCTTTGCGTGTAACCCAGTTAGTGGCTACTTTACGGTCTATTTTATTAATAAATGATATTGTTATTTGTCGCTAGCACGCGAATTAAAAAGCACTTTGGCCATTAAAATTTAATTTTGTACGAATAATTTTAGTTAAAATAGCACTTAACTAAAATTCTTCATGCAACATTAAATTTTAATGGGCAAAGTGATTTTTATTTTTTATTTATTAATAAGTTGCATCTAAGAAGTGGTCCGATTCGGCCTTTCGCAATTAATTTATTTTTCGTATTTTTGTTCGCGTGTTCTTTGCGGACAACAACACCTTTGGAGGATGATGGATTATGTTTACTTCCTCACATTCAACTGTAAATCGGGAAAGTGTTTTGAAAAAGGTTGGGCCAAGTCATAAACTCTCTGTAGCATAGTAAAAGTAGATAGACAACGAGCCTAGTAGACATTTAATACGAACACAAAGGATTTAACTACAAAAACAAAAGACTTAAGGTCCGTATACAACGACTGATCTCCAAGTGTAATGAACACTTCATGCATAATAATCAACTTTTATATTCAAATTCTATTGAAGTCAACTGGACCCATATGTTGTCGCCCTTAAGAATTATACACATTACAATGGGCCGGCAACGTACGCACGGCACAATTTCAATCTAAAATAATCCTTAAACTTACAAGGTTAGAGACTAACTGGTCAAGTTCGGCGACTACGTATGGCCCGTCGATTTTTTTTTGCCAGGCCTTTTTTGCCCTCAAATTGAAATCTCTAACTTTATAAGTATTTATCATAGAGTACTTTGGTATTTATTTAACGATCATTTTAGATATTAATCATTTTAGATATTAATCGTTATCTAAGATATTAATTCTTAGATAACGATCATTTTAGATATTAAGGCCCTTATTGCAATTGCATAATGGTCCAATTTTTTTAGATACGAAATAGAATTTGGGTTAAAATTCAGTCACAAATCACTTATTACACCTACATATAACGTAGATTGACATTGATTGATTCTACATCACTTGGAGCATGAATACTTAGACTTACCCTTTTACTAGCTTAGTTTATCACCTACCTACCTTCGTACCTGCTTCACCTAATTTCATAACACGAGTTAGTTAGAACTTACATAAAACATTAATAAATTAAAATAAACACACTAATTTGTATGTTCCAATTTCACATATCAATCCCACAAATCACTTTTCTTAATAGTAGCCAAAATTGCATAAAAAGTCATGTTTTTGATGCTGTAGTTTTTTTCTTCTTTTTATAGCGTTCAATATATGCGGATGAAGACGTGCGTATTTACTAGAAACGTTTAATTTGAATTTGGAATAAAAAAAATTGCCGTCCCTTTTTGCCACTAGATTACAGAGAGAAAGCGACGATTTCTAAATTTCAGATCGTTACCAAAAAAAAAAATCTCGGGCTCCAGTTAGTAAAATTGAAAAATACCAACATTCGCATGTAAATACGCGAGTCTGCGCGTACCCTAAATAGTGTTTGTTCACAGGAAACTCCAACGAAGTTTTAAGGGTAAGTACGCACAAGTTCCAAAGAGAGCAGTTAAAAGAGGCAATAACATTTCTCCCTTTCCTTATTACTTTTTAAAAAAACATAAATAAACGGAAGAGACAGTCCGGATAAAGGTTATTATTAGGGATCCGTTGGTCGTTGCTGGGGTGGTTGTGGTAGTAGCACAACAGTAGAACGCTGGCATCACAATCAAAAGGTCGTGGGTTCAATTCCCGGTTTGTACCATTGTCTTTATTAACTAAGATGCGTGTTTTATTTGTAAATTTGTAGTAGCAATACCACTCCCTAACTGTGAAGAAAAACATCGTAAGGAATCCTGAGTGTCTGAGGTGCGCCTGAAATTGCCAATCCACGGTGGACACCCTTGGCAATGAAGCCACTCTCAGTTCTCTCTCTGAGAGTACGCCTATGCCTGCAGTGGGACGTACATAGTCTTCTCATGTATGAAAATTTCTGAACCAGTTCTTGGAGAAATGTAAAGATTCGCCAACGAACAAAAGCTTCAAAGATTCGAAGATTAGCACGTTGAGTGGCAGTGGATTGGCCACATCTGTCGAAGCACCGATAACGGACGGGGCAAAAAAAGTATAAACGGGAGGCGCATCGTGGGTCGCCCGCTGGCTTGCGGATAAGTGAAACGTGCCTTGGAGCTGTATTCCTGATCTCCCCACCACTTCGTACTTGTGGTAAGTCGGTAATGGTAGAACATAATATTAAAAACCGGCCAAGTGAAAGTCGGACTCGCGCATGAAGAGTTTCGTACCATTATCTATACAACATTTGAATATTTCAAGCGTCTACCTGTAGCCGTTATTAATATTGAGCAAAAAACGGCAAAAACATCACGTATATTGTATGGGAGCCCCCCTTTAAATATTTGTTTCATTCTGTTTTTATTATTTTTTGTTCTAGCGGCAACAAAAATACATCATCTGTGAAAATTTCAACTGTCTAGCTATCATGGTTCATGAGATACAGCATGGCGACAGACAGACAGACAAACAGACGGACAATTGAGTCCTAATAATAGGGTCCCTTACCTTTTACGTACGGAACCCTAAAAATACTGCTGTCAAAAATAAAAAAAATATTTCGTCCTATAAAATTAACATTCTGTTTGTTGAATTTCGAAGTACAATGTCAGAAGCTGTCTTCGGGCCGTAATTGTGGCGGAGAAAAAGGCAGCGAAAAAAAACTCCGCTCTGACCATCAGACTCTGATGTTTTACCTCCGGTTGAGTCTTCTCCGTGTGGCGCCGGAATAATTGCATCACTCCATTTCCTTCCGTGGATGTCGAACGAACCAGGAAACGGGCAGCAGCGTCTTCCTGAGATTCCAACTGCATACTGCCGTCGCCAATCCGTCTGTCAAGCGTGGCGATAATGGCAAAACCCTTCTTGGTTAAAAACCATGAGGGGGCCTATGTCTTGCAGTGGGCGTCAAATGATGATGATGATGATGATGAGTCTTCTCCCGAACAGGACGAGTGAGCAAATGCTCAAAAAATCTTTGCAGAAATCATCTGCAATGGATGCAAAGGCTATGGATTATGACTGTATTACCTACTCTATGTATGAGCATGGCGTTAAAACGACTTCAATGAAATACTTAAATTCAACTGACGGAAAATATTTCTTTTAATGAAATTCTCATTTTTCTTTGAGTCGGGAATATGAAATGAAGAAGAAGAAGAAGAAGAAGAAATACATTTATTTATCGCCACACAGACTTGTACAAGGTATAGGAAACAAGGAAAAACACAAGACAAAAAATTAAAACCACAAGAAAGGGACACGGGCTGTGTCCATGCGGCGGTAAAACGGCCTCAGGCTCAGTATTTTCTACAGTTTATTACCCCCAGCACTGATTTTCTGCCAGGGCCTGGTCTAGTGATTCACGAAACAAACCATCGAGACAGACATATACAATACAACAACGCAATACAATACCAAACAATACAATACAGTACAGCACAATACAATACAACACAATATAATACGGTACAGCACAGTACAGTACAGAATTCTACGGAGACTGCAGTGAAATTCTACGTCCAGTAGAGAATCTAGAAAGATTTGGATTTTCTTATGTAGCGAAAAATTGTAGAGGACAATTTTCATTGCTTTCCGACATCTTTATGTAACTGACCTCATCACTGATCTGTCTACCAATCGTAGTCTAACAATGACAAATACAAATAAACTACGGACCCCAGAAACGAAAAAGAAATTCTTAGAAACAAAGTGCTCTTCATAACTTGGTAATTTGTGACGCAAATTAGGTATTCTTTGCTCGATATCTTTTCGTTTTCCTCTGTCCTATCTGACGCAGTGGGTTGTCTTGATCGGAATTGCTTTTACAATACAAAGTACATGCAAGAAAAAAACCAACCAAGCAGTCAAAGATCATGGGTTCTATTTTGCGAAAGATCGTATTTGAGTTGGAACATATTTGCTAGAGTAGAGCGAAGAAGCTAGAGTATTTTGGACATATAATACGTAATACCTAGTACAGTCTTCAATTTATCATTCAAGGCAAGATTCCAAGAAGAAGGAGACTTGGGAGACCAAATATATCATGGCGTGCAACTGCACAGTGTTTTGAACGGAGTACCAATTCCTTGTTCTTATTGGCAGGCTCAAAAAACAAGATAGGCGATTTTGTTGCTAACCTCCGCTGTGACATGGCATATAAGGAAGAAGAAGATATATTTGCCCCCATTTTCTCACCACAGCATATTTTCATTACTGCCTTATTGTTATAAGTGCTAACATGGTTGACTACTATTCCAGTTTTGATTTCCGCTGGGTGGGGGGCGCCGTACAATAATTTGTATAAATTGTAGAGGCCTCAGTTTAGGTTTCGTTTTACGTTTGTAATTACCTATGTGATATAATTATGATATGCAGTGCATCTTAGTTTGGGATCCGAATAATGAGATGCGTGGTTTGGAAAATTTTTGAGATTTTAAGGACATAGTATGTGTGTTTTGCATTTCTGAACTTTGGTTGTTTATACACGTTAGCGTATAATGCTGTATTTCTGTCGCGTTTCTCTTGTGGTACATAAAAGAGCCTAATATTAACAGTTTCAGAAATCAGAAATCAGAATAAATTCAACATAAAGAATTTACATTCTGTTTGCTGAATGTCAATGTACTATGTTACTATGTTAGCCGCTGCCTTCGGGCCGTATTTGTAGTGGAGAAAAAGGCACCGGGAGAAAAAACTCCACTCTGACCATCTTTTCTCAAATCATCTTAAACTTATACATCAAAGCCTATATGATATGATTCCGTGATAGCCACCAATAACTTTAAAAGCCAAAATAACACTTCTTACAAAAGTAGGAAAAACATTAATGCTGCGGCCAGACACACGAACAGCACCCGTTCACGAGCATAACGCAGGGGTCAGCCATCACCAGTCTCAACCATTTTAGAGGGAGATAGGTGACCCGGCCACCACGCTACCATTCGAATGACCTTTAGCAAACCTGCAGATTGAGTTCTTGTCAGCTATAAAATGTGTGCTATAGTTATTAATGTGCAATCACGTCGTCAGTACACGTTTTTTAAAACTAAATAAATTATAATATTAATAATTAAATAACAATGAAATAGCAGTGGAATTGGCTTACTACCAAGGGCTTATATCGTTCATATACTCGTCTATTCTATAATAGGCTTTTTTACATAGTGATTTTTAATGTATGTTTTAAATTTATTTTCAGACAAGGATAGAACATGTTCTGGAATTCTGTGTAAAAACGAACGCCATAGCCTACGAACGATGTATTTACCTTGGCTAAACGAAATTTAGAATAAGCAAGCTTATTTCTATAGTGTTTACGTTATGGACGTCCCTATTTAATTTGAACATTGTTATATTTTTACGGACATACATTATATTATCGAATATATATTGGCAAGCCAGTGTAAGAATTCCTATTTCTTTGAAACGCTCCCTTAGCGATTCCCTACTGCTCTTTTTTGGAAAATAAATATTGTTTCTATATCTGCTGCCCGTCCCCATAATAACAGCCCATATGACATGATACTGTGAAAATAACTAAAATAGACCAGCCTCGCAGTCGATATGTCTGTAAGTTGCCTAATTTTTCTAACTGCAAACGCAGCTGAACTCAACCTCCCCGATAGTTTTTCAATATGCGGACCCCATTGCAGTTTTGAGTCTATTGTTATGCCTTAAAATAGTGTGGACTCTACCAGCTCTAATTTCTCACCAGATATTTTTAGACACGTGTCAACATTTTTAACATTGGGCAAGGAGTACTTGACGCATTTTGTCTTTTTCGCATTTAACATCAAATTGTTCACCGTGAACCAGTTTAGAACTGTAGATAGAGCATTGTTTACATCGTCAACATTACCTAAACCTCTCTTTACTTTAAAAATTAAGGAAGTATCATCAGTAAACAATACTATCTGCGATAGTTTTTCTACTAGATAGGGCAAATCATTTACGTAAACCAAAAAAAAGGTTTATTAAGCAAATTCATCCGCCTCGCATAATAGATTGAAAATACGCGGCAATTTCTTGGAAACCTTCGGGAGCTTCCCTCCACGGCTCAAATGTAACTTATATCTCTACTCCACCTTTTATTTATTCACATGTGACGAAATTTCACACGCGGAATTTAAGTAATCTGACGCCGTTTATTTATAGCCCTTTTGTTCTTCGCGTTTTCGTTTTAATTAATGATGTACCCAAATAGCGTTTTATGTTCATTTGAAATATTGTTTCAGCTTGCGACAAAAAACTTGTCTTACGCAGTAGCACAACGGTGCGAGAGGCGCGTTTTGTGGCGCTAAAATGACAAAATTTCATAATTAATGTACTTGAAAGCCGTGACGTTCGATACATGGTATCTCTGAAGATATAATAAGCTTCCCGGAAACGTGGTTCAAATCACTTCGTGCCTAAAGCGCTGTAACATTAAAGATTATTTAGATGGCAATGATGTCTGGAATTCAAGACAGTTCAATGCATTAGTTCTAGGTTTTAGAATAATAAATTAAGCTTATTAATTATGAGAAAAAATTTTAAACTTTTATTTTGGAGTTATTTTTTCTTGAAAATTATATAGACTGTTAAATGGACACCTGGTTTAACCTGTAAATAAAAACACTTCGATTTGATTTTATAAGCCCCGGAAAGAAGTGGAAATTATTCTTTTGTAATACTTATTCATTATAAAAAAGAAGCATTTAGTTATTTTGGGAATGGTTTATCCAGTTTGAAGATTCATTTTATATGGCTTTTTATGCAGTATTAGAGTCGAAAAAAATAAATACTGCGGAGAGAGTTTGAATAACTTTATTTAATTTTATTGTCATAATATTATGTAGACTAGACTTCTTATTCGGGAGGTCGTGGGTTGCAATTCCGGCATGTACCTATGACTTTGTTTTCTAAGTTATGTACAGTTGTGAAGTTATAGTAGCAATACCACTCGCTAACGGTGAAGGAAAACTTAGTGAGGAAACCTGAGTTTCTGAGCTATTCATATACCTCAGCGCTTGAAGTCGCCAATCCGCGGTGGGCACGCGTGGTGATTAAGCCCATACTCTCTCCCTGAGAGAAGGCCTGTGCCCTTCAGTGGGACGTATATAGGTTGCTTATGCTCCCTCTGAGAGTAGGCCTGTGCCCTGCAATGGAACCTAAACATAGTCTGGAAAAAATACACTTATTAGGTAATAAGAGGTTATAATGTAGAATGCCCGAAAAATAACTAGACCAAATATATAAGTATTTTATGACGATATTTTTTTTACTTTATTGTATGTATGTTTATTTATTTATTTGATTTAATTCTTTTAACTGCACCACGGCACGCACTCCGTAGTACAATTATGGGTTACCGTAGGCACTGACTGGAAATTAGTGCTGAGGGATCACTTCCTCAGCACAACGCTTTTGTGGCAACTTAGATACACCACAGGCTACATCTATGGTCCTGTTTTATTTATTAGTTTTGTCTGTTGTGTATTAAGTTTTCTTTCTGTTGTTACTGTGCATATTATGTTACTTATCTGCTTATTTTATTTCTGTGATGTATCTTGTTGGTATAATAAATGTATTTCTTCTTTCTTCTTCTTCTTTTACTTTGCATGGACGTATTTCGAGTCTCATTGGAGGACTCAAAATTCATGGAGAGGACTTAAAATTCTTAGCCGTGGGGCGAGGAAAAGACGCGTCGTTAATCCATTTCACTTTCATACAAAATGTACTGAAGGAACGGGATGAAGCCCATAGAGAATAGACGGGGCGAGGGCGCAATTTCTATACAACACGTCGCGTCTTTTCCGCGCCCCCATCCCACGTCCCTTCTGAGTGGCCGCTGGCTTAGGACTTTAGTTAGTCAAATTAAAAAATAATAAAAAGAATTGCTCCTAAGTCCATCGGAAACTCCTCCCGACTGCGCAGATTTTTCACCGAATTCGAAATAGGCGCAGGTTCTCAATTCTAGGGAATCTTCTTTTTTTAGGGTTCCGTACCCAAAGGGTAAAAACGGGACCCTATTACTAAGACTTCGCTGTCTGTCTGTCCGTCCGTCCGTCCGCCTGTCTGTCACCAGGCTGTATCTCAAGAACCGTGATAGCTAGAGTGTTGAAATTTTCACAGAGCCGCTAAAAAAATACTAAAAACAAAATAAAGTAATTATTTAATTTTCTTTTTAGTATTTTATATATACAACAAACCTTGCAACAAACGTGATTTTTTTGCTGTTTTTTTATCTTTGCGTCTAATGTTGTATAGATAATGGTGGCGCACCCTTGGTGCACGAGTCCGACACTTGGCCGGTTTTTGTATGTTTCCCGTATACTCGAAGATGCCAGGACCAATTTGGAAAATTCTTTTTTTGTTTGAAAGAGTAGACTTTTCAGGTGTTCCCACGGTCATCCCAGAATCTGATTATGGGATTCTGGAGAAATCGAGAAAACTCTTTAAATTTTAAAGGCACACTTGGAGCGGTTTTATTGTTTGGACTCTATTACTTGCTAAGACTCCACTATCAGTCTATCTATCTGTCACCGGGCTGTATCTCATGAACCATGATAGCTAGACAGTTGAAATTGATGATGTATTTCTGTTGCCGCTATAAGAACAAATACTAAAAACAGAATCATACAATAAACGTGATTTTTGCCGTTTTTTGCTCGATATTAATAACGGCAACAGGTAGACGCTTGAAATATTCAAATGTTGTATAGATAATGGTACGGGACCCTTTGTGCGCGAGTCCGAATTGCATTTGGCCGATTTTTTATAGAGACTCGTACATTTGCTTTCGGAAAACTCAAATTGGTGGAATCGTAGTGATATTCACAAAATATCGTGAAATATATTTTTTTAAATAAAATTTAAAGTCCGACTTCAATAAACGTAGCACTAAAAACACAGAAGTAGTTTAAACGATTATGACCTTTAAATTCGAAGTACATCACATTATATTTCTACAACATCTACATGTATGACCTACTTTGAGTTTAAGGGATATATTCGTTTATTATTATTATTATTAAATCCTTTATTGCATTTAAAACAGGCAGTTTTGCACATAGGCGAGCTTAATGCTACTTAGCATTATCTACCAGTTTAAATTATTTCTGTGCTTATAGTGCGGTAGTGTTTTGAAGTCAGTTTTTAATTTTTAATATATTTTATTGTTGAGGTTATCTGCCGGGCATTACACCCATTTATTATTTTTTAAGTTCAACTATGTATATATTACGGTTAATTACCATCCCATCATATCCGACACTTCTTTTCTTTTTCACCCACCGCTGCTCAAACAATTTTACAATACATTGCTCCGCACTTCACCCGGCAAATATGCGGCAATTTTGTTTACTACAGAAATTCATCTCAGTACTTATTCAACCTACACATGAAGAGAGATTATCCTGTTGGTGGCCTTAAACATAGGAATCAAAAAGAGACTGATACAAAGAATCCGACAAAGCAAATGTAAGAGATCTGCCCCGGTACCATAACCCCATCCCACGCTCACATAACGGGTGAGAGCGAGATAGCGCGAGACTTGACCATTCTCGCGCGCAAAATAGGCGATCACGTCACCGGCTCTGGTTAGTAGGAGTAAACCTTCTCCAATAAACATATTTAATGCTTACGCCGCGGGATCAGAATTAATATTCCCCTTGAAAGGAAGGAACAAGTTAATAGCAAGACAAAGCTCCCGGGGAGTGAATAGTTCGCGGACAAGAGAATACTTTACTTCAACTTAAGGGCAGGCGGTTAGTCAAAGCTATCTCAGTGATGTTTCTGACGTCAGGCCGTAAAGGCGATAGAAAGCCAGGTCTAAGGCTAACCTTACACCTGGCTTCAATGTTTTTAATACCTGCTGTGGATGGCGATGATATCAATCGGCAGATGGCTTGCCTAACACGCGTAAGCTGCTGGGTCCGATTTCCAGCCTCAATTTTCGATTTTCGATTCTGAACAGTTTCAATCGTCTAACTGTCAAATTCGCAAACAATGGAGAACTTGCACATAAAAACGTTTTAATATAATAATTATTATTGCCATGTCAAAAATTAAATAAACGTGGTGTTTTTTTCTTTACGACTAACACTTTTCATAATGTGACCTGTTGAAAAGTCATTCTAGTCACGTGCTACAAAAACGTGCCATACAAATCGGACTCAAACTATCCGATACAACTTGCACGGAACACCTTGTTGTATGAAGCGTTTATCAATGTTCAAGTTATCTCGTAAAATAATGTTTTTATACATCGACAGACATCGACCTTTTCCGAAAACGTTTAGAATTCAATGAAAAAACGAGATCTAATATGTTTTTTATTATTACAGTAAATTGATTTTTCTCATTTCTGGGGAACCACAAATAACTTTTTGACTTTTTCTTTTTCGCAAGTTTCCCATTGGTACCGCCTCTCGATCTCTCACAACATTGACCAGCGGACCCTGGCTATTAGTGGTTCTAATGGTTGTGTCGAGATATTTTAATAGTCGATACATCAAACTGGCGTATCCGATATTCATTTTGCTATTCCTTTCAAACCACCCCTAAATTCATGTTTTATAGAGAAAATGGAGTTGAATTAAATACACCTGACCACTAGTTTATTTTTATTTATTTATTTATTTTGTTTATTGACTTTGAAATTTTAATGGAATTTATACATACATTCACCGACTCGACCAAAACATGTACCTTCTCCTTTATAGCGACTTGATGAGAGTTTCCGTGCTAAAGGGAAAGTTGTCTGTTTGCGATGTAAAACAAACAGCTGTGTTTATTGTGCTAGAATCTGGAATGGCGTAGGAAGCTTTATGATTTCTACTGTATTTTTTTAATGGAGGTACTTCGCAGACGTAATAACTAAGTAGCGTTTTCCTAACCTGCGACGTTGCGAAGGCTGTTGTTTTAGTAAAAACACGACTACTTGTGTTTTAGTTATTATTTTGACTGCCTCGCTGGTCTAGTGGTATCACGTCTGATTACCATGCCGGTCGTGGGTTTGAGTTCCACTCGGGGCCGCCATAAAGTGAAAGTCGAAATAAAAAAAAAATCACTATAAAAACGAAATGTTTACTTAATGAACGTAAATCTATTAATTGTGAAACTAACTGAGTTTCACAATAATAGATTATGCGGAGAAGAAGCTAAGAAAGAAACTCTACATTTATTCTTTACTAGCTGTGCCCGCGACTCCGTTCGCGTACATTTCGATTTTTACGAAGCATTTGTATGGGGGCCACGTCTTATCATAACTGGAGCTAGAATTTAAATAGCCTATCCTGTGTCCCAGATGTCTATATGTTTTTATACCAAATTTCATCAAATTCGGATAATTGGTTTAAGAGTTATGGAGGAACATACATACATACACACATACAGAAAAAAATTCTAAAAATCGTGAAATTAGTTTCAGTATCATATATTGAGCCTATAAACACAATATCTCTGAAAACAAACTAACTTACTCCATGACCGACCCTTACAGATTTATTATTAGTATAGATAGATATAGATATTTGTACAAATGGTCTCTGTCTGTGTATGCCCATGTTTGTGACGTCCTTGCCTGGTTACCATAGCACTGGGTATGCAAGTTTGGGTGCAGGACAAGCGATTGTGTTGTGTGGAAGTTATTGTTTGTTGCGTGGAAGTTATTGTTATTTACACTTTTTTGTTTTTTTTTGTATAAAAATAAAAATGCACAAAAACCATTCTAATACCCACTAACCCATATTTTGGTGTAACCGAGAAAAAAATTGCATCTCTAACTTAAGTGAAGGCGGTAAGCTAAAAAAAATTTCGAGATTTTATTCTACCGTTTTGCCGGCGTAATAAATATTTATATCAATGCCAAATTTCACCTTTCTAGTACTTATCGTCTCTGTGCTAAGCCGCGGACAGACAGACGGACGGATGGACATGGCGAAACTATAAGGGTTCCTTGTGAACTTCGGAACCCTATAAATGCACAAAATCCCTCCCAATCATAATTTTCAACGTAAAATAACAGATAAAATCTTCCCCTTAAATAAAATGCACCGACTTCGCTTTCTTCGGACGTAATCTTTCGTCTCAGATAAAGCAGATATTAAGGAGAATCGTCTGGCGCATAGTCTTCTCTCTTTTAAAAAGTTTTCCTTTTTTTTACTTTGATAAATTTTACGAGACTTTTCATCTTCTTTTTAATAAGAAGAAGAATTGTTTATTGTTTCTTCTTTTCATATTTTAATTGATTTTTGTTTCGTTTTTAATCGATGTCCAGAACATTTTTAGATGCCTAGTTGACTGTTTTAGCCCACTTAACATAACTTCCACACAACATCTCTCTCAGGGAGAAGGCAGTGGCTGAAAGCCAGCGCTGCCCGGGACTACCCCTGGTCAGCACCAGCTGAGCCACTACCTTTTGCCTTATTTTATGTCATCACTAGTTAAGCCTTACTTTGTTCTAAGTTTTTTTTCTGATAAATACTTGTTTATTTTGATCTAGTACAAGGCTAATTACAACCAGCTGACGGTCAAGTTTGTGGACCAAAAATCGTAAGTTGAAATCGGGCAGAGGGCCGCTTATATAATATGTAATATATAAAAATCTCGTGTCACAGTGTTTGTTATCGAAGTCCGAAACGGCTTCGCCGATTTATATGAAATTTTTTGTGTGTAGGTATTTGGTAGGTCTGAGAATAGGTCGTAGGCTAATTAGCATAAGCATAATCAGCCTATATGCGTCCCACGGTAGGGCACAGGCCTTCTCTCAAGGATAGAAGTCCCACTTATCCTTTGTACCTAAAGACAAAGGATAAGTATTTTGTTGTGTGGAAGTAATTATTCATTTATTTTATTTGGCTATTTGCATAACTTCGGGTTTTTTAGTTCAAATACACGTTAAGGTTTCAGGTGCTTTTTATCTGGTTTTACATACATATTTGCTAATACATGCCTTATTGGGATGATTTTGGATTTCTCTGATCACTCTTTTAGATTTATGAGTTCTAAGTTTTCTCATCATTCTGAATAACTACTTTTTGGGGTACCTTTCAAATGTTTGAAATAGCCAAAAAATTCAGCTGTTCCATACTAAAAAGTTCAACACCCACAACGCTAAAATGTATGAAACAACGAATTATTTTTTGGGTTTCTTTCCTCAAAATTAAAACGGAAACCTTACAGAATTTACCTTTGTGTTAAGTTTTTTTTCTGATGAAGTAATAAATACTTTTTATCTTTTATCTTAATCACTTCCTCGTTCATCCCTGTGTCCAGTGAAAGACCCATTCTCCCGGGGATGGATAAAGCGACCAAGTTGATCAGCAAAACGGTGTAAAAAATTCAACCTTCAATGTCAACGCAATCAAAAGAAAATTCGCCTGTGTCACATTTTTCATCCTAGCAAAGTGACTATCAAAACTTTCCACTACCAAAACACTTCCCGTTGACCTCGAATGTTAAAATTTGGTAAGAAAGGTCTCATCGGAAGGAAAAAAACCAATTCTTAGATATTTCACATAAAAAAAGGTTACAAACTTGTCTTGCAATTTTGTTGTATGGGCGTACTGTAAACCTAAGTTTGATATCATCCGCTCGAAACACCGAGGGCGCGAGTCCAACTCAAGCTTGACTGGTCTTTTTCTTAACTTTTAAAGTTGTCTCCATAGATTGTTGTCTCCTAGTGAAAGCTTTACGAAAGATCGGATCTTAAGGAGTAACTCAACGAAACCTGAGTAGCTCCAATAAAAGCTTACGCTTTGTGAATCCGAATCTCATAAGACCAGGTCCTTTTGACTATCTTTTTTCACTTATTTTTATTAACAATCATCCTAGCATTCAACTTACAAAAGTTTAAGTATTTATATAACTCAAATCAACCGATTATAATATAGGTATATGCCAACAAGAAGCCAAGTCTCGTAAAATATGTTCGTATTCTATCCTAGTTCTTCAAAGAAGAGGTGGTGGTGGGGTCCCTTATCCTTTGGGTATGGGAACATAAAAAAACTGCTTACTTGTTGTCGGCGACTGACTGCAGTGCGACATTTTTATATTTTATGTCTTGAGATATTTTTGTACTTGACGTTATCACGTCAGTTGTTTGATTGTCGCTAAAATCTGTCTGTACTGAATATCACTTGTGCTTTATTTTTATTGAATTAGTATCTTCTAATCCGTGTTTCCATCAATATTCACAAAGTCTTCATACGGTCCACCACTAGCTATCACTTGTAGTACCGGTTGGTTTCTTCCGTTTATTTTATTTTATTGTGTTTATACTTTTATACTGGTTCCAAATTTTTCTTAATTATTTAATGCCTAATATTATGCCTCTCTGTTTTTTATTTATAAAGAATAAGTGTATAAAATCGCGGCGGAGACTGAAAAAAAGCATTAATGCTGACGCTCCGACCGTTTCAAAAGTGTATTAAATTATATTACTCTTAACATAAGCAAATTTGTTACTTTTGAATAAAGTTCTTTTTATTTATTTATTTATTAAGAAGAGGTAAGCGAATTAATAGATATTAGACAATCACGGACCATGCCATCAGATGAGGAAGAGGCAAGTTAGCAAATTGAAATTGAAGGCATCCTACTTAATATTAGATATAAATGTAAAAGTTAGTGAAGATGTTTGGATGTTTATTACTCAATCACGCAATAAGGGATGAACGGATTTAGATGAAATTTTGTATGGAGATAGTTTTAGTCTCGGGAAAGGACATAGGATACTTTTCATCCCGAAAATTACTCATTCCATGTGGACTAAGTCGCGGGCAAAAGCTAGTACGGAGTATACAGTCGATACGATGCGGTACTCTTTATAGCTCATATTTTATGCCACACGGATGAGATGGGACACGAAAGGGAAACTCTGTAATGGTAGCATTCAAAGTTAGTGTCGTTGTTTTATGAGCTCGCTGTGGATAGTGCGAGGTATCGCTTGTGAATAAGAAATATTTAACAAACAATTTAACCGGCGAATAAAAAACTGAAATTAATAATAATAAGTACTTTTTAGTAGAGTCACTAAATTAAAGTCAGTGCCAAGCCATAGTTATGAGATTTGATTTTGATTATTCCTTTAAGTTCAAAGTAATTTTAATGAACTGTCTACAGCAGGTCAACCTTAACGGCTAATGTTCTGTCGAATCGAAAGCTCCTAACGAAATTTAGCTTTGTGATGCGTGTTTTTCAGTCTATAAAATAGAATATAGGCAATTTTATTGTGCTACGAAATACACTTAAACATAAACGTTTGCGTTGTGGACTTTAGTCCTAGGTATGTAAACATAGGAAGTTGCCGAAATGAAAGTGGGATATGCAGTACTTAAGGGGCTCCAGGGAGTAACACTAGCCCCACCGAGGAAAAAAAAATCATATCTCTCATTACAGATCGAATTCGCAAAAAGTGTGTACAATCTCTAAAACATGTTAATAGTGATTCTTAAGACCCATGGCCGTGAACCTAAGGCAAAAACCCAGGACAAGATTGCATTAACGCCAAAAACGGCCCTATTCAATCTAGTCCCACGTTCGTGATTCTGTGTTATTTTTGTCGTGGGTCCTAAAAATCACTATTAATATTATTGTGAGATTGTAAAGACACTTTTTGGGAATACGATCTGTAAAAGAAGATATGATTTTATTTTTCATTGGTGGCGCTAGATCCCGTTAATCTAAAAAATAAAGCAAACTTAAGACCAAGATTAGAAGCGACCACTAAGTAGAAGTGGAATTGGGCGGCCACTTGAGCCGTATGGGTGGACAAAAATTGCAACTGACTGGGTTCCAGGCGACGGGTATCACAAACGCGGACGACCCAAGCGGTGATGGGGCGGGACGACCTTACTTACTTTCTACCGGGTTGGCAGAAGGTGGCTACGAACAGGGAGGAGTGGAAAACCAAAGGGGAGGCCTTTGCCCAACAGTGGGACACACTCGGGGCTACATGAAAAAAAAATGTATGGAAAAGCATAGAAACAACTAGTTTAGACGACCTCGTGGCGCAGCGGTAGTGCATCTGCATCTACTAGTTTGTCAAGTATCTAACTTTCGCACACGATCGAAAATTAAGATGCCTATTATGGCCTCCTCTATAACACGAATAGTCTTGAAAGAATAGTTAGCTGTCTAAAGACCCTCTGTCTGCCCCATTTCCCATTCACACAAAAGTTAAAACGCTTAACTTTTTTCACTTGAACTTAGTCTTTAGAAAGTTAATTTGTCAGTAATAAAATTCTCCAGCGGAAGTAGCTAAAGCCAAGCCAACTAGCATTAACGGACAAACTTTCTCAGACGCTCATCAACTATTTGAAGGTGCAAATTCAGTTTGGGAATGGCACCAACTCTTCTAACTGTTTGCATAGAAGTGTTTTTTTTCCTTAAATGATTGCAGCTTGCTTTGCTAATTGCTTACTTTTGCCTCAGCGCTTGAAATTCTCAATCCGCGGTGGACACGCGTGGTAACTAAGCCCATACTCTCTCTCTGAGAGAAGACCTGTGCCTTGCAGTGGGATGTATATGGGCTGCATAAAAATGCGTTAGTAAACTTCAAGTAAACAAACTTGCAGCTTCAAGTAAGTGAACTTGAGAATTGAATATGATA